>SCHM01000002.1:3507568-8307568 GCA_004123355.1 Amphirosellinia nigrospora | reverse complement strand
ATTAACAATTCACAGTGACAAGAAGACGGCCCAGCACTTCACGCTGGTGCACCGCCCGCAAAATGACCCGCTCATCCACGACACCGAGGCGCCGTCCATGATCTTGAACCCGACAAGCAACCTCAATGCCGCCAAGGGGAAGAAGCTGGACGACCTGGCCTCGGAGTTAAGCGTCGACGATGTCGCCCATATGCGTGCGAACGAGGGCGAGGCCGCCAACTATGGCGTCTACTTTGACGATACCGAATATGATTACATGCAGCATCTGCGAGACCTAGGGTCCTCAGGTGCGGGGACGTGGTCTTCGTGGAGGCTAAGACGGAGCAGGACAAGGGGAAAGGGAAGCACAAGCAGAGCCTAGAGGACGCCATCCGACAGCTAGACCTAGAAGACGAGGAGCGCAAGAAGCGTGAACTCTTTGACGATTCCTTCCTGCCGAGCAAGAACCTCCAACACGTCACCTACCAAGCGCAGCAGAATGTCCCGGATGCGATTGCCGGGTTTCAGCCCGACATGGACCCAGACTACGAGAGGTGCTCGAGGCGCTGGAGGACGAGGCCTACGTGGATGGCGAGGATGATGATGTATTCAAAGAACTGGCAAAGGACGGGCGGAACTCGACGAGATTGAATTCGAAGACGAGTTTGATGATGCAGGCTGGGAGACAGACGACACAGCTAAGCGAGAAAAGAATACAACAATGATACCGAGGTGCCCGACTTAGTACCAGTCGCCAGGGCGGCAGGAGAGGATGCCACGTCGATAGGCGAGAGGGCGATGTTATGAATAATGAGAACTGGCTAGAAGACTTCCAAAAGTTCAAGAGGAACCAGAAGACGGGGGTCGTCGCGTGGGCGGCGCCGCGCCCTCGCAATCGGACATGCAGTCCAGCATCTTAACGACGACTACGAATGGCGGGCGCCGCAAGAAGCGCAAGGGTGCCCTGACGTCGCAGTCGGGGTACTCAATGACATCCTCTTCCTTGGCCGTACAGAACAGCTTAGTCTGCTGGATGCGCGCTTCGAGGTCCTCGAGCGCAAGCAGTACAACCCCAACCATGACGACTACGAGTGGGACGGGGATGAAGACGACGACGCTAAGTCGACGGCCATGTCAATGATGTCGACGGCGTCGAGCGTTACCGGCCCCGTGCCTTCTGACTTTGATAGTATCCTTGATGACTTCTTGGGCGACTACTCAATGCATGGGAAGAAGACCGTGAAAAAGGGCAAGTGGGGGAACGGCGTGGAGCAGTTTGATGAGTTCCGGCGGGAACTTGGACCAGCGAAAGTGCCGGCCAAGTACGGTGTGAAGCAGCGGCCGGCCGCGGCAACAAAAGCTGGTGGTGCATCAGCATCAGCATCAAGGTAATTCGACCCATAGCTGCCGAGGAAAAAAAATAGATACCCTATAGAATCAAATCGGTTTCACGCGCTGTTTGTCCCACTTATGCCCTGCATGGGCTCGTGAATCGTGGTACCACGTAGTCATTGTAGTTTCATAAATGATCAATTCGTACTTGTACAGCATATCACTGTTATACCTACATGATACAATACGCCCGAAGTAGCCAACTCTCTTAGGTCTACTTGCGTAGAAAGTACCCGCTTCTAGTCGTTACGCCAGCGGAAAGGGGTTGGTCTTGGTCACGTGGTCCAGACCAAGCTGACCTTATTCTCCAGCAGATGCCAAGGGTGTTCTACACATCAGATGCAATAGCTTCCCACGCTTGGTCTCTTCCAGCCCTCCATCCAATGTAGAAGGTTGGCGATAGGCCGAGGTAGCGTAATTTCCGGCTGCCATTCTGGTGTCTCGGCTCCCTAGCGATGACCATTCATAGCAGGCGGCCGCTCTGGTCCATACGCACCTGGTACGCTTGGCTCTTCCTCAGTGTCGTCGTCGAAGTCTCCTTCGCTAATCTGCTCCTCTGCCTCCTCGTCGTATTCGCACTCACTATCTTCTTCGCCCTCGAGCTCTCCATCGTCGGCATCCCCGCCGTCAGGGTAACAACTGTCCATGGTCCCTTGCATCCTGCCGGTATACCACGGCCTTGTTGTTGCATTTGGTTGATGATGCTGGTGAGCTTGTCATTCTTTTTCTTGACATCCTCGAGGTCCTTCAAGTGCTTGTTGCGCTCTTCGGCCATTTTCAAGATACTCTGATTCAGTGACGTATCCTGCGCCTAAAAGTCTCATTCTCCTTCTCAAGCTTCTTCGTCTTCTTAGACATGTCTTCCATCTCCTTGCGAAATGTTAAAAACAGATCGTTACTGTTATTTAGGGTATCCTCGACCTCGTCACTTGTTAACGCCTGTGTTGGGCGTGCAAGAGAAAGAAACAGGGTGCATACCTGCTTGAACTTCTCGACGTAGACATTGAGTTGGTTCCGCAGTTCATTTTCCGTCTTGGTAAATGTGAGGACTTGGTTGTTTAGTTGACGAGCACGGTTGCCTTCGGCTTCAACTGCCTTCTTTTGCTGTTCGTACCGCGCCATATTCCACTGCACTTCGATTTCTTTTGTCCGCATGGCCGAGTGGAAGTGAAGTTCACGTAGTTCGTATTGGTCGATGATCGATTTAAAGCGATTCTTGAATCTAAGCCATCATTATCAGCCGGGGATGCGGATTTATGCGTGGGAAAGGGAGATGTACAGCTCTTCTGCTTTCATATAGACAACCTGTTTTCTCGGATTATCCTTTTCTTCTTGGTGACCCTCTATCGTATCAAGCATTTTCTTAAAACGCTCGTCGGAAGAACTCTTAAGTCGGTCGTGGGAGTCATTCAATGCTCTGTGCTCATTCTATGCAAGCCCGCATCAGCCTCAACATCCTCTGAGACCAGAGTTTGGATTCTACCTTGAGCTTGTTGTTCTCTTTCTGCAGTTCACGACAGAGCTTCTCCAGCTTCTCTTTTAGACCAATTTGCTTACTTAGATCGGTTCGACTTGAGTCCTTCTCTTTCTGTAGTTGATCGGCGCGCTTCTTGTTTTTATGTTCTCGCGCTCAAGTCGTTTTAGGTTTGCAAACAGCTCCGAGGATCGCTTGGTGAGGAGGTCGATTTTATCCATATCGTTCATCTTGTTCATCTGATGATTTAATTCACGATTGGCCTTGCGAACCTCCCGGTCTAAAGTGAAGAGATCTAGTCAGCATCCATAGTGCAGATAATAAAAACGTTTAATGCAAGCCACCAGACCAATATAGAGTCTTGGGCCATGGCTGCCCATGGAATGCTCCCGGCGTATCGTTGCGTGCTTAAAAGCGTATCGAGGTCCTGATTCAATAATAGCCGCCATCCCATCTGAAAACGATCCGAACAAAATCGCGCTCCAACGCCCCTCTGGATGACGTCTGGCCATGTTGCTCTTTCTGGGCATGCGCGCATGACATGTCAATCCCAACAATCGTTGTGTTGCGCGCTACCGGGCGTGCACATTCTCTTAAATAACACGTCGAACGCCTTGTCATAACGAGAAAACATTCAACATACCGATCTCTGCTTCTTGTTCTCTTTCGGCAGCAGTGTCTACCTCGAGTTGCGATATTCTAGCAGCGACTAGTTTAGATGCTTCCGAAGAGTCCAACGCCTTCTTTCCCTTCGCTTTCTTATTTGCGGCGCTCGAAGCCATGGCGGGCGTCGGCGTCGGCGCAGGTCGAGGCTCGTGCACGGGACATGGTGCCATTGGAGATGGATGAGTCGTCGTGGATATGTGAAGCCGTGCCGTTCGGGACAGAGGAGAGGGGAGCCGGGGTTGCTGATGGCGCACGATGGCTTATCGATGCCATGGTAAACTAGAAAAGGAAGTATAGCCTGCGGGGTGAGGGTGAGCAGTGCTAAACAATACCGGAACGGAGAGGGATCGCTAATTGAATCGGCCATGACGAACAGGCGCTACTTACGAGGATGAGGTAGAAAAACGCATTTGGGGATAATGCAAGTACGGAAGTATGTGGGCGGCGGTGGGATAGAGCTGTCGATGGCGATTGGTGGCTTGCTGGGCGTGTATTGATGCTGGGAGTAATGGTCACGATGGCTCCAAGAGAAGTTTGTCGAGATACGTAGATACGTGAAGACGAGGCGGCTGGCCGAGTCCGTTTAACAGATAGTGCCGGTTACTTGACGTGGGTAGGGATGGATACTGGGTGGATGAATCAACCGGGGCGTGCCACGCACCTTCCAGCTGCAACGAACGCAGCAACGGCAACCCCAACTCACCTACAAGTACTTACTTACTTACCTAAAGACTTGTGGCCCGGCTGTCCAACCTAGCAGGCGGGCACATGGCCCCGGAGCCCTCGGTGCAGCCTGCGCTGTAGCACCTCTTTGGCATTTCCGTGCCTGTGCGCCTACCCGAGGAGGCGGTCCACAGTGGGGAAGAATGGATCCGTTGCATTTCCAATAGCAAGAACAATAGGCAAGACTAAGGTAGCAGTTGCTGCTGCCAAACACACGGAAGCACGTGGACGGTGGAAGCCCTGCATTTACACATGTGACCGAGAACTACTTCTAGACACGCACATATAATTCTAATTTAGTTTGCAATTATAGTTCCCCAATTATAGTTCCGCCTCAGCGAAAATACTGCACCGATGCGTCGACTTACTAAAAGAGAGATTTGTTGCAAGAGAAGCCACAAAAAGAGAGGGTTACACCTAAATGCCTCTTACCTACTGACAAGATCTTGCTGGCTCTGAGCTACTGAGCTAAGCCCCGTTATCTAGGTGATGGCTTGGGAGTTTCCAGGTTTTCTCCAGCATTTCATATCACAAGCCCGCTACTTTACCTGTTGGACTGACGTGCCAGCTGTCCCTCGTCCTATTTTTTAAAGACTTCGAGCCTTCAACATAAGACCATTCTGAATGGACCGTATAGAGCAAGTGACGTGGAAGCCATTGTAAGGGGAGTTTTTTTGTAGTCTGTCGTCCTACTGTATACACATGTGTAGCCTTTTTTAAGTTAAGGTTACTTCAAGTTCAAATGCATGGTTATAAAGTCCCAGGTACCTAACCTACACCTTATGTAGTGGGCCACCACCGCTTGGCAGCTGGGCCCGGCTCCAGCTTTGAATGTCGCTTTAAATACATGACTTTAGTAGGTAGGTAACCCATTAACCTTATGTATGTAAAAGTGTGTCAGCTTTCGCGTAGTGCTTATTAGGGTAGACGTTGCATCATCAACATGGGAAATTTTAAGGCCTGGGCATTTGGGTCCTGCGCAAACCTGCGTCCCAACCTCATACGACTCCTATCATGTTGCGCAACGCTGTGAAGGGTGCAGCAAAGCGAGCAGTTACAGAACTGTCCCAATATCCCAAGCCAGGCGAGAAGCTCCACGGCTTTACGCTGCTACGGACGAAACATGTTCCCGAGCTCGAGTTAACCGCCCTTCACCTGAAGCACGACAAGACAGGCGCCGACTACCTCCACATCGCCCGAGACGACAGCAACAATGTTTTCTCCATCGGCTTCAAGACGAACCCCCCCGACGATACGGGCGTGCCCCATATCCTCGAGCACACGAACTTTGCGGTAGCGAGAATACCCGATTCGAGACCCCTTCTTCAAGATGCTCCCTCGCACCTTGTCTAATTTTATGAACGCCTTCACGGCTCCGACCATACCTTCTATCCTTTGCCACCACCAATGCCCAGGACTTCAAAATCTCATGTCCGTCTACCTCGATGCGACCCTTCCGCTTCTCAAGAACCGACTTCACTCAGGAGGGCTGGCGCATAGGCCCCGAAAACCCCCGAACTGCTGAAGTCGGCGAGGATACAAGTCTGAGGACAGCAAGCTAGTCTTCAAAGGCGTCGTGTACAATGAGATGAAGGGGCAAATGTCAGACGCAGGCTATTTATTCTACATTCGCTTCCAAGATCACATATTCCCATCCATTAATAATTCTGGTGGCGATCCCAGAAAATTACCGACTTAACCTACGAACAACTCAAGACATTTCATGCAGAGCATTACCACCCCAGTAATGCCAAGTTGATGACCTACGGAGATATGCCTCTAGCCGACCATCTACAAGAGATCGATGCGCAAATGAGCGCCTTTGAGAGGATAAAGGCAGACATTGAACACAAACAACCCATCAACCTTAGCGACGGGCCCCAAACAGTGAAGTTTTCGGGCCTGTAGATCCTTTAGCGGACCCCGACAAGCAGTACAAGACTTCCGTGTCATGGATTGCTGGAGATACAAGTGACGTTGTTGAATCCTTCTCTGTGGCATTGCTGTCGTCTCTTTTGATGGATGGGTATGGTTCTCCCTTGTACAAAGGCCTAATCGAGAGTGGCCTCGGCACAGACTTTAGTCCTAACGCTGGGTATGATGGGTCAGCAGCTACTGGGATCTTCTCTGTTGGCCTTACTGGGGTGAGTGAGTCCAACGTTGAAACGGTGAAAAGTGAAGTGCAGAGGATACTCCGGGATGTCCGCGACAAAGGTTTCGAACGAGGCAAGATTGATGGATACTCCACCAACTTGAACTAAGCTTGAAGCACAAGACAGCGAATTTTGGGATGTCTGTGTTGCAGCGTCTGAAGGGAAAGTGGTTCTCAGGCACCGACCCTTTTGACTCATTAGCGTGGAATGATACCGTCGCTGCATTTGAATCGAGGCTTGCGCAAGCCAATTACCTTGAGAGTCTCATCGACAAGTATTTGATGAATGACAATACTCTCACGTTTACAATGGCGCCCTCGGAAAGCTATAGCGCTGAATTAGCAAAAGAAGAGGAAGAACGGCTAGCATTGAAAATCGCCCAGGCCACAGAGGAGGCTGGAGGCGAAGAAGCAGCCCGAAAATTCTTCGAGAAGCGAGAACTTGAACTGTTGGTAGAACAAACAAATCCAATACTCAAGATCTGAGCTGTCTTCCCTCCGTCCATGTGAGGGATATCCCTAGAGAAAAGGAACCGGTAATAGTTCGCGACGAAATCTTGAACAAGACAAAGATTCAATGGCGAGAAGCCCCAACCAATGGGCTTACCTATTTTCGAGTGATCAACACGTTTGAGAATCTACCGGATGAACTTCGCGCCTTGATCCCTCTCTTCACTGATTCGATCATGCGCTTAGGCACTAAGGACATGACGATGGAGCAACTTGAAGACTTAATCAAGCTGAAGACAGGTGGCGTATCCGTGGGCTATATGGCTACGCCTTCGCCTACTGACTTCCACCAAGCGTCCGAAGGGCTCGTCCTAAGGGGAATGGCACTTGACCGTAACGTGCCTGAAATGTTTGATCTTCTGCGAAAGCTCATTGTAGAGACAAATTTCGATAGCCCAGAAGCAGCACTCCGAATCCGGCAGCTTCTCCAAGCTTCATCTGACGGTATTATAAATGATATCGCGTCTTCTGGTCATGTTTACGCTCGAAGGTACGCTGAATCGGGGCTTACCAGGGATGCATACCTCACCGAGCAAGTCAGCGGCTTGTCGCAGGTAAAGCTTATAGCTTCACTTGCTGGACGGCCAGAATCGGACCAGCTGGAAGATGTCATCAGCAAGCTCAAGCAAATTCAAGCAATCGCTCTGGCTGGCAATAACATACGTACTGCCTTAACCTGTGGGTCTGACAGCACGTCAGCTAATTCGTCAGCCCTGACACAATTCATGTCTTCACGAGCGAACCAGTCCATCACCTTTCCCACCACGTCGAAGCAATCACCAGCTCGCGACATCAAGGCCTTCTTTCCACTTCCTTACCAAGTCTACTATGGTAGCTTGGCCTTGCCAACAGTGTCTTATACTTCTCCCGATGGCGCCCCACTCCAAATCCTAGCGCAACTCCTAACTCACAAGCATCTGCATCATGAGATTCGTGAGAAGGGTGGTGCATATGGTGGCGGAGCGTATATGAAGGGATTAGAAGGATTATTCGGTTTCTATTCATACGAGACCAAATCCTCAAAACACGCTCTCACATAATGAGGAATGCCGGGCGCTGGGCTATTGGCAAACAATGGTCCACCAGGACCTTGAGGAAGCCAAAATATCCGTATTTCAGGGCGTCGATGCTCCCAAGTCGGTGAATACTGAAGGTATGCTACGATTCATGTCCGGATAACAGACGAGATGCAGCAGAAGAGACGAGAACAGCTTCTCGATGTACAGGGGACCAAGTACGAGAAGTCGCACAAAAGTATATCGTTGAGGCGCTCGCCAAGCAGAGCGAACAAACGGCCTTCTTAGGCAAGAAGCAAGATTGGGTCGACGACTCCTGGACAGTCAAGGAGATCAACGTCGATGTATCAAAGTAGAGAGTGTGCTAACGAGGTAATCGTGTATTAACTCTTGTACAACACCATTATCATATACCCATCTCCGCATATAGAAGCTGAATGTATACTATTGGTACTCCTTCTCCGGTATTTTCATTTTGACTCGTTTCCTTTGTTCGTCCAAAACCAGCGTTCAGATACGATACGTCTTCATGCCTTGTGGTCTCTTACGAGACCACGCTTCCATAGCATCGAGACCACGCTAAAACGCGAGATTAAATTAATCAGTGGGTTCAAAAGGGTTTGGAAGCAGATCCTCACGAACCGAGCTGCCTGCTCATTCTTTCAGACTCGGATTCCTCAGCTTTGGAATTCCGGACTAACGAATAGAGTACATGCATGCACATGCTTTCGAAAGGAACAACATGAGTTAACAAAAATTTAGCCCTAGTACGGGAACACGATGTTCTAATCGATAGAATTAGTAGTCACTCGTACTATATAACCTTGCGTTTCTACAACATGACCTACGGGTTTGTGACAACGTATCTTCTATGACATGTTCATAGGTGTCCTACGACTAGATAGCCTGATATTGAAGAAACCGAAATCATATATATATATAGGGACCGAATGTTCATTCTATGAAAGATTAACCAAAAAGATGTGCAAGTACATATTTCCGAGCTAGATCTCATAATCCTTGAAAGACTCGGCCAAGCTGATAAGACCAGTTACACCTAAATCTTCTTTCGTGAGGACCTTGTATCCCGGCGATGACCAGCTCTTGTCTCTAAACTCGCCCAGTACCTCCACATCCCAGCCAAAACGTCTGCATATTTGCCCCAGAGCATTTCCACCAGCTCTGCCGAGGCTGGCACATGATAAGCCCTGACTCCCTTGGTCTTTGCCCAAATCTGCAGGGATTCTTCTGACGTACACACCTCAGAACACGCAAACACGATATTCCCCCTTGTCTGATCTGGCTGCTCAAGAATGGGCCGAATGAACGGCGGTGAGTTGCGTGTTACGTCCCCAATCCACGAGATAGGGGTGTCAGGTGGGTGCGAAGCAAAATGCACGTATGCATCTGCTGATGGGATCGGATGTATCGACACGGGCCCGTACGAGTAATTGCTATGGTACTGGGCGATTACGAAGAATGTCGTCTTCGCAGCGAGGTCCGCATTGGCGCGGATGTAGTCATCGACCTTGTTCTTGGCAACATGGTTGGCAAGATGATAACGGCCGTTGCTGATCTCGGACGCGTGCGGCAGCGTGCTCCAGATAAAGTGCTGCAGGCCGACCGTCTCCGCCGCAGCTTGCGCGATGTTCTTGCCCCATGCTTCCTCGACCTTCTCCGAGGTCTCCAGATCCTGGTTTGCCAGAAGCTCGTTTATTCCTGTGACGCCGTACACTGCATACGAACTTGCAAACGCTGCCTTGAGCGATGTCAGGCTGTCAAGGTCAGCTTCGATGACCTCGATGCCTTGGTTCTTCAGCTCTTGTGCTGCTCGGCTTTTGAGATTGCGTGTCAGGCCACGTAGGGTGTAGTTCGGATTATCGATGAGTGCCGTTATGACAGCACCACCTTGGTTGCCCGTAGCACCTACTACTGTGACAAGCTTCGGCATGGTATCGTCAGGTAGGGAAAAGGCTTCCCAATTCAACTAGTATAGGGTGCTTTAAGAAAAAAGAGATAAATTTCTAGGCGTCTCTGTATGTTGATGATTGATACCTTCAGATTGGGTCGACATCGCCCATTCATATATATATATATTTGCATTGGCATCCCAATAATAATTGAGGCCCGCCAAAGGAAATTCAAAGATGAATTTACTTCTCGCCACTTACTAATCAGTCGTACATTGGAAGAACAATCAAATCCCGAGGATGCATAATTATCAACTGCATATGAGCATCTTGATAGTATATACATATGCCTTTTGACAACTAAAGGGCGTCTCACGACCCTTGTAGAGCAGCACAAGTGGAATACACATGACCGCATTCAGCTTTTGATGTGACGTGGTATGGCTTAGTAACCCTCCCGTTTGAAGAATTAATAATCGTCCGCTTTTCGCATGCATCAGTACGCCATCCGCTTGGGTTTTAATTTGATAGCTTGATGTCTTCCGCTTCCGAGATTATCCAATAGATGTCAAAATCCTGTGAAGCTGCAATCCCTGGGAGACTTCTAAGCGACTTGCAGCTAGTCTTACCAATATTATGGATAAGCAAGCACCAAGTAAGTCGAGTTAATATTCAAACTGGACGAACATCAGTTTTTATTTTGTATTCCAGGACTTAAAAGATTAACTTCTGCAGGGTTGCGTAAGCCAAATGAAAGGTATGTAATCTAGACTACTTTCAACAAGAAGTCTGTATTACTAGTAGCACTATTGTCAATCGCTTCGAATATTGATTTCAATTCAATAGCGAGAAGGACATATCTCAACATTTCATTCCATTCTCCTCACACATACTCCCTCACCACGTAGCCGCCGATGATAGCTAGGCTTAGAGCTAGTATGCAAAGGTTGTTCAAGATACAGCAATTCTTACGGTTATAACTGGGCGGGCTTACTTACCTCCGCACAAGATATGGCCGCTATGGAAATAAGAAACGTCTCATTTGGGGAATTATGTGTATAATGCGATGATATGAGTCACTTTATACAAAGATAGTTCTGGTCCTTAGGACTTCCGCCGAGCATTAAGGATTCCAAATATACTTCCAAAGTGTCCAGAGATGTTAAAGGGGCAATATATACAGAGAAAAGGTGAGTGTGGAAGACTTGGGATCACCAAGCAAAGGCCTCCTCAATCAGATCAACACTGAAACCATCTTTTACGTAGTTCACAACCTGCTTTCTTGCCTCGTCTGCCATCTGGCCCGGCCACAGACTAGCACCGTAGTTTGGCGCTCGACTTCAAGACATGACCTGATCACAGCCCCAACATGCATTCGCCCTGCTGTCGCTATAGCATCTGAGGCCTTTGAAGCGTGGATGTTGACCCCCTCAATTTCAGCTTTGCTAGGCGACCCGACTTCTCCCCAGCGTCTGCTGAGGAACCGGTGTACCAAAATAAACACTCCACTCCTTGAGCATTTGCCAGGAAGTTCTTCTTTACGTGGTCAATAAATGCAATTTCTTTGGCAGACCACGCTAGTATAAACCGCCTAGTCCTCCTCATTACGCCACGGCTCTTCCCCGTAACTTCGCCCTCCGGAGACAACCCATTGACATATTCTTGTACGAAGCTAAGGGCATATGTAATCCCTAGACCGCCGACGATGCACAACACCGTATCAGCGGTGTATAATGGTTGGAGAGTAGCATAGTGGCCGGCGTAATAACCCTCTGTGTAGACCGATACTTCCACCCTCGAGTCCGTAGAAGGTGAGGAGAGGTACCGTTGGAGCGCAGCAGTCATTCCGGAATGCGATCTAATCAGGACTTGGAACGAGACATCATTATACTTCTGTGACTCATGAGACACCGCTTTAAGGTGTGGCTTTACTGTTGATTTCACTTGGTAAGCAGAGTCTGTCGCTGGTGACAAAGTGTCCGACTCCTTCACTGTAGAATAGACCTCGTTGCCATCTGACGCGGAAAGAGAGGAAGATGCGAGCTGTACAGATGAAGGATGCGTCTCCCACGCCGCGATACTGAACGGGTGGCTTTCCCAGAACTTGCCAAGTCCGGGGAAGTAAAGAAAAGTGTGCTGTCCCGGGCCAATCCCGCGAGTGACGCGTGGGAAGACGGTGAGGTGTAGGATATTGCAACCCGGAATCACCTCGACGATCGCTTTCGCATCTCCGAGACGGTTATAATACGCGATCCGAGCCAACCTGGCAAATCGGTCGCCGGACCAGAACGCGAAACAGATGTAGAGCCAGACTTGGTAGCCATACTAAGAGAATTAGAACGTGTTAGCTAAATTTCCCAAAACGAGTCCTGTACTTTCCCTTCTTTAACCGCGGAGTAAGGTATTAAACCTGGTACGACGAGGTAATTACACTGTATGGACTAAAGAAGGTTCTAATACACACCTGAAAGCCGAAATGGGGAACCAGATGGTACCAACAGGCCACCAAAGCGAGGATTATCAAGATAATGTGATTGTTAAGAACAACTCATAAAAGTAATACGAAGGGGCAGGATAGCGAAAGCTGTTGCTAGACTCAAGGCGATAGTCCCTATAATTCCCCACCACTGCGTCAAATTGTCAGCAAGGTCTGAGTGCGTTGTCATAGGCCGGTCGTATAGTTATTTGCCCAATTTCGAGAAACAGTAAGGCTAGGGAGGGTTGGGGACATACATAAAAGGGCTCCGCCGCTTTCTCGGCATAAGTTGCTGCGCCATCATATCCAGGGTCGACGTATTGCAGCGTGTAGGCAGCAGAGTGTGCGATAGCTTGCAACGTAGCAACTCTCGCGGCCCAACGATGCAGAGTTAAGAATGTTGTCTGACTCCATCCAGTTATAGCAATGAGGATGTTGTTTCTGCCAGCAAATAGGATCGCGATGCTCATATTCACGAGGCTCAGGATACCGGTTCGATTACCAATAACTCGCAGAGCTCGAACTGCTGTGAGGGCCAATAAATGTTCGGCTGGAAACTCCCGAACGAGATAGAAGAGAATACTACGTTCAGGATAATGTAGATGCTGATAGAAATGCTGAGCGCTCTGCCGGGTACGTATCCCACATTTGCGGGAAGTGGTTCCAGATGACGAGGTCCAAATAAAGCTGGGAGAGCTATATACTGTCGAAGTTTTGATATGAATGTAGAATCTTGCAACTGTCGGTTGGCTCTGGGGAATACACTTGCAAGCTGGATCTTAACCCCCCAAGCAAGACAAATACCAATAACGAGCAGGTACAGGATCATCCTACGAGTCAATGTGATTTATTAGTTAAAATATTTGAGAGTATAGTAGGTAATGGTGTTCACTTACGAATATCTCGTATGTATGTACTCTGATCTCGCAAATTCCTGCAATGTTCCGTGTGTTGCATAATGCAGGTGATGATTTACTAGACTGGTGGTATTGAGCCATGTCGCGTGTTCCGAGAGTTCGACAGTAGGCGCCGTAGCAGGTAAACTATGATGAAAACTCGGTTCTAGGGCTCCAGCAACGGCGTGAACACTGAAGCATTTCGCCTGCCTTTCCTCCGTATATCCATGGGGAGTACAGGTTTGTTTTATACAATACGCCATCGGCTGCAGCCATGGCATGTTGGAAGTTCGACATTCCTCGGTTGTCATCCCCATCATCCCCATGCCCATGTCCATATCCATGTCCATGTCCATATCCCTTTTCATATTCATATCCGCAGGCATGCTCGACATATCGGAAAATGTGGTGCAACTCAAGTATAGGGAAGAGAGCGAGTCGTGACACGCCAGGCAACACGGGTCTGGGTATAAAGACAGGCCAAACCCAATGATGCCATTGCTAGCTGCACTGGCATCCTGGGCCAGCAAGATGAATGAAAGACTGAAGAGCGCAAAAGGTGAGATCATGATTTCGGAGTCGCAAGCTGAGTATTTCGAAGTTGAATCTGGTGGCCCTGGGTGGCCATCAACCCGCTACTAGATACGCAGGCAGGACTCAGATGTATCAAAACAGGCGCGGGAAAATACTTCGAAAACGAACAGTGAAAAAAGAACATCCGATAGTCGACTAGTCGTTGTCGTTATAGAAACTCCGAGCCAAAATAAATCCGGCTTGCTCACATTGGCTGTTACTCCACAAGCCCAGACACTTACACATCTAGTCACATTTCATCTCTCTATTATTTTAAGCATAGAGGCTCCGAGGATTATTTTTCAGGTGCATTATGCATGAGGCGAGCCAACTAGCCCACCTGCGTTCCTTGATTTCCTGGCATTATAGAGACGGGTACATGAGAAAACCGGGATATGAACCTGCGTGAAGGTTGGATATAGGCCATACCTAGGTAGGCACTACAACCGGATACACCATATTCTCACTTAACTATTCAATACAAGATATTTCAATTAATCCGGGGCATGATGTGTTTCTTCATGGTCGGACCGAGGAGGGGATGAGAGGTATTGAGCTAGTTTCGTGACCGGATGTATACGCGGCTAAAAGTAGAAATAATGTCGCGACATTTCTCGCCGCACCGCAGCCAATCATGGAATAATTGATTAAGAAAATCCGGCGCCGTTAGATCCGGGCGCTGTAATACGCACACAGTTGGTCTTTTGTCTCGCTTAATCACTGCTAACAGCTATACGCGGAGCCTGCCTCCGTAATGCTTTCTGCGTACCGGAACCTATCCCGGGGTGATAGCCTGTAAGATTCTCAGCAATGTGGCATTTATTCGATTCGGCAGATATCCACAACTTTATTGACACACTAGAAGAAAAGCTTTTGCGCTTTGTTAGACTTTTAAGCCGTCAAGTGTAGTGTTTGTCAATACTGACACGATCATGTTACTCAACATCACCTTAAGCTTCGGTATAATGCGAAGACTTGGAAAAGCTTGCGGCAACTGGGGCTACAATTACATTTGAATGTTTAAATATAAATGATGAAGACTTTGTGCGGAAGTCTTTAATAATAAAGGTTTTGGGGTTTGAAGACATATACTGGCACCTATGCAGGCTTAAATGCATTTATTCGAGACCGTGCCGCCCTGTTTGTCACCCCCCTCGTTCGAGAAATTGCAGGTTGATAACTACCTCCACATACTACATATAATCGTCGAAATCAGCTCTCTAACTACAGCCCTCCTTACCTCGAATTCGAGGTTTAAGTGATAATTATACCCCGGCTGCTTGTTGGCCGTCTTGCGTTAACTGGAGCGAATCTCACCCTGTGAGTCGTCGTCGATGGTATTGTGACAGAACCACTCACGGCAATGGCGCCTTAGTCGGACTTCTTAACCGCATCGTAGTAGTACTTCTTGTTGCGCGACGGGTCCAGATCGTCTCTGCTGCTACTGTCGTTATCTCAACCGCTACCGTCACTAACAATACCTCCCCACCCTCCATCGCCGCCGGGAGCGTCGCCATTAGTAGTATCGACGTAGCATCCGTAACCTTCCACGCACGGGTCGACATCTTCGTATTTAGCGCATCCGAGATATGGGAAAGCACTCGGATCCAAGAAACTGCCCGAGCCGCTGAGTTGGCGGGGTAGTAAATCGCCTTCGCCACGCGTCGAGATACGGACGAACGCGTTCACACGATATGTTGCTCCTAAATTAGCGATTTTCGAACTCGCACTCGCAGTGTTGTCGATTACCTGCTCCGCCGTAACCTCTTCTTGCTCGAAGTTAACTTTTCGGCGTCGTTCAGTTTTGAGGGACGGCGGTCGGCCCCCAGTACCCAAGGTAATCGAAGCACCCATGGTACGGGATGCCGAACTTCCTGTCGCGAATAAAAGGCGTTGTGTCGCTAGGCCACTACTCGCCGACGTACTTCCTCGCTCCCGGCGATGGATACTCGCAGTCAATGCTGAGGGCGGCGCTGACCCCAGACTTGGTGGCGGTGCCCTGCTTGTTGGTTAGGTACTTGCTAGTCCCGGTGATGAGCTTGTCATCCCACCGAGGGCCATGGAATGCTCTCCTTTCTTATATTGGCCGGGTTGACGAGCCCATACGCGGTACTGTCGGGCTACGCGCAGATGTGCTTGGGAGTGTCCTTTCTAAGGTGAAAATTGTCATCAGTGTGGGATGACCTTCGAAAGTCATCGAATAGATGAAGCTATTAGCGTTTTTTTCGTTGCCGGTCTTATAGATGGATGCGGTAGGCGCTCGCTGGCGGTCTTCATTTTCTTCGGTCGGCATTAGGCGTAGCACACGCTGCTCGTCAGGGGTTATTCTCCGTTGGCGAACGGGTACTTCTCAGCTCGACATCCATTCAGCTTTCGCCCGTACGTTGCTGACCGGGATTTCTGGTGGTACGTCATGTAACTAAGAAGTTCCGTGTTGCCGCGCTTCAGCATGGCCAGACGTTAGACTGGTTTTGATAACTGCATGCGAAGACGCCACGATTCACTGGACAGGCGGAACCGCGCTTCCTTCGAAGTCCGCCATCTCGCACACTATTACTATAGCACCTGAAAGATTAAGCGGCCTGCTCCGGGAACTCTTCCAAATTCTGCTCATTTATTTGTAGCATTCCGAAGGCGCACATCCAGGATTATGACCGAAACGATTCAGGAGATTCGTCAGATTTTGGGGGAGATAGGGGCTGAACAACACAAAATCGATGAAGGAGTTTATCAACCATATTGTGGGAGCGCTATGGCGTACCTAATGGCTTTAATCAAAGGCCGCGCTGGAAACTATGAGGGTGAAGGCGAAAGATGGTGCTCTATATTCTCTCACGTCTTTCACGGATTTCGTCGAGATACTTGTGATGCGCGATCACTTCCTTCTTCGAGCGCTGATGCTCCCCATCTAAATACTTTGAGGTATAGGTATTTTTAGGGACCGCTAGAAATAAATGAAGCAATTACCTAACCGGGCTGCTCCCATTCGACATACTTATCTAACACATGGTGCACTATAGGTCGTGACTAGTCATAATCAAGATTTTAGGTAAAGCAGCTACTACTAGGATTAGAGCATATACCTACATTGCAAGGCATAATTATTCAACTTGAATTCATGTACGTAAAAGACTTTATTGGCAAACCTCAGGCTATTAAGACTTTTATTAATGTATTTTATCACATGCCATTAAATGTACCTGGTTCCTATAACTCATCGCAGCAACTAAAACTAAGAACCACATGCCGATGTACGTCCCTAGACTCGCCGACGGCATTAGTCGTCAAAGCCTTCCCACTCTAATTCATCGTCCTCCTTTTCGTTGTGCGAAGACGAAGATTCTTCTAGTTGCAATAAAAATGACGCCATTAATATTCCGAAAGTATTAACGGTATAATTTGTGTTTATGGCTCCGTTATTCTACTTATTAAGTCTCTAGGTAGGCATGCCGAATGGAGATTTGATTGTCTAGCATAGTCGCACAAGCCCCAACCAATCAAATTCTCAGCTAGACGGATAGTCTGGCCGAAAATAGCAACCCGCAAACTCCCTATTCTTGTGGCACAGGCTCCTACCTTGATTGTAACCAAACGAGTCGATGAACATGGTGCTGGCTCATTCATTGTGACACACGCTTCTTCATCCTGCTCTCGCCCTGATAGTCCTCCAAAGTCTAGAGAAAATACAATAGAGGGACTCTGGTCTCTGTCCTAATCTCTATTGACAAGACGAATGTCGTCGTCTTTTAGACGCTGCGGTGTTGAGGGTTGAATCAAGCTTTTCTTGTTGCCGCTTTCTTCACCTTTTTCGAGCTATCCGTACTCGCCGGGGCTCTCTTTTCATAAATCATATTGCATGCTGCCTTTGCTCCAACAATTGACAACATGATGATATCTCTGACCCATTCAACCGGCCAATTCGCGGAAAAGTACGGCCGGGGCAGCCAATCACGCCGGACATAAAAGACTCGATATCCACATGAGCTAGTGTCCGGATTCTGTACTGCACCTACTTACATGCATGCATCATCCGTGCTGCTGAAACGAATAAGCTCCAAAGTTCATTGGCCACTCGAAAATGGAAGCTTGGGGTAGGTTGAAGCTGTATCGGAAGCGGCTGAACGAAGACACCACACCTCAAAAGCATCGTCGCAATCCCACAATAGGACAACAGCCTAAACCAAGTTGTTGTAAGCGGTTGGGTAGGCCACATGGCCAGAGATAGGACATCGATCACGTTGACGCCCCCGAGATGTTGTATTTCAATTTCGAGGCGTGGTCAGACCCGCCGATATCTTCGGATTGCGACTGTGAGGGATAGCAGGCCCGATTTTGTCGACCAGTCGTCAATAGAGTCTTTAATATGAAGGGTGCGTCAGGGCAGCCCGGTTGGAGATGCAATTGGCGCCGGGCATTAGGGCGGCGTGTGGCCGTTTATGCAAAAGCGGCCAGGACAGAGTCGGGATGGCATGTCGAAGGGAAGGGTGGGTGAACAAATTGCGACGACTTGCGGTCAGAAGAGAAGGGAGGTGTCGAGGCGAGAGGGGGACTGGGCCGGTCCCCAAGGCTTGTGCCTCTTGCCGCGGAGGAACAAGCCTTGGAGGAAGAGCGGTGTCGCCCCCAAGGTTGCAGTCGAGTGGTCACAACATATATGGAGAAAGTATATATACATACTGCTTTATCAGCTCGAGACAAGCAACAATATCGAGAGGCAAGTTGGAGGTTAGCTTGTATCGACATGCAACGCGGAGATTTAGCAAAAGCCGCGAACGAACCGGGAAGGGAGCTTCACATGAGCAAGAACATGGTCAACGATGGACGGTAAGTAGTAAGTATGTGAATAGAGACGGAAAGCTATAAAGGTGCCCCTTTTCGTCTCCCTTCTGATACGAAAGCCGGAGGTTTGGTTTGTCTTTTCTCGAGTGGCGTCTGACTGAAATATCATCTATCTGGCGACAACTATCGGCGATCGGATAGTACACAAAAGCCACCGCCATCCATTTCACAACATAAATTCTCCGCAGCCACACGCTGTCACCTACCATAAGTCAGTCAACAGAGGCTTCAGCTTGCCTTACTTAGCACAAAAAGCCAGTTGGCCATTCTCCAGCACAGTATAAGCCTCGGATCGGCACTGTACAGACCTTAGATACATACATCTATTCCCAAACATACTTAGAGACTGGCGTATCAACCGTACGTCCGGAGAGGTGCGCTGGGTGTAAGTCGTCAGGTATGAGATTCTCAATTTATATACCACATTTTATCTTGGGATTATCCCGGCCTTGAGACGTTATACAGAGACCCAAGGCGAGGTTCCTGTACGTCACTATTTACATGTGGCGCGAGCGCGCTACTGCAAAGCATCGAGCTACCTACCGTATTAACTACCATTAACTACCATTCACATGTCTCTCACCCCATATTTTTGATAATTTTGCCCCGCTCTATTCACCCAAACCCCACTATGAAAAAAAAAGTTGTTGCACACTGCCCTGTCTCTGCCCTAGAACCAGGCTAGGGAGGGCTTCGGCGAGGGCTTTATAAAACCATCTGACGCCCGTGTTCAACCATCCACCTCCCTCTCCTACCTTGGAACACTGTACACCTCGCAACCAACATCTACTCAGCCCAGGTGCTCAATTCTTAAAGCCAAAAACCTGCTTCACATCATCGCTACTGCGTATAGTATACGTGACAACAAGCCACGCTCTCTCAAAGCACATCTCTCACCGGTTGATTCTCACCCACCCGGTCGAAATCCCCTCTTCCTCTGTCGACTTGCCTTTGGTCTTATCAAAGGCACTGTAGCTACCACGGCTTCATTGGCCGTGAGCTTCGTTTCTGATCAAGATTTCAGCCTGCGCAAATCCTTCCACATCATCAACTCCCGACCCCTCCACCGCCTGCTGCGACACCCTAAGGACCGCCGAACGCCTCTGTTGTTCGACACTCCCAACCGACTCCAAACATCCCCCCAACCCACCGGCTGCCGCATAGGACGAGTTCTAAGGTTCTTCCTCTTGCGGAGGGAGAGTCGAGGAGACCTCGTCAGATCGCTTCGGGATCAGGAAGCTACCGTTTTCGACCCCCCTAACACCAGAGGAACACGTTCCTAGCACCCATTTTTTGCCGCCGACCACGCTATCCATCTCCTTGTGAGTGTCGATAGCTGCGCCGACATATCTAGGGAACAGTCTCTCTGCACCTCTCAACCCGTATCCACGTGTAAAAGGACACGTTAGGCTCGTTCCCCTCTCCTCACGACCCACGCTACATCGGAGGATATGGTTATGGCCACTGCTCTTGTCGACTATCCAGCCCCGACTTATTTCGAGAATAATCCGATTCTTACTAAGAAGAATCTATTTGTTGATCATCACCATGGCGCTGCTGTTGCCAAGCAAATGATCGGCGATGCTTTCCGCCAGCGCGTCGAGAGCGTCGATCACGAATCCTGCAGCCCTGGAGACGAGGATACCTTTTTTGTGGGCGATCTTGGAGAGGTGTATCGCCAGCACATGAGATGGAAGAAGAACCTGCCCCGCGTCAAGCCCTTCTACGCGGTCAAATGCAACCCAGACCCAAGGTGCTTCAGCTTCTCGCTGGTCTTGGCACGGGCTTCGACTGCGCCTCCAAGGCTGAGATCGAACAGGTCCTCGACATGGGAGTCGATCCATCGCGTATTATCTATGCCCAGCCTTGCAAAACCAACTCTTACGTGCGATTTGTCGCGAACCAGGGCGTCAAGCAGATGACTTTCGATAACGCTGACGAACTCCGCAAGATCGCGAAGCTATTTCCCGATGCCGAGCTTTTCCTGCGCATTCTGACTGATGATTCGTCGAGTTTGTGCCGTCTTAGCTTGAAGTTCGGCGCTTCCCTTGATGCGACTGACGATCTTCTCCGTTTGGCCAAGGAGCTTGGACTCAACGTAGTCGGCGTCAGCTTTCACGTCGGATCTGGGGCTTCCGATCCCCTGGCTTTCTTGAAAGCTGTTCAAGACGCCGATATCGTTTTCAAGCAAGCTTACGCGCATGGCTTCGACATGAAAACGCTAGATGTGGGAGGCGGTTTTACCGGTGACAGCTTTGAGACCATGGCCATGTTCTCCGCGAAGCTCTGGATCAGTACTTCCCGCCTCATATCAATATTATTGCTGAACCCGGCCGCTACTACGTGTCCTCTGCCTTTACCGTTGCTTGCAGCATCATTGCGCGTCGTACCATCGAGAACCCCATGACCGGCGAGACCTACATGTTTACATGAACGATGGTATCTATGTAACTTCAGTTGCATCATGTACGATCATCAACAGCCTGCTGCCAATCCTACGCACCGGTATGCATACTATTACGACAATGTTCTTGCTGGCGCCGTTTCGGAGGGCGTGTGCTGGTACTGAGTATTCAATCTGGGGGCCCACTTGCGATGGTATCGACCAGATCACCAAGTCCATCCGCTTTTCTCATGAACTTGATGTCGGTGACTGCTGTACTTTGAGGATATGGGCGCCTATACGAAGTGCTCTGCCACGATGTTTAATGGCTTCAGCAACACGCACGATGTCATTTATGTCTGCAGCGAGCCAGGCGCCAGGGCATTCTACGACTGTAGTTTGAAGATGAGGTGAAAGACAGCCACAGAATGGAAGTCGTGCTGGTGATTTTCTTTCTTTGATAGACGAAAATTAGATTAGAGGAGAGTGTCAAGCTGCACAGCAGGTGGTAGGATATTTACCTTCGTTTCGCCGAGCATCCTATGTTTATTAGGAATGGTACACATATATACTGAATGAATATGTCTGTCCAAGCGAATAATTCCGCGTCCGTGCTTGTGAACTCGGAACCGATCGGGTGAGCCCTCCTCCAATCATGATAACAATATAGATTGCACATACGAGTTTAGGCGAGGCCTATCTGCCGCGTGGAACTAATGACTCGATTGGGGGAAAAGCGGGTAAAGTTCTGATCCATTGGCATCACGGTTATATTCCCTATCTAGTCGTCCCCGGTGGCTATCGCTTTCATAGTACCGTTGGCTTGGCTTGGCTTGGCTTGATTATCTACCAGTATCTACGCACTCCGAAATATCTACACTAACTGAATTGTAAACAGAGTCGTTCAAGCCGAACGTGAAGACACATACGAACAATGGTTTAGACTAGCACCAGCTCTCGCCAACGAAATTCAGCGTGTCTCTACGGAGCGGCGGGCACCAACTCAATCGAGGTAAACGGAGGACACCGCCGGCGGGTCAGCCGAATTCTGCTTTATATACTACGTAAACCCCTTCCCCCCCCAAGGGAGTGCAACTCTCCTATTGCCCATAACGATATGGGCTTATCGATGGCCTCCTGGTACCAACCTTTGTCATTCTTGGTCAGCGTAGCGTGGTTTGTTCTGTCGAAAGCTTAGTTATTGTTCCTACCAGGTTGGTGGGTTTTTATAGATCTAGACGCCAGATGCAAACGGAATGTCTTCGTCCTCATTTCCTAAGGTTTGTGAGTCGATGATGCCGGCGCTGTAAAGGCCGAGATGATACCCGCCGAGGCCGACCCAGCCGGCCAGAGATGGTCGCGAATTGTCCCTGCTCCGTTTAAAGATTTACCTGTATAGCCATGGCCAAGGCTAAGTAAGGGTTTCAGTGTTGGCAGTGGAAATCGGCAACGCGATGAAACACATCTTACTTTAATTACCTACTCGATACGGAAAATTACAATTCCACCAATTCAGGATGACACCTGCCTAGGTGAACTGTGTTTTGCGAGATGGACAACTGGCGATGTTGCCATGGTGAATCAAAATGCGGTCCTGAGATCCAGATTTGGCAAGAGGAATGTTCCGTCGGATAAGGTTGGAAAACCTGAATTCACAATCATGGCATGTCATCTGGCGACCGAGCGCATGTGATAGCATGTCTGAATGGATATCCGCCCGAGGTGTCCCATGGACGGTCGGGGGCGTTTTTCAAATACTCTCTGAAGTTATACCAATATACACGCCTATCAACTATCGAGGTTGCACGTCACCCCTTGGACTCTGAGACTTTCATCGCCACCATCCCGATGAGAACTGTTTCCGTGGACTGACCGACTCTTCTAGCCCACTCGTTGCCATTCCGAGCCATATTGACGTGGAGGGTGTGATGTGATTTGACGACAGACTCGTTTCCATCATCTTGCTTGGGGTGGGTACTCTATACCCCATACTCCAGGATATAGCCACAAGGATATAATCACCCACATCCCGACGACACTCAAAAACTACTATTAATCACGAGCATTGTGAAGTCGACTTTTTCCAAAAGATTACTACACATCGCTGATCCGATAGATCTACAATATGCATTTCACTACCGGGCTTTTAACATCACTCGGCCTCGCCGCAGTTCACGGCCTTCCTCTCGCGTCTACCGACTCGGGTTGTCGCGTGGACCTGGCACCGACACTCAAATCGCCCCAAAATGCCCCATCAAACATCCTCTACCGTAAGCCGACAACCGTGTCCCGTCCCTCTCTCTTCTTTGTACTCCGGGTTTATCCGGCGAGAGCCCAACTAACCTCCGTCTTCCAGACGCCCTGTCAAAGTGGACTAAATCTACGTCAACGTCGTACATCTCATCGGTAAGATCCAACATGATCCGCAAACGTTTAAGAGACGATACGGACTAGTACTCACGGCTCTTTAGAACTACCTAGACACCAAAAACACCATCACAGCTCCATTCTCTGTCACTTTCAAAGCCAACATGATTCCGGACTTCCCGTCCACCGATGAGATTGGCACCGTACTTGATAGTTGGGTGGGGACATACCTAGTCGGCGGCGCAACGTCCGCCCCGACGACTATGCTATCACGGCGGTTACCTGCTCTTGAAAGTGAGGACAATGGAACAATGGGGCCGTCGACCACTCTTGTTTGCCTCGCCTTCCTCAAACGACATGGTAGTGCTCAAAGGCAATGTCTATAAGCCGAAGAATATTTGTACACCCCTATTCAGAATTCACTTGTAAATAGTCCTTCATTAATACCCCTTATGCTTTATTGATTTGACTCTCCTGTAAATCTCTTTGTCAGTTCCTCTTTGCAGTTGACGATAGGTGATTACAGACAACGGGAATGAGTGAAAGCGATTGTTTCCCTTCAGAAAACAAACCCATTGATGCTAAATAGCGAAGGTGCAATATTGGACAGAGTCTGGAGGTAAATGTCTACATAATCTATTCTACCAAACCGTCTAGGCTCCTTTCGCTCAGTAGTTCTCATCTTACCCCAAGTCTTCAACATGGTTTCATCATCACACGAATTGTACCTTCTCAAGTCCAACGCGGTTCTTATTCCGCCGACAGACGAAAAGCCCTATTACCAAATTTCAGTAACGAATCAAGGCTGCACGGTTTGTATCGCCGCAACGAAGTCATTCTCAGTTCCTCCACATATCCACCCTCTTCATCCCGACTTTAAGATCCACCAGCCCAAGCCTGCTGATTATCTAACAGTGACTCACAAGACACATTGTGAGTGTGCAGCTTACTCAAAGAACGTATTGGAGTTCTTCAAAGCCTGGCGGCAGATATACCTTGATCTGCGCTATAAGCCGGACGACAATTCGTCGTACGCGTTCTATCCTGAATTCGAATACGAAACAGGAGAATCTCTCGCTATTGCCTCACTTGTAGGTAGTCTAGCACTAGGAAAACAAATTCCTGGGTGCTATGAATTCTTGATTAAGACTTTCGGTACCTTAAATGCCAAAGGGCAATTAGAAGATGATACTGATTCTGATTCCGATTCTGATGGCCATATTGATGGCTATGAGAGTGGCTCAGATACTGACGATAGCAGTGTTCATGGCCTCCTCAATTGGTCAAATATTGTATAAACGCAATATTTTGCAGATTTCTTACCTACCTACCTAGCACAGCTTGACTGTTTTAATTTTAGAGCAACGTTTTTAGATTGAAATAAATGTTTGTATACCTGCAAAATTACGAGGTATAGAATAGCCGCTTCAATGTTTCCGTAATTAGAATTCGCATAGTGATAGAAACCACGCTACCAGCCAACTGTATGTGCCATTGAAGTGGTTTCTATAATTCCATTCATCTCTACAATTTTATTGAACACAAGACCTCATAATTAACCAGTACGTTCGGAAATGATGACACCGAACGCATTGAGCCAAGGCCCCGCCGCATTGCTAGATGAGGAGAGAATCGCGGAGCAACAGCACAAACGACGCAAATGCGCAGCCCAGGCTTTCGCAGCAAAAACAAAGTGAACCAGAGTCAGATAAAATAAGTAGATAATTTCCTATTTTAAATAGAACTACACTCGTAAAATAGTGCTTAAAAGTAATTTAGGATTATTTGTTTTATTATAAAAAGCTTTAAAAAGACTTTCAAAAAACTTTACCGAATTATTGCTATAAATAAAAAAACTATCGGTATATAATTATAGCTATATTTTTTACTTTTTAAATTATTATATTAAAAATATAATATTTATTTAAAGTTTTATAAGCAATTTTAATTTTAACGGCGGTTAATTTTATATATTATTACTATATAAAGCTATGCTTTAGCGCTAATAAGCAAAAGTTCTAAAAATAATAAACCGGAATATTTAATAAAATAAACGTTTAAAAAAAGCATTTTTAATAAATATAATTATATTTTTTTATTATACTATTATTAAGAACTTTTTTATAAACAAATAGCAAGCTTTTTTAATAAACTAATATAATAGCTTTTTTACGATCGTTTTTATAAATTTATTATTAAAAAGCAACTTTTAATATTTTTTACTAGCTTTTATTAATTTATATAGTTTTAGAATTAATAGTTTTTAGATTTTAAAATATAAACTATTAAATAAATTATATTATAACTTATTATTTTTTTCGATAAAACGGATTAAATAACTAACGAATTTTTTAGCTTATATTTTAATATTTAATTCGGGGCCGGTTAATATAAGCTTATTAATACGCCGGAAAATTTTATTAATAAAATTATCGTAATATTTTATTAATATTAAAACAATTTTACATATATTATAAGCATTATTAAAGTTAAATAAATTAATTATATTTTTTTTAAATATTAAAACGCAGCATTAATATAACTATAAAAATTAAATAAACTAAATAAGTTATTTTTTTTATTATTAAAAAATAAGTTGTTTTTTTTATCGTTAAGAAATAAATTATCCTTTTTATCGTTAAAAAACAAATTATCCTTTTTGCTTTTTATTTTATTAAAAAAGCCTTCTATTTTATTAAAAAAACTTTTTATTTAGCTTTAATAAACTTTTAAAATTAAAAACGTTAAATAATTTATTATTAGAATTATATACTAATATTTATTAAATAATAAATTTATAACTAGTTTACCCGGGCTATTATTTATAATTATACGCTAATAATAATTTGAATATATTAAAATAGCTAAATTTTATTAATATTTTAAAATAATATTTGTTTTAATCCGTTAGCTTTTAAAAAAATAATTTATACTTTAATTTTTTTTAAGCTTTATTAAGCTAACTTTTACTATTAAATCCAATAATATATAAAGCTATAAAATATCCTAAAATATTATAAACTAATTTTTATTAATTTATTAAGCTAATAAATTTATTACACAAGCTTAATATATAATATTATATTTATTTTTTTTTTAAAATATAATAGCGTTAAAATTAAAATTAAATAATAATTTTTTTTAAAAAAACTATATATTATAAGCTTATTATAATTTAATACCCTAGGAATAAAACTAGCAGTAATAAATTATAAAATATTTTAAGCAGCTTTATTTTATTAAAATTATATTTTTTTTTAGCTAATAAATAAAAATAAAATAAAATATATAAATATTATTTAATAAAATTAAATTTTTTACTAAAATTACGTTTATTATATTTATTTTAATTATTTTATAACAGAATTTTAATAGTATAAACAAATATAACTTATAAACTATTATAAAGTTTTTAGCTTAAAATAAATTAAATAAATTTAATAATAAATTATATAATTTATAAATTTTTAAAATAATAAGTTTATAATATAAAAATATTATTATTATAAATATTATAAATAATATAGCTAAAACGATTAAATATATTATAATATTTTACTATAATATTAAAATTTCGTAATATTATTAGCTATTAATTAAGAACTTAAAAAATAATTATATACTTATAAATTTAAATATTAAAATCTCGAAAATAAACTTTAAAACTAGCGCTAGTACTAACAGCAAAACAACAAATACTAAATATAAAAACAAAAATATTATATAGCCCTTAATCGGCCTATTAGTTTAATAACGTTTTAAAGCTTTTTATATCTTTTTATTTATATAGCTTATATTTTAAACATATAAAGCTTAAAGAAAAATTTATTTTTATTATTAATTTTAAATAGTTATATTAAATAAAAAAGCTATATTTTAATTAGTAAATATACCTAAAAGTTTTATTAATAATAAATATATTAAATACTATTTTAATAAAAGCTTTATTTTTTAAGTTAGCTTAAATATTTTATAATAGTTTTATAATAAAAAGCTTACGCTTTTTTATTATATTTTTATAAAAACTAGCTTAATATACGTTATTAAATATATAATATAATATATATTACGAATTATTAGCTATAAAGCGCTAAAAACCATAAAAAACGTAAGCTTTAATATTTATATTTAATATTATTATAACTAGACTATTACGCTTTAAAAACCTTAATAAATAAAAATTAAAGTTTCCGCTACGAATTTTTATAAATAAATTAATAAATTAATAATAAAATAATAGCTATATTTATAATATACGTATTAATAAGCTTTTTATTATATAAGCTATATATTTAATAATATTTTTTTTATTAAGTTTTAAAATAATTAATATTTAAATAATTAAAACATTAATTATTTCGTTTTTAAGCTATTATTAAATATTATTTAAAAATTAAAACTATATTTTTTTTTTAATATATTAATTTTATTTTAACTATTTGTTTTAGTTTAGATTTATTTTAAAATAGCTTAAAATATAGCTTTAACGTTAAAATTATTTTTACAAGCAATATAAAAAGCTACTAACTAAGCTTAAATTTTTAAATTTAAGTTTATTATTAAATAAATTAAGTTTTAAAATAATAAAGTACGTAAATATAATAATAAATAATAAAAATGCCTTAAAATATTATAAATCGCTAAAAATAATTTATAAAACATAATATTAAGTATATTTTTTATAACGTAATATATATAATATAATCTAGTATTTTTAATATATATAAAAAGCCCGCTAGTTGCTAGTTTTTTATAATACTACGCGATTTTAATATATTATTAAAGGCATTATTTAAAAAATTTTATTACAATAATTAACTATCCTTCGCAAAATTATACAATATAACCAAATATTTATAAAAAAAGTTTAGCGTACTAGTTTATAAAATAATTAAATATTTAACTAATATTCTTACTATTAGATATTTTATATAATATTTAAATTATACTATTTAAATTAATACTATAAGTTTTAATTAAATAGTTATTTTTAATTGCTTGTTTTAAAATATAAAATAGTTTTTTGCTAAAAATTATTATTAATATTAACCTTATAGCTTAATATATTTTTAAGCTATCTAAAAATAATATTTATAAAAATATCGATATATATAAAGCTAGTCGAAAACCTACGGATATAAATTATAATAATTTAGTTAATATTAATAGTTATTTTATTAAAAAAAGAATTATTATTTAAAAGCTAGTTATTTAAAAACTTTAAGCTATTATAAACTAAATATTATTATTCGGGATTATATTAAATATTTATTTAAATAATTTTAAGCTTAAATTAAAAAATAATATTTATTTTAAAAAAAATAATATTTAAAGTTTTATTAACAATATTTTAAATATATAGCTCGAATAATTTAATTAAAAAAAACTTTGCCCGCTTTGCTTTAAACTATTTTAATAAATAGTTATTGTTTTAAAAATAATTCTATTTTTATTTATAAAGCGCTATTAAAAAGTTTAAAACTATTAACTATAAAGATTTTAATTTTAAATATAAATATATCGAATATATTATATAAAAAAATTATAATATTTTTAATAATATTAATTAAAATAATTAAAAAATATTTAATACTATTATAAATATACTATAAGCTAATAAAACGAATTAAAAAACTATAATAATATTATAATAAAGTAAGCAAATTAATATAAAAAAACTTTAAAAAATAAAAACTATAATTAAAAATAATAATAATAAACGATTTATATATTTTAAAAATATAAATAAATTAAAAAAAATTATAATATATAATAAATATTTATAAAATATATTATAATAATTATAATATTTTAATTTATAAATTATATTATTTAACGTCTAAATATTTATAAAAATTAAATAAACCGGCCTAATATATAATTAGTCCGAAAAACAAATCGATTATTAAATTAAAGCCGTTATATTTTAACTAAAAAACTAATAGCTTTTTTATTTTTGTTTTTTTTATTTTTGTTTTTATTACTACTTTTATTTCCGTTAATACTTTTTTTTTTACCGGCTTTATTTTTTTTACTATTATTTAATCTATTTATTAATAACTAATTTTATATATTTTATTTAAAAATACTAAAAACAATTAATAAATTAAATATATAAATAAAAATAGAATTTTATATCGACTAATAAAACTAGGTTTTTTATAAATATTAAAAATATTATTAAAAATAGCTTAGTTTTTTTTAATTTATTAAAATAGATTTTTTTTTTTTTAATTTATTAAAATATAAGCTATAAAAAATATTTAGCTTTAAATAGCGCAAGTTTTAAAACTAAAAAAAATAAACTTTATTAATTAAAAAAAATTTTTTATAAAAAAAGCTTTATTAAAAACTATTTATATAAAAAAAATTAGCTATTTATTTTAAATATATAAAAATAATAAACCTATAAATAATATTAATTTAGCTAATAATATAAATAATATTAACTGCTTTAAAAACTATAGTATTAATAAATATATTCGAAGCTATATTAATATATTAAAATATTAATAATAATAAATAGCTAGGTTTTAGATTTTAAACTAATGTTAAAAAACTATTTAATTAGGTTAGCTAGCTAAAAAAAAGCTAAAAAAAAAAAAATAATAAAAAAAAAAAAAAAAAAAAAAAAATTAAAAAATAAAATATTATAATAATAAACTAACTGCTTAATAAATATTATTAATTATTAATCTATTTATTTAATAATTCGTATTTAGTTTTTAATTATTTATTTTATATATTAAACTATTTTTATTTATTAATAAAACTAATTTAAACTAATTAATACGTTTTAATATAAAAAATATTAAAATATAAAAAATAAACAAACTTAAAATATTATATAAATTAAAAAATATTATTTATTTTTAAACTAGTTATAACTATACTATTTAATTTTTTGCTTAAATAAACTATATTATTAAATATAAATATAATATATTATTTTTATAATATATAAAAACGTTTTTTATTAATAAACTTAAAATTATTTATATAATATAAAGCTAATATTTAAATTAACGTAATATAAAACTTCGCGTTTGTTTTATATATTTACTAAATCTATTTTATAATAATAAATCTATTAAACTATTTTTTACCGGTTAACGTTTTTACTAGTTTTATTATTTTTATAAAAAACTTTAAAAAACTTTTTAATAGTTATTTTTTCGAACTAGTTTAAATTATTTAAAATTTTAATAATATATATAAAATTTTTATTTTATATCTAACGTTTTAGCTTTATTATAAAAAATTTAATAAAATAAATTATTAAACGAATAATTATTATAAAAATAATAAAAGAATTTATTATTTTATTATTTAAGTTTTAGCTATAAATAGCTTAAAACTAATAAAGCTTTAATAATATTTAAATAATTTTTATTTTATTAAATTAGTTTTAGCTAATAATTTATATTAGCTATTTTAATTATTATTAAATATATAAATTTAATATAAATAGTATAAAATATATTTAAAAATAAAAATAGTACGTTTTATATTTTATTTATTAAAGTTTTTATAAAATTTTATTATATTTTATATTAATCGCTAGTATTTTTTAATAATATTAAACTAAATAAAAATTTGCTTATAACTTTTAATATATTTTAAACAACTATTTAAAAGCTTTAATCTTAATAAAAAAAAAAGTTTATTTATATTAAATAAAATAAAGCTATAGTTATAAATAGTTATAAAGCAACTAACGTAAAAAACCTAGTTTTATTAAAACTTAAGCTAAAAAAAAAATAAAAATATTAAAATATTATAATTTTTATAATATTTTTATTTATATATAAACTTTTATTAAATAAATTTATTATATAACTATAATATAATATTATACGGACTATTTATAAAACTTAGTTATAAAAATAATATAAATATTTAAAAACTTTTAAAAAGTTTTAAAAAGCCGATATTATTTTAATTATTTTCGTAAGCTAAAATATAATATATTAGTATTATAATATTAGTTAAAATAGTTTTAATATTTTTTAAAAAATTATATTTTTAAAAGTTTATAAAAAAATAAAAATTTTAAAAATTTATTTATAAATTAAAAATATAGGCAAAATTATATTAAACTTAAAATTAAAAAATTAAAGCTTTTAAAAATAGTAAAAAATACTATTATAAATTTTATAAAATAAAATATAAATATTTATTATTATATAAAAATTAGTAAAATTATTTTTATAAACTTTATATAACTATTTAACTATATATAAAAAATCTTTTTATTTATATATTTAGATTTTTATTTTTTAGTATTTATATTTTTAATTTTATATTATATATAATAAAGCTTATATTTAAATGCTTAAAATTTAAAGTTTAATTTAGCTAATATTGCTAAAAAATAAAAATCTAGGTATATAAATAAAAACTTTCTATATATAGTTAAATAATTATATAAAGCTTATAAAAATAATTTTATTAATTTTTTATATAATAATAAATATTTATATTTTATTTTTACGAAGTTCGTAACAATAAATACGCATTAATATATATTAGCAATATTTATAGCTTATTATTTTATTTTAAATATAAAAAATAATAAATTATATTTTATTTTTTTATATTTATATAAATTTCGGAAGAATTATATAATATTTATATAATTTAAAATTAGCTATAAAATTAGCTAGATTTTATAGCATTAAATTATAAAATTGGCTAAACTTTATAATTAAATAGCAGCTATAATATTTATATTAAATTTTTAATATAGCAAACTTTTATAAATATTTATAACTTTTAATTAAAACTTATTTTTATATTTTTATATATTATATATTATTAAAGCATTATTTTATAAATATATTAAATTATTTAATCTAGCTATAAAATATAATATATAAACTTTTAAAATAATAATTATATAATATTATAATTTAAAAAAATAAAAATACTATTAATATAAAAAGCTATTATATAATTTATATATAAAAAATTCGCTATCGATTTAAAGCTTTTTAATGTTTATAATTTTTATTTAGCAAATAAACCAAAAAAAATAACTACTAAAAACTCTTTGTTTTATTATATAATTATATTTAAAAAATTTATATAATTTAAAAAATAAAATAAGTTAAACTTATATATTTTATATATATATAATTATAAAATATATATTATTATTTTTAAAAGTAAAAAGCTAAAAATAATAAAAATAATTTCTAGTTAATTAGATTAAAAATTATTAGTTTTTTATAATAGTTTATAATTAGCTAAGCTTTAAACGTATTATAAAATAGTTATAGGATTTTTTTTTATATTATATATTTATAATTAATATTTATATTTATATATATATATATATAAGCGCACATATATATAAGCGTTTTTTTTTATAATTAGTATTTATATATATATATATATAAGTATACGTACGTATAAAGGATTTTTTTTATAATTTATATTTATATATATATATTATAGCTATTTAAGCAAATAAAACAAAAATCTAATAATTAATTTTACGTATATTATTTAGGTTTTTATTTTATTAATATAATAAAATTTAATTTTATTTAATATTATATATCGGATAAACTAACGGTATATTTATACTGTTAAATTAAATAAACTTATTTAAATATAAAAAATAAAAATAGTAATATTAGCTATAAAAATTTATATTTAAATTTTAAATAATAATTTAATATAAATTAAAGTTTATTTAAATAATTAAAATAAAAAAATATTATAAGCTTTATTATAGCGTAAATAATAAGCTTAATTTATAAGCTATTTAATATAAACTTAAAAAACTTATTAAAAAACTTTTTCCGTTTTTTATTTATTAATATTAAAAGCAAGCTTAAATATATTTTTAAAAAAATAAACAATAGATTATATATTATATAGCGCTATTTATTTTTTAATTTTTTAGTTTTTGTTTTATATTTTATTTAAAAACTAAATAATAATAAAAATAAAAAACTAAACTTTAATATTATTATTTTGCTTATTTTTAGCAGCTAATATAAAATTATTTATAAATATTTAGTTTTAAATTTTAAAAAAAAAAATAATATTTAATTTATTTTAATATTTTAAAAAAACAGTATAAAAATAATAAAAACGAACTAATTACTAAAAAATATATATAAAAAATAAGCTTTTTAAACGTTTTAAAAAATACTATATATTTATTTATTATATATTTCGAAAAAATATTGTTTAAAAATATTATAAACGTAAAAAAAAAAATAAATTTTAATATTATAGTAAAAATAAAAGCTTTTAAAATTAGCAAAATTTTAGTATATTTTAAAAACTTATATATTTAAAATAAAAATTGCTTTAAAATATATAAAACTACGTAAAAAAAATAATTTTAGTACGTATTAATATAAAAATTGCTAATATATTATTAACGTAGTTTTTAAAATTTAAAAAACTTAAAACTTTAATAAGCTAGCAACTTAAAATTCCGTTTAATAGTTTATTAAAATCTTTAGTTTAATTAACTTTTAAATTATTAATAAATAAAAATATATATTATTTAATAAATTTAATAATAAATCCGATAATTTATATTAAATTATAATAAAACTAATAATAATAATATAAAATAAATTATTATTTATATAATTATTGATTTTATTTAATTAGTATTAAAAAAAACGTTTTATTGTTTTAATTTTTAGTTATTTAAATATTTTTATAAAAATAAATAAAAATAAGTATTAAATATTATTTAAGCAAGTTCTATTTTTATTTGTTTTAGTTTTTAGTAGTTTAAAATAAATATAATAACGAAATTAATAAAAAACTTATTAAATTAGTAAAAGCTTAAAATAAATTAATCGATAAATATATTATAATATAAAAGCTATAAAAACTAAATATTAAAAAAGTAATATTAATAGCTTTGTAAAAAAAGTTATAAAATAAAATATTATAATTGCGTAATTTATAGCAAGCTTTTTATTATTTTAATAAATTGTTTGCTTAAGTTTAATATATATATTTATTATATTTATTTATAGTTAAAAACCAGTTTATTTAGTTTTTATTTTTAATTAAGCTATTAATATAATAATAATAATAGTTGTTTTTATATACTAAATTATTGTTTTTATATTTATAAACTTTTTATTATATATTTTTAGCTTAATATAAAATTATTTAATTTTATTAAAAAAAAACTATTGCTTAATAGCTTATTAATTAATTTAGCAATCGGCGTATATATACTAATAAATTTTATTGTTTTATTTTTATTTTTGTTTAATATTATTAGCTTGGATATTTTACTTAGATTTAAATATTATATATTATAGACTACTAGTATTATTTAATAGGTTAGGTATTTACTTATATTATTGTTTTAAAGCGGAAAAATAGCTTTATAGCATTTATGTATATTTATATATATTCTTTGTTTAATTATAATATATATAAATATAATACGTAAGTAAATTATTTATTTAATATATTTTTTATTACTTATAAAGCTATATATAAATATATATTAAATATTTAAATAAATATATTATTGTCCGTTTTTTATATTTTTTATTAATTATCCGATATAAAATATTTATATTTTACGCTTATAAAGCTTAGTTTTATATAACTAATATATAAATCTAATTAAATAAATAAGTATAATATTTTTATTTTATATTATATTTTTATAAAATAAACTTTAGCTAATAAGTTTTAGCATTTTATTATTTTTATTATTTTAGTTTATTTTATATGTTTATTTTAGCTATTTAATTTTAAATTAAAACGTATTAACTATATTTATTTTATAATATAGCAATAATAGCTTTAGATTTTTTTTAGCGCTACGCTATATAAACTATATATTTAAAAGAAAACTTATTCGGCAAAACTACTAAAAAGCTAAAAAAAATAATAGTTCTGTTTAATATTTATATTTTTAAATTAGTTAGAATTTTAAAATAGTAAACTTATAGCGAAAATTTATATATACTAAATAAGATTTATAAAAGCTATTATTAGCTATATTTTGCTTAAAATTATTAAAATATATTAAAATAATAAAAAAATATAATAAAGCTTATAAAAAAACTATATATTATAGTTATAAATATTTATTTAATAATTTTATAATAAATATTTGCTTATTATTAATAAAAAAAATTAGCAGCGCTTTTAATATTAATAAAATTTAATAGTTTTTTATAGAAATTATAAATAATAAACGCTATATAACTTAATATTAATACTATTATACATTATTAATTATTTTTAGTAACTATTTTTAATTTTATTTATTAATAATAAATATATAATTTATAATTAGTATACTAGCGTTAATAGTTTTATTAAATTAAAATATTTAAAATAAATAAAAAATTAAAATTATAAGCTATAGTTTTTTAGCTACGCTTTAAATATAAATACTATAAATTAAAACCGCTATTATTAAAATAAATAGTTAGTTATATATACTTATTAAAAATATATTTATATTATAAACTATAAAGCAAAATAATAAAATATTAGCCTTATTATTTCTTTAGCTATTTTTTAAACAAAAAACGTATATATTAATAAACATAATTTAATTATTTATAAACAATATATATTATATATAAAACGTTTTTAATACATAGAATTTAAAAATCGATTAGCGTTATATTTTTAAACAATTTTCCGCTATTAATAATAAGCTTTATTTTAAAAATTAGCGAAATAATTTTTATTGCCGCGTAAAAAATAAAAATTAGCTAGCTTAAAAAAGCTATTTTAGCAGCTAGCGACCGGTTTAAAGATTAATAAAGCTAATAATAACGAAAACAAAAAAAAAAAAACAAAGAGGAAGAAAACAAAAAAGAGGTGGCTTAAATACTTAGCTTTATTTTAGAGTTAAATATTACTTTTTAGTTAAATTAATAGACCTTTTTTTATTTATTTATTAGTATTTACGTTTAATTATAGCTTTTAATAACAGCAGTATAACATATTACTTTTAAATCATAATAGTTTTTAAGCTAAAATTATAGCTATTTATAATAATTAAAAACGATTTTACGTTTAAAACTTATTATTAAAGATTTTATTTTTATATTACGTCCTAGCAGAAATTTTTTTTTTATACTTATGCTAATATAATTAATATTAAGCTAGTTTAGCTAGAATTAATTGTTTTTTTTATTACTTCGATATATACTTTTTAAAGCTCGGCTATTCGACGAATTTTTACTGCTTTTTTTTCGTTATTTTAATCGTACTTATATTTATATAATAAATAGCCCTAAAAATTTATTAGCTTATTAAAAAACTTAATCTAAATATAAAAACTATAAACAAGTTTAAGCTTAATTATTATTACTAAAAGTTTTATATTCGCGTTAGCTTAGTTAAAATAAATACTTTATTCTTTAATAACGAACTAAAAAAGCAAATAAGTTTTAAAAGTTATATATAAATATAAAAAACTATAAAATCTAATAAATATATAAAAATTAATTAAGCTATATGTTTAACATAAAATATTTATTTAAACTAAATATATTTTATATATTATAAAAATAGCGTATTATAATATTTTATTTTTTATAATTTAATTATACTTTAATAAATATATTATTACTTATATTAAACATAAAAGCTTATATATTTTATAGTTTTTTTATACTTTTTCCTTTTAAAAGTAGTAAGCTTTACTAAGGATAGTGTAGTATTGAGTCTGTATTGAGTGATGAAAAAGGAAGCAGGTACTAGGTAAGGCTCCTGCCGGAGGCAGGAGACTTACCTAGTCCCTAGCTTCCTTATCTAATCTACAGGACTAGACTCCACTTATCAGTGGAGTAGGCTCCACTCTGCAGTGGGGACCCCCTGCGGGGTCACCCCCCCTGTCAGAGTGTAGCAAAAAGCGTAAAATATATACTTTTTTTTAGCAAATATATTTTATTTTAATTATATTAATTTATTTTAAACATAATATAAGCTAGATTAATATAAAACGGTTTATAATATAAATATAACTTATTTATACGCGCAAATAATTTATACTTTATAAAATTATTAAGCTTAATTTTTTTATAAAGCTAGTTTTTAAACTATATAATTATTTTTAATAATTATATAATATAATTTAAATATTTATAGTCCTATTCGCTTAATAAACTTTTTATTAATAGTTATAATAAAAATAAAAAGTTTATTAAACGTTTTAACGATTTAACTAAAAATAACTTTTAAATATTAATATTTTAGCAATTATTTTTAATTTAAGCATTATTTAATTATTTAGCTATAAAACGTAAGTTTTTACATATATTATTCGAACGCTCTACATATTTATTAACTTTTATATATATTAATCGAAAATATTTTTCGCTTTTTATTTTAATTAATTTAAGCTTTACTACTACTACAAATATATTTTTAATAATTTAATATTATATTTTAACATTATTTTTTAAAAAATTGCCCGCTTTAATATAATATTAATATTTATTAAGCTTATATTATTATCTATATATATTTATTTTAAAAGCTATTTTAAATTTACTTTATAGCTTTTAAAAAAATCGATTTATAATAAAAAATAGTTAAAAAGCTTTAATATACTAAAAAACCTTTGCTTAAATATAACTATTATTTTTATATAGTTTTAACTTAAATAAACTAGCGTTATTACCTTAAAAAATCTTATATTTAAATTTATTTAATATAATATAATTAATCTATTTTATAGCAGCTTATAAAGTTTATATTTTATACTAATAAATATAAATACTTAGCTAATATAATGCTAGGTTTTAATATATTATTTAAAGTTCGAACAGCGGTTAAAAGTCTTATTATATATTTACCTATTCTTTTTTAATTTTAAGTATTAATATTTTTATAAAAGTTATTATTTAATTACGCCTAATATTATTAATAAATAAATTAATAATTAAGCAATAAAAATCTAAAGGTTTTATTTTTTAATATAATATTTAAATACTTTTTATTATATATAATTATTAATATTTAATATTTAAACTTTTAAACGTTATATTAAAAGCTAATATAATTATTTTATAATACTATAAGCGAAAAAAATCTTATAGTTTTTATTTATAACTTTTTTTATATTAAATTATAAAAAAATTTTATATAACGGCTATAATATTTTATATTTAACATAATTTAAAATTATATATATAAATATATATTTTTAATATTACGATCTATATATTATTATATAAATAAACTATTATATAATAATTTAACAAAAAATTTAATATATTTAAATAATATTAACTTTATTAAAAGCTATACGTAAGTTTTATGTTTTATTTTATAATATATTATTTTATTACGCTTTTTAAAAAAAATAAAAAAAATATAAAGCTATTAAAAAGCTTTATATTATATTAAAGCGCTTTATAAAGTTTATTTATAATATATATTATAATTTTTTATTTATAGCTAAATAATTATTTTATAAAACTTAAGTTTATTCGAATAATATATAAATTCTTTTTATTTTTAATAATACTTTTATTATTATTATTATTATTTTTATATTTATTATTATTATTATTATTATTATTATAACTATAGAATATTACTAAAAATAGCTTAGTTTATAATTAAATATTTTAAGTTTTTATATAGCCTAAGCGCTAAATAAGTTATATTTTTTTTTAAAATATATAGCTTAATTATATATATTAAATAATTAGGTTTTTAAATATTATATAAAAAATATAAAATAGCTGCTTTATTAGCGCTTATAGCGTTTAATTAATATTTTAGCAACTATAACTTTAGCGATATTAATAGCGTTAAAAATATACTTTTTTATATATTTAGCGTTAATTTTAACTTTAATTTAAACAATATAAAAAATTATTTATACGTTTTAACCTACTAAATTATATTAATATTTAAAAGTTTAATTAAATAGTACCTAAATATAAATAGTTTACTATATTTAAATTTGCTATTTTTTAATATAATAAAAGCGTTTTTTAATTAGCGAACGAAATAAATTTTATAGCTAAAACTTTAAAAATAAAAATCCGTTCGTTAAAAACGAAAATAATATTTTTTTTAAAAAGTTATTTAAATATATTTTTTAAATAAAATCTAAAAAAATCGCTATAAAAAAACAAAAATAAAAAAACAATAATATTTAAAACAAAGCTAATAATAATTAAAATAATAGTTTGTTTTTTTTAGCTAAATAATAATATATTTACTAGTTTAATATATTATAAAGTTTATAAATAAACGTTAAAATATAAAAATATATTACTAAAGCTTAAAATATTTATTTAGATTTATTTTTTTTTTATATATTTTAGTTAATAATTAGCTAAAGTATTTATTAGTTAAATTATAATATATATTTATTTTTTTTATATTTTTAATATTTTAAATATTATTATTTAACGAATTTAAACTAAAAAAAACTTAAACGTTAGAAAATATACGCGCTTATTTATTTTCGTTATTTTTTAATATAATATATTTAATAATAAATAATTTTAAATATATTTAGCTTAAATAAATATTATATAAATTTTAGCAAATACGTAATATAGTACTATATAAGGTTTTATACAGAGTTCGCTAAATATTATTTTATAAAGTTAAAATAGTTATACGAAATTATTATAAGTTTTAATATTATAGCCTTACTTTTTTAACCTATTTATTTAAAGCTATAGCTATAGTATAGCTGCCCTATAAAGGATATATAATAATAGCAGTAGTAGTACTAAGTAGTATAAGGTATATACTTATAAATACTTATTACTATTTATAGGTTAATATATTAGTATTTTTTTTTTTTTTTTTTAAATAAAATATTAGCTTTTAATATAAAATAAATTAAATATTTAAACTTTTTACTTATATTATATTTATTATATTAAAATAAATATTAAAGTTAAACTTAAATATTAAAATATTTGCTTTATTAGCTATATAAGTTTTATTAGCTATATAGGTTTTTTTTTTCGGTTATATAAAAATTAACGAAGCTATACGAAAAAAAAAGAATTTTAAGCATAAAAAAGTTACGAACCTTCTTTTCGAAAAATAAAGAACTTAAATCTATATAGCCTTTTTAGCACTATAGTTGCTTACTATTTAATTACGTAATTTAACTTCCGAAGATTATTTATATAGGTTTATATATCCTTTAGTAATAGTTTTATCTAAAGGGGTAATATCTATTTTATTACGATAATGTCAGATTCAGTGATGTGTGTGTATTGATCTATCTGTGTATCGCTGCCAAGCTCAATTGAGGCATTTCTAGTACAAGGTACCTAACGGGAGCACTAGCCACTAGTTAAGCCCCGGCGCACTGCCACATATATTAAGTAAGCAACCTGGTGATCTATCTAGTGATGTATAGCTAGATCACCAGTTGGTGCGTAATCCAACAGATAATAATATATTATATTTAAAGCTTAAAATATTGCTCTTCTTTGCGCTTATAAAACATGTATTACGAGCATTAAATTCATTTAAAACAGCAATTATTAGCTTTTTTTTATTAACGACTGCGGTCGACGAGTAATATAAATGAGATTGACCTTTTACCCTCGAAGAGCAAATTCTCCCCGCACATTTACACGGGGAGGGGCGGACCCTGAATGACGATCGACAGAATCTGCCGGTACCAATCAACACGTCAGGGGCCAATTTTGCCAAAGCTGTCGTATATTGATGAAAAGCGACGCTGTCGACACTGCCGACAAAGTACCTTCACACCGAATGATGTTATGCCAGTTCTTTCGGGGGAAGGGCTTTCGTTGGCCGCGCTGCTGGGCTTTTTAAAAAACTAAATATGGCACCTTGTGCCGAATTAAATGGGTTTGAGGGCCAGCCAGCCAGCACATGAGACGAGTTCTGTGATTTACCGCGTCTGACCAGTAATCTCTCACAGAATCGAAAGAGTAGAGTAGAGAAGAGAAGAGAAGAAAAGCCGTCCACCACGATGCGTCTGCTAGGAATTATCTCGGGTTTCGCGGCCCTGCTGGGTGCAGGTAAGCCATCCAACCCCCTTCGCCCCGCGATGCAGGCAGGGTCGTTGCGTCGTCATCCCCTAACGCCCGAGTCGTGTAGCCCAAGGCGAGGTGAAGCAGCTGCCGCTGCCGGCGACGTGCAGCGGCGTGTCGGCGCTGCGGTTCCCGGGGACGGTGGCGGCGGGCTGGTCGGTGATGAAGATCGCGGGCGGGCTCCGGGGCGTGCGGACGGTCATCTGGGACGCCAACGGGAACATGCTCGTGTCGGAGCGGGCAAGGGCATCTCGGTGCACACCTTTGGCGACGACGGCTGCATCAACAGCACGAGCACCCTCATCAGCAACGTCCAGCTGAACCACGGCCTGGCCCTCACCCCGACAGCAAGACGCTGTATGCGAGTGGCGAGCGCTCCGTCTGGTCCTGGACCTACGACCCCGCCACCCGCGCCGTCACCAACCAGAAGACGGCCGTCACGGGCATGGACTCGGGCATCCACTCGACCCGGAACGTCATCGTCGTCAAGCAGCAGCCCAACTTGATTCTCGTCCAGGTCGGATCCAACGCCAACCTCGATCAGCAGTCGGCGCAGCCCGCCACGGGCCGTGCTATCATCAAGATCTTCGACATGACCAACGCCCCGGCAGCCGGACACAATTACAAGACCGCCGGTGAAGTCTTCGCGTATGGTTTAAGAAACGAGATTGGTTTCGTTCAAGACCCAGCCGGTATCGTATGGGGTGTCGAGAACAGTGGCGATGTGCGTGATGATCTCTTTGAGCTTTATAGTGCTTCCCCTGACAAAACGTGTTGCAGGACTTCCGGCTCAACAACCAGGACATTCACCAAGACAACCCAGCCGAGAAGCTCAACAATCGTAAGTACCACCCTAATTAAAGCATACGAAGAAAGCGATTCCCAACACCCCCCGGCATCATACTAAAACCAGCAACACGCAGTGGGCGACCCCTTAACGGCCCGAGACAACTGGTACGGCTACCCGACCTGCTTCAGCGTGTGGAGCCCGACGCCGTTCAGCAGCAAGGGTCTGAAGACGGGGGCCAGTTCATGCTGGCGGGGGGAACGGGGTGACGAGCGACGCCGACTGCGCGAGCAAGTCGAAGGCGCCGCGGCTGACGTTCGCGGCGCACAGCGCGCCCATCTGGAACGCCTTCGATGCCAACGCGACCAACATGTACGTGACCTTCCACGGGTCGTGGGACCGCCAGCCGCCGACGGGCTTCAAGGTCGTCGAGGTGCCCTTCACCAGGCTCGACACGGGCGCCTACGACCCCGTCGCCCCCGCCGACAGCATGACCGGCTACAAGGACATCTTCTCCGCCCCCAACCCCGGCGGCTGCACCGCCAACGGCCTGACGCAGAGCAACTGCATCCGCCTCACCGCCGCTGCCTGGTAAGTCCACCCTAGTCTCGTCAATTGCGATTTTCGTAGAGAGGGGGGAGTATGATTTGTGTAGTGCTAATTACGTGTGATCCCTAGGGACCCGGCTGGACGTGGCCTCTTCGTCGGAAGCGACAATGCTGCAGAGGGCGAGATCTATATTCTGTCCAAGAAATAATCACGCTATCTCGCGTGAGGGCTCTCCCCCAAGTTAACTTTGGGGTTTATTGATAAGGGATGATATGGTTCTAGACACCTACACTTTTAAGATTGAGAGCAAGTGGTATGACGCAGATGATAGACCAAGTTGTGTCTAGAAGGGGTGTATATGAAGTCAGTTTTACGATATTATTGAGTGCTCTGCTCATCAATAAGTGTGCTAAAAATAAGTGAACTCTTTGATCTGGCATATGTCTAGTAAGCGTGCTATGCGTGAGGGCCAATAAACATAACTTCAACACAGGAGTAGGTATGCCATGTTTAGTATACCGCTAATCTAGTTATTTACTTTGGGACAAGCCCTGAAAGGGGCCTTGCCAACGCTACACTGACATCTATCTAATTTATTCTACGGAGCGTTACTACGAAGACCTTTATCGTAGGATCGTAGCAAGGACCAAGCTATATAAACCACCGTTGTCCCTTATCTCAACCGAGATCTACCTTAGTAACCTCTCTCTATGTTCCTTGCTCAATTCCCAGTCTGCGGGCGTTTGGTCGGGGTATTCCAGGTACCCATCAAACACCTAGCCTTAAATATCATGTCCATCGCTCTCCAGAACGGTTTTGAGGTGCTGGATGCCTAATTCTCATCCTTGTGCACAGCCAGAAGGGCGGCAGATCTGATGACATTCTTAATAACACGCCCATTGATGTCAATCTTCGCTAAATTCGTCAAATCTTCTTCGCTTAGGTCGTGACCACCCTGCTGGCGGTCCAGAAAACCAGTCCACACCGTTTTTCTCGTCGCTTCATTTAGATCTGGATACGCAAGGCGGAAGTGGATTCTGCTATTGAACGCCGGATCCATGTTTTTGACGCGGTTGGTCGTCAGGAATAAGAGGCCCTCGTAGTATTCGAGCGTGCGCAGGAAAATAGAGACGATGCGGTTCCGGTCAAGATTGTCCGTGCTACGAGCCTCGAGGAAGACGTCACATTCATCGAGCAGCAATACCGCGTTCCATTTCGCCACCATGTTCAGGACCCGCTTAGGCCCTCTCGACTTCATTGGAACTAGTGCCGAGGTCACCAGCGCCCATCATATAAAGGGGGACTCGCAAGTGCTCGGCGACGGACTCGGCCGTCAGGGTCTTTCCGATACCAGGGCCACCCGATAACAGGATGATTATACCTCGCCCCTTCCCGGCAATGACGTCGTCGAAGACATTCTTGTTCTTGACCTGCGCTTCGGCAATGGCGAGGATCAGCGATTTATTGCCTTCGGGCAACACCAGGGAGTCAAAAGCGTTCTCGTTGAAAGCTATCTCGCTAACGGAGTCGACAAAGAATTCAAGCCAAAGCTTCGCTCGGAGAGCATATCCACGGATAACTGACGTCTAGAATACTCAGTGTTAGTTAGGGCAGTTCTGAGTGTGGTTGATGATGGTTTTATCTGGCTATCCAGTTCAAAAAGGGGGTCTTTTTCTCCGGAATTTAATAAAATGGGGATGAAATGATTCCGAGGGTTCTTACACAAATAAGGAGTTGCTCCTCGGTAAGGGGGCGGCGGCGCTTAGCCGTGGGGCCACAGATATCCTCGTCTTCACTGGAGTACTCCGAGCCGCCTCCCGACCAATCGTGATTGTCTCGAACTGGAATATTCATCATGTTCGGAGAACGGTCAAGTGACTTGAGGTATAACCGTTGCCAAGTATTCCCTTCTGTGAGTATGCATCAACTATGATGCGCCCATCAACGGAGATCAGTGTTTGCCCGAAGCGAGTGGTCTCGATCGCCGAGCCTCTGTATGACTTGTAGTGATAGCCAGCCAGCTTTTCAAACTTGCGGCCTCGGGCGATGAGCTTTTCTTTGATGCTCTCCTCTTCCGGGTGATAGGATAGTGGGAAACATTCTAGCTCGGTAATGGGTGTCGTCCCCTCGAAAGGGGTGATGAATTGCGATGACATATCATAGCCGAAACGTGTACCATCCCAGTCGACCCTATCACATTTTACTTGAAAACATGGGCCTAGCTTTTGACTGCAAAGATTAAGAGTTAGCAACTGCCGTTGATAGTAAAAAGCGACCGACTCGTAATAAGGTATTTGGGGGACATGGATGAGTATATAGGATAGAAGCACACTCAGATTTTGCCAAATCGAGGATCAAAACACTCAGAAATACTCACTGATCGATAAACTGGCCGTCAACAAGACGCACTGCGATAGGTTTGCCGAATCGTTTGGCATAGACAATACCCCGGTTGAAAGATGGTCCAGATATGCTCGTAAGTAATCACCTTGTTCTTGATGTAATCCTCAGTTGCGGCGATAACATCCTTCAGTTCACCATACAGAACATCGTTCAACAACGCCAGGTGGCCCTTGGTCTTTTCATCGTAGTTGCCGTTCAAGGCCGCGAGTAGCTGTTGTTGACGGTGGATGAAAGGCTTGAATGGCGCGGAGAAGGTGAGCCGCGACAGGGTGGTCGTGACACCGGGGTAGTCCTTCAGTACGTCGTGTAGGACGTTCTTGAGAAGCGGACTTTGAATGACGATGCTATCAACTTCGAGCTTCTTGCGGGAGTCATAACTCTTTTCTATTAGGTATCAGCACCATGTCAAATGTAAAAGGTGTAGACATAATAGCGTGACTTACTATTGCGAACCAAGAGTGCATATTTTTCAGATTCCTCGTCTTCAGCAGCTTCTTCAAGGTCATCCAGGATCTCCCCCGTCCAAGTAGCTTTGTTGTATTTGTCGATCTTCTGGTAAAGGTCCTTCCTCTGACAGATCATTCCAACTGTTACCTTCCCTTCCACATCTGTCCCAGCTTCTTTCTGGTCAACATCATGTCCCTCCGCAACTTATCTATGATGCTCGTCATTTTTCTCGGTGGAGTGAGGGGCTGTAGGTAAAATGGTGCTCAGATAATGAAAGTTGGTAAAGACGAATGAGTATAGTAAGTAAGGCTAAAGTTCGATCTTGACTGGCCTCGCTGACCACAAACGGAAATGATGAGGTAACGGTTGTAGTGGTACGTGTGTGAGGCAGAACAAGAGGGTAAAGTAAAGGGATTTAAATGTTTAATGTAGGTCCTACCTCTAGGCACAGGTAGGTGCCTACACAAGTAGGTACCTGCCTGTATGCAAGGTGTTGCCAAGTCTGGCCTCCCTTCTTAGAGTAATTCACTTCATGCATATGAGGTGACGACATTCCGCCCATTCTTTAATCTATGATATATAGATCAAGCCTGTCACAGCTATCGCCCTTCCTTCAATTTACGTCGATATACGAGGAGTCACCAGTCCCATCACTGCCTACCTAGATATATGTAGTTCCGTGTCCGTCGTTGGACAATTGTTCTTAGGCAGACTCAGGCAGATCAGGCAGACAAGGCAACCAACTGCCTCAACAGTGGGCTTATCCTTACTAACCGGGTCTGGCCAAGCCAACCTAGGTACTTAAGTAGTGAGTCAGGAAGCTCGTGCCCCTTCTTATTGGTTCGATCGTTAAATGCGAAGCTAACTGTGTGAGGTAAGCTGGATGGGTGCCTGTGAAAAAGCCACAATTTAGCCATGTGGCTGGTTACATATGGAAGTATTAGTTGTACCGATTTCTATCCGATATTTGCAAAGTCTTCTTCTTCTTCTTCTTTTTTCCTATTTGCAGAGCGACTTTGAGCTACATAAGGCATAATACCGTGCTTTCCTCTCCTCCGCACGATAACATGATAACATCTTAAAACCATAACTCCATATGACCCTTTCACCATTACCCTCGAATTCGAAATATCGCCCCCCTGATATATGTCAGACCGTCCAGAGATCAGACAATCGTCAACACTGCGTAACTTCGTAGAAGGGGTATCATAAAATGAAATTCCTATGTCCTTTCCTGTAGCCTTCGTTTCTAATCCATATCCTTATAGAGTCGCCGGCACAAGATATGGGGAGTGCCTTGGAAACCAGGATCAGTGCCAGTGTTAAAACACTAACCAAGAATAATGTCCTCGACAAGACCAGTCTTGCGATCTTCTACCGACCGATAGCGGTCCCTGATATTCTTGGTCTCCGGTTCTTGTTCGACGATCCGGACAAACTCTAGGGTGGCCAACGCCTCATCCTTCCCAGGCCCTTTCTTCCACGCCTCGAACAGCTTACGCAGACTTAGCTCATGATCCCCTTCTTTGATTCGGATCATGGCTTTATCACTCTGATCTAGCCCCCTAATTGCTTGTTTCATCATGAAAAGCGTGTTCACGTTAGGCCATGACCTTGAAATCGTGGCCCAGCCGGGCTCTGAGATTACAGGGAGGTGCGGAGAATCAACCTGCACTGCGAGCTTTCGGACTGCAACGCGGTCTTCCCGGCGGTATTGTTGAGCGCACCATTGAGCTCTACATCCATTGTGACATGGCTCAAAAATAACAATGTCAACGAAAGGATTGATATCCTGGTCACGCAAAGGAATCCCGATTGACGGATTGATAGCCATGCCATTCTGTCCAAACATTTTCTGGTAACATTGCCTGGCAATATATACCGACTTTCTGCATGCCATGAACCAAGGTGGAATTTTGTTCTGTACTCCGAATTTATTGGCATGATCCAAATTCGAATACCTGTTGCAGATATACGCCAAACGGGGCTGGATCGCAGCTTCCCAGATCATCAATTGGAGTTCAGGTGGGAGGTCCGGGTACTTATGGAATACGTCTAAAGGCTTTGCTAATCGAGCCGAGCGACGGCGTGGTGGTTTGATAACCACGTTCGTCTTTGCCGAATTTCTCTTCCGCTTCTTCCGAATACGATTATTGCTCGGAATAGCTGATAATGCTGTCGATGGGATAGTTCTCGAGCGTTTTGAAGCTGGCGAATACGATCTGATCGACGACAGACACGGAGGCCACCAACTGTTGGTCGGCCTTTCCCCAATCCGTCATTAGGCGGCCCCGATGGTGCGTTTTGGACTTGAGGTCTCTCATACTCCTCTTCGACGTTCTCTTCAGTACCCTCTTCAATAGGTCCATAATCAATGTCTTCAGCCTCCTCAAGATGTGAAGCGGTTTCCGTCAGACCGCCGTTTCTAGTAGTGAGAAGACGCAGTCTATTTTGCGCTTCACTCTGGCTTGATGGGCTCTCAACAAGAATAGTGTCAAAATAACCTTTTCTCGCAGATCGTGTTACGGGCCGAGAGAAGTCTGCAGTTCCGAACAAGGCGTTCGAAGGCCCAGCAGCTTGAGGTGTAATCATGAGAGCACTACTGTTGGTTTCCATCTCCTCGATTTCTTCATTGGCATGCGTAGACTCTGAGAGCTGCGGGTCGGGAATGGCCCCTGCCGACGGCTCCTGCTCGCCCAGGTTCCCAAGGCTGACACCATCTGCTCTTGTCCTCGCAGCCCTTAGCTGGCGCGGCCCTCGCTTGGAGGGCGACATATGGGTTCACCGAGCTGTGTCTTCGTGGTGGCGTCACTATGATTAACTGCTGTCCCGGAACGAGTTCTAGAAGGCGAGGTTTGGTACAGCAACTACGTGGCCGAGGGCTAACGGGGGTCGAGTTTGACCTATCATCACTAAAAGTAAGCTTCAAGGTTACAATAGCGCAGCACAAGAAAATCTTATTGCGTCTATCCACGCAAGACAAGAAGATGCCAATCGATCATTGAGCATGTAAGGAGGTCAGCTGGTCTCCGACCCACGAAGCACACTAGATGTCGTCTATATTGGGTAGTATTTACGTCCCTCAAATGGCGGGATAAATGAAGGACAGAAATCGTAGGATACTCACTGAATGTTGAACTGGCAGAGCAAACCAGTGATGGCGGCCCACGCCTTGGTGACAATGGAAATCAGTACGGATCCAAAGCCTATGATGATATGACTCGATGCAAGCAAGCACACGATCTTCCGTCGCCTTGATTGAGTGCCAGCAACACCGAGGGCGGAGAGATGACGGTGCAGTGCAACGTGGACAGCCGGGTAGGATGGGGAAGACAGCTACCAAAGGCGACGTTTAACGTATGAAGAGCTTGTGAAGAACTCAATAATGCTATGCCGACGAGAGGTTGTGTAGACAGACGCGAGCCAGTAATTGCTGGTGGTAGTGCTGCTGAAGGGAAATTGATGTACGAGCGGTGACAAATGTGAACATTGGCAGTCCAGAAGTCGATCGGTTCGGCTGGTGTAGGCCACCAAATGCAGGTGATGTGGGAGTGCGGGGCCATGACTGTTAGCTGAAGAATCCACCAATTTTTGGAGGGTCTGGTGATGCTTTCTCGATAAGACTGGGAAGTTACAGAAGATGCTCCCACATGTGTGCATGGGAGGCAGGTACTTGTAGCACCTAAATAGGCACAGCAGTAGCTAGCGATAGCGGATACCTTCCATTTTGCACTTGGAGGGCAGACGCTGGGTACTGAGAGAGGGCCACACAACCTTCCCTGAAGGTTGCTTTCGGTGGAAGTAGGCGGTACGGCTGGAGGTATATCTCTCCTACTACCTACAGAAATGCACACAGATTGAATTAGGTGCGTTTGTGACAATGTTCAAAACCCAACATCAATGAAATCTTCAATACAATACCTTATAGGCCCAACGCTGCCTGGGTGGTTACGATGGTACGGTACCCTTTATGTGTAGTGGCCGTCTTGTACTACTAGGTTACGTATTGCTGGGAGCTTACCGACATTGAATCCGATATACTAGTACAAGTTCATCTGATTTCGCGTTCTAGGATGTTCCTGTCAATCATTGTTTGTGCGACAACTGTTACCGACAATTTGGGTACGATATTCCATGGGGCATCTGAGACATTGATTCCGCTTCAATTGAAGAGCCGCCCGTTCTCACTTGGTGGCTGAGGCGAACGTCCTCGATACACCACCATAAGCAACATCAATCCTTTAATTATTATTATCTTTTTATATCATATATTATGTCTTTACCCTGTTGGCACAGTTTAGGCGCAGGAATCGGCGAGAAGTTAACTGAACACGTTTTAAAGGTGCTACGTCATCCCTTCTGTTACATTGAGGCCTAGGATGAACCAGCTCCAGCGAGGAAATGGTGGTCGAATCGCTAGAACGAGGAGCAGCAAGGCTAATCTGCCTATGTGTCGTATTTATCCATTCAGTTTCATCAAGCCAACACAATCCTACTTACCTAGTAGGTAGATCCCTATATGAGTTATTAGAGTCAGTTTTCACAACATGCCCACTACCTACCAATGCAGATGACCCCTCCTCCCCTCCCTGCCCTTCGTTGAACGTTGAACGGCAGGTTAGGGCTATTACCTTTCCACCAACAGGCCCAGCCGCTTCGAATTCGAACAATTTATGAGCACCTTAAAACCAAAACCAGCTGTCGTCATCTACTACATACGCACTACTATGCGAGTGAACGTAGCGTAGAGTACATGAGCACGTAAGATACCTCTATCTCGGCATCTTAAGAGGTAGGGGTGATTTTAGCTTTGACCACGTGCAAACAATAAGAGGAGTCTTGGCTGCCGACGTGGATCCCCTTAGCGCTCCGGGCCGGGGTAACAAAACGCTAGTCCATATGAAGCTAGATTCATTCGACTGGTGTAAAGTGCTTGCAGCCGGCTAATCGATACTGCCTGCCTGGGTCTAGCCGCGCTTTATTAGGTCAGACCGAGTCTATACTTTGTACTATACCTATTCAGCTGTTGACTTGCGATCACCACATGTTAATGCCGCAAACCTGACCGAGACCAGTGTACCTTTTCTTCCCAGGCCAGGGTCAAACATTAAGTACCGTCCAGATCCCACAGTAGGATACTTTCACACGGGGAAAAGAATGTTACTTACCCGTGCCGAGGTGGCGACAATGCTTCCACCACCGCGACTGGCCGAGGGTAGCGTGCTTAGCCCGTTTGATGGTGGCCTGACAACCGTGCGATTTCCATGACTGTTGGGCATCTTTGCTCATCTTGCATCGTATGCTGTGCCTATGCATCTGCTCTAGCCAGTTAGCCATTCGTCCTCTTGGGCGCGCCCCTCGGCGACACTCCCCCTGCCTCTGCCTGCATGAGATGGAGATGGGGTACGGCTTAGATGAGGACATCATAGAATGAGCAGATGAGGGCCAGGGGCGGCGAGAAGGCTTATATTGTATATATTCTGAAATGGCCCGATGTCTGAACGTCGTGCCTCCAAATCCTTTATGTGGCCATCACACAGATATCAACCGCCTCTCAATTCGTTTTGCCAGTTCAGGAAGCTTTCAAAATGTCGCTAGAGAGCTCTCTACCCTCGCTTGAGCCTCTCAAGCTTGACGAGGCTATCATCACGTTAATAAGACGGCCCGGCCTGAAGAGACATATACAGTGATCATGGTAATACTATCTCTTCTCATGTCTTCCATGGCTCGCTAATCGCAGAAAGAGTAGCCCGAGTCACATGCTCTTGACGAGTCAGCCCAAAAGAATCCACATCTCCCAACTATATAAAAACTACCCTCAGGCAACGAAATGTGTCACGCGTGGCGTTGGTGGTATTATTGCTTGACGTGCGGCCGCGGCCCTTGAATGGAGAGGCCGTGTATTGCTGGAGAACATCCTGCGACTCCGACTACGTCGAAACGCCCTATTGTCCGAACCTAGTCTGCGAAGATCACAGCTCGCATGGAGCCGATTGCTTGGAGTATGGGATGTATCACAAGTGGCACTAGCTCGCACTGATAGGGATTGTCAATTCGATCAAGCACTACGTCGCCGCGAGTTGAAATACGGACTGGGCGGGAAATCAGAACCTTTACAGCCCAAGCCAGCGATGTACTTCGGAGGAATCGCTGTAATCGACGCCTTTACGATCTCATTAGGAGCCAACTATGGGACGGACAAAAACCGTCATGGTCGTGCGAAGAAGTATCGACCCCTTCGTAGGCTAGTCTTGGCTATATACATATTATTCTTAATTCCGAAGACGTTGTCGCGCCAGTGTAAATCGGGATACCTCTATGGAGCTAGAGAACAAAATTCTCCTGCACTTTTCTTCGACATAATGCGTAATAATCATCCTCTCTCTAAAGGGGCTCCGTTGGCATTCATCCATCCGTATACTTGGAGTTATATAGCCAATCGTGAACTTTTGAATGAGGCGTCGAATCATGCCCACGGTCTGTATGCTTCTGATGGTCATTCTCTTTGTGGCTTCGGCTTCGACGGTGGTGATGTAATGGATGATGATGGCTATGGCTACGGTGACGACGCTGCCTCTCTCTTCCCTTGTTTCGGTGATCATGCGATGACGCGTTTGGTTTGCGTGCACTTTTGTCATGGAGCGGCCGCTCTTCTTCGTAGTATTCTTCGAAGTTATAATCTTTACTTTCATCATTGGCGACGGGGACGGCAATCTTTCCCCCGGTATTCGATGCGTTGTAACCTGTGGTTGGCTTTGAGCAGGCTGTCTGGCTACGTAAGAACCGGCAGGATAAGTAACGGCAAGAGTCCCTAGAGGATAGACACTGCTAGGATTCGGGGCGGAAGGCAGAAAGTGAGGGTTGGTCCCAGAACCCGAGCCTGAAATGGACCATTGGTAACCTAGAATCCATTAGAAGTAAACTTGCTGATCTTGGGCTCGTCTTGCCATTCGGTGTCACCCGTGCCTGGTACCGGAACCGCCCCTGGGTGTCTAACAGGGGCTCAGACCAAGCGGAAATGATGGGCGCTAGGTCCTGGATTATTCCATCAAAGCCCCAGTCCTTGGTAGCATAAACAATTGACCTCTTGGCTTCATCGCTACAGTGGCAGATTTCATGGTGGTGACGATCACGACCGTGAGATCGTGAATGCCTCGATATTGATCGACAACAGGATATTTCTCCTTGCGCCATTGTATTCCCCACCAAAGACGAGGATTCAAACTCAAGATGGGTGTGTTATTGTTCTCACCGTAAGTAATTGCAGCAGTTAGTCGCCCGGCTTCTAGTAGTGAACCGATATAATGCTATAATTTTGTTCCGCATAGGGCGCTCATGAGTATGCCAACATCTTGCCCATAATGAGGCGACGCGGGCTTATATTCTACAACACTCTCGCTTATGAACGCCTCGCCGAACCTTTACCTTGGAGCTAACAATTGGCTATTTGGTCCCCAAATAGCGGTAGCTATGTGTATATGGAACTTCCACTTCCCGTATGTCAACGGCCGCGCGGTCATTGCTACCCATCACGGAACCACAATGACAAACTGCAAAAGCAAACGACGAGTCAGTTTTTGATTGGAATTTCCTTCTCAGTGTATGAAAAGCCAATTATAATTGCACATTTCGGAGTTGCGATATATGCCCATCAAAGGTATAGTTCGAATTGCAAATTCCGAGGGCGCCGGAAACAAGCGGTGGTACCACTTCAATATCCCATGCACTAAAAAGTGAGGCAAGCAGCGCTTATATCTATCTCTACCATTCTAAACCTATCAGACCTCCCGGCTGCCTAAAGTGCATTTTCTGTGAATCGCAAACTGTTGGCATGGTCAATCAGCCCGTTGAAGTTCGGCAATACATTGCTTCTCGTCAAGACTTATTCGCTACCGTAGAAAGGGAAAGCAAGGAGGTGATCGGTTATGCGAGTAAGAACAGACTTACGATGAACCTAGGTAACTGGGCCTATAGAGAGACGCTGGGCATGACCGCGATGAATTCGGTCCTCACCGTGCATACCCACAAGCTGCGCAGTACGCGTTGAAATTTCAAGTGAGGCTGCCATACTGGCCGGCGGAAAGCGACCAACCTAATACAAGTAGTACGCATGCAGATTATTGGACCAGCCCGGATCTGGATGTGATAGCTTATAGATAGATAACAATTGAGATAGATATTAATCGGCCAACCTCAGCTCAATAATATATATATGCCTTCTATACTTTACCGACTTAATTGTGCAAATCCGAGCATAGTGTTTCCGATCGCTTCAATCTTATCTCCAGACGACAGGGTCTTAATCAATAAAAGGACCTACTAGGGCTTAAATATGTTATATATAACTGGTCAACCCAGAGATAGGAACGTGGACTAAGGGGTGATATCTAGATGAAACGCCGATACAAAAAATACAAGACTGAACTACCGTCCCGAACTGCCCTGTCATCATCAAATATTCGTCATTGTATCGTAGCTATATGAGCCTATTTTAAAAAGATTCCCCATTTTCCTCGCCCTTTCTCGTTGTCCGACTTTGAGTTTCTTTTCATTCGTTCCTGTTCTCGGCTCTGCTGACTATCCATTTTCCCGAGGACAAGTTCAAGAAGCTCCTTCCGCTTGTGAACCAAATGCTTCTTGATTTTAGGGTCCTTTTGGCAAACATCTCCACTTGCTCATCGGACAGATGACGACCGAGCCGTATATCTAGCTCTCGGGGGAATTGTAAAAAATTCCGAAAGGAGTTCTACGTTAAGAAACAGTACTGCTGTCTAACTTGGTAGCTACTGCATCAAGGAAAACTTCGGGGCAATGATACTTATTTTTCATGTTGGCGCACTGTTTGGATTTAACAGCGAGTAGGCGCATTTCAGGACGGCACGGTCACGTAGGAATATTGCCTCTCGACCTATGACACGTTAGTAACGTCCATTGAAATGATCCCTTGAGCGAAAACGTACCTTTAGAGAGCAATGAAGCACTAAACCCTCCAGCACCAGTCTGGCTCTCCCCTTCGACGACAATATCACCTCTCCTGGCCTTATCGACAAAACTCACAACTTCCTTTAGCTTCCGCCGCCCGCCTACAGTGTTCTCTAGATCTTTTAGTGCACCTTCACAAGCTTGTAACTCTTTCTTCAGAACTCCTTGAACGTGGTCTCTCCCGGCGCTCCATTCACGCTCTTCCATATCAATTTCAAACTTGAATGGTTTGATACAGTTTTCTACTTGATCGCTGGTGCTGTAGAACTGTCATTCAAATATGCTCGATGCTGCTTCGGTAATGGCTTGGCGAGCAAAGGGATGGTTGACAAAAGTTGACTGGCTGATAAGATTGTCCACATGAGACTGATTGAATTTGCCACCACATTTGTCGCCAGTCTGCCCACACCAAGTTTGGTAATTGCGGAGGTGGATGCGTCCAGCGTCGGCGCAGTAGAGAGACTCCGGGTCGGCCTTGGGAAGGTCGGCCAAACTGTCGGGCTCTGGGAGAGGAACGCTGAGGTCGTATATAGGTTTATTCCAATATTTTGCGGCGAGGAGATCTAACACTCGCTGATCAAGCTCGTTCTTCAATAGCCCATGCATTTGAGGGCGCCCGAACTCTTCGGCAAATTGCTTGAACGAATGCTTGAAAGCATCTAGGCTCTCAGCAAGATATGACTCGGCTGAAAGGGGTCGATCATTGTATTGGACTTTAAACTCGTAGGTGGCCTCCTCAAGCTCTTGACGGATCGCGTCACTCGTACCTTGTAAGCTAGCTGACATAGTTTGCTCGAGAACGTGCATCAACTTCTTACGCAGCGTCGAAGTGCCGACAGCCACGTCTGCTCCCGGCCCAAACTCCAAGGGGTGGGATGAGAAGTAAGCATTTTCGTTCTTGGTAATGACCGATGTTAGATTGTCGTCGCCCTTCTTAAAGAGTGAAGTAGTTATAGGCGCGCGGGATACTACACCAACATAACCCAGTCGAAGTGGGTATTGCTTATCATTTAAAATCGCTGCACCTCTTAGTGGATCGACGAGATCCATCTTTGTTACAACTCCGATCGTTCGCTCGCCCCTGGGATCAACTCTTCGGCTTGCTCGCAGTGCGGTAGAATTTGCCAAGTCAACATCCGCAGCTGAAATGGCCAATATTACATTGGGTGCTTGGATATACTTGTCACAAAGCTCCGATATCTTCTGCTTGAGCTCAAGGGGTTGGTTTTGCCCTACAACCTGAATATAACCAGGTAGGTCGATAAGGGACAGATCAGGGACGTTAGGCGAAGAGATAGAAAGACGTATCGGATCATCTGAAACGCACTGCGACTCAGGAACGGCCTGGTTCAGCTCGGTTAGGGTTCGTCGTATAGAAGAAAAGTCTGAAATCTTGCCCAGACCAAGATCGGGAAATTCTCCATATTCGGCGCGAGAGTCGGGGGTGTTAATTAACGTAAGTTCAATGGGTCTACGCGTGACCATGTTAGAGCCTTTGGGAAGGAATTCGTGTCCGACTATGGCCTCCAACACGGAGCTCTTCCAGAGGACTGTGATCCAATGACAACGATGGACGGTAGAGTCAATGTATTCGACTGGCCTATCCTTGCTAGGATGTTGCGGATCTCGATCATCTTCTTTGTCAATACCATCATTTGGTCGTCTTTCGCGATCTCACTTGCGCTTCGCGGGTCATCTTCCGACTGGTCGTAGCCGTAGGCAGCAGCAGTACCTGCGGCCACACCTGCTCCCACTCTGCTTTGTTTCGGTGGCTCTCCACCTCCCGGGCCACCCTCTCCCCCACCTGTGCCAATGTCCTCGTGCATTCTCAAGATCTTCTGTATCCATTCGGGCATCTCGACTTGTTCTTTGGTGTTCTGCCACCCTTGCATCGTCTGGCCAGCAACACCTTTCGCACCATCGAAGAGACTCGTGGCGGTGCTCGACACCGTCTCCTTGGTAGTATTATAGACATCCCAGACATAATTCCCAGCCTCTGTATGGTAAGTTTAGTAGCCCGGTATCACGTACTATTGAGGGGATCTGCGCACATACGAGTAGCTTGGTATTGCATCCATGCTAACCCACCCACCATGACGCCGCCGGCCAACGCAGGGATCCTTAAGAAGCTGACCATCAGTCTCGGGAAGAAGCGAGCAAAGGAGACATTGCGAACGGCGACGGCGTTGTGGAACGAGTTCACCGGAAACCACATGCGCCGTCTCGTGGCACGGATGGCGGCATCGGCTCGGAGAAGGCCGCCAGAGGGCAGCTGGTGGTATTGGCGCACGGCGTGGACGCTGGCGCTGGCCGAACGCGTGGCCGCAAGCCGTCCGGCCATTGCTATCAGCCGTCCGCTCATACCGATGATGCGGGTCGCAGGCGCTCCAGGTGGCTGTGATCGGTGACCATCAACGGTACCTGTCGGTATGGCTTCGGTAGCGCGTGGAAAGACAGCTTGAAGTCCTCGGGTTTTGGTGTCGTGCTTGTCGTGGCATACAGATGTGAAGAATCGACGTCAAGAGTTGGTGAGTTAGATTATGGTGTTAATGCAAAAGCCCCACCAGAGCAAAATATGTGGCTGTGCTTAATGTACTGAATTGTGGCTTTAGGCTTTTCCCCTCGGTTCCAGAATGGGCTAGCTGGGATATGAGGTTGTATACTTCGAGTTCAATTTGTCGAGCTACCCTAGATGTGGGTATGCATCATGATTGCAACAACTTATGATACATTCCAAGTTATCCCACCTTTGCAAGTTACAGCCTGTAGCAGTCCTAAACGCCACGCTATTTTGGATCATCTATGAATGTGTCCCCTATCCGCTTAGTCTTATTTTAACGCCACATTCTATTTTGTTAAAACTCCATTGCCATCAAACACTATTAATAACGCGGCACAAAGGTTGCCTGCTTGGTCGTCTGCTCATAGAGCCATACCCAAGACACGAGCCGCCTTTTCAGCTGTCATGTAATCGCCGGTCCTCGACGGGGGTTGTACTGGGCTGGTGGTGTTTGCACATCCGGCTCTGTGAACTCGGCTGGGTGTGGGTACTCCCGATGTTGAGCGATCGACGTTTCTTCTTGATATTACCTTGCGAAGGAAGCCTTGGCGCTACTTCGGGGCGGTGTGTTAGAGGATCCACAACGGAACGAATGTCGGATGATGAAGTCTCGGACAATGACAGCGGAGTCCTGCCTCTCAGAACAACCGGGGGATCTGGCGCTCCGATCACAGGTGGTGTCATGGGAGATATGATGCGCCTATGGGTTTCGGGTTCAGGGCCGGGGGTGGGCACCGGACTATTGACCCGTGGTGTGGCTTTCTCGTTAGTTGTCAAGCCCTTGGTCTGCGCAAAGGCGGAGGAGCGTTTATGGCACGGGTCTCGGTCCGAGAAGGCGTCAATGATAGGATTCACCATCACAGTTTGACCATGAATAGTTAGTATGGAGTTTGTCGGGACGTTTACCCAGTTTTCTGTGACATCTATTAGTATTGCGTGACTAATGCGTTCTTATCTCATGTTTACCTCTCTCAAAGGTAAGGGGCTCACTGGCAACCAGCACGATGTCTGCTCCCTTATCGCGACGCTCCATTTGATAATCCCGGTCCTCCCCGGCAGATGGCTTGATCTCCCATTGGGTCCCGGAGGAAAAGTATAAGCTGGCCGCTTCGTCTGTCCTGCTGCTTACGTATCTGGTGCAGATGATGGAGTGGCCATCCGTGACGGCGAAATTCAGGAGACTTCGCGTATCGACATTGTCACTTTCGACTATGCTCTCCGGTAGACCCATGGTGAGCTCATTAATGATTTCAATCGTCTGCAGCATGGCGCGGCGTAGCACAGCGGGGCCAAAGCCCTTCTTGGGTTGTGAGCTCGGATCTGTGCCCAAGCGCTCGAGGCGATCCAGAAAGAGAGCAAATGCCCACTCGCTATCGGTACCACCTTGTACATTCAAGTACCACTTGTCATGTAAACGCTCTCCAAGCTTTCGCTTGATGTATTTCCAACCTCCCAGCCCTCCATTGTGCATCCACATTAAACTATTATGATAGAAGGGGTGACAATTGTCCTCGGTTAAGGAGCCCTCAGTCGTAGCTCTGACATGAGCAAAAACGAGCCGCGAGGCTGTCTTAGAAGCGATGCGATGGAGGTTGGTGCAGTTCCACGCAGGGATCGTAGACGTGAAGAGACATGGGGCGGCGCCGAGCTTTGGGTCGGTATAGAAACCAATACCAAAGCCGTCTGCATTGTTCTGGCCTCGCCTCGTATCCTAGGGTAGAGGGAGCCGATTAGTCACGGGGCCCGTTGCACAGCGGTCTACGGATAGAGCGAGGCGAGAGGGAGAGAGAACTAACGAGCCGGAGTCGTGAGTCAAAGGATTGCTTCAGAATGGAATGGGTCGGGTCGAGAATCAGCTTGGAAAGCAGGATCTCGTCGCTGCCCCGGTATACCTGTGTGCGTAGTTGTTTAGAATGGAAGTTTTATTCAAGGGCCGATGATCGGAGTTGACATACCAGAAACCGACACATGATGACAGTGTCGGATGCAAGAATGAAGGTCGAGTGCTAACACGAAACCTTGAACGAAGGCGATAGAAGTCACTAGGCTGTGGCAAGATTCAAGGGTGCCATGAGAGATGGGCTTCTTCCGTGGTTGCTAGGCTTTTGTATCGGTATGCGATATCCCTTCGGAAGCGTCGTGGTCGTTGATCAATTGATGTAAGCGCTTGTGCAGGACCTCAGTTTGGTGTAACTGACGTTTTGTTGCGTGCGCCCAGGGCGGAATTGCGATTCAGTCATGTTTAATTTATTCAGGCGGGATGGCATGAACTGGAACCGACTGCTTGGGCGTTCTGTCTCCCCCTGACAGACCCCTGATTCATGCCAAGTGCTACCTAAATTAGGCTAAGGCCCAGGCCTTTGGTCCAGCTGTGACGTCTTGTCTTGTGGTCACAATTTCCCCTGTCGCTATCTCCCATGAGATTCTACATAGGTACGCCACCTGTCACATGCAACGATATATGAGAAGGTCACCTTAATGTCCCAAATAGATCTAAACCCTACGTAGCCTACTCTTGGATTTACCTGTGGATTTACAGGTAAAGAAACATCGGGTATAGCGCATTACTTAGCGACCAAGGCTAAGGTAGGCTAACCACCTCAAAAATAGCGGACTGAGCCTACCATTAGGTAGGTAGCCAGGACCTAGCCTAGGCCGTGTCCACCATAACTATCACGGCTCTCTACGTACAGTCTAGTGAGCATACAAAGACGGGGATCAGAGACTGAGCGGCCAAATCGAGGATAGATAGAAATGATGGAATCTACAGTAGCTGGGTACTGCTACTGGTTGAGCTTATCTGATTTCTCATTGTATAGGTACCTTAGGTACCTACCAGTGTTAAGATTCTCGGGAGTTGGTTAATCCACTTCCTATACATAACCTTGGAAGTTCAGGTTCATACCCCACCAACCCTCCGCTGTCAACATCAGGATTGCTGCCAATGCAACCGCCGCAAATACAGATCCATCATGAAATGTATAGTCTCCGTCAATGTAGCGGCTAATCACTACTCTACTGCGAAATGCATGTCAGTTTGCCGTCTGTATAAGATTATTTTCAGTACGAATGTTCTTCTGTTTCCATATGTTGCTACATACGCATCTACGACATGATGTAGAGGTTGTCATCGCTAAAGTGTACCTAGGTACCTGGACATGTTGATTAACGGCCCATGATTTAAAATACGTCCATCTAATATATACTTATGATACCTGAACCCTGTACTTCATCTTCAAACGCATGTCTCCCATCACAAACTCTTCATCAGAGTTGAACGGCTCACGCAATCATGGATCCCGTGTCTGCAGTCGGGCTAGCAGCAGCAATGGCCCAGTTTATCGGTATAGCTATCAAAGCAACTTCGCTATGTATCCAAATTCGTGACAGCGCCGACTCGGCAACAAGCGCCAATCAGGAGCTTGAGACGTTTGCGTGAGGTAAAGCAGTCCCGAAAGGAATTGTCCTCGACGCTAGCTCGAGGAGCCCGCGACGCATCATAGACTTAGCAAACAAGTGTGAACAAATGGCCGACGAGCTTGTAAAGCTCTTGGAGCATGTTCGCGGAGCTGGAGAGAATATCAGTACAGCTAAGAAGGTCTATCGAGCTTTGAAGGAGCGTAAAACAGTCGAGAAGATCCAAAACTCGCTGAAGGAGAAAGAAACACTCTTACAGTCTTTACTTGTACAAGATATCTGGTACGTACACGCACTGGAAGGTGTCCGGGCTTTTCTCCAACAGTCCTACAGCGGCTGACTACTTAGTTACATTAGGCATCGATTTGATCTTCAGCATGCAGATCAGAGCAAGCAATTTTCAAGGCTCGATTCCCAAACACAAGATATCATCAAAGAGTTAACGAAGCTATATTCAAACGCCAACGATCACACTAGAGGCTTGACTCGAAACCTAGCATCTGTTGCAGCTCAAGTGAACGCAAAACTTGACAAATCGGATAAAGGCGCAAACACGACATGAGAAGACAATGCTGTCAGTTACGAAGGCGTCCGAAAGGGTTGAACGCAGCGCTCGGGAGTTCTCGGAAACATCGGAACGGCGGAGGCATAAGGATGCTTTCCTCAAAACATTATTTTTCCCAGAAATGAACGAAAGACAGGCTAACATAAAAGACGCTGCGCCCGGTACCCTCGAGTGGCTGTTCGCATCACTTGAACCCCTGGATCCTGTTTCAGGCGATGATAATGCTAACACAACGGATGTGAAATGGGATGACTTCGGAGAATGTAACCACTCTTCTGTGTTTTGGATATGCGGCAAGCTCGGTTCCGGAAAGTCCACCCTGATGGCTCATATAGTGGATGATCAACGCACACAAGCTGGGCTTGAAGTTTGGAGCCGTGGCCATCAGGTCCATACTTTCTCATTCTTCTTCTGGCGTCCTGGCACCTCTTTACAGAAAAGCATTATTGGTCTTCTGCGAAGCCTGCTATATCAAATTCTTCTAGTCAAGCCGAACATCATTCCTCATTTAATGGAGGTTTTGTCGTCACACACAAGAAGACTATTACCAGCCTGGACCGAAAAGAACCTCACCCTAGCCGTTGTGAAAGCGATTGAGATAGCCTCTGAAACTCAATTCTGCATCTTTATAGACGGACTGGACGAGTTTGTGGGCGATTATGATGAGTTGGTTGATCTCATCTTCAAGCTCCAAGATCTAAGAAACATCAAAGTATGTGTATCGAGTCGACCTGAGGCGTTTTTGACTAGACGACTTGCAAATTGCAAGCAGTTACACTTACAAGATCTCAACTGCCCGGATATAACTCGTTATATCGAACAGAAACTCTCCAACAATATAATAAATGACGGTTGCTTAAGCTCCAACATACGCTCAGAAATCGTCCATCAAGCCGAAGGCGTCTTTTTATGGGCGGCCCTCGTAACGCAAGATATAATTCAAGGCGCGAAATCAGGAGATGACGAAGAATTGTTACTCAAACGCATTGAAAGAACACCTAGGGCCATTGATGACATCTTTGGAATGATGCTAGAGAATATCGATGAGCTGCACAAAGACTCGTTGGCCTTTTATGTGAAGGTAGCGGACCTTTGGGACTTTCTCCTCCTCAGTTTTCCACTGGAGGATAAATCTTTACGACCAGATAGACTCAAATGCTGTCGAAATATGACTTCTGTCTCTATCATAACATCGGCCAGAATAACAACCCCTATTTTGTTTAAGATACTTTTATGCAATCATGTCAGCAGACAGAAATTCAAATTAGGATACGGAGTGCAGGCTGCTGGAAACTAGTCCGTCTGGGACAGGACCCGTAGTGCGTCCCAGAAATCCAAATCAAATTGGTTTATGCAATCCGAACCGAACTGGTCAGATTCAGCCCATGGGGTCCTCCCTGATGTTCATAGGAATTTGGCCGTAAGTCTTGCCCCATATCCTCACGCACTTGAATACGAACTCCAGAATTTGAGTTGGGTTCATCGCTCGGCTTATGACTTTGCTCATGATTCACGCAATATCGATAAGTTTAAATACCCAGTCCTTCCTTTGTGGACGTTCTATTAAAGCTCATAGAAGGAGGGTTGAAGTATCTTACCATTGCCCTCTTGTCAAACTGCCGAACCAGAATGGTTGGATGTATTCCCCACGGTTATCTACGTGCGGCGTCATTTCAATGACGTCTCAACGTCTGAAATACCAGCTGATTTGTTTAAGCTTATTGTGGAAACATGATTCATCGATCGCTTTAAAAGCGACTGATCGGCTACTTCATATTGTGTGCCAATTGGATCCCAGAGAGCTCGCCCATTTGGACCATGGAAAGCTGGTAGTTCTACCCGCAGACTATGCATTTTGGAGAATGTGCGGGATGGTATCCTACTGGGGATACCTACGCTACCGCATCCGTAAGGTTCCACCTAATCTTTACACAACGTTGCTTAGGAGTGCTTTTACCGCGTCTAAAGGCGACGCTGAATTTGAATTGGCATTAGAGCTACTCGATTTGCTACTTGAAAGATTCAGCTCTCAGGGGCGTATTGCGGGTTGTTCGGGAAATAGTATCGTATTCATTCGCCGGGAAGCTAGAGTTGATACACCCGGGAGTTCATATAGCTATGTGCAGCACGAACAACATGTTCGAACACAGTATTCATTTACTATGGAGATGGAGATGTTTGCGGTCGCATTTACTCGATTCTTGAATCATTACTGCTATCCCAGGGCACCCCGAGCAAAAATCTTCTTCGGAGAATTCTCAGTTCCATGAGCGAAGTATCGGCTTGCACCGACCTATACATCGGTATAGCTAGCCACGGACGTTTGTCATTGCAACTATCGGCATGCCTGTTTGAAAAATATGCTATGGGAGGTTTCGATGGGGATGACACGGCTTGCGGATTGTATGCCAGCCATGGTATAAAGCAAAGGAACTAAGCGAATTCTTTCCTTTACCACAAGTGGTCAAGGCGTTGGAGCTTCGAGAAGTCGGCCGCTTCATAATCCTAACACCTCGTGCCGAAACTACAGCGATTATCCTTCAAAAGCTCTCATTTGAGTATGAAAATTTCGGAGACCGCTGGAAAACACACATCTCAACTAAGAGGAAGGATCTCTATGAATTCGTTCAAATGATTATTGACTACGTCTGGACGAACGAACAGAGGATGAGCTCCACAGACCAGCTGTTTATGCTCGCATGTATCCGTCTGGATCTACGCGGTCTATTACAGTCTATATGGCGCGATGCAGAGAACCCGAATCCAACTTATGGATGGAAATTCAACAGCTTTCTCAAAGATGACGGTACGGATAAGGAATGGATTACGGATGAAGTCGACGCGGAAGCGTCAGACTGGACAACTGATCAAGGGGATAGTATTGATGGAGATTAGCATGCATGAACATAATCCCCAAGTCATTCACCAGACATGCTATTTTGAAGCACTAGGATGTCATCATCTTTGGGTAGCAATACAGAATATAATTAACGCACCCCGTTCTCTTAGGTCACCCATTTCCGACAATCATCGAGGGAAGATCTTCCTCTACTAGGTTATATCCCGCTTGATTGATTCCCGATCTACTTCGTTTCTTTAGGCTGTGCATCTGCATTGGATGAACCTTGATTCTGATATTTCTCGTCCTGAGACTCCCGATGCTTCTTGAAAATTTCCGCGGTATATCTTTGGTTTGCTAAATGTGGCATTGGCGGAGGAGAAAGAAAACCCTTTCGCGACGACAGTAACGCACTATATGGGGCAAATTTCGCAAGCTCGCGTCCTATCGCTTGTTTTCTAAGTGATCCCACGCTGCGTGCCTGGGGGGGGTAGATGCTATGTTTCGCGCCATTGTCGTCCTCGTACTCCATATTGTTTGAGGCTGCAATCATCAAAGGACTCCCTAGAAGTTTGATAGTCTTCTTGACGCCATCTTCTCCCTGAAATACAATAGTGTTTAGCTCTGTACCATACTAAATTGGGATCTTCTTGGCCAGGCTGATTGTTTAGGTAGGATGATCCATGGCGGAGATGCGACAAAACGAAGGTCTATAGTCAAAAAATTGCTTAACGTGTATGCAGTGCTACAGTATTGTAGGAAGCAGTATCAATGGGAAGTATCAAAGTATAGCGTTTAGTAGGTAGTGTTAGAATGTGAGGGTGGTGAGGGACATAGTACAGAATAAAGAGCGCTGTGTAAAAGTGTTTGGATAATGATACTCATAAGTTAAAACCTAGTCTACCAAAGAAGAGCCAGCCCCGAGACAATGTCCGCCTTCCAGCTACCTCCCAGTATAAAAGTAATTAGATTACACAGCCCTATAATTTCGTCTAGCAATGGCTGATAATAATTCCCCTAACCGTTACACGCTAAGGGGGTTTAGAAAAAATAATATATAGTACGTACGGTAGACTACGAGCACGTCAAATTGTGAACTGGTCAGTTGTTGACATGTGTACGTGCAGTAATCTGGCTGGCTACCTCAGGACTACAACATAGAATGATTTTGCGATATAGTTATTAGTTAGGGTTTCTAAAAGTCCATATGTCGTACATCAGAAACGAGTGTTGATTACCTATAGAACTGTCGAGGATACTACATAGGTTATGCTGTTGTGTACCCTCGTTGCGAGGACTTTGTCTCCGATCGAATACCCAAGTGATCGCCCTGTCCCTTCTTGGTCGTGGAGTGGCATATTCCGGAGAAATTAGCTACATGGAAATTCCGTCTGATGAGGTCGAATGGACGGATGACCCTGAGAGCCCCTTCACAGGCTCTTCCGCCAATCAATACTGCCAGAAGAGTATTGTGGCTATGGCAAGGAGGAATCCCAGGAGTACGGAATATTTCAACAATTTTACGCCGGATATGGAGCTTCAGAATGATTTCAAAAGAGGCCAGTGGTTGTATATCACGATCGGCAGACATAAGGTGACGAACCTACTGGGCGATACACGATATTATATCTCGTTAATCTAACTCGTGCAGGGTAAGGGCGATAAGGGAGGAGGAATTTACTAAGGAGGTAGCGTTAGGATTGTAGAGACTGCTCGTCTGACGAACGAGCTTATCAAGGTTACGCTTCGGTGAGGCATTGGCCTACCTGTTAGGTAGAAATGAGTTCATCAATTGGTAATGGTGGCCGGATCCTGTTTGTGTAGACTTATGACTGTTCCGTTGTCTGAACTACGAGAACCCACAAGGGTTCAGTCGGCAAAATATGAGTATAAAGCTATCTGTATAAGTTCGATCAGTTTGAGACTGGCTGTATTGCACTGCTACATAAATACACCGCGAATGATAGCAGGTGGACGGCAGGCCGCAGCAAGGTATCAGTCAACATAGCCCAATCGATGATCACTTAAAGAAGACCATCAATATCGATCAAAACTTTCGTTAATTTCACAGAAAGTATTCAAGAACTCTATGTTAATGAATTAAAAGTCTGATTAAGCCTAAAATGGGGGTAGCTATGTTGGGATAACCATTCGAGGCAGCTGTAGTGAGACGCAGGGAAGTTGCTTAGGGTATTCTGTATGTTGCTTCTGGGGCTACATACAACTTCAACAACTTATGACGCTATGTAGCACTTTATTAGACGGTTGCTCTAGCATCCGCCGGTTAGCTAAGCTGGGTTTTGTCTTGTGAGGGCGGGAAGCTTCGAAATGCTACACTTCGTTTTGGGCACTTAGGTATCATGGCACCAACTATGCAATCTAAGATTTCGTTCATAAGTTGACAAACCATCAGGACCCTCGACCGACTTCAATACCTATATAAAAACCCCCAGAACCAGATCTAGGTGTATATATATCTCAATCAATCAAGTCTTCTATCCGCATCTCTTTCTAGAAGTGTCTCTCGTTCCCCATCTCTTTTTGATCCATCGTCCCTGTAAAGACAATAGTGTTGTCCCATAAATAACAAGTCGTAGAACATGCTCACATTTCCCAGGAAAAACTTGACCGGGTTACCCGTTACACCAGACCAATCACGTTGCAGATATGAATCTATACCCAGTTGCGCGATACTCAACAGGCCTCCTGTAAAGTCAAGCAAGATCTGCGTGATATCCCAACCCTTAGTGCTGCGATTGCGTAAGTTATACATAAGCTGCGGCGCGTATTTGACCGCGGTCACGAGCAGCTTGACGAAGGATATGACATAGATTACGTCAAGCCACGCCCACGCAATCTTTGGGTCGGCGGTTTGCGGTTGAGATGCTACAACGAATATAATGAGGACCACCCCGATGATGCAGCCAGTGAAGACTCCAGTAATGAAGCGAGAAGGCTTCCGACCCGCCGACTGCTCAAACCCCACACCGACGGTAGAAAGTATTGAGTGTTTAAGATAGCGGTGAGAATAAGGGCATGGAGAGCGAAGACGACGTCATTCAAGGCCACAGTTGGCGTATGGTCTTTGTTACGGAGGGCATACTGATGACGGATGAGCGGTGACCAGTATAGCGCGCAGGTATATATGAAGTAGGAAGCGAAGCCTATGACATTTTCAGTCAGCGTGTGGCCGCAGGAGCCGGGGTGTAGACGAACCGAGTACGTTAAGAAATGGGAAATCCACAGTCGTCCCGCTCGTAGATTTTTGTCTGAAATTCAGAATCGCTTGTGGGTAGAAGGACAAGGACCAGCAAAGCGTATAGACCCAGCCGAATAGAGCAGATACAAATTCAAGGAAACTCATGACGACGACCGTGATCCCTTGCGCTTATGGCTACTGTTATGGAGCTCGGTGCTTAGGGCAGACAGCCGCTGAGTTGTAAAGCGGACGGTGACCTTCCTATTAGTTGCTTTATTTAGACTTGTTGATAGTGTAGTATCTATAGGTTGATGAGAGCCATGGTCTTGTTTAAGTGCGCTGCGAGAACGAATGGCGCGAAACAAGGTGTCGTGGAACTCGGATCACGCGTAAGATCGTCTAAGAGCTGATGTGCTGGAACTTAGTCTAGTCCGGCACTTGCCAGCAGTCACCCATAGCCCCGCTACCACGAGTTGCACAGTACACCTATTCAACTAAAATAGTGGGCTGTTTAGGTGCTACAGATATCCTGGAGCAAAACTCCAAGTACCTGTGTGTAATACACCCAGCAAGTTAAAGCCATGGTCATTGAACTTGTTTCTGTACGCCTAGGGCTGGCATATGATTATCCTTGATTTCGGGCGAGCTTCTGGGGGATTGCGGTTAGGAGCACGCAACACGCAGAATGACCTGCATAGGGTGTTACATATCTATATACGTAGGTATCTTGTGATAGGTCGGTAGAGCAACCAAGTCAGAACCAAGTCAGCGCACAGTAATCATTCAGAAGGCTGCGTACTGGGCACACTAATCTTGCACCGGTTAACCGCCGGGGGACAGTATATACACGTGTAAGTGGTATCAAACGTAGGTAGATCTGCCCAATTCTCCATTTTACAGTACGGTACATAGATCCTGTGCCATTACTTCCCTCATGCTTGAACAGTGCCTTTTCGACTAGTGTACAGCAACCTGCAGAGGTACTGTAGATAGGAACAAATTTATTCAGTGAATGAAGAAATAGATTTCATAAACAGTCCGATAGAACCTAGGCGGATGTACCTGCAGCTAATTTTGTGTGTTATTTTGGGTCGCTAGCTAGCCGCTTCGGAACAAGGATGTGTCCATTACTTTCAACTATTTGGTTGTTTTTCTGGGGCAAAGCTGGTTTGCTAACCGTACTCGGCTTTCTGATTCTGTACAGCTGCACGCTACTGCTGTATCCCCTTGCAAAAGCAACACCTTAGTCCCCATCTGGGTAGGTTTAACAGATTGGATTGCCGCGCTGCGACAAATCGACAGCAAGCGCTACCAGGTAGGTCTGGTCTCGCTTTCTGCTGTAATAAGCTTCGGGAGTCTGAATCTCGCGACGGCCTCGGACTCTATCTCCTACTTTCCATCCCCAATCCCCCATCCCCCAACCCCTTCTCTCTTCTTTCTTTCACCTCTTGCTTGGGGACAAGACGTGTCTGGCAGTGGGACTCAGAGTAGAGAATGCGCAGCCCGTCCTGCTTCCCTGCTTCGATGCCTACCGACTTCCGATTAATCAGTTAATCAGAATCCTCCGACCAAGCTTGGAAGCCCGTCGACGCCATGTGTTAAGAGTGTTCGTCTGTGACCGAAAACTCATTCAACCAGCCGCCCATCAAACGGATCTTCCCTCATCTCTACCCACTGCCCTCTGCCCACTGCCCATGGCTGACTGACCACGACCGTCTTTGTCTCTCCATTCTTTTCCCCTCGTGCCGTTAGTTGCACAAGGCCCTACTTCTCATCCGGTTCCTCTGTTTCCCATTTCTTTTTTTGTCCTATTTCCGTCGTATACCTAACCCCTCGATTCCAGCCTGCATCGGTTAACCGACTGTACTGCCGGCATCGAACGTCATTCTTTACATAGTAAAATTACTCCCCATCGAACCAGTGCAATCCTACACGCGGCGGCTTTCACCTAGTCGTCCTGTCTCTCCTGGTTTAATTCGGCACCCTCCGAACCTGTAGCAAAACGTGGCTCCCGAGACCTACTTTCCTAGCGACTTTCCGGATTCCAGAAACACCACGATCAACCTGGACATAAGCTGCTCCATTTGTGCTCCCAACCGGTCGGTCCTGAGGAACCAGCGGGACAGACGGTGAACAGAGTGATCGAAATCCTGTTCGGGGCCATGCCAACTCCAGACGATCATCTCAACCCGCTGCTTCATACAATGGATCCATCCACCTGATTTCGCCCTTCGTCCCGGATTGGTCTGTTTTATCGGACTGCGCATGTTATCAGGAAAAACCAGTAATGTCGAGGAATTGCAGAAGTGTTGAAAGTACACACCTGACCATGTCTGAACTACACCTTTCTACGCCTGACGGCCCGCATGGCACTCTACGGGCACGGCCGCCTCCTTTGCGTACCAAGTCACCCTCACCGGCTCGCCAACAACACCCACCTGACGATTTGCTCTCACAACTCACACCCGCCACGGCTTTTGACGCCCTTCAATCTCCTGCTGGCTCTCTCAAAGTCTGTCTCGAGCGGGCGTCTGTTTCTGAGCAGGCGTTTGCTTTAAAAATTGCCATTGCCTCTAAGACGATTTATATTTGGCTGGATGAGCTTTCTGACTGGCCATGGCCTTCAGATAGCACATCAAATGGTTTTGAGATACCTCCACCTGGGAGAAGGAAATTATTCGAAACTAAGCTATCTGGAGACATTCAAGAGGCTACTTCATCTTCTGACATTATTTACTATGGTAGCCTTCCAGCTGATGATGTAATCCGTTACGAGAAGCGAATCGAGGAGATACACCAAGATATGGAGGGTTTGGATTTAGAGGAGATCAAGAATCAAGTCCTGCACAACCACATTCTTCCACTATCTCGGCCAGGGACTCCGTTCTCTGATGCAGGTCGTTCAGTGGCTTCTGCCTTCTCGTTCGCCAAATTGGAGGACCTAACTGCTGTTGTTACTGCAATAACTGTCCGGACTCTTCCTGCCTTATCTAAGCTATCAAGGCTGTTGCATACTTGGAGTATCAGGCTAGTTGTCCTGCACAAAGTCCCGTCGTTACTAACAATGATCTCGGATGCTGAAGTAGCTCTGCGGTCTGGATGGAGCGCCATCGAGTTACCATCCCGTGCCTTTCCTAATTCAACTGAGGACAATGGGGATATTGGATCTTCGGCGCCACGCCTTGCGCAAAAAGATTTCGATGTTATAAAAACAGTTTTACAGCAGAAGGTTGCAAGGCCAGGGCGTGACCTAGACTTCATGCTGGATACACTTGAAGGAGCGGTGGACACGCTCCCAGAAGAATGGTTGGACCGCATGGAATCGATCGAACGAGATTATGCAGACTGGGTAACCACAGCAGAGCGAAAAGTAAGGGAAGGCGAGTACACAAATTTGTTCATGGCCCGTGGTATGAACAAAATGTCTCTCCCGCAAACCCCACAGCCGAAAATTCAAATTCAAGATGAAAGCCCGACGAAAATGCCCACGAGTCCAGTGTTTTCAGACTATGAACCCCCGGAAGAAGAAGATCGGGAATCTTGGGCAGTTAGAATCCTAGCAGACCAGTCGAGAAAAGACGCTGCGAAAATGACGTCGCAAGTCAAAGGTCCCTCAAAGCATACCGCACATCAGCGTGTAATCGAGTTTGGGGCTTGGTTGAAAGACTCGGAGTCTGATAATGACCAAAACTCGGATAGGTTGGCGTCACCGAAATTTGATGACCAAGAATTATCGACTGTACCTCTCAGTGCATCACGAACCAAACAGATCAAAAAACAATCAAACTCGACTTACGACGGATCAGAAGATGTGGGAGATGCTTACAATGACTCCAGCCAAAATCTCGTTTTGTCGGAGGTAAACAGGAATATTGTTCGTCAGCCTGCTAATCAATCATTGAAGCACGAAGCGTTATTACAACCTTTCGAAGAGGATTTTGAACCTTCCATATTGGAATCAGTGAATGAGGAAGATGAGGAACCCGAACTCCCCCCAACATATCTTGAAGCACGAAAAAGAAGCGATCCCTCGGTTGCTTCCGTTATCCATCATGGATCTTCAAGCTACTCGCCGGACTATTCTGATCGTGGTACCTTTCGTGAAGCATCCATTGAGCCCGAGTTGCCTCATCTACCAGACCCTAATCAACCGTTCTCAAGCGATGCCATAAGTCCACCCAGCTCACCACCTCTAAGGTACAAGCCAAGATCAACCTCAGTTACATTCAAAGACCTTCCCGAGATAGCACCACTCCCTGGCCCTGAAAGTTCGCCACCCCGAACTCCTCTTGAGCCACCCGAAATTTTCGATCCAGATGCGTCATTTGAATGGGACAGTCAGCTTGGCAGCCCAAGCCGCATGAGCATAATCAGTTCAATTAATGACGATGATCATCTACAAAAACAACTTAGGGAATTACTGGAGACCATACCAGCAAAGATTGAATTAAAAAAGCGCGGTATCAACTTAAACCCACCTGACCTTCAATTGCCTTCACGACCAAAGCCTCGTTATTCTGATTCATCGCGTCGTCCAACATCGGCGCTTTCTTCGCGAGCAGATTCCCGGATGGGGACTCCATATTCACGAAGTGGAACACCCTCCTTCATGCTAGCCCCAGTACGAGATACTCGTGCACGATCAACGAGTAGCCAAGGGATACGACTCTATCATCTCTCTCGGTCTGGCGAGATGCCTATAAAACTCTTCATTCGCTGTGTTGGTGAACAGAATGAGCGAGTGATGGTACGAGTAGGTGGTGGGTGGTCCGATCTTGGAGAGTATCTACGAGATTACGCAATCCATCACGGTTCTCGATCAAAGGGCGAGGGTAAAGTTGAAATTACCGACGCCGTTTCTGCCGCAAACAAACGCGCAGGGTCGAGCCCTGGAAGCCGTCCTGGTTCCTCACTTGGCTCACCAATGACGCCCATCACCGTTCGGAAGACTAGAAGGAATCCAAGCGAGGAGGGAATAACTAAGGGTCCTAAAACACCGCTGACTAAGACTTCAAATCTGCAGGAAAATGCTAACACACCAGCATCTGCAACATCAGTGAGGTCGCGGGCTTCGTCACATGTTGATTGGGATGAAGAGGATAGCTCCCTCGGTCTCGCTGGGCCTAAAGCAATCAAACGGAGAGAAATTAGTGACGAGAGCCGCGCCTGGATCGAGAGTGTGAAGCACAAGGTCCGCCTAGCTAGTGGTGAGCGACTTGCTACTTCTACTTCGTCTGAACAGCTGAGGCCATCACTGTCCTCGCTGTCCTCGTTGTCCTCGCAGACACATGGGTACCAAAAAAAGAAACCAGACGACAGATTTGGCGAGATAGGGAAGGTAGGCAGCACAAAACGGCTGTTTAGGAGAAACTAGGAGCATCTCTACGGCCCGTAAATACGGTATTGCCGGATAAGAGCAAGTGTCGGCTTTGTATCATAGCCATTCCTGTCAGGCGCTCGGGGATCGAGGGTATGGACGGAGTCTTGTGTTATCGGTGGGGAAGGGACCCAAAGCCCAAGGTGCCAAGGTATCTAGATTAATGGGGAGTACTAGGGAGGCTTGGGGAAGGATGTTATACTACGAACGCACGCGACATGCATCTACGCTCGGTGTTCACTGGTCTGGTCGGACTGTCATTACGCAGGAAACCTCCCTGCAATGTTCCTTGTTTACTTAAAATGCGGTTGTTCTAGCATTGTTGTATCTTCCTTTCTTGATACCAAAAATACCCAATTTCTATTTGTTTTCAGAACATCTGGTCAAGACTCGTTTGTGACATTCGACATTTCTTTCACTGCTAAACCTGTTGGTCTCAAGATTTGGACACAATATGACTAGTACGTCGATGATTTAAATTTAGCCAGCATGTGATGACAATAGGTTAACCTGCTGCCGAGAGGGGCAATTACTTTCATGCTCGGAGTTACGCTTTTGAATGCTCAAGTTCATCCATCGAATAGAGCAAGTAGTCAGCAGGCTCGAAATACCGTCCTTGTTATTTAACATTTCCTTGCATCATCAATGATCCATGGGAGGTCCCATTCTCCAAACTGTACCAGGAGGGGGTTGTTGTTCCCACTCTCCACCATCGTTTTGCAATACAGCACTATGTATACTACCTTCACCCCAGATTTCAAGCTTCTCAAGCTCACGCCTAAAGAAATCCTGCTGGTTACGAAGAGCGGCCCTAATCTCGGGCGCCATTTCGTCAGAATACATACGGACGTTAAACCAGTGCGTCAGGCTCCGAAGGGCCTGCTCCAGGGGGAGGGCTTCTTCAACCTCGGCATCCACGTCGCTCCCAGCGAGCCACTCATCACGTAACTCGGGCCGACAATGAAGGTAAACTGCAGTAATCACGCGCATGTTACTCTGCCGCCACTTACGGCCGCAGTAGGGAACCTGGTTCTTGAATAGTTTTAGGGTATACAAGCGCAGCTCGTTTTGGGGTATTTTTAGAGATTTGCGAATGATGTTGGAAGACTTGTACTGCACAAGTAGTAAGTTGCGGTGTGCTTTGTTTTTGCATATCTTCTGCATGATACGCAGGTAGTTGATGAGTGAGAAGAAGTTCCGCCACGAAAAGTCGGTGATCGGTTCCTGGGGCAAGGGATTGAGAGGGTAGCCCAACTCATCTACTTCAGGACGGCTAGAACTCTGCTCCACGGCTTGCTGTGAAGCCCCTTCATTCTCGGCTTGGCCCTCTTCGGGATCTAGTGGGGATCGTCGACGTCTAATAGGTGGAGGTGCAGCTTCGTCCTCGCTTTCATCCTCTGCGGCCTCAATTTCGTTGGGCTCAGCGGGTAATTTATCACCAGGTTGTGCACGTTGGTTACAAAAATTAAAAAAGCTTGCAACATGTCAGACTGTGTATATAGTAGATTATAGTCCAATGCTTACCTGTGCTCGACGTGATCCGCTTTGCTATCAACGACCTGCTGGATATCTTGATGGGCGAATAACTTAAGCACTAGCGGGAGGTAATTAGAATCCAGCAAGAGTTGAGTTAAATATTCGAATTTCAAGACATCTACAATAGTTAGACAGATGCGTTATCATCAATGTGTTGGTAGTGCTTACGTGATAGCTTCAGCCATTTGAGAAGTAGGAGGATGACCGCGGTTGATGCTTTGGCCTCAATTTCCATGTTTCTCCCAGCATATGCATCGTTTGCGTGTGCTGCGAGGTCTTGGTTCAGGGAACCATTAGTTCCTGATGAACTGTCCACAGATCGATTCCAAACGGGCCTGCCACTTTCGCGAGTAGTTGTCGGTGCTGGCCCGGACTGAGTGTAGGAACCAGCAGAAATATTCGCCGTCACTGATGCTAGAAGGACTTTCATGAGTACAATTACTAACGATTGTAGCTGAGGTAGGGAGGCTTTCTAAGAACAAGTTAGCACCAAGTCACTATGCAAAGGTGTGTTGTATAACCCACATAGAATTCCTCCACGGTCTCAAGACGTCGTTTGATATCTATCGAGACGCCTCGATTAGGGCCATAGTCAATTTTGGGCGCCTGCGTCTTCTCCTCTCTTTTTTGGATAAAATCGAGAAGTTTATCTGAGTCGATGTGGTCATCATCAAGGCCCAGAGCATCGAGATCCATTTCAGTGATATCATCGCCCTCGTTTTCGAGCTGTTCCCAGCCTCTTTCAAATCTCTGAAATAACTGGCGTTGTTCCCAAAGCTGTCTTGTGGCGCGCGTCATACGCACTCTCTTAGAAAACAGCTCACCTGCCTCAAGAATAGAAGCAGGGACATCACTGCCTTCCCATTTCCTTCCGACTAGTGCTTGTTGAAAACCCGCAGCACCCTTGCCCCCAGCACTATTACTAGTTTCGTCTAGTGGGGGATACAGGAACGGAAAATTCTGGTTTGTTTGGTAATTCTGTTTCTTGCCCCCTTTCCCACCCACAATTGGAGAAGGGGGGAGAGGGCAGGAGTAGCGATATGTACAGGTTGATGTAGGATTGAGGCGCCGCCGCTTTGTGTTCCTGGTGGGGCAGGTAAGATTCCGTTAGAACCATTATTTCTGGTTGGGTGGTTAGGTAAAGGTGGCAATAGCGAGATATTATCTGAATCTAATGGTATTTTCGATTGGGGAGGCATATATGCTGGGTATTTCGAGGTGATTTCCTGCCGGAAGACATGGTAATCTAAAGGTGAAGCGGTAATTGTGTTCTTGTCTTTGTCATCAGTCATACTCTCCCTCAGGGCCTGCTTTGTCTCGTCGATTTCCTTGGTGCCTCCAAAGATAAGCAGAATTGATTTCCATAGTAATAGGAGCGCCTAAACAATAGTCAGCAAGGATGCTTAAAAGCATTAGAGAGTCAAGTGAACCAACTTGGATATGGGGAACGACAACAGCATCGTCCTTTGGCTCAAAAAAGCGGAATTTCGTCACAACTGAAAGCATGTAAATTGGCATGCATGGTTGCAACGATACTGCAATTTTTAGTCTATTGGCCTTGTTTGCTCAATTCGTATTACTTACTAAGTTGCTCTCTCACAGACTCCATCCCCTCAGAGTCGCCGACGACGGTTTGAATAAACATGTACATGATTGTCATCAAGTTCACGAGCACATCCTGAACCTCCTGTCTGTTATGAGATTGTGACACAATCATCTCGTCAGATCTAAACTATGATTAGTGAGACTAAACGCACATTAGAAACTCTAACAACATACAAGGCGGAATCGAGGTATTTGTGCAGTTGCTGCCATATGACAGAGACCCCACCCAACTCAGCAATAGCTTTAACACCAGCCTTTATGGCAACGAGTTGTCTTGAGGTTGCAAATGTTCTAAGCTTAGACGTATCGCCAGTAGGAGGGCCAGCGGTGTCTGCCCATCTACCTAAAACGAGGTAAACAAGTTTGCCTGTTGCAGCAGTACAAACAGTAGTGTCGTCCGACCTCGACTCCTCCAAGGCCTGGCGTATAAAGGTAGATCTGACGTCTTCGGTCGCCTCGTCCCATGTAACTTCCTCTTCCTTCGCAGCCAGGTCATGTTCCCATTGCGATTCGTACGCTCTCTGGGCATTGACAAGACGGACAAACTGCCAGAACTGATAAGAAAACCACTCGTCTATCTCCTCAGCATGGGGTGCTGTGTCGGCATACTCGAAGTCGTATGCAGCGGCTTCTGCTCTAGGAAATTCGGAAACGATGCGCCTAAGCTGCGCCAGCGAAAGCGAATCGGCAGGCTGTGTGTTTGGAGTGCCCGGCGGTGGCTGGCTGGGAGGATTCAACGGCAGCTGGTTCCGCTGGATGGGCGGCCTTTGAGAAGAGGCGTTGTTGGATGGCGTCTTCGGCAATCCAGGGCCGATATCAGCAACTCCGGTGTCGGCGACGTCAACGGGGTTCTTAACAGCGTCGGGGCCGTCGCCGGCTTGTTTTGAGGACCACAAGGAATTCATGTTGCGTCACGATCCAGGACTGAAGGCGTCGTTGTACCTGTCCAAAAGCTCACTCATAGTGAAGTGTAAGGCGGTGCCAAGACACGGCCATAGGGAAACAGGATGGCGAGAGAGATTATAAAGGTAGAGAGCCGTAAATATGTAAATATGCCCGTGGAATATAGGAGGCAATATAACTCTACTGGATATCCAGATATTTAGACACACGCCGTACAGAGACACGAAGTGGGATGGAGTAGGTAGACCATGCCCTGTAGGAGTTAGCCAGGTGGGCGGGTGTGATGCAAGAGCTAAGGTACTTAGGGAGCTCCCTGGCTGGCTGACTAAGTTGACAGCTGTGGCTACTATGGCTGCCCCGTAAGTTTCGGGTAGTCAGCGCCGCAGTGGCGCTTTAGCATAGGTAAGTACCTACCTTACATACACATACACACATAGATGAATGCAGTTCCGCGGCAGCATTATTTCCCAATGTTCGCAACCACAGTCTCGAGTCACACAAAAGAGCCTTTCTAAGAGTTCTATGATTCAACAAGGCCTAATGCAGATTACACCACGGAAAACAATAATCAAGATGGAGCCTTTCATCGTAAAATTGCTATGCATCAAGCCAAGCTGGAGTTTTGTAGACCGAGATGTCACGTTATAGCTCGTCTATCAGTTTCTTTTCTTATCTTGCGCGTTCATCACCGCCATCTTATCATTCCATTTCTCCCAGCCGGCTTGGCAGAGATCCTCTTCTACGACGAGGTCTCTGGTCCTCAGCCATTTTGCTACAGGTATCTCCATAGCCCAAGCCACCAAGCCGGTTCGACGTAGTATGCTTGTTACGGCGAACCAGGTGACGGCGATCACCGTGCCGGCCGTACATCCAACTAGCACTTGTTTCTCGGTATGGTAGTTCAGATATACCCGGCTCCAGGCCACCGTGAACGCTCCCACCAAACCCACCACGCTCCAAAACGCACGTTCCAGCATGGTCATCGGGGTGTGGTCTCTCCTCCTACGTTCTGGCTTTGGCGGCTGATATCGAAATAACAGGAAGAGGGCCATGGAGACGGCGAAGAATGTGACAAATTGCGCATGGCTGCTGGGCATGCCGTACCCATTCCCATTCATGCGCGGCGGGCGCTCTTCTTTGATGAGCCGCTTCAACGCAAAGTTGAGGACCTCGCATGCGAACTGACCCGCGCCTAGAAGTACTATCTCTATTTCGCGTGTCGACCAGATCAGTGTCACGTACATGACACATAGGCCTTGCGGGACGAGGGCAAGCCAGGCACACAGGTACGATATTCGATCGGTCGGGTCCTACAACCGCAACGCGAGAATGTTAGAAAATAGGCCTCTTTTTGCTAGAAGGACGGCAGAACAGCAGAAAATACGCTAATTGCGGAGACTTACATAGTGAACATGGGTTAGCGAAAAAGATGTTAGAGATACAATATCCTCCGGCATGGCGACCCGCGTAGATGTTGACGTGCTAACCCAGGCTTCGTTTACAAACGCATACCGTAGCTTGTGGTCGGAGGGAGAGGTGTTTATGGGAATAGAAGGCTCATGCAAAGCAACGCTACAACGAGGGACGCCGCGTGCGTTGGGTCGTGCAATTCTGTGCAATGATGCTTCCACCTCGAAACCAACCAGACAGGTTGAATTCACAGAAGTTCCGTCGTACAGAGGGTTTCGTCATTGAAGCTGCCCAACAGCTGACAACCCATCTCTAGCAGCTGGCAGGCAGAGCTAGTGTGGAGCTGCTCCAGCACCGTTAACGCCACACCTTGACCGGATGACTGGGCTCAAGTATCTAGCTCACTTAGAAATTATTTCCATTCTTAGACTCTTCTATAACAATACTACTGTCGTTGTCATCCATTATTTATGTGATTGTAAAAGCGTGTGTCAAGGGGCCTCTCATCGCGACTATGAGACCGTGCTTGCGTTTAATGAATAACACCAACTTCTAGGTTCTCAGTAAAACCAACACACTCATATTAATAAGCAGGATATCCAGGTTCACAACTTGGGCATCTTTCAGACATGCACACGATTACGCTCCTCAGTTTAGGTCTTTTCTATACAGCAAGCCGGTAGCGGTCGATCATCATGGACGAGGACGCACGAGACATTGAGCTGTCAACAATCACCGCTATATTTCCCGAGATTCAGCTTGAGGAGGTCGATCCGCACAGGCTATCCATCGAGCTCCCTGTGAGCCTATCGAAGCCACTCACTGTTCTCTTCCCGGCAGTGACGGGAATAGCGCCTTCTCTTATATCGCCACAAGCAACAACTTCCGCAGCCACGGTGGCAGCAGAAGTTGATTCACAGGCTCTGTTGAATCTTCCCGCTCTGCAGGTCAAGATCACTCTGCCCGACGGCTATCCTCAGGAAATTCCACCAACTGTCTCAATCTCGACCTCGCCACAATGGTTATCTAACGACATTTTAAGGAAGCTCGAGACGGACGTTATTAGACTATGGGAGGATGTTGGTCGCGATCAAGTCATTTTCCCGTATATTGACGATCTCCAACGAGCTAGCGAAAACGTGTTTGGCTTAGTCGACAATAAGGGGACCCTCGAGGTTGCCCCGGACCATAAAATCGCTCTTTTAGACTACGATATAAATGCCAAGCGCAAGGCATTCGAGAAGGAAACCTTCGAATGCGGAATATGTTTAGGTAAGTTCTCATTCCCCTCCCCCTTAACACAACCCAGAGTTCTTTGTTAATCTACGTTTACAGATCCGAAGAAAGGCGTTGTTTGTCACAGAATGATAGACTGTGGTCACGTTTTTTGCATTCAGTGTTTGCAGGACTTCTACAACAATGCTATTGCAGAAGGCGATGTCACTGCAGTCACATGTCTTGCACCGAATTGCTCGAAGGAGCGTGGGAAAAACGCGACAGAGGATTCATCTCCGAAGAGGCGAAAACTTAAGACCTTCATCAGTCCCAGCGAGCTACTACAGATCTCGTTGGAACAGGATACTGTTAAACGTTATGTGATGCTCAAACACAAAAACAAACTTGAATCAGACAAGAACACTATCTATTGCCCCCGCGCTTGGTGCCAGGGTGCCGCCCGGTCAAAAAAGCACAGAAAGCCAGAAGGCCTTGAACTTGTCGACTCAGACGAAGATGAAGAGGAAGACACAGGTCTGCTTGCTATTTGCGAAGATTGCGGGTTCGCCTTTTGCAGCCGCTGCTGCCAGAGCTGGCATGGCGAATTCAATTACTGCCTTCCAAAGGACCGAAAGGAAGCAATTACGGAAGAGGAGAAAGCGTCACTTGAATACTTGAAACTACATTCAACGCCGTGCCCTACGTGCGGAGCGCCTTGTCAGAAATCACACGGCTGCAATCACATGCGATGCTTCAGATGTCAAACTCATTTTTGCTACTTGTGCTCGGCATGGTTAGACCCCTCGAATCCATACAGACATTTCAACACGCAGCCTTCAGGCGGTGTAACCAGCTGCTATATGAGGCTTTGGGAGCTCGAAGGCGGAGATGGTGATAACGTTGGCATTGGTTACGAGGGTGGTGATGCAATGCGCAACGCCAACGTTGCCGCAGGGCAATATGGCGACCATCTAGAGATCGCCCAGCGTCCTCGTGCTGCTCACCAAGCTCAAGAAGAACCCGAGCGCGAAGTAGATCGGCCCCAACCCCCACCTGCTCCAGTGCCTCAAGATCTCCAGCCCCCTCTGGAAAGGAGAGCTGTTGTTGCCCGTGAAGGGCCGCTCGTTCTTCGGATCGAGGGCGGCGTCCCTGCAGTACGAAATAGGGAGGAAGAGCGCCCTCGTGAGGCAGCCGCTGCAAACCCAAGAGCTAACGTAGGTCATCGGGGTGGTCGTGGAGGCAACAGACGAGGCCGAGGCGGCGCTGGTTTTAACCGCCACAATGACCGAAATCGAGCCCAAGGGGCGGCCCGCGACGGAGCCCGTATGCACCAGGCCCAACAAGCCGCAGGCGGCCGTCGTGACGGTCAGCCAAATCCAGACCTAAACCCCCAGCAAGAAGCTTGGATTAGACAGTTTGTACAGCTAGCACTTAACGACGAAGAACATCTCGTTGATTTGGATAGTGATGAGGATTAATACATAGCTGCCTAATAGAAACTGAAGAAATGCATGAATGAATTTTGCTATATTATATGATCAACTGTGTTTCCCCAGAAGTAGTATTCTTAGAGGTCATAACAAGGCTCGATCAGAGAGTAAATGGCGTTTCGGTTAAATAATGGTAGCCACTTACTGCGTGCATTTACATGTTAATAAATCAGCCATAAATCGTCAATCAGACAACGCCTAGGTTGTATTATTTAGCCTCGCGTCCTAATAGTCACAACTTGAGCGTAGCGTCGAGTTTAGAGGGAGCACGAGTTCAAACCTTGTGAGTGTTCTAGGGAAAAGCTACCATACTCAATATTGGTTTCAACGGCAGATCAAATCACATTCGACGGCGGCTTCTGGCGGCTGCCACGACCAGTAAATGTGTTACACCGTATAACAGACCATGTTTCCCGTAGACATCTCCCTGCATTCGATATGTACCACGCGTAGGCTATCAAAGGCCTGTGTTCGCCTATCAGTATGTAGTACTGGGGGAGGGGGCAAACAATTACGCTATTCCCCCTTACCCCTTTCCCACCCCCCAAATTCATTGATTCCAACTTTGTTGCCCATCCGCGATTGGAATGGGGTTTCCGTCTATTTCGTGTTGCATTCAATCTTAAGTCTATAAAAAAATACGGCTATGAAAGGACGAGACAGTCGATCCTTGTTGAATATAGCAGTAGGCAGGATGCCAGGCACCGCGGTCATCATTAGTCAATGATTACAAGGTAAGATAGGAGGGATGAAAAATTTTCTTCTTTCCTCTCTTAAGCGTATCTACGCGTGAGTAGGTCCTATCTTTACACTGAAGGGTGACATTTAAGCTGTCTTCCTCGAGAAAAAGGGGCATTACCCAGGAGAAGGAAATGCAAGCCAAGATCGATATACATGCTTTGTATTATTTCAGCTCCTATCTACTATTACACACCATGATTATAACATCGTAGAGGAGGAATACATATTTAGAAATGTACATCCTAATTCCCATCATCTCTGTACCTCTTGGCTGCGTGTTCGCGGCTCGGTGGCTAATAACCTGGAGGAAATCTGGGCGAGTCTAGTCGTGAAGCTAAGATTTAGACCACCCGGAGAATATGTATTCCCGGCTCGAGACAATATCGAGAGCAACTAGAATTATTCATAGGACACACGGTCCTATCCGGCTGGGTCGGGAGATGGTCCCCATGTCTGTCGTCGTTATCAAGGACGCATAGAACTCTCGTAGATCTGCAGGGGCTGTTTGATGGCCTGTCGTTCAAAACTTTTCCTCTTGACAACAACAACCACTTGGGGAGATTTTCGCCGCTTACTCACGCACGCACGAGGTAAGGCTATGCCCGTCGTATCATTACACCAGAAGGAATGGGCGAGGAGGACCCGGTCGTGTAGTAGCAGTTTGCCTAGACCTATCGCTATGCGGATCTGTTGGAGCACCCAGCAGTGGTACTGCCGTAGGTTACAGCGGAAGCCAAAGCCAGGGAGATTAGAGTTACAGGTGCTTGAGGTTTCGGGTCCATTTGCAGCGACGAGTCATGGCTGTGTCCCTATTGGCGCGCGCTGTGTTGCCGGCCATGCACGTTGTCAATCTGTCTTGGTTGGATTTTGTTGCGACGGTCGCAGCAGCAAGGAGCGTATCATGAAGTTTACCGTACCTTACGTTAGCTGAACCGGACTGTGTAGTAATACCGAGATCTTTGGGTTAGGGCACTGGTATGACATCGGCTATAGGATATGATGCTTGCCGGCGAGTGAGTGAGCGATGTTTAGGTAACCCTAAGTCATTCCAAAGCGTTCCCGGCGGGTCAGAGCTCATATGCTGTGTTTCAAGGATTCGCATTGTTGGGAATTGTACGCACTTATGAAACTCTCAACACGATCATTACCCTGCTCGCCGGCCAGGCTAGGGCCTGGATACACACCGTAGTGGAAAGCAAGTTTTCCGTTACATTTCAGCCATCTCTGATGCTCCCAGCCAGCCCGCCAGTCCCAGCCTGCCACCGGATCGCTCACTGAAGGATGGAGGAGGATTCAGCTTCGAGCTGGTGCTCCTATTCAAGACGTCGGAGTAATGTGTCATGTAAGGCAATGCAACGCGTTCACAGCTATCATCTAGGTAGGCAAGGTAGCTACGACGGATGGGACATCGCTGAAGAACACCACATTGACACCCGCACGTGGATGAAAACGGATATATCTTCGGATTGCAACGGCAGCGGTTGGTGGTAGTATCACGGCATGTATCAACGTCACTGGGCGTTAGCAGCCCTGAATCATGACACTCGAAACGGTATTCGATGTCAGTATGTACATCTTTCTGGTGACCGAGTGTCGACTGGGGGGGTTGCAAATATGTGCCGTGCTCCCCTGTATCTATTTCTGTTTGGGACAAGATCGTTGGTGGAATCGACAGGGATCAACTTCGGCCATCTAATACCTCCAGATTGCTGACGAGAGCGGCGTTGGAGGCTGCGAGATACAGTATGCGCGGTCCTTTTCTATTACGTCCTAGTCTGGTCGAACCTGGTCGCTCTATCAATCAGTCGTGTTCACACAGCCTGCATGCGACTTTTCCCTCGTTGCACTCATCCTTCGTGCTGCCGGTCACTGCCCTGCACGACATCCATCCTCTACGTAGGGGGTTTATCCGACCAGGGGAATTTGCTGACTACCCAGGCAGCAATCCTAGCCGTCGACTTTGACTTTGCTCTTTGTTTCCCCCCCTCTGCATATGCTCTCTGGTGGAGGGGGCAGTACCAGGGAGCGTGTGCAGATGGCTTGTGGGGATTGGGCAGGATAATATATCCGGCCTGCATTCGGCCCTTCCAGGCTAAAACGACAATGCAGGATAGCTAGTCTCTTGTTGTCGACAAGCCCTTTCCTGTTCGGCAGGCTACCAAGGCGGGCTTAATGGGTTTACGAGCCAACGTTGCCCGAAGCGCGGTTCGTGGGGGCGGGTTAAACGCCTTGTGTCTTTTCTTGGACGCTCAGCTGTGTTGAGTCTAACATATGTACTTCACCTAGTCCTCATTGAATATTCTAACCTGGTTACTACGATAAACTTGTGATGGTAAGTAGTCGGATCTTCCTCGCTTGAGCACTATCGCTCTACCTCGGGATTGTTTTTGTTTCTGTGTTTCCGATGTATCTCCGCCTGGCCGTCCTAGATCTCATAGGCTGCTCGGGTGACTGTACAGTAAGGCCCATTCATCTGGTAGTACGATCGAGTATTGTTTTACGCCTTTTCGCGATTGCGCCAGTCTTGGAAAGATTAGCTCGACGCATCTCGCTTGGTATATGCGCCCATCGTAAGTCTCTCTCCAATATGCATGTGAGACATTGACCTCCTAGGACGGGAATCTCCGCTCAATGGCGCTGGGTCACCGGGTACCTAAGTGAGCGTCAGCCCGCTTGGGGGCGTACGTTGCAATACGAGCTTCTGGAAAACCGGATAAATGAATCGAAGTACTGGATAAAGTACGGCCCTTTCGAGCTAGTCGAGTGAAGCGATTCGTGAGCACCCCAATCCCGAGAGACGGGAAAATAATCTGGGGTTGAATTACGACCTTCGCCTCCCAGAAGGTAAGGCTGCGTCCGCTACTACCCAGGGAGGTAATGGACGATCTACTGCTGCTACCACAGCATAGAGATCGCTTACAGGTTTGTTTCTTTACTTAGAAGCGGGACGTGGAGTTGGCCAGTGGCTCAGTCTTCCCTTAATAACACTCATCCCGTTGCAACCAACGGCGCGCGCATGTGAGGGGACAATGACGAGAAACTGCCTCCACTCGATACCGCTCCATTCGCAGACTGCCTCGGGGACGATCGTTTGTCGTTTGTGACACCAACAATACACTTTCCCATCCCTTTCGGGGAAGTCATCCTCGTCATGGCGGGTGGATTCTGGCCGTGATCAGGAAGGATTATCATGAAGCTTATCTATCTTCACAACCTTATGCGCTGCGGGAGCACCCTTCTTTCGTCAACGTGATCTGCCGTGATGGAGGGTATGGAGGGCAAGGGCCCAAAAGGGGGGCCTGCTGCCCACCCTAAGCCATTAGTGTCGTGTAGGCACGGCAGTTTAGAGATAGCAACAGCTAAACGGCCTTCTTAACTCGAACATTTTCATCCATGACGGTTGGTTCATTCTCAATAGACTGGGAGCTAGTTATGCGTTGCTGTGAGGTGTCTCCAACAATACTTTGCATATGACTATCAAGGTTTACAGAACGTGGGTATTGTGTTGCTATTTCCATTATGACGATAGTCTTCCCGGCCTTTGAGCCAAGACGTTATTTGATTAACTGTATACCCATTCACCTCTTCTCTAACAGAGGATGAGATAACAAAGTGCTCGAGCCGGAAACCTTGCAACGATATTAACTACTAGGGAATGAGACATAGTCCTGGTGATTTGCGGAAAGTACCATACAGAGAGTACATCGAAGTTCCTGTTCGTTTAAGGCTAGTTGAGGGGATACCCTAGCTGGGTGACATGCATGGCCCCGTGTCGGCTCATCCTCCCATGGGCCGCTTCTTAGCCCCCCGATCCAGTATTGGATTATGGTCTGATTTGCAAGCGCTAGTAATATCTTATACCTCTGCTTTTGATGCATTCGAGAGCTGTCAGGCACAACTTGTCAACGTGCTAAAGTGTCATTAGCGGCGCCTAATGACAGAAGCCTCCCCGGCTTATACCATCGTATGTATCATCCCGGGCAAGGCTTGCGGCTAGTAATATCAACTAAACTCCACCGTTGGATGGTTACTTTGGCCTAGATGGTCTAGGGTATGGCCTCGATGCCGGGAAGTGCTGGTTCCTTCGGAGCTTTAACTAATATGAAGCTACAGCAGTGCACAATCTTTTGAAGCATCTGTACTAGCAGTGCAAGGCGACGACCCCTTGCCCCAGCGCGCCTTGGTTAAATGAGGCCTTAACTTTGGTAGATGTCGTTTGCTCCCTGGAGGCAGAAAACTGAGTAATTTGATCTACCGTATATTCTCGCTGGATGGACCATTTTTGTCCATGCTTTAGCAGTAGATCTTGGGTCATCGTAAGCTCTAGGTAAATCCGTGAGGATCCCGTTTCTGTTGGGGGAATGCATGCTGGTACCATACACAACCCCTTGCACGGCCAACATCTTCGGTAGAAGCAGCCAAGGCTGATAGGTAGCCCGCGTAGACCCCCTTACTGATACGGACAGGCGGATGACTCGTTACCGCAGTTTTGATGTTGAACGAGCTGTGCTTCGCCTAAGAAAAGACATGGTCGTTCCTTGTAGTTCGCCCCATCGAGCGAACTGAGGTCTGCCCGACCTATGCGGTATACTTAAAAGTTGCGTCATGCTAGTAGGCTAGCGGGTTTCTTACTAAATCTATAGACTCCCGTACAGCTTGTGGATGGATATCTATAATACGGCGCAAATACGGGAAAAGATCGCTGGTGCTGGAGAGCGGCACAGACGGTGATGTACAGAAAATGGCGCGTCGTCTTCCGCTTTGATTCGATGATAGCCCCCTGCTTCTTTGTAAGTATCCCGGACTGTGTTGTCTAGAACCAATGACAATTAATTTGACCAACTCCATTGGTTTTACTAGGGATTAACTTCTGTGAGGCTTGGCACATATGCCGGTGTTGCTAACAGGGTTAGTAGGAGGGACAAGCATCATCAGATCGAGCTAAGCTTGGAACGGAGTCAGTGATCTTCGTTCAGATGGGTCTTCCACCCGGTCAACATTGCGAAACAGGACAGTACACTACATGAGGGGGGGTATGCGAGTGGTGGATAGATCTTTCACTACTCTAATAATAAGTTAGTCACTTAGTCTTGAGTTGCACACGAAACGGACTTCGGCACGGAGAGAACTCGTAGGAATGTTCATAAAAACCGTAAACCATACACTAGGCAAATACATATAGTCAAGCCTCCAGAGATATCCGATATATTAACTGAGACAAGGCTGCATAAGAATACTCGTATTGCTCCTTGACCTCTGCTACTATTACGTCTCCGCTGATCAATGGCTGAAGCTACCGGACGATCTTCGTGCTGAGCCTCCCTAAGCTACCTATAGTAATTAATCTGCTACGATCTCATTGTAGTGCCCCTCTACGGGGACCCGTGAGTCCCATTATTTGGGAATCCTTGGGTCATACCCAACCATCGTCACCACTGGATATTTTATGTTTTTTGTAGAGCCTTGTGTGACGGACAGGGAAACGGGCCGGAACGGCAAGATCCTTCAGCTTGCGCATAGCAGCGCCTCTAATAGCGCGGCGCAGAGTTACCGGATCCTTGTCCTTCGATTTGGGTTACTTTCACGCGTCTAGCGCCACTTTTTGGATCTCAGGAACTGTTCCGTTAGCGCGTCACTTATAGATTTTAGTGTAGTTTGAAACTGCATCAGAAGAGGAAGTTATATGAGTCGTTAATTCATGATTCGTAATTGCCGGAGCAGGGTCAGAGCTCGGGTAGCAAAAGTTTCATCACAGGGATTGACACCGGTACCCAGTTTGATCGGTATATTGGCCAACATATAGACTTGCCTTAAACTGGCGTGGTACGAGTCAGAGTTAGAACCAGGCGGCTCAATTTTGTAGGGCAGTTCTGCTTTTTCTCCGGCCAAATTTTAAACATAGTACACACTAAGCATGGCTAGTTTGGGCTACCAGCGCGGATGAACGCACGGATCGGCTGCCATCCTACACTAGATAAAGATCAGATATGTGGATAAGGTTGAATGACATTAAACAGTTTGCTGATGATTGCACGAGCGCGCATTCTGGACCCAAAGATCCATGTATGATAATACCCCCCCAATATCGAGGCCCCATGGGCTTTGACCTATACACCATGTATCTTCTGTGATGAGAAAGACATACCGGTATCCACCCAGGTCATCATACTTTTTTTTTGATCTGGTTAGGAAACAAGATTGAATAATTTGCCCGTGCAGCTGTGAGGTTCAGGAACAGCATGCCGCGGAACTAAGCCCCCGACTTCTCATGATATAGCTTGAAGTAACCAAGCCATGTGGTCTTTTAGTTGTCTCGGACGAGGAGTTTAGTAATGTACTTACATACATATTGAATTTCGGTAAGTGAAGTAGAGAGCCGCGCAGTTATTCCCACACCCTTGCAAAGGCTTCTGCCCCTTAACTTAGTATAGTAACGTAGCTCGCCAATAGGGGTCACTTTCTTTTAGTCTTGGTGCCAGTGACGTTGAAACTGCCGTTAGTGCCGTGCAACAATACTTGACACGCCACGGGCCCGGAAACAAAACGGTGTCACGGTAATGTGGAGATGAGAGGTGTACAAGTAGGAAACTGTAGTGCCGAGACTCGAAGCCCTGTGCCGCCGCAGTCATGTTGTCAATTCACACCTCCATCTGGATTCCTCGGTTCTGCATCTCTAGTGTAACTATCTACCAGTCCAGAGAGTTGGTGGTGGCCTCCTCGACCAGCCGGCAGCCACATTTAATATATTCAACTGCATAATCCACCTGTCGGCGGCAACGGGCTTTCTATTTTGGTATCAGCGACGGGTCTGTCCCTACGCTCTCTCGTCCGCGTGCCCATGTAGGCAGACATTTATAGAGCTCGGGTGGAGGACGAGTCGGAACAGAACAGCCATGATCCAGATGTGCGCGTCCCGATGAATAAGTGCACTGCCAGGTCGTTTGCGACAAACCGCGTAATAAGCAAGACACAGGCGCCGCAATGATGAGGAGACAATCCTTCTACATACATAGGAGACCTACTGTAGGTACCGTATACGCACCGCGTCGGCTGCTCGAGCAAGCCACTATTGGCTTCTGCAAGTTGTTCATTAGCATCGGCATAAATAAGTGGACGCCATCCAAACAAATCAGGAGAATATTGGTTTGTTTATCACAATACCCTCCAATCAGACACGGGCTGCCTATGACAAGAAACGGTTTTGCCCAGAGCAGAGCGCGGCTGGTGCGCCGACGGCTTGCCGCCATTCATCTGATGCCCATCACGGCCATCCTGCCCTCGATACGGTACACCAGCAGCAGCATGTGCACGCGCATATCTCACCAAGGCCCGCCTTCCCCTGCTCCCCCTGCTACTGGTATGAGGAACAACTGCGAACCTCTGGCTCCTACTGCTGTGTCACCCTCCACCCAGATTTACATGGACCTGGATGGCCCTGGATGGCTCTCCGAGATGGGCGTGCCGGGGTCGTCCAAGCAGCCGAGTGGATCTGTCCGCTCCTAAAGTCGAGCGCTGGTCCTAATCGGGAATGTGGTGAATCAGAAAATGCGATGTGATCTGTAGTGTCGTGTATCCTCCGCATTTCGTCTCCATCAGGGACTCTCTCGTTTGCCCTGGTGTCTTTGCCTGCTGCCCATCTCAACCAGACAGATCATGCATTCCGGGCGGGTGATAAGCACACGCAGCCTGTCTGGCACCACACCCGATGTACTACATACGGTACTGTATAAACTAGTGGTACTTACACGACTGCCACCCTGCACGATCTCGACTTGTGTCTCTCTTCTGGCTTGTGCCCTCAGTTCGCCCTGGCAACCACTCAGGCCCGGCGACCGAGTTCTGCGATACCTACCTAGTTGAGTTATTATGACGGAATGCTTACTTTCTCGGCATTTTTTGTGTCACCCACGTCTCTGATGTCTGTCTGCTCGATTGAGAGAGCTTGAGCGCATAATCGTACCTGTAGCGCCGCCCTCGTGCTCGGCGAGTCTGCGGGCCTCTAGTTGGAGCGAGGTTCCCTAGTGTCGCGCGGTTGACGACGACGTATGACTTATTAGATAGGCTTCGGCGGGTAGCCGAAATGCCAAGAGTTTAAAGTGATCATTGGTCTATGAGACTAGAGATTTGAGCATGTCATCTCTCTCCGAACGTCAACTAGTGTGAATAGTCCAAGTATGAACGGTCATAAGTGAGTTGCGATACGCCGGCCTTTTCCCACCCTTCTCTCCCTCCCGTCCATGTGCCGTGGCGTAGGTAAGTAAGTATGTAGTTTGATAGACTAAGCAAGGCATTACTGTATGTACTGCCGTACCCATTAGCCCAGAGCAGAGTCCATCACCAGAAACAAGGGTTATTCGCGTCGCAGGCTCAGTCAGGCTGGCTGCCTGCTTTTTCTGTGCGCGAAGCGAGCTTACTGGGGTCCCCGCCAGCCCCCGGTCTGGCAATCTCGTTGAACCGATTTTATGTCCAAGTACCCATGCCCTCGCGCCTTTCCCTTCTCGTACCATAGTTGCGGACATTGCTTAACGGCTCAAGAGAATAGCGGCCTCTATACCTTCTCTAGTAAAGCTTTCGGAGTGTTTCCCAACTGATTAGGCTAGGTTAGGCTTGTTCAAGATAGTCCCTGCTTGGGGGCCAGGGCGCAGATACACACGACTGGCGTGAGTGAACTGAAAGAGGAGACGAGATCAGGAGAGAGAGCCGTAGAGGGGGTACGGGTACGATAGGTAGGTACTCCAAGGACATCTAAATAATTCCTTGCCTTGCGTCGTCGTCGTTGATAGGCGACTCCCCTTCTTGCGTGCCTCCATAGACATCCATGCCACTCCCTACCTGCCTACTCTGTCCCCCCTCCATCCACTTTGCCTCTTTCACTGCCCTGTCTACCGTCACCCTTATCCACAGTGACCATGTTAGACAGTTGTGCCTCCGCGGGAACCATTGTACACTACTGTAGTGTCACTAATTAGTGCCGCAAGTAACATATTAGGGTCGGCAGACGAAGAAGGCTATTGTTAGTACACTCGCATATACAAGTAGATACGGTAGGCTGTTAAGCTCATGTATCTCATCATCTCCTCTTCAAATTGATTTCGATATTTTTTCTTTTGTAAGGCTCTGCCTCTCTAGATGTTGGTAGCCAGTTGTTGCTCTTCAGGCCAACAAGCACGACACTAAACTGGTCCTACCTGCTCGTCCATCTTCTGATGAACTCAGGTTGACCCGTCACAGGCCCGTAAGGGAGATAATCTCGGCGCGGGTTATATGTCACAGGCCTAACAGTCCGTCCGTAGCCACAGGTCCCGGCACAAATTGTGGTCCAAGGACTTTGCCCCAGCAGATCTCCATTACCTCCGTCTCCTTCCCAGTCCGGCTGCATATACACTGTACTGGGCATGCAGATGGTGCTAAAACCTCTGAATGCGGACCCCAAATTCGCTTGTCACTTTCTTTTGGATCTCGACCTGGACCTCGTCCCCTTGGCTTTGGCTTTGGCTTTTGGATCCGTTAACGGTTAACCCCCCTTGACGGTGGATCGTGCCGTTGTATCTGCACAAAATATCCCCATCCCAAGGCAACATCTACCGCGTGTGATTCCCATCCCATACAAGTACACTCCGGCCTGCAACCTTGCCTTTTTCAAGCCCACACTCTATTCTAACCACACAAGGCTCTCTGCAGGACCCCTTTCTGTCCCACCCAGAAGGCAAATTATCATCACCATCACCATCACCATCTTCATCAATATTGGGAGGTAGTCTAATGAACACTGGTGTTTCTTTGTAGCAGAACGTACTTTGAAGCTCGTGTCAGTGGTCTTATTGACAACTGGAAATTAGAAAGAACGGAAAGAGCAAGGTCAGAATTTGGGATTGTTAGTCGGCGGCACGGCGCGCGCAACGAACACACGTGCAGGGGAAGGCGAGACTGGAGATATGTTCCATGTCCACCACAACGACTTTAACGGCGACCATGGCAGAGTTGAAGCCGGAGCCAGCGCATAGCCTTTGGTCGAACTACGGCGGCGGCCAGTTTCTCTGTCAACTCGATACCCGAACAGTATGGATTCGGCAGCGGCAGCGACAACGACTGCCTCACAACACCCGGGACGGCCCCGGAGTAGTCACCCTACCATCGACCATCCGTACTCATCGTACTCGCGCTACCCTCAGGATGAATCCGACGCCTTTGATAGATACCCACAATCTTCACTAACGCAACACAGCTATCCAAACTTGAAGCGGCCGCACCATGGTGGCGAGTCGCAGGCGGGGCAGCAACAGCAACCCCCGCCACACCCGCCGTACCAAGAGATCGTTCAGGACCTGCGGGATGACGGGTCGAAGCTGTCGGTTAACCACGACCACAAGCTGCTGTCATTTCGGCGGGTGCAGGACAAGCACACGATGGTGGACCAGCATGGGCGCATGCAGCAGCTAGAACTGTCGGCGCAGTTGCACGGCATGTTTTTTCTCTCGGAGATGCCCACAAACACGGGCGAGGGCTCGATGATGCAGCCGGAGCTGACTTGTTACCGGCGGAACTTGTTCCAAATCAGCGGGTCGCTCATTACACCACGTGGCCAACTCTCCGTGATCCTCGCCGAAACAGGGGAGACGGTTCCGGTAAACAGCACCGAAGTCACCATCTCTGCCATCGAATCTGTCGATGGCCATCCTGTTCGACTCATCGTGATTCCGTGGAAGACACCCCCGCCAAACTCCCCGGAGTTACCACAGACACCGGACCAGGAACCTCCATCACTTCCGTTAATTCCCTTCCCAGATGATGGACAGGAGCCCGATGGCGAGTATGCTGTGTATCCTATCGGCTGGCGCCGTTTGCAGTTTCGAATGTACGTGCTCTCTCCTTGCTTTCTGGAGATTCGAAGGGGGAGAATGTGGGGGAAAGGAGGGGGCAAGTTGAAATTTCTGTGAGACAACTGCTGACCACGTGTGACAACAGAGCGACGGCCAACAACGGAAGGCGAAAAGAATTACAGCAACACTTTGTACTGCACCTCAAAGTAATGGGGTCGTTGGCAAATGGGACAAAGGTGGCCTTAGCAGAATCAACCACAGCACCGATTGTCGTAAGGGGGCGTAGCCCGCGGAATTTCCAGGCACGCAAAGAGATCCCACTTTTGGGTTCAAGTGCTGGCTCGCGTGGCCAAGCGCTTGTCGAGACTGGCTTGGGCATAGTAGCCGGACCTCTCGCTGTGAAGCCTCAGGACCCAAAGCTTAGGGGACTTGGTCTCGAACTGCCGAGGACGGCGTTCACTTTCAATGCTTCCAAAATCCCCGGAAGCCCCATGACTATGAGGTCGAAGTAAGTTTTCTCCCCTGCTTCTTTATGTCGGATTGGTAAAGAAGAAATCAAAGAGACATCGTCCTCGTCGCCTATCTACAAGATGAGAACGACATAGTGGTTTAAGCGGTAGTCTGGAACAAAAAGGAAACCAAACCGAGGATTTCATAATAACAGATGATTTAGTTCATATCCCAGCTGGAACCCGCCAAACCAGCTGCCCATGTCTGGGTTGCCAGCATCAGCATCCGCCAGCTACCCGTCGAGCACTATACCAGCGGATCCATACCAAAAAATCCCAGTGTCTGGGGCGACAGGCTACTCGCATGAACCACCAGAATTACCACTGCAAACATCGATGCCATCTATGCAACTCTCACTGTCAGCCACGGATCAACCACCGCCACCGATTCGAACGCAATACGCCTATGTTCCGGGGACATCAGCGCCGTCACAAATGTCTGTACCTACGCCAGCGTTGGGAAGTTCAGGAGGCAGCGCAGACCACAGCGCTCTCAGTGTGCCGCGATACGTGGACTCAAATCCACGACCATCCAAGAGCCCACGGCACGCAGGCCACCAGTCAGTGCCTAGCACCAGCTCGCTCAACAATAACGACGCTACATCTGAGTACCGGTATGGGCCACCACAAACGACAACATACGATAATCCGGCATCGACGTACGGTACCAGTGGTGCGGAAGCCACGAGCGCTGCATCAACTGGCCCTGGGCCCGGTGCTGCACTTGCACCACCCCGTGAATACTACCCGCCGACTTCTTTCGTGGACTACGACAGCGGGCGAAACCAGCAGCTCGACTGTACACGCATACCATAACGGACCAACTGCAAACGAGAGCAGGCCTTATACGTATCCAGACCAGTATAAGACGAATCATTCGATATCGGTCAAGAGCGAGCACCCGACGGCTCCAGGGACCTACGCTTCGACAATGAATAATTATTCGTGGAGCCCAAATTAGGCTTGAAAGCGAATGACTCGTCATAGCGAGCACTCTCTCTGGTTAACCACTGCAAGACCAGCGGCTAGGTTGCACCGGCAATCAAGCCGTGAGGGGCGTGCGTGAAAAAGAAAGGAGGCTTCTCCCTCGTCGATATAGCACGACTCAAAGAATATCTCATCTGTATAATATTCCTATAAGCGTTTTCTTTCTCGGTTTCTTAACGTCTGGGAGAAGAGGTTCGAAGTGACCAAGAAGCCAGGGCACATTCTTAAGGCACTTTGCTAAACAAATCGGAGCAAAAAACTAAGACAAGGAAGGGCACAGGAATAATTGCTGACTTCCTTTCTATCCTTGCGGCCTGAGCAGACGGACGATTCAAATGAAGTATGGTGGGAATGAAACGACCGATGGACGATTGGAGTGACGGAGTACCCATTGCGGTTGTGTAAACGCTGCGAGTTAGGTTGGATGTACTGTTTGGGCCTTTTTTTTGGATTTGGATTTGGATGTGTTGGGGTGTTGGAAATTCTTTTTTGTTCTCGATACTCTCCCAATGTTGTGTCTTTTATCTTTCACTTGGCCCCTTTCGGAAGACGGATTGCCGGTTTTGTTTTTTCATGAGCGCGCACAACAGTCTACCAAGCAGGCAAGGGGTCCAGATGGGTTTGGGGCATCGAGAAAGCATCCGGAGTTGGTTCTGTCATCTGGACGTTCGTCACATGTCATCGTCGTCAGCGTCGCCATCTTGTCATTGCTGTCGTTTGTTCTGTGAGTCGCGGATCATTCCTACCATTATTCGTTCGATATCCTCCGAGACCATTGTCATACTATAACTGCTCATATGCGTTGCGCACGTCATAATTCGGCATACCCGAGCTACGATACCCTGCTGTACTTGCGCTGATGTTCAAATGTAAACATAAATACTTATAAGTTGTTGACTCTTCTGGCATGTCAACATGTGGACATGGCCGAATTGATTGAGGAAGACTTACCATGTTGTATCACGTACCTTTTTTGCCAACTCTAGTAGGGGGAATCTCTCGTGTTTCCAGTGTGTGTCGAGTATCTGTTGTATATGGGCGGGCAGATTACTGGAGTGTAGGAGAGCCAGTCTTTTAATATGTGTCATATCAAGCACGGCTGCTAAGTGTCTTTATCCGATTCGGCCTAATGTCTATAACACCAAGTGGAAGATGGTTTAGGACAGGGAAATAACGTAGTGTGGAAGCAAACAGGCGAGCATCAATCTATGAGACAAAGAAAAGGCACACGCTTCCGATCCTTACGCGATTGCTTTATACCGAACAGCACATGCTGCGTAGCATTCCAAGGCGGCCTATGGGTTGCGGCTGAGCCTTTTGCCATTGCCTGACCCTGAAAGCAGCTCAGCTGGACCATTTCCCCCATTAGTTCCGACAAGCTACAGTAGTTAGGTGCGCTAAACACGCCATGTCACCACATGTTGTACCGTACCGACTTCAGCAGTGATATGTCAGTGTGCGAGACACTTCGAAGCTGGTCGACGGCTTACACCGTTACGCTGGTGTTCCGCGCTTGGCATGCGAGGGTCCGCTCGCCTCCGTGGTGCATGCATGTATAGCTGCCACGTGAGCATATGGCACTAAGTGTTGTCGCGTGGTTTGAGTCTTTGGGGAATTGTGGGAGACAGGTTGTATTGATAGGATAGGTAGGGAGTTTCCCACCTCAGACCCTGATATATGTATGGTATTACGGTGAGAGGTTAGCCGGTTGCCTGCTCTTGCTAGTTAGTCTCGGGATAAGAACGATAAGCCTAAACCAACCTTTAGCGTCTTTATCGGCCACCATTTTCATGGACCCATAATACCTAAAGCTTGCCAATCATACTTCTTAGTACTTAGTAGGTACTTATCGTACTTTCACCTGACGCCAACATGGTGAGATATGCGCATCGATACATCAAACAATATAATATTTATAGCAGTATTTCGAGTCCTATTCGGCATCACCTGAGAAAATGTTTACACTTCCAGAAGCAAAACGGTATGAGGCACATCACTCTTCTCACCCTCCGAAACGCCGTCTGACGTGAGGTTTAGAGTCCGTCGGAAGGACTTGGATGATTCAGCCTCTGCCTCTACCTCATCTGGTGAAGAAGAAGCGGCGAATGATCTAGAGGCTGGCTAGCACTGCGTGCAAAACTAAACGCACAACTATCGGGTCTGCTCGATTTCAGCTTCAGAGTAGAGACCGGGACTCAACCGCAGACCAATTACAATCGGGCTCCTGACCCGCCGAGCGAGGGGCAACAAGAGGATGAAAATCCAGAGGAGGAAGCCTTCGCCTTCCGGCTCTTTCGTGACGAGGCACTCACGCATACTGTCGTGCTAACGAATGACGAGGACCCGCGGCTCGGGTGACGGCGGCTTCGTGTTCCATCGCGTCCGCGGTCGTATTATGTCGCACCCCGCCTGCGCCAAGAGGATATCGGAATATCGCAGCGTGGCCGTGAGCGCCGAGTACGTATTAGCGGACGCGAAGAGGCGGCGCTGGGGTCTGGAGAAGCCGTGGCGGGTCATTCACATCGCCCCAAATTCAAACTCCGTCTTGTCCAAGGCGATACCCGGATCCGCACGGGAGGACGGTTCCGGCGAGAAGAAGACGATAAAGCGAACGCGCCCAGGAAAGAAACATCGTATCGTGCTGCGCATGCGGGAGAAGGCGACACGGGAACGCGAAGAAACTGCCAAAAAGCTAGTACTAGATAAGGAGCAGCACCTCCAGGAGAAAAAGAAACGTCTTAATCGGGAGCGGAAGCTCAAGCGGAGACAGAAAGAACGCGAGAAGAAAGCCGAGGCACAGACGACGAATCCCGATGGCAGTAAAGCTGATGATAGCCCAGGGAGGATGCTGACAGCGAGATGAACGTGGCTGGTGATGAATAGTAGCATTCGTATTATTCATAAAGTAGTCAGTAAGGACCTATAGAGGCTAGCTCAACATGTGATCCAGTCGCATTATGGACAACAGCTGAATTCAAGTGCAATAAGTAGTATGGTGATAGATTTCGTATTTGTAGGCTATTTCTGGAGTGCGCATTCTGCTACGTCCCTGCTCGTCTCTTGCGAGTTCTCATTCCTCATTGCCAGATAGAGGAATCTAATCCAAATCTCGTTTGCTCCTCATGATATGTTTTGACAATCCAGCATACACGCAGGGCACATACACCATCCTATTGACACGCTGTGCCCTGCAAAAACAACCCAGGGGACGGAAACAAAGCATGGCTCCCCCTTTCTGATTGACGCCTAATCATGCTAAAACTTACCTCTTCAAACGCCTCGGGTATGGAACGACAGTATAAAAAGGTAACAAAGACAAGAATGAAAAAGGTGATGGATAAGAATTGTGGCAGTAGCCTGTCTTCTTGCAGGCTTTTCCATTCAAGGGTGCATAAACGAATGAAAATAAACGGATGTATAAACAGAATTCATTTGAATCAATAGGCGGCCGTGTATGATGGTAGCCATATTATTCCTCGACACAAAGCTGATACTCAGAGATTCAATATTTATATCCAATCAGCCCCGTTTGCACCCCCTGTAGCAGAGTTTATGTGAAAGGGAGAAGCGAGAGCCCTTGGTTCCGTGCTCTCGACAGGTGTTGTAACTGTTCTTGCCGGCACATTGAAGCCAACCCCTTTAGGACTTGGAACTTTTCCTTTCGTCGGGCTATTTGGGCTATACACGGTTGGATTAAGAATAGGAGCTCTTTCGGCTGCGGTTTGAGATTCCTGGGGCACTGGTGGTAATGTCTTCATTGTAGCATCCACTTGACTTGTTCTTAAAGTACGCTGTGAGCTTGGTGACGAGGTCGCGCTCCCTGTGGTAATGAGGGGGCTTGGCCTATTTGGGATCTCGACTTTCAGGTTATTAGGACAACCTAATTCATGCGTCCGTTCAATTCCTCCAATAGTACTAACGGTTATTGGCCGTACATCCTCAACATTCGAAAGACGCAGGCCTATTTGTACCGTCGCAGACGAGGCCATAGATGAATCTCGTCGATGACGAGAGCCTGGTGGCCGAACTGATGGAGGTGGTAGAAGTATATTGCAACAGTCACCGGATAGGGTCTCCCCTGCGTTTGGGGAGTAGGTCGTAGAGGGTAGTAGGATTTTTGATGCTGTATTTCCCGGGATTTTGTTTGGGAAGAGTGCATATGACGATGATGACGCTTTGCGGCTTGACGTCGTGGATGAAAGTGTGTAGGTATCGTTTGGGCCCCTTAGGATCACGGATTGCTTGAAGATGGTATTCGACCCCAGCAGGTTCGAGCCATCCGCACTACGAAACGTAGCAGTGCCACGTTTCATTTGGCTCATATTCTCTGGTATTGGTTGTTTCTCTTGGGGCTGTGCTTCATAGAGCCACTGAGAAACGCTTACGGGTTTCACGATGTGGCTGTTGAAATCGGTGTCGTTGGCGTTTGGCACTCCAATCTGGTACTTTATCCGTTGGCGCTCATATGCGTCAAGCTTGTTTTTCGGGCCGATAGAAGATAGGGTGCTGGATCGAAGGAATAAGTAAAGTCCGCCAGTCATGAGCCCAGTCACATTGGCTACGACTGTCGAGACCATTGATAGTGTTAGCCCAGTGTCGCCACCATTCTCGAATGGGTTGCCAAAAGATAAGTAACCAAAGAACGGAATCATTAACGTCTGGATTCATGTTAGTTAATGACTATAGCACTCTTATAAGGAATAGGCACCTACATTCGGGATGATCGCGAGAGCGATATAATAGATCATCCGGGAAGCACTGACTCGTTCCTCATCTTCTATCATCGAATATGTTGTGAGCTTCCTGTATATTATTAAAGCGCATATTGCCAAAATGACAACTATGGCTATCAGGACTCCGAATCCCCCTTCGGCCCATTTTGCCACGAACCAGAAGAGTGAAGCGAAACAAAAGTTGGGGGCACGAATGAAAAATGTGACCAGGCCGGTGGCAAGTAGTGCGATTTTCACGATCGTTAAGCAGATGGCTACAGTCCATTTGCTCCTCGGTGGGAAAGGGTTTGATTTTAGGGCTCGTAATGTAGTTTCGACGGCAAAAACTAGCTGTATGTAAGGCACGATAAATATTCCTGTTGACGAGTTAATTACTTGCTAGGTTAAAGTAAATCACAGAGTTATGACGCACCAGGCCACATGAACTGCGAAATCAGAGAACATCCAGGCTGGAATAGACTGTCCAAACCCTGGGCCTGCGAGACAGCAAAAATTATACCTTGGCCGACGATTCCCAGAGAAAGAATGAATGGATATACGTCAGGTCCCCGAACGCATGTAAATATATTGACACTAGATGAAGCTTTAGCCTTGACATCGGATACCTTCTCGGAACGACACATACCGCTCTTTTCGTCTTAGCGGTGATCTTTTCGCACTTAGATAATTGTTGTACAGGATGCCTGCTGCTGTTGCAGCTGCGGAGACGATATTAAAGGCGGCGAGAATGATTGTGGACTGGCGTGACGATTTCGCAGCGAGGAACTTCAGTTCATTGATGACACCAAATGTCGAGCTCCCATTATACGCCGCCTGCGAGAAGCCACCTGAATGGCCTGACCAGCTCGAGTTCCCCTGGCTGCCTGAGCGGCCGAACGAATCGAAGTTTCCCGACGAAGAAAACATACTGAGGCCCGGCTGCGAAGAAGACTAGACGGCGGCGTCAAGCCTGGAGGGGTTTAACCGTGATGATCAAGTCATCTACGCGGTAGATATCTCAGAATCGCTAGCAATGGGTAGGTATTAAGGTCGCCTAGAGAAGGTAGGTAAAGAGGTATAATGAGTGACTACGAGATGAAAGTGAACAAGAACCGTTGGCATATTAGGAGCCTGCCCATCAACCAGACAAACAATACCTGAACCAGCAGATGGAGAAGAGAAATTAGGTGGAAAGAAACGTAGAGTGGCAATCCCGGCCACACGCAACACCTTCGAACGGATAGTAGGAAAGAAACTTGCACTCTGCGATAGAGCTACTCGAATGAGAAGGCAAGACCAAGGAGAACGCATGAATGACGGCTACGATAGAGATGGTATCCTGGAAAAGCTTCTCTAGGGGACTAGCGCAACTCGACCCGCACGGACGAGGAAGCGTCCGGCCAGGGCACAGGCAAAGGTCATACATGCATCTTTCGAGACCACATCTACACTAGGGTACAGGAGACGGGCGAGCGGTGCTTGGACCGATATCACTCCTTTCGAGTCCTCGGTGCTCGGGTACGACGGCCTGTGGCTGGTTGGATTCGCCTCGTGAGGGTTCACAGCTCTCCGCCTAGATAGCGTACACTACAGTAGAGTGACAATGGAGGCAAGCCGTGACTGGCTGGAGCTACCCCTACATCGGGAGGCATATGTGGCGATGGAGATGAAGCAAAGCTGGAACAGCTCCAGGTTTCGTGATATCAAGGAGCCCTCACGATAAGGCCAGAGGCGAGCACAGCACCTCCGCACTAACAGCGAATCAACTCTGGAGACATCTCGCTAATCCGAAGAGAGCTTAGCTCCAGGCCCCCAGCAGATAGTCAAGTGGGGATCAAACAGGGCAAAGTTTGACGCCAAACAGGCCCCTGCTCACGACCCCCTGCTCAAGACCCAGTTCCATAGCCACGCACCCAACGGCAACTTAATTGGATATTAAGATCAGAAGATACCGCAGGTACTTATTTATCGAAGAGGACGAAAGAGGGAGCCGTGGTGAATTACTCATAGTTGGCCTCTCTTAATAATACTTATCTCTGGTGCTCGTGGGATGAGGGATATGGCGGGATCCTCAACGCACCACTCAGGTATCGTTCTGCGGGAGTAATAAAAAATACCCGGATATTACCATGTGGAGCGGGATGATTGAAGAAAATCTCAGGATGTCTTTCCGAATAGACAAGAATTAAACTAACAGTGCCTAATGAGATACGCCCTCGAATCCCCGCATCATTCGTATTTCCTCATATTATCTCGACTACATTTGTATGCTTATCAGTCTATACTGGAAATAAAACTGGCACATCTACCAGAACTAGGCCTTCACGAAATCGAATCAGAGTGGGTATCATCTGTTGAAACCATGGTGGGAATACAAAGTCATGAAACAAATCATAACCTCACGTGAATATGCTCATAGTTGTATCAAGTGTGGTACATATATCATATTGTCGGTATGATCCCTACCTTCGTATTGTAACCGTCCCCAAATAAATCGACAATAAGGTTGGGTTGGGCGTGGAAACTTAATGGTGTATCTCTTCGCTCTTTCAGGATAGTGACGTAGATACTCAAGGCGTAGCCTATATCATGACCTTAGGGCGCAAGAAGACGAGAGCATACATGGTAGAAGTCCTCGAAATTACAACCAAAAATTCAGTTATTTTACGGTTGTTATAAGCCGAACTAGGAGGAAATCCCCGTGGCTATCTACCTCCGATAAGTATGCAGCTGACGGCTAGTCGTTTCTTTGACGGGGATGCTCTATTAACTGTTCATGCTTCGGTGATGTAGTGGCTTTTCATCACTCCACCTCTTCCACCATCTTCGAAATGTAAGGCGTCAAAACAGCCTAGCTAGTGATGCCGAACTTTGCCATTCTCCAAGCATATGTAATGGTCTTCGACAAAAGTAACGCGGAATACGACTATATGTGCTTCAAGTTGCGTCACTCTATCATGATCATTGTCAAGACGGGATGTTCCGTCGTTCCTCCCTAACGACCTCGGCTAACCAGGCAATCGCCCAGCCACTCTAGTATCGAAGCTAAAAGGAACCAAGCGTATCCGAAATGAACAGGTCTGGGAGATGCAGAACCATGGATTGTGATCAAGGAGGCACTAGGATTTGGCAGATTGGCTGAGACGAGCCACAACACGAAACATGCCCCCACTCCCGCAGAGGTGAGAATTGTATGGTGGTCCTTGGAAGGCTATGAGTTAATGTCGTAAGGCACTGTAAGGCCCAGGCATACAGACGTAGACAAAACGACTCCTGTATAAAGTCAGATAGCCTCCACGATGGTAGTTCTAGAGCCTCGTGCAACAACAATGTTTGTTGTCTACTACAAGTACCTCTAGGTTCCTAGTAGCCAATCAATCTCGTCAAGACGAGAGGATATTATCCTAGACTAAGGCAATGAAGTCATATAGCTGAGTGATAAGGTAACAACTTAGTGGTTATTGCAATGGGAATACTGTGATCTGGCTAGAAACAAGCCACGGATAGAATAGGTAAGCTGATCAGAATAAGCTGATAATTAGACTCTATAGGTAGGTACCTAGGTACATCAGGCTGTCCAACCTACCTATGATTAGGTAATTCAAACCAAGCACCTTTATCTAGGTTGTATCATTTAGTTGCATATTCATTCTATAAACATAACAGTAGAAAACCAAACGTTCTGTTTATAGAATGCACTGTGCCAACACCTGGCACCTACCTACCAATCTTACGCTTAGGTTGTACCTGGCCAGATTTGATCACCAACTTCACTCTTACCCGACCGAATACCCGCCTCGGCCAACACTTGACGACTGCCTAGACCATCAATATATGGCCTAGCATTCCGCAGACGTCATGATGATTATTGATTCCTCTAATCTCCTCGCCTTAATTTTTGTACTTGGGTTTGGCTTTGCATCATGGAGGCTCTCCAGGTCGGGATCCATTCTCGGCAATCACATTTGCTGCCCACTTTGATTGCCCTCAATTTCTACTTAGTTTCCGGCCCCTCGCGACTGCGTAACAAGATGGAGGACGTTTCGATAGAGAGCCAACTCCTAATACCAGATACCACAAGAATGGCCACCGACCGATGAGACTCGCGCATGCGGGAATGATCATAGGTCCCGAACTTCCAGTAATCCCTAGATTATGACCTCGTCCACCCCACCGATGCGAGTCGAATCGACAACGCTGTGTCCATCTCTCGGCAGTTATTCTACATGGCCTCATCTATCCGAGACAACAAATCAGCATCTTGTTTCCTTTCAGGCTTGCCAAAGAAGTATGCTGCTGACTACCCTGTCAACCTTTGTCCGTTGCGTTTGTCGATGTCCAACGCTCCTAGTAATCCATCACTTCTATAAGACATTAGCTCATCTCCCAGCGACGAGTCTTGCGGACTGTGGTTGCGGCAGCCTCCTCTGTACTCCATTGCGTCTTGCCTGGTGCCATGAATTTGTTGTTCTGGGCACCAACGCTTCAAATACTGACATGGTGCGAATGTCTCTGACGAGAGTGCAATACCCTATCCTTCTTGCATACGATAAGTCCTGAGAGACTGGTTGATTTGCGGGATAGACACTATCTGCAGCTGAAGCTAGGCGACGTGTCAGTTCTTGATTTCGGCATCTACGGCGGGGTAGTTCTTGGATTTCATCTACAGTTTGCAACGTCTCCAACAAGTCGCGCCGCCGCCAACTAGTCTTGGAGTAGCTAATTGATATACGCACACGAGCAATCCATGAAAGGCCACTCCATTCGCCTATGGTGGGTAGTGACAGAGCTTACAGTCATCGGAACCCCCAAAGGTAAAGGATTTCGGGCTGGCCTACCAACGTCAGGGCATTATGAAGTACGGATGGGGCATCAGAATATTTTAAATGGGCATTGCAATAGGACAGGCCTAGTATATGGTAATTGCGATTTGGCAGGGGGAGTCGGGGTTAGGTGAGCTCTGGATGAAGATGGTTCGTAGATAGTGTTACTCGTGGTGTTCTGCGCCACCTACTGTCGCTTGCACCCTGCCTTACCTGGGCCAAAATCGCTTCTAGGTGGTAAGCGTCATCGACGAGATCGAGTCGAGAGCGCCTGACACGGGCTGAGGATTTGCTTGCCTCTTGCTTGTTTGTCTGTCTGTCTACTCGGTCCACTCTTAGGGCACGAGCAGCATGACAGGATGGCAAGTAAAAAGGTGGTTCTCGGGAGACAAGACGTCTGGCAGTCCCTCGGCGCTGGTGTCTCTCCGCGCGACCGACCAACCAGCGTTGTCTCTATCCATCTTGCAACTATCCTATCCACCAAGGTAGACAAACAAGGCACGTCTTGCGAAGGGTAGGCCAGGGAGCCCTAGTGGTATTGAATTTCGGGGACTGGACGTCTATGGTCTATGCATCGGCCCCTAGTTTCTACGCAGAGGGCAGCTCCCAGGGACAATACTGCTCGCTGGCCGGCGCTGCGCCGCACTGACTTGCACCGAGCTGTGCACCCCGGAACCAGCCAAGCCTGGATAGAGGTACCTACAGGCCACAGCAGAGTAACCGCGGGCGGGCAGAAGCCAGCGTCGCGCGACCCAAAAATTTTCCCTTTTAGATCGGAGCGTGGCCAACGTCGCTGTACCTAACAGTAGACTAACCCAAACCCCCCTGGTACCTCCCAATCTGTCCCGCGTACCATCGCAACAGGCATTTCTGGTCTCCATACTCTATTACCACACCACGCAACGACATACCTACCTACTCCTACCACATTAGCGTGCAGCCCTGTCGACTCTGGGTCTTCAACCACTTCACCCTCCACAAACAGATAAATCTTCTGTCTTGTACCGGCACAGCCACGCACACAAACGCGCCGTCATTCTCCCTATCTTGGTGTCGGTCTTTTCCTGTGCCTGCTGATGTTGACGCCGTTGGCATAGCAAAAGTGAATCAGCAGTGGCATTTGTGATTCAGGGACGTTGATGGTTGTCTGCATGAGGCTGCCACCCACCCTGAGAGGTGGCCCAATCCATGTCTCGGCGACATAATTCTACCGTGTCATTTGCTGTGCTTGCAACTCACATACGGTCAAAATGAGCGATGTCGACGTAGGTCCCGTAAGGCGTTCTGGTGCTGCTGATGCTGGCGTCGATTCTGTTTCTCCCTTTTACGGACGATTCCGCCATTCCGACGAAGGGGTTTCTCGAGATGTGGTCATGAGACGCGACGAAGCAGGGATAGCCGTGATGGCTCTCGAGGCCGAGGGAGCCTGAGCCAACTCGTCGAGGCTCTGGTCCTGGTGCACACAGTCGGCTGAGGTCTCCGTCACCCGGCTTCCGCTTATCTCACGGCTACCGTAGCAGGGAGAAAAGTACCATGGGGGCGAAACATATCGTGACGATAATGAACGTCGAGGAGACGAGAGGCGTGGCGGATCGTCCGACCGCCGTGAGCCATATCTCGACAACACGCGTCGAGGGAAAAACTTATCTACTCGTGATCTCGACCCGATTTAGGCAAGCGATATGATGGATCCCCATCGCCATTGCACCATTCTAGACCTAGTAACTATTCGGAACATCCCGAGACCGGTCGTTTTCTCCGTCCTCTAGAAAGCGACTCAGAAGCCGGAGTCCATTACCGTTCCGCCTTCTCGATCCAAACGATCCAAGCGCGAGCGCGAACGCGACCGTCGCCGCCGTGCCGAAAGAGAAGAGCGATTTGAACAAGATCATCCTAAGGGGCATGGGCCTTCGAGACCCGATCGTGCACGTTCTCCTTCTCATCGACGTTCTCTCTCGCCACCTTACAATGCTCCCCACCGTCGATATGCCGAACGAGGCGATCATCCAAACGACCATCGTCCCCGTCGCCGAAGTCGATCACCAGCTCGGGAGGTCAATTTAGATGACCGCCTCGCCAAGCCGCCTCGCCCACGTGTTAACTCTAAAATTCGAGATTCTAGTCCTTCCCCACGACCGATATCCCGCCGTTCTTCGTTCTCACATACTCAATCTCCCTCTCGTTTAAATGGGCGGCCACCGGCAAGAGGTCCTGTAGATATTGATGCGCACTCTCTTCGGGCGTCCCCTTCTTTTGAGTCACAAAGAGTCGAATACCCCCCTCGCTCGCCCAAGGATCGCGGCTCTCGCCGGCCTCGAAAGAAGACGAAATATCGTGACGAGCCCAGGCTACCTTTGGGCGGGCCACTGGCTTCCGGGGCCAATAGTATTGAAGTAGGCGCTTCCTGGCGAACCGACCGACGAGCTAGTTTCGAAGCATCGGGACCATTATTAGATGCTCGCCCAGAACGGTTTCATGACTTTCCGGCGGGAGATGGATCCCCGCACAGCAATACAAATTCACCGCGTTATGACTCTCCCGGCTCACCTCGTCCCTATGCAACAGCCAGGTCAGGCAAAGGTGGTGACCCTCACTACCCATCCAGAAGGTATGGCGACAGATTTGGTCTAAGGTAGTCATTTTAACTAACACATAATAGTCAACTCTTACCACGAGATCGAAATTTTCCTGATACCACAAGTGCTGCAGGACGCCAAAGGTCCAGCCAATCGCCGCCCCGTCCTCCAACAGGCCCCCTGTCCCAGACTAATTTTCGTGGTCGCGGGTTTTCTCGAGGTAGCTTCCGAGGTGGAATGACTTCCGCTCGTGGTGGCTTCAGTGATAACATTTCATCGAGACATGGCCAGTCGTCAGCAGCGGCTAATTCCACTAGAGATGCATTGAGCCCTTCTGGTCACACCGTGCCCGCCCATTTTGACACATCGAATGCCAAGGATGATGATGATGATGAGGTGGGAAATGCGTCACAACAACCTCCAGACGATCAGGGCGAAGATAAGTCAAAGGCTGAAAGGGCTACAGCCGACCGAGTATCTTCTCCCAGGCCACCTCCCACAGCACCTACTGGTCCTGCAAGCTCCAAATTCAGCTTTGCGTTCAAGACTTCGACAAAAACGACAGTGACCGCTCCGAAGCCAGAAATATCTCAAAAGTTCAGTGCTCCCCTCAAAAAAAAGCGCACCCTATAATTGATGATCGAGATCGGGACCTGCCGAAAGACACACCCAGAGAGCCGGCATCTGCGCGAGCCCGGGCGGACTATCATCATAGCAGACCACCGCCACCGGAACAGCCGAGATTTCGTAAAGTGAGGAAAACGCGGAGAAAATTGAAGCCAAAGCCTCCACTAGATCCCGAGCTTGCCAAATCTGTTTCCGTCTACTTCAGAAAACCAGGCAACGAATCAGTGATCGGGTCAGGCACCTATGGCAAGGTTTTCAAGGGAGTTCATGTCTATACCAAAAAACTCGTTGCGTTAAAGAGAATCCGGATGGAGGGCGAAAGAGACGGTTTTCCTGTGACTGCCATGCGAGAGGTCAAGCTTCTCCAATCTTTTAGGCACGACAATATTGTGGAATTGTACGAAGTAATGATTGAGAGAAACGAATGTACATGGTATTCGAATACCTCTCACACGATCTCACAGGATTGCTCAATCATCCAACATATAAACTCGATGCAGGGCAGAAAAACATTTGGCCATGCAACTCTTCGAGGGTTTGGACTATCTACACAAACGTGGAGTTCTACACCGCGATATCAAAGCCGCCAACATCCTTGTTAGCAATGAAGGGGTTCTGAAGCTTGCTGATTTCGGTCTAGCTCGTTTCTATGCAAAACGCCACCAACTGGATTATACTAACCGTGTTATCACTATATGGTATAGATCGCCAGAACTGTTGTTGGGCGAGACCCAATACGGTGCCGCAGTCGACATATGGAGTGCTGCTTGTGTGATGGTGGAAATCTTCACTCGACATGCCATATTTCCGGGCGACGGTGGTGAAATCAGTCAGCTTGAGAAAATACAACATACTTGGTACACCTAATCGGAAGGATTGGCCCGGACTTGCAGACACTCCTTGGTTTGAACTTCTCCGGCCTGGCTATCGAAAGCCAAATGTGTTTGCAGAGAAGTACAGGGAGCGAGTACCTGCTGCCGCTTTTGATCTCTTGGCCGAAATGTTTCAATACGACCCAACTAGACGACCTTCCGCTGCTGATGTGCTCGAGCATCCTTACTTTACTAAAGAGCAGCCTCCACCTCGGCAAGCCGTTGAGTTAGTAACTACTTATCTTTGTGACTGACCAAATGTACTGACCACTTTTTAGGCTAAAGCATGTCAAGGGGGACTGGCACGAGTTCGAGTCTAAAGCACTTCGTCGTGAGAAGGAGAAGCAAGAAAAACAGCAAAGAGAGGCACGTCGTGCAGCAGCAGCTAAGGAGGGGGGCATGATAAAGAGAGAAAGCGCCCTCCATCGGTACCTAGCACCCAGCCAGAATCTAAACGACCACATATTGAGGGCCAGGCATCCAGTTCGACAGCGCCGCAGCAGTTGGGAAATCCTGCTGCAGAGACTACAGCAGAGTAAGTAGCCGTCATACTCTATTCCAAGATAGCGGTTCGAATGAGACATTCGAAAGTACGTTGGCGCTTTGGGTCATGTCGGATTACTGTAATAGCAAATGACTGGAGGCACCAGCAGCATTTAGCATGTAAAGTAAACTGAATATTTACGCACGTTATAAGGTTTAAATGGAAGGAACTCTCGACATTATTAATGTCTCCTCCGCAAGGCGCAGGTATTTGATTACCCGATGCTCCTACTAGTTAACCTAAAAGGACGCGTGAGTCTAAATATATAAGTACTTGAGATGTCGGGCGTGAAATATGCCACCACTTATTTCTGCGCAGCCACTCAAGTACCTTACCATGCCAGTGATTCTCGCTCATTGAGGCGTAGATGTGAGCCTAGACTGCATCATGCTACTGATTAGGGTCGCGTTATTATCAGGCTTGAAGCCAGAAGAGGGTTATTTTGAATTATTTTGTCCAAATAGACTAAGCATGGTATATATGTGTAAACATAGGATGGATATATAAACGACGCATAACGTCTCGAGATGGGTAACACACGCAGTAAAGAATGCCTTCAGAACATAGAATCGGTAAACAACGGCCGAACTCCTCAACATTAGCAGATTAATTAAATCCCCAAAAACTTGATGTACCCCCTTTATGCCTAGGGATATACCATCTCATTTGGGCCACGCCTTTCCCAGCCCGCCCGCGTCACCACTCGCGTATGCGCCAGCCGTATTCGTGCCCAGATATCGGCCCTTGAGATACCAAATGAGAACACTCCAGACCTGCCACGAGCCGATCTGGCCGGTGCCGCGATCGCGCCCGATGGTGAAGGCAGCCTGCACCTTGCTGTTGTCGAAGACGTACGGCTTCATGACCTCGCCCGGAAGTACGCGTTGAACTGCGTCATCAGGTGCCGGACTTGCGTGTCCGTGTTGGCCGCCTGCGCCGGCTGCAGGTCGCCCACGTCGCCCAGCACGAAGATGTTCTTGTGCCCCGGCGCCCGTAGGTCCTCGCCCTGCCTCAGACACCCCGAGGCGGCGCGCATGCCCTCCGGCGCGAAGGCGGCGTTGGGCACGAGGCCGAAGGTGGGGATCACGAGGTCCGCGCCGAGCGTCTGCGTGGTGCCGTCGGTCTTGGTGAGCGTCACCGTCTTGGCGTCCGCGACCTTCTGCTCCGACGTCTTGGCCGCCACCCTGGCCCCGCCGACGTACCTGACCCCGAGCTTCTTGAGCTCGGCCCGCGCCGTCTCGCGCACGCCCTTCTTGAGGTTGTCCTCCAGGGGCAGCTCGCCCACGCCCACCAGCGTGATCTCCTTGGCGCCCGACTTACCGTACGCCGAGCCCAGCTCGCCCGCGAACTCGACACCCGTCATCCCGGCGCCCGCAACCACTGCGTGCATAGAAACATGTCAGTCGAGAGGTATCTTAAGTCTCACATCACAGAAGTTGCTGGATCATAACGAAAACAATGGAGGCTAGGGGATCGGGCACGGGAGGGAGGGTCTTATACACACCGATGGAGCGCGCGTCGCGGATCGCGGCCCGCAGGTTCGTGAGGCTCGCGCGCGTCTGCTCGGACGAGCCGACCTCCTTCCACGGCATGTCCTCGCGGTACCGCGACCCCGTGGCCACCACGAGCGTGTGGTACTCGATGCTGCGGAGCTGGCCGGCCACGCGCACGCCGACCGTGTTTGTCGCGGCATCCAGCGTCTCGGCGGCGCCGATGACGAGCTCGAACTTCCCCTTGGGGTACGAGGCGAACTGCTCCGCCAGCGGGTACATGTACTTGTCCTCGCCCATCTGGTCCGGCAGCGCGAACCGCACCGACGCGATCTTCCAGTAGAACGTGTCGTGGGGCGAGACGAGGATCACACGCAGATCCGCGTGCTGCGTCGACGTCCTCCGCAGCAAGTAGTGGGCGATGGGCACTGTGCGAGGCCGGGTTCGAGGTTAGTTATATTGACTGCTTTTGGGCATCGGGCTGTTTGAAAAAAAAAAGACCTGGCTTTTGCACATTTTGTTGTGCTATGAAGCGACGAGAATGAGAAAGTGACTGGGGATTACTTACGGCCAGCCATGCCGGCGCCCAACACAACGACCGTTTTGGTCATGATGATGGTGGTGAGTTTAGATGGGAACTAGTTGATAAAAATGATCTTTGATATTTCGGGTATCAAATATTATTGTGTGTTGTGTATTAAACTAGAACCTCTCTTGCTTTATTTCTGACAGAATAGTTGTATCATAGATATTACCTGAACTGAAGTGGGAAGCCATTCTTATAATAGGAATTCGAAGGCTTATACATCGATCTATATATAATGTATACCTTGCTCCTTAGCATATTTGCTAGAACCAAATTTTCCATCCTGGTAGAGATCATGAAATAAAATTAGGCACACTAGGTAAACTACGGGCGAACCGACTATGCGATAAGATGTCCGCGCGGGAATCGGACAATCGGACAACGGGCCGTCTACAACCCCCGTCAGAAACAGAAAAAGTACAATGCATACCAAGTCAGGTTCTTTTTTCAGTAGCAATTCATGCAGCAGCGGTTTAATTCACTTTCGCTTTTGTAATCAAGAACTAGACACTTCCTACTAAGCATTCACAGTCTTCGTAACACCTTGGTAGGCTAAGAAGAAAGCTACAAATTCCCGAATGGTCCTAACCCAAGTGCCCGGCTACACTACAAATCTAATGTACCTGTTGCCAACGGCCGCGTACAAAGCGGGTACTGGAGCTAATGAGACCCCGTTAAAATGTCTCCGGGATGGTACGGGATGCTTATGAATAATAACTAATCAGATTTGCGATCTGATTTTCAAGTGACCTTTTTTCATGAAGATTATCAAGCTGAGGTCTAGAAGAAAACGATAGCGTAGCTGGAATGGTTCGACTACAGATAACTGGAGATTAAGGGATGCGAAAAGACAGGCAAGTCTTGTCCAATCAATTGTCTTGACGCGGACTCCGCTTTCCGGAAAAGGAAAACACTGATGCGTCATACCCGCGCGGGTCCATTTTCAGTTTAGCGGCAATGTGCTTCTTCGTTTCCTCTCCAATCCTCCATGCAATGGACGAATTCGCGGACGAAAACTTCAAGATTGCATTGTAATCGAAGACGACATAGACGAAAGAGTCTTTGTAATGCAGTCAATTCTATATTGGCTGGCTCTTTCTCATATAGGCTGTTGCTGGCATGAAGATGTCTAGTACTGTATATGTATAATTCCTTCCCTTTTGTTCCATTAGTCCCTCATACACGATCATGACCTCGTAAATCAGGGTATAAGTATAAGAGGTAAGAAGAAGTGGGAGAAAGGTGCGAGTCGGTTGTCGTTTATGAAGAAAGTGGAGCATTCCTCTTATAATCAGTTTCCGACTGCGTGAACCTTAGTGTGTCAAGATGGGAAATTCTAACCCCACTAACACCGATGAACCCATCCTCGGCCCATAATCATGTCATCTTGTGTTATCCTTATCCCCGACCTTATGCGTAGCCCGAGGCTAAAGGGCCGCAATGCGCATAAGAGTATGCGAATGAAGAAAGAAAAGTGGTGGGAAAAGTACCCGCCATTCGGTCAAAGGGCCTTGGCCGTATCAGTGAGGATAGAACGGGACATCTCATCAGCGCCATTTTACTCATCCCATCATTTTCTGCTGCCGGCAGATCCTATCGAAATTTGATCAAAAGTTAAACTAGCTTTCCAATGGTCAGCTTAGCCTCACGCCATGACGATGTCCTCAGGGGCCTCCATCGACCCCAATCCGAAGTTCTGGTTCGGTCCCTCGATCTGGCTTAACGCGACGAGGCCATTATCGCACACGTTCAAACCCATCCCGGGGCCTACTGCCGCGCCTTCCCCGGGCGGGAATTGTAGCCATTGATCGAAGTCGATGTTTGGAGCCGATATTGAATTCCAGTCAAACTCGTCAGGTTGGCCATCGGCAACGGCTTCGAAGTCTATGCCACTAATGTCTAATGAACGATCCATAGAAGACGGTGTCTCGGAAGACGTCCCACTCGAGGCCGGTGACATAATATCTGATGATGGCGGTGAATGTGCATTATGCATAACACCCGAAGCTGGAGCCAGCGTACCGACGTTGATGTTGGCAAGGCTGTTCTTCACTTGCGTATTGCCGTTCGTGGTGAAGGTGGACATCATTGCATTCGATGATGGCCCAAAAGCTTGCGTCACATCCGAGCTGAGTGTTGGATCAGATATCAACATTGGAGCGTCTTCCGAAGTTGCTGAAAACATCATAGGTTCAGGTGGCGGCGTAGTGGCGCTCTCGATGCCGGTCGTTAGGCCGTAGCTCCCGGAAGCGCTATATTGCGACACCATGGCGGCTTTCAATCCATCAACGGCAGTGGGCCCACCGTTGTTCCGGTTATCGAAAGCCGGGGATTGTCGTGTCTGGTCGACCTGTTGCCCCTTGCGCATGGCAGCGTTCACGAAAGCGACGGCGTAGTCGGCCGCAGCGTAAGTATCACGCAGGCGTTCCATAACACGCATACATTGTTGGAAGCCCTTATGAGCCGCGGCCTGGACAACCTGCGAGGGGTTCTTCATCTCAATCATATGGATGATCATGGCTGGCAACACGACGGTAACTCCTGTGGTCGGTAGAAATCTGTCTAGGCGCAAGGCACTCAATTCAGCCACCATTCGTGTGATCTGCACGGCCGCATTACAGACACGCATCCGTGATATCTGTTGCTGGACCTGGCTCGGTGTCTGCTGAATATTCCTGGGTGACGAGGGGAGAAATAGCGGGCGGTGCAATGCCGATACTGTTGTGAAGTATACCATATGCAAGAGATTTCGCTGGACGGCAATGACACCGCGCCCACCTTGGACGTCAAGCGGAGATAGCGGACGATACTTGCAGGAGTCCGGCAACGATTCAGCCCATTTCGTCAGTCCATGATCGCACTTGGCAATACTCTCCATGTTGTCAAGCTGCTTGTTAGGAAGCAACATCATGGTACTATTTGTCGTATTCTCCGGGTGTGTTTTGGTACAAATCAATACCGAGTATTGAGCCTTCAACATGTGACTGATGCAAAGGCTGAGCTTCGCCTTCGCAATGCACATATGGGCCAATTCTTGCTGCATCCCAACATCGCGCAATAGTGTGCATTCTGGACCCACGACCTGAACACTATCGGGGAGTGCTTTGATATCAAAGTCATCTTCTACTAACATAGGCACGTCGAAATCCTCATCTTTTATACGAGTTGGTCTACGCATACCCAAAGCAATCAAGCGGTCGCGCATGAAGCAGGACCACCATATCCGCTTCCATAATTTCCGCCTCTGTGGCGGCATATTAGTGTTGGCCGGGTTTCGATGCAAGCCGATTGTGTGGCCTAATGATGGCAACGCCCATCCAGTGCCATGTATCTTTTTGGTCATCTGGTGTTTCGTACCAGTAGGTCATAAGGAGGAGCCCTTGGACGAGCAAGAGGCGATCGTTCTCATAGTCAAAATCGTACAAGAGCTATCTGTGTAAGCTTTCAAAGGTTGTATAGAATGATGGCGTATGGTTCTTACCCTAGCCTTTGTGAAAAATGCCCTACGAGCCGCTTTTCTAGACGCGTAGCCGGCGTCTTTTAGGGCCTTGTTGCTTACAAACGCAGTAGCGCAGAACATAACGGCTTGATAGAGAAACAAACTCGTCTGTCCACGAGACCCATCGTTTGCGTCGACGATGGTCAGAAATCGTTCAGATCTAACAGCGGCATATACGGATGCACATACTCTGCGTAGGCGCGCAACAATGCCTTCTGGAGCGAGAAGCTAGGCACCGACAACGCACCCTTAGTGCGAAGGTAGTCTACATCTTCAGGGGCGATTTTTGATGGCAATGGTCGGATGAAGCCATGTTTTTGAGAGAAAACATCGGTTTCGTCTAACGGTTTAACGAATTTTGGTGTTATCGAGGCCCCATTACCGGCACCGGTCCCGACGGCAATGGCGGGGATTGCAGCTGAGTTTGCATTACTTTGTCCAGTAACCGGCTGCGGAAATATGTTGGGATATCTCGAGCCCTGGTTATTCAGTGGTAAGGTGGAAACCAAATTAGGGCGTTGGCCTGAATTGACATGTGAGCACTCTTCATGATTGAGCACCCAGAGTTCTACAGAATCCTGAACGGGACGCCACGAATTGCACATGGGATACGTTCTGTGGGTAACAGGATCTTCGGCATGTGAGATCTAAAGGGGAGCCCTCCCTCCTATTAGAGATGACCAACTTACATCGGAGATGAGGTGCATGACCATCGACGCCGTCATGGCTGCCCACCGCTGACTTGTTTGCGTCGACGTTTAGGGTGGAAGTTTGCGACAACTCGGCGGGATGGCGCGGATGTTGTACGGATGCCACCGACGCAATTGCGATGGGATTCGGCATCGTCTTGGCTTTCAGCAGGTGTGCCTCGGCATGCTGGTGATGTGGGGCGCAGGCGTTGGCGTTGTGTGAATGGGGGTCGAATAACCCTTTCCTGTGCGATCACGACAAGGATCTTAGTCAGTCCCGCTCCTAGCCTTTGTACGTACACTAGATGGTAATCGGATCGAGCTACACCAGCAGCACACTTGAAAAAAAGGAAGGGCGAATTGGAGATTTGGAGACCGAAAGACGCCGAAAGGGGAAATTCCATGCGTGACGCAATTCGTACGAGAGAGGCTCCTCTCACGCACGAGCCTCGTTTTCAAGAGAAAACGATAGAATGGTAAGATGGCAAAAGTGAATTTCTTCATAGCAGACTTACTTGCGGCGACGACTCTCTTGTACGATGCATTCTACACCATCCCATCGGCAATTGCCACAAGGGGCACCCTCAACAACATCGCATCTGACTTTCCGGGCTCGGCAGGACACACAAGCTCGAGCAGCTCGTCTTTTAGTGACTTTCACTGCGCCATTGGGTTCCGTTGTTGTGGCCGGTCGCTTTTTGGTCGATGACGATGCCTTCTCTGCTGACTTTGGCGATGTTTCTGTCATTGCGCTCGGTGGTGTCGAAGGTGTCGCAGCGTCTTCAGCAAGCGATTCGGGCGAATGGACCGAGTTCGTCTCTTCCTCAGCCATCTTAGTAACCAATCGGTGGAGACGGGTGCTTCCCATATATTAATGATCCTCCTCCAATATACAGACACTGATTGATGTCTCTGGTCCAAAGCTTGTCTTTGTGCCAAGCGTCCAGGAGGAATGGGAAAATCGGATCGAGCTGAGCGCCTTTTGTATGTCTTAGTCGTACCAAGCGTCCAGCACTATGAGCCGTAGCGAAAAGAGATGTCTCTGCGACTTCCCGAGGTTCTTCCTATGTATCTTTGCCATCCACACGGCACTTGGAATACAAGAACCAAGATTCGACGGCATGAGAAAGCCTGAAGTCTCCAGTAAAAATTAAAGATAATTCGAGATGGCTAAAATAGAAGGTTACCTCACAAGGGCGTGCGCTTGGGGTCTAATAGCTAATATATTTCATGGCCATCCAAAGCTCCTCCAACGGCAAGCTCCTCCTGGGGAGTGCTCCATACAGGACTCCATCTTTACTAACGTAGTTTTATGTATGCACACCCATATAGGCAGCTAGCAGAGCCCCGTCTAAGGAACTAATGACCCACAAGAATACTCGTGTAGTTACTCATTTTCGACGCCGTTTCCGGGGCCGTGTTCTGTAACTTAGTATGTATTTCTCGTACGAACTGGGGTGGTAACACGCTCCATAAAAATCGAGAAGTGTGCGGCGCATATCGACTCTTGGCAAGCCAAGTCTCGACAGGGGATCCTGTTAAGTAAGAATGATGGAAGACAGACGCTGAAAAACTACTGCTTCGTCACATGTCCGCCTCCTTGATGTCAATGCTTATTTTCTTGTAAGCCTTGTGACCGTGGAATGTGAACGTCGATGAGTTGGGTTCTGCACCCTTTGATGCTGCATTGACGGTGTCTCCGACTGGTGAATTATGATACCGTTTACTCCAGATTGAGTTTGTGCAAGCATGATTATTCCCACATAATAAATCCGGGGACGTCTCCTCGTCTCCGTCTCTTTATCGTGCAGCGCGGCGGCTCCAGACTTAGTGCCGAGACCGCGAGTTGATCGTGGAGTCTCCAGGTTAGGACTGAATCGCCGATGTCACCGCCCCAGGTCAAACTTCGAGCTGAGACTGCGGAGCGGCCAATCATGGTTGCGGTGAGAGAAACCTATACCTTGATTCCCGCCTTATGTATTATGGTGTTCTGTGAGGGAGACTTGCGCAGAAGAGGCGTAGCTAGCCGCAATACCGAGTCAGCTGCATGGGGTACACATCCAAGACAGTATAACTCCCTTTGTCCCGAAACAAAATCACATGTTCGAGACTCTCAGGGCCCGTCAGCAAAATGTGGTGCCTTGCACTTGTACTTGTTAGGACGTGTCGACCATGGTCTGCATGGTGGGGTCATGGCAGAAAAACTATTGTGTATTAGTAGCGTACTGTAGGCATCTGACGTCGCCTTTCGCTCCCGTGTAACATCGTGCTCTCGCGTCATAGCGATTCGAAAACACCGAGGCTTATCTCAACAATTGGCACCTAGGCGTGTCTTTAAATTGCCCGTACCGGCGTCTTGCGTTACGGGAAATCGGAGCACGTGTGCATTGCGTAGTATGGGTATGCCGACGAGCTCGAGTTACATGACAAAATTAAAACGGGACAAATTTTGTAAACTCCCTGCGCTAGTGTAGGAAGCTATCCTGCATTAGTTGGTGGGAGGATCGAAATGTGAATGAAGTTAGGCTATGCGGAGGGGATCAAACCGGGATTGCGTCAACAGTCGTGAACTCGCGCCCACCTATTCCTATTCCAATGGTGTGTAAATGTTCTGTACTAGCATGCATATTGGACTGCATTAGGATCGCGTGTCCTAGGCACTGACAGTAGTAGCCAAATTATGATTAACCCAAGGAAGGTTCTTAGTCATTGAATCTAGGAAATGCAAGCAATCTGATTCGACTTCGGCGACCTCCCGAAAACCCCATCGGCGCATGTCCGATAAGCTGAGCGGTAGGACTGCGGGATATCTCCGAAAAGGATTCCGTGCTCGTAGCGTGACTACATTGATCCGTAGGTCCGTTTGACGATACCGAAGATTACCATACTTGTACGTACTCAAGCGCATTTGGCGAACCCTGGCTCCGTCCGTGCAGCTAGCCAAACCAACTCGTGTGCATACTCACACCGTCATTGCGCAGTGTGGCATAGGTACGTGAAATCTAATTCAAAGAAATGCCCACGCATGATGTGCCACACGTGTGCTCGCTTTCCGGTAGATCTGGGGGAGAACGAGGGGTGGTGTGAAGCGAGGGCGAAGACTGGGGAAGGATGGCAATCCGCTTGCTTGGCATCATGAAGTTTTAAAGACCCTGCTACCATCTAGACCACTTGCCAAGTTGCAGGCTTTGCTATCTGTTGAGCTCGGGTGACAGGAGCTGAAACGGGCAATTGCAACCACGAATCCCCTGTGCTTTGATTGGCTTGCATCTTACTCATCTTCACAACAGCTCCCCTCACGGATTAATGTAGGAAAGGCGTGTATACGCTCCATGTCCTTGGTATAAACCAAGTGCGTTTAGGTAGTAGTCTTCCATACATGAACACATAATAACATATCAAGTATTTGAACCTAGGGTAATACACATGTGTTGTATTGAGTGGCCGGCAGGGTACTTGTTCTCGATGATTCTCTTCATAATGATTAGGGGCAAACCTGGCTACGTACCTACACAATCATAATGAAGTCTTCAAGATATTATAGTCCAACTAACGTCTCATAGAACCGTGGGGTAGACACTAATCCGCCCCCACACAACAAAAATTTAAACTCCCTGACAGATACTTAACAATCAAATACACTAGAACATTTTAAAGGATCATCAAATATACACTCAAATACTATGTAGTGCAGGCGATTCATGTACTGACCTCCCTGGCGCCTTCGCTACCAGAACTGCTGAGTCCAGCTGAGGTCTACCAGATAAAACACTCGACTTAGGCAAGTACAAGTACGTGGACATAATGCAGCATCACATGAGTGTGTTTAGAAATTGTCTTCCGCATTTTCTATCGGGGAATATCGGTGAACTGTGAACAGAATGGGTCATTGGACACATTGGAAGTCTGCCGTTCAAGGCTATTAATTTTGAAGATGGCACCGACATCGGGGAGTCAGTAGCAGAATTAATTACTTGTACAGTTGGCTTGTGAGGCCTAAGCGCCCTTAGTAATCGTAGAATCCCTTACCACTCTTCTTTCCTAACCAACCAGCATCAACCATTTTGACTAGCAGGACGCTCGGACGATACTTGGAGTCACCTGTCTCTTGATGCAGAACTCTCATGATAGCGAGACATGTGTCAAGCCGATAAAGTCGGCCAACTGCAATGGCCCCATTGGGACATTGGTGCCATTCTTCATGATGGCATCAATGGAATCCCTATCACCGATATTAGTCTCCAGGCAGATAACGGCCTCGTTGATGTATGGCATCAGAATCCGATTCGCAAGGAAACCAGGCGAATCGGCCGAGACTGAGGGATCTTCCCATGGCCTTGCAAAATGCTACGGCAGCGTCGAGGGTCTCGGCACTGGTCTGTATTCCGCCAATGATCTCGACGCCCTTTTGTATAGGAACCGGGTTCATGAAGTGGGTAGAAACCACACGTGAGCTGGTAGACGTATTCTTAGGGTCCTCTGTTGTCGCTGCAGCTATCTTGGTAATGGAAATAGAGGACGTGTTGGTTGCTAAAATGGCGTGCTTCGGACATATTTTGGCAAGCTTTTGGAAAATACTAAACTTGAGCTCGGGTATCTCAGGCACAGCCTCAATAACAAAGTCGACACCTGACAGCTCCTCAATGTTTGTAGTACCCGTTAATTTTGAGCGAACCTCATCTGCCTGCTCCTGTGTAAGACGTTCTTTGGAGACATCTTTGGCTAGGAGCTTTTCTGTAAAACACTAAGTATGCGAGCTAGGTGGTGAGATGGACTGTTGTGAAGGGGTATATACTGACCTGCAAATGCTAGTCCTTTATTCAAACTGGCCTCGTATGCATCTACCAGTGTTACCGGGACACCAGCTCTCTGTGCAGCCACCAGCGCAATGCCCAATCCCTACGCGACGCGATCAGTAAAGGTTCATCAGGAGAGATCACATGTCAGGAGCTTACCATTTGTCCAGCGCCAACGACGCCCAGTCGCTTCACCTCTGCCGCATTTCGAGTAGGGCTGGAGCTAAACTTCCTGAGCTGGGTGGTAAGCTGGAAGGCTTGTCTTCGTGCGAATATACTGGCCATTTTCTCGAAAATTTCTCTGATCTAACGGTTACTAATTGACAATGAGGATGCTCTCAATGTGGGATGTGTTATGAATAGGAATAGCATACCTCAGCACGCCTCCGCATAGCCTCGGTGATCGGTTAAATGTGGGGCTATCGATGTACTACCTACGTCAATCACACCCAGTGGCACGCACAGACCACCTCAAGTCAATTTAGCATTTAGCTCGTGTCGCGCTCCATCAATCGATCAATTAATGGTCTGGCGCGTCAGACCGCGTCTGGAATTGCCAGAAGGTGTATCTAGTCAGTCAACGACGAACACAACATCGATGAGCCCCCACAACTAACTTGAACCTACGACTCGCCCAAGAGGCATCGGCCCCTGCTTTTCGAGATGGAGGCGCACGAGGGAACCTCAGATATTGTCCATCCCGAAGTCCGCGCACACATCAACAGTCTTGTGTCCGCCGTAGGTTGCCCCGCCTTAGCTCTGCTCTGCCGTAGGATAAAGCCAGCTGACTGGGGCCGTGAGTAGCTCGGTGGCTTCGGTGCCGACGACGACGATGAGGAGAAGTACGTGCTCGGAGATTCGGCACTCGAGGTTTTGCGAGACATCAAAAAATGGCTTCGCTTCTACGACGACAAAACGAACCGTATGGATGTTGCGCGATGCCTTTCCGAAGCGAACCTGATCGAGGAGACCTGCTGCACATCCTCGCGGCATGGCCTGAGAATGCCACCGACAACAGAATCAAGGCCCGAGCCGCCCTCGCCTGTTTCGAGATCATGGTGCCCCTGACCTGGCCGCTTGAACGGGACCTCGAGCAGATGACCATCAACCATCACCGACATCTCCCCGTGCTCCAACTCGCCCAGGTAGGCTACAAGAGAGCCGTCATAAACTACGATGCTGCTCAGATACTGCATACCGCCGTTCGAGTTGCACTGCCGTCCATAGCGGTTGAGAGGGGAGATAGGAGTGCTCGTGACGAAGGCATCATAAAGCTTGTTCTTCTATTTCTGCGCAACATCGCCGCCATATCACCTCCGCCCGGTGTCAAGTATGACGGCGATGAATCGCAAATCTCGCGGTCCGCCTTAATTGATGCGTTTTCGTACCAAGACATAATCATCACCATCCTCACCATCGCATCCAATATGGGCGAGGAGTTCAACCAGGAAGGCGTTATATTGATGGAAATTATATTCCATCTAGTCAAGCGGGTCGATGTCACTAAGCTGTTTATGGACGAGAAACAGCTAAGCAAGACCAAAGCAAACGAGCTTACAGCTATGATGAGCAAAGAAGCAGCGATGCATCGACCATACAACCGTAAGGCCCCTTCAAGGCATAATCGATGGGGAACTATGATCTGGGTGGATCGTGGTGATGGCAAGATGTCTACTGTCACCGGACAAGATGCACTATTAGACGCCGCCACCCGACAACAGAAGATAGACAACAGCAAAGTCTTTCGGCCGCCTCGACGACCAACAAAAGATGAAATGGAGCCCAAGGACCTCGGCCCTCCTGTAACATTAAATACTCGAGCTCGGGAACAACTAAAAGGCTTCGTGGAGGAGTTCCTGGACTCTGGCTTCAACCCTCTCTTTCAACACATGCGAAAGAAGTTGGATGATCAGAAAGACTATATTTTCGCATATCACTCGCGACAATTTTTCTACTTGGTAGCATGGTTTTTAGAAGCAGAACGAGCGAGAAAGAAGGCAGACAAAAATAAACGATCGACACATTCTGATGATTTGGGGGGGTTCAACTTAGTAGCTGGCGTACTCAACCAGCAGATGTTCATCACGTTAAACCGGGCGATGGCCGATTCACTTGAAAGCAAGCGTTGGCAAGAATTATGTTCTACTATGAGGTGCTTCACTCAAATCCTGTTGACGGTCCAAGAGATGCTTGAATCCGGACAGGAAGAAGATGAAGAAATCGCCGAGAACATACTGAGCCGTATTTTCTACGAAGAGGAGACGCATGACCGTGTGGCTAACATAGCCAAAAGTTACAAGGACCAAGGTTTCGAGTATCTTGATGCCTGCACCGAGTTAACACACAACTATCTCCGAGTCCTAGAAGCGTTTTCAAAGCAAAACGTAGATATGCAAGTCCGATCACGCCGTCGAGTGCGAAAAAAGAAAAAGGCGGCGAAAGACCCCGGGGAGAGTGAAGACAACCCAATGGCAGATCAAGATGAGTCGGAAAATGATGAGGCGAACGCAGAACGGACGTCCCGAGAGCGGAAGTTTGATTTCAAGCGGTTTGCCAATCGTTTCATTCCTCAAGGTGTGGTTGATACGTTCGTCGCCTTTACGAAATATTATCAAGATTTGAACGAAGTGCAACTAAAGCGGGCACACCGGTATTTCTATCGAATTGCCTTCAAGCAAGAGATGAGTGTGATGCTGTTTCGACTCGACATTATCCAGTTGTTCTATAGTATGATCAAGGGCCAAGAGCCGTTGGATAATAATTCTAGCTCATACAAAGAGTGGGAGGAGCTAGTAAAACAAATATTACGGAAATGTGTTCGCAAGATCGAGGAACGGCCGCAGTTATTATCGAGCTGCTGTTCTCGAAGATCGCTGCAACAGCTAACTATCTGGAATTTGGCTATGAGAAGCAGACACTCTCGACTACCCAATCCAAACCCGGCGCGGAGCTTGAGTTTCGGCACCTCGTGGAGAGAGATCAGCAGATCGCAATTGCGGTTGGTGTTTTGCTTGATAAAAACTTAGCCCATCATGTCAAATGGGTCAAGGATCAACTATCAAACGCAATCGAGGAGAGAAAGGCATGGGAGGGTGCAGAGAAAGCTATCTCGTCCGTTGAATTACCAGAAACAACTGAGGGTCCCCAAGAAGATGCGGTAGCAAAAGAAGCGCCGCTAGTTTGTAAGTTAGCGCCTTATATGGCTTTCTTATTGCGTAAACTAACAATATACTCTAGCTATACGACCCGATGATGATTCGCGTCGTGCAGCCATCTTCAAGAACTCTCACCTAAGGCTTCTCATGAAGCTAGCTGGATTTGAACGGCTTGCTCCCACGTTAGACGAAACTCCTGAATCGTCCTGGGTAGTTCCGGCGCAATTGTCGTCCGAACAGCTACAAGATTCACTGGATCTGATTAATAAAGCAGAGTTCGATCCACCAACTTTTGAAGGCGGTAAACTGGCTCAGGACCAGCTAAAACGCAAAGCCGCTCCTCGAAAGAAGGCCGTATTTGACGACGATGAAGAAGGCATCGATGATGACGACGATATCTTGTTTCCTGCCGGTGGGCCAACCAACAGGAAGGTTGCAGATGAATTTCTCGATAAGCCAAAAAAGACAAGACGTCGTCGTCGCCGCAGCGACGCTGAACCGTTGACTGAAGAGCAGCTCGAAGAGAAAGAACGCAGTCGCCGGGAACGCGAGAGAGCGAAGGCAAAACGCTTCAAAAGCGAGCTCTTCGTGCATGCGAGTGACGATGAGTCGGACGACGATGGGCGATGGGCCGATTTCTATGCTAACGAGGAGCGGATACGACAGAAACAGAAAGTTGCAGCGCTCAGCGCCTCCAATGATACTGCGGATCCTATTTCGCCCACAACGGCCGAGAAGCGAAAGGCCGAGACTCTTGACTCGGACGATAGTGATAATGACGATGATTTGATTATGACCCAAGATTCAGCCCCGAGAAGACGGAATCACAGAGGGGCCGTAGCCGCTGATGACGACGAAGAGGATGCTTCTGAGACTGACGATACTCCGCTCTCTCCGAATCCTCACGCCGGTCCGGCTTCAAGCATCAAGCGAAGGCGACTATCGAAGGAGCCAAGCCCACCAGCGCCTCCCACGAACACGGACGAAGATCAGATCATGGAAGATGCGGATGAAGATGACATTCCCGCAGCCAAGCCAACTCAGCGCCGGCGACCGAGGGCCAGGGCAGGGTTTCTTATGGATAGTAGTGACGAAGAATAATGAATGGCTGGGAATGAGTATTGCATATTGGCCTGGCGTTTAATTGTACATGCGGGAGGCTCAGACCCATGATGTGTTGTAAACATTTGGATCCGGATCAGTCTGGCGCTCTGGGCTTGATCGTAGTTACTATTACTATATCCTATTAACAACTGTGACAATGATCTATCAGATTTCAAGCTATTGTCAGAGATGTACCATAGTGTACATGTGCGGAGGCTTATCATGTATAAAGAAACACACTCGTGCATATATATATTCGCGTCGCAAGGTAAACGCGTATCATACTTAATATACATGTAGATCATATCTCTGGTCGATTAGCTAACTCCTATTCGCCAAATAACGTGACTCTCCCATTTACATGAGCGACACTCGTGTAACTATTTAAAGACGTGCCGGGAAGCTGCAAGGCACAGTGTGCAAGTGAACCCCTCACGGAGACTGCCATTCAGCCACTGCATTTTCTTTCCATCTGCTCTACACTACAATACCAGTCCGCACCTTGCCACAACACCGACATACATACTTAAGCACCTAGATAAGGTAATTCGAAGTGACTGGGAGCTATGCTGGCTTCTATACCAAGGGTAATTGTTTTATACCATTGGCTCAACTTGTCTCTCTCTCCCCCCCTGCATTAATGCAATAAATACTCCGAGTCGAAGCTCTTCTTTTGTTATTCCGGCTTCGTTGCCGTGATGCGTACTCATCCCGGCGACACGTCGCACAGGTGAAAATCAAAAGGCCGAACCCAAATCACGTCTATATGGTCTGCCGGCGGCTCAAACCCCAAGGAGCCGTCGAATCAGGCTCGTTTGAGCCGGCGGGTAAAGCAGTTGGACGACGATGAGACAACGCCAAGAAAGGCATTCATTGTACAGCAAACAATTGCGATGCCAAAGCTTTCAGGCATAATTAAGTGTCAATTCCCGAAAAGCAGTAAGAAATTGCTCGAAAGTCCTATAAGAAAGAAGAATCAATTGCTTCTCTACTTGCATTGAGCAAAAGTTGCCATCTCTCTATCTCTCTTCATTACGCCCTGTTTACCGCGGATCGGTTACTCGCAACAGTGCCTGCAATAGGAAACCAGGATGACACTTTACAACGGCACCCCGGCCCCGAGAAGCGTCGGGGCTGGCAACTCCCGAACTGTTTGTAGGGTGTTTTACACACACGTTTCAGCACAGTCTCCCACAACAACAAACCGTCAGAGGCCCGCCAGCGGCAGCAAGTATCTAGTGTAGGCAGGTAGGTACTACATCCGCCAACTTCTGAATGTCAAACGGTCCTCGGGGCTGCATGGAACCGGCCGTCCAGCTGAGCGGCTGGCCCGTAGATGAATTAGCTGTACGCGTTGTGAGCCTCGTTTCCCCAGGATCGCCCGTTTACCATGGGGCTCATCTGTAGAGGCGCCTCCGCATCCTGTAACTTGACTGATTGTTGTTTCCCTTTTTACTCCTCCTGTCCCTCCAATCCTAGATTCTCTTGTTATCTTTATTTCATCTCGTGCCCATCTCGGCACCTTTACCCGTCAGCGATAATGTGGTCTTGAAGTTGCTGGTTTAACGTTCTCCGCCCATTTCCTCTGCATCCCGTGTATACGGAGGTCCATACCCAAATAATTAAGATCGACTACATCAATTACCGAGGAGTAATGTGCTCCGGATCTCGGTTCTCTAATTCTCAGACCATTGGATTTTATGTCACCAGATAGCTCACTTAGAAGGCCCTGGAGGTGACATTGGTCCATTCTGTCGCTATCGCCCTCGAATTATTGATCGAAGAAACTTGCGACCACTCTGCAAATGATATATCCTCAGGGATTGATCTCGAATATACCTGCGGCTAATTGCTACCGGCTCTTCATTGCTTACTCCTCGCTTTATGAATAATTCCCCAACAATTCCGATCATGGACGTCATACAAGCTCAGAACTTGAACATTACTCCAGCAACGAATAGCGTACCATATCACGTGCAGAGAAATGGCGACCTTATTTACTATGCCACAATTGTTGCCATTCTCCTCTGTGTGTGGGCTTTTTACTCACCAAGACGGAAACCATGTGTATCGGCACCATTTTACAAAGTGTCAAGGGTGAGGTGGATGCTGAATGCTGATATCTTGATTAAAGACAGCTACCGCAAGGTTGGTGTATCTGGTTCCTGGATGTGGACTTAACTAATGACAGTCGTTTGAAGTTTCGAAACAATGTATATCAAATAAAATCCACAGAAGGTGTACGAGCAATAATACCGCCGACACTCGTTGGGGAACTGAAGGGTTTGCCAGAAGACACCCTAAGCGCCAAGACAGCAGTCAGCGAGGTCAGTTGGGGCGGATATATCATCCTCTCGCTCCTAAAGGCCTCGGCTAATGTTTTGGTTGAGTAGGCCATGTTGAGCGAGTACACGCATTTGTCTGCAGATGCTCACTCAGACATCCTAACCTTTCTTCTGAGAACTAAAGCAACGCATAACCTGCAGCGGATAATGTCGACGCTCAAAGAGGAGCTTCAATTCATCCTAGCTACCGAATTCCCTGAGTGTGAAGGTAAGATACCAAGCGAAGATTAATCTTCTATATCACTGCTAATCAATAAAGATTGGACACCATTCAAGATACAGCCGTTCATGGTACGAGCTGTCTCCCGATTAAGTGGGCGAGCATTTGTAGGGTCCGTATTGAGTCGATCGGAGGAATGGATGACCGTCAGTGTGAACTTTGCAGTCACAGCCTTCATCGCCGTCACGAAGCTGCAATTTTTCCCGCCTTGGATGCGCCCGGTGGCGCAGTATTTCGTCACGGAGCTAAAGACGATCCGAAAAGATCTCGCCAAAGCACAAGCTATGCTAGAGCCCCTGATAGAAGAACGGCTTGCCAATAAGGACATGTCCGATTCTGAGAAACCCGACGACTTTGTTCAATGGCTCTCCGATGCTCTGCCAGATGAAGAGAAACGCGATTATTTCATACAAGCGAAGATGCAACTTTTGCTCAGCGCATCCTCGATACACACCACGAGCAACCTCACTACTGATTGCATATATGATCTTGCGCTACATCAGGACATGCAGGAGATCCTACGCGACGAAGCTATCGAGGTTTTTGAAAATGAAGAAGATGCTTGGGAGCGGAAGGATAGTATACTAAAGCTAAAGAAGATGGATAGCTTTATCAAAGAGTCTCAACGACTATCTAGCAACATTAGTAAGTGAATATCTCATGTTATTGTTTTGTAGCCCCATGCATTTGGCCAAATGAGAGAAACCATAAAAGATCAAAGCTGACCGAAGTCATGCACAGCCTCATTCATTCGCAAAGTCATGAAGCCAATTGGCTTGTCAGATGGCACACATCTCCCACCAGGAACCAGTCTCCTAACTCCGTTAGCGGGAATCTCGCTCGACGAGCGGTATTATCCTGATCCTGAGGTCTTTGATGGCTTACGGTTTTGGAAGCTACGGCAGCAACAATCACCAGCCCCGACGCGGTCTTCATCACCATCCCCTTCGTCAACTCCCCCAAACGCACCACCGCCATCTCACCCCCCTCTCCTTTCCTCTTCCTCTTCTTCTGCTTCAGCACACCTCAACAGGGCCGGCCACCAATTCACCAGCATCGGGGACACAAACCAAAACTTCGGGCTCGGCAAGCACGCGTGCCCTGGACGTTCTTTGCGGCGCAGGAGATAAAATTAATTCTATCCTACCTACTCTTAAACTACGAGATGAAACTCCGCGATGGCGAGACTCGTCCAAAACCCGTCGTCTTCATGATGACAAAGAGTCCGAGTCAGACCGCCGAGGTGTTGTTCAGGCGGAGAAAAGGGGCGTAAAAGTGTCTTTTCTTCTTCCATATAATTAATAAACGCCAAAAGGCTATGAAATCCATAAACCACGGATGAGGTAATGATCGGGAAGAACGGCGTCATAACGCGGCACTTTTAACTCAGGGGCCCGGAGCCTCCCGGGTCGGGTTACGCAGCGGGCTTTGACCTGAATTGGGAATTCAAAAGAGTCACGGTCTCATAGAAATACATAGGTTAATAGGCATATGTACCTTATTAAAACCAAAGTCAATAGAGGGGAAATCTACAAGTTATCCATCTGCAAACGACTATGCTTTGAGCTGGCCGGTGCCCGTGAGAATATAAGCAGTTAGAATGGCGTGAATGGCAATAACTACAAAATCAGATAGATGCACAAAGCACAATGAAAATGATTGAATGAATGGACCCGTTGCTTCATGATTCGAAGCAATCGGGGGTATCTCTTGACAAAGTATAACTATCTGTCTCGCATCTGTGATGACAAGAAATTCGGCGATTCCCAGAACTCCAATGCTTGCTAGCTTTCTTCCCATTAATAGTAACTTCAACGTCATCATTATTATCATCATTGTCATCAGCTAGCTGACCAACGCCTCGTCGTGTCTTCGTAACAAAGCACCATAATCATCCATGCCCCAGCATACTCATCATCGTGGGGAGTTTCAGTCCAGCCCACTCCAACTCGTCTTCAATAAGAAAAGGATTATCAATATTCCGCTGCCAGAGCCTCCCCCCCTTCCCATAAGAATTAAGTCCATCGTCCAAGCGCGGGTCCAATGAAGCGAAGTAATGTGCGGAAATAGAAATAGAAAAATGTGCGATAAAGTCTAGCCAGCCGCCTTGTAAGTTATGGTAAACGAGTTTCCGCCCCGCGGGGATGCGTTCCGAGTATAATACGTGAAGTCACGTTTGTATAAATATATGTGTACAGTGCACATGTAAAAGAATTGGTACATGTATATGCCACACGGGATACTCAAGACACATGAGGCTAGTCCAAAGAAAATAGCGTCTCAAGGTCTGATGCCGCGAACTGATGATACGACGTTATATCCGTGAGCTCCTGCGATGGATGTATGTATATGCGTAATATGCCGGGCTTGCGCCCTTGGAAATCTTGGTAAGAAATTCTTGTGAAACCGTCTTAGTACTGAAACTTGATCGCCGCTCCAAAGAAACGGATGAAGTGTATCTGCAAAGATTGGGATATAGTGTTTTAAGGTTTTGGGTAAATGGCCGCAATGGTAGGCTTCGCTAAAAGCTTCACATTCAGGCATGATCAATCAAATGCTCGCTATCCGCCCTCTAGCTTCAGGTATTCTTGCGTGGCATACCGTCAGCTTTAAGCTGGTACCCCATTCTTCGCACTCAGCAAGCAGAGCTCGATCATGCCAAATACTTTTGCCCATGCCTGTAGGGACCTCGTAGCATCTGTTATACCACCAACGACCGACTTTTGAGACCATTTTCGTTATGTTTTCGTCGCCAAGTTCAGTTTTATCGTTCATCATCTCCGCTAGACTGCGCTCGTCTTTCTTCCCGCCTTTTCTTGAAGCATTCGTAATCGAGCTGGCAACTGGCACACCTACACGACATGTTTTGATGTCGACGAACCCTTTTTTCCCTAGCAAACGCAGAATGAGATCTGCGGTGCTGCTAAGATTGAAGTCGGAATTCTGGGCGCTGATGTTTTCTTTCAGATGTCGGACAGCACGTCTGGTTCGGTTACCGACGTTATTTAAGTCGACATCGAGGATAGAAAATTCGATGAAGCCACCTGGCTTCAGAACCCTTTCAGCCTCCGATATGATGTTGCGGTAATGGGCCTCTGGTGCAGCTGACGGGAAACGGAAGACGAGGGCAGTGAAACTATCTGGACCGAATGGAAACCTATCCGCATGGGACGTAAACTGAATTTGGTGGTGGTTTGGGGGTGAAAGGGGAAAAGACGTGGTCTGGTGTTCTTTTGACACTGGTGCACGTGGGGAAAGATTGAAGAAATTAGCTGCAGGGTATGTTTCTGCAGCATAGAAAGACCAATCGTCGTTGCCTAGCCCGTCAATAACGAGTATTGACTGACGTTTGAGGGAGCTGCCTTCGTTGACAAGATCTTCTCGAACTGGGCTGAACAAGACATGGCCAAATGTGAGCCATTTACTGACCGTCATGGAGCCCACACGCAGATTCACTTGTGAAAGTGGCGTCTCTTCGCTGAGCCCACTGCTTCCTGAAGTCCTCTTACTATCCTGTGAGCCTCTATTGCTGCGAGGTTTGGCCGTTTCATTGCTATGAGAAGATGAATCTTCCTCGGAAGATTTCTTGGGTTCTTGGTCTGGTACAACCTTACTGCCATTGCGATCGCCGTATCCTGACACAAACTCAGAGACAGAAAAGGGAGTCACTGGTGGTTCAGAGTTAAATCGAAAAGCGGCATTGATGCGTGCAGTCATCTCAACGCTCTGATGGCTGGAGGTAGTGGCGACAGAGATCCGAAGATCTTGAACCGGTTTAGTCGCGATGGTTGGTGATTCAAGAGGCTTCGCTGACTTTTTGACTAGCCTAGAGGGGTAATTCTCTAGTTGGAATGGGTCTCCACAGGAAGATGTTGGGGATGAAGGGGAATCCTCAAGAAGGTCATTATATTCATCCCAGACCTCGTCTTCTCCAAATGGTGCCGAGGGCCCGATGTGCTACGGGAACAACGTAACCTAGAGCATCAGAACGACTTGACGCGGAACCTTCCCCGCTCTCCGAGTTCTCGCAAGGAGGAAATGCCAGGAATTCTTGAGTACCTCGTTCGAGGGTTAGTGAACTGTCATGGGATGTCCTATCTTGGCTCAACTCTGTTTTCGCTAGCGTTACCATCGGGGAATCGGCATGTATGGTTGTTGATGCCACGGAGTCAGGAGGACTAGGGCCTTTCGCTACCGAGTCTTGATCTGGCTGAGCTAATTGAGTTGGGGTAGTTGAATGCTGAGCCGATGAAATGGTCGGGAAAAGCTTTTTGGAGACGTCTGTTCTGTACGACTACCTACGACTTTTGGGATCCTGCCGACTTGAGGAGCCTACTGGGACGACTTGTGGGTGCCTCAGTAGCTTTTGGTACTGCTTGGTGGCCTTCCTGTCTCGTATCTAGCTGCCATATATGAGGTATTGTGTTGCTCAGCTTCGAACCGATACCCGTCATACCTTTTCCACGATGCGATTGGCTCGCTTGGTTCATACCGCTACTGACAGATGGCCTTATGTCATAGCTAGATCGCTCGTCTGAGACGTCAAATACTCCCGCTTCACGCAGTATAGTAGTCATATCCTGTGCGTCATCTGTATTCTCTCGGTCAGGGGAGTCTATCATTGTGTAGAAAGCTGGTGGCTTCTTCTGAGAAGGCTGGATTATTGCGGGTACACTCTCTGCTGGTTTTTTGGAGGATAAGCTAGCCTGGCTTCTTCCAAAAAAGTTCCATTTGCGAGGAGATTGGGATCTTTTCGCTGAATCTTTTGGTGCGTTGTCCTGAGGAAGAACGTGGCTCGGCTCCATTTGAATGTCTGGGGATGAATCATCGGTGTGGATAGTCGTAGCCATACTTGCAACAGACGGGGCTCGAGTAGTAATCGTCTTAGGGATGCTGAATGGTGCATTAACTTGTGCTTGAAGCACCTGTGATGCCCTCCGATTTGCAAGGGTGGCCTTCGTAGTAGCCTGCTCCAAGTCACTATTATCCGACGGGCGCCGTAGCTGAACCACACCAGAAAGAGATGGAGATGGCCACAAGGTCTGCCGGTTAACCTCCGTGGCGCTGAGGGAGGCGGTTGAGATATTTCGAAAGCCCGGGCTTGGCTGGCTCGAAAGAGCGCTCTGATTGCTTTCAGTACGGAATAAACCAAAGCTACTATTTCGATTTTCAACCACCTCTCCACCAGCGATAATGACTGGGCTCATACGCTCTAGGAGGAATGGATCCGTGGACAGAGTGCTTGCGAGGCTTTCAGATGATGAGACGTGACCTGGAAGCCCACGCTGCAAAATTGAAGCTGTACTGCTTCGTCTCCTGACCGCACCTACCCTACCGTAACCTTCATGGCCTGTCCCAGCTGCTGGACCCTTCCTAGGTAACTTATCTTTTTTCTTCTCAGTCTGCGTTCCTTCGGGGCCCGCTTTCGCTCGTCGCCCAAAAAGAGGGAATTTGATCTAAATGCTGACACACTTGGACCTGGGGCCTTAGTCGTCTTTCCGGTATCATTCTTGTTGAGATAGGGGTCTTGAAGAATGCCGGCTCGTGGAGCTGGAGTGGCTTCTCGACTGAAGGAGGGCCGCGCTGATCCAGCTCGGTCCTGACTTGATCTTTGGGTTACTGTTTTTGGAAGCGAACTTGGCAGTAGCTGCCCACTTTGGCGTCTTTCAGTGAGGCTTGTAGAGGAAAGGTTACTATGTATGATTGGGATTGGGCCACCGAGTTGAGAATACAGATCTGGCGTTCCATCTCTACTCGGTCGGGATGGCGGTGTTGGTCTGCGCTGAGGAGACGGCGCAGTACTAGGAGTCCTATTATGGGCGGATCTTGGGAGCTTGACGGGAGAAGGAGATCTCATTACTGGTCGGAAGGAGGCTGGGCAATTTTGGAGGATGACTGAGCCTCGTCAATGCTTTGATTTTTCTTGAATCTCTGAGATGATTTTCGCGGAGGTGGGTTTGGGGGTATCGGCGCGGGTCCTCGGCCGACTTTAGTCTTTTTCTCTTCAGTACGTACCGTCGAGTTTGACGATGAAGAAGTCAAAGCTTCCCTCACCGCAGCAAGCCCTTGAGGATCGGCACTAAAGGAGCCCCCTTCATTCGACACGCTATTGGTTCTCCTTCGGGTTATGGGCGGTCTCGTCTCGGCTGGGCTTGCTTGTCTTACTCTAGGAGCGGGCAGACGCATCGGTACAACAAGACCAGGAGATTGCGAGCATATTGATGTAGGAGTTGTATCTCGGCTATATGGACCAGGCCCAGGCGATCCCGAAAACCTGGTGGAAGGACTCGCGCTGAAGCTACTTAGTTGACTATGACTGCTGGCCCCTGAGAATTGGGGGTTGGTGGCGGTAAATCTTCCGTTGCGAGCCTGTAAAGGACATCTCTCCCAAGTGGATCCCTGGAAGAGGGGACTGGAATATCTCGGTAGCGGTCTAGTTCTGGATACAATTGAGCGGGCTGTGCTGTTGGCCGATGAGTTTCAATAGGCTGTGTAGTACGCGCCTCATTCTGACTATGCGTCGTCCTCCTTTCCAAAGGAGAGCTAATAGGATTATGTGGTGCTTGTGGAGTAGTAATAGACGAGGACGAGCCAGTTCTACGTTCCGAACGAGATTGATTTGAGGGCTGTCTCAACATAGTTGATTGTTTTCGACGCAACACGTTCCTTGGCGGTTTAGGCAGCTCAACAGATGCAGTAGCCATGGGTGTTGTTAAAGGCTTCCCTATAGGAGCTCCAGAGTGTAAATCAGTTGACAAAGGTTGTGTTTCGTAGACGAGCGGAGGGCGAGGAACCTTAGCATCGGCGCGGGTAGGTAACTTGTGAGTAGATAAATTTTGAGGTATTCGGCTCATTTGTGCGCGGGCTTGAGAGCCCATAGGAGCTGGAGGTATAGTCTTTTGGGACTCTTTCTGTGGAATTCGCCTCATCACAGTCAGGGGAGGCTCTCCCCGGGAAAGGTCCAACAATGCCCCTATTCGTCTACTCTTAGACTTATCGCTGGCGCCGCGAACGTTGGTAACTGGGATACTGGAAGCCATGTTGCCTTTTCCTTTATCAACACTGACCAGGTATACGACCCTCCAATCATATTATGAGTCGAATAATATTCTCATAGTACGTCTGTGACTTGCCTTTATGTGATTCATCAGCGACGCAGGCTATTTAGTTATACTTCATGAGATGTACTTACTGCGATACGGAGAATCTTATCAAGTTCTGTTACGAAGCGATTTTGCCCCGATAGTCGCAGCAACAAGCTGGCTAGTCTTCAAATTTTTGCTTTCCCTTGTTTGATTGTAGCACTCCGTTTCATTCAGTTAACTTCGCCAAGTAATTCGCAGTAACTACTCTTAATTGGGCAACAAAGAATTCCCAGAACCAAAAGAGTATAATAATGGAAGATTGGTTATGAATCGGCAAGATTTAATTATGATTTGTAGAGAAACCAATAAGTGGAGAGCCGTTGAAGGATATTGGTATGAATTGGGTTTGATGCGAAGTATTCGGTCTCGTTATTGATGAAAGGGACCGTTCCTTGTGGTGATCAAATAAGCGAAGATCCTAGTGTGGGAGTGAATGTAAGCCTGGTGTGTGATGGTGGGTTGCGAGGGCGTTTAAACGTTGGCGCCAGCCTTTACATACATCACATTACCTAGAAAAAGATCTAGTACACCGAGGTCGAAGGATCGGGAATCTTGGGACTGAGAAGATTTCAGTCGGTAAAACCTTAGTAAATAAAACCACGATATTGCCGTTTGATAGAACCAGCTAGCAAAATATTAAGAAGAATAAATGATGATAGCAAGGCTAAACACCAGTACAGAAACTAGACAACGAAGGAGAGGTAGTATCGGAGAACCATCGGAGGATGCACGAGAGTGAGGTGACTCTGGGTATATAAGATACTTGACCGAGTAGCATGGATCACTTGAACCGCTTTTCGGTTAACCAGTAACACTGATGCAGCCAGAGGGCAGTGGTGAGCAACGACAATATCTGCTTGTTGGTTGGTATACTTAAGAGACCAGAGGATTCGCGTGGGTCGCCGTGGCGTAGAGACCCCTGTCAAAGGCTAAGAGGTGGCCATCTTGCTTCGTTCAGGAATCGCCGAACGATGCGGTCTGGTTGGCAGCGGCCACGGCGAATTCTGCGGAGCACGGTAAGTAGCATGGGGGCGATCAGCGAGCTAGAGGCCTTCATGTACACCACGCTGTGCCGCGTATAGCACGCAAACTAGTGACAGGGTAGCCTAAGAGAGTGAGGTATACTGAGTCACACAAGGCAAAGACAAGGGACCGAAAAACGATGCATCTTTTCTCGGCATGGCGATTTTCCTATGCCGTCTCGAGGCTGCTCTGCTGAAGGGATACTGGGAGTATTCCCTAACGACACCCGGCAGATAGTCATCCGTGTCTCTCGAGATGAACAGTACAACCCACGATGCTCGATGCTCTTACAGCTGGTCGATGGTAATGAGAATGAGGGTTGATCAGGATAATATGCGCTGCCGCAAGCAACAGACGCTGGGCTAATCTGCTGGTACTTAGAACAGTGGACGCGGATGGTGCATATTCTGACATCCTATGAGAACGTTGCAATGGGTGCTGGAAGACGCTATTCGTCAAGGGCAGGTTCTGGGTCCGTCGTGGGCGTCCTCATTGAATTTCCTGGTTGGTAGATAGAACAACACCAAGGGTCACCGGAGGCCGGGCACATGTGGGCAACCCTGTCGGTTTACCATCCATACACCACAAGCCCATGCTACGTAGTTTGGATGTCTCGCAAACTTTTACACGAAGAGAAGAGCGGAGTGAGCTTATCTCGGAACAAGATGCGGGGAGATCCAGCAGAAAAACAACTCTGGATTGATTGAGTAACAGTGAGGCAAAGGATGAATAAGAGGCAGCCTCAGTGCGCGCTACCCAAGTGTCGGGCGAAGATACCTACAAGCTGTGGCTGACACGCCTATAGGACGGCTATTTGCGGGACCCGAGGTACAGTCAGTGCAGTCAGCGCAGTCAGTGCCTTGCAGTACCATCAAAAACCCCTAACCTAAATCCTGGCCCTGAATTTTTGCCCGGTTCGGGTCGCTCGTCTAGCGCTCTTCAACCGAACCTGGCTTTCAACCAAATGCCTAAATCAGCTAAGCAAGGACCAACAGGAATTGTGGCAGTGAGACAAGTAGGTACCTAGCTCTTAAATGCCCTATTAAGCTTAAACGCATGTGTCATCTTTGCATACCTCTCACAGGTTAGTGGTGCAAATGCGTCCCTTTGATTGAATTATTTTAAGGAAGCCTTATGCTATCAGTTGACCCGGATAGGCTTGAATCTGCCTTGCATCGAAATAGGTGGCAAGTACTGTTGCAAACAATGACTCCATATTAGCTAAATACACAGGTACGCATAGCTTAGTATCTTGCTCTGAAGACATACCATATTTCTATCTCTTCTACAGATTCAAACATCAGTAACAGCTGTGTGATACAGTTCAAAGACACCTGAATGTTGCGTGTTCGCGTATGTACCTAAGTCTTGGTCACATCGGGCGACTCCACTACATCGTGGTGGCGTACTGCATGTCTCACTTCTTTTAGTTCCCATGGTACACCAATGCGCAGATATATTTGGTTCAACGACTTAGCCAACCCCAGATCTAGTTAGAAGCCGGTATTTAGGGGACAAACCCAATGCACCTGAGTCACATTGCTGAACTCTTAGCTAGCTTCCTTTTTCTGCTATTATGTTATAAATTGAGCATAACAGCGTCAGAACACAAGCATGTTACGTCCGTATACTTAGGCTGTAGACAGATACCCACGCATGAACTGGCAAGACACAGCCTCGGTTTGGCAGATACTCGTAGTACAGTTAGGTAGTACTAGGTAGCGTCAGATTTTGCCGAGTACTACCTACCTACATTATGCAGGTGTAAAATGCCTCTTAAGAATCTCCAGTGGCATTTATGTTAGGTACAGAAAGTAGTACTCCAGACTACAGTAATTTCTTTGAGGCTTGTCGAGTCTCCTCCGCGATCATGTCTCGAGACTACAGGGTACCTGCTACTATCGTCTAATTGCCGAGCACACTGGACCGAGACAAGCCCAGGAGACAGGGGGCACTAGGTAACTGGGAATCTGAATTTTTCCATTGGCTACAGCCTTCGGATTTTGTTCCAATGAGAATTCGCCTGTTAGGGGCTGCCTGGGTATGCTAGGCCTAACAGTAGGAACTACCTACAGTAGATACCTAGATAGATCATCAACTAACACTAATCCTCCGACCGTCGCTCATAGGTTTGTCAGGTACTTACCTATCATTGTGTTTAAACCACCCCATGTTCAAATTACATCTTCTTTGTGCGAATAGCTTTCGCAAGTCTGAGATGACTCTTAATGTCGATGTTGCTTTAGCATCCAACCAGTCTAGGCTCCCCAGTCTTAGGATTCTAGGGGTCCGACTATTATATAGCGTTATTCCACCTATACAGAGCAGAACCAATCGAACCAACAATTTGTTCGAGGCCACAAAAAGCAGATCATCGATAGGTAGATAAAGGCTGTATTATATTCGAGCGGGTACCTAGGTTTCGCTCTTTGCAGAAGCACCCCTTACTTGTGCAGCCAGTGGAGAAGAAGACATCAATTGTGAGAGCTTGATGAGCTGAAAGTTGCATGATCGGAGCCGAACTACTGTACACTAATGCGTTGGCTTGCGATTTGCCGGGTTTTGTCTTAGATTAGCCCACGAGGTTCCCAGACTGTTGGGTTTACTTAGTCATTAAACCTCAGAAAGATGCCAACACATACGTATGTGTATATGGAAAAGGGGAGAATGTGGCCAGGGACCGAGGCTGTACTTCGCCACGATCGTATAAGCACAGCACTAAAGGCCTGCTAAAGGTTCCGCAACCTGGGCTGGGCGAGATCTACGGGTGGCTATGTCTCATGTGGCTAGTGACGTGGCATTCTCACCGACCACAATTCACCACTCGCGCCGAGGGCTTTATTGAGAGAGGCGATTATTTAAGCTGAAATCGAGATCACCCGTCTCTTTTGAATTCCATCAAAAGAAATGTGACAGCTCCTATCCAGTTCATATCCAGTGAGGCATTCTCAATAAAGGAAAACTGGGCCTTACCTCGGAATGATCTTCAATGGAAGACAACTAGCTGGGGTCAAAATCCAATTGTAGCCGCCCAGCTTAGGGCGTGCAGGGTTTGTTCAGGCGAGCAGGGGTCTTTTTCACTACCATTGGGCAGCGATGCGAGGAGAGTTGAAACAAGATTCCGGAGCTGGTAAGTAACGTGACCGGGAGATGGTGTGAAAGCATCGTCATCCTCCTCGTTGAAAACTTCATGTTCATGTTGGTGACTATCTACGCGCGCCAACGGAACCAACAAGCGCAGGTCTTACGAAATGAAGTAGTCAGTCGTTATGTATTTTCGGGAACCGACGGAATGGGAACCTTGTTCTCTTGAAGTCTACCCTGGGCTGCACCGATATCGAGTCTCTTTGCGGCTTTCTGTACTCACCGAACAGAGATGTATATTAGGCGTTTTGTTTGCGTGTTGGTGCCATATCCCTCATCATTATGGTGAAAAGTAGTGCAACGCGCCTCAAACCACATAGTTAACCTCCTAAGGAGACTCACCTTGATGCCAGCAAGTAGGAAACGTGTATGGCTCAGACGTATCAGGTTAGATGCCCGTCTCAACCGCCACTGTTTCCCTCTGATTGCTTAATCCTACTAACCGAGCTTGACGCAAGCTGGCCTGATTCTTCAGCCCTCGGGCAAGTACTTTTGATCGTCAGCTTTATCCTATCATCAAAGTCATGTGTCTAGAGAAGACCAATTAGTAGCGACAGTCATCATTAGCCTGGTGAATTAATATGGTCGATTGTTAAGTGTTCCTTCTGTATCTCCCAATAAGCTAGTGTATATGTTGACAATAGCGCTTAGCTTTGATCCTTCCACATCTTGTGATTCTCTCTCCTGGTCTGGCCAAGGGGCATGACCTGACGATTGGACTGATTATTCGTCCTTCTACATCAAGTTCAAAGGTTTAGATAGGCTACGGAACAAGTCACATCGACCTATCATTTTACTAGGGCACTCGGACTTAAAGTCTCAAGTTGGGCTACTCATTCCATATCTCTAATGGCTAGAATTATCCCTCGAAACATACACACACCCCCTAATCCTACACCTGGTACACTGGCAGCTCTTCGTCGCGGATGGGCGCCTCATCTTGCTGAAAACTTGGAAAGAGATGCCATTGACCGAGACCTGTACGGAGATATACACGAGAAGGTTGTCATGCCCGCGTCGGCGACAGCCCAATCTGGTTTCACCTCCTCTGATTGTCTGGCCCTATTCCCGAGACATCGTGGATAACATACTCCAGCTACCTGGACATGGTTCATCCATCCCTAACATAAGCTTCGGCTATTAGACTTGGACTTGAACGTCGTACAATGGTTGTCTCATTACTTTACGGCTTGTAATTAAACCCACCCTGTGCGCTTCTACTCGGAATACGGAGCTAGTTTACATATTGGTAACCTACCATAGCTATCTTGACTGGAAGATCAAGATGTTTCCCTAGTTTGCGACGAAACTGTCTCGGCTTCGCAAACATATGAGCCATCTCATCACCATTGCCATCAGCATGATTGAGTTACTACTATATCTCGACTTCTAGGTTCTCTAAGCTTCTTCGCTGCGCGCATATTCGCTTCTATCCTTAGACCTCCTTAATAGTGCCTATTCTCGATCACAGATCCCTTCCTTCGTCAAGGAGCGAGTAGTATAACACCCGCGAATAGACTGGTAAGACAACGGCTTATATAATTAACTGGCTATATATAAACATGGATTCATACCTGAAAAATCGCTATAGTACAAATTATCACATTATGTTGTATATCTAGAAGAATTCTAGAACGCGTACCTGGGAAGGGGCTTTGAGACATGTCTGTTGTTAGTCTATTAGTAAGCCGTAATATGTCGCAGCTATTAGAGATGGCATATAACCTACTACGTATGGCTTGATAGACGCATCGAATACGGGTGCCGTTGGCGTACTAATCGCTTGCGCCCTTCTCATTGATATAATTGTGGCATCTATGTAGGAAGAGTCGATAAGTAATGAGTATATGTCATGAACACAATATATCAACATTAGCAACGCTTGATAATCAACGGATGCTATACGAAACCCCATTTGTAGCTATAGAAGTGTTCTACCTCTGATCTCTCGTAGATGGTCCTCCCTTCGTACCCCGTGACCAACGCGAAATGATGATTGCGTCATAACCGAGAAGGGCGATCATGAAACAGAAAACATATAGAATTGGACTGCATTCAATTCTATGCCGAGAGAACAGATCCCGTTTCATAGTTGCATGATCAATTTCTTGGTGAACTATCTCAAACCCCAAGCAATGCCGATCACTCACACGGCTAAGCACTCAGCTGCTCGCGTCGTCTCTTCACAAGTATAACAATAGAAGCGGATGCTTGAGGACAGAAACCCGTGGCAATAACGTCAAAGCCGCATATTCGAATATATACTTCAAGGAGGATTTTAAAGGATACGATTTCACTCCATCTAATGCTGACCGTCGCCTCTAACACTAGCTTCGATAGGGCTGAAATTAGTGTTGAAATTCTGACTTAGAATTCACTAACGATGCCTATTTCCATAGGCGCCGCACTATATTAAGTCGCGATGACAGCTTCCTTGCCGAAAACAGTAAATGCATCAAAATGTTGCTCGTGTCGGGGGCCGAGGGATGACGAGTCGGAGATAAATAGGGAAAACGACAACTTATTATTAATGGCAGACTAATTCTTGGCGCGCATCGACATTGTCGCAGATTGCCGCGTCATAACGTTTCATGGTACTAGACTGCGCGTTTCCGCTCTAGGGAGGCCGTAGTATCGTGAATTTGTCATGGGGAAGTTATGATAGTAAGAAGAGACAGTCGCAATAGTAAAGAGGGCCAAGACGTAGATTCCCTGCCTCGTCCGGAGAGCTAGGGCGGTTGGGTCTTTGTTTATCTTCCGCCCCATCCGTTCGACTTATACTTATACACCTACCTAAAATTCTTTTCCGTCTCTTTACCTCACATTGCTGGACAATCTGCACCGGAACAAAGATCGAAAGCGTGGTAATAATTTAATCGTCGAAATGCAGTCAAAATTCATCGTAGCGCTCGCCGCCTCGGCATCGGGCGCACTAGCCGCGACGCCTGCCGGGTTCGAACCGGGAAGTCAGACGAGTCTTCTGGTCACGTTCGGGAATGTCGCGGCACAGGATGGCGCAGCGGTCGCGAAAGACAGTGAGTGCCTGGCATCGATTGGAATACGATGAATTGTGACTAATGAGTGATTAGTCACGCAAACGGCGCCTACGATTGCGACAGAAAACAAGCTCGACGGCACATCATTTGCAGTTTTGATGATCGATCTTGACATTCCGACTGATAGCCCACCGGCGACCAATACGTTGCTTCATTGGCTACAGACAGGCCTCACACAGAGCTCGTCCTCCGTTCCTTTGAACACTACGCTGGGTTCTGCATCCGCCTTCGTACTCTCGGTGTCGGGAGAGGATGCCTTTGCCCCGTACCTAGGCCCGGCGCCGCCTGCCAAAATCCCGTTGTCTCATCGATAGTCAGTAACCCCTAGATCATTTTTCGTATTTCTGTCATCCAGGTACTCGAGGGCTCTCGGGACATTTATAGACCTAACTCAAGAACGTAACCGCTGACGCTGAGTTCTATAGTACGCAAATCGTAGTCGATACATCGGGTGCTTCCACGGAAGGATTAAACGCTCTCAAGGCGGCGGCGGCGACTCGCCTGGGTTTCAATGCTGAAAGTGTCTTGACGTCGGCTGGATTGGCGGATAAAGTCGTTGCCGGGAACTTCTTCAATGTGACAAACCCCGGCCCTGTATCTGGGTCAACGACGTCGAACTCGACAACGGGTAGTGGCAATGGCACCAATTCCAACCCACCAACGCAAGTCCCTGTCCCAGCCGGCGCAAACTCGCTGCAAGCAGGCGCGTCTCTATTGGCCGTTGGCATGATGGCCATCTCATTCTTCACCTTATAATGTCTTCACATTAGCCAATTGACTCTGAGGCCTACCTCCTTGTATCTAGAAATAAAGCCTATATAACTCTCACACCCTGAATGTCTCAATGTGTTCAGAGCTCGTCGCATTGAACAGTGAAGGAGGTCTAGTCTCAAGTGTGCGCCACTGTAATTAAAGTCGGCTTTTGCTGTAGAAGTCACGATACCATCTCGGGATGATAGGCGGTAAATCTCTCGTAGGCTCCTATTTCGGAGTTGTCTCAGACGAGAATGAAAATGGGATCTAGAATACTAATAACAAATACAATGGAGCGGGATTGGAGTTCGGTATCTCGGGAAACACTAAATATTTACCTAAGTCGATATCGTGGGTATTCGCGTCCACATGACAATCTAGGTCGTACGACAACCGCAAAGATGGCTCTAATTCAAGTCTAAGGCATACGGCGCGACGGATCTGATTGATAGTTTACATTTCAAGGTCGACCCCTCACCCTAAAATGCTCCAGACTACTTGGCATATGCAGCCTTCCGCCAAGCGCTCCGAACTTCGAAACCGGTGGTAACTCAGCTTTCGTTCTATTGGTAGAATAGTGAGATGCCAGTGTATGTTCGGGTCCGTACCTCATCCCCGGCGACTGGGGATGGGTGCTCACAAAAGACGAGGCGGGTGGGTGTTGTGTAGTTCCAAGTATGTAGGTATGATGAAACATCCAGCAGGGTGGAAAGCATCCCCACAACTTGAAGGTATTCAACGCATAACTCCACTTCGCCGATAACCGAAGGTATTCTTTCAACTTATCCCAACATTTTCTCCATTCCGGACTGGAGAACCGAGCAGTAGAACCGCCTGTAAGCAATTTAGAGAAGTGAGGAAGACATACTAGCCAAATCTGAGTAAGTTGTCCTAGCGGCTATCTGTCAGAACAATTGGCAAAGTTGGACAAACATTCTCGTAGACACCGAACCATCGCCGAGCCCTGTCCGGCGTGGGGCCGAGGAAAGCTCGAGGAGATCCAACTGACCCCAATGCACCAATATAGTTCCAAACCGTATTACCACACGACACGGCAATGCGATCCCAGGCGCGCACTCGCGGCTCTGTGCCCCGTCTTTTACCGTGTGTTACCAGGGGAAACTCCTCCTGAGCAGCATCTCGAAAGGCGATTGAGCTGCTCATGCGGGCGAATTTGCTTATCATACGAATAGCTACTTGCGTTGTCGCTCCGGTCTCCCGTAGCCGTGTTGCTAGGTATTACAGCTGAGGAGAGAGACGGCGAATAGGGGGCAATGTATGAGCCGCAGGTGACCAGCGACTCTATAGCTGATATTACCCGATACCGACATGGCGAAAGGTAGTGTTTACCCCTCAGTCGTTTGACTCCATCTGCCTTGGTGCGTTGCTGCGTGTCTCAAGGGTCCTTCCCCGTTCCACTTAGATGGCTTAGTTGGGGATGACTGGTTTCTTTTCTGTGTTTCGATCGTAGTCTTCGTCGACCATAAAGGGCTGGACTCCCCCCCTCCGTTATGATGCCTTTTTGATTCCTCCCCCTCGTCACTATCCCAACAGTATTAAGTCATTCTACTGTCGTATCCGCGATTTCTTCCCTTTCTTATAAGTCTTCAGCAAGTTCCCCAGGATCGATTAATACGTTGTCCCTCGAAACTACACGCCTATTACCTCTCACTTCTTGGTCAATAGCGACCCCAAACTCAAAATGGTATTCTTAGCCCCTCACTCTCCCGTTGTACTCGTCCCATTTCAAGGGCATTCCCTACTGCGTCGGCAGCTCGCTTTTCAACCCGTGCTCGCCCGGTTGCGTCCCTGCGAAGTTTAACATCTCGTGCGGCTTCAGCATCCAAGAGCAATCCCTCAACACTGTTTAACTCTCCTCCCACCCGCGCTCCCGCCTCGACCCGTTTGCTGACGACACAACGTGAAAAGGTCAAAGTTCTGGCTGTCCTATACGATGGTGGTGAGCACGCCAAACAGGTACGTAGACCTCGCAAACCCCGTTCTTTTACCCGCCTGGAGACTAGTCACTTCCCGAAATTCGTTTTCGTGCAGCTTTCCATTCTCTCCATGTAGACACTCGGCCAATGATGAAAGTCTTGGCGTCAGTGATCCAATGCATGTGGTTCTGATTAGGGGGGAGCATCGCGATGAGTGTGTGTGGGGTAACGCGGAGACTATGTCACATCCCCAAGCTCACCCCGCTTGCAAACTACACGTCTAGAAGATATCAACTAACGACATTGGTATTTCATTACAGCAACCTGACTTGCTAGGAACAACCGAGAATGAGCTTGGTATCCGTAAATGGTTAGAGGACCAAGGCCACACTCTTGTGACCACATCCGATAAGGAGGGCGAGAACTCTACCTTCGACAAGGAGCTGGTAGACGCCGAAATCATCATTACAACACCGTACGTGTGCCCCGGATTTCTTGGCACTGCACACTAGGAGCAGTTCCTGCTGGGTCGGAACCAAGGTAGACTGACGCTTGTAATTAGATTTCCCCCGGCTACCTAACAGCCGAACGCCTGGCCAAGGCCAAGAACCTTAAGCTGGCCGTCACAGCTGGTATCGGTTCGGATCACGTAGACCTCAACGCTGCCAACACCACAAATGGCGGCATCATAGTGGCCGAGGTGACCGGCTCCAATGTCGTGTCAGTTGCTGAGCACGTAGTCATGACCATCCTCGTCCTGGTCCGCAACTTCGTCCCCGCGCATGAGCAGATCCAGGCCGGTGAATGGGATGTCGCCGCGCGCAGCAGAACGAGTATGATCTCGAGAACAAGGTTGTCGGCACAGTCGCCGTCGGTCGTATCGGCGAGCGTGTGCTTGCCGCCTGAAGGCTTTCGACTGCAAGGAGCTATTGTACTTCGATTACCAGCCCCTGAAGCCCGAGGTCGAGAAGGAGATCGGCTGCCGACGGGTAGAGAACCTCGAGGAGATGCTGGCTCAGTGCGACGTCGTCACCATCAACTGCCCTCTGCATGAGAAGACCCGTGGCATGTTTAACAAGGAACTCATCGCTAAGATGAAGCCCGGTAAGTACTTACGCAACATCGGCGCGTCATATTTAGGATGATCGTTACTAACGGCTTCCCCAGGCTCATGGCTCGTTAACACTGCGCGTGGCGCCATCGTCGTCAAGGAGGATGTCGCCGAGGCTCTTAAGAGCGGCCACCTCCGAGGTTACGGTGGTGATGTCTGGTTCCCGCAACCCGCTCCCGATGACCACCCCTGCGCTACGCCAAGAACCCCTGGGGCGGCGGCAACGCCATGGTCCCTCACATGTCTGGCACCTCGATCGATCGATGCCCAGAAGCGCTACGCCGACGGCACCAAGTCCATTATCGAGAGTTACCTCACCGGCAAGCACGACTATAAGCCGGAGGACCTCATTGTCAAGGACGGCGACTACGTCACAAAGGCTTACGGCCAGCGAACGAAGGCTGCCAAATAATTTATTGATAGGAAAATGGATACGCATTCCCAGTAGCAGGGCACAAGGCAAATGTGGATGGATTTACGGTCATGGTGTACATTTGAGGATATCCCTTTCGATGAGGCTTGGTCAATAGCATAGTAGCGTCGAAGCGCCCGCATTCTATTTTTTTAGATAATGAATACAAAAACAGTTGAAATGAAAATAAACCAAGTTCCTAAGAGCTTTCAATGGAAAGTTAACCAACTGCTTATTATCATTAAAGCATGCAACGAACATTACCAACTCAACCCAGCTTTCACATGCTTACACCAACCAAGTCCCATATATTGGGCTTATTGTTTGGATTTTAAGTATGCTACAGGTGCTTTGAACTGCGATGTGGAGTGCGAGAAGAGAGCATAGACTAGCTGCTAAGAGGCCTAAACACCGATGAGCTGTCTTATGAGACTTGGACTAGCACACATCAGTAGGTAAAGATGGTAAGTTTTGTACGCTTCCGGGTTCCGAATCCCTGACGTCACAGACGTAGATGACATAGCCATGACCTCTTATAGTCGTCATATGCAGAACTTTAGCGCTTGCTTAGGCTTTGGTAGCTCTCGATAGTCCAACCTCATTAGCCTTTGTCTAGGAATTACGTTCAACATTGGGATTCTTAGTGTCCGGTCTTGTGCTTGCCGTATACGATATATTGTCGCACATGAGTGTGAGGGGAAGACCGGAACTCGGGTTAGTTTAGTTAGGTTGGGGATGAGATGGGTTATAAATACCTGCCCTGAGATCAGGGACCTGGCTGGTCGTCTTTCCTCTTTCGATCACATCCCACCAATTAGAGGACGTCAATCTTGCAACATATTAAATCACAGTGAGTATACCTTGTCCACCTAGGTAAATATTACACTTCACGTAGAATATTACCTAAGGTCTCTCTCCCTATTCGAGCTATCTTGCTGACGAGCTCAAGTTCAACCACTCTATCAGCAATCATGGGATGTAACTGCAACACTGGCGGCACGTCTTGTTCTTGTGCCACTTCGGGCACTTGCAAATGCGGAGAGAGCTGCGGATGCTCTAACTGCCCCGTGAGTTCTTATCTCGAATTCACCACCATTTGAGTTGATCATGTATTTAAATTGCCGTGACTGATCATGAAGTAGGAGAAATAAGGGGAAATAGTTGGAAGAGCAGCCTGTATATATGTTGTATTATATGCTGTCATGGAAGCCCTTACTTGGGTGAGACAGGCCAAACGGTGCGGACAACCTGTGTCGAGACTACAGTTGTAACTATATCCAGCAATAATGACCATATCCATTCGTTTTACCTACCACCCCGTGTCATCTTCGTTCTATTGTGAAATATGTATGCTACGCAATGGCACCAGAGCTCAAAACTCTCATAGTACCCTTCTGCGTAATTTTTTTCTTGGTGCTTTCAGGTTGTGGTATACGAACTACTAAAATAACCTTCAGCTCGACCATTTGTGCTATCTTTCAAGTATCGACGAATTAGATTCTCCGCCTTATCGTTTTGGCTCTCGACGTCGTAATAATTGGTCATCGCCGCCGCCGTCAAGAAAAAGTTTTTCATTCTGGCCGGGTCCTCATGTATTCCGTCTTCGGCGAAGGCATACTGTAATACTCGGAGTCAGTTATTATCATCTTGAGCATGAGTTGGGAGTGTTTCAGAAGTCCCAGGCCACAAAAAGACCACGGAGCTACTCACAATACGACCGAATTTTCGTGATAGGTCGACGATGGCCTGGCTCCTCGGTCGTCGTATTTCGGAGAACACCCGCAGCGCAAGCGCGATCTTTGTCGGTTCTGTGACGAAATTAAACAAAGCATTGAGGACCGCTGCATCCTCCAGCGCCTGCGCTGCTCCGTTCCCGGCGAAGGGAAGCGAAGCGTGAGCGAGCGTCTCCGAACATGGCAATGTTATTTGAGCATAGAACGGCGCGTGTCGTGGTCAGCCGCCGTCCAGGACGACCTCGGGTTCTTCGCTACCATCCGAATGATCTGCTGTGCGTCTTTGCTGTAGTCCCTGTACATCTCAGGGTCTAGATGTTTCACCGCACGGCCGTTAGAAGCTGCTCCGCGAATGGCTACGCCTGCACTAAGGCGTGTGTTATTGTTTAGCGGTATGCAGTTGACGTGACCCTTCGGCCCCAGTAAAATAGGCACAGACGTTGTCCATTTGGGATTTATTTGCTTTCTCGCTTCCTCCGTAGACACCATCGTTCGGAAAATCTGCCAACCATCGTGGTTCTTGGGAGCGGTTGCTATATGATTCGGTCCGAGAAGATACGCCCTCGTGGTACTATGGATACCATCCGCGCCGAGCAGGCAGTCAACTACGACAGACGTGCCATCTTGGAAAATGAGCATGACTTGAGACTCTGGCAGCTCTACAATCTCGCGTAATTTCTTCCCCATGCTGATGCGACTGGGTGGGATGAGAGCTCGGAATCCATCCAGAAGGTCGGCGCGACTCACAGACTTCCTGCCCTTCGCCTTGCCCAGCTCGGCAACGACTTGACCGCGATGTGGGCCATGGGCTAAGATGACCTGAGTTGCCATCTCGTGCATTTCTTCACCCATACTGAGTGCTTTATCAAAGTAAGCTTGTTGTACCTCGGGGCCGAGAAGGCCCATGGCATTTATCGCGTTCAAATGAAGCGCTAGGCCGGCCCCGACGTCTGAATACCGGGCTACACCTTCGTATACGTGTATGTCGAGGTGCCCCTGTTTTATGAGGCCGGCGGCCAGAGCCAAACCAGCAATGCCGCCGCCAACGATCGCTACCTCTATCTTCCGTGTAGTCATCATGACGAAAACATAGGACGGTAGTAACCTCACAGATCAGGAGCATGGCAGGAAATAGAAGCCATTGAGGCCTTTTATATATTCTGGTTAGGGTTTTGCCAGTGTGGGCAACAAGGTTGAAAGCGACATGATGGACTCAAACTCAGCGTTTCTACAGTTGGTTCCTCAATAGACTGTTTACGTCCCGGTCGGCGATTAAAGTGCGCAATATACGTGTAGAGATGGCTTGCTTGAATCAACCCAGTTTCTTCCCAGCCCTTCCCAATTCTAACAAATGCAGCATAGTAATACCCTGATATATTCATTGGGCTATACGTCTGTTAGTCGATGGGATTCATTCATTTTCTGAGATTTCAAGCCCCCGGAAGAAGCCCGGGGTAGACCCGAAGATTGAGTTGGGTACAACGTGCAAGACGCTTGGCAAAACGATAAACGACAGTTTAAGTATGGGCGCGGGTAGTTTGGTGTTCCAATACGAACACGAAAGCAACGGAATGATTAGGGTACAAGATTTCTGTAGTACATACACTGTAACAAGGCTTATGACGGATCGGGTGGTTTTAGATTGGCAAACATCTGGTGACTTTTGCACCAAAAGAATACACTAATATACCGACGAATTTTGAGCCGGTAATACCGGTAGCAAACATTGTAATCCGTTGACAATGGTACCATTATGATGGTCGATTCTGGCGGTGAGCTGTTGAGCCAGGGCACTTAAATATACTGTATGGCCATAGGCTGAGACAGGCTGAGAAAAAGGGAAAACTCGTCACAAATGACACCACGTAATTAGAACGAGGCTGTGTATTTGCGTATTTCCCACTAACTGATCAGATCATTCGACATGGCGTGAGTGGCCAGGGGTTTAGCTTATGAAGTAAATAGCACATTATCTCTACTGTTGAATAGATAATAGCGATTCCTTCACGTGAAGAGAACTAAAGGACGATATGAATGTCAGTGAACAGGCTCGGGAGGTTTTCCTGAAGTGATGATTCGCCGAACTGAGACAATTGTGTTATCTGATCTTACGCGGCGCCCAGCTAATGCGCTTGTCCGTTCTCGGTAGCCCCGAGCTGAAACTGGCTGGCCGGTTTCGGAGATTAGATGAGATTGATAAAAATTGATTGATTAGATTACAGGAATGAGAGGGATGGATGGGTGGCACAGTGCTGACGCAATGTACATTGATTGGATACCTCTGTGATGATTCGGTTGGCGCTGGGAACGTCAGAGCAGAGCTTCACACAAGGACCGATGATGCCCAATTGGCATCCATTGGAGTTGCCATTGATAAGAATACTGGGGATTTATTTATAGTTATTGGAAGAATGATCTGAGGTCAGCCTGTGGCCGGGTAATATTCCTTGGCTTATCGGCTGAAATCCTGTTTGCGCTCCTGTCATTATGAAGAGGGCTGTAACACTGGAAGTTTTCTGCGTCGGTACTACATGGGCACTAATGTAGGCTCTAAGCGGATGTAATGATGCATTTGCGGAAGACATTCCAAGATGCCGGGTTTGTCTGGGGTTGCCCACTTGAGCAAGCGGGATGATGGGGCAAGAGGACACATACAGTTAGCGATTGGTTGGTAAGGTAGAAATCATTTTCGTCTGGGGCGGAATACCTGTTGATGCTTTGTATGCACACTACCTTAGGTAATAGTGTGTTAAAATACTGGATCTACTTTTGCGAATACGGTATAAGTCGAATAAGATTTATAAACATTTTGTACCCAGCTCTTCCGCTGACTGTATTACTTTAAGTTGCCTAACCTAGGTATCTACTTCTCTATGCAAGGCAGATTGATAGTACTTGTCGACCACCATAATGAGATGTTACTGCTAATGTTTGTGCACAGTTGATGTCTTACAATAAGGACCCGAAGCAGGCGACTAACTGGGCAGTGTGTATAGTAGCACGACACCGTCGTTAGTGGAATTTTCCCTTTGCGAGCGAGGTCGGCGAGGATCGGATCGCAAAAGGTGACCTATAGCATTAACTGATTACCTGGGGTAGGTGCATGGGTCTGCTATGTCGGGCAGACTTATCAGATTGTACCCACTTTTGCACCGGCAAGCCACATCTGATAGGGGTTCTTGTTCACTGTCATCATAGCCGACGGCGGTCTGGAGCGCCTGCCGATCGATTACCTTGGGTGTCTTTACACTATTAATAATCGCCGCCCGGCCTCCCCAGCTCGCTTTTCGTGTTTCCAACATTCTGCCACTACTGCTTCCCAGCCGGCGCCTTACGACCATATTCCTCAATTCAGCTTGCTCGCGATTATCGGTCCTTTACCCACTAGGAGAGCTTTACGTCACGAACATTTTCTATTGAGTATTTTACGTACAACTTTGCGCACTTGCTCGCCTCGTGCACACACACGTTCCTACGATTATCAATATTTAACCAACCGTACGGCTTCTTGTCACGCGCTTCACGTCATATAGCGGCTTTGCGACACAGTGTACATTTTCGGCATCCTCCTTGGCCATTATTGCAACCTAGTCGACTTGTACACTGTCTAGGAAACTCGACCTGTTCGTGGCCGAGGGGGAGAAAGCTATATCGACGCCGAGGGAAATTTCGGGCCCCGAAGAAGTATTAATGGCTGCTATACACGACCAGACACTTGCTGCTTCGGCAGCCGAGAGTGTTCCCGAGGAGCCAATTCTACCTTCCATTGCCCCCTCGCTCAACATATTCGGAAAGACTCCGAGGATCAGGATGAACCCCGTCTCCCAGAATTCCCCCGTAAACGGCGCGCGTCTACCCGGTTAATATCCCAGAGCGCTAGCGACATACAGCGCATCACTGGCGAATCTACTCAGCAGCTGATTAACCGATGTTGTGGTGCTAACTGCTGCATGAATTTCCAGAAAAAGAAACCAGGAACTGAATATGAAAATGTCGTTCTACCGGACAACGATGCCTTTCGCTCCTTGGGCCTCAGGATCAAAGAGATCCCTAAAATCTTAACAGGCGTTACCGAGTTGCCTGAACAGTTCACATTCCTGGAAAAGCAGCTTCGGCGCCCGTCTCAGACGGCTTCTCCTGCCGATTCTGCTATTTCAATGGGAAATGACGCCGGCAGCGAAAATGGAGTCTCTACTTCACTGGAGTTCGATTTAACGAAACTTGAGCTTGAAGATCTTGACACCTCGATACAGCCTCCGTCCTTTGTCCAGCCACATCCTCCTTACCATGTCCATCCAGCTAGGGTCCATAATACACGAGAGCTCACCGGACATGGTGCTGAGAAGCGGACTTTCCATTTCGATCTTGATATTACCGATTATCCCAATGAGGATAACTCGGACTTCAAGGTTGGAGGTGCCATCGGCGTTTCTGCGCCCAACGATGCTGCTTCTGTGGAGCAGGTCCTCGATTTGTTGCTAGTCCCCCGCTACCTTCGCGACAAACCTGTCTGGTTGAGGACCACAAAAGGCCGATGGCCTACTGTTTGGGGTGATGACAAAGCAAGGCAACTAGTTACAACGCGGCGGGATCTTCTTACCTGGTGCTCTGATCTTCAATCATACCCTCCGACGAAGCCTCTGTTACGTGTGCTAGCCGAACACTGCCATGACCCCAATGAGAAAATGGTTCTCATGTTTCTGTGCTCCGGAGAAGGTCAGGGCGTCTTTTGTGATTTCCGTACTGGACCCCATATCTCCATCTCTCAGATTCTCAGTGCTTTCCCTTCCGCCAAACCTCCCATGGACGTCCTTCTGTCCGTTCTTCAACCTTTGATGCCAAGGTTCTACTCCCTTTCCAATGACCCACATGAGTCATATGAGATCCGAGATGGTAAGCAGCACCGTATCATTGAGATAGCTGTCACCGTTCATGAGACGGCTGACTGGCGTGGTGGGTGCCGCACGGGTGTTGGCTCTGGTTTCTTCCAGCGCCAAGCCCTCAGCTTCTTGGATTCACAGGGCCGTGGTGAAAGTCACCTCAGATCTACATTCCCATGTTTAAAGGCTTAATGGCCAACCCTCTTGCGAAGCAATTCGTTACGGATGGGCCAATGCTCCTTATCGGGGCTGGAGTCGGTATTGCGCCATTCCGAGGTTTCGTTCAGCGACGCCTGAAAAACGCAAACTGCGCCAATAAAGTATGGGTTCTTCAAGGCATCCGCGACTCTCTTGTCGATGAGCTATACAGCGGCGAATGGGGTGTCCACGAAGACGAAGTTAAGCGTGTGATCGAGAGCCGACGTGGTGAGGGACGCTACGTCCAAGAAGAGGTGGTCAACCAGGCAGATCTAGTTTGGTATATCATTAACTCGCTCGATGGACGTGTCTTCGTATGCGGGAGTAGCAAGGGCATGGGCGAAGGCGTCGAGGAGGCACTTATCAAGGTGGCGATGGCCAAGGGTAACCTAGAGCATGACGAAGCAAAGAGGTTCTGGGGTCTGAAGAAGGAAGTTGGCCAATACATTGCTGAGACTTGGTAATTATCGCTTCTAATTAGCGAACTACCTACTGGCTACCATCGCTAGACGGTGGGGGTATTGCTCGGTATGAAGGTTGGGGCCAATTTGAGGATATCAGATCTTTTTATGGTTGATTTTATACGTTACGGGCTACTACAAGGGGTTCTACAAAAAAAGGCAACTAGATTTAAACTATAGCGCAAGCGGGGAAGAGTCCTATCTTATATCGTGGGTGCTCGTTGCTTCCAACCCCCGACACGAATGACATTCGATGCAAACAATAACGAGGTCAAAGCTATTACGTGGAGTTAGGATCGCATATTATGACGATAGTCATACAGCTGTACTATGGATTCAAGGGATGCTAACGGATTATTGTTTCTGGATTTAATTTGGGCCTAACTCAAATGATCGTGCTTCCAGAAATTTAAGGATACATATTCAATGTTTTATAACCTCTGTGAAAAGCTCATGTATACCTTCCATAACGACCTATACATTGAAATGGCGATAGCGATATTGGAAGTCGGTCAAATGATGTCATAAATTTATGTTCGCATTTAGCGCTTTATAGGAATTACTATCTTAGCCCCGCCCTGAATAGGCTAGATGAGGCTCTAAGGCTTACTCCCGTCCCTTTCATATCGCATGTAGCGCATTCGAGGGGTCAAGATACCTCGGTGGGCAATGTCCTATTCTGGCAATTACTCATGTAATGTGGTGTCTGTGACTGTCGTCTATTGACTGTTATTCTCTCTCAAGGTATACGCAGTAGAGGTATGAAATAGGAAAACGAAAGGGTACGCTATCTAGATTGGGGATATATCAGTTGTTGGTGTTTCTAAGTAGATAAAAATGTCCGAATTCAGGAGGGGTATTGATTCTGGGGACTGAATCAGAACTACCCTCCATCGGAAAGCCAAGAGGGAGAGGGGTTGGCTTGCCCTTCACCCCTCGCCCGCAGAAACGAAACATGTGTGCACAACGGCCAAGATTGCAACAGCCGGGCAAGAGAGCAAGTGCCGGCGACTCAATAATTGTGTAGGCAGGCTGTGTGAGATATAAAAGAGAGGATAAGATATGAAGGCCGGATTAATATGAGCCGGGCGAAAGTGAATGGCTATTGATTGGGAATCGTCTTGATTGATTACCCAGGCTTGTGTAAGCAGCAACACCCCCACCTATCTATCGAACGGTCCGAACGGTGATTTTAAGCGATAAAGTCGGACGAAAATGTGAAGATAGCCCACCACGATGCACCAATATGGAATAGCCTCGTCGCTTTAGCGCGCTCTTCCGTACCTACTCTGGCACGAAGTACCTGTAAGGGTTTCCAAACGTGGGACGGACGTTTGTTTTAGCCGCCACGCCGAGTAAATACATCTCGGAGCGTCTGTCTGAAGATAGGCGCAATATATTTTGACGCCCTCATTGCTACGTAGCCGGTGCCCAAGTTTATTAGACAGACACTATAGTGCCATACTGGCTTGATCCTCAGTCGCAGTAGGGTGCAACCTCACGTCCACGAGACAAAGTGTCAACCCACCGGTATGTGGGATGCTGGGATGTTGGGATACTGGGATAATGGGATAATGGCGTGCAATTGCGCAGGTATCGTGAAAGTCCCGATATCCCGACCAGGGCCCGACCTGACTTGGACCGTTACCCGGAGTGGTATCCACCGCCGCATCCACTACCCCCATCCCCCTTCCATTTCCATCCCTTCCATCAGCTCACACAGGCGCACCAGCTTGCAGCCAACAGTGACACGGGCACCCTCATTCAGGCTGCATTAATAATGTCTTACAGAACGTATACTTAGTAGAAGCCAGCCGCATTAACCCTCACCCACATGCATCCTCATCTCGCGCTTACACCACCGGCGTCGAGCCAACCCGCGTGGCCCTCCGCCCTGGTAGCATTAGTCGAGCATTACCATCTACCATCTCCATCTTGCTGCCACGCGCGTCAGAGTAAGAGGGAATCCTCTCGCGTCTATCACTAGTCTTGGTCTAGGTCCTGGCTATTGCTGGATCCATCTTGGGTCCACGGTTAGCGTGACTTCCGTCCTGCGGTCCGCAGTGACATCGTGCTTGCTGCACGGGAGTGCCTGGCCTGCACTATTTGTATGATTGGGAGACTGCCTAGTTGCTGTCTCATCTACCCGCGTTACGGACGAAAGGTCAAGCCTTCCTATCACATCCCATTCCTACCTATCCCTATCCCTATCCCCATCCCCATCCAAGACCCCGCTGTTACAGGTGGTAAGGTATTTGTGTGTATATAAGTCCACCATGCGTCCCCAAGCCTTGACCTCGACCCTCCTCCTCGCCTCACGACTCTCTACCACCACCGCCGCATCTTCCTCAACCTGCCGAGCAGCTCGAGTATTATTCCCCTCCGCATCCAGCCCTCTCAAAACTTGCGCTCCCACCGCCACTAAATACTTCTCAACCACCAATATGGCTGCCAGCTCCACCACCCTCATTGACGCCTTCAAGGCCCGCCGCTCCTTCTACAAGCTGAACAAGGAGTTGCCCGTGCCCAAGGACAAGATCTCGTCGATCGTGCAGGAGAACCTGATCCAGATCCCATCGTCCTTCAACTCACAGTCCAACCGCGTGTTGGTGCTGTACGGCGCCGAGCACGACAAGCTGTGGGATATCACCTCGGAAGTCCTGAAGCCCTTTGTCCCCGCCGAGAACTGGGAGGCCACGGCCGGGCGTAACGCGGGCTTCAAGGCCGGCGCCGGTACCGTGCTCTTCTTCATCGACACCACCGTCGTCTCGGGCATGCAGGAGAAGTTTGCCCTTTACAAGGACCGCTTCCCGACCTGGGCCGAGCACAGCACTGCCATGCTGCAGTTCGCTACCTGGACCACCCTCGAGGCTGAGGGCCTCGGCGCCAACCTCCAGCACTACAACCCCCTCATTGACGAGCGCGTCGCCGCTGAGTGGAAGATCCCCGCCAACTGGCAGCTGACCGCTCAGCTCGTCTTCGGCGGCCGTGCCGGTGAGGCTGGCCCCAAGGACCACCTTCCTCTCGAGGAGACCTTCAAGGTCGCCGGTGCGTAAAGTATAGTAACAAAAAAACCTGTTCAACGAAACCTGATGACGCATCAGGGGTCATAGATACAGAGGGGCGAGAGAGGGTGTTGCGAAGCCCCTTTGAATACGCACGAGAGAGCAAGCTTTGTTGCATAGCGCGGAGTTATGATATATATAACTTATACACCACCGTGCCTTACCCCTACCTCAAGAACGAGCCAAAATGTCACCCGGGCCTCAAATATTAAATTCTCGAGGGAAAAAGGGGGGAGGCTGCCCAAAACACAAATGTACCTACATCGCCATACAGCGTGAGGTGCATTTATATAGACAAGTCTAACTTAGAGGACTACCTTCTATTGAAATAAATCAATTATACCAAGTTGTTTTGCCTCTATATTGTGACGTGTTAAGTCTTTGGTTCAAGGTCTTGTGTGATACCTATTGGCTTACAATACACTACTTGTATTTTGACACCATGCAAAATTGCTTGAATTTAAGGGTCTGACCCGCTGACATGCATATGCATGAACCTCTGGACCCCTCAAGCAGCCAAAGACGCCTTCGGTAACGAAACTAGGCAAGGCTGAGTCGTCTCTTCGACGTTTGCCTAAACTTACCTATACTTTTCATAAAAATGTTTGCTAACTCCTTAGAACAGTTACACATCATCTCAGAGAATTGGATCTGAGTCGAGCAACCAAGTAAGTCATTATAACCTGATCAACCCCCCATAGAGTGAGTGCCTAAGGTATGGTATGGTATATATGGTCGTCACCAGTCAATCAATTCATCCATCTTTCCAGCTCGCGCTACAATGCGGCCCACTGGTGTCGGAGATCTCTATCTTGCCTCCCTACGGTATCATCCTCCGTCCTCTCCTGTCCCATGATATCACACACAAAAAATATTAAGTTGACACGTCCTAGCGCCAGTGATAGTGGTAGCCAGAGTTGTCGTTCGGGACAACAACGCCCGCGCCAAGGTAAATGAATGCGGCGCCATCGCATGTCTATCGAGCTCCAGGCCAGCCATTGCCCCCAAAAACGACCGCACAAAATGCCCCTATTGTCCCCCAAAAATTTTGCCACCTTTTATGTGTTGCTGTCATAAGTAGCGGAGGTTTGCGTTGATAATCCAAGCGAATGATGGATATTCACCAATATACAAGTTCATGTCGAGCTGCAATTAGCTTAACACTGTGTGCTTGAGGTAGCTATGGTTGGTTGTTTTGGGCTGATAACTCACCCCAACTATCCAGCTAATATTGGCACCCGATCTGGTTTAATAGACCTCGGTAACCTGAAGGGTCGATTAGGTTGCCTTCACTTCGTCCTCTGCTGGTGGCTCTGGCGCGGGCATCACATTGCCGCCATCCACGATGATTTGTTGATCGATACGTTTGTCCGTCTCGCCGTATTCGAGTCGCTTATACGTTGTGATCCGCGCGGTGTTCATATCGATGTCAAAGAAACGGACTATTCGGGTGAAACCCTCGTAGTTTGCATAACCGCCAAAACCGGCACCGCCGCCGTAGCACATCCATAGCTCTGGTTTGCCCTGCTCTTCGTCCGTTGATAGCATACAATACTCATTGGCATGGTCACTACAATGGGATTAGTGCACGACTCTACTAGGATTTCGACGTCGACTTACTGTCCACAGCTAACCATAACTACACCCTCTTCCACCAAGGCGTCACGGAAGTGCGTATTAAATTCCGGTGCAGTGACTCCCTCTCGCCAAGTTCCAACATAGCGATTTTCCGGAATTGCGTACTCCGTAAGAGGAATGTGAATGAAAGCGAGGTCCATATGAATGCGAGTATACTCCTTGTGCTGATTCTTCAAATTTGAGGCGGTCTGCTTGAACCACTCGATTTGGTTTGGTTTGATCCAGTCGTAGCCAGGGAAGTGCCGTTCATCGGGTGAATAAGAATGGGTATCGAGCATATACAAGGTAAGAGCGGAATGTTTTGAGCTGCCTTGAGCTAGGATTTCCACGTAGTAGTTACCGACCCCGTCAATATCGCCCGGCCCAGCACGTGATAGGGAGTATGGCAATTGTTCGATGATGGCCATTTGCGTAGATCGTGATGCGGAACCCTCATCATCGTGGTTGCCGAATATCGACACATAAGGAACTTTGTGTTTGATGAGGAGATGCGCATATTTGAAAATTGCCTATCAAAGTTAGCATCAAAGGTTGATACTGATTACTGGGAGAGTTTTGGGGACCATACTGTTTGAGCATCAGGAGCAGTGCCTCCGTTTACCTGATCGCCACTCAAAACGACGAAATCAGGCTTCTCCTCCTCAAGAAGCCGGGCGACGAAGTCGAGTGTCCTTGGGTCGGCTTCACACGGACCGCCATCATACTCATCCGGGACAGCTTCTCGGCAGTGCCCTACGCCGGTACTCAAGTGTAGATCAGCCAGCTGCATGATCTTGAACTTGCCATTGTCTCTAATACGTGGTGTCGGACGCCTCGGTAGCTCTTCGTGGCCGCCACGTCGGATGGTGAGGTGGGCAGATGGTATATCTCGATTCCTATCGAGCGAAAGCGCAACCCTCGAATTTCCCAACCAGGACGCACCTCATACGCATCATCGCCGAAGAGTACATCGACAGCGGTGACGGCTTCTTTCGAGTCGCTCGCATGGGGTTTGGCGGATCGTAAGATCCACAGCCCTGCTGGTCTTGATTCCCACTTCGCCTCGGGTTGTTGCTTAGCACCATTCGAGGGGTTTATGGACCCGACCTTGACATCAATGACGACTTTGTCATCAGCGGCAAGGTTTCCTCCTTCTTGCGCTGGACATGGATGTATGCGCTAGACATCCATGCATTACCGAGGTATAGGTTCTTGTCAATGCGATGCCAGACGTCGGGGTCGAGCTTGCACGAGGAGAATATGTTGACTTTACTGCATCTCTTGATGGTGATATCAGTGACGACGAGGCCGTGGTGGTGCTGGGGCATGTATTCGTGGACGGCATTGGGCAGGAGTCGAAATTACGATCGAGGAGGAAGATGACGATGAAGGCGAAGAAGGCGGCGGCGGCGAGCTGGGTGATGGTGCGCACCTGTCGGAAGTGTCAGGAGTCAACGATGATATAATACACATAATACACGGGGCGACGAGACGTACTATGCGTCGCGTCATGGTGGCGCGGAAGTATGGGCGAGGTTGATCGATGTCGACCAACCCCTGAGCCAACTTCACGTGAAAGTGCTGATAAAAAGGGAATGTCGATGTGGCGAAGGGGCCGTCGTGCTATAATTCATCTTCAGCTGTTCAAATCATTGCCTGCCTCGATGCGATTGCCTGTCTGCGTAGATTTAGTTAGGTACCTAAGGGACGAGTAAATAGTTTATGCGAAAGTATGTATATAGAGATACCTTAGGTTGTTGAAGCAGTCCAGTTGAAAAAGACATCTTTGAGCATGCGCCGGCGGCAACATCCCGGCTCTTCCAGGTATTGTTGGTAAGCTCTAGGGAGACTAGGGCGCCAATCCATGCTCCCGTCTGGGAGGTAATCTGGGTAGGCGCAGTGGTGAAGGTTGCCGTACAGCAGGGCCACAATAGGGCCACAGCAGGGCCACAGCAGCCACAAGCTAGCCACTAAGACCTTATGGGTCCCTCCATTTTCATATGAGCGCCAAAGCAAAGGGAGGAAAAGAAAAGGAAAAAAGTAACGACGAAATTTTTAAAAAAAAATAGGGAATAGTTTACTTAATTCGGCTTCACGCTGAGAACTCGCCATGCTCTGATACTGTATATAAAAGTCAGTTCCAGCGCGTGTGACGACTACAAAGACCCTCAACTTGTCTCAGACTAATTCTAATACACAGGAAGCACAAATCAACGAACTTGTAGAAAGGCAGGCTGTGAATCAAGTTGGTAACTACACTCATGCTTCATATTCGTATAAATGTTATCAGGTATGGAGGACCTCAGTATGTGCTCGGTCACCTCCGAAATTGGTCCCCACATGAGTTTCACTTGCACACTACCTTCCTAACCTTAACAATAATGTAGCGTCCAAGTTTTAGTAAGGTAAGTGACTACCTACCTAAGAATTATAGTTGCATGAATTTTCAAAGCACTGTACAAGTACTAACTTCCTGTTCAATGCCACAACCGTCTAGCTAGGGTTACAACTCGAGATTCTTTGCCCCCACGGTTTTGGGATCCCCCTGGTATTTCTAGTTTTACTACGATCGATCGGCCGAGGTCTAGGTAGTAGGCAAGGTGGGTAGCATGCTTGCTATCACCGTTCAATGATTGGCACACATAGTGTACGTACGCATCCTTCAGAAGACGGTAGTCGAAGGCCTTGCCCTTCGAATTAGATAATAAGTCAAACATTCTTGTCTGTTTGATAATGTCCCTCTACTAGAACTCTATACTAGCTCACATCGATTAACGGAAGCCTCAAAAGAGATTATTATAGCTGATCAACTTCGGACTTTCGTGGTTTCCTCTCACTCTTCCGAATATTCTACTAGACGTTTTGCGAGGCAAGTATCGCGGCGCAAAGATATTTTTGCTGTGTTCGTTTGTGCGAGGATAGGCATTGTCTATATATAACCGGCTACGAAACCCCAAAATGCGAGGTAGATCTTGCTCATTTGAGTCGAAGGTGATGTGATGGTGACTCCGTGAGTTACAAAACGCAAACCCCCAAACAAAAGTCTGGACCATGATACAGCTATATGTTATTAGTAATCGTAACCAAAGGAGATGTAACAACGTAAGCTCTTTACGCCCCAGACAGACAATATGCACATATATCCTTATTAAGTAAGTAAGACCTTAAAATTTGCGCATGTCTGACAAGATGACAGGGGTAAACTATTTCGAGAATGGCAGGCAGATCATCCGCGACTGACCCGTCCGCTCCCCGATTAGCCCTCGATGTTAGACTATCGCATTGACAGACGCAAAACCTGAAGTTCAGGGGCCCATTACTACACCAGAACGTTTATGAGTCTTATCATGTGTTAGAAAGCCAGTTGGGTAGGTATTGTTCAGTTCAAACCCTTTGAAACTATTGGACCCAAATATAGCAGTAAGTCAAACCACAAATCTGCTAAAGGATAAGCTGCCGGTACGCGCGCTTACGACACTAAACGCGTGTACCTAAATCATTGCTCTGCTGGGGTATCAGAGCAAACAGACTACTTTGCAGGTCTTCACGACTCTTTGTCATCTGTCAAACTCTTATATTCTAAGTACTATACCACAGCGCAACACGCTAGTGTGCTTACATAGTAGTTCAATGAGGCTATAACGAAGCTAGTAAGCAGGGGCGGCGCTTTCTGCTATATAAGTATCTAACGCCTGTTGGCATGGCCCCTACTTGGGTATCTATTCCGACTGATGCTGGCGCCCTGGTGCTTAGCGCGCCAAGTTCAAGAAGGCAGGGTCGGCTTCCTCCCCGGCTGTCCAAGATTTGGGCCGAATACATATTCGGCAACGGCACGGACCAAATCGGCTCTCCATAAAATCCGCGTCACTTCCGATCGCGACGGCGCGAGTCTCCAGTCAACATTACGGCACTTTCATTTGCTGACCAATGATATCAATCTAATTTGAAGCAAACAATTTGAAACACAACCGATCCCAATAACTTCTTTCAGAGCTACTTAATTAAACGACCAGCCGTTCAACTATACAGGCTGGAGGCAACGAATTTTTTGTCGAATGAACCCGAAGTGAGGGATAAAAAACATGACTATCACCGATACCCCTATGGCAAATGATGTCGACGGAAGTAATAGTATTCGCTTCTGTAACCTGTGCAACAAACCCATAACCAGTGGTAGGTGTCTCGAACATTCCCCAACCATTACCAGACGTGCCTTGGGTATTCACCATCGATTAGAATCTGCATTCAAACGGCATGTGGCCTACTGTCGCCGGACGGTAGGCAAGCCCAAGAAGCGAAAGCGATCGTGTAAGCAGTGCCATCGCGCCAAGGCGAAGTGTAGCTTCGAAATACAAGTGAGTGTAGAGCTGGGTTATCACAATTCTTATCGGGGACAGCATCTGTCTTGTGGTGAAAACTTTGCTCAAAAGACAGTAGACAGACTGACGTCAGAGGGTGTAGTGTTCCCGTTGTACATCTAAAGGCTTCGTATGCGAGTACGAAAAGCTTGTACTACCTTTGAGAGGCAATGACACAAGCAATGAGTTCCAGGACGCATCGACCTCAGAGCCATCTGGAAGCAGTCCGAGCGATGGCACTAGCTCACCAGGCTCTGGATATGCAGAACTGCCAGGTTTCGAAGAGGTTACGACTCTGGCCGAATTACATATCCACAGGCCTCCGCGATTGGCGACAGAACTTCGCACAGACCCGATGCACCAAACAAGCGCCCTATTCTTGCTAGAATACATCCGAGCGTTGCCTTCTATGATGAGCAAAAGGGAGACTTTTCCTGTCTTTGTCCATGGGCAGTGGCACGAGCCCGAACTTCCAGTGATTTTCGCCAACGGCGTTCACATCTCGCGACTTTGGCTCGCCAGTGCGCACTCCCGATTTTTATTTTATTTTATTAGTTTCAATTTGGCAACGCACTCGCGAGCACATGAAACCACATATTCCTAGAACCCCTTGAACATCGACAAGTATTCAACAGAACCAACTAGTTGCTGATACTTGAAGTTTTATAGGAAACGCGAGCCCGCGAGATAGAGAGCTCTTCTACTCCTCCATAGAAGAGGAGAGAATACGGCTCCTAAGTCAGCTGAAAATTTCAACCAAGGAGGAGCTTACCGCTTCCCTCGCGATGCAGAACACCTATACCTTACTAACGGTGCTCGCCAATGAGACGCCGCAGGCGAATCTCGTACCTGAGCTCGAAGTACAGGGTCAGATATTGACCGGATAACGAATACCGCTCGCCAGTGCTTCGTATCCGATGCCTACGAACCCTTTGACATTGACAAGATCGGCGATCCAAACGAGACATGGGAGGAGTTTATATACGCTGAATCGCGGCGAAGGTACACAATTTCCATGACCTCTGGATACGGAGATTTTAATCCCGCGTTTAATGACTTACTCGGGAATATAGGAATGCATTATTTTGGTTCATCACCAGTCGAGTAGTCTACCTGAATTATGGCACGCGGTGTCCTCCCGTAGTTGGCTACCGTGGCCTTTCACTACCCGCGCCCGAAGCGGTTTGGGCGGCTAGGACAAGAAAAGATTGGGAGGAAGCGCGAGCAAACATACAAGCCCGGTACCGAGAGCCACTTCACACCACCATGCTAAGAACGCTAGGCGACCTAGTCGATAGTCGCGCATGCCCCTCCGATCCTCTTCGCGCGCGTGACGTCAGTAATTGGCTCGCGAGCTGCGACAAACTGGGCCTGATGCTCCTTGTCGCGTCGACCATGGTCTGACACTAGAGTCGAACATGGTGTAAATACACCCAACGAGACTGCTTAGTCAGCGAATCCTAGCCTGGCGCCCCAGGCCCGTTAGCGAATTCGCTTCCCTTTCGGGATGAAAAGTCTTGCCAGCACATCGCCCGCTACCTATTTGTGGATAAGAGGAGCAGGCTCCTCGCGAGACTTAAGACGGGTATAAGACCATGCTACGGAGCTAGCTCCCAAAGCCGTTGTGCTCGGCCCGAGAGACGTATAGCAATTATACCTTTGCTACTTCAGGGGACAACATGGCCCAGCAATTGATTATTTGCTACAAGTTTCCAGCACGCTGCATAGTAGCCGCCGGTTACGTGCAGGGGTAAATATACCAACGAAGCCAACATAGGCTCTCAAAAGGGACTTAAATACAGCTACTCAAGCTACTACCCAGAGCCAGTGAAGGCATCTCGCACTGATCAGGCGAAGGTCTGTATCTACCTGCGTGTACTACGCTACTCCTAGTATAGGCAATGCCAATGCATGACTCAAGAGTATCCTCGTCGGTCTGGGCCGCAACCTGAAATAGGAGACGCAGAAGGAACCGATAATGCTTGGATCTGTATCTGAGAGTACAAACTACCGTCCAAGCCCATTCCTCTCAGACGACTACGCCTAGGGTTGCTCCTAAATTGATAAGCACATCAGTTACCGCACTCTCCCAGCGCATATCCTGACTTCATAACATCCTCTGAATGCCGGGACTTGTTAGTGCCCATAGGCAGATCAAAGCTACTTCGGAAATTGATGTTGACTTTTAAATATAACAATACAGCTTGATTAGATTCAACGTTAATCTTCAGCTTTGTTGGATATTAGTAAAAATAACATCGTGCCATAACTCCCCTTATTCGTTTATTATCCTTCCCAAGCACGAACAAACCTGCTCAAGATCGAAGATAAAAGGCGATGACCACAATCTCAACCCTTCTCAGATATAATTCTATCCGTATTCTTTTTACTCTCCTCTACCAATTCTACCCCTTCTCTAGTAAAAAGAACCAAACCAAGACCCAAGCGAGAGAAGTACCTATCTATACCTTACTATGAATTCCAACATATACACTACAATAGCGCTCCCACACACAACACCCGCATCCCTTGAGCGGTGACCTCCAAAACGCCTAACTTCCTCATCTTACACGCGCATACTGCCGCCGTGCTGGAAATCTACCAGCTCCTGCGCAGTGTCCCACAAACCTACAGTTCTCCGCGACGTACTCCTGCGTAGCTCAAATCCGCTCCTGGCACCAACCTCGCCAACCCCATCGTCAAAGATCGCTGCGTCGGCCCCTCTAGGCCCCATCTTCTCCATAAAGCCATATCTTAACCGGTTCTCGAACACCTCTCTATTCTCCTTCCACACAGAGCATGATGGGGACCCACCCCCCAGCCCGCCAAAGCCCCTCCTCTCGTCATCGACGCCATCCGTCAGCGCCTGAAATTTAGACCCGAACTGCTGCAGCACCGCAACCCGTCTCTCGGCAGCCTCAGCCCTCTTGCGCCACATCAAGCACTCCCGCTTTGCGACCCGCAGCTGCTCGCACAGCGTGCCGATATCCAATTGTTCCTGCGTCTCCAGCCGTCGCCTCAGATGGAGGATCTCCTCGTTTCTCAGCTCGAGCTGGCGTTGGAGGCTGCGGATCTGGGCGTGCAGGAACGAGGCTCCGGAGGTATGTCTTGAGTCGAGAGGAGGCTCGATACTCACGTTGCGGCTCTGCGCTGACGAGGCTGAGCTGGGACGCATGAAGTGCCCAACTGGAGGCTCTTCTTGGTGTGGGATCATGGCGCCTAGCTTGGGTGGTTGACTGCGATGGTCTATTTCGTGAGCTGGCTTGCTTGGTGGCTGTAGCTCCTTTCTGGAGGATGTGTTGAGGGGTCGTAAGGTGTCGCGCAGGGGCTTTGTCGGCGTATTCTCTCTTGTCAGACGACTTGGTAATGCTCGAACTGTGCTCGAGCCCTTACGAGTCGGAGAGTATCTATCTCGGCCCGGGGTCGAGTCGAATCCAACTGGAGATTTCCTTGCACCTCCAGGCAGGTAAAGTTTGGTCGGTGATCCGCCCACAGCGTCACGATAGGGGGAATTGCTAGCGTCTATCAGGCTATTACGGGTCCTCCCGCTTAGAACCGTCGCTGGTCTATCTGGTGACTTTTTTGCGGCGTTGTCAAATAAAGCTGTCATAGCCTTAACAGCACCCGGCACAGGCTTAGAAGCTGAGCGCCACGAACTTTCTCTATGAGGATTAGCACCGGGAATTTTCTCTGGAGAGAATCGCTCTCGGCGGGCGTTTAATGTCGGGCGGACTAATCGCGGTGGCTCTTCCGGAAGAACCTTCTGTTCCAGCCACGCTGCCGTCGACTTCTCCTTTACTTTGTTCCTGTCCTGTACCGGCCGCTGCTTTCGCTCGGGTTTGTGGCCCTGGGATCAGCTATAGCAAATGACTCTCGGCTTGAACGAGATGATGCGTTGCCAGAATTACGCTTCGATCGTCTCTTTTGAGCTGACTTAGCGAGAGATTCTGTACTTGCTTTGCTCGTCGCTACAAGGCTCCCCTGGTATGCTGGACTCCTCGTCAATGCTTGACCTTCGAAATCGTAGTTATTTCGAACCCCAGAGGGCGTATATTCGAGACCTGGCAATCGTGTCGGAGTAAAGCGGCCTCTTCCGCTCAGATGCGGATCCGTGGTTGACTTTGGAATACCTCCATTTCTAGACCGGCCACCGTGGGGACTATGGTGAAGGTCGAGTGGTCTGTTGATCTCAGTGTGGCTTTGTCCCGCCCCATCAATCACCGCATCATCCAAGTCCAGTCGGCTTATTTCCGATTCACTACCGCCCATAGTTTGATGGAGGGTTTCGAGATCTGGCGCGCCCACTTCATGCCTTATGTCGCGAAGCTGCCTGACCAGTAAATGAATTTGAACTTGGAATTAGTGAGTCGACCTCAATATCGGGATTAGTATCGATTCGACTTTCATTGTGTCTCCGGCTGGCCTAACTCGAAGGACTCGTATATGAATGAGGTATAACATGCGCCCTAGTTCTCCGTACGACTAATGGTGATGGCGATGGGGTTTTGGGTTTTCGTGCTGGGACCGAAAAGTATCTGCGATAGTATCTCCGTGGCTGATGCATTGCTCGTCATTGCAGGCCTGATAATGCTTCCTCGCGACTGCTCTCACGAGCCCGACTAGGGGTTTTGTGGTACGATGTCTTGTTAAGGTCATCGCCGGCTTCGTTGGTAGCTTTCTGTTTACCACGACTGAGTTTGGTTTCAATCCGAGGAGAAGGGCTTTCTTCTAGTGTTGGAGATAGCAAATGTGGCAGACCTCTTATTGACGGCTTCTGCGTTGGCCCTGAGATTAAGATATTACCTTCCTGCGCTTGCGGAGTCCGTTGGCCAAGCAAGTTGTCTTGTTGATTAACAGTACTAGCAGAGCTTGTCCCTATGAACATCATTAGCAGCTACCATTGTATTAAGAGAATTTGATATCCTACGGGGTGTTGCTGTTAAACTAGCTGTAGAAGGCGAGCCACTCCTTCGACGAACATGTTCCCACCGGGATTTCTTAAGCTAAAGTGTTCAGAAGCAGATGTCGATAAGTTCATTGAGACACTTCTGTATGTTGCGGGTTCAAGGCGCTTCGCCTAGTCCTTACGGACCCGTGCTGCGAATCTGGCGAACCACTTCTCTCCAGTGAACAATGAGCATCTCAGTGATACTGTTCGCGATGTTTATCTTGTCGACAGTGAGTGATGGTGTTTCGTCGGGCGAAGGCGTTTTTGCGTGCCTGCGTCCGCGCCTATGACTACGCTTCTCCTTCCTCGACTTCGGTAATGTTATTGGTAACAGAACTAAGCCAGCCGAAGGGTCCGCCACTTTCGTACTATAGCTTTTAATCATATCGCCTATTAGCAGCGGCCCAAAAATAATACCCAAAGAATTGTAGCCCATCAAGTCGCCCGTCGGGAGCGGGCGACCGTTCTCGTCCTCTCGAGGCGCATTTTCGGCAACTCGGCCACGAGACATAAGAGACCAAATACGGCGCAGATAAGTTCCCTTTGGTATTGGGATTTCACGGTCCCAATAGCAAGAGCGATAAGCCGGGCGCGGAGCTTGCTTTCTTTGGTCCGGTGCCACTCGGGGTCGCCCTGTAACTGGTATGGATGGCCACCAGTGCGTCAAATAGCGACAAGGAGCCCAAGATGCCGCCGGGCAAGCCTGCTAGAAACCGCTTGAAGGTACTCGCGATATCATGGGCGTTGCACTTGATGTGTGACGGAAGCGTGGGACACCGCGTCGTGCTTGATATGGCTTCGGTGTTGTCGTCGGTGCAGTAATAATCGTATAGGGCATTGACAACCCGTGCGGATCCGGATACACGGAATATTCCTTTGTATCGACTACATACAGTGTGATTAGAGACTCTGAGGTCGATGCAATGCCCCCTCGTATAGGCAACTTACTATGCTGAACGAGAGCCTGTGCCAGTGCCCGGAGACAGGTAGGCAAAGTCAAGGAGGAAGAGGCGTAGTCCGTAGGTAAGAAAAGAGGGCTTTTGCCACAAAGCCTGACCAACGCTCTCAGGTCTTGGTTCTTGAGCCCGTCCCGCTTCTTGCCATGCACGAAGTCTGAAGCGACGTCGCTTGGCCTTCGCTGATGCCTGAATGATGTTTTATTGGGGTTGTAGTGACTTTCTCTGATTGCGCCGAGGTCTGTCGTAACACTTTGAAAAGCCAACTGCTTCGACGGTTATTGACTCCATTGGTTTGACCCTGTATATATAATCAGCCAATCTCTCCATTAGGTTGGAGTAGGATACCTACAGCTGGGGACGAGAAGTCTCCAGGGACAATAGGACGGATTCCATGCTAATTGCTTGTTAGAGAACAAATTTCCAACATTCAAAAATTATTAATAGGATTACTCGTTGCGCAAGACGATTGTACTCCAGGATGAACCTCTCTCGGTTATCGTTCCCATCCTCGGAAGGCAGATCTGGATTCTCGCTGGAAGATGTCCATGTATTGCTACCATGATTTCCGTTGCCGTAACCGCCTTCGGCGAGCGGCGGTGTCTGAGAGCTGTGCTGCGTCGTCTGGGGCTGTGCGAAGATCGACTGTGAGAGCTTCGGCCGATGAGTTGACTTACGAGGAGAAATAAAGCTGGGGTCCGAAGGTGCTGGCCATGTCGCAACCGCCGACTCTCTCCCCTTCCCCTTTGACGTAACCATAGAACGATCTTGATAATGAGAATAAGACAGTATAGAATAAACTAGGCTAAGTGAGTCCAGAGGAACACTAAACCAATGAATGATGGTGTATTATAAGGGACACAACAATAGTTTTATTCCACGTGGAGAATGCTTAGGTTGTGGGCTCATGATGAGGTGAATTAGGTTGGACTTCCGCTTCTTTCTTTAACTAAGCGGGAGCACCTCCCTCGTTTTGTAGTCGTATATTTGCCGTCTTCGTAACTCATGTATTGGCAGCAGCAGCCCGCAAGAATTGCTAAGCTAAATTCCCGTCTACATAACATTGTAAGCAGTGAGGATCAATACAGAATAGGGGAAGAGAGGACACACAGACTTCATCAGCCGAGGCCATATAAACTAAATATATCGTAGTAGGTAATTGGAATTATATTTTAAGCTACCAAGAAATTCAACTCAAACGACTTGTCGGCCTTTCAGGGGCATTTATCATCGCAGTTAGTGGTGACACAAGATTATTGTTCGATATACCAATTTCGAGACTATTATAGTTCCACTCCCTGTTTCCTGACTATCGCGAAAAAATAAAATGAGCTCATGTGCCCGAATTTTACATGAGGGAAGCGATTCAACATGAGGGGGCAGAAATTTCTATCGAAAACCCAGAGTTGACCCGTCTTATAAACTCCGTGCACCATTGCAATGCCTGCCACCTCCCACAACCCAGACTCCCCTTTGTACCCGTAATAAATTTCCAAGAATTCAGCTAGAATTTCTTCCGGTAGGATTTGTTCTTAGCCAATCACAATATCGTTAAGATGAAGAGAAATAGCCATCCTCGTCCCGTGAAAAGAACGTATTTGAGTATGTCCGACAAGGAGATAACTCCCTTCAGATGCCAGTTGTCATCGATCACCACAAGTCTGTGTACCCTAGATTGGCGTAGCGTTATAAATATCGAGTCCAGGCGATCGTCTTCCTGACAAGTGAATATGCCCCAAATCATCTCCTCGTTTAGACAAGGCTTCTCCTACGTTCATCTCGAGCTCTTCAACGACCCCAGTCTTGATAATGGGTATCACATCGATAGCCTCGAAGACGTTGAGCACCACGTTGTTCTTATTAACGATGGGAACAGCCGAGATATTGGTAACCATCATATTGATAATCTCTAGGACCGATTGTGTCATGGAGCCCGTCTTAAGATTTGTGTATGTTCCCAAGCCGATTTCGCGAACTGTTTTCTTCAGGAGCGATGTGTGTTGTTCTGTATTTACGGCGATAAACTTGAGGATACGATACTGTGTAATGACGCTGACAACCGTCTCCCTGCCCGTTTCATCATCAATGTCGATTAGAGGTATACGACGTGCTCGCGTCTTCAACATGCGCCTACAGGCCTCATATAGGGGTTTAGAGGGGTGGATGGATACGGTTTCGATAGGGAGGACGCCAATGGCTTTCTCAATATCTATAACGACACTTTGATTAGCTAATAGGTTATATTGGACGCATTTGCCTGCGTGTGTCGCTCGCGGATTAGGTGAAGCCATACCGCGAAGGCTACTTAGACGAAACTTGTCGACATTATCGATGTGCTCGGGAATTGGCAATAGTATTGAATCAAGTTGATGTAGTCGGTGGCCGTTAGGATGCCAGCGAACTTGGAACGATGTGAATCCCAGAGAGGTGCCGATACAATTCCTGCTCCGCCATTCAGTCAGCAGCTCGTACCATCATCAGGGCGGAAAAAGAGCGTGCATCGTCGTACCATTCTGTATGATATTCAGACTTTTCTTGATAAGCAAGTCATTGTCGAGGATAATAAGGCGAAATGAGAGTGGTAGGACGTCGTAACTCGTCCTAACACGCAGAAAGTCGCGCACGCCTTTCTAGAATGCCGGCCATGGATGATTAGTCTTGCGTGCCCAATGCGCCCAACTCGGCAACGGCGGTCTGAGATACCGCTTGGCCATCTGAAAGCCCAACCCAAGCTCGAGTTCGGGCTCGGACTCGAGCTCGGTGGTCACAAGCACCGGCCGTCGTCGTTGTGTGGATATGGAAGGGATATTGAGACGGACTTACCAGCCCTTGCAACTGCTCTTCATCAATCGGACTCATTGGGCTAGCGATGGGAGGAGAGCGATTGTGCGGTTGCGAGAACTAGGCCGCAGGTACGAGGAGGGCGCTACGAAGGGCAGCTCGTGACCGACTCTGGCAGCAAACGACGGCGACGATAGGGAGGGCATGGCGGGGAGAATTGGGCCAACGCGGGGCCTAGGGGCATAGACATAGGCATGGGCGTGGGCATGGGCATGGGCGTGGGCGTTGGGTGGCTCGTCAGCCCTCGCGTGAATCGTGTTAGCGGTCGTGGCAGTGGCAGCGGTAGCTGGAGCTGGAGCTGTGGCGGCAGTGGTTGGCTTTGTGGTCCCGGACTCATCCATCGTGGCCTCCGCCTTCGCCCGTGACTGGCCTACAACGCCTACAACTGGCCTAGGCTTGCACCAAACGACAACGGTCTGTTGGTGGGAAGCCCCCTTGTTTTGTGCGCTGTCTGTCGCTTGTGCTGAGCCTCACCGAGGCGTGTGGATTCAGTGTCAGGTGTGTGCTAGGGAAACGAGGGTAGCTCGGTCTGCTCAATGCAGTGATGCGATGCACGAGATCACCTGGTTCGAAAGAGGGTTGGTGTAGATTGGATACCTTAGGTACGCACCTCGGGCAAGGGAGCAGAGGTGAGGGGGAGGGGGACATCTCCAGGCCTGTCCAGGGCTATTATTGGGGGTGGGTGGGGAGGCGTCCTTCAGGCGACCTATCATTCGACCTACGGAGTATACTCACCACTTAAAGTATGATTGCGTCTAGGTACGGAGCTTTAGTTTTCTAGGTACCTACAGGTACCTAAATATGCTACCTCCTTCCACTACAAGACTTTTATTACTACCTATAGCCTCCTGGCCCCAACTCCAAACTCCAAACCATCACATCACTTTTGTCCTCTATCCACTTCCACATATACAAAAAGAGAATTAGCCTTATTTTGTCACTACCTTTTGCCAAATGGTGATGATATTTTATGCTTGTGCTCGAAGAGCAAAATCTGAGTAGTAGGCTCCTTATAACTGTCAAATCCCGGTTCCTGATTCACTGGCGTGCTCATGGCATCTCTGTCTGCTTCACCACTTGTTCACGTTAGATGAACCAGAGCGGCGTATTCTCTGGCCCAAGCATTTCTCCATCCATCATTCCGTGCATATAGCACTCGCGCAACCAGTTGGCCACGGAGGACCCCTATTTTATTGGCAACCTGGGGGTTCGTCTTCGGCCGCACGAGGAATGGAGCATCTCCGCCGTAAAATATGCTCACGAGATCTCCCACACGAGTGAGCGGGGGACCAGGCCTATATAGCCATTCTTCGTGACACAGAGTCTCCTCTCAAAGCTGGTCCGCAACCCTTCGGAAAAATGACCTATCAGAGGTGCTTGGGCGGTGGCATCTGCAATCTCTTGAGAGATGTCTATCGGGGGTGCCCCGGCGCTGTTGGGCGGCTGCTCTGGCGAGAAGGCCGCAAGTAATCCGAAGAGAACCTCAGTTGGGTGGCTCATATCTTCTCTCACATAGCTCTTCGAACCTCTCTTCCCAAGATCGGCCATCGTCCTCTGACCCAGGAAATTCTGGTCGTGGCACATCATCATTAGCGAACCTTGTACCAGCAGTCATCAGTGCCCATATGTGTGGGTGACCTGATCGACCACAAAGTACTTCTATCAAAGTCTTGAACATCGATTCTCCTCCCATGACTTGGATATGGACCTGTAACCATACGTCACGCATTTCGGTCAGCGTCGCCATGTCCAGCAATGAGCATGTTCGTCTTAAATCATAGGCAGCACGTTTAAATGTCTGATATACTGGGCCATAGCCACTGGGCGCTGGCCGTACCACTTGACTATCCTCTGCCCCTAACAGCCGATCTCCTATCACTGTGCGCCACAAAACGTCTTCGATGTTTTGATTTGTTGGATAGGGAGATGGTACGGTGATTGCCAGGGCCTCGGCTTCTTCGAGCCAAGCGAGAGTTGTGAGCGTCATTATGGTATGCGAAATTCTCATTGTCTCATCGAATGGGATGTCAAACGCCGAGCCGAGGCTTGCAATCTCGTCCACCACAAAACCTCGAATCCCTAGTACATCATCTTCAATCAGTTCAATCTCCGGTTTACTATCAAGAGCTGCCCGGTAACCAAGCGCAAGGTTAGTCGTCTCGAAGTAAGACTGGCCTGGCCTCATTATATCAGATCCATTACCGAAGCCGCTCCACGACGGCATGAGGTACGAAAACGATGATGGTTTAGTGGTCGGCAAATCGTCATCATTTTGCCCTTCGACACGTTTAGTACGAGCATTGGATGCCCAATCCGGGACCCAGGATGGCAGTTCTTGCAACCGTCGGGAATTGCCTACCCCTGCGAATGCAAGAGCTAGGAGTTTTCTTGATGTGCCTTCGACTGTGAAAATATATTCAGCAGTATCCCTATAGACCTGTATTTCACTTTTGCTATAGTTCGGGCGTATGAGAGGGTGGTCGGCATCGCGAATCAACCCTAAGATTCCAAACACCTTGTCCCGAGGATCCTTGCACTTCGTACTGCGGTAATTGGAGAGCCAGATGGCCAAACTATATGAGATACCAACCGATACGAGAGTTTTTGTAGCAAGTACTACGATACTCGGAGTCAGTTCTAGCCATTTAGAGTTTATTTGTGAGGGCTTAGAAACTTCTAGAATCTCTTGTCCTAAAGGAGGAAACTTCATGCTCCGGGGGCTGCTAAAACAAGTAGAAAATGGTTACGGGAATTGCTTACTGGTACCTGCATGGCGCAAACTATCTTGATTGCAGTTGACTACCCCCATCTCTTCGGTGCTCTGAAGAGAGCGGAGCATCTCGGGATTCGCGATGAATTTGATGACAAGGCTCAGATCTTCCCACGGAATCCACTGATCGCCGCAAAGAACCTTAATGTGCCGAGCTGATGCGATTTCCTGCACCACCCACAATCTATTAAAATAGTCATTCTCTATAAATCGAGCCAGTGCCAATATACGGTCTTTCTGATGTCGCTGTCCATAAAGGTGCGCTCCTTGTACGCCGGTGAGCCCAGGCGACTGAGAAATCTCGGCTAGGAGATCAATTGCAACAGCTGTATCAGGTAAGGGGTCTAACCACATTATTACACTGGACTTGAACACTTATTGTTAGTTATCGCCATATTGAGTGTAACTTGCGAGGTGGTAAGAGTCTCTGAGCACAATCTTGACTCGAAAAGGAAAGCTTGTACCACGAAAGCCCGAAGACAAGGGTAAATCATTCCGAGAATTACTTACAGCTCGATAATAGATGTGTCTCATCATGCTAACCTGATGGGATTTCTCAGACATATGACGTTGATTGATACAGATGAAATCGATCCACAACATCCGTGTTTCCAGTCATCTCGAAGAGCTTGTAAAATGTCAAAGACCTTTTGCGATATGCGTATCAGCCGACTATCCACTTTGATAATAGTCTGCCCCTTCGTGTCGCCCCAGGTATAAGATATCGCTTCGTAATCTACCCATAACCTGTCAAGGTTGGTGTTAACGATCTCACAACTGACCTCCTCGCCGCTAGTTCGAGGTAATAGTTTAATCAATCGAATCGTTGTGCCTGACTCAAGGTCTCCGCTCTTTGCATACATTAATGCCGTGTTCTCGTCGATCTCGGTATCAGACACCAGCCGCTCATGGCCAAGGTGATGATATCGTTTCCGAATTGACGAGGCAGTCTTCTTATCAACGACGATTACGATGATTTGTACAGTTATGGTTGCTATTAAGGCTTGGTAAAAGGCGGGAAATCCTTGAAATGCGCGTGCCCAGTACTTGAATATCCAGCCGACCAGTATTAATACAGCCCATGCAAGGAAGTACGTCGCAAGCTCCACGTTCCGTAATATGATAGCGTAGGTATCGAACTTCACTCCGGGTATTGTCACCCAGATAGAAGCGTGCCCAAACGTTATAAGTGCCGTCTTTGTGATGAGATCGGTGCCGTAAAGGGACATCAAGGAGAAGTCTCGGTTCTTGTAGAAGCAGAACCAGAACAAAACCAACGAGAGACTCCGAATGATGGACCATTTAACTTCTTTTTTCCAATTTACAAATATAGGAATAAAATATGCGACTAATATAATATGCCGTGTTGGAGTCGCCGTGCCGCAATCCGCCAGGTATAAATACAGTGCATGACGGATGACCGTGACCATTGAATTACCAAGAGCCAGACCTAGAAGAACCCAATTGTTAAAAACAACCGCTTTTCGTGAGGACCCAACTTATTCCTGTGTGTTTAGGAAGTAAGTTGGTACATAAGTACACAGTAACATATTTGACCCTGGCTTAAAGAGGAGATACAGGGATCAAGAATAACGTACCAAAGGCGAAGCCATCGTCTTGCACGTCCATAGTAGAACTTTTGAGAAGTTCACTTGGCCATATCGAATATGATTATTAGATATGAGATGCATGCGGAACTCAAATATCTCAAGGTTAATCGCATGCTTCTTATACTGAGGCATTACCTATTGTTGAGGTTGCCTCAACGGTCAGCCAAGGGTGGCTCAGCTTTCAGCTCCAAAAAGCCTATCCCTTTAATTAGCGTTCGGCACCAGTACATAAAAAAGTGGAAAACTGGGGCTGATCAAAAAGCATCCGATGTAAATAACCATATCATCGAATCAAATACCTTCATTTATATGGATAGAAATTTGATTGGATAGATCTCGCTATATATATAGCCCCGTTTACCACCCCTTTTATGCACTGGTGCCAGAACGCTAATCAAGAGATAGGTAAACCAGGGCGTGACGTCACGGAGTATGCCCCTACATGATATATATAATCGTGAGATTTGGATATGCCATTGGCGCTATGGCTTTCATAACTTGCCTAACCTCAAAGGTTATTTTTAAAGCCAACGCTCTTCGGTACTTTGGATCCGGCAAGTTGCTGGTTACCTCTCTACTTTACCAAGTACTTCGAAACATCGATCACATACCGAGCAAAAGTACCTAGGTTAGGTAAGAACCGCTGGCCGAAATACGACCAGTCTACTTACCCACTACCAAGGACATCCCATGTTGTTCTAGGCTGGGCCTGTCAGCAATATTAATCGCCAAGTAGACCATCGGCGATCGCCCGGATTCGGATCGAGCCGTTGTGGTGGTGGGATGCTGGAAGTAGACATCTGAGCAAAGCCAGGCAGATATTCAACTCAGTTAATTCACCTCTTTCACATTTACATTGACCACTCCAGAGTCAAAATGGTGATGCAACAAAATTTTAACTTAACCCATCATAGTAGTTCTTTGTCTGTTGCGGGCAGGTGGTCCAGTCTCCTAAAGAACACTAATCTGTTCGATGTATTAGAAAACCATCGTGCGAACGCAACAAGAACTCGTAGTTAATGGCTCAAAAGGACATTCAGATTACGACAATCTTCTTGGGAGTTAGCGAAGCTATGAAGGGGTTAATCCCTAGTTCAACTAAGTAGGAGGCCTACAAACTATATTCAGTCTCGGCCTCGTTATCGTACAGTTTTCCCAATCTACTTTGAGAAATCAGGTAGATACGGATAAGCTTCATTGTGAGGTTTGTGCTCAATGACTATATACATGATATGTAGGACCTAAGCTCAGCTACATGACAGTAAGTTTGATAGATATGTACATAAATAACACCACCAGACTAGCATCCGACACGAGTCGAGCTAACAACAATATCGTCGTACCAGAAGGTGTTGGCGTCGCCACCATATGATTCCCAGCCGAAGTAGACACCCGTGATCTTAGGGATGTAGTTGCTCCTGGTCCATTGGCCTGCGTTGGGGTTGGTAGCGCCTTTGGTTACAGTGACACCAGCAACGGTGCTATTGTTTAGCCACGTCTCGACGGTGCCGTCAGTGCCCAGGTGATATTCAAAACACTGCCACGTGCCGGCGGGGATCGCGGTGGAAGTAGCGATACCCTGCGGCGAGAGATCTGGGAGAGTGGCATCATCAGATTCACGGTTGTACATGAGAATCTTGCTCTGTCCGCCGATGCGAAGGTGCTTCTTATCCCCTTGGCTTGAGTCTGGCATGGTGATAAAGCTGACGTGCGAATCGGTAAATGCCTTGGATGCTTGTCTGTTCAGGAGAGCTAGTGTTAGTCTTGTTTCTTGGTAATTCATCCTAGCTCCTCTCGTCCTTTTGCTTCTTTATTGCTGCGACTCACAGGTATGTTCTGACGTATACGTCGCCGCTGGGAACCTTGGTTGTGCCGAAGAAAATGTGCCCACAATAGCCGCCGGCACCGTCGACCCTGACGGAATTCGTGCCGCTGTGAGCTTTCGTGCTGTCAAGTGAGACTTTGCCGCCTTGGCTGCAGTCGAGCGCATAGGTTGGCCATGCCGTCTCGTCCCATCCACTCTCAAAGTCCGACGAGACCTGAGCGAGCGAGAAGGGGAGGACCGCCAAAGCGAGTGCAGCAGTTTTGCCAAACATCTTCACAGGTCGCTTTTCCTCAAAGGGGCAGGTAAGGATATGATTCGCAAGAAAACGCCAATCTTGAGTAAAAGCGCGGCTTCACGACATTTAAGTACAGTGGTTCGGAACCAAGCTTCCGTCGTATACGACCCGTCTCTCCGTGTCTTCCTCCGCATCCCCAGTTTGAACTCCAAAAACTCGGAATTTCTGCCCTCTATTCCTTGACTTCTTCAATGTGTTTCTCGATGTGTATACAAGCGTAGTGCCACACTAGAATCCTCAAACACCCTACCCCATTAAATCCATCTATCATAGGACCCTGCTACCACGTGCGAGCCTGAGATTCTTGCTGAGGCTCTCAGATAATCCAGCTCCCATTTAGAGCTACCCACTTTTCGCAGGATCACCGGATAAATGCACAAGTCCCACCTCTCAACTTCTCATCAGGTTAGAATTGCTTTGCGCGAAGTAATCTGTTTCCGGATGAGACGAAAGAGGTTAACTTGTTAGGAGAAAAACTTTAGTTGAACATTTGCTCTCGTGACTAGAGTGAAAGGGCGTAACCTTAAACTGAAAACAACCTGGTGCCGCTGAATCTAATGAAAAAGCTCTTGCAAGTAAGGAATCAAGTGTGATAAATAGTAAGTCCACCCTTTTAATTCATAGGGCCATTACAATAACCGAAATAAACCAGGGGTTCCTCACACCGCCACCTAGGTAGGTAAGTAATTTTCCAAGCATCAATGCAACGCAGTCTAGTAGGGAAAAGATGCCGCACTTTAAGATATCAAGCTGTCAAGGCACCAAGCGCCCCATGAATCCGGGATTCATATCCTCTCTATCATGGCATATGAAATTAGACCTACTCATAGACCTTCGTGGTATGATGCTCAAATAATAAGACGAAAATTCGTACTACTAGATATAATTCTCTATTATGCGTCATAACTAACTATACATGCTTCACTCTAGATATAGCAACTGCCGTCATAGATGCGTATACCTTGCGCTCTACAAATAATCTTAGTTAAAACTAGCAACAGGAATCACTCCCATTGGTCTATTTACATCCGTCCCTTGGCAGTTGGTGAATAATTCGTCAGAATAGGGCTTTGAATTGTTTGCATTATATAATAAACGTTATGTGAACTGGATTATGATCATACGCTGCCTACATCACTAGAAAGGCTTGAAAGTCAAAGGGTCAATTCTTTTATAGCCTGCAGAAGGAACCAAAATGGGTGTAGATGGAGGTTTCGAGGCCATTCTGTCATGAATTTAAATAATCAAGGTATTAGGGTCCTTAGCTACCCATGTACCCCGTTATACAGCCAGCTCTTCAATTATTGTCACGAAGTCACTATAGATAAACTGATGGTCTGTATGTAGCTATATTATATCCGCAGAGATAGATTTAGAGACCTTCGCGCAACGACAAGTACAGACGACCTACGCCATAAACTATAAGGCCCCTGGCACTTTGAAGAGCTTTGATATTCCTTTTTATGCCAATCGTCCAAGACATTGCCATTACATACAAGGCCCCTGAGTGCATATAGACGTGTATGGATAGATATCTCTATACGAGTGGAGCGGATAGACTCATTTAAAGCTAGGGTGCCTATATAATTCCCGAATTAGCGAGGCCTCCTCAGCCTCCACCAGCTAGGAGTAGCTCCAGAGTCATTTGAGTGAAACAACACTTTATAGAAGGAGACAGTTTATTTCAACCCAGCCACAATCTGATACGACGCACCGCTCCATGTGAGGGTTATGCATTGCCACCAAGCTGAGAACCATAGGTAAGTTTCTATTTACCAACGGAACCTAATCTCGATTACGCATCCACCCTCACCTAAACATCATTGTATTAATGATAACGGAGAGTGACATCGGCTGTCGCGCTACCCTTTGGTTGACATTCAGACAAAAAGTCTCCTAGGCCACTGAGACGCGTGCCAAGACAATCGAAAACAAACACTTCCACGTAATTTAACAAGGTTGCGGAATGTATATAAGATTCCTACACCATCCTTAAGTTAATCATATGTGACGACGCAGGCTTTCTAAACTTGGAATGTGCAGATAAAAAGCAAAAATTTCCAGTCTACGAACCTCCTAGACATCTCGGACAATAGTGGTATGGAGAGCACTTCGAAGAACTGAATTATAGCTTTAGTCTACTAGAGATTAGATATATTATATCATTGTCTAATACTACTTTAACTTTTCATGGATGTCAAAAGTCCTTTAAAGAAATGGGGGGAACAGAAGGGAAGAATTATATAGAAAACTACAAAAAAATGTTACAAAACGTACAACACCAGGGATTCGCTGGTCGTCACCGACCCAACTACTAATCTGGCGGTATGTAGCTTAGCTATGGGGGAGCGGACGGGACCCCGCGTTTTCTACATCCTATGGTCGTACGTGCTAGTAGAGGCTGTAGCTAGGTCTATAAGTATCGTCACGATGGGTACGTAGGTATGCTCAGCTGGCTACTTAAGGACTCTAGGTGGTCGTTCGACGTTGGATATTTTCAAAAAGAAATAAGTAAAGTCGAAACGCCACTCGATAGGGCTCTCGTACAATTGTTCTACGAAGGCGTTATATAGTTAATGAAACCCTCAAAAGATACCTTCTTACGAGAACCTACGGATTGTCGTGAAGCTTTCTCACTGGACCTAGATTTTACCAATTAGACTCACGCTAAATCTAAGCATAATATTCCGGCACCAAAGCTCGGTAATCGTTTGGGATTTTAACGGGCCCATTGTGTTCTAGTACGTATCACACGCATACTCTGCCTAGGGTCCCGGCTGTCCATGCAAGCAAGGCTGCATGATGCGGTGGTTTCCGGCCTCAATTGCACACTATGGTCGAATGGCGAGTTAGAGAAATGGCTTGACCAATATTAGTGGTAAAGCTGCGGAAGAACGCGTCAGCGTAGGAACCCACCTCCCACATCCCGATACCAACTTTGAGGCTCTTCCTAGGCCCGTCACCAAGCAACCGATGTATAGCCTCAATATCCAGAGGCCTGCATTTCATTGCCCAGGCCCATTTCGGCGGGTTAGCTGAATTCGAGGCAGGACGGATAGCTGCGTGGGTCGCTGACGAATCGGTCTAATTTACACAACACCCTACGCATGTCTTCGTGCCCATCTGTAACGCTTCAAGATTGATGCTCATTGGTGGCTAAGAGAACCTTGGCATCAATGAAAATGACCGGAACGATAACAGGATGGAAAGAATCCTCCATTGTACGGAGACGATGATGTGTCTTACGGTCTTCATGCCTCTCTGCCCAAAAGGTTTAGGGCTTAGACGATGATGATTGTGAAAACATGAGATCATATCAGTCGTCTACAAGTGTGGGTAGGAGTTTATATAAGTGAACGATGAACCGGCCGAAAAATTAACTATCTCACTATATCCTGCATCAAAGTAGCTTACAATTCGATACCATCGTTATTCTCGTTCGATCACTTCATCGATCCAGTCCTGCACCGCACCCAATTCGACAAGATGGTTGCTTTTCCCGCCGTCATCCTAGCTTCGGCTTCCCTTCTTGCCGGCTACGCAACTGCCCACCCCGGTGAATCCCATGATGCTGCTCACATGAAGCGAGAGCTTGTTGCTCGAGATAACGCTGCCTCCGTCGGTGCTCGCTCTCTCGGGGCCTGTTCGAACTCAGCTGCCTCACAAGCTCTCAAGGCCCGATCAGTTAAGCGTCGTGCCGAAGCGGTCCAGAATATTCGCCAGAAGCGCGGTCTCAAAACTCGTAAGTCATAAATAGCTCGAAAAAAGATCATCGAGAATTAATTTCGCTGACCTGGCTATCAGCTGCCAGGAAGGGCAAGAGGGCGCTTGAGGATCTGCAGGCATATGAGGCCATCAACCACAATATGACGGGTCAATACTCGTACGATATGTTCACGCCGCTTGAGGATGTCTTCAGTGCCAACACCAGCTGTATTCTCGCCCCTTATGTCACGGATGGACCTTACTACGTGGTGGGCGAGAAGTTAAGATCAAATGTCAAGGACGCCGAATTCAGCGAAGGCATCGATCTATTCCTCGAGGTGCAATACATCGATGTCAACACTTGTGAAGCCGTCCCCTCTGTTGCAATCGACATCTGGAACTGTAATGCCACTGGTGTTTACTCTGGCGTTGAGTCTGGCCAGGCTGGTTTGAACACAACTTTCCTACGCGGCATTCAGCTGACAGACTACGAGGTGTCGCCAGCTTTGAGACTATCGTAAGAAATCTCAAGAATATCTATACTTATCACTAGTTAACACTGGATCTAGTTCCCCGGTCACTACTCCGGGCGTGCTGTGCACACGCATTTACTTGCTCACACCAACGCGAGCGTCCAGTCGAACGGTACCATCTCGGTTTGGGGTGCTCCCGTGGCACACATCGGACAGCTCTTCTGGCCCGACGACTTGCGCGAGGAAGTCGAAGCCACTGCTCCGTACAACCAGAATACGCAACCGCTGACAACAAACGACGAGGATATGTGGGCGGTCCTACAGGCTGACGAGAGCTTCGACCCCATCCCGCAATTCGTTTACCTTGGTGACAGCATCGAGGACGGTCTTTTCGCTTGGATCCAGATCGGTATCAATGGCTCTGCCGACTACACCACGGACCAGTACTATGGCGTTGCTGCGTATTACGCTGAGGATGGTGGTCACTCCACGGGCTCCGCGGTGGCGTTGGCGGTGCCCTGTGGTAATGGCACGATCCCGAGTGGATTCCCAAGTGGCTCCATGTCTGGTCCAGCCCCTACTGCCGGTGCCTAGGGCTCGTGCAGATGCTGAGAGTACAATAAGAAGCATTTGGTATACGATATAGATTTTTGGGACCAATGAAACATTTCAAGCTCTTCAAGTATAAATATGAGAGTGCAGGAAATAGTGTTATTATTTATCATGTCATATTCGCACTGATCTTTCAGTATCGCCCAATCCCAAGTCATGAATATCGCCTATAAGCCGGAGTAGTTACCGCACATGACACAAAATCTCACCACTAGGTATAATAATGAATGCGCCCCTGGTCTCGCCCCATTTCCGCCAAGAATCCGATATATGATCCAAATCCTCCTGTGTCGAGATGCCCTTCTCGAGAGAAGTACTCGCATACGATGACTTCAGTGCACGATCAGCCCAGGTGTTGGCCCAGATAACCGCCTCATCCTCCTGATAGTTCCATAAGCCCCATGCGAAGGTAATGTCTTCATACTGAAGGCCGGCCTCCTCAGCCCAAGCCTTTATGTATCTCCCTGCTTTTGGCTGAACACCGGTTGCCTTGAAAATCGCCATGTGGACGTCCTCCCATTTTTGGATGCCCGGAAGCTCAGGATACCACACCAAGGCGCTGTAGTCGACCTCTCGTGCGGCGACGAGCCCGCCTTCCGCGTCACCCGGGCCATTTCTTTTAGGATAGCAACAGGTCATGGACTGGTGGCAGGACTTGATGGCAGTACACTATGTCGAACTCGCCGTCGCCGAATGGTAATTCATTAGCGTCGTTTCGTTGAAATGTTATATTCCCTTCTATACCACGCTCACGAGCCAGCTCCCGCGCCTGTGATAATACGTCGTCTACAGAATCGATCCCGATTACTGAACCTTGTGGCACCAGTTGCGCTACTATAGTCTACAGTTAGTTGTTCCCCTCTATGAATGCTTTGTAGGATTTCAAAGACTTTGAAAGTGTCTAACACGAGAGACTGCTTTCCTCCACAGCTACTTTGCCTCCTAAATTACCAGAAACAGGACAGAGAAAAGATGAAAATACAGGGTATCTCTTACAATCAATCGTGATCGAACCAGGGCCACAACCAACGTCAAGGATTCGGTAGTGTGGTTTTATATATGGGATCAGAAATGCCGCCGAGTTTTGCGCTGTGCGGCGCGCATGTGATTTGACGACCGAGGCGTGATGGCCATGAACATAAACAGCCCTAATAAAAACCTAGGCGTTAGAAAGAATCAATCAAGGTGAGATGCTGATTTATTCATAAAAATTTAGAGGTGTGAAAGAGTACGCAATGACAAAAGCTTTAGTAAATCTGAAGGGGGAGGGTTACTGCTCTGGCATGGTTCTTTCAGCACACTGTTAACGAGGAGGCCTGTTCGTGTAGGTTAAAATAGTGTATGGTGAATAATGGTGTAATTTTCCTTCTGTTAGAACATAAGTTTTGAAAAGAGTAAAGCACGAACTCTAATACTTATTTATACTCAAGAATACGACAGCGATTCGGAATAGCATCAATCCCTATAAGTGAGGGTGGTCCACTGTTGGGGAGGCCGATATCGCACCAACTGCCTTAACCCAGAAGGTTGCCTCATTAGGAAATCCTGAAGACCACTTCTTTCATTACTTTTCAGACCCGAAGAAAAAGAGCCACTTACTTACTTAAAAGCATGACATATTCCAGATCAAGGCCTGGTTACCTAGGTAGTACAAAAGACTGTTATAGATGTATACCTCCAGAGGACCGGATGATCTGTAGTGTCCTTGTCTACCCGAGCAATTTGAACTTCGTGATCGATGGAGCATTCTCTTGTTGATGCGCTTGAATCTCTACAAAACCGGAATGGGGTTGAAAATTGTGCACCAGGGATCGTACGTGTAGGATTTAAGAAGTCCCCTATATATTGTGGTGTAGTACGACTTTTCACACAATGCGACTAGACATCGCAAATATCACATCACGGCGCCATCGACACAGTGTGGCCAGTCATGATCAAATCTCGCCCACCCGCCATCCGGCGCCTCGCTCATCTGTAGGTTGTGCACAACCATATCATATGCGCCATCCGGGGGTGTCTTCCCCTGGCACACGTTCCCTCCCATAGCTATATTGAGAAGAACAGTCCAATCCTCGATAGGCCGCGTCCCGGGAGGCATTAAGTTCTTCATGACGGGACGCCCATCAATATACCACATAAGCCTCCCGCCCCCTCTGACTTGCCGTCCCTCGAACGCCTGTCCCGCTACACTGCCAGGCGAAGTCGTAGCGGATGGGCCGGTGTGGCATATCCGGGATCTTCGTGCCACGAACGAGGTGCTTCTGCGCGTCCTCGGCGTTGTAGAACCCCCAGTGCAGACAGGAGTGGTTCTCGCAGTCGCCGTTCCAGCTCTCGGCAATGTCCACCTCGCCCTCATGCGGCCACACGAAAGGCTCCCGCGGCAAGAGCCAGAACGCCGGCCAGATGCCCTCCACGCAGGGGAGGCTGAGCCAGGCCGTCAGACAGCCGTCGCGACGACCCAGAGTCGCCCTGCTCACGAGCCGAGCCGACGTGTACCGCGCTTCGGGGTCTGGGTGATTCGATTGTGAGATGGCGCGTAAGACTAGTTTGCCGTCGTGCGTGTAGAAGCTATTTGCGCCGTTTGACGTGTAGTTCTCGAGCTCGTTGTTGCCCCATCCCCATGGATCACCATGCCCTTGCTTGTGGTCGAATTCCTGCGATACCGGGATGCCCGGGTTGAAGTCCGGGCGCCAGTACACCCTCGGGCCGCTGGACTCGGCCGACGGAGTTGCCGGCGGCCTGGAGTGCGATGGAATTGGAGGTGGCCCGCCCGGGCGCGTGTTGTAGTTCGGCTGCGGAGGAGCTGGCTGTTGCCATTGCTGCCCCTGATGAGCCGGAGGCGGCGACTGCCAGTGCCCGGGCGGTGGTGGCTGCCATTGCCCTTGAGGCTGTTGTCCAGGGTAATATTGTTTTGATGGTGGGCCTGAGGGTGAGCTCCATAGCTTTGCTGGTGTGCGTTCTGGCCGATGGGTAGAAGATTGTGCTTCCGGTTTAGCTCTTCCGCCTTTCCCTTAAGTTGGTTGAAAAATGACATTCTATCAGTTCGAGACAGGCAAGTATGAAATTAATGTTCTACGCTATTAAACCACCGGGCTAAAAGAGGTAGGAGAAAATGGGCTGTGATACCTAATTGAAATGACTGTGCTAACTGCCGGCTTTACTAGGCGCAGGATAGATATGTTAACGCTCACTTGCTGAGTCTGTGAAGTCATCATGAATAGAGGGGCTCATTCGTCACGCTCTGTGCGCACAGTGCCTGCTACACAGTCTCGCTGAGCAATTGGTAGCAGTTGTTTACAGTATCAATACAGACGGAGCGAAGTAACAACAAAGTTGAGTTGCAGAATAATGGCCGTAAAACATTTCTCATGATTGCAATACAAAAAGCGGGAACCTACAGCCAAGGCATGATTTATTAGTTTTACTACCTACTTCATGGAATTAGTCTGTTGCCCGGTTGATGAAACCAGCCTACCGTGTAGGTACTGTGTAATAATGACTGACTTCAAGTTTGTGGAATAATTTATGACGACTTTGGCTATTTATATCCGAAGTTGGAGTGTTCCATTATGACGGTTGTTTATAGCTTTCGTAAGTTGGGTTAGGCCTGCCACATAGTGTAGTTGAATCCCGACACCTGGATCCATGCCTCCTTTCCTAGTAGCAAGTGTACAATCGTCGGTCAAATGAGCTCCCAAAGATATTATTTGTGCATGGGTTTGTTTCACCTTATAGGCCTCGTATTTCGTGGTGATAGGAGATAATACCTACCTACTTTATCTGCCTGGACGACGGTTGCGTAGCATGAAAACCAATATAAATGCATATCTTCTCATATATGTCAGCAACTTCTGACTTGGGTGACTTAACTACAAGTGGTGTCTAAAGAGGCATACAAGTACTGCTCTTGGTCCAGGAATATTATAAACTGTAACTAACAATTGATAGAACGAAGCACTACGTAATCTGGTAGATACTGCCTGGATAGCTGGTGTGGTCAGGCGAACCCGTCCGAAAACGGAAATCAACTGAATCAGTTTCTTAAAGATGTCAGGGTCACCATGTGGTTCTTGGCTGTGGCTAAGAACGCGAGTATCCTAGCCAATCAGAGATCTGGTGATAGGTACGGAACCCCACCCGGTACTAAGGTGTCGTCTGGTCTTGATAATTCCGGCAGCTGATGCAGGCAAGTGAGTTACTGGCGTCGTGACCGCTAGGATGGTACCCCGGTCAAAGACCAGGCCCCGAAAGCGCCCGACATGTACACATAAGTAGGTACCTATAAACCACCAACACTCTACCACAGAAACCGGTATTTATATTACTGTATAAATACATGCAATTTTTCTTCCATATTGAAACCCCTTGAAAATATCGAAGTTAAGTTACAATTAGCAACCGTATTTTATTTTTATCTATTTTGTCGGGTTATTATTTGCAGTGTAGAGTTCACAGTGGCTCTGGTACCTCCGTGCGTGTTTTGTGTGTGCTAGTTTCAGGTCCTGCATGCTGCAAGCTTTCCAAGAGGCGCTGTGAGCTTGCTAGCCTACGACCCTCTCAGCACCCGAGACGACTTGCGATTCGGTAGCTGGCAGGGAATAACCATTGACTCTTTCCGTCCAACCTCTTATATCATCTGTTTTGGCCACCCGTCCCACCCGCTTGTCTCCGATTTCTCCTACCCTACCTCAGGTACAAGAGACACTCCTGCCTGCCTGTGTGTACATACCTACAAGTATCTACCCTAGGTACCTTAGCGTAGGAAAAGTGCTGCCCTACCCTGTCGCCATCCCCGTTCAAGTAGAGCTCTCTCTCGACCTGAAGATCAGGTGGTCCAAGACTTCCACGGCTTGCTTTGCTGCCCACCAAACCTTGTCCCTCTTCTACCGGAGGTTATAGACGCATCATAGTCGAGTCGAGTAGCAGGCGGTGCTCATGCTCGTGCTCAACCATCGCGAGCGCCATCATCGCTACTGCCGCTGCCGCTCCTTGCACCTCCTCTCATCACCATCTGGCTCCTGACGCGGAATCAACCGCGGCACCCGCCTAAACGCAAACGCTGTTGGCAAGCTCCACCCTCTTGCTTGCACAGCTTTGGCCTTGATCGTCAGTATCAACACCGGTCTTTCCTCCGTCCATGTCGATACAGTAGAATCATCATCTCATCTCACCTTCGCCCCTCGCCTATCGTCCGTCGTCCGTCGTCCACCACTGTGCCTCACCACGTACAACCGGCCGCCGACCGATCGACCGATTCCTATCGTTCTCCAACCCGTCCTCCATTCGCTACGCTCTAAGCCTGTCACCATATACCGGCCAGTCACATCCAACGTTTGCCGAAGATCCTCTTTACGCAACCACCGTTCATCATCGCATTAAGCCGCCCATAGGGTGCCTGTCTCTATTGACTGTAATCTACAACCAACACATAATAATCATGGGTGCTTGCCAGTCGTGTTGTGGAGGTATGTCTCCCATACATGAATTGGTTGAGTGGCAAATGCTAAGTTTAACCAGGCAAGTCCCGCGATGGACTCTACGAGCCCGTCTTAGCCGACAGCGAGCGTGAAGCTGTCGCGGATCTGCTCCAATACCTCGAGAATGTGAGTGTGCAGCTCTAGCGACCTGAACCTCAACGATACGCCAGAGCTGACCATGCCATAGCGCGGCGAGACCGACTTTTTCTCCGGTGAACCGCTTCGTGCTCTTAGTACACTCGTGTTCTCAGAGAATATTGATCTGCAACGGAGTGCAAGCCTCACATTCGCAGAGATCACTGAACGGGGTAAGTTCCTCGTAGGGTTGCTGTGTGGATGCGAACCACCCTCGGCGCCTCATCACATATCCTCCTCAGGTTAAGAGCATGCAGCTGACAGGTTTTAAGATGTACGCGAAGTTGATCGAGATACCCTCGAGCCTATTCTGTTCCTTCTCCAGAGTCCCGATATCGAGGTACAGCGGGCTGCCAGTGCTGCCTTGGGGAACCTGGCCGTGAATAGTAGGTTCAGGCTCTCACGGAATAGCTTCTAGAAGCTCCCACTAACGAAACAATGCAGCTGAGAACAAAGTTCTCATTGTTCAGCTGGGTGGCCTAACACCCCTTATTCGACAAATGCTTTCCCAGAACGTGGAGGTTCAATGCAATGCTGTTGGATGTATCACGAACTTGGCGACACACGAAGAAAATAAAGCAAAGATTGCACGATCTGGAGCCCTTGGACCACTGACAAGGCTAGCTAAATCGCGGGATATGAGGGTTCAACGGAATGCTACCGGCGCACTGCTCAACATGACCCATTCAGGTAAGGATATCCCTTTCTTTTCGAGTGTCCATGGTCTAACACCTGATCAAAGATGAAAATCGCATACAACTCGTCAACGCTGGGTCTATCCCTGTGCTTGTACAGCTTCTCTCTTCACCTGATGTCGACGTGCAGTACTACTGCACAACAGCTCTCAGCAATATTGCAGTAGACGCCACCAATAGAAGGAAATTAGCTGCTTCGAGCCGAACTTGTCCAATCTCTAGTTGAGCTGATGGACTCTTCGTCTCCCAAGGTGCAGTGCCAAGCTGCTTTAGCATTGCGAAATCTGGCCTCGGATGAAAAGTATCAGCTCGATATCGTTCGGGCTCAAGGCCTCAGTCCCCTTTTGCGTCTGCTACAGTCGTCTTATCTCCCTCTAATACTCTCCGCTGTTGCATGCATCCGGAATATCTCTATCCACCCTATGAATGAATCGCCCATTATTGAGGCTGGGTTTTGAAGCCTTGGTAGACCTGCTCGGGTCCACAGAGCATGAAGAAATCCAATGTCACGCCATATCAACGCTTCGAAATTTGGCTGCTAGCTCTGATAGGAACAAGGCTCTTGTGCTAGAAGCTGGTGCTGTTCAAAAATGCAAGCAGCTCGTCCTGGATGTTCCCATCACTGTCCAGTCCGAGATGACAGCGGCAATCGCTGTATTAGCGTTGTCCGACGATCTTAAGGCGCATCTTCTGAATTTGGGTGTATTTGATGTGTTGATTCCTCTAACACACTCCCCCAGCATCGAGGTGCAAGGAAATAGTGCCGCGGCTCTGGGCAATTTGTCTTCCAAAGGTAAAAGTTTCTGACATGGCTGGAGTATCCAGAGAGCTAACGTAACGCATAGTTGGAAATTATGCCATTTTCATCCAAGACTGGTCAGAACCTAATGGCGGTATCCATGGCTATCTTAGCCGATTTCTCGCTAGTGGCGATGCTACATTTCAGCACATCGCCATTTGGACACTCCTTCAGTTATTGGAGTCCGAAGATAAGACTTTAATTGGCTTGATCGGTAAATCAGAGGAGGTTGTTGACATGATCAAGCAAATCTCGAATCGACAGATCGAATCCGACAACGAGTACGATGAAGACGATGAGGGTGAAGTGATCAACCTCGCCCAGCGTTGTTTGGAACTTCTGGGTCAGAGCATGTCAAAGGCACACATTGAAGGATAATTCTCAAGTGGATATCCTCATGCGCCACTATTTGCCATGTCGATACTTTCCAGCGTTATTATATTTAGGTTACTCACAGCATCCCAAGCGGACACGGCGGGTGGGCACGGCGTTCGAGGCGTAGTATATTTTGCCAGCGTGCGAACTCTAGACGAAGGCCACATGTGCATGGCTTTGTAGGAGTCGAGTTCAAGGTTTCTTACGTGGCTGCATATCTGCATTGGGTGGCCCGCATTGCGAGTCTGGCGTTTTGCAACCGAAATTCCCGAGCGAGTGCCTATGTATTTGGCCTACGGCGGCTTAATGAATAGGTTGGCGAGAACCCCCACCCAGTGTGATGATAGATTTCTCGCCCGGGATGGCTCTGTTTTCAAGGTAGCAGATTTCCCGTTCAAGTACTTTACACCTTTGTAATTAGATACTAGTTTTCAACCGTGATATCCAGTATTCCCAGCTCATCCTCAGAGACACCCTATAGTAATGCAATCGCTCGCCACCCGTATTGTACAGATTACTTAATACTGCCACCATTCAGCCTATCGATCGTCTTGGAGGCCCTGGGAAGAGGAAGCGCTTAATACGGTATGTCAGCAGGCTTCTGCAGCCCGTTCTCAACCTTTGTGAACCAGTTCATAGGGTTCAGGCCAGTGAGTGATGCCCTGGCAATAATTTTGCCTTTAATGAGAGCCAGGGGTACAGGGCCGAAATCGCGACTATCTCGTGACCAGGGTAAGTTGTCACCGACGAGATAGCAGTGACCTTTAGGTACCTAGGAGGAGGTAAGTTTATTAACTTTTCTCTTCTGTTTCATTGTGTATGCAGCAATAGTAATCCCGTTTCCAGACTCTTGTTTTATAAGTCGATCGCACTCAGGGCGGTTTGAGATGGGGGACTTACTTGGATCATGTTCTCGTTCCGACACTACGTGCCACTCGATCGACTCCGACAGCACCACCATCTCCGGGCTCATGATGTGCCACAGGGCGCACGGCGGTCGGCGGCGGCGAGTTCAGCAAGACGTAGTCCCCGGGCATGCCCATGACGCGCTTGACGCCGTCCTCGCCGGGCTCGACGGGGATCGCATAGACGACGCAGTCGCCGACTTGCACGCCCCGGCCCCGGCGGTACCGCTTGTCCGTCACGAAATGCTCGTTGGTGGCCAGGAACGTCGGCAGCATCGACGGCCCCGACCCGAGCCCGATGCTCACCCGTATGCCCAGATGACGTGCGCGAGGGCGAAGCTCTGTGCCGTGGCGAAGAGTACGCGGAAGGGATGGCCTAGGAAAGGCATTTTTGAGGTGTGAGAGGAGTGGTGGCGTGTGAGGCGAGTGATGCCGAGAATTACTTGTTGAAGGTATTGAAGCTGAAGAGGGTTGATGATGAGGAAGGCTACTTCGGCTTCTTTCACCGATACATTTTTGGGCCGCTGGGGCGGATATCTAAAGCTGAGGCTGGCTTCTTAGGAACCTCAATGTTAACCAAAATTTAGATTAGAAGAACTGTGTGACGGAAATTGATGCTGAGCAACTGTGGCCTACTTGTATGTAGAGACAGACAACTTAGCAAGCTTGAATGATATCGTAGGGACCAAGTCTTGGCGTTTTCTGGCTAACCTGGTACAACCTAAAACTTAATTGGCTCCCGAGCTTGATGCTAGCTACCTAGCTGCAGCTCCATCAACCCCCCAAAACTCAACCCTGCAACCCACGACTGCAATACGATTGACTCGCCGCTGGACGGAGAGTACGACAGCGTTTAATTTTAATTTCTTTTTTAAAAAAGACGAGAGAATCACGAAGAATGAGACACACACAATGTCTCTTAACCCCTGCGCGGGCTTTACACCGCGGGCTGCTACTCGAACTTGCTAATACGGCAAGCAAGAGCAATGGCGTCTCCTCCTCCTCCGCAGCCCTCCCATCGTTTCGAAAACACACATCTCTCCAAACCTCGAAGCACGCACGCGGCCGGGAATCACCACCACCACCACGCCACGATGTAATCACGCCCGTGCCTTCACCACCACCACGCCCCGAGCAGCAGCATTTAAGCGGGTGGCAGGAAGCAAGCGGATGGTAGGAAACAAGCAATTGCGCGACAAGGACATCCCGTACCACTGGGTGCGGGTCGCAGGGGACACAAATGTGCTGTCGGAGCCCCAGCGTCTCGACGCCGTTCTCAGGAGCCTGCCGAAGGGCCACAGTCTCGTCATGGTCGCGCCCCTCCGCCCACGCCACACCAGAAGCAGGAGCGCCGGTCACGATCCAGCCGAGCGCGGCCATCTGCCGCATCATCGACGCGGTGGCCGAGGCGGCGGCGGCCAAGGAGGCGGCCAAGGAGGCTAAGAGGATGGAGCGGGACTCCAAGACGCTCGAGCTCAACTGGGCCACGGCGCCGAATGACCTCCGGCACAAGATGAAGCGGTTCGAGGAGTTCCTGGGCAAGGGCTTGCGCGTGGAGCTGCTCTTGGCGCGCAAGAGGCGCACTCGCAAGGCCACGGACGACGAGGCCGCGGAGCTCGTCAGGACGGTCCGCGAGGCTGCTGGAAACGTCGACGGCGCGGTCGAGTATAAGAAGTCCGATGGCCAGGTCGGGGGGTGATGAGGCTGTTCTACCAAGGTAAAACGGGCAAGAAGAAGGATAAGCCGTTGCCTGATGAAGATAAAGGAGAAATAAACACTGCTTAGAGACGCTTTGAAATGTACCGCTTGAGTACTGGCGAGTGAGAAATTTCGCCCTTGGCTCGTATCCGAGCCACCATGGAGACGGCAATTCACTAACATCGTGTATAGAGTTGATGTATATCAATGTACACAATAAATAAATATGATACAGATGATATCATAATGATATTATGGTGTTATTCATTGACATATCTAGTTCGAAACATATCATGGCCAAATGAGAACGAGCAAGATTGCAAGTTCCAAGGCTGCCCACCCTCCAGAACGCCAAACCATGCACCGTTATATCCAGTCATATCCGTACTATATCATGAGTAGCCCAATGCAATTAATCGATCAATCTGTGCTTTCATATTGACCAAAATCCTCCTCGAATGAAGCAATCCCTATCTACCTAGTCTTTCATAACGAAGAAGCTGCCGCCTAACACACTAAACAGAATCGCGGTGGTCGCGAAACCAGCCGCCACGCGCTCGCCGGTGCTTATGGGAGGGAGCTCGGGGAGCTTCGAGGCCGTCGCCGCGCCGGCGTTCACGTTGCCTATCGAGGTCCCGCCCGTCGAGGCCGTGGCGGGCACCTTGGCGACCTCGGCCTTCTTGACGAGGGTGTACTGTATGGCGGAGAGGGCGCTCATCTGCTGGCCGACGCCGACGAGGCCGTCGAACTTGTCCCTCTCGGTCCACCGGAACCCGCACGCGGTGCCGGGGTCGCCGCGGAACTCGCTCGCGGCGGCGACCCGGAGCACTGCAGCGCGGCGGCGGCGGCGCTCGACTGCACGAGCGGCATCAGCGTGTCGAAGGTGAAGGGCGCCATCTGCGAGCTGGCGGCGAACCAGCGCATCAGGTAGCCTTGAAGCTCTGCTGGTCGACGTCGCACTGGGTGGACGGCTCGCACGGCTGCTCGACGGCGACGCCGTCGACGAAGAAGTGCGCCACCGTGCGCTGCACGAGGCCCTGCGTCCGCTGCCGCCAGACGTCGCTCTCGGTCACGTTGTACATGACCGCCGCCCCGTGCAGGAAGATGCCGGCGTTGTAGGTCCACTGCGCCTGGCTGATCTGGGTGCACCCGTCCTCGACGCCGGCGCCGTCGAAGATGTTGAAGTCGGCGTCGATGAACTTGACCTCCGTCATCCAGTCCCACACCTTCTCGGCCCAGTCCGCGTACGTCTGGTTCCCCGTGTACCGCGTCAGCCGCGCGGCGATGTTGAAGAAGCACCCGTTCGAGATCGAGTTCTTGTAGTTGAAGCCGTTGTTGAACGTGAAGATCTGCCACCGCAGTCCGCCGTTGCACGTATCTGGGTCCCAACGTTCCACTGTGATATCTCGAGTCAGCTATTTCTGGGGGAAGCCGGTTTGGAATTATCACAACGGCCACGTCTGCTATTCAGTAGCTTCATATCATAGCCGTGTAAGCATAGAAACATCGTGTGCTTTACTCACCATACTCGTTGAACACCGCTTGTGCGAGTGCTAACCACTGTGGCTGATCAGCCGGGGGTTGGGGAAATTGTTTTCCGCCGCTGACATGGCAGCCATGGCCCAAAATCCCTGGTCATCGTTTCCCAACGTCCTTGTTTGGTTTGTGGGCATATAATCCTTGTCATCGCCCGTCTGATGAAGCATTGCTTGAGTCGTGACGTCGATGTACGATTCATCGCCCGTGTAAAACCAATAATCAATCATCGTCCCGAACATGGCACCAGCTTCCCACCCTATATAATTGTAAGTTGTGAAAGGCAAAACATAGGTAGCAGGACGTACAAAAGTAAGGATCTGGTAGATTGCCCGGCGTATCGCCTGTGTTATTACCAGTGTAGTATTTTAATAGACCATATGCCACTGTGCTTGCTGCTTGCTTGACCGAATCTAATCTAGTTAGTTTCTCTCGACATAGAGTTACATTTGTAAGAGAATCATTTACCATCACTAGAAAAATCGACCTGTAAACCACTCGCAGCACCGGCTAGCAAGCTGATTATGCTTGCCGCCCTCATCATCCGTACCATGTCGAGAGGCAACAGAAACCAATAGGCCAAAATAACCAAAACAACAATTTCCAACAGAGTAAGAAGATGTATATCAAGCGGCGAAACCGGCGGAATTATTGAGATTAGGGAAGATCCTAATAATGAATCTTTCCGAATGAATGATCGAAATGTCGTCGGCATGCAAATCGAACCACTGTACTCAAATTTCTATAATTTCTTTCTAAATAAATGAACTTCGAAGCGTCGAGCAAGAAAGTAAAAAGGTCACCCGGACGAAATGAAGGTATAACAAAATAAGACTCGGCCAGGAGCAAAAAGAAGGGAATGATTGAATTAGAGGAGGGTCGTTGGCAAGCAACGGTGACCCAAACAATAACAAGAATGAAAGAAAAATAAAAGAGACATTGAAGGAAACCTTAACCTAGCGAGGTCACAAGAACTGAATTAGCGAAAGAAACAGAAAAAGGAAAAACAAAAGATCTAGAAAGGAAACATCTCAATCCCCATGCCCATCCAATAGCAGGCTGACCTAAGGGACAGGCCGCAGCTACGGCGGGAGCCATCATCTATTCTGCAACAAGACGTGGCACTGGGCGTTCCTGATGGGATGGCGGACCTGCAGGTACAGATTCCAAGTTGCATCCAGTCCTCGCGGCCTGCACTATTCTGCGAGCTGCAGGCACGCGACGGGCGCTACGAGGCTGTGTCGTTTTGTGGTCGGGTGGTGAAACTCGCCAAGTATCAGACGGGGTCTCAAACCATTCACCGGTTTGGGGACGGCGCCTGCTAATTTTAATATGAGGGCTACTAAAAAACGACAACATAGGAAACAAGAATATTCGTGTGTTGCCTTTATGATCTGATGTGTTCGTAGATCTCTTCGGCTTATGTTGGATTGCTGCTGTGCATCAATAAGCTTCCTCGTTGATTCTATCCTATACTATCTGTATACTAGAGATAAATAGCACCAAAGAGGTGAGGGGCGGAATTGTAGACTTGGAGGCGGCCAGGGTGAAAACCGACCTCAGATAGTGGGTCCGCCATTCCAATCGCTCCGCCCTGCAGTAGCTTCGTTAGGCGCCTACCTACACAGTAGGTGTTTAGCAAAAGAAAAACATGCTCTTCGTAAAAAACCTCTGATATACTACACGTTGCGCAGTTTTAACTTAAACCCGTTCATTATAAACTCTTTTAGAACTTTCCGTAGAAATTGGTATCAAGCAAAGATCGTAATCCAGGTAAAGGAAGTGGACCATCTTCCGCCTTTACGTTTATGTACTGTCATGTCCCCTGGAAACCGATACAAATCGCTTATGCCTTTCGCTTCTTTAGCGGGGGCGCTTCGTCACTATCGTCATCGTTTTCACCCTCATCTTCGTTCATGTCCTCGTCATCTTCTTCAAAATCGATGTCGCTGATCGCATCCGCCTCTTGCGCTTGTGCTTTTTTTGGTTAGTTAGTACTTGATCTGCTTGTATACGTGATGAAAGTTATCTGTCGGGAGACTCACTAAAATACTTGATGGCGCTTGGCCAGAGGTCTTCATCGAAGGCGACAGCCAGCTCATCGCCATCCGGGAATATCTCAAGAGCTAGAACGTCATCATCTTCATCCAAGTCATCATCATCATCTTCGTCTTCTTCCGTCTCCTTGAATTCGGGCTCCTTGCCCTCGCTCTTATCGGCGCGCTTTTTTTGTCTTCCTGGACTGCAGCGGCGCTCTCCTCGGCAGAAATATCCACGCCCGGAAACCGAACCAGCAGAAGAACGATACACCGCCCAGGCCGAAAGTATCAATCTTCTCCCGGAGAGCCTTTTGGTCGGCCGTCCAACTTTCGGCCCAGTCTTCTTCTTGTCCTTGCTTGCCCCGTTCGCTTGGCTCTGCTTCTTGTCTTGTTCCCAAACTTTAACCACGAGGTCGAGCAATCCTTGTGTCAGGTCCTTTCCGGCCTTCCATTTGATGGGGACAGGCTCGCTAACTAGCGTTGCGTAGCCGTCTTTGGAGCGGCGATACCAGAACTTCTTCTCGAGCACCTCGTCGTCGAAGTACTCGTTTGGGGAGAATTCCAGCTTAATGGCGATGCTGCGCGGGTCACCTTTACCTCCGTTTTCGATCTCAAAGTGAGAAACGGAGATGGACTTCAATGAGGAAAGGAGCACGGCTGAGTCACTGGGCTGGATGTATTGGTCGATATCAGGTGGAGCCTGTTCAACAACCAGAGGCCAGAAATTGGGAATCTTAGCAACGAGCTTTTCCCTCTTCTCATAGATGGGTTTATTGAGAGCGTGTTGGTGGCGGACTGAGAAGGTGTTAGTGAAAACTGTGTGAAGTCTGAAAATAGTATCGGAGCTAGGACCGAGGAGATGGGCACTCACTTATCTCGGCCTGAACATGCTCGAACTCCCTCTCAAGGTCCAGCAGTCCCTCGTAAGTCGCAGTGATCTCTTCAACAACTTCGGCCATTATTATGGAAGTTACTAAGGAGCTGGACACGAATTGACAGGTAGCTCAAGCGTCGGGTGGGACTGAGAAGAAGAGAGAGAAAAACAACAGGTAAAGGCAATCTTCTAGGTGCTAAAAGATTTATACATGAAAAGCAGGCTCGAAAGAGCTATGGTGGAGCCAGGCAATGGGTGCAGAGTTTAAATTTTTATCCGCCGTCAATTTGACCTTATCATTGGTTGACATCCCGGAGCTTGCTATGCAACCCTTTAAAGCATCTCGAGCTATGACCGCCCTAGTGACGTGATCTTAGTGTTGCCAAGGAATCTCCAATGGTCCGACCAGAAAATCCGATTTGAGGCTCTATACCTAGGTAGCTAGGTAGCTAGGCAGGCCCCAAAACGGGAAGTTCAGTCCGAACACGCCCTAGAGATTTGATGTAAGTCAACTGATTTTCAGAAAGGAATAAATTTTTCAGCGAGAATAGCGAGATACCTATAACAGTGACACAACCTTGAAGCAAGGCCGTGGTGTGCAGACTTTATGCTTCTAGGGTTCCCATCCAGGACCCGTTCTCGGGGTCCGGCAGATGGGGGTTCCAGTGGGTCGGGTCTCCACAGACCCCTGCCTCTATGCCCACTAATTAGGCGGTGCAAAAGGCAAATAGAAAAGATTATCATTATCATCTTGAATCTTTATCACAAGGCCATGCGACAGCCCGACGGCTCTCGCGACCATTCGATTTAATACCATCGGGACCCCCAAATAAGCGTCACACATCATGAACAGCTTCCCCGGCATGGGTGCTCCCTCGGGGAGCACATACGACCCCAATGATCCCAACATCAAAGCGGTTTGTACCCTTCGCCCCGCACTGCTGCGTACGACGCTTGCTGACCCAGCTTCTAGCTCAACAAGATGATGGAGTCTTGCTTCGGCAAATCCGCGATATCTGGCGTTATGGGCTTTGGCATGGGTGGTCTTTTCGGAATGTTCATGGCGTCTGTATGTCCTCTCTTCTCCTCGGATTACGAGCGCACCTCCTCGATCTATCCCAACAACCACTTTCCCCGTTTCCCCGGATCTTGCTCTGCGCCGCCGACATAAAACAAAAGACTTCTATACTCATAATTTCTCTCTAGATGTCCTACGACACGCCATTCCACACCGCCGGCGCACCAGGCGCAGCCCCGAAACCCATCGCCGAGCTCCCGATGCGCGAGCAGCTAAAGGTCGGGTTCAAGGACATGGGCGCGCGCTCCTACAGTACGGCCAAGAACTTCGGCAAGGTCGGCCTCATGTTCAGCGGAATAGAGTGCGGGATAGAGGGTTTCCGGGCGAAGAACGACCTCGCGAACGGCGCGCGGCCGGCTGTCTGACCGGCGGCATACTAGCCCGGAGCGGCGGCCCGACCGCCGTCGCCGGCGGGTGCGCGGCCTTCGCGGCCTTCAGCACTGCCATCGATCTCTACATGCGACAACCGAAAGAGGAATAGAAAGGGAAAAATAGAGGAGAGGTAATGATTAGAAGAGGCAGAGAGGGAGGTGGTTGGTTGTACAATTATCAGCTTTGTATTACCTGGCGCACTGGGATCTTGCATAGCATCGCGGCGTTACTTGGGACGACTCATGTAGAACGGTATCACGACATCTCCACTTGGGATTTTGAGGTGTGGTTGGGAACAGGACGAATCACCCGGTCTTAGAGGAATTAGACTACGAGTCATGCGGCGGCGTATAAAGAAAGCTACTACCCCGAGCTCACATAACATTTATTAATTCCACGCTTGTTGTGTATATTCCAAGTGCTTCATGAAGAAGTTATCAACGAATCGGAACAGCGCCATTACCACTAACCGACTAAGTCACTACTAAAACAGATAGTGCACAGTACCACAACGAGTCATGAAAGTGTTTTGCTTCGACAAGAAAGAGGGGATGTCTAAGCCCTTAAAATAAACGTTTAATAACTTCACCGAGGTTCGATAAGATGCGATCTGCTTGCATTCCAAATAAGCGATTCGTGGGCACCGAAAGCAAGGCACCAGGGTTGCCATATCCATCAGAAATAGAAGTTCAGCTGTTAAGCCAAAAGCATGGCCGCATGCCAGGACCAACTAAAACGCAATGTGGCAGGCAGTAGCCAACCCACACCGGTGAACAGCAGTCAAAAAGAACCATACTGTGGGAAATGTTAGCCAAAACCTTCTTTACAAGCTCGATCTCCCCCTGACGCCTTTTCGTTACATATGCAGCATATATGAAAATTGCCACAACTTTCCAGCAATACTAGTTTGTCGAAGTGATTCACAAGAATAAGGTGTGGATAACAAGAGATAGAGAACCGAACGGTGGTACAATTGGCGAGGCGTACTCAGGTGTATATCAACCTAGAAGCATGCTGAGAACTCGAGCATGAGACATCTCTGCAATCGAATCAAATTCGCATATATGAAGTATACGGACAGACATGAAGCATATTAAGGTCCATCTATACGCCCTTCGCCTTCATTTTCGTTCATCATTAACCCTCCCTAACCGTCTTTCCGAATACTCCATGCAAGTGTAAACCGAAACTCCGACTCCTGACTCCAGTATCAGTCTACAGAGTGCCGCCCGCCACTGATCATCGCATATATGCCTTCGTTTTCTGTTCCATCACCAGTCTTCGCCGAGAAAGTCTCTAACTCTCAGTGCCTATGGAAATTTTTGGACCGAGCCCTTCAGGTGACTCAAAATCGACACCTATTTCGCCTGATAGACATCGAAAGTTCCAAATTCCCAGAAGGCGTTCTGGAAAGCGCTCGGGTTATTAGCGACATAGTCCATGCAATTGCTAGGGCCTGTGTAAACGAGTAGTCAGCATCCGTCTCCTCGAGGTCGCCTTCAACTTATCACCGAGCGGAGGAGGTACTCACATCCACTTTGCGCATATACACCCCCAGCATATTGACCGCACAAATCGATATTAGCGATGATGCTCTGGTTGCGGAAATGCGACGCGATGTTGCAGCTCGTGGCTGGGAAATCTGCAGCAGCCTCGCCCCAGGAACTGGGATCGGGTTGTTTGGCTGCGATATCATCGGGAATGGCATCTCGTTTAAACTGCCACATGCGAATGCCTTGATCGCGCCACTCCATCGCCGTGACGCCGCCTTGCTGATTATTGTAGTCTGAACCGAACGAGTTGGTTGGGCCGCTAACGCCGCAGCCCGCATTGTCGTTGGTACCGTTAAAGCAGTTACCGTGCAACGACGAGCCGGTCATTTTTCGCTTGACGCTTACTGAGCAGCCTTTCGTCGTATGCAATGTCATTTGGTTGCCGTCAACAGCCTGATTCACCGCCTCCATCACATCGATTTCGCCATTGTAGGGCCAGTTATTTGGGTCGACGAGCCATAGCGCCGGCCACGTGCCGCAACCGTAGGGTGTATGCTTCACGTCGAAGATGAAGAGACCGCTGTTGTACTGTCTCTTGGACTCCACGCGCACTGAGAAACGACCTGTCGATGCATCGGGGTTCGAACCCGGCCCAACACTGGTGTCCACCCTCAATATGGCCGTGGTCTCGGATGCGTAAGTGAGGTTCTAAAAAAACATGGATTAGTTGATATTGGCATAGCAATATGAAGGGTATAACCATACGAGCTGCACGGCCTGTTCCCTAGGAACATAATGCACGAATCCTTGTGCTGGATCGTACCCTACGAAGTAATCAAAGTTATCGAAAAACGTAGACCCAGAATCTGCGCCTGTGTGTCAGCTAATATACTCGGCGATTCATTCAACCTATCATGTGATAGGCTCGGCTTACACTGATCGGATAATGCGTAGTTGAGTCTTGAATAATTGGGATAACGATTGGCTTCGGTGACCTTGACGGGTACAACGATGATAATGATGAGAATGATGGCAATGACGACACCAACTATCACCCACGTCCTCCTACGCCAGTACCTGGGCTTCCACCACGGCTGATTCTCTGCGTAGCTCATAGTTGGCCGTGAGCTGTGTCTTGTCTGGTAATATGATGACGATCTGGCTGTTCGTTCAGCGGAACCGTTGTCTCTAACTTGAAAGGTAGCAGGTCCAGCCCGTTCTTGATAAGGTGGGGATTTTCCCAACGCATGGTATTTGTAGTTCGTCCGTATATACTGCTGCAATAGGGAACTCTGTCACAACTAAGCGAGTACGACCCGTGCAGCTAACAGGAACGGGACCAAGGTCAGGGACAAGGGGGTAATGAGACACTTTTGGCCCATCAAGGTAATCAATAAGCCGGGTTTTTACTCGAACGTGATGACCTTGGACTTATTCGGCTGTATCCGCTTAGTGCCGAAACCTAAAGAGATGGAAATGGTACGTTTCTGCCTGGACTCTTGGGTATACGCCAAGTCGTATATAATCTAGCAGCGGTGGCGCTGTCAATACCCATGCATGTTTTATTGGAGTCGAGTGCGGCCTAGATAACAACGCGCGCTGGAAAATAGACGGGGGAATACGAGGTGTCGGCCGAGTAAGATCTTACTATTGCGGTTTATGGCGCCCTCAACCAAGCGATTTTCGGCAAGGTTTCTACCGACAGGTCGTAATAGAATGGACGGTCGAAGGAAGGGGGGTGATTGGTGATCGGTGTCAGTTTCAATGCGGACCGAGACCAGCAGCACTTTTTTGAAACGGCTGATACTAAATACTATGTATAAATACTATGTAGATGAGCAAGCAACTACCTACTCACCTTGGGCTTGGGTAGCAACTGCACCTACTCAAGTATTTAACCTTTCCTCTAGCTTACTTATATATGCGACTGCACATTTCACAGATCTTGCTGGAGCTGGCGATCTATTACGCAGGGGACCAATCATGTATATTTGCGAGTTGTGTTTGTCCCTAGTACCTAGGTATTCTGTACTGGAGTACTATTGAATCGAGTTGGTCCGATGCACAACGCAACACATAAGTGGACTTAACATGCCACACGAATTCTGGAAGTGTCAGGTACAACTGCCCAGCGAGCACCCGTGTTTCTAAGGCGAGAAACCTACTAGGTACCGGGAATGTGGGCTGCATGTTTTATACAAGTGCAACGATAACGTCAAAAAAGGTACCAGCAGTCTAAAAGTGGGGGTAACAACGCGTCATTGGGGACACAGCCACTTTGCCCCCACTGTCTGTACAGATGTACTTGAAACGTCAGATAACCTTTTCCGTTGTAATGTACTTAGATAGACGCTTCTTGGGTCATTCTTATTTCGCCATTTTGCCCGCCAAGCGTGAAGTTATCGATTCTCTATAACGGAAAGACTACGGACGCTAATTAAGACACAAGCCATCCCTCGCTCGTCTGAGTGTCAATACTTAACCTCGCATGGATAGCCATGGGTGGGTTGGGCGAAAGCACTTGCCCATTCTTGTACATATCGTCTTATTGTAGTGTACACATTATGGTAGATCAGTCCCTGGTTTGTCGATGTTGTGAACGAGACTGCAACCCAAACCGCAAGACATTTCTACCCTTTATCAAGTTGTAGCTTGAAGGTAGTCAAACATATAACATGTTGACGCCTTAAATATAGTCAAAAGGAAGACATCCGTATTCCCGAATGTCGCTCTGCTCGCTTCATTCAGGCCTGACGTAGAAGGCTACCCATGATGCCGGTACAGCTTAGTCTTCATCTTCCTCTACTCTTGCACGTTTGGGCTCCCTTGATTCAGCATCTTGCAAGCCATATCCCCTCTTGGATGAAGAACTTTGGTCAACTTCAGCCATGAACTTGTCCATCTGGAACGGGTCGTTTGCGCCGTTATCGCGCTCAAATTGAACTGGACCCTCCGAGCCTAATTGAGTTACCGGGTTAGTATAGCTCATCCAGATAAACCAAGGAGAACTTACCTCCGCATCGGCGGTTCCTTTAAATGTGCCACGACCCAAGGCCTCGCCAAAGCGGCTTGTCTTTTGGATCTTGGCCATCTCTCTATCACCAGCAGCCTCGTCATCCAAATCCTCCATATTCTGACTGGGACGGTATATGCTATTGATCGCGTCCTGGGCCGCGAAAAGGGGCTTGTCGTAGGGGTTGTCCTCATTGAAACACTATCAAACCCGCTCGATGTGAAAAGCCGCGAGTCGTACATGATTCCGCCGGCCGTAGGTTTTGCCAAACCAAGCGCAATCTTCTCTGAAATATCACGGTTCTGCTCTCGAGCCATAACTTGCATCCGTCTCTCCGTGCCCATTCGCAACTGCCGTAATTTGCTTCCTCAGCCTGTCGCCTTTCTGCACGTGCCTTTCTCTTTCTCGAACTTTCGATCATCACTTTCAGATCCGGAGTCTGAATGGCTATAGCTTCGTGAACGAGATCGTGAATCACGTGAATCTCGGGAACCTCTCCGTTCGATGCACCAGCTCTCTCCTGTCGGGCCTTTGAGCCAACATTCGTAAACTGTCCTCTTTTTGAGATTTTTCTTTCTCGGCAAGTCGTTGCTGCATAAGAGCGCGTTGCCTGACCTCCTCGCGAGCATGCCGGTCGGCCATAAACAATGCCTCAGAAAACTGCGCGAATTTGTCGTTTATCGTGACATCTTGTAAGCCCCGCCGCTTGCAGCTAATCGCTTGTCCTATTACACTCAAATTTAGTTAACCACTATTTAGAATGTAGTTATAAGAGTCGAGAAGCTCCCAGACACTCTCTTATCCCAAAAAGTGCTTCGAAAGTTGCCACAACAAGAAGAAAATGGTTCCGAGAATCGCTTACCAACGGCACCGTGAATCCTTTGGGGTTCCTGTAACACTTGGAGTCAGTTATTGCGATTTGGAGATGATTTGTAAGGGTTTCAAAGCTTCTGGCCACCATCTTATCCAAAGAGGAAATCTTGTGCTCTAAGAGTTCCCAAAACAAGAAGAAAATGGTTCTAACAATTACTTACTTCCAATTTGATACAGTTGGGGGGATGGTCCATTGCTCTTGGTCCTCGGCACTACAACACTCAAAGTTAGTTATCCCCATTTGAAGCGACTCAGTAACAGGTTTGGGGGCTTTTAGACATTTCCTTGTCGCCAAAAATTGCCAAACAAGAAGAAAAAGGTCCCGAGAACTGCTTACGTGAGTTTCCGGGGCGGTGATCGTAGTACTGGTGGTGGAGGACTTGGAGGGCCCTAAGTATTTGCTGTCAGTTGCGCAATGATAATAAATACTCTAGGAAGAACCTACTCGCGGGATCTTTTTATGCTTAAATTTGGGTGGCGATAAAGGATCTCTCTGGCGCTCCACAATTTTTATTATCCGGTCTTGTTTGTTTGAATTGTCTCCCATTTGGTTGGCAGGCTTGTACCTAACATAACTGGCTTCTCTTCTTGTGTTGATGTTGAGGGTCTTAGGTTTTTGCGCGGCCACAGCAGACCCAACAAGCAGGGATAACGCAGCCTTCGTTTTTTGGGCTGTCTCCTCGATCTGATCCTGACTGGGCCGAGCCAAACTTATCTCTCCCGCATCCGCGCGCTCCCTCAGGGGTATCAGATCTTTGAAATTGGCATGAACGATTCTTTGGTCGCTGTGTCCCTAGTCGCCTGTTAATATGGCACACCAAATGTTGTAGAAAATTTGTATCTACCTGTCTTGCAATCGCATCGTATTTTACCGCGCCGTCAGCCGAAACGTTTATTGCCAGCGCGTTACTTTCTGATGATCCTTTCTTCCCCATTCCCAGGGGGTATTGGGCAATAGGGATCTCAGGATAACTTCCTCCATCAGCAAAATCTAGCTCGTCCCTGGGTCGCCATCCAGATCCGGAGCGCTGGCCATAAGGAGGTGGGCCGCTTCGCCGAACGACCAATGACTCGTCCACCTGGCCCGGTCCAAGAATACGGGGCCTCTCTTTGCGCGTTTACTTCATCTTCCGCAGTATATTTCGGCTTTGGAAGAGCCGCCGACAGCGATTTCGCAGCCATCGCGTGAGAAGGTGCCGTGTCGCGACCAACGGGGGAAGAGATGATTGTCGCGTGGGACTGCGGCGATCTCTACGCGCTTGATATCTTATATTGGCGGCTGAATCTAGGTTCGGTAGATCCTATTTCGAGAGATGCAGCACAGAAGGCGACACTACTGGCGCGTTTCGTTGCGACGTTTTTGGTATGAGGTGGTCGAGTACAAACTAAAGTTCAAGTTCTGATGAAATCTAACTAGATTAACTACAGGCTAAAGGTGGGTCAACACTAGTCAAAGACTGTGGCTGGCAGCTGCGCCACAAGTCCCTAGCACGTTGAAATGCCTAAGTCCATCTCGGTCTCTGTATCAACACTAAACTTCTAACCAAAGTAGATATTGATCAATTGGTCCTACGGGTTCACCTACAAACCAAGCTCATCTACTTCCAAACTGCAAATTATATGAAGCTGCTCTTACGTAGTATATCCTTTCGAATAGCATATCTAGGTTCATCCCCCTCGGGTACCTATGTTAGTGATTGATTTCATCTTTACCCTTGACAGTTCCAAATCCTTTTCGACGCCTATGGTACAGTACGACGCGCCAGATGTCAGCCAATGTCCACTTGTACGCCTCAAAACATGCCTCTTCATTATATAAGCTACCAATCTACTTCATACATAACCCTTTCTCGCGCCTAGACTCATTCGTTAGCGAGCGCATTTAACCTAATATGTGAGATCTTGTAACAACGCACCTGGAGAAAACCTCACGATGAATACTTGGAGGCCCCCATAGCAATCACCATGACGATTTGGATCAAGCTGAAGTTCACAATTCGTGACTCTGTGCTTCGAACGGTACTGAGTTTCGGTTCTCCGTGTGCGAAAGTATTTCTGGTTGCGGGTAATCGTAGAGAGCAGGCCAGAGATTTTGTAGATTGATTCCTCGAGGCGCTAGTTTGTTCCGGCGAGGAGCCTTGCTTCGCAGGAAGCTGTGCGCGCACTTCATCCTCCACCTATAGCAGTGCCCTGTCAGCCATCTCTTCGCCATCCGCATAGTAACGACAAAACAAACCGCGATTTCAAAGTCGACAAATTTCTCTGAGTATGTGCTCATCGCATTGTTAAAGCAGAACTTGTAGTCGCCCATCTCGTTTGCCGTGAAGACAAAATCTCCCTGCCGCTCTTTCTCGCCATTCAAGATGACTTTGTTAGACGGCCCTGTAACTTCGTAATCGATATCGAAGGATCCTCCGGATTGCACCTACAAAACGTTGTCAGTGCGCGTTGGGGAAATTTAGGTCATCTATAACGCACAGCGAAATAGAATGCGATCTTCTGGCCTTGCTTGTGCGGAGATGTGAAGAAGCAGGCCCGCTCGTTGGCTTGCATTTTGTATGTCAAAGCAGTCGCCGACACTAAGGAAACAGCCAGGCTAGGAGCCCGACTGATAATAATGTCGTCTTCATTTTGCGGTGCGTTGGTGGCGGATTGCAAAGTCACCACTGGTGGTGTCTTCCAGTGATCGGAACAGCTGGTCGCAAACACTCTCGACTTGGGGCTTGATTGCCAGGTGTCGTAATGTAGCGGATTATTCCAAGGACCAGTCAGGGGCATCGGTGGAAACAGGAAGTGGGACTCCCTAGATACATCGCGAAGCTCTATCGATAAGGCAATGTTGCATGCATTACATGGTAGGTACCTAGTACCTTATTCTGTACGTGTAGCGGGCTGGGACTAGGCAGGAACTGGACTAGCCATATATAGCAGTTTCATGATACTCACTCTGCTTCACAGTTCAATTAGAGGGGCTCAGATAAGCTCGCTACAGAGCTCCTAGTGGAAACTTTAGTTACGGGTGATGTCGTCACACTGGGAGCATTTTAAGTGCCGGTCATCAAGTTGCTTGCCTTGCGATGTCAGACATCAGCCTTCTTCTGCGAGAATTCAACAAATGCGGCACTGCCTAGCATTCTATATTTCACTTGAATAAATTGATTCCCTCCTTCGCTTTTCTCGGCAACCTTTTTTTTATTACACTCCGCAATTTAGCTAGTGTGCCGCGCAAAACCTTGGAAATTGGTCTGTCTCGTTGTTGTCTCACGCGTCGTGGCTTCGACATGGCGGTGCGAAGTAGAAAAGTAGCTGCTCTAACATCAGGCGGTCTTCGGGCTTCCACCTATTTCTTTCTTCGATGGTATAGTCCATTCTTCCGGTTATGATGTGACTCCGCGATGCTGACTGCTTGCTAGGCCGCGTTCCCTGTAGGTCGACAAGCCCATCTCGGGCATTAGCTACCTGCTACCACAAATCTGCTGCTAACTGCTGACTATGAAAAGCCCCTTCTACCGGCCATTTATACTCTGTTCGCTGTTTATGCGACGGCCTTCGTCTCGAGCTACTTCACCGAATCCAAATACAATGTAGTCGATGAGGTCGATGTGGCAGTGAGAGAGGATGTTCTCAACCAGGATGAGATCGACCAAGGGAAAACGGACGAGGCAATCATAGAAGAGGATGTTGCTATTAAAGAGACGATTGCCCTTGTCGAAAAGCCACCTCGTCGCTTGAAAACCCTCCTCACTGGTGTCCCAAGCCCTACCAGTCTCCTCTTCACAACACTTACATTTTTTATGAACGTGGCATGTGTGGCCATGGTAACTGACTTTGTGTATTCGCCAAAATGGTATCACCCCAGTCACGACTTATCCTTTGCCAGAGTAGGCTATGTTTCCGACACAGAGGCAAAGCTACTGATCCGAGAACCCGACCAGGCGAAGATGCCTATTACAGTTCAGCTTCACATAAAGGATGCTCAGGCACCATTCGACAATCCATTGTGGCAGGAGGTTGGGAGTGTCAAACAAACCACAGAGGGTTCCGATTATACTGCCGTCGTTACATTACCCTTGCTTATCCTAAACAGCGACTATACGAATGGGTTACCTCCAACAACCATTCAGGCCAGTTTACTGCTGCTCCGAAATCTGGAGTCATGCCAGAGCTCTTTGATGGCAAATTCACTTTTCTATCAACGTCTTGCCTCGTTCCACGACTGCCGGTTAGTGGTATTTTCTTCTTATTTTGGCAGCTCTTAGAGTGTGCAAGCATTACTTTTTCGGTTAAGACATGTCTTAGAGTTTCTAAAACCTCCAACAACCCATCCACAAAATGGCCATAACTAACTCCCAAGTTGCAGTATAACCCTCTAGACCATCCATTGGCATTCCCAGGGATGAAACATTTGGCGAAAGTCCTACCGAGCCTCGGCGCGCAGTTCATGCTTTTCCTCGGAGATTTCATAGTAAGTTCTTCTCAGAATCATTTTCATGCGGTTGGTGGGTACTAATCTATATTGTCCATCACGCAGTACATAGAAGTGCCACAACAATTTGGGCAGTCTGTAGAAAATTATAGACAAAAGTATAGACAAGTGTATGCGTCTCCCGATTGGCCTGCCATAGGCCAAAACCTCAGCTGGATTCATGTCCTCGATGACCATGAGATCTTAAATGATTGGGATCAACGGACCACAGGAGTCTACGAAACCGCAGTCGATCCATGGCACCATTACCAGACTGCCGTAAACCCCCCAGAAGCAAAAAGGGCTGGAAGCGCTGGGCTTCTTCCTCGCAGTGGAGCAACCTACTTCTCATTTACTCAAGGCCCTGCATCGTTCTTCATGCTTGACACTCGAACATATCGCTCTAGCAACTCTGAGCCTTTTGATAGCGTCAATAAAACAATGCTTGGGGAGACGCAACTTGAAGATTTCGTCGCCTGGCTACGCCAGCCTGAACCCAAAGGGGTGAAGTGGAAGATTGTGGCTAGCTCGGTGCCATGTAAGTAACTATCGGAACCATACACTACCTTTTTTAGCAACTTTCAGGGCACGAGATTTCCTTTTTGGAACGCAAGAGTGCCCGGAAGCTTCTAAAAGTCTCACAAATGAGCTTCAAATGGCGATAACTAACTTCGGTGTTGCAGTTACTAAGAACTGGAGAGTTAATACCAGAGATACCTGGGTGGCTTTCTCGCCGAGCGTAGGAAGATACTCGAAGCCATGTGGGACGCTGGTGGCCTCGGCATAGGGGTCGTCGTTTTGTCCGGTGACCGCCATGAGTTTGGCGCGACAGCCTTTCCTCCTCCACAGGATAGCAAGTGGCCCGAAGCCGTCACAGTCCACGAATTCTCAGTGAGCCCACTGAATCAATTCTTTTCACCCATCCCTACCTATTTGCAAACAGACGACGAGGATGTGAAGCTGAAGTAAGTTGGTTCAGAATAGGAGTTATGCCTTATAACGCTGACTATTGACACACTCAGATATATCAATTTCGGAAGTTCCAAATTCGGCGCCATTACCATTGAAAAGCTCTCGAATGAGCAAAGTAGTTTGAAGTATGCGGCTTATATTGATGGAACAAACCGGTGGAATTTAACAATTCTCTCGCCAACCACAGCTTATGCTACCGAGTTGGAGGTTCCCTATGGGATAGAATAAGGGGATTTGATACTTCAGTCTGAGATATTGAGCTCGAGACCCATTTCATACAAATTCGGTATCGATTGCTTACAGGGACGTTGAATAGATCGGCCACTGCGAAGGAAATTGGGCGCGTGTTTCGTACTGTAAAATAATTTGTAATACGTGGCACTCACCGCAACTACGGAAATTCTTTCATCGCCATCTTAGCTACACTTCCAATTCTCAGTCAATTGCAACTATCCTGACGCAAACTCACTAGCTCCGTCTCCATATCTCGACCTTAATTTTTACCGAGTCCGATGTTACTTTTTCTCCTTTAACCTTGTACCCAAGCCACGGCTGGCATTCAGGGTCTTCTTCTTGAACTTTCGACTACTACCTCCCGTGGCAACCGTATACGACGTTGGCTGCCGCCTCTCAGTCTCTGTATCCGGCCCCGATCTAGTGCTAATACCGATATCCTAGGAGCCTCATCGCGCTCCTCCTCTACCTCGTAAATAGGTGGTTCGTGAGAAACTGGACGTGGCTGCGGTTTTATCTTGCGCCAGTTGTAAGTAGTGTGTGCGCGTGGCACGTAGTATTGATCTTTAGTCGGCAGTGTGAGTGGTAAGGGAGCAGCGGCTAGATATACAGGATGTATTTGGTTGGGCATAGGAGATGCTGGAAATGCCCTGGCGGGAGCGCCGGGTCCCTGTTACTGACATCGGGGTGAATGCCATTTAATGAATTGGCTATATTGAAGGGTATGCTTTTCCTCGGAGTTGTTTGTCGTTTGTAAATTGATATCTTAGTTCCGGCCCTGCTTGCCCTCGTGTCGAGGGACTATGACCTTTATTCCGTGCGGTAGCGGTATTCCCAGCAGGTAATTTGCCGTCTGGACTCGCACGGACGGAAATGTGCAGCCCTCCATCCATGGGTCGTGGTCCGATTGGGCGCTTGATCAGGGTGCCTGGGAAATAATTGTCAGATTCCCCAAAGAACTTGACGACGGGCCTTAGATACTCTCTTTTGTTTTGCGTACCCGTCCTCGTAGATTTACCCAAGGGCCACGGCGAGGCATTGACTGAATCATCGCGCTCACGTTGCTTTCCGCTTGCAACTTGTGGTCTCGCTGCCTCCTTCCGGATAGTGGTGTCTAGGAATGGACTTGGGAATTGTTGCGGTCCTGTTCTTGCTGAGCCTGGTGATGATAGTGGCGAGGGATCGTATGTCTGTAAGTTGATGGTGGGGACCTGGCTTAAGATCTCTTGTCCCTGCAGATATTGTGGCTCCTTTCTCGTCAGTTGTTTTTCCTATACCAGGCTTATGAGGAAGACCTATTCGAATATTCACTTACTCTCCTAGGTATGTTATTTTGTGTAGGTATAGGCGTCCCCATGTATTCCGTAATCCTGTACCAGATCGTCCGAGATCACCTACCAGAGGCGATTCAAGTGAATGCTTCTGGATATCGCGAGTATCAGACTGCAAAGGTGTTTGTCTCACGTAGATCTTGGATGCCATACTTGCTGGCACTGATCTGTTTTGTTTTCCGCCATCACGAAGCCGATACGCCTCTAAGTCACCCCCACGCACTGGATTTGATGGCCCTGTGCGGTTTGTTTCACCGGTCTGTCGCTCATGTTGTCGCGCTGCATGAAGGCCTTGTTGTTGAATTGACCCGGCTAGCTCATAGACCAAGGTATTTCCCTGACCAATGTCTGGTTGCCCGTCGCCTCTGTTTCTGTAAGTATTTGGACTCGGTGCCGGATCTCGAAGTACATCCGAACGAATTATGTCACCTTGGGCACCTCGAGGTCGAGCATGGCTTGCCGTGCCAGTGTTTGATATAATTGTGGCCGAGGGATCGTCAAACCTGCGTGCAGTATTTCTAAATTGCTCCCCGAGATGACGATCGGAGTGACTCGCTTGGAGTGAGGAGTCCGTGGGATCACGAGGTTTGCTAATGTGAGGGCGGAATCTTCGGAAGTAGAGATACATGAATCCGCTTACAAATAGCACGAAGAATGAAAGTAGTATACCCGATATAACAATGGTCCCTTGACGTGGCACGGGCTTGTTGAAGGCAAGCGTCGACACGATAATAGCACCCACAGAGAAGATAACGAGGCAGAGGCTGCAGAAAGGGATTATCTTGTATGTGATGTCACGTACGACTTTCGTACTATAACTGGTATCACATTGCCAACGTTCTCCTACCATTCCTCTCTCTGCTTCGCCTTCGGCTAACACCAAGTTCGAGCGCGTTGCCATTGTTGAGTCGCTTATTCGAGTCAGGGTATTAAATTGCTCTCAGTGATCAGCTGAGGTGGAGTGTACGACCTCGAGCTGCTTGTATACTCCTGAGGTGCAAGGAACAAAGCAAAGTTAGGCATACTTCGAATCATACTGCATGTTCTACGAGAGACATGTCGACAGTGGTGTTTTATATCCCGAAGCCTACTAGTCCGCTCTCTGATAGTTAAGCTTATAGAATTTAGTAGCAGGTTCCACTACACAGTTGCTAGGCACAATATATGTGCCAATCTTCTGCTATCACATGTAGTTCGTATACTAATACCTGGACAATAAAATAAATATTTGCACATGCAGGTCTATCCTAGGGAGGAATTTAAGCTTTCCCCTCATTGATCGTCGCGTTTCATATAGTTGACAACCTGAAGACGCACGTAAAAGCCAACTTTCCAAATGGAAACTTCTTCTCTTGTTACGCCGTTTGTCAATACAAGAGTAGTCTCTCGTGCGAGTTCGTATGATATGTGTTAGGATACGGATATAATATGATATTTGTTATCACGTAAATGGTTTAAGACTCCTTGTGCCGTAGGCTAGTCCCCTATCTCCGACTGCATATGTATAGATTCTTCGTTCTATGGGAACGGCACCGTGACAAGATGTCACAAGTGATACCTATCTGTGAATTGTCTCGAATAGTAGTTAGTTTGTGGGTTACGATACAACTATATCGGTACTTAATTATATATTATCCAGATGTTCTATTAGCAGCATACCTCAGACTTACACCAGCAATCACGAAATCTCAACCAACGTAACGGAGAACGAACTTCTAATCTCCTTCAGCCACTGTCTTCGTTTCATCTCGCAACTAATTCTCCTAGAGATATCCTTTTTAAGCCAATATTTTATGTCACAAGCGCTCAATAATTATAAGGAGCCTATTCTCCTTGATTTTTCTGCCGAAGATTTGTTAAGACTTGTGTAATCATAGGTAAGTCGCCCCTCCGTCATGAAGACACTATTGTGGAGGACTAGTCAGTTCGTGACTTAGACGATGTTGTTGAAAATATAGGGCTTGTTCATGGCAGGCTCAGATGCAACTGTCACGATCCTTGCAAGGGTAGGGTGTAGACATCTGTTGTTGCACGGAGAGCCAGTGAAGTCATCTACGTGGGCTCTATATGACTACTTGACTATATACAAGAGTCTCTTTGTCCCGGTTGGATCCGTGTGTCTAGATCCCCGTTTCCTGGCATAGTCCCACATGTCCTCTATCTTGTTCTCATTAAGCGGATAATTTCGTATTTACCGGTTAACTAGGTATTAGGAGTTAGCTACCAGGGCAGATCTTATGCCCAAATAATTTGCTATCTAGCCTGTAAAGATTAGGTTGAAATGAGCATCATGCACAGACCTCTGGGTCTGCTCTGGGGTCACCCACTCACAATTCTCCTTAAAAGACTTAACGACCTCTCTCTACACTACTTATACTATCCTCATTTGAATCATATGACAAGTTTAGGAACAAGCATTCATCGCTGTGTTCCATCCTGTGTGGCAACTTTGAACTAAATAATACGACTAACATTTTTGCGCGAGGGTTGTCTATCTATAGATACCCTTGCCCTCATCGTTAGGGGTTCTATAGATGGACGTGGCACTGACATCTTGGCATGTGCTGAGTGCTACACTGTCCAAGTGTAGAACTCTTGTCTAGGTTAGGTAGGTACTTCGTATATAATGATACCGACGCACCTAATGCAGAGTTATAGCCATGGTTCACCTCCCACCAGCTTGCTAACGCTGATTATCAGGGAATAATTAGTGTTGTTGTAGCGGGCAAAATTGAAGGGAATGTACTGTACAGGATGATTTCATCTTTGCTATCGATACGTCGATTAAAAATTTACCTCAAATATCCAAGTCTAGTATGCTCCCTGTTACATACTTAGCTCGCGAGACCATTCTAGAATTTTAAAACAGTGGGTTGGGTATGGATACAGAACATGAAAGTCATTATAATAAGAGAAAGTTGATCTTGAGATTATCATAATTATTTGATTAACTAAAAGTAGGCTAGCTAACCCGCCGAATAATTTGCCCTTGTCTTAACCGATGGGGTCTATATTGAATAGGAATTTTATAGCCAAGGATTTCGAGGTGATCTATTTGTTCACCTGGGACGATAAGATTAGCACTTACGCAATACTAAATTCCACACAGCGGGCACAGACAGTCTACGGTGCGCACATCATGCCATGGTTGGTGGCGCAGTACCACAATATAGTTGATTTTGGGCTAGAATGATAAGGGCCAACTTTAATTATGAAAACTACATGTTTGAAGAACCTTCAGGTTTTTTAAGTGTGCTTTAGATAACTGAAGTGATTTCACCAACTTGTGTGTAAGTGACGGCATTATTTCCGGGATCATCTCAAGACATCACGGCCATTTCCGTGACCGCCCCTTTGCGCACGGCCTCACGCTATGTACAATCTGGATATTACATAGTACCTGGTTCCTTGCTAGTGCCGTTACAACCGTACCAAGCTCTGACCGGGGAACCCGGACAGGGACCATTACCTGGGTGGAGTTGTACTTTGGAAACGTTCACAACATCTGCTGGGTCTTGTCGTCGATCATTGTACTGTTCGGGACATGGGGTTGAATCCCAACTCTGGTTATCTGGGGAAGGGTTTCCATGGAATATCAATATAGGGAACCCCCAAGAACTTTTTACCAGCTGGGTATCCTTCCTCGTGCTCAGCTCTCAGCCTCATGAACCGGTGGGTTGGCACGTTGTCTATCATAATAAGCACACCCGACTGGTTTCATGAGAGAAGACCTTGGTTTAACTTTACAAAACTCATTTTAATTATTACTTTCGCGCCCTAAAGATTGTTGACGCCTGCTTGGTAGAAACAAGACGACATAACTCTCGAAAATCCACGATTGTATCCCCAACTTCCCCATGAATTGATCAAGAGCGCCCTCCAGTATGGCGGCGAATGAGACTATGGCACCGCTCATACAGGGCTTAGTATGGACCATTGCGGGACTATCTATGTTGTTCGTCAGTCTAAGACTGTATATCAAATTCAAATATCGTGGAAAACTATGGTGCGATGACTATGCTCTCGTGGCCTCAATGGTGAGCGTTGATCCAACCGTCTTTACTAATTCTATATTTTCACTCCTAACTTTTGACGGAAGGTATTTCTCCTGGTGAACGCCGGCCTAGTCCAGAGAATAATCGCTTTGGGGCTTGGCATGCACATTGAGGTGATCATCGCCACAATGCCACAAGACCTCCAGCGGATTATCATGTACCTGCAGATTTTATCAGGCGTTGTACGTTTATCGACCAATTTCGCGAGAATCAGCTTTGCGATCACGCTGCTCCAGTTGTCGAATACACGAGAGAAACAATTTGTCTGGTTTACGATCATAACACTATTACTCGTCACAATCCCAGCGATTATTATACCATTTGTTACTTGCATACCCTACAGCAAGATCTTCGACCCTACAGTTCCAGGCACTTGTATAGCACACGGTGTGAGCCTTGGGTATTTTGTTTTTGAGGGAGGTTCGTGAGACTCACACCCGGCACTGGGAAACTAGGTTAATAGGATTATTGCAGCATACACCTCATTGGTTGACTTCTCACTGGTAATTCTACCCTGGCGGATCCTATCTAGATTGCAGGTATGTTTGTTGTTGCATGACATCCCCTTTTGAACTCACTAACGATATGACAGATACGCCGTGTTGAAAGACTGGGAGCAAGTTTTGCTATGAGTCTTGGCGTTCTGTGAGTGCAGGCCTCCCACCTTCAACTTCGCTGGCTAACATTACTAGTTCCGGCGTCGTCACAATTGTGAAGGTCATTTATACAAACCAAATCGCAGATTATGATTTTACTTGTAGGTTGATAGACTGGCATGTGCTTAAAGGGCGTTGGGACTAATTATTCGGTTGAAGATTCCAGTACCGACCTTACGATTTGGAACATGGTTGAGCCTGCGTCGGTCATTATCGCAGCATCTCTTCCTAACCTGCGTGTCTTTATCGCGAAGAGCACGGCGAGCTTAAGAGGCACACTTAAATTGGGATCTAATACAAGGCTAGAGACCCCAAGGAAACCTCAGAAGACGGACGAGGTGGACATCGACAAAGTGCAGAGAACGATGAAGGCGATTTCGGCGGCACCGACACGAGACGAGGAGAAGCTACAGCGTGGATCACGTCAAAGGCAAAAAGCGACGACGAGAGCGAGAAAAGCATTCTCAACGAGGCCGGAGTCCTTCCGATTTCAGGCATTGTGCAAACCAACACTTTCGCTGTTGAATTTAGAGAAGAAAAGGAGGAGTATTTGGCGTCGACCCGCGAAAGCCGATAGCGTCGATGACGATTAACCAATGCAATAACATACGGCTCTTATCTAGCATCCAATTGTCCACATGATATACCTCTATCAGAAGCATGTGGCTAGCGGCGCGGAATATATATAAGAGTACCTAATAAAGCTGTAAGCCGTTGTAGTTGTTGGTGGTCAGCTTAGTTCTGCAGGTGAGATGCCTAGATTCTTGCTATCGCCCCACCTACTAAGTCCCTAAAATATGGTAACGAGCGGGGGTCTACTGCACTTGCATTGGATACAAATATACCTCATAGTAACCGCCTACAAACAAATACAAAACCGTCAGCTCGCAGGTCGGACAAATTGAATCATGGCGTTCTCTTTTCACCATCTTCGACCTCAGGTCATAGGGCGTGTCAAAATGGCACGTTTCCCCATCCCTATGGGTACCCTCTGGTCAGTCAATAACGAGCAAGGCCCTACTTCAACTATGTATTATCTAACTTGTAGGGATGTGACTAAATTTATATCAATGTCTATGTAGTCGACCCTTAAGAAAATACTCGGGCTTGTCAGCCACCCGGACCTGGATTCCAGCCATGGGAGCGCCTACATTCATAGAAGCGGAGAGATGAATCCAAGGGTCTCGTCATTTCAACTACAATCAAGAAACCCTATAATTGGGGAAATCTACTGTGAGTGTTAACGCGCAGTGATAGCTATACTAATCTACTACTATGAAAGATTACTAACTATAAAAAGTCCCTACTTCTGGTTAAGGTTCGCTATGTCTTGATTGCCCTGCCTGTTTAGTTCGCATTGCTAATGTTCCTAAGGGATAACTGCCGATGCGGCCTTTGTGTTAACCAGGATACGCGACAGCGCAATTTCGATACTTTCGAGGTGATCCCAATACGGCTATGATATACCATCGACGTAGATACTAAGTTTTTAAGATACCTTCGAATATCACGCCAACCGAAATGATGGCCGAAGCAAATGGACTCAAAATTAGGTGTTGGTCATATTTTCATTGAGGTCGTACTTGTTCTAATTTATTCCAGGGTCCCACGACTCACATGCAAGTTTTTATAGCTGGGATTTTCTTGAACCGTACATCAAAAAGGGTAAACCGGAACCTGAAGACGCCGAGTTAGTCTTCCTCGCCCCTCCCGTGGCTTCAACTCATAAAGTAGCACTAGGATCAAATTCTTTGGCCTCAAAGGCTACCCCGGAGCAAGAGTAGACTATGCTCTTTTCAAAGCGGACGAGACTCGTGCTCTTGGCTCCTGACAAATACGATTGTGCGTATATATATACAACACCTAACTCACGCCGAAGCTCAACAATTCTGCTCACCAGTAATTTAGATGCAATGGGGATTCGCTTTTGTGACGCAGGTACCATTTAAATCGCCTACGCCGACCAAAGACCTGCTCGAAATGATTGGCCCTATACGAAAAACTCACTATGGTAGTTTTTACGATTTTACTCCAAATCTTGCTCTCAAAGATACAGCCTATACGAACTTACCTCTAAGCGCACAGTACGTCCTGTGTATTAATCTCTTTGTCGTTTTTCAGTCAATTACGAAGTGTTACCCTTATAAGATCTTAGATGTTTGCTGAAAGTTTCACTGCGAAAACAAGCTGCTAACTTTTGATACGTGACAGTACAGATAACAGCTACTTCACTGAGCCCGCTGGACTGCAAGCCTTTCATCTGCTCTCACACGAGGACCCGAGCTCGCCAAATGGCTTCAAAAAGGATCTAGGGGGGCTGTCTTTACTCGTTGATGGTTTCCACGCAGCTAGTATAATGCAAAAGACAGAACCAGAATTATTTGATATCCTGGCTACCGTTGGCATCCCCTGTCATGCAAGTGGAAACGAGGGCATCGCTATAGCTCCTGATAAGTTATATCCCGTGATTGAGCGCGACGCAGAAAGGAACATGGTGCGCCGCATTAGGTGGAACAAGGACGACCGGGCTATTATGCCACTGACGCACTCAACAACGCACTGGTATGAGGCAGCAAGGAAATGGGATGAGATTTTGAGACAGCATAAGCTTGAGTATTGGTTTCAGCTGAGGCCTGGTACAGTCCTGAGTAAGTACCTAGGCCTCAACTTTATATTTTGATGCTAACCATTCACACGAAGTCTTCAACAACTGGCGAGTGTTGCACGGCAGGAGTGCCTTCACAGGCCGAGGAGAATATGTGGTGGCTACAGTAAGTATCATCAACTTCTACACTCCCGGCCAAGCATATCCAACGCGGGTCGCTAATTAGTTTCATTTGTCTAGATAACCGCGACGATTTCTATTCAAAATGGAGGACCACAAACTTTCCTGCAAGCCAAGTCCTGAAGCAAGTCATCGGTTAGGATTGTCGAACGAGGATAGACACGAAGCTTATGACAGCTCCCTTTGTCATCAATCGCCGTGATCATGTATTAATGAGCAGAAAGTCTAATGATACCTAGGCGCTAGATGGTTGTGAATGTAGTCAACGCCATCTTAAGAATAACTGATATGAATGTCATAGACCATATAGTGCATATTCTTTATCAAGACTTCTTCTTTTTCCCCTCGTGTTCATTCACCAACTCCAATCGGTAGCTCCCCGACCCGCCAACGGCTTGGTAACGGCGCGCTTTAGATCCGCTATTGGGAGTTGAGGAACCTGTCGCGCCATACGCGGTAATCAAACATTGCATGTCGGTACCGGGATTTCACTAGACCTCACAATCCGGCTGCATACGTCATTCCTTTCGGTCCGTTGCATTGCGGGACCCATTGTTCAGCGCGTTCTCTACCGCAGCAAGGTGAGGGAGAGAATTGGCACAGTCGGACAAATGCATTCAATATAAAGTACACGTATGCACTATGGCAGTCCGAACAGAGAGGTATTGAGTGCAATCCACCCCTTAGCTTTTGCGTGTGCGGGCTCACCCCCGAGTCTTATCTGCGTTGCGTGAAAAGTTACCTCTGTTCACTTCCTTTGATTCCCTACAGGTTCAGAGTCACGTAGAAAAGAAGCACACGACTAATATCCAAGATGGCGGACATGAACACTGGCCTGTTCCCTCACAATAACATGCCGGCTCCTCAGTCGGACCTTGTGATCCCTCTCTTCTCTCTCAAAGGCAGAACGGCGATCGTGTCCGGTGCCGGTGCAGGCATCGGTTTGGCGGTCGCCCACGGGCTCGCCGAGGCGGGCGCAAACGTCGCGATCTGGTACAATTCAAATAAGAAAGCGATAGACGAGGCGGCCAATATCGAGGCGAAATTTGGCGTGAAATGTAAGCATGATTCCAATTCCGCCATGTAACCAGCATACGTATACCAAAGGACTCCTCTCCTCTTCTGCGAGGTTACAAACCCACCCCGCTTAGACAAACATGTACAGGCAAAGCCTACCAGGTAAACATTAGCACCTACGAGTCGGTAAAAGAGTCCGTGGACGAAATCGTGCGGGACTTCGACGGGCGACTGGACGTGTTCGTCGCAAATTCGGGCATCGCGTGGGAGGAGGGGGCGTTCGTCGATGGGTCAATCGACACCATGTCCAAGGTGCTCAAGGTGAATCTCGACGGCACATTCTACTGCGCCAAGGCGGCCGCACTGCACTGGCGCCGCCAACGTCAAGAGGGTACGACGGCGGATGGCAAGCCGCTGGAGAACTACCTCTCTGGGAGCTTCATATGTACTGCGAGCATAAGCGGTCATATCGTGAACGTCCCCCAGATGCAGACTGTGGTGCGTAACTCTTGGGGCTATTTTTTATTTTTCTTGTCGCTTTCAGGAGCATCAAAACCCTTCGACGATAACTAATTCCCAGCGTCGTAGTATAACGCCTCCAAGGCTGCGGTTATCCATGCTTGTAAGTCGTCCCCAAGTGGAAGGTTGCGATGACTCGTGCGCTGATGAATTTACGATAGGCAAGTCCTTAGCTATCGAGTGGACCGGATTCGCGAGGGCAAATAGCGTGTCGCCGGGCTACACCAAAACTGAACTCACAGATTTCATCTCCGAAGAGGCAAAGAATGTCATCAGAAGCAAGATCCCGATGGGGTAAGGTTTCCTGTCTATCCCCGCCGAACGTCATACAGACGTTGACTGTTGACCTCTGTGAATATAGGCGAGAGGCAAACCCTGGGGAGCTTAAAGGAGCATACTTGTACTTGGCCTCTGATGCATCCTCTTACACAACCGGAATCGACATCATTGTCGATGGCGGATATTGTGCGCCATAGAGCAAGAATGAGCTGTGGACGGGTCGCACCTCTGGGCAAAGCTGGTGCTATTGATGTAGGACGCGTAATGGGAAGAATATACAGTATGCACCATACAGTTTAATACCATTATAATATCTTAGTTCCCGGATCCATGAAAATTGATATGCATGTGTATAGCCAGCACTGATGGTTCGGTGTGAAAATACCCATGACGCGTAGCCTTATTCAGTGGACTCCTTTACGAGCTGAAGTGGAAGCCTGGAAATTGTACTCCTGCCAATTGATTACAGGGAGAAGTGTAGAAACCTACCGAAGTTAAGTATCATGGCTTCTAATAGGTGCAGTCCATTGTAAGTCCTACAATGCATTCAACACATGCACGAGCTCTTTGCAGGTACTGGTTCGAAGGTACATATACACGCCTTAGCGGCAAGCTGGTGGCTAGGTGGGGTTTGTCTAGACGAACTCTCACATCTCCTCCTGAAAATAACCCCACATCGCTACGTAGTACATATAGATATGTACTGAGTGGGTAAGGCAGGCTGGGTAAGTACCTGTACCTATCCTAACCCACGACCGGCGCTTGTTACACTGGCTGTCTGCCCGCTTTCTGTTTTCGCCGCCCAATAGTTGAGTACCAGTCCCGGTACCAGTACCAGTACCAGGGCCGCCTGCTCTCCGCCTTAATATTCTGGCGCTGCTTATCGCCGCTCCCACCTTTCCAGCCCTCGTGCCATCCTTGTCGCCCTCACTCTTCCCACTCAACTGGAATAGCCTTCTGCCTTACACCTCGACCACCTTTAACTGTTGCTGTGACACGGAATCCACCCTCGAACTCGAGTCAAAGAAGGGGCCCATAGTCGAAGAATTGCGTACTGGCATTGGCAGCAGTCCCTAGCATCGTGCGAGTGAACAATTCAGACGTCGTCCCGCACAGGCGCAGCCCACCGCCCAACATGGACGCTGGAGAGGAGCAAGTCCCCTCCATCCACGACGAGCAGCAGCAACAACTGCAACAGCAGCAACAACTGCGCAATGCCCAAGTCGACAATGCCATTCGCGCAATTCGCCAGAAGAAACCTCTCCCTGAGATCGACTTCACTATCCATACCATGGAAGATGGCACCAAGTCAACACCACCGAACGGGTCTGCAAAGGTACCTATTCAGCCCTCGCCGCCTTGCCCGCACGCGTATGCCGGCATGGACGAGCAAAGCCAGAGGAGGGTGACCATGATCTGACATTTTGTCCACAGATGTCCAGGCTCCTGCCACCTTCAAGCCCACCGACGAGCAGTTCTTCGAGGACGAGTCCCACGCGAAGCCCGACATCACCTTCCTGAAGCAACACTTCTACCGTGAGGGTCGCCTGACTGATGAGCAAGCCCTATGGATTATCAAGACGGGCACCGACCTCCTGCGTCAAGAACCCAATCTACTCGAGATGGACGCTCCTATCACCGTGTGCGGTGACGTCCACGGCCAGTATTACGATCTCATGAAGCTATTTGAAGTGGGCGGCGACCCGGCCGAGACCAGGTATCTGTTTCTTGGTGACTACGTCGACCGGGGATATTTCAGTATCGAATGTGTTCTATACCTCTGGTCTTTGAAGATCCACTATCCTCAGACCCTCTGGCTGCTGCGTGGGAACCATGAGTGTCGCCACTTGACTGATTATTTCACTTTTAAGCTGGAATGCAAGCACAAGTATTCCGAAGCTATCTATGAGGCCTGTATGGAGTCATTTTGTAGTCTCCCGCTGGCCGCTGTTATGAACAAGCAGTTCTTGTGCATTCATGGCGGTCTCAGCCCAGAACTACATACCCTCGACGACTTGCGTAATGTCAGCCACCTTCATGAACTAGCCCTATTGAGTATTATTGTTCTGATATATTAACAATTGTGTAGATTGATCGTTTCCGCGAACCACCCACCCAAGGCCTGATGTGCGACATCCTCTGGGCGGACCCCCTTGAGGACTTTGGTCAGGAGAAAACCAACGAATACTTTATGCACAACCACGTCCGAGGTTGCTCTTACTTCTTTTCATATCACGCTGCTTGCAATTTCTTGGAAAAGAATAACCTCTTATCTATCATCCGAGCTCACGAAGCCCAAGACGCCGGGTACCGCATGTATCGCAAAACCCGGACGACGGGGTTCCCTAGTGTGATGACTATTTTCTCTGCGCCTAACTATCTCGATGTTTACAACAACAAGGCGGCGGTCCTAAAATACGAGAACAATGTTATGAACATCCGACAGTTCAACTGCACACCACACCCTTACTGGCTTCCCAACTTCATGGATGTTTTCACTTGGTCTTTACCATTTGTGGGAGAGAAAATAACCGACATGCTTATAGCCATTCTTAGTATCAGTACCGAAGAGGAACTCAGGGAAGACACCCCTTCATCAGCTGCGGGCCCACATTCTCCGCCACTTGCGAGCCCAGCGGGAGATGCATCGCTAGAGGCCAGGAAACGTGCTTTAAAGAACAAAATCTTGGCAATCGGTCGTATGTCCCGGGTTTTCAATGTCCTCCGTGAGGAATCAGAAAGGGTCACCGAACTGAAGACCGTTTCTGGTGGCCGATTACCCGCTGGAACTTTGATGCTTGGTGCCGAGGGAATTAAGAACGCCATCAATGGCTTCGAAGATGCTAGGAAGGTTGATATACAAAATGAGAGACTGCCACCAAGCCACGAAGAGGTTGTGAAGACCCAAGAGGAGGAACGTCAGCAGGCCCTCGAACGAGCCTCTCGGAAGCCGAGAATGACACGCAGCTGCATACTCTTTCTCGGAGACTCAGCATGTAAGTACTGGCCCCTAATTCGGGTATTCCTTCCCGCTCTAACATATATATATAGGGATCGCAAGCGAACATGAAGTGCTGTGTTTGTATACTAGCTAGCGTCCAGGTGACGAACGATGATGGATTAGACGATTCAGTTCATACCACTCTTCTGGCTGGTCTTGTTTGAATGTGATTCCCCTTCACAGCTTATGAAGGCACTGTTTTCCCTGTTGTTTGGCAATACTTGAAGCTCGATTTGGTATTATTCCAATGCATCAACATGAAATGGGTAAAAGAGGCTCGCGAAAAACAGGGGGTGACTCTTCGATATGATTTACGACTTATTTGGACTGAATTGGCGACACGAGCGGCGGTCATCAGGGAAGGATCGTTCGATGAGGCAGAAAATGAATAATCAAAACGGTTAGCTTAAATAATACCAGTATCGCCGACCTGTCAACCTACTAGTAAGCCCATCCAGTGGAGAGTATATTCCCAACCAATGCGCTCGCTATACCTTTGGAGTAGGGCTCACAGATGGGCCGACCTCTCCTGTGTTTACAGAGTGTGTCGTTTCTCTTCATAATCAACAAAAATGAACACGAGCAGTTTGTCATCATAAATTAAGCCTCCGCAGATCGGGAGTTGGCCTACAAATGACCAAGTAATTTGTGTGCAACAGACGATGGCGTCGCTGGCTATTTCCCGTACCGCGAGTGAAGGGTTGGCAAATACCGAGGTACGCTCGCGTTCCAAGGACAAGACTAGATCATCAACTGCTCATACCGTCACACTTCGGGTTGCTTCTCCTCACTCAACTCCACAGTTGATGCGGGCAGCGTAGCTGTCACAGTTGTTCACGGCATAGAGGGGCGGAATATGTTTTATAACGTAGTCCGTTAGTGTCCCGTCTTTTGAAGTAATTGTTATAAGGCCCGCATTTTTATATATTCTTATGATCATTTATAGCTTCACCCCATATCAACGGCCTGGTTGAAATTTCTAGATTGCTTGTATTAGTACTTCACGCTTTAAACAACTGAAGCTTAGCATTAATATCACGAGGCGTCGTGCACTACCAATTTAACAACCTCAACGCCGTCTTATCATCATCCGCGTGCATAATTCTCATCGGTGAGGTGGAAATACACTTAAAAGGATTAAGCAAGAAATATCAGCATGGCGCCACCCGTGTCAGGGTTCAAGCTTAACGCGAACGGCGTGCCGGACTTCGACGCCCTCCCCCTCCGCGAGGGCGACCCGCGCCACGCCGCCTGGGGTCTATACGGCGATAAGGACGAGCTCGGCTTCCTCAACCGGCTGACGGACGAGAGAGTCGCGGCCGCGGCACGGGGGAGATTAAGTCTGGTAAACGGTAGGTGTTGCCGAGCAAAAAACCTATTCGCCATCCATGCATCTACACACACACACACACACATATATATATATATACGGATATACATGTACACTTCTGAAGTAACGACCGAAAGTTTTTTTAAGACGAGGAAGGCCTGGTTCTGATCATCTTGTAGAATCTCCTTGAACTGGCCTCTGAATGCCCAGGCGCATGAGAAGGCCTTCTTCCAGCGCGCCGCGTTCCATCAGGAGCTCATCGCTAAGGCGCCGAGGATCGTGAATGACGACGGTGGGTGATTTCTAATTCGTGTGTTTTTGTGTTGGTCGCCCCAAGGGCAAAGGAACTCACGTCCAGCCTTAGGGTGGCTTTCCGTGTTACTCTCGATATGACGTGTGTATGTGACTGACACCGAGTAGTATGGACTTTCAACTCGCAGGTCTCGACGCAGTGGGATGGTCTGCGGCATTTCGCGTACCAGGATGCCAAGCTCTTTTATAACGGTGTTTCGATGACCGATATCCATCACGTTGATGAAGAGACGGGAAGAGGAGTACGGTTTTGGGAATTCAGGGTATGTCTGTCTGTCTCCCACCCCTTTCCCTCTAGTGCAATTTTAGGGACCGGTCAGGAGTAATGCAGTTAGACTATTAAAATTTGAAGGAAATCTTTCAGAAATGTCAGACATAAGGGGCCGAGGACGAGATCTCGAAGACTGACTTTGACAATAGCCTGGGCCGAGCAAGGCATCGTGGGCCGCGGGGTCTTGATCGACTATCATGCCTGGCGAGCGTCGCCAGAAGGACAGGCGCAGTCTAAAGTCAAGGACTATGACTCCTTCGAATCTGTATCGATTCCTCTCGAGGATTTACAAGCGTGTTTGAAGGCGCAAGGCACAGAACTGAAGTTTGGCGATATTCTATTCATTCGGTCCGGTAAGTGGGCATCCCTTACTCCGGCGGCCCATTTAGTTGCGACTCTCCTCGCTCTTCTCCTCCGAATAGAGAAGAGGAGGATCGAATTGGTTCATCTCCCCGAACTATATAATTTCTCTGCTGACTTATTTACTTCTTATAGGTTTTATGGCTTCGCTAGCGACGAAATCCGAAAACGAGCTCTCGAGTTACAGAGCCGTCGTCCCGCATCATTTCGGCGGCGTGGAGCAGTCGGAGGACATGCTGCGTTGGATCTGGGACAACTTCGCCGCTGTGGCGGGTGACCAGCCGTCCTTCGAGCGCTGGCCGACGAAGGAGACCTGGCTATTACACGAAGTTAGTCTTTCGCCCCCGCCCCCTTTTTTTAGCAAGTTTTAAAGATACAAATGCTTGAAAGGACTCCTGCGAGTTCTGAAACTTCGAGTACTTCTTGTTAGATGTAATCATTACTGACTCTGATGTTATCAACAGGTGCTCCTCGCGGGCTGGGGTTGCCCCATTGGCGAGCTTTTCGATCTCGAGAAGCTCGCTGAGCAGTGTCGGAAAGAGGGCCGCTGGACCTTCTTTGTGAGTAGTGAGCCGTGCAATGTGCCGGTGGCGTTGCGAGCCCGCCGAACGTGCTGGCTATTTTTTAGATGATTTGATGTGCGTGAAGAGAAAGGTCGTGTTAGAATGTGGCATATTTATGAGGTATGTATGTTTTCTTGTTGTTGCACGAGAGATCCAATACCCTTGGTGGGCTAGTCTCCTGTGATATATACACATACTTTTTTTTGGAGGCTCGTGGCTTCGGTTGTCTAGGAGTCTACATGGAGTATCGTGAGGCTTGGGAAGCCCAGCGTCATGACACGCAGCCCTAATCGTACTTAAATCATCACACAGGCTCTACATAGAAACATCGAGGCCAGGATACACTCGCAATAAAATAACCCGTTGCAACTCATACAACACTAGCTTTGATTAAATAACTGAGACTGGTTACTGATAAATCGTTTTTCCCGAGAAGGTGATCAAACGTTGTACACTGGTTTCGAAGGAGCGAACCCGACCAACCTTTCGCCAGTTGGCCTAAGCTTCGGCTCCTTATACCATAGATGAGCAGTCTTGGAAAGCTCTTCTACCTCTCCGAATCCGAACTCCTTGACCGGCAGGGCGGCATATATACCTTGTGCATACTCCGGCGCGATGTTGTAGGCCTGCGCAAGGTACTTCTTCTATAAAATTATTAGCATGCGAGACATGTATCAGGTGATCGATGCTGCTGGACGTACCTGAACGAGCGGGAATTTGACTAGTTGTAGCAGCTCTGCCGTATTCCCGATCGTATTATTCCGTGCCTTCTCATTCATCACCCGACGCCAGAGCTCTCTGGCCTGATCGTAATCATTCTTCTGGCCTTCATGCCAATAATGGCTCTTGCGGCTGCAGATGTTGTCGGAGACGACGAAGGGGGGCTCGACGGCGTCTGTACGGAACTTGTGAGCGAAGCTGTTAGGCGCGTACTGTTTATTCCCGGCATGGTTGGCATCGGAGCGCAGTTGGCCGTCAAAGTTGAGCGACGAGAGCGACTGGGACATGAAGGGGCAGTTGACAGGCACTTGATGCAAGTTTACTCCGACTCGGTGATATTGGGCATCTCTGTAGAAGAACATGCGAAACTGGAGTAGCGGATCTGGAGAGTCGCCGATACCAGGCACCATACTTCCAGGCGAGAATGCTGCCTGCTCAACGTCGCGGTGGAAATTCTCTGGGTTTTTGTTAAGCACCAGGCGACCAAACTCTTGCATGGGGAACCTTTCACGCGGCCAGACCTTGGTGACATCGAAGGGGTCGAACCCAAGTACGTCAGCGTCGGCCTCATCAGCTTTCATGATCTGGACTTTGGCAGTCCACTCGACCTCCTCGCCGTCCTCGATAGCATTCCACAGGTCACGCTTCGAGTAATCCGGATCCACGCCCGACCACTTCGTAGCCTCAACACGGTTAAACTGCTTCTGTCCTTGACTGGCAATGAAATGATACTTGATGTAGACGAATTCCCCTCTTTGGTTGATCCACTTGAACGTGTGGCAGCCGTAGCCGTGATTGAATCTCCAGCCCACCGGTGTGCCATGGTCACTGAAGTACATCATTCCAGCATGGTTGGCCTCGGGGGTGTTGGCTAAGAGGTCAAAAAGAGCATCGTAGTCCAGGAGAAAGTTCTCTGGTGAGCGATATTGGGAGCGGATGACATCTGGCCCTTGGATAGGGTCACGGCAGAAGAAAACTGGGAAATTCAACCCGACCAGGTCGTAGTTGCCTTCTTTGGTGTAGAACTTGATGGCGAATCCTCGAGGGTTTCTTGCTTCGTCGGGATATTCCCTCCCGAGAGTGACAGTAGAAAGCGCATAAAGACGGGCGTCTTCTCTCCTTTCTTCTGCAAAAAGTCCGCTTTCTGAAGCCTGTTAGACCTACCAAGTCATGTTCAAGTATTAATTGATGAGCTTACAGTCAGCGATGTGACGTCCTGTGTGCATTCAAAGTATCCGAAGGCACCACTTCCACAGGGGTGAACCATGCCTATAATGGGTTAATAACACACTCGGCTTACGAGGAAGATGGCTTACGCTCAATATTCTTGGATCTGTTGAAATGCTGTTGTTTCTGGAACACTACAATGCACTTAGTTACAGCCGCTTAATATCTGAGAATGGTTCGAAACCGGTGTCAAAATCAAAGATCTGAATCCGGCTGAACGTTTTATTACGCTTGAATAATGTTTTACGCAAAGTAACAACTGATGCTCAAGGTCACTCACAAAATATGTCGCTGGCCACGGGGATTCCGCCGATGGTCTTGCTGTGAGAACTTCGTGATATTTAGTGTCATGCCTCCCTAGGCTTGACCAAGGATAACTCACGGATCCGGGATAGGAATGCCCTCGTTGTTAGTAAAGTAGGGACCGTCATCGGTTCGTTTACCGTCCGATACGGTACCAGAGACCTTGGCGATAATGTCGGCGGGTCCTTCATTCGAGCTCATTAAGTGGCTAACGCGATTTCCCCGATGCTCTGCCGACGTGGCACTCTGAATGCCTTGGGCAATGCTCTCCAGCGGATGCTGGGAGATGCTCCATCGGTTGCTATTCGAAGTACCAATAGCACTGGGGGCCATTTTGGAATACAGACTAGAGGCAAAATCTGAGGCAGTCTCCATGTGTTGAAAAATAGTTATAGCAGAGTCTTCATGATAATTAGTATAAAGAATACCGAGGCGGGCTCGGTTTGTATCTTGTTGGCGCGCTCCTATACTAGATTGGGATTCCTCGGCTTATCATGAGGTAGTGATGACACTTGCACATTTCCATCATGTTTGCGAGACAAGTCTTCACATGTACGAATACAATACTAGCATCATCATGATAGAGCGCTAAATAAGAAAAATAAATTAAACTGAACCCATGTTCCATGTTTTAGACCGTACTGCGAGGCCAAAAGGGTGTGTATAGGTTGGTTAGGGAGGCTTGATACAAACCAAATTCCGGAAAAAGAGAACAAATGTGGCTCACGTACTTCTAGCCGCGCCCTGATATATCTAATATGATGTCTATAGTGGGAGGTTGTTCCTATATACTGCTCTCTCATCCCATCCAAAATAGATTAGTATTGACAATTTCCAACAAATTGTAGAACAGATAGCTTGTAGGTAAAATCAACTAAAGTTAGGCAGTATTCAACTGGCTACGTGGATTAATTAGTTCATTAGCGCTCTTTTGTAGAAGACATGATTGCAATATTTACTTCAACTCCCTGCCAAATGACATCACCCTCACGATATTATTGAAGGGCTACTGCCGAGCCAACTCCGGTCCGTCCTATTTCTTGGGAGCTCTGCTCTGAATAGCAGTAGTTATCGCCGTTGTGCGCTCACGAGACAACGCATAGCACTGTTTATCAGCTAAAGAAATATGGAAAATAATGCATTTATTATATACCCGAAATGACATGCTGTGCAGTAGCCGCGCCGGCGCATCAATTCGCTATAGACAATCGGTAACTCCGACCGTTTCTATAACTTATTCCCGAACCCCGAGCTAGACCACAGTCATTCTAGAACTGCATAATAATCATTGGTAGGGCTATAATATTAACAGCGAATAGCGAGCTCATTATGAGAGCAGTGAAAGCCGTTGCTAGTTGTAGAGCTTATCGTAGCCAAGCCTATAAGTAAGCCCGCTGAAGGTTCGCCAAGCGCAAGAAAGTGGTCATCAAGGTGCTCATTTCCCCAGAATATGAGTGTCAGGTGACAGGGTAACAGGTGACTAGCTGGTACCCCGAAGTGGGTCTAGTAGATAGAGATTAGATATATAAGACCTACAGCCTCCCCAGGTAATAGGAAGAAGTTCAGGAATTAATGATATTAAGCCCTTGCCCCTATACTTCTGCCTACCAGTGACCTATCGGCGACCCTATTTCACTCTGGAGCCCAACCACCTGACAATGAGGCAAGGAAGATTGTCTTCCCGCTACACTACATACGTGCTGGATAGTAGTTACATCTTGACTTTGACCCTGTGGCCAGCTTATCCGAAAGGTTTGCTTAGCATGATCTCTCATGGCTAACTACAATGCGCCATAGAACTTTCCGTTTCAACGCTAATAAATTCATCACAATGGAAGCAAAATCAACTTAATCGTGATCATATTATTTATATTAAGTGCAACGTTCGATAAGAAGATGATAACAGTAGCTATTTACATGTAGAATAGAGCTCCGCCTTTGTAATCAAAAGATACTTATCAAGTATAAAATACCTTCCGGTCGCTACGCCCTATACTCGAAAAAATGCGACGCGCTAGGTCAGTCACTGCTTCCATTTTCAATTGCGCCAGTTGGCTGTGAGCCTCATACTGATCGTTGGTAATACTTGAAGGCTGGGAAAAGGTACTATGATAGAATTATAACTGCTACAGTTGCCGCTTGGTCTGAATGAACGTGGTTTTGGAAGTTGTTGTGTGTGTATATCGGTGTATATCGATCGGATAAGGGATGCGTGGTCGTGCGGGAGTGTTGAACATCGAAAGGTAAACTCATTTCCCTTCAAAAGCTAGACTTGTTTTCATTTTGCCTTGTATAAAGTTCGTCTTAAACTTGATGGAGTCCTCTTGATTATTCATTTGAAACAACATGAATTAGCTGCAACGAAGACCTTTTGGTTGTGCCAAGCTGAGCTGACAATATGTGCCATAAGAAATACTAGAAATATAAGCAAGTGGAATGTAACTTGTCTTTGATATATGTATGCTGGGCGGGGCCGTAGGAGCCATAGATACTAGGATGATGGTGAATGATGGAAGGGTAGTTCCAAACAAACAGGTCAGACTGCAAAATCGAAGGACCTTGATGGCCAAATCCCCCAATAGGGGCACATGGGTGGTTTACACTACCCCAGCCCCCTCGACGCCTCATCTCAGGTCTTGCCACGCCAATTTTCGGATTGAGAGGTGTGGAGCCTGTTACCCTTTACCGGCATTCATTATCATATCATATGCGATACATAGTCATGCCGGTGGTTAATAATCCGGCCCTTGGTCTATGAAAGTTACGTTGGCATTGTACCTCTTAGGAGTAACAGGGTGCTGGTAAAAGCTATCACTAGGCATCAAATAACGCACAATTGAGATAACTATTCAGCTCCAGGTGCCACATGCCTAAATCGTGATACAGCTTCTGTGAGGCTTCATTGGCAAACGATTGATCCTTGATTACGTAGATCGGGTTCTACTTTGTGGTTTGGAGAGTATCGAATAATGGTACATGTAAGAATTACCACGCAAATCCCAATGACAATCACATATTAACATGTTCAACAAGCTGAGCCAGATTATCATAGCTATGGTAAGAAGTGCAACTGGACTAAATGAAATAACCAAACCCGAAGTTCGCAATACAACAGAGGCGAACATGAGTCCCAACCCCCATTTTTACCTTTGCGTCGATTTCGAGTAGATTGTGACGGTCGTTGTTATCACGTTTTTTTCGCTGCTATGTAGAACTCGGGTCGGGCGTATCACGAATTATATGGCGACATCTTCACAGTTGACTGTTAGAGCCTGGTAGTCACGTAATAAATAGCCGAGAAGGTGACAGTTACTTAAGGGGTTAGCTAAATCGTCTTATTGCATGACTGCTGATTTGAGCAGCTGACGCAGTCCGCGGATATGTTGGAACAAGTCTTCGCCAGTTCACAGGATAGGAAGCAGTCACACTAGAGACCATATTCCAACTGTCCATACTTCAGCATCAAGAGACAACGAAGGTCCATAACCGGCGATGATCCCTATAATTATCTAATTGAAATCTATATCGGGGTTATATTTTAGTGGTTATGATAGTCATTCATAGTGAACCATTGCCCTAGCTTTATTGGCTTCGATGTAGGAGTCAGCCACGCTTCTTTAGATTAGTGAAGCTATTTCTGTTCCTCTGACACTACTAGGTTTATATTATGTTGATCAAAGCTGTTTGATGCGAAGTCGATTGCCTCACAGTATTATGGGCTATTGAAAATCTTCATCCTTCTATAGTGGGAATCGCGCAACTTTTGTGATGTCAAGTTGTTTCTTTTATATTCTCGCTTGGTAGCTTGTAGTATCTAGCAGTAGGAGGGAGATTTTCCAGTTGCATTTTGTTGACACGAAGCGCAATAGTATCATTTCACTTGGCTACTAATCTACTGATCTCCTCTACAACTTAAGCAGACTTGGTATACATAATAGAAATACTTAAATGTCACGCTCTATTATACGCAAGAGGTGGGGACCGAGAGTTTGAACCCGTGCTCCAATGCGCATTATGACCGAGTCGCTGGGAATGCCAATAAAAATGATGAAACTGCTCCAACGCCAGGGTTAAGCAGAAGGTAGCACTGCTGGAGTTCAATACTCCGCCGATTCTCCCATGGTCCAGTTACAAATGACGCCTATGAGACACCACATTACGTACTAGTTTTATGTTCAGATATTTTCTTGCGATGCCTAAATATGATGCTACCTAGCCATAAGCGTCTGCCACCTGAAAGGATCTCGATTTCCACTTCCGATATATGGATGGCTGGGGACTGCATGAAGCTAGAACCTCGGCACTTTCGACTATCTACCAAGAAAAAGATTTAGGTCTTTCTCAACCAACTATCAGGCAACTCAGCCAGACAGTAGAATGAATCATAAGATTTGTCTAGACACGCTCAATTTATAGCTGGCCCGCTAAGACCGTCTAGTCCGCGGATTGAAGATGGAATCGTTTTAGGATCTGGCCATCAAGGTACTCACTCATCAAGGTTCTCCTCATCTACCAAATAATGCACAGGCTCCACTGGTTGCGTGGGACTATTGAATATTAAAATAAACATTACCCGTATGTCTCCGAGCGAAGAAAATCTTTTCACATCGAAATTTTCTTTACAACAGCAGCAAAACCAACCTATTGAACTTCTCCTATGACTCAATAGTCAATGCGCTGCTTGAATATGTCAGCCCAAAAAAGGAACAAGTGTTCCAACGAAATCATCAAAGATGTTGAGCTCTTGCCGTTATGTTGCCTTCGTATCAACTGGGCTTCCCCGAAATAGAAATACACTTGTTGATTTGTCAACCTGTTGCCATCTTGTCTTATCGTTTTGTAATGGTTAAAAACACCCGGACTATACACATATTTTCACGTGCATACTATGAGCATCTACACCATACCTCGGATATAAACCTTCTCTTTGGTGCCCCCACGGCCCTCGTCACCCTTGATCACTTTCGACGAGTACCTAATGACTAAAACCAGACCATAATCTCATGTTTTCCCTTTAGTCTGGCCCTTAACTTCACTCCCTTGTGCCAACTATCGACTTTTATGCGTTAGCTGTTGGTGATAGTTGTCGCCTTAAGAGCCAAAACAGCTAGAGTGGCTAGAAATGAGCGTGATGTCGACTGGGCTGAACTTGGGATTGACCATGAGCTGCGCGATTTCTTTGTCAGAGGAATGCAACTTCTCTGCTCCTCCTTCTCGACTAAACTAGGTAGGTAGGGTTGAATTCCTAGCTAGAACTCATGCAATGTTTTCTGTTGGTTTGGCTGCAGGTTGGTCACCTTCGCTGTTAGTAACTGTCTCAAAAACGGTTGGATCCAGACCAACGTAGCGATAATCACTTCTCAGCCTGCCGTGTCTACATTTGGGATGCCGAGGCATCCTAGATCGAACCTCTATCTTTGACCAAACAACTGTCGAGATAAAGATCGGAAGACACACCAAACCACCAATAGCCCCTGGAGATGGTGCCGGTGTGGTGTGAAGTGGCTAGGACCAGCCTCCAATCCTAAACGAATCGGGCCATTCAGATCGAGATATGGCGCTGACTGACGTGAGGGGGCGAGCGGCTGTGGGATGGCCAAGGACCAATGTCCCCCGCACATTGTGCGTAAATTGTGACACGCGCTCGAAGCGTCGCCCATACCTCACCTCGGACAACTTCGGATCGGCGTGGGATGGCGCGTGTCGACGTAGTGGAGAGCTAGGTGATGAGAAGCAGAGAAGGTTAGTAGGTAAGCGTCTCCGGGGCCTCCTGGGTCTATATAAGGCGAGATAGTTCCCGTCTGCCAAGAGAGGTTCTCATTTCTTCTCTATCCATCCCAAGCACTTACAGTTACCCAAGATAAGAAAACATCCAATCAACACCTAGAGCCCAGCTCAATCCCACACACGCTCACCAATCAAAATGTCTCCCTGCGCCTGCACCAGCTGCTCCTGCAATGACTGGTAAGCTAAAGACGAAATATCCTATCTTGCAATGACACTCCGGCTGATCTCTTTGGTATAGCTCGTCTTGCTCTTGCTGCGTGAGCAACACCTCAAACCTATCAAGTCTCCCACTAGCGACTAACATATTTCACAGAGCCACTAAGACGGTCCATACGGAATCTCGGCTCGTTCACCGACTGCGAGGGGGGTATAAGCAAAGGAGTGTAGCACAACTATGCACGAATTGAGATTTGAGATTGAAGTAGGAATGGTCATGATGTATCATAGGGGATGCTTGTAGTCACTGAATAAAGACTTGCTCACTAAATACAAGTTCCTGATTGCCCTATGCAGTACAGACGAAAATCCTGGTTTCCACCAACATGACCCAACCAGACCATATGTGACGGACAAAACGACGCCGTTGTCGCCATTTGGCTACCGGTATATAAACTCCACATCTCCGCAACACCATATCATTAGGTATATAGTGTCACGATGCGTCTCCTAGGCTTCTCTAAGACAAAGAAGGACGTATGTGTATATAGCTAGAGCTAGGAGACTAGTGTATGATACAAGGGATTTTAGACCCTTTGCGTGGTAGATCATATTATACGGAGATCCTGACATATAGTGTTACAGTCACAGCAACTGTACACGAAGCAGAGCCCGAGCTAGAAATTGAAGCAGTAGCTGTCGTTTCTCCTCCGTAAAGCGGGACGTGGGCTACAACTGTGACTGGCTGGAATCGGTAACGCATATCCTCCTGGCCCTTTGTTCGACTGGCAGAGCCGGCGACTGCCGTAATCACACCTCGTCACGTTCATCCTAGCCCACCGACCGAAGCAGCCAAAGCCAAGACCGTCCTCGCTTTCGCGATCCCGCGCGCTTACTCCCAGACCTTCACAGCAATCGGCACGCCCCGTACCGGTAGCTCCGGGTTTAGCTCAGTGATGTCCTCAGTCCCTTTTATCAATCTAGAAAGTGTGGCTTAGGTATGGCTGGTGCTGTGGCTAATCTCTATGACCCTATAGGTACGATCGGATAAAGATGATAGTGACTGACTGAGTAAACTTTGAGAAGCTCATTGGCAGGTATCGTATTTTGCGAGGTTACGTTCTCTATCAGGCCCGTCACGAAACTTGGGTTCCAAATACGTTGATTGAGGCTTTGTATCTTTTCTGGAGGTATAAATTGATTATTTACGAACCTTCAACAGGGTTTCGTTGAAGTTGAAAGGGTTCCGAACACCGCCGTTCGCTAGCCATTACTATATACATCACCACAGCACCCTTAGAATGAGGGCCACTACAAAACTTCTCGTGCTTTTGAATCATAAACACATTTACCAGTAGGTATGCTTGTTATACATGCGCCGATAACTCGTAACATTACGTCTCATTTGGTGAAGGCAATAGGGTTTGCCAACCGATTATATCATGGGCGATCATCGGCGCTCTTTCGCGTCGATCTCCCCGCGCGTGACGGAGACTGTCAACTCCCTCCGTATGCCGTGCGGGTTATCCCCTTGCGTGGCCCAGGGTCGGGGCTTATCTTATAGTCGTAAGTTCTTTGGACCGGTGGACAGTCATCGGTGTTTATATAGGGGTACCGTCGGACTCCTTCAGCCGCTCGAAATCGCCTTGGTTCTCGTTGGTCAAATTCCCTTCCCCCTTCTTCTTCCGTGAGTGGAATGTGTTCATCACGACATCTGCCGAGGGACCAGAACTGTTCTCCGTAAACGTCTTCAAAGGCCTGATGATGGGTGATAAGGTCGGTATAGAAACAGCGATGAGGACTAGGTTCACCTCAGTACTATTGTAAGTGTTAGCCGTATTCGACAATCACTGCGCACCAACTCTGAGCTGCGTCAAGCCAGGTATCCATTTCATTACTTACGTCCACCACAATGCGGTTTGTGCTAAAGCATCTAATTATTCGCCCTTGGTTAGCATGAATGGCTCTGTTTCTGCGTTTCGTGGAAACTTACAAGTGAAGTCCTGTGTCTCTGTGAAGGCTTTGAGGTTGATAGTTTTAGCGATGGATGATACACTGGCACTGTGGTAACAACACCGAGTAAGTAAACGCCATAAAAGTCAGATGGAACTGGTACTTACACGATGCCTAACCCCATAATACAACTCAGATACCACTTTTGTTCCCATTTCATGTTTAGGTTCCAAAACAGCGAGGCCGGGTATATAGCTAAAATGACATCGACTGTCGAGCAGATAGCTTCGATTTGTTAGTTTAGAGACTTCTCAGAGTTTCTTCGGTTCCTTACAGCCTTGCGTAAACCCGGTGTATTGCTGAATGGTGGGCTTCCAGCAGGTACCTGGAGTGCTCATGTCCCAATACCTCTCGATCGGCTGGCATTGCGCATATGTGACAATCACCGCGGCAATATCGGCAACGAACTGGAGGGCAATTATAGACCAGAGGAAAGTGCGCTTGCCCCTGGCGGTGGCGTAATGCTCAAGAGAAGGATAGCGAACGAAATTCGAGCGAATCCGGATGCGAGAATAGCTGGTCCTTCGGCCAGGAATGCCCACTTGATGGCGTATACGATATTTTGCGGCTTATCTAAGAGGGATGCTTGGTGCTTGCCTAACCCCCAATGTGCCGCGATGGTGACCATAATGCTATTCACGATGCCCAACCCCTGCAAAGGTCGAGTTGTGAGTCTTTGAGCGCATGATCGAGTAATGATAACTTACATATGTGATGATGACAATGAAATCGTCAAGGTTTAGTCCTCTGTTCGACCGAACGTGAAGTCGCACCCATAGTCGTAAACCTACGACGACGGTCGAAGCCGTAGTCAAAATCCACGCCAGCGCGATAATACCCGGACTTAGATCTGCTCCAGCCATGTTTCCACCTTGTCTCTGGCCATAGATGAATATACAACGTGGGATGGCGACGCGATTCCGTGATCGCGGAGGGAACCTCAAGTTGCTAATTGGGAAGCCAAGTATCCGTCAGTATGTTTCCTGCTTTCTGCGAGTTCCTGCCTGCTCTATAATAATGCATGACAACCCTTATTCTCGCTTGGCAATTAAGAGCGATTATGATAGTAGATGTAGATCGATAATGAACACAGGCTCCTATGATACTTCAACGGGTGGCGCAACCGTGGTGCGGGAAGGATCTCACGCTGTTACTCTTGGTCATAACACAAATCTAACATCCTCAGGGATTATTCACGCAAAATTCGTTACCCTTGAGGGTCTTCGAGACTAGGACGAGAGTAGGCCATTGGCGGAGAAGTCAGATAAACCCCGGACAGACTCGGACCACCCCCGGTGGGTTTTCATACTGTATTGTGGTCCTCACCTCTCCTGGCCTGCACATCACTGCTGCACCATGTCACCTCACATCCTCCGTGTTCTTTGATCAGCTTAGCACAAGACATACAATCATTTCCCTAAACACGTAAAAATGCAGACATTCATACGGAACCGAGTTCATAGCATGTGTTTCTGCTGTCAACATGTCCGCTAAATCCGAAAGCAACACGAAGCACAAGCCCCTGGGCAAACTAAAGTGCAAACCCAGTAAAAACAACCCATGGCTAAAGACCGGTACTGAAACGAGAGCACACAGTATGGATTTGTTGTTCGTCGGCACACTACCTACCCTACCCTATCCGTTTGTAAAATTTGACGCTACTGAATTTGTAAGTTAGTTATCTAGGGATTTCATAGTCATCTTTGACTATGAGAGATGAATCTATATTGATTTAGGTGAGTGTAATGTGAGAGTGTGGTTGATCCCACATCTTTCGAGCAGGCTGTTATGTTTCACGGTGCGGTCACTTCTCGGTATATAATACTAGTAGGCGATGAATAGTCCATCACGAAATAAAACGCAGTAAGCGAGAGTCGGGACCGGTTGATACTCGGCCAGGCCGCTTAAAACCAACCTGCAGATACTTGCCCATCTAAGTAGTTTGCAGATTTCACACATGATACGCCCCCGTTTTACATCTGAGAGTACCGAAAAGTGGCGAAGATGCCCAAGGCCAACAACTCGAGCGACCTATTTGTTTTCGTCATCTACTATCTTATATCATCTTCATCTAACATATACGACACTATAAAGTCTCTACAGATCTATTCCTTGAGAACCGCCTCTACAATGCCTCCTGCACCTCCTCTGGCGGCGTCCATACCTTGATGACCCTCAACCCAACCCGGTCTAGTAGTGCCTCCCATTGTCGCGCTGTGCGTTCCATTCCCGCATTGAAGCACATCATGGTGAGATCAAGCATGGCCACATATGCCGAGGCTTGCGTCTCCGGGACTATCATCTCATGGATGTACAACTTAGAGTATCTCGGCTTCATCGCGTCTCTTACCTTGCTCAGAATTTCCTCACATTTATAATCAGACCAGTCGTGCAAAATATGATGATAAAAGTATGCTCGAGCACCTGCGAAGCTGATTAGCAAAAGATTTGGAAGACGCACGCCCAGATCGAGGCTATATTCTCACCTTTTACCGGCTGCTCGGTGAAAAAGTCATAGCCAATTGCTTCAACTCCTGAAGGAAGGGCACGGCAATCTCTGACCACTTCAGGCAAATCCTGTAGTATTAATTTGCCCTTGTTGGGGTACATCTTGTGGAACGCGAGAATGTCGTGGCCCCAGCCGCCTCCGATGTCAACGAGGAGAGCAGGATCGTTCACAGGGTCTGATCCGTCGATCAGCCGCTCCTGCATAGGATACCAATCGAGCCAGATTTGTCTGGCTCCCATAGAACTTCCCATGAAGCTGTTAAAGTCTCTCATGACCCAGGGAATGGAATGGAACAGCTCGAAGCTCGATTGTTTTGTTTGGAAGGCATATTGCATGAATCCATCGTTTGGATTTGTCGGACAACGATAGCCGGTCTCTCTAAGATACTTTGGGGCTTTAATCGCGGCGCCCATAACCATCTCCTCGCTGCGGTAACAATAAGTCAGTTGTGGAACGGCGAGGGTTGAATAAGTTGCACATCTTACATCATCCTGAAGCCGGCAGCAACGCCTTCGACGGCCATCGCTTGCGTTACTGGCGTAGCTTGCCATGTTCTATCACCAACATCGGCTAAGAGGCCAACTGCCGCAAGTGCCCGAAGCAGGCGTGCTTCATCAGTATGTTAGCATTATAAGCCCAACTTCATTAAAAGAGGGTATATATATACTAATTAGTAGCTCCTCAGCGCCAGACTTCTCAGCTAGTTCGTCAGATGTAATAGCGCCGCCATGTTTGACCAAGATGTCGATGAGGTTCATTTCTACGGTGATTTTGGCTGCGATCGGAATGAACGGCTACTCGGTTTATATGAGCTGAGTACGGTAGACAATTAGGTTTAAGATCGACTGACAGAGAAGATCAGCTCGGCGGCTACATCCTCGGGTCGCGAGAGGCTCGCCGTGAGCTGTCTTGACAATAGAAGCGCTTCATTCTGAGTGACCACATCGGCGCCTTGGTCGAGCTGAGCGCTCAGCGTCTTGAGTTTGTCAATAAGGACGGTTGGAGTTGACGACATTTGGTTTATCGCGTGGTGTATTACGTTACAGCGGCTATTCCGAGGTTTCAAGAGGGGCAGCACGTGGAAGCAGAAGAGTCTACATGTACAATACGACTCCCTGGGCCGAGTAGCCGCGACATATGTACGATCACTCGGGCGAGTTCTGGGGCCCGGCCGAATCGTGATTGCATAGGCACACTGTGTTAGCCATCGTCGGAGCCTGGCTGTACCTAGTCTATGCCGAAGCCCAGCTAGCCCAAAAAAAATTGTTGGCGTTTGAAGGAAGCAAACTGCTGCGATACCAAGGAGCCGAGGCGTGTAGTAGTGTAAATACCGATATATCGTGATTGGTGGCAACTACGAATCCTACACTAGCGCTCCTTATCAAATGCAGGCCTATCCTTGGTGTCTTGGTGTCGCGATCGACACGCACGCGGATGATATCCCCTGCTCAATACCAATGTAGGTAGCTAAACACCATACGGATATTACTCAAAACTGGTGATCACCGAAGAAGTGTGAGCTCGCGAGGGGTGCTGTATGCAATGTAACCTTGAATATGTAATCTGTTGCGGATATACAGGGTACGCGATTGCGAACACGTGCGAACGAGTCCCGAACATGCGCCTCGATGATGAACCCTGATACTTTACAGGGAAGCTATGCAGACTGTCAGTTAGACCTGCCACATTTAGAAGGGTATCACATATTAAGTAATGTGTACATACTATGTATGCAAAAGCGATGAAAGAGCACACCGCTTCCAGATTGATTTGTAGCTGTAACACCACTGAAACTATCTACATATATGTAACCTTCACCAGTTCCCTTGTCGTTGCGCTATAAGCAAAGCTGATTAAGCAGATAAATACTAGTACTACACTAGTGTGCTCTAAAGTTGTTTAAACTCGGCCCGTCCTTTAGTGTAGGGCTGCTGGAAGGGAAAAACTTATACTACTAGGTAGTGTAGCCGCGCTTGCATACGCCACTGTCGTACAACATCCTGCGACAACATCCGACACTACATATCTTACCTCTTTAGGCATAATTAAGTACCCAGGGTATTTACTGTACTACCTTACGTACAGTAGTGTGAGGAAGTTGTGGGGGATCTGTGGGGGTAGGGTATCTCAACTGAGCAGAACTCTTGTAACCCGAGCTCTAACCCGAGAGCCTGCATACGAATAACATAATAGGTAGGTAGAAATCCGGGGCATCTTGGCACCCCAATTCTGTAATTGTCCAAAGCGCCAAAGAATCCTCGGTCGGATATCCTATAAGTCTGTGCGTTACACAAAAGCAATTACGTGTGGTTGATTCGCTAAGCTAGATTCAAACCCCCTGTTTGTTGGACTAGGTACCCTGTTACAGAGCATCTCTCATCAATATCACAATCAAGTCTATCACAACTAACCCATTTACACTACATCAAGAACCAGAACTAAACCACACCGCAGGGCCCCGCCCAGCCCCTCACCTAGACTAGGTTCCTGGAACTGGAGTGGCAAGATGCTGTAAACCCCTGATTATACCGCTTCCCGGTCCGTGAACAAGGGTTATGATACACTCAATTAACGTTGACATCAAGGGTATACTGGTAGTGAAGAGGCAATGGATAATGGCTTGAGTTGTCTAATATATACTTCATTACAATGGCTTAGTCCATTCCTTACCGACCTTTGCGATACGACTCATCGCCAAGACAACAGTTGATGCCGCAAGAAGCACCCCTGAGAAGATGATCAACCCCAGCCAGTTACTATTGTCGCCGACGATGGCTCCAGCTATTGGGTAGCTGATCAGAGCACCAACCCCGACAAACAACAGGGTCATGCCAATACGTGTGCCGATCTTGCTGGGATCATCAGAGAGCCTGACAATGCTAGCAACGGGGAGCCCCAGGAAGGCTCCCGACGCAATACCGAAGAGCACGGCCACCACCACTAACGCCGCCGGGTACGTGCTGCTAGTAATGAGAAGGTCAAGACGGTGGCCACCAAGGCGACAGCCGTTTGCATGTTAACAGAACCTGTCTTGTCAGCTAGATAGCCAAGAGTGACTCTGCCCACCAAGGACCCCGCATTGATTATGATCAGGAGATTGTCGGCGAGCGTGGCCGAGATAGTACCACGGCTAAGCGCATAGAGCTGGAAATAAGTCATGACCACGTAGAGGCCCATGAACCCGAACACAAGACCGAGGTTCAGTAGCATGAACGGCAAGTCTGTGAAAGCCGCCCAGTCAATAATATTTCTCGTTGGGGCCGGCTTTGTTTTGGACTTCATGAGTACGATCAAGAGCGAAGTAGCCAAAAGGACAAACCCCATGACCCGGGTCGCCCACCCAAAGCCAAGACTAGACAGAATTCTGGTGAATATGAGTGGATAGATGATACCCCCTAGGTTCTCCGTGTAAGTATGTGTTTTCTAAACCGCTACCATGATCACGATAGTGACTAGCTGTCACATCAACGAGAAAGAATTGGGGTGTGTTGGAACCTACCCACAGCGCTCCCAACCGAAGCAATACTCACTGCAAGCCCCAACCGTGCGTTGAAATGCTGGGCGACAACGGCAGGGGCAGGTAGAAACAAGAACCCCTCGCCAATACCCACAAGCACGCTCTGGGTTAGCAAGATTTGGTAGAACTGGCTCGATATGCTCAGAAGAAACATGCCGACGACGATGAAGGCCGTGCCGACCCACATCATGGATCGAAAGTAGCCCAAGTCGAACAGAGGTCCAACAATAATGGACACGGCAAAGAACAGCGCTCCTTGAAGAGATCCGATCCAACCAATGGTGGAGGTGGATTGCGAGCTCAAGAAGTCGAGCTTGTAGTACGTTTGGAACACGCCATACGAGTTCAGCAAACCCCTGTAGAAAGCGATTAGACAGAGCCACCCCGGACCAAGCTAGCACAGACTTGGCTCACCATGTGTTGAGGTAGACGCAGAACGCGCCTAGTACTTGGAGCCATGCAGCCAGCCCTTCCTTGGGCGCATCAGCATCCGGTATGGCATCTTCGCGGGAGGGGATGCTATCGGCAGTGGGAGTGTTATCCCCAGGCTTCTCATCGGTATTCATAAGTACTACCGCGAAAGACGAAAGGGACTAGGCAAGGTTTTTCTGCGAGCTGTTTCAGCGGAAACGCGGAGGGTACTAGTGTAAAGGTGAAATAAACATCAAGACAGACAGAGACGAGGATCCCGGCCATTTACCAACCTCATGTTGTTGGCCGAGAAAAAAAAAGGGGGGACTGTTGCATGCAAAGAATGTCGACTAATGCAGTTGGTTTGGCGGATTGCACGGGTCGCACGGACCGTGCTCGGCGTACCGTGTATGACATGCGGTGGTATAGTATCATATAGTGCAGGGTATCATCATGCCATTACCAGGTACCATGCAGGGCAAAATGCCTCATACGTAAGCCTAGTACCTATGTATATACTTTTATAAAATTATCTAGTACGGAGTAGGATGTTGTGTACATATTCGCTGTTGGCACAGACACCTGCATAAGCGTCAACAGGCATCACAGCATCAATATCCCAAAGTTATTGTGAGGGGAAAGGTGGCATAAGAGCAACAAGGTCGATCAACATTCAACTAACTGCAGCCAGATGCAGAAGTACAAATCACATGCCCTTTCTAGTATGCATGCTGCAGTAACACGTTCCCTCTCCATGGTAACAATTCACGAACACCGCCTGGTAATGTGGTATTGGAACATCTTAACTCAGCAAGTATAGCTAGTCAGGTTGAGGATTCTAAGCTATAATTGCGGGAGTTGCCGCACACCTAGCCCAACCCAGCCGCTAATTTTCTTTTATCATAGTGTACGCTACTAGTCTGCTATACTAAGTTTAACTGTCGATCTTTGCGGAGAAATGAGCCGAGCGTTCAAACAGTTCCTCATTACTGGATTAAGACTAAAACACTATCATCCCCCGACAGCGTAGCATTCATTCAAGGGATGAAGTCTTGACATGGTTGGCCAAGTCAATTCGCCAACATCTCTTTTCTCTTCTATGCTGTGTACCTGCTCCTCAATTGTATCTCTTTCTCGAAGCGGTAATGTCACCATTCTCTATTCGGTCGGCCAGAGGACTCGCCCATCGGGGCACGATTTGAACCTATCCTCATCGGACCCGCGACCCCGTCCTCCTTTTTGAAGCAGGCCGTACGCTCCAGAGCCCAGTGCTCGAGCTTCTCCCAACTTCGGCACATCCTGACCTGGTTGAAGCCGGTGCCGTCTTGGTTTGGCCATGAGTATCGCGGCGTGTCGTCCGCATTGCAGACTATGTCCTGGCGTAGCTGATCCAGGCAATGTATCGCATGGCTAGCCGCGATCCGTGTTGGTTGCCCGGTTTCTGTGTAATTTATGTAGCGGAATAGTGTCCTCTACGTTTCGAGGGGAAAACCCTATCCTTAGCAAAGAGGAAGTGCGAGAGGTGGTCATTTACGTACCAGGCAGTGCAGATTGTGGTAAGCCTGTAAGAAATAAACGCCCTTATCCTCGTCCCAAGGAAATGGCAACGCCTGATGGAGATTCTTCTCCTTCACAAAATCGGATGGTAATGCCACTACCCCTGGATCCCCGAGAAGTTTATCCCACTCCAGTGACGCCGCTGTCAGATTATCTGCCGTGTACTCTGTTTTTGGGACGATCCGTATGGGAACATCGCGCTTTAACCCAGCTGTATCGTTTATCAGAAATAGGGCCAGAGTCCAGCGTCACTAAGAAGCTTACCATAAAATGAAGGACAGTCCGACTCAGTCAGGTTGGGTTGGATGGCGCTTTTTGTGATAAGAAATATGTTGGTTGTTAGGGAGACAACGAGAAAAGTAATGAGGATAGCCGTCCAATTTAGAACAGCGAAGCGTCGACGTCGAGACGGAAGCGTAGCGGTCTCTGTACTCCATTCATCGACAGACCCTCGTGGGAGGGCATTATATTCTTTGGTATCGGACGCCATATCATAGTATGGGAGAGAAACAGGGAAGCGAAATCCCTCTCAACGCGAAGTGATGCAAATCGAGACTTGACCGCGACGTACGGTATGTTGAGAGCAAGGTGAATAATGTCTTACCTACTAAAGACGCAACATGATGAAATCGAGGTCTAAGGTGCTGGCAAGGTGACTTCCGCCCGGATAGATAAGAAAGAGTATCACAGATATCCACCGAGTTGCATATGTCTAAGAGGGTGCGCACCGACGCAAAGTTACTGCTTAGGTATGTGGACTCTATCATGCACGATCCTACACATTGTATTTTATCTCATATTCACACTCAAAAAAGTAGAAAAAAAAATACCAAGTGTCCAGATCTCCCCTTCGGGTTTGGTTCGTTCTTACTAAACTAGTTGAGTACCATCCCACCCCGTTATACGTCATGCAAGTCATAACTAATCCTTTCCTTTATTTTCTAAGCCTAAGAGTAAAGATTTTTTTTCATTTCTCAGAGTCAGCCCACGATAGATCAACCTCGGCAGGGTATACTACGGCTTCGTCGGAGTCGACTATTCACACAGTTAAGAGATATGCAGGACATCTTGACCAAGAAGTCTTACCTTCACGAGAATCGATCCATGACTGGTCGACCTCGGCGGGATAGACCACGGCTTCATCTGAGTCCACTATTGACATGGTTAGAGCAGTACACGAGAAGTATTAGACCTCAGTCCTACCTTCACGGGAGTCAATCCATGATTGGTCAACCTCGGCGGGATATACTACGGCTTCGTCTGAGTCGACTGTAAATATGGTTAGAAGAATAAGCAGAAAGACTCAACCAAGGATAAACTTGCCTTCACGAGCATCAACCCATGATTGATCGACTTCGGCAGGATACACAACGGCTTCATCAGAGTCGACTACTAACTCGGTTAGAATACACTGCTAGAATAGCTTTTGGGGGGATGTATTACCATCGCGAGCATCGGCCCAAGACAGGTCAACTTCAGCAGGGTAAACAACTGCCTCGTCGGAGTCTGTATTCAATGTTGGCAAGGTAAACAACCATTATCTCACTAGAATGGCATACCAACTACACGGGGAATCGCCGCGGCCGCGGCAAGCCCGGTCAGAGCGAGGATAAGGGTGAACTTCATTGTAGCAAAGTATAGATAGGGGGCTTTCTTTGAGATAGGGACTGTTCGGTCTGCTGGATAACGAGTTGAGCAATAAAGCAGTACTAGGCAGTGCTAGCTCGAGTTCCTCGTCGTCTTATATACACGTATACGTTCGGAACGGGCATCCACGCCCGCTTCGATTATTCCATATAGCGGACTCCGAATCACAACAGCCTCTTCAAGCCGATGTCTGACTAGGTACGATACATTCTCCCTTTTTTACCAAATCGACTAACCCCCACTGAGTAGGCTGCAGACGATAAGCCTTCACCGGGCATTCTGAGACGAGCTGCCATGTCTGTGAGCGTCGTGCGCTTGGCGGAAGCCTGTGAGGTTGTTCGTTCGATGATCCTCCGCCCACGTCCTCACCCTGCCGAAGTCTCTGCAGACGTGGGTCCCATTCCAGCCGGTCACTCCACCCAGCGCCAGATCGACCGGTTCCAGGGTCGTATCTGCCGAGCACATAAGCGCTTGCCGGATGTAATCGAAGCAGTGCCTGATGTGGGGAAAGTCCTGCAGGCCGACCTCTCCTGAGCCCGCGTGTAAGGCCGTGTAGAAGCTCTGATGGATTGACCACTAATAATTCAGAGAGTAGATAGTCGGTGAGCTTTCTGACGTATGCCTCGAGCAATGCTGCTCTGTAGATCGTAGGATTGAGCGTAACTTACTAGACAGTGTAGTTGATGCATCACAGATAAGGTATAGAAGCCGTCTGAGAGCCGGACCGTTCCCTGGCCCACTAGAAGAACCTCTCATCAGCTCAGGTAAAGTTTAAGTAAGAGGCCGATTTTCCAAGACACATACCAGGTACGATCGAATCCCAAGCATCGTTAGTCAAGCTATTCTCGCTGGGGTCGGCCCCAAATGTCCGATTATAGGAGAACGTGAGCTCGACATGGTTGAAAGCCGGGGACCCGTTGGGAGTTGGCTCGGGGTTCGGCTGTGGCGACGTCTGTGTTGTACATGAAGGAGCAGAACGTAGCGCTAAGGCCCCTATCGTGATACCGGCGCAAAATGACAATACGACTACAAGAGGGAAGAGGAACCGGCGGTATGCGGGGGTTAACCAGCCCAGTCTCCTTTCGGCGGGGTGGGCGCCGTTCTCATCAGGGACTAGCGAGTAACCCGATACATCGTGCTTGAGGGAACTCATATTGTCATCTAAGGGCGTGTGGTATATGGGAAGAAAGTTACAAGGCCACTCACGCCGAGTGACAACACTGTTTTAAAAAGACATAAGGAGGAGGTCGGAGCTGACGTTACATGGCCACTCATGGCAAATCCACTTTGAGGACGTGGCTTATGCATGAACTAGATACTGAAACGAATGAAAGAAGAAACTACTGCACGGAACATGTTCTCGTTAGCTCATGTACCTGGCCTAAGCCTGCATTTGAGCCTGGAGATCATTCCACGTTATCGTAAGCACTGCATGCAAGCATCTAGGAAACCTTGACGGCAAAAAATATCTGTGGGGTGAGTGATAGTGCGTTCGAAAGGTCCATCGTTGTGACATGATCCTTCGAAGAATTGCTGAACTGGCGTGCTGATCATGTCATCGTCATCAAGTCCGCAGGAGTTTGTTCCCCGACTCACACAGCACACTAGGTAGTTCGAGGTCTACCTGAGAAGGCCCCCTTTCTTCGTTTATTTTCGGACATTATCGTGAAAATGGCCCTTTAACCCGGAGAGGCCGCCCAACATCTGCAACACACTTACTGCTTTCCATAACGGCACATGTAAAATGTTTCATTGGGAGAAGAGAGGCGCAGAGCGCGACCCAGAGTCGAGTGAGGTGGGAGATCGACTTCTGAGCGATACCAGTAGTGATCACTCACCAAGCCGAGATGGACCAAGGAGGTGGGCTTCGACGCTTTGGTCAGGTCGTTATCTCCATGGCGCTTTAATTCTTTTCTACACGACTGTATATCTCATATTGATGTACGCCGTCCCAAGTCATTATGCTCTACGACAGCAACAACATCACATTTACCGCGTAAGATATCTCAGATCGATACTCGAAGTTCATACTGCGCGGATATAAAACTGACGCTGTTGATGTAAGTGCCCGACCGAGCAGGTTTGCAATGGGAAGAACGCAAATTCCCTACAAGTATAGTCAATAATCCATTTTCGGGTAACCCCCGTGACGAACTTGATCAAGCGTGGCATAAGCTTTTGCGCAGTGAGTAGTTATCAACAAATACCGATCTCAAGAACCTCTACTCACTCAAGTACTCCAGACGACAACATCCGGGTACCAAAAGACTATCTTGACGAACGCAACTTGAGATCAGTGTACACTAAAGATGGTACTGAAGGGGTTGCTTCGTTGAGTGTCTTTCATTCATTACACTGCCTAGTATGTGGACTCGCAGGATTTCCCGACCAAGATCGTTTCTAATCTTCTGTGTAGAAAAAAGTGAAGAAAATGCTCTTCAAGGAGTATTATCATCAAGGAAAATCAGGAGACGCGATGGCACGCGAGGAGAAACATGTTGGTAAGTAACACCGTATAGCTCATCCAAGGGTTTCCTCAACTGATCTGGCGAATCTACCAAGACCACTGCGTGGAATATATCCGGGAGTCTTTGATGTGCCAGCCAGACCTCTCCATGGTCACGTTTCGTTGGATTAACAACACGGCGCAACATGAGGATAAGTCGGCCTTCTATCCTACGAACTTCGACGTGGATATGCACAGATGTGCGAACTGGGAGCATTTGGATTCTTGGGCTGGCGAGCGCATGTTCAACTTATTCGACGTTGACTTATTAGAGAGACCAGAACCCGTCCTATGATACGGCTCGAGTTACCTTCAAACCTATACTTAGGGCTCATTCAAAATTGTCAAGGACTTGGTTGTAGCCTAGATAGCTACTATACAAGACCATATCGCACACCAAAGATCCTTAGGTATACTGATAAAAATAATATCATTCCCAAGGGCATTGCTAGCCCATGCTACGCATTGCCAAGTCAACAACCAATCATGTGAAGTCATGTTGAAACATGGCAAGCGAAATCCGCAAACCATCCCGACGATACCTAGCACGTATACCAGATGCATTCATGAGCCGTTAGCCCGGTGCGTCATCCACACGGTGCGTAATTTGGAAATCCAGGCCGTTTTCTGAGCGGCTCGGTCCCTCCCAGATAGGAAGAAGCTATAGATTCTCATGTCCAGTATGTAATCTGAAGTTGCAGTGATGTAACCTGGGCTGCATATGCATGGTATTTGGCGGCGTTTGCCCAGTTTGCTACCCCAGTCTCCCAGGGTAACATTGAAGGAAGAACTCTGTTACTTGGCGCTGCAAGGGAATCGGTTATCCCGAATGGCACAGACCTTCATTCATAACACTGACGACCATTTACGCCGCAGTGTTGCAGCGATACTAGCATAGGTTGCTTGGACGTTCTTCTCCGCCGACGTCTACCTAATACTAGTTGGGATAGCTTCTCATAAAAGTTGTCCTGCAGCAGGTTGCGGGTCGGCGAAGTGCAGTGCTTTTTAGACCACAATATTATTAGGACGGATCAAGGCTATGACAGGGTCTACGGCCGATCTTTGAGGATCTACGCCGATTGGCTAGAAACCGCAATGGTTTGATTATACAGTAGTGTACCGCTTTGACATAGTTCAATGATGCTAGTGTAGTGACTATTGCATTTTCTTCGAAGTTAGTCTTGTTGATTGTAATAACGTGGCTGTCCATTCTGTTGTTTAGAATCAGTCTCCTGCCGGAGGCTCACTGACAATTGCCTCAATTAGGCCAGCAGCAGTGCCCTCTGGACCTGGCCAAATTTGCACAACCTCCAGGCCGGCGCTCTCAAGCAATTGCTGCCACTGCTGGGCCGTCCGCTCCTTGCCTCCATTGAAGCACATCATAGCGATATCCAACATGGCGTGTGTCAAGGTTGCCCCGACCTCAGGCACAACCATTTCGTGAATAAGTAGCTTCGAATACCCAGGTGTCATAGCGTGCACAGTCTGCTTTAGAATCTTGAGTGCCTTGTCATTAGACCAATCGTGAAATATATGATGGAAGAAGTAGGCTCTGGCTCCTATACGGGATGATCAATAACACGCCATTAAGAGTCCAGGGGGGTCATCGTACCTTTCACTGGCTGTGCTGTGAAGAAATCATATGACACTTTTTCGATCTCATCTGGAAGTCCTTGTGCACTAGCAATGACGGGTGCTAGATCTTGAAGGATAAGACGCCCCGAGTTGGGATGAAGTTCATGGAAACTTAACGTATCATGACCTTTGCCACCGCCAACATCGACGAGGAGGGGTGTATCTTTCCTCGCGCCCTGTATTAGACGCCCTGGGACATCATACCACTCAAGCCATTTTTTGCGGGCGCCCACCGTCCGCCCCATGAACGCGTTAAAGTCTTTGAATGTGTCAGGCATCGTACTGATGAGCTCGAACGTACTCAGCTTGGTCATAAAGGCGTGTTGCACAAATCCAGCCTTAGGGTCAGTTGGGCAGCGGTATCCGTTTTCTTTGAGATAATCTGGCCCCATCTGTGCGCCTGCCATCAAGATCTTCCCGCTATATAAGGTTATAGATCAGAGATGTCTCAAATGATATTGTGTTCGCCATGATACAACTCACACCATCCTATGCCCCGCGGCGATGCCTTTAGATGCCATGGCTACCGTTACCGGTGTTGCCTGCCATGTTTTCTCACCGACCTCGGCTAGTAAACCCACTGGAGTTAAGGTTCTGAGCAATCGTACTACATAGCTGTCAGGGTCACGACGCAAGTTCTGGCATATACTGTGATAAGATCTTACTAATTAGCTCTTCCTCTCCCGAGGTAAGGGATGCCAGCTCATGTGACGTTATCGGCTCGCCCTTTTCAGATATGTGTTGAAATAAATTCATTTCGACGGCGATTCTTGCAGCAATCGGGATGAAAGGCTACATTCGAAAGAAAACATGAGTCTGACTGTAATGGGATATGCTTCATAGGTTATGCTACCGAGTATATCATATCCGCTGCCACTTGCTCCGGCTTCTCAAGGTTCTGGAGAAGCTTCTTGCTAAGGAGTATTGCCTCATCCCTCGCTTTCGCGTCATTCTCAATGCTGCCCTGTGACTTCAGAGCGCTGAGCTTATCGATCAAGTCGTTGATAGTCTGAGGGGTAGTAGATGCCATTTCTGGGACGGTCAAAAGGCCTGGAGACTAGGGAATATGCGAGAAGGGGAGGAGAAATGGCGGCAGTGGGAAGGAACCCTGCTCACTCACACCTTAGTGTACAGGCATGGCTGGAAGTGGGGGCATTTGGCGTAATCAACTTGGGCTGTGAGCCGTTTTCACGAAGTTTAAGCAGTCTGCGCCATGGCTTTCGTCTAAGTTAGCTATTATTATAGAAAGCGAGTTTACTACCGAGCGAATAATGCCTTAAGAAATGGGATTGATTACATCGCCTTGATGAACCTTATATATCCGGATCGAAGTTGTCTCCTATGCCGCTTCTCACCAGCGCTATCTACACGAGTCATTATTTGTTGTTGTTTGGCATCTTGAGGTCTCATTTCTGATTTAAACGTTAGGAAGAGAATAGTTGTGACAAGGGCTTGTGCTCAAGTGCTTGTAACTTGGGGTTCTATTTAGCTGATAATCTCTTTAGAGTCTTTAGGGCTAACTTCACTCTTGCCCTCAATTCATAGACGAATTCTAGGAGCCTCCCCTCTCGTAGGCCTCTGAGAGTATGGCTCCTCAAGAAGGGCGTTGTACCACACGAGGTTATTTCAACCAATGCTATTATGCTCATGTTCTGTGTGGCTCTGTGGTTTTGCCTGGTGCTAAGACTATAGCATAACCCCAGTGAGCTGGCTTTGCCCCCTAATTGCCTTTTATCATTCGCTCGAGGTCTGCTGTTTACGGTTTGCTCCCGTCCTGAAGAATCTTTGCTGATTGGGTGGCTGGTTAGCCCCCTTTCCGAGACGCTTGCAAGCTATCCAGGGCCAGCACAGGGAATAGAGGGGATACAGCCGTTAAAAGTAAAATCTAGTTCCGTGCATTAAGTTAGACAGCTATGCAACCAACAATTGATTAATCGACTATGATTAGGCAATACAGCCTGCAAGAGGAGCAAGGCCATTTGTTTTTAGAAGAGGTTCAGGCTCGAGCCAGCCGAGGGGCAACCAGCCGTCGGAGGCCGCAGGTGATCGGTGAGCTTGAGCCCGGGTATTCTACATTGATCGGAGATAAGACAGCATGTATGACCCACTCGGCAGCGAGTCGTCCTGTCGTCCTGTTATCTATATCTCGTCTGATTGATATAAGAATAGGCATGCCACCAGCACTTATGAGCTGTTAAGTATAGGCCGCCTTCATTCGCCGCTGAATTCTCCTTCTATGATTCGATTGAGGAGGCACAATGTCGGTCACAAAACTCGAGCTTCGCACGGCGCTTGGCCCGGTATATCGGGATGTGCTGCCATGTCAGCCCCGAGACTGTACACCGGACGAGATCCCGGTCATCGACCTTGAACCTATGTTTTCTAGCGAGTTGTCTGAGCGCAGGAAAGTGAGCTCAGCTATCAGAGCCGCTGCTGTCAATAATGGCTTCTTCTATATAAAAAACCATGGTATTCCGTCTCAGACTATTGCGCGTTGCAAGGACCAAGTCCTCAATTTCATGAGACAGCCCCTAGAGACGAAGGAACTCATCAGTTCACGCAAGTATAGCAAGTACTACAACGGCTATTTAGGCAGGCGAAGAACCCAGATCTCGCCCAGCGAGACAACCGATGTGCGGGAAGCTTTCACATTCCGTTACTCCCCCGAACTTGATCCTGATCACCCCAAGGATATATCGCAAGTACCTGACGAGATTCGACGCTGGATACGAGGTGAGGATTTTGTATGGGAAGGTACCCAACACTTGCCTGATTTCAAGAGAGACTGCGTAGCGTACTGGAGTGCCTGTCTCACCCTGGCTAGAAAACTAGTCAGGATGTTTGCACTCTCGCTCGATCTCGAGGAGGAGTACTGGGACGAGAAAGTCACTTATCCTGGGGCTGAGTGCGCATTCCTGAATCATAAGTACCCGTCATGTTGAGTGAGCCTGCTAATCGGCGGCCTTTCATAGCGGCGTCTTTAATTACTATCCTACGCGAACTCAAGATGAGGTCGAGCAGAGATTCGTGGGCTTGGGTAGCCATACCGATCTGCAGCTTTTTACACTGCTCTGGCAGGATAGCGTAGGCGGGTTGCAAGTCCTGACTCGAGAGGGTCAATGGATTAAAGTGAGTCATCGAGATCATCTGATTCATCAAAAACTGACAGCGCCGAGGCACCGCCAATCGAGGGAACAATTGTGGTAAACATTGGTGATTACCTGATGCGTCTTTGCAACGACATCTATAAATCCACAGTTCATCGGGTCACCAACGAATCTTCCCGAGAACGAGTGTCCATGCCTTTCTTCTTCGGTGAGCCTTAAAGTTCCTCGCCGTGCTATATGAATAATTGACCGTGCAAGGCTTGAATTTCAATTGTGTCGAGAGTGTCGTACCCTCGTGTACTTCAGAGTCGAACCCAGCTAAATACGAGCCAATTTCTTGCGGTGATTGTATGAAGTCGCCCCGACCCTCAGCCCAATCAATTCCAATTCCTAACATCTAGTAGGGTGTCAATTGCGGTTCAAGATGGAAAACGAGGAATTTGTGAAAAATGAGGCGAAAAGATCAATGGCTCCTAGCGCTGTCGTCGTAGCTGGATGATATCAACCCTTCGGTTTAGCATACGCCATTTTACGGGGTTACCCTCACTGTCCAAAGTAGCCGTCACAGTACTTTTTGCATAAGTTCGAGTACATCAAAAAATGCTTCTCGGTCTGATCTCAGCTTTTGTAGGCCGAGGCCAACAACTAGCGTACGACGCTCGTCGGCGTCGCGTCTCGCAATATGGCTAGCGATCTGCACGGCATATAGCTGAGCCAGGGACTCGCGCTCCTCGCCGCCACCACCAAATAGTGTTTTCGCAGTGAGATGCGCCATAGGCAGTAGGCTTTCATTTGCAAGTGCCATGTCGACAGCTGCCGGGGATGGAGCAGATAAAGGTACTTGAATCTACAGCTCGTAGTTAGCGAATCTACTTCCCAGTTATCCTTTGAGGAATACTACCCATTGTGAAAGCCTGCCTTCCTGGCATAAAGTCACGAGAATTCTGTCAGCGAAGAATAGAGCAGTGGCTTCGGTAGCAACACCATCAACTTGACCAGTTGCGCGATTGGACGCAGCAGGAAAGGGCTCGTCGATAATCTGAATTGACTCCATTGTGCTCCTTTCTTTAATGTAATGCTGATTGGGGATGGAGGTGAAGGCAAGATTGGAACTTGTAGGCTGGGTGAAAGACAGCTAGCTATAGCTACCTCTTAGGGGAGGCAGTAGTGGGGAACTGGGGCGGCTACCCCGCGCTAAGCCAAATTTAGTGGAATCTCAATCATTCTGCCAGGCGGTCAAAATTTCCTAGCAGTCTTGAATGAAATACACATTTACCTCTCGACAAAGTTCATCACCCCGAGTATAGTCATTCGGTCCCTCTTAGCGGAAATTCCCATATATTCATCAGGTTCGATGGATGGGGGAAACAGTAAACAAATCTAATTCAACAAATTTGTCTTTTACTCCAAGCATAAATCGAGATGGTTAAGAAATTTGTTCCTCGTCAGAGGAAGCACAAGGTTCTTGCGCGGCAGGCTCGAGAAGCCCGGCAGACTGCAGAAGATGGCAGCACTACTATAAATAATGGTGCAAATAGCAATGCGCTAGAAATATTACCAGATACGAAGAAGGCGGCTGAAGAGGCTAGAAGGGCTCAGATGAAGGCCGACTTGAGAGGCGATGCCAAGATGAGCAGCAAAAAAGCTAAGCGCCTCGAAAAATATATCGATAAAAAGCTTGCGAAAGACGAGAATCGGGCTCTCTTGGCACAGCTAGCCGCCAACAAGATCGACACGTCTCTTTTCGCGAGCAGTCGCCATCTGGGCGCAGCTAAAGAGACGAAGCGGGAGATGATGAGCCGTGCACTCAGAGAGCGGGCTGCCGGCATCGCCCAAACTGACGAAAGCATTTTATTTGAGCCTAGGGCTCGACGGATGGATGAGTCTGATGATGGAAACTCTGAGAGCGAGGATCCCTTCGGCGGAGAGAGCGAATTGCTTCGACAGGATGGAGAAGTGCCAAAACACGAGGAAGCTAATGTGCCAGAACCCCAGCTTCAATAACCGTGGCCGGTTCTGGCTTGAAGCGACCTTTGGAAGTAGATGACGAAGGAAAGCCTGTTTTGCGTAAAAGGCAAAAACGCGGCGGTGTGAAGTCGAAAATATCAGGAAAACCACGTTTTACAGTAGACACTCCCCAGAGCCTGCCGAGTAATCATTTTGAAGTGGAGAATGACACGGAACCACAAATAGACGACGATGAATGGAGTGGTTTTAGCTCGGATGAAGCTGGGGGTAACGGCTCTGGGATGGAGTCAGGAAACGAATCTCCAAGTTCATCAGTGGATGAGGGCACAAGTGATGAGGACGCCTCCTCGTCCGAAAATGAAGATACAGACGGCGATGGCGATGATAGTAGCGATGACCAAAATACTGCAAAAACGCGTTCATCGGCATTCAAGGCATGGGCCCACGAACAGAGGAACACAGCCCTCGGCTATCAACCCAGTAGCAACAGTAAATGCCATTCTGGATATTCCAGTACCTCAAGATTTCAAACCAGGCCGATTGAGCAGGATCCCTTACCTTTAGAGCTCCAACCAACGAAGGATACTGGGCGAAAAGCTTTTAGCGTCGTGGTTGAAAGAAATTCCGACATACAGGAAGCAAGACTCAAGCTCCCTGTAGTAGCAGAGGAACAACGGATCATGGAAGCAATACATAACAATAATGTTGTTATAATTTGCGGCGCTACAGGCTCTGGAAAGAGTACTCAAGTTCCTCAAATGCTCTTTGAGGCAGGATATGGCGCTGCAGATTCCCACACGGGCCAGATTGTGGTTACGCAGCCAAGAAAGGTCGCAGCAGGTGAGCAGCTCTTGATACTCAATTGTCGAACATTAGATCGCGTTTCTGACTAACTAAACAGTTTCGGTGAGCCATCGTGTGTCAACAGAGCTAGGCGATCACTCCAACACAGTTGCATACCAAATTCGATTTGAGGGCACGTCTAACGAGAAGACTAGACTAAAGTTTGTAACAGATGGTGTACTGCTTAGAGAAATTGGCAACGATATTGCGCTGCGAAACTACTCTGCCGTAATCATCGACGAAGCCATGAGAGGAGTCTAAATACCGACATCTTGATTGGAATGCTGAGCCGGACGGTCAAGCTAAGGAGGAGATGGCTAATGAAGATTCAAAAGTTTCTCCCCTAAACTAATCAGTGAGTAATTTGGATTGAATTTGTCATCAGTCAATCTCTTTCGGAAGCCCGAATATCATTCTCGACTCGTCCATCACTCCTACAACTTCGAAATACTACCAATGCCTTACAGTGTGTATTGGAACGAGTATACTAATTAATTTGAAGTCATGTCTGCAACCCTTCGGATAAGCGACGTGACTAATTCCACGTTGTTTCCCTCACTGCCGCCGGTCCTCAACGTTGAGGGTCGACAGTATCCTGTTACGACACATTTCTCTAGACGAACACAGGCCGATTATGTAGATGAAGCTTTCAAAAAAGTTATTCGTGGGCACCGCAAGCTCCCTCCTGGTAGTATGCTTGTCTTTCTCACTAGTCACAATGAAATTTCTAGGTTAAGTCAGAAATTGAAGCTTCATTCAACTGGATTAAAATCTGCTTCCTATCCTAAGGTTCGATTCTCGGCGAATGATGGGCCATTGGAAGTGGAAGACATCGAGTTCGGGCAAACGGAGGATGATGTTGCGGGCACAGAACTTGACGAGTTGAGATTCATTGAGGATGAACAAGACGTTGACGAGGAAGAAGAGGCTGAGTTCGATGTGCCTAATGAGACTGGACAAGCGGTGCCCCTCAAAATGCAGATACTGCCGTTATACTCCATGCTGCCCACCAGAGAGCAGATGCGAGTTTTTGAAGAACCCCTGAAGGCTCGCGTTCTATCATCCTGGCCACTAATGTCGCAGAAACATCCCTTACAATCCCTGGGGTGAAGTACGTGATAGACTGGTAAGCACAAATGCACCCTCCATTTTCTGTGCTTCAAGTTTGAGCTAACGTTAGTAGTGGGAGGGCCAAGGAGCGTGTCTTTGACCCCGACACAGGAGTTCAACGCTATGAGATCGGCTTCATAAGTAAGGCAAGCGCTAACCAACGATCTGGCAGAGCCGGGCGTACTGGCCCAGGACATACCTGGAGATTATATTCATCTGCCGTGTATGAGAGGGATTTCCAAGAATTTGCAGACCCTGAAATCCTGAAGATGCCGATAGAAGGCGTCGTTCTACAGCTCAAGGCGATGAATTTAAAACACGTAGTAAATTTCCCCTTTCCGACCTCCCCCGATAGACAGAGTCTAGCCAAAGCAGAGAAACTACTACAGTATCTCTCGGCAATCACCCCCGAAGGTCATGCTACTCAAATTGGTAAAACGATGAGTAAACTTCCTCTCCACCACGGTTTGCTCGCATCTTGTTGGTTGGCCATCTGCATGATTGCCTTCCTTATACAATTGCTTTAGTTGCAGGCCTCTCTGTGGCAGAGATTTTTCTCCCAGAGTCGCAGGCGATCCCCTCGGAAGAAGAAAATGGCGAGCAAAGTTTTAGAACAAATGAAGACCTGGCTGCTGAAAACGCGCGGGCTCAAGCTCGACGGAAATATAACGAGGTCCATCGGAATTTCCGCTCACTTGACGATGCATCTGATGCCATCAAACTGCTGCAAGCTGTAGGCGAATTCGCACACTCGCCCTCAGAACACTGGTGTACCTCAAGATTCGTACGTTTCAAGGCCCTACAAGAAACTCAAAAGCTACGCAAGCAAATTACAACGCTGCTACAAAAAGATATCCCGTCATTCGCAAACATGACGTTCCAAGAGCTATTAGATCGACCCAGCGCAAAGCAGGTGACGGCGTTGAAGCAAATGGTCGCGGCAGGTTTCATCGACCAGGTAGCCATCCGCGGAGATCTGGCACCTGTACCACCACAGATGGACCGCAAACCCAGGCGAGCAATTGACGTGCCATATCTACCACTTCAGCCGTTGCAGACCTCTGGTACCGCAGTAATGAAGACGGACTGGCAGACAAGGCCGTATTTATCCACCCCTCGAGTAATCTCGCGCACTACAGCCCGCAGGAACTACCAGAGTACGTCGTCTATAGCGGCCTACAGCGCTCGTCCGCTTCGGGCCCCATCAATGGCGCCAAGAAACCGAAGACTAGGATGTTGGCGCTCACAGACGTGACGGGGTCCCAGCTCTCTGCGCTAGCAAAGGGCACGCCACTCATAACCTACGGGAAACCCATCAAGGAGGTCCAGGCCGCGGCTGGTGCCTCGACGCGGGACTGCTGGGTCGTGCCATATCTTAGAGCCGAGGGCACGGGTGGTCAGGGATGGCCACTGCCGGTCAAGAAGGTGACGCAGAAAAAAGTCCCGGGCAAGGGATGGGTTACGGAGTGATTCTACGCGGCGCTGAGGATACCTTGTGTTTATTGGGGCTGGTAAAGAGGGCTCTATTGGCTGTAGACAAGTTCGCCATTTTGTATATATTTAATGCCAGAGAAGAATTGTGTTTTATTTTCCGGCCATTTCGACGTAGATGGAGTAACAGAATGTCTGCATTAACAGCTTGGAAGATGTTCAAATATTAAAAGAAAACTGAAGAAAAGAATGCCACTCCACGACAGCTGGGCAACGTCAATGCACAGCAGAATAACTTGTATATCGGGCAATAGACACATTAATCGACAGGGGAGAGTTGTTTTCACTTCTATTATGATCGCCAAATCTAAATTCTCGCTATCAAGGGCGTCTGTCATCTCTTCTAAGTGTAATTTAACATACAGATACCGCATCTTACTCTGTAGAATCATCATCCTCATTCCGTATCTTATAATCTATGCACCGGATTTATAGACGAGGAAAATTGTACAAGCGGTAAAGGCATAATTGTCAACCCCTCAGCCGGCGGTGTAGTCGACGTCGGGCTCGCTCTCTTTAATGCTCCCGATACGGCGGGGGGGCGTCTGGTTGCGTCGAAGTGGTAACACGTCTCTCCGGTATTAGTGGCGCCTGTAAACGAGGGGGGGCCTGAAGGTCAGCACCGACAAGCGACGTAGCCTTCAGCATCATCTTTTGGGAAGTACTGTTGTATAAAGGACTCCCTATAATCAAATTAGCTAGTTGCTCGAAGCGATCGCGTTGGTTGTCCAGAGCGGCAGGTTATCGGAAGTATGAAAACAGTACTTGTATATATCAATGAAGATGTTACTTACGTGTAATAGCTGTGATCCGCATTATGCGGTTGGATGATGTTGTGTGCAAGCTCATGAGCCAGAACAACCCACCACCACACAGCTGCTGAAGCCCTGTCCTCGCCGCTCCTCTTGTCTGCATGCAGTTGAATATAAAAGCGCAAGTTGCAGAATATGCTACCGTCACGATTGAAGGCAATAGTATTGCCGTGCTCATCGTAGAACATGTGTAGAACGTTTTTAGGGATCTGATACACGTCACCAACGTCCTTAAGTAGGGCCGCGAAAGAGTTAATCGCAGTGTGATTCGAAGATAGGAAAGTTTCTGTCCGAGTAGAAGGTATATCGGAGGATAAAAATATTCTCATTCCGTTTGAAGCGTCTGCCAACAAGGTAAGATCTTTAGCGGCCGTATCATCACAGTAAGTCGCCTGTTCTTTGACCGTTCGAGTAGTCGGCGGAGAATACAATAGAGACGAGTCATAAGCCCGTGTTGACTTGATAGCATTTAGGTTTTGTTGTACGATAGCTGGATTGGTCACGCTTCCATCTTGCCCGTTCTTGCTAGGCTTCGAACCGGAGGATGACGGGTGGGTGGTAGGGCTTCAGGATTTTGCTCTGAGCCGGTTAAGTTTTTCAACTTCTCATCAGCTTCATCGTCGTAATCGAAGCCGAACCGCTTGGAGAGGTTAGAGAAAAGCCCTTTCCCTTTTTGCTTTGCGGGGGCTGAGGCAATGAGGGCGGAATATCGTCCTCATCACCTGGGGAGTGGAAGCCTCCAGGCATTCGAGGAGGAGGGGTCCTGTTTTGTTCTCGTGCGGTAGCTGCTGCACCAGCAGTGGCAGCTTGGTTTTGCCTCATGAATTCTTGCTCCCGTTCTCGAATCCTAGCTTGTTCTGCCTCTAAGGCCCTTCGCCTCTCTTCCTCCGCAATCCTAGCTTCAGCCGCTTTCGCTCGGAGAATGCGATCAACGTTGTACCACGTGCTCTCAAGTCTAATAGGTCTAATTTCAGAAACGGTTCAAAGAAAAGATATGCCTGCTGGCTCGGCCGGTTTAGGATAAGCTGACATACGGCTTGGCCAACCTGATACATATCTGGCCGAGACGATTCTGAGGCTACGTAAAGCACCCACCCAGCTGATGTCTTGGAACTAGCTGCAGATCTCTTCTCCGTGTTGGATTGACCAGAAATACGAAGCGAACGACGAAGCGAGATGGACCGCACAACCTCTACCCCCAAGTTCTTCTCGAGCCACCTGGCGTCATGTTTAATGGCATCTCGTGTATATCTAGCGTACTCGTGAATAAAGAGTTTTGACCGCTCTAGAACATGTTTTCGTAGCCAAACTGCGCCGTCTTGCTTTTCGCTGTGTGGTCCAACCCTCAAATCCTCTTGGACTATTGTTGACAGGGTCGGGGAGCCGAGTGCTTGGTAGAAAGACTCTAGTACTTCCTCCTCAGGAGCGCATTTTAAATAATCTTTGAAGAGTCTGTAACTAATAATGTCGTCTAAGATGACAACATCTGAAGGTGTCGCAAGCTGATATGTTCGAACGGCCTCCTCGTCTTCCTCATGCTCGACTGCCTTCTCTTTTGAAGAGTTGGCTATCTCTTTAAAGGCTAGTAGAAAGGGGGCAGCCTTCATCTTCTTCCATAAATCTTTATCTTTTCTCAGAACTGCCATGTCTCCTGCCAGCGACCGGAGCAAGTTCAAGTACTTGTCAGGGCTGCCGAGGACGCTGAGAAGTCGTGCTGGTTCCGCGGCCGCTAGTTCAGCAATTTCTAGTTTGGTCGGTTCGTCATTTGAACCACAAGCTTTGAGAAATGAGTTGGCGGATTGGCCAAAGTCAACAAAATCAAAAATATCTCCATACATAGTGGAGCTTCCGAGATAACACTGACGTGGGCTTAAATGAACAGTAGGACCAGTTTTGTTATCAGCATCGCTGGGAGAAAAAACCCCTGATGCTCGAGTTCTCCTCGTCACTGGCACAATCTGAGCATTACCAAGACTCTTCGCCGCTGTGCTAGTCAGGTCGTTGACTCGGCTCGAAAAATATTGAAAAACAGGAATTGCATCTCGTTGAGAGCTTGGGGGGTTCTTAATGAGGCGTTGAACACAATCAAGAATTGGTGGTTCTCTCGAAACACCAAATTTTTGTGCTTCACTGTGGAGTTCCTTTTTCAAGATACTGAAGCCCAGAACAGCAGCTGCTTCATTAGTGAAGCATCCAGAAGGCGGGACAAGTCTTTTGGGGTCTCCTTGAAGCGGGAGAAATGCTCGATTACTGGCTGCCATATTGAAAGCACTGTAGCCGTTAAGCTTATAATAAGTGACAAAGTATGCCATAGCGTTCTCACGCAGTTGTGGATCAGAGGAAGACATTAATTCCACAAGTTCGGGGGCCGAGGGATGCGCTCGTAGACCAAGATCTGTGAAAAATACCCCTTCTGGCGAATTGCGACTGAGACCGCCACCAGGCCACTGGAGAATCTTCAATTTAAGGGGCCGGAGTAGACGATTTGGCTCAAAAAGTTCGGAAACCTTATACAACTGCGTACTCGGTAGGGAAAACTCTCTACCAACGGGACCAGCCTCAGCAGGACAGATCCGAGATTCCATCAGCCTTCGTAAATCATCAGCTGGTATATCTTTGCGAACAGACGCCAAGTACTTGATTAACTCGACATGACTCCATTTTGCTTCCCCGGAACTACTCTTTTCTGAGGGGCTCAATAGACGTTTGAAGATCGTCTCAAGATCCAACGTCTTTCTAACACCAAGCGCAGACAAGAATTTTTCTTTCAACTGTGAGCATTCAATGATGGGAAGGTCGTCGAACAACTTTACAGTCGGAAAGAACGTCTCTGTCGGTTTTCTCATGCCCAATTTTGTGGGCATAACAGTGTGGATCTTCAGTAAGGACGCAATTTTATCTTTCGAAAGCTGGCTCTGGTTTTCCCAGCCCTTCGATACTACAGATAGAATACGGGTCGCAAATTCTGGGGACTTTGTTATGTCTTGATCCGAAGACCTACTTGACCGGGATTCGATTAAGAAACTGACCCAAGGAGAAAGGTCCAAGGGTTCCCAAAGAAGAGCTCGTAGCTCTTGGATAGAACAGCCTTTGGTATATTCAAGTGATAGGGTTGTCGGTGGGAGCGGTAAACCTGGTGGAATCTTTTGTGCAACCATGAAATTCCGAATACTTCCAAGTGCTATTATCTCGCCTTGATCTTGATCGTTTTTCTTATTCACGATGGCAACGGCGACATCGAGCAGTCGTTCACGATTTCCCGAATCGAGATCGCCTTGTAGAGCTTTCTTTGCTACCCATTGAATAAAGTTAGGGAGTTGAGTTTCCGTGAGTGGTTTTGCCGAAAGCTCTTTGCGTACGTCTTCTACAGTAATTTGCCAGAGTAAATCGAAGTCAATCAACTTTCGCACGAAGCTAGTGGTCTCCAACTCAGGCGGGACTACAGCTATATCGTCGACAAATTTCCCTAATTCCTGAGAGCCCAGTCGGACTTGACTTGTCGGAAGTACACCGCGGGAGCTATATATCTCAACGAATGGCTTTTTATAAGCAGTCCAGAAAGCTTCCTCAATTGTTGTAGAAACATGGCCGCTGGGCGTGGAGTCGCCAAAAGTAAACGTATTGAGAATATGCAAAGCTTCAGGTATGAAGAGGGCTGCTTTTTGAGGGCTTATCACGGTACCCGCCGTCCTTTCCAGCTTTGTTTGGAGCTCGCTCATCTCATGTGTGAAAGCCAGTCGTGTCATGATACCTGCTGCTCGTAGCATTTCAACATTCCACGTCCGAACCCATCTCGCGTTCAAGTCAATAGCTTCGCGTTCGACAGTCGGGATGACGGAAGGAGCGGAAATGTGCATGCCACCGCCAGTTGTCTGAGTGGTCGGAAACCCAATGAAGATTCGCCCACCTTTCTTGCTTGGGAGCACCGTGGCAAAGACATCGGTAGCCGCAGATAATGCGCTTGACCCCTGGGTAATCCCAGACGCTTGTGTCTCGTCGTACGAAGAAGTCAATATGGATAGCTTCGCAAGCTTAGGCGGAGCTTTCTTGGTTGCTCTTTCCAATTCTGATGCAAAGGTTCCGCCCACAGATGTCATGATGGAGCCTGTAGTAACTCGAAGGAAAATGCTGGCTGTCGATAGCGCGGTGATGTCCTCAGAAATCGTGGCTTGTACGGCTTTCTCCTCTCTAGCTGCCTTGGTCACCTTGGCGGAATTCGCTGTGAGCCTAGAGAAAAAGCTTCGTAGTGATGGTATCTCAGAAGCGCCTAAGCCGTATGCCTCGCCTTTCGCTGCGGCAACTTGAGGTTTCCACCCTATAGCATTCATATAAGAAGCATCAATCTGAGCGCTGGAGCGGTCGACATTCCGGACTGTCATGAGACGTTCCCTCGTTGTCATCTCCATATCTCTCGGGATTGGTATTTCCGAGCTGGGACTGGCCTTCTTCTGGAGATAAAGAATCTTGTAGTCGTCTATCCAGAATTCAATGTGTTGCAGTGCCACAAACGTCAAGCTCGTAGCTAAGAACTGGCCTACGGAAAGGAGGTTGGGTAATGTTGTTGTTGTATTTCGGTAGTCAAGTACGAAGGCGGTATCAGGACTACGCTGGGCTTCGGAAAGCTGCAGCTTTCTGGTAAAGAGGGCGTTGCCTTTCCAGTAGAATGCCATGGCTTCGTTCCTGAACTCACGAAAGGCTCCTCGCAATCGGCAAATACACTGTAGAATCCAACACCAAAGGCACCAATCTTGGTCTCGTCCGGGTTGCCCTCGGCTATCCTCTTGAGCCTACCCCAATCTGTCTTTGTGAAGGGTTGGCCGTTATTCTGAACCACGAGACGGCGGAGCGTGTGATGTGTGATTATATGCTTCAGGATCTCGGATCGGTCGTTCACGGTCGGGAGGGGCACTTGGGTCGAGGGTAGCGTCTCCCACTTGATCTTCACCGTCGTCGCTTGAGCATCGGCGGCGTTCTGGATGAGTTCTCGCAGGGTTGTCCATTCTCCGAGTATCGTGCAAGTACCTTGTCTATCAGTGCTCTAGTATCAACGGTGACTGCCTCCTCGTCTTCTCCGTCTTGCAGGGCCGCTGCCCGCAGTCTTCCATAATCCATTTTAATCTGTTGGGGAACTTGTCGATTCACCGTGTCATAATGATTGCGGGGCCAAGTCGTGGGAGGAGACAGACCTATGGGCCTTGAGAATATATAGGAGTAATAGGCTGACAACAAATGTTGTAATACAGCTCGAACCTACATATGTAGCCTAGGTAGGTAGGTGGCAAGGCTGGTATTTGGTTAGCTCGAGAAGTATCTCGCTACTGTAGGCATTATACGGCTTTGAGTAGTACAGTAACACCTTTGTTCGAGGAAATGTTAGGATAGAAGGTCTCACATATGGAGAACTACCTAGCCAGGCAGCCGAGGCGAGGGTTGAAAGAGCAACAAAGACGGTGGCGTTAAGCTCAGCTTAGTACCGTAGTAGATATGGTGCAGGTACTATGAACCTCATCGCCCTCAGGCAAGTAGGTGTTGTGACGGAGAACGGATGCGAAGTCAGAACCGCGAGGTACGTACCCACCCAGTGGACGTCAGTGGGGGGTGGAACAATCCCACTGTAAAGGTACCTATCTAGTGGGTACCAATACCCCCAAGTACCTACCTGGTATGATTGATGAACACAGTAGTAGTTACCTACTTAAAAGGTTCTTGAATATAAGGTTGTCTGGGATAACTCATAAATGGGTAGACTTGTATAATCTAAGGTTTTATGGCAGCCGATACAATTACCCGACAGTTTGTTCTATGTTTCGGGACCATCTATGCCGTAGATCTATCGAAGTAGGTAATTGAAGACAATGACAGAGATAAAAAATTCCCATCTATACAAAAACCAGGCGCATATTACAGGAAAGGGCCTAGTTTCATATTCCCGTAGCTCGATCTAGAAGCAGGTGGCCGTGGCTCCTTGCCTTGTTTTGGGGGTGTCTTGGTGTCAAGACCTTGTTATGAGTGGTTTGTTTGAAACATTCCGGAATCACTCTATCAATTCGAGGACCCGATAGGCAGGGTACCCGTTCACGCATAGAATTAATTACATGTGACTCTCCAAATTTGGCGCTATAGCACGTGGTGTTCGGAAAGAGCATAAACACCATTCAGTCCCTTTCCAGACTTCGTCGCTGGTAGCGTTGCGGACTCTTACTTCTCCTCCGGTCCCTCGATGTTGACCTACGGCCATCTTTGTGAACTCGCCTACGTTCCGATCCTTCTATGCTGCGGCTCCTATCTCTGTCCCTCCTATGTGATTTCGCCGGTCTGTATGTATCTTTTTCACGACTGTAACTTCGCTGCCTGTGATAGCTGCGTCTGATATCTCTATCGTCCCTCGTGCGAGGGTGGCGCGTGTCATATTTATCTTCTGGTGACTTGTCGCGACGTCTGCCTATATCTCTATCGTAGTCGTGGTGTCGGCGGCGGTGATTGTGTCCTCTCCGATCCGGATCTTGGCTTCTACTTCGACTTCGATGCCTACGTCTATGGTGCCGCTCCGAGTCTCCGTGTTGCTTAGAAGCGCGCGGCCGGTTCTTGTCCAGTACAGAACCTTCAGCCTCAGGCGCAACACCATCTCGCGGCGTAATTCGAGGTTGGCTAACGGCCACTGCATTTGCCCCAGTAACATTTCGCGGGGCGACGGGAAGTCCTAGGGCACGGGCCAATGCATCTTCTTCGGCTTCTTTGATTGCCTTCAGCTCCTCCTTCCGCTCCGGGCAGCTTTTTCTTCTGGTGTCTCGTTTGAGGAGGAGTCGGTCGCATCTCCTTTAGCATACCAGGAAAGATCCCGCCCTTTCTGCCAGCGGCCGACCGGGGCTTTCAAGCTGTGCCCAAGGTAGTTTTCCCGATGTGCGGAGGTTGTGACATCGTCCCAATTGAAATTGACTCCGCCACGCGACCCTGTTTTGCGGATGCTCGAGACGAGATCCATGACTGGCGAGGCGTACGTCCTAGAGTAGCCGAGTAGTGTGGGTCGGATTGGATGAGATGCGAAGTTTGTCGTTTGGCGGGGGTGCCTAGATATGCTATAGTTTCGTTGAGATATATCCCAAAATTTGGATGCAAAAGAAGCATTTGGAGTTCACGCGAGTTGACGTGCAATTCCACTAAATCTACATACACTAAATTGGCCTAAGGCATCTGCCCCGCCAACCTGCAGCACATGGGTATCCTTGTCTATTGACGTTTGGCACTCCACTGTAACTTCAACAACCTCGAAAGCGCTATATCTCTTCGACCTTATGGAGAACAAAACCAGCCCATAACATCGCCAACCTCACCACGGCCACCGTCTTCCGCATACTGACTGTTATCCTCGATTTTAATCATTTTTATCGCGAGTATGGCTGCTCACGAGCCACCCCTGGACGAGATCCAGTGGCGCCACCCACAGTCGGCGCAACAGATGCAAGGAATCCACAGCAATTCGGTGCTGTTCTACTTTGCTCAGTCGCCCTTCTTCGATCCGACATCGAATAACGCTGTGCTAGCCAGCCAAGCCATGTTTAATCCAGCCATGTTCCACCTGATTCAGACTCGTGAGGCGTTTGAGGGCCGCCTGCGAGAGATGTCCGGTCTCGAATTCATAGTCGCCCAGGAACCTGCCGAGACTGCACCGGGGACTGGCACCGGCGTCTGGGTCATTCGAAAGCAAACTCGACGAAAGCGTGATCCTGAAGACGACCTTACCATACATGCCACCTACTACATCGTTGGGGAGAATATCTACATGGCACCTACATTGGCCCAGGCTCTGAGCTTTCGGATGGCAAGTCTCACTCCGCCCGATTACTCGCGAGGACAATTAGGAAGACAAAGCATACTAACGCTCCGTAATCAGACAACTATATCTTCGGCCCTGAATAAATGTTTCCCCGCGGCGGACGAAGCCCGCGTGTGGTCGCCCTCACGAGGGCATATATATAAGATCGCGCAGACCACTGCCAATCCCCGTCTACGCAATACCGCCGAATCCAAAGAAACAACGCCAAGGCCTGACGGGAGTGCTGTTTCCAATAAGGGCACCGTTATTTCAGACCTAAAGAGACCAGACGCAACCTCACCAGCCTCTGATATGGCGCGGCACGCTGAGTACTCTATGATGATTCACATGCAATCCGGAGGGATTATGAGGATGAAAACCCCATTACTGGCAAGCCAGGCGCTTTTAACCTGAGCAAGACAGGACGAACCGACAAGCTACAGGTTCCTGGACTCACTGCGCTGAATACATCGTTCAAGAATACATCAATTATGGACCTAGGTAGCAAAAAACAAAGGACGGAAGCGCAAAGGGGGGCGAGAAGACTCCGAAGACACCTACAGGCACGTCCAAGCTCAAACGCAAAAAGAGCAAAACAGGTCAAACACCGACCTCATCATAGGACAGAAAACATGGCTTGTTTTTAAGGGGGGTATCTGCTTTGGACAGGACACCTAGCCAGTTGAGGGTATTATGATCATACCTTCTCGATATGTAGATAAAGCCTACGGCGTTCGAGGACTAGGATAGAGGCATTTGATACCCAGGTTTCAATTATATTGATGTTATATTTATTTGCACTACTAAATGTTCTTAGCATGATTAGAATTAGATTAGGATCATGACATTGCACGATGCATCCCACACGGGAGATACTAATCATTTGAATACACTACGCTCAATTTGTCAGCTACCAAACGTCATTGAGCAGTACCTCTAAGCGTTTCAGATCATGCAATGTACCAATTTATTACGTGGCCCTCGCTCTAGGCAGAATCCCAACTTCATGAGTCAATGCTGTAACTTAGTACATTGACTAATTCAATGCCAAGCATAGATTCTCATCCTACCCAGCAACCCGATTCTGCTGGAAAGGTATAACCCCACCACAGGTCATGACGATACCTACTGCATCTATGTGTATTCGGTGGACATCCGAGTATCCCGTTGGGCTGGTACCCATCACGCTACAACTACACCATATAAAATCTCCAATATCAAGCTCCCGCTCGGGTCCTTCGGCGCGGGGAATGGTCCGGAGAGAGCTAGGAGAAACAAGCATGATCGCATATGCTAGAGGACCAGGTTCCGGTGACAAGGTGAGTTGTTTAGACTATCTAGATACAGACCCGCGTAGGCCGGCCCGCAGCCTAGCTAGTTAGACTTCTTGTTCCCGGTGCTTCCTGCTGCGACTAGCACGTGTCGCGCGGGCGCGCGGGCTAAAGAGGCGCCGCTCGCCCCCATCCTCAACTGACCGAAAGGCTGCGCCCACGGACCCCGATATCCAAGACCCGGGATGACAAACCAGCTGCATGAACGGACCTTGTCCCCCTACCGTGTCTCGTCGTGTGTGGACGAAAAAAGACGCTCGGGGAATGCAATGCGCGTGGCAGTCGAACCAGCCAGCCACCCAGCCACCCCAGCACCAGCCATTGGCCCTCGCGAGGCTAGCAGGTTGAACGAGCGCATGAGCAAGGCTGTCTCATTCCTCCGTTCAGTGCAACCGGCCGACACGACGTGAGTAATTCCCGACCTTGATTACAAAGGCGAGGAGGATCTTGCCCGGCCTCTGGCGTTCCCTGCGCTGCTCGAGCCGAGTGGGATCGTCCTCGAGACATTGCATGATCGCTGTGTATCCGATTCCTGGGGAACCAAGTAAAACTCCTAACCCGTCATGCACTTACACGCGCGCGCCCACATGTAACAGTAGACGTGAGCACGTTGTGTTTTTTGCGGAACATGCGCGGTCATTTTAGCCGGGTCACGAGACAGTGATTGCGTTGGACCTGCTTGCATGTCCCGATTAGCTCACATCGTACAAGACGCAATTCGAAGGGAAAACTCCTGGTTGTCACGGCCTATTCCTGGTCCCTGCGAGGATTTCTGGGGTATTACCAAACCAATTGTCTCAAATTTCGGATCGAAATTTACCGTTACGATTCGGTTATTGTTTGCCCCCCCCCCCCCCCCTGTGATGGAGGAGTGCGATAACATCTCTGTGCGCAACCGGGAGTTGACCTAAGTTAGGGAAAAACAGGCGAGGAGGAGTCACAATAAAGCACAGCTGGTAGGAAACTATGTAGGACTAGCAAGGCAAAGCAGTGCAGGGCAGCAGGCATGGCCACAGCCCAGCGCGCGCGCACGTACTATGTACGCATATTGAGGCCTTGATATACACCCGTTGATGTTTTTCGGCGCCACGTCGGAGTTGAACCCGATGACCCAGGCGTAAAAAAGTCCCTGCATGGCCAATTAAGAGCACGTGAAGATTTGCCTCTCTCCTCCGAGCCAAACTGCGAGGAACTTTTCTCCTCCCGTACCACAACACCGACACCGCAGCTTCACGGTGTTCAACGAACCTAGCCAAACCAATGCTTCTTTCGGTATGCGCATCGTGCGCCACAAAACGTAACGTAGCAGGAAATGATGTCACGATGCCATTAACTAGACTCCAATGAGTGGACGGCGACTACTAACGTTTAGGTCTTACCGGGGCACGCCGTGGATAGTGATCGTGCAGCTGGGAAATCGGGTTGGGGACGGTAGCGTCGAGATAGATAGTAGATGGGTGGATAGCCTATTTTGTCAGGTCTAGATTCCCGGCAGCGGTGAATGGCTGCCCGCAATTTCGGCTATAGCTACCGCCCACTATAGCAAGACAACCTTAGGTAATATTGGACAACTCACGCACAGCTAACCCGAATATGCTCGTTCGTATGCAATGCAAGGCACCTTCCATAGGCGTGTCCGTTGGAAGCGACGAGTACGAGAGCTGGAGCTGGAACATGCCGCACGGAGAGAGAATAGCAGCAACACGGAATCGGTTTTGCGGCGTCACGAATGGAAGTGGGAATGGCGTGACGATACGATGCCGAGTACGCCTCCTTCGTATGGCGGGAGGCTATTTTTCTCCCTTTCTGCGGCACGGTACGGCGCCCATGCCAAAAAAGCACGAGGGAAATCCATCCGCACGTGCGAGGCCTACATATTTTGGACCCGTGCATCGTGGCATGCTGAAGATAGAGCGAAATGGTCTATAGTTGGTACAGTGCCACGCGGAAAGGCATGTGCATCTCCACCCACACACCAGCTCTCGCTACATCCTCCTGTCGTGTAGCACCAACCCCCCCTCCCCCTCCTCTACACACCTACATACAATGGAACACAGCTACCCTACGCGCATTCTTAGCAGCGTAACCTTGGGTAGTGTTCATATGTAGGTCCTTACCAAGCCTTCGGTAAGGGCTATGGCCTTGCCCTACCCAACCACTGGGAGCCTAGATCTCTCAGGTCTGTGTTCCCCCCCTTCTCCCAGGATGAAACGGCGCCGTAATACGCTTCGGCAAATGATGTCGGTTCACGGAGAGCTGAACCGGCACCCTGTCACAGAATATCATAGGATGAAATTAAACCGGCCCCCAAACTAAAACGAAAATACCCAAAAAAGGAACCTCCCACTCTTCCCCGCCTGTATGCATGTATATGTATAGGACGAGGCGGCGCGGCACGCTCTTGGGGGAAAGGGGGGGTTCGCGACTCCAGGGGCCGTTTCAATTTTCTCATCTAAGGTGTGTAACGAGAATGCCTAATCGGAAGCCTATTAAAAAATTCCAAGGCGAGAACATGTGCAGATCGAATATTGATGCCTAGTGTACACTAAATCCATTCGGCAGGACCTCACTTACAAGCCACCGGTAATAGTTGCCCGGACCTGCCCGGATACCTAATTGATCTGCAAGGCTGCCAAAAAAAAAGCCATGTTGATTATATATACACAATATCGAATGCGCTGTTGAATATGCATAACGGGTAAGTCCACAAATAATAAGGGAAATGGACAATGCAGAACGGGTAAATCTTGAGCTGGATCTTGCATTAGACTAAATACTGAAGTTACACACAGCCAAAACACCTAAGCTGAAAAAAGCGCAGTTCCGTTACACCGCAGTGAAACGAGCGCCGAACACTTCTAACAAATAATAGACAAAAAACACCGAAGACAAAGAATAGCAATACGGATTAAAATTAGATTATAAAAAAAAAGAATGAAGCCTTGAGCCTTCCCTCCCCCCATGACCGTCAATCCTCGATTCCGCCTTACAGATTCCGCCACTTCCAAGTTCCCGCTCCCGGATACTTAGATAGATACGGTGTATATGTATGTCTGGACCATAAACCCGAACAATCGACGGCGGCCACGTGGAGGAGACGAGACAACAACGCCATGGTTCGAGTCTCTCCCTAGTTCGGCAAGATGACGCGAAGGAAAATAGCCTGATCACAAGAAGCCATGTGCAACAAGGGATTTTTAAACACCTATGAGAACCTTTCATGTTATAGAGTTAGTCGAACTCACATGTTCGGTTTCTCGGCTTGGTATAGGAGGATGAATTACTTGCGTAACATGACTAAATAACCGCCTGTTGTCTCAATTAACAAAACAAAACAGGATTTCTACCGACGCTATATTTCTACGTAGACAAATAGTACGCAAGTTATGGTATCTCTCAATGAAACGTTTTCCCCCCAATGTTTGTAGGTCTTGATAGCGACTGTAGCGTGACCATACTTTTTTAAGCCGTTTAATTCCAATCATTTTGGCTTTGGCTCTGGATGGATTAGCTCGCAAGCCACTCGGCTAGATTAGCCCGTAGGTACCAGGTCATATGTCTTTTTTTCTCCTATTATACGTAGTAATTGTCAAACATGAAACAAATCTTTACCCAATTCAGTACCTTGGGTCGACAACGGAAACCTGGCCGAATTAGAGACGTAGCCGATATCAGAAAAGCAGTTGAAATTTCTACTTACTACTCCACACAAAGTGCTACTCAACCCGAGTTTTGACCAGGGTTTTTATTTCCAGTCTCAAACGATCCAGCCACGAATTTCATGCAAGCCGCCATGCATGTATTTAGCGAGACGAAAGAGATTAGGGGTACCTAATCGATAACCACACGCACGCCCTGTTTTCCACGGCAAAATCTGCGGAACCTTTTTTTATGTTGTCTCTGACGGATTGATAAGAATATTAGCGAGTAAATGGATCTGCACACAAAATACGTGAGCGAGCAAGAGCAAGAGCTGGTTTTCAGATTCAGGCAGGAGGCAAACCGAATTAAGCATACGCAGTTAGATAACAGTATCAAAAGGACTTGGCATTGGCATCTTGGCGGTATTCTATGACATTCCATGATTAAGTTGAGTCTGCTGATGCAATGATTGTCTCGTAGTACCAAGTTCGCAGCCATCAATTGTTGGTAATCGACTGTCGCCATCTCAAATAGAGAGACGGTTTTGAGCAACGCAAAGGTGCTTGGTATAGAATAGGAACGAATTGGAGACGCCGAAAAACTGGTCGATATACTAATCCTTATCTGAGAAGTTGCTTACGTTCGCAAGCACTCGATATAGCCTCGACAGAAGCCTCTTTCACGGACACCCGCCTTCTGGCGTCATGCCGCCTACGCCGTCACGTTTCTCACCTAAGAGTTCATAATCGGACCAGGAGTATTCTTATTATATACCCCCACGTTGAGCAAGAGTGGATAGAGCGGGTTATAAACGGGAATCAATGATCGAGGCCGTTGGGGCTACTTGATTACGTGAAAATGACGGACCCGGTTCTCAGTGTAAGATGGAAAAATGGTACGCTGATTGTGGACACCACAAGAAGAGCCTCGTAGCGTGCGCGGATGGGCGGTGCCGGTACCAAAGTAGTGGACCGGCAGGCTATTGGCTCTAAAATCAGCGGCATGAGCCGGGGAATACTAAATTTGACAAAAATAGTTGTAGCCGTTTTGACATCCAACGGTCTCATTCGATAGCCAAGGCGGCAGGGAGTGTGCTTACGGACCCCATTTTGGTTGACATAGTGTACGTAGATAGGTGAGCGAGTGGGGGGATCGGCGACTCGTGGCAACCCTGCAACAACGAGCGCAAGATGCCAGAATCGTGATTGGCATTACCTAGTGTTGCGAATCGTGGCGCATGCCACTGCAGTGCAACCACCGCTGAAGATGCCTGCACGATCTCAAGCATCTGCAACGCGATATTCCCGGACTGCAGCATGCGCTCATCGTCGCAGCCGGAGAGTAACGCGGGCTGTTGTAGCTTGTGACTCGACACATTATGTCTTCTGATGACCATCATTAGCATCATTCATTAGCTCCCTCGCAAAATACTTGGTTATCCGAATCGCGGTCGCGTAGATGTCTTCGCGATAGGCCATGCGGCTTTTGCATCGCATTCGGGGTCAGGAACTTGTTATACCCATTGTATCGGACCTTGCGGGACGGAATGTTGGCATGCGACGTGATTAGGTAAGTATCCCGTTAGAACTTGGACCCTGGGTGACTCACTCACTCATGAAATGGCGGAGGATCGGAATCGCGGCGTTGAGGCGTATGGGCTACACGGAAATTGGGTTGGTTGGTTCCAGTTGGTTGTTCGAGGGGTAGAAAGAGTCACTCGTGATTACAATTCACTTGAGAAAGCTCGGCGTTGACCGACCGAGTCTATCACTCGGTCTGGCGCTGGCTCTGGCTGTGACGGCTGTGATGGCTGTGATGTAAACCGAAGGGCTTGAAAATATGTGAAACAAGTCGATCAAATCGTACTGTGGTCAGAAAATATGCTATGACTAGGTACTTTGGATTCGCACAGACACCAGATATAATAGTAGCAAAAAATAGTAAACGGCCCGTTAAGAAGAGTTGGTGCAGGTGCCTTACAATTTGCGGGGCCTTGGTACATCCACGTTAGGGCGGAAGATATTTCGAGCGTTGGACAAGAACCCGGCACAGTACACCGGGCATCATCTCGGGATATACTTAAGAAGAGGATGCTCGGTGGGCTAGTGTAGCCGGTCTGCTCAAACAAGTTCTGAAGAGAGATGATGCCGGGTGAACAAGCCCCGGAGGGTTTGAGAGAATTCCTAAAATCTGTTCTGTCCGAGGTCTGCCAAAGTCGGAGCATGAGCACGAGCGCTTAAACTAGCTACAGCACAGTACAATAATAATACGAAAACCTGGAACCCGACCAGTTAGACTACTGTGTTCTTCAATCGTGGTCAAGGGTGCAGTGAAGTGCGTCAGCGTGGAGGACAAGACGTGGCCAATGAAAATTCGGAAATGAAGTCCAATTACTACTGCGCTACCATACATAGAATTTCTGATTGAGCAGAGTCCGGGCGCGAGGGCGAGTCATCGGCGAGGCGGTAATAGGGGGTATTGCTACGTAGTACCAAGGTACCTTGCTATGTATGGGACATGTAATTTGGCGGGCGTTTCTAGTCTGTCCGTTTTCGCCGCTGCTTGACTCCAAGCTATACATATGTGTATACTATTCTATTCGTATTGTCGGGTGTCGCCTATGGCATACTGCAAGTCAACGAGGCTATACCATCCTTGTGCAGCGTAATATCCTCTTACGTGAACATTGTACTTATCATTGTCTCTCATGATGAGTACTAGTATAGGCGTGCCTTGGGTAGTCGGCGATATACCCGCCGCCGGTGTTGTTAGGAGATAACTAAGGACGTCCCTAGATCTCAGTGGCCCACTTAGGGTGTAGGTAGCTGACTTAGTGCAGCGCAGTAATAGCAGGTACCTGGGAGGTAACTAAAGTAAGGTACAGCTTATACAGCGATTTTCAGCGTAGATGCGTCGCTAAGCCCTAAAATGATGGAGCAGTAGAGGGTTCTCGCGCCTATTTTGTACGCAGTTGGCCCCCAAAATAGGACTGACTACAGCAGTTCTACAGGGGTCCTAGGTTGTCAAGAGGCACGACTGGCATACCGGGCGGGTCCTACGTCGAAATTGAAGCCCTTCTCTACATGTTCTATAATGTTTCGATGCATGTCAATACCCTCACACCCTTTCCTTACCACTTTTACCCTCCCACACTCTCCCATTTTATCGTGATCTAGTCTACTTTTGACTATGGACTGCGGCACGACCGTATTGTATGCCAGTGCAGCTCGTCCCCTGCTTATTACCATTTTTGGACTGAAGCCAAAACCTCATGACAGACAGCACATATGCTTAGTTTGGAAATTTTGCTGACTACCTGGCTGCCTTGCCGAAGCCATGTCTATCATATCAGCGCTTCTGCACATACACCCCCCAGGACTCTACCCAAAGGGATACCCTAGGTGTGAGGGTTTCGGTCGCGATCCTACCGGACAAGGTAGTTAGGTTGACTTTGATGTTATTGAGGCTGATGGCGACTTGGCGTAAGTGAACCGCAGCATGACCCAAGATGTCACCCACTGTTCCAGGGGGCAGGCTCCCTTTGCCGGACCCATCTCCTCGGGCACCATGCGGTAGTCTGGCATGGGTGTAGCTTCAAGAGAGCAGAGCTCGTGTGTGACGACCAGATATGTAGTAATATATAAGTCCGGGAGGCATCCGGACTTGACAACCATCATCATCCTAGCACCATCAACCATAACAACTACACAACAACTCCAACAACTTCAACAACTTCAACTCCATATCTCACAATATATCAACATCACAGTCATCCCTGACCTTGCTCTAACCAAGAACAACAACTACTTCATACCAATCCTTCTCTAACACAACTATCTTCATCATCAACATTCCTCTACATCTCAAACAATCGCAATGGCCGCCTTCGCGCTTTCTTCTTGCCCCGAGACCCTGAGCTTCGGCCGGAGTGGTTACAACAAAGACGGCGATAACGAGGATGGCAAGCACTGTTTTGGTCGCAGTGGCTACAACAAAGACGGAGACAACGACGACGAGAAGCGATGCTTCGGCCGTTCGGGCTACAACAAGGATGGTGATGACGAAGACCAGGGCCGCAGCGGATACAACTAGACTTCCGCAGCACCCGGGTAGTCTCCGGCTCCTTCCGAAGAGGAACAGGTTATCTTCACTCGATCCCTGACCTCTTCGTGTACCAATACCACATTTTGATTTTGTATCCGCATCGCCTTGGAGCGTCCGAGGGGCATCATTCGAGCATTTACATCGGCTGGACTAATACGACTTGTATGAACATGGAAAAACATGGGAGAAACATTTTAGAATAGACTTTGAGCCGGCGACGGCCGGGTACATGTACGGTTATTAGCATTACATTTGGCATAGACATTGGGGCTCGGGCGGACGGGGAGTTCACTATTAGGGTACCGGAGCATATGGACTGTTATTCATTCGTTCGTTCATTCATTCATTCATTCCTTTCTGGGTTGATTGGTTACTGGGCTGAGGCAATTTATTTTCCAACGCAAAATCTACAAATTTGTCAGATACGATTATAAAAAATTAAACTGGACTTTACAATAACAATTTATGCACCTGTGAACGAAGAGGACAACTTACTTCTCGAAGATGACGCCAAGGATCTCTTCAACATCACCAGCTTCACCACGACCAGTAATCCGTCCAAGATAACTGGCTCCGTAGCGAAGATGTTCAGCAGCCACAGTAAGGTCTACGTCGCGCGGGGCTTCCTCGATTTCCTCGTCGCTCTCCGTAAGCTCAATATAATCTTCTAGGCTATTTCGACATTGTACTAGAAGCTGTCTCTGGCGTTCCGTGACACCGTGGAGATCTTGTAAGCCGGCAGGCAGGGACGTCATATTCTGGAACGCCAAGATCAACTGATCTGTGACAAGGCGTACTCCACCGGGATCTTGCTGGTCAGAACCTTGATTTAGAGCCTCTTTACAGGAGATCAGTGTAGGGACAATATTGCCTAGACCCGGTATTTGTTTTAGCACCTCTTCTTGAAACTTGTTGACGAGGGGAATAAGACTCGCTCGAGGAACCGCGTCAATCTTGTTTATTAGCAATAGGCGTTGTTGACAGGCAGCTGCAAGCTTTAGAGTTTCGAGATCATAACAGATCTCGTGGGCCCCAGCCGTATGCTCCTCCACAGAGGCGAGGACGATGATGACATCAGATTGTATTGCCCTTGTCCTTGCACGACGGATCCCCTCCATTTCAACGGCCCCGATTCCCGTTTCAGATTGGGTGGCGTTGATGGTGCCACTAGTGGTGGCGGTTCTGAATCCGGCCGTGTCAGCAAAAGTACATAGATAACCTCGAATGTCGAGATTAGCTTCAATAATATCTCGCGTTGTGCCAGACTCTCCCGAAACAATTGAGGCTTCTCTGCCCACAACTCGGTTCATGAACGAGCTTTTGCCTGCGTTTGGTGGGCCTAAGAGCGCCACTTGGATGCCATTCCGGAGAAGCTCGGTTCGCTGGCTGGCCATCTCATGAACTTTAATGCTTTTTAGAATATCTCTGACCTGCTGGCTGATACTACCGATGAGGGAGGCAGGGGACTCATCAAAGTGCTGATCTTCCTGGAAATCTATAAGTGCTTCCATCTCGGCTCGCGCTTGTAGTAATTTGCCGCGCCAAGCTTCATATGTGCGACCCAAAGATCCTGAACTACCTCGAACAGCAGCTCGTCGCTGTTGCTCTGTCTCAGCCGCAAGTATTTCGCTTAGAGCTTCGACCTGAGCGAGGTCGAGTCTGTCATTCATGAATGCTCGTTTTGTGAATTCCCCAGGTTCCGCATAACGAATATGTCCACCAGTGGTGCACTTAGATATTGCTGATAAGACAGCTTTGACAGTAGCACTGCCTCCGTGTACATGCAGTTCTAACACGGTGTTCACCTGTGACGGTGTGCGGCCCTGGGAAATAGAGAACAAGAGCAGCGGAGTCCAGAATCTCAGATCCTGGAGCACCTGGAGAAAATAGCGTCCTCACAGTAGCATAGCGGGGTCTTGCGCCTCCTTATGAGGGCATAGCTCATGATAGATCTTAAGAATAAATTCAGTCAAATAGTCGTTGGACGGGGTTAGTTGTTGCTTACTTGTATACATGAGGGACCGGATATACGAATTACAGCAATACCTGCTTTCCCATCGGCTGAGGACAGAGCGTATATCGTGTCATGATGGGGTCTCAGAGCGACTGGAGATTGAGATTGAGATGGGTACGGGATGTATGCCATCTCCGAGAAGTTGAAAATGGTACTATATGGTGTCTGTACGAATTTATAAAACCCCCAGCTTTTTCTGTGACGACCTTTCTGCAGTTCAGACACAGTGTTTGGGTGAACACACGTCTGGCGACAGCACAATGCATAGATTGAGGGTGTTCCTACAGACAAGATAGTGTCCAAGGTAGTTGAACGAGAGGCTGATACGGGTCTAGAAATAAGGCTGTAAAAGAGGTAGAGACGGAGGATTGAAGTCTCGTGAATGCAACAGCCAACTAATTTAATTGGCTAAGCTACAAAGCAAGAGAACAGCAGGGACCCACGTACCTTTGCCTCTGTCCAATCAAAAGACCACTAGATTATTCTGTGGGGCTAGTGCCCTTCTGGCGTATCTGGACTAATTTTTTTTTCGAGGTTGCAGACTCTCCAAGGTCAGCCTTCCATATCTTGGAGCAATACCGGAAGTTTCTCTGCTGCACTTCACGAAGCGCACTTGATACTAGCGACGGGCCCTCCGAGCACCTCGTTTTCTCGGCAGTTCACTTGGGACAAATACGAAACCTTTATTTGGCGTGCTGAACCCTGGTTGCATGGTCCACTATCTACTACTCATTCCCAACCTTTCCCGTTCTCACCAATTTCATCATCGCCAAAATGAGTGACGAAATTATCTGGCAAGTCATGTAAGTTGCAAACTCATCGTTCTCATCTCATCCTATATCATCTTAGACACGCGGAACTCTATGTGGATATACTACAAGTGATGAGCGAACACCTTTGAAAACTAGTTGTACGTGAGAGATTGCTAACCCTGGTTGTGTAGCGATAAGCAATTCTGCTCTTACAAAGTCAACGCGACTCGAGCGAGAACTTTCTGTCGCAATGAGTAAGCAGTAATCTGCAGAGGCATCATCGAACCGCACCACCTAACTACCGTAGGATGAATATATCTGGACTGTGCAGCAGAACTAGCTGTCCTCTTGCCAATAGGTAGGGTCTCATCAGGAAGCATGCACTTCTTTATTCATCACTTTGCATGAAACAAAATACAAATACTAAATTTCGAGCAGTCGTTATGCCACTATACGCTCACATCCAGATCCCGTCAAGGCGATCAACTACTTATACATTAAGACTCCAGAGCGAGCGTAAGTGACGCCCCAACTCGTTTCTATATCTTTCCATACACACGAGTCTCTTTTACAGGATTCTTTCACGTTATAGAACCTCACCTATTCAAACCTACGTAAAATTTACCTTACAACAGAAACTAATTCTTATCTTGCAGACATTTACCCTCGAAACTATGGCAGAAAATCAAGCTTTCACAGAACTATCAACAAGCTTTAGCGCAAATCGAAGAGCATCTCAAATACTGGCCACAGTACATGATTCATAGGTATTTACCCCGCCTGTTATCCCCTGTAGCGTACACGAGCACAGCAGGTCCACCTGTGGGAGCATTTGGGCGGTTCCCTTGTTGCCACAATCGGTGTTTCTGGGCGTAATGTTTTCTATTACTGACGAGATTACAGAGCCAAACAACGCCTTACTCGGCTACAACAAGTCAGTATTCGCATGAGACGGCTAGCTAAAGAAGAGGCTAGACTTGGCGAGAAACTTGTTCCCAAACTGGCTCCGAAGGTCCGTAGACGTGAGGCAACGAGAGAGAGAAAGGCGGAGGCTGCGGCTAAGCTGGAACGCGCTATCGAGAGGGAGTTACTTGGGCGACTACGTGAAGGCGCCTATGGGGACCAACCATTGAATGTTAGCGAGCAGATCTGGAAGAAGGTATTGAATGCCATGGAGCGCGAAGGAGAAGCGACCAGAGACAAGGACCTCGATACTGGAATCGAAGAAGAGGACGAGGAAGAGGAAGAAAAAGAATATGAGATGGAAGATGAAGAGGAAGCCGGCGCAGTGGAATATGTTTCCGACTTTGAAGAAAGCGAAGATGATCTGGATGATCTTGAAGACTGGCTAGGAAGCGACGAGTCCGGAGAGGAAGAATCTGACGACAGCGAAGGAAGTGATGACGAACCAGCAAAGAAAAAATCACTCAAAGCGGGCGATAAGAGGAAGCGAGCAAAGGTTGTCCGAAACAAGCCGAAGAAAACACTCCGGCGTGGAATGGAGATTGAGCATGAGCATGAACTTGAGTACCAAAGGCCCGAACTTGCCTTTTAATCCTCCTCTCCTCTTCAGGATTCTAGGGCGGGCACGGCTGGATTCTTCTTGATACCCCTTGAACCCATACATAGGCAGCTTCAAGTCAGGAATCGACCATAGCTTTTACACACGAATTGCATGTATTTCTCTTTCACAGTCTTTCAAGTCCTACATAATGCACAAATATCTCAATGAAAGTATTTTTATGCTTAGTGAATTCCGTCCTAATCTACATAGGATAATTATAAGGTATCTTGGAATATTCCCAAACCCCACCTATCTACAATCCATGACGGGAGGTGGGGGAGGCATGTACCCCACCTTCAGGGAGACTAGAGGTATTAGTAGGAGGTACCTAGATGGAGGTGCCTTAGGTACTTCTTGCTATACCTACCTAGGTAACGTTAGGTAGGCTCTGCCGATCAATTAATTGCAACTGAGACGAATATCAAACACATAGATTCCCGTCATTAAGTCATCTCATCACCAACCAAAGCCAATTACGACCTTGCAACCGCACCGTGGGTCAAACTATATCGCATTCTCACGCGTTACATTACTTAACAATCACTGTCCTCGAGCCAGATTCTTGCGACCGGGCTTCCCTACCTACTCAGCGACTGGGCAGCACCATGGCTAGCTGGATCAGCAATCGGTACAACAACGTCGTCAGCGCTACTAAATCATATCTCAACAGCGAAGCTGATGGCGATACCGAAGACGATACCCATGTTTGCAGGGTGCTTCGTAGGCATTACACTGAGAAGGGCAAACCGTTCCCCGGATGGCTGCCACCAGACCCTAAAGCGCCGCCGCCCGTCACCGCCGTCTACGCGCAACCATCGCAGGTTGGCTCACGATATGGGGGGCTTGGTCAACAACCACAGCAAGGCGGCAGTTTAAGTTCACTATGGGATAACAACCCGGCACCACAAGCAAAAACACAGAGTCTACGGAGAGGTAGAGGGGCAGCCACCGCTATGCGAAACAGCGATGGCAGGATAGTCCGTTTCGCAACTCCGACCCTATGGCAGGCAATGGGCGAGATGATACACAGGCGCGGCCGTTACCGTCACAACGGCCGGAAGCCACCAGCCCCAAGGGGGCTTAAGCAGTGCTCCAACACCAACTGGCTCCGGCGGAGGCTCAGCGCAAGACCGACTGAAGCAACGGTTATTCGGAGGAGCGAGGACAACAAGCCCGTCATCTACTGGCCCCTTCAATCCACCGCCACAGAGGGGCGGCGGCGGCGGCGGTTCAGGCGACTACGAGGACAGGTTTGCCCCTGGCGGCATGTATGATGGTCGGTCCAGTCGAGGCGGAAATGGAGGTGATAAACCCCATATGGGTGCTAACTCTCCTTGGTCAAATAACGAGTCCGACTATTCAAGTTCTGGAGGTGGCGGACGACCTGGGGGCAGACGGCCTGTTGGTCTTCCTAGCGGGCCCCGAATGCGGTGATAGTTTGGACGTCTACCAGATAGTCCAAACGAACCCCAGCCTTGGCATGCGCTACAGTCCGTGGACAGCAGATGAACGGAAATGGAAACCCGCAATGAAGAAAACCACTTGGTTTCAGACAAATTTGGAGTAGCAGTAGGCGGTATAGCCTTAGTCTTCTGGGCCATGTCGGGTAAAATGTGCTTCCACATTGATTCGTTCGGGGACTCTGGTCGAGATTTGTGTCCTAGCAGAGTTGGCTTATGAATTATTAGATGCATCATAACCAAAGCAGAGGGGTTGGAATGAGTTATTATATTTCTTGACTGAGTAGCGAGAGCCCTCAAAGCCAGTTAAATTTCAAGACGTAGAAGGTAGGGGAGTATATGCCCGCATCACCCATAGATGCTTGTTCCTTCTGGAGGAATCATTTCATAGCTGTCATTGTTGTCCAGGCCCTACTAATACAAAAACTGTCTGTACGTATGGTGTTTCAATAATGGTCATTTGTTTGGCTGCTGCCTGATCTAGATTGCGCGTCTTCTATTGCGATTGTGGGTTGAACAGCCCATTTACGCCGGTGGCGGACTCGTAGTCATGATGTTTAGTGGCTTGCCACATGACCTTTGCGTGTGTCGGGTACTTTGACAATGACGACTACGGGCAGGACTATGGGTAGACTACTGTAAGCTAAGGTACCTACCCTAGAGGTACCGGAAGTTATGTAGCTGTAGGTAGGCAGCTACCTAGGCACCTAAATATATGTAGCTGGGGGCTTTGGCATGCTCTATCTACCTCACTGGTACGGACCTAAATAAAGAGAAGTCGTGCTTATCCAACAGGCGACTTTCTGTCGTTCACATGCTTTTCTAATCTCACCTGACATACCTCTTACTGAGCACTTAACACGACAGCCTCTCTGCAAATTTTCACCTGTAGATACTTGCGTTTTGATGAAGAGTATCGTCGTGGGTGCTTATCCCCGACACCCATCCCATTGTAATTATAGCCACTCCGCCCCGCGATGACATCAGATCCATTGCGAGAGCGAGCTGGCTCTCCAACCGGCAGCTTCTACGCCATGAGCGACGACGAAGAGGGCGGATATAACACAATTACGCACACTGAGACAGGCCGAGGAGTCAAGTTGCTATACTCGAAGAGCAAGGTGTATATCCACCCCACGCCTTCGGCCAAAGACAATATTCCTGGCTATGTCGCACTATTGCAGCAAAAGGGCGTCCCCGGTGAACGTCCTACTTCTTCTTCGTCGACAATATCCAACTCGCCGGCATCCTCGGACCTCCTGTTAGCTTGGCTACCCGAATCATCTCTAGGAGACGCTGCTAGCATTTATGTCAAAGTCGACCTGACTGATGGCGACTCTCCCCAAAACAGAGTTATTTGGTACCATCACCTCCGACCGTTACGGCTCATAGGGGCTCAATTGGCCACTATGCATTTGCAATACCTGTGAATGCCATATATTCTCTCCTTGTCCGTCCACCAAGCCTAGGCTGGTGGTTCGGCTCTGTGGTGATAAATACAAGAGCAGGGGATAGCTTTCCGGCACTTTTCTTTCACGATAGTGAATGCCAGTCCACTATATTACAAAAAAGAAGCTGGCTAAGGAGAACTTTGACCCCTTTGGCGAACATGGTCAGATCTTTTGGGGAGGCGATGAGGTACTACGTTGGTTGAGGCGGTACGTCCGTATTGAGAGAAGCGGCGCCGAGCCAAACATCTATCTCGTCGAACCTACTAAGGAAGACGCCGAAGGGTTCGGAGGCAAGGCGAATTCTGGTTCCCCGACCCAGATAGGCCGACGTGATAGTTCACGTGGCATATCCGTGCAAGGCGCCGCAGGGGCCTCACCTGCAGGGCCAAGCACGACACACGATGGTGGCATGGATCCCGTCATGAAATTCGTCAAGGAGACCGGCTGGAATATCATGGAGAAGTTCAGTAAGGTCACGACGTTCACCCGAAAGACTGCACAAGATATAATAGACAACCCGAAAATACCGCCCCAGGTTCGAAGACTGATGGGGAATCCCGAGGTACAGACCATCCAGAATGAGTTCGACAGCGCGAGGATTTATCTCGCACGATGGGCGATGGGAATTGCAGAACAGAGCGAGAGGGATCGAACTCAGAGAATATGGACAGCAAGGGACGTCATGGAAATGGAGGATACAGATGTGGGTGAGTTTGAGTTGCTAGAGACGAACTCTATGTCTCTTGAGGACAGGAGGAATCGCGTGACCCTCCAAGAATGGAACGGTTTTTTCGACCCTCACACAGGGAGACTAGTAATGACAACCGATGAAATCAAGGAGCGCATCTTTCACGGCGGATTAGATCCCGACGATGGGGTCCGCAAAGAAGCATGGCTATTCCTTCTAGGTGTCTATGATTGGTATAGCACGTCAGAAGAACGAAGAGCCCAACTAGCATCATTGAGAGATGCCTACGTGAAACTAAAGGCCTCGTGGTGGGAGAGGCTTGTCGACCTTGGTGGTGAAGGCGAAGAGGGAGAGTGGTGGAGGGAGCAAAGAGGAAGAATTGGTAAGTTTGAGTCACAGCTCACAACATGCTACCAGCATATCAGTATACTTATAAACATTTTTAGAGAAGGACGTGCATCGAACTGATCGCACGGTGCCCATCTTTGCCGGCGAAGACATCCCTCACCCCGATCCAAATTCTCCATTCGCTTCAGTGGGAACCAATGTCCACATGGAGCAGATGAAAGATATGCTCCTCACATACAACGAGTACAACAAGGATTTAGGCTATGTCCAGGGCATGTCTGACCTGCTTGCACCTATATATGCGGTCATGCAAGACGATGCCATCGCTTTTTGGGCTTTCCAGCATTTCATGGATCGCATGGAAAGGAATTTCCTCCGAGATCAATCCGGCATGAGAAACCAACTTCTCACCCTCGACCATCTATTGCAGTTTATGGACCCAAAACTGTATACCCATCTACAAAAGGCTGACAGCACAAATTTCTTCTTCTTTTTCCGCATGCTCCTGGTATGGTACAAACGGGAGTTCAAGTGGATGGACACCCTGCACCTGTGGGAAGTGCTCTGGACCGATTACCTTAGCAGCAGTTTTCATCTTTTCATTGCCCTGGCGATTCTAGACAAACACCGCGACGTAATTATGGCCCATCTACAGCATTTTGATGAGGTGCTAAAGTACAGTAAGTACTCGCGTTCAGCGTTTCGATCGTTATGACAGAATCATTGCTCACATGTTACTAGTGAACGAACTTTCTGAGACTATTGATCTTGAATCTACGTTGATTCGTGCCGAATATCTATTCCGCCGATTCCAACGGCTCATCGAAGCTATTGATAAGAAACAAAACTTTCCAGCGCCTCGAGTGCAGCGAAGCTCAAGCCAATCATCTGCAGGCCTTAGCTCTAGTCCTCCGTCCCAACAGCCAAAAGGAAAAGCTCCGGAACAAGTAAACAAAACCATCAGCCCAGAGCTCAGAAAACTTTTGAGTAGGAATGTTGAAGTTCTTCCCCGAAAAGAAGTTCAGAAACATGGTGACGGCTTTACTGCTTAGTCAAAGCGTTGGCTTTGGCCCAGTTAGGTGTCAAGAGCTGAGATCGTTGATCATTATTTTTATCCAGGCTCAGATACATTGTAGGGTATTCATTATCTGCTAAATGGGGATAATAGTGGTTGTTTCTTTCCAGTGGGATTTAACGTAATAGCAGCATGGCGTTCGGCGTTTTTTAGTTAACACGCAATGATACAAATTCCGCTTGAAATTCCCGCGGGGTTGTAAAATAGTTTAATATTACGATGACTATGGAACCTCGGATCTCATTAAATTTGTGAACTCGACGAAAGGAGTATTAAACAGGACATAACTGTACACCCGTTGAAGATTACAAACTCTTGCCCGATAATTACGATAACTCCACGTTACAGAAGTTCCAATCTAAATACATAAATAATGTGTATATAGGGTTATTACTAGCACATAAGGCGAAGACATTGCTACGGTAGGTGTTGTACGAAGAACCGAGGGAGGGTACGTGAATTTACGAAGGCGAGCGAGGAACAGGCTTTTTCGACCGGCTATAACATCACCGGTTGCCTAACATTGAAAAGTCAAGCCAACAGAGCGAAAAGTAGGGATCCAATAACGTAAGATTCGAAATCCCACTCGCTTCAAGTGCGCTCCCACTGCGTGCGAGATATGTATGATACATAGTAAGTTAACAGACTGCCAGTCTCGACTACATACATGTTTAAGTCAACTATATTACTCCCCAGCCCCAAAACCCGACTACGCGACAACCCGAAAATTAACGGTGGCTCTGCCGCTTCCGAAAACGAGCCCTCCACATATGCTTAAATCATTAAAACTCTTGTTCTTCCTGGAAGGACATGCCGAAGCTGATGATGGTGCCGTAGATCAGCAAACCCCCGACGATGCACATGACCATTGCCGGCACTTCGATCAGATTTGAATGTGCGAGGAGAACGGGCAGGGCTAAGGAAGATAATAAGCGTTAGCAGATGTACATCCGTGCTGAGGTGAGTTGTGTGAGTGATTTCCCATAGATCCTCCAAACAAATCTCGCCTGGTCCTCATGCGCTCCCCGTTATACCGTGATTTGTTCAACCCACCACTTTCTTTTCCACGACCTTATCCTATCAAGAAAGTCCAAAGGCAACAAAAACACGAGATGGTTGTAAAATTGACGTACCGATACCCATGACGACCAGGAAGCCGGTGCAGAAACGGCCGAGGTCGAGGACGGCGTTGCCGGAGCTCTCGACGAAGTCGTCCGGGTTGGCCCAGCGGCCGCAGACCCAGTTGGGCAGCGGCGCCAGCACGTACGTGCCCACGACCAGCAGGGGGTAGTACTCCTTGTACAGCGCGCACGACAGGATCACGAGCAGGAAGCCGACGGCGAGCACGAACGACAGCGCGATTATGGTCTTGAGCCCCGCGTTCGGCATCGTGGCGTGAGCGGCGCGCGGCGGCGGCGTTCTTTTCTTATCTGTGTGGGGTGTGTGTGTGTATTCGAGTCGAGACTCGGGTCGATATCCGGGAAGAAGGCTGTTTCGGCGGTGCTTTGGTGTAGCCTGGCGGTAGTCGCTCGGCGGCGCGTGATGCTGAGATGGGCTAGACGGTGTATTGCCGGGCGCGTAATAGAGAAGAGCGTGATTCGAGATCAGATTACCGGAAGTAAAGAAGGCGGATTTGCGACGGGGTTGTAGATATTAGTTACGCTCGTTGGGTCGGGTATTAGAGACAGGGCGTTCTAAAGTTGTCGTCAGCCGGCCGTGATGCAATCAATGCCCTTGACGGCGATCGGCTGGGCTGAGAAACAGCTAGCTTGCGCCACACTCAACGAGCTGTGGCTGGTGAGCTGGGGTGCTAGGCCAGCATTTAGAGCGGGGCCGTACGTAACCAGGTACTGCTGGTAGGTGGGATGGTCCCGCATAGCGCTAGGCCCTTTAAGTCAGAAGCAACGAAGCTTGGAGCTGCCTTGCGAGTGCCCTCCACCAGCCTTGCATCTCTCATCAACCTCATTCAAACAAGCCACCAACCACTTCACGTTCACGTCTCTCCCTGCCGTAAAGATCTCACATATACCTCACCCCCGAAACCTGCATACTATTAGAAGGCACCCGGCACCATGTTCAGAAACAACTACGACAACGATTCTGTCACATTGTGAGCTTCCGTCCAAGCTAGTATACTGGTATATATGCTAACAACTTCCAGCTCTCCGCAAGGAAGAATATTCCAGGTCGAATATGCCGCCGAGGCCGTGAAACAAGGTTCAGTAGTCGTGGGGATAGTGAGCAAAACACATGCTGTGCTAGTTGCCATCAAGGTACACCACCTACCCTCTTAATCCAAATCACTAGTCTCACGCCTTTCCCACTATCAGAGAAACGCCGAAGAATTGTCGTCCTACCAGAAGAAGCTATTTGCCGTCGACGAGCATGTAGGCCTCGCCATAGCTGGTCTGACATCCGACGCCCGCGTCCTCTCCAACTTCATGAAGCAGCAGTGTCTCTCCCAACGACTGACGTACGACCGCGCGATGCCCCTCGAGACGCTGGTATCGCTCATCAGCGACAAGGCTCAGTTGAACACACAGCATTACGGCAAGCGGCCGTACGGTGTTGGGCTGTTGGTGGCGGGCGTGGACGACAGCGGGCCCGCACCTCTTCGAGTTCCAACCCTCTGGACTGACACACGAGATGCTGGCGTGTGCTATCGGCGCCCGCTCACAGATGGCACGTACATACCTGGAAAAGAACCTGGACAAGTTCCCGACTGCGGCCGGGACGAGCTCATCCTCCATGGTTTGAGGGCACTTAAAGAGACGCTGGTGCAGGACCGCGAGCTCACGGTAGAGAACACGAGTGTTGGTGTTGTAGGGCCCAAGGAACTTGGCAAGCGGCCTCTAGAGGCTTTCAAGGTCCACGACGGTGCTGAGGTGAAGGACTGGATCAACAGCATAGCGGATGATGCGAGGCCGGCGGCGAGAGTATGCAGGTGGATGAATAATGACGTTAGGTGGCATGGCAACTTAGAAAAATCATATACAGCTCCGCCTGTAGATCGGATGGGACCATTGGGCCTCAATAGACGGAGCCAAAGGCACATTTACTCCTACAAGGTTAACAAAATATCACTCCGAGTCGCCGGAGTGGGGTTTCCACCAAACTAGGTGTTGATAGGTGTACAATGGATACAACCTACCTAGATATCACGAAAATCAACATCGGGCTGGAGTTCATTAATACTTTGTTTACTTTCTTTCCGGTGACTGTTATGCGTGTCTATATCTCGTCTTCTTCCTCGTCAAAATCATCCTCGCGCCCCATGTCGTACAATATCCGCCCACCCTCACCGGCGCCGATATCCGTCTGCGCGTCGAAGTACGGCAGCACGATGCCCTCCCGGTCCCGCCTTTTTTTTCCGTCAAGCCTAGATTAAATGTCGACTCCGGCTCATCTTCCCCCCCTGCTCCTTGTGTGGATCCTCCCTCCGCCTCGGAGTCTAGGAAGGCGGGGTGGTCAGAGAGGAGGTAGAGTTTTGACGACGTGATTTCCAGTTTCGCCATCTGCGCTTGTACTGAGGGGGATTTTACGCTGGGGCCAGAGCCGGGGACGAGCACGAATGTCTCGGCGGCCGCCCGGCCGCTCCGTCGGCGGAGCTCCATCTCCAAAACTAGGCCCTGGGCTGCACCCCCGGCACCAGATTGCCCGGTGGCCGCGACCTTGCCGTTCCGCAGCCCGAGGCCGACGAGCACCCCCTCCTTGCCCTCGTCGAGCCCGAACTCGGCTCCCGCTGGCTGCGGTTCCGCGCGCGCCGCCGCTCGATGGCGTGATGCAGGTTGGAGGCCCGCAGGACGGCCGTCGCGAGGTGCGAGAGGACCGTCAGCGGGTGCGGGGCGTAGGGGGAGGAGGATGGGGGGGATAGGGGCACGTCTGTGTGGTAGAGGCACACGAGGGAGAGCGCGGGGCTCGTGATTAGACTGGAGAGGAAGAGGGCTAGGTCTGAGGGGATGGAGCTCGAGAGGGGGTTTAGCTCGTCGAGTATTAGGAGGGTTTCTGGGTGTTTTGTTAGTTTTGCTGGATTATATAGAAGGGGAGGTTTTGAGCTTTGTGGGTGGGAGGATTTGTGACTGGTTAGGTACTCACTGTGAGTGTGCCCGGATGGATAGTGTGAGATGATCTCTGAACGCAGGGATTCTGCCGTTTTCCCTCGCGCTCGGATGAAGATGTCCACGCCTGCGGGCTTCCTCGGGGTGGCGAAGGAGATGTATATGATCTTGGTTTTCGATATCTGGTCTTGGCGTTAGTTTTACTTATTTCGAACTCATTTGTTATGCATGGAGGGTAGATATAAAATTCTCACCTGTGCTCTACTCATAAATTCTCGTAATATGGGCTTCCCGCTCTGTTCAAGAGTATCGAGAACCAAGGTTAACGGGCTGGCGCTATCGCGCAGATTGAGCAGCTTCTGAAGTAATAGCAGCGCATGCGAGCGAGCATGTGATTGTGTCGTCGATGATGGCATCTTGGTCTGCTTCACGACTTTTTCTCGATACGCTGGTATGAATTTTGTACACTAGGTGCTAGCAATAGGATCTCTACAAATTGTCGCAAATCCTTTAGTTAGCCTCGTGAATCTAGTGTGCATCGAGATCATATCTGGCCGTGAAGCTTCAAGACGACTGCCCGTGTAGTTGGGTTGGTTCTGCAAGGGTCTGCTCTAGCACAGTGGCTTGTTCCCGCATCACTAATCGGGATTTTTAGTGGTTGGGTTAGGCTTGTAGAGGGCATTTAAAGATCTGCCCCACTAAAGTTCACGATTGTCCGAGAATCCTAGCTGATCTATATAACATGTTATTAGTCCGATATTACCTTCGTACCAGCGGGCACTTGTCGTCTCCTGGCCGTTCTTCGCCATAAGGATCTGATTCGCTTTTCTTATCGTGACTAACATACTGCCTAATATACCTGTCGCTGTTCACCCCTTGGGAAATGCTGACGGTACCTAGTAGTAAATGTCACAAGGATCAGTTGCGATCCCCGGTTAGCTTCCACGTTGTATTCCCTACAATCTTAGTTCCTCGATCTTAGCTTTCTCTTACTGAGCTTAGGAAATATCCCGTGATCTTATGTCGCTATTAGTTCCCTGCGACATATCCTATAGGATTCGAGGTGACTTATAGTACTCATGGCCTATATGCCTTTTATATAAGCGGCACGAGGCCTTTCCCCCTTAGTTTACCCTAAGCATACAGCCTACACTCACGATTTTTAAGGCTCGATTTCATATGAAGGCAATTATAGAACTTATAAACTAGAAGGATGTCACGTATAAAATCCTAAAAAGTCGCTTTCTATCCTGGATCATTTTGCACGGTGTTACTGCATAAGCTCTAGCCTCGTTAGACTTTTATTATGGCCCATCTGAGTGTCAAGGTCCAGTTGGGTTTCCTGATACCTAGGTGCTTCTCTGAGTTTGAGCTCTTACGCTGGCCTTTTGCAATTTTGTGATGAGGGTATATTAGAATTGATAGGTGCTGTTGAAAAAAGAATGACTTCAAATCCGCTAGGACACTAAAAAACTCCCCCAGAAATGCCGATATATGAGCAAGAAAAACACAAAATCTAAAACTTGTCATGGAAAACGAGGTAAAAGATGGGACCGAAGGCGACCCAAGGGGCCATACCTAGAGCAAAATTAGCCCAAAAACTGCAAGTCCGCTTTTGCATCTCATCCCAAGCCTCCCAGCTAGCGAGCTCATCCCGCTGTTCTTCCCGGACCTGTCCCAGTTCGCGTATTGTTCCCTTGGTGCGCCGCACGTCTGCGGAGAGATTTTCGTAGTTCGTGAATACACATTTCCACGACTGAGTGACTGCGGCGAGCGCTTCCTTGGTACGTTCGTTGTTCACCTCGAGCCATCTGACGTCCTGCTCCAGACTTTTGCGTGCTTGGTCGGCCGTGGCGAGCTGTGCTCGGATACGCTTATTGTCCGCCTCGACGTTTTTGCACCGCGCCTGGAGCTTGTTGTTCTCTTCCCACAGGTCGTTGGCGATCTTTTGCTTCTCTTGTTGCTCTACGCAGAGGTCACGCCACTGCTGCCTGGCGTGCTCGGGATTGGAGTCCAGCTCTGTCTTGGCGAAGTTGAAGAGAGGACCTCGGTCGCGGACATCTTGGTAATCTTGGGATATGGTGCTCGAACTTGAACGGAGGCTCATGACTGAACTCGGGCGTGCACTGGCGACGCTAACCAGTTGCCTTTGCAAATTTGGTAAGTCTTGAGATGGGCCACCAGATGACGACGAGCCAGTCCCCTCCCTGCTCTCTTTGTGTGAATTTTTAGACTATTTTCCGGGTCCAGTCAGAAATCTAATTTGTAAATCTGGGAAACTAGCCGACGGGAAGGGTATCGGAGAGAGATAAAATTATAGTAAATAGGAGGAGGGCATGATACTAACCATGAAGGGGGGAACGAAGCGCTGGGAGAAGCTGTTCATCCCCAAGCTAGTACCCCTGAAGAGGGAAATACGAATACTATTTCGAAACATCGTGGCATACTATGTTGATAGAGAATAGGTACGCAATTTTTTAGGCTGAACGAATTATGTCGACTCAGCCACCTGAAGCCGAATTCGATGAAACAAAATGATGGAAAGATGAACCAGAGGATCAAGCGCCCAATTAATACCGCCTTAGCTTTATACCCAATGTATAATTTTCTTGGTGGGCAAAGATAGTTCAACGTAGTGTTTGGGCGCAACCTAATTCCACGTCATATGTGAAACTCGCCGGGGCAGCGGAGGCCAAATATTATTTAATTTTATTAGTGTTTTGTAGACGAGTTTAAACAGGTTGGCGAGCTCATACACACTACCATACCCTCTGTTTGCTGAAATGTGTTCGAATACTTGGGAAACCAAGGAGCCACTGCTGTTTAGAAACTATTGCTCAGCTGCGCAAGCAACTTCAGACACGGTCCTCTAACACCATTACGAATATGACACGCTTATTGGCGCAAGAAGGTCGGTTTGGCGTCTATCGGCCTGGACTCAGAGGCCTGTTGAATCCCCCACACGATTCATGTACTGGCGGTATTCGGTTTTTTTGGCCTTGTATACGCCTCCCGCATTATTGCCGGCAACCTTTTGGCCCTTCGTAGAACCAAACCCGCCGAAGCCCATCATTGCCTGCATAGCACTCATCTCATCTTCTTCTTCAACCTCGTCTTCGTCCATGGCGTCCGCTGCGTCGTCATCCTCCCGCCTCGTCCTTCCCCGTCTTTCTTCATCTCCTGGACTATCCGCCGCCCTATTCTTCTTTTTTTTCTTGCCCTTTCGGTTTGTTTCATCGCCGTCTGGATCCTCTTTGACTGACGAGCGACCCGAGCTTTTACCTGTCGTCTTCGGTCGTGACGGAAGCGGTGAATATGGATCATGCGTTGCACGCCCTGGCCTTTCTACTGGACTTCGCTGTGGTGATGGAGAGCGCCGAGGATCTCCGCGCCGCACTGGACCTTCCCTAATGTCAGGATTAATCATATTGGGGGCGAGACGCGTCGCACCTCTTGGTATTGTAGCCTCTTCGCGACTATCATCACGTCGGCGCCCATCTCTCTCCTTTCCCCTTTCTCTCTCTAGATCCTTTTCTTTGTCGTGATGGCGGTCGTCGGCATTGTCTCGTGTGTTCTCATGGCCCCGTCGCCTGTCTCTATCGTAGTCTCTGTCTCTGTCTCTACGATCGCGTCGTTCATTTATAGGTGATCGCGATCTGCTTCGCTGTCGACGATCTCGGCTGCGGGGTCGTTCATCCCGGTACCGATCACGGTTATCTCTCCTATCTCGTGCGCCTCCGCCGTGCTGGTTGCGCCTGTCGGATTCATCCCACATCGCCCTGCTGTCTGGGCGGTTCCGACCGCGACGAGGATGGTCTGCCATGATGTGGATATTATTAAATACAGAGCCGTTGAAACTGCGCGTGAATTATGTATTAAGTCTTTGGGAGTTGATACGTGACGGCGGGTATGAAGGTCTATGTGAGTATAAAGTAAAGACGCGAAGTTATCCAAATGATTAGGGAAACCCAGCTGGCAAGGATGCGTCTGGGCTGTTGGGAACGGAATATTTACAGTGGGGCTTACCTATCTTGTACCTTACCTAATGCATTACTAGTGCGGGGCAGGTAGGCGCCCCCCACACAGTCAACGGAGCTCTAGCAACAACCTTGACGTCAAATCTAATCGATAAGAGCTTTCTATCCCACAATAACAGGTACCAGTACCTTACTACAGCGGCAACCTCCCAAGATGCCACCAACAATCTAAAACCGTGTTCAGTTCTAGAGCTTTGAGAAGTCTCACAAATATTGCGATTCTATCCCATAATTGCGATCGAGGACTAACATTATTCTTCGACTCAATGTTGTCATGGGGTTCTTAAGTCAATTGACAGCTGGGCTGTCTCTCTTTCTTCTGGTCTCTGCAACTACAAAAATAATGAAGGGGTCCTTCATAGCGAAATCGGCCGCTTGAATAATGAAAGTCTTCTATGGGGTCCGTACCGCCCCAACCTTTATTTCGGTGTTCGCCCGAGGCTGCCGACCAGCATAGCCACCGCTTTATCATGGGTGAAGGTTGATAACTATGTCGATGTGCAAGGCAGTATGTTGTCCCCATTTGGGAGCAGGCAGGGGCCGCGCTGACTTCTCTTGGTATAGACGTCCGGTACACCTGCGAACAGAATGAGGACATGGCAGGCTATGGCTGGGAAGAGTACGACACTCGTAAGGGCGGCGTCCAGACCATTCACGATGCCAAGAACCAGATCGACATGACTACTATGTTTGTCAAGATTCCTGGTGGCGCACATGGGGAAGCTGGGCGGCAAGGATCAAGGGCGAACCCCGTGACGATGCGCCGGCAGATCTCAAAACTACCGTTATCTTTTACCTGGTTACCGAGGGGTTAGATGAGACCATCGATATTACCGAGGGCTCACCTACAGGTTTCGATGAGGACGTAACTTTCACAGGGACATCTAAGGATTTGGGTGCATACAAGCTCGTGGTAACAAAAGGGAAAGGTGCCCATCCAACGAGTGACCATCCCGCCTCAGCACAAAGAGACTTGGAAAAGACGGTGGTGCACTCGGATACAGTGCCCCTTCACCATCTCTGGCAGGCCAAGAGGCTTTTTTCCAGGCTCTTCAGGATGGCGTGAACGATATTATCAAAGAATATGGCCCAGACACCGCTCCACCCCCGTGGCAAGTGTACCAGTTGCCAAATACCGCCAAATCCGGGAATATACAGATCGTTCAGAAAGTATTCGAAGGTTCATTTGAGTTCGACGTGCTGTATTCCAGCGAATCTGCTGGCAAGGACGTCACGAGTGAGGATCTGTCACGGGAGATCAAGCTGACTACGGAGGCCTTCAACGATCGATTCAAGGAGATTTTCGCTCCTAAGGCACCGTTTAACACGGTAGAATACGAGAGGTTCGGAAAGAGTATGTTGTCAAATTTGGCTGGAGGTATTGGATATTTCTACGGACAGCACTTGGTTGACCGATCCGATGCTCCTGAGTACGAAGAGGAGAACGAAGGGTTCTGGGAAGGGACAGCAGAAGCGCGGGGCCGTAAGCAGGAACAAACCGAGGGCCCGTACGAATTATTCTCAAGCATTCCATCCCGGCCCTTTTTCCCGCGTGGATTCCTTTGGGATGAAGGGTTTCACCTACTTCCTATCATCGACTGGGACACAGATCTCGCGCTAGAGATTGTAAAGAGTTGGTACAATTTGATGGACGAAGATGGTTGGATCGCAAGGGAACAAATTCTTGGCGATGAAGCCCGAAGTAAAGTGCCAGCAGAGTTTCAGGTCCAGTACCCGCACTATGCTAACCCGCCCACGTTATACCTAACCCTCGAAGTTTTCTTGGAGAAACTCCAAAAGTCCAATGGTAGCCAGGCAACGGGCAGGGAGCGGCTCTCTGCCCCCGATTTCTTGCAGAGTACTTATGTCGACAATCCCGAGTTAGGGTTAGAGTATCTCCGGAACTTGTACCCCCTGCTTCGTCGCCAGTATTTGTGGTTCAAAAAGACCCAGTTTGGCGACATCAAAGGATATGACCGGGAGGCATACTCAAATAAAGAAGCCTATCGATGGCGAGGTCGTTCTATTCAGCACTGCTTAACAAGCGGTTTGGATGATTATCCTCGGCCACAACCGCCACATCCTGGCGAGCTTCATGTTGATCTTATGTCTTGGATGGGTATGATGACCCGTACATTGGCCAAGATAGCCGATATAGTTGGCTTGCCACAAGACGCCCAAGAATACAGCAAGGCTCTAGACGGTATTTCCCATAATTTGGTCGACCTACACTGGTCCGAGAAAAGGAGCAGCTTCTGCGATGCCACTATCGACGACTTCGAGGAGCATTCTCTAGTTTGTCACAAAGGCTATATCTCACTATTTCCCTTTTGATGGGTCTATTAGAGCCTAACGATGCCAAGCTTGGGAAGATTCTCGATACTATTGGCGATGAAGAAGAACTTTTCAGCCCATACGGAATTCGAAGCTTGAGCAAGAAGTCGGTATTCTACGGAACGGATGAAAACTATTGGAGAAGTCCCGTATGGATCAATATCAACTACCTTGCTCTTGTGCAACTCCAGGTGAGCCCCCTTCTATTGTGTGTTTCCTACCTTGCGCTAATCTTCATCCAGAACTACGCCCTCCGAGACGGTCCTTATGCATCGAAAGCCAAGGGTTTATATAACCGTCTCCGTCAGAACCTCGTGCAAACAGTGTACACCAGCTGGGAAGAGACAGGATTCGCATGGGAGCAATATAATCCGGAGACCGGCGCAGGCCAGCGAACACAGCATTTCACTGGCTGGACGAGTCTGGTGGTCAAGATGATGGCCATGGATGAACTAAGCGACGGCGGCGGCAGCCATGCTAGAGACGAGCTATAGAATTTCTGTCTACGATTTGGGTATCCCAAATATGATGTGTATATTGTTGAAATGCTTATGATGAGATGAGCGCTGAATTCAATAAAGTGAAGATATGCTAAAATCACTTCATCATTACACAAACGCCAAGGGCGTCACTGTAGACTTTCCCAGAAGCTATCAGTCAACATAGCAAAATATTGCCAAAGGCCCCTTAGGCTACGATTTGTCGGATATCTGGGAAGAGGGTTATGATATATATTTTAAATAGCTTTATTCGAAGTGAACGATTAGCTATGTCACCCGCCTTCGTGAGGTCGAGAGTGGAATTGTAGGAACAGACAGAAAGACGATCACCATCTCCCCCATCCAACCTTGACCCCTTCAAAGCCATGCTTCCACGACTCAAAAATCTTTACTACGCACGACTATCTGTTCCGCGTTGTTGAAAAGATGCTCCCGCCCATTGTAAATGTTGAACTCCTTTAGCATGCCGAACCGTCCGCAGCCATGCACGCCCTAAACCATGCTTGTTGAACAAAATGTAACCCCTATTCTTTTATGCTAAACCGCGCGCGATACGTTTGTTGAACCGCCATGAACCGATACCCGCCGCCCACCTTCAACAAATCAGTACACCGCTCACAGCCCCCCCTTGATGTATAAATAGCTATATACATATCTCATCTATTATGCTTCCTCGAAAAGGCCCACAGACCCCTTCAATTTAATGAACATCTCGTCCCTCTCGCCTTCGGGCGTGCTTAACGCCGTCACGGCGCCTCCGGCACCGATGTGCCACGTCTCTATATCCCCCGCGACATCGGAGGCGGTGGTCTCGTCGTCCCATCGGAACAGGCTCCGGATCGTCACGCTCCAGTCCCCGCGTCCGGCGGCGTCCATGTAGCCCACGACGCCCGAGTACAAGCTGCGCTCGCGCGCGCGCGGGCCCTCGAGGCCCTGCAGGATCTCGCAGCTCCGCTTCTTGGGGGCGCCCGTCATGCTGCCGGGCGGCAGGCTGGCGGCGAGGACGTCGAGGCCCGTGACTTGGCTATTCGCGCGAGGCAGCTGGCCCTCGACGACGCTGATCATCTGGAACACGCTCGCGTACTCCTCGACTTGGAGCAGGTGCGGCACCTTGACGTTTCCGGGCCCGCATACGCGGTGCAGGTCGTGCCGCACGAGGTCGACGATCATCAGGTTCTCGGCCTCTTCTTTCGGGATGTGCAGGATCTTCTCGGCCGCTTCGAGCGTCGATACCGCGGGTGACTTGCGCACTGTCCCCTTCATTGGTCGCATCGAACACAGCCCCGCGCTGTCGAAGGTCAGGAAGCGTTCCGGTGAGCTGCTTACGAGCGTCGCGCTGCCGAGCCGGATGTATGAGCCGAAGGGCGCCGGCTGGCGCGTGCGTAGGGAGCGGTATAGCTGCCATGAGGATGGGGATGAGTGCTTATCGTGGGCTTGCAGAGAACCTTCGAAGCGGCTCCGCGGTCGCGTCACGAGTGTCTGGTCGGTGAGACACAGCTCGTACGAATCTCCCGCTGCGATGAAGTCTTGACATGCGCGAACCTTGGCCTCGTATTCTGGCGCAGCGGGCACGCAGATCTTGGGCGCGGCGTGTCCCGACGTGGGCGTGTGTGGTGGGGTGAGTTCATTGCTCTGGCGAACTTTGCCGAAGTTTGCTGGGATTGCATTTGACCAGATGGGGGAGCATGTGAGCTTCTCGGCGATAGTCTCGAGCCAACGCTGACTCTCGAGTTCCGAAATTGAAAGGGCTTGGATGCGTAAGTTGCCCTCTAGATGATCAATCACGATGCTCTTGGTCACCCAGGCGAAGGAGAGATCTGCCCTATCATGACGCCGTTCTTCATATAACTTGACATCGATCCCCTCGAGCCCTAGCTCGTATGTCGTGTAGCCCATAAAGCCGCCTATGAAAGGGTCTGGCGTCCCATGACTCGGGATTCGGCGTTTAGTCCAAAAGCCTGCTAGGAACTGCCATATCGTCTGCCCTGGATCAAGTTCTACTTTCTCGACCGTTTCCTGTGCACCCTGAGGGGTCGGAAAATAACGTGCATTGGCGTGCCTTTCCCCTGTCCTGTATTCTAGCTTCAACGCCTCGTCCACGTCGAGAGCAATAATGCTATACCGTCCACGAACATCTAACCCAGCCCTCTTTAATTTGGCGCTTGCCGATTCGAGGACTATAAATTGCTTGTTCCCATCTTGTAGTATCTCAACTACGTCCGGCACTTCGATGTGTAGTGGGATGTCTAAAGCGTGGGAGACGTATTTCGCATCAAGACCGAATGAAGAAAGGGCACTATCGGCTCGCGACCACGAGGAAGAGCTATTGGTCGCACTAACCTCCGCCAACATATGTGTCTCGAGCTTCTCGGAGACGTTCGTTTCAGGGGATATGGTCTCAGGCTTTCGGCCGGAAGCTGAATTCCAAGCCATCGCTTCCTGAAACCAGTTCACGATGACCTGGTGACCCGTCAACTCAGTGCAGACCGACTCTGGGTGGTACTGCAGTCCCCAGAACGGTTTGCTCTTATGCCTGACGCCCATCAAGATGCGCTCAACCATATTCCCCCGGTCCTCATACGTCCAGGCTAGTGGCACGAGATCCGGGAAAATGGGTGGAGAACCCCATTTTGCATCTTGCCACTCGCCCGCGGGGACGGATTCTTGTCCGACGTCTGCGTGCAGGCTGTGGTACAGCGTCGCCTTGAACGTTGGCACATCTACGAAAATATTTCCGTCCTGTTTGGCGTCTAGGTGGTCGATTTCTCGAATCATGCCGTGTAAACCAGTTTGCAGTCTCTTCACGACTGCGCCACAACTGACAACTAGACTTTGGAAGCCTAGGCATATCCCGAGAACGGGCGCCATATTTGCTCCCTCGAGATCCCATATGTGCTTCATGATCCCGACATCCTTGTCTGTGTCAGGTGCCCCAGGCCCCGGGCCGCAGACGACGGCATGATATTGCCTCACCCAGCTTTCCCAGCGCATCGTTAAAGCCCGCCTTCTTGGGATCAAGATGAACTGGGTCAATAGGTAGGACGTCGACGTCGGCCCCTAAGACAGTCGTCAATAGGGAGACGATATTGTTACTAAAAGAGTCGTAGGCGTCGATGAACAATATGCGCGGGCGACCCATTGCCACACGACGGTTGGCTGGATAGCGAGTAAGTACCACAGGCTTTGAGGAGTGTCGACCTAGTATCTCCTCTCAACTACCTTGCACTCGTAACAGACTTGAATATGCAGTTGTACTCAAGATGTGAGCGTATCGAGTCACCGAGGTACAAGACAAAGACCAAGTCAAAATTTCAGGGTCCGATTGATCGGCTTACATCGGGAAAAGTGGAGCATATGGACTAAGGCCTCCTCCTCCTACCTTCACATGTATCTACACCTCCAATACCGTAACATGGTATATAACAGAGTCTCTATACATACCTTAGATAGGTAAGCTTACTATAGGTATCAAGGCAAGTAGCGTGTTTATCTGTACGCGCGCCTTTCTAGGTCTATCGAATTTAATTCCCTTCGTCAACGACCCCCTCCCCTCCCCAAATCATTTGTTCTTCGGGTTGCATCGGAGGAAAGGTCTTCGATTGCCAAGGGCGCATTACAACTTAAACCAAGACTTTCTCCTCGTAGCTCTATTGCTAGGGGCTCTAGTGCATACGCGCTACTCGCAGGGGCTAGACTTGACCTTACTTTCATTACCAAATTATTCCCTCCTGCGTGCGTACGACTACCTCTCTACCTCGACTCCTTTTCCCTCGACGTCTCATTATCGACCTGCTGACAGGCGTGGGAGTTCCATAGGCCCGATAGCATCACATTCATGCGTGGTAATTATAGTAACTTATCTTCATTCAGAGGGAGTCCTAAGTTCAATGGCGCGTCTCCCTCGTCCTATCATCTTTTCTCATCTACCTGGAATACATCTACACTGGGAGTATATATGACAAAGTCCTACACGCCCTTGATCTTTGATTTATATACTTACGTACCCATGTGATCTCTGCCTCTCTGTACGATAACGAGAGCTGGACCCCCCCCCCATACGACATCCCCTACCTATTACGCTAGAGATATATATGGTATGCGACAGAGCACGAGGATGTACGAGCCTAGCTAGCTAGCAAGGCACTTAGTATACGGATGCGAGATAAAGGCCTCCCAGCCGTATCCGCGTATTGAAACATGACAAGTCCGCAGTCAAGACATTGTAGTACGAGTGCTCCTATCTTTATCCCTTTGACCCATCAGCATGGACACCCCTATTGATAAACGTTTGAACTACTGGCGGTTGCAAGTTAGCATACCTAAAGTTCCAAGACTGTCGTTATACCGCAAATTCGATGCGGTTCAAAGTAGAGCATAGATAGCAGCTATATCACACTATAATCGATGAAGGGGACTTCTTTTGAGAGCTTGCCCTGTCTCTCCTTCCTCGCATTCTCCTGCTCAAATAAATAGGGAGCGCGAAAGCCAAGCGCCTGTACCTAGCCTATAGTGCTTAGTACAACATTCACCAAGGCGATGTTCGTTCCCTCAACGTAAATCTAGAGCATGAAAAGGAGCGAAAGCGCCGGAGTGTAAGGGCGGATATCACGTGGTGTTCAAGATGTCTCACCCATCATTGGTAATACACAGCTTGTCCTTTTCGGCCCGGTGTCCTCGCGGGCCAATAGTATACTATGTATATAAATCAGCTGTCTTGTCTCTCTGGTGAAGCACTGCATTGCTATGCATATGGACATCGTGGAGTTGGCCAACCAAGACGGCTCTCTTGGAACCTATCCTGCTGAGGTGACCAATGCCAAGTTATACACACGATAGGACTTGTCGAAGTCGCGTGAGCAATAACAGAGGACGAGACGGGTGCAGAAATTCAAGCTTTGGGACAGGAATCTTAGAGGCATCGGTCTATGTTTGTAAACGTGCACGGTAGCAACGACGTTCAACCTGAAGATTCGAGCTGTGCCGGCTTTATGTGCCTCACTATATGAGGTCGGAAATTTTTAATAGATAGACATTCTACGAAAGAAAGCAGGCTGCACTAAGCTTTAACACACTTTAAGACCTCGTTATAGAGGCTTTATATCGATCTTGCTGTCCTTGCTACCGTAATACCTCTTATTGTTGGCTCCAGTCCAGCCCGTACCGTGCATCTGAGACCTTATAATTTCGCAATGCCTCTATCGCTCCCTCGGCATCAGTAGCAGTGACTATAATACCAGCATTTCCGGGCTTGAGAAATTGCTCCTCTACGGCTTTGCGGATCCAATCCAATAGGCCATCGTAGAACCCGTCAATATTTAGCACACATACACCCCTACTGTGAATGCCGAGCTGATTCCATGTTGCAGTTTCAAGCAACTCTTCCATAGTACCAAAGCCGCCACTCAGTGCAATGAAGCCGGAGCCAGGACCACCTTCTAGTACTTCCTGTGCCATCATACGCTTGCGTGTGTGCATGTCCTTGACCACTGTTGTACGGCCATAAACACTCTCCTCGGGACGTGGTATCCGTTGGCATCCTTCTTGTCTGCGTAGGTGTCGTCACGCTCCCACTTCACGAGAGCCTCCGGATAATGCCGTGGACAGCACTAGGGCCGTTTATCGAGACAATGGTCTTCGCCACCTCGCCCATGAGTCCTACTGTGCCGCCACCGTATACTAAAGGAGGTCGCGGAGATTAGTGGAATGAGCAGAATAACAGGTAGCGTAACTAGCAGGGGTAACATACCTAATTCAATGTTTTTGTCGGCCATGACCTTGCCCAATGCTTGAGCAGCTTCGAGATGCTTGGGGCTCTTGCCAGCGGAGGAGCCGCAGTAGACGCAGATTCTCGCCTTCGGCGGAGTGGTGTTCTGGTTCAGCATAGAGGGTGTTGATGTCCGTGGTGTAGCAACAGAGGAAGGCATTGGGATGCACCGCCGGACTCCATGGTGTAGTTGGTGGTAAAGTCTCTCTACGCTCGTACCTAAGAAATAGGGAAAAAAGAAAGGGCAGTGGCTGGGGGTTTTGGTGTCGAGAGTGCGATTGGGCGGCGGTCCGGACAGCTAAGCTCGGGGAACCGTGATGTCTGAGACTTTTGTGAGGCCAATGCGAGCAACACGGGGACAAGCAGGTCGGATCAGATCAGATGGATGTGGGAGAATAGCAAGTAACACGCATGGGAAACAAACAATGTATTCACACCATACACAGCAAACGTGGAGGATAGCAGTGAAGAAAAGAATGCTGAAACAAAACAGGAGGATTAATAAGAAAAAGAAATCAGAATCGGACATCTGCCCATTGATGGTAGTTGAGTCACACAACGGCTCTTCTATTAGGTAAGTTCATTTGATGTGAGATATTCCTAGCTTCAGGTACCAGAGCAGTACCAAAAGAGGTCCAGGGAAGGCGGCCAGAGAAGACTGGGCGAGTAAGATTGAGGCCTGGATGACGTCGCCCGCGCCTGACAATCAATAGATTGAGCTAACATCTCCACCATTTGCAGTCATTTAGGACGATGCCATCAACAGACTGTTCGCTATTGTTTGCCATTCCGACCTTCACGTGTTGGATTGTGTTGGGCATAGCTACCGGTGATTATATATGAGATGCGGGGCGGTTGGGTTTATGGACGGTGTCAACGAGTCATCATGGGGTTTATAAAGAGCTCTGAGGGGGGGCTCTGCGCGGGGGACAAGGGCCTAAGGTTTCATTGCTCGGGGGCACGCTGGATCTGGCCGCTAATGCCCGCCAGCCGGACGCCAGCCGGAGAGGAGTGAACTGCCCAAGTTCTTCGGAGCTACCTAAGATAAGTAAATATAGTGTATTTTACCTGGAGTGGACAGCGGTGCTTATCGGACATGTCCACTTTCTCTATCGCATTCGAATTCTGAGAGAATCGAAACACGGACAACGTATTTTCTATCTCTAGAAACCAACTATTCCACGAGCGGCCCCGTTCCCCAGCGAGGTGGTACCGTCACGATGCCGGAATCAAACGGCCCTCCGGCTGGCAATGGCGCCGGAAGGGAACAAGGCGTACGTGATGCCATCGTTCTGGCCTCTCATATCGTGTCATGAGTTCATGTCGAGCTAACCGTGTCTCTGCCACCCACCGCAGTCCTCTATCTTTTCCAAGATCGCACAAGGTGTCATAGTCTGGTTCGGCGTTCAGATGCTCATGAAGCAATTCACCGGTGTGGCAACAAGCCGCAGACAGCCACGACCAAAGATTCCGACGGGAACATGGTACAGATACCCTCCAACACCGGCGATATCCCTGCATTTCAACTTCGGCCGCCTACTTTGGACCCAGGCGCTACATACAACCGTATCCCCCAGCGCCTGGCCCCATCTGGCCCGCCGATAGCGCCATTGATATCGTCGTGACCCTGTCTGAGAGTTTTGTTCCCGTCAAGATCGCAAGTGTGCCCCAGGAGATGGTCGCTCTGAGAGAGACGGTTTCAAGTTAGGCGATTCCAACGACAAGCGATCCGCCGAAACCTCTTTTGATGTTCCCACCTCGGTACAGAATAATGGGACTCTCTGGGGTCACTTTTATTTTGGTCTTGCCGGTTCAACCCTGGATCCAAGAACCTGGTTTTGATCCGGCTACAGCCGTCCACTTCGCCTACCCTCTTACTCAATATCTGCCCAAAAAGAAGGAAGCTAAAACACGGAACCTGCTAGAAGATAGGGTTGATATTATAGAAAAACCGGAACTGGACGTAACTGGTCCCATTATCGCTAATTATTACCACCCAAACACAAGTCTATCCTTCATACCCGATACGGGAATTATGAGCTTCCCGCAACTACCCCCAGCGGTTCAACAATTCCTAATGCTCGAGGTAAGGTCCCCAAAACTGCAGCCATCGTTCATGGTACTAACCAAGCACAGTCGACGGGCGCTCGGGACGGTTCTGGACAGAATTCATGGTACTGTAAGTAATCAAAGACGGTCGATCATAGTAGAACTGCAGAGTCTAATGCTTCCCTAAGATCCGGTTTTGTTTGTCAACCAGTTCTGGCAAATGAGGACCCACATGGTCCTTCTAAATGACACAGTCAAGACACTTCCTCTGCGCCTAGATCTCAATAACTTGAGGAATTGGCAGTTTAACCTCATGGCCACTATGGATCTCAATACCAAGCAGCAGGCCCGGCAGGCCGCTTTTGGTGGCTCTCTGCCCGGCGGCGGTGACGGCAGCGAAATTGAGCTCATCAAGGAAATCTTCCTAGATACCAATCCCTGGCTTCTAGGCGTTACCGTCGTTGTAAGTATTGCACACTTGATCCTTGAGACGCTCGCCTTTGGTTCCGACATTGCACATTATCGAAAGAAGAAGGACAATGTTGGCATCTCTGTGCGCTCCATTCTCGCAAATGTCTTCATGCAGGCCGTGATCTTCCTTTACCTGGTTGACAACTCTCAAAATACCAGCTGGATGATTTTAGGGTCCCAGGGTGTTGGGATCGTCATCGAGCTTTGGAAGGTTACGACCATAGTGAATGTGAGAGTGCGACCTGCACCGCCAGGCTCTCTCATTCCGTATCGCATTGCGTTTGAAGATAAGTACAAGCTGAGTGAGACTGAGGAGAAGACCAAGGAGTACGACGAGATTGCCTTCAAATACATGTATATGGCTGGTGTGCCTCTACTAATTGGCTATGCTATCTACTCCTTGTACTACGATTCGCACAAGTCTTGGTATTCCTACATCATCACTACATTGGTCGGCTCCGTCTATGCTTATGGCTTCCTCATGATGATTCCTTCGCTATACATCAATTACCGTCTCAAGAGCGTGGCCCACATGCCCGGCAGGGCCATGATGTACAAATTTCTCAACACTTTCATCGATGACCTGTTCGCTTTCACTATCAAAATGCCATTCCTTCATCGTTTGGCTACCCTACGAGATGACGTCATCTTCTTCGTCTATATATACCAAACCTGGGTCTACAAAGTTGATTACACTCGTGTCAATGAATTCGGCCAGGGCGGCGAGGATGAAGAGCCATCGAAGGAAGATAAGGCGGAGCCCAAGTCGTTGCCCAAGGCCGATAGTGTGATTTCTGAAAAGGTCGGGGTGAGGCTAAAGCAACTGGCAGTAGCATAGGTGATGCAAAGAAGAGGAAGTAGTCGCCCTCTAGATCGCAGTCTTGTCATGTCTATATAGTAGATAAGTAATACATAGTTATATAGAGCACAGAATCATCACTAAGGATAGACAAAATGACATTAAAAGACCGTTCTTAAATTGTCTTAGGCGAACTTAGTCAAATGAATGCTTGGATGATTCTGGCAAGAGTTGCCCCTAATCGTATGAGAAAAGCTCAGGTTGAAGAAGGTTGAGCAGGCAAGCCTCCTTTCTTGATATGCAACATGTTGAAGGGTCACTTTAACTGTTATGGACAATGTCATCAAAGCTGAGGCCTATCATAATCAATATATCGGACAAATTATCAATACGTTTTATCACAAGGCACAGAGGCGTATCCAAAGAGGTGTGATCAAAGAGACTCCATGTATATAGTCAGGCAGTTTTCACGAGGACGGTTTCAAAGAGGTTCGTATAACTAGAAGAGACCATTCATTGCCTATCGTCAAGGACTCCATACTTGTGGTAGGCAACAGACACTTGTTGGTGGATGAAGATCTCCGAAACTACCCTTCGGAGACTATCTAACGATATAAGGTCTGTTCTATTTTCCTTTCGCCTAAGTGGAAAAGTTGTTCAATGCGATAGTTATAGTACCAAGCAAATGTCATCCTGTTCGAGCTACGTTTCGCGCAAGGCTTGGGAGCTTGGATGTTCGATCTTTGTCAATCTGTGCGGATTATCTCCTTGATAAACTTAGCAGCAGCTCACCGACATTTTTCACTGTCGTTGTTTGGCCAGCACCAAAATCAATGGTACATGGGGTATGAGGCTTTAATCTAAAGGTTTACATTCATGTTTTCTGTTATATCCCTACGACCGTGTAACTGAGCCCTATGTTGTATTACTCGGTAGTGGTGAAGCTATTCTAGACCCGAGAGACAATTCAAAATGTCGTGGCTTAGGAAAGGGAGCATTTAGATGTCCAGAACGTTACTTTACTAGTGTGGGCCGGAGAAAATGTTCCGAACACCGGATTTTGCGCAAAGGCTCCAGAGCACCTCCATCGGCTAGGCTAGTTTATTCATAGTAGCTCTTTTCTACGTAACCCTAAAGTTGTGAGGCCTCAGTTATGGAGTGGGTGAAAAATAATCGTTGTTGTACAAACGAGTTCAAAACACCTTAGGGTAGTCCTAAGTATCTTTATTGTACGAATGCCGAGGTCGAACTTTTTTGGAGTAGATACTCACTGTTGGAACAACTTTCAAAGCCATACCCAGAGGCTCAACCTGTCGAGCTAGAATCTAGTATGCTATCTGGAAGTTTCTAACGAGACGCACGTACAAATCGTTTAATAAGTCATTGAAATTCATTTCTATGTTGTTATACGTAAAGTTTGGAAACACTACAGGATGTAAACCAAAGTTTTTAACGTCGTAGGAAGAATATAGCAGTTGACCTAATATGCGTTTCCTGCAGTAGTCCGATTTCAATATGGCTCGAGTTGTGGTACTGCATCTAGAGATGTCTTAACTCCTACAGTAGCTTCACGCCACGAAGTAACACGGCATAGGGCTCAGGAGATTAAAAGAAAATAGGAAAATGGGGAATCTAAGGCATTTGGGTAAACCCGTGTATTGGGATGTAATAGTTAACGTTAGGTGGCACATCTCAAGATATCTATAGGGCCGGTTTAGTCTATGGTCATATTGTTTATTTCTTGTGTGATTGTTCACTCACAGTCCGCTTTTTGGAGTTTAATGTCAATCATGAATTTGCAGTGTTTTTCGTCGTGATTCACTGCAACTCATTATTACCAGCCTCTTACTCTGATGGATATATTATACTTTCAATGAAAACTATCTTTTGTCTGTATACATGCTACTTCTTATGACTTGCAGCCAAAATATAACTCCGTAGCCATCAGTGCCAGAATCGCCAATCCGCAACGGTCCAATTTCATGGCCAATGGAACGTGTGCGAGCTCACCATGGTTCCCCTTGACTTTCTAACGTATGCATTCCAGTTCTCCCCGAGGCGCAAATGATGAGTTGAGCAAAGTTGAAGGCATGTTGACCAATCATCACACCCTCAGTCACTTCATTTCAGACAACCCCTTTCCGCCATGTCCAAACTGGCAATATTATTCGGAGAACCCAGTAATTCTCACCACGACACCGCTCCCGTTGAGTAAATAATAAACGTATCATACCAGGACTAGCCTTCAAAAGTTTTTTCCCCCAGACCCTTCTTGTGACAGCCATGGTCTTCATCCACTATACGGCTGGCTGGCTCCTCATATTGTCGAAGTACCTCCCCCTGGCCCACGAAGTCACTACATTGTACATCCCAAAGCAAGGCGCCCCCTGTTAAGTAGAGCCACGTAGACAACGAGGCCCTCCCAGTGCACTCACACGGCCAAGGCAAATGAGACGCGAAACCCCCGTGTACCTTGCAGCCTTGCAGCCCTATGGTGAGGAGAAGCAAGCTGAAAGGTTGCAGCGGATGGTAGCGTAATATGAGAGGAGGGCTCATGCTAAAATCCTTTGGGTAATCGGACCCCTATTGCCGGGCTCCTAGAATGTAAGGTCCTCCCTTGCTTTGCATGCATGCATGCATACACACGCCGCATTCCTGGGTAACTTCGATGAATACCGGGCGTTTGATCTTGACGCTAGACGATATTTGGCATCATTTTTAAAGCAACTATACTTACTACCTTGGCATGAAGTTTTTTTTTATGCCGTCTGGGTGTTGTTACTATTCATACAGATCATTAGAAATAGCAGATCCCGGGTATGAGCTCATATACGCACGCTCTCATCATCATTTGTTTTTCTCACGAGAAGTGAAAGCGTGGATTTTTGTTAACGTTACTTGATCGTCGTCTGGTTACTTTGATATCGCCCAACTCCGCCACATCCCGTGGTTGAGACTGTCAAGCGTGTAGCGTGGACAGTGTGTCGTGGCTCACCGCTGATGATATCCATTACATGGTTAAGGTATGTACGTTATGGAGATTAGTCATGAGTAAATTGGGTGGGATGTTGTGGTTTGCAGGGTCTATGGCAAGGGTCAGCGAATACCGCGACTTAGCACACACACATACGCGTCTTAGCCTATTAGGGGGAGGACGAGGAAGGTGTGCGCGAGCCCGAGGAGCTAGTTACGGAAAAGTGTCGACAGGGTCCTAAATTGATACTTCGCACCGCCACCTATCGGAATCCTCGGTGTCGTACAGTATGAGATGCTCGTCTTTTCTTGGGTCTGCTTGGCTGTGGTGAGATTCTTAATGCCGTTACGTGGGGCTGTGCTCATAGATCCCCAAGTCACGTAGCATCCCATCCCATCCCATCCCATCCCCATCAGCGCCGCCCAAGTTCGTTATAGGCGAATTGGCACAGGGCTGAAGGGCTGGATATGCGGGCATCTGAGACTGTAACATCCCCACGGGCCCTCGGCTTTCTTGGCTGGGACTTACCGCTCGTCACGGTTTTGGTTTTGGTTTTGGTTTTGGGGTGGACCTGTGGACAACAACACGGAATGCGGGCTCCAAGAGTCGTGTCTTGGCAGTTGGTTCTATTACACGTCTTGCCTCCCATGTCGCTCGCCCCCTTATGCCGGCATCTGCTGAGCATCTAGTGTACACTCTGGCATGTGAAGATTAGATTAGAGACGTCCAGCGTTGTGAATTGAATGGCATTGTAGTAAAACAGGTGGGTCTGTCATCGATCCGCCGCAATCTATGCTGGTTATTGATATTCTCCTGTGAGTCCCATCAAGTCCCGGTCCTTGAAAGATGTTACCGTTTTGGGGTTGATGCCAAGGCTTTAGGGTCCAGTGTTAGCCGTCGCAGGGCTACGGGGAGCCCCTGGCTCTATCCCATGAAGTTCATTTAATCATCCCGCCTTATACCTAATACTAACTACACCTATTTCGTACGCTCGTCCCATCGAATGCCATCCGGCGCTAGAAATGAAAAAAACCCACCGATGACAGAGGTATGGGCCAATTGAAGTACGTGTAACAGACTTTCTGATCCTTCCGTTCCTACCATTCTGGCCGGTGCCCAATGCACCGAGAATTATAGTCTCACAGAGGCGCCTCCGTCGGCCTCTGTTTTGGCGCTCTCATACAACGTTGTTTCTCGGCGAAAATAGTGAAACACGTACTAATAGACTATCGCAATTTCATTTGTTGTTCTAACAAAGTAGTTGAGAAATATTAAAATGCCACGATGAGCGCCGGAATGAGGCTACTCTAGGGGTGCGGTGAGCCACATCGGTGTGTTTTTGGGCGATATGATATTCAGAAAAGATGCTTAGTACTACACTAGTATCAGATCCTCGGTAATATTCTATCACAAAAATCCTCCTGCAAGTACGTCTCAGAGCTTCGAGAACTAATCTAAAGTAAGTCAACGTGGGCGGCCGGATTTTGGGCCCGTTGCGGGGCCGCGCCGCATAGCGCGTCGAGATATATGCCCATACCCAACGGTGTCTATACAGTAAGAGGAATATGCCGTTAGCCTTTCAGACGTTCTCCCTCGTTGCATAGAATACATTTCAACCTAATCGGGTCCCTCCGCTCCGGAGAGACGTCAAAACGTGGCGGGACAATCGCTCCGTGAAGATCAACGAAGTGCAGTGCTTAGTGTGCTAGCCTAGTGACGTCCATACCCACAACGGAAGGCGTAGAGTATAAGAACATCGTTAGAAAGAATTCCCGAATTCGCGCTACCTTAGTGACATGAGATATCCCGGTTCTAGATTATTCCTTACATACCCGGTTCTTCCTCGCTATACCAACAGATCACGTGTCACGCGGCACTGACGCATAGTCGCCGACTATGAGAATCCTATATAATCGGACTAGCTCTACGAGTATTCTAGAATCCTTCTCGCAATAAGTTACCTTGAGTATAAAGCCCCGGCACAAAGAATTATAGGACTATATTCAGTGCTGCTCGAATAGAAGACAACAATGTTTTTGTTCGCCGGAGTAATGATTTGAGAGAGCGAGTTGATACAGCTGAAATGAGAGTTTGGTCTCGGTGGAGATTAAACGCCTCGATAAATCCTAATGTTTAATTTTTTTCGATCCACGGTCTGTTTTATACAAATCATGAGGATACATGACGTTGGTGGTGTTGTTCCTAGTAGTTAGTGGGGTTTTTTTGGCTGATCCTGTGCAATAGGAGGTATTCTGAGTCGGAATATAGGGTTGGATGTATTAATCCTGCTGATCTCTTCTATATAAACCCAAGCGCTAGCTAGAATTAATGGAGGATTATACAGATAGGCTATGTCAATTGCGATATAAGTAGATCTCACTATATCTGCTTGGAGACACTACGATATACATGACCGTGTGATGATGCACTGTGTATCTGGAAAGCGATACTCGGTGTATAGATCCCATTGGCTAATCATGATCTGGCCTTTGCATAGGAGCCGAATTGAAGTTTTAAGTATCCATGTATTAATAGATGTACTACGACTAATTGGTGTTGTTGTATTTCTCGCAAGGACTAAAAATAATTATGGCCGCAACATCACTATTGCCATTGCCTCGTAAATGGTCAGTGTCAGGGAGTCACCGTGAACAACGAAACACGATTCTCTACATATGATTCGGGTTTCCATTGAACCCTATACCCTTACGGGCCGTATGTAATAGGTCCGAGGTCACCATCGGAAAGTTTTCTATCCTCGGCGCCGTGTCGGCGGCTCTCCTACGAAAGTAATAAGCATGGCGGAAGAGTTATGGGTGCCAATGCAAAGCACCCGGGAGACTGTGGCGGTGCTTCTGTGCCGCTCAGGCGCCGCCGTTACTGGCTGATGCTGTATTTACGGCAGGATGCTGTGCCACCACGAAAGCAGTACGGCAATGCAAGATATGATGGCTATTAGGCGAGATTGCATAAAATACATCCCGGAACAGATGATCCTACTCAATAATTAGGTGGTAGGATTTCAATGTAACCGAGAATACATAGTCTCATTCACGAAAAGAGAAGAAATAGATAATATAATAGTAAAAAAAAAAAAAAGGCCGGAGATGCTACACAGGTCGTGAAACGGGGTTTAAAATAATGCTTAACTAGTCACTTGCATAAAGCCTATACGTAGGTAATGATCAAGCCTTCTAATGATTAGAATAATTAAATCCATCATTTTGGTGCCAAAATCAACGTTACGTCCTCCAACTAGCGGGATGACAGGCTATGACAATATGCGTAGACGAGCGGCGAGATTTCCAATCATCAGTTTCTTGGCCACGTGCGCTGTTTAGATCGGATTGGGCTCTCAAGAAGAGGCGGGTAACGGCGGGCACTCCGGGGTCGGTGGCGCGATGTGGATGAGAACACAAAACTAAATATTCCAAAATGAATTATTCGCCATGCGTAGCATAAAGTAGTACCGAAGCATGCTTTATAGGTAGCTGTCCGATTCGTAAGTTTAGCCCCGCCTAAGTTCGCATAGTTCCTGTTGTCCAGATTATCTATAGTCGTTCTGTGGAAGGCTATTGGGTGGCGGCATATATGAGTGTGGGCTATTGTGCCGATGTGGGATGATATATCTTGATATGATATCTCGATTACAAACAAATAGCACGTGATGTTTCACTTGGGTCTAACATTTTCAGGGTCCATCATTATAGCGTGGCGTCTTTGGCTTTAGATTTTGCTCTGGTTTCGTTAATAGAGGAAATAGACTTGACGTGTGATAGGTGTAGGTAGTAGGTTGTGCCTACATCCCCGTCTGTTGCACGTGGTGATTGGAGAGGTTGGGTTCTCGCTTATCAGGACGCTAGCAGGCATCTTTAGGCCATCTCTAATTTTAGCACTTACAGTACATTCACAATTCTTCGGCGAATCGACATGTCGTAGGTCTTGGCGAGTCTACACCCTGGTAGACACTAGGCTAAACTCGGTGGGATTTTTCGAGAAACGTACAAGGGACCCCTGTGAGAATCAACCGCTGGAGCAACGGTCGGCTCCTCGGCCCTGCTGTTTTGATTGGTGTTGATAGTTGCTGGGTTGCTGTATTATGGGCGAAGGGGGAAGGAGAATGAGAACCTTTGAGGGGATGGATGGTACGATGTTTTGGAATGGTATTGTTGTAGTCGGGTCGAAACTGGCCTGGCATCATGCCACGAAGCCATAGACCAAAGCCAGATCGACGTGCAATCGGGTACAAGAGAACCAGCAAACCCATGACACTCAGCACACTTCTCCAGGATAGAGCGTACATATAGCCGTACTGTAGCGTCGTGAACCGCGACGCATGTCTTGCAGAAGCTAGGATCTGCCGCCAATCAGGGAATTCGGGACCCTCCACCAGATGGCTCTGGCGCATTGCAGCCCACAACTGCTTTGCAAGTTATTCGTTCACCGCTTTCTTAATGCGCAACTCATGCACCGCTCCTCTGCACTCTGACTGGCGGGACGCAACAGCGTTAGCCAATCCTCTGGGAAGCAGCGTATCGTACATCATACGTGGCAGCAGAGCTGATAGAGAAACAGCGCAAAAACAACGGGGATCCGGAGTGAATCATGCGGAACTACCAAAGATGGGGATGTCTGGGCGACGTGCGACATTTGGGAATAGGCATAGAGTAATCAAATACTGTAGAATGATGCCTCAGAGACGTACAAACTGGTAAGTATGAACCTATGGTTGCAACGCGGCACCAGTTCAATATGCCGTCACTGAGTGATGAGAATAAAATGAGTGGTTGATGTATTTTCAAAATTGGTCAACGTCATTATGTGATGACGCGGGGAAGGATTTGGCGACGAATCGATTTCATTCATGCCAGATGAGATGGATGGTACTTACATAAGGCATGGTGTATGTGTGGTATAAGCAGTTCCATGTCCCGCGTCCCGCATGAGTTCCACAGTTGGGCGCAGCATCATTGATGCTCGTTTAAGTGCCTAGATATGCTGACAACCCGGAATATACATAGATATGCGCGTCTTCTGGTATGTGTGTATACGACTAGCGAAGCTTTGATCATGTGCGGGTTCAGTCGGGTTGGCGATCATGAAACGTTGCAGCAGATGCGTTGCCGGCCGCAATACCGTACGCTATCAAAATGTACAGTGCTAGTGATCAACTTGACTGCTTCAGCCTCAACATCTACCCACTGCGGCAATCACGGCCTAATTACTTAACTGGCCTGGTGAAAGGGAGCCCGGATGTTAGTCTGTGGTTATGTTACCGGAGCTTTGTCCCATCTAACCTACGCTAGGAGAGAGCTTGTTAAAAAATAAAAAAATAAGAGTCTTTGTCCATAGCACACGCTACCGTCATCTGATGAAGTTGGATGCGGTTTGGAATAAGCTTCGCATCGCATCGCAGCACTGCCACACCTTAATCATGAGACTGACTGTCCCTGTTTTGTTAAGTGTCAAACTGAGCACCAGCAAAGTTTATGTTGATGTAGTATCTCATGTTGTATTTCAATTCTCTCTCTGATAATTATAACTGTGCGTTCGATTAGGGGCGTTGCGAAGAGGTCCTTTAAGTTGAGGTTTTGATGTCCCGTCGCATTCGGATTCTTCAGGCTGTGCCGTTGACTTTCCAGGGCCCAAGTTCACGGTAGGTGACCAGTTTAGTGTAGGGTGCCATGGTCCGTTCACACGTGAAGAGATGGTAGTAGCTAGAATAGGTAGGTAGGCGAGTAGACAGGATCGAAAAATACCCGTAGTAGATTAGGTAGCTGTTGGTTCAAGATGGGTCAGATCCGTGGCCCACTTGGACCGGAGCCAAACATGCGCCAAAAATGGACACGAGAAACTGTTGTTTCAGCCAACACAAGGACGACCTATCCTCCGTCCGCTGTAAGGATCAATTGCATTTGCAGAGCACCCTGGCAGTTAAGCAACTTATGCTATAATAGAATCCCATTCCCAGCCAAACCTGATGGTCCTAGCTCATCGAGGAAAGCGGACTTGCTGGGAAAAGCATGCCCATCTTTACAGTATTCTTCCTCAATGCTGGTGCCTAGGCCAATAATGAGTGGGTAAGCCGGGCTACGGGGACTTTCTAATCCGGGCCAGTCTTCTGTGCGAATGAGAACGCTTGCCGCTGTTACTGTGCGGTGTCGCTGGCAGTGATATGTTCGATTATGGGCTCTCTCGGAATATAGAGTTCCTCATGCCGCACATTGCACCAGTCGAGTCTGGCATTGATGAAGTTCTGTTGTCTGTGAAATAAAGTTCTTTGTCGCATCGGCAAGCACCAATTGATTTCCATGACTCTAGAGTAGATATAAAGTAGCTAGAATTTACATGGGAATTCCCAAAGAAAAGCCCTGTCAGCTGTAAATCGCGATGTGCGATGTGGAGTTTAATCGAGGGCTATTATGATGGTCGATGTTTTTGTGATAAAAAAAGTCAAAAGCCAAGCCCATTTTTGCGATGACTTCAGAGATGACATCAAATCCCCGAGTGGCCGCTAGATCGTTTTAGTCTGGTGCCCGATGGCCGCAGCCGATGCCCCTCACCTGCTGTACTGTATGTAAGCCCAGCGAACTCGCTCTAAGCTTTTTATGATTAACCTGTGCTCACCATTCAGAGGTGCCTAGGTACAGCCCGCAAATCCGAAACTTAGTTTTGAAAGCTTCATTTTCTATCTTCTGCTCTGAAACAAGCGACTTTTTGTTCTGCCTCTGCGATGTTCTCGATTAGCGTTCGGGGGCCTGCCCTATTCTGGTCGCAAAGGCAAGCCGACCCAAGGATACCTTACTGTACATACAGCACTTTCTGTAAAACCGGGCGGGGTCGGAGCTTTACGTACGCTGGCTCTAGAATTTTCTAAGATCTAAAAGCTCATCGTAGCGCACTGCTGGGAACTTGGAAGCATGGATGGCGCTCTCTCTAGGAATGCCTCTTAGTATGGTACAAAAATTACCTCTAGCTGGTGATGAATACACACGTTTGTTTCTCCAGGGTCCATGGGCCTGGGGATGGTGAAAACGGAGTACCTGGACGGGTATAGCACGTGCGTCTGGAACCTATTCCTGATTGAGAGACCATTCTACTATGGGACCTTTTCCCTGGAGCGCATAAGCCGTAGGTAGGCAATAAAAACCCGGCTTGCCTATAGTGACGCTGGTCGCTCGAGGGTGTTATTTCCAGGCCCAAATCAGTATAGGTTGTTGTGATGCTGTCGTAGCTTGGTGGCCATTGGGTTCTACCAAGTAGCGGGTGTGAATTTGAGTCCGGCTCTCTCGACAGCTAGCCCACCTCAACACTGACACGTCAAGCAACTTAAGCAGCGACAGCACAGCCGCTTGGTGCCTATCCTTCGAGATGCAGGGTAACGTAAATAAGGATGAAATTTTAGCTTCGAGTATGTTGTTGGAAGCCACATATCAGGCCGTGATGGATATGGCCGGCGCGAAACACATTGATTATTGAATGCCATGTTGGAGGTCGACAGACTTTTGGCGCGGTACTGGTTTGATTAGACCCTGGCCAATACTTGGCACTGTCTGAACCATACACTAGGAAAAGTGCAACTGCTGATTCCTAAACCCTTGTGAAGAGTATGTGGGGTGACGGGGATGGGAATAGGTAGGGGACTGGGGACTTCGGGGAGTACTATTAGCGCACGCAAAGAGGATCCCATCAATGGAGTCGCCAGCTTCGCCTCATTTGTACTTGTACTAAACACAGAAAAGACCGAGATGCTCCCTAATCTTAGTACATAGTAATGATATTGAGGGCCATAGAATTGCTTATATGATTTCAGAAAAGCGAAAATGCTACCATCCATAGCTTACCTAACTTTCATATGATGATGGCTTGACGAGACTACAGTATAGACGAGGTAGGTACCTGGGTATTCCCACACTCTCGTGCCTCCTCTTACATGTGACCTCATAAGTTAGAGAATACCAGGTACTCTGTATGTGTAACCTAATAGCCCTACGTGACCTGCGAGTAGGTGCTATACTAGGTTAGTCGTCACTAAATGTGATAATCAGGGTCGCAGAGGAATTTCAAGGTAACAGCAACAGCGTGATGTTGAAGGAATAAGTCACAGCCATCAAGTGCCATGTGCGTGTGTTGTACACTACACACGGCTCTCATATCCACGCACGTACGTATAATAAGATCCATACTATTAGCTTAGATGCATAATGTATTAATGTTGGAATACCCGACATATATCAGATCGCTTACACTAATGTAAAATTTTCTCTCTCTGCGCTGGGTTTCTTACCTAATATTCATTTTTTTTTGTCGCACCGTCATACATACGCGCTCTTGGATATGACAGCATTGGGCTAAAGTGTACTTGTTACCTCGGGACCCTACCTACCTAGCTCAGGTGGGTTGGCACTTGCCTACATGGCAGGGGTTAAGCATAAGCAGATGGCACAGGTAGGGTACATACATGTGGAATTTGACAAGTTTAGGTGGACTTTAGGTTGGACCTGGCACGGGCTGGACAGGGAATTTTCTATGTACCTGTGTAAGCCAGGTAGGTACCTCGTTGGCTACATGTACTACAGCAAAGAACTACTTCATGTCGAGATTCGAACTACAGTATGTGTAAATGGAAGCATTACTCAATACAGTTACTGTGTTCTCCAACCGCCTTTCAGCACTTGTCCTTTTATACTTGCCTCGAATGACGAACGTTCATTGTTGCGGTTCGTCTCTATTTTGGGGTATACCTAGGTGCCGTAGTACGAGTAGAGGCTTGAAGAAAGGTAATGGTCAATGGGAATAATAGACAAAAAGAGCAATGTCGTAGCAGGTGCCGACGGTTGACATGCCTCTCCAAAAATAAGTGCCTCTAGCAATACAGTGTGAAAACGAAGGCCTCTCCTACTCAGCAAATAAAGACACTATGTGTAGCGTTCAGTTACAGAAAGGGACCTAAAATGGCCTTGGCTGCACTGCATGGCACGGGTTGCACTGGCCACTCACCGCACAGGACCAAGCATCGACTTGCTGCACTGGGTCGCTGGCTGCGCTGGCTGCATGGAGCGGCGTGGTGGTCCTGGTCTGCTGCCCACAGCCTCCCCTTCCCTTGGGGCCTCTATAATAACATCCCTCCTGTCCCCGACTTTACTCCAACTTTGTTTAATCCATTCCATCATCCATCAACAGCATCTCGGCGTTGCAGCTACTGCACCACCTCACCACCACACTCGCTTTACCGCACCTTTTAGGAAGTCCTCGTCGACTCCTGTCATTCGCTTGTTCCTTTTTTTGTGTTTTGGAGATTTGAAAACTCTCGAGTATCTCAAAAATCCTACCGCCTACCCAAGACTCTCACCCGCTTTGTCTTATCGCCAGTACCCTATCGCTCATACACTGATTGATATCAAGAACCCGCCTGGTATAATCTAAGTCAAGTAGACAACCCGAACTGTCGAGTCCGCGTATCTCGGACCATCAGCTGCTGCTTTCGACTCTGCCAACATAAATATATATATGACATTGCACTCTCCGCTAGAGTCTCATCTTCGTTGATCCTGCGCTCCCGCCTGCAACGAGATATTCAATCGCTTAAACACCTTGAAAGGGAATATTCAGCTCGACAAATCTCAGATCAAGCAACGAATATCTCGTGTCAGCAGTTGTTGGCCCTCGCCACCCGCCATCTCAACAAAGTTATTGGAAGCGTCTTCCGATACATGTATCGGTGACCTGTTATTGCTAGCCATCTCGATTACTCGCAGTGACAACCATCAACCTACGACCGAGTTTTGTTGTTTAAAATAATTTGCTTCTAAAGCTTCATCCCCGTTACGAACATTCGCTCGCTTTTTGTTCTCAGCACGAGGCTTTCCCGTGCCTTGTGTTATGTATGTATCTAGTCATTCAGATTTGGTCGAATTCCGAAAATCTCTGGCGGATTCGAGCCTAATTCCATGCCCACAAGCCAACATCAAGGCTCACCTACTAATGGTTTGTTTCAGTTCTAATTCGCTTGATATTTTATATTCATCTTTACAATGGCTGGTCCTGGCGGTGGTCCCCCGCGACGCAGGTTTGTTTGAGATTCCTCGACCTTCAAAACCGCACACTAATAGTTCCTCAGTCACACCAAATCGCGCAAAGGCTGTGATAACTGGTAAACAAGTTGCGCAGCTCATTCAACCACGGAACTATCACTAACTTAGACGCTAGTAAACGTCGACACATTCGATGTGACGAGAACTTCCCGCAATGGTTCGTTTTCTGACTGTATTTTGGATCTCTAAGACTAATAACATGGATAGCCGAAACTGCACGAAGCATAAAGTCCGATGTCCTTATAATGACGTGTCCGTCCCCGATGAGAGAGCTACTACTCCGGATAAGCCTGATCTCATGTGGACGCCGGAGATTGAGGCAACTATTGCGGAGTGGCAATGCTCCGGTGTCTTTCCGTTCCGGAACCTGGTATATTCGGCACCCACGCCGCAATATTACTCTGTCGAGGAGTTGCGTCTCATTTATCACGTTGCTTCAATCTGCCACGAGTTGAACGCGATTGATGCCAACAACTTCACTCTGTGGACTCGTCAGATCCCAACGTCAGTTTCAAGTCACCACTAGCTACTGCGATGACTAATAATTAGCTAGTATCCTCGCGATTGGCGCAACTCAACGTTATGTTATGCATGCTCTGCTTGCATTTTCCGCCGAGCACATCGCCTTCTTGACGAGCTGTCCGTTGGTCGGCAACATGGCATATGAGCATCGTGGTATCGCGCTCAAAGGGCTGCAGGAAGCCATCGGCACTTTCTCACCTGAAAACTCTGATGCCGTCCTGGCTGCATCACTTGTGCTTTCGTGGCAGGCCACAGATTGGTAAGCAATAAATGCTGCATCTACCCGCATAACAACCACTAACTGGAGCACGTAACAGGCGAAGCTGGACCCAACTAATGCAAGGAACCTCGTCGGTAAGCATTATCGGTGTGTGTCTGCAGTCGGCCGAACTAACGTAATGTGAAGGTTATTGATGCCATGGAGCCATGGAAGCATAAGTCTCAATTTGGGGAATTCATTGCGGAAAGCAGCACGTTTCCTACTGCTCCTCCATCCCCACAGCCGGACCGCAAACCCAATCAACCACACAAAGAGGATTTGGAAGCGTTCCAACGCACGATTAATCAACTGGCGAAGGTTGAGGCCCATCTGAAGCACAACAAGGAAGACCCTCAGCTCATCCAACAATTGGCCTCTTTTCTCAAGGGCGCTCGAAAAGTCAGCCCTATCCAGTCTATTGAGGATCAGTTTGATCGGTTGCGACCACTACGAACCTGGCTATTCTGGTTACCTGTTGGGTGCCTCAAGGAGAATGGCAGTTCACCGAGTGCTCTTCTAGTGATTTCGCATTATTACACTGCCGCTATGATGATGGAACGCCTCTTTCCAGAGATCGGTGCAGCTTACTTCGGCAGCCTGGCAATTGGCCCCGTTGAAGAGATCGCGCGACGCCTCCTTTCAATCAACGTCTCGGGAAGCATTGATGGAGACGTTCAGACACCTCTGTCGCTCATGGAATTTCCCATTGATACAATTTCTGAGTTTCGCTCACGATTGGGTTGGGTTCAACCAACGCGCACACCGTCTTTCCCTCAATTCGATCCTCCCAATTTTTACATGAGTGAGCATGGGACGCCGCCTAGCACATGCTCGTACATGCCTTATGGCGATAGCCCAGCCTTCAGTTGGAGTACCGAAGATCTCTCTATGCTTGCACCGGAACCTGAGTGCAGCAGCGCAGCGAGCCCGCTAACGGTTTCATCACCTTATCACAACGGACAATACCTCAATATCCCCTCTCCTTATGGTGGCTACAGCCCAGCATCATCCACATTTGGTGAGGGATCTATCGTGTATAGCGATCTGGAAGAATGCAGCTCTTTCGACACGGGTATGGCAGATTATTCTCATCTGGGCTCGGGACAATGCAATTTTGGTGTTGGGTTCGTCTCTCCACTCCAGCCTGTGTGGATCTAAAGAGCGAGCAACTGATTGACCATGGAACTCAGGACCGCTAGCGCCCAACATAGCTCCTCATCGGGGTACCCTCCGCTTGAGATTCCCTTTCATCAGGATACCGTTCAGTCCTCTGCCGCCTGGCGTCCCACTGCCTACCAGGCCGTGCCATCGCCGTTTCTGGAGCCCCAGCAATGGTCAGCTACTGGTTACAGCGAATCTACCACGCCATTATCCGTCTCCGCGCCATCACCAATATTCATGCCTTCACCGCAATTTATGCATCACCGTCACACTTCTTCCGTCTCTTCAGCGCCCATTCAGTTCAAGAGAGAAGAAGAATAAGGTTACGAACTCGAATTGATTTCATTGCCTTTCCCAGGCCATTTCCAGCCTTTATGCCTACATCTTTTTAATGCTATTCAAACAGACGCCATTGTACACCACGTTCCTTTGACAGGACTCGCTATACCAACATGTCTGTATCGACACAATGATCACGACGTTCCCTATTTACCACATCTATCCTTAATCACTATTATATAATGATCAAACTTACGACACTCCTTACGACGATACCCGATAGACACTCCTTACGCAAGTATTGCATTAGAGACCGACCTTTCACGCTCCTTACGATTTACGACGATTTCTATACTACGGAAATAGAATCTCATCCGCTCCTTCAAGACGGCATTATCTGGCATTCTCAGGATACCCAAATCACACCTTGTTTCCAAAATGCATAGCGACTGTTTACACCTTTTCGATTGGCGGAGGGGAAAAATTTGACGACAGCCACGGGTTGTCAGTCATTGCATGGTTTGGCGTTTCGGGTTGTTTTTGTTTTTTGTTTTTGTTGGCGCAGATTGGCAACGAACTGTTACAGGTTCTAGTCCCTTTCGTACCTGACGCCTGTTGTCAGGAAGTCGAGTGCTTGGCATGCCAAGTCAAGTCTGGTGAAATATTGGGAGTTATAGGCGCATTTACCATAATTTGTTGGAGGAGGTAGCAGCGCTCGCAGGAACAAATGTGCTGGTCATTATCACGGATGTAACTATTACATGTTGCTCCAATGTCAGGACGTGAGAGCTGATACATACCTGACCATAATACTTGGTCGCAGGTCAGCTCGCGGTACCTAATATTAATAACAAACACCGCTGATTTCTTGATATCATTGTCTGCAATACGATTCGTAATTTTGACTAAGGAAAGACGACCACTGCTCTTGCAGAGCAGTATTTCCAATAGCACCATGACGGCGTTCTAATTTCTCAAACGCCTCGCCACTATAGATTTTAACCATGCCTTCCAAGAAATGAAAACTGTAGGCGGAATCTATCGCCGAACTAAGGTTAGATCGATCCCCCCTTCGGAATTGTTCGTCCCTGCAACGAGAACAACTCAGTTCAGCGATTTTGGGTATAGTGGACGAAATGTCTAGAGATTGAATATTACGTGCGGGCTTGAACGTGCATACCAAATTACCATTTAGGTGAGGAAAGCGACAGGGGACAGATAGACAGCATGATCTTGCTAGCGAATACGAGGTTTTCCCAGATTCGGAATCGCTGAGTTAAGCCCGACCGTTTGTCTCGCCAAGTTTTCTCATATTTTACCTTCGGCTGAGATAGCTTGGAGCTGGACTCTTGGAACTAAAAGCCTCACAGTCGGGAGACGACAGCTGCAGAGTGCATTTTTAGAATGCAACAAGGGTCTTTTCGTCGCACAATTCTCGGGTTAGGTTGTATGCAGTGGTGTGTTATCGTATCACGAAATGCCCGGTCGGCACCCAGCTCTCAAGCGAGCTGGCCCGAAGCAGAGCACGTGAGAAGACCGGCCACGAGCTGATCTCGCGATGGTCGTGCAGAATGAGCGGTGAGAATCAGACATTCTAGACATCCTTCTAGATAGTTCCCTTCGTCCTGCCGCACCGGTGTGTCCCTCATGCTTGTTAGACGCCCCAGATCGGAAGATCTAGGCACTATTCGCATGACCCCGAAGAACCACCCCTCTGGAAAAGCAGCATGACCCTGTCGATCCATCCTGGGTCGAGGGTCTTCTATCTATCCTCTGGATACTTCCATGTGTCACGGGACTTATAGCAAGCCCAGGGAGTGTTCTCTCTCAGAAAGGGGTGCATACATTTGTACACATGCGAGGCGCTGCAGGAGCAAACGCAACGTACCCACGCCACGCCAATTCTTTCTCAATCAATACTGTAGATGGAGTGGCCACCGCAACTGTCCCACCTTTCATGCTGCACCCACCAGCAGGGGATATATTTCGAGTTGTCTCGCGTCCTTGCAGGTCGCGCGGGAATAAACATGCGGCGCAGTTCGCTCGCGTAGCACAATTGCGCGGGTGTCGCGAAACGTGGCCATTGTGAAAGGGAACGAGGCGCGATGCTCTCGACTCACCCGAGACAGTCCCAAGCCGCCGGCTGCCGTACACGTCATTCGGGTCAAGATATGTTGAAATTCGAGACCTGGGCTTTTATCATCTTTCCCATGCGCTATTCGATTCTTAATTCCCTTGTTCACCAATCCCTTGCTGGCATTCAACTCAACGCGAAGGATTCATTGTCTCTACCTATCTTAGGACCGAGTTAACCGTGACGCCCTTCTCGTTAGTAGGTTCACCTTGCAGTGTCTCAAGTCGTGTTTTAATCGGCTCAATGGGCTACCGCCCAATGTCTCGGGATTCCTGATGTGAGTTGTCCGCCTTCACTGAGCAAGATTAGATCTTGTAGTTTCTTATCTCCGATCACAATGATTCCGTCGGTTCTAGCCCCGTTTTTAACAAATGGGGTGTTGCGGGTTGCGAGCAGGCCGGAGCGTTCGGTTATTGTAATCCATTATTCATGTCTTGTCAGAAAGCCACAAACCAAGAGATTAGCTGTAGATGGCCGAGTTATGTCTACGAAGGTAGTTCTAGAGACTTTCGCGCAACACCAAGTATAGATGACCTACCCTTCACAGGGTCTCTGACATGTGGATTCTATTCATATTTCGAGAATTCTTGCAAGTACTATGAACGACTACAGCCTGCGGAATCCTGTTCAGTTTTACAGAGGCAAGCTTCAGCTGTCTGATGATCAGTCATGGTGGGACTAGCAGAAGCCAATCCTTTAGCCACGAAGCAATTATTACTTATCCCTAAGTTGAGATCTGCAACTCAGGATAAGTGACCAATTATTACATCGGATCGGGATAAGGGAAACTAAATTGCTATATGTCAGCATACTATTCCTACAAAGGACTAATAACATAGCTGGCTTTATTATAGTTATAAGCTGATATATCTCCATTTTTCTAACTTATACACGGGATTATTTGAAGAGCTTAGTCTATATGCCGAGAAAATTCCGGTATCATAATGCCGCAGCCGTAGACAAAAGTAGCCTACAGCGATACTTTTTAAGGCTCCTTCCAACAACGATCATTACTTGGGTACTCAAAACTATACCTAACCACTAAACTGTATAATGTTGTCCACCGCTTGGTATATTACGATAAGAACTGTTCCTGAGGTTTTCGCTTTCTCGTAGCGCGAGCTGAGTGTTAAAGAGGCTCACCTGAGTGGCTGCATGACCTCTCCATTCCGGGCTCTCCGGCCTTTTTTTGGTACCAATAAAGTATTATATATCAATATACGACTAGTGTATACTACATTCTGTTCATTTCAAGCTTGTATCCTTGGATCTTTGAGTGAAACAACACTGCGTAAGCACCTCCCACACCGTTGTGTCTTTTCTTTTTCCTGTATACCCCTGTCCCGACCTCGCCTAAGGTAAATTTCAGGAAAGACATCGCACGTGACTGCCTCGATGTCAAAGAACCACCTAGAACTCAACGAGAACCAACTTCGGCATTTCCCCCGGCCTTGGATCTAGAACCAGGTATTTAAATCTTATGGAAACTTAAACTAGCCCGAGCCTCACCTTAGCGTAAAATTCATACATACCGAGTGCTATATAGAAGGTTTCAACATTATGACTTTTAGCCGTGTTGGTACGGCCTAGCGGTTGCACTCCTAGCGTACTCAGCGTCAGTATCCGTACCAAGTATTCTTACATAGCATCGTTAGGCACCGGGGGTTCGATTCCCTCGATGGCCAGTTCTCTTTTGTCTTCCCTTTTTTTTCAATCTCCTATTTAGAACCATGGTTCTTCTTGTGCATATACACACGTATGGCTTTTTAGCTTATCTTTCTTTTATTGGACTTGTCTAGACTAACCGAGAAAGGCCGGAAGTTGTAAACATTATTAATAATTCTATGATTTATTTATGTTAGCTTCTATAGCAGATCTTGTAGAATTATTAACTCCATACACTATTCATTACTAGGTAGTGCTTACTCCGATGATAGATCTTGCTATAGCAATGGACGTTACATCAACGGTATTATCCAAGACATCCATGACTCCTCTCATTAATACCAATGATAAGCAGCAGTACATTAAGAAGTGTTGATACATTCGCAATAACGCTCGTCGTCTCTTTCGCCTCACCTTGGGAATCAGGGTTGGAAACTACAAATATCGGTCGAACAAACAGCGTCCACACTGATGCCTACTCAAATCAACCTCGAGGGTTTTCTTGAGCCACTAAGCAACGTCAAACGGATAGATAACGAAAAAGGGTAAATTCTAGTTGCCTATCCATTGGGTATTGAATATGTAGCCTGTGCTTGTTCTGATGTCTGCTTCTTGCAAGCTAGAACTTTCAACAAAATTGGGAATAATAGTATGAACGAGATATACATTGGCCTCTAACCTAAGCCAGCGAATATAAATAAATAATATTGCTATTTACATTATCGATAGAAATACCAGTGAGAATGTCGTATCCGTGAAGTTGCCTGTTATAGACAATTTTAGAAGAGGTATGTCGTCTGGTCACTAAAATATATGTTTGATCTCAGGAGGCTAGTTCGTTGTTTCCTGCCATCGTCTTACTTACATATCAATATAGAACAGATTTAACAAGGCGATAACTACCTTACGGACCCCTCAGCACTACAAGAATCCAGTACAGAGACAGTGTCAAGCACGGAGTTCGCTAAATACTACCTTACGAGGTCAACGGTCGTACAAAGTTATCGTAAGTCTCAAGCAAACGCCGAAACTGAAATCAAACACCGAGACACCCAGTCTCCAGCTACACAGGTCTCTATTCAGGTCTGCGGAGGAGCGCAAAGCTGTAGGAAAGGAGAGGAGAAATCTGAGCATAAAAGGGCACGGAATCCTCCCTCCTGGAGAATGAGGAACTGGATTTTTATGGCACCTTTAGCACCATAGTTATTTATTATTCAATTCGAACTAATTCCAAGCCCTCTATCTGAGCCCTTGTAACACTCAACGCTGGCTTATCCGGCAGACTCGGGATCCAATGGAGCAGTTTGATAAAGCGTGAAAGCTCCCCCAATCAGGAAACCTGTGCCAATGCTTATATCGTCTCCGCTTTCTGATTACTCCGTTCATTTTGTCCCTTCCCCTCGAGTATATTAAAGCGCTCTTTGCGGAAGGGAGACGCACTAAAAAGCAATATTGTATAAACTATGTTCAGAGGTCTATTCCTCGCTGGAGCCGTGGTAGCCGCGGTGTTGGCGTTGATCGCCAGTCAGTGGACGCCTCCGACGGCTCCGCGGCTCACGGTGATCCGCCAAGGCCGCAACAACACCGTCCTGTTCCTGACAAATAGCGAGCATGGGCTAGCTAATGTCCTCGTGGCAACGGCTTACACTCTGCTGGAGCGCCACCCTGACGTCGAGGTGCACTACGCCTCCTTTCCGCCGATGGCCAGCAAATTAGAGCGAATCTCGGAGCAAGCCCGTCAGCAGCGCCCGTCAGCACGCGGCATTGTGTACCACGAACTCCCCGCTGACCTCTCCTTCATTGCCATCATAGCGAGACAGGGAGAGAGCCGACCAGCACCATTCATCCACCTGGCTATGCCGGAGTTAGGGCAATAATTCGAGACATGCCGTTTTACACCTCACCGTGGTCAGGTGCAGATCACATGAGACTCTTCAATAAGTTTTCGGGTATTTCAATAGCTCCCCTTTGATAAGATTGCGGTGCAGAGGAAATAATATGTCTCAACATATCATAGATATACTCGACGAGGTAGATCCCTCACTTGTTGTATTAGATACTACACTACGACCCGCCATTCATGCAGCGCAGAACAACAACCGACTCCATGCCTTTATTTCGCCCCTCACCCCTATCGAGAACTTCCCTCTGGAACAACCTTACTTCAGTTGGCTATGGAAGTACCCAGTGTACGTGAATCCTCCCAGAGTTGGCCGAATGGGTGCCGAGGTGGCTGCTTACCCCTATGCCCCCGCCATGGAATCATGCTGGCTGCTAAGCTTATCGTCATACAGGATGGGCTCTGGAATCCCGTATCCCGTACCATGGGCAAAACTAGCAGAGAATATTTACATAAACATCCTATACTACTCTGCTATGATTCGCATGCCCCAATTCTCGAACACCAAGAAATATTTAGTGTCGAAGGGCCTCACCGACGAAGTCAACTGGTTCAATAGCCGCAACGACGACGTGCCCTTCTTCACACAAGCCCTCCCTGGGGCGTCGATACCTGTCGATGTGATTCCGAAGAATGTCACTCTCACGGGGCCAATCATCCTCTCGATGTCGCCGGCCGAAGAGGTGGCCCCTGACCTAACCGAATGGTTAGCCCGCGGGCCGACCGTGCTCATCAGCCTGGGCAGTTTGTTCATATGGACGGAGAGTCACGCTACAAACAGTACGCATTCAAGTGTTGACTATTCATTTTCGCAAAGATAGTGCTTACACATGCTCTCACCAACTTCCATACCTATCCTTCCCCATCCCAGGTGAAGGGTTGTATCTTTGTTATAAACAGCAGCTACTTACCCCTAACTTCTTATAGTGGCGCAAGCGATCGCGGATACTCTGGCCTGGAGGCCGGATTTGCAGATCCTGTGGAAGTTCATGAAGTTTCCTTATGACGCCCAGGGAACGACATACGGCGATGAGTTCATGGAACCGCTACGTCCTTACCTCGAGAACGGACGGCTTAAGATGGTGACGTGGTTGGATGTTCAGCCAGTATCGCTCTTAGAGACTGGACACATAGTTGCTTCGGTCCACCACGGTGGTGCGGGCTGCTATTCCGAAGCTCTCGGGTAAGGATGACCACGAACGTACTTGGCGAGACTCAAAAGGAGAGTGAGTAACTAATATTGCGAATATGGACGCAGAACCGGAGTGCCACAGCTCATCTTGCCACAGTGGCTAGATCATTATAGCTTTGCACAGCTAGCTCAGACCTCTGGCATCGGTATCTGGGGCTGCCCAGACGCTAGTCCCTGGGTAAGTGATTATCTCCGTGATATCTCTTTCACATGTCATTTTTCACGGTGGAGAGGCTTCTTCCAGGCCGGAATAGTATCTCTAGAAGCTTTCCACGACTCCAAGAGCACTCATAAACCGCTATATAATGGTGGTATTGACTATAAACGCTCTAGTGGACGGCCGCATGCCTCCGTGATGCGTTCGCTGCTGTCTTAGGCGGCGAATCCAGCGACGCTATTCGAAGCAAGGCAAAACATTTCGGCGATATTGTGCAGAGAGACCCTGGCCAAAATATCGTGGCGCGCGAGATCGCGAAGTTGGCTGGCTCCGGCTACAGTTCCTAAAGAGTGATCGTCTCTCGGACACTTTTGATCCTCTCCAGGTCAACGGGGCACCGTTCAATCCGGGTTTCAACAATGATGATAGGCTCGAGTCCTTAACGACTTATGATTGGAAAGGTATATCTACGTAATTTCTCCTCTCTTATCTTTTTTCCTTGTTTTATACGGTACAGAGAGAATTAGAGGGAAATTGGTCTTATGGGGAACTCGTAGAAATGGCGCATTCATGCACTTGTGGTTCGACTATCAAAGGCTGGGAAAAGATTGATTTTAAATGAAACTAGGAAATCGTAAGCAAGTATAGAGGTAGAGTACCGAGGAATTTTTTGCGGCTTCTTACAGGATTCAAAGATAGTTCTCATAAACGTCACGTCTCCTTGGCAGTTACTATTACAGTAGCATGGAATTCCTCTAAATTGGACGCTTGGTTGCCTCCTAAAGTCCCAACCCGCCGGAAATCAAAGAAAGTATATATTTTGGATGAACTCGTTTCGCAAGCCATGCTTTTACTGCCCTAATCCCATAATATGGTTGGCTGGAAAGTGACAACTGACTAGTGACTACTAACTCATGGAGTGTAAATATGTCTGGAAGTTGTGGCGGCGACTTCATAGCCTTCAAGGATTTAAGTAAATGGCAAGAAATAATGTAGCAAATCCAACACATAAGTGAGTAGGGCGTCGAATATTATTACTGTGAGGCCACCTCCATGGCATATGAGGCAGAAACACACCGTACTGGGTATGATAAATACGATATTAACATATACAATATGGTGACCCAGTTACAACGCTGACATAGCTTACTAGAGAGCATCTTAGATGCACTTCACCACGACCATTATAGTTTCTGATTTCACCACAACCGACCCACCCACACCCAGACATGCCTCGCTACGAATTCAGAAGAGAAGAAATTATGGCCCGTATCTGACCCCATCCTAGAACTTGCGTTTTTGTTTGTATCGTATTATCAAATCCCGACAAAGTAGTGCATGCCGTGCCAGTACCGTGCCAATACAGCTCGACCCAAGGGCCTGCCGCGCGCCATACGGCCCAAGGAACACGAGACGGTGTGACGCGGACGGTAGCGGACCGCCGAGCAACCTAACTTACCTGCCGACATCACTATTCATGTACATGCATGTCACGAACTTTAAACTCGCGTGCCAAGAGGCTCTTTTCAACTTTGCAGCCTTAGCCTACAACTACATACATACATACATTACATACAAAACACGAGGGGGTGGGCGTTTCATTCGGTATTTTCGCCACTTGAAACGCTGGTCGAAGGAAAATTTGTATAAAGAAGAATCTGTGGGATTCGTGTTCTTGGCTTCTGGCCGGTTTAAACTTTAGCCCTCTTTCGTATAATGGAGGAGACACGGCATACGAAAATCGTCTGATTTCTGCCCTGGGCATACCGACAGATCAACATCATTATGCCTTCATAGCCGCCGATAATTATACATCCCGTACGAGTTATATCCATCCAGGTCATCGGCGACCGGGGCTGCCAAAACGGTATCTGGACGCTTCCAACCGCTGTCCAGGAACGAGCAGTTTATTTCCAGCGTGTATGTACATATGACAAGGCATCCCTGTGAAAACATATTTGAATAGGCTTCAGGATCGGAGATGCTCATCACCGCGGCTTCTGCTAGCGATCTAGCCCTGACATAATCATATCCCTTTCAAAAGCCTTGAGACAATGACTTAACGCCAAGCAGACACTAAGTATGCCTCTCCTTGGCAAATGGAGATACTTGACTCGACCTAGCCTCGCGTTTGAAGCCTTAGAAGGCATCCCCTTAAAGGGGTAATGAACGATTTTAGACTATTCGTGGATGTGCCCCTTCGAGGAGCTTGTAGGCTGAACAAGTATGACTGATACCGGCTTCGTTTGTTTATGAAAGGGGTGCCTGTGGTTGAGTGAGACGAAGACAGTACCCAGGAGGTGGGTGTCAGGAACCCTGCACTCAAAGGACTCAATGGTCACTTTTTGTTACGCAGAGATCTCTCGAACCACCTTGGTGGGTTAATCTAACTAAATGTAGAATTCTCTTTGGCGTGTGCCTGTGTGCCTTGATATCGACTTATTACTTGGATATATCGTCACTCTGAGTATTTTTTGTTAGGATCCCTGTATCTGGTGTAGGCAAATGACACTCGTTGTTGTACCAAAGTCTATAGAGCCACCTTCGTGGGGGCCTATCTGACTATACACAGGGTCACTTTGTCTACGTCCGTGCGCTTGTGTCTCGTGCCTTATGACACCGTCGCCCGCGGTATTAAACACACATTCTCGTTTATAGTGAACATAGGACGCCACATTCGGGTTACGAGCAAAATCGAGGCATCGGTCTAAGTACCTACAACATGTGTAAGCTGGTGGGATTTCTAATATATCTCATCTAATGCTATACCAGATCTACAGGTTAAATGTGATGATACTGTGACAAGGGCTTGTGTTCAAGTGCTTGGAACTTAAGAGTTCAATTCAGCTAATAATCTCTTCGGGGTCTCCAGGGGCTCTGGTTTCCTAACTCCTGACTTCAATGTAACCTCACCATGCCTCAATATATGGACGAATTCTAGGGTCTTTGCATCTTCGCAGGCCTCCGAGGGAATGACTCCTCGAGAGGGGTCGAAGCTATTCTAACCAATGTTTTTGTACTAATATACGTATGTCTCAGCCCACAAAAATGATCGGAGTCATAGTAGCTATGTCCTGTAGCTGGTCCGTGTGACAGATACAACATAGATTGCCTCCTCTGGGGGCCCTGCCTCTGAACTTATCTTTCTTCATTGTCCACGTTTGAATCACTCCCGGGCGCATTTTATACACATGGTGATACAACGATTCTGGATTAGTATAGATACATCGCTTAACGGCGCCTATTCATGCCGTGGATCCTCTTGCTGTACTTCCATAAGCTCTTGTACTTGGGCTTGGACCTCTTGGCCTCCCAACCACGGGCCTTCTTGGGGCCCTTGAGTGAGTAGACACGCTTGTGCTTGAATTGGATGTCGGCGCCTGGCACGCCGGCACGCTCCATGACACCTGCAGTACCCTCGTCCCATATGGTCCGGAAAATATTTAGACCAACGGTTTTTAGAGGGAATTTATCCTGGAAGCTCCTTAAACTGAATCCATCACGGCCGCTATAAAGCTCACGCAGTTTCGCAATATCTAACGTTGCACCACCCTCCTGTTCAAGGACAAAAACGCCCAACCGGTGGTAAGGGGCGCCCATCTGCGAGAAAGCGGGCAACCACGGAACAGCCAACTGGGTCTCTTTATTCACCTTGCCGAGAGGTAGAGAGGGTTGGTCGGGCCAATGGGTATGTTGGCGGCGAGGTAGTGACATCGACGATCGAACGAGTCAGTCTCGGCGTTTGGAACATCTAGGTCCACAACCGCGACCGACACGAGACGTTGGCCTGCGTTAAAGACCTGCACCTTTAGACGCGGCGATACCTCGGTTACCCTCGAGTCTAGCATTTCACCGGGTTCGACCTTCTTCCGGCGGAAGTAGAGCTGCACATCAGCCACGGGCTCAAACTTGGGGAAGACATCAGGCACGATATATAGCTGCTCTATACGTTGAGTAATGACTCGGTAGGGTAGGCCGCGCCATTTTTTTTCAGCTAGGTGCCGATAGATGGGCTTGTTCATATCACCTGTGGACTTCATTAGCATTTTGATACCCTCAGGCCTGTATGGTCAGGAGTGGCCATGGCCGCGGCGGTGATAAGTAGGCTGGAGTGCTATAGGGTCTCGACCCGTGGTGGCAGACATTGAGGAATTGGGTAGCGGGAGGCAAGTGTAGACACTGACCAAGTCCGTCTTCAAAGCGGCGTTTGACAATGGGGTCGTTGATGTCAACTAGAACCTTGAGCTCCTCGATATATTTCCGCAAACTCTTCAGGCGCAAGTCCTTTCTACGCTGGCCGCCAGGGACCTGATCGGCGGGTGTATCTTCGAGGCGCTTGACCTTGGCCAATTCTTTGGCGAGGGCCTGCAACTTCTCTTGTCGGTCCTCCTGAAGGATGCGGCGGGCCTCTTGGAAACATTGGTAGGGTAGCTGCTCGAAAGGTATGTTCTGCGACGACCGGAGGGCAGCACGACGACGGCGCGAACCAACGGGTGGAGTGCTGGTGCGCATCAGCTTCCGCTCGGCCCAATGCGCCGTGGTTGTATTTGGGTCCATCAAACGATCCCGCATGCGTAGTTTCGTAGAGTCGGCGGCGGTTGTGGAAGTGGAAGTGGAAGTGGAAGTGGAAGTGGAAGTGGAAGTGGAAATGGGAGTCGGGGTCGGAGTCGGAGTGGGATCCGTCGACGGTGATGTCGATGAGATGGGAGGCACCTCATCTTGGCGGGCTGATGTCGTCGAAAAAGAGCGAGCGAGCGACGCCGATGTTTGGAAGAGTAGGCCATGCTGGTGTATTGACTGCACCGACTGCACGAGGGGCCGGGCAACCCTCTGGCAGCTCGACATAGTGCCAATTGGGGCCTTCGGCGAGAGGGGAGGTGGTTGTATAAGTCTCGTGGTGGGAGGCACAAATGGACTGGGCCTTTTTTTTGCGTTTTGCGCTGCTCTCTCTATAGAAATGATAGAAATGACCCCCCGTTGGTTTGAAAGGCGGGTCCCTAGCCACTATCCTAGCTCTCTCATTCGCTGCTGGGCAGATTTCGTCTACATTGGGCAAGCCCCAGTTCAAGGCACTTGCTACCTAGGTACCTACTTCTTCAATAATTTTCCCGGGTACGACATACCTTGCCTATACGATTATCACACAATATACGTACCTCCAGGGCTGCTGCTGTTGGTGCTGGCACCTCGATCTCTTCTACTTGCTCGCGACAATCGCCCGATTGGCATCGCCCCTCCCTTCCAACTGGCCGTTATATCGGTATCACACATCCAGCACCAGCCATGGCCCCCAGAGGGGCGAGGGGTCTTAACGAGGCCATGAAGGGCCTGAGCCTGGTCTCACATGCCTGCAGAGATACGGCTTCTGTACGTCGACCTTGATCCTACCCGCTATGGTTCGTCCTATATCCCTTTTGCTGACTCTCATAGCTAGACCCGGATACCGTCGACAACATTTACACGCTCAATGGCCACAGAAACGCCCCTCCCGACCATCACCACAAATACCAACTCCTTTTCGCCATCTAGCACTCTCTGGAGACCAGGTGCGTCCATTCTACAGGCCATGGTGCCTCCGACCCGCCCCGCGCTCTATCTATCTTTCTAATAGCTGGTTTTCTTATACAGCCACGACCGTCCCTGTGACCATCTTCAATTTCCCCTCCTACGAGCCGCAACGCCTGGAGTCCTGGTCCACCAAGCACTTAAACCTTCCTTTACGTCGCGATATTCTCCATCTGGCCGTAGTCTACGAGGGTGACAACACTCGCCAGGGTTCCGCCAGCTCAAAGACACGGTATGAAGTGCACGGTTCGCACAAGAAAATGCGCCCCAGAAGGGTATGGGTATGGCTCGTGTGGGTAGTAGGCAGTCCCCATTGAGAGTGGGTGGTGGAAAGGCCTTTGGTCCGAAGCCGCGCGACTTTGGTACCAAGATCACTCGCAAGGTCTATGACCTGGCGTGGCGGACCGCGCTATCGTACCGGTACCGCCGGAACGAGCTGGTGGTATGCCAGGACGGCATGGAGCTGCCCATGCCTGACGAGTTCGCCGCCCTCCTACAGAACAGTCACATGCGCGAAAACGCCGAGTTAGAGGCTGGCTTCCGCGCAAAGTGGGTGAAGCAGGTTCTTGATACAAATGGCTGGGGGCGCAAGGCCGGACGTAGCACGTTTATCACGAGCTCGCCCCGTGACGCCCTGTTCGATGCTCTGGACCTCGTGCCTAACTGGGGCCGCGCCCTCGACGTCGAAGATGTGGATGTCAAGGATCTGCTAGAGACAGGCCGCATCGTTGTTGAGCGAGACGCCTTGATGCATATGATTGAGAGCCACCAGAGCGATCTTGTCTCCGGCATATTCGTCACTAATGCTGCTTTACCGAAACACGCGGTGAGCGGCGAGATTATTGTGGAGTAAAGAGACTCCATTTATTGGGCTGAGTGCATCCAACGTAGACGAAAGAACCAGCTCAAACTGAGTGGTCAGAGTGCTACGATGAATAGGTAGCTGTATACTGAAATCACTTAATACTAGTGCGAGTGGATTGGTGTACGTCTATGTAAATACAAAAAGAAATGTACAATAAAACATTGTAACACGACCATGCAGAATGGGACACTTTGCTTGATGCGTAGGTAATCATACCTTGAATTAAAGGTGGGAGTAAGTCATAAATACAATAACCTGGTACAACTTTTGGGTCATTGTATAGCCGGAACCAAATAGATAGGTAGGGATGGTAACTTAAATTATGTTGTCTATATGTATTCATCTATAGCGCTACGACAAACACCCAATTGAGATATTGGAAGTTCGTGAGTGAGGTAATGTGTGTGATAAAAGGTGAAGCCAAAGCAATTTGCATTTAGCACCACACCTCCCGAGTTACAGGTATCTAAGTTGGTCAATGATATATAACAACAAATCACTGTGCCAATGGTATTAAAGAAGTATATATATGTATTCTTCAACCTGCCCTCAATATACATAAACACCTACCTACTTACCTAGTTGTATAATACATTACCTGCAGCCTGATAGCTAGATATCTGCGGCACCGTTAGTATTCATGTTGATACACGAATATCCAACCCAGTCTCTTCTTTCCCTGACTCGGAAATCCCACATTTCAGTGCCTTCTTTATAAATGGTACAATAGTATGCACAACTATCCGTCCACCCCATCCGTTCAACCATCAAATATCGTACTGTCATTTTCCCTTTCTTTCCTAGAACGGTAAATTTTATTTCAACGGTGAAAGAGAATAGTCAAGCATACCCATACCCATTCCCATACTCATCATACCTATACCGATACCCGTATCCGTATCCGTCGCGCCACTTCCCCGAACTCCAAGCTTCTCCATTAGGGGTAGGAGAGAATATGTAAATAAAATGCTATAGGGTATAAAGCGAGAGGGTGGTCAGACCTGAGGGCCCACCACCGGCAAGAATTGAAAGAATCCGAATAATAATAAAAAGATGACAGAAGAAGGAGAAGAAGGATGAATAAATAAATAGAGACAAGGTAATTGACCTCCAGAGTATTATTATTACAAAGTGACTATCGTACTTCGTTACGGGAGCGCGTGGGCGGGGCGACGACTTCTAGCGAACTTAAACCGAACTGAATCGAACCGGAGTCATGTAGATGGGATAGTAACCATTGACACCGGGAAAGCCCGTCTCAGCTGACGGGGTGATCATACAGCGAGATTGGCATGCCATCGTAGTCGGGTTCCTCGTCGCCCGTGGCCGGCGTCTGGCCGAGTGCCTGCGCGAACTGTGCCGCCTCGTGCGGCGGAACGCCATAGCAACCCGGTGTGCCCATCGATGCGGGCCCACCGGGCGTGTAGAACGCGGGGACGACGGGATCTGGCTACTTGGATGAGGAGTGGGAGGGAGCGGCGTGGTAAGTGGACTGATGAGATTCGGTCCTCCCCCTCCCCTCCCCCGCCGCCGCCAGGATGGTATTCGGAATTCGCCGACGACGACATGCCCCCTTCTTGGTGCTGCTGTTGTTGTTGTGTCTGCGGGCTGAAGTGGACGTTGGCGAGGATCTGATCATACCGCTCGCCGTGCCGATGACGAACCGCTTCGCCTCGTTCTCAATCCACTTGTCGATGTTGGCGTCGTTGCAGTTGGCGTGCGCCATCAGCTGCGCGCGGATCCGGCTCGCCTCGTCGACCAGCCCGTCCAGCTCCATGTGCAGGTGCGTGTTCTGGCTCTCGAGCCCACACTTGGTCTCTTCTAGGTCGTTTACCCACTCCTTCTTCTTCTTACGGCACTTCATCGCCGCCACCCGATTCCGCTGCAGGAAGTGCCGGCGCTTGCCCTCCTTTTCCTTGGGGTTGGCTACTGCTGTCTTGTTCTGCCTAGCCCTAGCTTGTTTCGTGCCGGAGAAGAACTCAACAGTGGCAAAGGGTCGTCGTCAAAGTCTTCCTCTTCTTCCTCCATGTCGCCGCCCTCGTCGTCTACGACTTGCCTGGTGCCCGATGCGTGCCTGGGCGTGACTAGTAACTGCTGGGACCCGTGGGTCTCGGGCGTCGACGACGATCCGTTCGAAAGCGCCGGTGACTCAAGCTTTGTGTATCTTAGATAGGGGGATGAGGGCCGTACGTGCTCATCGTACGAGGTGACAAAACTCCGCGGGATGAATGCAAACGGTGAATTTTGAGATGGGATGTGGCCAGAGGAGGCTTGTGCGTGGAGCGAGAAGGCGTCAGCAGCATATGTTTCTGGCTGCATGCTCTGGTGAACCCGGGATGGCTCGTGCTGCCTGGGACGTCGAACATCCCGAAGTTGAGGTCTTCCTCATTCTGGAAGTTGAACTGGGTGTAAGTTGGCGTCTCGTTCATGCTGCCGTCGATGCTCGTTTGCTTTTTGTGATGACACGGTGAAGGAGGTTTAGAATATTCTGAGCAGCCTCACCCGTTTGGGTGCCAACAAGAGAGGGTTTGATTTATAATCAGCGCTTCCAATAGAATATTAGGCTTGAGACGGTTAGGCTGCGCCTCCGTGGTTGGCCAAGCAGTCCTATCGGGCGACTGTCACACAGATTAATCGATGTGGCAGTGTATCGGACATCGACCAGATGTTCAGTTGGTTGTTAGCCGGCAGCGGTGAGATTACAGGCATCTACCAGTTGTTGATAAGGAAATGAGAATAGGATCGTCAACCACCTGGCCGGGAGAGCACGGAGACGCTGGATAGGAAGTGTGAGCTGTATCTAGTAATACTCTCAAGATCAAGGCAATAGGAAACGGGAAAGTAGCTGATAACGTGGCCTGCCAGCCGATTCAAAGGTTCACATGGCCAAACTGGATGCAGGATACATATAGGCATGGGTAATCTTGGTATGGCACTAATAGAGAATGACACTAGACACGTCAAACTCGGAACGAAACTCTCTTTCCTCGACCCCTCAACCTATGCCCCTCCCCCATACTTCCTGACACAGTATTGATGTTGCGGCGAAGTGCGAGACATACTGGGGACGGGGGAGAAGGCATCAGACGCGTCCCGAGGCGTCCCGATATCCCTTTAACTAGATTGCTGTAGGGATTTACCGTGCGCGGCTACTAATTCTGGACGACGAAGGGCCAGGAACATGTGAAAATCGGCACTTAAGACGGGCTTTGCTGTCTAATCATAGAGCACTTGCTTAGAAATGATATAGTGAGATACGCTCCAGTCACTGGGCTTAGACGATTTCTAATGATAACCTTTACCTTAGGATCCTTTTTGTCCCGTCTCAAGGATGTGTGCCTGAACTGGGGAGATAGGTCGTCGAGCTAGTGGATAGTCTTGGCCGTCGGGATCGGGATCAGGCAAGCTTGACAGACATCAGATGCCACTGTTAGGTAGAAGTAAACTGTATTGTGAAAGCGATGCCACTAATTCACCATGGTCCACCCCTGAACCTGCTTAGTACATTCGGATGGGTATCAAAGTTTTTGACCGGGTGGATAGGAGTTTAGAGACAAAGTGGCGGAAACGGAGGCTAGCGGCTCGATCTGAAGTTTGCATTCTGGAGACCGCGGCAGATCGACACCGTTGGACTTCTCAAGTGTGGGTGAGACTAGGAGAAGATAGTTGGTCGATGAAGTTGTCTAGAATCGAATAGACCTATACGGGTTTTGGATGTTTTGGGTAATGGAGAGCGTCCGATTGGGCGTCGACAATATTTAGGTTTTATGGTATACGATGGTGGAAGTCTGATGAGTATATGAACCCAGGTGGGTTTGGAATCACCATCAGTTGAAAGCCTACTATGAGACAGGGATGGCCTTAGATGCATGTCTGTAATGCATACCTGCGGCCTAGTGGGCGTCGGTGGATGCCGAATATTCCGTCTGAAGGTTTCGGGATCGCATTAGGGGATGCCTCTAGTTTCGTCCCAACTTAAACCAAGTACTCGTAGCTAAGCTACAAAGTTTAGAGTTTTATAGTTGTATCCTACATTAAAGATCTACAGCGTTTGGTAACCTGCGGCCGGATTAGACCACGTACTTGGAACATTCTGGAGAGATAATACAGAAAGTGGCAGGAATACGTAGCCAGAGGCCACGCAATAGTCAATTTCACACGTGCAGCCTGTGCATGCACATATTCTGATTCTCTCAAGATAGAACCAATGGTGGGCAGGTGTTCTCGCCTTATCATCTCACGTGGCTGCAGGTTGTCGTCGGCCCGTGAGAACTCAGTCTCCCAAGGCAGGCGAGCCAGTCTGTATGTAACGTTGTAAGCTGGCGTTGTGGTGTTAGACGATCAACACAGTTGATGACCAAGGTTTCGTGCTTACTTACTTACATACAGTAGGGTGTTTCACAGACGGCAACCACGAGAGGACGCTAGCGGAAAGGTTCAACAACTAGCGGGACTGCTGAAGATTGTGAAATCTTACATGATCAACTCTCGATCTTCTAAGACTGGCCTATACGCCAAACAGGCCGTGGCTCTGTCCCCTTCCGGCAGTTAGGATCTTCCATCTTCGGCGACTATACGGCTGTTTACGACTCGCTCGCGCTATAGCGCAAAGCATTGTCCCATAGTTTTGCAGGTATACCAGACGCCGAGACAAATGCCGATACAAGTAGTGTGATTAGATTCCCAGTTAGCTCGACGAGAGTGGCGTTGGAGCGGGCTTTGCCGCACGTCTGTGTTCGGAGTCATAGGTCCATATACTATATACGTCGCAAATCTAGCGTCGAATGGGTCGCTCGTGCCGCTAGCTAGCAAGCACTTCGCCTTCACGATCGAAGGGTCCAAGGCACACGGATCGTAGTATATATGGTATATAGTACACACTAACCGTTAGTCGTGTGGTTATGCTGAGTCGTGGGGTCCTCGCTCTTTCGGCTCAGCCTTATTTGTGCAACCTCTCCAATCCCCTGCTGGAGAACTGGCTCTGCCATCATGGAGCTGATTGGATCGCCGGATCGATCTCTTTGTGGAAAAGGCCCGGATGACTGCCGATGACAAGCATTCATGTTGAAACATCTTACTAGGTACTAGACTTGGACGCGGCAAACAGTGTAGATACACAAGATACACAAGATACACAAGGCAGGGTGACACGCGAATGCTGCATAGCGGCCATCCGGTAGCAGCTGCCAGCTTGCAGCTCTTCCCAGGTCTAAATTACCTATACCTGAATTATACCTCTAGGTAGGGAGATAGGGAGATAGGTAGTCGCTGACCAAAAACGCGGTGGAAAGCGCGTTTCAATTTACCTTCCCCTCTTGGGCTTGCACTTTCTTTCAGCCCTCAGGCACCTATCCAGGTCGCTTTAACAACATAACTCGTCGGCTTGTCTCTCTCACTTACTCCTGCATCTAACATACTACCTAGTACATACACACCGATACCACAAACCACATTGCATCGCATCACATTGCATCACATCACCATGGAGTCCGTGTCGACGCCCCGCATTTCCGCTAACATGCTCTCCGCCCATGTCGGCCAAAATGTCATCGTCGTCGGCAAGGTCTTGCAACTGCGCGGCGAGTCTGCTCTTCTTGAAGCCAACGGGGAAGTCAGTGCTATTCTCAACCGTGTAAGAGCCACGTCCCCATCTTACCAACTGCTAATGTGCTTATTTCTGTGTCTTGGGAAACCTCACTAACATGAAATCTTTCTTAAGGAATGCCATCTTATGGCTGGGAATGGTGCCCAGATCATCGGCAGGGTGAACCCAGACATGTCGGTTAAGGTCTACAATGCATTAGACCTGGGCAATAATGTTGGTATGTTGCTTAACTCCATTACCTCGTTCGGTATTACACCGCCCATCCATAACCAGCCTTATCTGGTCCCAGCATATTTATATGCATTGATCAGGCTGCTTGTGCTGCTGTCAGCGTCTTACAATAAGATCCACTTGTGCTACCTATCGATCCATGACTGCTTATGTGCTTGTATTAATCCGCGGCTCTCGCAGATTTTCAAGCTGCCCAGAGTGTTGTTGAAATCACTCAACAATACAAGGAGCTGTTTGTGTATGACAACACTGGCGGCATGAACTGACGGTTCGCGCGTGGACGTGTATCTCTGGGATGGTCAGCCGGTTCACAGATTGAGCCTGAGTCGCAACATCACCCTCGTTCTCCCTCGCCCTTACGGCTTTATCGTCATCGTCTCCAGACTCCACCTCGACCAGTCACGGCTACAAGTGATAGTTCATCCTCGAGCGTGGTTTACAATTCATCCTCATCCGTAGCGTCTCTGGACGGTGGGCTCTCCCAACTTGCTATTCAGTCTAATGTATCACCATCTTCGCAACCAGTCACAACCCAGGGCACGCAGTCGACGCGCCTGAATTACCAAAGCACATCACGAGTCCGTTTAACTGCAGCTGGGAGCCCCGACTCATCTTCGAGTGAGCTTTACAGTTCTACATCATCGTTAAATAACGAACTCTCCCAGCTTGTGAGCCAGCATGATATTCTTCCATCCTCACAATTTGATAGAGCTCGGAGCTACTGCTCGTCCTCGAGCGAGGTTTTCAGTTCCTCGTCCTCCTTAGATATCGAACTCTCCCAACTCGTCATTGAGCATGATAATCCACCCTCTCCACGATTTGCCAGAGCCGAGAATTACCGCCAATCTCCGAGCGATGTTTTTAGTTCGTCCTCGTCTTTAGATATTGAACTCTCTCAGCTCGCCATTGAACATGACCAACCTCCATCATCCCAATTGACCCCAGCCGAAAATTACCACTTATGGCAACAGCATATTCCCAGTACACCACCACGTCGTCCTGCCACAACCGCCAGTTACTACTCATCATCCAGCGAAGCCACTAGCTCGGTGCCAAATTCTCTAGACCACGTTTTCTCTCAGTCCACCATCGAGAAGAAACACCGCCATCCTCGCAGTCTACCGCCCAGACTACGCAGCCACATCAGATCGTAACCCAGAGCACGCAATCAACGCGGTTCACAGATTCCTCAATCCCTATGACTCCAGTACATGAGCCCGAAGCGGAAGGGGCATCATCGGTATATGATTCTGATTCTTCATCCTCTATTGAGATACCCGTGTATGGCTCCCCATCTTCTACTGGGAAACTTAGCAACAAGTATACCGCTTCAATTCCATCCCCGACGCATCCCACCCCGCGTTCCATACCCTCAACACCGGCATCCTCACCGCGCCTATATCGCACTCGCTCAGGAGGATTGGCAAGCCTTGCGGAGCTCAAGCAGCGTAGAGAGGGTGAGGAAGAGGCACTAGATATCGTATTGAGAGGGATTATAATTCCTGGAAGGCTGAACATGTTTGCGAAGCGTTTTGTCCCTATGAGTTTAGACGAAAGCGGCCGGTGGCGAATTCACTCAATCCAGGAACCCTGGGCTCATGACTAACAAATTTATAGTATTTTGCTATACACTGAGAATTGCAAACTGTCGCCCAACGGAATGAGAAAATATCATATTGTGAATCCTACATCCCTTAGGGAGTCTGACCCCAGGAAGCCGTATGGAGTATAATCCGAGTACATATATAAAACTAAGATGACATGGCCAATACAAATCTTCCAATAAATAGTGATTGAGAATGAGTGTGCCTGCCAGGACCTTCGTATAAGCCACCCATAAGGCACGGTATGACATCTATTGTTGCGTGAGGTCTTAATACGACGAGCTACTCCTAGCTATATACACAAAACCTAGTCCCTTTGTTAGTCGCAGCGAGGTAGTACTAGCGATCCACGAAGTGGCATCGTATCGCCAAAGTGGCGTGTGCCTAACAGTACCTAACTGAGTCTTTGTTGCCCACTTACGAACAGAGTATACGAAGAGTGAAGTGTTACTTTCTAAATTTACTTCATGCTCTTAGTAAAAATAAGCATTTGAGGTTTAGTCGAAACCGGAATCTATGCGAACTGTTTAATACCTACACTCACAAAAGCAAGTAATCACGGAAGCAGAGGGAGATAGACCAGTTCAATGCATCTGTATCATTTGTTTTAGAAGTCTCATTACAATAAGTTCATAGCTTTTAAGTTGCATTTAAACTAGCTACAAGCACATTCTACCATGCTTTTAATCCGTAACACAGAAACGCTTCTCCTTTGGCTTTGTAGCAAAGGTTAAAAACCGACATGAAATTCAATTCGTAAAAAGGGGGTATCCGAAGCACTGTTTTCGACCCTCGGGGTATCCACTCTCCATTTCAACAAACTCCTGCAAAGCATTTTCATAGAATATATCCCAGCGTACCATTAGGTGCTGTAGTAAGGTGTAGAGGTTGAAGTATATACAGAACGCGAACATTTTGGTCAAGGCATGTCAATTCGAGAACCCCGAGCTCCTAGCTGCCAGAACTGAAGAGGCTCGGCGGAATTATTGTGTACCTTGATCGTTGTTCGGGGAGTGCTTAACACCATCTCTGCGACGGGGACTGTGGTGAAATTCCAAGCTATGCCCTTCGATTTCAAACTCGAGGCTGCCGCCAAAGCTGAGTAGCTCACTACTTCGTAGGGCAGGTGGCGAGCTTGGCATGAGTGAGTCGGTAGCCAGTAAGGTGGAGAAGTCAAAATGAGGTAGCTCGCCGTGCTGATCGATATTATCGAGGTGCGGAGCGAGCTGAAGTCGATCTCAAAGCTACGAGACGGGCTCGGCATAATCAGATGGTCTGTATCTGAAAACATCTGACTGATCGAATGGGTCAACGGTGTACCTAGCCGCTGTCTCCCATAGTTCTGATGGAAGCTGTGACGGGGTGAACGTCGGGGCATTGCTTTAGAGAGGAACGCTGACCGAGGTGTTTTGCGGGGAGTACGATGGTGTTCGCTCCAGAAGTCTCTGCTTGGCGACGGCGAGACCTTGTAGATCGCATACTCCTAGATACGCTTCTAGTGACTGGGCGATGGCTTGGAGTCGGACGAGTTGGGGTTTTGAAAGGCCCACTGCTTGCCTTTATTGGAAGGGGAGTTGAGGCCGCGGAGTTGGCCCAAACAGACAGCAAAATCATTTTTGGGCGGTTCTGGAGTATGGCTTCTAGAATAATTGGCCTTCTTTTCAACCATCTCCCTATCCGTGATTTCAATCATTTTGGGGCCAGTCTGCACGATGTTAACGGCGACCTCTCCCAGGACCTTCTGTTCTCCGTTTTCCGTGGAGAGGGGAACAGCAAGCGCCGTGTCACACCAAGCTCTTCGTCGAGCTCAATGGGACATTGCTGTGCCACTGGCCCGAGATGCGCGAGAGTGTGTTGATACTGGGTCCTTGAGTTCCGTGATAGTCCTTTTGCGGTTTCTTCCGGAACCCTTTCTCGGATACATTGTCGGTCTGATCAGCGGTCAACATCATTGCGGTTGATTCTTTGGGTGACTGTGAAACATCTGATGGCCCAACCGGATCTGTGGGCGGGCATGCTTCTGAGTTAAGTGTCATTTGACCATCGCTTTTCGCCCTACCCTTTCTTGACCGCGAGGTTCCGCCGCAACTGCCCTTTCTTTCGCGTCTGGGTAAGCCTTTGTTCATCTTTCTCCACTTTTCTGGGGGACGATGCGCTTTCCATTTGGAAAACCATATCCCACATGCTATTCAACTATTAGAAACGAAGACGTGCCAAGCTCGCATAGTTACCACACTTACGATTGCATAGGATCGTTTCAGTCCATTTGCTCTATCATCCATAGGACCTAGAGACTTCTTGATGACCTCATATAGAGTGGGATTGCCAACATCGTCTCTCTCAAGCACATTGATAGCAGTGACATGGCCAGGTTTTTCGGAATATTCATGATACTCGGGAACACCACGACGCTCTTGTTTCCAAATCTTACGCCATGTCGGCGTTTGGAGGGCTCCGCAATTGCTACAAAAAGAGGGCATTTCACCTAGGGCCACTGCCTCCTCCAGTTTTTGCTTTATCGCCTGTCGTTTAACATAATTCTTGTTCATTCTTGATTCCATGCCATCAACAGCGTCCGTCTGAGGATGGGGTCCACTGAGCATAGGAGGCGTGATATGTGAACACTGTGAAAGAACCGGATCACTAGCAGGAACCACTGGGAGCTCTGGCTCAACGGATGGTTCCGAAGTAGGTGTAGGTACAGCAGGTGGTTCCATCACACCACCGTTTAAGGCATCAGGGTTTGGGTATCGTTTCGTGGAGGAGTAGGATCATCAGCTGGGCTGAAAGAGTTAATATCCATATCGAGCACCTCAAGAAATTGGTCATCGTTTGGATATTCATTCAAGGCCGCCTGTAGAGCATCAAAGTCAATTGGAGGAGGCATGCCAACCTGCGTTTGGTCTACTTTCTGCATTGACTGTTCCCCTATAGCCCCCCATCTCAACGTCTCCTTTATCTCTGGCCTTTGGTTTGATAGAATCTACGACAAGGGATTCAGTCGCAATGGTTACCCGCATTCGATTCTTTCTGGATCCCTGGGACGAGGGGATTATAGATTTGAGGTAGCAACTCAGGAGGCCCAGGTGTTTCATTATGAATATGGAGGGTTTGCTGAGACTTCGGTTCTTGCTTCTTGGCACGACTTCGGCGGCTTTGGTTTCGTCACTGCAGCAGCAGGGGCATTGGGCGCGGTGGTGGCCTTCTTTGCAAAATCGTCCTCTACTCGGTTCTCCTCTAACCCACCACTCATGAATCCAGAATCCGGTTGTTCGATAGGCGCTCGCATTGGCGGCAAGACTGGACTCGAGGTGCGGGACTAGACCGCATACTGTACATAACTGATCTTGGGACAGGTGGTGACGAGCTGATGTCGGCAGGGCTCGCTTCATCACTAAAAGGCGACGGAGCAACCGAATCCATAGGCGATCGAGCGTCCTGGCTCATTGAGCTGTTGAGATCATGAAATGATGAGTTGGATATGCCCTCTACTGGTTGCATTGTCATAGACTGGGGTCTCAAGTTGCTTTGTTATGACTCTACAATGAGGATGTCCCTGGAAACGTGGTTCAGGAACCGGAGTCGGTGCCCTGGGACCTTCTTCTTGTAGATGGCTCCTCACCGATGGATCTCCGACAGGTGCAACTGGCCGAAAGTTGCGGATAGATCCTGCAGTGCTGGCTGCAACACGAAGCGATTCTGGAGCAGTCCCGAAGGTTGCTGTATTACTTCTCTCGACCTTCATCGTTGTGGCCCTCTTCTTGGCCCGCGAAGGTGCGTCATCCCCATCAGTCCCATCCTCATATCCAGAGGTATTGCCTTCGCTTGCAAGCGGTCGTTTTCGAGGACGGCCCCTAGGTCTACCCGTGGGTGGCCGGCTTGACGCTCGAGAATTAGGACGAGACTGACTTTGTGTTTTCACGGCTTTTGGGATGGGTTGACTTGACGCAGTTTCCTCAACAGCGGGGCTCCTTCTCGCAGGGGCAAGCGGTGGTGTCTGCCTGAAAGACGGTGTATTCCGTTCCTTAGAGCTTGGGTCAACTGAGCCAGGCCGACTGCGCCGGCTGTAGAGGCGGATAATGGTGAGCCTCAAAGCTATTATAGGGCCGCACAGGTGCTGGTGCAAGTGTGGGTAGATTCATCAACGGCGCTGATTGTTTCTGGTTAAGCCCGGGATGAGACTGGACAAAAGAACCCCATTCGCCGCTCTCTGATAGAGCGGACGACGATACTGCCAAGTTTGGTGGTGGGCCATAGCGGATTGTGGGCGTGACAGGGGGTCATTCCGAGGGATTTTCGATATGGCGGTCACTTTAGTTTGACCTCAAAGTCTCTTTAATGCCATTACCGAAGATGGCAAGAATGTTCTTAGTGACTCGTCCTGTGATTAACTTTGGTTCTCGTAGCTCGGGTCCCTGGCTGAGTCCACGAGACAGCAAACCCTGTCCTACTAATGGTGTCAGGTTCGGAATAATCGAAAGCGTAAATAGCATAATCCTTCTCTTCGTCCCCAGCGAGCTCCGGGCTGCATTGCGAAACAGCCTGCAAACATAACCCTAGGTCGACAACTCCAATTGTCTGGCCATCCATCGGAATCGTTTGAACTTGAATAATGTGAGGCCATCGAGCGAGGCAGCGTTCCTGGTTATCTTTATCGAAGGTGTAGTGAATTTTCACTGGAAGAGTAATTTTGACTGGTCATGAAACCGTTTTCTCTTCTCTTACAGCCCATAGGCCGGACTTGAGGCCCGAATTCCTCTCTAGCGGGGACACGCGGTCCCAAGATCCGTTGTTGTGTGCCATGGCCGTTATTGGGCCGACAGGGGCAAAAATCGATTGAAGTGAACAGCTTTTGGATTTGATGAGATTAAGAAGCCGCAGGATGTTGATACGTATTATCGGCAGCTATTCAGCATTGAGATTAGTTTGGGCCGTTGTGTTTATGTGCGTTGTCTCGTGATCGTAATGTGGAAGATATCCTCTTGAAGATTTGGTTTTTGCAGGAACAAACAAGGCCAGGATAGGCTGTCGACGGAAGCCTCAGCCTCAGGTTAAAGGAAAGAATTGGCACTCAAATAATGGAAGAAAGGATTGCTAAATCACATTGGAAATGCCGTCGCCGATGCCGACGCAGAGGTGAGGTGGTAAGGTTGTAGAGGAAGTATTGAGGAGGGAGCGGGAATTGGAATGTCCACTATTGTTGGTTGCGGAGGTACGAGATGAGCAGCTAAGTTTAATGGGTGGATAAAGTACCTGACAGGGTCGTGTAGTTACGCGCGTGGGATGCGCGCTAGGTCCAGGTCCGCTGTATTGTAGCGCGTCAAGGTCCCGCGCAGTTCCGACGTCACCCCTCGTCGGGTGGCTGGGGTACAGGAAAGACTATGTACCTAGGTAGGTCTAGGGCGCCTTTTCAGAGCTGTCCAGATGGTGTGGGCCGCGCGCACGGGCCCTTTACATGGCCCCACCGGAGCTTACAAGGTAGCGTCTCAACTGATTGCCGCTTGATCACTTGAGGCCAGAAATCTAACGCCGAAGGGGACTCTTCACACCAAAACACAAGATAAAACCTTGGTAGGATTTTCTCATTTTCTCCTCTCTCAGCCGGAGACATCCCGATCCTTTTATACTGTCGCCTATTCCAGCCAAGCCCCACAATTCGCCCACCCCGGCGAGGATGACTCAATCACAACACGCAGCGCATTGGAGGTCATCTATACTAGACGTTCTCTTATCTCCAAATACAAGGCACTCACTTTTAGGCGCACATGCGACCGGTTGTCAGCACCCCCAACCGTCAGTCTCCAGGTTGGCAAAAGATGACAAACCTATATAGCTGTAGGTCCATACTCTATTACAAGGCATGATATACTACTATTTAATAAGTTTCTGTTAATCGGAATCCCACGACGCATTGCCACTTGCATCTACTACGGTTTTCCGATCTAAGATTTCCTCGATAATTGTGCTAATACCTTGTCTTCCCTTCTTCTGTGCAACGAAGTGGGCAACGACCTGTTGGGGGTTCTTGTACCGTCTGACACGATCTTCTCAACGTCTTTTTCCGTAGGTACACCCAATGACCAATACGATACTCATCGAATTCTCGACTCGTCAGGAGTTTGAGTTTAGGCACATCTTGATTCTTGAGGAAGAATTGCTCTTCAATTTTGTCTTCGGGTTTATAGCTTCTAGACTGGCTGGCTGCCATTTGGGTGTTGGCCTTGGACGCTCCTCGGAGATTAAGCGGGCCGACACGCCCTCGGTAAAATCAGGGTGTCGCATGAAGTGAGCAGCAATCTGGTGTTCCCTCTGGAAAGTCTCAGAGATGGACCATTCGCGCCCGCCCGCATTTGGTGGTGGGTGACGTATACGGCCGTGGGAGATCGTTTTTGCAAAGTTTGCAGAGTCTCCTCCGCCCAGGCTGGGTGGAGCCTTGTTCCTCCTTTAATGCGAGTATTATCTCGGCCACAGAAGCCTTGCTGAAGCAACGATCAATCGCACGTCGGAGTTCGCCACCGAGTAGTATGGGTTCATTTGGCGGCAAACCTGTCGCATATTCCTCAATAGTCATCTCAATGATGGCTAGGCGTTGCTCTATGGTGTCGTAGTCCTTGAATCGCAATTCAGCCAGACGTGACTCCAGGTTCGGCAAACTCGTCGAGTGTAGGTAATGCGTAGCGACACCCGAGTAAAAGACGTTAGCCCCATTCAACTGATTGCTGGTAAGGGCTAGGTAGGTTCCTATGGCTCCGTTCATTCTAGGAAGGAAGAATGATGCGCCAACGTCAGGAAAAAGCCTATCGTTGTCTCAGGCATGGCAAACACGGTTCTCTCGGTAGCGATCCGGAAAGGTGCATGTATGCTCAGTCCTACCCACCACCCATTGTAATACCGTCCATGAACGCAATGTACGGCTTTTTGTAGGTTGCAATATAGTGGTTTAACTTATATTCCAGGGCGAAGTAGTCGATCGATGCCATTTGGCCGCTGGGTCCTTCCATATTTTGCTTTGCGAGGGCTGCGACGTCACCACCAGCGCAAAAGGCCTTGCCCGTCCCCTTCACGACGACGACATTAGCTAATTCCGACTGTTCCCATTCCACTAGTCTTGGCACTATCTTCCGGATCATCGAGGCATTGAGAGCGTTAAACTTGGACGGCCGGTTTAGTTCGATGGTCCGTAGGCCGTAGATATTATTGAACACAACATCGCGAGGCTCGTCGCCGGGCAGCTCCCTGATCGTCTCGTTGACTGGCTTGTTGACATCTAAGTTGAAGGATATAGTGAGCTAACTAGTAATAAACGAAATAGTTTAGCAATCGCCTGAGAGCATACCTGGGCTCGCGATCCGATGCTAGGATCCAGAAGCTTTGCTCTGAGAGGCATACTGAAGTTGGCTCTGCGAAACGGAGATGCAGCCTGAGCTGCTGTGCCGCCGCGACTTACAAGCAGCCTGAACGACATCTAGATGGGCGAATGGGCACGTGTATATTTCCTCACCTCAACGCGCACATAAATAGGTCTTGCGCATTGAGTAGCGGATGAGGAGCCCCAGACGCATGCAACAGTATATACAATGAGATTACCTAGGTAATAGGCGGAGCTTATGCTTCAGTGCGACGGTATGCACATGTCGCAAATCCTCAGTCCTAAATTTTTAGAGCTTTGACCCCCCACCTTTCTACGCCTGCACTTACCCCACAAGAAACCGTGTTACCCACTTGCCTAGCCAATCAGGGGAAGTGGTGAATTGGGTACAGTACCTAGGTACATGGATGGTTGCACTTACCTTTTCAATCACTATCTGGATGGAAGCTTCTTAGGCGGTGCAGCATTTCAATTTCAGCCTTGCCATTCCACCTTCGCCTGCTCAACTCACATCTAGCAGACACTGCACACACACACACACACATACACCATGGCGGACGCAAAGATTCAGTGAGTAGTCGATTGATCGCATTTATAATCGAGGAATTACTAAGACATTCTACGTAGGGAGCTTCTCACCAAGCCGAGGAACGAGTTAACGTATGATACCTATCTCCATCTGTCAACCCCGAGTCCCACGAATGCCCGCGACGGCACCGTATCGACTAACGAAGTGGCCCTGCAGAGAATATGAGGTCCAACTCCTTGAGGAGTACGAATTCGGCTCCGGTCCTCTGTCCATTCTCCAGACCGCCGTTCGCAGCCACACGCAGGTGCTGATCTCGATTCGCAACAACCGCAAGCTGCTGGCGCGCGTCAAGGCTTTCGACGCCACTGCAACATGGTACTCGAGAACGTGAAGGAGATGTGGACCGAGACGCCCCGTCTAGCCAACGGCAAGAAAGGCCGTCCGTGAATAAGGATCGCTTCGTCAGCAAAATGTACGCTCGTTGCACTATCAATTTCACAACATGCCATTCCATTTCCCAGGAAAGGACAAGTTTATCTGCATGGACTTTGTTTTACTAATTATTCTCCCTTGATAGGTTCCTTAGAGGCGATTCGGTCATCATTGTACTGCTCAGCTAATGTCGCCAATAGGGGGTTGGGACTTGGGAAACAAAAATATCACATGGTTCTCAAGGGCAATACCGTGATCTTGCCTAGGAGAAGATACTAGATCATAAAAAATTTTACGACGATTGTCATGATGGGCCATTGTCTACGTCTTGGCCCTCATACCTTAGACTGGGACGGCGAGTTCGTTACGGAAGCTGAAAAATTGAGCTTCCTTCATTGATGGGCTTCACATCGGCGTCAGGAAGAGATACCACGAGTTAATACATGAGTTCAAAAATTATCAGTCATTATTAACCTCGGATTGTTATATATGGTACTCGTATGTGTATTTGCATCACGCCCCCTATCCCTCATCAGGCTTCAGTTCCAGCTAGACCTAGGAAGAAGCTAGCTAAGCCAAATGCACCTGGATCGGGACAGTCTCGAATCCAGATCCACCCACATAGACAGCCCTCCCAAGGCTTGCTTTCATTCCTCTTGTTCCTTCCGCGGCCTCCTTCGATGCCACAGCCGCCTTTTTAATATCACCTGATTCCGCTAGAGTATCGACGAATGGATACAATGCGTCCACAATCGTCCGATCACCTGGCCGAGTGGCGTGTATTTGAAAGGGCCTCACAGCTATGCTTGAGAGCGTTCGACCAAAGTTGCGGGGTAGCTTCTCCGGGAGAAAGTGCACGGAGTGAGTGGACGAGTGCGTTGAGGAATATAGCGAAGAGCGCGCCAGACTTTACGCGATATGTCAGCTCTTGTGTTCATATCCCATTTTCTAGCTCTAAAATGCAAGGTGAGTGGAAGGGGCTTACAGTGCCGTCCATCGAATTTTCTATCACAGGCACAAATTCGCCACATCAACTACAAGGTCGCCTGTCGACTGAGTTTCTTTCAGGTGCTTTAAAACCGCTGCTTCTGTCAACTCGTTGTCCTCCCGAGATAAGAGGAATAACCATACCTTCAGCTCCTCTCTTGAGACCGATTCCGCAATCTCCATCTCCAACAACTGTATCAAACTTGGTGACTTCAGTTTCGACCGAAATCAATGCTTCAAGCCCAGCTGCCAGCTTTTCAGCGAATGCTGCAGAATCCGCCTTGAGTCCGCTTGGCTTGACACTTTGGTCAGATGTAGCGGCATCCTCCCGCGTATTTATGTTCTTAGCTTCCCAAGTCTCTTTCAATATGGGTGCGGACCATCCCGTAGCTTCACAAGGGAAGTCTAGAAGCTGGATCATACTGGGACCACCGATGTCGGTATTCACCACGTTTAGTAAAGATATACTGAATCCAAGCCCATTCAAACTCGTCATGTAAGTACCGCTGAGAATCCGAGCCGGTTTGATGCCCCATCCTTCGAGCTGCCTAAGACTTCCGTGGTGATACCCCCTAGTTCAAGAACACTGACACTGCCTAAATTGTTTACCAACAGCACCACTTCGTTCGAGTTTACGTTGAGAAACGCCCGATCCTTGTCATTTTTATCGAGTAGCTGAGACAGCATCGTCTTGACAAGCTCGGGGAGCTCGACTTTGGCTCGTCCAGATCCCGCCTCATTGTGGATGCCCATGCCAATTTCGACCTCGTCGGCATCTAGACTTCCCTCGGCTTTGGGGTCAAGAGGCGCTCGGCCAGGAACGTGGACGTGTTCAAGGCTAGCTCCGACACTGACCAAGTTATCTGCCGTGAGCTTAGCAACTTTGCTTACTTGTTCCAGGGATGCCCCTGAGCAGCTAAGGCGCCGGCAATCTTGTGCACACTACAAGCACTCGGAGTCAGTTATTACCATTTGAAGCGTGATTTGTGAGTGTATAGGAAGCTTCCAGGCGCTTTCTTTGTTCCAAAAGGACAATCTCGTGCTCTGGATATCCTCAAAACAAGAAGAAAATGGTTAGTTACGCACAGAACTGTCCCGGCGATGCCTCGCCGACCAACTTTACCTCCCTTTTCCCGGCCCACGCCGACATCGTCGCCAACGACAAGCATCTCGACTTTCAGCCCAGAAGCCTTCGCCTTCTCAACCGCCATTCCAAAATTGAGTACATCTCCTGTGTAATTCATGACTGTCACCAGGACGCCCTTGTCAGTATCGACTCGTGAAATGATAGCCTTCCGCACCTGCTCTGCGCTGGGAGATGCGAATATAGTCCCTGCAACAGCGGCAGATAGCAATCCAGAGCCAACAAAGGCGCCGAAGCTGGGTTCATGGCCGCTACCGCCGCCAATGATAGATACTTGCAATGCATGGCCGGGTCTTCTATAGACAATCTTATTTGCGGCGTCCAGGGCCACGGATGGGTTTGTTATGGATAGACTCTGTAGGGCCGTGTCTACCAGAACGGCAGGGTCATTTGATGAAAGTTTAGCCGACATGATGTTAGTTGTAAGAGCTGTCACCCAGATTTCGTGTCATGCGGATTTCGTGAAGCTCTAAGCACCAACAATAGTGACTTAAATGCAAGGTGTTTATTTCAGATAGAAGAAAAACCTAAATATTTAAGTTCTAAAACTACAAGCAGTTTCCTCGAGGTAAAAATTTAGAAAAGCAAGCCTTAGCTGAGAGGCGGGGTTGTCCAACTACCAGGTAACATCGAATGAGAAACACGGATCTGATCATCCTGGGGGTTCATTTCTAGAGGTAGAAAAGCTTGATGCTGTCTCAATCATCACCTGGTAAATACCTAATAACCCCCACGTATGCCAGTGGGGATAATGGGGTAATGGGGATGTGGGGGCTTAGTGTGTGACACTGAGGGGCATTGAATTATTGTGGCTTGTGCACCCCGCCCCGTTAAGATGATGTGGCTTAGTTGAGATACCTCGCATACTATTTTGGTGTTAGTGTGACACTTTACATGCCCGAGTAACCAGTGTATTGGTGATGAATTTGATAAAATTGCGCTTCTATTCATTTAATTATATACGGTAAAAATGTCAAACTGAAATGTGCTTGAGGCACATTGGAGTTCAACCTTTGTCGTTAAAGTAGTGCTGGTGGGGTCGGGTATGGTATTGTTTAATGTGCCCACGTCCCATTATCAGAATTTAGGTGGCATTTGGAATTGCTTGTGATGGGTGACTCAACTTTTACCAGCCCACGTTCAGTCCAGCATTGAACTTAGTTATTTCGTGATCTTTTATTCGACTACCGAAAACTGCGTGGTGCATAGGTTGCACTGTACATGATTGGTTTAAAACTAGCCCTTTGCGCGCCTAACTTTAGGCCTGAGCCGCAACGTTCTAACACTCGGCACCTCTTCAGTTCATCAACTTTCGTCTCAACCCGATTCTCGTCGTGTGGTAGTCAAAATCGGTCGAATCGGTTATGTCAACGACGATTAGTGAACCGCCTCCGCAGGAGGCAAAACCCACGAGTGCGGAGGAGCCTCAAAATAGCCCAGCAAATGCGCAAGCTCCTCCTCCTCCAAATAACGAGCCGTCGACCACAGCGGAAATGTCGCCGCGCCCGCAGCTCCCAAGCTCTCTAACGCGGAACTGAAGGCAAAAGCAAAGGCAGAGAAGCAAGCGCGACGAGCCCAGGTGAAAGCCTCGAAGGATGCGGCACCGGGCGGCGCACCTACGCCTACATCGGCTGGACAATCGAGTCATCCGCCCCCAGATTTGAAGGGGAACAAGACAAGAGGCAAATCAGATGGCGCTCCATCTGCCAGCTCAGGTAGAACAGAGAAATCTTCTGGGCTAAGGGATCTGTACCGATCGCCCTCCCGAAACCAGAGAATTCGATACCGGAGTGCTTTAGCCATCTCGCCGTGGCCAGGAGGTTACCAATCACCCAGGCCGACAAAGATGTTCATCCCACAGTCTTGACCCTCGGCCAACAAATGGCCACCTTTTCCATAGACGAGAGCATTACTAGATTAAAAGCCACGCTACTGGCTTTCAAGAAGGTAAGATTTGCATGTCTTCGTATTTACTTGCTGGGTTGGCACTCAGCGCTTCATTAGGTGATCGATTCGTATACCACACCACCGGGAAACACGCTTGCGCGACACCTCACGCCTCACGTTCTAAATCCACAGATCGAGTACCTAAACGCTTGCCGTCCGATGTGTTTTTCTATGGGAAATGCCATCCGTTGGCTCAAGTTGCAAGTCAGTAAGATTGACCCCGACGTCCCGGAGGTCGATGCCAAGAAAGAGCTTTGCGCCAGCATAGATGCGTTCATACAAGAGCGCATTAACTTTGCGGATGTCGTGATTACCCAAAAGGCCGCCGATCACATCCAAAGTGGCGAGGTGGTCTTGGTGTATGGCCGGACTGCTCTTGTCGAACGAACTCTGCTTCACGCTCACTCGGTTGAAGGGAAAAGGTTCGAAGTTATCGTGGTTGATGACCCATACGAACAACAGGGCCAAAACCTGGCTAAGAAATTAGTCGCAGAAGGATTGAAAGTATCGTATAGTGGAGATTTCGGCGCGCTTCGGTTCCAAGTTAAGCGCGCGGATCGAATCTTACTTGCGCCGAAGGATATGTTCAGCAACGGTGCGCTATACGGCCGCTGTGGCAGTCGATATAGCGATAACCGCCAAAGACTTTGGGAAGAAGGTCTTCGCACTTTGTGAAACCATCAATATCACCGATAGAGTATCGACGGATTCGCTCACATATAACGAGATCGACCCGGAGAGATGTTCTGGATCTTCATTCAGACTACTCTACGATACCACTCTCAGTCATCATCTATCCACAGTCGTGACTGAAATATCCAGCGCCCAACCGACGTCGGTCTCCTACCTACTGCGGAAACTCGAGGATTCCAACTAGAAGATGGGACTCATCGAAGAGATTGTGAGTAGCGGAGTACATCTATGGGTTGGGATCTGAAATAGCATCTGTGTATCATACAAGATCTAGGAGAGAACCAATTTGCGTGGGGCAAGTTATGCGGCGGACCCTTCTCAAGAGAGGCAGCGCGACTGGAGAGCGGGTATGAGGATAATAGTGGAATTTAATGCGCAGACAAGATGAAAGTCTGCTTCGTTTCGCCAGTAAAAGTCGATATTGCCGGCTTCGTAGTTTTGGCCCCGTAATTCCCCCATATCAATCATATACAGTGCAGGTCAATAACGGAATATGGACTGGCTACAACGATCCCGCCTCGGCATCGCGGGCTGCTTTCCTGGCCCGCTTCTCCAGTATCAATTGCTTGCGCTCCTCTAGCACAGCCGACTGTCGCTCGTCCACACCCTGTAGCCAGTACCAAAGCTCCCACCGACGCCGGCAAAGACGGGGTATGCCCATAATGAGCTCTTATTGAAAAATGGTCGCATCTCGATGCCGAGTTGCCAGAAGCGTACGGCAACGCCTAGAGCAAACCGTCAGCCACACGTCACAGATCTCGTGAAGTACTTCGCAGTCGTCGAAGGGACAAATGGTGGGCCCGGGAGCTGAGCGTTCATACCGAAGCCGGACCAGAAGAGGACTCTGTGCACCATTGTGGTGGATTGGTAGTGAGATTCGCCGCTATGGCCGGTTCTATCGGATTATGTGCGTAGCAGGCGGGTTGATAATTCCCTCTCGATCTGCGGTTGGTTGCTTTGGTGGTGATTGCGACGATTGATGGTAGTAGAGGCAGTCGGCTTGAGGCAGCATGTTGTGGAATTGAAGGTTCAGCAAGTGACAGGGGTGGCTACGCACGGACCATGAAGATAGAGTGGGCTACACTACCTAGGTAGGTACAGGACGCGTTGGGCATTAGCATTGTACCCAGTAAATTAGCATACTGAAATGGGGCCCTTAGGTACCTCTGAAATCATTTTCTGGGCTACAATCTTCAGCTAACACAGCTATCCGCACCCCAACTACTAGGTATCTATCACTTTTGCATCCCTCCATCTTCCTCGGGAACCTCTTTGTGATACGGCGCTATATGTATTCCGTGGGAATCATTGCGCCTCAAACCTACTCGATCTAGATCTGACGTAACATCGCACACGAGGCCTGATGGCCTCCTCGGTCATCGCGATGGCGTCCACAGACCAAACGCCTGCTCCCTTGAGTGGACTCACACCTCTCGCGCCGAGAAAATTCAAGGCTTCGGACCTTCCTTTGCCATCAGCTACGCGGTCAGCAATCGAGGCCTAGCGCACAGCTTTAAGAAGAAGGCGGATACGACGCGATCCGCAAGCAAGTTTGGGAGAAGTTTGAACAGAGTGTAATCACACCACTTCACTTACACCGTTGTGCGCACGATGGGCGCGAGTGGCTGATGATTTTCACCATTTAGGACTACGAGGCTCAGGTTACTAATCAATACTCGAAGTGGCCGAACAAGAAGTCGAGCGCAACCCGGCTCAACTCCTCACCCTCGAACGTCGCAAAGCTGCTGCTTTGATTGACGGCGGCGCTCGGCTCCGGAGTCTACCAGAAGGCCGAGGCTGTCCTCGATCAACTTATTGACGTAAAGGCTATCGAAGCTCGCATGCGTGAGCTGCGCCAACTCGAAATCGGCGCCGAAAAGGCAGAAGAGGAACGAGTACGCGGTTCCAAGACAGACGAAGAATACGCTGCCGAATCAACCGCCAAATTAGCTGCCCGTGAACAACTCCGCCAAGAGATCCGTCTCAAAGAAAAACAAATACAGGAAGAGAAGCTCAAGATCGAGCGTGAGGAGAGAAAGAAACGCGCAGCGTGAACGAGAACGCGAGATCGAGGCCGCCGAGGCGAAACGCAAGGAAGAGCGCGATGCCCGTCGGCGAGAAAGAGAAAAGAAGGAAGAAGAGCGCCAGCGTGACAGGGAGAAGGAGCGGGAAGAGCGGCGTCAAGCCCGGGAACGTGACCGTGCTCATGATCGAGATGTCGATCGAGACGCCCGACGCAGGTCCAGGTCCAGGTCAAGGTCACATCACCGGTAGGGATAGAGACAGAGACCGCGATAGAAGTCGACGACGTAACAGCCGCGACAGGCGACGACGTGAGCGATCTCCCGAGAGGCGCATGACCGCAGCAAACCGAGGATATCAAGAAGCAACTCACCAAGGAAGACCTTGAGAGATTCGAACAAGAAGCACTTGCAGATCTTTTACGTGAAAGCAACAAGGACAATTCCAAACCGCTCGAGATGGAGATCGATCAAGCTCTGGCACCGCCTCCTAGAAGGATCAAGCCTGCCTCCGCAATACAACCTATACGTCGTGATTCTACGAAGACATCAGATCTGAAAAAGGCTCCGGAATTAGCCAAACATGATTCCAAAGACTTAGCAAAGGATTCTAGGAACGCTAAAGAAACGGAAGACAGACAACCCAGGGAGTCTAAAGGTACTCTTGAGCCTAGGGAGATTAAGGATACCAAAGATTCCAAGGATTCTAAGGATTTGAAAGTCAAAAACGAACGAAAGTCTAGTCCCGCGCCATCACGATCCATTCGAGACCGATCACGTAGTACTGGGGGTCGCAAAGATCGTGAGCGAGCCCGAGAGCATAGCCGCACACGTGGCAAAGGTGATGAGCGAGATAGGAGCACGTCGCGCTACCGGCCAGCCCGTAGGGAGCGAAGCAGATCACGGAATCGCGGAAGGGAACGAACACCCGAAAAGGATACCTACCGGCCTGGAGACCGCTATAGAAGCCGATCGCCGCGACCGCGAGACAGGGATCATAGAAGTCGCTCAAGGGCACGGCATGAACGAAGAGACCGTAGCCGCTCGTTAGACTGCTATAGGCCTGAACGTAGAGATCGCAGTCGTGGCAGAGATGAGCGTGAGAAACGGATTCGGAGCCCGTCGAGAACACGTCCTAACCGACGAGATGGTCATCGGGATCGTTCTCGTTCTCCTCGGGATCGTACAGAGAGACGCGACAGAAGCCGGTCTACTCGACGGGTACGTAGCCGGGAGAGGGACAAAACTAAGGACCACAATACCGAGAAGCCACGTGACGCCGCAGGTGAGGAGGAGAGGGAACGTAAGGATCGTGATCATGATCCGGCGGTTGAGCGCGAGACAGAACGCGACCACAATCAGAAGAGCCGTTCTGTATCTCGACCAACCACATCCAAGGGGCCTGCATTGAACGATGCTGAGACATGGAAGCAGAGTGAAATCAAGAGACGGGAACAGGAAGCTAAAGCATATCTAAAAGCACAAAAAGAGGCTCGCGACAAGGGGCTACCTATTCCTGGGCTTGATGATAGACGGAGTACTGGCGAAGGGTCCCCCGAGATCAAGAGGTCGCGTGTCGGCGATGATATCGACCGCTATCGCCCCAGCGACCGCGACCGTGATCGGGAGCCTGAGAAGCGAGGAGATAAGGAAGAGCGACGTGAAAAAGAACATGAGAAGGACCATGATCGGGACCGTGACAGCCGCCGTGAACGAAGGCGAAGTAGAAGCCGGAGTCGCAGCCGACGCCGGGAACGTGAACGCAGCCGGGACAGGAACCGAAGCCGGGACCGCGACAGAGCTCGTTCTCGTTCCCGGGATAGATATCGCGACAGGGATAGGGATAGAGACAGGGACCGGGACCGGCCGAGACCGTGACAGGGTCAAGGAAAGAGAACGAGATAGAGACCATGGCCGGGATAGGCGCAGCCGACGCGAAAGAAGCACATCTCGCCGAGATAGGCGCAGGCGCAGTCGTAGTCCCTGAGCCATATTTGGCAGAGCCCCTTGAGTTCATCACTCAGTGCATAGAAAGACATGATTATGATACGTTCTTTTTATTACTATGTACAACTAATATTGACGCCTTTGGTTGAGAGGAAGAGGTAGAAGGGTATGCAAGCTTCATAGAGCAGTCTTAGCAGCTGAGAAAAGAGAGTGAATACTCCAAACCTAGTGTAGTATGTTAGTTGGGGTGTTGATTTAGTCACCAGGCGGCCAAGATTGGCTGCAACCATAATGGATATGCAATTGGCAAAACATCCAACTCTATTTATTGTGTTTCGGAAACTCGGTAACGAATACGTGTACGTGTTTATCGCGGCTGAAGGAATCCACCTTTAAGGTGCACGGAACCAGTTCCAGAATAAGCGCCTTAGGCCTCGGCCAGGGCCTGCATAGCCCGACCCCAGCCCTGTTCGATCCTGAAGGACTTTAAGAATTGGACCTGAGGTGAGACCTGGGTTGTGCAATAATCAAACCTAAACATGTTGATCGATGCGAGCGGAAGACGGTTTGCAACAAGAGAGGAATGCGAGGGTCGAAGCTCATTGCCAATGCGCTTGATGAAACAGTGTGAGACTAAGAGTTACAAGGCTTGGCGACATCTTTATGGGTCCTGATACAGCTGGATGTCAGCCACTACTGTACGTACGTGAATGCTTGGAAGGTATGCCGACTTATGCATGCCATGCTAAATAAAGCAAAGAGCCTGCCAGGGCTTTGCAAGGCTGGAGTAAACGATTATTATTCAATCACTGCTCGAATGTGACATGAATATTTATATTATCTAAATAACTCTCGGCTTGAGACTTTGAGGATTCTTGAACTCCTTCAGGCAACATCTTACATCATTACTACGGCCCCCGGGCGTTTAGTGGGCCATCCAACACAAATCACACCCACGTTGCCACTGGGCAGGACTGGGTGCAGAGTAAGTACGTGTACAACCAGACTACAGGTCCGAGATGGGTCGATTCTGCTTAATGCCCTGTTCCTGCCCTGTTCTAGGCAGGTACTACCTGAGTACAGAAAAATGGGGTATGCCGCATTTCATATAAACCTAAAATATGCCCCGCTTCCTGTTAAGGCAAACGCTGGACGTCACGGTGAACCATCAGCAGTCATTGGGGCAGAATTAGGGGAATTAGGGTGGTGTCAGTGGTGTCAGTCGACCCTGGCATGCCCCAGCGGCCGTTAACCAATCCGGAAAGGCCAGGACGACCAGCTCGGCCGCAGCGGGAAGAGGCTACCCAAGTAAGCACCGCGCCAGCTCAGCATACCTGGGCAGGCCCTGGGTCGAGTACTGTATTCTAGTGTAGTGCACCCCCGTAGCCCCGTCCCTGCCGTCCCTGCTGTCCTACATGTAGTGTATGTGCATGGTATGAGAGATCGAGACCGCTTCGTCGTTGTCGTCGTCCAACCTGCATCGGTACAATTGGTGCATTGCCATCCATCCCCATCATTACCCATTACCCCAATCCCCAAGCCCAAAGCCCAATCCTCTCCGGAACCAGGCACCACCACTTTACTTAGGTGCCCTCTTCACTATCATTCCACTGTACAATTCAATCAATCACTTACTCCCCTTCCTCCTCCAAGCTGGCTTGCTATCTTCCCTCACCTAGTTGTATATACTAAGTAAACTCGATCGTTTCAAGCAGGCCCCGAAGCTATTCACTCTTCCATTGCGTGTTCTACATATTCTTTCCCTTTTCCTGTTACCATCATCATCAGCATCATCACCATCGCCATTGCCATCGCCGCCTCCAGCCCAGTCCAGGCCCTGGCCCCTCACCGACAACAACGGGCGCAAACTCACTCTTACCGAAACCCTTACTGTAGCATAGCGCAGCGTTTATTGCCTTATCGCCGCCACATTACCTTTCTACCGTCCAACCCGCAGGTCCATTTGTGGCCCACGACGAAGACGACACCCACGACAACCTCGATCATCTCAACGACATCCCCATATCTCCGACGGGCCTGTTGAGCAGTTCGATCCCAGGGTGTTCTCCTCTTTCGCTACAGCATCGGGGTATTCCTCGACAGGATCGTGGCCGAATGACTGTGGTAATCCGGTGACGGCAGCGTCCCAGCTTTGGATCTCGCTCATTTCGCCAGCAGCACACAACCCCATCGGCCCAACATGACGAGCCCTTTAGATGGCATCGTCATCGGGCTACTCTCGTCCTTCGGCTCCGCCGTCATAGTGGCCATCATCTTCCTCGTTATCTACTTCTTCCGCCACACCGCGTCCGGCCGCATCTTCCTAGACCGCATCGGCCGGCCGGCGAGTATGACGATGAGCAGGCATTTGCAAGAGAGGAGGCTGAGGCCCTAGAGACGATGGATGATATGCAAAGAACCGAATACCTCAGAGCGAAAGGTAGCCCTTCTTTTCTACATGCCTAGACACACAAGACGATGGCCTTGATACTATGTCATGTTCCCAAACTAATTAGTCATCAGCATTTATACAGGGAAACCCACCCGAGTCAATCCAGACGGATATTTCATTATCACAATATTTAGCCATTCAAGAAAAGGGCGTATCAGCATGGGAGTTTGAGCCGGAGTTGGAGATCGCCAATTGTTTCGTTGAAGGCAGGACAGAGATTGAGTTTTTCGACTCGGAGTGTACAGTCATGAGCAATCTACCCGTCCCAAAGCAAAACGAAGTATATTACTGGGAGGCAAAGGTATTTGAAAAGCCTGAAACCACGTTATTGAGCATCGGAATGTCGACGAAACCCTACCCGTTATTCAGGCTTCCAGGTACGTGTGCCGTGTGTTACCGCCGTTATGGTCGCAATTTAACATGATCTTCAGGATACCACAAATATTCTGCTGCCTACACGTCCACAGGTGCGCGAAGATACAATCAACCCTTCATGCCATCACCATACGGGCCCCCGATCGTCCAAGGCGATGTTATTGGCGTAGGTTACCGCCCTCGAACCGGTACTATTTTCTTCACACGCAATGGAAGACGGTTAGATGACGTCGTCCACGGTTTGAAATCGCAAAATTTCTTTCCCTCGGTTGGCGCCAACGGTCCCTGCATCGTCCACGTCAACTTTGGACAAGCTGGTTTTGTCTTCATCGAGGCCAACGTGAAAAAATGGGGGCTTGCGCCTATGACTGGCAGTTTGGCGCCGCCACCCCCTTATGGGAGTGAACAGGGTAGTATTCTACTAGAATCCGGCCGTAGGAAGGACGAGGCTCCAGGATCACCATCGCAAACCCACTCCTATTCACAATCATTTCAAACATATACAAATCGAGGTTCGATACTGGATTCCGGCCATACGCGAACGCGCAGCGGCAATTTCCGGGTGCTTCCACCTACCAGCCCGGGACCCCAAAGAAGTCCTACGGATATTTCTCTAGCACAATTGGTTCCAACGGACGAGGCAGGCGAAGGGAGCACCAGCGGTCATGGCTTTGCCCCGCTGGGGATCATGTGGTCAACATCACCGGGCTAAGCATGCACGAAGCTTCACATCCACCACCCGAATATACCAGTCCTGAGCACTCAGATGAGGATGGCAGCGGCTCAGAGAGCGATGTTGCTCCGCTGATCAGGACTCCGATGCGAAGTCGCGGTGCTTCTGCCGCCGCGCTCCGCCCGCACAACCCCCGATTCCCAGTTATAGTGATGCTGTGCGCCAAGGCGCTGGTAGGGATAGAAGCCGAAGCGATACGAGTGCCATGCAGAGGCGGGGCGGTTATCGGGATTAGTTGGCTGTTTCCATCAAAACCTTGGACTGGAGTTTGTTGGCGTAAAAGGATGTGGCATAATCCACATTGTGAGCGAATTATCAGGTTGGGAAATACTACCAGTCTGTTGTTAGAAATACCCGGCTAGCATGAGATACTGTAGCCATCAACATGAGAGGCGGCGTTCCGGGTGTGCTTTTGTTGAGATGATTGTTCTCGGCCGTTTTATAGCTAGCCACGGCTGTACTCCTGGTGCTAACAGGTTTGTGACGTCGCTACATAACATAGATATATTGCATTAGAAGCCCTAGCTTACTAGTGTTGGGATAAGGGGGTGGTGTACATACTAAGCACCTGCCTCTCATGTCAAACCTCAATTCAATACGAAAAAAAGGATGTCCCTCTCGCGATCATCTTATAGGCGGTGTGAGCTGAATTGTACTCACTACGTGAGGGTTGTCTCGTGTCGTGCCCGAGGGCTAATGACGTACGGTATAGATAGCCGTCGGTATTCCCTCTTGAGAGTAGAAACGCCTGTTTATGATACATGTGGCTCATAGGGATATCGCAAACCCCTAGAGCCCAAGTGATAATATTGTGTTTTAGTTTTATGCTTGATATCTAAATAGATCAAGTCATTGTAACTCAACTTATCTATGCACATCGTTGAGTGTCGTGTGTATGGTGAAGGGCGTTCTTGACTTTAGTGTTGGCCAGGGAGGATAGGTTCTTTGGAAATCTTACGCTCTATGCGGTCGATCATTTGGCTAGGAAGTCTTTTAGAGTTGATGCTTAGAGTGTAAGCTTAGAAAATATCAGACGGCCGTGTTATTTAGTTATCTCGTCCTGATTTTGTTAGTTATGGTGTAATGCATTAATCAATCCTTTTCGTTCATGATTTTCTGGGTAGTTGAAAACGGGTTTAGGTTCTCGTTTCTTGTCGAGGTGATGTGAGGACCGACTGTCCGGTTACGATACATTAGCTATGAGTTTTCTCATGGCGCTGGCTGATATATAAGTGATATTGCAGTTGGGTAGCGTCCTACCTAAGTTACTTGTTGAAATCTATCCACCCTTGGATTCATAGATTTTTCTTATGAGTATGAGGAACCAGATGGTTATCGTCACATTGGCAACGAGCTTTTGAAGGGCGCGTTTGAGATATAGTTGGGACTGACAAGACGCATATACCTTCATCGCACTAGCTAGCAGGTGTCAATTTCATGTTCATGTTCTTGTGCTATACAGCTAAGAAGGCGGCTTAGCGCTCAAGGCAGCTTGCCTACCAAGGTGAATGAGGAATTCCTTGTTTTGTTTAATATTAGATATGGTGTTGAACTCTGCTTAATATGTTTTCCCAAGGCTGTCACAAAAAGTCTACGTTCATGCATACTTTAAGTTGGAACCTTTGTTTATTTTAAGCAGCAGTGCTTAATCTGACATGCCTGCCATTCCTACGCTCATCTAATTACAATAGCATTTGAGCCTATCTTCGCGTCTAGCATTATGTAAGCTATTCACACCTATTTGCTGCCAAGCAACTTTCCAATTGCGGAAATCCCAATTCTGACAACTGGATCATGCTACCCTCTTCAACCACAGGAAGGGCAAAAGAGTAAATGCTCCCTTACCCCCTTCGATTAACATAATGGTGGTGTACTAGCTACGTAAGCTACGAGTTGCGGCTCGATGCTATGTCTGTGGTCTAAACAGTTCTTCGGGCGAATGGTCTAGGGGTATGATATTCGCTTTGCATTCATTCTGAAGTATTCAGTCTCTTGCCTGCGAAGGGTCCGGGGTTCAAATCCCCGTTCGTCCATCCTTTTTTGAAAAGTTTAAATCATCTCAAACCATCTTTATCTTTACGTTCGTTGCTCGGTCGTCAAGTACGTTTGTTGTACGCTTATGCGTAACTGGTTTTTTTTGGACATTGTAATTTTGGTCATGACAAACAACACAAACTTCAAGAAGGCTTTAAGCGTTTATACCGCTTAATACTCATTCATGTCTTCTAAATCGCGGCTTACTTATTTATGGTGCCAGTTGGTATATATCCCAAATCTTCGCAGAATTGTCTCTCCAAATAAAGCTGTCCACGATCTCCTTCCGTCCGTCTAACATCGCTAAAACGATAATATTAAGTAAAGCACGAAGAGATGAGAGGGGTGTAACGGCGCTTCATGCCGTACACCTCCAGTCCAAGTTCCCTAATTTCGTAGATGCGATGCAGAATTAAACTCGCAAAAAATTGGTAATTCGTCTTCAAACATGCTGTTGTTCTGTGTCCCGTTGATTTTTAAAAATAGCTACAAAGAAAGAATTTTTTTTGTAATAAAAAAGAGGTAAAGGTGGCAATCAGAATCATGTCGTACGCTGTGAATCGTAAAATATGACAATGCTGTGCCGTCTAACATCGCATAACGCTGGCCCGAAGTCGAATATCGTAAGGTCGTGCATAGAGGCCGTGGCTAATCGTAATTAATACAAGTCGACAGATGCAATAATATGAAGATTCCTGAACGGAATTCGCCAGAGAGAAAAAAAGACGGGTTCACTGTGAAATCATAAAAAGCCCGCCTTCGTTCCCAAATACACCGATGCTGCCGCGCCATCGACACCGCTCGTCGGGGTCTGGGTTCCACGGTGGTGTATGTGTGTCGTAATCACCACTGCCGCGGTTACTGCCGTACTGGCGTTCGACTGCACAAGAAGCAGGCTGCTCGTGCCGCTCAATCGTTTCGCAAATTCGTTGAAAGTGAGATTCTTCCCATCTGAAGTCGAGTGCCGTTTCTCATGGGTCGCCGCATCGGGCTCCGTCTGGGTGCCTTGACGAGGATGACAGCATATGAAATGGCGATGCTTGAAATGGGGCTGGCTATTCGTCCGTTGGGCTGCCGGCCGGTCCGTGAGTGCGATGTATGCGGCCGTAAGATGCTGCTCCCAGATCGCTGTAGGTCGAGTCGTGGCGGTTGTAATAAACCGAAGCGCTCTCAACGAGGGGTCCATCTCCTCGGTCTTCGTGGTGCTCAAGGGCGTAGTTATCGCTGTCCTCATCCTCGTCATCAACTTCCTTGCCAAACTCGTCCTCGTCGCTTTCGTCATGTTCCCATGTACTCTTCAGAGGTTCCAGCGTTGTTTCTCTCCTCTTATTCATTTTCGGACGAGTTTCTGCTTCGCGCATCAGTGCCTCAAATCTTGCAAGTGACGTGAGCTTCTCCTCTCCAGCAACCGCTCTATCGGATCCTGGTATACACCGCATTGAAACGCCCGTCCAAGATCGTCTCCCGAGGTGCTATCCGCGGGCTGGATTCCAGACTGGGTTGACTGGCTCATGGGAAGAGCTAATGCTGGCGCGGGCCCTAATAGGAGAACTCAAGGCAGATGACCGTCCCTGTGACGATGTCCACCCTTCAATAAACTGCTCTGGGTGCTCATCAACGGTAGAAGTGGGAGAAGGCAATTCCGAATGTTGCAAGCTGGTGTAATGTTGCTGCACAAAAGTCATGTTGGCCGGTACGCTCCCTCTCGAAGAAAGATCGCTCTTACGAGAGCGCAGGCTGGGAGATCCAGAAGTAAATATTGAGTTTTGGTCGCGCGATGATGGGTCTCTACCAGACGACTTTGGTTGCAGCTTAGACCTCAACTTTCCCTTAGCATTAGAGATGGGCCCAAGTTTTTCGACAGAATCTTGCATCTGCGGGAACGGGCTGACGAAGGCTGGCGATGTTGGACTCATTGGGCTCATTGGGCTCAACGGAAGAGACTGTTGATGCTGTACGAGTGACTGAATATACCTTGCCCATTCGTCTAAGTCGTAGTTCGACTCTTCAGTGGCGAGGAACCATAGTTTCATCGGGCCGGCATCTTTGTTCGCGATTAACCCAGTCGTCCGACTCGATCGGCGCTTTCGTAATTTGTCGGTTGCCGGATCGGGTGATATTTGCATAGTCAGAGTAGGAAGAAATGACCTTGTTTCCGGTGAGCCATGTGTTGTACTTGGCAATCTGTTATCGAGGCAATCGAATGCTGAATGATGGGCTCGGTATCCTCCTATCCTCATGTTAGCAAGACAAGGTAGACATTCAAATTAACATTGCGCACCTTGGACTTGTAAATGAAAAGTAGAGAGTAGTGTCTGAAGAAGGTCTCATCTGGGTTTTCGAAGACCGACCTCCTGCGTCTCTTATTCGAGCAGTGGACAAGACATGGGAGAGCGAGAGATTCGACGGGTGACCTTCATTCTGATACTGTGGGCCAACAACAACATAACGTGGCTAGAGATAGACTCAATCAGCATTCTATGAACTGAGACGGGTGCGCAATCGGGGACAATAGCTACCTTCCAGACAGGCTTTCCAATAATCGGGCCCCGATCCGGGGGTGCAAGAAGAACACCCTCCATAAGGATTGCGGCTACTTCTGAGTTTGGCAGATGCTCGCTATTATTACGCAGTGAGTAGCGCAAAGATTTCTTATCTGGTTTGTGGTGTGTGGTGGCTTGTAAGTAAAGAAGTTGGACCCTTTATTTGTCGTCAAAACGTCATATTGGCCTAGAAGAGGGGAGGCAGCGCCAGGCAGGTGACCTGCTTTTGTTCTTGAACAAAAGAATTGGGGGTCACAATGCAAGGGCAATTCCAAGGCGAGTTTGGCAGCTGGTTTTCTAAGAGGTCGGCGTGGTCTAGAACTGATCACTCAATTCGTCCCTAACCATATAGCATGAGGTTGAAAGAAAAAAGAGTCAACCGCCTGCGAGTGAGTAAGCGATGGTTATGAAGAGAGGGAAAGGTGAGATAAGTATTGTATTGTTGTATTGTAGCAGCAGTAGTACTTTGCGTCGACGGCAAGGCTCACTCATTGGCGGTCCGTCTATCCTTGCACTCGCCTTATTAAATTAAATTTACTTGGTACTGTACTGGTATTGTTTATCTACCTACTGTAAAGGGTGCAACGGAGAAAAGAAGGCCAAAGGGTGTGTAGTGTATCGAAGGAGTCGATGTAACTCCTGAACGCACCGTCTGGTCATGATGAAATGTGGGAACGATGGCAAAACAATTGCTTCCGGCTTAGTAGCTAGACCTAGAATAGAATAAGTCGAAGGGTTCTAAAAGCAGCTTGACTATCCTTGGTTATAGTTATAGGCAAGGATTACCCTAAACTCAAAGTAGAGCATTCCCGATGACAGGCTGTCTTACAGCTTATGTGTACAGTGTACTAACGAGGCGAACCTTGGCCCGGTAGCTGGAGCCTCGAGCCAGCTTCAGGGGTAGCGGGGGGCTACACGTACCTAAGGCAGTACACCATACACCATGTGAGCCGTCCCAAGTAATTGCACAGCAGCGGTAGGTAGTGCAGCAAGTAACAGCTTCTGAATCGGCTCTGCGCTGGTACCTATTAACTACACTACTATGTAACTGTAAGCCAGCGCGCTCCATAGCTCCTTTTCGCAGTGAGATGCTCGAGCCTTGTGACTACTAAGTAAACCCTCCTCAGCGCTTGCAACCTCCCTATATTACCGGGCAAGCCGGGAAATGCTGGAGGGTCGCCTTGGCCCCAACAACCCGTTCGAGTGCAATGCAACGTAACGGCCCCCGAGAGCCCGCGGACAGCTTTGGCATTCGACGAATAGATAAAATAAAACCAGAGAGGCTTTGACAGACTAGATGGCGTCGATACTTATTCTAGCTTTCCAAGACTCTTAGGGGACACTTAGGGCGAAGGCCTGACACCCGGGAGAGGAAAAAAAACCGAAAACGAACGCCTTGACCAGCAGCTGAGAACTACTAGAGAGCATCTAGCCAGTCTAGTATGTGTGCCGTATACCTGGGTCTGTCTGGGTTATTGCTCTCGCCGGTATAGATAGATTATTTTTGATTGCACTACTTGAACTGAATATACTAACGCAGATAGTAGGTCGATCTATAAATCTTAGGCCCAATAGCCTCACCTGAAGCGAATATGCTACATGGTACTCGGTTGGCACATAACTTGCAGTAGTGTCACGCCGATGCTATAGAAACGGATGATCGTGAGATGAGAATGCGTGTGACTACATATATAGGCTATAGGTAGTCATAAACGAGCGAGCGGGCTGACATGCTACCAAGTAAGTAGTGAAAACAAAACGAAAACCGATAGACAGCAAACAGTAGGATTACGGGAGAACCACCGCCCGTTGACCATCGCACAGGTCGCAGGTAATGCGGCCATTCCTTCAAAATGAATAGAATGTTACCCTAGGTACGCGCTTTCTGTTCAGAAGCAATGGAGATGGAATGTGGTCATGCTTTGGACCTGCGCCCTCATCTCGGCAATACTTCTGCTCTAACCTCCAGGTTTATACTATATTCTAAGCTAGGCTAACCTGGTGCAGTTATTCCGGAACACAAAAGGCCATGGATGATGCGCAAACGCCGTTCTCGCTAGTCGTTACAGATATGTCCGTAGTATATCTACACACTATGTAGTACAAACTATACTGTTATAATAGTGTATGTGTTAGTCTACCTCAAGTCGAAAGCTCGTTGGCTCTTCGCGTTCGCATGTAAGCCCGCGTGATGTATCTACTATGTGTCACTGCCCTTGTTCTAGAAGTTCCAAGGGATAGAATCCCTGCCACCAAGGGCTGACCGCCACTGCAGCAAAACTTTAATTCTCAATGACGGCTCTAATCGAGAGAACTCTACTTCTGAAACACACAGGCACTCGCTCTACACTATTCTACCGTACTGTCAGGGTGCTCGACAGCAAAGGAAAAGGGAAAGGGGGGGAGAGATGTGCGGATCAAAGCCGGGATCAAGGTTCCTGCATCCACGCGGATGGGGTCGTCTAGCCAATCTTTGCGCAAGCTCATACGCTATACACAGTAGCGTAGCTACTGTAGAAACTATTCTAGATCTAATTCGTTATTGATCTCGCATGTATAGCTCGTGGCACCATTTGAGGCTGATTATCTCGTCGGAGGAAAAAAGCAAGTACCATCCAGGGTACTGTGTTTTCAACTCACTACTTATACATAGATAGTTGGGCAATTTACACTTGATTGCTTGCCTGCGTGGTGTAACAGAGTTGCACAGATCATAGATAGGTAAGCCTCAGTCTACCTAAGATCATCAACACTTCTGATTCGTTCAGAGTGGCTGACGCCACTTGACTAACTACCGCAGCTCTGGATGTTATATTGCGTAGTTTGCGACTATTCACATTTGTCACACTTGAAAGTCATCCATACCTAGAACTGCGCCGGTCGGTTATGGATTGGATGTGTATGTCTTACGAGCAAGAGTGCGGTGTAGAAAAAGTTGCGGCCAATCTCGTGGATCGGTTGGTTGAGCATGTTGTTGCAAAATGTTTCTTCATCAACGGCGTTTCCGCGCAAGCGACACGTGATAGACAGCGAATACGCGTTCAAGGTACCAAATGAACAAGTCAAGTTGGGCGGTCAGTCAGTAGGGGCGATACGAGAACATTGTGCCGTTGGGTCACCCTGAAATTTACATGTTCATGAATTAAGTGCTATTGCCGCGTATACCCACGACTCGGTACACCCGAACGGAAACAATAGTTTATTAAGGCCGCAATCTGAAGATCAACCACCGATCCATACACGTGCGCAGGAGATATAGATCCCGTCCTATATTATGACCCAGGACGGTCGGTGTTAATACCTACCAAACCATAAGAGACGACGCAGTATTAATGCCAAGTCTTAACAATATACCACAAGATCTTGAAACTGTCAAAGCTAATTTTGATCCATTGCTAGACTGGGATTCTGATTAGTGAACACTAAATAAAGATATGAAACTTAAAACCCATACACCGGAAAGCTATTCCCAAGGAGGTTAGTATTCCCAAAACTCCATCCATACACCGAATCTGCCCCGAAGACGCACGAAGACACTTGCCTACACTAGTTAGAGCGGAATACCGAGCTGACTGGCTCTAGCGAAGTACTTACACTAGTAAGTAGGGCGATTTCGAACAGCCAAGATCAACGTATTTCTAACCATGTGTAAGCGACCAAGATTAGCGATCGATATAGTGACGGCGTTGGCGGCAAGATGTTGACGTACTTGGCCAAAGAGCTAAGCAAAGTCGCGGAGTTTGGATACATCATATGACAATCAAGGCTCTATGACATTGCTACAGAGGCAATCATAGCCAAGCCTCACATAAATGCGTACAGGTCTGATGCGTATGTATGAAGACAGGCTTAAGAGACAAGCGTAACGAACGTCCTTGCATTGTAAGTACATAGTAGATGGCCAGCTAAGAGGCCATGTGCAGCGCCAACTCTACGTTTTTTGTTATAGCCCCTAAACATATACACCTGACTCTCTTCAGCGCAGGATCCTAAATGCCATAGGCAAAAACCATGGCAAAGTCTCCTTTTAGCCCATAATCGACGTTGGAAACGAGTCAGCGAACTCAGCTAAACTAACCTGATTAAGACCATCTCAATTCACATGCCCCGCGCAATACCGCTACGCGGAGGAACGAGGTTACAAGCAGATGTCGGGTTTGTACAGGGTAAATAGCTGCGAATCTAAATTGTACAGCCTCCTTACAATAATGTTTGTAGTGATTAATCAGTAGACTGTTGTCCACTCTTGCCTACAGTGTTTGTTCACACGGGTGGTGTAAAATAAAATGTTGACATCTCAACGTTTCTGCTTCCCCTGAGTTCTCGAATGTGTGGAGTATTGGATCTGATCAGTACCCCGGTCTGCACACCCTGTCGGAATAACCAATCAAAACGCTATTATGTAAAGTACTTGTCTAGTTGAACCCACTTGATCTGCACTACCCAAATCTTGCTTGGACCCTGCTTTCTAGAAGTTCGTTTGCTTCCTTAATACACTAGTTGATATACAGTAGATAATCGGAGTAAACGAACAGTACCATATAAATGTCTGCAGGCTGCGCTGTGCGTACCTGGATCAGACACGTTTTTAGGTATCATCGGCAGGGTGGACTAGGGTTCTGGAAGCCTTACGAAAGTTCTGACAGCTGTATATAAATAAGATGGCAAGGATTGATCAGTCAAACGGAGAAGCCATAAAAAGGGGTCCAGTGAAGAACTCCAGCGCACACTAGGGTTCAGATTATGGTTACAAACAAGTCTTACTAGGACGGCTCCAAAACCTACACCAGACCGCTCACATCAAAAGCACCTAATGTCAAACACGAATGATCAATGGTTGGACGTCTCCAGCAACCAGCGAATGTGATCAGAAGAATGAGAAAAAATTGTACAAAATGTAACGCTACAGCCATACCCGATAGCCAAATGACGTTGGCTCAACAGTGAGGTTTTGCCACCTACTCCGATTCACCGGCTCACCGACTATTTGCCTCTGTATTCTGGTGTCAGCAAACACAAGGCTCCCCGGTCTTGGCACCTTGGTAATGGAGCCAGCCATTTAATTATGGTGGATGAGAATGAACTCCTGAGTGAAGAATGGATGTTTGTTCAACGTTTTTGTTTTTTTTTGTTTTTCTTTCGTATGGCTACCCTTCGTCTAAGCACCTTGACGGATTCGCCGAGGTGGCAATGGGTTGGACTGCATCATGCAGTGGTTATGTAAGAATAATTATTAGATCTGGCGCCACCGGTGCTTGCCACACTCCATCTGGGTTGCGACGCGTGAGCGTGAAATAGTATAGAACTCGCGTTCGTCACTGAAAGATGGTCTTGACGCCGAGCTCGGCGGGTACACATGATGGTGAGATGGGATCTATGTACAAGTGATCTGTTGGCGCTGCCGCCAAGTCCTCTACCTCATGTGGTGTGACGTGTGGCATGACAAGACCTTGAGTATTGCTCCGGTTTATCGTCAAAGCCGAGGGAATACGGGCGTTTAGTTTTTGGATGCCGCTTCCCCTCCCGCCGATGGATGGGATACTGCCGACCTCTGTGCCGACGTAGACAACGTGGTGGCTCATGTAAGCTCCTAAAAGATCCCCCGATATAAGCCGATCTTTTTTCCCAATCGGAGCTGATGAGACTCATGTGGCTAAATTTGCACCAACGCGCCTCCGGTTCGGCAAACCAACCTCGTCAAACTATTTTCGCTTATTCTCGGACTTGTTTCGTCGGCAGAATAATTCGAACATTTTGAGGTGTCCTAAACACGAGTAGCCTTATTACACGCTCTTATCAATCCCCACATCAAGTATGAGACGATAATCTACGACTCGGCTCTCGTGAAGACTTCACTTTTCTTGGAAATCTTGCGTTCGCGCTTACGCAGGTGGAATACATGCAACCCAAACCCAGGCTTTACTATGTTAGGCTCACATAGCTTACACCGAGGCACTCGAAGCTCGATGTACGCCCTAAGCAGTGAACTTTTGTCAGACAACTCTATCGTAGGCCTTGTGATTACCTATTTTCTACCCTCTTTCTCGCTAAGCATATCCCCTGCACTCATAAGTTGAGAAGGTTGAATTACATTCAATATAATGTATTATATATGGTGATAAGTTATCGTAACCCCTGCTATAACCCATCGCAGATTGGGAGAGTCTCCAATGAGCTCTGATGTCGTAACTAAACGAGGCGTTCTTAGAATTATACTCGCATCTCCTCATCGGTGTCTCTTATGAATCCTAACCCTAAACTAAAGAGGTGAATTATGTCTTCTGGCCGACATGGACGGATCGGAAGTTTCTAAGAAGATAATTAGGCACTTAGATACTCTCCTTTATTATCGGCCGTGCTGGATGTAAGCGATATCTATTGTTCTTTTAAATTCCTTCTCCATGTGAATCCCATTATACATAGTAATTGCCTATAAATGCCCAAGTTCAACTTCACATGCCCGTCGGCAATGATTCATTGAAAGTACGACAAATATTACTGACCTGTTATCCAGCCCAATGGTTCGGCGAAGTTAGCTCTCTTATCTACGGAGGTTTGTGTCACTATTGATCATTATCCTTGGCAATGGTATAAAGTGCAAATAGGGGAGCTCACATACGGTGTGACGGCTTGGCAACCAGTTCATCGGGCCGCTTGCAGCCCGACAGTCTCAACAGAAAGTTAGCTGGGTATCTACTTTACTAGGCTAAGCCCTGAACTCCGCTCTAGCTAACGATTGATATGTCCCATCTCCACTAACGGTATAGCGTAGTTAGTGGTCTATGACTTTATAGACTACTGCCGGCCCGAAACACTGGTTGCCAAGCCGTCACACCGTGTGTGAGCTCCCCCATTTGCACTTTACACCATTGCCAAGGATAATGATCAATAGTGACACAAACCTCCGTACCTGCCTTTATAACCCTTCAATGCGGCGCAGTCTAGTCGCCTTCAGCCGATCCAACTAATCCTCAAATTGTTAGGCCGCCCTCACCCTTGCGATACTAGTGCTTAGGTCTGGCGGCCCGATCCTCCGCAGCCAGTTCGATGCCATCTCTACAACCAAGATGCCTGTGATACAATAAGCTCGCCGCCATCAGCATGGGCCAGTTGAGTTAAATAACTGCAAATGTAATTAACGGCCTGCTGCTGGAGCCCGAGATATGACGTTCGCGCTTGTCGTTTTCTACTACACATCTACCTGACACTAACTAGGTACTTGAAATATTGATCATGGCTCATTAGAGAGACTCAAGTGGGTATATCGAGGACGTCAGACTATGATCGCGATAAAGGCTCACATGTGAAATCATTGCACGCTCTCTAACACATGTTAAATGTGTAACCAGCTAAAAATTTGATGCCGGGGTGGCACGGGACGCTACGGACTAACCCCCGGAGACCGGGGTCTCGGGCACGGTCCGTAGCCCGGGTAGATAGGCTAGCAGTGCAAATTCTGCTACTACATGGATAGGGGTTTCTTTCTCGAGCAGTGAGAATGTTCCTGACTGAATATCCCAGCAGTAGGGACCGTTACAAGTGCCCTCCAGCCACCTGCCTAAACAAATAAGTAGCATGTAGTGGCTACACGCCATCCCGTGAGGTTAGCATGCTACGTAATACTTGTAGATACTCCATACTGTAGATTGTCATGGGGCTATTCTCGCTACCTCGGCCTTCTTGCTGATGGATGAGCCAATGTGTATCTTGGTCTTCTACTAAACTCTATCTGAGCATCTAACTAGCATGTTTCTAGATGTTCAAAATAGACCTTAGGTATTGCCAATGTGATGTGTAAATACTTTAGAAATAAAAGTGAACCGAAATATATAATAATCATATGTGATTAAACACGAATTCAAAATCATGTCATATTAATTACGTCAGGGGCGTTCTTCCCTAATAATCACTTTTATTCTTACAGTCCTATCCTGTAACTATAAGGCACCGTATATGTCAATAACTAGGACAGGGCAAGGTCGCTCGTTGTTGCTAATTGATAACCAGTTCGTACACTGGAGACTCCGCCATAATGGAATACCGTAGAGAGGTTTCATAATGCATACATACGAGGGAATTGCTGCTAATACATGAAGAAATCTACTTGTGAATAAATGGGAAGTGTCCATTCTAATCTTTTCTATCTCCTTGGTAAGGGTTTAGAAGAAGATTCGAGTATCAAAGCCTCAGAAGACTTAACTTTTACGTGTGACCGTATTTGTGCTGTAAAAGTCCCAGATATCTATAAAAGGCAATACGGGCCTTGTCTTGTTAAATAGAACTTCATAGCCATTCATCATATGTTTTAGTGGCCGAGTTACTGATACCCGTGTGCTCTCCGCCATGAGTCATCTTCTAGGCTGAATTTTCACGTGTATCCAATCTTAAATGAGGCAATCCTGGCTCGCTAGGTATATATATTGACTCGAAATCTGAAAAGAATGTTTTAAATTGTGCCTCTTGAGGCAAATATGACGGCGGTCAGGAACTAAGTAGGTTTTATTCAGGAAACAATCCAAGGCAGTAAATACACACAAATAGATCATTCGTTAATTCGTTGAACAATGAGACCCAATATGGATGGATCTGTATCGGCTTGTTTTAACAACGGGCTTTAGCAACTTCCGCGGCATGAAGTTGCTGTACAGACCTCAGTCCAGCCCCGAAAGTTGCTCGATCCTTTGGGGTACGCCCAGTCGGGCGTACACATTACCTCGAGGTATTTGCTCTTCTGCCCTGTCCCGAAATAGCAGAACGCACTCCCGTCAGCCAGCTCATCTGAGGGGAATGCCTGAGGCGCCCCCGCCTCCAGGTACTGAAGTGATTCCGCGCTGGGGAAAACACGATCCAGATTCTCGGCTGCGATGCGCACTCGTCGCTTAGGTGACATGGCGCCGATGATCGTTGCATCTTGCTGGAATGTGTGGGATGCTAAAATGGCACCTCGGTTGGCGGTTTTTTACTGCGAATTACCTTCGGCCTTGGGGAATGTAGTATACCGAATGGGCAGGTCGCTGCTGAGCGCCATAAGGGATGGCAAAGATCACGTAATCCGAGGAGATGTTGAACTTGTCACCCGAGCCCGTCTCATAGCTGACCTGGATTTTGGGAGGCGTATCGCCGGTAGGCGCAACGTCAGTGATATGAGTTACACGTGCGCCGTAAATGATATTCTTATCGAGGGAAAGGCCTCCCCGATCAGAGGCGATGAAGGCTTTGGGAAACTGGTCCATTCCGTGCTCGAGTTGTTTGATCTTGGTTGCTTCATCGCCTCCGTTGTTTGATAGGAAGGCGCCTTTCCAGGACTCGATAAATCCGTTCTCAAAGATGACATGCGGGTTACCAAGGTCGTAGAGTCTGATGGCGTCGGCGCTCCAGCGGGCGACTTCCTCCAGGTATGAACGGAGAGTATACTAGTCGTAAGCCTCGGTGATTTTATGGTATGCAGTGCGAATTTTGGTGGGTTCATCGCTCCGTTCTTTGTACCACTTCCTGAAGAGCTCGTCACAAGTCCTACCTTTCTCTTTTTCATTCAAGTTCAGAAAAAGCGATAGCAACTCAGAATCACAGCAAATCAGAATCACAGCAAATCAGAATCACAGCAAATCAGCTTTTTATTGAAGGCATCGTACGTCATGGTGACACCTCTGCGGTATCCCGAGAGACAAATGAACCAATTCTTCGTCTCAAAGGGCAAGAGTGAATCAATTTGAAACTTTTTGATATACTCGTGTGTGAGGGAGTGGTTTTGGGGTTAACGCATCGCGTCACCTTCGGCATGCAGACCGGGGCAAAGAGAGGGTCTTGCAGAATGACCACACGGCCACCGACCCGAGATGGCGCCTCGAGGATGCGGACGTCAAAATTCGCTGTCACGAACCTCGCAAAGGTAGGGTGTAAACATCTGTTGTTGCACGGAGGATCAGTGAAGTCATCTCCGTGGGCTCTATGTGACTACTTGACTATATACAGAGAGTCTCTTTGTCTGTATGCCTAGATCCCTGTTTCCTGGCATTCGCCCTCTTTAGTTCGTAGCCTGCTACGAGGCCCGACATACCCGCGCCAACAATAGTGACCTGCGATGTGTGTTACTGGGACGCCTAACAAGGGTTTTCTGTATGGGTTGATGGTCCTACTGTGGTTCCCGAAGGTACTGCCTGCAAACGAGGACCATTGATGAGATCTAGGTATGTTTTTTCGTCTTGTACGCTTTCGTCTACTATGACGGTGTCTTTGTCGTTGTTGTTGCCGTTGCCGTCGTCGTCGTCGTTGTCATCGCTATCGTCATCTTCGTGACATGGAGATTTCAGCGCCTCATGGCCAATCCCCCACAGCTCCTTACTATCCAAAATGTATCACATCCAGATAATCCCTCTCCTCCTTGCCGAATTTCAGAAGAAAGGCCAAAAAGGGGCTCGGTCGCGGGGGATGTGACATCTCCGTAGGCGTGTGGAACAATGCCGACACTCAGAGGTAATTGGGACGCCATTGTGGTGTTGCAAGCTTCAGGATAAATGTCAGGATAATTGGTTACAGTGACCCTACGGGGTAGATCTAGTAGACCTTCGTATATATATATGACTGTAACCCCCTTATATTGGGAGGTTCAGGAATTAATTGATTACTCTATTAAGCCCAACTACGTCTCTGATAGCAAGCAGGCCTCTCTATTCATTCTGGAGCACAATCACCTGACAATAAAATTGAGTAATGTATCATATCTGTCTGGACTTAGGGAGATGTTAAGAGGAGACTTGGATGGGAAGGAGAGAGACATATATAATGGTGCAACTGCACCTAAAGAATCGAGATGATCTCTTACATCAGCGAATATAGTAGGTGGGATTGAACGCAATGTAATATTTCAGCCACCTCTTTTCCCCGACTAAAGAGAATGGCACGCCGGAGCATTGTTCGACCGGAATCCAGTATCAAGTATGGAATCAAAAGTGCACTTTTGAGATATTGGTGAATACTGGATTGTGATTGCAAGACCAGTACGCGAGCTTACGGTGTATCGCTATTCCCCTCCAATTGGAACCAATCTCTTGCACCATCATATATGCGCTGGGTCACAGATGACAGCTGAATGGACCAGACTGGGCGATTCAAATCTTCTTGTTTATTGAAATATTCACGAGTGACCAATGTCAGGAACTCTAGTAACATCGTAAGCCTGACCTGAGCAACACATAATGGTCGAAAGCTCGGATATGACTATGCCCCCGGCAAATTCTACCTGACGATGAGACTTTCGAGGATTTATAATTGATCGTAAAATACTTACGGAAAGCCACGGACGCCGGTCGACGAGAATAATTTCATATTCACTTTGCTTATGAGAGTAGTTGTTCGGCCACCCGTATCAACAAATGGGGGGTTTTAATGGGATGTAATCGATTTGGATAAGCTGTTTATATATGAAGGCCAGCTATGAACTTCTTGTAAATTTGTTAAAGAAAGTGACAATCTGATCTGTTGTCAACGCCTGTAACTCCTTGAAATCTAAAGGTTGGTCCAGGGTTAGCTTGGTCCCATCTATATTCCGAGTTACCTAGCTTGTAATCCGAACCAGCGAAGTTAGCTTTGTCAGTTCCCCCTGTATGATTTAGACCTCGTATGCCTTCTCGTTGCATTGAGGGCTCTATTCATTCATCTTATTCCGTGTCCCATGGCCATACATAATCTCTGCAAAGATTTTGCTTTCAAGACAACCATAGCATTATAACGCCTGGAAAAAGATAGAGATTGACGCTATTAGAGAGTGAAAAGGCCAAAAGGTTGAAGTTAGCTACGGATAAGCATATATAGAGCGAGCGCGCATCGTTGTAGAAAAAGGAAGGGTGGGTGTTACATGGGCTGAAGGTCTCAACATGTATATTACGGATATATATATCAGCACTACAAATTGGCCATGATAAAGAGGTATTAAGAAGTAATTCTACTAACACCAAGTAATAAACTGACTATTAACCTACTTAATCGGTTCCCATCAGTAAACAAATCCCTCAAATTCCACGATCTTATTATTTATCCTATACACATCTGTGACTTTGCGAATGTGAGGTAATCCTATAGTCATTCACCGCACTTGTAGACTAGGTACTAGGCATGATCATGAGTTTCATAGTTATTACACCCTGTGCCTTGCTAAGTACCCATCAAGTCATGGCGCGTGGCTTGACACACCTTTCCAAGAATGGGATTCCTTGTTTGGCGGAAATGTGAGCAATCGGGCCAATCAGGAGAATCCATCGCGCCACTCGATGACGTACTGGACCAGGGCGCCACACCACCCCAAGTCCTAACGTGTAAGTCGCACCATCATCGCCCACGTGTAGAAAACCTGGCTTTGGGTGTGAGATCATAGGTGAGAATTACCTACATCAGAGGTAGTACAATAGGCAGATTTCGATCTGATGACCCCAAGACTTGAAACAGTTTACATTTCCATGAATGATTCTGACGGGATAAATCGTTTATTATCATCACCTACCTTTTAACAACGAAACACCAAATTATCGAGGAAGTTTAACGAAAACGTCAAAAACCGTTAGTAAGTGCCCCGATAGCCCAGATCGATAACCAGACTCTGCTAGAAACCCAAATCCCGTACCCAAACCAACGAAAAAAACCAACTAACACAAAATACCAGCAATGGCCAACACCACGCCCCCGAGAACGAGCAGAAGAAGCAAACGACAGTGGAATGGGCCAAAGAGAAATACAACGAACAATACGACGCGTGGATGCCATGGATCGAAGACACGTTCCTGAAGTACTTCACCAAGGACAACCGAACGAGCTACGTCGCGCGAGGTGCGTCTTCCTTGCCCACCTCTCTCCTTCCTCCCTCTCATCGTGCTAACAAACACACACACCAAACAGACGGACTCGACAAGACTAAAGTCACAGGCGTCGAGCAGGTCGACACGCTGCAGGACAAGACGAACGACCTCGCCGCCGGCCAGCTGGGCCAGGGCGGGCTCCTGCAGCCCGTCGGCGACATGGCCTCTGCGGGCATGAAGGCCGCCGACCCGCGCCCGAAGAAGAGCGAGAAGAACAAGAAGGGTTCCAATATCCCTGTGGTTTCTAGCCTGGGCCTGTAGAAAAGAAGAGTTCACTGGCACTCCCTAATCTGGCTGCGATGAGAGATAATGAGGGCTCGCGATCACTATGGAATTAATGGTTGCAGATCAATACGGGAATATGTATCGAAAGGTGACTGGGGAATACAAGAGGAAAGGCGTATGGTGTATAGGATCTTGGCCGTATTTAAGTAATCTACAATAATATTACGATATCTCCTTACCTGCAACACTTTGTTATACACTTCTTGAAATTGTGCGAAAATGCACGGATTATAGCCCTACCCTAACCGTCCCAGAAAGTTATTTAGAAGGCTATCATAGCCTATAATCTAATGGTCCCAATGACCATCATTGACCGTTTGAAATTATATATTTCATTCATTTAGTTTGGCTATATATAAATGCAAACACACAGATCAAATCGCCCCAGCGTACAACATACTATCTCAGACTCCAGCTTAAGGCCCGGGAACTCTGCTTAACATAAAGAATCAAATATGCGCTAGAATAAACTGGACCGCTTAAACCTCGAAAAGGAGAGCAGGAACATGGAAGACAACGTTGACCCGGAATGAAGATCTAGAATGCAGGTTAAACAACTGTATGGGGTCTCGAATAAAAATGCTCTAGATAGCAAGTGAATGATGCCAAACACAACGCATATTCTAGTCTAGAGATCTATGATGTGCGGGACTCGACTGCAGATTTGATAGCTGTAGTGAAGATCGTTAGCCTCTACTATGAATTTCTCAACAATGAAAGGGATACTCACCATCGCAAGTAACTTTGGCATCGCCGAAAAGCATTCTGGTTCCAGGCATGTAGAACATAGGATTTGGAACATCAGCTAAAGGGAGGTTTATGTTAGCATGTGACTCAATGTAGATAGTAAGCTGGGGGGGAATTACCGTAACCAGAGGCCATGCCTCTCTTCATGACAACAACCTGCTTGCTCTTCCATGCGTGCAGGACAGGCATGCCAGCAATAGGGCTACCAGGCTCAAGAGCAATGGGGTTAACAGTATCGTTTGCGCCAATGACTAGTGTAACGTCCGTGTCGCCAAAATCGTCGTTAATTTCGTCCATTTCCAGCACAATATCATAAGGGACACTCGCTTCCGCAAGAAGTACGTTGCATTGCCCTGGCATACGACCAGCAACTGGATGAATGGCAAAGCGTACGTTAATACCCTTGGATCGTAACATCTTGGTGATTTCACTTATGGCGTATTGTGCTTTAGCGACAGCCATGCCGTAGCCCACAACGATAATCACGTTCTCGGCATTCACAAGCGCTTCTGCCGTCTCGTCAACATTGGTTTGTACCACAGTGCCTTCTACCTTATAGTCTGTTGTCGCAGGCGCTGATATACCACCAATAAGACGTTGGTAAGCGACCGGTTCATAGCAACACACATAATGTAAGAAAGAATGGATCCGGATACGCCTATGAGGGCACCAACGGACGTAAGTAACGGGTTTTCCAACATGAATCCTTCAGCTACCAAGGCGAAACCACTGTACGCGTTGAGGACGGTAATGACAACGGGCATATCCGCCCCGCCTATGGCAGATGTTGTGGTGTATCCCTTGGCGAAGGAGAGAATTGTGTTGGCTCCTAGCGCACAAGCGGCGATCATAGGTGATCCAGGCGCCATAGTGACAAAAGCACCCATTGTCGCGATATTTGTGGCCAGCATGCCGGAGTTGAGCGCATGTCTTCCTCGGAAAATAAGAGGCTTTGATGACATCTTCCCAGCCAGCTTCATGAAGGCCACGATGGACCCAGTAAAAGTGATACCACCTATGAGTACGCCCATGTAAGCTGTCACTAGATGTAGAGTAGTGATGTGGTCGAGACTACCCATGACACTGCCAATACTTGTAAGCACTGCTGCTAGACCAACAACCGAGTGTAGTGCAGCAACTGTTTGAGGCAGATCCGTAGGGTAATTCGCTTCCCAATGATGAACCCGAGAATACTACCAATCGTAGCGAGAGTCCCGAATTGGGTGAGTACCTCAGGGCTAAAGCCAGCAGCAAACAGTGAAGCCAGTACACCCGAACTGACACCAAGAATACCGAGCAAGTTACCCATTCGAGCCGTAGATTGGGCAGCTAGACCAAGAGGGAGCTGATGCATAGTATGGAGCTCACTAAATAGCCGGCTTGCACAAGTCCAGCGGCGCCCGTGGAAGCAGCGGCAAGGAAGCCCCACCAAAGAGGACACCAGGTACAGCCACAACCAAGGGTACTCAGGAGGGTCAGTCGGTCCTGAGGCACGTCAATATAGCCCTTTTACGAATTTTTAGAAGTCTGATTTCAGATACGTACTCTTAAACATGTCAAGCATTCTCTTCGTAATACAAAACCGCCGGATACGTTGACGAAAGCCAAAAGGACAGATGCGGCACCAAGGGCTTGAGGGATAGTTCCTGGAAGATATCCACCTCCCATGACAAAAAGCCACCAATACCAACCATTCCTATGTTATGTTAGATTTGACGAAACTTTCTCTAGGCTTTACGTACCAGATATAGCATTAGTGACACTCATCAATGGCGAATGGAGAGCGGGCGTGACGCCCAAACGACGCGGTATCCAACAAGAGAGGCGAGCGCAAAAGTGAAAGCGTTTCCCATGAAGAGCGGTCCAGTTAATTGCCGAGAGCTAGAGCAGTGCCCATTCCAGCAGTTACGCCAGCAACATCTCGCGATGTTTTCTGGAAAGGCGTCAGGGCGACTACTGCTTCCTCAGGTTTAGGAGCAGCTTTGGGCGCAGGAGCAGGAGGCGGAGCAGGACGAGGCGCGGTAGGTAAGATGTCACCATTTAGAGTCACAATAGATCCACGGACTACCTCATCGCTCAGGTCAATACCGAAGGATTTGTCCTGAGGTGCCATCGACAGTAGTAACTTCACGATGTTGTTCGAATACAGTGTTGAGGATTGAGTAGGCAACCTCGATGGTAAATCCGTGTAACCTGTGCGATTTAATAAGTAACAGACCATTTTACGCGATGTATACTCCTTACCAATGATTTTCACATCGTTATAAGTGACCAGTTTTCCAGGTTGTGTTTTTTCACAATTACCGCCTGCTTCAGCCGCCAGATCCACGACCACTGAGCCGGGTTTCATAACATTTAACATATCTTGAGTGATTAATTTCGGGCGGGACGACCTGGAATCAAAGCAGTGGTGATGATATATCGACATCCTGAGCTTGCTCCTTGAACAATTTCATTTCAGCCGCGATGAACTCTGGGGACATTTCCTTGGCGTAACCACCTGCTCCAGACCATCTTCTTCGATTTCAACCTCGATGAATTCAGCGCCGAGAGACTGGACCTGTTCACGAGCGGCGGATCGCGTGTCAAAGCCGCGCACAATAGCACCCATTCTCCTGGCAGTAGCGATAGCGCTCAAGCCAGCGACGCCGGCGCCAATCACTAATACCTTGCATGGTGGAATTTTCCCTGCTGCAGTAACTTGACCTGTAAGAAAGCGACCAAAATTATTTGATGCTTCGAGCACGGCTTTGTAACCTGCGATGTTGGCCATAGAACTCAGAGCGTCAAAGACTTGAGCCGCGAGATACGTGGAACCATATCCATAGCAAACGAGGTCACCTTGCGTGCTGCAAGGCGTTGGACAATATCCTTGTTCTGGGCGGGCTGCAGGAACGAGATGAGAGTAGCGCCCTCCTTCAGGCGATCGATCTCTGCCAAGTTCGGGCCACGGACTTTCAGTACGATGTCGGCGGCACCCCAGACGGCACCCGGTTCAACGATGGTCGCACCGGCCTTCTCGTATGCCTCATCGAGGAAGTCGGCCTCAGCACCGGCACCTCGTTCTACGATGACCTTCCCAAAGCCCTTCTTTTTCAGCAGCGCTACATTTTGGGGTGAAATAGCCACTCGACGTTCGTTGGCGAACGTCTCGCGCGGAACACCGACAGTGAGGTTGGCATAGGGTACCGACGAGGGTTCGACAACAGTCGAGTACGAGGTGATTGGAATTGTCCTGGCTGCAGGAGTCGGGTTGGCAACAAATCGCTGTTTCGGCACTGCAGGAAGCACGATGGGTTGCTTCGCATAGGTACTGTTCCATCGGCGACGAAGGCTGCCGGCAGTGGCGGGAGCAAGAGGCGTCAAATCTACGCATGGCGTTGTCTTAGCACCAATGATGGCAGAGAAGCAGGATACATTTCCAGGGGAATTACCTAGCAAACGCGAGACGGCTCTGCGCGTCAGCTGCTGTGTCGCACGGGGAGAGCCATGATTAGCGACCAGCGCCGGGCGGGAAAAAGCAATGGGAATCATGTTGGCGATATCGAGCAGCAATAGCCGGGGGCCATGCAGTCAGCGACAGAGCCTATACAATCTCCCACACCTTGTTCATGCGAGCCGTTACATCCCAAAAGCAAAGTTAGGAAGTATAAGGTAGGAAAGAGGTAAAACAGTGGGAAAAGCAGGGACAAGTGAGGCTTAGAATAACACTGTTTTGGAGGGTACAGGAATGGAAAGAGAAGAGGGAGCCCAGCCTTCACATAGACAGGCCATAGGGTTTGGGGAGACAGAACAAGAGGAGGAAGGAGAAGAACCGCAAATGAGGCGCATCCCGTCCATCCCACCATCCACCACCATCCACTCCAATAGGCAAGTACATGCTCCTACGACTGCCTATCAACGGTACCTGCCCCCAGTCCGCCCCAGATCTGCCCCGAACTGCATATGTACCCAGCTACCCCCCTTCCAACCCCTCTGGCTAGTTTGCTATGAGCACATAGACAGCATGTGCGAGTCCACGCGATCACCAACTCTGACGCTTGTAACCCGTCTGTTCTTCCCGCCCAGTCACATCCCTGCCAACCCGCATCCGAGGCGGCAGCCGGTTGATCTGGGAGTTTGGGTGGATTTGGCAGGTCCATTGTGATCCCGGCCACTCGCTTGGCTTCAGCGGAGGTAGGTAGAGAGTACGACGTCAATGGAGGGGTACCATCACAGTGATGCATCTGCGGTGTTTTCGGCCCTTGCAATATAGCCGTAGTGATTGCGAGACGCTGTAGCTGTCGTTTCTTTAGGCAGGTGAGCGCTGCTTAAATGATGCAAACTGGAATAGTTTGGAGTTTATGTACTGGATCCTTAAAGCTCGCTAGCGCATCGCACTAAGGAGCCTGGCGGGGGACCCCCATATTCTGGAATGCGGGGAAAGTGGACCAATCCGGGTCCTCGTTAGCGCCCATCGCCTGATCGTCAGACCAGTAGACAGCGAGACGCGTAACATTTCGGGTCATTGAGGATCGAGGACTCAGCTGTTACAGATGCGACTATGTAATTTGTTTACAATTGGAGCACACTTCTTCTAATGTCACGGATGAAACAGAGAAATAAACAAAAGCGAATAAAACGACGAACCATGTTTCTGTGGGTAATACGTGGACATGCTGGGGTTGATTGGCGTGGCAATCCAAACAGGCGAGGCGAGGCGAGGCGAGGCGAGTAGTCGATGGATCATGTTGGCGATCCTTCACCTATGAAATGAGGGACGCTCAATGCTACCTGGAAATGTTCTCGTACGTTAATGAATAGAGATATAGAGCCATTGTCCCGAATAGGTATTCGAAAGATAGCTTCGAGATATAGCAAAATTCCGAAACAATTCGAATACACTACTAGAGGTTATAGATACTCACCGTAGAGTGAAATTGAAGCTTGAAAATAGCCCCCAACATTGGCCACATCGTCACACTTGTCTCCAAAACTCATCTCACTTCAGTGACACTCGAAGATGGGTTAATCCGGGTTGTCTGAAACAGGAATGTAATACAGAAACAGGCCGTGATCAAAAGCTGGTATTTCAAATCCAATTCAAGATTGAGACTACAGTGGTTTTCTATAGTTGCATTCACGATCTATTCTATATATGCGACTAACATTGAACTCAAGTAATGCGCACTAGCTCAATTGGAATACGGTAATTCTTGTCCCTTTTCAGGTAAGATCGCTTTTTATGCACTTCTAATACACAACCTTGAAGGAACGTTGAAGAAGTTCATTAACACCTCTTTTCATGTAAGTTAGAATTTAATAATATGCCATAGTCGGGGCTGTTTGATATGAGGTCATATCATTCTACAGTAATGTCCATGCGAGTAGGTATCTACCTACCTAAGCCACATGAGTATGGCAAGAAGATAATCTTTAGTCGTTTGCGCCTTTTCCCGAAAAGCCCTCGGTGGAGGTTCGGGTTAGGGAAGTCAGACGTTATAACTGATGAGAAAGTGAGAGAAAAAAAAAAAGCCTCTTCCGGCCGGTCCCGCGAGAACCTATAGGTATTCGGCAACTCTAATCTTGGAGCTGCTCATGTTTTAGCGAATTGTAAAAGACCTCCCCATAGATAGATTCGGCATGCACTCTTTACATATATGAACCCAAGGGTACTATCACGATGCAATTCTGATTTCATTAAATTTCATCAAGACAAACATCGAGCTGTCTTACCTCAGGGTAGGTAGACCCACACTAGCTTGACACGACCTTATGGCGTCACCATCTAGTACACCTAAAATCAATCTATACACAAACATCCGACGGGCCAGCCACCGGCCAACCTCGTCTATTTCAAAACTCAATCGATAGCAATTGACAGAAGAACTATTGGCTTCTGACAAAACCCCCTACGACGTAAAACCAATTCAATCGAGATATCCTATACCGCACGCATTAACGCCCTCCGTCCCACAACCTTGTAAGTGAGCTAAGGGAGACCGATAGCGTGATTGAAAAAAAGATAAAAAAAAAGCTAATAACACATCTAGTATTCTTCTCGATCTCAAAGCTCGAAGACCTAGCTAGCTAGCATCATGCCGCTCGCCTCTAGAATCTTCGCCCAGCGATCCGCGGCCCTCCGGACGCTGACGAGAAGACGAGCCGTGCGCGCGCGCCCGCCGTACGTCTTGCCCGCGACGAGGAGAGGGTATGCCAGCGCGCACGGCGCAGCGCAGACGTCGAGCGACATGCCCTGGTAAGCACGCGCGTAGCACTACACTCCTCACCGCATTCCCTCAGCGAAACCCTTTTCCGCCGAGCCGGGGGAGGGGGAGGGGGTGGGCAGATCGACCTACAGCTCCGAGACCTCCGATAGAGGAATCCGGCGAGAAGCATATGGACACATACGGCATATATACAGCACAAGCAGCTAACACAACCTTCACACCTCAGGCTCGTGGGCTCCGTAGCCTTCACAGCACTCGGCCTCGCATACTTAGTCTCAACAAGCCCTGCGACATCTAGCGCCGGCTACGGGCCTGAGTCTGCTGACGCTGCGATCTCTGCGCACTACGAGGAGAAAGCTGAAGCCCGGAAATCGTCCGAATCAAATCACGACGATGACAAGCAAGAGGACGGAAAATCCGAAGCTGACGACGACGACGACGACGACGACGACGACGACGACACACCCAAGGGCGCAGCAGACCCCAACGCGCCAGGCAAGGCGTCGCAGAGCGGACAGAACGTGCCGCCTCCGTCCGGCGACAACGCCGACCTGGCGAGCAAATGGGACGAGAAGAAGCAAGAGCAAGAGGAATCCAAGGAGACGGTACGCCCCAACGCCTCTTATGATTTTCTTACTTGCCCTACCCCCTTGGTTCGAAATAGTTGTTTGCGGGATGTGGAAATAGCTAACCTCTCTCTCCATAGGCTAGGGCGGGCGAGACAAAGGCAGCAGCCAGTTCTTCCGAGACGCCCAGCAAGAAGACGCAAGCTGAGGACCCCCGTGAGGATCCGCAAAAGGGCGAAGGCGAGGCTGTCCAGAAGGGTAGTTCCAAGGATTGAATTACAACAATCCGTGGTGTACGGTAGTGTACTATAGTGTAAGTTGCCAAGAGGGTCCGTTTGAATCCAAGGCAGATCTCAGTCAGGGCTGAAAGCTCTAGGCCTGGGGCGGTGATTTGGATTTGGTGGGTGTAGCGTTTGCGAAGTTCCTTTGTGAAGTTCTTAAAACCTAAGGAGTATAATGAATAGATTAGATCAAGACATAGTGTGCAACATAGCTCGCTCACAATCTCCCATCAAGATTGCCACTAGATAGATCTAGAAGTTTCAGCCAATATAAATTCTCTGTTCTCAATTTAATTTAGTTATATCATGTGGTGGAAATATTTCATTCCCAGCTTGATTGCTCCATTCTATTGACTTACACGGCACGTGGCCGATGCCACAGTTAGTTATTACAATAAGAATCATGGGAAGACACCAGAACTTCTGTGCCTCCTGAGAGCCCCTAAAAACCACAAAATGAAGCAAGCCATCCCGAGCGAGCCAAGTGGCAACGGCTGTATATGCAGCACATCTGCAGGGGCTATTGTTTGATCTTGCTCCCTTCCATTGACGCCTGAACGTCCTTATACCATCCGATACTATGCAAATGTGATGGAAACGCGTAAGCTGGACAGCGACGCGGTGAGGATACAAAAGAAATTTAATTCTATGCCTTGGTGTCAGAGTTGAGTTCCTGTGGCGCCTGCCAGGTTGATGTGATTCTACAAACATCTAGCATTAAAGATGCTGAAGGAACCGGTGTCCAGCCGAAATGTCGGTAACGTAAAATAACTGGAGCGGAATGTTCCACTCGGTTGATAGAAAAAACCTCGCGGTTTTGGAAGATAGCTTATTCGTAGGCGGCCGTTTAATTCATAAGGAGACAATTATTTGTGTTTACGGCAGCCTGGAGTGCTCGTATAGCTGTTATCACGACTACAAACTGGCATTGTTGAGTCGACGCTAACAAGATTGGTAGAGTAGTAAGGGCTCGCCAACATTCTCGATCTCGGGTATTGTGCATTTCAAATCAAACGCTTTAGAAAGAACGATCTTGAATATCTGCAGAGAAGGTTAGAGCAACCCCTATCAAGTTTCCGCCACCGAGTACAATACCTTTTGAACGTTGATACTATGGCTAGTACTGCTGAAAATCAGCGATGCACGCATGGCCTTGGCGAACCGTCGTGCCTAGAAAACTGGTTAGCAGAGCGCGTGGTTGTGTTTTAATGGGACGGCATACCTGATTTGAGATCTCCTCTTGCTCCTCCCGCGAGAAATTGACAAAATGATCATACTTGGTGCCAACCAAAACCGGAATAGCTGTCTTGTTGAACCCCCGTCCTTGGCGATACCACTCCTTGATGCTGTTGAGCGTGCTTTTCCTCGTGAGGTCGAACATGAATAGAATGGCTACCGCATCGTTGCAGACAAGGGGTAACATGTTGACGAATTCCCTCTGGCCTCCAAGATCCCAGATACTGAACGTGATTTCGGTGTTGCGGATGCTGATTGTCTTCTCCATGAAGTTGACGCCAAGCGTCTGGATGTAATCTTCGTCCCAACTGCCTTCGACGTATTTCACCATCAGTGATGTTTTGCCGATCTGTGCGTCGCCTACCATCCCAACCTTGATGACAACCTGGTTACGCGAACTAGCTTGGTCGGCACTATTGCTACCACGGTCACTATGCGCGGTTTGCCGATCGCCGCCAGCGCCGGAGCCAGAGAGACCAGAAGGCGGTCTTGATATCGATTGCGCATGAGAGGTAGACGGAGGTGTCTCGTATCGCGCGTTGGGGTCCACCTCGTCGGGGTTTTGAGTGTTCGCTAAACCCTGGTCAAGGGACTGTGACTGTTGATGGTATACTTCATGCCCATTCTGAGTGGGCGAAGCGTCAAGGCCCCCTTCAATGTCGCCAAGCGTGTCGTCAAGATGTTCTTGGGGGGCCCGGGAACCGGGGCTGTGTGGAAATCCTGCTCCATGGTAGGAAAGGTGTCGTGGAGCTGATCCGAAGACCCGACAACAGGAGTAGACGAATCCACGGTGAAAATCTACCCTGGGGGACCCAGGATGAGAGTCGGTTGACGGGATGTATAGAAGATTTCGTTTGGTCGGGGTCGAAGTCGCGGTCTGGGGCTACACTTAAGGGTTCGTAGAGTAGCAGCGTAATTTGTGACAGGGCCTCACGTAAACGCCGAGATGTGTTCAACGTGGGTTCCAGGCGCCTTAAGAGGTGTGTCAGTAGGTACGGTAGCCTGAGGATGCGAGTGTGGATTGGAGCTTGATGCAGCAAGGGGCACAACCAGGCTGTGGGCTAGAGCTGTACCTCAAATTGAGCTACGGCTCCCGAGACAAGGCCTGAGAGAAGAATAGCGAAACGAAAGGCCCGAAATACAGGCAATCGGAAAGGTACCACGTGAGAGAAAAGGAAGGGAGAGGGCTCGAATCGTGGTGATGCCTCAGGCCATGCTTGACCCCAGGACTCAGAGCAGAGCAAAGCAGAGCAGTATGATGTGAACACGGACGTACCTCAACAAGGCGCGGAAAAGAAGAAGGGAGTGCCGGTAGTGAATAGAATGGGATTGTGACGCTGGCACCCGTTCCTGGTCTAGAGGCTAAGGTATCAGGTAGCCTGAGATGGTCTGGGAGGAAGACGCAGAGTTGGAAGTGGAAGTGGTGAGGTGAAGGGGACCACTGGCTTATAATTATACCTCCTACTTAGGTACCTACCTACTGGAACCAGCGAAGGGCGGGGCGCCGATTTAACGACAATCGAACGAAACGACCGGCGGGAACTGCTGCGGGGATATAAGACAAGAACACGGCACGGCACACAAGACAATGAAACTGAACTGAACTAAACTAAACTAAACTAAATGATACTACTTGCACTATACTAGACTACTACAGTACTGTTTAGTAAGTTGTAGATTCCGGGAAGATGGAAGACGGCAGATGGTAGACGTGTAGGAGTCAACATGGGATGGGCCAGGCCAATGCCATTAGGCGCGTGTTATTGTTAGTTATGCCCAGGCCTTTGCTTTGGCGCGTCAGATTGTTTTAATACTGTAGTTGAACCCGTTGAACCCGTGTACTTCTACCAATGGGGATGGAGGCCCGCAACCACGGCTACAACTCTGTCGAATCGACCAATTTGATGGTACACATACTTATGTCTCTCCTCGGAATCGATGTTGCGTGATGGTCCTGCCATTGGTTACGTTGTCCTACGACCGTTCGACTCAGCATTTGGCATAACCGCAAATGGGCGAATGAGATGCAAGGACGAGCCGGATTCGACCTGCAAGCCAGACGCGACACGCGAGGTGCGAGGTGCCTCAATTACTCTATTGACCAGTGGCAATGTATAGCTACATTGGCTAGCCATCGTGTATCAGTTAGATATAGTATTGTTGAGCTGGGAGGCACTTAATCTGGCGCATCCAGTAGAAAGCAGACGAGAACTCGTTATATCTTACATCGTGCAGCCCACAACAGCAACCGATGCGCTCATTTGTTTTTTTGCGAGGGTGCCTACATACCTAAGGTATAAGCACAACTCGGTTTAGGCGGCGATGTCTGCTTGTTGATTTAGGCTACGTTTTGAGTTGTCAGGGGTTCCGCCATTCAGCTTCATCGATCTACTTGTACAGCAGTATACCACATAAGTACTTTATCTACGAATCGTCGGCTGCCTGCAGCAAGATGCGATACCAATGCAATGACGAGGGGAAGTAGCTTGCACAATGCCTACCTAGGCACCTACCTTATGGACCCCAGGCAGTTGAACAACCTAGACCACAAAGCGGGAAAGGTTGGGATGAGATGAGCGCGCTGCTTGTTCTAACTGTGGCTGATGCTCTCTCACAAGCCACATGTGAACGGCTACTTAGCCACAAAAACGTCTAACCCCACACCAGACCCAGACACATACATGCATGAGGAAGACGAGGGGCAGAGTACCTGAGCTGTGATTGGCTCATTCCACACTATTAGCCCGCCCTGCTCTCTACATCTCAATCTTCCACATTTACACTGTAAATTCCTATTTAATTATAAAGCCAGCACAGTATAAAGCTCTTATCCGGGACAACTCGGCTTAAAACCCCTGTCGACTGGCGGTTTTGGGGCTAGGGCGTTATCAATGATATCAATTTCCAACTCCGTCGAACACTGGTGAAATCATACCACTACGTCCACCGATTTACGATCCCACCAACCCTCGCCAGCCCTTCGCGTACCACCATGGCCTCAATTGCGCGGTGCCTACGGGCAGTTCGGCCCTCGACGTTATCCCGTCTCTCCCAGACCCCTTGGGCACAGTCCAATTGGCAAGCGAGTTCTGTCCGGACCTTCTCTGCATCTCCGATAAGTAAGCTCTCCGATGTCGCCATTCTCCAAATCCTAATCCTGTGCAAGCGCCCGCCTACTTTTGTCTTTCTCGTAGGCGAAGGTCAAACCATGAGGGCTGCAGGTGCAAAGAGATAATCTTGACAAAATTGCATTGAGCGCGCACCCATGAACTAACCCACATTCCCGCACAGGAGATATCCGAAAGTATACCAAGGACCACGAGTGGGTCGACCTAAACGCCGACCAAACGGCGGGCGTCATCGGCATCTCCGAGTACGCGGCTGAGGAGCTGGGCGACGTCGTATACGTCGAGCTGCCCGAGGAGGGCAAGGAGCTGGTGGCTGGCGACACACTGGGCGCCGTCGAGTCGGTAAAGAGCGCCGCCGACATCAACAGCCCCATCGCTTGCAAAGTGACGGCCTCCAATATAGCCCTCGAAGAGAAGCCCGGCACTATCAACCAGGTGCCCGAGGACGACTCGCATGGCGGCGGCTGGATCGCCAAGGTCACCGTTGGCGAGCAGGGCCGCAAGGATTTCGAGAGCCTGATGGATCTGGAGGAGTACAAGGCCTTCACCGGGTCTGAAGAGCACTAGATGCTTCGGGCTTATCTCTATAAGAGGCGTTCCGTAATGGCTCTAGACGCCCGCATGCCCAACTCATGGGGAGAACGTAACGAAATACAATGACGCGACGGTAGTGGAGGCATGCATTTGATGGTTGGTTTCGGGCCTTACATACGGCTAGCGTGGGGCAAGTAAAGGTGTTGTTCAACAGAAAGAGAAAACGAACGGGCTCAACCTTGTATCATAGGCATCGCGTGGGTATTGTTTTGTTTCGGACTATGGTGGAAGCTTCCCTATAGCAAAGGGGTCTATAGAAATGGGCAGCCCTCTTATCTATCAATCAACATTTATCACTACTAAATCCTTTTCATGTGCCAATGCAGTGGTACAACGCCGCTCTTTTTATCTGCCATCAGAGTCATCATCATGAGGTTGTCGCCCTTTCATGGGCTTGGGTGCTTCATGCTTTATGCTGGCACCCACGGCTCCGCATTGTCGCGGCTTGCCTCGCGATCTGCGTTGATGACATCTAAGATGGGCTGCGCACCGTTATCTACTAACATCTGCGCAACCTTCTTCCCGAATGCGACAGCTTGCTCTCTGGTGGTGACTTCTTGGACGCTCTCGGCGTCCGCAGCCTCCGTACCCTCAATGCTAACAACACAACCCGTGAGTCGCAGCTGGTTTCCCTCCAGCCACTTTGTCTCGACCCCGATCGGGATACTGCAACCGCCTTCCAGCGTGCGCATGATGCTGCGCTCCGCCTCGATCGCCAGCATTGCCTTCTCGTCCTCGAACGGCCTGAGCAGCTCGAACATCTGTGTATCATTGGCGCGGGTCTCGATGCCAAGCCCACCCTGTCCTACGGCATACAGCATGCTACCGCCCTCCGTGTCCCTCTCTAGGTACTGCGAGATGCGGGCGTGTTTCCCCGTACGGTGCAAGCCGGCCGCGGCCAAAATCAGAACCGAGTACTGACTATCCTCGGCATCGAGCTTCTTCACCCTCGTGTCGATGTTGCCGCGCATGTCCTGGAACCGCAGCTTGGGGTAGCGGCGCCTGATCTGCGCCATGCGGCGCACACTGCTCGTGCCGACGATAGCGCCTTCCGGCAGGTCGGCGAGCGTCTTATACTTGTCCTCGAGCCCCTTCTTGACGACGACGACATCGCGCGGGTCCTCGCGCTCGGTGAAGCAGGCGAGCGCGCAGCCTTCGGGCAGCGCGGTGGGCATGTCCTTGGCGCAGTGGACGATGATGTCGAGCTCGTTGGCGACCAGCGCGGCCTCGAGCTCGTTCGTCCACAGCCCCTTGCCTCCGAACTTGTATAGCGCCGTGATCTTGTCCTTGTCGGCCGTCGACAGCATCGGGCACACCTCGAAGTCGAACGCCGGGTGCAACTTCTTGAGCTCGGCGACCACCCACTCGGCCTGCACCAGCGCCAATGCCGATTTCCGTGTGCCGACCCGTATGGGCGGTCTCTGTGTGTCGTTGCCCGAGGGCGTTATGATCGGTTGCGTAGCTGGGGTAGACATAGCGGCGATGCGAGGTGCGGCGAGGCGTGGAGGGAGAGGGAGTGAGAGCTCGTCAGTTAGTGTCGGGGAAGCTCGGCAAGTTCCAATCGAGCCAAACGTTGTCGTCGACTGGGGGCAATGGTCGATGGTTGACGGTCACACTTATTTTCTGCAGTGGAATTGAGACGAGGTGAGGCAGAGGGACAGATGGGACAGATCGGGGGTAGATTGCCACACGTGAGAAGAAGGAGGTGACGCGAAAGGGCGAGAATCGCACTCGGCTGATTGCAGAGTTGTGTACTCTTGGCGGGGCAAAAAAGGGTCGCGGGGCAAGCCGCTCTCGGTTCTCATGCCCATCCCTGCAGGAGCCAGGCTACCCTGAAATGATCTACGTGGCTGAGTCAGGTCTTCCTTCACTTCTTCCCCTTGCTACTATTCGTGCCATGTTGTATATTTGCCCTATGATGGGAGTTCGATTCCATTTCTAATACACATATTAAGTGCAATCCCGAGTTTGGTTTCTGCTCTTCACAATAGATGTACTTGTGTCATGGTGTACGCATTAGCCAAGCCATATGCGGACACGTCCTTCTACTCATGTTGACACCAGACTGAGACATTGGAACCGGCCTGTAAGAATTCCCCAAGAGTCCCGATAGTCACCGGAGATTCTCCTAAATCCCGCAGGCAGCATACAATTTCACGTGTGATCAGGCTCTTGTTGCGGAAGCTGTATATCTATGAAGCCCGAGTCGACAGTACTAGGTACGAAAGCTATCACTAGACCATAGATTATACACTCTTCGCTGATTGTTAGGGTACAATTTAATGTATGAGGCAAATTCGGCACGGATATCGGGCATTATAATGACTAACAGAAGACACTGAGGTGTCTTCACGGAAATATGCGTCATCTGTGTCCATGTGTGCTCGATCTAGCTTTGTCGATGGCGATGCAGGTGACTGCATCAGATCGCGCTATACAATACCATCGAGACTTTGGACGAAAAGGAGTCGTCAGCAACGTGATGGTGTTGCTGAAATGTATCACAGAAGTTTTTCTCCTACCATACCCTTACCGTTTCACGCTGGGGGCCTAACCTAATGAACATGCACCATTTCTTGCCATCCAGACATACGATCTCTTGTTGGGGACTTTGCGTGCCTTCGGTTGGATAAGAAGGGCTTTGTTGGGAACACGACCTTCCCGAAGTCGTGAGAGACAGAGGAGACGTCAACTCATGCTTCGCAATATATTTCCATATGTGGTTAATGGAATGATGACACGAAGGCGGATGCAAGGCTTCTCAGAATCCGTCCGCAGACGACACAGCAAGTATGACCGGGCTTCGGCGAACTGCCGTATCTTTTTAATGGCGAGTGAGTTGAAATTCTCAGTGGAAAGTGTATAATAAAAGCAACGGCGAAGCATCTAGACTATCTGGCTTTCAGCTCACGTTCGCTAGGTTTTCAAAACATCTTCACCACCCCTAAACTTCAATAGTATCAACATCATGCAGTTATATTACTTCTTGCAAGCTCTGCTCGTTACTGGGCCGTTTCGTCCCGAAACGAGCATCGCCAGGTCATTGTCACTGTCACTGCTCCGCCTACTCCAGTCGGTTCCCCTTCTGCGCCTTCACCCGTTCCTCTCTCGGCACCACGGTCCCTTGGGAACAGTCCTCAACTGTTATCCCCGCCCCATTCCGGTTCCCACTAGCCCCAGCTCAGGAAATCTTTCTCTACCACCTTTACCACCCTTGCATCCAACCACCGCGTCTGTTCCGTCCGTGTCTGGTCCCTCTGCACTGTCTGCTCCGACCGCTGTGTCCCCTGTCCCTGATCCCCTCAGTTCCGAATCTGCTGGTATTGGCGCTAAGTGCGGAAAGGGTACACCTATTGCGGTTACATGTTGACCGGAGGTGGCCATAGTACGTCCAATTACTATATTCCTATGTCATATCAGCCTAAGACCATCTTTGTTCACTCATAAAGCACTTGCTAATTTATGATGTATCCAGACTTCGCCCAGGGAGCTCGATAAGTCATATTGCAACGGTCTTCCAGACCTTTGCGCTGGCGGCAAGTATAAAAAGTGTCGATCAGGCCGTGTTCGTCTGCATGACCGACCAGCCTTCGAGTATCCAGCTCTTGTGTGCGTGCAGCGGCACATGCTTGAATAAATGCCACGAGTAATTACATCGCGCATTGCGACAAACCTTGTGTCAATATCTAGAGTGGCCTTTGCGGGGATACTTGGCGGGCGGGCGTTTTAGTAGTCACCTAGGGGGCTATTATGAACCGCTCAAGAAAAGTCGTTACAAAATTTCTGACTCAAGCAGTCACTCGTTCAAATTTGGGGGAGGAATGGAACTGGGAGGCTACGCTTCAGATTATGAGACAATTTGTGTGATATTCAAAGCCACTCATTAGGAACGACGGTTTATTGGAAGCTTTCGGGATCGAACTCGCTACTCAACAGTCACAGACGGCACATTTCTTAGGCACAAATAGAACAACAAATCTTCTAGCATCTAGGCTTACTCGTAGAGCCGGCCATCTACTAAACGTTCAACCCTACCTTTAGTCCCTAGTGCTACTTTACCCACTCCCCAGCGTGCATCTACATCGCCCAGCTGAACCTCGAGCCCTGATAGTAGCCTAGCTCTTTTGACAGCATCAAGAGTGCTTCCGTAATCTTCCGCGGTATCGATATATCTATTGTCGTACGTAAAAGCCATGACAGGGTCAAATATGTCGGGTGCTCTGACTGTATAAAGCTGCCACATGCTGACTATCCCGATACCTATGAGCAATCCAGACGAGATGAGAAGAATGACTACCCATGCAACGTTTGCTTTGTATATCATCCGGTATTGCGTGTATGTGGCGTTAGTAGAGGCTCCGATGAAGGTCGGGGTCCCTACGATATCCTTAATAGGACCCAGGATGCTGATTGGTGACTGCAACTGAGCGGGGAGAAAATTGGATATGTAACTAGTCCCTTGTGCTGGAGTATGGTCGGGGCCATACAAAGATAGGTTGGAGGGCAAGTCCACTCCAATCTGGCCCAATGTCATAAAGATCTGTGTCACGGTATTCAATAGCAAAGCTAGTCGGACCGAGAACTCCTGCGGCGCGAACTGCGCGAAGTTGACTGCTGGTGTTGGACCATCCGAGCCGTCTGGAGAAAAGTTCTCTTGCAGCGGGAATAGGGGCAGGGCTGCTGGATCTTTTATGAAGAGTTCAACGCTCAGGGGCAACCCCCAGGTCTCTGTGTGGGAGAAAGCCGCCACGTAGCCCAGCGCACTACGGCCCCAGTAATCGAATATAGTGAGATTTTTGCTCCGGTGATCCGTGACCGAAGGCCGGGTTCTGATCGCAGTACAATTACCAAACGAGCAGTCAAAGGCTGTCTCGACTAATTGTTGGAATGCTAAGCAAGACGCTTCGCTTGATTTGATTCCTTCACTAATCTTAAAAGCCTGTCGCTGACGTACTATAAGAGTTTGTGCAAATCCTGAAGTTATATTGGACTGTTGGTATCCTGCATATCCGGGTACGGCCAGGAACTCGCCAACGCGAATAGTAGAGTATGGATTAATGGCGACAGGATTCAGACATCCCGGGCAGGTAATATTCAGCACAGACGAAGAGGGGTTGTCGGAGTCATCAATCGGCTGGAAGGCTGAGCATTCAAGCGAGAGGTATGACGTTTCAATACTGAATTGCGTACGGCCCTCTGGCGGAAGCCCAACAACAGGAACCCCGACTAGCGAGCTGTAACTTTCGGGGCTCATAGTATGAGTACAATCGGGATGACAGAGCTCGTACCACCCTTCTGGACCCTTGGTTGAGTTGGCTACCGATTCGAGCCGGGGTACCTTAAGATTTCCCCAAGTATCCCTCCATCCGGATTTCTTCGTGCTGTCTTGAAAGAACGCGGCGTCCAAAGCAGCATTGAAGCCAGGAGGAAGGATATAATAAGAGCCTTGATCCAGCTGTTGCGCCCAGATTGCCGTATATAACTGGCTCAGGGGACCGTGGTCTAGATATCGTAATGGCATCGTTGTCGTACTTGTATCATTGAATTTATACAATATCCTTAATGACGCTTGACCACCAAGAGGCGAGAGGGACCAAAACAAAACAAGATAAGCTGACAAGAAAGTGAATTGATGGAGCTGGAAGGCGTTCCAAACAGTATCAAATATCGTCCTGCTATTCATGACTTGCCACAAAGCCTAATGCATATCTATCAGCTTCCAACTCTATGAGCCACTAGGCAGGGAACAATGCAGGGAAGCAGCTATAAAAACGATTCCATAATAGTCTCGACTTACGCCAAGCTTGACACCGCCCTCAACTTTGTGCCTACCTATATTGCGAAGAGCTCGGCTCACAAGGGCGCCAAAAACAATGGGAAATGTTGTTGGGCCCTACGCTCTGTCAGAAATTTCATCTATATTTATCAAGTATGAAGCCATGGGACTACCAGAGTGGTTGCCTGCTCAGCTACCAGTCCGACTTGGCTTCCAACGGATTGATTATTCAATGCGATTGCGGCAAAGGCGAGGACTATAATCCTTTAGCCGGGAGATGAGTCATTTCGGAATGGTTAACACACTAAGGAAGAGAAGGGAAACTGCTATTAGTAACATGTCGAGGCACGTCGCTCTCATCTTCTTATTAGGCGAGGATTTGGACGCTGACGGGCCCCGTGTTTGGTCCGCCCTGTTCGGTCCGTGTTTCTTGCTGGCCTGACGCTGCCTAACAAATCCGCCATCTTCGCTGATTGGAGTACCAATGCTATCATATGAAACCAAAGGCACCATTGCCGCGCTGTTGGCCTCCTGAATGCCTTTGTAACGCCTTAGCATTGCGCTGTAGAGCGGGGTGAAGGGCCGAAAGGGGTGAAAGGGGTTGAGGAAACAAGATGTCTAAGGGTTGACGGTTTGCGTGAGTGAAAACATAATCGGAGTGCTAGAGGCTTTCGGCTGACGAGGTACGAAGGATTCAGCTAAAAGTAGGACGATGCGACGTAAAGATAGGAGGAGATATTCGTGTGCTTTTAAAGTCTTGAAAAGCTATTCAATTACAACTTGTATTTTTAAGGGTTACAAGTTGTATCAATATATATAAGCTCTGGATGTTAAAAACGTCTCTTCTCACTTACCCTTCCTATTCATCTCGCTCGCCCATGTACATAGTAGTAGGCGCTTCAACTACGCGAGCTTGTTCCTTGGTAGGTGCGGGGGAGGGGCTGTGACAAGGGCTTGGGCTCAAGAGCTTGGAACAGGGGGTCGTATTAAATTAATGCTTCTTTTGGGGGCCTAAAGCTGCTTTGGTGTCCTGTTTCTCTCTCCAATGTAACTTTACCCTTTGGACTCTATTTATAAACACCTCGAAGCACAGTTGAGTAACCGATTGACTTTGCGCGGCTCTGTGGCTGATCCGTATCACAGGAGGGGAGGGGTTTTTAAGCTGTCAGCCCATGTAAATTGTCCGTGTAACGATAATAGGAGGAGGGTATTTAGGCAGTTCAAAATCAGGTCCTTAGAATTCAACAAAGTTTTTTAATTAGGAAATATATGTAAAAAATTTTTGGATGAATCATGAATTTTTATTAAAAAAAGTGCGACACCTCCGAGATTCGAACTCGGGCTCCCGAAGGAACAGGATTAGCAATCCTGCGCGTTGACCACTCCGCCAAAGTGCCTCGGCTTCTAATTTTCTGTTCCAGCTTCATTATGAAACTGAGCATTAATCGTTCAATCAATTGATCAATAAACAGAATTCGGTCCAAGTTTGAAATAGGTGCCTGCCGAGTTGATAGTATTACATAACCTGGAACTTCGACTATGTGCTTCTTTAAAACTTAAACAAACTTAGTAGAAACTTCCCTTCAAAAACTAAACAACATGAACTGTAGCAGTACCTTACGCACTAAAGTACTTATAGCACATATATAACTATGGTACATATTTAATGATCATAAAGTACTTACAACTACAAGTAAAGTGGTTAAGTTTAATTTGCGCAGATTAGTTGACCAGTTCAATGTCAAAGGAAGTAGCTATGACACCGTTGGCTGGGCGTTTTGGTGCGTTACTTAGGAACACGACCACTAATCTCCTTCCTTGGACTATCACATCCTCTAGCTTCACTACCTAGGTACGTTAGATAATCTTGTTTGGACCTCAGATTTTACCCGTATCGACGTTGCAAGCAGCCTGTGAGAGTCAGTTGTCACATATGTTCTTTCAAACAACTACAGTTTTTCAAACCATAAGGGTCTGATCGATAGAAGCCAAGCGAGAATCGTCATTCTCTGCGGGAAACGGCAAAGCATGTAGTGCCAACTGCTTTAGGGCTTTTGGATAGCTTCGATCTCTCTATCAGGGGTTTTTCTTATCATCTATAGGTATACATACAAGTAAGATAGAAGAAATTATTGAGTTGTGTCGGCGCGATGAAGAAGACACCGTACATTTTGAGCATGAAGCGGAAATCGACTTTTTCAAGTAGCTTTCTTGTTTAACTGTGGGTGAAGTGGAATTGGACTATGATTCGGATTGTGAAACTGAGATGGATTCTGCAGATCACATTCCTAGCCTGTGTGTGGAGGTAAAAAGATTGGAGATTCAGCTGGAGCCGCAAGCTGGAGACTTTGGACTAGTCTCGGAAAGCAGGATTCGGACAAACCATATCCCGTGATACCCATCGAGCAATTGGATGGCAGCCAAATTCGGGTCAGCAATGCTGAGGCTTTGTAACTCAGCTACAAGATCGATGGTGGTAAAATGCAATCGATATCAACTTGGGTAACTCCGTTGGAAGGATTAGTAAAGTTTGAATCTGGTGGAGCACTCAGTATCTTATACAGGAAAGTAAAAGGATTCGATATCTTGCCTGAACTTGGAGGGAACCTGTCCCTACGAAGCCGATGGAGTCGCAACTAAACGAAGGAAATTTTTGAGTCACTAACGGGAGAAGATGCCCTATAGCTATTTAAACGGTATATTGATATATGATTCCTAACTGGTGGCGAGTTCTGGCCGTAGAAAGAAGAAGGCTCCAAAGGCTGGCCGCATGGTACAATAGATGTATATCGATTCTTACGGCAACGGCTTCATGCGAGTTAGTAGTAATTGATCAACAGCTAATTTTCCCCTAGACTTTGCGCTTAGATGCTCATTGCAACTACCCTCCTATTGCGATCTGGAAAAATTACTTGCCAGGAATCAGATATAAGCACGGCAGCCTTATTGCATTGTTTACGAATCTTAGAACGGTAGTGTCTGTTCGTAAACATGGAGATATTCCTGCTACTCGCGAGGGTAAAAGGCAGTTGAAGCAGTGCCGGGTATAAACTTTAGGGTGCCTCTTTGAACAATATTCTCGAGGCTCTCGACTGGCTCTAGAACTAAGAAGAAAGTCGGCAGATATTTTGAGTAGAAATGGAACTATTCAGCTTTCGCCAAACCAAGACATGTAGAGGGGCCTTGGAGGTTGGGTGTTCCGGATCTCATCTATTGACACAATTCGAGACTGACGGGGTCGTGTGAATCTCACAGGTCTCAGGCCTTCAGCAAAGACCGAGATCGACCACGGATATGAGCAACCTTCGGATACATAAGTCTACAGTAGCCCGCGATGTTGTAGTATGGATACGAGGCTATTTCAAATATAAAAGGAACAGAATCCTCCCGCCTGGAGATTTAGAGAAAGATAGACTCTCATTCCAAGCTGTTTTTACGTTAGGATACAAAACCTGGTTGTATATTTAGCCTCAAACGAGTAAAAGAGGATCTGAAAGGCTTTCGAATAACCTACGGACCCAGTTGTCTATACGAAATTGTTAGTAAACTGAAATCTATCTCCAAGCCATTCCTAAAGCTCTTGTTATAAGATTTATAAGACCTAGGCAGTGAAAATAGCAGAAATAGTAAAACTAGGACTGTATCACGACAATGTTGAGGTTGGAAGATAGGCAATGCCCTGAGGAAACCTCGGGGCTTAGGAGGTCGCGGGCTTACATTACTTCGTAACATAGGAAACTTCTAACCATAGTTACCGAAATATTTACTTCTTCGAATCGAGCGAGTGTGAGTGGGGCTGCTGCTGACGAACTCAGATATAACAACCCCAATATAGCAAGCAACGTCATCTCTACCGCGGCGAATTCCGCGGAAGAATTAACTTATGCAATATAACCCGCCTATATAGACAACCAATCCCTTTGACATGAAGCGAAAAGCGGGTTATGAGGGGTCTGGTCGAGATCCCACATGTGTCGCGTGTGCTGCAACACCAATACCACACCACCGTCCGCCAAGATTTGACGTTCGGAGGCATCAAATTTCATGCGTAAATAGCAGTTGACGCCGATGGCATGGGGTAAAATGCCCGTTTTGGAGACCCCCGTACTGACCTCGCTTAGAGGTGGCCGACAAACGACCGGGAGCCAAGCCACGGAGCTGGACCTTTGCCGATAGACTTGCCTATGAAAGGCGTCTAACTATTGGGGGGGCCTTGACCACCTTAGCTCAAACCATGAAAGAGAAGGCCCAGCATATACGATTCTCTGGCCCGGGCACCTCTATGACCTCTTTGATATTCCTGGTTCACGGCCTTATTCGGCTCAACTGGGTCGGGCCTTCTACGATGGACGACGGCGACGGTAACGGTGATATTGTCGATCTGGGTTGAGCATTGAGTAGAAGGGCGGATATTTCGTAGTATATAATTAGGGAAACTCTCGACAAGCTTTAGGGTGAAGAGAGAAATTAAGCACGGCAAATTCAAAGCTTCTTCACTTAACCCAGAGCGATCTTCAGCGACTTGCTCAGACATTCCAAGCAATTTGAATTTTAATAGCTAAGGTGACGATGAAGACACAGACTTTGGCGATAGCCGCGGGCCTGGCCCCTCTCGTCGCAGGACACGGGTATCTCACGACACCGAAAAGCCGTACCCGTCAGGGAAGCGAAGTAAGTAATTATATTCATATTCATCTGAACGAATCAAAAGCCCGCAAAATGTAAACCAAACCGGACAGCTGCTAACAGACATTTTCCCAGGCCGGAACGGACACTTGTCCCGAATGCACTATTCTCGAGCCGGTGAGCTCATGGCCCGATCTCGACGTGGCACCCGTCGGTCGTAGCGGGCCGTGCGGGTACAACGCCCGCGTGAGCACCGACTACAACCAGCCATCAGCCGAGTATGGCTGGGGAATTGACCCGGTGGTGACTTACACGGCAGGCGACACTATCGACGTGGTATGGTGCGTTGACCACAATGGGGATCACGGAGGAATGTTCACGTACCGTCTGTGCAAGGACCAGACGCTTGTGGACAAGTTCCTCGACCCGGACTACCTGCCGACAGACGCAGAGAAGCAGGCCGCGGAAGACTGCTTTGACGAGACATTACTGAGCTGCGGGGACGTGGACGGGCAGACGTGCGACTTCAGCGCCGACTGCGCCGAGGGTCAGGCCTGCTGGCGCAACGACTGGTTCACGTGCAACGCGTTCAACGCCAACGAGCGGCGCGGGTGCCAGGGTGTCGACAACGCGGCGCTCAACTCGTGCTTCACGACCATCGCCGGCGGCTACACCGTCTCGAAGAAAGTCAAGATCCCGGCCGACTTTGTTGTGAGCAACCACACGCTGCTCAGCTTCAAGTGGAACTCGTTCCAGACCGGCCAGATCTACCTCAGCTGCGCCGACATCGCGATAAAGGGTGCTGATGGTGGTGGTGACGGGGATCCTCGCCGTCGACGACCCTCTCTACCGTCACGAGGACGACGACCTCGGCTACGGGCTCAAGCACAGCTTGTGCCGTGACTAACGTCGCGGTGACATTCGATGAGGTCGTCACAACAAGCTAGTACGTAACCTTGAACTGCTAATTTTTAGCCTTGTTAAGTTTTAGGCCCCTATGTATTCATGCTACCCCCAAGACCCTTGGGAACTAGTTAAGTCATGACTTCAAGTTAAAGCATCTAACACCTGAAATTTATAATAGTGGTCAAACAATCAAGATTGTGGGTTCTATCCCAGAGTTGGGCAACTGGGATGTAGCCTCTGCTCCCGCCATGTCAGCTGCGAAGTATACGGATGCAAACCATCAGTGGACGTACACGATGAATACTGCACCAGGAAACTCTTTTGAATATAAATTCGTCAACGTAGCAGCGTCTGGCGCTGCTACGTGGGAGAGTGACCCCAACCGAAAATACACCGTTCCAAGTGGCGGTTGTGAGTCTGCTCTGAATGTAGGCACAACATGGCGATAGACAGTCGTCCAGTGCCGAATCGTCAGCTATGAGGCCGACGGAGACAAGCGTCGTTGTGCAAAAACGTCCTTAACGCCTCCGCGAGCTGTCCCTGCTGTTAAATATGGTCACTTGTTCTATAATAGCGATGATGTTATACTATTGAGATAGGAGAATAATCATCAGGTGCTATTAGGATGTTCTACTCGGGGGTTGTCAGCACGAGTAGGAGGGTATGCTTAGCATTGTTAATTTAAATTTATTCTCCCCTATCTCAGAGACGCCATGCTGTGTCTAGATCACCAAGCAAAAGCCCGTCCAAATTTTCTTCCCTGCCTCGGATAGCTGCTTCTCTGCCACTCAAATTGTACTGCTAGGATCAGCTGTTACAGTGTCGCAACTGATGTCTAACCTATTGCGTGCCTAAAGTCCTGGTACTTGGTGGGAGGTACTTTCAGGACCTGATTATGCCTCTTTAATTTCGTCACGCAAATTCTTAAGTTGACGGTCGAAATCCTTATTGACCCACTCCCAATATTGTTGCCAGACAGGGTTCTGGGATTGTATCTGTAGTCCAGCACCACCTGGAACATTATTTGGACCCTGTAGTGTCGTTTTTGTCTTATCTGCCAAAAGCAGAGAGACTCGCAGTACACTCTTGTTGGCCTCTTCTTGCTTTTCATGCTCCTGCTTAACGGAGTTATCCTTCAGCTTGGTTGATAATGTTTTTCGGTAGCACTGAGCAATGGTATCGAGCCGACGAGTTGTCTCGTCGGAATCGATGACAATTAACTTGCCAAGCATAAGATTGCAAAGCGCCCTAATGTCGTTGTCATCATCAAGGCCTGCAATGATGCGATCATAGAACTCTGGTGAGCTGATTCTGGAATACGATGTCTCCATGAGCGAATATAGGGTCTCGTATGCACTCTAAAAAGGATCAGTTAGTATACTAGCAACATGAAGATTAAAATGGGTCGACTGACCTTTCGGGCCTCCAGTCCGTCATCAACAGTATGTTTGAAAGGGCCCATTTGCACTTCCCGAATGAGTTCCTTTTTGATCGTAGACTCGGCCATGACGAAAGGTACTAATTCACCTAAATGAGGTAGAATTAATTCAGGCTTATTGTGGGTGGCTGAGTTCAGTGTCGTCATCCCAAGGCGTCGAATCTCCAAGATGTCATCTCTGAGTACGGTCAATATCATGTCGAATAACACTGACTTCAGCTCTGAATCAAATATCTCATCGCTGTCCGGCAAAGTGTATCTGAGCGCTTGGACGGCAACAGCCCTGTAACCCTCAGATGAGCTGGTGAGGAGTTCCTGTGATTGTTAGTGAATACTAAATGGCTCGTTGGAAACAAATCAGAACATACCTGAAGTTTCGATATATAAACCTTGGGCTTTAGGATTGCCAGTCGACCAATACACTCTGCACAGATGGCTTTGTTGTCTTCACTCGTGGAAGAAGTAAAAAGAATCTCCCAGATGTCACGTTCGTAAGCACTGATATCTGTAGATGACGTAACTACTTGATGAAGAACCTCGCGAATGGATTGTAGAAGCAGATATTGATGATTTCCGTGCTGCTTAGTGCATCCAAATAATGGGAAGGTAATGGGAGACGTTGCCTGCTCCGGCCCGACCCAAAGCAACAGCAGCCGAGACGGATACTTTGTCAGGCTCATCGCCGAACTGTTTGTAAGAAGATATGTTCGGATTCAAGGGAGATTTGGACCCCAAGCGTAGTCGATCTCCCCGAGGATGGCCAAGCAAGGCTCTGACGTGCGGTATCTGGGGCGACAGCTTGCTCGCCATGTTAAGTTCATCGATAAAACTTTCAATAGCGACACCGGCATTACCATTGCTTGCCACGAATAATGCACCCGCAACTTTTCCGACAACAGTGGGATCACAGCCACACCTACAGATAATACGCCCTGCATTAGCATTTGGCCCATACCAGACTGGCCGATATTCGTCACGAGGACAACAAGAAGAGTCAAGTATACTGCCAGAGATGTTTCTCTTGATCAAGTCGCAGAGCGCATTCACAAAATCTTGCGAAGCGGTCAACTTGGGTTTTCAAGCTGTAGCTGAGCTATGGTAAGTAAGGCAGGGCTTAGAAGATGGGTATCATTCGCGGCTACAACTGGTTGAATAGCTGTCACAATGCCGCTAATCGTATCCGCTGTTAGGTTTCCCTTGACTGCTGGGCACATGACTATGTGCTGAAGAGCTAGAATGCTGGAACCCCTTAGGGCACGGTTGGCTTTTCGTAGCTGGCTACATAATTCCAAGGTCACGGCTTGAGTCCAATTAACATCGAGGCTACCTGGGACTGAGGAGAAGATTGCGATGTTATCGATTGCTCTCACAGCATGAAGACGCGTAGTTTCGTTGCGCATTCTGTCAAGTAATAATTCCAAGCCAGCTTGCCGTTTATCTGACTGTAAGAGAGTAAGTCCATCCGGAGTTGAAGTTCTCGCGATTGAGGTACCAAGAGCTTGTATGGCGCGCTGCCGGACTTCTATATCCGCATCATTTGCGGAAGTGCGATCAATGATAACATCATAGAGTTTAAGAAGCTCTGACTTGTACTTCTGAGTGGTTAACTTAGCCCGGGGAGGAGTTATCGCCTTAATAAGCTCTTCGGCTGTTCTGATCGCTTCGCTGGAAATCTTATAAAATTTGTCATTTACTGCAGAGACGACACCAGCCACAATTTTAGCCAGGTACGGTTGGAACAGGCTTGAGGAGTGTGTTTTGGCGATATCGCTCGTGAATCGGAGCACAGCCATGCGTAAAGTGGTGGCCGTAGCAGAGGCGGCGCCACCCGACAGAGCTGTAGATTTTGCCCCGGCATTATTAGCAACTCCTTTTGTAACATCGACAACTGGTTGCATGACTTGATCAAAGAATTGAGATAGACCGCCATTTTGGACTGCAATTAAGTCGTCCAGCAGAGTGACAACGGCTTGCTTCGTAGCAATCTGTTTGCCTTTGAGAAGCTTTGTCGATGATTTGACCAACTGTGGGGTCAGCTTCGAGAGGTCAGCCCGAGGTCCTGTCTGAGGAACGGACTCTTGGGTCGGCGATGTAAGACCGGGCGTGCCCATATAAGGGGCCTTATTACCATGTCCAAATCCACCGCTACTCTTTCTCCTTCGTTTTCTACTGTCCGGGAGGGACTGCAATATTTCGTCGTCTGTGGTCACTGAATGAATGACGCCTTCGCCAGTCTTGCGTATAAGAAGGGACAGAGCAGAGATAACTTCTAGCCGGACGCTCTCTTCTCTTTCGTCAAAACGTCGAACGAGGGGCACGGCAACGTCTCGGTACAAGGTTCCATTATCTAGCAGATCGGTACTGCGAGTTGAAATTAGGGTGTAAAGAGCTTTTGCTGCGCACCTGCGCACCTTCCAGCTGTCATCATCGTCGTCGTCAAAATCATCGTCATCCTCATACTCGTCGTCGTCTAGTTGCTCTTCATCGTTTTCTCCTTCGTCCTCCTCCATATCTTCGTCCTCGTCATTAGCGTATATGGGATCAAATCTAATATATCGCAGACAGGCCGAGATGACTTCGTCGGTATAGGGTCGCATCTGGCCGCCGCAGGACGCAATAAATGATTCGAGCGCAACCAAGGCGACTTCCCTGATTTCGTTGAATTCGGGATCATGACCTTCACCAGTACTCACCACATCCACATATTTTTGAAGCTGTTCTTGGCTGAGTGTGGAGAGAACAGAGGGCATGATTTCCGGAAGATGCGTGCCAAACTGATGGGGTATAGCCCTAGAAAGAGAGCCCAGAACCGTGATATATAAGCGAAGCATGACGGGACTGATTTTTGGTTGTGCCATACTCTTTTGTATCTTGGCAATGAAAGCGTTAAGCACATCGTTTGTGAGAAAGGGCGCCAAGACGGCGAGTGCAACAACAGCTCTCTTTTTAACTGGAGAGGGCGTTGCGGGCCGTTCCAAGACTTTGACAACCACGTCTTGTAGCTTCTCCACCTCCAGCGGCTGAAGAAGCGGGCCAAAACACCGAACGACCTCAATGAGGACGTCGACGGCCTCAGGGCTCGGGTCTGACTTATCAAGCAGACCGCGAGAGGCCGTGTGAGAAGCGCCCCCGGGAGGAGGAATTCCAAGGATCCGTGGTATAAGCACATGGCTGATGATATTGTAAGTGTCGAGCACTTCGCGCGATGGCGAGACTCCCGGGATCGGCTTCTGGAGCGAGGAAATTGCACTGCGCAGGGCGAGCGACGGTAGGGAGTTATCGACCGAGTTCTTGATTTCCACCATTGTGAGCTTTTCTAGCATTGGGGTGACAACAGATATAGGGATCTTAGCAGCCAAAGGTCCGATACTACACAGGTAAAGTTAGTTAACCAATAAGAAGCTCAAGGTAGAGAGGCGAGACATTTCTGGTTGTGTTGGTGTGTGCCCTTACCATCTAACTGCCAGGTTCTGGACTTCGCCATTCTGGTCGTCGAGGGTCTTTATGACGGCATCGACAATTCGTGAGGAGGTGTTGTAATCGTGCACGAGAAAGTCAGTCTTGGGCTTGGTGAGGATCTGGTGAAGGTCGTTCAACGACATGAACCTAAAGTCAGGGTCGGCATCGCTCAGCCTAGACAGAAGCAGGCCAATCGTCTGAGGGTTGGGGTTGTTGATTGCCGACGACGCCATGACGGCGGCTTTGAAGGAGGGATGTATATGTGTGGTTCGTTTCGACGAGGGAGACCTAGCAAATACCAGAAAGTGTGCGCGACTGCGAAGTTTGTTAGTCATCTATGTTTTTGAGGGAGGGTAGTAAACAGTTCACAGGCCAACAAGGCAAGAGGACAGATGCTATCCACACCTTGAGCTCTGGCGTGATACAGTTGTATTGAGCATGTGAGAATGTTTTCCCACCTATGCCAGAAGAGATGTAAGAGCTTTGATGCCTTGTGCAGCTCGGATGAACGTCCACGAGGGCGTAGAAGCCAGCTATATGTGCAAGTAGAGAAGGGTGAAGGATGGAGGGTACCTACCCAGCGCGCTGGACGGGGATAAGTCCGGGTCACTCACAGCAACGAGTAAATGTACCTAGTTCGAATTCAACGACCTTACTGGTACCGCGGTGATTCAAACGCAATGGTCCATAAGAGTTCAGCATGGGAGGGTGCGAGTGTACACAAGTAGGTAAGGTGGGGTTCGTTTTTGGAGTTGGGTTCCCCTCCATTCTGCGCTATGCCCAAAACGTTCGTGGGGGTAATCAGTAGTTGCGTGTATTTATTTATAACGGCTCTCCGTGATATATCTAAATCCTCTAATTCTTTCAGTGCAGTGTCTTCGCGTTGTTATTTTCTCCCTTCCTTCCCTTTCCTTTCTTGCTACCCGTTTCACATTGGTACGAGCCTTCTTTTTATTTTCTTATTTTTAGGTGGAGCGTTGCTTGTTGAGCGTTTGCCCTCTCTGCAGCGGTAGGCGTCCCAGGCGTCCCAGGCTTCCGTCAGCGCTGACCACCGTGCGCTCAGCATCAACAATTACAATCATTAACAATGACCGTAAAGCGTTATTGAGCTTACCTAGTACACGGGATTTCGAAAGTGTTAAGTATTGTTTTGAGTCCTAATCGGTAATATAGGCCAAGAGAATTACGAGGCGGCCTTGGCATTGTCAATTTAGGTATATAGAAAACGCTGCAAGTCAATGCCTAAATTCAAGAATGCTTTGCAATCGCTATTATCTTAATAGAAAACTATAATACTGTTTCAACTTTTCGAGCTAATCGAGGGCCTAAAATGTCCTTTATTTCCATTAATGAAATTAATAGTGACGCTCTAAATAGGAAGTTGCCAGATGTGTTTTTGCAATATTACGAGAATTTCCAACGACAGGCCGATACAACTCTAGGGGATTGACCCCGTGCGTTGCGCTGGGCCCCTCGAGTGCTAGGGTGTTTAATAATCGCAATGCCAAGTATTGGTATACCCATGAGGCTTTCATCAAAGAATCCTACAATATTCGCCCCAAGGCGAAAGTCTCCGGCTCTCAATGTCAACTGGCTTAGATCGGAGTAGCTAAGAAGTTGACGAATTACTGAAAAAATCTCGAAAGTCTCGAAGCACTATAATGTTGTGATAGATTTGCATTGTAGAAAAGGTGCCCAGAAAATAATACCGATCAATCTGGTTTGGTCGGACAAAGGGATTACGTGGGGCACTATTACATGTTTGCCTGGTGAAGTTAATCTCAAAGAACAATATTCATGTTTAAATATATCGTGCCTCGTCTTTAAGGGCCGTAGTTTAATATTAAACTTGGGCCTACTTTTCTCTCTAACAATTCGCCTATATAGACGTGTATAGTATTAATAACAAGAAGTTATTGTTATGTTAAGCCCCTTAACCCTGTAATACAAGCTTCCAAGATATATATAGAGTTATAAGGATTTGATTTAATATGTGCAAGAAACAAGGCACTTTGGCGGAGTGGTCAACGCGCAGGATTGCTAATCCTGTTCCTTCGGGAGCCCGAGTTCGAATCTCGGAGGTGTCGCATTTTTTTTTCTAATTTTTTAATTAGAAAATAGATAAGCAAAAAGGTAACAAAATTAAACTTCTTTAAACAATAATAACATAAGTTAAGCCGACACCTCAGGGATTCGAACCCTGGAACCCGAAGGAACAGGATTAGCAATCCTGCGCGTTGACCACTCCGCCAAAGTGCCCTTGGTTGACGGGCCAAGTTTTTAAACTGATTCAGCAATTCGTGGATCGATGTACAGGCAGGATTTGTCCAACTCTGTGTTTGGGTGCCTGTCTAATCAATAGATGCTTGTTTGCAATAATCGGTGTTCTTGAGAGTTGGAACGACCTGGAGTTCAGCTACACCCTCCGAAACTTGTAAAATATTACACTTGCTGTCACGAGGCATCTCTTCATCTCACGATACCTTGTCTAGCACACCAAGACCCTCACCTTCCCAAGCCTCATATAGACTCCGTGGGGCTTATGGCCCTATGAACAAAGGACCTGGATGTATATAGCCGGGGACTGGCACCCAGAGACTCCTAGATTCTCCGCGTAGGCTCAGACATTTAGAGGAGATAGAAGGGGCATTGGCCAATACAGCCTCGTGTGGTATGGACCCTCTCGAGGAGCCTAGGGCCGGAGGTCTAAACATCTTTGAATTTTGCTTATAGATAAGGGGCTTTGGGCAAGCTTATATTGCAACCGGAAACAGGAAACCAAAGACCTTATAAGAGTAGAACACTGAGTTCCAATCACTTGAGCCTAAGCCCCTGTCACACTTATCCAAGCCCAAAAACTCAATTGCGCCAAGTTCAAAAAGGACAATGTTGAAGATGGTTAAGGGCTGGTTCCAAAGAAAATACGGGACAGATATAGGTCGCCGCAAGGTAGGAGTGTAGCGTCTTGTGCCGATACTAATTCCTACTGAGCCTCCCTCAATTAGTTGAGAGGACTTGGGTCTTTATTGTTACGAAGCACAGGTACACAGGCAAAGAGACTCCTGTATATAGATGGTCTCCACGAAAATGGCTCCGGAGCCTCGTTCAACAGCAAGTGTTCTATTGCCTACCATGTATTAGGTTCAGATAGTTACTTAGTATCTAAAGCAAGTTTGTCTTACAAATGTATTAAGGGGGACCGATAACTCTCCGGTGATTTCTAATCACTTAGGCCGAATCCTGAAGTAGAAGAAACGAACTAAATGACTTAATGGTAGATTGTGGCCATCTCTAACCAAATCTCTATAGATTTTACTATATTTTTAGCGGAGTTCCGGCAGACCTCCTCAGTACCTAGTCCTTGGCGCTAGCATCTGTGCTCCTACGAAGATTAACCAATACCGTACTAGCTCACGCAGCCAAGCAATAACCTACCGAGGTAATATTTACACTTGGTATCGTGGCTAGACGTCACGTAAGGTTACGTAACTATCCAATAAGTCAGCGATCATAAGCAGATACGTTTTGATACCCCGAATCCTGACTTACCTAGGCAATACCGATGTAAGTCCTCTACCAGCGCTTTTTGTGCAGCCAAAATCAGATATTTCCAATAATACCGAAGTGTTTCATTGAGCGGTTGAATCGCATAAGCTAAGATTTGTAATGCCTCGGAGAGAAACTGTCGAGGGCTGATCTTGCGCCAATTAGACGTCGTTTCAGCTGAGATGTCTGTGATATAAAGAGGATAGAAGGAGCACTACGATAGTTCTTGATGCTTGCATGTTCAAAATACTCACAATTCAATTAGCTCCTTTCACATTTCGATCACTACTTCTAAATCATGGCCCCCACATCATCATCGCCGGAGCGACTGGGAACACCGGCCGAGGCGTTGTGAAAACCCTTTCCAAGCTGCGCGAGACTAGCAGCGTCTTATCTGGTCATCGTATTGTTGCTCTCACTCGTTCTGCGAGTGGTGAAGTCGCCCAGAGCTTCACAAAACTCCCCGGTGTCGAGGTCATTGAGAAAAATTGGATTGGAATCACTGCGGACTGGCTTCGCGAAAATGAGGTTGTCAGGGCCTTTGTCGCAGCAAACCCCGACCCAAGTCACTTCATCGACGAAACCATGTTGCACGTTGCCGCGCTCGAGGCAGGTGTTGAGTACGTCGTGCGGATTTCCACGACGGCACCAAATGTTCGACCGGATTCCAAAGCGTTCTACCCCCGTTCACATTGGGCGATAGAGACTCTTTTGGCTACTCCGGAGTTCGAGCGCCTACAGTGGACTTCACTCCAGCCCAATGCCTTCTCCGAGCTCTACCTTGGGAGTGCTGCCGCCCTCATCAAGCAATACCGAAGCACGGGGAAGCAGGATACACTTAAGATAATTGGATCAGCCGATGCACCTGTCGGTCTCATTGATCCACAAGAGATTGGTGTACTTGCAGCCCACCTTTTGGCTCAGCAAGACCCTACCCCGCACAACAAAGCCAAATATGTTGTCAACGGACCAGAGGACATAACCGGCAATCAGCTTGTGAAGTTGGTTGAGCAATACATCGGTACAAAAGTTGAGAATGTCAGTTTCGAGGACACAAGCTTTATCGATGTTTGGGCCGAGCATAGTTCGGGCCCGAAGAACATTATTCTGAGCATTAAGCATTCCGTGCAGCCAATGATCGAGGGGCAGTGCTCTGCTTCTACAACTAGCAAGGAGGTACTCGAGCTCGCCGCACCCAAGCATACTCCTGCCGAAGTGTTGAAAAGAATGTTGCAGTAAAAAGCTTATGGGTTATAAGCGACCGACAATGTATAATTAAAGGTTAATGCGGAGGATTCCAAGCGACTTATAAGTTATAGTTGAGAACGATGATTGCCAGTGTGCTTCCCGAGCCAAATAGGAGGGAAGGGAAGAGAATCCATTCAGTTCACAAGGTCTCCGATTTGAATATTCAATTGATCATTCTTAGCTTTACTAGCTTCTGGACTTGTATGAGATGATCTAATCGTTTTAATGTGATTTCGACTCGTTTCCAGACACAATCGAGGGCCTAAAGGACTACCTTCAATTAAAGTTGTACATATGTTAGTATGAATTATTGGGCACGATGTATGACCAGAACCTGTCAGACCGAGTGAATTGATATGTTGGTATTTGTCACAAATTCCCTTTAGGAGTGGCGTGCCAACCAAGCTAAGCCTTCACACAACACTTTACATGGTAGTTATATAGCAAATAATAAGATGCTACTAAACTCTATACTGATTGAATCTATTACCTTTTCCCTGTTTATAAGGATATGTGACAGTACTATAGAAGTCTCGGGGCTGGGGCCGTCTATAAAGGCATACCTATCCAAGGTCGCTCAATATTCATCATCTCACAAGTAACTATCATCAGTTTGAAGCGAACTGTGAATTGTAATGATTTGTCTGTTAATAAATTTCCTGTTGCTAATTCAATTATCGGATTTATGTGATCCTGAGGACCGATAAAGGATAAGTTGATAAAACATCTCTCACCCTACTTACTATAACATGCCCGATGAAACCAAAAATCACAGCAGCATTTATATTGTACATCGCCTATACAAAACTTACAGAGGTCGACATAACATATGGGATTTACTGCCTACCTAGATAACTACCTAATGTTAGGTTGATAAATCACATGCCTCTATCTATCGGCTTACGTCATAAGCACAATGACGCTCCTGCGCGCAGTCTCTGAAATCCCTGTAATTCTATCCGGAAACGTGTCTTAAAGATATGTAACGAGTATGCTATAAGTATCAACGGCTTTAAATTTAGAGGCTTCCAGGCTAATATATACAGCCTAGCAACTACGGTCAATACCTCATCGTTACTGGAATTAGTCTACTTACCAATGTACTTAGTCAGTTTTGCTCTGAATCGTTTGGTACGGAGGGTTATTATCTCATTATTCATATAATTTTCTTCTCCTTTCTCACAAGTGATAATTTAGTGGGAAACTGATAACAAAGGGGCCCTTTTTCAATTTGATACGTAATTACTATGGGTAAACGATGGTTCTAATAAGGACATTAACTCATTGGATAGTCATAACGAAGCACCTCTGTTGCTACTGGCTCCTGTTTGCATGAAGAGTTGGGCGCAAAGAAAACCGTATTCTCGCGACACAAACAATTAGCGAGGGTTAATCCCCCTTCAAAACAGTTTACCTATCCGCTACAACACTCAAGAGGCCTACAGTGAGCCTCAACAACTGATAATGAATGGCGAAGATGAGACATCTGTTTCATGGAAGGGAGACGGAGAACCAGACACTAGTCTCCGGCCTCAAGAGGCGAAGACTTCACCAGATTGCCAGTATGAGTGTTGGATTCAGACGAGAGTCGATTAGTCGCCACGACCAGCTTCCATACTAGGGCCATCGCCGTAAGAACCAACGTTCGTACTGCCTCTGCTGGTAGGGTCTCCTTGGCTTACAGAAGCCCCAGGAGCGGCGTCTTTGTGGAAATGGGGGTTGGCCTCCTCATGGTTCTTGAATCCTGAATCGTCAGGATATGGTCGGGGATTGTTGAAACCCCCGTCGTCATCCTGACCGGGATTCACGGTTTCGTACTCCAGGAGTTTAATGAACTTATAAAAGCCTGAGGCAGCAAGAGCACCGAGTATTGGGCCGATGAAGTAGATCCAATGATACGTGGGGAACGTTGCTGTTGCAACGGCTGGTCCGAAGGATCGTGCTGGGTTGACACTGCCACCAGTGTAATATATGCCCTAAAAAAGCAGCATGTGTTAGCTATGAATGACACGACCATTCGGTACTAGCCGAGTACTTTCCGACCGTGGAACCACATATGAAAACATTCTGCGGGTACTTACATCATCTGAGTGATAAAGAGTGACAGGCCAATACCGACGGGTGCCATGAACGTGCCTCGATGTTTCTCAACAGCGAGCATGAGGATAGTAAAGACCAGTTGTGCAGTGAGAAAAAACTCGATGAAGAAACCCTGAACAACTGACGTATCCTCACTAAGCGTAGTTGAGACATGGAGTCCTCCGGGCTGAAGACCAGATACCACGCCAGCAGCAGCAATACCACCAAGCAGTTGACTAATGATAACTATCACTCCACGTAGGAAGCCGACAGCACCAATTGTCATAAGGCCAATGGTAACAGCAGGGTTGAAAAGACCACCAGTAATTCTGTAGAACACCCAAGCATTGACTACAAGACTGATACCGAAGCAAAGGCTGATAAATAGAAGTCTAGCTGCGTTGGCCGAGAGGTCTTCCGGCTGGCCTTGGTCTGGGGCTGAGTTGACAGCGTTGGTGCCCCCGAAGGCAAATAGGAGGAACATAAACGTCCCGACGAACTCGCCAATAGCTGCAACAATGTGGTTCTTAGTCCCAAGAGGTATTTTATTCAGTATGCGGGAGCCCTGGGAACCTTGCTGAGGGCCGCCGTTGCTCAGTAGGCCAGTTTCACTCCCTCGAAAGCGAACATGACTATCGTTCTGGGTGGAAGTCATCTTGGGTCCTGAAACGTAATAGACAAATAGTAGCAAGTGTTGTAAATGGGACAACTTAGAATTGGACAGTGACTCACATTCTCATCATCCCAGAGTTGGGCCACAATGCGTATATATGTTTCTCAGAAGTTACTTTTTCGACTAGCATACCTACGAATTGGGTGTCTTGATGACGTTCACAGCACTAGAGTTTGCTACCCAACCCGGTGTAAGTCCTTCCACATTCGCAGCCGATAATGTAGTTGGACTTCATGAAACACAACACCAAGGATTTTGTGTTCCGAGATATGGTGGCATGAGTGACATTCCGTACGCATAAGAATGGACCGATCCTACTCAACGCTGTGCGACCAGCACAACGGGCCACTCGCACCCTAGCCTCACCGGTAGACGACATGCCCACCAGATGTGCCAAATGTGCCAGACGTGCATAGTAACTACCTTAAAATCGCCACTAAGGTTTACAAGAAATCTGGTCTGTCAATTGGGCACTACGATTGATGAGTTATAATCGCCACGATAATTGTCATGCAGAGTCAATGCCGTTATGTCACCTACAAGGATGTACGGGATGAGACATAGCTAGAACAACTGGCCAATGTTAATATATATCTTCCGACGAACCCCGGATGTTTGTTCATTCCGCAGTATTGCGATAACATGCTGCAGCTACAAGTGAGTTGTTATGCTAGATATCCGCAAGGCGCACTGCTATATGATGAGATGGTACAGATCGAGTCTATCCATGCCCCGTCTCGGGTAAACGAGGGATTGTAGTTGGTTCTGGCTAGAGAGAAAGTGAAACACTGTCTCACTTTTTGCCGACTACAACTTATCAAGTGCGGGGAGCCCAGGAACACAAACGATAAATTAACGATTGGACTGTGGTATGGCCGGAATAGGAAGTACAGTGTACAAGTATATTACAACTAATAATGCTATGATTTGCGTACACTCTTAAAGATATCATCTCTTAAACTACGGTGAGATCGACATAATGATACCCTGCATGTCAAGATCCATGAGCTCAAGACCACCATAATTCAAAATATGAGACATATAACGTAGATAAAGAACTGCTCAAGCATAGTTATGTAGGAAATTACACAAAATACAGACTTATGAGCACTCTCGCCACAAGTACCACTCATCAAGCAACGTATTATATTGATACATTCTAGAGGAGACTCGGAGCACAGTCGTGTCGCTAAATCATATCGGAAACAACTGCATACTGGATGCGTACCTACGCATAAGCACATACGTGGGCATCTGCGATACGACCACTCAAACCACTCACCGCCATCAATAACTCTCTATCCCTACATTATGAACACTCAGTTGCATAAACGTAGCAAAGAATTCGATTTCGTTAGCATTTGGTACTGAGAATTTCTTTCGCTTTCTTCGACCATGGCTTTGTATTGGACTTGATTTTAGCTGCGTATTTCTAAGCCTTCTCTTTGATAGACAAATGATCGGGGCTATGGAAACTATCAAGGGGCAAATTAGACGGTATCCATTGTCCGCTCACCGGTTCTACGACTGACTGGTCTTGGGAGGTCTCACAGATAGTCACCGTCTCTAATGCAATTTCTTTCCCGTTACCTTGCTGTATGTTCAGTGTCACCAGTTGATGTTGTCCTGGTATGTGGAACAGGGATTAGAGAACATACAGCCAACTACTATCTAGAGATGTACAGTAGAATCTAGTCTAGCTTGCCGCTTTTGTGTCGGCCCAAGATTCCACCGTCTCAAGCTATGCGGCCACAAATGATAATGTAACTGTCTCACAGACACATATAATGTAGCCCATTTTAAGAAAACCGAGTCAGAAGTGATAGCTCGATACAATACTCGACATTACGCTTCTTCGGTCGAGACCTTTCAACGACCTAGTACAGAATCTATACACGTCTCGTAGCAAACTTGTTATGTTGCCGACCCGAATATTCTTATAGATAGCGCTAAGAGCCGGGACCAAGGGTTATTCTAAGAAGTGAGAGCCAAATCAAGAATACACATTCAACGAACTTGAATTTTAATAACACTTGCTCATGGGATTTATAGGTAGTAGATGACTATTCTTCGAAGGTTGTTTTCGGCCATCATTCGAGACTATTGAGAACATGGATACAAATCGTATGTAGGTAGCAAGGCGCAGGAACAAGATAGATCCACAATATTGTATCACGGAGTCACAAGATTACAAAATTAGAGCGTGATCAAGGCGAGTGACTTGATGCCAAGCTAATTCTATTCACGGCCGAGACCGTGACGTATGATGTAATGTTGTAAGATTGTTAAGGCAGTTCATACAACCCGTCATACGTCAGCCAAAGATGGCTTCAGCGAGCGAGCGAGCCATTGACATAATACAGCTCAAAGCGGCAATATTGCAAACTGGTGCTTGTAGGTAACATGGCGAAGTGCCATGATGGATTAATATTCCAATGTTTTGACATCCGGGGTTTGCGTTGACATCATCACTCCTTGAACACTCCCTTTCGGCAACCATCTTAGCATGAATTTCAGCTTCATTGTCGGGGCCTCGCAGGGGCAGGGTGTAGATATCTGTTGTTGCACGGAGAGCCAGTGAAGCCATCTCCGTGGGCTCTATGTGACTACATGACTACATACAGGGAGTCTCTTTGCCTGGTCTGATCCCTGAGTCTAAATCCCTGTTCCTGGCATTCATAGTTATTAGAATGTTCTACAAGCTTCTATGTAGTTAGCTTGTTGCATGAGGTGTTCTATAGACGCATTTGGCTGGCGGAGCCGCGTTTTTTCCCTCTTGCTATCCCGTCTTCGTACTTGACTAAGTTTGTGAAGCCGATTGAAGACGGGCGATAGGGATTCCTGGTTCCCCTATTATGACAGTAGGAAGTGTTTGGCACCATGTAACTTCAAGTGAAGCTCTACACGTATCTTAGTCAACGTAACGACTATGACAGTAACGACGCTATGATATTGAATAACTTGGTAGGCCTATAAAGTCGGCTTCTAATACAGTCATCGATAAATATCTCATCCGGCGCTCTGCTAGGCAGGCCTGGTGATTAAACTGGCTATTTGCGGGTGCAACACTATGATCAATGTGCGAGGCTAGTTCTCTTGCGATAAGTGATTGGTTTAGGTAGATAGCTAGCTAAAGAGTCTCCAAAGTTCAAAACAAACAGGCGATGGACTCAACGCATCCTTGAACATATGGCCATGAAGTTGAGTCTCTGCGGGGCCATTTAAGCCTCTCGCCAAATGGCGTTCGTTCAGCTCCTGCAGGGGTAAGCATCGCCAAATAGGGGCGTGTTCCAGCCGCGATTTAAACCGCGGAGTAAGTACCTAACCGGAAAGAACAACGATCTTCGGACCTTCATGACCCGTTTTTGCATCTACTCTGGAAACGGAGTTGGAGGTTAACGCAAAAAGGGGAGGCCCGTTTTCCTGGAAAGGGTAATATCGTCGCTGAGTTTAAGCGATTAGCCGACCGCGGGCTCGCTGCAATTGGCACCGAGCGGAACTATAAGAGGTGAATTATATAAGTGCATCAGGACAGGCCGTTTTCTATTGTGAAATTCGAGTGGTCTTCTATAGTTTGACTTCGTTGAGAAGAATAGTTCAGCAGTATGCTAATCTCCTCGCTTCTGTACGCCTGCGCTGTGTCAGGCGCCTTCGGCGCCTCATGGATCGCTCCCGGTGCCGTTTGGTACGATACTGATGGCAACAAGATTGATGCACACGGAGGTGGCGTCGTACTGCGAGGAGATACTTACTACTGGGTTGGACATGCCTCCAGCAGTATGTTCTGAGTCTGCTAGGTGACTATCGAGAACTGTACTAACGGCGTCTTTAGACCAGACGCCGATGATGTACTCATCTACAGACCTTATCAACTGGAAGAATCTTGGACAGCAAGCCAGCTCCGTATCAGGGATGTGGCGGCCCAAGATCGCGAAGCCGAATGGGTCTTTTTGGGTATTTCCCCCTCATGAGTGGGCGTGATGAAATATCAGTGGTTAACGAATGTCTACGCAGCTGTTTGGCCAACAAGACCGCTATGTGCTCTCCCTTAAGTCAGGGCAGTTTACTGGAGGTTACGGAACTTCAGCTAAAGTCCATATACCACCAGATGACTACTCGTAAGCGTCTGGAGTCTAGGACGGAAATTTTACTCGCTCGTTGACTGGAAATACTAACTTGCGGCTGACAGCTACTCGGACACCGGAATGTTTCACGACGATGCTACGGGTACGAATCAGTTGCCTTATAAAGCAGAAACGATTTGCTGACATAAAACAGATACATGGTATCTTCTGACGAGCGCTGATCACAACATTGTTCAAATCAATGGCATCAACTCAGACGGGACACTGGGCGATAAGCTCTCGGACCTCCGTAAGTGACCCCATATTATCATGAGATCCCGTACCTAAGCCGAATCTAGGCGCCGGTGCCTACGAAGCTCCCGGGATCGTGAAAGCGGACGGGGTGTACTTCTTGATCGTATCGGGCAAGACAGGCTGGCGTTCCAATCCAAACAAAGTCTTTTGGGCCAATTCGATATCCGGTCCTTGGACTGGAGGGTCGGACAGTAAGTGATGGCCGATATTTCTTCTTTCTCTAGTCGACTTCCATAACCATATCACCTCCTATTTAAGCAGAGACATCTACTAGAATCAATCATTTCAACCTCCCAATGCGTTTGCGAAAAAAACTCACATGGCGGTTGCTGATCTAAGCGTTACAGTCGCACCACAGGACCAGAACACATACGGATCACAAAACACGTTCGAACTAACTGTCCAGGGATCTCAAAAGACTACGTATATTTATATGGGTGATGCCTGGGACTCGAAGGGAGGTGCTAGCTCAAACTACGTCTGGTTACCGATGAACATCAATACTGGGTACGTTTCTCACGACACTCAAAGCCATTCCAACCCTCGGAGGCTCATCTAATACCTTGCATTGAAGAGCAAAGACCATCCAGCTGGACTACCATTCCATGTGGAAAGTCGACGTGAAGACCGGTGCAGTTTCTTACCCTCGACGCTGAAGCGCTACGAGGCCAATCGTTCAATCTTGTCTAGTCGAACAGGTGAAGAACCCCCGCCAGGTTACGATGAGTTGTAGTCTGACCAGCTGGCCGCAGTGATCGACGAGTCAAACGAGGTGACTTTCCATAACGTAACAGGCACCGGATCTCTGCAGTGGCTTGCCTTCCACTACCAAGTCGAAAGCCCAGAGGGTAAGGGATTTTCTCGGTCATTGGTGCCTGCCCAGGAAAATGGCTAACATAGATCTTGATTAACCTAGCTGGTGAAGCTTATGTGATAGTAAATGATGAGCCGGCAGTCAATATCTCGAGCCTAAACTCACGCGCTGGCTACCATGACTCGACTCCCGTTCAATTGCAATTGAGAAACGGCGATGTGAATACTATTATATTCGGATTCATTGGCGAAGATGGTAAGTCTTATTTGGAAACCCAAGCGCATGCATCTCGGTTCTCTAACACAACACGACCAGATCATAAGATCGCGGTAAACGCCCTAGAGTTATTCGAAGAGGATTAGGCATGTATGTGCTTCACGCGAAAGACATACCGGGCCAACTTTCCAGCAGTGGCGCAGTTTGTACATGGTAGTGAACCGTTATACTCAAGATAGAAATGAGCACTCCGCGCCAGAGCATGATGGTCGTACCATCCTTATCTAACAAGTAGTTGTGATGTTATGTCATGTCCCTAGTACTAATAGAGGACCAGTGTAAAGGATATCCTTGATAGTAATAGATGGTCGATTACTCCCACATCCTTAGATAAGCGTATGCTGGTGGCCTTCAGCCATGGCATGAGACATAAGGTAGCGTCATATGCTTCACCTAAGTCCCTCCATGTCTAGTGCTGACGGTGCAGAGCACATACGTGCCAAGTTTTCTTTCCAAGACCGTAGGCTTAGACTTGCATCGACTTCAGGACTCCACCGGCACCAAGGCGAGTCTCTTCTTCTTCAAAATAGCTCTTCGGTGTTTCTTGCCATTAATATGCTGGACCCATGAGTCTTCGGTCGGGAGACTCATGCTGCAAAGCTCACAGTTCTTGACCTTGAATGTAGTTTGAGTTGAGGCGTTGTTGTTTTCAAATGCGGTGAGAATCTCTCGTGCAGTGTCTGATATTTCCGTCGGGTGCGGTCGTTTCTCATCCGCGAGGTAATGCCGGCATATGTCTGCTGCAGGCTGCAATACACTCGCTGAGAATTCGCTCGCATTGGTGCTGTCTAATACATATAGCAGATCCATCGCAGCGTGTTCTTTCAATGATCTCAGAGTTTTCTGCCGGATATACCGCAACTGATACCTCGCATACTGCCTCGTGGCAACGTTGATTTCTTCCACCCCGTCATCCTTCTTCTTCTCAAGGGTTTCTGGAGGCTCTGCGTCGAGTTCGCTATCGAGGAAAGCTTTCATCTGTTTGAATCCAATCGACTGCCAGATTCCACGAGTGATATCAACCACTTCTCCCAGTTCTGTGCTTTCACGAAAACGGCTATGTAAAATTTTGGCTTCATCTATGAGGCCTCTTTGAACCATACGGTCTACTCGCTTGCTGAGTCGCTCTTTCAATGTGTCGGGCTTTGAGTAGGTCCACAAGACCAACGTTTCCCAAGGTTTCCTTTCATTATTAGCGACTTGTTTAGCTTCCTGTTGCTCCGCGTATATATCCGACGCTCGTCTGCCGATTGTGAGATATATCTCTAACGATCTCTTAATCTTTCGCCGGTCATCTGGATGCCAGCGTTCAGCCATGGAGGGATCGACCTCACGCAATTTTTCTAAAATAAGAGGAGTGGGCTCATCAAGAATGGGGAACTGAGAGTGAATTTCTTCTTGTGGACGGAACTCAATCTGTTCGGGCTCGGTCTGTTCCGAGTTGATGAGACTACCGTCGAAAAGTAAGGCTTGTACATAGTAAAGACTGCCGCCAACCACGATAGGGAGTTTTCCCCTGTTGCGGATCTCCTTGATGAGTCTCTGAGCTTCTCGTACAAAGATACCATTAGTCCACGTCGGCTCAAGAGGGTCTATTTGCGCGAGCAGATGATGTGGGATACCGCGCTGTTCTTCGGCTGAAATCTGGTTCGTAATCACGGGCAAGCCCCTGTACATCTGCATCGCATCCGCGTTGATGACCTCCCCATCGAATCTGACGGCGAGGTCTACTGCCAACTGATAATCAGTCAAATCAGGGTCTTGGCTCAATGAAAAATACATTTTAACTCACGTCAGATTTGCCTGTGCCAGTGGTACCAATAACAGCGACCAGTGGCTCACGCGGGGTCTTAATGACGCCATGGTATGGGAAAGTCTCGCGAGAGATCGCACCGAGGCTTTCCAGCGAAGCATGTATCTTAAAAAGCGATGGTCGTGGCTAAATCCATGAGGGAGTGAAATACTAATGAATATTATTATCTCTGTTGGCTATCGAATTGATAGCACCTGTAACCGAACGGGGAAGTTTTCAACTCTCAGTGACGCCACAAGCCACCTGTGGCTAGGCAGTCGCCGCAGGCTCTGCGTCTCCCCAATTCAGATAGGTAGCTTAGCAGATCACATTGTCTTGTGCAATTACCAATGTTACGCAACATATTTTGAAACCGAAGACAGTATGTACTTCTCTCGACGATAGTACATTTCTATATTGTCAACCCCTAAGTCTAATTTTGGTACAGATCAATGTAATCTGTTATTAGTATTAGCTCATCTATGAGCAGCACCAGTGAAGGCTTGTCTAAGTCTAGCTATTCTGGGCCTATTATAGCGGATGGCCAACAAAAGGATTCCCCGCACAATTTGGGGAAATGCAGAGCCTCATCGCGCGACAACACCCAAGTTTTTTTATCCCTTGTGCATCTCCCGCCCCTTGTACATCTACCCTACCATGGTGGCCATCCACATCTACTCGACACGGGCTCGCTTGCCGTTGCCATTAGCCTGGCCATTAGCGTGACCGTTCGTGTGGCCGTTGGTTCCGTTGGTCTCGCCATTCTGAGCAGCGAAATACTCGAGGCTGCCCTTGGGGTCCGCCTTCATAGTTTTAGCACCGGTGTGCCAGCCAGCGGGCAGACCTCCCCGTGCTTCTCGGTGAACTGGAAAGCCTGGATGAGGCGGAGAGTCTCCTCGACATCACGGCCGACAGGGAGATCGTTGACGGTGATCTGGCGGAGCACGCCCTTGGGGTCGATGATGAAGAGGCCGCGCAGAGCTATGCCCTCATCTTCGAGGAGTACGCCGTAGCTGCGCGAGATCTTGTGTGACTTATCGGACACAAGAGGCAGTTGTAGGTCGGAGCCGAGACCGCCTTGCTTGCGAGGACGCTCGGTCCAGGCGAGATGAGAGAAGTGCGAGTCGGTCGAGATGCCGAAGACGGTGGTGTTAATTTCCTTGAAGCGAGGTAGAGCCTCGTTGTACTGGATGATCTCGTCGGGCACACGAAGGTGAAGTCGAGAGGGTAGAAGAGAAGAACGACCCTGAGAGACCAGTGCATTAGTACCCATCAAACTATCGGCACCTTAAAGGCACCCGAAAGGGAAGCACCACATACCATTGGCCGAGGTACTCAGACAGGGAGATGTCCTTGAACTCACCACCGGGAAGACGGTGGTGGCTGTGAACTCCGGAGCCGGGCGAGTAACGAACGCAGAAGACATGGCGGATTGTGAGGGCGAGATCAATGCTACCGTTGGGTATTGCTGGTAAGTGTGTCTCTAGTCTCCAATATGTAGATGGTTTGGGCGGAAAAGTTGGGGAAGAATGAATGATCAGTCAGGAGGAGGTGGACGGATGAGTGAGAGAGGAAGTGAATGGTTTTAAGTGTTTTAAGTTAGGACGCGGTTTGTTGATAATGAGGTACCTTCCTAGGGAGAAGGTCCAGAAAATTTCCCGAAACTGCTACGCACGTACATAAGTGCCAGGAAGGTACCAGCTGCTTGGGTGCATCGTACCACCGGCACCCGCACCCGTCCGCACCACAAAGGTATCCCGTTATTGAGGTACCAGACCTACTATTACACGTTCTATTTTCCGGCCCCACAGCATTTGGGAACCTTGTTGCTTTTTGGATATCTCGCGTGCACTGGGCACTATAATCTTACTGATCTCGTCATCACGCAACTTCCGCTGCTAATTAAAATTTACGCGTTAGATTTTTAATTAAAGCAAAAAGCTGAATCCACGTGGAGCTAGAGCACATTGTTTTCTTTTGCCATCCCAAATTGAAGTAAGTCTATCATAAACCATGCCTCTGATAAGCAAGGTTTTAGGTTTTCTGTGGGGATTTACAATGCATAGTACCTACCTACTGACAGCCTTGGGACAATGTACGTGTAGCTATCAGGGTTCATTGTACATCGTATACAGTGTGAGACCCGCGGCAACACAAACAGCGGATTAAACTTTACACAGTCACGCAGACAGTAAAGATTCATTGAAGCCGTGGCATTTTTACAGATGACTCTCATGTGTAGTTTTGATAAATACATCATAGACCGTCCTCAATCTCCTCGGGTGAGAACGCCGGGCCGAAATGTCCGCCGGCGCCGATGCCATTCCAAGCCCCGCCGATTTCCGTGAACACCTCATAACTTTTTATTGACCTTTGGTATTACACACGGCCTCAAGCCATCGTATTACTATTCTCGCACGAATACGGTGCTGAAGACATAGAAGCTAGATTTGAGACTTGATTGGGGATTTTTAGCCCATAATCATGCCTTTCATACCGGCGAGGTCGCCTTCCTTCGCGGCAATTTCGAAGTAGCCGTAGATAATTCTACATTCTTGTCAGTATTCTACAAAATCAATTTACTATGCCAACAGTAACTTACGTGACGGCGAGGAGAGTACCAGTTCCCGAGCCAAGAGCACCCATTAGGTCGCTGGCAACCGAGAGCGCACCAATGCAGGCACCACCGAAAGCGGCAGCCGTGGGAATGATGCGCTTAAGTTCCTTGTACATGCTCTGGTCACGGTGGCCCTATAATACTGAGAGTTAGTTACTGCCACAAGATGCCTGAATTGTGAGAGTTTCAAACTCCCAGACACCATTTTATCCCGAAAGGAATATCGTGTTCTGAAAAATTGCCAAAAACAAGAAAATAGTCAAGAGTAACGCACAGCCATGACAAGTCCTTGATCCTTCAATTGCTTAGCAACATCACGGGGGCTTGAACCGGACACTTCAATCCATGTCTTTGAGAAGATAGCACAAGCACTAAGCATATAGACGATATAGACAATGGTGTGGATAGGGTCCAAGAGAGCGTCTCGGAAGTTCAACGGGGGCGACACTGATTAAAAGTTAGAAGTTATCGCTCATAACAAAACATCAACTCATGAAGATGGTGTCTTAGAAGCACACATGTGTATACATAGTATGACTTGGGGGAGCAATTTTTTCCCAATGGAATGGCGCAAAATACTAACTGTAGTAAACGAGACCAGAGATGGCAGAAAGCTGAGCAGAGCCATCCTTGGCTTCCCAGACACCGAACATGCGGACGAGCAGGTTGTCAGAGAAGCGGGAGTACAACATCTGGCTCACAAGGAAGATATTCGAGGAGAGGGCACTCTGCAACATGATAGGCCTGGAACACTCAAAGTTAGTCGTTTGCCTTTGGAGCGCGATTTGTGAGGGGCTCGGAAACTTCTACTGAGCCGAGTAAAACGTGGCGCCATTGGATATTGCCTCTGCTGGCAAGACCTGTCGCTCGCCCTTAGGTACTTGCACGAAACGACCTCGTGTATGGCGCGTCCCCGCTAGATTTACCCAGTTTGGTATGCCAAGCCTCCTTTTCCCGGGGTATCACAGTAGACACTATCTGGGCCCAAAAAGGAAATACGCGCTCCGAAAGTGGCAAACAAGAAGACACTTACATGTTGGATGTATAGAATAGACGGACCGGGTACGAGCCACGGGCGCCACGTTGGCGAGATGACTTGACAGGTATCTCAACGCGGAAGCCTTGGAGGTAGATGACAGCGGCAAAAACGGCGAGAGTCGCCAATAGGTTCATAATGTTGGGCAGGTTCTACACAAAAACTCAGGTTAGTTTCTAATTAGGTCCATATTACTGGGGGTTCCACAAGCTTGTAGCAGTCGCAAAAGTAATTCTAGAATATACCTTTCAAGGCAATTCATGTCTCTGAGATGTCGAAAAGGGGTATAAAAAGACATCAGTAACTCACCTGGCGATAGAAAGCCTCCTGAAGAGCACGCTGCTTGTTCGGCCACTGTGAGAGAGTTAGAAACTATCGTTCATAGCAAAAAATCGACTCATGCATAGGGCGTTTGAAACTATGCCTGAGTGTATGGCACATAGCACAATTTTTGCCAATCCAATGAATAAAAAACTCATAAATACTGACTGTCATCAAGAGATGGAACAGAGCAATAACAGCTCCCTCAAATTCCGGCCCGCGACCAGTGTTTATCGAGGTTGGTGAAAAGGCCTTCCACATGATCGATTCGCAGATGTTTGTGGCATAAATAGTGAGATACCGCTGCCCAGGCCGTAACCTTTTTGGAGAAGTTCGTCGAGCAGAATCACAATCATACCAGCAACGACGAGCTGGAGAATCAACAGGAAAACGATACCGGCACCAAGATCAGACGGAGGGCCGTAGAGACCGGTGAAAACGTAGACAGTAGCGGTACCAGCCGACAAGATGAATGCGAAGAGTTTCTGGGCGGTTTGGTAGAGTTCGCGATCGGACTTGAGGTCGAGGTTGACGTCGATCATGTGGGTGCCAGCAAGGAGCTGGAAAACCATACCAGACGAGATGATCGGGGATTCCGAGCTCCATAAGCGTTCCACGGTTGCTTGCCATCATCATGCGAAGCCAGTATAGGGATCGGAGGTGTCGGAGGACACAATGCCGTACAGAGGCATCTGGCTCATGACCAAGAAGATCAGCAACGTGAGACCAGTCCACATCAACTTTTGGTTGAAGGGAACCTTGGCCTCGGGCTGCTGAACCTCAGGCAGGAAGGCCACAAAGGGCTTCACCAGGTCGAGGAAGCGCACTACGCAACAATTGTTAGCAACATCCGTTCCGCTAGCCACCTGGGGCGTGATGCGCAGCAACCCGCGAGGGTTTGGACAGCTTACAACTACTCATTGTGGCAAATGGGGTGGAAGAAGTAATGGGGAAACAAAACAAAGAAGGGACAGGACGTGAAGACGAGCGACAAATGCCCTCGGTTGTTCATCAAGCCCGTCGCGAGTTTTGTATGAGGGAAAGGAGAAGGAATGGCGATGGAACAAGATCTGGCATCAAAAGCCCACAGCTGTCCCCAAATTGAAAGATGTGTCCCCAATACGGGTGGAGCTGGGGGAGCTGGACTAGGTTGGCGTGGCACGTGATCACTACCTTTTAATTCGTAGCTTTTACTGTGTCAGGGAACGCTTACTCGCCAATTTAAGTAGGGAAAGGAAGGTAAGCAGTGTGTAAACGGCCATTATTCGCACGGTTCGTTCCTTTTTAGACTCTGTAGGTAGGTACCTAAATGCCTATCCAACAGTAATAGTCCGTTAAATGTCAGTAACCAAACCTACGTATTCCTCAGCCCAACAATTTACTCTTTGAGTATTCGCCCCTACGCACCTAGTCGTACCTCTCCAATATTGTAGTGCTTCCCATACGCCAGGCAATTTGCCAATTCCCCAAAGGACGAGTCATGCTAGTGTCGTACAATACGTCATAGATACAGGATCAGACGCGACGACCTGCAGTGCCATTCAGCTATAAAGTTGTTACGATATACTCTCTAGATGTCTTTCGCCGGACCATTAAGCAATCTCTTACATTAGCGAACTTTCCTTTAGGATACGTTCGTTACTGGATAAAATGAATGAAGCTGCATATCTTAATCTTTAGTGTTAAGAATGAACGTCAGGTTTACCTAATATAATAGTGTTAGCGGCCTCCTTGTGTCTTAGTAGATATATATATTCACTTGCCTATCTAGATGTTCTGCAGACTTATTCTACGACAGATAGATATACTAGGAGGGAGCAAACTGCATAGAGCGCGCCCTAGCCAATCGAAGTGATGATACAAATTATAAAATCCTTTGAACTATTTTGATTGTGACTAGAAGCTAATATTTCTTGAATTTGAACCAATGCAAAATACCTCTAAATCCCACGGCTATTCAACCATTTCTCCCCTACTATTCACAAGCCTATATATCATATCTTGTAAATTTCAATCATGATTAGCAACGGGAATATGTCGGCCTGTATGCATCATACGGGCTGCACTCGTCTCTATTTGATTCATAAAAAACATGGAGAAAAAAAACTTGGGCTATATAGCCGGATGATTTCACTAGCCAAAAGGAGACTTGCACAATAGTTTTATAACGCCTCTAAACTTACATTTCTGCCTGTTGATTACTTGCTAACAGTCTGGTGTCGATGGTCTACTGCTCTAGCGATGCTACTTGTTTCATGGAATAATAGAAGATGCCGATATTATATCTTATTGAGTCTAGGCTAACTTCAGTAATCAACTGTCACACGGATCTCGCACGGAGCTTGCTAAATACTACCCACGAGGCTGAAGCAGTCATACGACGTTACCGTGAGTCTTAATTAGTCACCGACCGCTGAGATCGAACATCGAGACACACAGACTCCGGCTACACGGGTCTCTATTCAGGTCTACGAAGGTCCTGCGAGGCTGTAGAAAAGATGAGAGGAAATTCGAGCATAAAAGGCATAGAATCTTCTTGCCTAGAGGATAGAAATTTAGATCTTTATAGCACCTTCGGTACCTTAGTTGATTATTATTCAATTTGAACTATTTCCAAGCCCGCTATCTGAGCCCTTGTGACATAACAAACTGGTATGGCGGTGGTGTCCTTCTCGGCTTATATAAGATTTATCGCATGTAATAACCGTACAATTATGGTCAGATGTAAGCAAGCAAAGTTAACAATCGTATTAATAAGACCAATGAGTATCGATATCTGGAACAGCAAATCCCTTAGATGTGACATGCTTGGGGTAACATGGCATAGACTCGTCGCCCGATATAGTATATAGAAGCGCGGACTGCGTCAGCTTATCGTTTCGAACCGTGAGTTGATTTAGTTACACTATGCGTGGTAAGACATATATAAGTAACAAAGGCCCTTCTGCATGTAGCAGATGAGTTTATGAAAGGCGGTTTTGAGAAACTGTGATACCGAGTATTTATTGCTTACGAGGTTTCTGACACTATGAGACGCAATTCCCCAGGACAAGAAGTGATGGGAAACAAGACTACTAGGAGTATTGTCGGGATTCTCGCGGGGCTTCCAATAAGGATATTGTATCCCCTTGTCTCCCAAATCGTAGCAAGATAAGTAATACCGATCCATTAAGGTGGTGATATTAGTGTGGCCGAAGCGGTGTGTATCGTCAGTATAATAAAGTTGTCAATTATCCACCGAGTATGATCACGTTCATTTTGGCTCGCTTAGATGCTAACAAGTATGTGCTTTGAAACACTGGGATTTGAGACACGTTGGGAGGTCACTAGTTGCGGCTGAGGAAAGATGAGACTATATTGAGACATACATAATTAGTTCAACATGTAAAGTAGTTTGAGTTTTAGTTAGATAAGTTGCCGGGCTATTGAAGTTAGGCCTTATTCTCTACCTCCATTAGAGCTACTAACTTGACAAGATAAGATAGTGAACGGAGCCTATAAGTATCTATTGTAGCAAACATGGAATGATATCAATTCTGTTCATAAGAATTCGTAGATTCTGTGGTGTCTTGTTGTCTTAAGTGGCTTGAGGAAGTGACTGCGAGTCCATGCTGGCCCACTTACATGCTTCATCCCACCTACATACTCTAGGATTACTTACAACACTTTGTGAGATCGAGGCCTTTGTCGGTGAGTCTCTCAGACGCTCTTATGTATAAGGTGTTGTATTGTGCATCCGAGAGCGGACCTCTTATCGGTCGGTTCGCTACGAAGAATCTCATATCCAATGGACTATCGTGATTTACCAATAACTATGCCGGCGTATGCACGGGGTCATTTGCTACTCTCCGCAAGAGTAGTTCAGACCACCCCATACGAAGGCCTTCAGTGGTTGGGGCTGCAGGTGTAACGTCCGCTCCGATGTTGCCGTCTGCAGCTTACGAGCCATGCATGCAAGTGCAGCGCTAAAGGCTCCTCCTGTATACAGGTACCTACCTTACCTCAGGTAGTGTACCTAGTAGGTAGGAGATGTATAGGAGTAGGTACCTAAGGCCATTCTAACTCACCGTGCTACAAGATAGGAAAATGCGGGGGAGATGGAGATCAGGCACTCGGCTCTGGCGATAGACTCAGTCGCAATTGTAATCATTGAGCACCCCATTGCTGGATGCGGAAGGTGGGCGCAGCAGAGATTCTGGGCTGAGACAGCACACCTGACGCTTGTAAGCTGGAGCAGTGAACAAAACCTCTGGGTTATATTATGTAGACGTATTGATACTCTGACAGAACTTTGGATGTTAAGTTCACCGCCAATCATATACTTACAGTGAGCACGCATATCTACCATGGTGTAACGATCAATTGGTATAATCAGATATCTGACCGTGCCGCTCGGAGATTACCCGCTGACTCAGGCCGCGGAATCAGATGACTCGAAGTTCCGTGTGGACGCTACCCCGAGGTTCCTTTACTGTATGTTTTATGGCAAGATAGCAACAAAATCATTACGTTTCATTGGTCTTCATCAACGATGCATCGGTCCCAATTGGTGGGAGACAGCTTTTCCAGGTCAGAGAGTAGGTCAGGGCAAGATAGGTGTGAAATACTCCTGTGGCACTGTTTGCTGCTAGTGGCACCAAGAGTGGCACCAAGAGTAGCGAACAAAATTCATGTTTGAGATACTGGTTAGTATTTGATGTTTCCTGTTTCCCTTTTGTCAATAAAAAGCTAAAAAACAGCCTGCTACTCACCTAGGCAATGTTACCTCTCAGCAGAGTGCCCAGCTAGACAGGCCGATACAGACTTATAACGTTAGACGGTTGCAACGGAGGCGTGCTGTAGGAAGGTGGAGCTCACGCTAGAATGCCGCTCCAGGTCGAACCCACATGGCTTGCAGAAACTGTCGGCGGGGCTAAACTATCTAGGTACTTAGCGCACTATACTGTGCCTATCCTTGAACGGAAGGTATACTGAATTATCGGTGACGATACCTCTAGATCATCTTTCTCTTTACTCTACTACCTCTGTTCCGACCTCTGCCAAACCTCCCGACGACTGCTCTGCTCATTACGTCGACAGCCGTGATCAGAAGCTACCTGTCTTGCCCTGCCCTGCCCTGCTCTGCTTTGTTCTGTACAACTTGCCAACGACAAGAGTGCATGTGCACAGCCTGGTGTGTAGATTGCACGGTACCTATCAATTACCTTTATCCCGCAGTCTTATATAGCATCCTGTCTCGCCACTCTGCTGATAGTATATAATTGAGACAACCGGGTGGGGTCCCGGATGCTGAAGTTGACACCCCGTGAGGTGAGGTGAAGCCGACAGGCTTGTTCGACATAATAGAACCTGGCTTGACCAACATGAGCTTTGCCTCGTGTTCGTGGCCGGTATGGCAGGTCGACGACTTTACCACGTGTTTCCAATCCGAGTAAGTGACCCCATTTCCCCTATTCTGCATTCCTTCTGCATTCATTTTCCGCTGGGCCAATTGATCGCGCATCCGTTCGTTGACTGCTCGGTATCTTGACCGAGCCAATAAAGCCGCTGTGTTTTGAGCTACTACTGACGTCAACTACCTGTGTGGCAGCTATCTTCAAATCCTCTTTCCTCTAATCATAATATGCGTCTCCTTCTTCCTTCTAGTCGCTCAGATAATACACTACAAAGTCAAGTTAAAACGCCACCACGGATATGATCGAATAGCCGAACCCCAGGATCACACAGAAATTCCACCCCAAGAGGACGATGCGCTAAACACTGACGAGGATGAAGACTTGGCGATTCATGCCGGTGGCGGTGGACGTCTTGCGCTTGTCAAGACGACTACCAGGGGATCCATCGTACAAGCCGACAATCCGCCCGCGCAAAATCTCGTTGTCGTCGTTGAGGAGGCTTCTATCTGCGGACTGATGGGTGTTAATATTGTCGCGCTCGTTACCGAGACATACGATGGGCGCGGTCGCGTTGTCGCTATTGTTGGCTTGTTGACCTGGGCGTACGTCCTAGTGTTGGTCACTCTGCGTTTATTCCTTGGAAATACCGTTTGGCGTATCCCCCGTCTATGGAACCACACAGCTACAATTTACGGTATTCAGTGGCTGTTTACTATTGTTCTTTTCAGGTCCGTTCTCATACATGCGAGTTCTCGCCTGACTGAGGTTCTCGTTGTGGTGGAGTTCTCCTTGATGACCTTGGTATTCGCTATTGCTTTAACTACTAGGAAGGGGAATAAGACGGTACTCATGGAGTGGGAAGACAACATTGAACCATCGCGAGAGCCGTTGGCTTCTGTGTTTTCCCTTGCAACCTTTTCCTGGATCGACCCTATTCTTCGGCAAGGCTACAAGGAACCTCTCGAGATGGGCAAGGTATGGAATTTGATCCCCCGCGACAAGGCTGCTTCCGTTCTTGCCCACTATCGTCAGGTCAAAAAGACAACGTCGCTGGCTCTCCATTTGGCCAAATACTTCAAAGGCATGTTGATTGCGCAATGCCTTTGGGCTGTATTTTCTGGATTCTTTGCTTTCGTGCCGACCCTTCTACTTCGGGCCATTCTGCAGTACGTTGAAACACCGAACATGGCGCCAAGGAATGTTCTTTGGCTGCTGGTGATTTTACTTCCTGTGACCGATATCCTTCGATCAATTAGCGACAACCAGGCCTTGTGGATAGGCAGAAAGATCTGTATCCGGATTCGGGCTATCATTATAGGAGAAATATATGCGAAGGCTCTCCGACGCAAAGCTGCGAGTGGTGCACATACGGTTCTTGGGAAGACTGACGGGGACGATGCGAAGGAAACCAAGTTCCAGAAACTAAAAGCTTTCCTTGGCCTCAGAAAGAAAGATAAAAAGTCCACGCAGGACATCGATGTCGATGCAAAAGATGCAACCAAAGGTGGTGACGAGCAGGCTAATCTAGGGACTATTATCAATTTAATGTCCGTCGACAGCTTCAAAATATCCGAGTGTACCTCCTATCTGCACTTTCTATTGGCATCTGCACCAACTATGCTTTTTATATCGATTGCCCTCCTATGGCAGGTTATGGGGCTTAGTGCCATACCTGGACTCATTGTAATGGCTTTATTACTTCCAGTCAACATCTTTCTGGCGAAAGGCTTCAATTACACCCAAAAGAAGATCATGGCTGCTACTGACAAGCGAATCCACACTACCAATGAAATACTCCAGAACATTCGGATCATCAAATATTTTGCCTGGGAAGGCCGATTTGGTGCAATTGTTGACGAGAAGCGGAGAGACGAACTTAGAGCATTGAGAAATCGGTATCTTGTTTGGGCCTTGGCTGTTGCTATTTGGAACACGGTGCCAATACTTATTACTTTTTTCTCTTTCCTGGTGTATACTAAGATTGAGCGGAAACCTTTGTACCCCTCCATTGCCTTCACGGCTATTTCACTTTTCCTCCTCTTGAGGATCCCATTAGATCAGCTGGGTGATATGCTCGCACACGTGCAGGAAGCGAAGGTTTCGGTTGACCGTGTGGAGGAGTTCTTGATGGAAGAGGAGACTGAGAAATACCAGCAGCTAGGACAAGACAACGTCAACGAGGATGGACGCAAGATGATTGGCTTTCGCGATGCCGCTTTCATATGGGGTAGCAAAGATGCTGTTGCCGCCGATGGATCGGTCGCTTTTCGCCTCCTGGATTTGGACATTGACTTTAAAATCGGGAAGCTCAATATTATTGGTGGCCCTACCGGTTCCGGAAAGACATCTATGCTAATGGCGCTCCTTGGTGAGATGACCCTCACCAGGGGAAGGGTTTTTCTCCCCGGCGGCCGTAGCCGAGAAGACGTTCGTCCGGATCCTGCTACAGGATTGGCCGACACCTGTGCTTATGTCGCTCAAACAGCCTGGCTAGTCAACGCCAACATCAAAGAGAACATCCTGTTTTCTTCGACTTATGATGAAAAGAGGTACAAGGATGTATTGGTGGCGTGTGCCCTTGAGCGAGACTTAGAGATCCTGGATAATGGCGATGAGACACTGGTCGGCGAAAACGGTATTACTTTATCTGGAGGTCAGAAACAGCGAATCTCTCTAGCTCGCGCTGTATACTCAAACTCACAGCATCTACTTTTGGATGATTGTCTCAGTGCTGTCGACTCGCACACTGCGAAGTGGATTTTCAGCAATTGTATTAATGGTCCCTTGATGAAGGGAAGAACTTGTATCCTCGTCACCCACAACACGACGCTTTGCGTTCCTCTATCTGATTACGTGGTGCTGTTGGATAACGGCAGAGTAACTGCACAAGGCCCTTCCCTCGAGATCATTGAATCGGGCAAACTAGGAGAGGAAATTCGAAACAAATCCCGGCCGAGTTCCCAACCAGTCTCACACGTGCCATCTCGGGCTCCATCTAGCGTCGGTGAAGAAAGTGGGGATACACTTATCAACGATGCTGACGAAAACGCCAATGGAAGAGCTACGGCAAAAAAGTCGACACAGAAACAGGATGCCATGGTAGAGGACAAGGCTACTGGCGCGGTGAAATGGCCTGTCATGAAACTCTATCTGAGCGCAATGGGTCGCTGGTGGTTTTGGGCAACTGCCTTTGTCGTATTCACGACACAACAACTTAGTGGTGTTGCTTCAAATATCTGGATCAAAGAATGGGCAAATCAATACGTATCGGAAACCGAAGAAATCTCTCACATCCAGTTCAGTATAGCGTCACAGAACTCTGCTAGTACCTCGGTTTCTCGTTTTTATTTTGCCTCTATAGCTCAATATGCTAAAGGCACTGGGATTAGCATGGTTGGACCGAACCCAGACTACTCGACGATGAATGTCCCAGAAGTGAACGTGGACTTTTACCTAGGCATTCTCGCCCTCATAGGTATAACTGGAGCGCTTCTAGCTCTAATACGAGACTTGTGGTTATTCTATGGGTCTCTTACTGCGTCATGGAAACTCCACAACCGATTGATGACCGCAGTGTCGCGGGCCAAGTTTAAGTTCTTTGACGTTACACCTCTTGGTCAACTCATGAATCGGTTCAGCAAAGATCTTGAGGCTATCGATCAGGAAGTAGCAGGTGTTGCGATTGGTGTCATGACATGTGCAATGGGTATCGTCATCACTGTCGCACTAATCGCAGCCATTACCCCTGGCTTCCTTATCGCTGCTGTTTTCATTACTGCGCTATTTGTCTTGGTGGCGATGTATTATTTGCGGGCTTCTCGCGATCTGAAGCGACTCGACTCGGTTAATCGAAGTCCCCTGTTTCAGCAGTTTGGTGAGACACTATCTGGTGTGACAACTATCCGCGCTTATGGTGACGAACGACGTTTCATTCGCGACAACCTTTCGAGGATTAATAAACAATCACGTCCGTTTATCTTTTTGTGGGGCGCTAATAGATGGCTCTCGTTTCGGACTGATGTTCTTGGTGATCTCGTCGCCTTCTTTGCCGGCGTGTTCGTCATTTTTAGCCTCGGGAAGATTGATTCCGGCTCTGCCGGTCTATCTTTGAGCTATGCGATTGGGTTTTCCGAGAACATACTCTGGCTCATTAGATTGTATGCCATGAATGAGCAGAACATGAACTCGGTAGAACGAGTTAAAGAGTATCTTGACGTTGAACAGGAACCGCCGGCAATCAATGAGAAAAACCGCCCCCTTTGAATTGGCCCGCTCATGGAAGCGTCGAATTCATTGGCTACTCTACGCGGTATCGAAAAGAGCTGGATCCGGTCTTGAAAGGCGTTACATTCAAGATCGAGCCTCGACAAAAGGTTGGCATCGTGGGTAGAACTGGCGCTGGGAAAAGTTCTCTCACACTTGCGATTTTCCGTGCTCTTGAAGCAGAAGCGGGTAAAATATTGATCGATGATGTTGATATTGGTATGATCGGTCTCCAGGATCTAAGAGAGGCAATAACTATTGTTCCCCAAGATCCTACGTTGTTTACTGGCACGATTCGAACTAATTTAGATCCGTTCGACTTATACACTGACGAGGAAATTTTCTCTGCTCTTCGAAAGGTGCATCTAATCGGCGCGTCCGACCCAGCGCCTGCATCTACAACAGAGGCTATGGAGGTGACTCCCGCCCAAGATTCCCCAGGCACTGATACAGATGACCAGGCAGCGACGGGCGCTTCTACGCCTAGCGCCGTTAACAAGAACATCTTCCTCGACCTTTCGTCCCCTGTCGCAGAGTCTGGCTCAAACCTCTCTCAAGGCCAAAGACAACTTCTTTGTCTCGCACGTGCTATGCTTAAAGCCCCAAAAGTACTTGTCATGGATGAGGCCACAGCATCAATTGATTACAATACCGACTCAAAGATTCAGGAGACCATTCGAGAATTAAATACGACTATCATCACAATAGCGCATCGCCTTGCAACTATTGTCGATTATGACAAGGTCCTGGTCTTGGACCATGGAGCAGTCGTTGAATACGATCATCCTCACGAGCTTCTGAAGAAGACAGGTTTTTTCAGGAGTATGTGCGAAAATAGCGGTGATTTGGACAGCCTTCAAAAAGCTGCCAAGAAAGCATGGGAAGACAAGCGACTCGTGGACGATGAATAGAAAGTAGGCGTCGGAAATTGTCTATTCAGTGGAGCGAAATGCGAACTTGGGGTCACTCAATTGCCTGAATGACTTCATACGCTGCATATATACGGTTTGATTATATAGACGGTGGCTTTATTACCACTAGACTAGGGGCGATAGCCTTAACCATGCCTGCCAGCGCTGTATTAAAGCAGAGAAAAAAGTCAGTTTCTCGTGCATGAACGAAGTAATAGAGATCATTATCGTCACCTCGGTCTTGTGCGTGAAGGATTGGTCCCGATTGATTGAACCCTACACTTATAGACCGGGATACCTGAGCTTTAACCCCGTGCCTGATAGAGTCATCATATCCATATTGTGCTTATAGGTTGACGCGGGCGTGGACGATATTTTAATAGGTATTAAGACCGATACTCTATCATCTAAGCATCTATATCGAACATGGTTTTCATGCTATTAGATCGTAGAAACCGGTGAGAGAGATGGGTTATGCTCATTAGGCTAAACTCTAGTTACATGTGATAATCGCCCTAAAAAAATCGATGGGCTTGTATAAATGTTTTGATACAATACTCCCCTATCGAGCGCCCTGTTTATACAAGTACATTTCGACTTAGCCTAGTAACCTTAAAACTTAATAGGTATACGTATTGTCGACATGTTATCCGGCTGTGCTGCTATAGACAATACGGGGATGAAGACAGCCATCATCTGCCGTTTCTGGAAATCCCATTCTGAATTCATGTAGTTGTACCGTGAAGATACCGGCACGAAACCTTCGGCATCGCGGCCTTGATCCTCGAGGTCCGCAAGCGCCCGGAGCGCGGTCAACATGCCTGCGTTTGTCCATAACGCTTGTAGGCGGGTCATCTCCCCAAAGACTTGCAGCGCGAGGGCACGCGTCTCCCGGTCCCGGCATTTGCTTACCGTGAAGGTGATGATGTAGAAGAGGTCGACGTCGAGCGTGAACCGCAGGTAGCTCTGCTGGGGCCCCGTCGGCAGGAGACGCTGGTATGCCGCGACGATGTCTTTGAACGTGGGGAGGTACGCGTCGTACGCGAGATCCGAACGGTCGAGGAAGCAGTTGAGGAAGATGATGGCGGTCTGCGCGTACACCTTGGTCGTGCAGAGGAGGGCGGACTCGGGGCTCTGCGCGCAGAGATCCTCAAGGATGGGGAGCCAGTGGCGCAGCTGCGTCAGGTATCTCGCGCGCTGCGCCAGGACGTTGGCGAGGTCGTCGCCCCGGGTGATCTTGGCCTGCACGCGCACCATGAATTGCCCGAACTCGCTCGAAAAGCCGTTCCAGAAGACCTGCTTCGTGCGCATCGGCGCGTCGGGGGAGGGCAGCTCGAAGTGCCCCACGCGCGACTCCTTCGTCGTCTTCGCGTACGCGTCCCTATCGCTCCCGAAGTACGGGCAGAGACCCCATATCACCCGCATGCGGTCGAATCCCAGCTGGATCTCGCGGAGCTCGTTGTCTGGGATGAGTGCCGGGGTGCCGTCGGCGTTGATTTGGGATACTGCGTGGTTGAGAAGAGATATGCCGTTTGAGATGATCTGGTTTGCTTCGTCGATATTTCCTTGCACGAGCTCGAAGATGGCGAAGAAAAAAGTTGCGGTTAGGCTTGATCGTGCCGTCGAGGGCGTCACGCCTTCTGCGACGAGGACCTGCCGACAACGACTGATGGCTGCTGTATAGTGTCCCAACGCGGCTTTCCCATGCGCGTTTATGTTGGAGAGGGGTACTATGGGCAGAGCTTCCTCTATCCTAGGCCTGGTCCCTATCACCGTTTCCAATGGCTGTTGTTCAGACGCTGCTCTTTCCTCGCCTGTGATTTCTTCTACTCTCGCTTGTGACGAGGATGAACTTGTACTGGACACCTGCCGCAACCGAGCGTATTCATACTGCGCCTGCTGCTGCTGTTCGATATCCATAATCATCGCAGCGGCCCCGAGGGCAGCGTGCTGCACCGTCTTGTCAATCATGACCTCCCGCAAGATGGTGTGCCGCCAGTACTCGGAGCCACACCAGGCGCCAAGGTCGGCGATCATCTGACATCTGAAGCGCTCAAAATACAGGGCATTTCGGGCGTCGAGATACGCCGGTGTAAGCGACGCACGCAGGAGGTTTACTCTGCTGCACTCCGCACTCCACGGGTCTGGGCCGGGGACCACGGTCGGTGGTTTAGGCTTAAGCTTAGGCCGTAGTAGTAGTTGTGCTGTTCGAGTGAATTTATCGGGGTGCTTTGAAGAGCTGCGTGTATGGCTCGGCTGCGGCTGCGGCTGCGGCTCGGCGGCTCTCCGCGCCGCAACGCTACAATCTTCGTACCCGGCGCATCTGTGTCCCGACTTGATGCAACGCGCACAGTTGGGCTTAGCTTCGTCGCACTTCACTCTTCGTCTCTTACAAGTGACGCAGCCCGTACGTGCCTTCGCGTGAGTGGCGCGGCGTTTTATGGGTGGTGTGTTGCGCTCCAATAGGTCCCAGTAGGTGCCTGGGGCAATTGGCATGTTCTTTATCTGTACAGGTAGTAAACGCGTGCGATTTTACCTCTTAACGGGCGAGCAACAGTGGTGGACTAGCGAGTAGTTTGGGAAGGAATATCGTCGTGGCTTGGCTCCAGTTGTTTGATTGGCAGAGGCTATACGATGCCCCCTACTTGTATCCAGGCGGGAATAACCGAATTTATTTAGTTGAGCTCTAATGAACTCGATATCAGCTACGCTTTCCTCTTGACAATATGACTGTGGTTGTTTCCTATCTAACCTGGTCATCGGTATCGAGTTATTTGAGAAGGAAACACGATCAGCTAGGCACCTTATAAAAGGGAGAGCGTGATGCGTCCTAGCCCACGGTGAGCGCCGGTCGACAACAACGGAGGTTTGCTTGACTCTTACCTCACATTTCTTTCGTCCAATGATATGATACTACCTACAGAATGTTAACGTGAGAATAATCCTGGTCACTTACATAGTGTCAGTAAGATGCCCAACCGCACTGAGTCGCTTCACGTCTTATCCTCGCTCCCTACTGTATTATACCGTTCCCATTAACTACTTGAATAGGTGCCTAGGTAGACGGATAACATCATTGCTTAGACATCTAATTCATGTCTCGTTTCCACCTTGTACAATCATTACTCTATCTAAAACACGTGTGAGGAATGGAGTGATGTCAGTTTAATAGGTACGTGTGGTAATGGTGAGAGTATTTGTCGGTTGATTAGGGGGAATGAATGGATGCAAGTGAGATGCCCTAATCAGGGAAACGCAATCACACGCACGCGGCCTTTCCGTTCAAGGGCGATTCATGTACAGAAGCAGCAGGAAGGCATGGGGGAACCGGAAATTGGAAAGGAGATGACTACACGATCAGTTCCTATGTTGAAGGAAGGCTCATCCATTAATAGGTCGAATGGCGAGGACCTGCACATCGGGGAAGCACCGTTTATTTAAGTCGCCCTACCTGTTGGTCTCTCCTCTGACGCTGATCTTCCTCAATACGCACTATTATACGACTACATACCTACCCTAGGCCTCCATCATAGACGACCACAACATGTCGGGGCGCGAAGTCTGCCGACTTTACTAGTTATCTCCAGGGCAGCCGGAAGACCCAATCTGTATTGTGAGCGGCTTATTCACTCGCCCTCTCTACTATCACTTCTCGTTTGGCAACTTGGAGGACAGCCCAACTGCCACCATTCTTGTTGATGAAAGGGAGACGCGTGTTCCGAAGCCGGTCGCCGAATGGCTCCGGGATATCAGAAACAAACCCGGCTGGGATATGTTATTTTGGGAGGCTCACTTGGCTGGGTCCGTATCCGAGATGATAACCGAGCGACAAATTCGTGTTTGGCAAGTTATTCGGGATGCCCACATGACATTATGTGTCCTCGGTCCAACACAGTCGACATCGGCGCTTAAGGCATAGAAAGCAATCAGCGACGCATCTATTCACTGGACAAATGCTTGTCATGCAGCTCAGGTGCAACAAGACGCTTCCACTATACGACTTCACTACTCAACAAAAGATGAGTATCGCTGGCAGCCTGCGAGACATCGGCCCCGGGTTCCTACAAACGATAGACGAATCCACGTGGGCCGAGATCGAAGCCATGTTTCTCTCGCCATACTGGAGCTCAACCGAATGTTTTTCTGATTTACTTGATTGTAAAAATGTTTGCGTAGGTCGGGGGCATCGTGCTTGGTCTTTGTCCATCTACATGAGGGCTTTCCGAGCATTAACATACTTCCACGATGAGAATGTACCATTGAATCCATGCTCGAATCAATGGCAGTTAGCCGTCGCACTATACACTGCGAGATGCTTGTCCATTCGATACGGCAAGGTCGACTTCCGACGCCTGCTGCATATTTTTCGGTTATGTCCGTCTGCCTACTACGCTTATCCAGGTGACTTAATGACTGCCATGGCTGACTTGTCCACGGCTTGGGGGAAATTTCCCATAAACTTCTCAGTGGGTGGTTGTACAACTGTTCAGTCCCTCTTCCTTCGGACAGCAGTGTATATCGTTCTTGATCGGCAAGATCTTTCTATCTGGGATTGTGAACCCGTTAGCTCGGCGAAGAAATGCGAAGGCCTTCCTACCTGGGTGCCAGATTTCAATCCTGTAACCCCTCAGAAAGGCGTTCAATTTCCGGCAAGAACTGCTTTCCAAATATGGGGAGATCATTTTATGCAGGCTCGCAAGAAAATTCGAGTTTATCGACAAAACCACCTCTTTATCCAAGCCAAATTCCTTGAAAAAATAAAGTGGTATTCCCCAAGGTTCACTGCTCAGAATTACAAAGAAATCTGCATAGTTCAATACCAGAACTTGTGGAACCCCAAGGAACACGACCTCATATTCTTGATCGACAGTTTTTAGCGGACGCTCGTCTTGAATCGTGTTGACCATGAAGAAATCCGGTGCATCTCGTTGATTCCATCATATCGGATGTATGAGAGCTTTTATTGCTTCATAATGGAGGTGATGCTCGAGGTCATGTACGGACCTCCCCCTACAGAGAACCTACAAGGGATAACTCCCGCTCGGCGTGCAATTCCAGCATATATTGGCAAAGTGTTTCGTTCGGTGGGGATAGCCAGCCATTCAGAAAATTATTAAAAAAGAATGCATATGGGAGAAAGTTTTTTGTGACTGAGTCAGGGAGATTCGGCATGACCACCGTCGAGGCTGTTGACGAGCATGGCAGTATCCACGAAACCTCCCCAGCTCGCGACTACACCGAAGAGGGCCGCGATTTGGTAGAAAACGATCATGTAGTTGCCTGCCTCGGTGGGCGTCTCCCTTACATCGTACGAGGCATTCAACAACAAGTAAGTCAAGAGGGCATCACCTACCCTTGCTACGAGTTCCTCGGGGAATGCTATCTTCAAGATGCTATGCAGGGTGAAGATTTGAGAGTGGCAGACGAGCGCGGGCAAAGAGTTTTTTCGTACAATACAGACTCGATTGAAGATATTGTTATTGTGTGAGCTTCCGAGGCACACCTTTCTTATAAGCGGGAATGATTTGGTTCATGTATAACTACGGAAAGCGTACTTTCAGATGTATCTTTCTTGCTCGGTCGGGTACAATGCTGCAAGCCAGGAATAGCGGCCCGCCGAACAGGCAGATACAGCTCAACATTACTCTTACATAGCGACTACATTTCAGACATAGACTGCGGAAATCAAGAAACAAATCATAGCCTAATAAAGGGATGCAAGTACGTGAGGACTGATCGTATTGGTTTTGACCTCACTGACCTTCTAGCATTGACACTATTGTACAGAAAATATGCGAACTGCAGGAGACAAGAGACTAGGTAAAAGAGAGACGAAAGCGTCAAATTTCGCAAGCTGTTATCCCACACGAGCTACCACCAACTCATTCCTTTCCATCTCCATACGCACAAAACCCCTAGATTTAAGGCTTAACATTCTTAACTCGGCAGCCATCCGCTCGCCCATATATATCGAAAAACCTTAGAAATCTCAAGGTAGGGCGTAGCATTGGTAAGTGACGGCACGATCGTCAAAGACGCCCAGCACGGCCAAGCCCGGCGGGCCGGGCGGGATGTTGAGGCTGCTGCCTGGCACGGTGCTGTTGCAGTCCGCATTACTATCGAGAGAGAGAGAGACTGCATTAGCATCGCCCCTCTCCGAATCGTAAGAAGAGAGAGAGGAGGTTTACAAGAAAAAAAAGGGGAGGCTGGGGACTTTCATGGCGCCACTCACTCAAACAAGGTGCAGTTCCACTTCGAATAAGAGCGCGCGGATGACACGCCCTGGGGATTACCGACGCGCAGGTCTTGGGGTAGGGGATCTGTTCATCAGGTGGTTAGCTTAGCGGGCGTATATATCCATACATCTGTACACCCACACACACACACACATATCATCCGCGAATTTCAAAGCGAATGCATGAGGTAATGAAAAGCACACAGGCAAGCCAAGAAAACGTGAAAAAGGGGAGATAGCATACAACAAGGCGGCCCCCCATACCCGCCCACAGTGACGACGTCCGTCAGCTGCTCGCAGGCGCAGCCGTCGCAGTCGTGGTTGAAGTTCGGGTTCGAGCATAGGTAGAGGTCCTTCGTGTCTTCTTGCTCTTGTCTCGGGTGGACGAAGCCAGCCGCTGCCGCCGCCGCCGCTCCGGCGAGAGCTAGGAGGTGGTAGATCTTGAGGTTCATTGTCTGCTTGTCATCTACTTATTTAGGCAGGGCGGATGAAAGAGGAGGGGATGAAGACTGGTAAAGACGCCGCAGACAGATATTTATTAGTATGTAGAGATGAGAAAGGTATATAGACAGTTCCAAGGGACTCTGGCTTCCTCCTTGGTCAGTGGACGAGAAGCCCGTCCAGTATCTACTTCTTGGTTCTAAAGCCGACGTCTCACGACTCCAAGCTTTTTGTCTCAATCATACCAATTCGCCCACACCAACTCGCCGTGACCGATTCGTTAGTAGATTAAGTATGACGCTGACAAAGGAGCCATTTGTTAGTGACATATACTGGGTTTGCTATGTTGGCGAGACTCTGGGTTAGCGATACGACATGATTCAGATATGCTTCAAGACACATAATGAGGCCGGGCCAACGGTTGATAAATGTCTAAGTTAAGCAAGTAGTCACAGGTGTGACAATGTAATTAATGATCAGCTAACGAGTGCTATCGAAGGTAAGTTCTGTGACGCAATGCGTAATAGTCCAATCTCCCTGATTTCCAGCTCTGGAGTACGGTTTCTGAGTTCCTGTACTAGTGGGGTAAAACGAGAGGCGACAAGTTGGTATCGGATTACAAACGACTCGGAGTTTTGCCCTACATATCCTCACCGACTCGAATGCTGTTACCGCCAGTCCAATCCTCACGTTCATAGAATCGGAAGATGAGTTCGTAATCATCGAAGTCGTGGACGATGCGGTCAATTCGTCGGTAACCTTCAATCTTCTCCATACGCTTCTTGCGCGCAAGACCAGTGGGGATCTCATCACCGTCAAACCCATGAATGGCCTTGGCTTCAAAGAGGGTGACACTGAAACGCCCGGGCTTAAAAATGCTCACAACGTGTTCAATAATCTCTGATGTTTCACGCCCGTTCTGCCCGCCAGGGACATTGGTCTCGAACGAGGCAAACGAACAGATTGGCTCCGGGGTGACGTGAACAGTGAAATAATGGGTGGACTTCGTGGAGTCGCTGTCACCTTCGCCGTCGCCTTGCTGTTGGGGAGCGGGAATAATGCCATTTGCGGAAAAGCCGCAAGGGGAGAACAGATAGGCATCCACCCGCGCATCTGGGTATTCCGAGGTGGGATACACCTCCGACAGACCACAGGCGTCCGAGACCACCGTTCCTAGGGCGTGGCCTTCTGTCGTCATGCACTCCGCATCAACTTGCTCAGATACTGGGGTGTACGAACTGTGAAGGTCAGAGTCGCTACCGTTGTCAAAGACGTCAAAAGCATCGTCATTGGTGCTCTCCACGGTGTCATTGGTTTTGAGAGTTAGAGTACTACTCGATAAATCTCCAAGATGCTCTATGGCCATCTTGCGGGCCTCCTGAGCCTGCGAATAGAGCCTGTTGCTCGCGACCGCACTCGCGTGCTCCAGATAGAACTGTTTCGCATTCTCTGGGTCCAGATCCGTCATCAGAATCTCAAGAGTCTCGTCGTTCCCCTCTAGTCCTCCTTTAAACACAGAGGCCACGTTGGTAGGGATCTTAGACGAGCTGGCTTGACTCTTGTTCTCATCCGGTGTTCGAGGAGGGGTAACAGTAGTGTCGGGAGAGGTGATGTACAGGTACCAGTGGTCACCGTTCATTTTGCCGACCATATAAGCACTACCACCCTCGAACAGGCCATCCAAATATTTGACCTCCTCTTTCCAGCTTCGGTGAGGCCCGCGTTGCTTGTCGGGAAAGAGGAAATTCTTCCTAGAATAGAAGACACGGTAGGGAGACGCCGCAACGTTGATATCCTCCAAAGACTTGGTGTTATAAAACGGGAAGCCCGCATGTTCGGCGGCGACACGCAAAAGCCTGCGGAGACCGAGAAGCAGAGTGGTAGTGCCGCACGTCTTCAGAATAAGTTTGTGTGGGAAGACAAACATGCTCGACTCAGATAGAAGATAGGCGTCCATATGTTCGGCTTCAAGCACGGAAAGAATCTTGCAGTTGACCATGTCAAGTATGCCAACCCACGTCTCGCTGGAGACCGACTTCAGGCCATTGGGTTTGACACCAGGAGGCAAGCAGTTGGGGTTAGGGGCGAACCAAACCTCCAGCAGCTTCTCGGGGCCTAGAGGGAATCAAATTGTTAGCCAGTGGACCAGTGCTGAGGCATCAAAGGTGTTTTCTTCTCTTACCTTCAAAGGCGCTGCTGGAATCTAGATCTGCAGCAACATCATGATTGATCGTCAAATGAGGCGTGGCCTCGGACGGCGAGAACGTGTAGTCGGTAGGGATATCGAGGTTCACCATCTCCGTGGAGCCTGCTTGACGGGCGAAGGGCCGGATGGTTGTCTTTGTCTTGCTAGCGAGAGCACGTAGACGTCAAGCGAGATGCCTGCAGAAGGGCTGCTGCTACGGGAGCTGCTGCGGAGCACTGACTGCCACCCAAACGAACTTTGCGGCGTTCGTTTGAGAGAGTAGGCCCACAGGACGGTGGGGAGCGACGAGTGCTGGCGGAAGCCAGCTACAATAAGGGATATAGAGGATTCGAACGTCTCACGAAGTGGACGTTAGGGGGGGCGGCCGCGGAGGGGGAGGAGGAAGTCCTTGGGCCAAGGAATGGTGACCAGTTGAGTGGCCTCGTCCTGGCAGAAACCGATACCTATGGAGAAGTATCGGACCTAGCAGACGAGGAGACCTGCAGCGTGGTCGTCTGGGAGACTAAGTACGCAGCGGGGAGACGCGGTAGAAGCGAGTGTTATCTGGGCCTGGCACGAGCGACGTGGTGGTTAGCGGGTGACTGTACGAGAAGACGGGAGGCGAGGGCGGGTTTGTACTTTGCGGGCTTGGAGAGGAAGCGTAGTAGTTCGACGGGGTTCATGGAATAGCACAAGTACGTCGGGAGAGGGGCTCGACTGTGCTGTTGTCACGGATAATGAGCAGTCATGCGCCTGTTATGTGCGAGGACAGAATCGAAGATATTGGTAATGTCGTGTCATCGAGGCCAGGCCACGAGAAGGCTGTAGTTGTAGTTGTTGTTGTGTAGGGAATAAACCGTGTTTTGCTATGTCCTGTGTCGTGTGACCACAAGACGGTATAGACGGTTAGCTATTACTGTGCGCTCAATGGTCAATGGTCAATGGGCAACAGTCAATGTCAATGGGAGAGACATGAATAGAACTCGTCAAAGACCAGTGTGCGAGCGTTGTGGGAGCGTTTTGGATTTTTAGTCTATTAAGGCCAACAGCGGTGGATCCTTCTGGTGTCCAGCCGCGCTAAAAGGTCCTAGTCTACACTATGAGCACCATGAGGTACCTGACACGATACAATCAATCGATGTACTATGTGAAGCCAAGGTGGTTGGTCGGGCTGCTGGCATGTGCAAGGAAGTGGCGGCAACGAGACCGCTCTTTTCTGTGTTGTGCGCAAACGGAGGGTGGAGGAAGAAGAGAAAAAAAATTAAAAAAAGGGCCCGAGTGAGGTCACTCCTCTCATCAGCGATCCCGAGGTCGCTAGGCTAGGCTACCGGCATACTAGTGTATCTTACCTATGCTACCTTGGGTATTACCGACCACAGACCAGTTGCCCCAGTTGGCAGAGCGAGTAAGTGAGGGGTGGGAAAGGTGGGCCTGCGGTAACCTGGTAAATGGAACTTCCATCAGTCACATCGGTTTCGCATAGTCTCCTTACAAGTACATACATTAGGTAGTCAGGCAGGGTGTCAGACGGCTAGGAGGGGCCTTTCCTTGAATTTGCCCAACTCGGTAGAATTATTCCCAAACTGATCAACGTGGGGAAAGTAGGAAAATAGATGATAGATGAGATGAAAAGTAAACTTGGCATGAGAGTCATCTCCAACTCGGCTATCTGTCACCGGTTCCTTATCATCAGCCTTGGTTGGTGGCTGAGGTGAGCTGAGGACCTTCAGCGTCGCATCTGTCCGTCTCATATGAATGCCCAAGAGTAGGGCCGAAAAGGCAAGGCACCCGGGTCCCCTCATTGGCGAATGCGAACAGGCACCATGGACATCACGGCCCATACTGCATCGTCGGATCCGAGTCGGAGATGCAATTTCGCAATTCCCTTCCTCGCATTTCATGATCTGGGCATCGACTTTGCCATCGGTGCGACCACGGCTTGTGACGATGAGTGTTCGATGCGTGTCCGTCGTAGAGCAGTCCCGTAGAGTCACATCCGATGTCAGGAGTCTTAGCAAATGACAAAATACATATAATACCCAGCAACCCCAACAAAACTGGCACACCGGTGTCTTTATCTGCTCGAGTGTAGCAACCGCAAGGCGCTGCGTCTGCTGCGGTGACCAATTCATATCCTCGAAAAGCGTCGCTGGTTTGGCGCGTTAGACGGACGCCGGGGAAATGAATGCATCTGCATTGCATTACCTCATGAATGCAGTCCACTCGACATGTGCTCCGCTTGGGCTCTGACTCTAGGGATTCTCGACTTCGCTGGTGCTATGTCGCATCGGCTCTTGATAAGCGAGTGTTTGATTAGCCTGATTGAATGCCAGTGAGTATCATCCCACGGCCGTCACGATATCTTGCGTTATCTTTCTAAAGACGGGTTCAAGCGAACAGCCTCGATACTTCTCCGCCAACAAGCTTGCTTCCTTGGTCACTTCACCGGTGGAGCTACTACTACTATTCTGCATCGCTTTGGAAAAGTCTTGCCCGTTGATCACTGTGCCTTGTGGATATTCTGGCTTCCGCCCGGTTTCTATCAACATCACAAACTGTGGATCGATGGGCACCCTGCCAAGAAACTGCACGTTGAAGTCGTTCGCCATGACCTGGCCGCCTCCTTTGCCGAAAATATCCGTGCATTCGGCGCAGTTGGGACAGACAAAACCGGCCATATTCTCGACAACGCCGAGCACAGCAATGCCGGTTTTTGTGCAGAAGTTCAACTCTTTTCGAACATCCGCGGTGGCTACCGCTTGGGGAGTGGTGACCACGACCGCGCCGGCGACCTGCCCCGGTCTTGCCTCTTTTAAGAGCGTTTCTGCAAGAGATATATGCTCATCCGATGTCCCCGGTGGCGTATCAATGAGGAGATAGTCCATCTCGCCCACAGTACATCCGAGAGAAACTGTCGGATCATGGCCGTCTTTTTGGGCCCGCGCCAGACAACGGCATCTCCCCTAGCCCGTAGTAGGAACCCAGGCTCATGCAACGTAGCTCACCAACACCTTTGCCTGGATTTGCCGCGTGAACTTGCGCTGGAAGCCACCCACCTGGAGCTTGTGTTACTTTCGCATCTTCGATGTTCAACATGCGAGGCATCGAAGGCCCGGTGAGATCGATATCGAGAACACCTACGGAGCGACCGGAAAGTGACAGCGAAAGGGCCAACTGGGTGGTGACGGAAGATTTACCGACACCCCCTTTCCCGATAGAACCTAAGGGGTACATATGAGAGGCTATGTTGAGACGAATAGGTAGAGATAGACATACCAAAACGATGTGTTTTATCCTGGTCAGCGACATCTTGCCTCTGATCAAATATTTCCGTATAACGCAAATCAAATTTGTGGTACCCTTGAAATTAATGATTAGATTAATTTGAGGAAAAGGAAAAAGGAAACGAACAGACGAAGCAATATCTTTTCCACTTCAAGTAGAATGTGAGCGGCCTTGTCCGAATCGGAGGCGCATTTATCAGCAGAAAAAAGACGCCTCAACCCGCTAACACATCCAAACCGTATGACGCAGTTGTTCTGCACTATGTGAAAGGTGGGAACATCGGATCGCAAAGCGCACAGCCGCACCGTTAGATCTAGCTTTCGCACTGTCTATCTAATACTGTATACAGTAGAACAGTGGGGCAGTAGACTGAAATAGCGTTGTTTTGATGGGAAGTGCCGGTCTGATACCTCCGCCACTGGCCGCTTCGTGCCAAGCATATCTCATTGCTTCAAATGAAAGCAGCAGACATGCCCCTGGACACCACGGTGAATGTCGAAATTGTTTAATCGGCTACATCTCAAAGATCATCCAAGCCATATCGAAGCTTGCTGTCTCAGCATAGCCATTGCAAAGTTATCTTGATAATGCAATCTCCTTCGGCCACGAGTGTGTTGATATAGCGTCTCGATCGCGCCGCACATCCGGACCCCCGGGTTGTGTTCGACGATGAAAGTGATTGGAGGTAGAGATGGACGATCCATGGGCTCGCCTTGGGCGTCGACCGATGCGCCATCCGACAATGATCCCCCACCATCGTCTCGAACGAACGCTTTTCTGAGCCCACCACCCAAGGCCTTTTTCGGTAACGGAACCCAGTCACCGTGGGCTGGTAACCGCGACGAAGATGGCCTCAACATCTGGACTGCGGCGGATCGTGCAGATGGTGTGGAGAATCAAAACGAATGGGGTGGCTGGGCGGAATCGGGTGTACAGCAGCCGCCTCGTCTGAGCCCAAGGCTTAGCACTTCCGGCAGGGAAAGTCCACTGGCTTGGCCCGAGAATGTCGCAGCATCTCCTGTCTTCCTAGGAAACTCTCGATCACGGACACCTTCCATATTGCGACACAACTCGCCAGACCCTTGGGCCGCTGAGCTCTCATTAACGAATCGGTCCAATGTTGAATTACCGAATCCCTTGAACGCAACGACCGGCGATACCCGACGATTGAGACCGAACAAGTTGAACAAACGCCGCAAGCATCTCGCATCGTTCCCGCAATCGGAATAAGGGAAAAGAAAAATGATGAGAGACCTCGAGGCGAGGGGTTCGCTTTAGAAGCTGGAGCCTATGTCGATGACAACGCTCCAAAGACTAGTCTTGACTTAGTCCACGAAGACACAAATGCTGGATCAAAACAAAGCTCTACAGTAGAAGAACATCCATCTAGACCATCGTCAAGGTGTACTATTGATAGCCACGAGGGACTCGAGCGCCAGGACTCCCCAATCACCTCCATAGATGAAGAACGTAGTGCTCGGATACAGAACAATCTACGAAAGACTTCGGGGAAAGTACAAGAGCTGGTAGGTAAATATGACGGCCTAGCTAGAGCCGCATCAGAGGAGCGACCGAATTTTACTGGGATGAGATATCACGGGAACGAAGTGAGATTGAAGACGAGGGGGATGGAGCTGGCTTCGGGGATTTTGAAGATGCACCAGCCAACGCCGAAAGAGTCATAGGATCACCCGGGGAATCCTCCCTTTCTTCGGGATTTTTATCAACTCCTAAAGCAGAGAGTAAGGACCGTTTTAGTCGAAAACTTCCGCATGAAGGAGAAGGCGTCACAAACGTCGCCGTAACACCACACACTCAACCACAAAAGGCTGCCAACAAATTTCGACATCTAAGTTTTGATACAAATTTAGCTGGCTTGGACAAGTTGTTCCCCAACCTGCCTGGGTTCCCTACAAGTGGCTCGATCGAGGACCGGGAGATATCGGACTATGTTGTCGACGATAGTTTCGAAACAATCTCGGAACGCAAAAGCTGGTACCGTATTTCCCGTTATGGTTCTATGCGCAAACATAATTCTGGAGATGAAGAGAATTATCACAGGGTAACTTGGCAGACATCCCAATTACATGACGACACAATCAAGATTGTTCGACGGTGGATGGAGGAGGTTCCTACGCCGGAAAAGCCACTTTAGGAGGTACTAAGCGGACAGGCTTTTTTGACTGGGACTCTGATGCTGCCCTGTCAAATTAGACGAGGTCTTCCGACGAAAGAAGTCAGTTACGAAACATACGCGAACAACGTCTATTCCAGCAACCAATGCTAGTATACAAAGTGTATCGGTCGTCGACCGCCCTTACAGGAACTCAACTGGCATCTCACTTCCTACGGAACTATCATCTATCACCAACCCGATTATGCCGGTTCCTAGTTTTGGTTGGAACTCTCAGGCTTCCGCGGCCCACTCTCTTGATTCTATTAGTCAGGTTATGAATTCTGCACCTATCCCAGCACCAGCACCCCCAACTGCGGCTGGGGAAAGGCCAAGTCATCGTCCGGAACCTATCCAGGTACCATTCACGGATGAAGATGAGGATGATTGGGGTGAAATGGTTTCGTCTCCGCGTGTTGCCGAGGCACATATCGAGCCCAGTATTTCCGCTTTTCCCATTTCACAGATACACGTCGTGGACCATGAGCGAACTACCCAAACTTCGCTGGCGATTTTCGACACAGATCATCCCATGGGGTTGAAGCCACCCACTCCCAAGACCAGCCAACCAGCCTCATCGGATCCATGGGCATTTTCTGACTTTTCGATACTTGATAAGCCAAAACAATCACTTGACACGCCAAGTAACCACGCCTCCCAAACAAGAGAAACATCCACGGTTCTCACAGCGGATATATCGCTACCTCGCCGAGGATCGCTCGAGGCGCCAAGGAACGAGACGGGTGTGCCGCTGAAGGGAACCAAAGGTATCTCTGAACCGTTCAACCCTCCAAGAAGCAACCACCAAGACGATATAATCGTACAAAGGATTCTACAAAACTTACCAGACCTTTCATACATGCTTAAATAAGCAACTACATCAATATCGAATCCTCATGCTCCTGTATAATGCATACCCATTTGTGCTCGTTAGCCTTATTTCTTATCACGGCTGCTCTAAACGGGCGTAGCATGTAAAACAGGCGTTGGATCAGCGGTTGGATGCTATTAGCAAACTATTATTGGCGTTGGTGGTTTGGATACAGTACGTCGCTCTGAAGATTTTCGGTGCGCTACGTGTTTCAGTAGCGAAATCCAGTCCGGATGGTATACAATAGACTAAGCTTATTACTTTGTTGCCAAATTGGTTAGATGTCAGTACGTGTCATCAAGCCTCATGTGTTGTCTTTTAAGAGTGCCAAGCCCAAGCTATTAGGACAAGGTACGGAAAGGTCATTTATCCATTCCCCTCGGGTTCGTTATGTCATAGCTAAGAGGTCCAATGTCCATTTATGGCTTATGGAACTGGGTAACGGCTGAACTGTGTCTCATTTGAGTAATGCCCGCCATTCCAATGGTCCAATACTGCTTTATCGCAAGTCTTGCGCTGGAATGTATCACCCTCGTACCATTTATGCTATTCTCCGAGGCACCTACAACCAAGATTTACGATGAAGCTTCATGCGCCAAAAGACCTATGTACGAAATCATCTGCTCGTATTGCAAAAGTCGAAGCAAAGCTTTCACGTCGTTATTCCCGGCTACTAGCCGAGTCTAAACAACTCCCATAGTTCTTATAATTCTCGTTATTGTATGCCACTTGACCAAGATCTAAGTGCGGCCCCTCCCATAACTCAGATCCCAACCTCCCCCGTTCGCAGACTCATTCCACGCCATGGCCAGCCTCGATGTGTGCCTCTATCTATCATGCCCTGCCTCTCTATTTCGGCAAGGGTGATTAAGACTGTAAAACGGAATTTGGTCGCTATCATGTTTCCTTTTACTATTTTCATTGTTTCAACTTCATCAACTTTCCTTAATTATATCTTTCCTAACTACGGCGTATGAGCAGCAGTCAGTTCGACCTTGCTTATATGAAGTATATCCAGCTATCCTTCTATCACTATTCAGCCGCCGGCCGGTCCTACTTGAGCTAATCCCACGCGTCTAATGGCTCGCGCGTGCGAGTCAAGATGCGCATCTGCCTCGCCGAGCGAAGCGCACGCACAGCTCCTCTATCAATCTTTAGACCAATACAACAAGCAGAATAAGAAGAGAAGGCGTCCCTCGATTATTCTGGCCGCACTTTTCGTCCTCTTCTTGTCTTCAGGGGGCGGTATCGCTCTCGCTGTTGTGCTCATGGTTAAGATGGTGGATATAGGGGCCGCTTCGCTTCCGCGGGATGTTATCTTGTTTGCAGGGGCCATGTCCTTGCTATACATTTCCCTGCATATTAGGGGGGCCGTAAGAGATTATACACGGGAAGGCCAGGGGCCCCTCAACTATATGGTAACTATTTACATGCAAGCGCGCTGCTAGTTGCCAGGCTTACTATTGTTTGTTGGGTTGCTGCCCTGATCGCTACGGCTATCACGATCGCCAGAGCCATACCGGCCGAAGGGTTCCTAGTGAAGGTACCTTACTTGGATTTACTCATATGCATTGGCGCGATGTAAGAAAGTCCTCCCTAATCTAGTACCGTACTCGTCGAATTTCGCTTACATCGGTATCAAGCCCATCTTGCCTCATCGTGTCTATCACGATCGAAAGAAACCGCACACCTTTCGCTACAGCCGCCATATCGAACCCCTCATTCCTCACATGCCGAGTCAGCGAGTACGCAGATGACATCGCGACCGATATGAGCGTTTCCAGACGGACCTCGCTGCAGCGGAAGAAGAGCGATACCGGATCAGTATTAACATTGCCGACGGGGGAGATCTTCCGGCTAGGGGACCCGATTCGGTATGAGGAGGCTATAAATGGAACTAAGCAACCCAACATGGTAGCTGGTGACCAGCCAGAAGGGACAGAGAGCCCACCTATGAGAGATGGAGATGACGATTCCCTTCCTATTTTCAACGCCGTCGTCCCCTCCACTCCACCGCCGACACCGAGGATGCCGGATTACACGCAGGGCCCGCAGTACCAGAGCCTACGTATTGCCCTGGAGGATGGCGAGCGGAGTGGAATAATGTCGCGCAGGAGGTTGGCGTGCCGGGGATCCCGGAAACTCCCACGGGCGGATCAGGCCAGTCATCTCCGTGTCACCCGCAGTACATGCCAGCGACGAGATTATCATCGTTACCACAATCGTCATCGCAAATAGCAAGGCCGCAGAGTTCATGCAGCTGTGGCACCGCTGCTGCCGAGATTTCCAAGCCGCGACGCCGCTCGGCGACGGCGAGCACGAGCATTGCGAGCAGCGCGGCACGCTCAAACCTGTCGACTGTGCGGTACGCCGCTGAGCCCGAGATCGCCGTGCGCCAGGCTATTAGGGTGGTGCCGAACCCGGCGTACCTGCCGCCCGAAGAGAGGCAGGGTGGTGGTGGGGAGAAATCGGTCGCTGGCAGGCCGGTCTCGGTTGTCTTGACGCGGAATACACAGCGCGCGCAGAAGACGGGGTCTCAGGTTGCAGACGTACCGAAGAGGAAACCTTCGAACTTCTCGAGGCCGATGCAGAAGACGGGTACTCCGGGTGTGGCAGAAGGTGAAGTTGTTTCAGGGGTCGAGAAGAGGGTCCCTCGGGCTGCCTATGTTGAGGATGAAAAGGATGTAGATACATGAGTCTGTCCTATTCGTTACGTAAAAAAGAATCAGAATAAAAATTTTTCATCTTTCAAAGGACAGCATATCATATGCCATGTTGATTGTCATAAATTATTGCTTCTCTTTTTGTTTACCCTAGTGACCTGATATTAACCTTGGGGATGTTACAGCGCAGTAGTCGAGGCCTGGGCTCACTGAGCTCACACGTTTCATAATGAATTCATTCATATTTTTACACAGGCTTACCATAGCCGAAGAAAAAAGAAAGTACTACCAAGGAGAGTATTGTAGTATGTCAGATCGTTAGTCTTTAAGTAAAGGTATCCAATGATATTGTCGTCTTTCATTGGTTTTTGTTCGCCACGGCGCATTGTGCGTGAGGAATGGCCATGAAATATATAAGGATAGACAGCGACGTCATGGATTTGGCATGAATTCTCGACAATACCAAACACAATCAGAAACAAACACACTTGACTTCACCTCGCCACCATCATCTTCTCTCAGCCTCCCGGATTCTCACGCAACTTCAACTTTAGCTTCTCACACGTCTTTCTTCGTCGATACCAACTCCAGTCTCGAAACCAGTAAGTATCAAGGCAATATGTGCTACCCTCTCACACATCTTTGCAAACAGTGCTTTGCGCCTGTGCGGGCTGAATCGTTTTGCAGGGGACTTTGTTTTGTAAGCGTCATCCAAACTCCCTTTGTCGTAGACGAGCTTTGCCTACTTCACATGATGAATGTTAGGGCCTCAGGCGATCACATGCTTGAACTGGGTGCAGATTTGTTGTATCCGTATACCGGAGAAGGAAGCTACCTGTACCTAGACAGCAGTTACGGTGAACAGGTGTACGAACTACCGCCTACTAATTTCAACATGCCGTATTTCCACGATACATCCGAATTCGAGGTAAGTTACAGCAACGTAACCAACACTGGGGATAACGGAATGATGGACACTCTGCCGTATCCGCCGGAGAGTGTGAACACCGATGGGTGGACACAAGACATCGAAGCGAGCATGGTCAAGGCGATCGAAGAAATGTTGGAACAGATGAGCCAGCACGAAGTTGACAATGAAAGCTACCCCAACGAAGTCACAGACGGAGGAGAGCTATACTACACGCTTGACAATGCCGGTGAGATGCATAACTTCGATGACATTGATTTCGAGATCAGAGGTCAGATCCTCGAGAATCTAACAAGTTGGGATCTAAACTCTGACCTGAGCCTGTATGAGCCTGTAGGAGTTTAGAACTAACCACATGTACGGACTTGAAAATTCCTTGCTATAGGGATAAAGAAATAGGCGGCTGAAAACTATAAGCGTTAATAAATACTATGTTCCTTTGTTCAATTATAGCAGGCTTAAGCGACTGATTGAAAGCCTTAGGCTCTTTGTTTTAATGCAAGTAATGACTGGAGTGACATGAAACATAGAGATTGATTACTAACGTTGACAATAAGGTAAATCTGCTAGACTTTAATAGAATCCATCAGGAAAGAGCTCCTATTTTTTTTTTCTTTTTTCAAAAATCCATAGAAGGAATTGAGACAGGGGGCTCAGCATATGTCTGAGCTTTAATTAGTGTGTAATAAAGTACAGTACTATCTATATGTACGCCACGCCTTACTTCGCTTTAAAATCATTTCTTGATAAGGTAATTAAGTTCTGCTTTGCAAGTTTTTTAAACATCTGATACGAAAAATAAAACTTAGTTAAAAATTTATTTATGTAGTTCTTAAACTCCTAGAGGCATAATTTGCTATTTTAAATAAGATCTTAGCTTTAAAAATATGTTTTTAGAGCTTTAAAAATATATTTTTAGAGCTATTAAGTTAATATATATGTTTTAAATATTTTTTTTGTTTTTTAAAAGTTTAAAGTTAAAATTAAAAAACTAAAGCTTTTAAAAACCTTAAAAAATTATTAGCTAAATTAATATATTTTAAGCATTTTATTATATTAACCGTAGTTTATTATTTATTCCGGAATAAAAATAATAAAACGAAATAATATTTGTATATAATATTTATTATAAAAATAGTACTTTAAATAAATAGTTTGCTTAATAATATATTTATTATTAATTCTTTTATTAGTATAATATTGATAATTACTTGTAGTTAGTGTTAGATTACGCATTAATTGGTGATCTAGCTATATATTATTAAATAAATCACTAGGTTGTTTACTTAATATATGTGGTAGTGCGCCGGGGTTTAATTAGTAGTTAGTGCTTTTATTAGGTATTTTATATTAGAAATGCTTTAATTAAGCTTAGTAGCGATATATAAATAGATTAATATATATATTATTAAATTTAATAATTAAAAGTTTTATTATAATTTTTATATTTTATTAAAAATAAAGCTATAAAAATATATATAAAAGATTATTATTATATTTATATTAACTATTATAACTTTTAATTCGTTAGAAGATTTTTTATTATAAGAATAAGATTTTATAGCGTTTATAATTTTAAAAGATTTTTAAAAATATTTATAACTAAAAAAACGCGATTTTTTTAGCTTGCGAAACTAAGCGTATTAAACGTATTTAATTTTTTATATTTGCGAATATTAATTTAACGATCGTTATATTAATAAATTTAATAATAAACGGATAAACTTTATATATTAATATTTAATAACACTATAATATTGCTTTAAAAAATATAATATTTATTAAAATAAAATTATTAAGCTTTTTAAATAAATATAAAAAATAATAAATTTAAACTATAAGTTAATTTATATAAAAGCTTATTAAACTTTTAATTAATAATATAATTTAAAAAAGTTTAATAAAATAATAAGCCGAGTTTTTAAATATAAATATTAAAACGATTATAAATATTTATTATTATAATAAAAATTTATTAAAAATTTTACTAAATAAACTAATAAAAGTTACAGCATATAGCTTAACCGTGGCTAGGTGGGTTAAGTCCTTATTTAATAACCACTATATGTTGCGCTAGCTAAGGTATATAGCTTATTATAAAAGTTTAAGCCTTTACTTTGGTTAATTTTGCATTTTTTTTAAAGCTTTAACGTAGTAAAATAGTAGCTAATATAACTAAGCGTAACTTTAATTAAGGTATAAGTTATAGGTTTAAGCTTTATAGCCGGCAAAAGCGTAAATGTTTTTCCGAGTGCTCTATATATAGCTATGCTACTGTTATAATATAGTCCAAAGTTTTATGCTTAAAGCCCCTTAAGTAAAACCTTTGCAGTAGAGCCGGAGGGGGGGGTTGGACTTTTAACGAGTTTTTATTACAACGGGGGGTAGTTACGGCATATAGCTTAACTGTGGCTAAATAGGTTAGGTCTTTATTTAATAACTATTATATGTTTATGCTAGCTAGGGTATATAGCTTACTATAAAAGTTTAAACCTTTATTTTAGTTAACTTTAATATTCTTTTAAAGCTTTAGCGTAGTAAATAATAGCTAATATAATTAAGCGTGACTAGTTATAAATTTATAAGCTATAATAGCTATGCTTTATTATAGCTATAGCACTTGTAATTTTTATTTATAATACTATTATTTATAGTAAATATATAATTGTTATTTATAGTAATATAGTTATAATAAATAAAGGCAAGCATTAGTAATAAATATAGCTACTTTACGCGAATATTTAAGTAGTTGTTTATATTATAAACTTAAACTTTTTTTTTTTTATTTTATTTATAAATTTTATAATAAATATTATATATACTAAAGCTTTGCTTTTTAAATATATAAAATATAACTATTTATAAATTATTTATAATATTATAAATATAAAGTTATTTTATATATTTTTTAATTAAACTAAACAACTAATTTAATTTAAAAATATTAAAATATTTTTTAAAGAAAAATTAAAATAATAACACGTATAGCTATATATATTAAAGCTTTTATTAATATTTCGGATTTATTTATTTCGAATATTTAAAACAATAAACTTTTTATAATAAAACTTTAATAAATAATAAAAAAATATATTTATTTTAGCTTTTTAAACTATATAAAAACTATAATAATAAGCTATAAAAGCTAATTATTTTAATTAATTTAATATAATAGTTTTATAATATTATTATAACTATATATTTAAAAATAAAATTCGATATAAATATTATTAATTTTAATCGGATAGTTTAATATTTAGTTAATAATTATATAAAACTATATATAAAAGCGTTAAGTTTAGTTTTTATTTTAAATTAATGTATATTATAATAAAATAATCTAGTTTAATTTTAATAAAAATATAAATTAAACCGGTATAAATAATATATATAAACTTTATTATTATTTTTTAAAAATAAAAATATATATTTTTTTAATAATAGTTTATTATTATTTATTATTAATTTATATATATTCGTTAAAAATTAAATAAATAAATAAGTTTTATTTAATTAAATAAAAAATAAAATAAAATTATTATTTTTTATAACGAAATATTATTATATTATATATATTATTAATATTTTTAATTTATAATTAAAAATAATTTTAGCTAATAATAAACTAATTAATAAATTATTATCGATTTATTAAATAAACTATAAAAAATAATTAAATAATATAATTATATTTATAATAATTTAAATATTTAAACTAATAAATAATTAATTTATTAAATTATTATAAATAATTTTTATTTTATTAAATAATAAAAAAATAACTAATATATAGTTAAAATATTAATATTTATTTTTTATAATAAATAATTAAAATAAACTTAAAATTTAAAATATAAATTTAAATTATATAAATTATTTTAAATTTAATATTAATTAGTTTTATAATAATTAACTAAAATAGCTAATATTAAAACTTATATCGAAAACTATATAGCTAATAATTTTTTTTTTTTTTTTTTTAATTATTTAATATATTTATTAATTTAAAATTGTTTTAAAATATTCGAAAAAAATTTATATTAATTAATTATAATAAAAAAACTAAAACCGATTTTTAATTTTTTAGTTTTAATTAATATATATTAGCTAAATTTTTAAAGTTTTAAACTATTTTTATTTATTTAGCTAATAAAACTAAATTTATAAAACTAAATAAAAAAAAATTTAAATTATATTTTTTTTTAAATATTTTAATATACGTACTATCAAGCATCCTGGCCACACAAATATCCTGGCTACTTAAGCTTGGCATTTTACTAGAATTATAATAACTTTACGGAACTAAGCTTAATCGGGAAATAATTTATAGGTTAATATATAACTATATTTAAATATAAATATAGTTTTTTTAATTTTTACGCTAGCTTAATAAGGTTATATACCCGGTTTTTAAAGTAAGCTAAAAATAAAGCTAAACTAAAATCCTAGTTGTATAGCGTATAATTTTTTTAAAATTTAAAAAAAATAAAATTGGATTTAGTACGTTTTTTATATATATATGTTTTTTTCGAATTTTTTAAGCTAGATTACCATTTCTTTTTATTTTTTAAAGTATAAAAAAATCAATAAAAAAAATAAACAAAATAAAAAAAATAAAAAATAATAAAAATAAAAAAAAAATATATATTTTATATTTTAAAAATAAAAAGAAATACTAAACCTAGCTTAAAAAATTCGAAAAAAATATATAGTATAAAAAAACATATTAAATCTAATTTTATTTTTTTTAAATTTTAAAAATTATACGCTAGTATTAACTAGGATTTTATTTTAGCTTTATTTTAGCTTATTTTAAAAACCGGGGTATATAACCTTATTAAGCTAGCGTAAAAAATTAAAAAAATTATATTTATATATTAAATATAGTTAAATATTAACCCTATAAATTATTTCCCGATTAAGCTTAGTTCTGTAAAGTTATTAATAATTTTAGTAAAATGCCAAGCTTAAGTAGCCAGGATATTTATGTGGCCAGGATGCTTGTATAGTATGTTATATTAAATATTTTAAAAAAAATATTAATTTTAATATTTATACGAAATATTATTTTTAAATAGTTTATTATTTAATAATAATTAATTATAATAAAATAAAACTTTAAAAAAAATATAAATTTATTATAATTTTTAATTTTTTTTTTTTTTATTTTTTTTAAATAATTTTTTATTTTATTTTAAAATAAATATATAATAATATAATTTTGCTTAATTATTTAAGCTTAACGTTAATAAAATATAATAATTAATTTTTAATAGTAATATTTTAATTATTATTAATAAAAATATATTTTAAAAAATATTTTTAAAAAATTAAACTTTAATAAATAAAAAAGTTTATTATTATTATTTAGCTATATATAATATATTAAATATTAAGCTAATTAATATATAAAAAAATAAACTTATTATATAAAAAAAAAAAAAAACTTTAAAAAAATAACTTTTTTTAAAAAAAATATTTTAAAAATATTATTAGTTATAAAATAAATTTAATAAAAATATTTAAATAAAAAACTTTTATTATATATTTATATTTTATATAATAATAAACTTTTTTTAACTATAAATAATTTTTTAGAAATATAAAATAAATATATATATAAATATAAACTAATAATTTAAAAAAAATTATTAAACTATTTAATTTTATTATTATATAAACTTTTTTATTAAAAAAAGTTATAAAATATAATAATAAAATAAAAAAAATATTAATTAAACTTTTTTATTATTATTAAAAATATATAAAAAAACTTTTAAAAATAAATTTATAATTATTATTAATTTAATTTATAATATTTAAATAATATAGTTTAAATATTATAATATTTTATTAAATTATTAATAAAACTATTTAATATTTATTTTAATTATTTTTTAATTATAATATAAATATTATTTAATAATAAATAAATAAATATATAGTTATAATATTTAATTTATTAATTTAACGTTAATTAATAAAACTATAATTTTAAAATTAAAAAAATATAATATTAATAATAAAAAAAAACGAAATAATATTTAAAAAATAAAAAACTAAAAATATTTATTTTAAAGTATATAATTTAATATAAAAAAACTTCGATAAAATAAAATAAATAATATTTAATTAGCTTTTGCTAAAATTTATTTTTAAAAAATATAAGCTATATTTTTTATTAAAAATATAATTTTAATTTTATTTAAAATTTAATAAAAAACTTTTTTATTATATAAAACAAAACAATATTAATTAATATAAAAAAAAACTAATAACTAAAAATATTAATTTAAATATAATTATTTTAATATAATAATAAAAAAACTAAATAAAAACGTTTATATTATTAATATTAATAAATTAATAAAATAATTAAAAATTAAAAAAAAAATAAAAACGACTTTTTAAGAAAAAAAAATAAAAGTTAAAATAAAAAACGTAAAAAATAATTTTAAAAAATATTAAAACTTAATATACGTTTTTAACTAAATTAATTTTAATATATTATTAAATTTATAAATAAATATAAATAAATTTTTAAAATAAATTTAAAATTAATTTAAACTATAGTTTTTATATAAAATATATATAATAAATTAAAAACTATATAAAAATTTTTAATTAAAAACTTATATAAAATTTTATTAACTTAATAATATTTTATATAATATATTTATTTTATTTATAAAAAAAATAAATAAGTTTTTTTTTATATATTATATATAACTAAATAAATTATAAAAAAAATTAATATTTATTTTTTTTATTAAAAAAACTTTGTTTATATTAATAAATAAAAGTTTTTATTTAATTTAATATAATAAATATTTAATTATATTTATATATTATTTAAAAATAAAAATTATATAACGTTTTATATAAAATATAATATATATTAATTATTAATATTATTATTTAGTTTTATTACGGATTTTTAACGTTTTAATAATATTAATAATATATTATTTAATTTTTAAATAATTTTTATAATATTTACGCTAATAATATTATTATTTATTTAAAAATAATAAAAAAATATATTATTTATATATATTATATATTAAAACGATTAATTTAAACTAAACTATAAATTAATTTAAAAAAATCCGAATTTTATATTAAAAAACTAAATTTTTAAATTATATTATAATATTAAAAAAATTTAAATAAACTTTATTAAATTAATACTATTAAAATAAAAACTTTTATTTAATTAAAAATATATAATTTTTTTAAGATTTTATAATTTTTATTAAACTTTATTAATATTTAAAATTATATTATTACGTTTTTAAACCGATTAATACGAAAAATATATTTTTTATATAAATTAAAAAATATAAAAAATTATTTTATTAATTTAAAAAAGCTTTAATATGTTTTTTTTGCTAAAATATTTCGATTATAATTTATTAATAAAAATTAAAACGATTTTTTTAATAGCGTTAGTTTAATATATTATTATAATATATAATAAAACCTAATATTTTAAAATATTAAATTAAATTATAATATTTATAATAAAAATTATTAATAGTTATATTATATTTTAAAAAAAAATTTAAATTAATTAATAATTATAAAGCTTTTTTTAGTATTTATTAATAATTAAATATTAAAGTTTTTTAGCGAAAAATAATATTTTAACTTAAAATAAGCTAAATAGGTTAATTTTTTTTAAATATAATTTTTAATATTATATTATTTTAAAAAAAATAATATATTGCTAATGTTTTATTATAAAAATAAAAAAACCTAACAATATAAAAAGCTAAAAAAAAAATATAACGTTATTTTATGATATTTTAACTAATTAATAATATAATATAACTAATTTTTATATAAATAAAATTATATTAAATAAGTTTTATTAAAATATATAATAAATTAACGTTTTTATAAAATTATAATTAATCGAGCGGATTTTTAAAAAAAACTATAAAAACGTAAATATAAAAATTTATTATTAATAATAAAAAATAATAAACTAAAAAATTTATAAAAACTAAAAATAAATTAATTATATTTTATAGATATTTAATTATTTTTAATTTTTTATATTTAAAAATACGTTTCATTAAAAAATATATTATAAAATATTTACTATATATTTTAATAAAAATAAAACATATAATTTATTATTAAATATTATTAATAGCTTAAAGTAAATAAAAATTATAATTATTATATAATAAACTATATAAATATAGATTTATTAAAGTATTTAAAAATAAAATTTTTAATAAATTTATATTTTTTTTAATATTTAAACGTATATAATATTATTTTATTATCGATTTTAAATAAATATTTAAAAATAAATATAATATAATAATATATTAATTATAATAAACTATTTAAGCAAATAAATATAAATTATATTTTATACTATAAAAATAACTATAAAAATATTATTAAAATATATTATAAAAACTTTTTTAAGTTTTTAAAATATTTATAACTATAATATTAAACTATAAACTTTAGTTTATTTTTACTTTTATAAATAAGCTATATAAACTAATAAATATAAATATATATTAATTATTATAAAATATTATAATATAAAATAAATAAAAATTATAAATAAATATATTAATTAAAAGTTATAATTATATATAAATTATTATTAAAATAATTAGTTTAAACGTATATTTATTATAAATTACGTTTAATATTAATTTTTTCCGCTTTAATAAAATTATTATTTTATAAAATTAAAATAGGTTTTTTAATATATTTAATTTTAATTAAAAAATTAAACCGTAAATAAAAAGCTATAAAAGTTCTTTAAAAAAAAAAAAACGATTTATGTTAGGTGGCTAAAAAGTATAATATTATATATAATAATAAATAAAATAAATATTAGTATATATCGATTTATTTTTTTTAACTATTTATACGAAAGCTAAGTTTTTATACGGAGAATTTTTTTATACGAAAAAATTTTGCTATAATATATTATATAACTAAATTAAGCGGATATATTAGCCCGATTTTATTATATAAACAATTAATATTATAGTTAATAATTAATTATTATATATAATTAATACCGATATATTAATTTTATACGTAAATAATATTATAATTATAATATTAGCTTTTTTTTTTTTAATTATAACGTATTTTTATACGATTATTTTTTTAATATAAAATCTAAACGTAAAAAAATATTAAATATATTATATAGCAAATATATAAATAAAAAAGCGCTCGATAATATATTAAATTATTATTTTTTAAAATATTTAATATTTATATAACTATATATAAAAAAAAAGTTAATAAATATAAATAAAAAGCTAACTTATATATAATTATTATATAATTTTTTTTTTAATTTATTTAAATATTTTAAAAAATTAAATAATATATTGCTTTTATATTTATTGCTTTTATATATAAGTTAGGTTGCTTTTATATTATTTTTTTTTTTTTTTTTTTTTTTTTTACGCGTATATATTTATATTTATATATATATATATATATATATATATATTAATATATATATATATTATATATATATTTAATTAATTTTATAAATTTATATAATATTAAGTTTAATATTATTATATAATAAATATAATATTAATAATAATATTAATAATAGTATTAGTAAATTAATAATATTAATAGTAATATTATTGCGATTATATATAAAGCTTTTAAGTTTTTTAAATATTATATTAATAAATAATTAAAATAAAATCGCTATTAATATTAATAATAATTATTGCTAAATTTATTAACTTTATTAAAGTTTTTTATTTATATTTTATATTTTTTATTTTTAATAGTATTATATAGTTTTAAAACTTTATACGTTTAAAAAATAATAATTTATTAAAATTTATAGTTTTTTAATTAAAAGTTAAACTTATAAAGCTTTTATATTAACGTTATATATAAACGTATATATATTTTTATTTGTTTATTTTATACGAATAATTTTTAATATATATTTTTATTAATTTATTTTATTATATAATAATAAAAAAATATAATTATTTCTGCTTTTTTATACGATATTATTTTTTAAATATTATTAATTATTATTTTTACCGATATATAAACAAAGTTTATATATTAAAAAGAATATTTTTATATAATTTTCGTTTAAAATTATAATTAAGTTATTATTTATATTTAAATAGTTTGCGCAATAGTTATATTAATTATTAAAATATTTTATTTAATTAATATTATATAGTGTTAAGTTTTTAAAGCAGCGCTTGCGGCGTTTATATATAGCAATTATATAATATTTGTTATTTTTATTATATATAGTTTAGTTTTTTAAAAAAAAAAATAAAAAAATTAATTATATATATTATTTTCGGGGTATAAATTTTAATTATTATTTTTGTTATAATTTTCTAACTTTTTACTATTTATATATAATATTTTTTTTAAATATTTATATATAATATATTATTTTTATATATGCTTAGTTATTATTTATTATATAATATATTTTTTATAGTTTTTTAATAAATATTTCGATTTATATAAATAGTTTATTTATAAAAACTAAAGTTTTAATATTTAGTTTAAAATATATTTAATAATATATTAACTAAGTTATTTTTATTATTAATTTATTATATTTTAAAGATTTTTTTTTATATAATTTTTAAAAAAATATAATATTTATTATTAATTTTTTTTTAAATTATTTTTAGTTTAATTAAATAATCGTATAATAATTTAAAATTTAAATATAAAATAATAAATATTAAAATAAATTAAATATTTTAATAATTTTTTAAAATATTATATAAAAAATAATAATATTATTAAAACTATTAATTATATTATATAATTTGCTAGCTAAAATATTTTATTAACTTTTTTATATTTGTTTAAATTTTAATATATAATATTATTTTTAATTTTAAAATTTAAATTTATTATATTTTTTTATAAACTTTAATTATAAATATAATAATAAATTTAAATTATAAAGTTATATTTATATTATTTATAAATAATTTATTTATAAAAATAAAAAGCTTTATATAATAAAAATTAAAAAAATAAATATAAGCTTTTTAATAAGTTATTTTTTTATTATTTAATCCGTTTATTTAATATTTTAATATTATATAATTATAGCTTAATAATTTAAGTTATAATAGTAATTATATATAGTTTTAAATTAATATATATTATTAATATATATTTTTTAGTTTGTTAAAAAATATAAATTTAAGCGAATTTTTTATATAAAAGTTAATTTTAATTAAATTTTTAGTTTAGTTTTTTTAAGTTATTATAATATTTTATTTATATAAAAAGATTTTTTTATTATTAAATTTAAATAAATATTTAAAAAATAAAGTTTTTTTTAGTTTTATACGAAGTTTTATTTATTTAAGTTTTTTTTTTTCGCGCAATAAAAAATTTAATATAATAAAGCTTAATATATTATTTATTTATATTTTAATTATTTTAAAAATATTTAAACTATTATATATAACTAATAAATATAAATTATATATAAATATTTATATTTTAAATCTTTTTTAATAATATTAATAATATATTTTAAACTAATATAGTTTAAATTTAGCTAAGCTATATAAAAGTTATATAATATATAAAATAGTTTTTAAAAATATTTTTTTTTAATTTTAAAAATAAACAAATATAAATATTATATAATAGTTTATTTTTTAATTAAATATAAGCTTAAATAATATTTTTAAATTTATAAAATTTTAAAGTTTTATATAAAAATAAAACTAAATATTAAAATTAACTATTAATTTATTTATTAAATTATTAGCGATTAAATTAAAATAATATTTTTTTAATATTATTATATTTTATATAATAAATTTAGATTTTTATATAGTTTTATAGTTTTTTTTTAATTTTTTATTTAAAATAAAACTTAAAAATATATTTTTTTTTATAAATATTTAAATTATATATAATAAATTTAAAAACGTTTTATATAATAAGTTTATTAATTTTTATTATATTTAATTTTTAAATAGTTTATTAAAAGTTATAATAATTTTATTTATATATAATTTAATTATTAATTTAAAAACTTATTTTTTTTTTATTAAAAAGTTTATAATTTTAAATATTATATAATAAATATATTTAAGCGTTATATAATAATAAAGCTAAAATTTTTTTTTTAGCTAATTATGTTTTTTTTAATAATTATTAACTATATAAATTATATATTATTTTAGTTTAAATTATTTATTTAAATATTTTTTATAATAATATAGTTTAATTTATATATATTAAAAATATATTAGTTTATTAATCGAAACTATAATTATATTTAATTTTTTAATTATTTAATTTTATATAGTTTTTTTTTTTTTTTTTTTTATATTAAAATTTTATTTTAAAAAAAATATATAAATACGTTATATAAAAATAGTTTATTTTATTTGTTAATTATATAACTAATTTTAATTTTTATATAGTTTTTATATAATATTTTTATTATTTTAATAAAGTTTTTAAAGGGTTTATATTATTAATGGTTTCTTTACGCGGAACGTAAAAAAAGCCACCTAGTAATATTTATATCTAGATAAATAGCTGGTATATTATTAGTTAAAAAATCTATTATTAAATCTATTGCGTAAATTTAATAATAGATTTTTTTTTTAAATTAAGCTTTATTTTATAACTTATAATATTTTTTTAAAATAATGTTTTATTACGTAGTTTTATTATAAATATTAAACTATACTAAAAACTATTTATTTTTAAATTTTTTAAAGTTAAAAATATAAATTTTTATAGTAATAATTAGCGCATAATTTATATATATTTATTAATTAAAACAATATTACGCTTTAGCGTTAATTTATTTTATATTTTTATTTTATATTTTTTATAAAGCTTTTAAATAAGCTAGTTATTTAGTTTTAAAAAAAGCTTAGTAAAATATTTTTATATTTTAAATATATTAGTTTTTATAACGTAATTAAAATTATTATAAAATTATAAACGTTATAAATTTTTATTAATTAATTGTTTTAAATATTTTAGTTTTATTATAAAATTTTTAAACGTTTTAGTTTATTATTAAAGTTTATAAATATATTAGTTTTATTATTAAAATATAGTTATAAATTATATATATTTTATTTTATTTTTTTTATATATAATTTATTTTATTTTTAAATTATTATTTATAATATTATATAAAAATAATAAATCGTAAAATTAATATAACGATAGTTTTTTTATATATTTAATTATTTATTAAATTAAACGTTAAATTTACTATTAAAAAACTTTTATTTAAAATTATTTTTTTTTTAATTTTTAGCGTAATAATTATTAAAATAAGCATTATTATTAATATAAACTTTATTAAAAACGTTTATAAATTATTTAATAATATAATTTAAAAAATCGAAATAAAATAAAAAAAATAAAATTAACGTAAAAGTAACTAAAGCTAAAACTAATATTAATAAAGTTTAATTAATAATAATAAATTAAAAACGTATAAAATTTTTATTTAAAAAATTAAACTAATAATTAAAATTTAACGTAAAAACTATAATATATTTTTAAAATAATAGCAAAATAATAATTTTAAATAAAATCGAATTAAATTAAATATAAAAAGCTATAAAAAATATCGAATAAATTAACGATAAATTTAATTTAATTATATAAATAAATTAAAATTTTAGCGTTTTTATAAAATTTTAAAAAAATTAATATTATATTTTTATTAATATTTTATTTTTAATTATATTAAACTAATAAGCTTTTTATAATATAGTAATTAACTTTAATAATATAGCTATAAATAAAAAAAATAATAATATTTTTGCTTTTATTTTTAAATATAATAAACGTAGCAATAATACCTTTGCTTTTATTTTTTTTTATTGCCTTAAAAGTAATATAAAAAACATAGGAATATATTTTTTAATTAAAACAAATAATAATAATAATAATAGTAATAGTAATAAAATAACAACAGTAAAACGGGCAACTTTAATAACGATTTAAATTTATTAAATAATAAAGCTAGCCTTAGTAGCTATAGCTATAATAATAAACGTTATTATTATAAAACTTTATTTTTAATTATATTTATAGTAAAAAATATTTATAAAATTAAATATAAAAATATTAAAGTTTTAAATTTTAATTAAAATAACTTAAAAATAAAAAAGTTATTATAAATAAAAAAAATATTATTTATATAAATATATATATTTTTTAACGTATTTAAACTATATATAAGTTTAATAATATAAAATTATTAAATAATAATTAAATTTTAAAATTATTTAATTATTTTTTTAAATTTTGTTTTTTTATAATAAAATAATAAAATTAAGCTTATTAATTATTATATTTAGTAAAAAGTAAATTAAAACTTAATATTTAAAAAGCTAAAAAAACGTTTTAAAATATACTTTAAATATATTATAAAAAAGTTTTTCGAAATAATTTTTTTTTATTCGATATAATATAAAATAAATATATTTATTTAATTTATTTAATATAAGCTATAATATATTTAAAAATAAAACTTTAGCGCAAAAAAATTTTAATTAATAAATATTATAAAAAATATCTGCGATTAATAAACTAAAATAATTATTAATTATATTTATTTACTAAAAAAAAAATATATTAAATAAATATATAAAAAAATTAATAAAATATAAGTTTTTAAACGTTAAATTTTTTATAATTATTTAAAAAATAATAATAAAAACTATTAAAATTTATATTTTAAATATAATAATTATAAATATTTTAATTATTATTATTTAAAAATAAATATTAATTTTATTATAAACGTTATTATTATTTTAATAATAAATATAATAAATAACGTAATAATAATTATAATAAAAATTATAGCTATTATAAAAAAATAATAAAAAAAATGCTTATAAAATAAAAAATATAATAATAAAAATAAAAAACGTAATAATAATTATAAAATAATTAAAACTATAGCTATAACTATAATTATAGCTATAATTATAGCTATAATTATAATAGCGATTATAAGTGTTATTATAATAAAAATATAATAATTATTATAGTATATATTAAATTAATAATATATATTTAAATAAAAAAAATCTAAATATAATATTAATAAAGAATATTATAATAATATATTTTTTATTATATTTAGTTTAGTTTTTATTTATTATAATATTATAAAAAATATAAATTATTTAATATTTTTATTTTATATATATAAAAATATAAGCTATATATTTTATTAAAATATATATATATTAATATTTTTTATTTATTATTTTAAATAATATATATATAAATATTATATTTAAATATTATTTTTATAAAATAAACTTTTTTAATATTTAAACTAATAAATTAATTAAAAAAAATATAATTAAAAAATAAAATATTTTTAATAATAATTTATTATTTATATAAATAAATTAAATAAAATTTTTAAATTAAAAATATTTATATTTAAAGTATTAAACGTAAATATATATAATAAAGCTTTATATTTAAACTATATATATTTTTGTTTTTATACGCGCGTTTTATTAACCGGTTAAAATATAAAATATATATTAATTTAAATATAAATAAAACTATAATTAATAATAAATATTTTAATACGTTAAATATATAATAAAAAATATAAAAACTAAATAATTATTATTAAAAATAAGCGTATAAAAATAATATTAAGTTAAATTTAAATTTTTTTTTAAAAAGTTAATAATAATAAATAGCTTAAAATTATAAAATATAAAAAAAAAAATTAAATTATAAATAAAAAACTATAACTAAATATATTAATTAATAATAACTTTTTTATTTTTTAAAGCTATTATTAATTATTTTAAAAATATTATTATTTTTTATAATTTTAATAATTTTATTATTAATTTTAAATTTTAATTTATAGTTATAAATATATATAAAAATTATTAATATATATTATAACGATTATAGCTAATAAAAATATATATTTATAAATTAAATATAAACTATTATTTATTAATTATAATTTTTATTTATATAATATATAAAAATATAATAAATATTATAATAAACGTAAAGATTTTTAAAGTTATTTTAATTATTAATATTATAAATATTTTAATTAAAATAAATAAAAATTAAACTAAAATAAATTTATAAAAATTATAATAATAACGTATATATTAGTTTATAAAAATTAGCTATAAAAATTTTAGCTATTATAATAGTTATTTTAATATATTATTAGCTAAAATAATTAGTTTAAGATTTTTAGTTATTTTAAATTTATTTATTATTATAAATGTTAAATTTAATATAATATTAATTATTATAGCTATTATAATTAATATAATATTAATAAAACTAATATTTATAAATAAATTAGCTAATTTTATAGTTATTTTTATAATAACGTTTAATAAAACTAATAATTATATTATTAATTTTATATAAAAATAGTATTTTTATTTTTAGCTATTAATATTTTTAACGTTTAATTTCTAAATATTTTTTTATTAATATAGTATATAATTTTATTATAAATATTAAAACTATATTATTATTAAAAATATATATATTAATATTAAAAAGCTTTTTAAGTTTAAACTTTTAAAAATATATTTTATTTTAAATATTAAAAGTTTATAAATTTTTTTAAAAATATAACTAATAATAATATTTATATTTATATTAAAAAAGTTTTTAAAATAATTAAATTTATTAAAATTATTAAAGTTTATAATATTTAAATAAATAAAAATAAAATTAATATTTTTAAATAAAATAATTTAAAATTTTTTTTATTAATAATTAATAAAAATAAAACTAAAAATAAATTATTTTTTTAATCGAAAAAATATAAAAGTTTTTAATAAAATTTATAATAACGTACTATATAAGCATCTTATATATATAAGCATCCTATATATTTTTTTTATTTTTATATTTTTTATTTTTATTTTTAAATATTTTAATAACTAATAATAGCGTTATTATATAAAAAATAATTTATAGCTTATATTACGAGCTATAAAATATAACGAAAAATTATTATTATAATATGCTATAAAAATTTATAACGTTTTTTAGTCGATTTTTTGTACGCGCTATAATAAAATTTTATTAAAATAAACTAAATAGCTAATAATATATAAATTATTAAAATTCGAAAAAAAATTAATCGTACGATATATATTTAATTTAAATTCGTAAAATTTTATTTAAATTAAATAATATTAAAAATATAGCTAATTAATTATTACGCGAATATAATATATTATTTATTAAAATTAATTAAGCTTTAAATTTTATTATAATTATTTATTTTCGAACGTATTTTAATTATTAAATTAATTATTAGCGAATTTTATATAAAAATTTTAATAAATATTAAAAATAATTTAAGCTTATATAAAACGTAATTATAGCTAAAAATTTTATAAAATAAATATTTATAATTTTAATAAAATAAAGTTATAATAAGCTAAATATTGTTTAAATAGTTATAACGTTATATAAATATTATAAATAATTAAAAACTATTTAATAAAATAATTAAAAATAAATAATTATTATTTACGCTATTTTATTATATAGCTATTTATTTTGCTATATATTATTTTAGCTAAATTAATTTATTTATTATTTTAGTATAAAAATAACTATTTATTAACTGATTAAAAATTAAAATAATAAAAAATAGCTAAACTATAAACAAAAAAAGTTTAAATTAAATTAAATATTTTAATTATTATATAATACGTTATATAACGAGTATTTATTATTTTTTAATTTTAAACGGCTATAAAAATTATTATTTTATTAAATTTAAATCGTACGTTAAAAATATAAAATTATTATTTTTATATATTTATTTATTTATTATATAAATTTTAGCTTTTAAATATTAATTATTTTAGTTTTTTAAAATAGTTATATAATAAATAAATCGATAAATTAGCTTAAGTTTATATTATTTATATTAAAAAAAAATTTTTTTATATTATTTTATATTATATATAACGTTATAATAATATTAAAAATATTAAAAAAGCTTTTAAAAGGCTAGCTTTATTTTGTACGATTTAAAATATATTATTTTATAATTTTTGCTTAAAAATTTAACTAAAATATTCTTAAAATTATCCGATAAACTTTAGATTTAAAAGTTATAAATATTTTATAACGTAAAAAATATTAAATTATAAGTTTAATATATTAAATATAAAATTATATAATATTAAAATAGTTTTTTTATAGCTATTTTAAATATAATTAATTTAATTATAAAAAAATAAATATATTAAAATATTAAATTATATTATTTTAATTTAAATAATTAAACTTTAAAAAATAAATTATAAACTAAGCTAATATTATTATATAAAAAATAAACGGATTTAAATTAAAAAAATATTTATTATATAAAAAAACAAATTAAAAAACTAAAAAAGCTATTAAAAGCTAAATAAATAATAAAATACGGTTAAATAATTATCGTACGAAAAAAAATATTATAAATAAATAGTACTATAAAATTTGCAGCAAGCTTAAATATAATACGTATATATATTAAAATAAAATAAAAACATTTAGCGAAAATAATTTTAATTAGTTTTAATTAATTTTTTATATTATTATTAAATTATATTAATTATTATATAAAAGTATAAAAAAATATACAAAATGCTTATATATATAAAATGCTTATATAATACGTTAAACTTTATAAATAAACTATATAATTTAAATAAATAAAACTATACTTTTTATATATTTATATTTATTATTTAAAAAAAGTTTATAATATAAATAAAACTAAATAATTATTAATTTATAATAGCTTAATAAAATTATTATTTTTAATAGTTATTTTTTTTTTTATAAAATAAAATAATTAAAAATTTTTATAAAAAACTTACGTTATTTATTTAATATAATTAGTTTTTTTTATTAATTTTTAGTTTATTTTAATTATAAAATAAGTTTATTATTATTAGTTTTTATAGTATAAATAATTTAATATAATATTAATAAAATATATAAATTTTTTTAATTATATTTAAAATATATAAATAAGTTTTTTTATTTTTATTTATTTTTATTATTATTTTATTAATAATTTATTATTTTTTTAATATATTTAAAAAATATATATAATATTTAAATATTATTTTTAGCTTATTTTAGTTAAAAAATATTATTATATTATTAAAAAATTTTTTATTAATTATTTTTTTATTAAATTTTTTAAATTTTATATTAATATTTAAAAATATTTATTATTATTAAATGTTAAGTAGCTAAAAGGTACGATATTATATAATAAAAGGTAAAATAAATATTTATATATTCGATCTATTTTTTTAACTATTCGTATAAAAGCTAGGCTTTTATAAAGAATTTTTTATATAAAAAGAATTTTATGCAATATATTATATAATTAAATTAAGCGGATATATTAGCTTAACTTTATTATATAAATAGTTAATATTATAGTTAATAATTAATATTATATATAATTAATACTAATATATTAATTTTATATAATATAATATTATAATTATAATATTAGTTTTTTTTTTTTAGTTATAGTATATTTTTATACGATTGTTTTTTTAATATAAAAAATCTAAACGTAAAAAAAATATTAAATATATTATATAGTAATATATAAATAAAAAAACGCCCATAATATATTAAATTATTATTTTTTTAAAATACTTAGTATTATATAACTATATATAAAAAAAAAGTTAGTAAATATAAATAAAAAGTTAATTTATATATAACTATTATATATAATTTTTTTGTTTAATTTGTTTAAATATTTTAAAAAATTAAATAATATATTCTTTTATATTTGCTACTATTATATATAAGTTAAATTGCTTTTACTGCTTTTTGTTTTTTTTTTTTTTTTTTTTTTTTTACGTACGTATATTTATATTTATATATATACGTATATATATATATTTTATATATATATTTTAATTAATTTTATAAACTTATATAATATTAATTTAATAATTATTATATAATAAGCGTAATATTAATAATAATATTAATAATAATATTAATATATTAATAATATTAATAATATATTATTATTATTATTATTATTATTATTATTATATATAAACTTTTTAAGTTTTTTTAAATATTATATTAATAAATAATTAAAATAAAATTGCTATTATTATTAGTAATAGCTACTGCTAGACCTATTAACCTATTAAGTTTTATTTACGTTTTACGTTTTTTATTTTTAATAATATTATATAGTTTTAAAACTTTATACGTTTAAAAATAATAGCGCTATAAAATTATAATTTTTTATTAAAAATCGGGCTTATAAAGCTTTTATATTAACGTTATATATAAACGTACGTATATTTTTATTTATTTATTTTATACGAATAATTTTTAATATATATTTTAGCTAATTTATTTTATTATAATAAAATAAAAAAATATAATTATTTTTGCTTTTTTATATAATATTTTTTAAATTTATTAACTATTATTTTTATTAATATATAACGAAGTTTATCGTTAAAAAAATATTTTATATAATTTTTATTTAAAATTATAGCTAAATTATTATTTTATACTAAAATAATTTATATAATATTTATTAATTATTAAAATTTTTATTTAATTAATATTATATAATATTAAGTTTTTAAAATAATGTTTATATTTATATATAGCAATCGTATAATATTTATTATTTTTACTATATATAATTTAAGTTTAAAAAAAAATAAAAAAAATAAAAATTAATATACGCGTTATTTTTTAAAATATAAATTTTAATTATTATTTTTACTATAATTTTTTAACTTTTTTATTATTTATATATAATATTTTTTTTTTTTAATATTTATATATAATATATCGTTTTTATATATTTTAGCTGCTATTTTTATATAAACGTATTTTTTATAGTTTTTTAATAAATGTTTTAATTATATAAACAATTTATTTATAAAAACTAAAGTTTTTAATATTTAGTTTAATATATATTTAATAAATATATTAGCTAGGTTATTTTTATTATTAATTTATTATATTTTAAAATTTTTTTTTTTTATACGATTTTAAAAAAATATAATATTTATTATTAATTTTTTTTTTTAAATTATTTTTAGCTTAATTAAATAATTATAATAATTTAAAATCTAAATATAAATAATAAATATTAAAAATAAATTAAATATTTTTATAATTTTTTAAAATATTATATAAAAATAATATTATCGAAACTATTAATTATATTATATAATTTATTAATTAAAATATTTTATATAATTTTTTATATTTGTTTAAATTTTAATATATAATATTATTTTCGATTTTAAAATTTAAATTTATTATATTTTTTATATAAACTTTAATTATAAATATAATAATAAATCTAAGCTATAAATTATATTTATATTATTTATAAATAATTTATTTATAAAAATAAAAAGCTTTATATAATAAAAATCGAAAAAAATAAACGTAAGTTTTTTAATAAGTTATTTTTTTATTATTTATTTATTTATTAATATTTTAATATTATATAATTATAACTTAATAATTTAAACTAAATAATAAAATTATATATAGCTTTAAATTAATATATACTATTAATATATATTTTTTAGCTTATTAAAAAATATAAGTTTAAACGAATTTTTTTATATAAAATTAATTTAGTTAAATTTTTAGTTTAGCTTTTTTAAATTATTATAATATTTTATCGTATAAAAAATTTTTTTTATTAAATTAAAAATATTTAAAAAATAAAATTTTTTTAAACTTTGCGCGAATTTTATTCGTTTAAATTTTTTTTTTTCGTACATAAAAAGTTTAACATAATAAACTTAATATATTATCCGTTTATATTTTAATTATTTTAAAAATATTTAAACTATTATATATAATTAATAAATATAAATTATATAAATATTTATATTTTAAGTTTTTTTTAATAATATTAATAATATATTTTAAACTAATATAATTTAAATTTAGCTAAGCTATATAAAATTATAATATATAAAATAGTTTTTAAAAAATATTTTTTTTTTTAGCTTTAAAAATAAAAAATATAAATATTATATAATAGTTTATTTTTTAACTAAATATAAACTTAAATAATATTTTAAGCTTATATAAAACTTTAAAATTTTATATAAAATAAAACTAAATATTAAAATTAACTATTAGTTTATTTATTAAATTATTAGCAATTAATTAAAATAATATTTTTTAATATTATTATATTTTTATATAATAAATTTAAATTTTTATATAGCTTTATAGTTTTTTTTTTTAATTTTTATATAAAATAAAACTTAAAAATATATTTTTTATAAATATTTAAATTATATATATAAATTTAAAAATATTTATATAATAAATTTATTAATTTTTATTATTTTAATTTTTTAAACAATTTATTAAAATTATAATACTTTATTTATATATAGCTTAATTATTAACTTAAAAGCTTAATTTTTTTTTTTATAAAAAAATCTATAATTTTAAATATTATATAATAAATATATTTAAACGTTATATAATAATAAACTAAATTTTTTTTTTTCCTAATTATTTTTTTTTTAATAATTATTAATTATATAAATTTATATTATTTTAATTTAAATTATTTATTTAATATTTTTATATAATAATATAGTTTAATTTATATATATTAAAATATTAATTTATTAATTAAACTATAATTATATTTAATTTTTTAATTATTTTAATTTTATATAGTTTTTTTTATTTAATTTTTTTTTTTTATATTAAAATTTACTTTAAAAAAAAAATATAAATATATTATATAAAAATAGTTTATTTATTTATTAATCGTATATTAATTTTAACTTTTATATAGTTTTTATATAATATTTTTATTATTTTTTAAATAGTTATTATTTTTTATATAATAAAAAAAAATAAAAAATTTTTTATTAATATAAAAATAAGCTTTAAAAATAAAAAAAATTAATATAAAATTATTAAATTAATAGTATTATTTAATATTTTTTATTATTTATAAAATTAATTTATTATTTATATATACGTTAATTTTTTTTTAAAAAATTATATATACGTTTAAATAGCTTATATATTTATTTTTTTATTTATTATTATTTAATATATTTTAATAAATATTTTATAGTATTATATATTAATTATTTTTTATATATTTTTAAATTTATTTAATAAAAAATTTATTTAAAATTATATATAATATTATTAAAAAGTTTTTAATAAATATTAATTTAATATTTATATATATTTTTTATATATTTTATAAATATTAATTTTAAAAAAATTACTATTTAATATAATAATATTAATAATATATATAATTTTAATTATTTATTTATATAACGTTTATAATTATTTTATAATTAAATTTATAATTATTTTTAATTATAAATTTAAATCGCTATAAAGCTTTATTATATATTTAATAATAATAATAAAATTTTTAAATTTTTTTTAAAATAAATTATTCGATTTTATATTTACGTAAAATAATATTTTATATAATTTTTTATATAAAAATATTTAAATTATTTATATAAATAATATAGTTTATTTTTATAAAATAGCTATATTTATATAATTAATATTAAAAATAAATAACTTATTTATATATAATAAAATATTATTTTTATTTTTTTATATAATAATATTTTTATATTATAAATATATTTTAACATTTTATTTTTTAAAAATAAAAATAAAATAAAAATATTATATATATTATATAGCTAATTTAATTATTAATTATATATTATAAAATTAAAAGAACGTACGGGGGGCACTAGCCACGCAGTGGCTAGTGGGGACCCAGGGCTGTGGGTGGGCAGGGGCCCACGTGACCCCACGTGACCCCACGTGGCCCACTGCGTGGGACCCACCTGTGTAGATAGATCCGTGGCAGTGGCCTACGGCCACAACCACCACTTTTACTTACACATCACCACACGATATGACATAGATTCCAGCACTTCTAGAATCCTGTGTCAAGTGGTGCCTCCACTCTGGTAGATGGCTGGGACCAGGCCACTCCGAGTCCTCTACCCCCTTCGAGCCCTGCGGCTTGTCCTTTTTTAAGTCGTTCCCGCGATTGATTCTCGCGGTCGAGAATGACTTTGTTGGTCTCCGGCAGCACTCCTACAAACGGCTGTTTGCAAATCCACGCGCGGCGAATTCAGGTACCCAAACGCGGGACCCAATTTGCACTCGTACGCAGTCGGCGAATTCAGGTACCCGACTACGTATCACTACTACTACGCTACCGCCGCCGTCGACGCCCCTTCAACCCTTCGTCGACCGACCAACTAAACACCTTTCGAATCCTCTACCCAACAGACCCCGCGCTGTTTGTATAGCCGAAACGCCTGGAGTACGCTATACGGCAGCTGGTGTAGGAAGACTGTTCGAGTGAGCCGTTCGGGATCTCGAACAGTACAATACCTCGACGACGCCTTCGCTGGCAGTTCGTCACCCTTATACCTCGACCTCTGCAGACCTACGTGCCTTACACAGACCTGCAGACCCCTACGACCTACAGACCCTACAGACCTACGTACCCCTACGCAGACCTACAGACCCACAGATCTACGCAGACCTACGCGACCTACAGATCTGCAGACCCCTGCAGACCCCTACGGACCTACAACCCCTGCAGAGGCAATGGCGAATATGGTGGATCTAGGGACCTGCGTGGCCCGGCTGTGGCTAGGGCTGTGGCTTGTGGGCTAGGGCTAGGCTATTGAGGTCAATAGATTTTGCTGTGTGTGCGGCACTTGACACAGTCACGTACGGGGGGCACTAGCCACGCAGTGGCTAGTGGGGACCCCAGGGCTGTGGCTCGTGGGCAGGGGCCCACGTGACCCCACGTGACCCACGTGGCCCACTGCGTGGACCCACCTGTGTAGATAGATCCGTGGCAGTGGCCTACGGCCACAACCACCACTTTTACTTACACATCACCACACGATATGACATAGATTCCAGCACTTCTAGAATCCTGTGTCAAGTCCGTAATTCACCAGCGTACGTACAACGGTTTATGGACAGACTGCTGGTCGACCACGAGCACTACTGCAAGGCCTTCATCGACGATATCGTGATATTCTCGGACACGGCTGAAGAACATAAGAACATCTGCATACAATTTTTCATTGTTCCAAGAGAAGAGAATTTCAATGTCGCCCAAGAGTCATTCATCGGATACCCATCAGTCGAACTACTAGGCTTTCGTGTAGACGCGCTTGGTATGACTACGACTGAGGAACGATTGGCAGCATTCAAAAATCTGGCATTTCCACGACAATTGAAAGCTCTTGAACAATATGTCGGTGCTACTGGTTTCTTGAGAAAACTGATTCCGTATTTTGCCCAAATAGCAGAACCTTTGCAGAAACGAAAGACAGCACTACTGGCAGAAGGCAGAAAAGAGGGCAAAGTGATAACGGGTAATCCTGGAAAACGCAAGGCGTACTGTCAAACAAAGTACTACGACCCGACACCGGCCGAAATCGCATCGTTCGAGGCAGTGCAAGACGCGATTTGCAAAGAAAACAACACTGTTCCATCACGACCCCACACGTACTCTGTACCTTCAGATCGACGCGTCCGTAGAACGCGGATTTGGCGTGATGGTGTTTCACTTAGATTCAGACAAGTGGACACCGGGCGACAAAATCCCAGGTACTGCAGTGCAACCAGTCATGTACCTTAGCCGCTGCCTCTCGAATGCGGAAACAAGGTATGGTCCTTCGGAGTTGGAAGTGGCCTGTTTAGTCTGGTCAGCAAAGAAATTGCGAACAATGATTGGATCAAGCCGAGAAGTGATAGTTCTGACAGATCACTCCTCAACAAAAGCATCGTGGATCAACTAAACTGGATACTTCAGCCACTGATCGCGCGAATATTCGACTGGTCAACTCATCATGCTATCTATCGCAGTACGGACTACAAGTTTATCATCTCCCGGGACGTCTCAATTTTGTGCCAGATGCACTTAGTCGCTTGAAAACATGACGGATGCATATGACCAAAACGGAAAGCTAACCCGAACTGATGATCCTGCCACTTTGGACACTGTCTGGCACACAACTGAAGCCGTCATGGACGACGAAATGACCGTGAGATTCAAACAGGCTTACAAAGACGATCCTAAGTTCGCCAAAATCCTTCAAGGTATCGAGAAACCCAACGAGGACGTTGAATTTTTTTCCAAGCCCGGCTATCCTTTTGAGGTGCGCAATGGTTTTGTCTACAATAACTATGACGGAGTACGTCGTCTTTGTATCCCACATGGTATGATCAAGGAATTTATGTTTCTCGCACATGACGACAAACATCATTTTGGTATACAGCGTATGCTGCAAGAACTGGAGCCCTACCAGATCTATCGCAAGACATATCTCGTCAAGAAGTATATCAAGCATTGTCATGGCTGCGACGTGAATAGAACAGACAGGCAATTGCCAGTGGGAAGTCTGCACTCTAGACAATTGGATCCATTGCCTATGCAAACCATCGCTATCGACTTTATCCTGGCCATGCCGAAGGTGAAAGCTGCGGGAACACCCTGGCAATTGAGCGGCAATAAGACGTACTTCGCCGAATACAACCAAATGATGACTGCGACGTGCCCTATATCCAAACGCACCCTGCTGATTCCTGGAAATGAAAAGTATACAGCCGAGGAATGGGGCGCCGCGCTGATAATGCAATTGCTACTTTCGGACTGGGGAATACCTAGAGCCATCATTTCTGATCGAGACAGGAAATTCACATCAGACTTCTGGAAAGGAATCTGGAAGGCACTGGGCACTCGACTATTGATGACTACAGCGTATCACCCTCAGGCTGATGGACTATCTGAGCGAAAGAATCAAACGGTTGAGATCGCGATTAGATACCACTACTTCATGAACCCAAACGCTTGTTGGCTTGATGTCATACCTTCTTTGCAATGGAACTTGAACGCGGCTTATTCAGAGGCAATACAATCAACCCTCATGAGCAACTGTTTGGCTTCAAGCTATGGCGCACTGGAAGTCCTGACGGACACCGATACTGAACGTTTCAAAGACATGAGGTACTTTCGTGATCACCTCCGGAAGGATGCTCGACTGGCAATGGACTTTGCCGCTGCACGCAATAAGTATTACTACGATCAGCGACACCGGCACCTTGAATTTGAACCCGGTGATAAGGTCTACCTTCGACTGCATTCCGGCTACAACTTGCCTGGCAAACCATCCAAGAAGTATTCGCAACAGAGATCGGGACCTTGGACTGTGAAGCGACGCGTGGGACTACTTGCGTATGAATTAGACTTCTCCTGAATATCACATTCCCGGTTATCTCTGTGGAGCACTTGCGACCAACTCCTGACGGGGCCGATCCTTTCGAACGTTCTGTGCCACCGCCGGGACCTGTGGAACTTGAAGATGGTTCTGACAACGATGGTGATCACTATGAGGTGGAGACAATCCTTAACCACAGACTCAACCGACGCAAGAATGGCTCTGACTATCTGATCAAATGGAAGGGATGGGGCCATGAGTACAATCGCTGGATGACGGAGAATCAATTGCAACACAGCAAGGATCTGGTGAAGGAATACTGGGAACGCAGCGGTGGTCGCCCTGACTTCATGTGAAGAATAAGGTTGAGGGCACCGACACTTCGCAACCTGTCAAGCGAGGCAGGGGTAGACCTCGAAAAGTAAGTAGATGAGGCAAAAGGACTGCAACTGGAAGAACTCCAGTCTGTGTACTTAGGCAGATAACTAGATAGACTGGCACGCACGGAGGAGACTACTGAGGGCAGTAGTTTCTTTTCTGTGCGCCGGCACTTGACACAGATCTCCAAGGGAGTGGCAGGCTTGAACTGCCACCCTCGTGTGTGGTCTGTGCGCAGGGGCCTGGCAGGCCGTCAGGCCTGCCAGCTGACTAGCAGCTGCCACACAAGACCTTAAGGGCAGATCTTGTGGCCGCGCCACAAGATCTGCACTTAAAGTTCTTCATCTTTGAATATTACAGTTGCACCCCATTGAGAGTCTTTCTCAAAATTATTATATAATTTTTATTAAAGCTTATTTTAATTATTTTAAAAGTTTAAATAATTTTAGCTTTTAAGTTTTTTATACGTAAATTATTTATAATTTTTTTATAATAAAAAATTTCAAAGCTTTTATATTTTAAATAATATTTTAATATTTTATATAATATTAATTATTAAATATAAATAAATTAAATAATTAATCCGTAATTATTAACTAAATATTTTTTTTATTATATAATATATAAATATATTATTTATAATATATATATAACGTTTTATTTTATATATCCGAATTTTTTTTTTTTTTTTATTATATATTTAAATAGCTTTTATATTTAATTAAATAAATTAAAAATTTTTTAAAATTAGTTTATTTTAAATATTATTTTATATATATTAAAATATTAGTTTTTATATAAAACTTTTTTAAAAAATATAATTAATTAATTAATACTTTTTTTTAATAAATAAAATATTTTTATTTATATAAATTTTTTAAAAATAATTATTTATATAATTTTAACTAATATATTATTTTTAAAATTTTTAAAATATTATATAATATTTTTATATTATATAAAATAATAGTTAATTTAATTATACTATTAGTTTATATAATAAAATTTTTTATTTTTTATATAAAATATTAAATTATTAAATTTTTTTTAATTTAAAAATATAAACAAAAATCTAAAAAAATTTTTTATATATAAGTTTTTAAAAAATAAATATTATTTTAAATTCTAAAATATTTTTATATACGTATATAATAATTATATTTAAATAAATTTTTTTTAAATATTTTACTTTAAATATTTTTTAAGCTTTAAATAGCTTATTAATTATAACTTTTAATATTTTATATAAAAATAAATTTTTTTTTTATTTATATATTTATATAAAATAATATTAGTTTAATTAGTTTAATATTAATTATAGTTATAATTTATTAAAATATAAATTTATAATATTATACGTTTTTTTTATATATAATTAAAACTAATATAATATATATAATAATTTTTTATATAATTAATTAATATTATAAAAAATATAATATAAACTAATTTTTTATAATTTTAAGCTTATAATAATAATTAATAAACTATTATATTTTATTATAAAATAAATTATATAGCTTTTTAAAATAATTTTTTTTTTTTACTAAGTTTTTAAAAAATTTAATATTTCGTAAATAAAAGCTTTATTTTAAATATTATATATAAAAAAAATCTAAATTTTAAATAAAAATATTTTTATATTTAATATTATATAATAAATAAATTATTTTAAAGTTTAAAAAAAATTTTAAAAACTAAATATTTTATTATATATTAAAAATATAATATATTTTTTATTTATATAAAAATAAATTATTAATTAAAACAAATAATAAATAATATTTAATAGTTATAAAAAGTTTTTAGAATTTTATTTTTAATATTTTATTTTTATAATATTTTGTTATTTAAAATTAAAAAGCTAGCTTTTAATTATATATATAAGTTATTTTACGGCTATTTTTTTATTTATTTTTTATTTAAAAAAAAAAAATCGTAAATTATTTTATTATAAAAAACTTTATTAATTTTAAAATTATTAACTTAGCGTAAAAAATATAAATATTATTTAAAATAATTATATAAAATTTAAAATTATATATAAAATATATTTATTTTATAAATTATAATATATTTTTTTTTAACCGTTTTATAAGTTTTTAATTTAAAACATTTTTTTATAAAAAACGTTATAAATTTTTTAATAATTTAAATATTAATTTTATTAAATATTTTAAATTTTATTATTTTAAAGTTTTTTGCTAATATTTTTTAAAAATTTTTTAAATTATATAAAATATAATTATATTTTATATATAAATATACTATTTATACGTTAATTTATTTATAATAATTATTTTAAAGTTTTATAAAATATTTTCGTACGTATAAAAATTAATAGTTTTTTATATAAATTTAAAAATATATTAATTTTTAAACGATTTTTTTAGCTATTATTATATAAAATATTAGCTAAAAAATAAAAAATTATTCTAGCTATTTTTTTTAAAAATATAATATTTTTATACGTTTAATTATATTAGCTATTATATAATTAATTATTATTTTTTATTATATTTAAAAATATTATAGATAAAAAATTATTAAATTATATTACGAACTTTTATATAATTTATATAATAATAATTAAAAAATAATAATTATACGCTATTAATTAAACTTTTATATAAAAATATAATATTAAATATATTAAAATAATTAATTTTTTTTTTTTATTAATATAATATTAAAAAAACTAAAATATATATAAAAAATATAGCTTATATAATTAAGTTTAAATTCCGTTTTTATTTTTGCTAATTATATTTTTTAGCTAAAAATATTAATTAATATTAAATAACTAAAAAATATAATATTATATAATAAAAAATAAAATAAATATTATATATATTAATTTATTTTTTTAATTATTTGTATAAAAGCTAGGCTTTCGTATAAAATTTTTTATACAAAAAATTTTACTATAATATATTATATAACTAGATCGGGCGGATATATTAGCTTAATTTTATTATACGAACAGCTAATATTATAATTAATAATTAGCTATTATACGCAATTAATACCGTATATTAACTTTATATATAGATAATACTATAATTATAATTAAATATATATAAACGTTTAAATAATTTATATTTTTTAAAACTTTTAAGTTTTTAAGCAATATTTCGGCGTAAATAAATTTTTTTATAATTTTTTTTTTACTATATAATAATTAGCTAAGCTTTAATAAAAATATAAATAGTTTTATTAGCTAAAAATTATTAAAAAAAAAAATAATAAATAATTTAAATTATTATAAATATTATATATAAATTATATATTATAATTTTATATTAGTTAAAATAGTTTTTTTTAACATTATTTAAATATTATTTATTTTAAAATTATATTTATTATTATAATTTAAATTATAATATTATAAATTAATAAATATTTTAAATAAAATTTTAATATTATAGTTTTTTATATTAAACTAAATTTTAAATAAAAATTAAACGAATTTATATTTTTTATATAATATAGCTAATTATATATTTAAATTAATATTTATTATAAACTAAAACTAAATATAGCTTTTTTAAACAAAAAATATATTTTATATAAAATTATAAAAAAACTTATATTATAATTTATTTAAATAAATATTATATAATAATTTTAATAAATTATTTAGCTATAAAAAATATTATTAATTAAACTTTATTAAATATTTTTATTATTAATAAAATAAATAATTAGTTTATTAATTTATTTGTTTATTTATTTAATATAATTTTAAATATTTTATTTATTAAATATTTTAATATATATTTTAAATATTAAATTAATTTATAATAATATAAAATATAAACTTAAAAAATAAATTAAAATAATTATAAAAATTTATTATATTAAACTTTATATAAAATATAATAAATATATTATAAAATATAATAATAATATAATTAAATATAATTTTAAGCTAAATATAAATATAACTTTTATTATAAAAAATTTTAAATAAATTTTATTAAAACTAATTTTATAAATTATATAATAAAAAACGCTATTATTTTTTTTAAAGCTAAATATTTATTTTTTATTATAAATAGTTTAATTTATAATAAATATAAAAAATTAAATAATTTTATATTTATATATAATATATAAACAAATATTATATATTATATATAATAAAAATATTATTTTAAATTTAATTAAATAATAAAAGCTTTAAAATTATATTCGATTATAAAAAATTATAATATATTAAAAAATACTATAAATATTATTTAAAATATAATATTAATTATATAATAAATAAAAACCGGTAAATAATTTACGTTTAATTAAATTTAAAAAATATTATTAATAATAAATAATTATAATTAATTTTATTTTATTATTATTTTTAATTAAATTATAAAATATTTCGTAATAACTAAAAAATTTTAATATATATAATTATATAATAATAATTTTTTATTATATATTTAAATAAACGTTTATAATTTTTAATAATATAATATACGGCTAAAAACTAAATAATAATTTTAATTAAATAATTATTTTTAAATAATTAAATATTTTAAAAGAATTATTTCCGATCGTAATTATAAATTTATTTTTAATTTTTAAAAAAGTATATAAAAAATATTAAATATTAAATTATTAATAATTATTATATATTATTTATAAAAAAATAGTTTATTTAAAAAAAAAACTAAACAATTAAATTATAATATATTTTATAATTATATATATATTTTGTCGAACTAGTTAATATAATTTTTATTTTATAATAAAACGTTAATTTTATATTTTTATAAGCTATATAATTTATTTTATATAAATAATTATTTAAGTTTAAGTTTTTTAGCTTTTTTAATATATTTACGGGCTAAATAAATATATATAATTCGAAAATATAAATTTTTATATACTATTTATAATAAAATATTAAATTAGCTATAAATTTTATTATTATTATATAAAAAAACATTTTAATAATAAATATTAAATATTAAAATTTAAACTAAATAATAAAGTTTTTTTTTATTTATATAATAAATATTATTTATTTAGCAAACTTTTTAAAAAATATTTATAATAATATTAAACTTTAAATAATTAAATATAAAATTAGCGATTTAGCTTACGAACTAGATTTTTTTAAATATTATTATATATTTTATTATTTTTATTGTATAATTATAACTATATAAAAAATATAAAAACTTTTTAAGCAAATAATATTATTACTAAAGTTTATTAAAGCTAATTAATATTTTAATAATAATAACGAAAATAATATTTATAAAATAAAAATTATATTTAAATATTATTTTAATAAAAAAAAAATAATTTTAACTATTTAATTAAATAAAAAAATAAAATTATAAATATAACTATTAATATTTAACGTATTATTTTTAATATTTATAAAATTTATTAATAAATATTAGTTTAAAAATAGCTTTTATTTTATATTACCGAAAAAAAAAAGTTTTCTATAAAATTATTATTTATATTTAAGTTTATACTTAAAGCTAAAAAAAAAAAAATAAACGTTTTTATAGTAAGCTATATAAAATAATTATTAATATTTTAATATTAACTTTTATTAATACTTTGGCCGTTAATACGCCCGTAATTATATTTATGTTTATGCTTACGCTTATAGTAACTTTAAACGTACCGGAGTTTTTTGCTAAACTTTTAGTCTAACGAATTTTAAGTTATAATAACTTATAAATAAAATAGTAAAAAAATAAAAAACAAGCAATAATATTATTTAATATTATATAAAAAATTATAATTATAATATAGTTTAGCTAGATCGATTTGCTAAAATTAATAAAGATTTTTTTATGTTTTAGTATTTTAATAAATTTTTAAAAAGTTTATATTACTAGTAGCTTTTTTGCGCGGAATATAAAAAAACTACTTAATAATATTTATATTTAAATAAATAGCTAATATATTATTAGTTAAAAATCTATTATTAATTTATTACGTAAATTTAATAGATTTTTTTTTAAATTAAGCTTTATTTATAACTTATAATATTTTTCTTATATTTTTTAAATAGTTATTATTTTTTATATAATAAAAAAAATAAAAAAATTTTTTATTAATATAAAATAAGCTTTAAAAATAAAAAAAATTAGTATAAAATTATTAAGTTTAATATATTATTTAATATTTTTATTATTTTATAAAATTAATTTATTATTTATATATATTAATTTTTTTTCAAAAAATATTATACGTACGTTTAAATAGCTATATATTTGTTTTATTTTATTTATTATTAATATATTTCGATAAATATTTTATAATATTATACGCTAGTTATTTTTATATTTTTTTAAATTATCCGATAAAAAATTTATTTTAAAGTTATATATAATATTATTAAAAAGTTTTTAATAAATATTAATTTAATATTTATATAAATTTTTTATATATTTATATAAATATTAATTTTAAAAAATTATAGCTTAAAATAATATAATAATATTAATATATATAATATTTTAATTATTATTTATATAATATTTATAATTATTTATAATTAAATTTATAATTATTTTTAATTATAAATTTAAATTATTATAGAATTTTATTATATATTTAATAATAATAATAAAATTTTTAGATTTTTTTTAAAATAAATTATTTAATTTTATATTTGCGCGAAATAATATTTTATATAGTTTTTTTATATAAAAATATTAAATCGTTTATATAAATAGCGTAATTTAATTTTTATAAAATAATTAATTATTTTATATAAGCTAATATTAAAAAATAAATAATTTTATTTATATATAATAAAAATATTATTTTTATTTTTTTATACGATAATATTTTTTATATTATTAAAATATATTTTTAAATAATTTATATTTTTTAAAAAAAAATAAAATAAAATAAAAATATTTAAAATATAAAATATTATATAATTAATTTAATTATTAATTTTTATATATTAACCGAAATTATTATAGTTTTTTTTAAAGCTTATTTTAGTTATTTAAAGTTTAAATAATTTTAGTTTTTAAGTTTTTTTATATATAAGTTTTATTTATAGTTTTTTATAGTAAAAAATTTTAAAGTTTTTATATTTTAAATAATATTTTAATATTTTATATAATATTAATTATTAAATATAAATAAATTAAAAATTAATTTATAATTATTAATTAAATATTTTTTTTTATATAAATATAATATATTATTTATAATATATTATAATGTTTTTATTTATAATTTAAATTTTTTTTTTTTATTATATATATTTAATAGTTTTATATTTAGTTAAATAAATTAAAAATTTTTCGGAAGTTAGTTTATTTCGAATATTATTTATATATATTAAAATATTAATTTTTTGCGTAAAACTTTTTTAAAAAATATAATTAATTAATTAATATTTTTTTTTTAATAAATAAAATATTTTTTATTTATATATAAGTTTTTAAAAATAAATATTTATATAATTTTAGTTATATATTATTTTTAAAAATTTTTAAAATATTATATAATATTTTTATATTATATAATAATAATTAATTTAATTATATTATTAATTTATATGATAAAAATTTTTATTTTTATATAAAATATTAAATTATTAGGTTTTTTTTAATTTAAAAATATAAATAAAAGTTTAAAAAAAATTTTCGTATATAAATTTTTAAAAATAAAATTATTATTTAAATTTTAAAAATATTTATATATATATATAATAATTATATTTAAATAAATTTTTTTTTAAATATTTTATTTTAAATATTTTTTAAGCTTTAAATAATTTATTAATTATAACTTTTAATATTTTATATAAAAATAAGTTTTTTTTTATTTATATATTTATATAAAAATAATATTAGTTTAATTAATTTAATATTAATTATAGTTTATAATTATATTAAAATATAATTTAATATTATATATTTTTTTTATATATATAATTAAAATTAATAAATAATATAATAATTTTTATATAATTAATTAATATTATAAAAATATAATATAAAATTAATTTTTATAATTTTAAATTTATAATAATAATTAATAAATTATTATATTATTATAAAAAATTATATAGCTTTTTAAAATAAACTTTTTTTTTATTACGTTTTTAAAAAAATCTAATATTATATAAATAAATAGTTTTATTTTAAATATTATATATAAAAAATTTAAATTCTAAATAAAAATTTTATATTTAATATTATATAATAAATAAATTGTTTTAAAGTTTAAAATTTTTTTAAAAACTAAATATTTTATATATTAAAAATATAATATATTTTTTATTTATATAAAAAATAAATTATTACTAAAAAAATAATAAATAATATTTAATAATTATAAAAAATTTTTAGAATTTTATTTTAATATTTTATTTTATATAATATTTTATTATTTAAAATTAAAAAGCTAATTTTTAATTATTATATAGGTTATTTTATAGCTATTTTTTTATTTATTTTTTTGTTTTTTTTTTATTTGTTTTTTTATTTAAAAAAAAAATTATAAATTATTTTATTATATAAAAAACTTTATTAATTTTAAAATTATTAATTTAATATAAAAATATAAATATTATTTAAAATAATTATATAAAAATTTAAAATTTATATATTAAAGTATATTTATTTTTTATAATTTATATAATATAGTTTTCTTTTAACTATTTATAAGTTTTTAATTTAAAACGTTTTTTATATAAAAGCGTTATAAATTTTTTTAAATTTAAATATTAAATTTTTATTAATATTTTTTAAAAGTTTTTTAAATTATATAAAATATAATTATATTTATATATAAATATATTATTATATGTTAATTTATTTTATAATAGTTATTTTAAAGTTTTATAAAATATTTTTATATATATAAAACTAATAGTTTTTATATAAAACTTAAAAGTATATTAGTTTTTTAAGCGATTTTTTTAGCTATATTATTATATAAAATATTAGCTAAAAAAATAAAAAATTATTTTAGCTACTTTTTTAAAATATAGCGTTTTTATACGTTTATTTATATTAATTATTATACGATTAATTATTATTTTTTATTATATTCGAAATATTATAAATAAAAAAATTATTAAATTATATTATAAATTTTTACGTAATTTATATAATAATAATTAAAAAATAATAATATATACGTTATTAATTAAATTTTATATAAAAATATAATATTAAAATATTAAAATAATTAATTTTTTTTTATTAATAATATTAAAAAAACTAAAATATAATATAAAACGCGGCTTATATAACTAAGTTTAAATTTTATTTTTATTTTTATTAATTTATATTTTTTAGCTAAAAATATTAATTAATATTAAATAGCTAAAAAATATATATTATATATAATAATAAATAAAATAAATATTAATATATATCGATTATTTTTTTAATTATTTATATAAAACTAAGCTTTTATATAAAAACTTTTTATACGAAAAGAATTTTATTATAATATATTATATAACTAAATTAAACGAATATATTAGCTTAACTTTATTATATAAATAGCTAATATTATAATTAATAATTATTAATATATAATTAATATTAATATGTTAATTTTATATATAATAATATTATAATTATAATAATTCGAATAAATATATAAAAAAAATAAAAAAAAGCATAGTTTATTAAATTAACTAAAAAAAACTTATAATATATTTAAAACATATAACTAATTAAACTAATAAAAATTAATATAACTTAATTTTAATATAAAAAATTATATTTAATTTTAAAAAAAAATAGTTTTAAAAAATAATCGTTTATTAAATAAACTAGATTTTTTTATATATAATAAAATTTAAAATATAAAATAAAAATAAAATATTTTTACTAAATATTTTATAACTTAAAAATATTAAATCGTTATTATATAAACTAATTATAAAAATATTTAATAATTTATTATTAATAAAAAGAATATTATAAGTTATAAGTAAAGTTTAATTAAAAAAAGAATTTATTATTAAATTTATATAATAAATCTATTAATAGATTTTTTAACTAGTAGTATGCTAGCTGTTTATTTAAATATAAGTATTATTAAGTAGCTTTTTTTTACGTTTTGTGCAAAAAGCTATTAATAATACAACCTTTTAAAAGCTTTATTAAAATGCCGGAATATAAAAAGTTTCTATTAATTTTAGTAGATCGATTTAACTAAACTATATTATAATTATAGTTTTTTTATATAGTATTAAGTAATATTTTTTTATTTTATTTTTTTACTACTTTATTTATAAGCATATTAGCAATAATAAGAACAATAATAAAAGTTGATACTAAAGTTAGTTCTAGAATTAAAGTATTAATAATTACTTTATATAGCTTACTATAAAAACGCTTGGTTTTTGTTTTTATTACTTTAAACGTAAATTAAATTCTAAAATTAAAACATTAAAAATTACTTTATATAGTTTACTATAAAACGTTTAGCTATTATTTCTGTTATTTTAAACGTAAAGTTAATATAAAAATTTTATAAAAACTTTTTTTTTTTAGTAATATAAAGCAAAAGTTATGTTTAGCTTAGTATTTATTAATAAGTTCTTATAAATATTAAAAATAATACGTTAAATATTAGCGGTTATATTTATAACTTTATTTTTTTATTTAATTAAATAGTTAAAATTATTTTTTTTCCGGTTAAAATAATATTTAAATATAATTTTAATTTTATAAATATTATTTTTATTATTATCGTTAAAATATTAATTAGTTTTAATAAGCTTTAATAATAATATTATTTGTTTAAAAAGGTTTTTGTTATTTTATATAATTATAATTATATAATAAAAATAAATATATATATATAATATTTAAAAAAATCTAGTTCGTAAGCTAAATTATTAATTTTACGTTTAATAATTTAAAGTTTAATATATTATTATAAATATTTTTTAAAAAGCTTGCTAAATAAATAATAACTATTATATAAACAGAAAAAAACTTTATTATTTAGTTTAAATTTTAATGTTTAATATTTATTATTAAAATATTTTTTTACTATAATAATAATAAAATTTATAGCTAATTTAGTATTTTATTATAAATAGTTATATAAAGATTTTACGTTTTCGAAATTATATATATTTATTTAGTTTATAATATATTAAAAAAGCTAAAAAGCTTAAATTTAAATAACTATTTATAAAAATAAATTATATAATTTATAAAAATATAAAATTAAAATTTTATTATAAAATAAAGATTATATTAAACTAGTTTAATTTAAAATATATATAATTATAAAAATATATTATAATTTTAATTGTTTAGTTTTTTTTTTAAATAGATTATTTTTTTATAAATAATATATAGTAATTATTAATAATTTAATATTTAATATTTTTATATATTTTTTTAAAAATTAAAAATAAACTTATAATTATAATTAAAAATAATTTTTTTAAAAATATTTTAATTATTAAAAATAATTATTTAATTAAAACTATTGCTTAGTTTTTAGCTATATATTTATATTATTAAAAATTATAAACGTTTATTTAAATATATAGTAAAAAACTATTATTATATAATTATATATATTAAATTTTCTAACTATTATAAAATATTTATAATTTAATTAAAAATAATAATAAATAAAATTAATTATAATTATTTATATTAGTAGCGTATTTTTAAGTTTAATTAAATATAAATTATTTATTAGTTTTTATTTATTATTACGATTAATATTATATTTTAAATAATATTTATAATATTTTTTAATATATTATAACTTTTTATAAATCGAATATAGTTTTAAAGCTTTTATTATTTAGTTAAGTTTAAAATAATATTTTTTATTATATATAATATATAATATTTATTCGCGTATTATATATAAAATTAGAATTATTTAATTTTTTTATATTTATTATAAATTAAACTGTTTATAATAAAAAAAATATACTTAGCTTTAAAAAAACAATAACGTTTTTATTATTATATAGTTCGCAAAATTAATTTTAGTAAAGTTTATTTAGGATTTTTTATAATAAAAATCTACTTTATTTTAGCTTAAAATCGTGTTTAAACGTATTATTTATTATTACTTTTATAATATATTTTATTATGTTTTATATAAAGTTTAATATTATAAATTTTTATAATCGTTTTAATTTATTTTTTAAGTCGATAATATTTATATTATAATAAATCGACTTAATATATTTAAAATATAATTAAAGCGTTTTAATAAATAAAAAACTTAAAAACTATATTATAATAAATAAACAAAAATTAATAAACTAATTATTTATTTTATTAATAGTAAAAATATTTAATAAAGTTTAATTAATAATATTTTTTATAGCTAAATAATTATTAAAACTATTATATAATATTTATTTAAATAAATTATTATAAAGCTTTTTTATAACTTATATAAATATATTATTTTTTGTTTAAAAAACTATATTTAGTTTTAGTTTATAATAAATATTAATTTAAATATATAACTAGCTATATTTATATAAAAAATATAAGTTCGCCTAGTTTTTATTTAAAACTTAGTTTAATATAAAAATTATAATATTAAAACTTTTCGAAATATTTATTAATTTATAAATATATATAATTTAAGTTATAATAATAAATATAGTTTTAAAATAAATAACGTTTTAAATAATGTTAAAAAAACTATTTTAGCTAGTATAAAGTTATAATATATAATTTATATATATATTTATAATAACTTAGGTTATTATTTATTATTTTTTTTTTTAATAACTTTTAACTAATAAAGCTATTTTATATTTTTATAAAATTTAGCTAATTATATATAATAAAAAAAAAAATTATAAAAAAATCTATTTATACCGAAATATTATTTAAAAGCTTAAAAGTTTTAAAAAATATAAACTATTTAAACGTTTATATATATTTAGTAATAATAATATTTTTAAAATATTAATATAAAATCTAAAAAATTTAATAAAAAATAACTAATAAAAAATTTCTTTAATAATATAGCAATATTTTTTAATTAAAATAAACTAAAAATAATATTTAAATATTATATATATTTTTTAAATATATTAAAAAAATAATAATATTATTAATAAAATAATAATAAAATAAAATAAAAATAAAAAAATTTATTTATATATTTTTAAATATAACCGAAAAAATTTATACATTTTATTAATATAATTTTAAATTATTTTATACTATAAAAATTAATAAAAAAAACCGGTTATATTAATATAAATAATATAAGCTTTTTACGAAAGTTTTAATTATTTTATTTTATAAAAAAAAAAATAACTATTAAAAATAGCGATTTTATTAAACTATTATAAATTAATAATTATTTAGTTTTTATTTACGTTATAAATTTCTTTTAAATAATAAATATAAAATATATAAAAATATAGCTTTATTTATTTAAATTATATAACCTATTTTATAAAGTTTATTATAAGTTTTATTAAAAATTTTATATTTTTTTAACTAAAAAAATAAATTTTTATATTTAGTTTATTTTTTATTAATTATCGATAAAAAAACTTAAGCTATTTTATTTTAAGAATATTAACTTTATTTTATTTATTAAATATTATAAGCTTTAATAATTTTAGCAAATTTAGCTATTTTAAAAGCTTTTTTAATATAAATATAAATATTATTATTAGTTATATTTTAAAGAAATTTATAGCTTTTTAATATTTAAAATAAAATATATTTTTAAAAGCTTTAGTTTAAAAAGCTTTTTTAATATTAATATATAGTTCTTTTAATAATAGTATAACTTAATATTTATAATAAAATTATATATTATATTAATAAAAAAATATTTAAAAGCTAAACGTTAAAAATATTAATAGTTAAAAAAAATATATTATTTTTTATATAAAGCTAATAATATAATTATTAGTTTTATTAAGCGCTATTATAAAAATAACTATAAAATTTATTAGTTCGTTTATAAATACTAGTTTATTAGTATTATATTAGTTATAATAACTATAATAATTAACGTTATATTAAATTTAATATTTATAATAATAAATAAATTTAAAATAGCTAAAAATCTTAAACTAACTATTTTAGCTAATAATATTATTAAAATAATTATTATAATAGTTAAAGTTTTTATAGCTAATTTTTATAAACTAATATATATATTATTATTATAATTTTTATAAATTTATTTTAATTTAATATTTTTATTTATTTTAATTAAAATATTCGTAATATTAATAACTAAGATAATTTTAAAAGTTTTTATATTTATATAATATTTATTTATTTTTATATATTATTATAAAATAAAAATTATAGTTAATAAATAATAGCTTATATTTAATTTATAAATATGCGTTTTTATTAGCTATAATAGTTATAATATATATATTAGTAATTTTTTATATATATTTATAGCTATAAATTAAAACCTTAAAATTAATAATAAAATTATTAAAGTTATAAAAAATAATAATATTTTTAAAATAATTAATAATAGCTTTATAAAAATAAAAAAAATTATTATTAATTAGTATATTTAGTTATAATTTTTTATTTATAACTTAATTTTTTTTTTATATTTTATAATTTTAAACTATTTATTACTATTAATTTTTTAAATAAAAAACTTAAATTTAGTTTAACGTGTTATTTTTATACGTTTATTTTTAATAATAATTATTTAGCTTTTATGTTTTTTTACTATATATTTTAATATATTAAAATACTTATTGTTAATTATAGTTTTATTATATTTAAATTAATATATATTTTTATATTTTAACTAGTTAATAAAACGCGCGCGTAAAAACAAAAATACATATAGTTTAAATATAAAGCTTTATTATATATATCTATATTTAGCGCTTTAAATATAAATATTTTTAACTTAAAAATTTTATTTTTTAATTATATTTTTTTAGCTAATTTATACTAGCTTAAATATTAAAAAAGTTTATTTTATAAAAGTAATATTTAAATATAATATCTATATATATATTATTTAAAAGTAATAAATAAAAAATATTAATATACGTTATATATTTAATAAATATATAGTTTATATTTTATATATATAAAATAAAAATATTAAATAATTTATATTTTTTATAATATTTATAATAAATAAAAGCTAAACTAAATATATAATAAAAAGTATTACTATTATAGTATTTTTTATTAGTATTATATTTAGATTTTTTTTATTTAAACGTATATTATTAGCTTAATATACGCTATAATAATTATTACGTTTTTTATTATAATAATATTTACGATTATTATTATAATTATAACTATAGTTATAGCTACGGTCGTAATTATAGCTATAGTTTTAATTATTATTATAATTATATTATATTTTTTATTTTTATTATTATTTTTTTTTTATAAGCACTTTTTTTATTGCTTTTTTATAATAGCTATAATTTTTATTGCAATTATTATTATATCGTTTATATATTTATTATTAAAATAATAATAACGTTTATAATAAAATTAATATTTATTTTTTAATCGATAATAATTAAAATATTTAATTATTATATTTAAAATATAAATTCCGAAAGTTTTATTATTATTTTTAAATAATTATAAAAAAGTTTAACGTTTAAAAACTTATATTCCGTTTTTTATTTTAATTTATAGCGCGCTTTATTAATTTTTTTATATATTTATTTAATATATTTTTTTTTTTTAATAAATAAATATAATTAATAATTATTTTAGCCTATTAATTATAAATATTTTTATAATATTTATTAATTAAAATTATTTTAAGCTAAAGTTTTATTTTTATAAGTATATTATAACTTATATTAAATAAATTAAATAAATATATTTTTATTTATATATATTAAATAAAAAAAAGTTATTTTCGAAAAACTTTTTTATAGCGTATTTAAAATATATTTTAAACTATTTTTCTAGCTTTTTAAATATTAAACTTAAGCTTGCTTTTTATTAAATATAATAATTAATAAGCTTAATTTTATTATTTTACTATAAAAAATAGAACTTATAAAAAAATAGTTAAATAGCTTTAAAGTTTAATTATTATTTAATAATTCTATATTATTAAGCTTATATATAGCTTAAATATATCAGGAAAATATATATATATTTATATAAATAATATTTTTTTATTTATAATAATTTTTTTATTTTTTAAGTTGTTTTAATCGGGGTTTAAAACTTTAATATTTTTATATTTAATTTTATAAGTACTTTTTATTATAAATATAGTTAAAAACGGGGTTTTATAATAATAACGTTTATTATTATAATTATAGCTGCTAATATTAGCTTTATTGCCCGATAAATCTAGATTATTATTAAAGTTATTTATTTTGCTATTGCTGTTTTTATTACTATTGCTATTATTATTGCCTATTTTAATTAAAAAATATATTTTTATATTTTTTATATTACCTTTAAGGCAACAAAAAAAAAGCGGGGGCAAAAACATTATTAATACGCTTATTATATTCGGAAATAAAGGCAAAAGTATTATTATTGTTTTTTTTTTATTTATAGCTATATTATTAAAATTAATTATTATATTATAAAAGCTTGCTAGTTCGATATAATTAAAAGTAAAATATTAATAAAAATATAATATCGATTTTTTAAAACTTTATAAAAGCGCTAAAATTTTAATTTATTTATATAATTAAATTAAGTTTATTATTAATTTGCTTAATATTTTTTATAGCTTTTTTATATTTAGTTTAATTTAATTTTATTTAAAATTATTATTTTTTATTATTTTAAAAATATATTTATAGTTTTAGCGTTAAATTTTAGCTATTAGTTTAATCTTTTAAACGAAACTTTGCAAATTTTTAATTTATTATCGCTAATTAAGCTTTATTAATATTAATATTAGTTTTAGTTATTTTTACGCTAATTTTTTTTTTTGTTTTATTTTAATTTTTTAATTTATATTATTAAATAATTTATAGGCATTTTTAACGAAATTTATATTAATAATAATAATATTGTTTTAATAATTGTTACGTTAAAAATTAAAAAAAAAAAACTTTAAATAAAAGTTTTTTAATAATAAATTTAACGTTTAGTTTAATAAATAATTAAATATATAAAAAAACTATTATTATATTAGTTTTATAATTTGTTATTTTTATAACGTTATAAATAATAACTTAAAAATAAAATAAACTATATATAAATAAAAATAAAATAAAATATATAATTTATAACTATATTTTAATAATAAAACTAATATATTTATAAACTTTAATAATAAACTAAAACGTTTAAAATTTTATAATAAAACTAGGATATTTAAAACAATTAATTAATAAAAATTTATAACGTTTATAATTTTATAATAATTTTAGCTACGCTATAAAATTAATATATTTAAAATATAAAAATATTTTACTAAGCTTTTTTTAGGGCTAAATAATTAGTTTATTTAAAAGTTTTATAAAAAATATAAAAATAAAAATATAAAATAAATTAACGCTAAGGCGCAATATTTGCTTTAATTAATAGATATATATAAATTACGCGCTAATTACTACTAAAAAATTAATATTTTTAACTTTAAAAATTTAAAATAAATAGTTTTTAATATAGTTTAATATTTAATAAAACTACGTAATAAAGTATTATTTTAAAAAGAATATTATAGATTATAAAATAAAGCTTAATTAAAAAAAAAATTTATTATTAGATCTATATAGTAGATTTAATAATAAATTCTTTAACTAATAATATGTTAGCTATTTATTTAAATATAAATATTACTAGGTGGCTTTTCCTTGCGCTCCGCGCAAGGAAGCTACTAGTAATATAGACCTTTTAAGGGCTTTATTAATTAAGTTAAAAAATAAAAATTTTTAAAAAAAAATTAAAGCTTAAAAACGAAAAAAAATTTATAATTAAAAAATATAAACTTTTCGACTTTATTATTAAAAGTTATAATATTAAATAAGCTAAAAAAGTTAAAATTTTAATAATATATAATATTTTATAAAAAACTTTAAAAATAATATAAAAATATTAAAAGATTTTTACGATAAAAATTTTAATTTAGTTAAATTTTTAATAAAATTATAAATATAGCTAAATATAGTATAAAATAATAATTTTAATACGTTATATTTAAATAATAATAAATTATAGCATAAAAAAAATAATATAAAAAAAAACGTATAAATAAATGTTTTAAATAAAAAAAACTTTAAATAATATATAAAAAAACTAATATAAAATTTAATAGTATAAAAGCTTTATAAAAATTTATATTAATAAAAACTTAAAGCGATTTTTTTTTCGCTAAAAAATAGTTATAATTTTAACCCCGGTTAAATTATTTTTTTTTTCGAAAAAAGAATAATTATAGATTTATAAACTATAGTAGCTATGCTTTATTATTAGCTATAATACTTATAATTTTTACTTATAATAACTACTATTTATAATAAATATATAATTATTATTCGTAATAAATATAATTATAGTAAATAAAAATAAATATTAATAATAAATATAGTTATTTTACGCGAGTATTTAAGTAGTTGTTTATATTATAAACTTAGATTTTTTTTCTTTTTTATTTTATTTGTAAATTTTTATATATAATATATTATATATGTTAAAGCTTTACCTTTTTAAGTATATAAAGCGTAACTATAAATAGTTTAATAAAGTTATTAAAATAAATATTAAAAAATTAAATATTATTAAATTGTTTAAATTTATAGTTAATTTAAAAAAAGCTTTATATAATATTAATTTATTTTAAGTTATATTATTAAAAAAAACTTATAATAATAAAATTTAAATAATATTTTATGTTTAATTAATGTCCTTTATAAAGGCAAAGCTCTTAGTTAAGGTTTTATTTTATATTTGATTAAGAGATATTAAGCTAGATCTAGGATCTAGCGGCTAATTCTATATATAGGGATTTTATATGTGTGCACGGTGGGGCTGATCATGTGACTTTAGGTGGGTCCTGCAGGGACCATTGTATTTACTATATTTGTATTTAGTTAACCACTCGTGACTTTTTAAATTATTAAATAATAATTATTAAGCTATAATATAAAGTTTTTATATTAAATATAATATAAATATTTATAAAATTATTAAAAAAAACCTTTTTATTATTTATAAAACTAAAATAAAAAAAATATAAAATTATTTAGTTTATTTTAATAAAAATTAATTTAAGCGGACTTATTAAAATTAAAAAGTATATTTTTAAATAGTTTAAAACTAATTAAATAGCTAACGTAATAATTTTAAAAAGAATTTTTTAAATATTTTTATAAAGCGCTTTAAATAAATATATAACTAAAGCAAAAAAAAAACTTTAATATAATAATTATATAGTTTATTATAAAAAATATTTAATTATAAACTATTAGTTTGTTTTTTTAAAGCTTTATTTTAAAAATTTTAAAATTAGTATTTATTTTAAACGTATTATTTATATATAAATAATTATTAAAAATAGCGTTAAAAAAATAAAAAAACGTACTAAAAATTAAAAAAAAAAAAACGCGTTAAATTTAACGATTAATTTATAAATTAATATAAAAATTAATTTATATAGCTATTAATAATATATATTATAAGTTTATTTATAATTAATAAAAAGTTTATTAAGTTATATATATTATATAATTATATTATAATAAATTTTAAGTTTAATATATATATTTTAATTAAATAAATTATTTTTTAAATTTAAAAATATTAATTTAAAAAATATAATATTAGCTAATAATAACGCGATTAAAATATATAGCTATAAAAAATCGATATTAAAATATAAAATTAAAAAAACTTATAGTTTATAAGTTTTATAATATAGTTTTTTATTTTAATATAATTATTAACTTTATTTTATTATAAGTTTTTAATTATAAAAATATTTATTAAAAAAATAAATTTAATTTAGATTTTTTAAAATATTAATAAAAAAAGCTTTTATATTTATTAACTTAAATATATAAATAATTTATTATAAAGTATTTTTAATATATTTAATAAAATATATTTTTATATTTAAAAAAACTTTTTAAACTTTTATATAAAATATTTTTAATTATAAACTAATATATATAAATAATATTAAGATTTAAAATATATAAGTTTTAAATTATTAAAATAATTATTAATATATATTAAAAATAACGATTATTTTTTAAAAAATAATAAAATTAAAACTATAAAATATATTAATTATAGTTTTATAAAAGTTTATTAAAAAATAATATAAAAAGCTCGATTTAAAGTTTTTAAAGCTAATATTTAGCTAATAATCGATTTTTATAAATTTAATAATTTTAATATAAAAAATAATTATTTATAAAATAATATTAATTATTAATAAATATTTAAAATATACGTAAATTATTATATTAATAATAAACGTATTAATATTATATAAATAGCTTTTAAAAATTATATATATTATATTTAATTTTATTATAAAAATAATATAATTATAATAAAATATAATAATAAATTAATAAATATTATAAATAAAACTATTTAATTAATAACTTATATAAAATATTTATAATATTAAATTTATAATTTTTTCATTATATATTTAAAATTTTAATAAAAAACAAAATAAGTTAAATTATTATTAAATAATAAATAAACTTAATAAAAATAAATATAAACTTTTTATTTTTTATAGCTTAAATAGTTTATATTATATATATTTATATAATTAAACTTTTTATTATATTAATAGTTAAAAAGTTTTTTATAAAAAGTTTTATTTATATTTTAATAATTTATAAAACTATATAAATTTTAAATAAACCCGAATATTTTATATTTATAGTATATAATATATAATTTTTATTATAATTATTATTATAAAATATAAAAAAAAAATATAAAAAGCTTAATTTTAAAGTTTAAAAAATATTTAATAAAATATTAATTTTTTAATATTTATTAAATTTAATTATTATATAAAAATAAATAATCGTTATAAAAATATTATTTTTAATAAAAACGAATTTTTAATAATAATAAAAATAAGTTTAAAAACGATTTTTAAAAATAAACTAAAAAATTATAAAAAACTTATTAATTAAATTAATTAAAATATAATTAAAATAATAATTAATATTTTTATAAATAAAAAAATAATAAACTAAAAAATTTATTATTAAAAACTTTATTAAACTATTAAATTAAACCATAAAAAGCTAATTTAAATAATAATAAACTTATAAAAAACGATTTAAAAATTATATATTAAAAAATTATTATATATTAATTTAAAATTTTTTTTAATATATTTATATTATTAAAATTATTAAAAGCTATATTATTTAATTTAACTATAATATAATTAAAACTTTTAATTTAAATATAAACTATAATTAATTTAGCTATTTATATTAAAATTAAAATAAACTTATATTTTTAAATTAATTTATTAAATTATAAACTATATATTTTAATATAGCTCGATTATATAATTATTTATTATAAATAAAAAAACGATTATTAAAATATAAAAAGTTAAACTATTAAAAAGTTTTTTTAAATATTATAATATTTAAATTTAAATATTAAATATAAAAATAATAATATTAATTTATAAAAAAATATTTTTATAAAAGCTTATAATTTATTATTTATTTAATTATAAATATTAAATATTAATAAAATTTTAAACGAAAAAAAAAAAAACACTTTTATAAAAGTTTATTATTTATTATTTATTTAATTATAAATATTAAAATTAATAAAAGTTTTAAACAAATAAAAAAAAAATATTTTTATAAAAGTTTATTATTTATTATTTATTCGATTATAAATATTAAATATTAATAAAACTTTAAACAAAATAAAAAAAATTTTTTTATAAAAGCTTATATTAAAGGCTTTTTAATTTAAGGGCAAAAATGCTTAAGTTTTTAAAAACTACGTATTTAAATTAATAAATAAGTTATAGTTACCGGTTATACTAGTTTGCTTTTTTTTAATAAATTATATATAATAAAACTTATTATTTTATTTTAATTTATTAATTATAATATTTTATTTTTTTATATAATTATAATTATATTATAAAATATTCGGCTGTTTAATTAATAATAACAATAAATTTATTTATAAATATAAACGTTAATATATAATATTTTTTATATATTTATTTTATTAAATAATATATATATTAAAATTAATTATTATTTTATAATTAAATTATAATTTTAAGCTATAAAATAAAATTAAAAATTAAATATTATAATAAATAATTAATTTTTATTTTAAATAAAAAAACTTATTATAATATTAAAATTTTTAAAACGATTTTTAATTTAAATAAAATTAAAAAAGTTTTTTAATAAATATAAATTATTATTTTAAATTTTAAATATAATTATAAAATTTTTAATTTTAAATATAATTATAAACTTTATATTTTAAATAATAACGCTATTATAAAATATATTAATTTTTATAATATATTAAATTTTTATTTTTTTTAAAAAAAGCTTAAATTTATCGATAAATTTAAAAAAACTTTATAAATTAGTTAAAACGTTTAAAAAAAAAAAACTTTTTAAAAAAACTTAAATTTATTAATAAATTTAAAAAAAACTTTATAAACTAGCTAAAATATTTAAAAAAAAACTTTTCGAAAAAAGCTTAAACTTATAATAAATTTAAAAAAAACTTTATAAGCTAGCTAAAATAATTAAAAAAAAAAAACTTAAAAATTTAAAAAATATATTTATTACGATTAATTTAAAGCTTTAAAATTTTTAAAAACTTAAAATTATATTTAAAATATTATAATAAAAAAAAAAATAAAAAAAAAAATTATAAATAAATATTTTATAAAAATATTATTATATTTATTATATTAATATAATAGCTAATTTTATAATAATTATAGTTTTTTTAAAAAATAATTTAATAAAAATTATATTTAAATAAAGTTTATAATAATAATATTAATTTATAATTTAAAAATAATAATTATTTAAATTAATATTAAATTAAAAAATAAAAAAATAAAATAATTATAATATAATTAAATAAATAATATTAAATAATTATAATTAATATAATATATAATTATTAAATAATTAAATTTAATAAAATATATAATTATTAAATAATTAAATTTAATATAAAATTAAATTTAATATAATTTATAATAAAAAAAAAATTAAAAATAAAATTTTATAATTTATTTATATTATATTATTATTTTTAATATAAATATTTAATTTTAAATTATTTTATTAAATTTATAATTATTTATATAATAAAAAATAAATATTAAAAATTAAATATATATAATAATAAATAAAAATAAAAAGTTTTTAATTCGGGTAAAAAAATTTTTTGTTTAAAATATAAAAAATAAAAAATTTTTTATTAATAAAAACTTTTTTTTATTTAATTATATTTTTTTATAAAACTTAAATAAACTAAATAAAAAAAAGTTTTTAAGCTAAATATATTATTTTAAAACTTATTTATAAAACTATTATTTTAAAAAAATATATATATTATTAAAATTTATTTTTATTTTTAAAATATTATAAAAAGCTCGATTTATATTTATTAAAAATTATTTTAAACAAATAAATATTTATTTATAAAACTATTAAAAAATAAAAACTTAAAAAAAATATTTAAAAGTTTAATTTTAAATAAATTAGTTTTTAATTATATAATATATATATATAAATTTAATAAATATAAATATTATAATAAATATAAAGCTTAGTTAATATATAGAAATTAAAAATTAAACTATAATAAAAAAATATTTATATAAATATTTTAATAAAAAATCGTTTATAATTTTAATAATAATTATTATTAAATTTAATTTTAAATTTAAATAATATATATTATAAATATTTATTAATATAAAATTTATTAAAAAAGTTTATATATATATATTCTTTAGTTATAAAAAAATAAATGTTATAGTTAAATTATTATAAATTTTTTATAGTTTATAAAAGTTTTTTTTATTATAATAAAAAAAACTTTCGAAATTATTAAATAAAATTAATTTTAAATTAATATTTTATAAATTTTATTATTTTTAAAAAATAAAATTTTTATTTTTATTTATATTAATAATATAATAATTATATATATTTTTAAAAACTGTAAATAATTAATATAATAATTATTATATTAAAATTTTAATATAAATTAACTAAAAATAAAAACTTATAATAGTTTTTAAAAATAAAAATAATTTAAAATAAATAAAAATAACTATTATAATTATTTTAAACTTTTATATCGAAAAATCGTTAAGCTTTAAAATATAAATATTATAATATATATTATTATTTTAATAAAAACAAATAAATTATTTTTATATAAAAAAATAGTTTTATTTTTAAATATATAATAATATTAATAAAAAATAAGTTTAATTTATATATAGCTATTATTATACGTTTAAATATAACGTTTATTATTTTTAAGCTATTATAGTTTAATTATAATTTTTTTTTTAAATATTATAAAGCTATAAATAAAATATTTTTATATTTATTATTTATAATTATATATTATAATTTAATAATAAAAATAATTTTATAATAATTAATAATATATTATATTATAATATTATTAATAAAAAACTTTTAAGCTTATATTAAAACTTTTTAATAAAATTATAAATTAAAAAGCTAATAAATAAAATATAGTTATAATTTATTATAAAAGCTAAATTATTATATTAGTTTAAACTATTAAAAAAATTATATATATTAATAAGTTTATTATTAAGTTTAATATAATTTTATTTATAATATAAATTTAATATAATAATTAATAAACTATAAAACTAATTATTAAAAAATTAGCTTTTTTATATTAAATTATAATATATTAATATTTATAATTATTAATTATATTAAAAAATTAAAAATAAAATTTTAATAATAATATATACGTTTATTAACGAAATAATTATTAATAGCTTTATTAAAGCTTTATTTATTTAATAATAAATATATTTTTTAATAATTAAAACTAATTAAGCTATTTATTAAGCTAATAATATTAATAAACTAATTATTTATATTAAAAAAATTAAAAATTAATTCATAAATAATAAATTAGCCGAATAAACTATTAATTAATTATATTTTTTTTTTATTTATTAAATATTAAAATTTAAATTATAAACGTTTATAATATAAATAAAAAAATTAATTAATTTTTATTTAAAGCTTTAAAAGCTATTATATATAATTTAAAAAAAAAAATTGTTTAAAAAGCTTGTGATTTTACTATTTAAGTGGTTAAAGCTTAATTTTAACTAGTTTATTTTTTTTTTTTTTTTTTTTTTTTTTTTTTTTTTTTTTTACTTTAAAAAGCTTTAATAAAATACGTACTATAATATATAAAATAATAAACTAGCATATAAGCTCGGCAAAAAAAATAAACAATAAAAGTAATAATAAAATAATAATATGTTTAATTAAAATATTATATAAGTTATGGATCTATAGGCTTTGGTGGCTATGCCCCACCACTAGCCATAGCACCCGTAATCTCCACTTGCAATAACTGCCACTTGCAGTAAATGCGTGCAGTGAATAAAGGCAGGTATTAGTAGTGAATGTAGCTGCCCTACGTGAGTATTTAAGCAGCTGCTTATAACGTAACTTAAACCTTCCTTTTTTCCTATTTTATTTATAGATTTATATATATAATATTATATATATACTAAAGCTTTATTTTTTCGAATATATAAAGTATAACTATTTATAAATTATTTAAATATTATAAAGTATTAGACTATTTTTATAATATTTTTAATTAAACTAAACGATTAATTTAATTTAAAAATATTAAAATATTTTTTAAAAATAACTAAAATAATAAACGTATATAGTTATATATATTAAAGCTTTTATTAATATTTTAAATTATTTGTTTTAAATATTCGAAACAATAAACTTTTATAATAAAACTTTAGTAATAATAAATAAAAATATTTATTTTAGCTTTTTAACTATATAAAAACTATAATAATAACTATAAAAGCTAACTATTTTTAATTAATTTAATATAGTAGTTTTATAGTATTATTAATAACTATATATTTAAAAAATAAAAATTTAATATAAATATTGCTAGTTTTAACTATATAATAATTTTAATTAATAATTATATAAAATTATAAATAAAAAACTAAGCTTAATTTTTATTTTAAACTAATAATATATTATATAAAATAATTTAGCTTAATTTTAATAAAAATATAAATTAAACTAATATAAATAATATATATAAAAACTTTATTATTATTTTTTAAAAAATAAAATATACGTTTTTTTAATAATAGCTTATTATTATTTTATTATTAATTTATATATATTCGCTAAAAATTAAATAAATAAAATTCTATTTAATTAAATAAAAAAATAAAATAAAATTATATTTTTTATAATAAAATATATATTAATAATATATATTATTAATTTTTAACTTATAATTAAAAATAATTTTAGTTAATAATAAACTAATTAATAAACTATTAATTAATTATTAAATAAACTATAAAAATAATTAAATAGCGTAATTACGCTTAAAATAATTTAAATATTTGAACTAATAAATAATTAATTTAAATTATTATAAAATAATTTTTATTTTATTAAATAATAAAAAAATAGCTAATATATAATTAAAATATTAATATTTATTTTTATAATAATATAATTAAAAATAAACTTAATTTAAAATATAAATTTAAATATATAAAATCGCTTTAAATTTAATATTAATTAGTTTTATAATAATATATTAAAATAGTTAATATTAAAACTTACGTTAAAAGCTATATAATAATTTTTTTTTTATTTTTTATTTAATTATTTTAATATATTTATTAATTCGGAAACTATTTTAAAATATTTTAAAAAAATTTATATTAATATTAACTATAATAAAAAGCTAAAACTAATTTTTAATTTAGTTTTAATTAATATATATTAGCTAAATTTTTTAATTTTAAACTATTTTTATTTATTTAGCTAATAAAATTAAACTTAATAAAACTAAATAAAAAAAAAGTTTAAAAATAAATTTTTTTAATTAATAACTAAACTATATTAAAATATTTAAAAAAAAATATTAATTTTAACGTTTATATAAATATTATTTTTAAATAATTTTATTTAATAATAATTAATTTAAGCGAAATAAAACTTATAAAAAAAAAACGTAAAAATTTATGCTACAATTTTTATTTTTTTTTTTTTTTATTTTTATTCGAACAATTTTCGTTTTATTTTAAAATTAATATAATAATAATAATTTTACTTAATTATTTAAGCTTAATATTAATAAAATATAATAATTAATTTTAATAATAAATATTTTAACTATTATTAATAAAAATATATTTAAAAAAATACTTTTTAAAAAATTAAACTTTAATAAATAAAAAGCTTAAATTATTATTATTTTAGTATATATATATTAAATATTAAGCCGGCTAATATATAAAAAATAAACTTATAATAAATATAAAAAAAAAAATAATTTTAAAAAAAATAGCTTTTTTTTTAAAAAAAATATTTTAAAAAATATTACTAATTATAAAATAAATTTAATAAAAAATATTTAAAAAAAACTTTTATTATATATTTATATTTTATATAATAAAAATTTTTTTTAACTATAAATAATTTTTTAAAATATAAAATAAATATATATATAAATATAAACTAATAATTTATAAAAAAATTATTAAACTATTTAATTTATTATTATTATAAACTTTTTTATTAAAAAATTATAAAATATAATAATAAAAATAAAAAAAATATTAATTAACTTTTTTATTATTATTAAAAATATATAAAAAACTTTTAAAAATAAATTTATAATTTTATTAATTAATTTATAATATTATTTTAAATAAGCTATAGTTTAAATATTATAATATTTTATTAAATTATTAATAAAACTATTTAATATTTTTATTTTAATTATTTTTAATTATAATATAAAATATTATTTAATAATAAATAAATAAATATATAGCTATAATATTTAGTTTATTAATTTAACGTTAATTAATAAAACTATAACTTTAAAATCAAAAAATATAACGTTAATAATAATAAAAAAACGAAATAATATTTAAAAAACGTAAAACTAAAATATTTATTTAAAAATAGCAATTTATAAAAAAAACTTTAATAAAATAAAACAAATAATATTTAATTAATTTTTATTAAAGTTTTTTTAAAAAATATAAAATTTATTTAAAAAATATAACTTTAATTTTTATTTAAAATTTAATAAAAAAAGCTTATATTATATAAATAAAATAATATTAGTTAATATAAAAAAAACTAATAATTAAAATATTTAGTTTAAATATATTATTTTTAAATAATATAAAAAAAAATCGAATAAAAAACGTTTATATTATTAATATTAATAAAATCGATAAAATAATCGGAAAATTAAAAAAAATAAAAACGATTTCCGGAAAAAAAAATAAAAATTAAAATAAAAAGCGCGAAAAAAAATACTTAAAAATACTAAAACTTAATATATATTTTAGCGAATAAACTTTAATATATTATTATTATATTATTATAAATAAACTATAAAATAAAATTTATTAAAAATAAATTTAAAGCTAATTTAAACTATAATTTTTATATAAAATATTATTAAATAAATTAAAAACTATATAAAAATTTTAGTTAAAAATTTATATAAAAGTTTTATTAAATTTAATAATATTTTATATAATATATTTATTTTATTTATAAAAAAAGCAAATAATAAGTTTTATTTTTATATAAATTATTATAAACTAAATAAAATTATAAAAAAAACTAATATTATTTTTTTTTATTAAAAAAACTTTAGCCTATATTATTAAAACGAAAATTTTTACCCGATTTAATATATAATAAATATTTAATTATATTTATATACTATTTAAAAATAAAAATTATATAACGTTTTATATATAATATATTATTAATTATTATATTATTTAGTTTTATTAATAAATTTTAATATTTTAATAATATATTAATAATATATTATTTAATTTTTTAAATAATTTTTATAATATTATACTAATAATATTATTATTTATTTAAAAATAATAAAAAAATATATTATTTATATATATTATGTATTAAAATAATTAATTTAAGCTAAATTATAAATTAACCTAAAAAATCCAAGTTTTATTATTAAAACTAAATTTTTAAGCTATATTATTAATATTAAAAAATTCGAATAAATTTTGCTAAAATTAATATTATATTAAATAAAAAACTTTTATATTAGTTAAAAATATATAATTTTTTTAAAATTTTATAACTTTTATTAAAACTTTATTAATGCTTAAATCGTATTATAGCGCTTTTAAACTAATTAACGTAAAAAAGCGTACTTTTTAATAAACTAAAAAATATAAAAAATTATTTTATTAATTTAAAAAAGCTTTAGTAAGATTTTTTTTAAAATATTTTAACTAATTTACTAATAAAAATTAAAACCGATTTATTTAATACGTTAGTTCTAGCGTATTATTATAATTATATAATAAAACTTAATATTTTATATATATTTTTAAAAATATTCTATAATATTAAATTAAACTATAATATTTATAATAAAAAATTATTAATAATTACGTTATTTTAAAAATAAAAACTTAAATTAATTAAAATTACAATAAGCTTTTTTAATATTTATTAATAATTAAATATTAGAATTTTTTAGCGAAAAATAATTTTAACTAAAATAAACCGGATAAATTAACTTTTTTTTAGAATATAATTTTTAATATTTATACTCCGTAAAAATAATATATTAGCTAATATTTTATTATAAAAATAAAAAAATTTAATAATAAAAAGCTAAAAAAAATATAACGTTATTTTATAATATTTTAGCTAATAAATAGTATAAATAAATTTTTATATAAATAAAATTATATTAAATAAATTTTATTAAAATATATAATAAATTAAATATTTTTATAAAATTATAATTAATTAAACGAATTTTTAAAAAAAACTACGAAAATATAAATAAAGATTTATTATTAATAAATAAAAAATAATAAACTAAAAATTTAAAAATTAAAAAATAAATTAACTATATTTTATAAACGTTTAATAGTTTTTAATTTTTATATTTAAAAATATTTTATTAAAAAATATACTATAAAATATTTATTATATATTTTAATAAAAATAAAACGTATAAATTTATTACCGAACGTTATTAATAGTTTAAACTAAATAAAAATTATAATCGTTATATAGCAAACTATATAAAATATAAACTTATTAAAGTATTTAAAAATAAAACTTTTAAAAATTATTTTTTAATATTTAAGTATATATAGCGTTATTTATTATTAACTTTAAATAAATACTTAAAAATAAATACGGATATAATAACGTATTATTATTATAATAAACTATTTAAATAAATAAATATAAATTATACTTTATATTATAAAAATAACTATAGAAAACGCTGCTAAAATATATTATAAAAAACTTTTTAAGTTTTTAAAATATTTATAACCGTAATATTAAACTATAAACTTTAGTTTATTTTTATTTTTATAAATAAACTATATAAGCTAATAAGTATAAAATATATATTAGCTATTATAAAATACTATAAACTATAAAATAAATAAAAATTATAAATAAATATATTAACTAAAAATTATAACTATACGTAAATTATTATTAAAATAATTAGTTTAAATATATATTATTTATAAATTACGTTTAAGCGTTAATTTTTTTATTTTAATAAAGTTATTATTTTATAAAGTTAAAATAAGTTTTTTAATATTATTTAATTTTGATTAAAAAAATCGGACTATAAATAAAAAGCTATAAAACTTTTCGAAAAAAAAAAATAATTCGAATAAAATATAAAAAAAAATAAAAAAATAGCGTAATTTATTAAATTAGCTAAAAAAAACCTATTATATTTAAACGTATAACTAATTAAGCTAATAAAAATTAATATAAACTTAACTTTAATATAAAAAACTATATATTAATTTTAAAAAAAAAACAGTTCTAAAAACGGATTATTTATTAAATAAACTAGATTTTTTTATAATATAATAAAAGTTTAAAATATACGAAAAAAATAAAAATATTTTATATTAAATGTTTTTATAATTTAAAAATATTTAATTAATATTATATAAACCGATTATAAAAATATTTAAATAATTTATTATTAAGTTAAAAAGCAAAAAACTTAAAAAAAAAATAATAAAGCTTAAAACAAAAAAAATTTATAGTTAAAAAAGTATAAACTTTTTAGCTTTATTATTAAAAGTTATAATATTAAATAAACTAAAAAATTAAAATTTTAATAATATATAATTTTATAAAAAACTTTAAAAATAGCATAAAAATACTAAAAAACTTTTATAATATAAACTTTAATTTAGCCGGACTTTTAGTAAAATATAAATATAGCTAAATATAATATAAAACAATAACTTAATAAGTTATATTTAGATAATAATAAAGCTTTAGCGCAAGAAAAAAAAATAACGCAAAAAAAAAACGCTTAAATATTATTAAATAAAAAGAACTTTAAATAACGTATAAAAAAACTAGTATAATAATTTAATAGTATAAAAGCTTTACGAAAAGTTATATTAATAAAAACCCGAGGCGATCCTTTTTTTCGCTAGAAAATAGTTATAACTTCGACCCTAGTTAAATTACTTTTTTTTTTTTCAAAAGGGGTAGTTACAAATTTATAAGCTTTAGTAGCTATACCCTACTACTAGCTATAGCACCTATAATCTTTACTTATAATAACTACTATTTGTAGTAAATATAGTGCATAAATAAAAGCAAGTATTAGTAAATATAGCTGCCCAACGTAAATATTTAAGTAGCTACTTATAACGTAAACTTAGACTTTCTTTTTTTCCTACTTTATTTATAGATTTTATATATAATATACTATATATACTAGAGCTTTATCTTTTTAAGTATGTGAAGCGTAACTATATAAAGTATAAAAGCTTATTTAATATTTTTAAAACTAATTATTATTAAATAAACTATTAATTATTAAAATAAAAAATTATTTATAGCTTTTTATAAATATATTTAAAAATAATATTAATAATATATTTTATTATTAATTATTTTTATATAATTATTATTAAAATTATAATTAAAAACGCTTTTAATATATTAAAAATATAAAATTTTATAATAAATTAATAAACGTTTTAAATTAAAATAAAAAATAATATTTAAATTTTATAAAAAAAGTATAATTAAATAAAAAAAAGTTTTTTATCGATAAAAAATTTTTTTATTTTTTATATTTTAAATAAAAAATTTTTTTACCCGAATTAAAAACTTTTTTATTTTTATTTATTATTATATATATTTAGTTTTTAATATTTATTTTTTATTATATAAATAATTATAAATTTAATAAAATAATTTAAAATTAAATATTTATATTAAAAATAATAATATATATAAATAAATTATAAAATTTTATTTTTAATTTTTTTTTATTATAAATTATATTAAATTTAATTTTATTAATTTAATTATTTAATAATTATAAATTTTATTAAATTTAATTATTTAATAATTATATATATATTAATTATAATTATTTAATATTATTTATTTAATTATATTTATAAATTTTATTTTTATTTTTTTAATTTATATTAATTTAAATATTTATTATTTTAAGTTATAAATTAATATTATTATTATAACTTTATTTAAATATAATTTTATATATTATAATTATAGTATTATTTACATATAAATTAATATATTAATATTAACTATATATAATAGCTAATTATTAATTATAGTATTAGCTTTATATATAATAAAATTAAACTAATATATCCGTTTAATTTAGTTGTATAGTATATTATAATAAATTCTTTTTATATAAAAAAATTTTTTATATAAAAGCCTAGCTTTTATATAAATAGTTAAAAAAATAAATTAATATATATAATATTTATTTTATTTTTTATTACGTATAATATTATATTTTTAGCTATTTAATATTAATTAATATTTTTAATTAAAAATATAAATTAGTAAAAATAAAAATAAATTTAAACTTAATTATATAAGCTATATTTTTTATATTATTTTAGTTTTTTAATATTATACTAATAAAAAAAAATTAATATTTTAATATTTTAATATTATATTTTATATAAAAGTTTAATTAATAGCGCGTAATTATATTATTTTTTAATTATTATTATATAAACTATATAAAATTTATATAATTTAATAACTTTTTTATTTATAATAGTTTTAAATATAATAAAAAATAATAATTAATTATATAATAACTAATATAATTAAATATATAAAATATTATATTTTTAAAAAATAATTAAAATAATTTTTATTTTTTTAACTAATATTTTATAATAATATAGCTAAAAAATCGTTTAAAAAACTAATATACTTTTAAATTTTATACAAAAAACTATTAACTTTTATATATATAAAAATTTTATAAAACGTTAAAATAATTATTATAAAATAAATTAATATATAAATAATATATTTTATATAAAATATAATTATATTTTATATAATTTAAAAAACTTTTAAAAAATATTAATAAAAACTTTAAAATAATAAAACTTAAAATATTTAATAAAATTAATATTTAAATTATTAAAAAATTTATAACGTTTTTTATATAAAAAACGTTTTAAATTAAAAACTTATAAAACAATTAAAAAAAACTATATTATATAATTTAAAAAAATAATATTTTAACGTATAAATTTTAAATTTTATATAACTATTTTAAATAATATTTACGTTTTTTATACTAAATTAATAATTTTAAAATTAATAAAGTTCTTTTATATAATAAAATAATTTTACGATTTTTTTTTTTTAAACAAAAAACAAATAAAAAAACAACCGTAAAATAATTTATATATATAACTAAAAGCTAACCTTTTAACTTTAAATAATAAAATATTAATAAAAATAAAATATTAAAAATAAAATTCTAAAAATTTTTATAACTATTAATATTATTTATTATTTATTTTAATTAATAATTTATTTTTTATATAAATAAAAATATATTATATTTTTAATATATAATAAATATTTAGTTTTTTAAAATTTTTTTTAAACTTTAAAATAACTTATTTATTATATAATATTAAATATAAAAATATTTTTATTTAAAATCTAGATTTTTTATATATAATATTTAAAACAAAGTTATTTTATTTATAAAATATTAATTTTTTTAAAAACCTAGCAAAAAAAAAAAAACTATTTTAAAAAATTATACGATTTATTTTATAATAAAATATAATTTATTAATTATTATTATAAGCTTGAAATTATAAAAAATTAATTTTATACTTATTTTTATAATATTAATTAATTATATAAAAAATTATTATATATATTATATATTTTAATTATATATAAAAAAAACATATAATATTATAAATTTATATTTTAATATAATTATAAATTATAATTAATATTAAACTAATTAAATTAATTATTTTTATATAAATATATAAATAAAAAAAAAACTTATTTTTATATAAAATATTAAAATTATAATTAATAAACTATTTAAAGCTTAAAAAATATTTAAAATAAAATATTTAAAAAAATTTATTTAAATATAATTATTATATATATATATAAAAATATTTTAAATTTAAAATAATATTTATTTTTAAAAATTTATATATAAAAATTTTTTTTAAACTTTTGTTTATATTTTTAGGTTAAAAAAAACTTAATAATTTAATATTTTATATAAAAATAAAAATTTTTATTATATAAAATAATATAATTAAATTAATTATTATTTTATACGATATAAAATATTATATAATATTTTAAAAATTTTTAAAAATAATATATTAATTAAAATCGTACGAATAATTATTTTTTAAAAATTTATATATAAATAAAAAATATTTATTTATTAAAAAAAAAATACTAATTAATTAATTTATTTTTTAAAAAAGTTTTATATAAAAAATTAATATTTTAATATATATAAAATAATATTTAAAAATAAACTAATTCCGAAAAATTTTTAACTTATTTAACTAAATATAAAAACTATTTAAATATATATAATAAAAAAAAAAAAATTTAAATATATAAAATAAAAATATTATATATTATATTATAAATAATATATTTATATATTATATAATAAAAAAAAATATTTAATCGATAATTATAAATTAATTATTTAATTTATTATATTTAATAATTAATATTATATAAAATATTAAAATATTATTTAAAATATAAAAGCTTTAAAATTTTTTACTATAAAAAATTATAAATAAAATTTATATATAAAAAAACCTAAAAATTAAAATTATTTAAACTTTTAAATAATTAAAATAAATTTTAATAAAACTATATAATAATTTTAATTAATATAATAAAAATTAATAACTAAATTAACTATATAATATTTTATATTTTAAATATTTTTATTTTATTTTTATTTTTTTTAAAAAATATAAACTATTTAAAAATATATTTTAATAATATAAAAAATATTATTATATAAAAAAATAAAATAATATTCTTATTATATAAATAAAGCTATTTATTTTTAATATTAGCCCGTATAAAATAGCTAGCTATTTTATAAAAACTAAATTATATTATTTATATAAATAATTTAAATATTTTTATATAAAAATTATATAAAATATTATTTCGCGTAAAATATAAAATTAAATAATTTATTTTAAAAAAAATTTAAAAATTTTATTATTATTATTAAATATAATAAAGCTTTATAATAATTTAAATTTATAATTAAAAATAACTATAAATTTAACTATAAATAATTATAAATATATAAATAAACAATTAAAATATATTATATATTATTAACGTTATTATATTATTTTAAGCAATAATTTTTTAAAATTAATATTTATATAAAACGTATAAAAAATATTATATAAATATTAAATTAATATTTATTAAAAACTTTTTAATAATATTATATATAATTTTAAAATAAATTTTTATCGGATAAATTTAAAAAATATATAAAAATAATTAATATATAATACTATAAAATATTTATTAAAATATATTAATAATAAATAAAATAAAATAAATATATAACTATTTAAATATATATATAATATTTTTTAAAAAAAATCAATATATATAAATAATAAATTAATTTTATAAATAATAATAAAAATATTAAATAATATTGCTAGATTTAATAGTTTTATATTAATTTTTTTATTTTTAAAGCTTATTTTTATATTAATAAAAATTTTTTATTTTTTTTATTATATAAAAATAATAATTATTTAAAAAATAATAAAAATATTATATAAAACTATATAAAAATTAAAATTAATTATATAATTAATAAAAAAATAAATTATTTTTATATAATATATTTATATTTTTTTTCGAAATAAAATTTTATAAAAAAAAAAAATCGGATAAAAAAACTATATAAAATTAAAACAATCGAAAAATTAAATATAATTATTAATTTCGATTAATAAATTAATATATTTTAATATATATAAATTAAATTATATATTATATAAAAAATATTTAAATAAATAACTTAAACTAAAATAATATATAATATAATTAATAATTATTAAAAAAAATATAATTAGCTAAAAAAAAAAATTTAGCTTTATTATTATATATATTTAAATATATTTATTATATAATATTTAAATATTATAAACTTTTTTAATAAAAAAAAAAATAAACTTTTAAATTAATAATTAAGCTATATATAAATAAAATTATTATAATTTTTAATAAATTGTTTAAAAATTAAATATAATAAAAATTAATAAACTTATTATATAAAACGTTTTTAAATTTATTATATATATTTAAATATTTATAAAAAAAAATAATTTTTAAGTTTTATTTTATATAAAAGTTAAAAAAAAAATTATAAACTATATAAAAAATTTAAATTTATTATATAAAAATATAATAATATCGAAAAAAATATTATTTTAATTTAATTGCTAATAATTTAATAAATAAATTAATAGCTAATTTTAATATTTAGTTTTATTTTTATATAAAACTTTAAACTTTATACGAATTTAAAAATATTATTTAAGCTTATATTTAATTAAAAAATAAACTATTATATAATATTTATATTTGTTTATTTTTAAAATTAAAAAAAAAATACTTTTTAAAAATTATTTTATATATTATATAATTTTATATAGTTTAGCTAAATTTAAACTATATTAATTTAAAATATATATTAATATTATTAAAAAAACTTAAATATAAATATTTATATATAATTTATATTTATTATTATATATAATATTTAAATATTTTTAAAATAATTAAAATATAATAAATAATATATTAAGTTTTATTACGTTAGATTTTTTATCGCGCAAAAAAAAAAACTTAAATAAATAAAACTTCGCGTAAATTTAAAAAAATTTTATTTTTAAATATTTTTTAAATTTAATAGCAAAAAGATTTTTTATATAAGCAAAATATTATAATAATTTAAAAAAACTAAACTAAAATTTAATTAAAATTAATTTTTATAAAAAAATTATTTAAGCTTATATTTTTTAATAAACTAAAAAATATATATTAATAATATATATTAATTTAAAACTATATAATTTATTATTATAGCTTAAATTATTAAACTATAATTATATAATATTAAAATATTAAATATATAATTAAATATAAAAAAATAACTTATTAAAAAGCTTATATTTTTTTCGATTTTTATTATATAAAGTTTTTATTTTTATAATAAATTATTTATAAATATATAAATATAATTTTATAGTTTAATTTATTATTATATTTATAATTAAAGTTTATATAAAAAAATAATAAACTTAAACTTTAAAATCGAAAACAATATTATATATTAAAATTTAAACAAATATAAAAAATTATATAAATATTTTAGCTAGTAAATTATATAATATAATTAATAGTTTTAATAATATTATTATTTTATATAATATTTTAAAAAGTTATAAAATATTTAACTTATTTAATATTTATTATTTATATTTAGATTTTAAATCGTTATATAATTATTTAATTAAATTAAAAATAACCTAAAAAAAAAAATTAATAATAAATATTATATTTTTTAAAATTATACGAAAAAAAAAAATCTTTAAAATATAATAAATTAATAATAAAAATAACTTAGCTAATATATTTATTAAACGTACGTTAAACTAAATATTAAAACTTTAGTTTTTATAAATAAACTATTATATAAATTAAAATATTTATTAAAAAACTAAAAAATATATTTATATAATAAATAATAGCTAAATATATAAAAGCAATATATTACGTATAAAATTTAAAAAAATAAATATTATATATAAATAATAAAAAAGTTAAAAAATTATAATAAAAATAATTAAAATTTATACTCCGAAAAATAATATATATAACTAATTTTTATTTTTTTTCCTTTTTTTAAACTTAAACTATATATATAAAAATAACAAATATTTATAATCGTTATATATAAACGCTATAAGCGCCGCTTTAAAAATTTAATATTATAATATTAATTAAATAAAACATTTTAATAATAATATAACTATTATATAAATTATTTTAGCATAAAATAATAATTTAGCTATAATTTTAAATAAAAATTATATAAAAATATTTTTTTTAACGTATAAACTTTACTTATATATTAACGAAAATAATAATTAATAATATTTAAAAAATAATATTATATAAAAAAGCAAAATAATTATATTTTTTTATTTTATTATATAATAAAACAAATTAATTAAAATATATATTAAAATTATTTATATAAATAAATAAATAAAAATATATATATATTTTATATAATATTAATATAAAGCTTTATAAACTTAACTTTTAGTAAAAAAGCTATAAACTTTATAGCGCCGCTATTTTTTAAACGTATAAAGTTTTAAAACTATATATATATTAAAAACAAAAACATAAAGCGTAAATAAAAACCCCGATAAATTAGCAAGTTTAATAGTAGCTATTATAATAATAGCGATTTTATTTTAATTATTTTAATATAATATTTAAAAAAACTTAAAAACTTTACGATAATATAATATCATATTAATTATTATATAAATAATATTACTACTAATATATTAATATTATTAATATTATTATTAATATTATTATTATATTATATTATTATATAATAATTATTAAACTTAATATTATATAAGTTTATAAAATTAGTTAAAATATACGTACGAAATATATATATATATATATATAATATAATAAATATACGCGCGTAAAAAAAAAAAAAAAAAAAAAAAACAGAAAAATAGTATAAAAGCGACTTAACCTATATATAATAATAGCAAATATAAAAACAATATATTATTTAATTTTTAAAATATTTAAATAAATTAAACAAAAAAATTATATATAATAATTACGTATAAATTAGTTTTTTTATTTATATTTATTAACTTTTTTTTTTATATATAATTATGTAAACACCGGGTATTTTAAAAAAATAACAATTTAATATATTATTAAACGTTTTTTTATTTATATATTTATTATATAATATATTTAATATTTTTTTACGTTTAAATTTTTTATATTAAAAAAAATAATCGTATAAAAGCACGCTATAGCTAAAAAAAAAAAACTAATATTATAATTATAATATTATTTATATATAAAATTAATATATTAATATTAATTATATATAATAGCTAATTATTAATTATAGTATTAATTATTTATAATAAAATTAAGCTAATATATCCGCTTAATCCGGTTATATAATATATTGTAGTAAAATTTTTTTCGTATAAAAAAATTCTTTGCATAAAGCCTAGCTTTTATACAAATAATTAAAAAAAATAAATCGATATATATAAATATTTATTTTATTTTTTATTATATATAATATCGTACCCCCTAGCTACTTAATATATTAAATTATTTTTAAAAAAACTATAATTATTATAAAATTAATTATTATATTAATATAATAAATATAATAATATTTTTATAAAATATTTATTTATAATTTTTTTATTTATTTTTTTATTTTTATTATAATATTTTAAATATAGTTTTTAAGTTTTTAAAAACTTTAAAGTTTTAAATTAATTATAAAAATATATTTTTTAAGTTTTTAAATTTTTTTTTTTTAAATATTTTAGCTAGTTTATAAAGTTTTTTTTAAATTTATTAATAAATTTAAGCTTTTTTTAAAAAATTTTTTTTTAAAATATTTTAGCTAATTTATAAAGTTTTTTTTAAATTTATTAATAAATTTAAGCTTTTTTTAAAAAGTTTTTTTTTTTTAAACGTTTTAATTAATTTATAAAGTTTTTTTTAAATTTATTAATAAATTTAAGCTTTTTTCGAAAAAAATAAAAATTTAATATATTATAAAAATTAATATATTTTATAATAATATTATTATTTAAATATAAAGTTTATAATTATATTTAAAATTTAAAATAATAATTTATATTTATTAAAAAACTTTTTTAATTTTATTTAAATTAAAAATTATTTTAAAAATTTTAATATTATAATAAGTTTTTTTTATTTAAAATAAAAATTAATTATTTATTATAATAATTAATTTTTTAATTTTATTTTATAGCTTAAAATTATAGTTTAATTATAAAATAATAATATAATTTAATATATATTATTATTATTAATAAAATAAATATATAAAAATATTATATATTAATATTTATATTTATAAATAAATTTATTATTATTATTAATTAAACGGCCGAATATTTTTTATATAATTATATAATTATATAAAAAAAAAATATTATAATTCATAAATTAAAATAAAATAGCAGGTTTTATTATATAAACTTATTAAAAAAAAGCAAACTAATATAATTAGTAATTATAACTTATTTATTAATTTAAATATATAGTTTTTAAAAACTTAAGTATTTTTACCTTTAAATTAAAAGGCTTTTAATATAATAATAATTTATATTATTTTTAACTATATAAATAATAAACTAAACTAATAATAATAAAAAAAACAGCTATAATAATGCTACGCGTAGGTAAGGGGACCCAGTGCCCCCTAGGGCACTGGGGTCACCCTATGGCTGTACGTGGCTGTGACCAGTGGCTGTGGCACACCCCACCCAGGGGTGGGTCACGTGGCCACCCCACCTACGTGGGGTAGGTCACCTGACCACTACGTAGGGTGGGTCACCTGACCACTGGCTACAGCCCCACGTATATAAGGTAGGTGGTGGCCGCGGGCCACCACCACTACCTTTACAACACCACTAGACTTACAGATACCATAATATACACTCCTACCCCAGGCTTCTTGTATTAAAATAATAATAATAATAATAATAATAAAATAAACGTTTTAATAAAACTAAAATAAAAATTAATATTATTTAGATTATTTATTTAATTAAATTAATAAAATATTAAAAAAATTTAATATTAAATTAACAACTTTAAAAATAATAATTATAATAATAACAACTAAAGCTTAACAAACTAGCGTATAAAAAATAGCAATAAAGCTTTATAAATATTATATGCTTAATATAACTTAGATCGGCTAGCCGGGGCGAACTAAAAGCAACAAAAAACAATAAATAAAAATATTTTTTTTATTTAAAAATAAAAATAAAAATAAAAACAAAAATAAACTATTAAATTATTTAATAATAAATTATATAAATATATAAATAATATTTATAAAAAAAATAATAATATAATATAAGTTTTTATTATATATATTAATAATTAAATATATATTAATATTAAGTTTAATAATTATTAACGTTATATATATTATTAAAAATAACTTAAATATATATTAAAAGTTTATAATTATTTAATTAAACTATATATAAATTAATATTAATTTCGGCTATTATTTAAAAAGTGCGCGTATATAAATATATAATTGTTTATTTATAAGTTTTACAACTATAGTAGCTAAAAAAAAAAAAAAAAAAAAAAAAAAAAAAAAAAACAGCTAATATTTATATAAATAAATTAACTATTATTATTTACGTAATTATTTATATTTATTTACTTATATAATAATAATTAGCTTTATAATATTTATATTAAATATAAGTTATAAAGTATTTATTACTATAATATATTAATAAACGATTTATTTATTATATTTTATATAGATTATATGCTTATTAATTAAAATTTAAAAAAATAACTAAATTTACTTTTTTTAAAAAAGTATATTAAATTATGTATTAACTAGTAATTTAACTATATATTATTAAATAGATTATTAAGTTATTTATTTAATATATATAGTAGTACACTAGGGTTTAATTAGTAGCTAGTGCTTTTATTAGGTATTTTATACTAGAAATACTTTAATTAAGCTTAGCAGCAATATATAAATAGATTAATATATATATATTATTAAATTTAACAGTTAAACGTTCGGACGTTTAGCTAGCTTTTTTATCGAAATCTAAAATATTATATAATTTTTTTGCTTTAACGCGTTTTATAAAAGCAGGTTTTTATATAGTTAAAAATAGTATATATTAATATTAAAATAGTTAAATATAACGTTTTTTTATAGCTATTATAATATTTATTTAAGCTTTATATTTTGCTAAAAAAAAAAACGTTTATTAATTTATTTTTTTAATAGTTATATATTTTTTTTATAAATAATTAATAATAATAACGTTTAAATTATTAGTTGCTATTTATTAATTGTATAATATTTTAGTTTTATAAAAATTGTTTTTATTAAGTTTATTATATTATAAGCTATAGCGAAAAAAAAACAATATAATTTATTTCGGAAATATTTTTTAATAAATATAAAGCTTAATTAAATTTTAATTTTATATTAAAATATATATATTTTTAAAAAAAAAATAAAAATCGATATTAAACTAATAAATATTTTTTTATAAAAAATATAAATATATAAAGCAAATAAATTAATATTATTTTATAAATAAAAAAATATATGCTAAGTTTTTTAAAATAAAAATCGTAATAATTATATATTCGATTTTTAAAGTTTTTTTTAAATATTAATTAATTTATTTAATATAATTTTATAAGCGTTAAATTAATTATTTATAAAAATAGCTTAAAATAAAAAAATCTTTTTATTTTTAAAAAATACAAAATTTATACGCTATAAATTACAAATAATTAAAAAATAGTTTATATTAGCTAAAAATTATTTTAAACTTAATTATAGCGCTAATAATATAGTTTTAAAGTTTATAAAATAATAAAAATAAAAAATATTATAAATATTATATTTTTATTATTTAAACTTTTAAAAAAATAAATAATAATTTAAAAAAAAATAACGGTTTAAAATATATAAAGTTAATAATTAGCTATTTTATTTAAGCTAAAAAAATTATTTACTTTAAATATTTTATATAATAAACTAAAAAATTTTTAAAAAGTTTTAAAATATTATTAATAAATAAATATATATAATATTTTAAATGCTTTTTTTTTTAAAAGCGCTTTAATAAATTAAAAGTTTTATTAAATTAAAAATAATATTAAAATTTATTTTATTAATAATAAATTTTATAATTTTAATAAAAAATTAATAATAAAAAATATAATAATAAGGTTTTAGTTTATAATAGCTATAAAATCGAGCTAAAATTTAAATAAAAAGTATTAAAATTAAAAAAAATATTTTATAAGTTTTAAAAAATAAATATTATTAATTTATATTTTTAAATATTATAAAAAGCTAAAAATTTTTTAAACTTAAAATTAGCTAAAAAAATAACTAATATTATTTTAAAAATAAATTAGCTATTAGTTTAATAATTTTTTAGTATTTTATAAAATATTTTTTATTAAAATTTTTTACTATAATTTTTATAAAATAAATATTTATTATTAAATTATTTTTATAAGTTTTATATAATTATATAACTATATATAAAAAGTTTTTTTATTTAATTAGTTTTTAATTTTTATTTTTAATATTAATTAATTAATAAAAATATAAATATTAACCGCTAAAATATTTATTATATATTATTAAATTAACTTACGTTATTAAAAATAAAAAACTTTTTATATAATTAAATAATTATATAAAACTTATAAAATAATTTTATTAGTTTTTATATAATAATAAATATTTATATTTTATTTTTATAAAATTTATAAAGTTTTTTATTATATTAAATATTATTTTTTAATATATAGCTATTTTTATTTATATAATATTATTTTTTAAACGAAAAAATAATAAAAGCTTAAATATAAAAACTAAATAAGTTTATATTATTTTTATTTTTTAAAAAAATTATATAATAAATTAATAAAAAATAAAAATCGGATAAATTTAGCTTTTTATAATTTTATAAAAAAATTTAAATATAGCTATATAATATTAATTTAAATTAAAAAATAATAATAAAATTATTTAATCGATAATATCGAGTTTAATATTATTATTAACGATTTTATTAAATGTTTTAATAATATATAAAACTTATTATATAAATATAGTTTTTTTTTTTTTTTTTTAAACAAAAAAAAACTATATAGCTATATAAGCTAACTTATATTATAAAATAATAAAGCTATATAATAAAATTTATATTAAATAAAGCTTTTTCGAATAATTTAAAATTATTATAGCTATTAATAATAGCAAAAAATAAAACTAAGCTAATTAAATAAAAAAAATAACAAATAAAATATAAATAATAATATTATTTATAAAATAAAAAAGCTATAGCTAAAAATATTATAAATAATTATAATAAATATATTAAATAAAAATTAAAAACTAAATAGCTAAATTTAAAAAAAATTTAAAAAAAAAAATTTAGCTAAATAACTATAATTAAAAAAGTTTTATATAAAAATTTAAAATATAATTTTAAAAAGTTTAAATTTAAAAGTTATTAATAAATTTAAAAATAAATATTAAAAAAGTTTCGTTTATTTATAAATAATAATCGATTAATAGCTATATATTAAATAAATTTAAGCTTAAAATTTATTATATTTAAGTTTATTAAGTTTTATTTTTAATTTTATAAGTTAATATATTTTATATAATATTTTATTAAAACTTTTATAAAAAATAATCTATTTAATTTTATAACTTATAATATATATTTTATTTAAAATATAATTTATATAAAACTTTTAATAATTTTTCGATATTAATATTATTAAGTTAAAAAATAAAACAATTATATAAATAATAAAAGCTAATTTATTAAATAGTTTTATTAATTTTATAGTTATATTTTTATATATAAATATTAAGTTATATTAGTTTTTAAGTATTTTATTAAATATATTTAATAATTTTTTTAGTTTTAATACGTTTTAATAAGTAATAAAGCTAGTTAAGCTATTTATTTTATATTTTATTTTTAATATAAAATTTTTTTTTTTTTTTATTAAACGTATAGTTTTTTATATTTTAAAAAAATAACATAAACTTAAAAAAAAACTTAATTGTTTAATATATATATTTATAATAAAACTAAAGATTTCGGGCTTATATTTAAATAAAGCTTATAAGCAATTATTTTAATAAAGTAAATATTAATAGCTAATATTTTTAAAATTACAAAATATATATATTATATTTAATAGTAACGCTAGTTAAAAAAATATATTATTAAACGTTAAAAAACCTAAGTTTAAAATTTAAAAAAAGTTTTTAAAGCTTTATTAGTACTTTTATTAATAGTTTTATTTTATTAGCGGTTTTATTAGCGTTAAAGTTTTTATTAATAAGCTTTATATTATTAAAGTTAATAGTTTTATATTAATATTAAATAATAGCGTTAATAATTTAAACTTTAGCTATATTTTTATTTTTAATATTAGTTTTTTTAAAATATTTAATAAATATTATTTTATAATAGTTAAACTTAATTATAATATTAATATAAAATTAATATTTTATAATTTTTTTTTAACTTTAAATATATTTAAATTATATATAATTTAGTTTATTGTTATAATTTTAATATTTTTATTTTTAGTAAAAATTATTTATAAGTTATTTTTTTGCTATAAAATATATTTAATTGTTTTTAAAAAAGCCGAATTAATTTTACCTATAAATAAAAAGCAAAAAAATAATAAATAATATTTTAAGTTTAATATAATTTATAAAAAATAAAAAACTAAAAAATAAAATAAAAATATAAAAAAAATATATATTTAATTATATTTTTATTAAAAGTTAAATATATTATTTTAGTTATATTTATTTTTATTTATTTTTTTAATTTATTATTATGTTTAAAAAGTAAATAATTATTATAAGTTTTATTTTAGTTTTATAATAAAATAAAAAATATATTAATTTTTTTTAAGTTTTAAAATAATATAGTTTTATTTAATACGTAAAATAAAAGTCTTAAATAATAAATTTTAAAAATATAAATAAAATTCTTTAGAAGTTTTTAAGTTTTATTGATTTTTATTAATATATTACGTTTTTTTAATTAAAAAATTCTTTTTGTTTTTTATATAAAGCGTAATTATTATATTTTATATATTTGTTATAATAAAGTAAATATTGCTTTTTTAAATAAAGCTATTTTTAAAAAGTATATAAACTTTTATAAAAAACTTTTAAAGGTTAAGTTATATAATTATATATATAGGTTTATATAGGGGGCTAAAGCAATTAAACTGCTTTGCGCCCATATAAATAATATATAGCTTTTTAACCTTTATAGATTTTTATAATAATATTTAAAAAAATAAAGCTTTAATATATATAGTATATTATATGTAAAATTTATAAATAAAAAAAAAAAAACGGAAAGTTTAACCTTATATTATAAATAACTATTTATATATTTACGATTTAATAAAACAATATATTTATTGTTTATATTTGCTTTTATTTATTATAAATATTATTTATTACAAATAATAGTTATTATAAGTAAAAATTATAAGTATTATAATTTATAATTATTATATAAGATTATTTAAATATATAAATATATTAAACGAAGTTTTTTATATTATATTAATATAAATATTTAAATATTATTAATATTTTATAAAAATAGTAAAAATTAAAACTATTATTTTTTGCTACGTTTTATTTAGCTATTTTAAAGTGCTATAATACTATATTTTTATTAATTATATATATATTTTTACGGGAAATATTTTAAATTAAATAATATAGCTAATATAAAATTATTTTTTTATTAATTTTTATTTTTAGTTTTAAAGCTTTAAATATTCGATCTAAAATAATAATAAATTTATAAATTTTTTTTTCGCTAAACAAATAATATATAGTTAATATATTTATAAAGTTTTAATAAGCTTATAAACTTATAATTTAAATTTAAAATAACTTTATTAGCTTTTATAAACTAGCTTTTTATTTTATTTTATTTTTTACGTTTTTATATTATTTATATAGCTTTATAAGCTTATAAATTATTTAAAAATAATTTTTAATATTATTTTTTTTAATTATTTTTTTTTTTTTAAATTTATTAATAAAAAAATAATTTTACTTTAATAAAATATATCTGGCGTAAAAAATATACCTATAAATATTTTTTATTATAATATTTATAACGTAATAAAATTATAAAATAAAAATATTAATAATTAAAGCATTTAAAATAAAACTTTTTATTATAATATTATTTTAAATATAATTATATTACGGAAAAAAAATATTAGTTTTAGCTAAAAGTTTAAAAGTAGGATTTTTATTATAATATTATTTTAAACGTAATTACGTTATAAAAAAAAAATATTAGTTTTAGCCGGGGGTTTAAAAGTAAAATTTTTTATTAAAATATTATTTTAAGCGTAATTACGTTATAAAAAAAAACATTAGTTATAGCTAAAAGTATAAAAATAAGATTTTTTATTAAAATATTATTTTAAATATAATTATATTATAAAAAAAATATTAATTATAACTAAAAGCTTAAAAATAAGATTTTTTATTAAAATATTATTTTAAAAATAATTAAGTTATAAAAAAAACGTTAATTATAGCTAAAGGTTTAAAAGCAGGATTTTTTTTAAAATATTATTTTAAAAATAACTAAATTATAAAAAAAATATTAATTATAACTAAGGGTTTAAAAACAAAAGTTTTTAGCAATATTTTATTAAATATAAAAGCTAGTTTTAATAATAACGTTAAATTTATTAAAGCTATTATAAAAGCTTTATAATTAAAATTATTTTTAAAATTTTAAACGTAAATATTTTTAGTTTTAATATTAATATTTTTAAAAGCTTTAAATATAATAATAAAAAAACTAGTTTTTATTAAAAAGCTTTTATATTAATTTTATAAAAAAAATAATTTTTTCGGTATTATTTTTAAATAAAACATTATAAACTTTTAAACTATTATAATACGCTTTTAAACTATTATATTATGCTTTTAAACTAATAGCTTATAAAATATAATTAATAAAAGTTATATTTTATAAAATATAGTTTATTAAAAATTTATTTTTAGCTAAAAAAAACTATATTAATAAATAATATTATACTTAGATTTTTAAATTTATAAAAACTTTATTTATAGTAAATAATTTTTAACCGGTAAAAAGCTTATTTATAATAAGCGGTTTTTTATTAAAAAATTAAAATAAATAATTTATAAAAATAATACGCTAATTATATAATATTTAGCTAGTTATTTTAATAAATATTAATATAAATATTAAACTAAAAATATTATTAATATTATTAAAAATATTATTTTATATAAGTTTAGCTATATAAATATTTAACTATTAAAATAATAATATTATTATATAATTATTATTTTTAAAAACGTTAAAATATAATAGCTAATAAGCTAAAATATTTTGTTTAAATTATTTATTAAATAAACTAAAATATAAAAAATTAGTTTTATTAATAATTAGTTATTAATAAAAAACTTTATAATATTATTATTATTAACAAATATTATTAGCTAAAAAATAACTAGTTATATAAATATTTAATAAGTTAAATAAAAATATAATAATATAACTATTAAAGTTAATATACGAAAGCTAGGTTAAAATATTTAAAATATATCGATTATTAAATAAGTTATTTATTTATAAATAAATAAAGTTATATTTAAGCTTATAAAGCTAAAGCTTAAGTTTAAGCTAAGGTTTATGTTTATGCTCGGGCTAATTATTTGTTATTAAAACTTTGATTTATAACTTTAGCTTTTGTTATATATGTTTTTTTTACTTTTTTAAACGTATTATTATTTTAATTATGCTAGTTTTAAGTTAAAGTTTATAAAAGCTATATAATTTTAAAGGTATTTTAATTAATATAAGTTTTAAAATATATTAATCGATTAATTTTTTAAAATAATAATAAAAGTTATTATTAATTTTTAAAGTTATAATTTAATAGTATTTTTAATTTTTATTATTATTATATATAAATAAACTATAGTTAAGCTTATATATTAGTTAGCTAGCGTATTTTTTTAGTTTATAGCTTAAATAAAACTATATTTTAATTATAACTTAAGTAAGCTATTTATTATAAATATTTTTAAAATAATTAGTAATATAATATTAAATATGTTTTATAAAAAAGTTCGCTTTTATATTAAAAGGGTTTAAAAGTATATAATATTAGCGTAGTTAAATTATAGGTTATAAGCAAGAATTAATTAGTAGTAAAAATAATGATTATATTTTTATATATAAATTTCTTTTATAATATATATATATATATATATAAGTATATATATTATTAAAACAGATTTTCGAACATAATATTATATATTATTAACTAATATACTATTTTTAAGTGTTTGCTGTTTTAATAGTATTTTTGTTTTATTTTAAGTAGTTAAGCTAAATAAAATAAAACATACTTTTTAAATAGTAAAATAAAAGCGCTGTTTAAATATTAAAGTTTTTTTTATGCTTTATTTTATTTTCGCCGTTTTAAAGTATTTTTTGTTTTATACTAGGTAGCTAGGCTAAAATAAAATAAAATATGCTTTTTAAATAGTAAAATAAGAGCGCTTTTTAAATATTAAAGTTTTTTTTTATATTTTGTTTTATTTTTGCCGCTTTAAAACATTTTTTGTTTTATATTAAATAGTTAAGCTAAAATAAATAAAATATATTTTTTAAATAATAAAATAAAATAAAGCTATATTATATTTAAAATAAATTTATTTTAGTTTTTAATTTAACTATTTTTTATTTAATTTTATTAATTATAGTAAAGTTTTAAAACAATAAATAAAAACTATTAATATTATAACTACGTAATAAAAGTAAAAAACTTTATATTTTTTTATTAAAATATATATATTATATTAATAATTAAATTATAGTTTAGCTTTATTATAAGCTTTTTTATTTTTTATTATAAATTTATATGTTTTTAAATATATATACGCAAATAATAAGCAGTAATATTAATATAGCATATTAAAAATAAAGCCGTAGTTTAATCGGGCAGTATTTGTTATTGCTGTTGCTATTACTGTTGCTATTGCTGTTGCTATTGCTGTTGCTGTTGCTATTGCTATTATTATTGCTATTGCTGTTGCTATTGTTGTTGCTATTGCTGTTGCTGTTGCTGTTGCTATTGCTGTTGCTATTGCTGTTGCTGTTGCTGTTGCTATTGCTATTACTATTGCTATTGCTATTGCTGTTGTTATTGCTGTTGCTATTATTGTTGCTGTTATTATTATTGTTATTATTATATTGCTAAAAAAAGCATAAATTCTAACGTTAAATAAGTTAATATTTTATTAGTTTTTATAGTAAAAATAAATAACTAAAGTATTATAATAATAAATTAAACTATATATATAAATTAATATAGTTTGTTTAACTTTTTAATATTAATTATAATAGTTTTTTTTATATTTTTAACGAAATAAAAAAAATAAAAACTTAAAATATTTTTAAACTTTAAAATAAATATTTATATTAACGTAAAAAAAACGGTTAAAATATAAAAACAAAATAGTTAAAATATTAAATATTTAATTATAGTTTTATATATTTTATAATAATTACTAAACTAAAACTTTATATAAATAGTTATATAATATATTTACTTAAATATAATGGATTTTTTTTATTTTTTTTTTATTTTTTTTTTTAGTTTTTTTTTTTTATATCGCTTTATATATTTTTTTGCTTTTTTTGTTTTTTATATTATTTTATATATTTTTTTTGCTTTTATTTTTTTATTTATTTTATTAGTCCGAATTAAGTTAATAATATATTATTATTTATTAAATAATATATAATTATAGTTTTAGTTTTTATTTAAGTTTTTTATAATATTTTTTTTAGTTTTTTTTAATAAATTCGTTTATTTTAAATTAATAAGAAAACTATAATTATTAGCTTTAATTTATTTTAAAATATTATTATATAAAAAATTTTAATAATTTAATAGTTCGTAATATATTATATTATTTAATATATTTAATAATTATATTATTTATAATATTAATATAACTATTAAAAATATTAAAAAATATTTTTTGAATATTTAAATATTTATTAAAATATTTATTAAAATAATAAAAACTACTAAAATATAAATATACGTTATTAATATAATATTTTATACGAAAATTTAATAGCGTATATACTTTAAAAAGCTAAAAATACGCGGGATAAAAACTATACGCTTAATAAAATAGCTTAATAATATAATAAAATATTATTTAATATATTAATATTTATATTATAAAAGTTTATACTAAAAAATAATAAAAAATATTTATAAATATATATATAAATATTAAATATATATATAAGTATTAAATATATTTAGGTTTTAAGTTTACGTTTAAAAAATAAATATATATTTAAGCAATAAATATATTTCTAAGTAGTTTTAAATTGCTATAAATTTTTATTTATTATTTTAATTAAAAATAAAAAATAATAATACTTAAAAATTTAGTTAGCTAAATATAAAACTAAAGTTAATAAAATTAAATATAATAAGTTAATTATTTAGTTATTTAGCATATAAAATAATATTTAAATATTTTATAAAAGTTTTAAAATATAAAACTATAATATATTAAATAAGCTTTTTATATAATATTATAATAATATTATAAAAATAAAACTATATAAATAAAATATTATTATAAGTTTAATAGTTTATTTTTTTATTGTTTTAATTAAAATATAAATAAAATATATTAAAATTTAAAGTTAATATTATATTTTTTATAAAATAAGTTATTTTATTTAAACGTTAAATAAATAACTAATAAAAAATAAAATATTAAGCAATATTATTATATTAAAATTATTAAATATAAATATTTTTATAATTATTTTTTAGCTATATATAAAATTTTTAATAGTATTTATAAAAATAGTATTAAAAACAAAATTAATAAATTAGGTTTATTTTTATATATTAAAAACTATTAGTATTTAATATTTAAACTTTATAGTTATATAATATTTTTAAATATATTTTAAATAAAATATAATAAACTTTTTATTAAAGTTAAAATTTATTACTTTTAAAACTTTAAGCATTTAAAGCTGCTTATAATAATAAATAGCTGCTTAAGTAACTTTAGTTATTTTTACTAGCTAATAGTTTTAGCTTGCTTATATATTATTTAATTTTAAAACTACGCTAGCTCGGAAAAATTATTAGCTTAAATATTATTAATTTATAAAGATTATACTAATATATAATACGTTTTTATTAAAAAATATTTAAGCTAGTAAGAAAATATTATATAGTTTTATATAGCAAAAAAAAAGCTTTAAAAAATATATCGTTAAACTAATATATTTTAAAAATAAAAATAACGTATTTTAATATATATATTATTTAGCTTAAAAATTAATAAGCATTAAAGCTAAAAATAATTACTACATTATTAAATTTTAAATTTTATTTATTAATAAATTTAAATCGTTTAATAAACGAATTATATTTTATATTATATAAAATAAAAATTTTTTAATTATATAATAATAAATATATTTTTTAATAATTATATTATTATAATAGCCTAAATAATAGTATAATTTAATAAATAACTATAAACGGGCGTAAAATTTAATAATTTATTAAAATTAAATTTTATTAATATTATAATAGTTTTATTAATATTATAATTTTTTATATATAAATTTTAATTATATTATTTTAAGCTAATTTTATATAATTATAGTTATTAAAATTATTAAAAAAAATATACTTTTTATATAGTTAAAAATAAATAATCCTATTAAATATAGTTTTTATAGCTTTTTTTATTTAATATAAATAAATAAAATATTATAATAACGGCTTTTTTAATAAGCTAATATATTTAATTTAATTTAATATATTTTTTTATTATATTTAAAAAATATTCGATTTAAATATTTATATTATAATAATTTTATAAGCTTTTTTAAATATTATTTAATTAATTATTATAATATTAATATTTTATGTTTAAAAATAAACTTTTTATAAATTTTATTTTTTTTAATTTTATTATTTAGCTAAAGTTTTATAATTAAAAAATATTATTAATTTTAATAATATTATTTATTATTTAACTATTGTTTATTAGCTATATATAATATTAAAAGCTTTAATAACTTTATAAATATATAAACTTATATTTAAAAAAAATACTTAAACTATAACGATAAAAAAAAAATAAAAAAATATAGCGTATTATTAAGTTATAAAAATTATATTTAAAAACTATACGTAATAAATTAATAAACTTAATTTAAATAAAACTAGCTAATATTTTAAAAAAGGATTTTTCGTAAAAAAATATTAAAAAATAATATATATAATATTTATAAAACATTAATAAAAACTCTAAAATTTAAAAAGTAATATTATAAGCTAATAAAAAAAATTAATTTTTATTTATTATATATATTTATATATAAATTAAAGCTATTTATTAAACAACTTTGCTAATAAAGTTTTAAAACATAAAGCTTAATAATATAAAATAATAATAAAAAAGTTTTAATAATATTAAGCAAAATATAAAACAAACTAATTATTATTAAAATTTTATTTATTATTTATTTTTAAATAATAAGCTTTTTATTAATAATAATATATTAATATAATATAATAAAGACTTTATTTTATAACTTAAAAATTAAATTATTATTTTATTATAAAATAGTTTATTAACTATTATTTACGTTTATAGTTATATTTAATTTAGCTATTTTTTATATTTATAAATATATTTTTGCTAAATAGTTCTTTATTATTATTATTATATTATTTAATACTATAAAATATGCTAAAAAGCTTTTTAACTTTTGTTTAAACTACTAGCTAAAATAATTATTTTTTTCCCCGGAACTAAAAGTTTTATAAAATATATAAATTAAATAAGCTTTTATTTTTTTTATATTAGTTTAAATATAGCTATTTTATAATATTTATCGTTTTTAAATAATATTTTAATGTTTAGTTAAAAATTAAAATAAAATTAGTTAATATTTTTAGTAGCTATAACTAAAATCTAAATAAAAAAATTTAAAATTATATTATATAATTTAATATATTAAATAAAGTTAAAATAGCTATAAACTTTATATAATAATATTTCGAAGTAAATTATATATTAATTATTTTTTTAGTTTTAATTAATAAAATAAAAACGTTTTTTAAATAAAGCTATATAATTTTATTTTTAAGCTAAAATAATAATAATAATAAAGCTAACAATAATAATAATAATAATAATAATAATAATAATAATAGTATTAATTATAATAATAATAAAATAAAAACGTTTAAACTAATAATATTAATATATTTAAGTTTTATAAAAAAAGTATAACTAAATAAAAAAAAAGTTTTTTTATCGATAAAAAAATTTTTTATTTTTATATTTTAAATAAGAAATTTTTTTACCCGAATTAAAAACTTTTTATTTTTTATTTATTATTATATATATTTAGTTTTTAATATTTATTTTTTATTATATAAATAATTATAAATTTAATAAAATAATTTAAAATTAAATATTTATATTAAAATAATAATATAATATAAATAAATTATAAAGTTTTATTTTTAATTTTTTTTTATTATAAATTATATTAAATTTAATTTTATATTAAATTTAATTATTTAATAATTATATATTATATTAAACGTAATTATTTAATATTATTTATTTAATTATATTTATAATTATTTTATTTTTTTATTTTTTTAATTTAATATTAATTTAAATATTTATTATTTTAAGTTATAAACTAGTATTATTATTATAAACTTTGCTTAAATATAATTTTTATTAAACTATTTTTTAAAAAAACTATAGTTATTATAAAATTAATTATTATATTAATATAATAAATATAATAATATTTTTATAAAATATTTATTTATAATTTTTTTTATTTATTTTTTTATTTTATTATAATATTTTAAACGTAGTTTTTAAGTTTTTAAAAATTTTAAAGCTTTAAATTAATTATAATAAATATATTTTTAAGTTTTTAAGTTTTTTTTTTTTAAATATTTTAGCTAGTTTATAAAGTTTTTTTTAAATTTATTAATAAGTTTAAGCTTTTTTCGAAAAGTTTTTTTTTTAAATATTTTAGCTAGCTTATAAAGTTTTTTTTAAATTTATTAATAAGCTTAAGTTTTTTTCGAAAAGTTTTTTTTTTTAAACGTTTTAATTAATTTATAAAGTTTTTTTCGGATTTATTAATAAACTTAAACTTTTTTCGAAAAGTTTTTTTTTTAAACGTTTTAATTAATTTATAAAGTTTTTTTTAAATTTATTAATAAATTTAAGCTTTTTTTAAAAAAAATAAAAGTTTAATATATTATAAAATTAATATATTTTATAATAACGCTATTATTTAAAATATAAGTTTATAATTATATTTAAAATTAAAATAGTTTATAATTATATTTAAAATTAAAAATAGTTTATAATTATATTTAAAATTTAAAATAATAATTTATATTTATTAGAAAACTTTTTTAATTTTACCCGGGTTAAAAATCGGTTTAAAAATTTTAATATTATAATAAATTTTTTTTATTTAAAATAAAAATTAATTATTTACTATAATATTTAACTTTTTAATTTTATTTATAGCTTAAAATTATAATCTAATTATAAAATAAATATAATTTTAATATATATTATTATTATTAATAAAATAAATATATAAAAAATATTATATATTAATATTTATATTTATAAATAAATTATTATTATTATTAATTAAACGGCCGAATATTTTTATAATATAATTATATAATTATATAAAAAACCAAAATATTATAATTAATAAATTAAAATAAAATAGCAAGTTTTATTATATATAATTTATTAAAAAAAAACGAACTAATATAATTAATAACTATAATTTATTTATTAACCTAAATACGTAGTTTTTAAAAACTTAAATATTTTTGCCCTTAAATTAAAGGGTTTTTAGTTATTAATAAAAAAAATAATATTTAACTTTGTTTATTTAAATAAAAACGTAACGTTTAAACGTTTAATATAAAATTTAACGCTATTAAAAAAATATAAAACTTATAAGCTTATTAAAAATATATATTTATTTTTTTAATATAATATTATAATTATTATTATATATTTATATAAAAAATATATAGATATTAATTATTATAATTATAATATTTTATATATAGTTTTAATTAGTTTTTAATAAATTAATAGTTTTTTTTTATAAATTAAAAAATATTTATTTTAGCTGCTTTTTATATTTAAAATAAAACTTAGCTTTTTTAGCGCGTTTATACAAGCTTTATAAAGATTTTATTTTTAAAATAAATATAATAAAACTTTTAAAGTAGTATTATTTTTTAATTTTTAATATATTTTATTATATATTATTAAAAAATAAATAAAAAAAAAAAATAAACTTTTAATTAAGCAATAAAATAATTATTATAATATTTTATATATAAACTAAAATCTTAATAATTATTATAGCTTTTTTTTTTGTTTTTTTTTTATATTTTATAATTTTTATAGAAAATTTTTATAAAAAGCTAATTAAATTTTTATAAACATATTATTATTAATTATTTAATATATTTATTTATTTAAATTTTTTTATGTTATTATATGTTTTTAGCTTTAATATATTAAATAATTATTTAGTTATTTTTATTTATTATATAATTATAGTTTATTTTTTTCGATAAAATATATTTAATATAGCTTTATTATTAATATATTATTTATAAAGTTTAATTAATTAGTTAATAAAAATATTTTTAGCTTTTTATTTATATTTATTTTTAAATATAAAAAAACTTATAACGTATTATATAAGCATTTATATATATAAGCATTTTATATATTTTTTTGCACTTTTATATAAATAATTAATATAATTTAATAATAATATAAAAATTAATTAAAACTAATTAAAATTGCTTTTATTAAATATTTTTATTTTATTTTAATATATACGCGTATTATATCCGGGCTTATTATAAATTTTATAATATTATTTATTTATAATATTTTTTTATATAACGATTATTCGACTATATTTTATTATTTATTTAGTTTTTAATAGTTTTTTTAGTTTTTAATTTTATTTTTTTATATAATAAATATTTTTTTAACTTAAATCTGTTTATTTTTTATATAATAATATTAGTTTAGTTTATAATTTATTTTTTAAAGTTTAATTATTTTAAATTAAAATAATATAATTTAATATTTTAATATATTTATTTTTTTTATAATTAAATTAATTATATTTAAAATAATTATAAAAAGCTATTTTAATATTATATAATTTTATATTTAATATATTAAACTTATAATTTAGTATTTTTTATATTATAAAATATTTATAACTTTTAAATCTAAAATTTATTATATAATTTTAAAAATATTTTAGTTAAATTTTTAAGCAAAAATTATAAAATAATATATTTTAAATCGTATAAAATAAAACTAGCTTTTTAAAAGCTTTTTTTAATATTTTTTAATATTATTATAATATTATATATAATATAAAATAATATAAAAATCTTTTTTTTTAATATAAATAATATAAACTTAAGCTAATTTATTAATTTATTTATTATATAATTATTTTAAAAAATTAAAATAATTAATATTTAAAAACTAAAGTTTATATAATAAATAAATAAATATATAAAAAATAATAATTTTATATTTTTCGTATATAATTTAAATTTAATAAAATAATAATTTTTATAATTATTTAAAATTAAAAAATAATAAATATTTATTATATAATATATTATATAATAATTAAAATATTTAATTTAATTTAACTTTTTTATTTATAGTTTAGTTATTTTTATTATTTTAATTTTTTAATTAATTAATAAATAGTTATTTTTATATTAAATAATAATAAATTAACTTAGTTAAAATAATATATAATAAAATAAATAGTTATATAATAAATAATATAAATAATAATTATTTATTTTTAATTATTTTATTAAATAGTTTTTAGTTATTTATAACGTTTATATAACGTTATAACTATTTTAAACAATATTTAGCTTATTATAAATTTTATTTTATTAAAATTATAAATATTTATTTATAAATATTTTTAATTATAATTATATTTTATATAAGCTTAAATTATTTTTAATATTTATTAAAATTTTTATATAAAATTTATTAATAATTAATTTAATAATTAAAATATATTTAAAAATTAAATAATTATTATATAAAATTTAAAATTTAATTACCTTTGATAAATAATATATTATATTTATATAATAATTAGTTAGCTATATTTTAATATTATTATTTATTAGCAAAAATTTTTGCAAATCTAAGTTAAATATATATTATACGATTAATTTTTTTCGAATTTTAATAATTTATATATTATTAACTATTTAGTTTATTTTAATAAAATTTTATTATAGTATATATAAAAAATTAATTAAAAAACGTTATAAATTTTTATAATACGTTATAACGATAATTTTTCGTTATATTTTATAGCTTATAATATAAGCTATAAATTATTTTTTATATAATAGCGCTATTATTAATTATTAAAATATTTAAAAATAAAAATAAAAAGTATAAAAATAAAAAAGTATATAAAATATTTATATATATAAAATACTTATATAATATATTATATATAAAAAAATACTAACTTTTAATAATATATTTATTAATAATAAAGCTATTATTTTTAATATTATTAGCTTTAATATTATTATTATAAATATTATTATTTATTAAAATTAATAATATATTAAAAACAATAAAATATATTTTTATTTATTAAAAAAATTATTAATATATTTAATAAAACAAATAATTTAATTAAACTATTATAAATATTTTAAAAAATAATATATTATTAAAATAATATCGAAGATTTTTAAATATAAATATTACGTTTATAAAACTTAGTATTAAATAAAAAGCTTTTAAAAAAAATATACTATTTTTAAATAATAAATAAAAAAATTATATAATAAATTTATAATAATATTATAAAGAAAAATATAAAATTAAAAACTAAAAAATAAAAATAATTAAATTTTTAGCTTTTTTAAAAGCTTTTAATCTATAGTTTAAATATTTAATAAAATTAAAATCGTAATTTTTTAATATATTATAAAGCTAAATAGCCCGCTATAATTTAAACTATTTTTTATTATAGCTTTATTTAATATATAAATATATTATTAAATTATATTAAGCGTTATTAATAAGCAAAATATTTAAAGAATTTTTAATATATAGTTAATTAATATAAATAGCTTCGAAAACGTTATTTTATTATAAATTAAATAAAAAAATAAAAATAGCTTAAATATTAATTAGTTTATATAAGTTTTTAATTAATAAAATATTTATATTTATGTTTATATTTATAATAAATAAAAATTTAATAAAACTATCGAATTTTTTAAAATAAATAAACGGGCGGCTAAGAAATTATTTTTTTTATAAAAGTTAACTTATTAAATTAAAAATAATAATAATATAATATTTATAAAGTAAAAAAGCTTATATTAATAAAATTTAAAACGTTTAGTTTTATTATTAAATATTTTTGCAAAAACATTATTTTATCGGAACTAAAAATAGTTTTTTATAATATATATTAATTAATAAAATATAATATTTTAAAATTATTATAAAATAAATAATAAAATATAAAAAACTATTATATATATATTATTAAGTTTAGCTTATAAATAGTTTTAATATAAAATAGCTAAATAAAAATTAAATTAAAACTATTTAGTTAAAAAATAATTAATCGTATATATAAACTAAATATATATGCTATACTTTTATAGGGGGGTGACCCCCGCAGGGGGTCCCCACTGTAGAGTGGAGCTTATTCCACTGATAAGTGGAGTTTAGTCTTGTAAATTAAATAAAGAAGCTAGGGACTAGGTAAGTCTCTTGTTTCCGGTAGGAGCTTTACTTAATATTTGCTTCTTTTTTAATCATTTAATACAAACTTAATATTATACTATTTTTAGTAAAGCTTACTAATATAAATCGATAAAAAGCTTAATATTAAAAAAAAATTTTCGATATAAAAAAAGCTTAGTTTTTTTTTAAAATAATTTTAATTTAATTAAGCTTTTACTAAAAGCCCTTTAATTTAGGGGCAAAATGCTTAAGTTTTTAAGAACTATATATTTAAGTTAGTAAATAAGTTATAGTTGCCGGTTATATTAGTTTGCTTTTTCTTAATAAATTATGTATAGAAAACTTGCTATTTTATTTTAATTTTTTAACCGTAAATTTTGTTTTTTTATATAATTATATAACTACGTTATAAAAATATTTGGCCGTTTAATTAATAGTAGCAATAAATTTGCTTATAAGTATAAACGTTAGTATATAGTATTTTTTATATATTTGTTTTATTAATAGTAGCAATATATGCTAAAGTTATACTATTGTTTTATAATTAAACTATAATTTTAAGCTATAAAATAAAATTAAAAAATTAAATATTATAGCGAATAATTAATTCTTACTTTAAGTAAAAAAAACTTACCGCGATATTAAAATCTTTAAAACGATTTTTAACCTGGGTAAAATTAAAAAAATACTCTAGTAAATATAAGTTGCTATTTTAAATTTTAAATATAACTATAAGCTATTTTTAATTTTAAATATAACTATAAATTTTATATTTTAAATAATAGCGTTATTATAAAGTATATTAATTTTTATAATATATTAAACTTTTATTTTTTTTAAAAAAAGCCTAAGCTTGCTAATAAGTTTAAAAAAAACTTTATAAATTAGCTAAAACGTTTAAAAAAAAAAAACCTTTCGAAAAAAGCTTAAGCTTGTTAATAAGTCCGAAAAAAACCTTATAAACTAGCTAAAACGTTTAAAAAAAAAAACTTTTTAAAAAAAGCTTAAGCTTGCTAATAAGTTTAAAAAAAACTTTATAAGCTAGCTAAAACGTTTAAAAAAAAAAACTTAAAAACTTAAAAAACGCGTTTATTATAATCGATTTAAAGCCTTAAAGTTTTTAAAAACTTAAAAACCGCGCTTAAAATATTATAATAAAAAACAAAAAAACAAGCAAAAAAAGTTATAAACAAACACCCCGTAAAAAATACTGCTATATTTATTACGCTAATATAATAGTTAATTTTGCAGCAACTATAGTTTTTTTAAAAAATAGCTTAATAAAAGTTATATTTAAGCAAAGTTTATAATAGTAATATTAATTTATAACCTAAAAATAATAAATATTTAAATTAATATTAAATTAAAAAAATAAAAAAATAAAATAATTATAAGCATAATTAAACGAATAATATTAAATAATTATATTTAATATAATATATAACTATTAAATAATTAAGTTTAATAGAATATATAACTATTAAATAATTAAATTTAGTATAAAATTAAATTTAGTATAATTTATAATAAAAAAAAATTAAAAATAAAACTTTATAATTATTTATATTATATTATTACTTTTAATATAAATATTTAATTTTAAATTATTTTATTAAATTTATAGTTATTTATATAATAAAAAATAAATATTAAAGACCGAATATATATAATAATAAGTAAAATAAAAAAATTCTTAATTTAAGTAAAAGAATTTTTTATTTAGGATATAAAAAATAAAAAAATTTTTTATTAACAAAAAAACCTTTTTTTACCTAGTTGTACCTCCTTTATAAAACTCAAGCAAAGTATAAAATATTAAACTAAATAATAAAAAAAGTATAAAATAATAACTATATATATTTAAAAATAAAAATAAATAATAGCTATTAAAAATATTAGCTTTAGTTTAAAATAAAAAAAATAATTATTTATTATAACGTTTATTATTTAAATATTATATTAAATGCTATATAAAAAATAAAAATTAAATTAAATAAAAAAACTTTTTATATATAGTTATATAATTATATAAAGCTTATAAAAATAATTTTATTAATTATTTATATAATAATAAATATTTATATTTATTTTTATAAAAATTATAATATAAAGCTAATAATTATTATTTTATTAGTTTTTATATATTTAAATAGGTTTTTTTTAAAATAAACGTAAATTAAAAATTGCTAATAAAGCTAAGCCGCGTAAAAAAAAAGACTTATTATTTTTTTGCTTTTTTTGCTATTTTATAAATAATAACTAAAAGGCTATATTAAATATGTTTTATAATATTATAAAAAACTTTATTTAATATATTTTTTAAAAATAAGCCGAAATAATATAAAACGTTTAAAAGTTATTAAACTTTTAGCGTTAATAATAATAGTAGCGGGCGTAAAAAAGCGCCGGCTTATTTATTACTATTTTTATAGTTTTTTTTTATAAAATATTATAGCTTTTTATATTAAACAACTAAATATAAAAATATTTAAATATATATATATAAATTAATATATATTATTATATAATTTTTTAGTAAATTATATAAATAATAGCTAATAAAAAATAGCTAAATAACGCTAGTATATATTATTATATATTATTATTTAAACTTATAAAAAGTTAAAAAAATAAAACTAAAATATTTATTATTTTTTTTTTTTTTTTTTTTAAATCTAGTTTAAAAAAAACGTTTTTTTTTAGTTTAATCTTAGGATTTTTTTTTTTTCGTATTATTTGCTATTATAAATTTATTAGTTTTATTATTTAATTTTATATTAAACTAGCTTATAAAACTAGCTAAAACTTTTTTAAATAATATTTATAGCTATTTTTTTTAAAACTTTTAAAGCAATTTATTTTATTAAAAAAATTAAAATTATTTATAAATATATTATTTTATTATTTATTTAAACTTAAATATTAATATAAAATATTTATAGTTTATAATAATAATTTTAATAATTTTTTTACTTAAAAAAAAACAAAATTTATAATAATAAATAAAAGCGTTTAGTTTTTAAACTATTTAATAATATAGTTTAATATTTATTGTTATTAACGTATAATTAATTAATAATTTAGCTATAAAAACTTTTTATAAATTTATTAAAATCGAAAATTTAAAATATATAAAATAAATATTATAATTTTATTTATTAAATAAAGCTACGCTTAAGTTTAAAATAATATATATTAATTATTAGTTTTAATATATTTAAAATAACGTAAAATAAAAACGTTTATATAAAAACGTATTATTAAATAAATATTAAAAAAACTATATAGCTTAGTTTTTTATTATTATTATTATTATTTAAAAAAATATATATATTATTAATTATATATAATATAATTTATTAATAGTTATAATAAATATATATTTTTTTTTTTTTATATTTTGTTTATATTTTAGTTTATATTTTATTTATATTTTTATTTATATTTAATATAATAAACCGTTAAAATTTTTTAAATTAATTATAATAATTAAAAAATAGCTTAATAAGTTAAATAGTTAATTAGTTAATATATTTTTATAAATTATTATTTATAATTTTATTTATATTATTTAATATATTTAATAAATTAATTATTTAGTTTATTATTTAATTAGTTATACTTTAATAATTAAATAATTTTTTTATTTTTATTATATTATTAGTTATATTTATATTTATTATAATAAAAGTTTAAACAAAAGGTTTAAAATAAGTTTAAATTAACTAATAAATAATAATAGTATTAAAAATGCTATAAAAATCTAATTTTCTTTTTAAAAAATAAAATTTTATGTTTTTAATGCTTAAAACTTTTTTTTTTTTATTATTATATAAATTAACTATAAAACTTAGCTATAAAAGCTATATAAACTTTTAAAAACTTTTATAAAAATTTAAAATATTAAAGTTACGCTTTATATACTTGAAAAAACAAGGCTTTAGCATATATAGTATATTGTATATAAAATTTATAGATAAGGTAGGAAGGAAAAAGGTCTAAGTTTACGTTATAAGCAGCTATTTAAATACTCGCGGGGCAGCTATATTTACTGCCAGTGCCTGCCTTTATTTATTGCACTACATTCACTGCGAATAGTAGTCACGCATTTACTACGAGTGGCAGTTACTATAAGTGGAGATTACGGGTGCTATGGCTAGTGGTGGGGCACAGCCACTAAAGCTTGTAAATTTGTAACTATTAATATTATTTTAATTATTTTTATAAGCTAAAATATATTATATTATTATTATAATATTATTTAAAATAGCTTTAAATTTTTTTAAAAATTTATATTTTAAAAAGTTTATAAAAAAAAAGTTTTAAAATTTAGCTATAAATTAAAAATATAAGCGAAATTATATTAAAATTAAAATAAAAAACTAAAGCTTTTAAAAACTTTAAAAAAATTATTAGCTAAATTAAACTTTAAATTTTAAACATTTAAATATAAGCTTTAGTTATATTTTATTTTTTATCGAACTATTTTAAATATAAAATTTTATTATATTTTTTTTTATAATTATATAAATTTAAATAAAAACTTTTATAATTAAAAACTAAACATTTTAATATTTAAGTTTAATTTTAATATTTATTTAAAATTTATTATAGCTTTATATAATTATTTTAGCTTTATAATATAATATTTAGCGGACTTATATAATATTAATATATATATATATTAACTTAAACTTATATAATTTATAAATAGTTTTTATAGCTATTTTAGTTAAAAAGTTAAACTAATTTAATTTATAAATAAATATATTATTTAAACGTTAAGCTTTTAGTTTTAATATATATATTTTATATATTATTTAAAGCTTTTTTTATTAAACGTTTATTAAAAAATATAACTTAAATATTTATATTTTTTCTAAAGTTTATATATTTTATATATATTATTTAAAACTTTTTTCGTTAAACGTTTATTAAATAATATAACTTAAATAATTTTTTTTTTTAAAGTTTATATATATTTTATATATAAGTTTTAAAGTTTATTTTATTAAATATTTATTAAAAAATATAATTTAAATAGTTATACTTTTCCGAGGTTTATATATTTTTTTATATAAATTTTAAAAGCTATATTATTAAATATTCGTTAAAAAATATAACTTAAATAATTATATTTTTTTAAAATTTATATATTTTATATATTATTTAAACCTTGTTTTATTAAACGTTTATTAAAAAATATAACTTAAATAGTTATATTTTTTTAAAATTATATATATTTTTTATATATTTTTAAAGCTTATTTTATTAAACGTTTATTAAAAAATATAACTTAAATATTTATATTTTTTTTAAAGTTTATATATATTTTTTATATATTATTTAAAGCTTATTTTATTAAATATTTATTAAAAAATATAACTTAAATATATATACTTTTTTTAAAGTTTATAGTATATTAGTTACGGATCTGCAAGCTTTGGTAGCTATGCCCCACCACTAGCCATAGCACCTGTAATCTTTACTTGTAGTAACTGCCATTTGTAGTGAATGTAGTTGCAGTGAATAAAGGCAGGCATTGGTAGTGAATGTAGTTGCCCCACGCGAATTTTTAAGAGCTGCTTATAACGTAAACTTAGACTTTCTTTTTTTTTACTTTATCTATAGATTTTATATATAATATACTATATATACTAGAGCCTTGTCTTTCGAGTATATAAAGCGTAACTATATTTATAAGTAATATTAAAATAAAACCTAGAAAAAAAGTTCTTTTATATATTTTATATATAAAAAGCTTTTTATTTTTATATAATTATAATTATAATAAGCTTAAAGTAAATATTAAAAATAAAACTTTAGTTATAACTTATATTTAAGTATAAAAACAACTTAAGTTTTTTATAAAAAATAAATAAATAAAACTATAGTTTATTTTTTAAACTTATTTAAACGTTATAAAATTCGTAAAAATATAATTAATTTTAATAAAAATTATATAATATTTATTTAAGCTTTTAGTTTTATTAATAGTTTTTAACTATTTAAATATTATTTTTATTTTATTTAGATTTATAATTATAATTAAAATTTATTAAATTAAAAAAGTTTATATATTTTAATTAATTATTTTAATTAATTTTTTAAAGTTTTTTTTTATAGTTTAAAACGAAATAGTTTTAAAAAAAAATATATTTAATTTTATAAAAATTTTAAAAAAATTTAAATATTAATATAGCTTTTTTTTTTTTTTTTTTTTAAAAAAAAGCTAAACTTTTTTTTTATTTTTAAATAAAAACGCTAAAAAAAATAATAAAAAAATACTAATAATATTTACTTATAGATTTTTATTTATTTTTTTATATTATAATTTTAATAAATATTATTAATAAATACTAAATTAAAAGTTATAATATAATAAAATTTATTAAAATTTTTAATTAAATTAAAATTTATTTAATTAAAATATTTATTAAAACTAAATAATATTATAATATTATAATATTATAATTATATTTTTATATAAAGCTATAAATAATAACTATTTTTTAAATAAAATATAAAAAGCTTAAAACTATTATTAATAATATATTTTATATTTTAATTAATGTTTTTTATATTTTTTTTTAAATTATATATTATAAAAATTATTAATTTTATAAAGTTAAAATTAAATTTATTTAGTTTAAATTTTTCGGCTTATTTATTATAGTTATTTTTATAAGTTTTAAAAAAAATATTAATTAAAATTAAAAAAAAATTTTATTTATATTTTATTTTTTAAAAAAAAAAATAATATTTAAAAAAAAACAAGCAAAAAATATTTTTTTAAATAAACTTTTAATAATATATTAAATAAAAAAGTTTTTTTTTATTATATTATAAAATATTATAACTTTTAAAAAAATATTATATAAAAACTTTTTATAGTTTTAATATAATAATAAAATAATAATAATTTAATTTTATAATTATTATATTAATAATTATTTTAATTAAAACTAAAGTTTAATAGTTTATATTATTAGTTTTTATTATTTTATTTTTAAAATATTAAATAATATATAATTTTTATTTATTTTTTAATATATTTTAAATTTTTAAACTATTTAATATTAATTATTAAATAAGCTATTTCGTATAATTTAATAAAAAACTATTAATATATTAAAATAATATTACGTTTATTAATATATTAAATAATTATTAATATTTTATATGATTTTTAATTAAATTATTTTATAAAAAAATTATTATAAATAAAAAAATTATTAAATTTAATTTTTTTTCGTTTAATTTAAATAATTTTTAATATATTAAATTAATTTTTAAATAATAGTTTAACTAACGTTTTAGTTTAAAATTATTTAGTTTTAGTTTAAAATAGTTTAATTTTAGTTTAAAATAACCTAGCTTTAGTTTAAAATAGTTTAATTTTAATTTAAAATAATTTAGCTTTTATAAGCTTAGTTTTTTTAAACTTATTATAATATATAATATTTTAAAAAAAACTATAAATAGTTTTAAAGTTTATAAAAAAATAATAAGAGTTATAAATTTGTAGGCTTTAGTAGTTATGCTTTACTATTAGCCATAGCACCTATAATTTTTACTTGTAGTAATTGCTACTCGTAATAAATGTGTGATTGTTATTCGTAGTAAATATAGTATAGTAAATAAAGCAGGTATTAGCAGTAAATATAGCTGCTTTATACGAATATTTAAATAGCTGCTTATATTATAGATTTAGATTTTTTTCTTTTTTATTTTATTTATAAATTTTATATATAATATATTATATATATTAAAGCTTTGTTTTTTTGAGTATATAAAGCGTAACTATTTATAAATTATTTATAATATTATAAAATATTAAAACTATTTTATAATATTTTTAATTAAATTAAACAATTAATTTAATTTAAAAATATTAAAATATTTTTTAAAAATAAACTAAAATAATAAGCGCGTACGGCCGTACGTGCCGAAGCTTTTATTAATATTTCGGACTTATTTGTTTTAAATATTTAAAACGATAAGCTTTTATAACGAAACTTTAATAAATAATAAAAAAATATATTTATTTTAGCTTTTTAAACTATATAGAAATTATAATAATAAGCCGTAAAAACTAACTATTTTTAATTAATTTAATATAATAATTTTATAATATTATTAATAATTATATATTTAAAAATAAAAATTTAATATAATGTATTATATAAGTATTTTATATATATAAGCATTTTATATACTTTTTTTATTTTATACTTTTTATTTTTATTTTTAAATATTTTAACAACTAATAATAGCGCTATTATACGAAAAAAGCAATTTATAGCTTATATTATAAGCTATAAAACGCGATAAAAAATTATTGTTATAATACGCTATAAAAATTTATAATATTTTTTAGTTGATTTTTTATATACGCTATAATAAAATTCTATTAAAATAAACTAAATAGCTAGTAATATATAAATTATTAAAATTCGAAAAAAAATTAATTATATAATATATATTTAATTTAAATTCGCAAAAATTTCTGCTTAAATTAAATAATATTAAAAATATAGCTAATTAATTATTATACGAACGTAATATATTATTTATCGGGGTTAATTAAGCTTTAAATTTTATATAATAATTATTTAATTTTTAAATATATTTTAACTACTAAATTAATTATTAATAAATTTTATACGAAAATTATAATATATTAAAAATAGTTTAAATTTATATAAAATATAATTATAGCTAAAAATATTTATAAAATAAATATTTATAATTTTAATAAAATAAAATTTATAATAAATTAAATATTATTTAAAATAGTTATAATATTATATAAACGTTATAAATAATTAAAAGCTATTTAATAAAATAATTAAAAATAAGCAATTATTATTTATGCTATTTTATTATATAATTATTTTATTTTGCTATATATTATTTTAGCCGGGTTAATTTATTTATTATTTTAATATAAAAATAGCTATTTATTAACTAATTAAAAAATTAAAATAACGAAAAATAGTTAAACTATAAACGAAAAAAGTTTAAATTAAATTAAATATTTCGATTATTATATAATATATTATATAATAAATATTTATTATTTTTTAATTTTAAATAGCTATAAAAATTATTATTTTATCGAATTTAAATTATATATTAAAAAATATAAAATTATTATTTTTTATATGTTTGTTTATTTATTATAATAAATTTTAGTTTTTAAATATTAATTATTTTAATTTTTTAAAATAATTATATAATAAATAAATTAATAAATTAGCTTAAGTTTATATTATTTATATTAAAAAAAAAGATTTTTTTACGTTATTTTATATTATATATAACGTTATAATAATATTAAAAAATATTAAAAAAAGCTTTTAAAAGGCTAGCTTTATTTTATACGATTTAAAGTATATTATTTTATAATTTTTATTTAAAAATTTAATTAAAATATTTTTAAAATTATTTAATAAATTTTAAATTTAAAAGTTATAAATATTTTATAATATAAAAAATATTAAATTATAAGTTTAATATATTAAATATAAAATCGTATAATATTAAAATAGTTTTTTATAGTTGTTTTAAATATAATTAATTTAATTATAAAAAAAATAAATATATTAAAATATTAAGTTATATTATTTTAATTTAAAATAATTAAACTTTAAAAAGTAAATTATAAATTAAACTAATATATTATATAAAAAACAAACGGATTTAAATTAAAAAAATATTTATTATATAAAAAAAATAAAATTAAAAAACTAAAAAAACTATTAAAAGTTAAATAAATAATAAAATATAGTTAAGTAATTATTATATAAAAAAAATATTATAAATAAATAGTATTATAGGATTTATAGCAAGCTTAAATATAATACGCATATATATTAAAACAAAATAAAAACATTTAGCGAAAATAATTCTAATTAGTTTTAATTAATTTTTATATTATTATTAAATTATATTAATTATTTATATAAAAATATAAAAAGTATACAAGATGTTTATATATATAAAATGTTTATATAATATATTAAATATTATTAGTTTTAATTATACGATTTAATATTTAGCTAATAATTATATAAAATTATAAATAAAAAAAGCTAAGCTTAGTTTTTATTTTAAACTAATAATATAATATAATAAAATAATTTAGTTTAATTTTAATAAAAATATAAACTAAACTAATATAAATAATATATATAAAAATTTTATTATTATTTTTTAAAAAATAAAAATATATTTTTTTTAATAATAGCTTATTATTATTTAATTATTAATTTATATATATTCGCTAAAAAATTAAATAAATAAAATAAAGTTTTATTTAATTAAACAAAAAATAAAATAAAATTGCTATTTTTTATAATAAAATATATATTATATTAATATATATTATTAATATTTTTTAATTTATAATTAAAAATAATTTTAGCTAATAATAAATTAACTAATAAACTATTAATTAATTATTAAATAAACTATAAAAAATAATTAAATAATATAATTACGCTTAAAATAATTTAAATATTTTAAATTAATAAATAGTTAATTTATTAAATTATTATAAAATAATTTTTATTTTATTAAATAATAAAAAAAATAGTTAATATATAGCTAAAATATTAATATTTATTTTTTATAATAATATAATTAAAAATAAACTTAAATTTAAAATATAAATTTAAATTATATAAAATTATTTTAAATTTAATATTAATTAATTTTATAATAATGTAATTAAAATAATTAATATTAAAATTTATATTAAAAATTATAGTTAATAATTTTTTTTTTATTTTTTATCCGATTATTTTAATATATTAATTAATTTAAAAGCTATTTAAAAATATTTTAAAAAAATTTATATTAATATTAACTATAATAAAAAAGCTAAAACTAATTTTTAATTATTTAGTTTTAATTAATATATATTAGCTAAATTTTTTAAGTTTTAAATTATTTTTATTTATTTAGCTAATAAAATTAAATTTAATAAAGCTAAATAAAAAAAAAAATTTAAAAATAAATTATTTTTTCGATTAATAATTAAAACTATATTAAAATATTTAAAAAAAAATATTAATTTTAATATTTATATAAAATATTATTTTTAAATAGTTTATTATTTAATAATAATTAATTATAAATAAAATAAAATTTATAAAAAAAAAACGTAAAAATTTATTATTATAATTTTTATTTTTTTTTTTTTTATTTTGTTCGAATAATTTTTTATTTTATTTTAAAATTAAATAATAATAATAATTTTATTTAATTATTTAAATTTAACGCCGATAAAATATAATAATTAATTTTTAATAATAAATATTTTAACTATTATTAATAAAAATATATTTTAAAAAAATATTTTTTAAAAAATTAAATTTTAATAAATAAAAAAGCTTAAATTATTATTATTTTAGTTATATATAATATATTAAATATTAAGCTAGCTAATATGTAAAAAAATAAACTTATAATAAATATAAAAAAAAAAATAATTTTAAAAAAAATAGCTTTTTTTTAAAAGAAATATTTTTAAAAAATATTATTAATTATAAAATAAATTTAATAAAAAAATATTTAAATAAAAAATTTTTATTATATATTTATATTTATATAATAATAGATTTTTTTTAACTATAGATAATTTTTTTAAAAATATAAAAATAAATATATATATAAATATAAACTAATAATTCGTAAAAAAATTATTAAATTATTTAATTTTATTATTATTATAAATTTTTTTATTAAAAAAATTATAAAATATAATAATAAAAATAAAAAAAATATTAATTAAGCTTTTTTATTATTAAAAATATATAAAAAAATTTTAAAAATAAACTTATAATTATTATTAATTTAATTTATAATATTATTTTAAACAAGCTATAGTTTAAATATTATAATATTTTACTAAATTATTAATAAAATTATTTAATATTTTTATTTTAGCTATTTTTTAATTATAATATAAAATTATTTAATAATAAATAAAATAAATATATAACTATAATATTTAATTTATTAATTTAATATTAATTAATAAAACTATAATTTTAAAATCGAAAAAATATAACGTTAATAATAATAAAAAAAAATAAAATAATATTTAAAAAATATAAAATTAAAAATATTTATTTTAAAATATAGCAATTTTATAAAAAAAATTTTAATAAAATAAAACAAGCGATATTTAATTAGTTTTTATTAAAATTTATTTTTAAAAAACATAAAACTTATCCGAAAAATATAGCTTTAATTTTTATTTAAAAATTTAATAAAAAAAGCTTATATTATATAAAATAAAATAATATTAATTAATATAAAAAAAACTAATAACTAAAATATTTAGTTTAAATATTATTATTTTTAATATAATAATAAAAAAAACCTAATAAAAAACGTTTATATTATTAATATTAATAAAATTAATAAAATAATCGGAAAATTAAAAAAAAATAAAAACGATTTTTAAAAAAAAAAATAAAAAATTAAAATAAAAAGCGTAAAAAAAAAATACTTAAAAAATACTAAAACTTAATATATATTTTTAGCCGAATAAACTTTAATATATTATTATTATATTATTTATAAATAAATTATAAAATAAAGTTTTTTAAAAATAAGTTTAAAATTAATTTAAAATATAGTTTTTTATATAAAATATTATTAAATAAATTAAAAACTATATAAAAATTTTTAATCGAAAATTTATATAAAAATTTTATTAAACTTAATAATATTTATATAATATATTTATTTTATTTATAAAAAAAATAAATAATAAGTTTTTTTTTATATAAATTATTATAAGCTAAATAAAATTATAAAAAAAACTAATATTTGTTTTTTTTTATTAAAAAATTTTAGCTTATATTATTAAAATAAAAATTTTTATTTAATTTAATATATAATAAATATTTAATTATATTTATATATTATTTAAAAATAAAATTATATAATATTTTATATAAAATATATATATTAATTATTAGTATTATTATTTAGCTTTATTAATAAATTTTTAATATTTTAATAGTATATTAATAATATATGTTTAATTTTTTAAACGATTTTTATAATATTTATACTAATATATTATTATTTATATTATTATATATTAAACGATTAATTTAAGTAAAATTATAAATTAACTTAAAAAAATCTAAGTTTTATATTATTAAAACTAAATTTTTAAGCTATATTATTAATATTAAAAAAATTTAAATAAATTTTATTAAAATTAACGTTATATTAAAATAGAAAATTTTTATATTAATTAAAAATATATAATTTTTTAAAATTTATAATTTTTATTAAAATTTTATTAATATTAAAATTATATTATAATATTTTTAAACTAATTAATATAAAAAGCATATTTTTTAAATAAACTAAAAAATATAAAAAGTTATTTTATTTAGTTTAAAAAAACTTTAATAAAGTTTTTTTATTAAAATATTTTAATTATAATTTATTAATAAAAGTTAAATTAATATATTTAATAGTATAAGTTTTAATATATTATTATAACTATATAATAAAATTTAATATTTTATAATATATTTTTTAAAAATATTTATAATATTAAATTAAATTATATATTTATAATAAAAATTATTAATAATTATATTATATTTTAAAAAATAAAAACTTAAATTAATTAATAGCTATAATAAGTTTTTTTTAGTATTTATTAATAATTAAATATTAAAGTTTTTTAGCGAAAAATAATATTTTAATTTAAAATAAACTAAATAAGTTAATTTTTTTTTAAAATATAATTTTTAATATTATATTATTTTAGTAAAAATATATATTAATTAACGTTTTATTATAAAAATAAAAAAATTTAACAATATAAAAAATTAAAAAAAAATATAATATTATTTTATAATATTTTAACTAATAAATAGTATAATATAACTAATTTTTATATAATAAAGTTATATTAAATAAACTTTATTAAAATATATAATAAATTAAATATTTTTATAAAATTATAATTAATTAAGCGAATTTTTAAAAAAAACTATAAAAATATAAATATAAAAATTTATTATTAATAAACTAAAAATAATAAACTAAAAAATTTATAAAAATTAGAAAATAAATTAATTATATTTTATAAATATTTAATTATTTTTAATTTTTATATTTAAAAATATACTTTATTAAAAAATATATTATAAAATATTTATTATATATTTTAATAAAAATAAAACGTATAAATTTATTATTAAATATTATTAATAGCTTAAATTAAATAAAAATTATAATTATTATATAATAAACTATATAAAATATAAGCTTATTAAATATTTAAAAATAAAATTTTTAATAAATTTATATTTTTTTAATATTTAAGCGTATATAGCGCTATTTTATTATTAATTTTAAATAAATATTAAAAAATAAATATAAATATAATAACGTATTAATTATAAAAACTATTTAAACAAATAAATATAAATTATATTTTATATTATAAAAATAATTATAAAAAATACTACTAAATATATTACGAAAGATTTTTTTAAGTTTTTAAAATATTTATAATTATAATTTTAAACTATAAATTTTAATTTATTTTTATTTTTATAAATAAACTATATAAACTAATAAAAATAAAATATATACTAGTTATTATAAAATATTATAAAATTATAAAATAAATAAAAATTATAAATAAATATATTAATTAAAATTATAACTATATATAAATTATTATTAAAATAATTAATTTAAATATATATTTATTATAAATTATATTTAAACGTTAATTTTTTATATTTTAATAAAATTATTATTTTATAAAATTAAAATAAGTTTTTTAATATTATTTAATTTTAATTAAAAAATCGGACTATAAATAAAAAGCTATAAAACTTTTTAAAAAAAAAAAATAATTCGAATAAATATATAAAAAAAAAAAAAAAATAGCATAGTTTATTAAATTAGCTAAAAAAAACTTATAGTATATTTAAAAATATATAATTAATTAAACTAATAAAAGTTAATAAAAACTTAATTTTAATATAAAAAATTATATATTAAATTTTAAAAAAAAAATAAGTTTTAAAAAATATTATTTATTAATAAGCTAGATTTTTTTATAATATAATAAAAGTTTAAAATATACGAAAAAAACGGAAATATTTTTATATTAAACGTTTTTATAATTTAAAAAATATTAAATTATTATTATATAAATTAATTATAAAAATATTTTAATAATTTATTATTAAGCTAAAAAGCAGAAAATTTAAAAAAAAAATAGTAAAACTTAAAAATAAAAAAAAGTTTATTATTAAAAAAATATAAATATTTAATTTTATTATTAAAAATTATAATATTAAATAAATTAAAAAAGTTAAAACTTTAATAATATATAATATTTAATAAAAAACTTTAAAAATAATATAAAAATATTAAAAGATTTTTATAATATAACTTTAATTTAGCTAAACTTTTAATAAAATTATAAATATAGCTAGAAGCAACGTAAAAAAATAAATTTAATAAGCTATATTTAAATAATAATAAAGCTATAATATAAAAAAAAAAAATAACACGAAAAAAAAATGTATAAATATATATATATTTAAATATTATATTAAATAAAAAAGATTTTAAACAACGTATAAAAAAACTAGTATAATAATTTAATAGTATAAAAGCTTTATAAAAAGTTATATTAGTAAAAACTTAAAGCAATCTTTTTTTTTACTAAAAAATAATTATAATTTTAACTTTAGTTAAATTAAATTTTTTTTTTCGAAAAAAAAATAATTATAAATTTATAAGCTTTAATAGCTATGCTTTATTATTAATTATAATACTTATAATTTTTATTTATAATAACTATTATTCGTAATAAATATATAATTATTATTTATAATAAATATAGTATAATAAATAAAAGTAAATATTAGTAATAAATATAGCTACTTTATACAAGTATTTAAATAGTTGCTTGTATTATAAATTTAGACTTTTTTTTTTTACTTTATTTGTAGATTTTATATATAATATACTATATATGCTAAAGCCTTGTTTTTCGAGTGTGTAAAGCGTAACTATAAGCTTATATATATTAAATATTATTTTTTTATTATTTAAAGCATTATTATTATATAGTTTGTTTTTTATAATATTTATAAAAATTTAAACAAAATTAGTTTTAAGTTCTAGTTTTAATTTAACGCTAATTTATATTTTTATTATATATAGCTTATAATATATAATTATAATTTAAATAAATAATTATTTTATAATTTTTAAAAATATATATTTAGCTTTAAATTTTAAGCAAAATATTATTATTATTTAATAGCTAAAATTATATATTAACGTAAAAAATATAAACTTTTTTATTTTTTAATTTAATAGTTTTTTCGAATAGTTTTTTAATAAACGTTATTATAATAAGCTTTATTTTAAACTAAAATAATACGCTAGTATAAAACTTTAGCTTAAAATTTCCGGATAAGCGGTATTTTTTATTTTTATTAAATTATTAAACTTTAAAAACTTCGGCTATTTAAAGCTTTTATTAAAACTATAATTTATAATTTAATAATAGCTAAAAAAAATAAAGCTTAATAATAAAAGCAAAAAAAATAAACTATATATAAATTAATAAATAAAAATATTATAAATAAGTTAATAAAAAAAAATAAAAAATTTTATTAAAAAAAAAACGTTTATATATAAAAATAAAAAACTAAATTAAATAATATAATTATTTTAATATTATAGTTAGCTAAAACGGTTAAGCTTAAAACTAAATTAAAAAATATAATTATTTAATATTATAGTTAGTTAAAATAGCTAAGCTTAAAATTAAATTAAAAATATAATTGTTTTATTATAGTTTTAATAAAGCCCCTAAGGGGTTTGTATTGCTAGTGGCTTCCTTGCGCGGAGCGTAAGGGGAAGCCACCTGGCAACACTTATATTTAGATAAACAGCTAGCATACTACTAGTTAGAAAATCTATTATTAAATTTACTACGTAGATTTAATAATAGATTTTTTTTTTTTAATTAAGCTTTATTTTATAATTTATAATATTTTTTTAAAGTAATATTTTATTATGTAGTTTTATTATAAATATTAAACTATATTAAAACTATTTATTTTTAAATTTTTCGAAATTAAAAAATATTAATTTTTTTAGCGGCAATTAGCGCGTAATTTATATATATTTATTAATTAAAACAAATATTGCGCTTTAGCGTTAATTTATTTTATATTTTTTTTTTATATTTTTTATAAGCTTTTAAATAAATTAGTTATTTAGTTTTAAAAAAGCTTAATAAAATATTTTTATATTTTAAATATATTAATTTTTATAATATAGCTAAAATTATTATAAAGTTATAAACGTTATAAATTTTTACTAATTAATTGTTCCGAATATTTTAATTTTATTATAAAATTTTTAAATATTTTAGTTTATTATTAAAGTTTATAAATATATTAATTTTATTATTAAAATATAGTTATAAATTTTATATATTTTATTTTATTTATTTATATAATTTATTTTATCTTTAAGTTATTATTTATAATATTATATAAAAATAATAAATTATAAACTAATATAATAATAATTTTTTTATATTTAATTATTTATTAAATTAAACGTTAAATTTATTATTAAAAAACTTTTATTTAAAGTTTTTTTTTTTTAATTTTTAGCGTAATAATTATTAAAATAAATATTATTATTATTAATATAAGCTTTATTAAAAACGTTTATAAATCGTTTAATAATATAATTTAAAAAGTTAAAATAAAACAAAAAAAATAAAATTAGCGTAAAAATAACTAAAACCGAAACTAATATTAATAAAACTTAATTAATAATAATAATTAAAAACTTATAAAGTTTTTATTTAAAAAACTAAATTAATATTTAAAATTTAATATAAAAACTATAAATATATTTTTAAAATAATAATAAAATAATAACTTTAAATAAAATTAAATTAAACTAAATATAAAAAAACTATAAAAAATATTAAATAAATTAATAATAAATTTAACTTAATTGTATAAATAAATTAAAATTTTAATATTTTTATAAAGTTTTAAAAAAAATTAATATTATATTTTTATTAATATTTTATTTTTAACTATATCGGACTAGCAAGCTTTCTATAATATAATAATTAACTTTAATAATATAGCTATAAATAAAAAAAATAACAATAATATTTTTACCCTTACTTTTAAATATAATAAATATAGTAATAATATCTTTATTTTTGCTTTTTTTTCGTTATTTTAAAAATAATATAAAAAATAAAAATATATTTTTTATTTAAAAAGCAATAATAATAATAATAGCAATATAAATAATAATAATAAAATAAATAACTTTAATAATAATTTAAATTTATTAAATAATAAAACTAGCTTTAATAGTTATAGCTATAATAATAAATATTAATATTATATAAACTTTGTTTTTAATTATATTTATAGTAAAAAATATTTATAAAATTAAATATAAAAATATTAAAGTTTTAAACTTTAATTAAAATAACTTAAAAAATAAAAAAATTATTATAATAAAAAAATATTATTTATATAAATATATATATATTTTTTTAATATATTTAAGCTATATATAAGCTTAATAATATAAAATTATTAAATAATAGCTAAATTTTAAAACTATTTAATTATTTTTCGTAAGTTTTATTTTTTATAATAAAATAATAAAATTAAGCTTATTAATTATTATATTTAGTAAAAATAAACTTAAGTTTAATATTTAAAAAACTAAAAAAACGTTTTAAAATATATTTTAAATACGCTATAAAAAATTCTTTAAAAATAACTTTTTTTTATTTAATATAACGTAAAATAAAAATATATTTATTTAATTTATTTAACATAAACTATAATATATTTATAAAAATAAAACTTTAACATAAAATAATTCTAATTAATAAAATATTATAAAAAATATTTATAACTAATAAGCTAAAATAATTATTAATTATATTTATTTATTAAAAAAAAATATATTAATAAATATATAAAAAAATTAATAAAACGCGCTATAAATTAAAATAAAAAATAAAATATAAATTTTTAAACGCTAAACTTTTTATAATTACTTAAAAAATAATAATAAAAACTTTTAAAATTTACGTTTTAAATATAATAATTATAAATATTTTAATTATTATCGATTAAAAAATAAATATTAATTTTACTATAAATATTATTATTATTTTAATAATAAATAAAATAAATAATATAATAATAATTATAACAAAAATTATAACTATTATAAAAAAACAATAAAAAAATGCTTATAAAAATAAAAAATATAATAATAAAAATAAAAACATAATAACAATTATAATAATAATTAAAACTATAGCTATAATTATAACTATAGCTATAACTATAGCTATAATTATAATAGCAATTATAAATATTATTATAATAAAAAACGCAATAGCTATTATAGTATATATTAAGCTAATAATATATATTTAAATAAAAAAAAATTTAAATATAATATTAATAAAAAATATTATACTAAAAGCCTTTTAATCTAAGGGTAAAAATACTTAAATTTTTAGGATTTACGTGTTTATTTTAGTAAGTATATAGTAAATAAGTTATAATTGCTAGTTATGCTAGCTTAGTCTTTTTAAATAATTTATATATAATTAAACTTATTATTTTGTTTTAATTTATTATTAATTATAATAGCTTTTTTATTATATAATTAAGTTAAAAATATAAAGTATATTTATATATTATAATTTAATTATTATAGTTAATTTTATATTATTTATTTGTTTGTTATATTAATAATAGCTATATAAAATAAAATTATAATATTGTTTTATAGTTAAATTATAATTTTAAACTAAAATTAAAACTATAGTTTTTTGTTAGCTATAATAAAATAAAGTACGAAAATACGCTTTTTTTAAATATTAATTAATAGCGAAAGTATATTTTTTTAAATATTAATTAGTAATAAAAGTATGCTTTTTTTAAATATTAGTTAGTAATATTATATTTTTTAATTATTTATTTTTATTTAAAAAAAAAATAAAAAACTTTTTATAAAAAAAGTTTATAAGCTTTTTTATAAAATATATTAATTTTTATAATATTTTAAGCTTTTTTTAATAAAAGTTTAATTTTATTAATATATTTAAATAAAATTTTAAAATAGCTTAAACGTTTAAAAAAAAAAATTTTATAAATTTAAAAACTATATTTATTATAATTAATTTAAAACTATTATATATTTATTTTTAATTATTTAATAAATTTAATTATATAATATTAGTAGTATTAATATTATAGTTTAATTTATTAAAAAAAATTATTTTAAAAAATAGTTTAATAAATATTAAAAATTTAAATAAGCTATTATTATTATATAAAAAAAAACCTTAATATTTAAACTTTTAAAATATAATAAAAACTAAATACTATTAAACTAAACTTTAAAAAATAAATAATTTTTAAACTATTAAATAATAAGCTTAAAAATAATTTTTAAAATAAAATTATTTATAAAAATTTTTTTAAAATTAGTTAATATTTATTTTAATTATAAATTTAAATAATATAAACTTAAAATAAAATATTATAACGTTATAATAACTTTAAAATAAATATATAGCTATTAATTTATATTATAAACGTTTTTTATAATATTTAATAAAATAGTTTTTAATTTAAACTTATTTATAATATAAATTATATAGCTAGTAAATTTTTTTATAAAAGTTTTTTAAAAATAAATTTAAAAAAAATAAATATTTTTTGCCCGATTAAAAAATTTCGGGCTTTAATCGGCTATTTTAATAGTATATATTAATTTTTATTTAATAAAATATATTTATTTAAACGTATATATATTAAAAAAATAATAAAACTAATATTATTATTATATTTATAATTAAAAAATTTTTTAAAACTATATATTTATAAATTTAAACTAATAAATAAATATTTAAATTATTATTTAATTATAATAAAAAATTTTTAAATATATTAATTAATTAATATTTTATAGTTAGGTTTTTTTTTTTTTAAAATATTTTACGTTTAAAAAAATATAATTATTTATTATTTAATAATTTTTAAAAAAAATTATAAATATAAAATTAAATTTATATAAAAGCTAATTAAAAATATAATAAATATAAATTTATTTTATTTAAAAAAAAACTTTTATTTTTATTATTTATATATATTAAAACTATAACTATTTTATAACGTATTTAATAAAATTTAAAATATTTATTATTATAAAAACTTTTTATAATATTAAACTAAATAAATAATTATTATTATATAATTAAATATTAATAATTAATTATTTTAATATTTTATAAAGCAAAAAATAACGTTAAATTTTTACGAACTATATATAATATTAAATATTAAATAAAAACTATAACTATAATAAAATTTAAATATATATATTTGTTTAAATAAAAAAATTTCGCGCTAAAAAAATTAATATTTATTTAAAAGTTTTTAAAAAGCTATAAATTTATTAGAACTATAACTAAAATAAACTAATAAATTAAAAATATATATTTTTTTAATAATAATAAAACTTTATATAATTATTTTTAAAAATAGTTTTAACGTTAAAATAAAATCGTAAACTAAATTTTTTTTTTTATTATATAAATATAAAAACGTTAATTATTAAATAAATAAAACTTTTAGCTTATAAATAAAAAAAATATAAATAACTAAAATAAATATAATTAATTAAAAATATAATATAAATATAATATAAATTATTATAACATTATATATTAATAAGTTAAGTTAATAGCTAAAAATAAAAAAATTTTTAATTAAAATACCCGAATTTTTTTTTAAGAAATAAAGCTAAAAATTTTTTTTTTTTAACAAAAAACCTTTTTTTTATTTAATTATACCTCCTTTATAAAACTTAAACAATAGTAATATTTTTATTATATATTTAGTTTAGCTTTTATTTATTATAAATATTATAAAAAATATAAATTATTTAATACTTTTATTTTATATATATAAAAATATAAACTATATATTTTATTAAAATATAGCGTATATTAATACTTTTTATTTATTATTTTTAAACAATATATATAAATATTATATTTAAGTACTATTTTATAAAATAAACTTTTTTAATATTTAAACTAATATAAATTAGCTAAAAAAATATAGTTAAAAAATAAAATATTTTTAATAATAATTTATTATTTATATAAAATAAATTAAAAAAATCTTTAAATTAAAAATATTTATATTTAAAACGTTAAATATAAATATATATAATAAAGTTTTATACTTAAACTATATATATTTTTGCTTTTATATATATTTTATTAACCGGTTAAAATATAAAAATATATATTAATTTAAATATAAATAAAACTATAATTAGTAATAAATACTTTAATACGTTAAAATATATAGTAAAAAAATATAAAAGCTAAATAATTACTATTAAAAATAAACGTATAAAAATAACACGTTAAATAAAATTTAAATTTTTATTTAAAAAATTAATAATAATAAATAGCTTAAAATTATAAAATACGAAAAAAAAAGTTAAATTTTAAACAAAAACTATAACTAAATATATTAATTAATAACGATTTTTTTTATTTTTATAAAATTATTATTAACTATTTTAAAAATATTATTATTTTTTATAACTTTAATAATTTTATTATTAATTTTAAAGTTTTAATTTATAGTTATAAATATATATAAAAATTACTAATATATATATTATAACTATTATAGCTAAAAAAACATATATTTATAAATCGAATATAAAATATTATTTATTAATTATAATTTTTATTTTATAATAATATATAAAAAGATAATAAATATTATAATAAACGCAAAAACTTTTAAAGTTATTTTAATTATTAATATTATAAATATTTTAATTAAAATAAATAAAAATATTAAATTAAAATAAATCCGCGAAAATTATAATAATAATATATATATTAGTTTATAAAAATTAACTATAAAAACTTTAGCTATTATAGCAATTATTTTAATAATATTATTAGTTAAAATAATTAGCTTAAGATTTTTAGCTATTTTAAATTTATTTATTATTATAAATATTAAATTTAATATAATACTAATTATTATAACTATTATAACTAATATAGTACTAATAAAACTAATATATAAATAAATTAATAAATTTTATAGTTATTTTTTTAGTACTACCCGGTAAAACTAGCAACTACGCTAACAACCGCGCCACTAGCTTAACATAAAAAGCAGTATTTTTGCCCTTAGCTATTAATACTACTAACGTTTAGCTTTTAAATATTTTTTTTATTAACGTAATATATAACTTTATTATAAATATTAAAATTATATTACTATTAAAAAACTATATATATTAATATTAAAAAAACTTTTTAAATTTAAGTTTTTAAAAATATATTTTATTTTAAACATTAAAAAATTTATAAATTTTTTTAAAAATATAATTAATAATAATATTTATATTTATATTAAAAAATTTTTAAAATAGCTAAATTTACTAAAATTATTAAAGCTTATAATATTTAAATAAATAAAAATAAAATCGATATTTTTAAAATAAAATAGTTTAAAATTCTTTTTATTAATAATTAATAAAAAATAAACTAAATATAAAAACTTATTTTTTTAGTCGAAAAAATATAAAAGTTTTAATAAAATTTATAATAAACTTTATAAAATAAATTATATAATTTAAATAAATAAAGCTATATTTTTTATATATTTTATATTTATTATTTAAAAAAAAGTTTATAGCGTAAATAAAAACTAAATAATTATTAATTTATAATAGTTTAATAAAATCGTTATTTTTAATATTATTTTTTTTTTTATAAAATAAAATAATTAAAAGTTTTTATAAAAAAACTTACATTATTTATATTAATATAACTAGTTTTTTTTATTAATTTTTAGTTTATTTTAATTATAAAAATAAATTTATTATTATTAGCTTTTATAATATAAAATAATTTAATATAATATTAATAAAATATATAAATTTTTTTAATTATATTTAAAATATATAAATAAGTTTTTTATTTTTATTTTTATTTTTATTGCTATTTTATTAATAATATTATTATTTTTTTTAATATGTTTAAAAAATATATATAGCATTTAAATATTATTTTTAGTTTATTTTAGTTAAAAAATATCGTTATATTATTAAAAAATCTTTATTAATTATTTTTTATTAAATTTTTTAAATTTTATATTAATATTTTAAAAATATTTATTATTATTAAATATATATAAATATTTAAATAGTTTATATTTTTTAAAAACTTTTAAGCTTTTAAATAATATTTTAATATAAATAGATTTTTTTATAATTTTTTTTTTACTATATATAATTAGCTAAGCTTTTATAAAAATATAAAATAGCTTTATTTACTAAAAATTATTAAAAAAAATAATAATAAATAATAACTTAGGTTATTATAAATATTATATAAACTATATATTATAACTTTATATTAGCTAAAATAGCTTTTTTAATATTATTTAAAACGTTATTTATTTTAAAACTATATTTTATTATTATAATTTAAATTATATTTTATATTTATAAATTAATAAATATTTCGAATAAAGTTTTAATGTTATAATTTTTTATATTAAACTAGATTTTAAATAAAACTAAGTAAACTTATATTATTTATATAAATATAACTAATTATATATTTAAATTAATATTTATTATAAACTAAAACTAAATATAGCTTTTTTAAATAAAAATAATATATTTTATATAAATTATAAAAAGCTTTATATTATAATTTATTTAAATAAATATTATATAATTATTTTAATAAATTATTTAGCTAAAAAACATTATTAACTAAACTTTATTAAATACTTTTATTATTAATAAAATAAATAATTAGCTCGTTAATTTATTTATATATTTATTATAATATAGCTTTTAAATATTTTATTTATTAAAACGTTTTAATTATATTTTAAATATATTAAATTAATTTACTATAATATAAAATATTATAAACTTAGAAAATAAATTAAAACAATTATAAAAACTTATAATATTAAACTTTATATAAAATATAATAAAATATATTATAAAAATAATAAATAATATATTTAAATATAATTTCGAACTAAAATATAAAACAAACTTTCGCTATAAAAAAATTTTAAATAAATTTTACTAAAACTAATTTTATAAACTATATAATAATAAAAATATTATTATTTTTTTAAAGCTAAATATTTATTTTTTTATTATAAATAGTTTAATCTATAATAAATATAAAAAAGTTAAATAATTTTATTTTATATATAATATATAAATAAATATTATATATTATATATAATAAAAAATATTATTTTAAGCTTAACTATATAATAAAAGCTTTAAAACTATATTTAATTTATAAAAAATTATAATATATTAAAAATACTATAAATATTATTTAAAATATAACGTTAATTATAATAATAAATAAAAACTAGTAAATAATTTATATTTAATTAAACTTAAAAATATTATTAATATAAACAATTATAATTAATTTTATTTTATTATTATTTTTTATTAAATTATAAAGTATTTTATAATAATTAAATAACTTTAATATATATAATTATATAATATAGTTTTTTATTATATATTTAAATAAACGTTTATAATTTTTAAAAATATAAAATATATTGCTAAAAACTAAACAATAGTTTTAATTAAACAATTATTTTAAATAATTAAAATATTTTTAAAAAAATTATTTTTAATTATAATCGTAAGTTTATTTCTAACTTTTAAAAAATATATAAAAATATTAAATACTAAATTATTAATAATTATTATATATTATTTATAAAAAATAGTTTATTTAAAAAAAAAACTAAATAATTAAAATTATAATATATTTTTATAACTATATATTTTAAATTAAACTAGTTTAATATAATTTTTATTTTATAATAAAACTTTAATTTTACGTTTTTATAAGCTATATAATTTATTTTATATAAATAATTATTTAAATTTAAGTTTTTTAGCTTTTTTAATATATTTATAAACTAAATAAATATATATAATTTTAAAAATATAAAGTTTTTATATAATTATTTATAATAAAATACTAAATTAATTATAAATTTTATTATTATTATAGCAAAAAAATATTTTAATAATAAATATTAAATATTAAAATTTAAACTAAATAATAAAGTTTTTTTATTTATATAATAATTATTATTTATTTAATAAGTTTTCTAAAAAATATTTATAATAACGTATTAAACTTTAAATTATTAAATATAAAATTAACGACTTAGCTTACGAACTAGATTTTTTTAAATATATTATATATATCTTATTATTTTATTATATAATTATAACTATATAAAAATAATAAAAATTTTTTTAAACGAACAATATTATTAAAACTTATTAAAACTAATTAATATTTTAATAATAATAATAATAATAAAAATAATATATATAAAATAAAAATTATATTTAAATATTGTTTAATTAAAAAAAAAAAATTTTTAATTATTTAATTAAGTAGAAAAGTTAAAGTTATAAATATAACCGCTAATATTCGGTATATTATTTTTAATATTTTTAAGAATTTATTAATAAATATTAGTTTAAGCACGGTTTTTGCTTTATATTGCTAAAAAAAACGAAAAAGTTTTTTATAAAGCTACTGTTTTCCCCTAAGCTTATATTTAAAATAACCGAAACAAAAAATAAGCGTTTTATAATAAGCTACATAAAATAATTACTAATACTCCGGTATTAATATTAATTCTAGTACTAATTCTAGTATTAAATCCCGTTAATGTCCCGGCCGTTAACGCCTTAGTACTTAATGCGCTTATAAATAAGTTTTTTATTTTTCGATAAAACTTTAGGTTATAATAACCCGTAAATAAAATAGTAAAAAAAATAAAATAAGCAATAATATTATTTAATATTATATAAAAAAAATTATAATTATAATATAGCTTAGTTAGATTAATTTGCTAAAGTTAATAGAAACTTTTTTATGCCCCGGTATTTTAATAAAGCTTTTAAAAGGTTTATATTACTAGTGGTTTTTTTGCGTAAAACGTAAAAGGAAGCTATTTAGCAACACTTATATCTAGATAAACAGCTGGCATATTGCTAGTTAAAGAATCTATTATTAGATCTATTGCGTAGATCTAATAATAAATTTTTTTCTTTTTAATTAAGCTTTATTTTATAACTTATATTTTTTTTAAGTTTTTATATTCGAAATAGTTTTATATTTATTTTTAGCTTTATAAACTTTTATAAATTTATATAATTATTTGCTTATTATTTTATTTAAATAAAGTAATTTTTTAATTTTTATTTAATTATTTTTAAACCGTTTAAAGTTTTCGAGTTTATATTTGCTATATTTATAATTATATTTTATTATATAAAAACTAAAATTAGTTTTATTTTTATAGTTTAACGTTATTAAAACTAGGTTATAAGCGTATAATATAAACTAGCTATAATATTTATTATTATTTAATAGAATAAAAATTATTTTTTAGATTTATTTTAATATTAGCTAATAAATTATTATAGCTATTTTAATAAATAAAAACGTTATATATTTTTTTAAAATATTATATATTTTATTTTTTTAGCGTAGTTATTTTTATTATTATAATTATAAAGCTTTTGTTATATTTAAATATAAAATATTAAATTTTATTAAAATATATTTTATAATAATTATATATAATAAATATAACTAAAGTTTTATTATATTATATAGTTTAAACTAATTTTAAAATAATAGTTTTAAATTTTTAAATCGTATTATAAATCGCTAAAAGTAATATTAAATATAATTATATTGCTAATAATTTTATATTAAGTTTTTAAGTTTTTTTTAGTAAGCGTACTTAGCGGTATTATTAAGTACTAGCTAGGTTTTTTTATAAGATTAAATAATTATATAAATTATAGTTTATATATATATTTTAAATAAAATTATTTTTAAGCTTTATTATAATTATCGATATTTTTAACTAATAATTATTAGTTTATTTAAACTTATTTAATTAACGGTTAAATAAAATAAATTATTTATAAATAATATTAAACTAATTATATATTTAATATATTTTTGCTTTTTTTTAGTAAAAGTTTTAGCTTAAAAAGATTTTATAAAGCTTAAAAATAATAATATTTATAAAATAATATTTTAATTTAATATTTAAATTTTATAGCTTAATAATATTATAGTTTATTTAAATAAAAACTAAATATTTAATAGTTATTACGATTAAAAAATTTTTTTTTCCGAATTTATATTATATAATTATACTAGCTTTATTATTAGCTAGTATTATTTTAGTATTTTTTTTAATAGGTTAATATAATAAAAAAATATATAGTAAATATTATAAATTAAAACCTAGGTTTTACTTTAAACTAAATTATAATAAAAAAAGCTTAGCTTTATAATAAAAAGTATAAGTAAATATAATAAAAAAATATATAGTAAATATAATAAATTAAAACCTAGGTTTTAACTTTATATTAAAACAAAAAAAGTAGAGGTATAGCTAGCATATTATATTAAAGGCCTTTTAATTTAAGGGTAAAAATGCTTAAGTTTTTAAGAACTATATATTTAAGTTAATAAGTAAGTTATAGTTATTAATTATATTAGTTCGTTTTTTTTTAATAAATTATATATAGTAAAACCTGCTATTTTATTTTAATTTATTAATTATAATATTTTGTTTTTATATAATTATATAATTACGTTATAAAAATATTCGGCTGTTTAATTAATAATAATAAATTTGCTTATAAATATAAATATTAATATATAATATTTTTTATATATTTATTTTATTAATAATAATAATATATATTAAAGTTATATTATTATTTTATAATTAAATTATAATTTTAAGTTATAAAATAAAATTAAAAATTAAATATTATAACGAATAATTAATTTTTATTTTAAATAAAAAAAACTTATTATAATATTAAGATTTTTAAAACGATTTTTAATTTAAATAAAATTAAAAAAGTTTTTTAATAAATATAAATTATTATTTTAAATTTTAAATATAATTATAAACTATTTTTAATTTTAAATATAATTATAAGTTATTTTTAATTTTAAATATAATTATAAACTTTATATTTTAAATAATAGCGTTATTATAAAATATATTATTTTTATAATATATTAAATTTTTATTTTTTTAAAAAAGCTTAAACTTATTAATAAGTTTAAAAAAAACTTTATAAATTAGTTAAAACGTTTAAAAAAAAAAACTTTTCGAAAAAAGCTTAAACTTATTAATAAATTTAAAAAAACTTTATAAATTAGCTAAAACGTTTAAAAAAAAATTTTTTTTAAAAAAAGCTTAAACTTATTAAAAAATTAAAAAAATTTTTATAAACTAGCTAAAACGTTTAAAAAAAAAAACTTTTCGAAAAAAGCTTAAACTTATTAATAAGTTTAAAAAAAACTTTATAAACTAGTTAAAACGTTTAAAAAAAAAAAACTCGAAAATTTAAAAAATATATTTATTATAATCAATCTAAAGCTTTAAAATTTTTAAAAATTTAAAACTACGCTTAAAATATTATAATAAAAAAAAAAAATAAATAAAAAAAATTATAAATAAATATTTTATAAAAATATTATTATATTTATTATATTAATATAATAATTAATTTATAATAATTATAGTTTTTTTAAAAAATAATTTAATAATAAATTATATTTAAATAAAATTTATAATAATAATATTAATTTATAATTTAAAAATAATAAATATTTTAGTTAATTTTAAATTAAAAAAATAAAAAAATAAAATAATTATAAATATAATTAAATAAATAATATTAAATAATTAAGTTTAATATAATATATAACTATTAAATAATTAGGTTTAATAAAATATATAATTATTAAATAATTAAATTTAATATAAAATTAAATTTAATATAATTTATAATAAAAAAAAATTAAAAATAAAATTTTATAATTTATTTATATTATATTTATTTTTTTAATATAAATATTTAATTTTAAATTATTTTATTAAATTTATAATTATTTATATAATAAAAAATAAATACTAAAAACTAAGTATATATAATAGTAAATAAAAATAAAAAGGTTTTTAATTCGGGTAAAAGAATTTCCTATTTAGGATATAAAAAACAAAAAAATTTTTTATCGACAAAAAAACCTTCTTTTTACTCAGTCGTACCTCCTTCATAAAACTCAAGCATAGCTAGATACGCAACTTATAAAACAGACTTACGAAACAGTGTCTCTAGAGCTGAGATCTTTCCGAAATAGGAAATCGTTAACTCCGGGGGTTGGGCTACAAACTTAGAGCAGAAGGTAAGCCGTTCGGTGTTTAATGGTTTAAGCAGTGAGCGGTAATGAACAAGAAACCATGACTACAGATTGTAGCTGTAATATTTACTGTAATAGAATCACACATATATGTAAGGCACTGGGCGGATAAAGTTAGTTAGTAGACCGTAGATTTGTTAGCCGGGTGCCCTTGTCGGCTCTTAGTAAAGTGCCGAGCGATTATGTATCCCACTTCATGATGGTGTAAATGATTGACTGGAGGACTACTATAGCCTCCACACAGAACTGAACGAGTAGTTGACTGCATATACCAATTTATAGTCTCCCTTGTCGTCCATAAACGATTGGTAGAATAAAGGGGGTATGAGGTCACACTAGATGCAGCATCCAGTTCCGCCTAAACTCTTTTAATCTAAACAATCAGTCATTAAACAACGAAGATAACACGAAGCGGCTTATAGGGATGGCCACCAGACCCTAGCCTAATAGGACGATGCTAGGTATTTATGATCTATGACCTGGGGAAACCGTACGTGATCTGAGGCTTCCCACGTCAACCTTGCGTTTCTCACCGCCAGCAATAGCCAGAAATCGACCGTTCAAGATGCAGTGGAAGGCCCTGGCCCTGGCACTCCTCGTGGAGCGCGGCTCCGGCCAAGCGATGCCGATGATGCGGTTCCAGTGCTCGCAATTAGTCGTCGAACGTTTGGATCCTCTGGTCAACCCCGGCGTCGTACCATCGCCTCACTTGCACCAGATCGTCGGAGGGAATTCGTTTAACGCTTCGATGGACCCGACGACGCATGATCTCCCTTCGTCCTCGACGTGCACCAGCTGTACCTTCTCAGAAGACTTTTCAAATTACTGGGGTCGGTATCCCACGCACAATACCATTCCTGAACCATGCTGACTTCTTTCAGTACGTTAAATATGACAGCATTACCGTTATGTTTTGTTTTTGACTTATTCTATCTCCGGAGGAGCATAGCAAAAGCGAACGACGCTTACATGAAGCAGACAGCGGTGTTATACTTCCGAGCCCGCAACGGAACATACCGGCGTGTTCCGCAGTTCGTGAGCGAGGGCCTCCGCGCCGACGGCGGCATCACGGTGTACTATATCCCATCGCCCACCGAGAACGAAAAGGTGACGGCGTTCACCCCCGGCTTCCGGATGCTGGTCGGGGACGCCACGTCACGCGGGCCAAACGACGCGCGCAAGGTCTGCCATCGCTGCATGCCGGCGACCGGAGACAAGAGCAACATCAACTGCGGCGCCCCGGACAGCCAATCCCTACCCAACGAGATGTGCCCGGGTGGTATCCGCTCGGTCGTCACGTTCCCGACCTGCTGGGATGGTAAGACTACGGATAGCGTCGATCACATGAGCCATGTGGCGTATCCGACTACGAACTCTGCTGTGGGTGTCGGTGCGTACGGCACCTGCCCGGCAAGCCATCCTGTGAAGATACCGCAAGTTATGTACGAGGTTATGTGGGACGTAAGTTCAATCCGTGCATTTCCCGGCTTCTCGCGAAGTAGGATGGCGCGACCTGAGAGCGTCACTTGCATCATGGAAATAGCCGTGGCTTCTAGTCGTTCAACTCAACTTAGCGAGAGTGCTAAATGATTCTCATTTGCTGACTATGCATACATCTCAGACTCAAATGTTCAATGACCCGGAGCTATGGCCCGAGGACGGTTCGCAGCCCTTCGTCTGGAGCACCGACGACAAGTGAGCTGCTCTCTTTCTCCTCACCACGCTTGAAGATTCTAACGGTGAAATAGCACGGATTTTCACAACATGGTGACTATGTGTTCGGGTGGAAAGGAGACTCTCTCCAGCGTGCCATGGACGCTCGCTGCAACGGTGCTGTATGCGGCCAGCTACAGACCCAATCTGCTGAGTCCGCGATGAAGTGTACCAAGTCGAAGACTGTCAACGAAGAGATTGACGGATGTAAGCCACAACCTTCCGCGAGCTAGGGTCTAGTTTGTGTTATAGTATTGACTAGCTAACTATCCGCAGGGCTTACCTCGATTCCGGGGATGAAGATGTCTGAGTAGATTCTGTTTGGGCGCTTGGAAGTGTGTATTCAACTTCATATGATCATGGGAGTAGTTAGAGCAAGGTTTTAGAGTCAGATTGATTCATATGACACACTAGTCTTTTGAGATGTTTAACACGTATATATGAGATTTCCATTGTTTGTAGACGCTATCCCTAGTTGCAATACTCATTGACTACCATGGCATGATAGTACGAGTCAAGAACTAGTAGAACAAAAAAAACTATCATAAAAAGATTGTTCTTTATGTCGGCCGCCTTCAATTTACGGCAGCTCCAGGGCCGTCAGTTCTCGGTTGGCCCATGCATCGTTTGTTCTTGGGTATCTGACCTTGCGCAATGAGCTACCAATACTATAACTAGGTATATTAGGAAGACGCCTTGGCCATCTCCTATCCTCCTTGTCTACGGGACCAATGTTAAGAGAAGATAGGGGCTTGCGTATGAGCTGAACAGGCAGAGTTGGGGACCAATGAGATAGCTATAAAGGGCTATTATGACGAGAGCTGAAGCACCCAATCGTAGGGGATACACGACGTGACAAGATCATCGTTCTTACACCAATTTCGCTCACGTTTTATTGCTCCGATACACTCGATTGGCGAGATTGAAGCGTCCAGTGTAGAGATTCGATGGTGGGTAGAGTTGGAGTCTTATCGGTGCCTTATGCAGATACCCGCGGACATGGGAAGCTTCTGGAGAGCACCTACATATGTACATGCCTGTTATTTCCTATTTCCTCAAAAGAGCCGCCTCTGGTTGACTCCTTAACGTGCATGTGATGAACATGTGGGCTTGCCTTTTCAGGCATGCCGAGTGCGCGCTGATGCGGTGACGATACAACCACCTGGCTCTGATCAGGCGAAAGGGGGTATAGATACACCAGTCGTCATGAGCACAACATGCCTGAAAGGCATGGGTGTACCCTCATTTAATTGTAATAATGAAGAATGAAAATTGCCAAGGCATGGCTTAGTACCGATTGACGTTATTTACTTCTGAGCATACATGGTTGATCTCATTGATCAGCAGTCGTCTGTCTCATCAGCAACGATGATATCCGAGGTAAGGATGCAATTCTGGGGCCTTTCAGCTCATACATGTTCCGTCTACATATACCACATATACCGCCTATCTATATTATCTATATCAAACACAATTGGCATGATATCGGCCTTTTGTCAGGGACGGCAGCCCAATGAACCTATGCAACCCGGCCCCCACAATAAGTACATAGCTTCCGCTGGGCCTAGACTGGACTTTTCGGGCGGTGAAGCTGCTGACGACCATAACAAATGACTGGATGGGACGAGCGTCGAATGCGCTGATTGCACGAGGGAAGCTCATCCGCAGGCCAATCAAAGAAGCCGCCATTCGCCATTCAGAGGTGTCACAATAACTACCTATAATAACTATCTAAGTATCTATCCATGTACCTGGGGGAGATACCTAAGCCCCATTACATTACGCTCTACGCCATTGCCATGTCCTCCCCGATTCCCCAATCTACAAGTAGTGAATCGGTAGCAGAAGGAAGATAGTCGTCGCCGTCGTCGTTGTCGAACCGAAGGATCACATTCGCCCGGCGGCATCATGGCGGAACCCACCAACACCCCAATGCCAACGGCGCCGCCTACTCCTCGCTCGGCCTCACCTGCACCACCGCTGCCGTCGCTCACCTCTTCCCCAACCACGACGCGGATTCCCCAATGGCCGCACCCCCATTCCCAGACTCACTCCCGAGCGACATCGCTCACCGTGCCCCTCACAGCTCCGGTCCCAGGCCCGTTGTGCTGCACATCGGCGATCCGGTCAAATACAACCCGGAGACCTACGCCGAGTTCGCAGCCCTGTTCGACGTAGTGCGGCCTAGCGCAGAGGAGCGTGCTCGTCCCGCCTTCGTCGCCGCGCTCCGAGAGAGGAGATGGGGCGACTTCGCCGCCATCTTTCGTCCCTTCTGGGGCACGGGGGGTGAGATGGGCGATTGGGACGCCGAGCTGATCGACCTGCTCCCCGAGAGCGTGCGCGTGTTCGCGAGCGCGGGCGCCGGTTTTGATTGGGCTGATGTCAAGCTCCTCGGAGAAAAGGTACGCTATGAGTGGTGTGGTGGTGTGGTGTGGTGTGCTTCGGGGTATTCTGCCCCTCGGCAAATCGGAGTAGATGCCGGGCGAAGGGACACTATAGAAATTACCGCATACTAACTAACAATTGGGGCACAGGCATCATATATTGCAACTCGGGCCTGGCGGCAGGTGAGGCCGTCGCCGATTTTTCCGTAGCGCTCATCGTCGGGACCTTCCGCGCGCTACCGTACTGCATCGCCTCGGCGACCTCGCCGCCCTCCTTCCAAGCCGCCCACGAGCACGCGACAGCGCTGTCGCACAACCTGCGCGGGCACGTGCTCGGCCTCGTGGGCTTCGGCAACATCGGCCAGCAGATCGCGCACCGGTGCCTCGCGGCCTTCGGCATGGAGATCACGTACTACGATGTCGAACGCAAGAGCGGCACCGTCGAGGCCGGGCTCCGCGCGCGCTTCTGCACGACGCTCGAGTCGCTGATCCGCGGCGCCGACTGCGTCGTGCTGTGCGCGCCGTCGGGCGCGGGCCAGGTCATCAATGCGGAGAGTCTGCGGTGGTTCAAGCCTGGCGCGCGGCTCGTGAACGTGGCGAGGGGCGCGCTGGTGGACGAGGACGCACTTGCGGACGCGCTTGAGCAGGACCGGCTCGGCGGTGTTGCGCTTGACGTCCACGCCGACGAGCCGAGCGTCAGTGAGAGATTGAAGAAGTTTGCGGGTACTAAGGCCCTGCTTACGTGCCATAATGCCGGCGGCACGGTCGAGACCCATGTTGGGTTCGAGGAGCTTTGCATGCGGAATATCATAGCTGTGCTCAGCGGTCGCGAGGCGGTTAGCCCTGTGAATCTACAGTGGCTGAGATAATACCAACGAGACGCGGGGCGGTGACTAGAGCCACAAGGCGATGTTCTATTTGGGTGGGCTGGGGGACGATATGACACTATACATTAAATTTGCGAAGAGCAGGTGAACAAAACCCCATGCCATGTTCTTGATCTCATAATATCCGGTTTTCGAGGCAGGATTTGGCGAGCATTTGCACTTTTACACAAGAATGAGTACGAGTAACTGTTGAGGAGATGCATCAAAAATAGGAAAGAGAGTCAATGCAGAACAAGACGAACATGGACGCCAGGACGTCGCGAGGGCGCCTGACATCTTGTTTTACTTAATGGCAAGGCGAGCCGCAAGAGGCAGGAGACCCTGCATCATGCATACGAGAACCTAAAGAGAACGAACAAGTAAATGAAATCCGGTTTTTCTTGTCGCGACATATTAATTACCAGATCTTGGTGAGACTTCACATCCGTACTCATTGGTCGGGAGTTTTCGAACCTGACTACCAATATCTTGCTAGGTTGCATTGCGACTACTATCCTAGAGTTGGAACAATATCACAGCATAGACGCATCAACGTCCACTGGTTTCCACATCGCGCGTGTCTTCGCTTAATGCCATGTTACGCATTGTTGGCTGGTGGGCGTAGGTGCTTCTCGCCTCGCCTCAGCACTTTGCAAACTAGGTACCTAGTCTCCTTCCAATTCACGCCTCTTCGTACCTCTTAAATGCCAATAAATCCAACGCTGTATTTTCCCCGACTCTTGATTATAACCTGTGAAAAACCTAAGTCTCTAGTGTGGAAAAACGAAACAATGCCATCCTGCTCAAACGCCGTACTGCATGAATGTGTTGTGGTGACCGCATATCGCTAGTTTGAAAAGACGGTAAGAAAACAGCGCAAAGACCACCCACGCTTAAAAACAAAACAAAGCAAAACTCGATTTCCTTCGTGGTCTTGCTCGTATCATCATAGACATGTGATAGATACACGAGATGCCACCCGCAACCGCTCATAAGAGCTTACAGGTACATCAGTATCCAGCACATTACATGCTCTGCCTATATCCCGGCCCGCGAGCAGCCAGCCATTCGGCATCAACATCCGGACTCGGTGATCGATTCCGTCGCGAGGCGGACGACACGTCCCTACTGTGTCCATAATACGCGGGTATCGAGTCTTCCTCGTCTCGTTCTCGGCTGCTCTGTTCATTCGGACTTCGGACTCGGCTCGAACCCCTCGCTTGGCTGTGATCCTGGTGCGGCTGTGTGAAGAGACCCAGCGCGTCGGGCACGATGCCGCTCCCCGTATGCGTAGCTGGCGCCGGGCTGGCGGACTGCGAGGACGGGTTCGAGACGCCTGGTTCCATCGGGTGCGCGGGCGGCGCGTAGTATACGTGGATATGGTTCACGGGCTGTAGCTGCGATGACATGCCCTGTTGCTGCGGTTGCTGGAATTGCGGTGGCTGGTAGTAAGGCTGTGGTTGCGGCTGTTGCGGATTTTGCTGCTGCTGCTGCTGCTGCTGCTGTTGTTGTTTTTCGTTGGAATGGTAAGGTATGGGGACGATTCCGCCGACGACGAAGCGAGATTGCGCTCCTGACGAGGACGAGTCTGGGTTAGAGCCCGTTGGCATGGCCACATGCGAGTACGAAGGCTGCGATATGTGCGTTGGCCCTTCGTTTACTGTGTAGGACATCGAGGCAGGTTGCCCACCCGCAGGGCCCTGGTATTGCGCTGGCGGCGGAGCTTGTTGATTCTGCTGCAAGTGCACGTTTGGGGGTTGAAACTGAGGCTGCATTTGTGCCTGGGGATGATAGTGCTGTTGTTCCTGGTTGTAATAGTGATACTGCGGCTGTTGCTGCACCGGAACCGGCATCGCTGTCATCCCGTCGCTGCCAGATGAGTTGCGTCCCTTCGCCGCAGCCGCGGCTACGTTGGTTGTATGGTACGCCTTGCTCGATTTATCCTCCTTTTTGTTCTTCTTGTTGCGAGTGAAGCCGAGACCGAGCTTGCCTTTCGCCTTCCGACGTAGACAGAATAAAAGGAGGAGGAGGAGGATTAGTAGGCCTGCAATTCCGCCTATCACGCTACCAACAATGACTGGCGTGTTATTTGACCCATTCGAGTTACTCGAACCATTTGAGCCGCTTGCGCCATCTGAACCGTTGGAGCCCGAGGCAGGTGTTCCTGGCGAGGAGCCAGAGGTAGGGTTAGTTCCTACTGAGCCCGGATTACTCCCTCCAGTTTGATTGGGGCAGAAGCCGAACCAGGGTTGGCCTCGGTGGCAGATTTGGTGGGCGTGATTGTAGGCGTGGGTGTCGTGTGCGTCTTTGAGAAGATAGAGGCATCGATAACGAATTGGGGAACATCCAGAATGGAGATGACGGACGCTTTCTCAAAGCACTTGTACATAAAGCGCTCCGGTGAGCCCGTCCAAATATAAGTGCCACACGCCGGTTCTGTCGCTTCTTGACTGTGAAACCTTAGCTCAGATGTCCAATGGGTTCAGCCGAAAATCTAACGAGGGTATGTAGGACGAAAAGACATTAAAAAATCCCCGAGGCAAAGTGTTGAGACATACCAGCACCCTGTAGCGGCATCAAGGCTCGCGCATGAGCCGGCCTTGAAAGCCGAGAAATCGAGGCAGGCAGTGTAGAACGGCGAGATGGTGCCCGATGCGCAGGCGACCGCGTGGTCTGAATTGGTCGCACAGGTGAAGCCGTCGCCGCAAAGGACAGCAGAGGCTATATGCGAATCAGCTCTATTATTCTCAAGAAGTGGATTGTCGAGTTTCCGGTCGTGGTGATTACTTACACGATACTCCAGAGAACCAACCACATGTCTCAGAATTTGTCCAATCTGTTTTTGTCTTCTGACGCTTCAGTAGATCCAAAACGACTTCACCGTCACTTCGCACGCCAGGTGCAGGCGTAGGTATCGGCGTCCATCCAATTTGGCTGCTCTCCGTGATACGACCTGTTTCCTGGGCGGGTTGGACTGCTTCGCGGTTGACAGACCATCGCAGCCAAGCGGCATGCGTGCAACTCGAGGATGCGAGAAGCAATATCGCCAACTTCATGTTCCTGGTGATCATTCTTTTTTCTATTTTACGATGGCAACAATATCATTCCTCAAAAATTGATTGGGGGTCGTTCCCGTGAGTTGTCTTCGGTCGCGGGAGTGCCCGCACTCGTCTCGAAAGGTGTTACAGATTGCTTTGTGAACCTGGTGTGTAGTCAAAGATCCTGGGTTAGTCGAAAATGAAATATGCCTGAACCGGAGGGCGAAAAATGAAAGGGTATCAAAAAGCACGTCCTCGAAATTAAGTCGCAAGAATAAAAACAAAAAGAGTCATGTACTGAGAAAGAAGAGGAAGAGAGTGTGCAGACGAGAAGGCTTGGAGTTTCGGGTAGGTACAGCTTGGGTATTATGTGGTATTGATGCAACGAATAAACGCTACCTTGCACGCGCGTTGGTGGATTCCTGTACTTAGCTTGGCTGTGAACTGGTCGTACACCTACAGCTGGTACAAGATGCGGTATAACAGTGGACCAGGGGAAGCTTGTATAACTATGTATCATATTTCATATTGGTTGATGATGCATCTCTGTTTTAACAACTAGAAAGAAATAGGCAACTGGTCGTTGTGACCTATTGGTCCAAGTTTGAAGGCATCATGAGCTGCCTAGACGTGGCGTGGCGTGGCGTGGCCCATGCGATGAGTCAAACTACATGTACGATACTGTTTATGTTTCCCAGGGTAGCAGTACAAGGGCTATTATCGATATTTGGGCAATTGACTGACAGGTAGTATCTCGCTCGGAACCATCATATCCGACCGTGGCTATGTTTTTGCTTCAACAATGACATGCCATTTTCTGCATCGACACACCCTTAACTCGGCATCAATCACGCTGGCGTTCCCCTTGTACACGTGCAACTAGACAGAGTAAAACTCACGAAAAAATTGTAGTCGGTGAAACAATACGTTCGCATACTCCACATACTTCCCCCGAGTTTACCATCTCACCGGCGATGGCCAGTTGTTTCCACATCGACGAAGCGCCGGCACATTCAACAACGACCCACCCTCGGCGCCAAGCCTCCAACCGGTCCAATTAAAGACGGCTCGAAGCGCCGTTTTGGATCTTTGCCGGGGTGCGTAATGTCTCGGAAGTAGCACTTACCAACCAATCAATTTGGGGGCCTCTGGACCCCCAGTCAGCTGCGGTTCGGCACTGGGCAATGAGCTGAAACATGCTAAGCTAGCGAATATTCTACCTACCTTAGTTAACAACGCAATCCGCTGACGTAGCACATCGAAGAACTGTTACAGTAGAAGAGCTCGCGATAGTCGCTTTTTTTATGCGAGCTAAGATTAATAAGTTCAGACTCTTTGTTTCAATGATAATATGTCATTTGCGCTCAGAGATACCTGACAGAACTCAAATTGAATGGAATAGAATTCATTTGCACTGTAAGTATCTGCGCCTATTAAACACACCCGATATTGACATCCGGCGAGGGCCTTTCTACTATCCAACAAGGTATACACAATTTGTGGTCCCCAGTGTTTAAAAAAAAAAAAAAAAAAAGCTCGAGTTCTATATTGAGTATAAGAAATCCCTAAGTGCACATATACACTTTACGGCTTCGTAAACTGGTCGAAGAAATCCATGATGATCTGTGACGCTTGGATGTGTGTCGGACCTTGAGGCACAGAAATCTGTGAGAAGTTGATTTCGGTCGAAGCCCAGCAGTGCCCTATCATTGATGTTAGCCATATATCAGTAGAAACCCTACGAATAGTGAGATGCGTATTGACTTGCCCATGTCATCAACTTTCCAATGCTGCAGAACACCTTCAGTGTTGGCACATGTCCACGTCGTATGGTGCACATCCCCATCAAAACTGTCCTCGACATTCGAAGACGTGCAGGCGTTCCTTTCCGCCCACCACCCCAACCACGTCGGGATAGCGGGTTCAATGCCGCCCTCGCCCTCGCCGCCGTCGTAGTAGACGCTATGGTCATCTCCACCATGGATCTCCAGCACTGGAAGCGGGCTTCGGGACGGCTTGCACCCCTCGACACCGGCGTTGTCGGTATAGTAAGCCCCGGATGCTGGCGCAAAAGCGGCGAATTCTGCGCCGACATCGCTACACGCGATCACATTGACGAACCCCCGCCGTTGGAAATCCTAATTTTGTGAGGTTAGCCTAGAGAAGATGACTTTGCTGATTTGAGAATGCTAAACACATCGCTGCGGAAGAGCCGGGTTACTTACCCAGTCGCGTAGATGCGGGTATCATCGACGCAGTACTCAGCCCGAAGCTCGGTTAATAGGTCAGTAACGAACTGGAGATCTTCTGTAACGGAAACCTGAGAGTAGTTCGCTCCAGCCCATGCGCCCTAGTTCGAAGTTAGCTTTTCTTCACCGTCCGCTGTCGTGTATGAGTCTAGAAGACTTACCCCTATGCCATCGGGATACACCATGATTTTCTATAACAAGTCGTTAGTCCTTTACTTAAACTTGAAAATTCTGAAGGGTGACCACATACATTCGCGCTGAAACGGCTTTCGCTCATCTTAGTGTCGACCTCGAAGAACAGGCCGATGCTGCTTGAGCCGTGGAAGCCAAGAACAGTCGGATACGCCTTAGTGCTATCATAGCCCGCCGGCAGATGGATTGAGTATTTTCTATCTCGTCCACTACTGGTCAAGCCATGATACGTCGTGAGGCCGGGCAGATGAAATTTGCCACAGCCCGTCGTAGCACGTGCCGCCACGGGCACAGCAAGAGCCGGGGCTACCGACGCAGCCAGGACTGAGATAAAGTAAAGAAGCTGCATCGTCACAAAGAGTCGCAGAGCGGCCTTTCACTATCCCTCTTTACGTTGTCGGGGCAGGAAGGCAAGAAGCCTTCTCAGAGAGAAATGCATCATCGATCTCTTTTAATTGCATGGCAAGGCGAATGTAAAGCAGGCGACCCCCTATCATAATACCCAATAAACCCCGTGACCTTCCTAATCAAGGGATTCGCATATATATAAGTGATCTGATGATCCTGGTTGGCTGATCGCCGGAAATTTCGCCAAGCAGTCATGCCAGATCCAGTCTAGCTCTGAGGCGAATGTTTAAACAGGGTTGCAGTCCATTATCCAATCTGGCCGATTACCACCCACGTAAGCACAAAACAGGAGCCGCGCTTGAAAAGACTGGCAAGCTGGTTTTCTTGATATCCCAATGACTGGAAGCTATATCAAAATGGTATTTTGCAATAAAGAGAAATGCTGAACTCCTATTAAGACAAGGGCTTGTGTTCAACTGCCTTGAATTTGGAGTTTAATTCAGCTAATAATGTTATGGGAGTTTCTAGAGGCTCTGGTTTCCTTATTCTGACTTCAGTGTAACCTCGCCCATGTCAATTTATAGACGAATTCTAAGACCTTTGCCGGGGGTATGGCTTATTAAGCCAATATGCCTATGTCTCAGCCCACGAAAATGATCTGAGTGATATGGGCTGGACCGTGTGAAACCTGTACGTGAAATTTCCTACAATTATGGAAAACTTCTTGACTTATAAGACAATAGCGCCAAGAGTTAGGTAGCGCTGCTGTAATACAACATATCAAGCAAATTCATAACACCAACAGGAGGCCATTAAAGTCAAATGCTGAAACTATTCATAGTCAATTTAACATCAAGGTATCCAGACCATTAAAAATATGATTAAGGTACCGTAATGGCATTAAGGAAAAATGGGCTTATAGGAATCAAGGGTTATTTACGTATCTTAAAGGGTGGGGGACTAAAGGGATAAAACACCATAACTTAGCTACACGCTGCACAAGGTTCTATATCTTTTTTCAATTCATTGCTCAGAGTTCTAGTTACATAGTTCTTTAAATACCGGAGCCAACAAGCCTAACTTATGATGTGTAGTAGCCAGATTATCTCCTAGGCCAGAGGTTCGGAGCACATGGGCCGATTCAATGTCCTAATAGAGCATGAATAACGGAATAGAAGGCCCACAACAATAACAAGGAGATAATAAGTAGAAGAAGTATATCTAGTAGGACTGTCTCACTGTTAAATAAGTTGGTAATTAATGAAATGGAAGGTGTACGAGAGTACTATTCAGCTATTTAATTATTGTACAGTCGGCGGGCAGTCCTGTTTCTAAACACCGCGGATGCCTTACGCCTTTACACAGGATTTATGGTAACTTCTTGACCTAATATACTTTCAACCGCAATCAACATTGCTTTTATCTATAACATAAACTTGACTAGGCTATAAGACTATGCGAAAATCTCTAAGTAGAGAAACTTTCTGGGAAATGGCCTATGGAGAGAGCTCTGGGAGGCATGCATCATAAGGTAGCTAAACTGCTCGATATGGTTGATAGTCAAGAAGACAATGTAGATACTAATTATAGTGATCAATCTCCTCGACATGGCCAAAGCCAAAGACCTAATTTATATCTCTATTGCACGTTATTAATACAAAATATATTGTCGACTCCTTTGTCTAAAGTTTGTTTTTACGGGCCGAAACCCACAGTCCTTGGCCCTTCGCAAACTCGGTGCCTTTGCTATCCTTAATGTCAAAGTCCAATACAAGTTTCCTCCCTTCAGCTTTGGTGAGGGTCGCAGTTGCCATCACCACTTGTGGGGTGGGTATCGGTTTCATGAACTTGACATTCAGAGTGGCGGTGAAAATAAGGCCCACCTCCGTTAAATTCAATATGCTGGCTGGGATTGTTGCGCCCTTGGCTATCATCTCACGCATGACCTCGGTGTTGCAGGAAAGAAGACTGCCCATGGCCTCGTCGACTAGGGCTACTATCATTCCCCCGTGAGCAATCTTATTATAGCCATTGATACCAGGGCGGAGATCGACAAGTAGCGATAAAGTGTTGATTAAAAATCGTGGTCCCTCATTTGTTGAAAGCGTGGGCGCCAACGTCATTTGCGTTGGATCGGAAAAGGGAGACTGGTAGAAACCAAGATACTCAGGGATCGTATTATCCGTCTTAAGGGTTATCTTGAAAAGTTGATCCTGTGATGGCCCGTCCGGTACGCGAGATTGGGGTATGAACCTGACAACGCCAGGCTTCTGGAGTAGTGCGGCGCACCATGGAATCGATTCAAAGGACGACATATTGAATGTGTTTGATGGGATCGTTTGAAAGTTGTTAAGATGATGGATAGTTTATATGATCAATAACGAAATGTAGGATAAATGGATAATTATGTCATTGGTTTCATAAACTCCAACAATATCTAGAATATCTTAGGTACTAAGTTCGTAGCGTGGGACTAAATGGTAACCTCGGTAACCGCGGATTATATGGTCGCCACGCGCTGCCCGAATTGGGATTCCGAGCACGCTAAGGGCTTAAGGGCGAGCGTCGTTAGTAATGACCCGTTACGTAGTATACTGCCTGATCGTCCGGATAGCTATCCAGAAGCAAGGCCTTTTATATAGTGTACTCCGCTTGATAGGCAGTTACAAGGGCCTAGTCAAATATATGATACCTTCGGATTAAGTGTCATTTTATCCGAATAGCGAGATTAGAGCGACAGTGTTGACCAAGTTGCAGTTGATGTTACACGTACCTCGCCTACAGCTTCAGCCCTCGGCAATTTGTACCATTTTGAGCTATATTGGCTACACAGGCCAACGGAGGTCCGTTGGGGTAGTCCGATATTTCGTGTATGTATAGGCTAGTCAGGTCCCGAGTTCTCTGCTAGGAATATAGAGAGTAAGAGGTCCTTTGACGCCATAGCCAATTATTAGATGTGAAGGAATGAAGCTATTCCCAAGCCCTCAATCAGAGCCCTTGTAACAGTTGACAGCTCCTGGGCATAAAATGCTACCCAGTTGATCCCGTTCCTAGTTAGAAAAATAGTAGATCGCCATGATGTTTTGCAATTAGCGTTCCTGTTCACAGCAAGCGGATAGTAGTAATTATTTTTTGGCAGGTGTTTAATTGCGCTTTGTATAGGCTTCAGAGATTCAACGCGACAAATAATACGTCTCACGTAAGATGTGAATTGCTCAACTACGAGAGTCTCAAGATGGATATTCCTGAGCCTGAAGACATCACTAACACTATACCTGTACAGAGACCTCTATCCCGGGCTGTGGTAGTGTTAAAGGCGGCAGTTCTGGGGTCTTTGATGCTAGTTTGAGAAGGAAACGACTATCTAGATAGGTACGTAGCAGTTCTTGTCAACGATAGGATGTACTCAATATTACAATATGTTATGACACTATATCCATCATTCTAGTTTTAAGCTCATTTTAGACACTGCTTGCTAAGTGTCAACTTCAGACGACTTCTATTACCACTTTCAGCAATTCACGTCCGTCATATACCTATTATTTCGTGCCTCACAACAAGTCTAGTGTCAATTGCCCTTCTAGATCGTGTATCATTTTTAGTATAATATTTTAAGAATCCGATTCTATAAGGTACCGGTTACCATGGCAAGAAAACAAAAAGACGAGCAGAGATACAACTCAAGTTAAAAAAATAGCAAGATGCTTTCTAACGTAGACATGGGGAAAATGAAGAAAAAAACTCCCCGGGAAAGGCTCGAACTTTCAACCTCCTGATTAACAGTCACTATAATATTGTTAGACACTAGTTATCGTGCATCCATTTGAAATGCAACTTACGACGCGCTAGCCAATTGCGCCACCGAGGACTGGTGTTGTTAGACATTATCCCCACATAATGGTGAGTCCCCTAAGCCTATCTTATGATCATGGGCCGCCTCGTGAGGCTTTAGAGCTTCATTGTATTGTACACACACATAGATATAAAGACTCTCTATGAAGGTAGGTCTTGGGACCCTCGTACAGCAACAAGTATCTGCTGCGTACCCTAAGTATAGGGACCTGGGTATACCAGCTTAAATATTTGCTGTAGTTCGTTATTGGGTTATTTGGCAGTTTCGGTCCGATATTTTAACAGGACCAAGATGCATACCTTCGTCCCCACAGACTTCCGACTGCGTTGCTGGGGCCTCAATGTCGATAGACTCATATATTTGGCAAAAGGAGGTGACGGGTCTAAGGGTCCAACTTTGAGAACCATCCTCCTCTTCCAGAAGCTTGGCCGGTCAAGTAGTCCTCAGCAACCTTTAGCACCTCAATTCGCTCAATTTTGAACGCCACTAGGTTCGAGGCTTGATCAACCACCTAGTGTCGAACAATAATATTATAAGATATAAACAAAGGGACTTTCTTCCTCGCATTTAATGCTAGTCACCGAGATTCGCTTGAAGGTGTCCTCTTGTCTCAATAAGCGCCATATGAGTACTGTGCTCCTTATTACAATCCTCATGGTCAAGACAACGCCGTAAACTAGTGACAGCTTTCTAATAAGGTACGAGTCCTACACTATACAAGTGTAGATCGCCAGTGTCACATGATATTAAATCTTTAATCACTACAACCAACCCGCCTTGGTCTGTTTCATTGAATTCTGAAGTACGCCTATAATACATATACACAATAAACCGAACTCGAAACTTACCCCATCCCCTGCGGATGAAGGGCTGCCCCAAGAACATAAGTCGTAGACCGAAAGTAGTCCTGCATCCTCCCCATGACGATTGGGTTCGAAACCATCGTGGGAGGATATGCCCAGGCTGACTCAAAAAATCCCGAGTCGGGCCTTGTGATAGGGTGGTGATGCCAGACTTTGTCGACTTCGAGCTTAAGCCGAATGATATGGCCGAGTCACGTTGGCTATAGTGACTGTGGCTTCGGCATCGGCACTCTCTGGGCGCATGTTCGATCACATCTGGTTCTGGCTCTGGTTCTGGCTCGGTTTGAATACTAGCGTCGACGTAGTTGGGCCTATTATGTACGACTTGTGTTGATTGTCTTTGCCAAGTGTTACTCTCTTCTTTTCTTCTGTGATCATAATCGCTTGTCGCAGTGTATCGAGGGCTAAAATGGGTCGGTATAGTGGCATTAGGCAGAGGCGTTGGCTGTTCTTTCAACACTTCAAGTTCTTGATAGATAGTAGTGTCAATGCTCCGCGGACGGATTGGAGATGTCCTCCCCTGCCATCGGACGGCAACAGGAACAGCTGGGCCAAGACGAGGCTTATCTAGTGAAGCTGTTCGATTATGGCTTAAAAGGGGCCTTAGTTGCCTCCTAGTCATGGCTTTTTCTCTCGATAGGGTTGCTGGGAGTGTGGTAGATCGTGGACGCTCCGAGTTTTGTTCGAAGTCTCTACCTCTGCTCAAGCTTCGATAGTGGGTAGACGATGGACTACCATCATGGACTGTGAGGGCTCGTCGAAGTTGTTTGAGTGGGCTAGGACCGTCATTCCTTATCTCTCCATTCTTGTCAGAAGCCCAGAACGCGTTGTCGCTCAATAGTATTACTTGAAGTGTGGCAAAATCTCTGGTAGTGCCATCTGATGGGAACAGCCATTCTTGCAGCTGCGCTGGAAGCCCGTATGATCCTTTAATGAACCACATGTTAGTCTTGCCGGTATATCTATCCACTGGGAATATCGTGACTCACGTTGTTTATATTCCCCCAAGTCGGTTTTCCAGCATATATAGTGTGCACCTGATGTGCCCAAGGCCGTCACGACGAGTTCAGCAATATCCTCATCTCCACCAACGCCATTCGTCGTAGAGTCAAAGACGTCTTTGAGCATTTCGGTGCTTCGTGAATATTTGATGTTGCATTCATAACGGGTTGTCATTTCGGAGCGGGAAAGGCATTTCAAAGATGTAACCCAGGGTTGTGGGCAAGAAAATCAATGAAGATCGTAGTATGCGCTATCGGAGATATTTGGTGCAACTCTTAAAGTCGAAAATGATAACGGTCAACTCCGATTCGATTGTCGTTATGTTTATGTGCTGCATGAATTGTGGACGTCCCAAGGAGGTGAACATGAAACACTCTAAAAGCTTGACAACAGCTGATATCAGCCCAGATCTCATACAGGACCTTCCCCAATTTTCGAGACACCCCATGAAACTTAACCCCTTAGATATGTTCTAGAAGGTCAATAAATCGTCACATAGTTTTCTTGTTGTCACATTGACCAGTACTGGTTATGGCGCTTAGATAATCAAGACAGATAGTGACCTGAAGGTCAACAAAGCCAATGCTAAGCGTAGATAGGTTGGCTGATTACATTACAAGCCTACTCTAATTAGGTGCATGGGGAACCTAGAGCAAAACAACTCAGTAAATACTTCAAGTACAGCACTTCAAACTAAGTACTGGCACAAGAATAGGCGATATGGACATTATAATGATAGGTAATTTAATTACGAGAGTTATCAAGACTGTCTAGCTTCGCCCAATCACTGGGGCCTCCCCATTATACTGTCGAATATTCTAAGATATCATGGCTAGGGCTGTCTTCGACATAAGGCTTCTTGTATTGCGATATCCGACAATCTTGAGGGGTAATGTCGGATGAATTATCGTTGTCGATACTCGTCGCGGCAACTGAAGCAGCTTCGTCTATTTTCTTGTCTGCCGACCAGAATGAGAAGCTATCCGAGTTGGCACTTGAAGATGCCGCTCTTGGTTTGGGATGGGTGGGCTGCCCGTGAAGATTCGTAGCCGGATCGGCATTGAGATTTAGTTTCTCTATGCTGAGATGCGAGTTACTTATGTCGGCGTCGCCTGTTTCAATCGGATCATCCGCAGGGCCGTGCTTGGTAATGTTGACTGGCCAGGTTGTTGACTTTGCTCCTCACCCTGTAGAAAGCCATTGGCCTCTTCTTCCTGTCTCTCCGACTGTTCTTTATGCTGCTTCATCATCTGATCCAACGTCTGTGCTTGACTAGGGTCAGGTTCGGGTTTACGCTCCTTCTTTTCTCGTCGGGTTAGCTCAACCTCGAGGACTCTCGTGCCCATGGAACTTTGGTGATCAATCCGTCATCATCGCGGTCAAAGTACAGTGCCCACACTCCTGGATAGTCTTCTACCGCTACGAAGCCCTCCCAGCCTTCTAAAGTCATGCGCCGGTCCTGCCGTGTGCAGTCAAATGGCCCGGTGAGATGCTCTTGTGCGTCGGTTCGAAGACCGTATTTGACCTCGTACGTGTTTTTGTCGACGTAGATCCAATTTAACATGGGAGGATCATCGGCGATTGTACTGACCAAGCCTTCATATGAAGTGCCTGGATATGGCAAGAAGTATCCTGAGAATGGATATCCGTCGTCTGCAGGTTCCGGCTCTTCGTCGTGTGACGCCGCAGGCGTAGTTGTGATCCATAGCTAAAAGTTCGCAGACAGTTAGTCTTGCAACTAGATGTGGCTTTCATAGGGGAGGTCTACCTTATTGTCTTTCAAGACAACGAGTTTCCCGTCGATATCACGACTCCTAATTGACTGTTTAACACAAGACACAACCAAATTACATCGGCGAGCGCGATGCTCTTCGCGCTTATTTTTGGATTGGCTTTGGCGGATTGCCTCTTGGGTCCCGAGTAATGCTGGGCAGATGCTCAACGCCAGAAGCATAGGCATTGCCATGGTGGCTTCTTGAGCAACTTGTTCTAGAGATTTCCCTTGGCACGCTTCCTTTAGGGCTGTTTGAACCTCCTCTTTACGAAGAGCTTCACCTAAAATATCGCTGATAGTCTTGTTGTAAAGAGTAGAATTTTGTGTAGGTTGTTCAGATGACATGGGATTCAACAATTTTCGATTGGCAACGAGATAAATTGAAGAAGCACCGAGTCGCAAAGTCACATCATAAGCATAGTATTTGGTGAACAGGTTGTACAAGTCACCAAACACTAAGCAGTGTTTCAATGCCAAGCATTACCATGGGAGATATACTGCTACCAAGGATATCCATGCTAGGGGATGCAGCATCTGCAGTACGTGGCGATAGAATCCGATTCACTGCTTGTCCGTGCTTAAGCGATCTGACAGTCCGCGCGTTAATCTCCGACGGATCATGCCATTCTCAGATCAGAAACCGGGGCGGCAGCGGTACGGCAAGGGTTCCAAGGATCCCCAGTGTTTGAGGCTGTCAACGCTTTGATCTCTGAGCCGAGAAGCCCGGCAAACATGGAGATCGACGCGAACGAGGTTACCCCTGATAACTCTCACTCAGCTACTCCTCGCTGCATGCATCGTCCCATATATCGAACGAGAAATGTTGGATTGGGACACGGGGATTGCTTTTGTGTCACGAATGAGCTTCACGAATATAGTGGAGCTGTCATACCGAAGAAATGGTCTCATCGGGTAAAGGAACTATGAAGATTCGCTCATGATTTAAACATCGCGGAAGCCCACAATTTGGAGAAAGTCAATCACCATCATCATCACCATCAACAACAGCCCGCAACCCACCCTCTTCAGCTAGCCTGACTCTTGAGAAATCGCAGAGCGATATTCCATCTAGACGATCTTAACTTTTGCTAATACCTAATCTTGCATCTCATCACAAACCTCAAGCCCTCAATCTAGCACAATGTCGACCCAGACTGCGTGAGTGATGACTCTCCGCCCATGTAATGGAAATTCTAACAACGGTATCTCAGTCCCACCACTATCCCCAAGACCACCAATGTCTACAACAGCGACTCAGACTCAGACGGACAAGCCCGAGGCGGCCGTCGTCCTCAGAACAACTCTTTGACTCTGCCGCAACTGCCCACCTCATCTGGTCTATCCCAACCAGCCGGTAAGTCATCTACAACCATCACGGCACCGGATTCCTGCTGGAACTCTTTCTAACCCTCAACCCTCGCACAGGTCAATTGCTCAAGGGCGCTACCGACGAACATGGCAACCCGAAGTCCGCTGCTCTGCTAGTCGGTATCAAGCTGGATCTAGAGGCCGAAGTGCATTTGACTGCTAGGGTCCGCGGTGATATTTGTATTGGCTTGTATTAGCCATGGAGGAGTGCCAATTCGGTGTAAGAGTGTATGATGTATGTTCACAGATGGGAAAAGTTAAGACTCTCAGGGTGGTTGCAAGCTAGATTCCAGGGCTGGCCTTTATATACCCCGTACTTCTGTCTACGAGAAGTGGAATACAAAACCACTCATCGGCTACCATTCGAACCGAAACCATTAGATCTGGTATCATCTTCTGTGATATTGCCTTGTATAGTTCCTATGCGTATGAAAACTGATGATAATCTCACATGTACTCAGACACGTGTCCAAGGGACTATAGGTATGTTACAGCTTCAACACTAGCCACTCGCCCGATTTCTTCGCATCGCCCTGCTGCATTCGGCCTAGTACGCCGCGGATAGCACCCTGCATTTCGTTCCCGTCGTGCCACTTTTTCCCGCCCGCATATGCCGTAATAACCCGTCTGGACCGAGACGCAAACAAGGTTCACCCCGGGCGCGACGTGGATGTTTCCACTTTTGTATTAGGAGTGCAAGTACAAGCGAAAGCTGGATCCGAAGAGGAAGAGCGCGCTGCATCGTTGTCGTCTGGTAGAAGTGCGACGGCTTTTGCGGAGTGCCATACACACCTTCTATCTGGGGTAGGGGAGGACGAAGACGTCCCCTTTCCACCCGAGGCGGAAGTAAGTGCGGCTTCCACATTGCGCGCTTCGATAAAAGATCCTTCGTTGTCGACGAAATATGAGATCTCAAAATGCGACGGATGGCGCAGTTTTAGGTCTTGGATTTGGAGTGCTAGGGAGGGAGCTGGTTGACCGTCCGTCTGCTTTTGATTGCCTTTTGGATCTATACTAGGAGTCCTACCATCTCCGCCCCAGAATCTAAACCAATTCTTTGGTTTCCCTTTTAATGGGGGATCCTGCTCGCGACCGAGTGCGTCGACGCCGGAGCGATTAGCCCACAGAATTGACACTCGTGGTCGGCTGTCCTTAGAATCACTTGGGTCTTGGCCGTCAAGGACTTTATGTGCAATCTGCAGCGCCGGCGCAATACCAGTTCCACCAGCTAGGAACACTACATCCCTCTGATCTCCAACCTCAGTGCAACTATCATAACCACTGTAGTTGCCCAATCGGCGGGGAATATCGAATCCTAGATGCGGGCCACGCAGCCAGACAGTATCGCCCACTCGCTGTCTTGACAGGTAGTTTGACATTTCGCCACCATCCTTTGCGGATTAGAATACGGAGGTCGGCCTGCTCTTCTTGCTCCTCATGGCTGAGCTTGTTCATGCTGCCATTTTTACGAAGATCCCTTTCTCCTGCAGCCGACGAGCTTGCCGCGTAGGCAAAGGGCAGGGGGGGTGTAATGCCTCGCCAATCTGTAATTGAGGCTGTTTGATCTCGACAGACCAAAGGCCATGATGCCTTGCCTCTTGAATACGGGCCGATAGAAACCCTATCGGTTTCCCCTCTACGCGTTCGGAATCAAGCTCTTCAGGGCCTACCCACGCGCTAGGGCGAAGCGTAATGATGAATGCTGTAGGGGACACCTGCTCCCGCTCAGTGATTGTAAAGCGGTGAATGTAGATGTGTTGATCACATCATCATCCAGAGACGCAGACTGGCGTCGTATAGATATGCCGTCCCTGCCGAGGCGGCAAATATCAGTGCTAGAAGTGTCCATTGCGGGCCTTGGGACTGCACATTTCGAGTCTGAGTAGAAGCAGAAGTGTGAGTAGCGGCCGATGGTGTAGCCTCGGACGGAGATGTGTCGCCTTGGTCAGGACCCTTGAGCTGGAGAAGGTACGGCTCAAAGATGTGTTTATATGTAGCTGCCTCAATAGTGCGCGACTTTATCATAAGGGAGGGGATAAGAAACGGAGGTTTGAATACCCCGTGAGGGCCCCCCTAATCGGCCGAGCCATCTCATTGCATTGTTGTGTACTGAGATCAATTCGATAAGAGAATCCTCATCATCCTGAAATTTATGGATGCTTAATCTTGTTTGCAAGCTAAAGAGTTGCCAGGTGATATCCAGCCGTCAATTTTGTTTATGCAGCTGGCGAGCCGTTCGTCACTGGCAGGGATGCAGCATCGACCATTCTATTATAACACCTTAAAAGTTGGAGAGTGAAGACATTTCTACTATTAGCACAAGTATATACAACAACGGCCAACCAGAACGGCTGTTCCCGATACCGCAAACCTAAGAGTAGAAGGCGCAGTCGTTTTACGGCGATGCCTATACCGAACCATCTCCCCGTTTGTTTAATTGCTCCACGGAGGTGGTCTGTGATGACATTTCCGTTGATGATTGTTTCTTGAATCACTCCCTCGACATGTTTGGGTTCGATTCTGGCATACCAGACGCCATGACCAGCCAGCGGGTGGGGTTGCCAGCATGTTTTTGAAGGCGGGCGGTAGGTAGATGATGATATTTCCGGCAAACTTATGCCCGCCAATGTGACTAACCAGGCCGACCCGTGCCGTGGGCGGGTTTTCTCCGCCGTACCAGATAGGGCTGGCGTAGAGACGCCTTCGTCAAGGAGGACCCTGAAGGACCTCCACTCCGGCTTGCGGGAGCTGTCTCTCGAATTCGGCCTGGAGTACGGGGCCCATCACACCACAGCGCATATCTCTGCCGCCATGTCCGCATATCAGAACTAGCACGTCATCTACGTCGCGGACGCCAGATAGCACATGACGATAGGCATCTTTTCTTAGGAGCCGGTCTTTATGTATTTGGGGCAGGCCATCATTCATGGGGTGCAGCTTTCAGCAGCAAATAACCCTTTACTAAAGCTTCCACAGAATCAAAGAGACTCTGGGGAGGAAGGGCACGTATTTGAAACTCGGTAGCAGATAGGCAGATGCGGTCTGGATCTCAGGTCGTCGGGATATTGAGGCGGGAAAGAAGTATTGGAAACGAAGACGTTGTGGAAAGGCTACGGGCATGCACTTACCGTCAGCGACATCTCTCTAGCTACATGGGACATCGCCGAGTTCTGGGATAACGATGGCCAGACAGCGTAGGCATATGCCAATTGGACAGTAGACTCACGTCACTGTAGGTGCCGCCTCGGCCGATCAATTCTTTCAGGTCGGCGGCAAGGTTATCGCCGCTGTTATCCTCTTCTATGCGCGACGACCAGTCGTTCCTCCCAGTACAAATGAGCACTTGTTCAGCATAATTAGGTACTAAGCCGTTCAACCGCCCCTCGTAGTCTATTGGAAGGCCTTGTGGCATCTCCGGGGTGTCGGCGCATTCGCAAGTCGGAGACGGACATCGCGGGACCGTGTTCAAGAACCTGGAACGCGTTTGTGCGGCAGAAGAGAGATGTGGTCGTCCGGATCTAGGTTTCCGCCCCGGAACGGTCCGAGCTAACAATCGCAATGACATTTTATACAAACCGTCTTCATGGAGTAGGTAGGTATCTAGGAAGGCAAACCGAGTAGTGATTCCAGGGAATCGCAAGCGCGCGGCTTCTATATATACCTATCAACCTTGGCTTTAATCTATTAATCGAGCATCGTAGCTCCGAGTTATGACGTCGTAAAGCCGAGAGGCGGTGTTCTTATCTGGGCGGGGCTTCCCAGGTCCACCCGGGGATAAGCTTTTTCTTGATTAGAATTTACTCATTATTTACATAGTATGTAAATATCACGATGTAAGTCCCCGTTACATACGTAAGTGCCTAGCTGCCCGTCACCGAAATAGGCTTTCCTAACTGCGTTGCTTGATTGAAAAAACAATATGTTACAAATTAGATTATATCGTAATGTGTAAATTCTACGTTGATCGAAGATTATTTTTAGGTTTGATTTGTTGATTTGACTATATTCGGTTTCTGGACCTTCTGCTGTATTACATCCATCACAATGTGCCACTCATTCTCCAGACCCCCTGGGCTATCCGTGTCTGTCATCCCGTCTCCTATCTTTGAGATCATAGGCGCCAATGATAGCTGCGAACATATAATTCAGCGCTGGGCCAAGAAGAACTTGCATAAGGTGGGAAGCCGTGATTTTGACCGGGTCTTCGGAGAAAGCTAGAATGACCGCAGAGATAGCCGTGCCAAAGGACACCGCTAAAACGAGCAGAAAGATGACGACGAGGGGATGTTTGATTCTCCAAAGAGCGGTTTGAGGCCGAGGTATACGGACAAAAGGGCATTGAACAGAGAACCGAACCCTCAAGGATCCGCTTCAATCGCTCGGTGGTGGCCAAGAGCGTGAGCCAGGGCAGCGTGAAGCTAGGGAGCAGCAATACAACAGTCAGGGGCCACATATAACTGCCATCAGCTTCTGTCGAATCCATACCAAGCTAAGATAGCTATTAGCGAGAGGGTCGTTACTTGTGTAAGATTCGGCGCCAGACGTGCCGATGGGCAAAATGACCGTGGGATACTTGGTCTGTTTCTCTCGTAGGGGCGATCAACTTACGTTTGGTGCATTTGAATCGATGTGCGCCTACGCTCTGGGCTAAGAGCAATGATATATTGGATGTGGCTTTGAGCTGGTAGTTCACTTGTTCGAAGACGCTCCGGTATACACAAAAGGAAGTGCAAAGTCGAAGCTAATGGAGCTGAGGAAAGAAGGTAGTTATAGCATTTAGAATTGTTTCATTGCAGAGGTCGATGGAGGGAGTCGAGGTCATCGACCACTATCTAGAATTGGTAACATTCACGATGGAGTACGGCATGGCTCAAGGTTAGGAATATTGCAACGCTTACGCACTTGGACTTGTCTAACATGTCGTTGAAGTTAGGAATTGTGGCTAACGCTTACTTTCTGGACATGCTACTCAAGTTAGGGATCGTGGTTAACCATCCCAATTTTATTCCTAAATTCAATGTCATGGAAACTCTCTCCCCGTATCGGCGCCCTCGGAGAGATACCCTGTGATGACGCGACCTAGCTTGATGCAGGTTCTTGCGCGCAGAGATCGTATCATGCTTAAGGGAATCGTCAATTGGGCAGGAGTCGGGGACAGGACGGTGAGGTCGTGAAAAGTTTCAACCAATCGGTGGGCTACCTTTGGGTCGATATCCTAAATAAGTATCCTCATTTGTACATACAGAAATCCTAAGCAGATTCGAGGGTAGGTTAGACTGGTTTTCTTCAGCTGATTTCTTGCAGGACTTCTGGGTATAAATCTAACCAAAGGTGGATAGTTACAGATGGAAATAGCTAGCTTCGACATAGGCATCCCAGCACACCCCCAGGAGAATCCGACGCGAGGGCGGATCTTCTATATGCCAAGGTACTTGTTTGCCAGCCTAGAGGTTCAGCTATACACCCACGCACACCTATGCATCTTTAACCACCTCTAATCATCGTCAAAACACTTCGCATTTGCTACTTCCATTAGAATCCTGTTATTTTGGGCTTCGTCGCATCTCCAGCTATTGAACGCAATTTTTACGTTAAAATACTTATCTATGGTGACTTGACGCGATCACTACCACCGACCAGACTGCAAAGATGTGCAGGGACGCTTCTAAACCTGGCTACCTAGTTTTATCTCGTAAATCAGACCCGCCCTGCAAGTACTTTGCTTTAGTGCCCTTTTTAGTGGACGAATAGAGAGCAACAGAACATTCCTAATGACGTTGGAAACTTCACATCGACATTTTGACCTTCACATTACCCCGTCCAAACGACTGTCGTGGCGCAGGGGGAGCGCTTATCCAGTGGCTCTTAGCCGGGTATCTACATGATCATGTCTAATTGTCGCGCGGCCTCTCTATCGGCCGGATTCCTAAATTTCCTCCAAGGAAGTCGGCCGGTATAGGAATATGCTCAAATACTAAGTTGATAGCACCTCGCTCGTCGTTACAATCGTCCTAGACGTCGTTTTCATCACAGAAATTGTTCATCATAATCTTTCATCGGCGTCGTCGCCGCGAATTCAGGTTGACACCAGATAGGCTTCCTCTTCCTCTACACCGCCAGAAAGCGAGTGCTTTTCACAATGTCTGGGTGCAAAGTGTTTTCTTTCTATACAGTATCTTCAGAGTGAGTGCGGGTTTGCAGACATTGTTTTGCATCTTTTTTGAGACTAGAAACTAATGGCTACCAGTAGCACTCTCCAGGCCTTGTATTCGATTGGCTTTGGTCGATATTCTTCTTTGAGCCCAGACATGATGCAGTATTACGAGGAGTGCTTCAGCGTTGTTGAAACCCATGACAGATCCTCCCTCGACATAACAATTAAATCAGACTATTTGAAGCAATTTTTGCGTGAGATCATGCCAGCCTATTCGCACTACCTTCAGGACAAACTGCCCATTACCCTAGATCATCTGCTTCCATACTATCCTGCACTAAAGGATCGCGTGAGCGACGAAAATCGTCGCAGAGATGAAAGTCATTTGCCTACGTCATGTGAGGAACGTAGCAAGCTTTTTGAACTTCGTCTATTCGTTCAGGATTTCCTTTTGGAGCGTTCCATCTTTGAAAGGTTCGGATCTGAGAGCCTCTACAAGCGCAACATACTCACTACCGAGCACTGGCAAGACATCCAACGCCGCTCTGTCAGAGACGACCTTGATGACTTGGATGAGAAGATGGAATTATACATGAATTCGGAATCAAAGCCCGAAGGCTATTCCCCGTCACTACAATTACGCCATGCCATCAAACAGGGCGACTATGGCGCCGTCGCCTCCATGATCCAGAACTTGACTTGCGTCGACGCTAGGACACTTTGCACGGCAATAAAGTTCTTTAAAGAGCCCATACTTCGTCTTCTCGTTGACCATGGTTCGATGGTCAATGGGGACAAAAGCGACGTCACCGCCGAGCCCCTCAAATGTGCTGCGAGAGCAGGAAATCTTGTCGCAGTCGAAGTTCTTATTGGAGGAGGTGCTAATATAGAGGGCACCGGCTCCCGTGTTAGCACCTCTCCCCTCGCTGGCGCCGCCTCAGGCGGTCACTTTAATGTTGTTCAATATCTCGTCGAGAAAAATGCTAATGTCAATGGGAACGGTTTCAAGTCGCCGATTGCTTGTGCTGTCAAGCATGGTTACATGCAGATTGCGGACTACCTCGTCATCGATCATGGTGCCGACATCAACAACGCAAGCTACTGGAAGCTCCTTTCCACGGCCTCTAGCTACAAGAAGGAGCGGATGATTCTATATGCTCTCAACAAGTGTAAAACTTTGAACGAGTATTACTATGAGAAACTCCTCTGTCACGCGGCAGAGATCGGTAGTCTTAACATTGTCGAGATGTTGATCCGCCGTGGCACCCACGTCAAGCCCCTTTACTATAACAGAAATCCGTTGTTGCTCGCCGAAAAAAACGGCCATCAGGTCGTTGCGCATTATCTACATCAATCAGGCGCCGACAGATCGGCACGGGGCACCAGGGACCCCCAAGGGAAGCATTCCCGCCGCCCCAATTCATGAACACGAATCCCGCAAGTTATCCCGACAACTCCAAGATTATTACCGCTATACAAGCCCAAAACACCAGTGGACGTGCCGGAAGTTGCTCTCAAGACTTGATACGTCGCGCCAACTATTGGTAGATGCATGCGGAAGTCCGTCTAGCCCTAATTTAGAGCTGTTCGCAGTGCAGCAAGGTACAAACCGGAACATCTGGGAAAGAGGCACACGCGTAATTTGTAGTATTATCGACGGCCGGCTTCCAAATGAACTTCAGGATATCATCAGCTGCCTACAGGTTGTGGATGGAATGCGATCGGTAGCCTCCAATTCAGAGCTCGTATGCACCATGGAAGAGTAAGTAGCTGAATATTTTAAGGCCTCAACGACTTTAGGTTAGAAATCTTGCTGACAGCATCTAGATTTATCAGTGATATCGTCCGTTGGTACGCGCCAGTCAATCCTGACGAGCGACACCTATTTTTGGAGATAGCGTCTTGTCTCTGGGGCTATACACCCCGCGCAGTAGACTCAGAAAGGGTTTTCCTCGGAGACATGCTTGAATTCTTTCAAACGCTAGTTGGTAACCTTGTCGACCAATGGGGCGTATATGCCTTTGGCCAGACAACGGTGAATCGTTACCGGCTCCGATATCTACGACAGCACTACCCTCACACTACACCCCAGTCCACAGACCAAACGAGCCATGCCCACCGGACGGGCGTGAGATTTGGCAAGCGAAGCGTAGCGCGCATACGCTGGGGGAATATGAAAAGTGTCTTGCTAAACTCAAGAAAATTGCAGTCTTGATGATGAAAGCGGTTTTCAGTTTGATTCTCCTCCATCTATGTCGTAAGTCATCACTGCTGTCAACATAATATATTGATGCAGACTGACATCAGAATAGTAATTCGGCATGGCCCCGGCATATCATATTTTCTCCTTGACGCGGCCGGCAAGCGAGGCAATTCGGCACCAAATAAGATACTAGTTGGAACTCTGTGATACTCATGACGTACCTCATGATGTACCTTGAGCTCTATTATCTCACAGCAAAGACGTGGGTAGCTCTCCGTAAACGTCCCTCTAGTTTACTTAGCGGCAAGGATGAGCCATACCTCGACCTCTCTTGTCTCACAGCAATGAGGTGGGTGGCTGTCGGTACTTACCTTTTTAGTTTACTTAGTAGCAAGGATGAACCACAGAGCAGCCAATATCAGAGCAGTGGCCTACAGTTTACGACAAACATGCCTCCACCAACCCAGGACATTCGTACTGCAGTTAAAGACGCTTCTGATCGACTCGGTACTGACGATACTGCGGCACCGTTTACTGTCGCTGAGAACTGTCCTAATTCGGCGTCAGAGCCTAGAATTCAGTCAGCTACTTCCGATCTCTCGACTTCCGCCCCTACACGACGACTACTGGATCTATAATCCCCAGCCCCCACCCGAAAGGGGTCTGGTCTGCAAACCTTGCTCTATGACTTTCAAGGGTAAATCCGCCCGCGGCAACCTTAATAAGCACAACAAGAGAAAACACCCAGAGTTAATCCAGAAGGTCGTGGTGTATCGCTGCAGATGCGGCGGGTATAGCGACATTGATCAGTCCAATGTTCGGAGGCATGCAGAAAAGTTTTGCCCCTTGAGAGATCCGGGTTAGCATTTCACCTCAGAAAGAATGGGGCGCTGTTATGGAAATGAAATAAACCGAGGCGACTCCTTTAGTTTTATTCGTCATAGAATATGATATTTTAAACTTGAACGCTTCGCGAAATTTACGACTTTCTCATACTCACTCTAGTTCGAATTCCTCTCTATCCTTTGTTAACAAAGCCACTGCGCGTCTTGTTGCCTCCTGTTCAGCCAGATCCCGGCGCAGTCGACTTACTAATTCGCCGCCCGCCTTCATGAGCCCTGTTGCCCGCTAGCTTGGTCTTGTGAATCTGATAGCTATAAATCATGTGTTCGCTGTCTTTTACCCTCTCCATTACCTTCAAGCCAGGCGATGAGCGGGCCATGTACATCTAAAATCACTCTTTCGCTGTGAAAAGGTACAATTTCGGGTATGCTTCGTAATCCTATGTCCGAGTATCTTATGGGCGCTACAGCCGTGCACAAGGATCAAGGGTAAGTTAGAACTCGGTCTGTTGTTATCTATGAGAATAAGAATTGAAACAGAGTAAATCTGTTCGTTGCGGTCAATATGTAGAAGTATACCTAGTATGATATTCGTAGTCTCGCGGATGGGCTCAACAATCCAAGGAGGAGGGGGCATGGGCCCTAAATGGCAAGATACAATTTGAAAACCTGTGCTGTGGAATCTACTAAGAGAATTCGTTGTTTAGGTAATGAAAAATTGCACGTAGTGAGTTCCAACGCTGTAAAGTCGAGACATGGACTAGCAAAGGGTTGAACCTTTAGATGAGTTCGGGGTTAAGCACGCTTTCCGTAGATTTTCCAAACTAGAATTTATCTACAGAGATATCGCATGTGATTTTCAAGATTCTAAGCCCTCGTTAAGATCTAAGTACCTACCTAGGTAGACACCAAAAGCTTACCTCAGCTTCTTCCTTGGCTTCTATACGGGGCTAAGCCTCATTTCTATGGGGAAGGCCCCATTCTGTCAAAGCCGTTAGCTGGCTAGGGCAGGCTGGTGCCTGTTTCGCGTCAAAGAAATTGCACTAATAAGACCATCTATTGTCGTGTAGGATTCAAGAGGAATCATATAATCGCCACATGCTCTTGACTTAAGTAAGGGCTTGTTTTACTTACACCTTTCTTGGTACTATCTTGTGTCCTTCTTTCGCAATACGGCATTCCAAGATGGCTAGATTATCTTCTCTTTCTCTCGCTCGGTTCCTGTTGTCTGCTACAGGAGTCGCCGCCGGTCTGACGGTGGATGTGAACGATGCAGGTCAGTAGTGCCCGGCCGCTAAAGAGCCGCTTTGTTAGGCCCTATACTAACAGCCCTACAGCCTCCGTAAAGAAAGCCGCGGCGCTCGTCGCCGAGGATCTCATGAGCTTCTACACGGGCGAGATCCCGGCCTGCTCCCCGGCCCACCGCCCGAGGGCGACTACTACCCATGGACGGGCGGCGCGTTGTGGGCCACGATGCTGGACTACAGGAGCCGCACCGGCGACACCCAGTACGACGATAAGATCTCGGAAGGTCTCCTCTGGCAGCGCGGCTCAAACAATGACTTCCTCCCGCTAATTGGTCAGCGTCGGCGGGCAATGACGACCAGTCAGTCTGGGGAATGGCGGCTCTGCTCGCTGCTGAGACGGGCTTCGCCGAGCCCAAAGTAGACAATTTGAAGTGGCTTGATTTGGTGCAAAACGTCTTCGACGAGCAGTCGTCCGATGCTCGACGCGTTGAAACCGGGGCTTGCACGGGTGGTTTGAGGTGGCAGATCCTCACGTTCAACAACGGCTACAACTACGTCTCCAGTAAGATTATAGAGTCCGCCGCTGAAAAAGGTGCAAGTTACTGATGAAGCCGCCAGCTCTTGCCAACGTAGCCTATGCGAACCTTGGGGCTCGCCTGAGCGTGCGGGATGGCAATAATAAGACTCAGGATAAGTCGGCAGAGGATACGTTTGACTGGCTACAAACTTCGAAATTGATCGATGGGAAATTCAACGTGTTTGATGGCACCCAAGCCGCATCATGTGATAGCAGTGAGTATAAGCCCAGTATTTTTACTTTTTGCCTACCCATCCTATCGTTTCCAATCTTCCCACACATACATACTAACCGAACTCGCTGTAGTCAACAAGGTCCAATTCTCATTCGCAGCTGGCCTGGCCGTAGAAGGCGCCGCAGTGCTTTACAACTCAACAAGCGGCGACGAGAAGTGGAAGACACTCCTAGACGGCCTTGTTCAGCGAACAATCGAGGTCTTCTTCCCAGATGGAGTCGCCAAGGAAATCGCCTGCGAACCCAGCAAGTGCAACACGGACATGACGTTCTACAAGGGCTTCCTACACCGAAGCTTGGCCGCGACGATCCAGGCGGCACCATACACGGCGGACCTCATCAACCCATTTCTGAAGACAAGCGCCAAGGCGGCGGCCGAGAGCTGCACGGGCGGTGACAACAAGCGCATGTGCGGGCTCGTCTGGTCCGCCAGCGGGGACAACCAGACGGGAGCAGGTTCTCAGGTATGATATCCCTCTAATCACTTCATCAAACCTTGACAGGAATCATCTCCAACAAAAAAATACGCTTGTTCTGTCTAAGCTCTCCGCACAAATGTATAGCTACCAAGGCAACTACTGATCCCTGTTTCGCAGATGAGTGCCCTAAGTGCGCTCCTCAGTCTCTTGCCCGCCAACACAGCAGCAGTCAATACTTCTGACTCCGGCTCTGGCTCCGGCTCCAACACTGGCAGCGGCGCGACTAATAACGCAACAACTTCTACGGCTGGCTCCCCCGGACCCTCAAACTCTAACACCCCGGAGAATTCGGGCGCTCACGCGGGCGTAAGCGGTGTCGTTGTACTAGGCACTCTGTTGCTCACAAGTCTAGCGCTTATTTAAGTCTATCTCTAGGGTGCCATGGTTTGATCTCCGGGTCCTAAATTCTCTTCCGTGAAGCAGGTCTCAGTCCACCTTGTCCTCACTTCGCTGCAAATGGGTATTACTGTATTTCTATGTATAACAAGTCTATCAAAAGAAAACGTAGCGCAAGTGTTGAACCACGAAAGAGCATTCAGACCAACTATTCACAAACAGTGGAAACTTACCCGTGATCGACTATTAGCTTATCAGTCATTCAGCCGAGTGAATTCACAACATGGTTGAGTTACAATCTGTTTCATGAGATTTTGCATCTGGCCAACATTATTGAGGCTGTGTACGTATGTTTATGTAAAAGCCACATCTTAGCACTGCTGACAAGTAAAGTCTAACTGCGTGATAAATCAGTGAGACTACCTATCGCTTACGTCTCATAGTTCAGGATATTGAGACAATGCATTGTAACAAGGTTTATCTCTCCAAAGCCTAATTCGCTAGCCGTGGATTAATCGTGTTCTAGACATTATATCATATATACTGTAGATACTGAAGGTATGTATATGTGGGGTGGCGAGAAGAGGGCATGTTATGCTCAGGATGTTTTTTTTGCGCGTTGGTCTTATTCTTCCGGGACAGTAGCTGGAATTTCTCCCATACCTGGGCTTTTGACACTACCATCTCCATCACCTGTGCTCGAATTGTTGGCTGTTGATCCCTTCAGTCTCCGCCGCCTGGCTCTCCTCTCCTCTGCTGCGGACCTCCTAAGACTTTCTTTTTGCTCCCCATCTCCATCATCATTGCCGTCACCACCTCTCATGTCCTGCAGCAACATGGCAGCCCTCTGAGCTACGCCATCTTCGCTGCCTTCTGAAGGTGCAGTTCCCGGTGATAAGAGATTAGGCGACAGGGGGTTGCCTTCAGAGTCTACGATACCCACGTTATTCTCAGAATGGAGCCCGGCTTCAGCCTCTGGAATTTCATTGAGGTCCGGTATCTGCTGACCGGACGCAATGCGTACTTGATGTCTCTCTTTGAGCCGTAGTCTTTTTCGTCGCTCACGTTGATCTCTAGCCTGAGGCGCGGCTGCCCGCAGCTTCTCAAGAAGGGAATCCATAGCGCCAGCAGACGCTGGCGATGGGGGTGCGCCTTCGGTGGCGCTGCCTGATAGTTTGAGCTGTGGGTGCTTGCGCTTCATGCTGGCTTCATTTCGACGTCGCGTCTCCTCGTTTTGTATGTTCTTTCCCGGCTCTTCTTCCATTCCTGCAAGAAAAAGGCTAGTTTCGCAAAGAATTCGCGACGAGCGTTATCGTCAGTCGGGTCTTCGCCGTAGAAAGTCATAATATCCTTGTATGTTCGCATCATCTCCTCAAGATACAGCTCCATTTGTTCGGCCTTACGGCGGGCATCCTTCATGCAGCGCTGGACAATCTGAGCAACACGGTCCTGCGGATGAAACTTCTTAGGATCGCTAAGGTTGCCATTGTCTAGAGACGATTGAACGTTTCGGATGTTGTCGATATACTTCTTTGCGTCAGTCTGCAATTGCTCGATGTTGATCTTTTGTGCCACAATAACGTCTTGAATATCAACAGAAAACCCCTCCCATTCAGGATACTGATTTCGGACGATACGCTCCACGAGATCCGCGAGGGATGATTCGTTCTTGTCATCCTTTACCATGCCTAAGCGAGCAAGAGAGCTGAGTTTGAAGCCACGAGCCTGCTTATTAGCGTCATTCATGTAGTTTCCAATGTCGAGAATGAGACCAAGAACATTCATTAACGACACGGAATCACGTAGAGCTTCGGATACTGCAACAACCTGATGCATCTTCTCCGAGATCTCATCATAGTCTACCTCGTAACTTCGTGTGAGAGCCAACGCCCGAATTCTACTCTTCCAATAGTGATGTAACTCGAAAGCCGTGTAAAGATAAATTTGGTCCTGTCTGGTGAGTTCGGAAGGATCCTGTTCTCGGGTTTCCTTATTAGCCTGTGGGCCAGTCCAATCCTTGCTGTATGGTGCCATGAGTTTGGAAGTGTTGTCATTTATGTTACAAAGGTCGTCTTTCTGCTGGAAGTCCATGACGACAGTGTTGTCTAGTATTTCCTTATCGCAGTGTATAATCATCTGCACAATCTTCTCAACGGAATGTTGAGAGAACTTGGCAAATGCGATTTCTATACCCATATTAGTCAATAGCCATGTATAAAATTCACGAAGCGTAACTTACCATAAGCTTTTCGAAGGTCGGCAGAAATGATTTGCTTCTTGTCGTCCTTCTTAGAGCCACCGCCACCGATTTTCTTGATCTCCCTAGCTAGGAATAGCTTCTCAACCTCGTCTAGAATACCTTTCTTACTAAGTTCTATATACTTCTCCTCCCGGGCTTCCGCAGGGTGTATGAGCTGCCCAGTGACTTGTCTCTGGAGCATCGACTTTCTCCCAGTGGAAAGCCTTGAGTTTCTTCTTGGGCCTGACTACGGGAAGTCCAATTCCATTGAGGACCGGCTCAAGGTTATTTCGAGCAGATAGGAAATGCCCAGATATAGCGCCTGGCATCGGCGGCGGGGGCGGCGGCATTCCTCCCATAGCACCTGGCATTGGTGGGGGCGGCGGCGGAGGTGCTCCCCCCAAAGAGCCGGGCATAGGTGGTGGAGGCGGAGGTGGAGGCGGAGGGGGTGCAGCACCAGGAAGTTGTCCGGGGAAGGGGGAGGCGGTGGAGGCGGTGGAGGAGGGGCGGCTCCCGGTAGGCGACCCGGCATAGGGGGAGTGGGGGGCGGCGGTGGCGGTGGTGGAGCTGTTGTATCGTCGACCTGTATCTTGGGCGTGTCATTGTCACTTGGGGTAATTGGCGACTGTGACTCAAGACTTGGATGTGAAGGACCTGTGGTAGCGCCGTCCCCGGCGTCAGAATCACTCTCATCCTCTTTTCTACCCTTTGCTCGAATCTCATTGATGAGATTACTTGCTTGTTTAGGGTCCATCACAGGCCTTCTAATCTCCACCACCCTAGGTTTCTCATAGATAGTTTCATCGTCATCGTCCTCAACGCGGGCGCCATCGGTACCTGACTGAGTACCCACGGGTTTTCTTGGGATTTTAGTATTCCGCCTGACTGACCCGAGAACCCCACCAGATACACCAAGTGGCGGCAGTCCAGCTCCTTCAGGGGCGTCAGGGTAAGAATCATCGAAACCCTCCATCTCCTCACGAAGGGCACGTAGCCGATCGGATGGACCTACAGCTTCGCCCCAGACACGACCTTCGAGCTTATACTGTGTCTTTTGCCGCTCCAGTTGCATAGCAAGTCGGTCCATGAGTCTTTCACGATCGAGGATGCCTTGCATTCGAGTGGGATCCTCTTCGGCCGGCTTGTCGCCGACGGCGCCCTTTGCGGCCTGTGAGGCAGCGACATCTTGCGCATCTCTCAGCATTAGGTAAAGCTCACGTGTCTCCAGCTCATAACGTTGAGCCTCTTTCGCACGGACTGTCTGCATATTCTCAACCTCCGCTTTAAGTCCATCGGCTTGTCTTTTTTGGGCCTCGATGAAGCGAGCTTGCTCGTCCAGCTGCCTTTGTAGCTTAGCTACTAAATCCATCGGCACCAAGCTCAACTCTTGCCTTCATTTCATCTCGCTCAGCCATGGCAGCCTCGGCAATCTGGCGAGCCTCAAGAGCCTCATCCAGTGCTTGCCGAGCTTCAGAATCTGTGTGGAGTTTGTCCAGAAGATTCTGTACTGTGAAATTAAGACTTTGCTTAAGATCTAAGTTCGGCAGTCGCCTATCCATAGCAACATAGCTGAGCATTGCATCGACAAGCTGGAACATACGCAACCGCTCTTCTCCGTCATTTTCACGGATGAGGAGAAGATGTTGAAGAGCAGAAACAAAATAGTCCTGAGTTTTGGTGCCCTGTAAGCGTTGTTGAATGGCATCCACGATCTGAGTGGGATCGTTCAAATCCTTTACTTCGCCCTCGATACTATCTTTGATACTACTGTTCTCCCGCTCGAGCATGTCCTCATAGTCGATGGCCTCATTTGAGCGGAAATGTTCGATTTGCTTGTCTAGCAGGTCGTATTGGAACCCTTCCATTTTGGTGAGGATCCGTTTGATCCCGCAGGCACCAAACTGGGCCCTAATATGCATACGTAGCTGGAGATCTCCTTCTGGCGCGTCGATAATCATGTTCACTAGGATCAGAGTTGCCACAGCATATTCCATCAGGAGGTTTTCCATGCCAATGCCGCCAGTTCGAACCTCATCGCTAGCTCCGACGAGGCTCCCCATTTTCCCTCGACCGTCCACTGTAACTTCAACCAACCGCATCCACGCGTCAAATCTGCCATTCTCATTTTGCTGTGATTTGACATAATCCATAGCTTGGATAACCTTAAGGTGGCCATTGCCGTCTTCCCAGTGACAGAGGAAAGTTAAAACATCGCTGACAAGTTTCCGCGTTGTAAGCCTTGGCGAGATGAGCGACGTTGCAAGAGCCACGACGACTTGTTGGTGAGCCAGAGCATCGTCAGCACCGTACTTGTTGTTTAACAGAGCCTTCAAACACTTTATAATATTATTCTTTATCGAGGTTCTTGTCGCTTTGTTTGGAATCGGCGGGCGCAGCTGGCCCAACAGCAGTCTTCCGGTTTATCTTCAGCAGAACGTTGGTGAGAGCCACCTGCCCCTGGCATTCGATGAAGCGCTTCACCCAACCGATCTGTTGTGTCCTCAGATTGACTCGAGACTACCTAGGCCCTTCGAGTCCAGACTGTTCTCCATTACTTTGCGAACATACCATTCGGGAGAGCCCTCCTCGTCAGAATTTGCAGTAATGTCGACATTTGAATATTGGCCAGCTCGCGCAGTCTGCCTCCGTTTTTGATCACCCTGCCACTCAGTTAAACGATCTTGATAAATAAGGGTCCATTTTTTGGAAGACGGATATGCCTGCATTTGCCGTCTTGCCTGTTCAGGAAGATTGTGCCATCCGCGCTTCTGCATCAGTTCGTAAAACATCTGTTCAGTGAGTCGATCATCGTCAGGTCGCGTGAGGGAAAAGCCATCTGGGCCACCGGGTTGTAGCTGTGCCGGGGAGCCAGGAAATTTAGTTAATCGATGCGAGTCTCTACTAGAGGTAACCGAACTCTGCGAGGTTGCACTGGGGAGTGCTGTTCTGGATAAGCGTTTGTTGGACCAGACGGAGTCTGAAGGTTGGCCGTTACCTGAGAAGATGCTAGACTGATCACTCTGCCGTGAAGTCCTGCCGTGGCCTGGCTGACCCCAGCCAGGTAGAGAGTCCCATCTTTCGTTAAACGCAGCTGAACTGCTTGAGCTGCCCCGAGGTGCTTGACCGGCGGCTTGTTGGGGTCCCCATTGCTGGAATTGCGTTTGACGACCAGTGGACGCCATGGTAATATTCGAAGATCCAGTTGGCGGGCGTTGGCCGGAGAGGTGGGAGCCGGCGGAACCGTTTGCATCAACAGAAGGGTACTGGTGGTAGTCGGCGGTGCCTTTGTTTAGTTGATGGGGCAAGGGATCGCGCCGGGAAGGCATTTGATCGGGCCGAGCGAGATAATCGGCGGACGCTGGGTTTCGCTCGTTTGGTGCGTTGCCATAGGGAATGGAGGTTATGACCCCAGCGGAGTTGTTCACGCCGGCCTCGGGGGAGCTCGGCCGATCGAGAGACGCAACGGACGACTCCCGTGTGTGGCGAGACGAACGCACCGACGGTTCGTAGTCAGGAGCTAAGAAGCGGCCCTCCTCACTACCTGTATGCCGCTTTTCACTCCTGTGTTTGCTTCGGGAGAAGAATCCTTTACCGCCAGAAGACATATCTACACTATAGGGAGGACACGAGACCGCCGCTATCCCGATGCCCTTCAAACAACGACTTTATCCGAGCGCAGACTGTCCAATGCAATACAGGACCAGGTTTGAGGGAGGGGCTGAAGATCGGGACACGATGGTCTAACGTCGCAAGCGGGTCGTCGTCAATGTACTGGAGGCTGCAGTCGCAAACCGGAGAACATCATGTTCCCGCACAATGAGCAGCGCTTTGGATACTGTTTGTTGTACAGGGGTATTCAAAGATATGAGGTCGAACGAGGATCTGCACAAGCCAACCAGAGATCAGCATCGAGTCGGGCGATGAAGCGACAATCAGGGATCGAGGGTGGTGTTGTGTTGGCGCAGTGGCTTAAAAAAGTGCCCGTCCAGTCAAGTCAAGTCTGATTGGAAATGGGCCAAGATGAGACCCCCGCGGTATCGGGATGTACTAGATATGAATCCTGGGTAGACGTACTTGTACATGTAGAACGAAAGTCGAGGGGAGGCGAAATATAAATATGTACCTGTGTAGGCCAAACAGAAGGTGTGGACAAAGTGAGGCTATATCAAGTGAGAACAGCGCCGACGTCGTTCAAAACAGGTGGGCTGGCGGCATTGAAGGAAAAGCCGTCTGCGAAACCCACGGAAAGGAAGGGAGGGACCAAGCACGATAAGCCGAAGCGCACCTTGGGTGGATAGGGTCAATGGTGCGCAGGAGCTGGTCAAAGGAGGTTCAAGATGCCATGTATCGATGGACCAGTGAATCGAGAAGGGGCCGCCACAGTCGATTCGGCCTGGGGGTTTGGACGGGAGGTACCCAGATACACTGGCATTAACCCTGTGTATATGCAGGCAATGTGCTATAATCTAGTACATAATACATGATCTCTAGCGCAATGGTGTGGTGCCAAAAATTAATAGGTGCCTACAGGGGTGGTTTTACGCATTGGCATTGGTTGCTGGGGTTGATGTTTGGCGGTTGCAGTGCTCACCGACGCAGCCAATGAGGAATGGACCCCAGCACACTACCTAGTACCTAGAAGGCACCTAAGGACAGCGATGGGGTGTGTAGTTGGGCCTGTGTACTTCAGTAAACAGTGTACCTAATCTGAGTGCCACTTTATTAATCCAAATCTAGAATTAGTATTGGTATTTTCAGCGATCACGTTTCTAGCCCCATGTGCGATCCAGGGGCCAAGATCCCGAAGTAGTAGTCACCATGTTCCAAGTTGGTTCTAACCCTCCCCAACCTCATGTAGGTATGTAAGGTAGGTTTACTATCAACTCGATGGAGAAGTACCTAGATAGACTATCGAGGTGTAAAACATCAAAAGTCACACGAACCACTTGCTTATGAAGTGTACTTCTCTCTAATGCGAATTGGCCAATATTTATCCCAAGCCGTTTGTCACCGACGGGATAGACATCCCTCATACGTTCCCCATGACATATACATAGTATATCTACCGACGTGGCATGGATAGAGCCGATGGTGAACGAACCTGAAACGATAAATGGAACATGACCCCTTAGCTTCCGATACGTAGCATTGGGGTACGGCGAAAGGATTGGCAAAGGAATTCGCCCATGTCATTAAGTCACTGTGCTGGCGAAAGATATCTGATATCTTACTACCTAGTATAATGCCTATCAACCCGAGTAATTGACAGATAAATGCACAATAGGGCCAAGGATAGAATGCAGCCAACGATTATCGTACTCCATCAACTTATGAACTCGCCAATAGACCTATCTAATATCTATATTGGAATATCGATGCTTGATGTGAGGCGATATTCTGTGTAATGGGTAGGTGCAGTTCTAGATTTAGTGCAGAACAAACATGCAAATAAGACTGAGGAGAGATTGATTGTCTATAGATATAAGTTGCTATGTTTAGGAAGGCTATTTTTATATTTTTTGCATAGATCACCAAGCAATAGTCAGACCTGGAGTTAACGTCCTATGAATTAGAACCGCATAAGTCGTCCCATTATCAGTAAGACATCAGAGCAGTAATTTTAACTTTTGGCATAGGCTCATTCTAGGGATCGGAGGAATGTGAGTTTTTATCTCCTTACCTATTGCCGCTCGTAGGGGCTAACTTTAGATGTCAAGCAAATTTCTTCAGCAAACCAGGGCGTCATCGCTTCACCAAGCGATTGCCAGAGCGAGATTCTTTGGACGCCGAACTTCCGAGCTTAGAGTAAATTTCTATGAAGTTGTGCGGCAAAATAAATCGGAACTGCCATGACATCATGTATTGTTGTGTCAGATCAATGCCAACCTGTGATGGTCACAACGTTGGAGCACTCTTAAAACTAGACTTCTTACCTAGGTAGATAAGATTTCAGGCCACCTCACATGGGGTAATTTACTTATGGATTCGATTAAGGCGACATTGAGACAAAGTGATGCATTTCAAGGTTGGGGGCTGTAGAGTTTAAATAAGACAGACAATGTCTAATTATGTATAAAATAAGGTTAAAGGCAGCTAACCCAGTATAAAATGGAAATTATCAATCGAAGTAGTTAATAGAAATTGAGTAGAGAGGCTTGGGACATGATAATATGAAAACGCTTAACATCAAATATTGCCCCTTTACACCATGATAGATAAGACCGGCAGATTGGGGGTTCAATGCGCGTGTATCGTACCTGTTACTAGGAAGGTTCCGTGACGCTTTCTTCCAACCTGCGTCCTGATAATTGGTGAGACGTAATCGTCGTCGCCCTTCCAATGTGTATATTGCAACAAATCCAACATTGTATCACCATACCGAGTAATTACCGCTATCTATTGATACCTACGCAACTTGAAAATTAAAGAACGTTCTTTATAATCAGTGTATGTTGAAAGCGTTCATTTTCATGTAGCTTATTTAGTGTAGCTTCTTAGACGCGGTCGCAAGAGGGCCGGCCCCTGTAAATTGTGGCCAATGCGGTTACGGCTGTATTATACTTTTATTACCTATTCCTACCTTCCATCTACACAATAGTCTTGTCGGCGACAGTTTCGCAACTCTGTTCGGATAGGAGTGCTAAGCTAAAGCCTTTGCTCCCTCAGCCTCGTTGTTAACCAGGTGCGCGCGAAGACCACCTTGAGGTGATCTCTACCAAGCCGACTTCTCGGGGTTTACCGGTACTCCGATTCTACCCCCTGCGCACCTTAGCATCGTCAGCAACCATCGAACGCGATCCGCATTCCGGGCTGGGGGATTTCAAGTATCGTTATCCCCATCACCCAGCCCATCATCTAGCCTACGCCATCGTTAAATAGAGAGAGATAGCTCTCTCGCAGTTACGATGGGGGCCACAATCTCCATCATCAAGGTAGCGCCCTCTCCGACGACCTATTCATGCTTCCTTGCTGACACTCGCTAATCGTGTAGACATTGCTGATACCGGCTCTCATATCGCTGGTTCTCTTCCTCTTACTGACGTACCTTATCCTTCCGTTATGGCGGTACTACCGAAACCGATATAGCCAATACCTCCCGCTCGATACATTTTCGACTCAAACGATCTCATTACGTATACGAATGCAAGATGCGATAGCGCGGTGGATATCGTCAATGTCGCATTGGAGATTGCGCAATAGAGATCGCGTGGTTGTTGCCGATGATGAATCGGATGTGGGCTTCAGCTCGGAGGAGGGCGAAGAACTGAACGAGGTTGACGAGGACCGCCGGCACGCGCTTTCGCTAGACACCCATCACCAACATGCTGATAGCAGTCGAAGACTGAGTAGAGAGTAAGCACACCTACCCCGTGTGCTGGCAGGACTTGCGATGAGGGTGAACTTGGACGTTATTTGGCTGACTGGGTTTGTCTCAAGTCTAGAGGAAGGATTTCGAGATGATAGCGACGACAACGACGATGACAGGGATAATCGGAACCGACGATAATGGGGAAGCGTTGACATTCCACCGCTGACGTCTATTGTATATTACATTTAATCATCATTCTTGATTGGGGGGACACCTCGTATCACTTTACGATTTCCTGGACTACTGTGTGGAAGCCTACGCTAATGTAGGAACTTGATGTGTCTAATGATGCCACAAGCCGTCATCGTCAATCACTTTAGAGCAGAGTTTAACCGTTCATCGAGCAAAACTTCTTCACGTCATATCCATACACATTATTCGAAACGTCAATCTGATTTCTGTTGATAGAAATAGTCCCTATCTAGCGAGGCCTGTTGGATGTCCAAGCAGACTAGCCCGCTGCCAAACATTTCCTCCGTGTATGTTTATCCCAGCTTATCAAGTCACTTTCCCATCTTAAGAAAGCCTTGTTTTTCATGATACCGCAGAACCCGAAGGATATTAACATTTTATATTCTTTGGATTGGCAGGGTCTGCAAGTATATCAGCTGAATGCATGCAAGGGGCGCATCAATGTTGGTAAATAACAATGGTTATATGTACGTTATAGGGGCTTCAATTTCGACAACGATGGCAAACAACAATAAGCTGTTCAGAGCGTTCATCATTCACCCATTGATTGACCTTGGCTCATGCACGTGGCCTGCACGCACATTCCAGCTTATCTTTCCGACCTGCGAATGTTGACGAATGCGGAAAGCTTCAGCAGGATAAGCAATGCAGACTAAACACCACCTGATGCCCATCTTAGCCCCCGAACCGGGCGAATGAGGGCAGTTGACCAGCTCGCAACCCGATGGTCAGCTGCATTCCCCCAATGTCCCCCCAAAGTGCACATCTCGACAGACAGACGATATATCGACCCGATGCCACCGTACGAATAGCGCTCATACATTTCCTCCCTCCCTGGTTCCAATTTAGAGTTATCCGGACTCTGCTTCGCTAGCCAGAAAGAGGAGAATTAAGTTTCGTACCAGACAGGTTTCAAGCCACAAAGGTCCAATTTTGGATGGCCGTCTGTAGCAAACGGCCAAATACCACAGGCTCCCTATACTGTGCACATCCCAACCAAACTACCTAAGTGTCAAAAGTATCTGAGGCAGGTAATAAGCAAAAAGGCTCCGAGGCTCCATGCAAGCAGAGCGAATGCAACACTCTGAAGCCTGATCGAGCGACCGAGTCAGTGGCTGCTCCCAACCGTCCGGCCATAGCTACCTACGTCTTCATGATTCTACCTTTACTCAACAAGCTCGACAGGTTCAGGCGGTCAATCTATCGTCATCGTCATCGCTACACCCGCTAGCCCCGGCGGCGATTTGTCCATCTCGACGAGCCCTATTAGAGTTTCATTTCTATTTTTTCCATCTATACTCGTCGGCTTCGTCTGCGTCCGACTTAGGGTTTATTGACGGTCGAGCGAGTTGGCCCATCACTCATCACCATATTGTGAATGAAGCTGAGCTGAGCTGTCGCGTCACCCGACGTCCGTCCTTCTCCTCCCGGACAACCAACTGGGGGCCGTGGTGGTGCGGGCTTGTTGATACCATTGTATCCCTCGTCGCGTTAATTCCTCCACTTCCTTATTAGTGGCCGGGCCACATCCTCGACTAAAACACTCACGTAGTACATCTACGTCCACAAGCACTAGTCGGAGGAAACAATCACGCGTTGCATCTCAGCATTTACACCATCACTTTTCCTTTTCGTGCATCTCGCAATTCACTCATTATCATAAAAGTTAGCCATGCCGACAGTCCAATTCCCCAAAGTGAAACTAGGTTTCCTCAAAAAGCTTCTTCCAGGAAATCGGACCGCCGAGACGGAGCCGTACCGGAACCTGCCACCATCACCGGCCCCGACACGCAACAAGAGGAGAAGATAGAGGCCCAGCAGTCCCCCTCGAAGAATGTCCCATCTGCCACGATCCAGTCGCGTAATGAACCCCGAAGGGATTCTGGAATCATGGGTGCATTTACATTGTAATCACAAGTTTGGCACGCATTGCATCCAGACATGGCTGCAAGAGTCGGCTGAGCGCGATCCCCATTCTGTCCCGAGCTGTCCCATCTGTCGCACCACAGCAAAACACCCCTGCGGACACCCGATCGTCCTGCCTGCACGTCGGTTCTCCCCATTACAATGTGGTCACCCCCGATCCCGTCACCACCCGGGTCTCCATTTGCACCTCATATCGAAGGTCGACCACGTCGCCGCCTATCTAGACGCTGGGGCACCCAAATCGACCCGACCCACCACCACCCGTTCACCCCTATGTACAGACCGTAGGCGAGTGTACTACTTGTGCAGCCATCGCTGCTGCAGCCGCCGCCGCTGCGGCGCGAGAGAAGAGAATGAAACAGTCGGCCTCGCCCACCGTTGAGGTAGGAGGGACAACCTATGCTGAAAGTAGCCGGACCGGCATCAAGTCTAGGCTACGTCAGACCGGCTTCAGAGGGCGGAGTAACTATGCTTCTGAAGGTGCGCGGGGCGAGAATTATAGAACTTTCATCCGCGATTTAGACGGCGGTGCTCCCGCGTCTGCGCGGCCACTCAGTACCGCTCGTCATGATACTGTGGATTTCTCATTTACCGGCCATCGTGATTCTATAACCCTATGCCGAACCGAAGAAGGCGTTCCGCGGAGCCCTACCCCATCCCCCCAGTTGCCCATGTCCTGAGCACTAGGATGGAACTTGCCCATATATAAACTACAAGCCCTCTCATTGTGAATGGCATCACAACCTCGTCTGTTGAAACGCTACAGGCCACATCACGCAAATATTCTATACGACCGACCGCCGATTTGGTCTGATTTACTTGAGGGTGGGACATGAGGCAACCCGCTGACCCTTTACGGAGTTTGGGAGTCCAGTGGCCACGGAATGGTATTAGAGATAGGAACGAGGAACTGGAGTTTGCTTGTATTTGGTATCCTGCTTCTTGAAATTCGGGAAGGTTCAGAATACCTGCGTTAAGCTCTGTGAATAACAGTGGCCCGGACATGATTGCGAATTTCTTAATGGTCTTCGTCTTGCGGACCATGCTTGGCCTGGTCTTTCACTTTTCGGTTTCTACTGGATTATGACACCTGCCTCAAATATAGGTCGGTAGGACACGGCGGGGTTGTGACGATATTTTGAGTTGATGAGTGGATGGCGGGGTAGATGTCTTCGTTCAGGTACCTAGCTAACTAGGCACTAGCAGGGAGCTTGCCGGCGCCGGAGAGTGGATCATAATGCGACCCCCGCCCTATTATAGAGCCACCAGATAGAGCAACTCCACGCTAAGTGATACGCTACTATTAAGATAATTAATGCATCTCGCCGACCTTCGCACCTGAGATCGCATCTCAGATGCAACACTAGCTGGTGACGGTAGATCTTGATAACATCATCAAAACTTGCAGCATTGACCATGAGATTCAAAGCGAGTCTACGAAATACGCGGACATTCTCAAGTACGTCCTGCCCCAGTCAGGTAATGTAGGAGGCTAACACGGGGTTCGGCAGAGCTGGTGGCAGCGCTCTCGTCCCTCGAGAAAATCGCGTGGGTGCGCCTCGACGACGAGACTGTCCGCTTCACCGTGATCCCAGACACGGGATCTCAGGTCTGGGCGTGAGTGACCTTGAAGACGAGAAGTGGATCCAACACGTCATTGCTGACTGACCTTTTTCCTGTGCAGCTCCTTGTCCATCGATTTCATCCTCGACAATTACACGATCCAATCCGCCGAACCGAACAACACCATCAACCTCGAACTACCGCTCGTCCCGCTCCAACGCGCTCTCAAATCTGCCACCAATGCAGTCTCGGCGTCCCTTCGCCTGACCAAGAAAGATGGCATGCCCATTCTCTCCATGACCATCACCACCTCTACCGCACCCGCGAACCCCCCTCAGGGTGCCGCCCGCTTCAACGCAAACCCCGCCACCCGCCCCCCTGGCATCGACCCGTTCAATGACGACGACGACAGCGTCTTTGCGGCCGAGCCTCTCGAGACAAGTTTGCAGCGTGAGCGCGAAAAGGTCATCACGCAAGACATCCCGGTCCGGGTGCTCCATCCAGAGACAGTCGAAACCATCATGCAACCCAAGGTGCGGGAACCAGATGTCCACATCCAACTACCGCCGCTGCTCCAGCTCAAGGCTATATCGGACCGCTTCACAAAACTCGCCGTCGCGTCACGAGCGGCTTCCTCCTCTGCCTCGGCCGCGAGCGTGAACCCAAAGCTCGAGCTCAGCGCCAACATGCATGGTGATTTACGCCTGCGCCTAGATACTGATACCCTTGATGTCGAGTCGTGTGGAACGGGCTCGAGAACCCGCAGCTGGACCCCAGCCAGTTGACGTGCGCCATCGAGGATCATCCTAGCACGCGGTTTCGTAACGAAGGCCCAAACAAGTGGGCTACTGTGCGTGTCGACGGAAAAGATTGGAGCAAGGTCCTCAGCGTCGGACGTCTAGACGGCCGAGTCATTGCGTGTTTTGCGGACGATCATGCTTGATTTTGTATGTTTATGTGCCGCATCACGACGACCCTCAAGCAGACGATTCAGTTGTCACTGTAAGTTCATCTAACCCTCGGAACAAGTTATTTGGGCCTTGTTCCTAGAGATAAACTAATACCTTGCAGTATTATGTGTCGTCTTACAGCTTGTAAAAAGTATTTTCCGAAATTTGGGATTGTCGCCTGGCTACTAATGTGTAGCCGGCTAGTTCTGCTATTGAAGTAAGTCTATGAGATTGGCAAGTGACGAAGTCATGAATTACGAGATATGAGCATGCAATCGCATACTGGCTACACAAAAAGACACGCATAATTTGGCTGGATATATACTGTACAATGATAGAATGAGGTGCCGTTCATTAGGTCTACGGCATGTGGAAAGTAAATCCCTTCATTGGGTTTGTACATAAATATAAAAAGGGGTCCCATTTCAACTCGCTTGAGACACGTCGAGGATCCTGTACTTGACGAAGGCAGCGTGACTGTGTTTCACACCATCTTCATAGACCAACGTAGAGACTCATATGAAATTGTAATTTGATGAATTAGCATGTTCCTCTTCCCGCCCGACTGTAAACTGAAACTACTAAAACCAAGTGTAGCAGTGACTGATCATGTGCCGACAGTACACGTTACATTATCAAGCCGGATATGACTCAGTGTCACGAGGCACACAAGGCGCACACAAGGCGCACACAGACGTAGACAAATAGAGTCCTTGGACAGAGCCAGATAGCCTCCACAAGAATAGTTTCAGAGGCCTTCGTACAACAACTGGTCTCCATCGTACAGACCCCGTTGGCACTCGAAACTGCAGGAAACTAGGCAATAGAATTTCATGAATGAACCAACCGTATAGATAAGATCGAAACAACAAACATCACTACACGCGTCATATATTGTGATACTGCCTCGTTGCCTTCCTACCAAGCTTATTCCAGACTACGTTAAAAACCAGCGCAGGACTAGTGGAGACGGGGGAAAAAAGGGGGTTGATGGCGTAAATGAATGGCCCCGAATATTATTTCCTTTTTTATCCACGAGGCACGGCATGAACTCGCCCTGTTTTTTTTTCCCCTTTCTGCTGTCCTACATTATATGAGGTCAAGAGACGCCCATTTCGCTTTGCCACGGCTTGCTTGTGTTTTGGGGTGTCCTCATAGGAGAGAAAACCAAGTCATGAACCTCCAAACTGGCCCGCTTTAGCTCGGTGAGCTCAAGCCAAGTAGCGCTTCTTCGGCATCGGGATGTCGATAGGTAAGCTGCGCGCACGTCCGTGCTTCCGCCGTACCCCCCGTCAGGCTTTGCCTGCGGCTGTGGCCGGCTTTCAACTTTTGGCGCGAAGGAAATGGTGGTGGCTTTTGAAGTCGTGTCCACGACAGGGGGGTTGTGTCCTTCCTCGCCCTGGCGAACTCGTGGTTGCTAGGTGGCTGATACTGAGAGCGGGGGCGTATCGGGAGGGTGAGTGGCACCGCTGCTGCTGGTGACTTGCTTCCATTCTGGTCCGCCGCCCATCTTGGTTATTTGATAGGTAGGAAGTGGCCTATTAGGGTGCATATGAGACTCAAAGGTAGCTAGTCACGTCGTGAGTTTTTTAGCAAGTAAGAAAATAGTTCGTTATACGATAAGAGAAGAAAAGAAGAGCAAGGAAAGGAAGAGTTGGGATATAGGGTCTTTATAGAGAAATCAACGAAATTTTGTGGCAGCACCAATGTATCGTGACTTGTTTCTGTGTCACTAGCCGTGCGAGATCTGAGGTTGGGGGCTGATCGGTGTCATACGTCGGGCTTCAACGCAGACGCGGGCGTTTCGTCAGACTATAACTGACACGTACGGTTTTGTAGCTAACAGCTTTCAAAATATCAAACATAGCTCAGCTAAGCTTCGTGGATTAATCATCTTCCTGGACGATACCTGCTTAGGAGGTTGAGTGAGATGTGACATTGAGACAGGCCGCTGAGTGTCACCATGCCCAGATCGGATGGCCATTCATTGTTTTATATGTGCTGGTTCTGTCCTTAAAAGTGGGATAGATACGGATTAATATCCCTTACTTGTTTATAAATATCCTGCTTACCCAGGGATAGACCAAGGGAACGCCACCTACATAATGCGAAAGCATATCTCGAAGGTAGCCGTACCACATTTATCGTCGTACTTTCTGAGCGAATCAAATCCTGCACAATTCCTGCCAAGAGCTAATCGAAAAGGTGTGCCTAAATCGTCATTAATATTTACCATATAATTAGTATGCGCGTTCAAGACAAAGTCTGTTAAATAGCTTCTGGTATAATATTATTTATAATTTTTATGTTATTTTTTGCATTTATTTACAGTTCCGTTGATTCTTTTCTATCCGTCAAAGAGGAGAGTGTTTATGGTACAACTGATCAGATCCCTAGTAAGTCTTGTTGACTTTTGGAATTTTGCTACGTATGTGATTAAGCTGAAATTGCTACGTTGAAGTCGTCGAGTAGACTTTGTTGGAAATCCGCCTCTGTCTTTTGGGAAATCCAGCCCATTTCGAGAGCCAGGTCCGCCTTCGTGACCGAGCTGTTGCGCACAAGCATTAGTAGACCTGAAGTTAGGACATGACGAGATGGTAAACTATTCGCCACTTACTTTGACGCTAGCGCGACTTCTGCTACATTAGAATCTCCGCCGGTATATTTTCTGGCAGCCTCAGATAGTGGGATCGACCTTATTTCTGTCGACTTCAGGGCGCCGTTCTTTACGCCGGCCGCAGCTATGCCTTCGGCCAACTCCTTCCATGAATGTCTGATGGATTGAACGAAGAAAATGGGTTTGGGCCCGGTCTGCACGTTTTCATTCCTTAAGATCTTTCCAAGGAGAAGCTCGTAGAAATCGGCGAGATCGGCGACGTGGACATCATCCCAGATGCCGGCGCCGTCGCCAATATACTCGGGTCGCCCTGCTGAAATGGCGCCGCCAATGAGCATTGGGATATGAACGGACTTTTTATTGAACGCCCCAGTCCGCGGCCGTAGATACGAGGTGCCTTGATGACGTACGTCTTGACGTTGGCCTTCTCACCAGCGTCGATCACCGCCAGGTCCGTCGTCCGTTGGGCGTACGGTTTAATACTCTCTAGCCATTTCATGTAGCTATAGACATCGTCCCGCTTGTCGGAAAATTCATGGGAGATGACTGTAGGGGGTTTGAGACAGTTAAACCCCAGACTAGAAACACCACTCAAGTGAATGAAGTGTGGTTTCGTGCCACTACCTCTCTTTTCGGCGCCCTCGCGCAGGCCGTAGATCAGCGCTTCGGCAGCTGCAGGATTCGTAGAGTCCGCCGCGTGAACAATAATGTCAAATTGGCTGGCTAGCTGGCGGACCGCTTCTACGTCTTCGAGACCTGTGAGGAGGTGGGGTGTAACACCTTGGGAAACGTATTTATCTGCTTGCTCTTGTTTCCTGACAAGTACGGAAAAAGAGGCATTTTGGATCTCGCTGATCGACGACGCAAGGAATTGTGAAAGAACCGTACCTCCACTGGGCTAAGTTAGCATTATTGTAGAATCTTTTAAGAGTTACACTTACACGTAACCGGAGGCACCAGTGACGAGGATTTTGGGGCTAGCACTCATGGTTAGTATTGGCCTGTCTTCTTACTTGCACGTAGTAAGATGGTTATTGATTGCGTGTAAGATATAAGCTTGAATTGTACTTACTCTATAACCAGTCCAGTGGAATCATATATATTAAATATGTGCTTCTTCAAAGACAACTGTATTGTTCGAGTGTGACACTGCAATGCCCGCGTTGACAAATAGGGGCAGGTACGGTGTCTCTATTCAACCGATCTAAGTAAGCGATTGGGAAAACTACTGCCCGCCGCAATGAGCTAACAATCGGAAAACCCCATGCTGATGGAGAACAGCGCGAATCGAAGCAAAAACGAACGCGGTTGACTAAGCAGCGGAACGATTATAGGGTAACTGGCCAGTCCCGTCATTATCAAACTCAGTTGACATTGAAAACCATCGCTGGCATACGAAAAGAAGACCAGTGGTGCCTTCAATGGTGCGGACTGGGTCCCGCATGAAGATGGGTTTCTAATCTCGAATAGGCAAAGGATGATCCCGAAGGCCGAAGGCGAACCGGATCGGGCCAGAGCCGCATGATTCTATGTAGATACAGCTGACCCGGATATACGACGATTTTTCTGAATCGGCGTTAAGATAAAGGTAAAAGTTCTCTGGTTATGGTCCTCATATAATAGCGTCATGCAAGCAGCTATCTTCGGCGACGGCGTATCAACACAGCGAATTTCGCTGCTTATTATACGGTGAGAAACAGTTGAGATGCGAAGACTCAAAACTCCATTACAAAATTGGACATTCCTGTTCGCATGTAAGTACGATAACTCGAAGTTTCTTTCCGAGTCAGCTGATTATCCGCTGGAATCGTGTGAAAATTTACTAAATACTGGGAAAGGGAAGTGAGCGCGTTCCCCGATCGCGGTAGCTCAGGTCTATAGCAGAACGCAAAGGGCTGCAAGCTGACTACATGATTACTACAAGTATACGGCTATTCCTGCTTGTATGGTCTCTTCAAAAGGTGCTCATTCGGGTTAGTTTTCTTTCGTGGTCAGGAGCTGGTCATACAAAGGACGTGTTGGACCCATGTTGATTGAAACTCGATTATGCAAAATCTATCTCGTACGAACTAATGCTACCTCTCCCGTATAGAATGGAATGCAAGGCTATGCTAAAAAGTAGGTACAGTGAATAGACCTTGGTCCTCGTCCAAGTAATCGCTAAGATGCTAGATGAATAGGATGATGAACTTCCATGTCCTGTAAGTCATCCACTTAACCGCTCCAGACATCTGGGCCGGGGATATCATAGCTGGTAAAAGTAGTGTAAAGGTTGAAGAGGATGCCGGGGTCAGTCGGGGTGTAGAACGAGGTTGCCTTTTCGCCCGCTGGGAGCGCCTTTGATCCGCTACCGCTGACCTTGATGTTGAGGCACTGGGGATATGCCTGAGCACCGTCTTCGCTTCCGGCACTGTGTAGCGCGATGATCTCGTGTCGGAGAACGTAGTTGCCGGGGCCAGGCCGGAAGGAAGCACGACGTCCGAAGTGAAGTTTGGGCAATCAGAGTATCTTAACCCAAGTGCCGGGGTTGCTGCCAGATAAGTAGGCACCTTCGGAGATCTTGGTGAACGATAGATCACCGGGCTGGCGGCCGTGCATTCACCTGAACGTATGTTAGAATATGATTATGATATAGTCGTCGAGTATATGAAATACTCACCACTGCATTGGCTAGATAGTTGATGACTGGTCCCTTGTGGCTATCAGGCCAAGTGTTCCAATATAATGTGAGAGTATCACCGCCGTGGCATCGATGTATGCCTGGCCGGGCTTTGCATTTTGTGACACGCAATATCAGAGGTAGTGAAGGCGTCGGAGCGCACAAGCCATATCTTGGTTCAGTGCTTGCCAGCCGGGAGTTACAGGAGCGGTCCCTGCAGGTTGATAATACCAGTTGGGGTTGGTGCCATCGATCCATGCCCCCTGGTTTACCTTATTCCAGCCACATAGCCGTGGCGTAGGCTATGGACAAGGGGAAAGAGAAAGCAGCAATGATAGATAAAGAAGGCATTTGAATACTGGCCGGCTGGTGCTATCAATGAAGATCAAGACGATCTTCCTGCGACTTAAAGGCACTTTATATATATTGCTTAATAAGTATTTTAATCACTCCCATATTACACAGCATGAACGGAAAAGCTTGCCGTCGTTGATGGAACCCAATAACCCGGACTGGGTCCCGACCACACGTCACAGGCTAATATCGGCTGCCGCGTTTCAGGGTTGGGTATGACGTAGGCATTTCCATTTTTTTTATATCGGAGTTATTATTTCTTGTTCTGTGAACTAATTCAACTGATTTCAACTTAGAAGCGTTGTTCGGAGAAAGGTTGGCGTCGCCGGCGCAGAGTCTCGTTCCGTGTTTCCCAAAACGGAGCACGAGCGCCGGATAAACTCAAACTGGGCCAAGCTATTCCGCAGCAGCCTTCCGCCATCACTTCATTCATGTGATCAGACACACTCTAATTGGTCGTAGTTTGTGTTGGTTTCCTGGCCTCGTGCGCCGTAGGGATAATAGACCACCCTTGCTATAGAGGTGGGTAGTATCACGGGCGATGGTTGGCGGACTCCATTAACCCGGTTGCTTCCCGCAGACTGACCTCCTTTAACTTTTTCTTAGTTACATGCATATGTACAGTTGAGCACCCAATGATCGACGCTATTCTTCGCTTCCAGACTATCAACCGCGCTCATTCGAGCCAGCGAAACTCATCACCATTGACGGATTCGGATGTCCCTTGACATTGTATACGTGGAATTCCCAACAGCGTTATTTAAGACCCTTAATAAATGCCCAAATCCAGTATATCGGAAACAAATTAAACGGAGTCTGCCAGTGACCTCGATGGTATCCATTCGACTCACGCTTGCGTGATCGATCGCGAGGATGCGAGACGGAGGCCGAGTAGTGATGATGGCAACAACGGCCACGAGAATAAGTTGGAGTAGCGGAGTACTCCAGCGCACGGTCCGAGTGTAAACTCCGAAGCCCAAGAAGGTACGAACCAATCTTGACTCGATGTGAGCTCCTTTGCAATTTATTACATACGACGAACATTTTTCATTTGACAACTTAATACCCTCCAGTACTATTTGTTCAAGATGATTCACTCGCCGATTATAGGGGGAGTACGGTATGTTACGATCCACATATACACTAAATCAGGAATATTTGGAGCCGATTTCGAGTTGTCTACGGCGTCACGGAAAACGAGGGAGAAATTACACTTGCAGATAAAATAGAAATTCGAGAATACTATATAACGAGAGATAAAAGTCAAATCAGGCTAGGATACTGATTTAGGTAACTATATTGAGGAGCCCAACCCCCGGAGTTAACGATTTCCTATTTCGGAAAGATCTCAGCTCTAGAGACACTTTCGTGAGTCTGTTTCGTAAGTCTGTTTCGTAAATCTGTTTCGTAAGTCTGTTTCGTAAGTTGCGTATCTAGCTATATAATGTGCTAGCTATATATCTACTTTCTTTGTTCTAGTACAAAGTTAAAACCTAGGTTTTTACTTGCTGCATATTTTTTTATTATATTTGCTTATACTTTTTATTATAAAGCTAAGTTTTTTTATTAATCTAGTTTAAAATAAAACTTAGGTTTTAATTTACGATATTTATTAATACTTTTTATTATATTAACTTATTAAAAAAATACTAAAGCAATATTAGCTACAATATAAGCCAGAATAATTATATAATATAAGTTCGGAAAAAAAAAAAAAATTTTAATCGTAATAACTATTAAATATTTAGTTTTTATTTAAACTATAATATTATTAAGCTATAAAGTTTAAATATTAAGTTAAAATATATTATATAAATATTATCGTTTTTAAGCTTTATAAAATTTTTTAAACTAAAATTTCTACCGAAAAAAGCAGCAAAAGCGCGTTAAATATATAATTAGTTTAATATTATCTATAAATAATACTTATTTTATTTAATTATTAATTAAAGTTTAAAAAATAATAATTATTAGTTAAAATATTAATAATATAATAAAGCTTAAAAATAATTCTATTTAAAATATATATACGAACTATAATTTATATAATTATTTAATTTTATAAAAAAACCTAACTAATATTTAATAATATTGCTAAATACGTTTATTAAAAAGATTTAAAAACTTAATATAAAATCGTTAGCGATATAACTATTTAACGCTGCTTTTAATAATTTATAATATAATTTAAAAGCTTAAAACTATTGCTTTAAAATTAGTTTAAACTATATTATATAATAAACTTTAGCTATATTTATTATATAATATTATTATAAAATATATTTTAATAAAATCTAATATTTATATTTAAATATAATAAAAGCTTTTATAGCTAATAATAAAATAACTACGTTAAAACGTAAAATATATAACATTTTAAAAAATATATAATGTTTTTATTCGTTAAAATAACTATAATAATTTATTAGCTAATATTAAAATAAATCTAAAAAATAATTTTATTAACTATTAAATAATAATAAATATTATAGCTTTATATTATACGTTTATAATTTAGTTTTAATAGCGCTAAACTATAAAAATAAAACTAATTTTAGTTTTTATATAATAAAATATAAAATCGTAAATATAATAAAATAAACTCGAAAATTAAATAGCTTAAAAATAATTAAATAAAAATTAAAAAGTTATTTTATTTAAATAAATAATAAATAAATAATTATATAAGTTTATAAAAGTTTATAAAGCTAAAAATAAATATAAAACTATTTAAATATAAAAACTATAATATTAAAATAATTATATTTTTTAATTTAGTTGTTTTAACTAACTATAATATTAAATTAATTATATTTTTTAATTTAATTTTAAGCTTAGCTGCTTTAATTATTTAAATAATTATAATATTAAATAATTATATTTTAATTTAGTTTTAAGCTTAGTTGCTTTAGCTAACTATAATATTAAAACAATTATATTTTTTAATTTAATTTTTATTTTATATATAACTGTTTTTTTTTTAATAAAAATTTTTTTTTTTTATTAATTTATTTATAATATTTTTATTTATTAACTTATTTTTATTATTAAATTTCGTTTTTTTAGCTATTATCGAATTATAAATTATAATTTTAATAAAAGCTTTAAATAGCCGAAATTTTTAAAGTTTAATAATTTAACCGAAAAAAAAATACCGCTAATTTAATAATTATCGAGCTAAAATTTTACGCTAGTATATATTTAATTTAAAATAAAACTTATTATAAATAAATTTAAAAAACTATTCGAAAAAACTATTAAATCGAAAAATAAAAAGTTTATATTTTTTGCGTTAATATATAATTTTAGCTATTAAATATAGCATAATATTTTATTTAAAATTTAAAGTTAAATATATGTTTTTAAAACGTTATAAAAAAATTGTTCGTTTAAACTACGATTTATTATGTTATATTAAGTATATAATAAAAATATAAACTAGCGCTAAATTAAAACTAAAACTTAAAACTAATTTTGCTTAAATTTTTATAAACATTATAAAAACAAACTATATAATAATTTTAAATAATAAAAAATAATATTTAACGTATATATAAGCTTACTATTTTTATAAGCCTTAAAGTTATTTATAGTTTTTTTCGAAGTTATTATTATAGTAAGCTTAAAAAACTAAGCTTATAAAAGCTAGGTTATTTAAATTAAAGCTAGGTTATTTTAAGCTAAACTAAGCTATTTTAAGCTAAAACTAGGCTATTTTAAGCTAAGCTAGGCTATTTTAAACTAAAACGTTAGTTAATTATTATTTAAAAATTAATTTAATATTTATTAAAATTATTTAAACTAAATAAAAAAAATTAAGCTTTAATAATTTTTTATTTAAATAATATTTTTAAAATAATTAATTAAAAATAATATAAAGCGCTAATAGTTATTTAATATTAATAAACGTAGCGTTATTTTAATATATTAATAATTTTTTATAAAATTATATAAATAGCTTGCTTAATAATTAACGCTAAATAGTTAAAAAATTTAAAATATATTAAAAATAAATAAAACTATACGTTATTTAATATTTTAAAAATAAAATAATAAAAGCTAACAAATATAAACTATTAAACTTTAATTTTAATTAAAATAATTATTAATAATATATAATTATAAAACTATTATTTATTTTATTATTATATTAAAATTATAAAAAATTTTTATATATATTTTTAATAGTTATAGCATTTTATAATATAATAAAAAAAAACTTTTTATTTAATATATTATTAAAAATCTATTTAAAAAAAATATTTTTTGCCCGTTTTTTTTTAAATGCTATTTTTGCTTTAAAAATAAAATATAAATAAAAAAATTTTTAATTTTAGCAAAAACTTTTTTAAAACTTATAAAAATAACTATAATAAATAAACTAAAGAATTTAAATTAAATAAACCTAATTTTAACTTTATAAAATTAATAATTTTTATAATATATAACTTAAAAGAAAAAATATAAAAAACGCTAGCTAAAACGTAAAATATATTATTAATAATAATTTTAAGTTTTTTATATTCTATTTAAAAAATATTTATTATTTATAGCTTTATATAAAAAATATAACTATAATATATAATATTATTTAGTTTTAATAAATATTTTAATTAAATAAGTTTTAATTTAATTAAAAATTTCGATAAATTTTATTATATTATAATTTTTAATTTAATATTTATTAATAATATTTATTAAAACTATAATATAAAAAAGTTAGCTAAAATTTGCGAGCAAATATTATTAGTATTTTTTATTATTTTTTTAGCGTTTTTATTTAAAAAATAAAAAAAAAATCTAGCTTTTTAAAAAAAAAAATAAAAAACTATATTAATATTTAAATTTTTTTAAAATTTTTATAAAATTAAATATTTTTTTTTAAAATTATTTTATTTTAAACTATAAAAAAAAAAACTTTAAAAAATTAATTAAAAATAACTAATTAAAATATATAAACTTTTTAACCTAATAGATTTTAATTATAGCTATAAATTTAAATAAAACAAAAAATATTTAAATAATTAAAAACTATTAATAAAACTAAAAGTTTAAACAAATATTATTTAATTTTTATTAAAATTAACTATATTTTATAAATTTATAACGTTCGAATAAGCTTAAAAAATAAACTATAATTTTATTTATTTATTTTTATAAAAAACTTAAATTATTTTTATATTTAAATATAAACTATAACTAAAAGTTTTATTTTTAATATTTATTTTAAGCTTATTATAATTATAATTATATAAAAATAAAAAGCTTTTTTATATATAAAACGTATAAAAAAAACTTTTTTTTTTAGATTTTATTTTAATATTATTTATAAATATATATAAACTTTAAAAAAGTATATATATTTAAATTATATTTTTTAATAAACGTTAATAATAAAAGCCTTAAAAAGCATATAAAAAAATTATAAACTTTAAAAAAATATAAATACTTAAGTTATACTTTTTAATAAATATTTAGCTATAAAAACCTTAAAAAATATATAAAAAATATATATAAACTTTAAAAAAATATAAATACTTAAGTTATACTTTTAATAAACGTTTAATAAAATAAACCTTATATAATATATAAAAATATATATAAACTTTAAAAAAAATATAAATACTTAAGTTATATTTTTTAATAAATATTTAATAAAACAAACTTTATATAATATATAAAAAATATATATAAACTTTAAAAAAAATATAAATATTTAAATTATATTTTTTAATAATATTTAATAAAATAAACTTTATATAATATATAAAAAATATATATAGATTTTAAAAAAAGTATAATTATTTAAATTATATTTTTTAATAAACGTTTAATAAAAAAGCTTTAAATAATATATAAAAAATATATATAACTTTAAAAAAAATATTTATATTTAAATTATATTTTTAATAAACGTTTAATAAAAAAAGCCTTAAAAAATATATAAAAATATATATTAAAATTAAAAGCCTAACGTTTAAATAATATATCTATTTATAAGTTAAATTAGTTTAACTTTTTAATTAAAATAGCTATAAAAACTACTTATAAATATTACGTAAATTTACTGCTAAATATATTATAAAACTAAAATAATTATATAAAGCTATAATAAACTTTAAAAAATACCGAAACTAAACTCAAATATTAAATATTTAGTTTTTAATTATAAAATTTATTTAATTTATAAAATTAAAAAAAAAAAATATAATAAAGTTTTATATTTAAAAATAATTCGATAAAAAATAAAATATAACTAAAGCTTATATTTAAATATTTAAAATTTAAAGTTTATTTAGCTAATAATTTTTTTAAAGTTTTTAAAAGCTTTAGTTTTTTATTTTAATTTTAATATAATTTTTTTTATATTTTTAATTTATAGCCGAATTCTAAAACTTTTTTTTATAAACTTTTAAAATATAACTTTTTAAAAGAACTTAAAGCTATTTTAAATAATATATAATAATATAATATACTTTAGTTTATAAAAATAATCAGAATAATATTAGCTTTTTAAGTTTTTATAAAAATCTTTAAAGATTTATATAGCTTTTATAGCTAAATCTTATAGCTAGTTTATATAATAATAATAAAAAAGGAAAATTTTAAGCATTAAAAAGCATAAAATCCTACTTTTTAAAAAATAAAAAATTAAATTTTTATAGTATTTTTAGTACTATTATTATTTATTAGTTAATTTAAACTTATTTTAAGCTTTTTATTTAATTTTTATTATAGTAAACAAAATAATATATTATATAAGCATCCTATATACTTTTTCGCACTTTTATACGAATAATTAATATAATTTAATAATAATATAAAAATTAATTAAAACTAATTAAATCGTTTTCGCTAAATTTTTATTTTATTTTATATAATATATTATATATTTAAGCTTGCTGTAAATCTTATAGTACTGTTTATTTATAATATTTTTTTTCGTATAACGATTACTTAACTATATTTTATTATTTATTTAATTTTTAATAGCTTTTTTAGTTTTTTAATTTTATTTTTTTTATATAATAAATGTTTTTTTAATTTAAATCCGTTTATTTTTTATATAATAATATTAGCTTAGTTTATAATTTATTTTTTAAAGTTTAATTATTTTAAATTAAAATAATATAATTTTATTTTAATATGTTTATTTTTTTATAATTAAATTAATTATATTTAAAATAATTATAAAAAAAGCTATTTTAATATTATATAACCTTATATTTAATATAAACTTATAATTTAATATTTTTACGTTATAAATATTTATACTTTTAAATTTAAAGTTTGTTAAATAACTTTAAAAATATTTAATTAAATTTTTAAACAAAAGTTATAAAATAATATACTTTAAATTATATAAAATAAAACTAGCTTTTTAAAAGTTTTTTTTAATATTTTTTAATATTATTATAATATTATATATAGTATAAAATAATATAAAAAAATTTTTTTTTTTAATATAAAAATATAAATTTAAGCTAATTTATTAATTTGTTTATTATATAACTATTTTAAAAAACTAAAATAATTATAATTTAAAAACTAAAATTATATAATAAATAAATAAATATATAAAAATAATAATTTTATTATTTTTTAATATATAATTCGAATTTAATAAAATAATAACTTTTAAACTGTTTAAATTAAAAAGTAATAAAATTTATTATATAATATATTATATATAATTATAGTATTATCTACGTATAAAATTAATATATCGGTATTAATTATATATAATAACTAATTATTAATTATAATATTAGCTATTTATATAATAGAATTAAGCTAGTATATCCGCCCGATCCAGTTAACGGTATATTATAATAAAATTTTTTTATATAAAAAAATTCTCCGTATAAAAGCCCAGTTTTTATATAAATAATTAAAAAAAAATAATAATATATATAATATTTATTTTATTTTATTACATATAATATTATATTTTTAGCTATTTAATATTAATTAATATTTTTAGCTAAAAAATATAAATTAATAAAAAAAAAATAAAATTTAAACTTAATTATATAAGCTATATTTTTTATATCGTACTTTAGTTTTTTTAATATTATATTAATAAAAAAAAAAAATTAATTATTTTAACGTACTTTAATATTATATTTTATATAAAAGTTTAATTAATAGCGCATAATTATATTATTTTTTAATTATTATTATATAAACTACGTAAAAATTTATAATATAATTTAATAATTTTTTATTTATAATTTTTAAATATAATAAAAAATAATAACTAATTATATAATAATTAATATAGCTAAACGTATAAAAACGCTATATTTTCGAAAAAACAGCTAAAATAATTTTTTATTTTTTTAGCTAATATTTTATATAAAATATAGCTAAAAAAATCGCTTAAAAAACTAATATATTTTTAAATTTTATATAAAAATTATTAATTTCTATATTATAAAATATTTTATAAAACTTTAAAATAGTTATTATAAAATAAATTAATATATAACAATATATTTATATATAAAATATAATTATATTTTATATAATTTAAAAACTTTTAAAAAATATTAACAAAAATTTTAAAGCAATAAAACTTAAAATATTTAATAAAATTAATATTTAAATTATTAAAAAATTTATAATATTTTTATATAAAAAACGTTTTAAATTAAAAATTATAAAGCGGTTAAAAAAAACTATATTATATAATTTATAAAAAATAAATATATTTTAATATATAGATTTTAAATTTTTATATAATTATTTTAAATAATATTACTTTTTACGCTAAATTAATAATTTTAAAATTAATAAAATTTTTTATATAATAAAGCAACTTTACGATTTTTTTTTTTAAATAAAAAAATAAATAAAAAAAATAGCCGCAAATAACTTATATATAACTAAAAGCTAGCTTTTTAACTTTAAATAATAAAATATTATAAAAATAAAATATTAAAAATAAAATTTTAAAAACTTTTTATAACTATTAAACGTTATTTATTATTTATTTTAATTAATAATTTATTTTATATAAAAAAAAATATATTATTTTTAATATATACAAAATATTTAGTTTTTTAAAATTTTTTTTAAACTTTAAATAATTTATTTATTATATAATATAAATATAAAAATATTTTTATTTAAAATTTAAATCTTTTTATATATAATATTTAAAATAAAGCTATTTTATTTATAAAGTATTAAATTTTTTTAAAAACTTAGCAAAAAAAAAAATTTCTAAAAAGCTATATAATTTATTTTATAATAAAATATAATAGTTCGTTAATTATTATTATAAATTAAAATTATAAAAATTAGTTTTATATTATATTTTTTAATATAATTAATTATATAAAAAATTATTATATATTATATTAGTTTTAATTATATATAAAAAAAAATATAATATTATAAACTTATATTTAATATAATTATAAATATATATTAATATTAAACTAATTAAACTAATATTATTTTCGTATAAATATATAAATAAAAAAAAAACTATTTTTATATAAAATATTAAAATTATAATTAATAAACTATTTAAAGCTTAAAAATATTTAAAACAAAATATTTAAAAAAAATTTATTTAAATATAACTATTATATATATATAAAATATTCTAAAATTTAAAACAGTATTTATTTTTTAAAACTTATATACGAAAATTTTTTTAAACTTTTATTTATATTTTTAAGTTAAAAAAAACCTAATAATTTAATATTTTATATAAAAAATAAAAAATTTTTATTATATAAACTAATAATATAACTAAAATTAATTATTATTTTATATATAAAAATATTATATAATATTTTAAAAATTTTTAAAAATAATATATTAGCTAAAATTATATAAATAATTATTTTTTAAAAAACTTATATATAAATAAAAAATATTTTATTTATTAAAAAAAAAATATTAATTAACTAATATATTTTTAAAAAAATCTCGTACGAAAAATTAATATTTTAATATATATAAAATAATATTTAAAAATAAACTAACTTTTAAAAAATTTTTAATTTATTTAACTAAATATAAAAATTATTTAAATATATATAATAAAAAAAAAAAAAAAATTCGAATATATAAAATAAAAAATTATATATATATTATAAATAATATATTTATATATTATATAATAAAAAAAAATATTTAATTAATAATTATAGATTAATTATTTAATTTATTTATATTTAATAATTAATATTATATAAAATATTAAAATATTATTTAAAATATAAAAGCTTTAAAATTTTTTATTATAAAAAAACTACAAATAAAAGCTTATATATAAAAAAACTTAAAAGCTAAAATTATTTAAACTTTTAAAATAGCTAAAAAAGCTTTAATAAAAACTATATAATTTTAATTAATATAATAAAAATTAATAATTAAATTAATTATATAATATTTTATATTTTAAATATTTTTATTTTATTTTTATTTTTTTTAAAAAATATAAACTATTTAAAAATATATTTCGATAATATAAAAAATATTATCATAAAAAAATAAAAATAATTTTTATTATATATAAATAAAATTATTTTTTTTAATATTAGTTTATATAAAATAACTAGCTATTTTATAAAAATTAAATTACGCTATTTATATAAATAATTCGGATATTTTTATATAAAAAATTATATAAAATATTATTTATATAAAATATAAAATCGAACAATTTATTTAAAAAAATCTAAAAATTTTATTATTATTATTAAATATATAATAAAACTTTATAGCAATTTAAATTTATAATTAAAAATAATTATAAATTTAACTATAAAATTATAAACATTATACAAATAAATAACTAAAATATTATATATTATTAATATTATTATATTATTTTAAGCGGCGATTTTTTTAAAATTAATATTTATATAAAATATATAAAAATATTATATAAATATTAAATTAATATTTATTAAAAACTTTTAATAATATTATATATAATTTTAAAATAAATTTTTTTAAATAAATTTAAAAAATATATAAAAATAATTAATATATAAATTATAAAATATTTATTAAAATATATTAAATAATAAAATAAAATAAATATATAAACTATTTAAATATATATATAATATTTTTCGGAAAAAAATCGATATATATATAAATAATAAATTAATTTTATAAATAATAATAAAAATATTAAATAATTTATTAAATTAATAATTTTATATTAATTTTTTTTATTTTAAAGCTTATTTTTATATTAATAAAAAATTTTTTATTTTTTTTATTATATAAAAATAATAATTATTTAAAAAATAATAAAAATATTATATAAAAACTATATAAAAATTAAAATTAATTATACGATTAACGAACGAAATAAACTATTTTTATATAATATATTTATATTTTTTTTTAAAACAAATTTTAATATAAAAAAAAAAATCAAATAAAAAAAACTATAAAATTAAAATAATTAAAAAATTAAATATAATTATAATTTCGATTAATAAATTAATATATTTTAATATATATAAATTAAACTATATTATTATATAAAAATATTTAAATAAATAATTTAAACTAAAATAATATATAATTTATATAACTAATAATTATTAAAAAAAATATAATTAGTTAAAAAAAAAAATTTAGCTTTATTATTATATAACGTTTAAATATATTTATTATATAATATTTAAATTTATAGATTTTTTTAATAAAAAAAAAAATAAGCTTTTAAATTAATAATTAAATTATATATAAATAAAATTATTATAACTTTTAATAAACTATTTAAAAAGTTAAATATAATAAAAATTAATAAACTTATTATATAAATATTTTTAAATTATTATATATAATTTAAATATTTATAAAAAAAAATATATTTTTAAGTTTTATTTTATATAAAAATTAAAAAAAAACTATAAACTATATAAAAGTTTAAATTTATTATATAAAAATATAATAATATTAAAAAAAATATTATTTTAATTTAATCGCTAACGATTTAATAAATAAACTAATAATTAATTTTAATATTTAATTTATTTTTTATAAAACTTTAAAACTTTATATAAGCTTAAAAATATTATTTAAACTTATATTTAATTAAAAAATAAATTATTATATAATATTTATATTTATTTATTTTTAAAACAAAAAAAAAATATTTTTTAAAAACTATTTATATATTATATAACTTTTATATAGTTTAGCTAAATTTAAATTATATTAATTTAAAATATATTATTAATATTATTAAAAAAACTTAAAATATAAATATTTATATATAACTTATATTATTAGTTATATATAATAGTTTAAATATTTTTAAAATAATTAAAATATAAATAATAATATATTAAGTTTTATTACGCTAGATTTTTTATTGCGCAAAAAAAAAAACTTAAATAAATAAAATTTTACGTAAAACTTAAAAAATTTTATTTTTTAAATATTTTTTTAAATTTAATAGCAAAAAATTTTCGTATAAATAAAATATTATAATAACCTAAAAAAATTAAGCTAAAAATTTAACTAAAATTAACTTTTATATAAAAAAATTTATTTAAGCTTATATTTTTAATAAACTAAAAAATATATATTAATATATATTAATTTAAAATTATATATTTTACTATTATAGCTTAAATTATTAAGCTATAATTATATAATATTAAAATATTAAACAAACGAATTAAATAGTAAAAAAATAACTTATCGAAAAAACTTATGTTTTTTTTTTCGATTTTTATTATATAAAGCTTTTTATTTTTATAAATAAATTATTTATAAATAATATAAATATAATTTTATAATTTAAATTTATTATTATATTTATAATTAAAACTTATATAAAAAATATAATAAACTTAAACTTTAAAATTAAAAACAATATTATATATTAAATTTAAACAAATATAAAAAAATTATATAAAATATTCTAGCTAATAAATTATATAATATAATTAATAGTTTTAATATTATTACTTTTTATATAATATTTTAAAAAATTATAAAAATATTTAATTTATTTTTAATATTTATTATTTTATATTTAAATTTAAATTATTATATAATTATTTAATTAAGCTAAAAATAATTTAAAAAAAAAATTAATAAATATATATTTTTTTAAAAATTATATAAAAAAAAAAAATCTTTAAAATATAATAAATTAATAATAAAAATAACTTAGCTAATATATTTATTAACATATATTAAACTAAATATTAAAAACTTTAGTTTTTATAAATAAACTATTTATATAAATTAAAACATTTATTAAAAACTATAAAAAATATATTTATATAATAAATAATAGCTAAACATATATAAAAGTAATATATTATATATAAATATTTAAAAAAGCAAATATTATATATAAATAATAAAAAAATTAAAAAATTATAACAAAAATAATAACTAAAATTTATATTTCGAAAAATAACGCGTATAATTAATCTTTTATTTCCTTTTTTTTTTTTTAAACTTAAACTATATATAATAAAATAATAAATATTATATAATTGCTATATAAACATTATAAACACTATTTTAAAAACTTAGCACTATAAATATTAATTAAATAAAACATTTTAATAATTAATATAACTATTATATAAACTATCCTAGTATAAAATAATAATTTAGCTGCAATTTTAAATAAAAATCGTATAAAATATCTTTTTAATATATAAACTTCGTTTATATATTAGCAAAAATAATAATTAATAATATTTAAAAATAATATCGTAAAAAAGCAAAATAATTATATTTTTTTATTTTATTATATAATAAAACAAATTAATTAAAATATATACTAAAAATTATTTATATAAATAAACAAATAAAAATATACGTACGTTTATATATAACGCTAATATAAAGGTTTTATAGGCCTAACTTTTAGTAAAAAAGCTATAAACCTTTATAATACTACTATTTTTTAAACATATAAAGTTTTAAAACTATATAATACTATTAAAATAAAAAACATAAAATATAAACAAAAAACCCTAATAAAATTAACAAGTCTAACAATAGCTATTATTAATAATAATAATTTTATTTTAATTGTTTATTAATATAATATTTAAAAAATTTAAAAACTTTATATATAATAATAATAATAGCAATAATAATAATAATATTACTATTAATATTATTAGTACTACTAATATTATTATTAATATTATTGCTAATATTATGTTTATTATATAATAATTATTAGATTTAATATTATATAAGTTTATAAAATTAATTAAAACATACGTATAAATATATATATATATATATATATATAAATATAAATATACGCGCGTAAAAAAAAAAAAAAAAAAAAACAAAAAAATAATATAAAAGTAACTTAACTTACGTACAATAATAACAAATATAAAAGCAATATATTATTTAATTTTTTAAAATATTTAAACAAATTAAACAAAAAAATTATATATAATAAATATATAAATTAGCTTTTTTATTTATATTTACTAACTTTTTTTTTACGTATAATTATATAAATACCGGATATTTTAAAAAAATAATAATTTAATATACTATCGGGCGTTTTTTTATTTACGTATTTACTATATAATATATTTAATATTTTTTTTACGTTTAGATTTTTATATTAAAAAAATAATCGTATAAAAATATATTATAACTAAAAAAAAAAAAACTAATATTATAATTATAATATTATTTACGTATAAAATTAATATATTAATATTAACTACATATAATAGCTAATTATTAACTATAATATTAACTGTTCGTATAATAAAATTAAACTAATATATCCGCCCAATCTAGTTATATAATATATTTAACAAAATTCTTTTCGTAAAAAAAATTTTCCGCATAAAAGCCTAGCTTTTATACAAATAATTAAAAAAATAAATTAATATATATAAATATTTATTTTACTTTTTATTACATATAATATTATACCTTTTAGCTACTTAACATATTATATAATAATCGAAATATTTAATTTAATTTAAATTTTTTTGTTTATAATTTAGCTATTTTTATTATTTTAATTTTTTAATTAATTAATAAACGGTTATTTTTATATTAAAATAATAAATAGATTAACCTAGCTAAAATAATATATAGTAAAATAAAATAGCTATAATAAAATAATATAAATAATAATTATTTATTTTTAATTATTTATTAAATAGTTTTTAATTATTTATAACGTTTATATAACGTTATAATTATTTTAAATAATATTTAGTTTATTATAAACTTTATTTTATTAAAGTTATAAATATTTGCTTTATAAATATTTTTAGCTATAATTATATTTTATATAAGCTTAAATTATTTTTAATATTTATTAAAATTTTTATATAAAATTTATTAATAATTAATTTAATAATTAAAATATATTTAAAAGTTAAATAATTATTATATAAAATTTAAAGCTTAATTAATTTTAATAAATAATATATTATATTTATATAATAATTAATTAGCTATATTTTAATATTATTTAATTTAAGCGAAAATTTTATAAATTTAAATTAAATATATATTATACGATTAATTTTTTTTCGAATTCTAATAATTTTATATTATTAGCTATTTAGTTTATTTCGATAAAATTTTATTATAGCACGTATAAAAAATCGACTAAAAACATTATAAATTTTTATAATATATTATAATAATAATTTTTCGTTGCGTTTTATAGCTTATAATATAAGCTATAAATTGCTTTTTTATATAATAGCGCTATTATTAATTATTAAAATATTTAAAAATAAAAATAAAAATATAAAATAAAAAAAGTATATAAAATGCTTATATATATAAAATACTTATATAGTACGTTATAATTAATATAAAAAAATAAAAAAAATTATTTTATTATTAAACTAATTAATTAAATAATAAATTAAATAGCTAATTTATTAAACATATTAAATAATATAAATAAAATCGTAGATAATAACTTATAAAAACATATTAACTAGCTAACTATTTAATTTATTAAGCTATTTTTTAGTTATTATAATCGGTTTAAAAAACTTTAACGCTTTATTATATTAAATATAAATAAAAACGTAAACAAAATATAGATTAAAATATAAATAAAATATAAGCAAATATAAAAAAAAAACGTATTTATTATAACTATTAATAAGTTATATTATATATAATCGATAATATATATATTTTTATAAATAGTAATAATAATAATAAAAAACTAAGCTATATAATTTTTTTAATATTTATTTAATAATACGTTTTATATAAACGTTTTTTATTTTTATGCTATTTTAATATATTAAAACTAATAGTTAATATACGTTATTTTAAACTTAAATATAGCTTTATTTAGTAAATAAAATTATAATATATATTTTATACGTTTTAAGTTTTTGATTTTAATAAATTTATAAAAAATTTCCGTAGTTAAATTATTAGTCGGTTATATATTAATAGTAATAAATATTAAAGCTATGCTATTAAATAGTTTAAAAATTAAGCGTTTTTATTTATTATTATAAATTTTGTTTTTTTCTGGATAAAAAAATTATCGAAATTGTTATTATAAACTATAAATATTTTATATTAATACTTAAATTTAAATAAATAGCAAAACAATATATTTATAAATAATTTTAACTTTTTTAATAAAATAAATCGCTTTAAAAACTTTAAAAGAAATAACTATAAATATTATTTAAAAAAGTTTTAGCTAGTTTTATAAATTAATTTAATATAAAATTAAAACAATAAAACTAATAAATTCTATAATAATAAATAATATAAAAAAAAAAAAAGTCCTAAAACTAAACCGGAAAAAAACGTTTTTTTAAACTAGATTCTAAACAAAAAAAAAAAAAAATAATAAATATTTTAATCTTATTTTTTTAATTTTTTATAAGTTTAAATAATAATATATAATAATATACGTTAATATTATTTAGCTATTTTTTATTAGTTACTATTTATATAATTTGCTAGAAAAATTATATAATAGTACGTTTTAGTTTATATATATATATTTAAATATTTTTATATTTAGCCGTTTTATATAAAAAGCCGTAGTATTTTTATAAAAAAAAACTATAATAGATAATAAATAAGCTAGCGCTTTTTTACGCCCGCTATTACTACTATTAGCGCTAAAAGCTTAATAATTTTTAAATATTTTATATTATTTTAGCTTATTTTTAAAAAGTATATTAAATAACGTTTTTTATAATATTACGAAGTATAATATAGCTTTTTAGTTATTATTTATAAAATAATAAAAAAGGCAAAAAAATAATAAATCTTTTTTTTTACGTAGCTTAGCTTTATTAACGATTTTTAGTTTGTATTTACTTTAAAAAACTTATTTAAATATATAAAAACTAATAAAATAATAATTATTAGCTTTTATATTATAATCTTTATAAAAATAAATATAAATATTTATTATTATATAAATAACTAGTAAAATTATTTTTATAAGCTTTATATAACTATATAGTTATATATAAAAAATCTTTTTATTTAATTTAATTTTCGATTTTTATATAGTATTTAATATAATACCTAAATAATAAGCGTTATAATAAATAATTACCTTTTTTATTTTAAACTAAAGCTAATATTTTAATAACTGTTATTTATTTTTATTTTTCGAATATATATAATTATTGTTTTGCGTTTTTTTTTACTATTTAGTCCAATATTTTACGCTTTAAAATTTAATTAAACTAAAATTATTTTAAAAAAAAACTAAGCTTTTTTTTTATATTAAAAAAATCTTTTTTAATACTAAGTTTTTTATTAACTTATATATTTAATTTATATATACGATTAATTATTTTTTTAACTAAATAATTTTAATTTAATTTTTGCTTTAGCTATTTTACGCCGAAGCTATTTATAAACTAAACTTAATAGTGGCGTATATATATAGCTTTTTTATATTTTACTACTTTATTTTATAGTAGTTTTAAAACGTTGTACTTTATTAACTAATATATATTATTAAAAGCTATTTTTAATTCTAATAAAATAATATTTTCGTAAAAATATTTAATAATAAAACTAAACGTTTTAAGTTTTATTAATATAAGCTTTTTTTATTTTATAATATTATATTGTTATTATTTTTGATTTTTAATAAGTTAGCTTTCGTATAAAAAAACAATTATTTAGCCGCCCGCTTATTTATCTTAAAAAATTCGATAGCTTTATTAAATTCTTTATTTATTATAAATATAAATATAAATATAAATATTTGGCTAATTAAAAACCCGTACGGGCTAACTAATATTTAAACTATTTTTATTTTTTCGTTATTTAGCTTATAATAAATAATATTTTTAAAGCCGTTTATATTGATTAGCTATATATTAAAAGTTTTTTAAATATTTTATTTATTAGCGGCGCTTAGCGTAATTTAATAATATATTTATATATTAAATAAAGCTATAACGAAAAAGTAGCTTAAATTATAGCAAGCTATTTAGTTTTATAGCGCGTTAAAAAAATTATATAACTTTGATTTATTAAATATTTAAACCGCGGACTAAAAACCCTTAATAAAGCTAAAAATCTAATTATTTCTGCTTTTTAGTTCTTAATTTTATATTTTTTTTTTATAATATTACCGCAAATTTTATTATATAATTTTTTTATTTATTTAATACAAGAAGCCTGGGGTAGGAGTGTATATTATAGTATTTATAAGTCTGGTGGTGTTGTAAAGGTAGTGGTGGTGGCCTGTGGCCACCACCTACTTTATATACGTGGGGCTGTAGCCAGTGGTCAAGTGACCCACCCCTAGGTGGGGTATGCTACAGCCACTGGTCACAGCTACGTACAGCCATAGGGTAACCTTAGTGCCTTAGGGGCACTAGGTCTTTTTACTTACGCGTAGTAAATGCCACATATATATAAAAATCTTATTAACTTTAATAGCTTTAGCCTAGCCCTAGCCTAGCTATATACCCTAGCTATAAGTACTAGCCATAAATCCACCTATATTACTAATACTACCTTCTTGTACCTAGGTTTGCGTAGGTTTGCAGGGGTCTGTAGGGGGGTTTATAGATCTGCAGGGGTCTGTAGACTTATAGGGGTCTATAAAGGGGTCTGTAGATCTATAAGGGTCTATACAAGTGTAGGTTTGTGTAAGTCTATGCAGGTTGAAGTCTGCGTAGGTCTGCGTATCTAGGTTTGCATATTTAGGTCTACGTATCTAGGTTTACGTATTTAAATCTATATATCTAAGTTTATATATCTAGGTCTGCGTATCTAGGTCTACGTATCTAAGTTTACGTAAATCTACGTATCGAGGTTTACGTTTTAAGATCTGCGTTTTAAAATAAGGACGTTAACGGCGTATTAGATCCTATAGTTTAGTTTGTATGTAAGATATAGATCGGTTATATAGCTTTCGGTAGGTTAGATAGATAATTTTAAATTCGTATTCAGCTATAGTAAAAATTATAAAACGGACGGTTTTAGCGTTAATAAGATTAAACGAACAAAACATTAACGGCGTTTCGTTTATACGTAAGATATAAATCGGTTATATATAGCGAACGGAGCGCTAATAGTATTTTTAAATATATATTTGGCTGCAAACGAAAGTTATAGAACGGTATAGATATAGCTTCGGATAGCGTTTAAAGTTAGGAAAACGTGATTAGCTGCGGTTAAAAGTTGTAGAACGGCTAATTCGCAGCGTCGACGTTAATTTAGTAGCGTATTTGTGCGTGCTTGGCAACCTATATTGAGTAACCTACGGGGCCTTTACTATTGCGGTTTAGGCTGTGTAGATCAGTTCTTAATATACTAGGTTGGTTGATTAAATAAAGGGCTAAGTCTAGTTTTTGTGGTGGGCTAAATACTTATAGCTGTAGGGTGGGGCTAGCTTGCAGTGCCCGCCAAGGCTTTGCCAGTCGCTACCCTAGAGCTACAACTATTTTTTTCCTTAGATAATTGCTTTTAGTTATTTATTTTAACCAGTATTTTTGTAATAAAACTATTTATAATCTAGCTACTTTATTATTGCTTTTAGGCGCTTTCGATCGTTTTTTAGCATTGTCTAGCTAGCGTACTATAAGCTTTATATAGGGTAGCTATTATCGCTATACGTAGGAAATAGGTTAGTTCTATTATATTTGTTTAGTAGTTAAATTCTGCTAGGGCTCCGTAACTTATAAGTATTGCCGTAATAACAACTTATTATAGCTTATAGTCCGTTATAAAAAGGTTCTGTTTTATTGCTACACTAGTATATTTGTAATACTTAGTCTTTAGTTGCGTAAGTTCGGATTAATTTTTTTTTTTCTTATAAGTAAGCTTTGATCTGGTTTTTAGAAGCTTTTAAACTATTAAAGTAGTTTTTTGCTATAAGTGCTTTATAGTTTTTTACTAGGTTTTGCTAGAATTTAACCTTTTTTTTCTCGGTTAAGTTCTTTATATATTTAAAAACTTTAATAAATAACTGCTATTAAAAAAATTAGGTGCTAAATAAAAAAAATAGCTACTATAGCTACTTAGCTTCAGTGTCCGATTATAAATGTTTATAGCTACTTATAATAAAATAGCTACGTTAGGGTATTTATATACTAGACTTTTTTGTAGTATAATTCGCTTAAAGTTTTTGTTTGTTTTTTTTACTTTGCTATTATTTCTAGGTTTTCTAAATATAATAAGCTTAACTATAGATCTTTTGCTTTAGTACTATTAAGTTGCTTTTTTACTTACGAACGCGCTTTCGTTATCGCTAATCTATTTTTTTAAGTACCCGAAAGTCTCCTCGATTTAATAATTAGCAGTATTATGCTTAAAATAATATATCGGGTACTATAGCTGCTTCTACTTATGCTATAGCGTATTTTATACATACTAGTATTTTTAGTTATACTATAAATATATAGTCTATTGCTCAATATATTAGCAGTAATAGTAGTACTATAAGTTGTAAGTTTAGCAGCATCGTTAGTAATAGCTTTATTAACTAATATTGCTTATATTTTGCTATAGCTTGCTATATTATTAGCGTAATCTCTGGGTACTAATACTGCTTATTGATTTCGCGTGTTAAAGTGCTAACTATAGCGTGCTTTAGGTTAACGTATATATTTTTAACCTTTTGTAATAATTTTAGTATTTTAGGGATTTTTAGGAGCGCTACCGCTTAATATGCCGTTCCTACAAGGTGTAAGGGGTTTCCAGGGGTCCGTTAATACTAAGCTATTTTGTATAATTCTCTTTCGTATATAATAAAGTGCTTAGTTACCTACTAGGCCTCTAGATTTAGTAGCAACTCGCTATCGAACTTTAAAAACTTAAATATAGCTTATAGGTCTATACGGTTTAGCTGTTACAGCAGTTTAACTAACTGCTTTTTTATGTTCGGTAATATTTACGTTTCGGGGTCACGTTCTGCTATTAAAAAAGTTGTTTCGGGAGGTCTTAATAGCTAATTAGCTAGTACGTTTAATTTGCTTATACGATATATAATTCGTACTATAGTGCTTAATAGCATTTAAAAATCGAACTATTCGTACTAGTTGTTTTAATTTGTTTTTTATCGTAAGTAGTAATTTATAGTCGGTATAAATAGTTATTTTTTTTTTTTTACTTAGTGCTTCTAATATTATAATGCTAATATAATAGCTAAAAGCTCTTATTTTTGTGCCAAATAACGCGTTTAATAGTTATTTAGCTTTTTAGAAAAATATACTACTAAGTAAAGTGCTATTTTTTTTCCGTAGAAATATAGCTGCATTAAATATACCCCAACGTACAATTAGCTAGAATCTATATTTATTACAGAAGGTAACCTTTAGTCGAATGCTCTAATTATTAGTATTATAGTTATTGCATTTTTAATCGTTTGCCAAGCTTTCTAGGCTTTTACGTTTAATACAACTAGTTAGTTTTTCGGTCCTTTTATTAGTGCTATAAGTAGTGCCGCAATTAGCGAATACTTATTAATTAAGTGCTTAAAATAGCTTGCTATATTCGTAAATCTATATATTTTAGTAGTTGTTCTCGGTATTAGTTTATCCTTTACTGCGGCTATTTTCGCTAAGTTTATTTTAATTCTTTCTTAGGATATATAAAATTTTAAAAATATACTTTAGTTAACAAATATTAAGGTTTTCGCAAGGTTAATCATTATGCCGTACTACGCTAGTTATTCGAATAGTATATAATACCGTTAATATAGTTTTTTTTCGTTTTTTTTTAAATATAAATATTATCGAGTAAGCTTACTAGCTATTCTTTAAAAAGCTCTACGATTTTTTTATTAAGGCCTAAAAAATAGCTAGTACGTTGTAAAGTCCGAAAAGCATAACTAGCTATTTATATATCCCGAAAGGTGTTATAAATACTATTTTTTCGCGGTAAGGGCTATATTTTTATATGCTAATATTATTTTTAAGATCTACGAAAATATATTACCTATAACCTGCGGCCTTTTATATTTAGTCCACAGCGTTCGGTAACAGGTAGGCTTGTTTTTTCGTAACTTTATTTAGTTCCTTATAATCGCAGCAAAATCGCTATATAATATTTTTTTAGTTACTAAAGTTAGGCTTAATAGTTTCGCTAGGTCGCTTTTTTAGGGTTAATAGTACTAGCGCGCCCTATAATCCTATACTTTTTCTAATATAAATACTTAAATATGCCTTAACGAATTCCTTTATAGCTTTTTTTTATGCAGGGCTATACTTATAAAATAGTAGCTTTATTAGTGGGCTATCCCTAGTATTAATATAATACTTTATATATACTATAATATTAGTACGTTGTTTAGCTAGATTAAATAAGCCGGAGAATCGTTTTACTAGTTTTGCTTGTTTGTTTACTATTTAGGGGTCCTTTAGCGTATTTTTATGCCAGGTTACTTTTGTTTTTTCTATTTTTTTCGCGTTATAGGTTATTTCTATAGCTATACTAGCTAATAACCGTTTTAAAAGTTCAAGTAAAAGTGCTCCGTTAAATTTTATTAGCTTAATTATTTCGGCATCTTTTATATAGCCGAAAACGCTGCCCTATTTATAAAAAATATGCTTCCTTAAAGTTACGTTACTAAAAAACGTACGGTTTAATATAACGCTTCTAATTGTGCGTGCTTGTCAACCTATATTGAGTAACCTACGGGGCCTTCACTATTGCGGTTTGGGCTGTGTAGATCAAGTCTCAATATACTAGGTTGGTTGATTAAGTAAAGGGCTAAGTCTAGGTTTCTGTGGTGGGCTAAATACTTATAGCTGTGGGTGGGGCTGGCTTGCAGTGCCCGCCAGGGCTCTGCCAGTCGCCACCCTGGAGCCACAACCACTCCCTTCCTCAGATAACTGCCCTCAGTTATCTATCTCAACCAGTATCTCTGTAATGAAACTATTTACAATCTAGCTACTCTATCATTGCCCTCAGGCGCCTCCGATCGTTCTCCAGCATCGTCTGGCTAGCGTACCATAAGCTCCGTACAGGGTGGCCATCATCGCTATACGCGGGAAACAGGTTAGTTCCGTTGTATTTGCTTGGCAGTTGAATTCCGCCAGGGCTCCGTAACCTGTAAGTATTGCCGTGATGGCAACTTGCTATAGCCCATGGTCCGTCATAGAAGGGTTCCGTTTTATTGCTACGGTGGCGTACTCGCAGTACCCAGTCTCCGGTGCGTAGGTTCGGATCAATCCCTTTTTCTCCTGTAGGTAAGCTCTGATCTGGTCTCTAGAAGCCTTCAAACTGTTGAAGTAGTTCCTTGCCATAGGTGCTTCGTGGTTCTTACTAGGCTTGCTGGAATTCGACCTCTTCCCCCTCGGTTGGGTCCCTTACGTATTCAGAGACTTCAACAGGTGACTGCTGTTGAGGAGGTTGGGTGCCAAATAAAAGGAAATAGCTGCTGTAGCCACTTGGCTTCGGTGTCCGATTGTGAATGTTTACAGCTGCCTGCAACAGAGTAGCTGCGTCAGGGTATCTGTGTGCCAGACCTTCTCGTAGCATAATCCGCTTGAGGTCTCCGTTTGCCTTTTCCACTTTGCCGTTGCCTCTGGGTCTCCCAGGTGTAATAGGCTTAACCACAGATCCCTTGCTTTGGTGCCACTGAGTTGCTTCGTCACCTACGAACGCGCCTCCGTTATCGCTAATCCATTCCCTTGGGTACCCGAAAGTCTCCCCGATCTTGGTGATCAGCGGTATCGTGCTCAGAAATGACACATCGGGTACTATAGCTGCCTCCACCCATGCTGTAGCGTATTCTACGCATACCAGTATCTTCAGTTGTGCCATAGATGTGTGGTCTATTGCCCAACGTGTCAGCGGTGGTGGTGGTACTATGGGTCGTAGGTCTGGCAGCATCGTCAGTGGTGGCTTCATCAACTGACACTGCCTGCATTCTGCCACAGCCTGCTGTGCCATCAGCGTGATCTCCGGGTGCCAATACTGCTTATTGATTTCGCGTGTTAGGGTGCCAACTGTGGCGTGCCCTAGGTCAACGTGTGTATTCTTGACCTTCTGCAGTAATTCTGGTATTTCGGGGATCTTCAGGAGCGCTACCGCTTGATGTGCCGTTCCTGCAGGGTGTGGGGGGTCTCCGGGGGTCCGTTGGTACTGGGCTATTTTGTATAGTTCTCCTTCGTGTGTGATAAAGTGCCTGGTTACCCACTGGGCCTCCAGATTCAGTGGCAACTCGCCATCGAACTTCAAGAACTCAAATATAGCTTGCAGGTCTATACGGTTTAGCTGTTGCGGCAGTTTAACTAACTGCCTTTCCATGTTCGGTAGTATCTGCGTTTCGGGGTCGCGTTCCGCTGTTGGGAAAGTCGTTTCGGGAGGTCTCGATAGCCAATCAGCTAGCACGTTTGACTTGCCTGTACGATATACAATTCGTACACTATAGTGCTCGATAGCATCCAAGAATCGAACTATTCGTGCTGGTTGTTCTGATTTGCTCTTTATCGTAAGTAATGACTCATGGTCGGTACGTACAGTTACTTCTCCTCCTTCTACCCAGTGCTTCCAGTGCTGTAATGCCAACATGATAGCTAGAAGCTCTCGTTCCTGTGCCGAGTAACGCGTTTGGTGGTCACCTAGCTTCTTGGAAAAATATGCTACTGGATAGAGTGCTGTTTTCTCTCCGTGGAGATGTGGCTGCATTAAACATGCCCCGACGTGCAGTTGGCTGGAATCCGTATCCATTACGGAGGGCAACCTCCAGTCGAATGCTCTAATCACTGGCATTGTAGTCATCGCATCTTTAATCGTTTGCCAGGCTTTCTGGGCTTCTGCGTTTAGTACGACTGGTTGGTTTTTCGGTCCTCCTGTCAGTGCCGTAAGTGGTGCCGCGATCAGCGAATACTTGTCAATCAGGTGCCTGAAATAGCCTGCTGCATTCGCGAATCCGCGTACTTCGGTAGTTGTTCTCGGCATCGGTCTGTCCCTCACTGCGGCTACCTTCGCTGGGTCTGCTTTGATTCCTTCCTGGGATATGTGGAATCCTAGGAATATGCCTTGGTTGACGAACATTAGGGTCTTCGCGGGGTTGATCATCATGCCGTACTGCGCTAGTCGTTCGAATAGCATACAGCACCGTTGATATAGTTCTTCCCTCGTCTCTCCCCAAATACAGATATCGTCGAGTAGGCCTGCCAGCCATTCCCTGAAGGGCTCCACGATCTCCTCTATCAGGGCCTGAAAAGTGGCTGGTGCGTTGCAGAGTCCGAAAGGCATAACTAGCCATTCGTATATGCCGAAAGGTGTTACGAATGCTGTTTTCTCGCGGTGGGGGCCATATACTCCTATATGCCAATATCCATCTTTGAGATCCACGAAAATATACCACCTGTGACCTGCGGCCCTCTGTATTTGGTCCGCGGCGTTCGGTAACGGGTGGGCTCGCTTTTTCGTGACCTTATTCAATTCCCTGTAATCGCAGCAGAATCGCCATATGACATTTTCTTGGTCACTAAGGTCAGGCTTGGTGGTTTCGCCAGGTCGCTTCTTCGGGGTCAACAGTGCCGGCGCGCCCCATGGTCCCATACCCTTTCTGATATGAATACCTAAGTGTGCCTTGACGAATTCCCTCATAGCTCTCTCTTGTGCAGGGCTATACCTACGGGGTGGTAGCTTTATTGGTGGGCTATCCCTAGTATCGATGTAGTGCTTTGTGCGTGCTATGACATCGGTACGTCGTTTAGCTAGATTGAATAGGCCGGGGAATCGTTTCACCAGTTCTGCCTGTTTGTCTGCTATCCAGGGGTCCTTTGGCGTATCCTTGTGCCAGGTTACCTTTGTTTCTTCTGTCTCTTTCGCGTTATAGGTCATCTCCGTAGCTGTACTAGCCAATGACCGTTTCAGGGGTTCGAGTAGGGGTGCTCCGTTGAATTTCGTCAGCTTAATTGTTTCGGTATCCTTCACATAGCCGAAAACGCTGCCCCATTCATGGAAAATACGCTTCCCTAAGGTTACGTCACCAGGGAACGTACGGTCTGGCACAACGCCTCCAATCACGGTCCAGGGTTCTGTAGTGCCTTCTGTCGTCACAAATTGTGCCGTAATTTCGCAGTCTTCTGTAACCATTGGTCCAACTCCTCCGATGCCATGCATAGTGCCTTGTCTCTGTGATTTGTAGGGCTGGAGCTTTGAAGCCAATGATTGCGAGATATAGCAGCTTGTGCAACGTAGTCCAGAACACTGTAATGTGTTGCGTTGTTCAGTCGGGCCTGGAACAGGTTATGGCGGTCGTTGTAACCATGCCTCAACTTATCTCTTTCTGGGGTCATTTTACTGCCCTCGTCCAATCTGACCACGTGGACGGGCTGTCCTAGGCCTCACTGAACAGATCTTCCAGTTCCTGGTCGATCCGGTCGTCTTCCAGGCGCTCCGCAGCACTTCGTTCGAGTTCCTCGGGGTCTTCGTCGTTATCCTCCGTAAAGTGTACTCGCTTCTGCGGCTTGCCTCTGAAAGACTTGTATTTAGTTCTGAATTTCTCGAACTTATTGGCTAGGTCGTTGCGGTATAGCGTGCCTTTGATCGTAACGGATTGGCCGGACTGGCCTTGTGGTTTCGTTGTCTTAGGCCATTGCACTTTCTCGCGGCAGTCCTTGGCCCAGTGGCCAGGCTTGCCACAGTTGAAACACACGTTATCCGCTACTTTCGCTGCGTACCCGTCGTCGCGGGTTTGCTGTTCCGCATCGTCACCGTTAACTTCGGTGACACGGCTAACCTCCCGGCTGTCGGTACGGGGGTCTGAAATGGTAGGCATTAGTGCCTTCGGGGTCATTTCCGTATTGTCGACTGGCTGGATCTGGCCTACGGCAGGTTTGCCTGCCGTACCTCCGGTAATGTTTGTAATTGTAGTAGGGTGCTGTTGTACCTTGGAGTTGTACGGTGATCTCGGGGGTACTGTAGATTTTCGGTTCCACGGAGGTCATAGTGATCATTCCCGATACTCGTACTGCCTCCTCCATGATTTGGCCTGTGTTCCATTCTCTGCTGAAACGCTCTATATTTGAGCCAAATGCTTGGGGCATACGTAGTAAGCTTATCAACTATTACGTCACGTGTTTGCTGGGTGTTTCGAGTACTCCCGGCAGTCGATAGAAAGCCTCCCGTAGTCTCCAAAGATAGCTCATATATGCTTCGTTTTGGGCTGGCAACAGTCCTACAAATACCGTTAAGGGGCTGTGCAGTGCGTTGTAGGTACCTAGTACTTGGATCACTGCTTCCAGAAAGTCGATCCAGGTGGCCGCTGTATTGCTGTTTCTGATGAATAGCGCCACTTGCTGGAAATCACCCGCTAATTCGAGCATGACTCTCTTGGTCCATAATTCGTAGGGCACCAGGGCCTGTGCTAGTCGTACCTGGATTTGGGCGTACCTTATCCAGTGTGGTATGATCGGCTCGAGATTAGACGTAGATTAGGTGGTTGATTACCTTATTCTTGTCCTCGCACTTGCCTAGCTCAATAGCGTCGCTCGCCAAGAATGCGTCAGGAAAAATGGCCTGAACTCGCTGTTCTTGTCGGGTCTGGGTAAAATTTGGGCCTCTATATTTCTGTAGGTTCAACGAAAGGTCCTCCAATCGTTTCTGATTAGTTACGCCAGTTGGTTGTCGCATGTATGCCTCATCCGTTCCTTCAGCACCTGCGAGTGCGTGTAAGGGGTCTGCTGTTATACCTGCTGGTGTACCCGCTGGAGCTGGTGGCGCTGGGGTTGTTGCTGGTCTTGTTGTTGCACCTGTTGGTGTAGTTGTAGTGCCGCCACCTTGGTTTTGTAGACCTAGTTCTCGGAAACCTTTTCTCATCTCCGTCAGTATGGCTTCGAATCGTAGGTCTATTTCGTCTCCAGTTGGTCGATTCGCTTAGCTACGTTAGTTGCTAACGCGTTAATACGGGTATTACAGCTTGCTATATTCGTAGCTGGTGGGACGCCTATCAGGTCATCTGACGCTGGGCTGCCTGTATCCGTTGTAGAGCCGCCACTTTCTGCCTCGAAATGGGCTCCCGTGAAGTCCGCCATTGCGTACAGGATAGATATTGCAGGGTATACTTCTCAGGATGGGTCTCGACAAGGTGTCTGATTGGCGTAATCGCAGGGTTAATCTCTGCAGGTTGGTCGGCTGCAGGGTTGTCTATGATCGCGCAACTAGTCTTAAATGAAAGCTGTGAAGCTGCGCAAATAGCTATTTGTGCGTGCTTGTCAACCTATATTGAGTAACCTACGGGGCCTTCACTATTGCGGTTTGGGCTGTGTAGATCAAGTCTCAATATACTAGGTTGGTTGATTAAGTAAAGGGCTAAGTCTAGGTTTCTGTGGTGGGCTAAATACTTATAGCTGTGGGTTGGGCTGGCTTGCAGTGCCCGCCAGGGCTCTGCCAGTCGCCACCCTGGAGCACATAATTACGGTCCAGAGTTCTATAGTATTTTCTATTATTATAAACTATACTATAATTTCGTAGTTTTTTTATAACTATTAGTCTAACTCTTCCGATGCTATATAATTGCTTTATTTTTATAATTTATAGGGCTAGAGTTTAAAGCTAATAATTGCGAAATATAGCAGTTTATACAACCGTAGTCCTAAAACACTATAAACGTATTACTATTGTTTAGTTAGGCCTAAAATAAGTTATGGCGGTTGTTATAACTATATTTTAACTTATTTTTTTCTAGGGTTATTTTATTACTTTTATCCAATCTAACTACATAAACAGGGCTATCCTAGGCCTTACTAAATAGATTTTCTAGTTTTTGGCGATCCGGTTGTTTTTTAAGCGCTTCGCAGTATTTCGTTCGAGTTTTTAGAGTTTATTATTTATTTCCGTAAATATACTTGCTTTTGCGGTTTATTTCTAAAAAACTTATATTTAGTTCTAAATTTCTCGAACTTATTAGCTAAATTATTGCGGTATAGCGTACTTTTAATCGTAACAGATTGGCCGGACTAGCTTTATAGTTTTGTTATTTTAGGCTATTGTACTTTTTTTGCGGCAATCTTTAGCCTAGTAGCTAAGCTTGCTATAGTTAAAACATATATTATCTACTACTTTTGCTGTATACTTATTGTTGCGGTTTTGCTGTTTTATATCGTTACCGTTAACTTCGTAATATAGCTAACTTCCTAGCTATTAATACAGGGTTTAAAATAGTAAGCATTAGTACTTTCGGGGTTATTTCCGTATTATCGACTAGTTAGATCTAGCTATAGCAGGTTTGCCTGCTGTACTTCCAGTAAAATTATAATTATAGTAAGGTGCTATTATACTTTAGAGTTATATAGTAATCTCGGGGGTACTGTAGATTTTCGGTTTTACGGAAGTTATAGTAATTATTCTTAATATTCTACTATTTTTTCTATAATTTGGCCTATATTTTATTTTTTGCTAAAACACTTTATATTAAGCTAAATATTTAGGGCATACATAGTAAGCTTATTAATTATAACGTTATATGTTTGCTAGGTATTTCGAGTATTTTCTGGCAATCGAAAAAGCTTTCCGTAGTTTCTAAAGATAGCTTATATATACTCGTTTTAAACTAGCAATAGTTCTATAAATACTATTAAAGGGCTATATAGTGCGTTATAAGTACTTAGTACTTAGATTACTGCTTTTAGAAAGTTAATCTAAGTAGCTGCTATATTGCTGTTTTTAATAAATAGCGCTACTTGTTAGAAATTACTTATTAATTCGAGCATGATTTTTTTGGTCTATAATTCGTAGGGCACTAGGGCCTATACTAGTTGTACTTAGATTTAGCGTACTTATTTAGTATAATATAATCGGCTCGAATTAAATATAAATTAAGTAGTATAATTACTTTATTTTTATCTTTATACTTGTTTAGCTTAATAGCATCGCTCGCTAAAAATACGTTAGGAAAAATAGCCTAAACTTATTGTTTTTATTAGGTCTGGGTAAAATTTAGGCTTTATATTTTTATAGGTTTAACGAAAAGTCTTCTAATTATTTTAATTAGTTATGTTAGTTAGTTGTCGTATATATACTTTATCCGTTTTTTTAGTACTTATAAGTACGTATAAAAAGTCTGCTATTATATTTATTAGTATACCTACTAGAGCTAGTAGCGCTAGGGTTATTGCTAGTTTTATTATTATTTTATTAGTATAATTATAGTACTGCTACTTTGGTTTTATAAACTTAGTTCTCGGAAACTTTTTCTTATTTCCGTTAATATAGCTTCGAATCGTAAGTTTATTTTCGTTTCTAGTTAGTCGATTCGCTTAGCTACGTTAGTATATTAACGCGTTAATACGGGTATTATAGCTTACTATATTTATAGCTAGTAGGACGCCTATTAAGTTATTTAACGCTAGGCTGCTTATATTTGTTGTAGAGCTACTACTTTTGCCTCGAAATAGGCTCCTATAAATCTGCTATTGCGTACAGGATAAATATTGCAAAGTATATTTTTAGGATAGGTTTCGATAAAATATTTAATTAGCATAATCGCAAGGTTAGATTTTTGTAAGTTAGTCGGCTGCAAGGTTATTTATAATTACGCAACTAGTCTTAAATAAAAGCTATAAAGCTACGCAAATAGCTATTTATACGTGCTTAACAACCTATATTAAATAACCTACAGGGCTTTTACTATTACGGTTTAGGCTATATAGATTAGTTCTTAATATACTAGGTTGGTTGATTAAGTAAAGGGCTAAGTCTAGTTTCTGTAGTGGGCTAAATACTTATAGCTGTGGGGTGGGGCTGGCTTGCAGTGCCCGCCAGGGCTCTGCCAGTCGCCACCCTGGAGCCACATATTTACTGCTTCGAAAAAAACTTGATAGGGGCTTTACGTCGCCGTGCGATAGACTTAGTTTACTGTACTATTTAATACAAGAAGCCTGGGGTTGTGCGTGCTTGTCAACCTATATTGAGTAACCTACGGGGCCTTCACTATTGCGGTTTGGGCTGTGTAGATCAAGTCTCAATATACTAGGTTGGTTGATTAAGTAAAGGGCTAAGTCTAGGTTTCTGTGGTGGGCTAAATACTTATAGCTGTGGGGTGGGGCTGGCTTGCAGTGCCCGCCAGGGCTCTGCCAGTCGCCACCCTGGAGCCACAACCACTCCCTTCCTCAGATAACTGCCCTCAGTTATCTATCTCAACCAGTATCTCTGTAATGAAACTATTTACAATCTAGCTACTCTATCATTGCCCTCAGGCGCCTCCGATCGTTCTCCAGCATCGTCTGGCTAGCGTACCATAAGCTCCGTACAGGGTGGCCATCATCGCTATACGCGGGAAACAGGTTAGTTCCGTTGTATTTGCTTGGCAGTTGAATTCCGCCAGGGCTCCGTAACCTGTAAGTATTGCCGTGATGGCAACTCGCTATAGCCCATGGTCCGTCATAGAAGGGTTCCGTTTTATTGCTACGCTGGCGTACTCGCAGTACCCAGTCTCCGGTGCGTAGGTTCGGATCAATCCCTTTTTCTCCTGTAGGTAAGCTCTGATCTGGTCTCTAGAAGCCTTCAAACTGTTGAAGTAGTTCCTTGCCATAGGTGCTTCGTGGTTCTTTACTAGGCTCTGCTGGAATTCGACCTCTTCCCCCTCGGTTGGGTCCCTTACGTATTCAGAGACTTCAACAGGTGACTGCTGTTGAGGAGGTTGGGTGCCAAATAAAAGGAAATAGCTGCTGTAGCCACTTGGCTTCGGTGTCCGATTGTGAATGTTTACAGCTGCCTGCAACAGAGTAGCTGCGTCAGGGTATCTGTGTGCCAGACCTTCTCGTAGCATAATCCGCTTGAGGTCTCCGTTTGCCTTTTCCACTTTGCCGTTGCCTCTGGGTCTCCCAGGTGTAATAGGCTTAACCACAGATCCCTTGCTTTGGTGCCACTGAGTTGCTTCGTCACCTACGAACGCGCCTCCGTTATCGCTAATCCATTCCCTTGGGTACCCGAAAGTCTCCCCGATCTTGGTGATCAGCGGTATCGTGCTCAGAAATGACACATCGGGTACTATAGCTGCCTCCACCCATGCTGTAGCGTATTCTACGCATACCAGTATCTTCAGTTGTGCCATAGATGTGTGGTCTATTGCCCAACGTGTCAGCGGTGGTGGTGGTACTATGGGTCGTAGGTCTGGCAGCATCGTCAGTGGTGGCTTCATCAACTGACACTGCCTGCATTCTGCCACAGCCTGCTGTGCCATCAGCGTGATCTCCGGGTGCCAATACTGCTTATTGATTTCGCGTGTTAGGGTGCCAACTGTGGCGTGCCCTAGGTCAACGTGTGTATTCTTGACCTTCTGCAGTAATTCTGGTATTTCGGGGATCTTCAGGAGCGCTACCGCTTGATGTGCCGTTCCTGCAGGGTGTGGGGGGTCTCCGGGGGTCCGTTGGTACTGGGCTATTTTGTATAGTTCTCCTTCGTGTGTGATAAAGTGCCTGGTTACCCACTGGGCCTCCAGATTCAGTGGCAACTCGCCATCGAACTTCAAGAACTCAAATATAGCTTGCAGGTCTATACGGTTTAGCTGTTGCGGCAGTTTAACTAACTGCCTTTCCATGTTCGGTAGTATCTGCGTTTCGGGGTCGCGTTCCGCTGTTGGGAAAGTCGTTTCGGGAGGTCTCGATAGCCAATCAGCTAGCACGTTTGACTTGCCTGTACGATATACAATTCGTACACTATAGTGCTCGATAGCATCCAAGAATCGAACTATTCGTGCTGGTTGTTCTGATTTGCTCTTTATCGTAAGTAATGACTCATGGTCGGTACGTACAGTTACTTCTCCTCCTTCTACCCAGTGCTTCCAGTGCTGTAATGCCAACATGATAGCTAGAAGCTCTCGTTCCTGTGCCGAGTAACGCGTTTGGTGGTCACCTAGCTTCTTGGAAAAATATGCTACTGGATAGAGTGCTGTTTTCTCTCCGTGGAGATGTGGCTGCATTAAACATGCCCCGACGTGCAGTTGGCTGGAATCCGTATCCATTACGGAGGGCAACCTCCAGTCGAATGCTCTAATCACTGGCATTGTAGTCATCGCATCTTTAATCGTTTGCCAGGCTTTCTGGGCTTCTGCGTTTAGTACGACTGGTTGGTTTTTCGGTCCTCCTGTCAGTGCCGTAAGTGGTGCCGCGATCAGCGAATACTTGTCAATCAGGTGCCTGAAATAGCCTGCTGCATTCGCGAATCCGCGTACTTCGGTAGTTGTTCTCGGCATCGGTCTGTCCCTCACTGCGGCTACCTTCGCTGGGTCTGCTTTGATTCCTTCCTGGGATATGTGGAATCCTAGGAATATGCCTTGGTTGACGAACATTAGGGTCTTCGCGGGGTTGATCATCATGCCGTACTGCGCTAGTCGTTCGAATAGCATACAGCACCGTTGATATAGTTCTTCCCTCGTCTCTCCCCAAATACAGATATCGTCGAGTAGGCCTGCCAGCCATTCCCTGAAGGGCTCCACGATCTCCTCTATCAGGGCCTGAAAAGTGGCTGGTGCGTTGCAGAGTCCGAAAGGCATAACTAGCCATTCGTATATGCCGAAAGGTGTTACGAATGCTGTTTTCTCGCGGTGGGGGCCATATACTCCTATATGCCAATATCCATCTTTGAGATCCACGAAAATATACCACCTGTGACCTGCGGCCCTCTGTATTTGGTCCGCGGCGTTCGGTAACGGGTGGGCTCGCTTTTTCGTGACCTTATTCAATTCCCTGTAATCGCAGCAGAATCGCCATATGACATTTTCTTGGTCACTAAGGTCAGGCTTGGTGGTTTCGCCAGGTCGCTTCTTCGGGGTCAACAGTGCCGGCGCGCCCCATGGTCCCATACCCTTTCTGATATGAATACCTAAGTGTGCCTTGACGAATTCCCTCATAGCTCTCTCTTGTGCAGGGCTATACCTACGGGGTGGTAGCTTTATTGGTGGGCTATCCCTAGTATCGATGTAGTGCTTTGTGCGTGCTATGACATCGGTACGTCGTTTAGCTAGATTGAATAGGCCGGGGAATCGTTTCACCAGTTCTGCCTGTTTGTCTGCTATCCAGGGGTCCTTTGGCGTATCCTTGTGCCAGGTTACCTTTGTTTCTTCTGTCTCTTTCGCGTTATAGGTCATCTCCGTAGCTGTACTAGCCAATGACCGTTTCAGGGGTTCGAGTAGGGGTGCTCCGTTGAATTTCGTCAGCTTAATTGTTTCGGTATCCTTCACATAGCCGAAAACGCTGCCCCATTCATGGAAAATACGCTTCCCTAAGGTTACGTCACCAGGGAACGTACGGTCTGGCACAACGCCTCCAATCACGGTCCAGGGTTCTGTAGTGCCTTCTGTCGTCACAAATTGTGCCGTAATTTCGCAGTCTTCTGTAACCATTGGTCCAACTCCTCCGATGCCATGCATAGTGCCTTGTCTCTGTGATTTGTAGGGCTGGAGCTTTGAAGCCAATGATTGCGAGATATAGCAGCTTGTGCAACCGTAGTCCCAGAACACTGTAAATGTGTTGCCGTTGTTCAGTCGGGCCTGGAACAGGTTATGGCGGTCGTTGTAACCATGCCTCAACTTATCTCTTTCTGGGGTCATTTTACTGCCCTCGTCCAATCTGACCACGTGGACGGGGCTGTCCTAGGCCTCACTGAACAGATCTTCCAGTTCCTGGTCGATCCGGTCGTCTTCCAGGCGCTCCGCAGCACTTCGTTCGAGTTCCTCGGGGTCTTCGTCGTTATCCTCCGTAAAGTGTACTCGCTTCTGCGGCTTGCCTCTGAAAGACTTGTATTTAGTTCTGAATTTCTCGAACTTATTGGCTAGGTCGTTGCGGTATAGCGTGCCTTTGATCGTAACGGATTGGCCGGACTGGCCTTGTGGTTTCGTTGTCTTAGGCCATTGCACTTTCTCGCGGCAGTCCTTGGCCCAGTGGCCAGGCTTGCCACAGTTGAAACACACGTTATCCGCTACTTTCGCTGCGTACCCGTCGTCGCGGGTTTGCTGTTCCGCATCGTCACCGTTAACTTCGGTGACACGGCTAACCTCCCGGCTGTCGGTACGGGGGTCTGAAATGGTAGGCATTAGTGCCTTCGGGGTCATTTCCGTATTGTCGACTGGCTGGATCTGGCCTACGGCAGGTTTGCCTGCCGTACCTCCGGTAATGTTGTAATTGTAGTAGGGTGCTGTTGTACCTTGGAGTTGTACGGTGATCTCGGGGTACTGTAGATTTTCGGTTCACGGAGGTCAGTGATCATTCCCGATACTCGTACTGCCTCCTCCATGATTTGGCCTGTGTTCCATTCTCTGCTGAAACGCTCTATATTGAGCCAAATGCTTGGGGCATACGTAGTAAGCTTATCAACTATTACGTCACGTGTTTGCTGGGTGTTTCGAGTACCTCCCGGCAGTCGATAGAAAGCCTCCCGTAGTCTCCAAAGATAGCTCATATATGCTTCGTTTTGGGCTGGCAACAGTCCTACAAATACCGTTAAGGGGCTGTGCAGTGCGTTGTAGGTACCTAGTACTTGGATCACTGCTTCCAGAAAGTCGATCCAGGTGGCCGCTGTATTGCTGTTTCTGATGAATAGCGCCACTTGCTGGAAATCACCCGCTAATTCGAGCATGACTCTCTTGGTCCATAATTCGTAGGGCACCAGGGCCTGTGCTAGTCGTACCTGGATTTGGCGTACCTTATCCAGTGTGGTATGATCGGCTCGAATTAGACGTAGATTAGGTGGTATGATTACCTTATTCTTGTCCTCGCACTTGCCTAGCTCAATAGCGTCGCTCGCCAAGAATGCGTCAGGAAAAATGGCCTGAACTCGCTGTTCTTGTCGGGTCTGGGTAAAATTTGGGCCTCTATATTTCTGTAGGTTCAACGAAAGGTCCTCCAATCGTTTCTGATTAGTTACGCCAGTTGGTTGTCGCATGTATGCCTCATCCGTTCCTTCAGCACCTGCGAGTGCGTGTAAGGGGTCTGCTGTTATACCTGCTGGTGTACCCGCTGGAGCTGGTGGCGCTGGGGTTGTTGCTGGTCTTGTTGTTGCACCTGTTGGTGTAGTTTGTAGTGCCGCCACCTTGGTTTTGTAGACCTAGTTCTCGGAAACCTTTTCTCATTTCCGTCAGCATAGCTTCGAATCGTAGGTCTATTTTCGTCTCCAGTTGGTCGATTCGCTTGGCTACGTTAGTTGCTAACGCGTTAATACGGGTATTACAGCTTGCTATATTCGTAGCTGGTGGGACGCCTATCAGGTCATCTGACGCTGGGCTGCCTGTATCCGTTGTAGAGCCGCCACTTTCTGCCTCGAAATGGGCTCCCGTGAAGTCCGCCATTGCGTACAGGATAGATATTGCAGGGTATACTTCTCAGGATGGGTCTCGACAAGGTGTCTGATTGGCGTAATCGCAGGGTTAGATCTCTGCAGGTTGGTCGGCTGCAGGGTTGTCTATGATCGCGCAACTAGTCTTAAATGAAAGCTGTGAAGCTGCGCAAATAGCTATTTGTGCGTGCTTGTCAACCTATATTGAGTAACCTACGGGGCCTTCACTATTGCGGTTTGGGCTGTGTAGATCAAGTCTCAATATACTAGGTTGGTTGATTAAGTAAAGGGCTAAGTCTAGGTTTCTGTGGTGGGCTAAATACTTATAGCTGTGGGGTGGGGCTGGCTTGCAGTGCCCGCCAGGGCTCTGCCAGTCGCCACCCTGGAGCCACAGGGTAGGAGTGTATATTATGGTATCTGTAAGTCTGGTAGGTGTTGTAAAGGTAGTGGTGTACCGTGGCCACACCTACCTTATATAGTGGGCTGCAACCAGGGGTCAGGTGACCTACCCCACGTAGGTGGGGTGGCCACGTGACCCACCCCTGGGTGGGGTGTGCCACAGCCACTGGTCACAGCCACGTACAGCCACAGGGTGACCCCAGTGCCCTAGGGGCACTGGTCCCCTTACCTACGCGTAGCATTATTATTTAAAATAGTATGTTTTTTTTTTAAAGCTCTTTATTTAGTACTAAGTCCTATAAATATAATATTTATACTTAAAAATCCTCGATATTATTTTAATAACGTATTATTTTTTAAAAATATTTATAATAGTTTTAATTAAATTATTTATTTTATTAAATATATTAATAACTTTTTTAATAAATAAAAATATATTTTATTGTTTTTAATATATTAATAATTTTAGCAAAAATAATAATATTTATAACAATAATATTAAAAATAATAATATTAAAATAATAGCTTTATTACTAGTAAATATATTATTAAAGGTTAATATTTTTTTATGTATATAAATTTTTTTACGCTTAAAAGTAAATATAAATAAAAAGCTAAAATATTTTTATTAGCTAACTAGCTAAACTTTATAAATAGCATATTATTAATAAAACTATATTAAATATATTTTATCGAAAAAAATAAACCGTAATTATATAATAATAAAAATAACTAAATAATTATTTAATATATCGGAGCTAAAAAAGCGTAGCAATAAAAAAAATACTAAATAAATAAATATACTAAATAATCGATAATAATAATATATTTATAAAAGTTTTATTAGCTTTTTATAAATATTTTCCGTAAAATTATAAAATATAAAAAAAACAAAAAAAAAAAAGCTATAATAACTACCGGGATTTTAGTTTTATATATAAATATTATAATAGCTATTTTATTGCTTACTTAAAAGTTTATTTCTTATTTTTGTCCGTTTTTAGCAATATATAATAAAGCATATTAAAAATTAAAAAATAATACTATTTTAAAGATTTTGCTATATTTATTTTAAAAATAAAATCTTTATAAAGCTTATATAAACGCGCTAAAAAAGCTAAATTTTACTTTAAATATAAAAAGTAGCTAAAATAAATGCCCTTTAATATATAAAAAAAAAACTATTAATTTATTATTAAAAACTGGTTAAAACTATATATAAAATATTATAGTTATAATAATTAATATAACTATACGCTTTTTACGTAAATAATATAATAATAATTATAATAATATAAAAAATTAATAATATATATTTTTATCGGGCTTATAAGTTCTATATTTTTTAATAGTATTAAATTTTATATTAAACGTTTAAACGTTACGTTTCGTTTAAATAAATAAAATTAAATATTATTTTTTTTATTAGTAATATTAATATTATTAGTTTTAATATCTTTATTTTTATTATCGTTATAATTAATATTATTGTTATTATTATTGTTATTATTATTGTTATTATTATTGTTATCGTTATTATAATTATTGTTATTGTTAGCTTTGTTATTATTATTATTTTAGCCTAAAAATATATATATAGCTTTATTTAAAAAAACGTTTTTATTTTATTAATCGGAACTAAAAAATAATTAGTATATAATTTACTTTAAAATACTATTATATAAAATTTATAGCTATTTTAATTTATTTAATATATTAAACTATATAATATAATTTTAAATTTTTTTATTTAGATTTTAATTATAGCTGCTAAAAATGTTAATTAATTTTATTTTAATTTTTAGCTAAATATCGGGGTATTATTTAAAAATAATAAATATTATAAAATAATTATATTTAAACTAGTATAAAAAAAATAAAAGTTTATTTAGTTTATATATTTTATAAAACTTTTAGTTTTAAAAAGAAAAATAATTATTTTAGCTAATAGTCCGGGCAAAAATTAAAAAGCTTTTTTAATATATTTTATAGTATTAAGTAATATAATAATAATAAGAATTGTTTGGCAAAATATAACTATAAACGTAGAAAATAGCTAGGTTAAATATAACTATAAACGTAAAAATATTAAGTTAAATATAACTATAAATATAAATAATAGTTAATAAACCGTTTTATAATAAAATAATAATTTAATTTTTGTAAACTATAAAATAAAGTTTTTATTATACTATATTAATATATTATTATTAATAAAAAACTTATTATTTAAAAATAATAATAATAAATAGAATTTTAAATAATAATTAGTTTATTTTATATTTTTATTTAATATTATTAAAAATTTTTATTATTATTTTATTTTAATTATTATAAAAAATATAAGATTTATTTAAGCTTTATATTTTAAAGCTTTATTAATAACGTTATTTAATAAATAGCTTTAATTTATATATATTTTTTTTTTATTAGTTTATAATATTATTTTTAAATTTTATAGCTTTTATTAATATTTTATAAATATTATATATATTATTTTTTAATATTTTTTTACGAAAAGTCCTTTTTTAAAATATTAACTAGTTTTATTTAAATTAAGTTTATTAAATTATTATATAGTTTTTAAATATAACTTTTATAATTTAATAATATATTATATTTTTATTTTTTTTTTATCGTTATAATTTAAATACTTTTTTTAAATATAAGCTTATATATTTATAAAATTATTAAAACTTTTAATATAATATATAGCTAATAAATAATAGCTAAATAATAAATAATATTTATTAAAGCTAGTAATATTTTTTAGTTATAAAACTTTAGCTAAATAATAAAATTAAAAAAATAAAATCTATAAAAAGTTTATTTTTAAATATAAAATATTAATATATTAATTAGCTAGATAATATTTAAAACTTATAAAACTATTATAATATAAATATTTAAATTAAATATTTTTAAATATAATAAAAAAATATATTATATTAGGTTAAATATGCTAGCTTATTAAAAAGCTACTATTATAATATTTATTTATTTATATTAAACAAAAAAAGCTATAAAAGCTATATTTTAATAGAACTATTTATTTTTAGCTATATAAAAAATATGTTTTTTTTAATAGTTTTAATAATTATAATTATATAAAATCGGCTTAAAAACAATATAATTAAAATTTATATATAAAAAGTTATAATATTAATAAAAACTATTATAATATTAATAAAGTTTAATTTTAATAAAATTATTAAACTTTATACTTGTTTATAATTATTTATTAAACTATATTATTATTTAAACTATTATAATAATATAATTATTAAAAAAATATATTTATTATTATATAATTAAAAAAAATTTTATTTTATATAATATAAAATATAATTTATTTATTAAACGATCCGAATTTATTAGCAGATAAAATTTAAAATTTAATAATATAATTATTTTTAGCTTTAGCGCTTATTAATTTTTAAGCTAAATAATATATATATTAAAATATATTTTTTTATTTTTTAAAACGCTATTAATTTAACGATATATTTTTCGAAACTTTTTTTTCCGCTATATAAAAACTATATAATATTTTCTACTAGCTTAAATACTTTTTTAATAAAAGCGTATTATATATTAATATAATCTTTATAAATTAATAATATTTAAGCTAGTAATTTTCTAAATATTATTTAAAACTAGCATAATCTTAAAATTAAATAATAATATAAACAAGCTAAAAATACTAGCTAGCAAAAAAACTAAAACTGCTTAAGTAGCTATTTATTATTATAAGCAGCTTAAATACTTAAAGTTTTAATAACAGATTAAAAGTTTATTATATTTTATTTAAAATATATTTAGAAATATTATATAACCGTAAAATCTAATAAATATTAAATACTAGTAGCTCTTAGTATATAAAAATAAATTTAATTTATTAATCTTATTTTTAATACTATTTTATAAATACTATTAAAAGTTTTACGCATAGCTAAAAATATAACTATAAAAATATTTATATTTAATAATTTTAATATAATATATTATTTAATATTTTATTTTTTATTAATTATTTATTTAACGTTTAAATAAAACAACTTATTTTTAAAAAACATAATATTAACCTTAAATTTTAATATATTTTATTTATATTTTAATTAAAACCGTAAAAAAATATAAACTATTAAACTTATAATAATACTTTATTTATATAGTTTATTTTTATAATATTATTATAATATTATGTATAAAAAAGCTTATTTAATATATTATAATTTTATATTCTAAAATTTTTATAAAATATTTTAAATATTATTTTATACGTTAAATAACCGGACAATTAATTTATTATATTTAATTTTATTAACCTTAGTTTTATACCTAGCTAATTAAATTTTTTAGGTATTATTATTTTTTATCTTTAACTAAATAATAGATATAAAATCTTATAATAATTTAAAACTATTTAAAAATATATTTATTTATTATTTAAACATATATTTATTTTTTAAACGTAAACTTAAAACCTAAGCATAACGTATTATACAAGTATTTTGTATATATAAACATCCTATATACTTTTTCTATTTTTATATTTTTATTTTTATTTTTAAATATTTTAATAATTAATAATAGCGCTATTATATAAAAAATAATTTATAGTTTATATTATAAGTTATAAAACGTAATAAAAAATTATTATTATATATATTATAAAAATTTATAACGTTTTTTAGTTAATTTTTTATATATTATAATAAAATTTTATCGAAATAAACTAAATAGCTATAATATATAAATTATTAAAATTTAAAAAAAAATTAATTATAATATATATTTAATTTAAATTCGCGAAAATTTCTGCTTAAATTAAATAATATTAAAAATATAACTAATTAATTATTATATAAACATAATATATTATTTATTAAAATTAATTAAGCTTTAAATTTTATATAATAATTATTTAATTTTAGAATATATTTTAACTATTAAATTAATTATTAATAAATTTATATAAAAATCTTAATAAATATTAAAAATAATTTAAGCTTATATAAAATATAATTATAGCTAAAAATATTTATAAAATAATATTTATAATTTTAATAAAATAAAGTTTATAATAAGCTAAATATTATTTAAAATAGTTATAACGTTATATAAACGTTATAAATAACTAAAAACTATTTAATAAAATAATTAGAAATAAATAATTATTATTTATATTGTTTTATTATATAGCTATTTTATTTTATATATATTATTTTAGCTAAATTAACTTATTTATTATTTTAATATAAAAATAGCTATTTATTAACCGATTAAAAAATTAAAATAATAAAAATAGCTAAACTATAAACAAAAAAAGTTTAAATTAAATTAAATATTTTAATTATTATATAATACGTTATATAATAAATATTTATTACTTTTTAATTTTAAACAGCTATAAAAGTTATTATTTTATTAAATTTAAATTATACGCTAAAAAATATAAAATTATTATTTTTATATACTTATTTATTTATTATATAAACTTTAGCTTTTAAATATTAGTTATTTTAATTTTTTAAAACAGTTATATAATAAATAAATTAATAAATTAACTTAAATTTATATTATTTATATTAAAAAAGAAAATTTTTTTATATTATTTTATATTATATATAATATTATAATAATACTAAAAAATATTAAAAAAAGCTTTTAAAAAGCTAGCTTTATTTATATAATTTAAAGTATATTATTTATAATTTTTGCTTAAAAATTTAACTAAAATATTTTTAAAGTTATTTAATAAACTTTAAATTTAAAAGTTATAAATACTTTATAACGTAAAAAATACTAAATTATAAGCTTAATATATTAAATATAAAATTATTAATATTAAAATAGTTTTTTATAGCTATTTAAATATAATTAATTTAATTATAAAAAAAATAAATATATTAAAATATTAAATTATATTATTTTAATTTAAAATAGCTAAACTTTAAAAAAAAATTATAAACTAAACTAATATTATCGTATAAAAAATAAACGGATTTAAGTTAAAAAAATATTTATTATATAAAAAATAAAATTAAAAAACTAAAAAAACTATTAAAAGCTAAATAAATAATAAATATACAGTTAAATAATTATTATATAAAAAAAATATTATAAGTAAATAATACTATAAAATTTATAGCAAGCCCGGACATAATATATATATATATTAAAATAAAATAAAAATTAGTAAAAATAATTCTAATTAGTTTTAATTAATTTTTATATTATTATTAAATTATATTAATTATTTATATAAAAGTGCAAAAAAGTATATAAAATACTTATATATATAAATACTTATATAATACGTTATATTTAATACTTATATATATATTTTAATATATTATACGTATTTAACACTTATATATATATTTTAAACATTTTTTACTATTTTTTAACCGCACTATAAAATACTAATATATTAAACAATATTTTACTATACCGCTAGGCTACTTTACTAGGCGTATTTATCCCATATACCCCTAGCTTTTTAAAGTACGCACGCTATTAAAATCTTCGTATAAATATTATATTAATAATATATATTATATTTTAGTAGCTTTTATCGCTTTTAATAAATATTTTAATAAACATCTAAATATTAAAAAATACTTTTAATATTTTTAATAGCTATATTAATATTATAAATAATATAATTATTAACGCGCATTAAATAATATTAAATATTAAACTATTAAATTATTAAAATCTTTTATATAATATTAAAAATAAATTAAAACTAATAATTATAATTTTTCCGTTAATTTAAAACAAATAAATTTCCTAAAAAAAAACTAAAAAAGATATTATAATAAAAATTTAAACAAAAACTAAAACTATAATTATATACTATTTAATAAACAACAATATATTATTAACTTAACTCGGACTAATAAAATAAACAAAAAAAACAAAATAAAGAAAATATATAAAGTAATATAAAAAACGAAAAAAACAAAAAAACATATAAACAATATAAAAACAAAAAAACTAGGAAAATAATAAAAAAAAAAAAAAAAATCCTTATACCAAGGTAAATATATTATATAACTATATAAAGTTTAGTTTAACGATTATTATAAAATATATAAAGCTACAATTAATATTTAATATTTTAACTATTTTATCTTTATACTTTAACCGTTTTTCCTACGCTAACCAATAATATATCTAAAAACTAGTTCTTTTATATAACTTTATAAATAAAATAAAAAACGCGTTTTAAAAATTAATAAGTTTATATACTATAAAAAAAGTTAACATAAACATATTTATCTTTAGGTTTAAATAATAAACTAAGTATTTAAAAGCCGCTTTATTAATATAAAATATATTTACGTTTTTATTTTCTTTGCTTTATTAAAAATAAAAAAAAGCTATTATAATTAATACTAAAAAGTTAAACAAACTATATTAATTATATGCGCACATAGCTTAATCTATATTATAATATTTTAACTACTTATTTTTTAACCTTATTACTTAAAATATTAGTTTATAACGTTTAAACAAAATATCTCAATTTACTTAACGTTAAAATTTATGCTTTTTTTTATAACAATAACAATAATACAATAGTAATATAACAATAACATAATAGCAACAATAATATAACAATAATATAACAACAACATAAAATATTCAATAATAATAATAATAAATACTGCTTAATTAAACTATAGCTTTATTTTTAATATATTATATTACTATTTATTATTTACGCATATATATTTAAAAATATATAGATTTATAATAATAAAAAAAAGCCTATAATAAAACTAAACTATAATTTAATTGTTAATAAACTTATAATTACCTTTTTAAATATATATGTTTATAATATATATTTCTAATAAAAACTGTTTACTATAAGCTAAAACAGTTTAATTAATAAGGTTTTAACCGCTTGTTTTATATATACGTTTAAGCATTTTTACTTTTATTACGTGGTTATAATATTAATAGTTTTTACCTGCTATTTTAAAACTTTACTATAATTAATAAAATTAAATAAAAAATAGTTAAATTAAAAACTAAAATAAGTTTACTTTAAATATAATATAGCTTTTATTTTATTTTATTGTTTAAAAAGTATATTTTATTTTATTTTAGCCTAGCTATTTAATATAAAACAAAAAATACTTTAAAGCAACAAAAATAAAACAAAGCATAAAAAAAAACTTTAATATTTAAACTGCGGTTTAAAAAGCATATTCTGTTTTATATTAGCCTAACCACTTAATATAAAACAAAAAATGCTTTAAAACAATAACAATAAAATAAAAAATAAAAAAACTTTAATATTTAAACAGCGCTTATATTTATTCTAGCCTAGCTACCTAAAACAAAACAAAAAATACTTTAAAGCAACGATAATAAAATAAAAAATAAAAAAAACTTTAGTATTTAAACTATAGTTTAAAAAATATATTTTATTTTATTTTAAGCTAGCTACTTAAAATAAAATAAAAATACTATTAAATAACAAATATTTAAAAAATAATATTAATTAATAATATATAACATTATATTCGAAAATCTATTTCTAATAATATATATATATAATATATATATATATATATATATATTATATTATAAAAAAATTTATATATAAAGGTATAATTATTATTCTTATTATTAATTAATTTTTACTTATAACCTACAATTTAACTACGCTAATACTATATGTTTTTTAAACCCTTTTAATATAAAAGCGAATTTTTTTACAAAATATATTTAACGTTGCGTTATTAATTATTTTAAATACTATAATACGTTTATAATAAATAGCTTATTTAAGTTATAACTAAAATATAGTTCTACCGAACTATAAAACTAAAAAATATGCTAATTAATTAGTATATAAGCTTAACTATAGTTTATTTATACGTAGCGTATTAATAAGCTATTTATTTATATATATAGTAATAATAAAAATTAAAAATACTGCTAAATTATAACTTTAAAAATTAATAATAATTTTATTATTATTTTAAAAAATTAATTAATTAATACGTTCTAAAAACTTATATTAGCTAAAATAGTTTTAAAATTATATAGCTTTTATAAATTTTAATTTAAAATTAATATAACTAAAATAATAATATATCTAAAAAAAAAAAAATACATATAATAAAAGCTAAAGTTATAAATTAAAGTTTTTTAATAATAAATAATTAGCCTAAATATAAATACTAACCCTAGCCTTAGCTTTAGCCCGAACTTAAACTTTAGCTTTATAACCTAAATATAGCCCTATTTATTTATAAATAATAATTTATCTAATAATTAATATATTTAAATATTTAACCCGCTAGCTTTTATATATTAATTTTAACGGTTATATTATTATTATATTTTTATTTAATTTATTAAATATTTATATAACTAATTATTTTTTAGCTAATATATTTATTAATAATAATAATATTAAAATTTTTTTATTAATAATTAATTATTAATAAAGCTAATTTTTTATATTTTAATTTATTTATTAAATAATTTAAATAAAATATTTTAGCTTGTTAGCTATTATATTCTAATATTTTAAAAATAATAATTATATAATAATATTATTTTTTAATAGCTAAATATTTATATAATTAATTATTTTTTAGCTAATATATTTATTAATAATAATAGCACTACAAAATTTTTTATTAATAACTAATAGCTTACTAGTTATTATATTTTAATATTTTTAAAAATAATAATTATATAATAATATTATTATTTTAATAATTAATATTTATATAACTAAACTTATATAAAATAATATTTAATAATATTAATAATAATTTTAGTTTAATATTTAATTAATATTTATTAAAATAGCTAATTAAATATTATATAATTAATATATTATTTTTATATAATTATTTATTTTAATTTTTTAATAAAAACCGCTTATTATAAACAAACTTTTTACCGGTTAAAAATTATTTACTATAAATAAAATTCTTATAAACTTAAAAATCTAAATATAATATTATTTATTATATATAGTTTTTTTAGCTAAAAATAAATTTTTAATAAATTATATTTTATAAAATATAATTTTTATTAATTATATTTTATAAATTATTAATTTAAAAATATATAATAATTTAAAAGTTTATAATATTTATTTAAAAATAATACCAAAAAAATTATATTTTTTTATAAAATTAATATAAAACTTTTTAATAAAAGCTAATTTTTTATTATTATATTTAAAGTTTTTAAAAATATTAATATTAAAACTAAAAATATTTATATTTAAAACTTTAAAAATAATTTTAATTATAAAGCTTTTATAATAACTTTAATAAATTTAATATTATTATTAAAACTAGTTTTTATATTTAATAAAATATTATTAAAAACTTTTACTTTTAAACCTTTGGCTATATTTAATATTTTTTTTTATAACGTAGTTACGCTTAAAATAATATTTTAATAAAAATTTTATTTTTAAGCTTTTAGCTATAACTAATATTTTTTTTTATAATATAATTATACTTAAAATAATATTTTAATAAAAAGTTTTATTTTTAAACTTTTAGTTATAATTAATATTTTTTTTTATAACGTAATTACGCTTAAAATAATATTTCGATAAAAAATCTTACTTTTAAGCTTTTAGCTATAATTAATATTTTTTTTTTATAATATAATTACGCTTAAAAATATTTTAATAAAAAGTCCTACTTTTAAACCTTTAATTATAATTAATATCTTTTTTTATAATATAATTATATTTAAAATAATATTATAATAAAAAATCCTACTTTAAATATTTTAATTATTATTAATATTTTTATTTTATAGCTTTATTATATTATAAATATTATAATAAAAAATATTTATAAATATACTTTTTACGCTAAATATATTTTACTAAAATAAAGTTATTTTTTTACTAATAAGCTTTAAAAAAAAAAAAGTTAAAAAAACAATGCTAAAAATCGTTTTTAAAAAATTTATAAACTTATAAAACTATATAAACAATATAAAAACATAAAAAATAAAACAAAACAAAAACTAATTTATAAAAGCTAATAAAGCTATTTTAAACTTAAATTATAAGTTTATAAGCTTATTAAAACTTTATAAATATATTAACCGTATATTATTACCTAGCGAAAAAAAAAATTTATAAACTTTACTACTATTTTAAATTAAATATTTAAAGCTTTAAAGCTAAAAACAAAAATTAATAAAAAAAGTAATTTTATATTAGCTATATTACTTAATCTAAAATATTTCTTATAAAAATATATATTAATTAATAAAAATATAGTATTATAGCATACTAAAATAACTAAATAAAGCGTAACAAAAAATAGTTTTAACCTTTACCGCTTTTATAAAGTATTAATAATATTTAAATACTTATATTAATATAGTACGAAAAACTTCGTTTAATATATTTTACGTAATTTATTAATAGTTATAAATTATAGCACTTATAATTTCTACTTATAATAACTACCACTTGTAATAAATAATACTTATAATAAATAAAAACAAATACAAGCAATAAATATACTTGCCCATTAAATCGCGAATATATAATAAGTAGCTACTTATAAATAAAGTTAAACCTTCCTTTTTTCCTTTTTTATTTATAGATTTATATACAATATACTATATACTAAAGCTTTATCTTTTTAAATATATAAAGCATAATAGTTACGCTTTATATAAAAAACAAAAAGAATCTTTTAATTAAAAAAACACAATATATTAATAAAAATCGATAAAACTTAAAAACTTCGAAGGACTTTTATTTATATTTCTAAAGTTTATTGCTTAAAACCTTTATTCTATATATTAAACAAAACTATATTGTTTTAAAACCTAAAAAAATCAATATATATTTTTTATTTTATTATAAAACCAAAATAAAACCTATAATAACTATTTATTTTTAAATATAATAATAAATTAATAAAAATAAACAAAATAAATATAGCTAAAATAATATATTTAGCTTTTAATAAAAATATAGCTAAATATATATTTTTTTTATATTTTTATTTTATTTATTTTAATTTTTTATTTTTTATAAACTATACTAAACTTAGAATATTATTTATTATTTTTTTTTACTTTCCGCTTATAAGCAAAATTAATTCGGCTTTTTTAAAAGTAGTTAAATATATTTTATAGCAAAAAAAACTTATAAATAATTTTTATTAAAAATAAAAATATTAAAATTATAATAATAAACTAAATTATATATAATTTAAATATATTTAAAATTAAAAAAAAAATTATAAACGCTAACTTTATATTAATATTATAATTAAGTTTAACTATTATAAAATAATATTTATTAAATATTTTAAAAAAACTAGTATTAAAAATAAAAGTATAGCTAAAGCTTAAATTATTAGCGCTATTATTTAATACTAGTATAAAACTGCTAACTTTAATAGTATAAAGTTTATTAATAAAAACGCTAATAAAACCGCTAATAAAAATAAAACTACTAATAAAAGCACCAACAAAGCTTTAAAAACTTTTTTTTATATTTTAAACTTAAATCTTTTAATGTTTAATAATATATTTTTTTAACTAGCGCTACTATTAAATATAATATATATTTTTGCAATTTTAGAAAATATTAACTATTAATATTTATTTTATTAAAATAATTATTTATAAGCTTTATTTATAAATAATATTATTAAATATAAGTTTAAAATTTTTAGTTTTATTATAAACGCGTATATTAAACAATTAAGTTTTTTTTTAAGTTTATGCTACTTTTTTAAAATATAAAAATTATACGCTTAATAAAAAAAAATAAAATCTTTTATATTAAAAATAAAAATATAAAATAAACGGCCTAACTAGCTTTATTATTTATTAAAACGTACTAAAACTAAAAATATTATTAAATATATTCGATAAAATAATTAAAAATTAATATAATTTAATATTTATATATAAAAAATATAACTATAAAATTAATAAAACCGCTTAATAAATCGGCTTTTATTGTTTATAGTCACGGGTGGTTAACCAGATACGGATACAGTGGATACAGTGGGTCCCTGCGGGACCCACCTAGGGTCACATGATCAGCCCCACCGTGCACATACATAAAATTCCCTATAGATAGAATTAGCCGCTAGATCCTAGATCTAGCTTAATATCTCTCGATTAATATACAAATGGGATCCCAACTAGGAGCTTTGCCTTTGTAAAGGACACCAATTGTGACATTTATATAGTTATTTTATTTTTTAACCTAATAATATTAACGTCGAAAAGTTATTAAAAGCTTTATATAAATTATGCTTTAAATAAAATATATATTATAAATTATAAAATTAAATAAATTATTTTTTTATAAAAGTTCTAATAAAATATTATATAAAATATATTAAACTATAAAATTAAAATAAAACTTAATAAACTTAAATATAATAAATTTTAAGCTTAAATTTATTTAATTAATTATTATTTATAAATAAATAAAGCTTTTTTAATATTTGCTTTTAAATTTATTAATAACTTTTAAATTTAAACTTTTTAAAATTATATTTTAAATTTTTATATAAAACTTTTTTAGTTATAATTATTTAGCTAAATTTTTTTTTTTTAAATTTATTTTAAATTTAACTATTTAATTTTTAATCTTTATTTAATATATTTATTATAATTATTTATAATATTTTTTAGCTATAGCTTTTTTATTTATAAATAATATTAGTTTTATTTATATTTTATTTATTATTTTTTTTATTTAACTAGCTTAGTTTTATTTTTTATTATTATTAGCGGTTATAATAATTTTAAATTATTTAAAAAAGCTTTATTTAATATAAATTTTATTAAATAAATTTATTATTTTATAATATAAATCGGCTTATATAACTATATAGTTTTTTTTTGCTTAAAAATAAAAAAAAAAAACCGTATTTATATAATAAACTTTTATATATTATTAAAATATTTAATAAAATTATTAATAATAATATTAAGCTCGGATATTATTAATTAAACAATTTTATTATTTTTTTTAATTTAGGTTAATATTATATAGTTATATTTAAATTTTTTATAAAGTTATAAAAAATTAAATTTATCCGATTTTTTATTTTTTATTAGTTTTATTATATAATTTTTTAAAAAATAAAAATAATATAAACTTATTTATTTTTATATTTAAACTTTTATTATTTTTTTATTTAAAAAATAATATTATATAAACAAAAATAACTATATATTAAAAAATAATATCTAATATAATAAAAAAGCTTTATAAACTTTATAAAAATAAAATATAAATATTTATTATTATATAAAAACTAATAAATTATTTTTATAAGTTTTATATAATTATTTAACTATATAAAGAATTTTTTTATTTTTAATAATATAAATTAGTTTAATAATATATAATAAATATTTTAATAGTTAATATTTATATTTTTATTAATTAATATTAAAATAAAAATTAAAAAACTAATTAAATAAAAAAATTTTTTATATATAATTATATAATTATATAAAACTTATAAAAATAACTTAATAATAAATATTTATTTTATAAAAATTATAGTAAAAAGTTTTAATAAAAAATATTTTATAAAATATTAAAAAATTATTAAACTAATAGCTAATTTACTTTTAAAATAATATTAACTATTTTTTTAGCTAATATTTAAGTTTAAAAAATCTTTAGCTTTATATAATGCTTAAAAATATAAATTAATAGTATTTATTTTTTAAAACTTATAAAAACGTTTTTTTTAATTTTAGCATTTTTTATTAAAATTTTAGTTTAATTTTATAGTTATTATAAACTAAAACCTTATTATTATATTTTTTTATTATTAATTTTTTATTAAATTATTAAAATTTATTATTAATAAAATAAACTTTAATATTATTTTTAATTTAATAAAAACTTTCGATTTATTAAAAACGTTTTTAAAAAAAAATATTTAAAATATTATATATATTTGCTTATTAATAATATTTTTAAAAACTTTTTAAAATTTTTTAGTTTATATAAAATATTTAAAATAAATAATTTTTTTAATTTAATAAAATAGCTAATTATTAACTTTATATATTTTAAATTATTATTTTTTTTTAAAATTATTATTTGTTTTTTTAATAATTTAAATAATAAAAATATAATATTTATAATTTTTTTTATTTTATTATTTCGCAAACTTTAAAACTATATTACTAGCGTTATAATTAAATTTAAAATAATTTTTAATTAATATAAACTATTTTTTAATTATCCGTAGTTTATAATATATAAATTTTTTATTTTTTAAAATAAAAAAATTTATTTATTTTAAGCTATTTTTATAAATAGCTAGTTTAGCGCTTATAAAATTATATTAAATAAATTAATTAATATTTAAAAAAAACTTTAAAAATTAAATATATAATTATTATATTTTTATTTTAAAAAACTTAATAATATTTTTTTTTACTTATAAAATAATATTAATTTATTTATTTTTATATATTTATATTTTTTATAAAAAACATTTTATTAATTTAATATTAATTTTGTTTTTTTTAAAAAATATATTATATTTTAATATAAAGTTATAAGTTTAATTAAGCTTTATATTTATTAAAAAATATTTCCGAAGCAAATTATATTATTTTTTTTTTTATTATAGTTTATAATATAATAAGCTTAATAAAAAAAATTCTTATAAAATTAAAACGTTATATAATTAATAAATAATAACTAATAATTTAAACGTTATTATTATTAATTATTTATTAAAAAAAATATATAATTATTAAAAAATAGATTAATAAACGCTTTTTTTTTTTTAATAAAATATAAAGCTTAAATAATAAATATTATATAGCTATAAAAAAATACGTTATATTTAATTATTTTAATATTAATATACTATTTTTAGCTATATAAAACCTGTTTTTATAAAATTATATTAAAATAAAAAAGTTATATAATATTTTAAATTTCGATAAAAAACTAACTAAACGTTTAACTATAAATAATTATTAACGTTATATTAATTATACTAATAAAAAAATAATAATATATATATTAAGCGGACTATTTATTTAAAATATTATTTTTATAATAAAATTATATATAAATATAATTATTTTATTTTTTATTTTTATTTTAAAATAAATAATAAGCTATAATTAATATTTTAATTTTAAACTTTTAATAAAAATAAAAAAAATATTTAAAATATATATATATTAATATATTTAACGTTTATTAATTTAATAGCTTTAAAAATATATTTTTAAAGCTTTAAAAATATATTTTTAAAGCTGAGATTTTACTTAAAATAGCAAATTATGCTTCCGGGAGCTTAAGAATAAGAGTAAGTCTGGTTTTGAAACACGTAAGCCGGTTTTGGGTTGTGGTTGTACACCACTGGCGCCTGTGCTGGAGCGGCAGCCCAGGCTACCTGCTGAGGAGCATAATAAAGTATGCTGGGATTCGAATAAGCTGCTGCAGCCCAACCCCCGGAGTCAACGATTTCCTATTTCGGAAGGATCTCAGCTCTAGAAATACTATTTCGTGAGTTTGTTTTATAAGTTGTATATCTAGCTATATAATATACTAGCTATACCTCTACTTTTTTTGTTTTAGTGTAAAATTAAAACCTAGGTTTTAATTTATTATATTTACTATATGTTTTTTTATTATATTTGTTTATATTTTTTATTATAAAGCTAAGTTTTTTTTATTATAATTTAATTTAAAATAAAACTTAGGTTTTAATTTATAATATTGTTATATGTTTTTTTGTTATATTAATTTATTAAAAAAAGTACTAAAACAATACTAGCTAATAATACGAGCTAAAGTAATTATATAATATAAGTTTAAAAGAAAAAAAAAAGATTTTAATTATAATAATTATTAAATATTTAGTTTTTATTTAAATAAACTATAGTATTATTAAGCTATAAAGTTTAAATATTAAGTTAAAATGTTATTATATAAATACTATTGTTTTTAAGCTTTATAAAATCTTTTTAAGTTAAGATTTTTACCGAAAAAAGCAGCAAAAGCGCGTTAAATATATAACTAGTTTAATATTATTTATAAATAATATTTATTTTGTTTAACTATTAGTTAAGGTTTAAATAAACTAATAATTATTAATTAAAAATATTAATAACTATAATAAAGCTTAAAAATAGTTTTATTTAAAAATATATACGAACTATAATTTATATAATTATTTAATCTTATAAAGAATTTAATTAATATTTATATTACTAGGTATGCTTACTAAAAAAAACTAAAAACTTAATATAAAATTATTAGCGATATAACTATACTTAACGTTACTTTTAGCGATTTATAATATAATCCGGAAACTTAAAACTACTATTTTAAAATTAGTTTAAACTATATTATATAATAAAGCTTTAGCTATATTTATATATATATAATATTATTTAAAGTATATTTTAATAAAATCTAATGTTTTATATTTAAGTATAATAAAAGCTTTTATAGCTATAATAATAAAATAGCTATACTAAAAGCGTAAAATATATAATATTTCGGAAAAATATATAATGTTTTTATTTGCTAAAATAGCTATATAATTTATTAGCTAACGCTAAAATAAATTTAGAAAATAGTTTTTATTAGCTATTAAATAATAGTAAATATTATAGCTAGCTTATATTATATGCCTATAACTTAGTTTTAATAGCGCTAAACTAAAAACGAAATTAATTTTAACTTTTATACGGTAAAATATAAAGTCGTAAATATAACAAATATAAACTCGAGAACTTTAAACGGCTTAAAAATAATTAAATAAAAGTTAAAAAGTTGTTTTGTTTGGATAAAATAATAAATAAATAGTTATATAAATTTATAAAGGTTTATAAAGCTAGAAAATAAATATAAAGCTTTCAAATATAAAAACTATAATATTAAAATAATTATATTTTTAACTTAGTTATTTTAGCTAATTATAATATTAAAGCAATTATATTTCTTAATTTAGTTTTAAATTTAGCTATTTTAGCTAACTATAATATTAAAATAAATTTTTTAATTTAGTTTTTTATTTTTATATATAAACATTTTTTTTTTAATAAAATTTTTTTTTTTTTTACTAACTTGTTTATAATATTTTTATTTATTAATTTATATATAGTTTATTTTTTTTTGCTTTTATTATTAGGCTTCGCTTTTCCTAGCTATTATTAAGTTATAAATTATAGCTTTAGCGGAGGTTTTAAACGGCCAAGGTTTTTAAAGTTTAATAATTCGATAAAAATAAAAAATACTATTTATCCGGCGATTTTTGAACTAAAGTTTTATGCCGGCATATTATTTTAGTTTAAAATAAAGCTTGATAATAACGTTTATTAAAAAGCTATTCGAAAAAACTATTAAATTAAAAATAAAAAAGTTTATATTTTTTATATTAATATATAATTTTAACTATTAAATATAATAATATTTATTTAAAATTTAAAGCTAAATATATGTTTTAAAACGTTATAAAATAGTTATTTATTTAAACTATAATATATTACGTTATATTAAACTATATATAATAAAAATATAAACTAGCGCTAAATTAGAAACTAAAATTAAAACTAATTTTATTTAGGTTTTATAAATATTATAAAAACGACTATATAATACTAATATTTTAAACGGCAAAAAATAATATTTAATATATATATAAGCTTACTGTTTTTATAGGCTTTAAAGCTATTTGCGGTTTTTTTCGAAGCATTATATATTATAGCAGGCCTAGAAAAATTAGGCTTATAAAAAGTAGGTTATTTTAAATTAAAACTAAGCTATTTTAAGCTAAAGCTAAGCATTTTAAATTAAAGCTAAGCTATTTTAAGCTAAAGCTAGGCTATTTTAAACTAAAACGTTAATTAAACTATTATTTAGAAATTAATTTAGTATTTATTAAAAATTATTTAAACTAAGCAAAAAAAATTAAGCTTTAGTAATTTTTTTACTTTAATAATATTTTTACGAAATAATTTTAAAAATATATAAAGCGCTAAAATTATTTAATATATAATAAATTAATATTATTTTAATATATTAGTAGTTTTTTATTAAATTATATAAAATAGCTCGTTTAATATTAACGCTAAATAGTTTAAAATTTAAAATATATTAAACAAACAAAAATTAATATTATTTAATATTTTAAAAATAAAATAATAAAACTAATAAATATAAACTATTAAACTTTAGTTTTAATTAAATAATTTATAATATAAACTATAATTATAAGCTATTACTATATTTTATTATTATATTAAAATTATAAAAATCTTTATATAATATTTTTAGCAGTTATAGTATTTTATAATATAACAAAAAAAAACTTTTTATTTAATATATTATTAAAAATCTATTTAAAAAAATATTTTTTGCCCGTTTTTTTTTAAATGTTATTTTTATTTTAAAAATAAATATAAATAAAAAATTTTTTAATTTTAGCTAAAGCTTTTTTAAACTTACAAAAATAACTATAATAATAAGCTAAAAAATTAAACTAAATAAGCTTAATTTAACCCTATAAACTAATAATTTTATAATATTAACTTAAAAAAAAAATATAAAAACGCTAGCTAAAATATAAAATATATTATTAATAATAGTTTCGGGCTTTTTTACGTCCTATTTAAAAAATTTATTATTTATAGCTTTATATAAAAATATAACTATAATATTATAATATTATTTAGCTTTAATAAATATTTTAATTAAATAAATTTTAACCTAGTTAAAAATTTTAATAAATTTTATTATATTATAACTTTTAACTTAGTATTTATTAATAATTTATTAAAACTAATATAAAAAATAAATAAAAATCCGCAAGCAATATTATTAGTATTTTTTTATTATTTTTTTAGCGTTTTTATCTAAAAAATAGAAAAAAGGTTTAGCTTTTTAAAAAAAAAGCAAAAAAGCTATATTAATACCTAAATTCTTCCAAAATCTTTATAAAATTAAATATATTTTTTTTTAAAATTATTTTATTTAAACTATAAAAAAAAACTTAAAAAGTTAATTAAAATAACTAACTAAAATATATACTTTTTTAACCTAATAATTTTAATTATAGCTATAAGTCCGAATAAAATAAAAATAATATTTAAATAGCTAAAACTACTAGTAAACTAAAGGTTAAATAGGCGTTATATAGCTTTACTAAAGTTAACCGTTTATAAATTTTATAGCGTTTAAACAAACTTAAAAAACAAACTATAGTTTTACTTATTTTTTTTATAAAAGCTTAAGCTATTTTTATACCGATAAACTATACTAAAGGTTTTATTTTAATATTTGCTTTAAGCTTATTATAATATATATTATATAAAATAAAAAGTTTTTTATATAAAACATATAAAAAGGACTTTTTTTCCGGGTTTTATTTTAAAACTATTTATAATATACTATAAACTTCAAAAAAAATATTTATACCTAGGTTATACTTCTTAATAAACGTTTAGCAAAAAAGCCTTAAAAAATATATAAAACGTATATAAACTTTAAAAAAATAACTACTTAAGTTATATTTTTTAATAAACGTTTAATAAAAAAAGCCTTAAATATATAAAATATATATAACTTTAAAAAAAGTGTCCATACCTAAGTTATACCTCTTAATAAACGTTTAGCAAAACAAGCCTAAAAAATATATAAAAACGTATATAAACTTTAAAAAAATATTTATACCTAGGTTATATTTTTTAATAAACGTTCGGTAAAAAAAGCTTTAATAGTATAAAACGTATATAACTTTAAAAAAATATTTATACCTAAGTTATACTTTTTAACAAACGTTTAGTAAATTAAGCTTTAAAACTATATAAAAAATATATATAAACTTTAAATAAAATATAACTATTTAAGTTGTATTTTTAACAAACGTTCGGCAAAAAAAGCCTTAAACTATATATAAAACATATATAATTTAAACAAATATTTATACCTAGGTTATTTTTTAATAAACGTTTAATAAAAAAAGCTTTAAAAGTATATAAAACGTATATTAAAACTAAAAGCTTAACGTTTAAATAGTATATTTTTATAGGTTAAATTAATTTAACTTTTCGATTAAAATAGCCGCAAAAACTATTTATAAGTATTTACAGGTCTAGGTTTATACTATAGTGCTATATAAGTCCGCTAATATTATATTATAAGCTAAATAATTATATAAAGCTATAGTAAATTTTAAACAATATTAAAGCTAAACTTAAATACTAAAATATTTAGCTTTTAATTATAAAGTTTTTATTTAAGTTTATATAGCTATAAAAAAAATAATAAATCTTATATTTAAAAGTAGTTCGATAAAAGTAAAATATAACTAGGGTTTATATTTAAATGTTTAAAATTTAAAGTTTAATTTAGCTAATATTTTTTCGGGTTTTAAAAGCTTTAGTTTTTTTATTTTAATTTTATAATTTTTTTATATTTTAATTTATAGCTAAATTCTAAATTTTTCTTTATAAATTTCTTAAAATATAACTTTTTAAAAAGTTTAAAGCTATTTTAAATAATATTATATAATATATATTATATTTTAGCTTATAAAAATAGTTAAGGTATTAGCTTTTTAGGTTTTTATAAGTTTTTAAAAGTTTATATAGCTTTTATAGCTAAGTTTTATAGCTAGTTTATATAATAATAAAAAAAAAAGTTCTAAGCATTAAAAAGCATAAAATTTGCTTTTTAAAGAAAATTAAATCTTTATAGCATTTTTAGCATTATTATTATTTATTAGTTAATTTAAACTTTTTAAGCTTTTTATCTAAGTTTTTATTATAGTAAATATAGGTATAATTAATATAATAAAATAAAAAGATTATTTTATTATTAAGCTATAACTAATTAATAATAATTAAATAGTTAATTTATTAAGCGTATTAAATAACGTAAATAAAATCGCAAATAATAATTCGTAGAAATATATTAATTAGTTAATTATTTAACTTATTAAGCTATTTTTTAGCTATTATAATCGATTTAAAAAACTTTAACGTTTTATTATTTAAATAAAAATATAAATAAAATATAAACTAAAATATAAATAACATAAGCGAAATATAAAAAAACATATTTATTATAATTATTAATAAATATTATATAATCGATAATATATATATTTTTTTAACAATAATAATAATATAAAAAACTAAGCTATATAGCTTTTTTAATATTTATTTATAATATATTTTATATAAACGTTTTTATTTTATACTATTTAAATATATTAGAACCGGTAGCTAATTATATTATTTTAAACTTAAGCGTAGCTTTATTTAGTAAATAAAATTATAATATATTTTATACGTTTTAAGTTTTTAATTTAATAAACTTATAAAAAGTTTTTATAGCTAAATTATTAATTAGCTATATATTAATAGTAATAAGTACTAAAGCTATGCTATTAAATAGTTTAAAAACTAAGCTTTTTTATTTTTATTATAAATTTCGCTTTTTTTTAAACAAAAAAAATTATTAAAATTATTTATAAACTATAAATATTTATATTAATATTTAAGTTTAAATAAATAATAAACAATATATATAATAATTTTAATTTTTTTAATAAAATAAATTGTTTTAAAAGCTTTAAAAAATAATTATAAATATTATTTAAAAAAGTTTTAGCTAGTTTTATAAGCTAGTTTAATATAAAATTAAAATAATAAAGCTATAATTTTGCAATAATAAGTAATACGAAAAAAAAAAAGTCCTAAAACTAAGCTAAAAAAAACGTTTTTTTAAACCGGATTTTAAACAAAAAAAAAAAAAAACAATAAATATTTTAGTCCTGTTTTTTTTTTTATAGGTTTAAATAGCAAATATAATAATATACGCTAGTATTATTTAACTATTTTTTATTAACTATTATTTATATAATTTACTAAAAAATTATTATATTATTTTAGTTTATATATTATTTAAGTATTTATATTTAGCTGTTTTATATAAAAAGCTATAATTTTTATAAAAAAACTACAAAAATAGTAATAAGTAGGCCGGCGCTTTTTTACGCTTATTATTACTATTATTAGCGTTAAAAGCTCGATAATTTTTAAACGTTTTATGTTATTTCGGCTTATTTTTTAAAGGGTATATAAACAGCGTTTTTATAATATTATTAGCGTATTTAGTATAGCCCTTTAGTTATTTTATAAAGTAATAAAAAAGCAAAAAATAATAAGTCTTTTTTTACGCAGCTTAGCTTTATTAGTAATTTTAATCTATATTTATTTTAAAAAAACCTATTTAAAATATAAAGCTAATAAAATAATAATTATTAGTTTTATATATATATCTTTATAAAATAAAATATAAATATTATTATTATATAATAATTAATAAATTATTTTTATAAGTTTTACGTAATTATATAGTTATATATAAAGAGTTTTTTTATTTAATCTAGTTTTTAATCTTTAAATAACATTTAATATAGCACTTAAGTAATAAGCGCTATAATAAACAGTTGTTTTTTTTATTTTAAGCTAAGGCTAATATTTTTAATAGTTGCTATTTATTCCTATTTTTTAAATATATATACCTAGTTATTATTTCGCGTTTTTTTTGCTATTTAGTCCGATATTTTACGCTTTAAAAGCTTAATTAAATTAAATTATTTTAAAAAAAACTAGGCTTTTTTTATATCAGAAAAATTTTTTTTAACACTAGGCTTTTTATCGACCTATATATTTAGTTTATATATAATTAATTTTTTTCGACTAAATAGTTTTAGTTTAACTTTTATTTTAATTATTTTACGCTAAAGCTATTTATAAGCTAAACTTAATAATATATATATATAATTTTTTATATTTTATTATTTTTTTATAGTAGTTTTAAAACATTATACTTTATTAACTAGTATATATTATTAAAAGCTGTTTTTAGTTTTAATAAAATAGCGTTTTTTAAGAATATTTAATAATAAAACTAAACGTTTTAAGTTTTATTAATAACGTAATATAAACATCCTTATATATAAGCATTTTATATACTTTTTTTATTTTTATACTTTTTATTTTTATTTCTAAATATTTTAATAATTAATAATAGCGTTATTATATAAAAAATAATTTATAGCTTATATTATAAGCTATAAAATATAATAAAAATTATTGTTATAACGCGCTATAAAATTTATAATGTTTTTAATTGATTTTTTATACGCGCTATAATAAAATTCTATTAAATAAACTAAACGGCTAGTAATATATAAATTATTAAATTTAAAAAAATTAATATATATATATATTTAACTTAAATTTACGAAAATTTCCGCTTAAATTAAATAATATTAAAATATAGCTAATTAATTATTATAAATATAACGCGTTATTTATTAAAATTAATTAAGCTTTAAACTTTATATAATAATTATTTAACTTTTAAACGTATTTTAACTATTAAATTAATTACTAGCGAATTTTATACGAAAATTTTTAAATATTAAAAATAGTTTAATTTATATAATATAATTAATTAAAAATATTTACGAAATAAATATTTATAACTTTAATAAAATAAAGTTTATAATAAACTAAATATTATTTAAAATAATTATAATTATATAATATTATAATAACTAAAAACTATTTAATAAAATAATCAAAATAAATAACTATTATTTACGCTTTTTATTATAGTTATTTATTTTACTATATATTCTTTTAGCTAGGTTAATTTATTATTATTTTAATATAAAATAATTATTTATTAATTAATTAAAAAATTAAAATAATAAAAATAGCTAAACTATAAATAAAAAAAGTTTAAATTAAATTAAATATTTCGATTATTATATAATACGTTATATAATAAGTATTTATTGCTTTTTAATTTAAATAGCTATAAAGTATTATTTTTATTAAATTTAAATCGTATGCTAAAAACATAAATTATTATTTTTTATATATTTATTTATTTATTATATCTTTAGCTTTTAAATATTAATTATTTTAGTTTTTTAAAACGGTTATTAATAAATAAATTAATAAATTAGCCTAAGTTTATATTATATATTAAAAAAAAAATTTTTTTATTTTTTATACTATATATATATTATAATAATACTAGAAAATATTAAAAAAGCTTTTAAAAAGCTAGCTTTATTTTGTACGATTTAAAGCATATTATTTTATAACTTTTACTTAAAAATTTAACTAAAATATTTTTAAAATTATTAATAGATTTTAAATTTAAAAATTATAAATATTTTATAACGTAAAAATACTAAATTATAAGCTTAATATATTAAATATAAAATCGTATAATATTAAAATAGCTTTTTATAGCTATTTTAAATATAATTAATTTAATTATAAAAAAACAATATATTAAAATATTAAATTATATTACTTTAATTTAAAATAGCTAAACTTTAAAAAATAAATTACGAACTAAACTAACGTTATTATATAAAAATAAATAAATTTAAAAAAAATATTTATTATATAAAAAACAAAATTAAAAAACTAAAAAAGCTATTAAAAGCTAAATAAATAATAAATATAGTTAAATAGTTATTATATAAAAAAGTATTATAAATAAATAATATTATAAGATTTACAGTAAACCCGGATATAATACGCGCATATATTAAAACAAAATAAAAATATTTAGCGAAAATAATTCCGATTAGTTTTAATTAATTTTTTATTATTATTAAGTTAATTATTTATACAAAAGTACAAAAAAGTATAAAATGCTTATATATAAGATGTTTATATAGTACATTATAGGTTTTTTTTATTTTATAAATTTATATTATTATTTCCAATTTTTAATAGGTTAGCTTTTATATAAAAGGATAATTATTCGGCTGCTTGCTTACCTATTTTAAAAGATTTAATAGTTTTATTAAATTTTTATTTATTATAAGCGTAGGCGTAAATATAAATATTTTGCTAATTAAAAACCCGTGCGGGCTAACAAATATTTAAGCTATTTTATTTTTTTTATTTAGCTTATAATAAATAACGTTTTTAAAGCTATTTATATCGATCGGCTATATATTAAAAGTTTTTTAAATATTTCGCTTACTAGTAACGCTTAATATAATTTAATAGTATTTTATACGTTAAATAAAGCTATAATAAAAAGTAGTTTAAGTTATAATAAGCTATTTAGTTTATAACGCGTTAAAAAAGTTATTTTTTAATTTTATTAAATATTTAAACCGCGGACTAAAAGCTTTTAATAAAACTAAAAATTTAATTATTTTTATTTTCTAGTTTTTAATTTTATATTTTTTTTTTATAATATTGCTATAGATTTTATTATATAATTTTATTTATTATTTAAAAATAGTATGTTTTTTTTTTAAAGTTTTTATTTAATACTAAGTTTTATAAATATAATATTTATATTTAAAAATTCTCGATACTATTTTAGTAATATATTATTTTTTAAAATATATTTATAATTTTAGTTAAATTATTTATTTTATCGAATATACTATTTTTTCGATAGATAAAAAATATATTTATTATTTTTTTATATTATAATTTTAACAAAAATAATAATATTTATAGTAGTAGCGTTAAAGCTAGTAGTATTAAAAGTAGTAGCTTTTTATTAGTAAGCGTATTATTAAAAGTTAGTATTTTTTTATATATGCGAGTTTTTTATGCTTAAAAATAAATATAAATAAAAACTAGAAATTTTTATTAGTTAATTAGCTAAATTTTATAAATAGTATATTATTAATAAAGCTATATTAAATATATTTATTAAAAAATAAGCTATAATTATATAACGAATAAAAATAACTAAAATATTATTTAATATATTAAGGCTAAAAAGTATAATAGTATAAAAAATATTAAACAAATAATATATTAAATAGTTAATATAATAGTATGTTTATAAAGTTTAGTTAGCTTTTATAAAAATCTTTTATAAAAATTATTATAAAAAAAATAAAAAAAAAAAAGCTATAATAACTACTAGGATTTTAGTTTTATATAAATATTATAATAACTGTTTTATTGTTTATTTAAAAGTTTATTTTTTTTTTTATCCGTTTTTTAATAATATAATAAAATATATTAAAAGTTAAAAATAATATTATTTTAAGGATTTTATTATATTTATTTCGAAAATAAAGTTTTTATAAAGCTTATATAAACGCGCCGAAAAAATTAAATTTTGCTTCGGATACGGGAAGCAGCTAAAATAAATGCCCTTTAATATATAAAAAAAAACTATTAATTTATTATTAAAAACTAGTTAAAACTATATATAAATATTATAATTATAATAATATAATTATACGCTTTTATATAATAATATAATAACGATCGTAATATTATATTAAAAATAATAAATATATTTTTATCGGGCTTATAAGTTTTATATCCTTTTAACGGCGTTAAATCTTATATTAAACGTTTAAACGTTATGTTTTTATTTAAATAAACAAAATTAAATATTTTTTTTTACTAGTAATATCGACGTTATTAGTTTTAACGTTTTTTTTTATTATTGTTATAGTTAATACTATTATTATTATTATTATCGTTATTGTTGTTATTGTTATTATTGTTATTATTGTTAGCTTTGTTATTACTACTATTTTAGCCTAGAAGCAGCATTATATAGCCTTATTTAAAAAAGCGTTCTTTTATTAGTTAAAACTAAAAAAATTAATATATAATTTATTTTAAAATATTATTATATAAGGTTTATAGCTGTTTTAACTTTATTTAGTACGTTAAACCGTATAATATAATCCTAAATCTTTTTATTTAAATTTTAATTATAGCTGCTAAAAACGTTAACTAACTTTATTTTAATTTTTAGCAATATTAAAATACTATTTAAAAGCAATAAATGCTAAAAATAGCTATATTTAAACTAGTATAAAAAAATAAAAGCTTATCTAGTTTATATATTTATAAAACTTTTAGTTCTAAGGAAAAAATAATTACTTTAGCTAATAGTCCGGGCAAAAATTAAAAAGCCTCCTAGTATGTTTTATAATATTAAATAATAAATAATAATAAGAATTACTTAATAAAATATAACTATAAACGTAAAAAATAGCTAGGTTAAATATAACTATAAATATAAATAATAATTAATAAACTATTTTATAATAAAATAATAATTTAATTTTCGTAAGCTATAAAACAAAATCTTATTATTATATTAATATATTATTATTAATAAAAAGCTTATTATTTAAAAATAAATAATAAAAACGGAATTTTAAATAACGATTAGTTTGCTTTATATTTTTATTTAATATTATTAAAATTTTTATTATTATTTTATTTTAATTATTATAAAAAAAATATAAAATTTATTTAAGCTTTATATTTTAAAGCTTTATTAGTAACGTTGCTTAATAAATAGCTTTAATTTATATACTTTTTTTTTTACTAGCTTATAATATTATTTTTTAAGTCCTATTGTTTTTATTAATATTTTATAAATATTATATATATTACTTTTTAACGTTTTTTTATAAAAAATCCTTTTTTAAAATATTAGCTAGTTTTACTTAAATTAAATCTATTAAATTACGTATATAGTTTTTAAATATAACTTTTATAACTTAATAATACGTTATATTTTTTTTATTTTTTTTATTATTATAATTTAAATGTTTTTTTTAAATATAAGCTTATATATTTATAAAATTATTAAAACTTTTAATATAATAATATAGCTAATAAATAATAGCTAAATAATAAATAGTACTTATTAAAACTAGTAGTATTTTTTAATTATAAAACTTTAGCCGAATATAAAATTAAAAAAAATAAAATCCGCAAAAAGCTTATTTTTAAACATAAAATACTAGTACTATAATAGTTAGCTAAATAATATTTAAAAAAGCTTATAAAACTACTATAATATAAATATTTAAATCGAACATTTTTTAAATATAAAAAAAACGTACTATATTAAATTAAATACGCTAGCTTATTAAAAAAACTACTATTATAATATTTTATTTATTTATATTAAATAAAAAAAACTATAAAAGCTATATTTTAGCAGAACTATTTATTTTTAGCCGTATAAAAAATACGTTTTTTTTTAATAGTTTTAATAATTATAATTATATAAAATTAGTTCGAAAATAATATAATTAAAATTTATATATAAAAAATTATAATATTAATAAAAACTATTATAATATTAATAAAATCTAATTTTAATAAAATTATTAAACTTTACGCCGTTTATAACTATTTATTAAACTATATTATTACCTGGGCTATTTATAATATAATTATTAAAAAAATATATTTATTATTATATAATTAAAAAAATCCTATTTTATATAATATAAAATATAATTCGCTTATTAAATAATCCGAATTTACTAGCGGATAAAATTTAAAATTTAATAATATAATAATTATTTTTAGTTTTAGCGCTTATTAATTTTTAAGCTAAATAATATATATATTAAAATACGTTATTTTTATTTTTTAAAACGCTATTAGTTTAGCGATATTTTTTCGAAGCTTTTTTTTCCGCTATATAAAAGCTATATAATATTTTTTTACTAGCTTAAATATTTTTTTAATAAAAATATATTATATATTAGCATAATCTCTATAAATTAATAATATTTAAACTAATAATTTTTTTAAATATTATTTAAAGCTAATATAATCTTAAAATTAAATAATAATATAACAAACTAAAAGCACTAGCTAGCAAAAATAACTAAAGCTATTTAAGTAACTATTTATTATTATAAATAGCTTTAAATATTTAAAGTTTAATAATAAATTTTAATTTTAATAAAAAGTTTATTATATTTTATTTAAAATATATTTAAAAATATTATATAACTATAAAGTTTAAATATTAAATACTAATAGTTTTTAGTATATAAAAATAAACCTAATTTATTAATCTTATTTTTAATACTACTTTTATAAATACTATTAAAAGTTCTATATATACTAAAAATATAATTATAAAATATTTATACTTAATAATTTTAATATAATAATATTATTTAGTATTTTATTTTTTATTAATATTTATTTAACGTTTAAATAAAATAACTTATTTTTATAAAAAATATAATATTAACTTTAAATTTTAATATATTTTATTTATATTTTAATTAAAACAATAAAAAAATATAAACTACTAAACTTATAATAATATTTTATTTATATAGTTTATTTTTATAATATTATTATAATATTACGTATAAAAAAGCTTATTTAATATATTATAATTTTATATTCTAAAACTTTTATAAAATATTTTAAATATTATTTTATACGCCGAATAACTAAATAATTAATTTATTATTTTAATTTTACTAACTTAATTTTATATTTAATTAACTAAGTTTTTTAAATATTATTATTTTTATCTTTAACTAAATAATAAATATAAAATCTTATAATAATCTAGAATTATTTAAAAATATATTTATTTACCGCTTAAATATATATTTATCCTTTAAATATAAACCTAAAACTTAAATATATATTTAATACTTATATATATATTTAATATTATATATATATTTAATACTTATATACGTATTTAATATTTATATATATTTATAAATATTTTTTACTATTTTTTAATACGAACTTTTTATAATATAAAATATTAATATATTAAATAATATTTTATTATACCGTTAAGCTATTTTACTAAGCGTATAATTTTTATCCTATATATTTAGCTTTTTAAAGTATATACGCTATTAAAGTTTTCGTACGAACATTATATTAATAATATATATTTATATTTTAGTAATTTTATTATTTTCGATAAATATTTTAATAAATATTTAAATATTTAAAAAATACTTTTTAATATTTTAATAGCTATATTAATACTATAAATAATATAGTTACTAAATATATTAAATAATATAATATACTATAAGCTATTAAATTATTAAAATCTTTTATATAATAATACTTTAAAATAAATTAACGCTAATAATTATAGTTTTTTTATTAATTTAAAACAAACGAATTTCCGGAAAAAAACTAAGATTAAAAAGGATATTATAATAAAAACTTAAACAAAAACTAGAACTATAATTATACACTATTTAATAAACAATAATACATTATTAATTTAACTCGGACTAATAAAACAAACAAAAAAACAAAAGCAAAAAAAATATGTAAAGTAATATAAAAAACGAAAAAAACAAAGAAAATATGTAAATAATATAAAAAACAAAAAAAACCAAAAAAAATAATAAAAAAAAAAAAAAAAATCTTTTATATTAAAGCAAATGTATTATATAACTACTTACGTAAAATTTTAGTTTAATAATTATTATAAAATATATAAAACTATAATTAAATATTTAGTATTTTAATTATTTTATTTTATATTTTAACTGTTTTTCTTACGCTAACTAATAATTTATATAGCTTTATAAATAAAATAAAAAATATATTTTTAAAATTAATAAGTTTATATACTATAAAAAAAGTTAATATAAATATATTTATTTTAAAGTTTAAATATATTTTAGGTTTTTTATTTTTTTGCTTTATTAAGAATATAAAAAAAGCTATTATAATTAATACTAAAAAGTTAAACGAACTATATTAATTTATACGCGTATAGTTTAATTTACTATTATAATACTTTAATTATTTATTTTTTAACTTTATTACTTAGAATATTAATTTATAACGTTTAAATAAAGATATTTATTAACCTATTTATTTAACGTTAAATTTATACTTTTTTCCTAATAATAATAATAATAATAATAGTAATAGTAATAATAAATATTACCCAATTAAACTATAGCTTTGTTCTTAATATATTATATCACCGCTTATTTTTATATATATATTTAAAAATATATAGATTATAATAATAATAATAATAATAATAATAATAAAAGGCTTATAATAAAGCTAAACTATAATTCGGTTATTAATAAGCTTATAATTGCTTTTTTTTTAAATATATATATTTATAATATATATTTTTAATAAAAAACGTTTATTATAAAGCTAAAATAGTTCGATTAATAAAGTTCTAACTATTTGTTTTATATATACGTTTAAGCAAAAAAAACAAAAAGTTTATTAAAATAAACTTTTTATTAAAAGTTTACTATTTACTATAATATAAAGAATATAAAGCTTTTTATTTTATTATATAGTTTTTATCTGCTATTTTAAAACTTTATTATAATTAGTAGAATTAAATAAAAAGTAATTAAATTAAAAATTAAATAAATTTATTTTAAATATAATATAGCTTTTATCCTATTTTACGGTTTAAAAAGCATTTTTTATTTTATTTTAGCTTAGCTACTTAAAATAAAACAAAAAATGCTTTAAAGTAACAATAATAAAACAAAAATAAAAAAAATTTAATGTTTATTTAATAGTACTTATATTTTATTTTAGCTTAGCTATTTAAAATAAAATAAAAATACTTTAAAATAGCAATAATAAAACAAAAAATAAAAAAAACTTAATATTTATTTAATAGCGCTTATATTTTATTTTAGCCTAGCTATTTAAAATAAAATAAAAAATACTTTAAAGCGGCAATAATAAAACAAAGTATAAAAAAAACTTTAATATTTAAACTACGGTTTAAAAAACATGTTTTGTTTTATTTTAGCCCGGCTACTTAAAATAAAATAAAAATATTATTAAAATAACGGACACTTAAAAATAATATATTAGTTAGCAATATATAATATTATATTCGAAAATTTGTTTTTAATAATATATATACCTATATATATATATATATATATATATATGTATATATATATATGTATATATATATGCGTTATAAAGGAAATTATATATAAAGGTATAATTATCGTTTTTACTACTAATTAGTTTTATTTATAACCCGCGATTTAACCACGCTAGTACTATATGCTTTTTAAACCCTTTTAATATAAAAGCGAACTTTTTTACGAAACGTATTTAATATTACGTTATTAATTATTTTTAGATACTATAATACGTTTATAATAAATAGTTTATTTAAGTTATAATTAAAATATAGTTTTACCCGAATTATAAAACTAAAAAAATATACTAGCTAGCTAATATATAAACCTAGCTATAATTTATTCGTTTATAACATATTAATAAACTATTTATTTATATATATAATAATAAAAGTTAGAAATATTATTAAATTATAATTTTAAAAATTAATAATAACTTTTATTATTATTTTAAAAAATTAGTCGATTAACGCGTTCTAAAAACTTATATTAGCTAAAATAGCTTTAAAATTATATAGCTTTTATAAACTTCGATTTAAAACTAGTATAGCTAAAAAATAATATATTTAAAAAAATAAAAAAAGCACGTATAGCAAAAGCTAAAATTATAAATTAAAATCTTCTAATAATAAATAATTAGCTTAATATAAGCACTAATTTTAGCTTTAACTTTAGCCCGAACTTAAGCCCTAGCTTTATAAGCTTAAATATAGCTTTGTTTATTCGCAAATAAATAATTTATTTAATAATTAATATATTTTAAATATTTTAACTTATTAGCTTTATATATTAGCTTTAACGGTTATTATTATTATATTTTTATTTAATTTATTAAATATTTATATAACTAATTACTTTTTAGCTAATATATTTGCTAATAATATAATATTATAAAATTTTTTTATTAATAACTGATTATTAATAAAACCGATTTTTTATATTTTAGTTTATTTATTAAATAATTTAAGCAAAATATTTTAATTTATTAGCTATTATATCCTAACGTTTTTAAAAATAATAATTATATAATATTATTATTTTAATAACTAAATATTTATATAATTAATTATTTTTAGCTAGTATATTTGCTAATATAATAGCGCTATAAAATCTTTTTATTAATAACTAATAGCTTACTAGCTATTATATCCTAATATTTTTAAAAATAATAATTATATAATAACGTTATTATTTTAATAGCTAAATATTTATGCAACTAAACTACGTAAAATAATATTTTTAATAATATTAATAATAATTTAGTTTAATATTTATATTAATATTTATTAAAATAGCTAGCTAAATATTATATAATTAATATATTATTTTTTATAAATTATTTATTTTAATTTTTTAATAAAAAACTGTTTATTATAAACAAGCTTTTTACTAATTAAAAATTGCTTATTATAAATAAATTCTTATAAACTTAAAAAATCTAAATATAATATTATTTATTAATATATAGTTTTTTTTAGCTAAAAATAAATTTTTAATAAACTATATTTTATAAAATATAATTTTATTAACTATATTTTATAAACTATTAATTTAAAAATATTATAATAGTTTAAAAGTTTATAATATTTTATTAAAAATAATATTAAAAAAATTATATTTTTTTACGAAATTAATATAAAAATTTTTTAATAAAAGCTAGTTTTTTATTATTACGCTTAAAGCTTTTAAAAATATTAATATTAAAACTAAAAATATTTACGTTTAAAATTTTAAAAATAACTTTAACTATAAAACTTTTATAATAATTTTAATAAATTTAACGTTATTATTAAAACTAGTTTTTATATTTAATAAAATATTATTAAAAATTTTTATTTTTAAACTTTCGGTTATATATAATATTTTTTTTATAATATAATTACGTTTAAAATAATATTTTAATAAAAAATCCTATTTTTAAACTTTAATTATAACTAACGTTTTTTTTTTATAACGTAATTATGCTTAAAATAATATTTCGATAAAAAATCTTATTTTTAAGCTTTTAATTATAACTAACGTTTTTTTTCTATAATATAATTATATTTAAAATAATATTTTAATAAAAAATCTTATTTTTAAATTTTTAATTATAACTAACGTTTTTTTTTTGTAATATAGTTATATTTAAAATAATATTTCGATAAAAAGTCCTATTTTTAAACTTTTAACTAAAACTAATATTTTTTTTCTATAATATATTACGCTTAAAATAATATTATAATAAAAATTTTATTTTAAATACTTTAATTATTATTAATATTTTATTTATAGCTTTATTATATTATAAATATTATAATAAAAAATATTTATAAATACGCTTTTTACGTTAAATATATTTTATTAAAATAAAATTATTTTTTTATTAATAAACTTTAAAAAAAAAAAATAGTTAAAAAAAATAATATTAAAAATTACTTTTAAATAATTTATAAGCTTATAAAGCTATATAAATAATATAAAAATATAAAAAAAAAATAAACAAAAATTAATTTATAAAAACTAATAAAATTATTTTAAACTTAAATTATAAATTTATAAGCTTATTAAAACTTTATAAATATATTAACTATATATTATTTATTTAGCGAAAAAAAAAATTTATAAACTTTATTACTATTTTAAATTAAATATTTAAAGCTTTAAAACTAAAAATAAAAATTAATAAAAAAAATAATTTTACGTTAGCTATTATTTAATTTAAAGTATTTTTTATAAAAAATATATATATAATTATTAAAAATATAATACTATAGTACTTTAAAATAGCTAAATAAAACGTGGTAAAAAATAATAATTTTAATTTTTGCTGCTTTTATAAAATATTAATAATATTTAAATATTTATATTAATATAATACGAAAAACTTCGTTTAATATATTTTATATATTTAAATAATTTTATATAATAGTTATAAATTATAATACTTATAATTTTACTTATAATAACTATTATTTATAATAAATAATATTTATAATAAATAAAAACAAATATAAATAATAAATATATTTGTTTTATTAAATCGTAAATATATAAATAACTACTTATAGCGTAAGGTTAAACTTTTTTTTTTTTTTTTTTATTATAGATTTTATACGTAATATATTAATAAGAATTAATAAAACTTAAAAACTTCTTAGTTATATATCGAATATAAAAATAAATATAAAATACTAAGAACAAAGATTAAAAACTAGTTAAACAAAAAAATTTTATATATATTACTATATAGTTACGTAAAGCTTATAAAATAATTTTACTAGTTTTTTATATAATAATAAATATTTACACTTTACTTTTACGAAAATTATAATATAAAAAAAATTTTATTTATTATTTTTAAAGTTATTATTAAATAAAACTATATTATTTTAAAACCTAAAAAAAATCAATATATATTTTTTATTTTATTATAAAACTAAAATAAAACCTATAATAACTACTTACTTTTTAAATATAATAACAAATTAATAAAAATAAATAAAATAAATATAACTAAAATATATATTTAGTTTTTAATAAAAATATAACTAAATAATATTTTTTTATATTTTTATTTTATTTATTTTAGTTTTTATTTTTTATAAACTATATTAAACCTAAATATTGTTTATTATTTTTTTTGCTTTTTGCTTATAAATAAAATCGATTTAGCTTTTTTAAAAGCGGTTAAACGTATTTTATAACAAAAAAATAACTTATAAATAATTTTTACTAAAAATAAAAATATTAAAACTATAATAATAAACTAAATTATATATAATTTAAATATATTTAAAGCTAAAAAAAAAATTATAAAACGCTAATTTTATATTAATATTATAATTAAGTTTAATTATATAATAAAATAATTTATTAAATATTTTAAAAAAACTAGCATTAAAAACAAAAATATAGCTAAAGCTTAAATTATTAGCGCTATTATTTAATATTAACGTAAAGCTATTAATTTTAATAATATAAAGCTATTAATAAAAAACTTTAACGTAATAAAACAAAAATAAAACTATTAATAAAAGTATTAACGAAGTTTTAAAAACTTTTTTTTTATATTTCGAACTTAAGTTTTTTAACGCTTAATAATATATTTTTTAACCGCTATTATTAAGCATATAATATATATATTTTTATAATTTAAAAAATATGCTATTAATATTTATTTTATTAAAATAATTATTATAAACTTTATTTATAATATAATTATTAAATATAAAAATTATTAATTTATTTTTTATAACTTATATAAAGTATATATAATATTAAGTTTTTTTTTAGATCTATATTTTTTAAAATATAAAAAATATACGTTAATAAAAAAAAAAAAAATTTTTATATTAAAAATAAAAATATAAATAAATAGCTTAATTAGCTATATTTATTAAAACGTACAGCTAAAAATATTATTAAATATATTTAATAAAATAATCGAAAACTAATATAATTTAGTATTTATACAAAAAATATAACTATAAAATTAATAAAACCGTTTAATAAATCAGCTTTTATTATTTATATAATTATTTTATTTTTTAACCTAATAATATTAACGTTAAAAAGTTGCTAAAAGCTTTATATAAATTATATTTTAAATAAAATATATATTATAAATCGTAAAATTAAATAAATTATTTTTTATAAAAGTTTTAATAAAATATTATATAAAATATATTAAGCTATAAAATTAAAAATAAAACTTAATAAACTTAAATATAATAAATTAAGCTTAAGTTTATTTAATCGATTATTATTTATAAATAAGCGGAGCTTTTTAATATTTACTTTTAAATTTATTAATAATTTTAAATCCGAACTTTTTAAAATTATATCCTAAATTTTTATATAAAACTTTTTTAATTATAGTTGTTTAACTAAATTTTTTTTTTTAAATTTATTTTAAATTTACTATTTAATTTTTAATTTTTATTTAATATATTTATTATAATTATTTATAATATTTTTTAGCTATAGTTTTTTTATTTTATAAATAATATTAGTTTATTTATATTTTATTTATTTTTTTTTATTTAATTAGCTAGTTTTATTTTTTTATTATTATTAATAGTTATAATAATTTTAAATTGTTTAAAAAGCCCCGTTTAGTATAAATCCTATTAAATAAATTTATTATTTTATAATATAAGTTAGCTTATATAGCTATATAGTTTTTTTCTATTTAAAAGCAAAAAAAAAAACCGTATTTTATAATAAACTTTTATATTATTAAAATATTTAGTAAAATTATTAATAGTAATATTAAGCTTAAATATTATTAATTAAATAATTTTATTATTATTTTTTTAATTTAAATTAATATTATATAGCTATATTTAAATTTTTTTATAAAGTTATAAAAAATTAAATTTATCCGATTTTTTATTTTTTGTTAGCTTTATTATATAATTTTTTTAAAAAATAAAAATAATATAAATTTATTTAGTTTTTATATTTAAGTTTTATTATTTTTTGTTTAAAAAGCAATATTATATAAATAAAAATAGCTATATATTAAAAAATAGTATTAATATAATAAAAAACTTCGCGAATTTTATAAAAATAAAATATAAATATTTATTATTATATAAAAATAATAAAATTATTTCTATAAATTTTATATAACTATTTAACTATATAAAAATTTTTTATTTTAATATAAATTAGTTTAATAATATATAATAAATATTTTAGCGGTTAATATTTATATTTTTATTAGTTAATAATACTAAAAATAAAAATTAAAAACTAATTAAATAAAAAAATTCTTTATATATAATTATATAATTATATAAAGCTTATAAAAATAACTTAATAATAAATATTTATTTTATAAAAATCGTAATAAAAAGTTTTAATAAAAAATATTTTATAAAATATTAAAAATTATTAAACTAACGGCTAATTTACTTTTAAAATAATATTAGCTATTTTTTTAGCTAATATTTAGATTTAAAAATTTTAGCTTTATATAATACTTAAAAATATAAATTAAATATTTATTTTTTAAAACTTATAAAAACGTTTTTTTTAATTTTAATACTTTTTTATTAAAATTTTAGCTCGATTTTATAACTATTATAAACTAAAACTTTATTATTATTTTTTTATTATTAATCTTTTATTAAAATTATAAAATCTATTATTAATAAAATAAACTTTAATATTATTTTTAATTTAATAAAATTTTTAATTTATTAAAAGCGTTTTAAAAAAAAAATTTAAAATATATATATATTTATTTATTAATAATATTTTAAAAACTTTCTAAAAATTTTTAGTTTATTATATAAAATATTTAAAATAAATAATTTTTTAGCTTAAATAAAATAACTAATTATTAATTTTATATATTTTAAATTATTATTTTTTTTTAAATTATTATTTATTTTTTTAATAATTTAAATAATAAAAACGTAATATTTATAATATTTTTTATTTTTATTATTTTATAAACTTTAAAACTATATTACTAGCGTTATAATTAAATTTAAAATAATTTTTAGCTAATATAAACTATTTTTTAATTATTTATAGCTTATAACGTATAGATTTTTTATTTTTTAAAAATAAAAAAATTTTTTATTTTAAGCTATTTTTATAAATAACCGGTTTAACGCTTATAAAATTATATTAAATAAATCAATTAATGCTTAAAAAAAGCTTTAAAAATTAAATATATTTATTACGTTTTTTATTTTAAAAAACTTATATATATTTTTTTTTATTTATAAAGCAATATTAATTTATTTATTTTATATATTTATATTTTTATAAAAAATATTTTATTAGTTTAATATTAATTTTTATTTTTTTTAAAAAATATATTATATATTTTAATATAAAATTATAAGTTCGATTAAGTTTTATATTTATTAAAAAATATTTCCGAAATAAATTATACTGCTTTTTTTTTTTGTTATTTAATATAATAAACTTAATAAAAAAATTTTATAAAGCTAAAATTATATAATCGATAAATAGTAGCTAATAATTTAAATATTATTATTATTAATTATTTATTAAAAAAAAATATATAACTGCTAAAAAAAGATTAGCAAATATTTTTTTTTTTTAGCGAAATATAAAGCTTAAATAATAATATTATAATAGCTGCAAAAAAACGCGCCGTATTTAACTATTTTAATTAATATATACTATTTTTAGCTATATAAAAACTTGCTTTTATAAAACTACGTTAAATAAAAAATTATATATATATTTTAAATTTCGATAAAAAAACTAGTTAAACGTTAACTATAAATAATTATTAATATTATATTAATTATACTAATAAAAAAATTAATAATAATATATACTATTAAGCGGACTATTTATTTAAAATACTGTTTTCGTAATAAATATTATATACGAATATAATTATTTCGTTTTATTATTTTATTCCGGGGTAAATAATAAGCTACGGTTAATATTTTAACTTTAAACTTTTAATAAAAATAAAAAAAATATTTAAAATATGCATGCATTAGTATATTTAACGCTTATTAATTTAATAGCTCTAGAAATATATCTTTAAAGCTTTAGAAATATATCTTTAGAGCTAAAATCTTACCGAAAATAGCAAATTATACCTCCGGGAGCTTAAGAAGTAAGTAAGCCTTGCATCGGATACTCAATAGGTGTTGTGATGGTTTAGGCTCAGCTTCCTGAACTAGCTCTTCCACCGGTTCATCATAATAACCCATAAAAGTTTCTGAACTGTGAGGGAAAACGAAAGGCCCTCTCCCCCCTGAAAAGTTTTCGTGCTTCAATGCTTCGTCCATTTGCGTTGCGTGGGGGTCTTCTTTCCGATCTGTAATCGGATCGAACCCCGGAGTATCAGCGCCAACAATATAATCTTCATCGGAACTGTGGATTCTCAATGACTCAAATTCACATGGCAAAGAAGCTTGCTCTAAATCGAAATAGTGCTCAATCATACCGAATTCTCTCTCTTCCGTTTCCTGGCCCTGGCTCTGGTTTGTATCCGACATATTCAACTTAGCTTATATTGAATATGTATTAACAACTGAGCTAAAAATAGGCTAACGTTATAGGAGATTCGATATGCACACTTCGTTTCTCACCTAGCGCGTTATTCCATTGCCCGGTCTCTATTTAATAACCTTCTGGGTTTAAAAAGGGTCAAAGCGCATATAACCTTATTGTCTTCACCTAACAATGCCTTCTTCTCACCCGCGACAAAGACTTCTTTACGCTTGTAACTACAATAAGCATATCGCCCTTTTCATCACCGGCTTAATTACCTTAAGGTTCATCATGAGTTCTTTTAACTTGAAGTTGGGAATGTTCCACTTTGTGTCTGATTATATTCAGAGTTGATAAAATATACAGGACGAAAGGGACAAATATGTACAATATCAAAGGTAACTATGTGCCAAGAATTGAAGAAGAGAAAAGTGAACATTCTGCCTTAGGTAACTTCTCACCAATCTTAGGTAGTCGAGGTGGCAACGCATTGGCCTCAAAGCTCAATTTGCCTCGAGATATTGCCGGCGACGAGGTTATTGATATCGACTATGCCTCCAAGCTCGACTCTTTCAGCAATCTCGTCTGAAGTGAGGGAGACCCGAGAGCTCTTCAGCCATTCGTTCATGTCCGCTTGGTCCGGATTCTTGTATTCCAGAGTTCGTGCCGGTAAGACCCTGGTGCACTCCATAAGTTGGTTGATATTATTAACACCGAGCAAGCTCAGACGGATATATGCTCTAGCATAGTCCTATCTTCGTGTCAGCCGAGTCTAGTCTTACGTTGCAGAGAGAGAATACACTTCGGTAACCTACCGTATTCCAATGACCCTGCCCTGCACTACCGAGGAACGAAACCCATTCCGTGGCGGTAACAGAATACTTAGCCAAAGCAACATCACTCGGGAACTTGAACACTCGGTCCGGCGCTTCGACTGAGCCGTATGTTTCTTCGTAGTAAAGCACATCCCAGACGCCTGGGGTGCTATCTTGAGGATCGCCTGCTCTGGTGGAGTTTGTGAGCCGTTGTTGGCTGGTTGTGTGGGCGCCGAGAAGCGCGACCAAAGCATGAGGGCTAATTGTCTTGTCTCTGAATAGCCGGATGAGGTCGACCGCTTCGGAAAAGGGGCTAGGTAGGAGCTCTACTCTATTCACGACAGCGGAGTCGGCACGACCTACGAAGGACCGGATCCGAGGGCCGAGAGGGCAGACGACAGTGGCTACATTTGCACCCATCTCTGAGATCTGTAAGTACTCTGACTGCACCACTTATATCTTACTATTTGAGAACGGTAGGTGAACGCGATGAAAAAATCTGCTTACTTCTTACGTGTTAGCACTAAGGTATATAATTTGTCGCGGCGGATAATAGTGCATGGATAATATTGAAAAGCATAACAGTCATTATACATACCGGACTAAGTCGGCCATGGAGATATCAAAGCCCTTCTGGTTCTTCCATTCGTCGTACCAAGCGAGCATTTGAACGCACATGTCTTCAAGGCCACCGTTTTCCGGGAGGGTATACTCCTCAGTAAGGCAGATAGACCCATCCGCGCCGCCGCCTTGGAAAGCAGTGGCCTTAGACCAGGCCCCAGCATCATGAAATCCGAGACGGACAGCCATCCGGGCCCATTTAGTGCATCGACCCGATTCTCCTCGGAAGAGGTCGGTCATTTCGTCGGCAATGTATTTCCAGACACAGCATGTATCTTGGGCACAGGCAGTAGAGTTCAATGCCGGAACGTCAACGTAGGCGACATCGCTCTCAGGGGCTCCAAAGTTCATAAGCAGGTCCGTGATCTCGCGTCCTACTTGTGTCAGGTTCGAAGTTGGTAGGGTAATGAGGTCCCCGAGTAATTCGAAAGAGTCATCTCCTTCGTCCGAGCCAACATTGTTGAGGTCGGCCGGGTTCAGGACATCGATCTTTGCGAGTTGCTTCTCTCTTGGGAACCCGGGAAAGCATTCACTGAGACCGAAGTGATGACTCCGAGTGTCACGACGAGGGTATAGGAGAGCATGGTTGGGTATACCACTAATACTAGAGCTGAAATAAGCCGGTGAGAGGTACGGCGGAATAGAACGAGTGTAATCGGGATCCAAGAAGCTCTGACTACGGGCAACGAATCAACCAACGGGCTCCCTAAGTAGTCAAAGCGATCAACCGGGTCACCGGAGTAGATGCTGCTTAATGGCTTTGATTCTAACTAGTATTACCTGGCCTGTATTGATAGACATCCTAGCCTCGCTCTCAAGGGTGAGGACCCTACAATATTGAGCCAAGAAAATCTACACCAGCCCTTCAGGAAGTGTGTGTCTCGGTCAACCGTTTGCGCCTTAGTCAATTCTCTGTCAAGGCTGCAACCGCACACTACATATCACACCAGTTCAGCCTTAACACCGACGCTATAACAGGGGCCAGGGCTGCGAACTGGGAGAAGTGAGCCTCTTCCTCGTATCTGTGCCGCGCAGGCCGGGTCGAAGTTCGTCCCGAGCTGCCTCATCACCTCCGATAACCGTCCCTTTCCACGAAAGCGAGAGGCGCCCGATTATCGCGAGCACGTGTGCACCAGTACGGGACGAGGGACCCTTGAAGAACCAATGACCCCGCCCGGTTCTTGGCGGTCCGCTATGCGAGGCCAAGAAACCCTCGAACGGATCTGCATACCCTTTTTCCTTGAGAAGAGGGGATCCCCCGACGACGATGATCTGCTTGATAATCGATAAGCTCGAGATGGGTGTCATAAGGTCAGAATTGATCAGCTTGAAGCCCCCCGGCGTTTGAATGTGACCCTCTGCAGGGTAAAATGGGGAGAACCCGGAACCGCACGTAACGCCACACGCTACCAGACATCGCGTAATATATTCTCCTAGTCCAACCGCGGCCCCGGGTGGGGATTTCGCGCATACTACACATCAACTATTGGGGTGTGATGATTGAGAAGCTATTTCTTATTAGGACGCTTACATATCTAGGATCGTCAATCTACGACGCAACTCTTTCCTATCGCATACAATGAGCACAGATCCTATCCTTTTCTCGTGATATCCCACACGGGAGATCGACCTTGGTCCGACATACGCGCTGGAGATAATCTCCTTCGAGTCTGCGTAAGCTGGAGCCGCTATCTACCCACACGGGAGTCGGGTATGTACAGCAGATATGCAGCTAAGCCTGCAGACGAAAAGTGCAGCAGCACGAACATACCCGTCTCCGTGTCTTGGTGCTAATGTGGCGAACTATAGCGCCAAGAGAGAGTTCTGTGCGCGAACGCATCACTTGGTCATGTTTTTCAACAGTTCTATTGAGATGTTGATTCTATCCTGATTCTGACCTCCTGGCTTTGAAGTTCATAAGAACTTTTAATTGTTCGGCAACTATGTGTCGTCTGGGTGAACGATATATAAAAGACGTGAAGTGAACACGTCCAGTATTTTGTCTTTTCCTTCCTAGTCTTAGGTGTTGCAAAACGCCACCGTGCTAACCGATGTGTGAAGAGACAAGTCCAAGCGATGCTGAGCCCGGGATTGAGATTCATACTTGTACCTTGCAGAAGGCAATTCGACTCATTAACTAGGGTCCGTACATCAATCACATCATGAAGCACATGCAGCTCGTTCGTAGCAAGTAGGAGAAGGTCGATTCCATCTATGTAGCTACAATCCTAGCATATCACACGCTCTCGCATTCTCGGAACGTTCAAGGGTGCCAGCACCAGATCACAATGTCTTTAGGCCGGCTTGCATCGCTTTGATGTAAGTGTAGTCCGCCGAGTCCTCTCCTAGACTCCACCCCACTACGATATGTTAGAAGCCATCGAATGACATGACGAGGTCAAGGTAATAGGCAAGGAGACTTACTGATACCGCCCAGACCCTTAGCCTTCACGATCTGCTCGAACTTCTGTGCGACGAACTCGGGCGTATCCCAAGTCCAAAAGTACGACGTGGAGGCATCCCAGTACCACTGCCCACCCTCGGCTGCGTCGGCCTTACCGTTCGCGAGCACTGGGACACCCTCCTGGAAGGTCTTCGCGCCAGACCGGCCGGTATCAAGTCCGTTGGCGTCTTCGAGGACGGCAGTCTCGCAACCAACGGGTGTCGTGCATTCCTCGACGGTCTCAAAGTACTTGGCGTAGAAAGCAATACCCAGGTTCATCTTGTCCGCGTGCATACCGAGCTCAATGTACTTCTCGACTGTGTTGAGCGATCCCTGCACTGAAGTATGGTGGTGGGTGGTGTTGTCGCGTCTTCCTCGAGAATTAGCTAATCAACTTCATATACTATCAGACGCAGTACTGTACCTATTCATAAGATCGTACGTCATGACCTATGAGGTCGTTAATCCTGGGCCCTCGCTTTTTTAGGGGTGTTTATCACTCACGTTGACGACGTCTACAGCGTTGTTGATCGCGGGAACCTTCTCAGCGGTGAAAGCGATGAAGTCTCTCTCCAGGCCAGGGACAGCAATGCTGAGCTCCTTTTTACCGATGGCATCCTTGACCGCCTGCAAGAGCAATGGGTAGCCGTCTATCTCGTCCACCTTGCCCGAATTCGGGTTTGTCTTATAGTCGTCTCCGTTACCTCCAGGGTATTCCCAATCAATGTCTTTTTTATATTACATCAGATCAGTAAGAGCACACAGAAGAGGTCAACAGGCTTCCTTCCATTCAGCACTTACCGACGCAGTCGTAGCCGTGAGCATCGAGGACTGACGCGACATTCTTCGCGAACAGCGCTCTCGTCTCCTCCGTCTTCTGCCCAGCCGAGAACCCAGCAGTGTAACCCCATCCACCGATGGCCAGACATATCTTCGTGCCCTCGTCGAAAGACGCGCGTAGTTCACTGGGGTCCACAAACGGAGTGTAGGGGCCTGCAGGGTCGGTGTTGAAAAGTACGGAGTCGGCAAAGGCAGTAATTACGTGAGTAATACCAGCCGTGCTGCTTTTTGATGGAGATGCCGTATGCCACTGGTCGTAGTATATGGCGAATCTAGGAGCAGCGGCAGCAACACCAGCCATGCTGGCCCGCGACGGACTTTGAGATATGCATGATCTGTAAAGTAAATGGGTGAGTGGCTAACGAAGCTAAGATTCAAAATTAACATAGGTCGTTAGGCGCGATACTCCTAATGATTGAAGTCGAGAGGGATCAGCTGTAGATTATATAGAGATATGCTGTGGCATCGATGCCTCTACCCGATATATACTTTGCTTTGTTGGTGTTACGACCTCCCACAGGTTGACAGGTGCTACTGCTCATCCCTCCGATCTTCCAAGGTAATCCCGTCTGGATGATATTAGAATTATGTGTCTTGAGGCAGTTTCGTGGTAGTTGACTTCTATTATGTTTTATCACCTTCCCGTTGTACCTATGCAGCGCCCGTGGCTGCAGTAAATCTATCGCAGATCATCGCCGCCACGCAGTTGACCTCTCATCTGAATCACTAGGCCAGGTACAGAACAAATCTATTATTGCACCCCCTTTGACCGGCCGTCATGTAAAGTTTGGATGAACGCTGTGGCTTATAATGTATGTCGCTGTAGATAAGCAAATATGGCCAAGCTCCAGCAGTATTACCGCACGGTTCGACAATAGCCCAGAAAGCGCCGTATCATGTATATTAAAGCGTCAGAAGCACAAATGGTACCTTTTCAAGGATCAGCGGCGGCACCACTTGAATTGCCTATTTTGGTCAGCCAAGAATCCAACGTTACCCCAGATTCTGCCCAGAAGTTCAGCTGTGGGCTAAGTGCAAGATCATATTACCTACAACATATGCATCAGTCATGAGAGCGAAATCGGGTATCCGAATGACAGCTTGGCTTCGAGGTTTCAAGCTTAGAGATGGGTTCCCTATCGGTCCGTATACAGGTTGTTGCGCGGTAGCGGCGATGGAGTACCGTACAAGTACGACTCCATAACCTACCATGATCGTCGGTAGCATCTTATCAGGTGTGACATTACTTACGTCACCCCCGACATACCAACAATTGTATATCGGAGACGCGCCGGAGTCAAGCAAAGTAACAAAAGTGAAACGGGAACAATGTTGATAAGGAGAAAGCGGGTTGGGATGATACTAGATCCCATATTTAGGCGAATCGTCTTAGATACTCGGAAGATGCTACGTATACTGGCATTCAAGAGTAATTGTTTACCATGCTGCGATTGAAATTGGTTCGTTCTTACCATTTGCATTATAGTTAGCTAAATTATTGGGACTGGAGTTTGGGGTCAAATCCGTCGCAATGGAGCTATTTACAGGTTAGAGGAGAGGCGGTTGTGTCGTTGTAATAGTTGTATCCATTTCTGTGCCGTTTTATAACTACATGCTCTATGAGCTACTCCCATTGGATTATTTGCCAACCAACCTCGCACAAACATGTATCGCCTTGCAGTTGCCATAATGGGGGTATCTAGTTCAGCCAAGCGAATCCATAAGTAGGAGAATACCGTAACGCCCCATTCAAACATTGTCTTTACCGCATCTTCGTCAAGAGTTAACTCTCCCCCCCTTCACCGATCCCGATCTTGAGTTTCTGGGTAATAACAACCGCCCGCCAGAACAAGGTTCATTCGTGTACACTGAACCTTTAAGACTGGGTCTTCTTTGTGGCGAAAGCACTTATCTGGTCCGGGGTGATCATAACTTCCTTGCCTTTCTTTTTGCCTGTCGTAGGGTTGCTAGCGGGCTGGGTCACAGTCCCGGCTTGTTTGCCATCGCCTTGACCACCTACGGCCGCTATTGTCCCGTCACCATCCTGTTGGTTCGTGGGGCGGTTACCTTCGGCAGGCATTTCAACATCCCACACGCGTACTGTATTGTCCTGGCCGCTAGAAACCAGGACAGTGCTTTCAACACTAAAGCTGAGGGACCAAATACCTCCTCGCCCATGACCCCGACAACGCTTGATTCGAGTTGCCTTTTCGATGTCCCATAGAAAGATATTGCCGCCCATATCTGCAGACGCAAGGATTTTTCCATTAGGGGCGCATTCAAGTGCTGATATATAGTCAGTATGGCCAGTAAAGAGCCGTACACAGTTCCCACTAGCTATTGACCACATCCGAATAGATTTGTCTGTCTCGTCTGAAGCAGAAAACACATATGTTCCGTTCGGATGCCATGCAACGGTAGAAATCGGGGTATCATGCCCTACGAGAAGTCTCAGAGCAGAGGCATGGTCTTGTGTCCATATTCGGACGGTCTTGTCCCAGCCACCGGTTACGAAGTAATGCCCCTGGGGGCTCCATGACAAGCTGGTGACTGGGCCCTCGTGCCCCTTATAGATGCATAGGCACGTCCATATATCTAAAGACCATAGTCGAATTTGGCCATCTGCGGAGCAGGAGAGCAGCAACTTTGAATCGGTTTCCGGCTTCGGCTGGCCTTCGTACAGGTTGCGATCCATGTTGCTGATTGCGTCCGAGAACGCGACAGCATATACTGGAGCCGAGTGGCCGATGAGTTTGCGGTTGTTTACATTTAATTCTTTTTCCGGCGGTAAACGAGACTTTAGTGGCTTCCCATCAAGAGACCATACTCGAATATATGACTCCGTCGTGCCTACGGCTACGAGCTGTTGATCCTTGGAGAAATCTATGCAGGAGAAACTATTTGCAATGTTAGATAAACGATCTTATAATCGAACTAAGTCTTAGACTTGCCTCCAAGATGGTTGTGAAAGGTCACCATGCAAACAGTAAGACCGGGCCCAACGCCGCCGGTGCGACCTTCGATACGAAATCGGTCGCGGTTCTCGCGCACTTTCTGCATCTCTACTACCACATCTCTGGCGCGGGAAGGAGGGTATGGTATATCAGTTCGTTGAGGAGAATCCCCTGCCTCTTTCTTAATAGGGTGCATCGAGTTGAACTCATCAACAAGCGTCGGGATACCATCTTTTGGAGGATGGAGACGATCCTCTTCTTCTAACTCAGCAGCGACATCGTCGCGGAGTTCGCCTTCCAAGGGAAATGATCCTAGTTTCAATGCTGTTTGGTTTTCTTGGGTATCGTGATTGGAGGTGCCCTATGTTTTGCAAGGCCAGGTATTCCTTCTTGAATATCGAAGTCGTCGAAATCCATGTTGCGAGCACGACGGTAGATAGCTTCGAAACTAAAGGGTTCTATAGGGCCACGATCGAGACGATTGAGATCGCAGTACTGTTGAATGATATCGAGCACAACAGCTCCGCATTGATCCAATTCCCGCTCTAAAAAGTGAAAGAGCGTACCGGTTAATGACTTGTTGATGGGGATAACATAATGATTCTCAAGATAGAGCTTCGCCATCGTATTCTCCCGGACATGCGGCGCCAAAGTGACTATTTCTAGTGCTCTTAGTTCGTCTATGCGTGAGCTCTCAAAACGACTACGGCACTTTTGCATCAACTCTTTGGCGTGGGCAGTTGACCCTTGTGCTACGAGTCGAAGATAAGAGTAGACAAATAATGGCCATAAAACCTTGCCTAGCTCGAACTACAAAGGGTGTGAGACGGGGTCTATTTGAGGATGTATCTTAGTAGCTCACCTTGTAAAGATCGAGACCATTGTCCACCCATCTCTCATAATGCTTGAATGAACTCAAATACTTGCCCGCAGGAAATATTCGATCGGACACCGCGCCATCATTCTGCTGTCGAGGGCGCCCGCCCTCATCAAGGTCTTTCACCTCTTGGCGGAAGATCTCCTCTGTACGTTTGTAGCCCTTTTTGAGCAAGTAATCTGTAACCTTAGATAATATTTTCGTCAGCATGTTTAACTCGGCCCAAGGGAAGAGCGCTGGGGGAGCTAGCTTGAGGCTATGAGGAAGTAGAAAGATTGATATCACGAGGCCATGGCAAACCAAAATACACATTCGCATGAAAGTGGTGGGGCGCTGACTGAAAGTGATAATTTGATGAACTGGGTGAAGTCGTCGTCCACGCTTCCAACCAAATCGTCTGGGGATTCTAGGTTGGAAGAACCCAGAGTCGGAGAGGTATCATACGTGCCATTTAATCACGCATTGATAAATAATCCATGGCTACGCGAGTGGTTTTGGTACTAGGCGTGCTGGAGTTGAATGGCACGCTTATGGCACGTTCTCATCGCATGTTGAGTGAAGAAAGAAAAGTGCCACAACAAGCGGTCAAGTGATACGAGATGAATAGAGAAGGAAACAACTTACAATCTGATTCAGGTTTTGATTATTGGGAGGGACAACGGGCGGCGGCACTATCGACGTTGATGTTGTGGCGGCCACGGGTGCAGTTGGGGCAGGTGTTGTTGTTGATGCCGCTGCAGGTTGAGGCGTGAAGCTAGGGCCGGATGCACCGCCAGCGGAAGGGGGCCCTGCATTGGACATGGCCGGCGATATGGTTGTTAATGAAACCTCTTGTCGACGACGTGGATAGATGGAGAGAAAGATTCGTGTTTGAAAAAGCGGAAGGAGGGAAAAAGAAGGACGGATGGTGATGGACGGTAGGTTTGATGAATTGATGAATTGATGAGGCTCAATAGTTGCAGGTTGGATGAGAGTGCGCTAAACTGGTTAAGGACAAGGTATGCAAGGGCATACAGTTTTTATACAGTTTATAAACTGTATTGTATTACATACTACTTACCTACCTACATAAGGTGCTACAGGCATCTACTCTACTCTTTGAGATTCAAGACCAGGTACACTCATACGAAAAGTCTTCACACTCCATTTAGCTTTGTCACGTACCTAAATTAGCTTATAGTGGCCACCTCGCCAATATTGCATGCCGATATTCTGCATCATCGGGTTATCGATCCTTTCGACATCGAGCTAGTCGACCACACTTACCCTTGCTGCTCTACCCACCAACTTCGGTAACAATGGCAACCAATGGACAACAAGCGGCCTTTGTTCCCTTCACCAAGGCAGAGCGAATTCAGCAGCTGGGTGATATTGATAAAGTGCGTATCGAGTGCTTCGCGCCGTTGTACGTATTTTCTGCTGACATGTGAAGAAAATCGTCGGCCTGTTGAGATCTGTCGGCCAGGCCATGGAGTGTCTAGTGACCACAACCGACACTGAACCGGTACAACAATTCAAAGAGTATATGGAGGAGTTCATGAAGACGTTTCGGATTGTTAATGTAGGAATGAAGCGCCAGATCTGGGGATTGGAGGAGGCCGGCATCATTTCGCTCGGCACAAAGGAACCTAAAACCAAAGAAGAAGGGGGCGAAGTCCAAGCAAGCAATGTTCGTACTGGACTCCTCGAACCAGACGGAAACGGAAAGATTGGTGGCCTAGACGTAGGCTGGCTCAACAGCCGGAGCAACAAAGTCGAGAGGGACATGGAAGCCGACCTATGGCAGGAAGCTGAAGATATCCTGCCAACGACTCATTGCCATCAACGGCAGGATACGAGCCCGGCGACTAACGACAGTATGATACCTTGAATGGATCCTAGGTCACCTGCAATGATGATTTTTGTATTGGCGGGCGTGAAATGTCAACCTTTATTACGATGCACGCAATGCCGATAATACTCAAGGATATACTTTACTTAGTCTCTTCTCCATCAGTGCGTACCCAACATCCCGGCCTTAGCTACGTCTCGACGTATGCTCATATACGACTTCTATATAGCGAGCAGCGCTTTGCGTTCAGCCAGCCGACGCCACCGAGTGTCTTTATGAAGCTATCTCCCTCGGCGCGAACTTCGACATTGGCAACAACCCATGTGATTTCCGCTTTGGGAATCTCTCTCAGCCTATGGCCTAGGGCCAAGGCACCATGCCCTTCTCGCAAATCTACGAGTTGCTCTTGCGAGGGACATGATCTTGTTGTCCATGACATTGCTGTCTCCATATATAGGAGTGGTATTGCTTAACTAGGTGGTTAGGAAGAAGCCCGAAATGATCCCAACTCGGCGTTTTGGTTTCTCAGTTTTAACGATATAACGACATCGCTGGGAGGGGAATGAATCGTAGTATGCAAGACAGCTTCAATAAACGTATCCGAGATGGCTCTTCTCTTTCACATCATAGAACCGCAAAATCCCGATCGTGAATGAAGATAAATGTATTTAATCTATTAATAGAGCAGTTAACCTGAAAATTATTTGGCGTTGGAGGCCGAGCTTTGAGGCAATACAGTAGGTACTTACATAGGCAATCTTAGCTCGTGCTACCTACCTAAGTAGGTACTGTAGGTACCGCACCTACAGGCTCCAATATCCAGGGTGCCCCATCCGCTATCCGACATTGGCGCCTACGACCGAGAAGTGCGTCAGCTAGCAGCATCAACAGCTGCCCATCATCTTCTCACCACCTCTTCACCTGCAATTCGCCCACCATAACGACACCGCGCCTCACCTCACTCCAGTTCGCCAGCCAACCCGAATCTTGTAACATGGATCTAGGAGAAGCAGGCGACTCGCCTTGGGGCGGTAATTGGTCCTCCAAACCATGCTGTCTCTTATTCGGGAGCTAAACATGCTATAGATGTGCCTTCGCAATCTAGCGCCAAGCCCACGGCATCCGATGCTGCTCAAGGTCTGTCATGCCTACGCTCCTGTCTTGTTGGAAAAGGCGACCGCTGATCTTTGTGAGTTATGCAGACAGTCCTTCCACCACCCAAGAAGCCGTGTCGTCGCAGCAATCGCAAGCTTCGGTTAAATCGTCAACCGCCCGAGCAACAAGGGGTCCGGTGCGCCGGCTAGTCGCCCAGCCGACAAGACTTGAAGCTGTCGACGATCCCCTGGGGCCTCTAGGTCCCCTAGGAGGCAATGCTGGCCCAGGCGCAGATTCGCAGGCCGATGAGCCCCCTGCACCGCCGCTGAAAGAGCAGGTCGTCATTCGCACCACCATGCCATCATCGTCGCAGCAGAAACGGCCCGGCCCGGCCGACCCCCATCGCATCGATGACGATGAGTACGACCGACCATCCGGTCCTCGACCACCACCCCCTGTACAAGCTGCGCAGCCTAGTCCCGCGCGAGCAAGCGGACAACCGAGCGTTAGTATCGAGCAAGCCGCAAAGCCCAGCTTCCACATCACCGTGGGCGATCCCCACAAAGTTGGAGATCTGACGAGCTCTCATATCGTCTATTCTGTCCGGACAAGGGTATGAATGACTATGCCTCTATAGCTACAATGTCGCTAGGCGCTGATTTTCGCTACTAGACTACATCCAAAGGCTACAAGCAGCCTGAATTCGAAGTGAAGCGAAGATACCGAGACTTCCTATGGCTGTATAATACAATGCATGGAAATAACCCCGGAGTTGTGGTACCCCCACCACCCGAGAAGCAGGCCCTCAACCGTTTCGAGACCAACTTCGTTGAGTCCCGCAGAGCCGCCCTAGAGAAAATGTTGAACAAGATTGCCGCGCACCAAACGCTACAACACGATTCAGATCTGAAGCTCTTCTTAGAGAGTGAGGCATTCAACGTTGATGTCAAGCACAAGGAGAGGAAAGAGCCTATACCAAGCGAAAGCAAAGGTGTGCTGGGCTCCTTTGGTATTAATGTCGGAGGCGGTAGCAAGTTCGTCGAACAGGATGATGTGAGTTGCTTGGATCGCATCTATTTTACTCCGTATCTGATTTTTACTACAGTGGTTCCACGACCGTCGCGTCTACCTGGACGCCCTCGAAAACCAGTTAAAGGCCTTAATGAAGTCGATGGATACAATGGTTAGTCAGCGTAAGGCGATGGCTGAATCAGCTGGTGAATTCTCTGCATCGCTACACGCCCTCTCAACTGTAGAACTGAGCCCCACGCTTTCCGGCCCTCTCGATGCCCTATCCGAACTACAACTCACCATAAGAGACGTATACGATCGGCAGGCCCAGCAGGATGTACTAACCTTTGGCATCACCATCGATGAGTATATCCGGTTAATTGGAAGTGTCAAGCAAGCCTTCTCCCAGCGTCAAAAGGCCTTCCACTCATGGCATAGCGCCGAGAATGAGTTGCAAAAGCGCAAGACAAGCCAAGAAAAACTACTCAGGCAAGGTCGATCCCAGCAAGATCGCCTCAACCAAGTGGGCGCGGAAGTCGCCGACGCCGAACGCAAAGTTCACCAGGCACGATTACTGTTCGAGGATATGGGTAGGCTCATGCGGGCTGAGCTTGACCGGTTCGAGCGTGAAAAGGTCGAGGATTTCAAGTCCTCTGTTGAAACATTCCTAGAAAGCGCAGTGGAGGCACAGAAGGAGGTCCGTCACCGTTTATTTATTTCGATCTCGTTAAGATGCTAACTGTGGGACAGTTGATTGAAAAGTGGGAAACTTTCCTGATGCAGCTGGACGCCGAGGACGACGAGACGGTCTTCTACCGTCCACCCGTGATACGAACTGCCGACAAGGTCGCAGGTCGTGGTGATACGGCCGTAGACCGAGCCAGGGCTACAATTAATGAAGACTCGGACTGAGCATAGATATGTAGTTGGCAGGCTGCTGATTAATATCCGGGAGGGAGGTTGCCGATTGCTAAAAAGCTGATAGGCAGAGATAAATATATACAGGGTTGTACATATAGCTACAAACAAAATGTTAAACATCTCCCGTTAGTAGGCCAAGCCCACAACCTCGGATCTTGATATAGGACAGAATGGCAACAGAGGGCGATAGTGTTCCATGCGTCGCTAGCCCAACTTCCATTACGGCACAGTCACTAGTCATGGACATTGCAGTTGTCGTATTCCACCAATCACGTAACCAGTTCATATTTCGCGTGATCTCATCACTGCTTCTTTCCTTTCTTCGAAGCCGAACTCATGGGAAGCTCATCCATACCAACTGCGTAGCCAGAAATCAAATCCGCCAGAGCATCACCACTGCCAGCCTTACTAGCGGCAGGGGCACCCCCCGCCTCCTTCCCGGCGGGCGCCGCCATCTCCTCAGCCGGGGCGGCCGAGTCCCAGCCGCGACCGAAGCGCCCTCGGAAGGCGGCTAGCTTACCGGCCTCGTCGACCTCGACGTTCTGCAGCGACTTCTCGTTCGGATTCCACAGCGCGTGGTTCCGCGTGTCCTTGGTGCTCTTGTACATGCCCACCGGCGACGACGTCCGAACTGTGTATGTGCTCCCGTCCGAGAGCTGCACGAGCTGTGTGAAGGTGTAGGGCCGCCGTGGCCGGCGGATCAGTGTCGCCGCGCGGCTTGGTGTCCGTGATAGTGGGGTGTGTGAGGGCGCTTGGTATGTGGTTGATGTGTGGGCTAAGGGGGACAGCGGCAGGGCTGTTGTGGGACGCCGTGAGAGGGCGCTGGGGAGTCTTGTTGCCATTTTGCGCCGTTAGGTCTGGTTGGCGATGGAGGGGGAGAAGGTTCGTCACGGATTTGGTAGTTCGTTCGGGTCGGTTTGGGTAATTAGCACCGGATGATTAAATCGCAAGGCGATCCGGTAAGGTCAATCCCGCTATGATTCGTCGAAGAGGTATGTCGCGTCAGTATTTGGCTTTGGAGCCTTTCTAATTCCATGCACACTGCATCTGTCGATATCGAAGCTCGTTAGTCGGAGTGTAGATTGGGGGTTCGAGAGCCTGGAAATTTTATGCCACCGGCCCGTCAGCAGTTGTTCTGGTCAAGAGTTACCTACCACATGGCTCAAACAGGGATCCTTATCGCTATCTCCAACCCCTGTAACGAAATGCCGGGCTCGGGTCTGTCAAGTAGATACAAAAAGCTGGGCTGCGAATTTCTGACGACATTGTGCGTCCGCCGGACGACTCGAGTCCAATTGTGGCTTCTACCTCTCCCTTCGCCGTTCATGGGCTGAGATGCAGAGTATCCGTGGCCTACGGCGGGCCATCTCATCCAGAAGCCATGCACTCCTTTGTTCCTCTAGCCGGAGCTTCACCAGCTCTACATGGTGTAAGATAAAACAGCCACCACCAACCTCAAACGCCGAGCGAGTGGATGCGCTTCGAGAACGACGAAAACCCAGCTGAAGGAAACAGCTGCGGAGAATAAAGCCGCTAATTCCAGAGAGGATGTTGAAGCTACCCTCTGCAGCTCCGTCACAGCTGCTATGGCGAGGCTCCCACACCCGTTGTCGTCATCACCACTCTCGACCGCACTTACCACGCCCAAGCAACCGCAGGCGTGCCGATCGAGGCAATGCGCCACCCCATCGCGCGGGGCATCACGGCGTCCTCCTTCACCTCGCTCTGTATCCGACCACAGCCCCATATCATGTTCAACATGACGCTACCTAGCACCATGTACGAGGCCCTCGTCGCTTGCAAAGACTTCAACGTCCACTTCCTTACCCCCGACAAGCATGGCGCACGCATCGCCAGCGTGTTCACCCGCGGTAACCGTCTACCGTCGCTACCAGTCGGAGCGTCCCAGAACTCAACCTGTGCATTCGATATTGATGCGGACTTGGGCGTCTTCGTGGGACTTAAAGACAAGGGCTTACACGATGTCGAGATTGGGAACCGGGGATTATGGCACGATCAATATCAAAATGCTAAGGAAATTGGTCTCCGTGGCTCAGGCTCCCCACAGGACGTAGATCCTATCGCCCAACATGGTGAAATTACCGAGTCGAAAGGCCAGGTCCATCATGTTCCTCGTTTGCAGTCTAAAGGGATCATGGAGGTGCTACATTGCCGCCTCGCGCGCACGATACACGCCGAATTACCGAACGCGGGGCAAAATGTCGTCATGATAGGCAAAGTTACCGATGTGACGTATCCCAAGCAACTTCAAGAGAAGCTAGACAGAGCCTCTATTGCTTTGGGGTACGCCGATAGAAATTACCGGTCTATCGGTAAAGCCATTCATCCGAGTGAGCCTGACGATTTAGAAACAGAGCCATGGCCTTCCCGAGTGACGAAGTTCACACACTAATGAAGATACGGAAAAGTAGTGTTCTATAGGGGTGAATATACCCCATAACACACCAATAATTGGTTACGCCATGGAAAGCGACATTTCGCTTTTAGAGAAGAAGCCCCATGTCCTGGTCCTATCGGCCGAGACAAGACCAAAGGACAGCTTTATTTGGGAAAATATGTTTCCTTGATATACCAGACAAGGGGAATTGTATATTTCACTGTGAATCCACCTCATAGATAGATATTTGGCCTACCAATATCCACTGTATAAACGGCTATATATAAAAGAAGAAACTGCTACTCTAACAAATAAGCCACATCGCGAAATTTAACAACCTCGATTACCTATTTTAGTAACAAGATATCTCCTATACGGCACAACACTGTGGGCGGACATTATCGGACAATATTGAGTGATTAAGTGAAGTTTAATTCAAGCGGAGGTGATGTGTTTCATCTCCTCGGGTACAAGATAGAACCCTTCTATCCGTCTGTAGGTTTCAGCTTCTGTCATACTCCATAGATGCTCTCATTGACTAAGTAAATCCGCAGGTAGCCATGTCCCCTCTGCTACATATGCAAGTCGAGCAATATCTTACGAGACATTCACATCCAAACACCAATCATCTTCCCCCCTCCCCTAGAAGGAGAGCACACAGCCGTCCACCATATCACGTAGGTCACACTCTAGAAACACCCCATAGAAAGCATGCGATCCGCACGAGAGCCATGAGCGAAGACCATATCGACACGATGAAGCTAGCGAATAGGAGTGCGACGCAGGCGATGATGACCCAGGTTTTCATTTCGGTAGCTCGTCCTTCGCGGTTGTGCTGGCGCAGCCGTGATAGTTCCGCGGACGCTGTGGCGTCGTATATGGTCCGTATGCTCGTGGGTTTTGGCCGTCTCGCTTGATAGACTCCTGCCGGCTGCTTCCTTTTCATCTGCGCTGGCTTTAGGGTGGATGGGATGCCCGCGTTGAGGACTGATACCTTGGGATGCCGGTGGGAGGATAGGGTTGGTCTGTTGGCTTGGTTTGTTATCATTGCCGGGACCAGATTGTCTGAGAGTTCGTGATTGCTGTACTGTGATACGCTGTTGATTTGTTTTTGAGTTTTTAGGTTTTTGTGTGAGTATTTGAGTGCAAAGGAGGTGACGATCAGTGTAGGAAATCAATCGATCGGAGACAAAATCTCACTTATACCTTTTTATTTACGAGAACATCTGTATATTCTAATTAAAGCTAGAGCTTTCGAGCGTGGGACAAAGAGTTCGATCTGTGGGACTACTTAAGACTTATTTCCGTAGAAGTTTTCAGATCTTACGCATGGCACGTAGACTGACGAGCCTGCAACCCCATTGAGTATTGTTTAGAATCATGCAAAAGACTTCACAGGTGGGTTCTAGATAGAACAGGCGCTCGAAACACTGCGATAAAAGAGTATTTTCCATCCCTGATCTATTGTCACAGACGTGAAGGGTATAAAAGTTTCTGGTGTCTCAAGTCAATCGCTTAGGTAGGTACGGTTGAGTATCATTGAAGCACACGCACCTACAGAACAAATAATAGAACGAAAATAAATCTTGAATATAAGAATGACATGAACAGATTGAACATTATATATGTTGGTTTTTATTCAGCTATGCTATAATGTGCAACAACTTCTGTAGCATATCACACTTGATGGAACTCGACAAGATCAATCAAGACAGAAAACTAGCCTTGAAAAGCTGTGTGTCTTGATCAGACACCTATCTGGAGTGTGTTCTTGTATGAAGCTAAAAGAAAGAGGGTTTTCTGTCACAGGGAATATACCTAAGGGAGCAGTCTAGGACATAATAATGTTTCGAGCACCTAGAGGTATTAGGCCTTGGCTGTCTATAAATAAAGGATGGAGGAGAGGCTGTATTACAGAAGAGGGATATGAAATTAGACACTCAATAAACGTTAAATAAATGATTAGCGCAATAGAACACTCCATTCCAAGTACTTGAGCACAAGCTTTTGTCGTATCTAATGATGATTTGCTGAAGGCGAGAGAGAATGCTGAACTCCGTCCCAAGCAAAGAGACTTATCACCAGCATGCAAAAGCGCTGGCATCACATAACCCATATAAAATAATGTTTAGACGAGATTTAAGTAAATGAGCGGCTTGATTCTTTTCTTCTTTCAAAGTTGTGCTTTCGGGTTATGAGGACTCTTCCTTCTTGTTATGCACCCTACCCTACCCTGTAGCCGACAAGCTTCGCACATGATGGACCCACTAAACAATGCGGAGAATATAGTCAGTCTGGAACCAGCTAGTTACAACAAAACCCAACAAGCTGGCATCGTATAGTGGTTAGTACAGCTCGTTGTGGCCGAGCAAACGCATGTTCGATTCATGCTGTCAGCAATATCGAACTCAATGAAAACTCGTTAGAACCGAGGGGCCATCTTTTTTTGCCTTATTTCCCACACTCTTTTTGTTTCAACATTCTCTGATTATTCTTGTATTACGCTTCCTACTTGCATCGCGACATTAAAAGCATTAAACATTAGTTATCGTGCCAAGATCCTGTGCGTTAATAGATACATATAGATACTACGGCAACAAATAATCAATGGTATCAATCAGGTATCCGATGATCGGTGCTTGGGAAGCCCAATCTCGTCACTGACGCACAAAACACAATAGCATGAGGGAATATAGCTTGATATAGCTTGGGCGCCTTGCTGAGCGATTTGTTGGTGAAGTGGCTCGTGGTACCATATCAGGAGATAGCATTGTGAGCCATCCAAGTTAGGTTGCGGCGAGCGGCGTCTTTTTGTACTTGGATATAAGCCTGCTCGCTCGCACGGTGTTCGGCGTAGCTATTTATTAACGTGGGACATCTTATAGTAACAATCGCAGCACGAGCATGGGCTATAATGGCCGTATGTAAGTGCCGTCTCCTCGACGCCATACTGTAGACCATACTGTAGACAGTTTGAGGTATCTAAATTACGCCAGGGGCATTATGAGGTCACATCGGGCTTCCACGGAAACCTACCCGGTTGTCTAGTGACTGGCGCCTGAGAAGGTTAAGTGTAGGTATGGCGATTAGTCTCATTGTTTTGAGTGGCAGGCATGTTGACGTCGATGCGAATGCCGCTCGAACATTCGATTTGGTGTCTGGGCGCCATAGCAAATGGATGACGTCAATCATACAAGTGGCATTCGATGGGATCGCGAGCGAACCGCGGAACCACGATGGACAAAATGTGGTAGCCTACTGCTGAACCGGGGTCAGTAAGGGGCGTTAGTGGCCTGTCAGCGAGATATAGCATGTATCCTACCGCTAAGATTCGTATAGGCGGTACATGCGCTGCTTGAATGCGCCGAGGTATCGGAGTGCGGCACCGTTGAAGCCAACGGCTACAAGCACCTATTAATTGATTCTAATGTACGGAGCAATTGCGCTGCCATCATCAAAGTGTCTTCTCCATTCCTCGAGTCTCCTGCAATTGCATTACCTCTAGGAAGGGAGGTACCTACCTGCTTCGTCTTGGTTACGCAGTCATCTAAGGTAGTACCTTTATCTTTGGCTGCTAACTTAGCTAGCTACCTAAGCTACCTACCTGGCATGTGCAGCAAACCCCCGCTATGTCATCGTTGTAATCATCATCACCATCAACCCTTCGCCAACTCCAGATATTTTACACCACCCATCCCTGACCAAACCTCACGACGGCGCATTGAATCGGACCCTTCCCGCTTCTATTAATAAAGTTTGTCTTTTGGCCACGAGTCCGCCCCCCCTCTCCTCTCCCATTGGCTGCTGGCGGCTTTAGTGGTTTCAAGGGTCTTCACCCAGCTTCGTCATACCATAGCAGACCATAGGTACCTTACCTAACCAATCGCAACGCGATTTCGCGCCCTGACGATTCAGAGATTTGCACCTCTACAATTCTTAGCACTGCGGAAGGCGATAACAATAAACCCGTGCCGGTGCCGTCTTGATCGGGGTTATAATGTCGTCAACAAACATTGAGACCAATGGCGGCCCTCACGACCATGTCTTGCGCCCCCGACCGCACAAGCCCCAGCATTCGCAGGTGGCCGAGCTTGCCCGCCAGCATAGCAATAGTTCCATCGACGGCATGCTTGAGACACCGCACGAGGTGACCTCAGCCGTGACCAGGTACGTGCGCCCTGCTCCCCTCCTCCCCTCCTATTGGAAGAGACATGTCTGACTCTCGTAGTGGTCGTTCAACCCCCGTACCCGAGAACGCGCCCGCCTCGACCAAGGCCCTGTCGAGCGCCCGCAAGCAAGTCCGTGCCGAACAGCGCCGGCGTCTTTTCCCGACCACCGAGTTCGCGTCGCGAGTCTCCCACTTCGATCCCAATTCCGACTATCGAGATTTCCATGGCTTCTTCAACCTCTTCTGGGTTGGCTTGGCCATCATGGGCATCACCACCATGTTGCGCAACTATAAGGACACAGGCTACCCTTGCGCGTGCAGATATGGGGCCTGTTCACCGTCAAGCTATGGCATTTGGCTATCGCTGAGTTCTTTATGGTCGGAAGCACTGCTGTCAGTTTGCCTCTACATAAGCTGTTCAGGAGGAGCCGGGGCTCGTTGACCTGGAAGAAGGGCGGTATGGCCGTGCAGAGCACATACCAAGTTGTGTGGTTGGCCTTTTGGATTGCTGTGCCCTTCATCTTCAGTTGGACGTGGACTGCCCAGGTCTTCTTTGTGCTGCATAGCATGGTACTTCTCATGAAGATGCACTCGTATGCCTTCTATAATGGCCATCTCTCAGAGACGAAGAAGAGGTTACAAGCGCTCGACCAGCCGCATGGCGCCTCTAAAGAGCCCGCTTACACGTATCCTACGGTCGAGAACCCTATGGGGGCCCACCGACCTATCGATATAACTGTGAATGGCGACGGCAATGACGAGGCTCTATCCCAACTGCGTGAGGACCTTGCTCGCGAGTTGACTAGTCCTATCGGTAATGTCGCATATCCACGTAACCTAACTTGGGGGAACTACCTTGATTATCTTCTTTGTCCCACACTATGCTATGAGTTGGAATACCCACGCACCAGTTCCATTGATTGGACGAATCTTGTGGCCAAGATTATTGCGACGTTTGGTTGTATCTTCCTATTGACCGTCATTTCGGAAGAGTTTATCCTTCCTGTCCTGCAGGACTCGGCGTTACGACTTGGTACCACCACGTCAGCGATAGAGAAGTTGCTGATTCTCGCGGAGTCCATTTCGTGGCTACTGTTCCCCTTCATGCTGACCTTGCTACTCGTGTTCCTCGTCATATTTGAGTATGTCCTAGGTGCGTTTGCCGAAATCACGCGATTCGCCGACCGCCATTTCTATAGTGACTGGTGGAACTGCTCGGACTGGATGGAATTCAGCCGCGAGTGGAACGTCCCCGTGTACTCGTTCCTGCGGCGCCACGTGTACGCGACCTCAAGACCCAGCATCGGTCGAACTAATGCTACCTTCGTGACTTTCCTGGTTTCCGCCATTGGTCATGAAATTGTCATGGCCTGTATCACAAAGAAGTTGCGCGGCTACGGCTTCGTCTGCCAGATGCTGCAGCTCCCTATCGTGATGCTGCAGCACACGCGCTGGGTCCGTACCCACAAGACGGCCAATAATGTACTGTTCTGGATCAGTATGATTATGGGTCTCAGTCTTGTAAGTATACTGGCAAAATCTTTCATCCATCGACTTCTGTCCTTTTCATCAATTCCATATGACGTGCCAAGGAACTAACTCAGAGAAACAAATAGATGTGTTCCCTTTACGTTCTGGTCTAATTGGATGAGAGAATTCTCGGCGATTTGATCGTAGATGGCGCTTAGACAATACTTTAGATACCGGCGTTTTGAAACCAAAGAATGGAAGACGTGGGATACAAGTGGACGAAAATCCACCTAAGAATTAGACCTCAAGATATCTAAAAGCACCCGAGCCGTATATACTAGCATTGGCATTGATTGCATTCTCTTTGTTTTAGGCTTTGACGAAGCTTTACCCTGTATAATACTTATTGCGAAGATACCACTTATATCATTGTTGACCAAGATTCCCGAACCTGCCTAATTGGTTTCAATGGGCATGTGAGAAGTAGATGCCTCGGAGACAGAGAAAATTAAATCTGTTGGGTACATGCAACGCATTGATTTAAAATGACCAATCCCGCTACTTGAGCTCGTCCTATCTTAACGGGCTCTAGGTTGTTGTTGTAATGACGATTAAATCTGTGTAAAGTACATTCAAGGATGGCAATTGAGAATTCTTACCACTTTTTCAAGACGACCGGTTGTTGTTTATTCTTAGGTTTGCTGTCATTGAAGAATCCGATTACGCTATTCTCATAATCGCTTCTGTCGGCGGCTACAACACTAAAGGTTGGATTTGCAGCTGCTCTCTAAACCTCTCTTGAAGATGGAGTGTATGAAATTAGTTGTCCGGTTGATTTGGGTGTGAGAGGTGTAAGGCTCTAGGCTAGGGCCATGAGTTGCGCCGACAGAGACTCGCGAAAGAAAAGCTGCCTTGTAGACACAATGTTGCCGGAAGATGCAGTGTCGTTATCATGTAGGTTCCAGTCCGTGTAAACCTAGACGTAGATGTAGTGCCGTCAGTATGCAGGGCAGTCACCCCTATCTCAAAGTTGTCGCTGCCGATACCAAGTTAATCGAGCAGCTCGACAAAATCTGCGTGGTGGTAAGCCGGTGGGATCCGGATGGCTCCCCGTGGTATTGGAGTGCAGAAGTTGAGAAGGACGTTCGGGAGAGGCTCGCAAGTGTTCACGTCGATGACGCCAATGTCCATCCAAAGAGGAACTCTGGCCGGCCCTTCGCTTACATCCTGCCTCAGCGCCCGAGAACGCGGTCAGACGTAGGGACCTTCTGTCACGATTGGACTCAGGACGCAGGTGTCATTCTGGATGTAGTTATAGTACAGATCCTCAGTCTAGATCTAGTATGTTGTGTTGCTAATGTCTACCCATCGCTTCGCCGTACGCTTCCAACTGAAACTTGTTACAGAAGGAAACCGAGAGAGTAATACAAGAGAACATGGTGATTTTATACAAGACTTTAGTATTTAATTGAACTTTTTCAGCGCAAAGACCTATCTGGAATGAATATCTACCTACGGAGTACTTATATAATATATTATCGTTGTTGAACTAGTGGTATGTAGGGGACAAGGGTTATTCATTATGATATACCTAGAGAATTGTCTATAAAGACAGTCTTTATTATAAGGATTGCATGCTTCTCAGCCTCGGTTTTGTGCTTATTTCTATCTACTAGGCTTAAAATAGTAGTGATAAGGCTTGCGGTGTGATGTGACGCGCGGCACATCCTCTATGTGCGCTTGGCATCCTGGCAGGGACATGTAGGTGGATAATTATCATCGATCTAGGTCAATTCTCCTCCTTGGCAATGCCTTAGAGAATTGCATCTCCTACCACGTTGAAAGTTAAACAGAGAAACATTGTTTATGTAACACTACTGAAATGCACATATCTAACCCTATTGTTGATACTAAACAATTAAGTATGTTCTAGAGCATGAAATGGCGTGTATTAGAGGCGGGTAGATCGCGGGATGTGGGCGACGTTTTCGGCAAATAAATTAAACATCTGACGTACACTAGAGCCCTGGTTGTTACTTAGGAATGGAGGACAACTTTCAAAACAGGACACTCTTATTAAACTATGCTTCTTGTATGGCAGATGATCTATGATCGCAACTATTACGTACCCACGGCTCTCTATCTTGAGACGGTAGAAAGAGGCATGATGATTGTAGACTATTACAACTATCGCAATATTAGGAACACGGTTCGGGTGCCTGAGCTGGCTCATCATGGCGGGTCGATTCCGTGTCACAACAACCTCCCTCAAAATAATAAACGTGATGAACTGACGCCTGCTACTCCTAGTTAAACTGATACACGCATGCACCAATACTTCCCCAATGCCTCCGCTCTCTGCCCTTTCCGGCAATCAATTACCGAACCTTGTAATCCTAAAAAGTGGGCGTTGTCAGGATACGCACGTGGAAATACGCGGACTTGAGGAATACGCGGGTGAGATAGGAGGTACGCGCAATTGAGATGTCAAGATACGCATACTTGAGATATATGTATGTTCTCCACCTCCCTACAAGTCGTCATGTATATAGCCAGGTCCCATTCTACCTGTCTATCTGCCTCACGATTCCCATTTCTCTATTCCACATCCACGCCCAAGTAAACAAACACCTTCGTTTGACGCCGGGATAATCCACTCGTTCGTACATACCCACGCAGACTATGATATAGACGGATAGATCACAACTCAGGTAGATCAGCATCATCTATCTATCTGCTCTAGGCTAGCAAGATGAAGACCATCACATTCCTCGCCCTGGCCTACACGGCCGCCGCCAACCTCCAGCCCTACGGGAGCCCGACGCCCGTGAGGCGGGACGGAACGACTATAACGTCTGTAGCGGCGCAGGTCTCGGACGCTATAACGCAGCTCGACACGACGGTCAAGGCCTTCGATGACGACGGCGCGCAGGTGGTGTCGGACGCGGCGATCGTCGTGGCGTCCGTCAAGGACGGCATCGTCGCCATCGCCGCCGCGGGCGTCTCCCCCGACGACGCCGCGGGGTTCCAGGCCGTCTCTGCGGGCCTGGAGACGGCGACGATGAGCCTCACCGCCAGCATCGTGGCGAAGGAGGCCGCTATCGAGGCCTCGGACGACTGCGAGGACGTCCGGGTCTCCATCCAGGGCGTCGGCGACGCGTTCCAGAGCTGGATCGACGTCTTTGTCACGAAGCTGGGCGCCGCCTCCCAGGAAGCCGCCGCGCAGCTAAACAGCGGCATTGAAGCCGTGCTGCAATCAGGGATCCAGTGCCCTGGCACAGGCTCCAATGCTACTACTACTACTGCCACGACGGTCCCGTACCCGACTGGCTCCGGCTCCAACTCGACGACCATCTTGCCTACGGGCGGCGCCACGACGACGATGCCTTCCTCGCCCATCGCTACGGGCGAGGCGGCGGGTACTAAGGTCGGTGCTGTGGGGCTGATGGCAGGTCTTGCGGCTGCTTTGCTTGTGTAAGGGGATGTCCCGTGCTGTGTTGTATGAGTGGGCGTTTCGCTTGGCTGTGAGTCGCAGCTAGAGTGGCCGTTCTTCCACCATCCCTCGACTTACATAGTTGCGGCTTCACTCATTTGCTCATAGGCTGTAGAAAGTGCCGATTGCCGGAAGAAATTCTTTTCGGCAACATACCTATGTTTCGATCGTATATATATAATCTATACTAAGGACGGGTTTAAAGTAAACTTGGAAATCATCAGCCAGTTAATGAAAATACGGAGTAACGTAAGTGATTAAATGTATGCTACACTTATTTTGCATATAAATGTTGAGGTGTTGGTATGGAATCCCTTACACCACTTTTGCCCTATAGGGCGGAGATGTTTCCTTGAAGCTCACATCATGACATTTGGACGAGATTATTGATTGAGGACATTCTTATAGCATACACAACATAATTGACATGATAGAATAGAAGTGTAAATCTAAATTATATAATACTACTCTTGGTACCGAATTGGCTCGGGTGCCAATGTCCTCGGGCTTGGACCTAATTTGGCAATTATTCATTCACAATAGGCCTTAGTCACGTAGATATTTCAGGACTCTGTTGATTAAATAGAACGCAGCATATTGCTAGAGAATATTGAAACCTGCGACCTGCGTGTGTAGCTAAGTATAAAAGCAAAATGCAATAAGGAAATCTGGTGTTTTTACATCTGAGTACCCCCTGTCATTTACCCCTATTTTTCCTGACCTGATTGGCCCCTTTAAACACACACACAGAATTTCGCTACGTAAATGATTCAAAGACTCTTGTAAAGAGATATACTCGTCATATATATGTTGCGTTCTACAGTATAGCATTGCTATCTAGCCGATTTGTGTACTCCAAGTATACACACATAATGACAACCAGACATACTTAGGGACAGGGGTTAGGCATTTGGCCGACCGTGGGTGCCACAGCCTTGTCATGAATTGCACATTATCTCAATGATTACCAATACGATTAGAAAGAAGAGATACGAATTTGAAAGCTGACATTTTATTGGATCAATAAAAGGAACACGAAGCTTTTATGTTAGCTCATCGTCGCCCCATCCACGTTGGATATACTACGTCTATTAGATATAGGTGCCCTTGGGCGGCAACTACTAGGGAAATCAAACTTGTGGTTCAAAGCAAGGACTTTGAACCGTTCTATCGGCGAATGCCGTAGAGCCGTCAACAAATAGCCTATCTAGTACCTCTGTGCTGACACTGCGCATGTAGATGGCGCCCTGGGTTTTCTGAACAACTCGCAACGATAGGCATGTAGCAAGGGTATACAGATATCAGACGTCTCATGCCTATGAAAACAGTAGCTTTAGCGGGCGTCGAGGGGTAAAAAAAAAGGCATTTTATACAGAAACCACGAGCCGCCGACCAAAACAAAAGCCCTATCGTAACAAGAAGAATGATCCCTAAGGTGTATAGACCATATCTAAGTTCTTTCTCTTTACTTGAATCATTACGCCTCACCAACTTCTTCCGGGGAGATGGAGCCGGCCACATTCGGGGTCTTCATCGTGCTCCATAGACTTCCTCCGACCGCCGCAATGCCTGACGCCGTCGCATCTTTCTCTTCGTGCTCGGGCATTCCTGAGGTGTTTTTATCCCCTGCGACTCGTAAAAGAACTTAGGCACGAGAAACTCGTGAGTTCTCTCAGGTGTGACGCAACTGCGCGATACCGTCGACGATTCTAGTTGCGGCCAGCATACGTCGCACCAGTGATGACCCGGATGCTTGTCGGATTTATGGGCGGTAGCTAGCTGCGCGATCTTATGACATAGTTTGTTGGGGCAACATAGCGTCGGGTCTATGAACGGCCATCACTCTATATATTTGAGTTTGCCCGTGATGAGCATCTCGAATGTAGTCTTCAGCTCTAGTCTATGGCAGATATCGTTACATTTATGCGCTGAGAAGAATAAGTTGAAACCCTCCTCGTGTAAATCAATGTCGCTGAGCTTGTATCTTTGAGGGTCGTTGGTATAGATGGCCGGGTCGGTTAGCAATTAATATACGCCCTATAGATCGACCACCAAGAAGTGTTCCTATGAGCGGTCAAAGGTGAAGTGAGAGAAAGCTTGCGCTATCTTATTGAACGGCTTAACAGTCGTGGCTTCTCTTACGAACGACTTATTGTTACCCACTGCAATTGATCCGCGAGACTATAGTTTGTAGGCTCTCGAGGTCTTCTTGGGCTCGAATTCATCGCCCGCCACAGCCTTAAATTCTTTCGGGTCTTAGGAGACGTTCAATTGCAATCTTAATAGGATCTCGATTGTTCCTTGTCTCCTCCGGCATGAGCTGGACGTTGATCTCCATAGTGGAGTTATACTATGCTTTGGTATACAAGAACGAGATCTTATTCTTCTCTCTATAATTCTCTCCTTTCATCCATACTTTAACTTATTAAGGACAGTATTTAGTGCTACCAGTGGCATCGCGCCTAGAGGCACAGAGCTTGAGACAATGAGACTTCTCCTAGAAGCGGCTAATTCGGCCGAAATCGGGCAATCGGAGTCTCTCTTGCGAGAGAATTACTCTGCATTGTCTAAAGACTTCGGGGCCTTCATATTATCCTTCGCCATAAGGCAGCGGTCAATTTCCATGACGGGAAAGCGATTCGAGTTGCGGCTGCAACCGGATCCATTGAAATCTTATCTCTCCTGCTATTGTCCAAACCTTTGTTATCCACTATCAATAAGGCATGTTTTGCAGCGGCAAAATCATCGCCGATAAGTCATGACCAAAGAAAGTGCGCCTCGAACTGCTCCTCTGTGGTAACTGCAAGACGGCGAGGGAAGACCTATCAAAATTGCTGAGTCACTGAGTCTCCAAGCTACCGGATTCCATTGAACTACCTGAATAACTAATATATTTTACCTGCGGTGTCAAGGTCAAGTTTGAGATTCTAGAGATGACCTTAGGAACCGCTTCTAGAGACCTGTTTATACTGTTGATAGGCAATATTCAGAGCTCTGGGAAAATACCGCGCTTCTTCAAGCAGGTCCGAAAAGCTATAATAGCATCTGACAGGAGATATTGGAGTTATCAATGTTTATTAGCAAGAGATATCCCGACCGATGATGTTTCCGAGGCTCTTCTCGACCCCCTAAAATCCAAAAACCCTTGTAACCTGCCTTTTCTAAAATTGCTTCTCCAGCAAGGTGCCGGCGTGAATTCCATGCAGGCCGTAAACCTTCACAACGAGTACATTGTCGACGACAACATGGCTGGAGTCGCGTTTGAACTTGCTCGGAAAGCTAGTTCACTCGACCCGCACGTCCGCATCGGTGACTACTGGTGCCTTCTACAATGGAATATCAGTAGATTATCCTCTTATAAAGCCTTGGTGAATAGCATCAACACAGAGTCATCAGACCTTTCCATTTTACTGTTGCTCCTATCTTATGGCGCGAATCCAAACGAGGACAATGCTCGTTGTTTCTTCTTGGCTTGTAAAAGGGGTCTGGAGCCTGAGTTTAGAGCTCTCAGCAAATACGCCGAGCTTGGAACGGTTTTCAGAGCATTATTGAAGTACTTTCAACAGGAATGGCAAGTAGTTTTGTCGCTGAATATGTGGATTTAAGAACAGTCCTATCAAGCAAGGATTGATCAGTGCGATCTGTTGTTTGACTGCATGAGTAGATTTCCAAGAGGGACAGCTCTCTTGACACTTATTCTTGAGAGCGGAGCGTCTGCTTCGGCTAAAACGATTGTTGCCTCTGCCCGGTTGGAAGCCTGAGCTGTGTACGGTCATGATATGGGCATCACCGAAGATTGAAAATGAAGTCCTCCTTACACCTCTTTGTCTACGTCTTGTGTGCCTATGCCTTATGACAGGACTATATTAAGGTTAAACCACTAAAAACTAGCTACTGTGGATCTATTTTATTGATTTAACTTTAATTAAAGTGATAGTGGGTGTTTTTGGAGACAGGGGCTTGCATGGGGGGCTGTGAAGATATAACCTCAATTCTTATTCGTCTGAAAGAGCCTCTTTGAATTGCTTTAGCTAGATAACTCGAAAGTAAAATACCAGGGCTGCATCAGATATATTCAATTAAGCAAAATGTAACGCTCGGTTGATAGATATTTAGCTCCGGCCATTCCACTTTTCAAGCCGCCCGACCCAACCTAAAAATAACCCCCTTCACTCGGCTTTTATAGGAAGCTGATCTAGCGAGCACCGACCCGCGACACGTCATCTAAAATGAATACAGGTGCACAGTGCAGCTATCCCTTTTCCCGTCGTCTAAATCAGAGTTTTCTTGGTATGAGGGTAAAGGCGAAGTTGAGACCGATCGAGACTCCACCGCAAATGAGCGAGGCTGCTTACAGCATGGCCGCAGCACCGATCGCACCGCCGATAGCAGCCAAGCCCAAGGCACCGGTAGCCCTGGCAGCAGCGGCCGTGGGGATTAGAGTAGGCGAGCCGGTAGCCGTGGGATAGACGGAGCCCGTACCGGTCGGGTAAGTGCCGTTCGATGCGCCACTGCCAGGGGTAGCCGCCGCCGACGTCTCCGCGCAGGGGTTTCCCGTGGCGGTGAAAACGTAGTTGATGTAGCTGACCGTGCTGGCGGCTCCGGGTTCGGGGACACAGTCGGTGACGTAGTTGATGAAGTCGGGGCGGTGGTCCTTACCGAAGTTGAGGAGGCTTGCGGCGAAGGTCTGGAACTCAGGCAAGAGCGATGACGGCAAGGCCGACGCGATCGCGCATAGCTGGTCCTGGTGTCCCGAGGGGTTGATTGTCGTGAGTGGCGGGGGCACATCCGTTCTTGTTGCGATGTAGGAGAGGATGTCCGCTGGTGTCGTCGGGGCTGCTGCGAACAGGGTGTTGAAGAAGGAGCTCTGGAGCGAGCTGCAGAATGCACTGTCGGATGTCTGCGACAATGCGGTGCCTGCAAGAGCGGCTACCGCGAGGACACTGTTGCTACGCATGTTGCTTGTTGGTTCAAGGAACTCTAAGATGCTCAAGTGATAGTATGGCAGGGAGCAGAGTAGTAAGAGTGAGAGGAGTGAGGCTACAAGAAACTTGGTGGCTCAAAGCATCCGTTCACGGTTGGAACGAATAGTTTTATATTCATTGGAGCTTTTGCTGTGTCGCTAATATTGTAAATACCACCCTCGTAACCTGCTAAATCCTGCCTAGCTAGGGCAGGTAGTTAGGTACATAGATCGAGCCATGATCCCTTGTTCCGTTCCATAACTATCTATCTCATCCCTACGCTGACTAGACTAACATCCCAACATCTCAAGCTTGGTTCGTCATTTTCGTAACCAGACCACGTTGAACGCATCCACCTACTACGACACGGAGATCTTTGCTGACCCAATTATCTCCGAGCTAACGCCTACACGGAAAATTTCCCACCCACTCCCTATGAATTGTAAAGCTGGGGTAGGTAGCAGAACAGTAATTGATTGATTAATAATATTGAATGCTTTGAAGAAATCACGATGACTCTCATCCCCTGTTCATAAGCCGTTCTGTTATACACCTTACCACACTAGAAGCTGGCCCTCGCCCTAGAGCGTGCCACATTACCGTATAGCCCCGGAACAGAACCCGGAACCCCTGTATATCCGAAATGTCCGAGAGCATAGATATGGAATACATGGGCGGTGAAGTAGGTCGCGCGTTTTCGGCATTGTAGTTATGCCAGGGTAGTTCTGCCCAAGACCTCGGCCCACCGGTTTTCCCCTTTAAGCACTTATTAGATAGGCCTGAAGTTTGAATTTTCCGTGCGGAGATAATAATGTCAATAGCGATGATTACTAAGTGTAGTGATGCAATATTGAGCCCAGGTAATGCGATGTACGTGTAGAGGAAGGATGTAAGTGGGTGGTACTCAGATTGATCTAGATATGACGTGACTGTCCTAGAGTCAAATATAAATCATACAATAGCAGAATACCTCCCAGTCCGAAGGCCATCTTCTTGGGCACGCTAATGATTACGGTTATCGGCAAAGATGTCATTGTTTTATTTCATAGCTTATTTAAAGATGAGCTCTTCGACTACGCAGTTGAAATTACAGACCCTGGGGCAAAAAGTTTGCCTCTAGATTTACGGTCAACCGTTGCTAGTATATCATTCAAATAAGAAGCTCTCAATGGTTTCGGTTAAACCTTGGGAATTTGGCTAAGTTATAAGATGTAACGACCGATCGACTCGTCAACGTACTACCCATCAAAGGTTGGGTGAGCTATTCGCTAACCGTCTCGAAGTCGATTATAATGAAGTATACGCCAAACCGCTTTATATCAACCTCTCTACCCCCCCCCCCCCCCCAAACATTATGTCAGAGTATATGTAAATGGACTGCTTACAGCCAGGGACTTAGCTGAGGCTTAAACATGTCATCAATTAATTCTTAACTCCCCTTGAATCCAAGGGCTCTAGTCACCTATTGCCAGGAACAGGGATCTAGACATCGGGATCAGGCCAACCAGACAAAGAGACTCTCTATCCGTGCAACAACAGATGTCTACACCCTACCCCTGCAAGGTCCCTAACACCTATATATGCACAGATCATCTACTAGATCGACCTTATTACTCACGACCAGTCATCCAACACTTTAAGTCTAGAGCCCATGCCCAGTTAAGGCAGGTCGGATTCTCGGACGCCTTGTTTTGATTTCCACACGTCAAACTAGCCGTATGTGGAAGTTCACCCCACTTTAATATCTAACCTAGGCTTATGGTTAGCTTACGTACGGGTTGTAAATACTTAGTAAAAGCTTAATTTGAAGGAAAAGAGTCTGTCAATAGATCCACTACGTAGATCTATTTGCAGACTTTCTAACTAAGCGTATGCTAGCTGTTTGTATAAGTCTTGCTAGTGGCTTCCCTACGCGGAGTTGATATAACTAATATTTAATCATTGCTTATAAAATCGTTGACTTAGAGTTATATGCTACATATAGATGGTTATTTGTGTGGAAGCTTCTAAATGCGGCTAGTTAACGTGAAAAAAAAAATCAAAACGTGATGTCCGAGAATCCGACCTTCAACCGCACCAACATGTAAGGGCAACATCCAACAACATGGAGTAGGCCTGTAGTAGGTGGCCGACGTTGGTTAAATGCATGCTACTTAAGTCTATGATTATAAAGAGCTTGTGGTCCATCACATGGTTTGAACTGACTGAGACGTGTTGGCAAAAACCAAGTTTCGCCTTTATCAGATCTTTCCGATTAGGACTATCGCCGCTCGAAGCCGTTTTGTTCGCTAGCTGTAAGCCAAGTACTACGCCTTTTCGGCTTTGGTATTGCTGTTAGTGGTATATTATAGCCTGGTAATGTTTTAGAGTTACGGTACTTCTGGATACTGTGGTGTGGGTAGACTAAGCGATCGCGTAGTCCTCGAACTTGCTCAAAGGTGCGGTTAGGGTTACAGCTTCTTCGGATCTTGTGAAAACGTTGTGCTAATGTTTTTCATCTTCTGGAATGCTCGCAATGGACGTCTGAGATTCTGTGCGGATTGTAGCGGATCTGAGTTAGATTGGCCGAAAAAAGACCTGGAATCTGCATTACGGTAAAGTGGATACTGCCAGCCAGACGAAGCTATTTCCAACAGGTATATGGACACAAATGAGGGATATTCGGAGGTTAGCTCACGTGATCGTACACACAGGTCTATGTATACAGAGGGCACAAGTTAGTCAAACTTCCCCATGCCCATACACATAATTTATGCCTACGAAAATACGTGGCAATCTCAAATAAGTAGGTTAGGACAGTGCGAAGACTTACTGGAGCTGCTACCTTTTGCTCGGAATTTTTCTATTGCGATATAAGGTCGATAGTAGCTTTCCATAAAAAAAGCTTTGACTTTGAAGTTATGTAAATTCGCATTAACCTCCTACCTTTATAATATCAAATAATACGTGATCATTAAGCAATCTTGACTTATTGTTTGCCTTGTAAACGGCCACACCCGAGCCTTTTTTTCTTGCTACTAGCGACGGTCGGCTACACGAGGATTGCATAGTCGCTCGCACTCACTAGCGGCCAGCGGCTATTTACTGGTCCACTAAGCATGGGGACCGCCGGAGCCCAACCAGACCACTACTGTTGCCGTTAGCGTAGCGATATAGTGGATGGTCCGCGGGCATACCGGATGGTCCGCGGGCCATCCGATCGTCGGGGAATCTTACGACAAGCTAATGATTGTTTCAGTACATCTGTCCATGATATATGAACTGTGATCACTGCTGTGCTCATAGGCGGTGACTTTGCTTTAGTTTGAGAATCTGAGCTTGAAACTTAATTTGAGTGTCTACGATTCAAATAGGCACACATGAGGTTTTGAAGAGCGCCTTAAGACGGAGGCTAATACGAACTGCATTTTCAAATATCGGTAGCGTTTTTCGGTCATGCAATAGAAATCTAAAACGGCAGAGACTTCAGAAGAGCAGGAAATATCACTCTCAAATCGCTTGAGCAAGTAAACCTCTTTCTTAAATAGAAAGAGTCCGTATTCTGCTATTTACTGTCAATGCCAAAGGTCTCGTGCAGTTAATCTGCTAGAAGTTGCAGAAGAGAAAATCTATACGTAACTTGCAGGAAAGGCTGCAGAAGCTGAACAGAAAGCGGATAAAGAAGCAGAAAGAATAAGAAGAAATATAGAAGAAACGAGAGGGACTTAAGCAAAATAGGGATTAAGGTAGTTTAAGACAAACAGTGCCTAGAAAACAAGAAGGAAGAAGGTGGAAGAAATAAGAACGGTATTGTCCGGAGCAGAACGAGTAGGGTATTTTGGGGGGTTCGGCGGCTTTTTGTCTTTTTCCTTTTTTATCTCCTAAGGCCGGTACCCTAGTGGACTTGTAGGGCCGAAATAAAACTAATATGTGATAGGTTGTATGCAGTCAAAGATCGTTTATTGAGAGCGTAAAGATGTAGCTAGCTAGGTACCAAACGAGTGTGTTACAACAGTTTAAACCAACCAATACCAGGCATGAATGTTCCAAAAGTGACGTTGTTAGCCCTAAGAGGCATACTGCATCTCACTTATCGCGACAAGGAAGATCTGAAATAACCGGATGCCGGAAATATGGCCTAGGCCATTTAGTCGCAAGTGACTTTTTTGTTGGCGCTGTCGAATGTACACTTCTTGCCATCATTGGTGCACTAAAAAGGAGAAGATCAATATTAGCGGAATTGCAACTTAGATAGCTATTTGGAAATTGATCAAGTTACCTTCTTGTTAGCGAAGCTAGGACACTTGATGAGCGTGTACCCCCGTTTTGGTTTTTATATCTGCACGTGTTGGTGGCTTTGGTGCATGTCTAAAGAGAGAAACCAAGCGATCAATATATTTTACTAAACTGAGATAGTAATGAGTAGACTATTTTATTTACTTACACCATCGTATGTGATAGCAACATCTCTGGCATCAATGCCGTTAGGGTCAGAGTCAACAGGGCTGGCTACCGCGCCCATCGCAGCGAAGAGGAAAATGGCAGCTGTAGTGATTTGCATGATGAAGAGTTTGAAATGATAATATTGAAAAATCAGATGGAGATTGTAAAAGAAATATCTCAATGTGTTTAAGAGAGGAGTGTTGCTGTTGCGAAGGATTTGACTTCAGAGCATGATAGAGTCTCCTTTTATAGACATTATCTTGAGCTATATGAATATAGTCTACGAATGCGGCTTTTTTTTGTGCATTGTTGTAACATATATAACTTGGCAAGGTTACTTCTCTTATCGTTACATATGACGTTAGAACTGCGTGGAACATCTTTTGAAATACGTTTTTAACCCACGTTGTACACATCGCACGCACTGTAATATGTACACTTAACCTGCGTCTTGAATATTACATCTATAATTATACGACTAGGAGATTTTATAAGAGACCACGACTTCCAAAGCGCGTGTAATCTACTTCCACAAGGTGGCAACAAATATGCCAAGGTATTCACACATGTAACCTCTGGATTGCTGACCTGATAAAATAGGTGAGGCAGACTTCATCGCTCCCCTTTGACGCCGCAAAGGACTATTGCAGTCCAAAGGTCCTCTTGGATCCTAACCATAACCGTCACCCTACAATGAGTCCTTATTACAACCAATGGTAGAGTTACGTGGTTGATCGTGACTATCCACTGGATACCGGACACTGAAAGAGTAGTACCATGTAAGCAATACCCGCGTACTGGACACCGTCAGAGTAGTACAAGGTAATTATCTGACATCTGCTAGAAAAGCAAACCTAGCACCACGTAAGCCTTGACCGCAAATTGGCCGACCAATCGACTTTAGCTTACCTGTTTCCATTCATTAACAGGTGAATTACAAACCTTTACTCGGTCTAGTAAAATAACACTACATTTTCACATTGTATTGGCTTTATTTTCAATCGGCGTTGAAAGAAAGGGTAACTCTGGCGGATTAGCGTATTACGGCCAAGCATAGGAAGCGAACCAGGGCACTATCTAGCGATCTACTCGTAGTGTATACAGAGGGTCTAAGTTCAAGGTTCCAATAGTACAAATCAGGGTTCAACAGAGCCTAATTTAAATGACTACTCGCCCGGAATAAAACTTAGAGGATTGTGCGAGGATAAATAAAGGGAGGAAGCGGTGTGGTATCGAAAAGGCGGTATTGATTGTAGTAGGTGGCCGAAGTTACTCTCGCTGCATCTAGATGCCAAAAAGGATCACAGGGTATCACCTCGACTGTGTTCATAGGCAATGATCAATGCTCAACGAGCTAGAAATGGTTTATTTTGGAAGTAAGATAAGTATACCGTTCAGGATCTCCGTCTGTAGTACTATTGAAAGCGACGTGTTCTATCAAATCCCCGAGTTTATGGAACAGCTCATGGACATGACACTAATTCGTCGTGCTGCCCAAAGCGGAAACGCTATTGGATTAAAACAAAGAAATTCTAATATAATTAGCAAAGTTGGTTTAAGATCTAAGTTTTAGGCGCCCCTTATTAGTTGTTCGCATTCTGGAGCCCTTGGTCAGGGGCTAGAAGCTTAACTTCGGCATGTGGCCCGTTCAACGTAAGTCTGAGCAGGCATTCAGCTACACAATGATTATATCTCGGCAGTGATACGGCACAACGGTCATGTTAGACCATGTCTCTGATCACTACATCTTTAGTGCGTGGCCTCTTGGCCAAGCGTAGCACACATCCGCACCCAAGGGGTAGACAAGAAACCGCCTTGTGTACCCGATCCTCCACGCCACCCCCAGACTGCGTGCAGCTTCCTTGGTCTCGGCCCCGCATAATTTCTTGATAAATGTAAGTCGAGGTTGACATTCTAGCTGTTACAGCAACTATACAAAAATACTTGAAGGCATTAAAACGGGCCATACAGCCAGTATCGAATACGGCCGTATTCCGCTCTCAATCCTGTGCCACACCGATCTCGTCTACTGAATGAGTACGATGCTGACAGAGTTGTACGAATCTCACGAATCTCAGACTTTCACCGAAGGCCGATATCGACCGCGGAGACGGGCCAAACTCCGGATACACACAAGTCTATGGAGGTTCGCTAGGCTGCGAGATAGATACAAGGATAAAAGACACGGAATCCTCCTGCCTGGAAATATAGAAAAGATAGATCTTATGGCTTTTTTAGCACCATAGATAAATATTAGTCAATTTGAATGTATTCCAAGCCTTCTCACGAGCTACCGTTATAATATGTCATATGTCATATTTGGTTGCTTAGGTAGATTTCATATTTCAGCTTTTGCATTCCATAATCCAGCTTCTTGCGTTCTGTTGGCATCCTTATCAAGACCACGATGATTGCCACATAGCGGGCTTGTTGAGGTACCCTGATACTGCCACTGTCTAGACTGCTAGCGGTTGCGGTTCTAGTAAAAGCTTCCTATTTATTACCGTTGTCACAAGGGCTCTGTTTGAGGGCTTGGGAATAGCTTCATTCCTTCAGATCTAATAATTGGCTATGGCGTCAAAGGACCTCTTGCTCTCTAGATTCCTTTCCAGAGGGCTCGGGACCTGACTAGCCTATATATACACAGATTTCGGGTTACCCCAACGGACCTCCGTTGGGCCTGTGTAGCCAATATAACCTAAAAGGGAACAAATAAACGAGCTGCAGCCGAGGGCTGAAAATCCGTGTGAAACCGTACAGGGAGGGAGTTTCTGTTTGGGCTTGTTTCCCCTACTCACCTTGGTACCATAGGGCTACGGTGAAGTTCGCCATGGCCACTCGATGCTCCAGAGCGAGCTAGACCAACCAGCGCATACGACGATAAAAAGGGTTAGGGAGAGACTGATTAAAACTGTTAATTAAGTTAGTCACCTCTGACGACAACTTGCTTTAGAAATGGGGAGAGGGAAATTAAAAACGCAGGCGATAAGATATATGTCAATCGCCTTGTGCGTTTCTCTGTCTTCATTCTTAGAGATATGCCGCCAGAGAATCGATAATAAATCCTGGATAGCCAGAGTATAAAACAAGACCGATATTGGAACAAGTATTCATCCATACCTCATATATCATGGCAGGACGCCTTTGGTATAAATCCACTAGCTTAAGACAGAGATATCATATGAAGAGGTGAAAATTGCCACTGCATAAGCCGTGTTGGGTTTTCTGATCTATATTTAAGATTTAGACAGATATATCTCGGCCCTGAGGCCACAACTAAGTAACTTACTTCTTCTGCGAATACTAGCGCTCTCAATTTACTCACAACATTAAACTCTGTTGTCTGTAAGCCGACTTATCGCTTAAGTTCTGAAAAGTAAGGCTTTGCTTGGATACGGGATATCGTATGGTTCGGCCCCCTGTGGTCATCTTACCCACTCTTCGTGATATAGCCCTTGAAGCTTCCCCTTTGGATAAGTTCAATATAAATCCCTCGACTTCTCTATATTAAGAACATGAAAAGTATATCTTAACAGCCCAAAGTAAGGAAAAGAGGTCACATTGTTTACTACATTGGCGACGATTTCTTCCCAAAGATAAAGCCAAGAATTGACGTGTGATGTCTATATTGAGGCGACGAACCGAATAGGTACCATCAGCCGCAGGAAGGAAGTAATATTTGCACTAAAAGTGCTATTCAAGGTGAAAATCATCGTCTAGCGGTCAGTCGTGAGATAATCTAGAATATTAATAGCCTCCCTTGAGCCAACATTGTACTAACCCAAGGCTTTGCAGGGATCAGAAATGAAAGTCGGACAAGAAGTAGGATGCAACATCTATCTTTAGTATAGCAAGAAGATATGTCTCGCTGGCGAAGCAGTTACCGAGAGCTCGGCGTTCCGTCCAAAACCCGCGGGCATGCATGAATTCGATCCCAAGTTTCTCTTTACGCACCTACGTTGTCGCCTCTGCAAACGGGCTCTATCTCAGAACTCATACCTCCTTAGCGAGCGTTGTCTGTAGCAAGGTATTATACCTCTCTGTACCTTGGGCGCTTGCTGAAAGCGTATCGCTAGATCTAGCCGTGAGGTTATGTAAGCTGTTACCCGATTAAATCCTATAGCACTAAGTAATCTGTGTGTAAGTCTGTCATTAGCTGCTAACTTTCGATATATCTATACCTGACTTGAGAACTTATCATTTTTTACGTGACCTGACCTTCATTTCTGAGGGCGGCGAATGAAGCACAGCACATTGCGCACGTATTTCACTCGCTTTTCGTAATCTTCGAGCGAGAACTGGAGGCCACATCACCGCGAGTATGGTTAGAGAAGTGATATAGTGATAGAACATGGCGGATGTAATCAATCCTCTGTGGTCTCTGGAAGACTAGATCCATTAGCCTTGACTCTTTCTCAATAAGTTGCCTCGTACGTAAGTATCTTTGACCTTAGGCTTGACAACGCAGTGACATGAATGAGGGGACATTGAACAACAACCATCAGCACTATTCAACGCCTAGCGCTCATAAGAGCTCCGTTGGGAGCAGTGATAGGCCGCCACCAGCTAGCACAGCTGAAGCTGTCGATCAAGTATAACATTAGCTTTCTACTCGATTGCCGCTTTTAACATTGGTAGCTCGAGGAATTGATCAATTAATCATGCGTCTACCATACGTCATCACACGTTTCAGAGCACAGCCAATCTCACAGCACCATGTGACCTAAACGAGAGATACAACAATTTAACCGGACCAAGCAAGGGATACCAACAAGAATCCTGGTGTTTGGTTCATGATTTCCATTCATAAAGGGACACTTGGCATCCTCAGAGGGCAAAGGAAGGAAGCAACCCAAGCCGTGCGAGGAAGAGAAGCAATAGCGCTATGTATGTACAATACATTATGTACGATGCGTCAAAACTCCCATGAGGAGTGAGGTTTCCAGATAGAGGCAAACTAACTGGCAGCCATCAGAGTGGTGTGTTGATCATAGCCGCCCATCCTGTCAGCCCGTAGCATCAAAATGAGTGCAGGGTAGTTGAGAGTAGCCCTTCAACATCATTATCGCCACGAAGGCCAAATGGTCCGCAAGGGATGGCTCTCAACAAAGACCACTTCGCAAGAAATCCGAACCAAACATAACCCTTCCCACTAAATAACCCTCCCACCTGTTGAGTCCGTATGAGTTGTCCTATAGCAAGAAGCTGTATCCTCTCCAAGATGCAAATGTGATTGTATATGTCGTAAAACGTGATACGAGTGGTAAGAGATAACAAAGATAAAAACCTCAATACAGTGAAAACGCTGAGGGTGGTACCGACGATCTCACATAGCTGTCGTATAAACTGTCGTTGCCCAAATGTCAAGCAAGTAGAAGCTGGTCGCAAACTTTGGCACCCAGAGGTGGGGTCCATGGAACAAAAGCATACTTTCCGAGGTAGACCTCCAACCAACGAATATCTTCCCTGTCGATTCTACTCTGGAAGAGATGTCTAGTATCGTCGACCATTTCGCACTCTGTCGCACATCCCAAGGAAGTCATCAAATCGTTACTGCATTTCAAACAATTCTGTATGTGCAAACGATGTCAAGCAAGCCGAGATGCCCGAAACGCCAAATTCAAAGCTGTCCAACCAAAGACATAAAATAACCCAAAAACGCCCAAGTATTAGATGAGAGATACCTCTATCTATGGTATTCTCACTAGGCGATAACATCCGATCGATATGACGAACCCCTGTAGGGAAGATCACTGTAACGAATGTCGTTCTCGCCGAATTGCTGCGAATACTGGACCCCTCCAGAGAAGTGTTGAGGTCGGTCTTCCTCGTAGTAATCGCGGGCATATGATTTATGCGATCGCTGAACACGCGCCGACGAGTTAGGCATGACATAAGCCTTGCTCGTTTTGTATGAACCACGCGGTGGTTGGTCGTGATACTGTTTCTGGCGTATTGGAATGCTCTTCGTACCATCCACGGCGTACCGACGGATTGGCTCCGGAGATTGAGTACGTCGACTTCGCCGATGACGACGGTCTCGATCATCTTCAGACGCCTCATCCTCTGTGAACATTGGCGGTGTAGGACGTGACCGACTTCGCTCGTGGCGGTCACGTTCTCGATCTGTTGATGGATACCATGTTTCTGCACGGGCCAAGCCGGGTACTGGGATAGGCCGAGCAGCATAACTTTCAGTATGCGCTCGGGGTAGTGAAGGAGCGGCTCGAACTGGCGAACCAGCCTCCACAATGATGGGTTGGTGATCCCTCGAAGAACTAGACTTCTTGTGCGTGGAAGGCTTCTCCCTTGATGACCTCGGCGTGTCGTGCGACATGCGGCGGAGAGACGGTCGGGCCGCTGATCTCCTGGCTACATCATCATCATCGATGATTTCTTCTGGCTCCGCCACCACCGGTGGTGGCGGAGGCGCGAAGGGTGTATTCGATGCTGGCGGAGGTGTTGGAACTGCGGGGGTACTGTATTGCATGGCGGACCCCTCAGCGAAGGTCTGCGCCCGAGTAAATGCAGGTGGCGCTTTGCCGCCTGACCGTGTGAGATACCGGATTGCACTTTCCATGTTACCGGAGTATTTCCTAGTGCGATCCGAAGCCGACGGAGCCTCTACGTCTTCTGGTTTCCGGCCGCTGGCTGGACTTCTTCCTGTCAGTTTTGGGTGGCGGTGGTTCGTAGATAACATCATCATCCGATGATGAGTCTGATGAATCTGAGCTTTCCTCAACGATCGGGGCTTGTCTTGAACGATGTTTCTCTGCGGCAGCACTTTTGCGTTCCTTCCCGCGCTCTTTCTCGCGATCGCTGTGTGCCTTCTTCTTGTCTTCTTTACGTTTCTCCTTCCTCTCTCCTTCTCTCTCTCCTTCTCTCTCCCTCTCCTTCTCTCTCTCCCTCTCTCTCTCCTCACGGTCCCGTGCTACACGATCCCGATCCTTCTCCTCCTTACGCTCCTTGGCTCTTCGCGCTTCCCTCGCCCTCTCCTTTTCCTTTTCGCGAGCCCACTCATCTTCTTCTTTTCGCCTGCGGCGTTCCTCGTCTCGTTTGGAAGGTTTCTCTTTCTCGTAACTGGCAGTCTTCCTGGCATAACGCGCGGATTCTTCAAATATCCGTGCCGAGGACGTTGTATCTTCCCAGGACCGAGGCGGGGTGCGTCCGTACGGGCTCGACTTAGCGAATGTAGTGGACCGTGGGGAAGCGTCTTTGACATTGACATTGTAGTAGATCGGATCTTGTTTAGGGGTCGAAGAGGGTGCCCTTGCGGCGGACGTCTTCGTTCTTTCCCGGTCCCTTACATGCTCGTATACCTCAAATTTACGGTCGTATTTCTCACGTTCGGCTTCGTTGCTGAGTAGCTCGTAAGCCTGCTGTACTTGTTGGAACTCAAGCTGCTTCGCCTCTTTCAAGGCTGGGTCTTGAATCTTGTCGGGGTGACATTTTAGGACAAGTTTGCGGTGAGCGGAGCGGATTTCTGGTATTTGGGCATCTCTAGGGACTCCAAGAACTTTGTACGGATCAGGAGGAAGAACAGTCATGGTGATTAGAGGTGCGGTCGTCCAGCGAGGGCTCCGGTAACAGAATGATCCGTTCTGGCAGTTTTGTTTAACAGTTACGAAAACGATGACGAATTAGAGCATAAAGTAGCGCGGCTGGTGATCAAGCGGCTGGCGTTTGAAGCGGGTCACGAGGGAATTGTAAAGGGAGGTAGTACACAGCCCGCAGAACAATAGCTGGCTCGAAGGAACAATGTGAAGCCAGATTCAGTTAAGAACTGGCCTGGAGAAAATATGGGACGGGCAGAAATGACGGTCCCAGGGGAGAAGCGACTAGTTAGAAAGTCAATGGCTGCGATCAACCTTGTTTTAGTGTCAGGCAGATCGATCGGTGAAGTGAAGTAATAATTGAGGGGGTATTACTAGGGGTAGGGTGGTTCACCCAGATTTGAGCAGATAGTCTGATAGAAGGAATGGATAATGTTTAGTGACGAAGTCACGAAGGAGGAACTGGAAGAAGGGTCGGGCAGCCAACAAGGACTGGAGAGGGAAGAACTCGAGCGAGAGAGGGGGATATGCAAGTATTTGGGGATGGGCTCACAGTTGAGTTTGAGGCTTGATGGGGATGGGGGGGCAAGTGCGAAAGGATGGGGGTTCCTTTCGGAGCGCTCTGGTTCTGTTGTGCTACCTCCCGTGCGATGCGATGCAGTGCAGGTACCGTCGTATATGTCTCTTCCTAAGCCTACCTGGTAGAGCCAAGACAAGGTCAGCTACTTGGTACTTGGTACCTAGTACATGGAGCCAGTGGGTAGCAGTAGCAGCAAGGTAGACAGGGCAGTGGGCAGGTGGTGCGGTACGGGTGCGGTCCTGCCCTGGTGCGTGATAGGACGGGAGCAGAACCAGTGGCCGCCAGTGGACAGAACCAGGGCAATGGCCACTGCTGGTGCCACCGCTGCTGGGGCTCCAGCTGGTGCAGGTGGACGATGTGACTGGATGGCTGATGTCGTCGTTATGCTAGATGGGGTATAGCGGGCGGGGGAGAGGAGGAGGAGAGGAGATACGTACCTGCCGAGGTACCTCGCCGCGTGTACCTTACACAGCTGTCCTGCTAGCACGGGTCCTTGCTTCTTCTGGCACATCCAACGGGGATCTCCCAAGTGCCTCTGGACAGCAGCCAGCCGGTTCTTCGTTAGCGGTTTTAGTTGCTTGGGGCGTCGCTAAATTCGCCTCGCTCGGCCGCCGGGTCCACTGAACAGCACCGCAACTATCTCCTGGGCAGTGTGACCTGGGCACGCAGAGCGGACCTTGCTGCAGCGGACAACGCCTAGACTGGTTAAGACAAGGGGTCCGGTGACCTCGCTCGACACGGCGACTCGCTGCAAGTCACAAGTATCCGTAGCCTGCTGTACGTGGTTCTCTCGATAGGAGGGAGATTTGAAAGAGGCAATTGATGAAAAAGAGGCTGCGATACGCATCCACGTAGGCAATTGTAGAATAACGGGTAACCCGAGCGCCGGACTGACGGATGCTGGCTGCACTGATGATGATGTTGGACTTGATTTATTTACGGTACTGCGTATATATGTGGAATGATGGGGGCGACACGGAAGCTAAGAGCCCGTAGACTGTAGTGGTCGACCCGGGGCAGTGCACATGACGTGGATGACCAACTATTTCAATTCAACCCTAGCCGCAATAACAATAATAGCACTGAGGTGAAGACTGCTGTTTGATAGTTGATGATGGATGATGAATGATGAATGATGATGACCCGCGAAGTGGAGGGTTCTAGCATCTGGCTCGGATTTGGTCACTGCCAATACTATTATGTTCACAGGCAGGCGTGCTTATATATCTACAGTTATAACTCAATACGGAGTAGTAAGGGAGTGTGGGCATCACACATGTCCAGATTTTAGGTAATACGACGTCCAGTTATTGATTGATATCCTTCAACGAGCTGAGAAGAAAATTCGTCTCACGGCGAAATAATAACCCAGCAAAACGAGTTAGCGACTCCCGACGTACGAAGACTTAATTCTCGGTATGAGCGACTCGGCGCGCGCCGGAGAGTAGGAGATGACTAAGACAACTGCGGGTGAGTGACAGGCACCGAAAACGAAATGACAGCAGCAGTCCCCGGATTCTTAATGCGGCCTTGCTAGTCTTGCGAAAGCCGCGAGGTGCTCCCAGATGCCCAGATAGCCTTGGGTGCAATGCCCAAATTCGGATCTGTCAATTAGTGCCGAGTCAAGATGCAGTACGGTAGGCAAAGAATGCTAGTTCTGGGCACTAAAACAGGTGCCTGGACCGAAAGAGGCGACTTCATGCGTACGTCTATCTATCTGCGTTACGACGACGCTGCAGTTCAGTCCGCAGTCGCCAATAGACATGCAGCCTAGGTCGTCGGCTGGGGCAAGATGAACCGTGGGACGAAGCGCCGAGCGAGGTGTGGCGATTTGCGACTTGACCAAGTCATGGCAAGTTGGACTTCCCTGAAGCTAGCTAATTGATAGACATTTTGAAACTGTACTCGAGATAATCGAGTTTGAAACGGCGACAAGTGAAAAGTCGGTCGACCATCTCCGTAGAAACGCGAGATGTTGTTGTGGAGTGGTACCCGCTGCTTGTTCTCAATGCAGCAAAGGTGTAAGCGGACGGGCAAATAGTGTAAGTGAGGCAGCTTGGGCTTGAAGAACCAGCGGTGAAGCACATGGTTTGAGATGGTCCAAAAGCCTCATCAGCTTCTAGCACTGCTGGTGACTCAAGTCGTTGGCCGGCCAAAAGAAAGAAAACAGCCCACTCACGAATGTCGGATCCAGCAACAATTACTATGCAAGGAACCTACTTACGTACTATGGAGCGTAAAGCATGAATGGCCAACAACGCATATTGCAGGCGTACACGATAGCAACGTCGACGGCCTCAACCCAAACGCGACAAGATTAATTTGTCCCGGCAATGCAAGGATATCGTGGTACTAGCCATACAGGGCCGTTCGGCAATGTTAACAGCCGTGAGATTGATAGGGTGCTACGTGAAGGAGGTCCGGGATGAGCAAATAACGTAGATGTTGGCGAATATGTCTATCACTGGGTTCATCAACTACCTACCTTCAAGATGTATTATTGCCCACTCAGGGAAACATACAAATGGCATCTAGTCCGACAGCTGCAGGAGACAGCTGCGAGGTAAGCTGTGCCAGCTCAATATCAATTCAAACGCGACGAAAGCATTTCTTGGTCCATTGAACGATGATGTGTTGTTTGTTGGCGGACGTCATGCGACATACCTACTCACTTAAGTTTATTCAAATGTTAATTGCATCACAGACTGGACGGGTCTATGTCGGGTTTCTGGCTCCAATGCTTATATAGTACTTCGTTGGGCATTGGGCAAACTTATAACCGGTCCGCCTCCCAATTGGCAGCATCACATCCATCGTAGGTCATGAGGTTCGTCGTTCGTCGTTCGGCGTCCTGGACGAACGTCTTAAGGGATTCAATAAGCAGTTTAGTGATGATATATGTGTGTGTGTCCATTCGAGATGAACGGCATCGTGGCACATTCATGACGAATTGGTGCTACATTTTAACAGCTTCTAATGGGTACTGTCGCGCGATGAGGATGTATGCTTCATTCCGTTTCGAACTTCTCCTGCAGCAGCTAGTCCCACCGCGAAGTCTCGTAACGACATCTTTGGCAGAATGCAACTACCTATTGGAGTCGAGGGCCCCAGTTGGAATGTTGGTGTACACCAGACCCGGACGACCTGCATAACCCCTCAGCCAACCAGATTTGAATCGAAGCATTCGATGCATCAGCATCACAGGCCCTCGTCGCAGACAGCCAGTCGCAGTTGCATTCAGGTGCAAGGCCGATTTGATAGTAGGCAAGGTCGAGCAAAATGGAGAAATGGAGGTTGTCACTCAACCCGGCATGAGAAGCAGGTACACACACCCCGGTTTGCGGTTTGGTAGACAACGTTAGCACCATTGTTCACCAACAATATTTCGAATAGCGATCCCGATCACATTGCTCCCTCGCAGATCACACAGTTGCCCTGTTTCCATACCCAATGCTCTCTGTGAGCTTGCGTGGTGACCGTTGCACGAGGCCTCTTTAACCTCGACCTCAACCTCTGGTCGTCAAGGCGGCCTTGAATGGGTGGTGTGGACGCTCGTTCGAACGCATGGGTTAGGTCAGAGTAGCGTACCTAAACGAAAAGGAGGGACGAAGAGAGCTAAAAGGGATCTATCATTTAGGACAGGCCGAGACCAATGATAGTCAAGCGAGTGGATAAAAAGATCTGTATTGACGGTGCTGGATTGGTAGCCACGCAGCCAAGCATCGTCCCCGTTTCACAGCTTATACTGCCATTGGATTCCTCATCTTTCAATTCAATCGTCTAATTGTAGACTAGCTAGAGGGCACAACCATCTTCCCTGAAAAACATGAATTGAATCAACAGGGTTCGACGAGCACAGCTATTAACCTGACCATTTAGCAGACAAACTCTCATCTTAAGCTCCCAACTGGTATAAGTGAGCATCCATTGGAACTTAGAACGCGCATCGGAAAAACCCTAACCATTAGCATAGGCGATACACGTACTACCTTGGTAGAGATAGATATCCCGGCCCGCATAGGCTGCAAATGTGACCGCTCCTGGCCAGGCCAGCCAAGCCAGATACGAGTGGTGGGTTAAGGAGGATGCGCGCCCACTATCTCACATGCAATCAGGCTCACTAGGCCAGTATCAGCGGTCAACGTGTGAATTCAGGGATGATTGCAGGACAGATGTGAGCGGGAGCGAATCGCGCCTCTGCCGCTGTCCCACGATCCTTCATTGCTTGTTGACTACCTGTTGATCTACGGGCATCTCGAGCATTGTCCCTAACCCTGTTGAAGGCATTGGGCAGAGATGGGCATCACGGCCAGCTTATAGGCAACAGTGATAGTCGTTAGATGGGCTTATTTAATAGCCTGCACTCCGCTCGATCTTCAACAATTCTCCCTCGTGCTGGAACGATGTGCGTCTTCTCTCTCCCATTTTTACGACAAATACTTATCTATATCTTAGTATAGGTACGGAATACCCGAGTCCCGCGGTCAGCAGCGGCTTCTCGAGTGAGACAGGCTTGGTGGGGGCGGGCTTTGTGTCTCTACTTTACCTACCAAGAACAGTAGGAGTAGGTATTTTGTATTTTGTCACGGGTTGATAACAAATTGGCAACACCAACAAATCACGCTTCGATGAAGGAATCAACGTTTACATATTGGACCAACGCCACTGAAAGCTATTGTTCGACTTATTGGGGAGCTGTCACCGTACGGCTCCTTGAGATGTTGTACTTGGGGATGACTGGTCTGCTCTCAAAAACCGTGACAGCTTGGGTCACGTCTCCCCACCGCATTACTGTCACGCTTATTCAGACCTCTAACCCCTCCTTACAATATAGATCACACTTCATTCCACGCATCACGTGCCTCGCCCTCCAAGGTACTCTAAGGTAGCAGTAGTAATATAGCTGCGGACACTATCTCGAGATGGGTCTAGCTGTCCTGGAAGTACCATGTCGTGGTAGGATGACAGACAGCCCCCGCCGTTTTGCGAAAGGCGGATGTGAGATGTGCTGAGATGTGGAGCATGGCGACGGAATGGACGCCTATTTGTGCCTTTCAATTGCCATGTAGGGATGCTGTTGGTTGTCTGTTCCATTTTGCTACGCTACAGCATACACTCTGTCGCATGGCGGTGAGTGATCTACCTTCCTATCTATATATTCTACCTTGCTATGGCTAGCAGAAACCAACCAGCAACCGGCAGGTATAGCCGTCTTCTTCTCTTCGTTTCAGTGAGTGCAGCTCTCCGGGCTAGCCCGTTCCTGGATGCGAGGATTTCCGGATCTTGGTAAAAAGAAAAAAAGAAAAAAAAAAACAAAAAGAAAAACCTACACCACCGGATCTACCCAGATCTACCGGGAGTCTACCCGCCCGCCCAATCACTCGCATTAGCAACCTGCAAGGGAAAATTCGCACGCAGGTAAGTACCGTACATCCACTATGCTTCCGGTACCTATCTATCTACCTATATTACCATACTATGATCGTAGTGACCACTGGCACAAGGCTCTACGGGCTTTGTCATTGGTCGGACTCCAAGCGCCCGTCCCCCATGTCAACATCTGACCACCATCCACATCCGTTGCTCACCTGAACGACGTCTTCTTTCCGGTGTGCACTGCATCGAGAAGGAGTGTTTCCCGATCATAAGATCTGTCAGAGGGTCACCGGCACTGCATGCGCTGAACGGTAACGGTTTTATATTTTACTCCTTCCATCCCTCTTATCCTCGGCTTTTGTTACCTCCCTCGGATGGGATCGGAGCTCACCGCGTTCACGCCACCCACCTGTCGATATTCCGAGGGATATCAAGATCCAGAATTGCAACCACCTGGTAGGGCCCGAATAGCTCAGTCGTAGGTACGTATCTGCCACGTTTGTATAATTATATCTACCTACCTAGTAGAGCTTGCTGCGCGAACCGTGGGTCTACGAGAGGCGTAAACTCAAAGCGGCGCCACGCCAACCCGTGAAACAATATCTACCTTGGGCAGGTACACAACACATGACTTTTCGGACATGAGAGAGTGAATCTACTGCGCCGTCATCAGAAGGCTTTCCACGGAACCCGAGTGAAGTATAAGTTGCATCCCACCAAGATCGGCGTCGTGTGAGCATCGGAGCGGACTCTACTCAGCCGGATGCCACATACAGCCCGGCGCGGGGTGTACAGTTGTGAATTGTATACGGAATTGTGTACCATAGCCAGGTCAGGTGTAACACCCAAACATGAAAAACATGAAAGCTCAGACATCGCCCCTCAGCTTACATGCGGAGCTAGCCAACTCGCTATGATATGACTGCCCTATTTAAATTATTATCTTCAAAAGGCCATTTTCATTCGAGCCTGGCCTAGTAATCAGCGCCATAGAAATTGATCGGCAGGTCATCTGCGGGTCACTTTCGAGGGTCCGCGGGGTAGAGCTGTTTCGAACTAAAGCTCAGACGATCACTGACATCATAACCTTCGTCTATCGACACGCCTTTTCGAAACCACACTTTCACATCAGGCATTTACAACTTGGACACAATAAGGTTGGCCTTATCCCCATTGTATGTCATAGATGCAGATATTCCCTATGCAAACAAACACGGAATACCACACGGCTGATCCCGGTTCCAGTCCCAGCCACGCTCTGGTCGCATTGAATAGGCTGGCAGCGCCTCCCAACGAGGGGAGATCGTCACAAAGGTGCGCGATGAATGGCCGCAGTGTGAAAGAGGCTCCTGTTTATTTAGTCGTGCCTAACGTGCATTTACATCACCAACGCAATGAAACTGTCTGCGAATACAACTCTATTTGACCAGAGAAATAACCGCAGTAGAGATGTTGGCGATCGGGTCAGGGTTGGCGACCAACGATGCAACTATAAAGGGTCACATACAGGAGGGTCTCACGAACGCGTCATGAATGACTTCAGAGCTGCGCAAAACTGCGCCCTGTAGACTCTAGAATCCTCGGTCAAGACTCAAATCACCATCATACCTCACTACCAACTTACACCAGTTCACAACATCCCATAGGTTACATAAGGTCCAAGACTTGAAGTTCCATAGACATGACTCCTGGAAGTCGGAAATGTATGAATGATATGATCCTGTTAAAAGTCAACAAGCCTCGACCAATTATAGACAAATATTGGCGAGGCTGATGAAACAATCGAACGTAGCACTAGCAAGATCCTAACAACAATAAGGTACAGCGTGAGAGAGATACATGTCATCTTCCCACGATGTATCAAAACTGAAGTCGCACAACCGGACATAGCAGTGTATATCCTCTGTTGATCCAGGAACAAATTTCTATTCATCAACTCATACTATCTATACCCAGATAGGTGTCCAACACATGTAGAACGTAGTAAATCATGTGACAATTCCGTCGGCACTTCTAGAACTAGTCTAGAGCTAGTATTGTTTGCAGATTCGTCGATCGCTGCAGCCGGCAGCAAGTCATGACAAGGCTTATACATGTCTATGTTGCATTTAATAAGCCATGGAATACCTAGCAGGCAACCCTGACTAATATGATGTTTTCCATCTCCAGCCTACCTTCATCTTGAAGGATTGGTCCCATTCTCCCGGCGCTTGGGACTTGCCGGCTATTACTGATTTTAAATATTAGAAACAAGATCATCGTCTAGCTATATTTTCTTTTAATAGTGCCTCTTTGTAACACATAAATATGGCGGTTTGCTGTTTTAGGAGTCCGAGCTAAGAAGAAGTGGTCGGTCAATTTAAGCTACCTGGGGATATATCATAGAAAATGCGCTGGAACTAAGTTTCTTTTTACGATGAAAGTAGCTGGTGTCATGTCACAAGCATAGCACTGTCTGTCTCTTTGCTCCTGGGAGGTAGTTGAATACGAAGTGAGTAGCAACATCAAGAAGAGACTATTAATGTATAATTCTGACATAATATGCAATGTATGGATGTAGCTTCTACTTAAACTCGCCGCCGGCATTTTAGGTATACTAACTAAAACTCAGTAATTAGTCGCAGTACCGACGATTAGGTACCGATACTTTATATAAACTACGAAGGAGTGTGATATGTACGCCACACATTACGCCCCAGGAGACAGCCAGAGAGCAGCCTACTCCAGACTTACATGTCACCGGGCGGAGCGTGCCCGATCGCCGTTGCGACTACGAAGAGCCTCATCGGCAGGCTTACCCCGCTTGGTGGCTTTTCAAGGATCGAGGTCGTCTCGTCTCTGGTTCGCCATGTGCGTTGCCAGGTTGTCAGCAGGCTGAAGCCATGTCTCGCAGCTCACGTACGCCCAAGGCTTCGGAACCCCGCCGTTTGTTCGTAGTTATAGCCACCTCCGCCTTCGACCCAGTATCAGCCGGACTCGTGGGACTCTGCATCCTGGGTGGTATCTGCGCTTCCGGCGCTTTCGTGGGGGGCGTTCGTCTTCCCACACGAGGAGGTCTAGATCTACGACGATGGCCTTGTTCAGCTTCCGCGGACCACGGCCCGAGTGCGGATAGCTGGACCTCTGGATTGCGCAATTTACGATACATGTCTCCCTGCGCCCGAGACGTCCGGCGAGGGCTTCCTGGTCGCTGCGCGCTGAGTTCGGATCCTCGCCGAGACCTAGAGTGCCGATGCCCGGATACGCCACGTCGCCGTCGTCCTCTGCTTCCCGGGCGCTCCTGGTCTCACTCTATGCCAATGGGACCATTCCTTCCGGGATTCCTCATCGGAGAGACAGAAGCTGCCGTCGTTGTCTAGCGGCACGCCCCCCTTGGCAGTGAGGTCGACCAGCGCGATTTTCTCGCTTTCTGGGTGGGGTCCTGCCATGTCGTCCGCCCCAGCTCCGCGTACCGCGCGTTCTTGCTATCGAGGTCCCAGCGCACGCGCTCGACGCCCCGCCTCGTGGATGTGTCCGCATAGCGCGAGACGCGGCCGCACTCGCCAATATTCCTGTCTGAGAACCTCACACCCCGCAGCTTCTCGCGTACGCGACTCGTCGCAGTGCGTGTGTGCCGGGCCGTGGGTGATTAAGATATCCGTCTCGAGCGGTATCTTCTCCCAAAGTGATTTGGCAGCGGCATCATCTTCGCTCGCACGCGGATACTGAAATGCCCACTCACCATCCCAAGCCGGGCTGTAGGGTGACCCAAAGACGGAGAACGTGGTCCGTGGACCCGAGGGGGAGGTTAGCCGGATGGTGCGGCTCTCGTGTAGCAAGTAGGTGAGAGTTTTGGACTTTGTGAGCAGCGCCTGGCAGTCTTCTGTACTTGGGGCACCTTGTTATGTCTATGCGCCCCATGGATATTGTAGAAGTCTGTGTCTAATGTCAAGTCGTGGTTGCCTGCCACCACGATCTTGCATTCAAAATCGGCTTTCTCGAGCCATTCCACTTGTTTCGAGAGTTCGCTGAAGCTCCCTTGGTTGTGAGGTCTCCGCAATGGATTAGCACGTCGCCCTTGGGCAGCTTGATCGTGCAGTTGTGTGTGTCCGACACACACACAAAAGAGTTCTCCGCGTGCGCGTGCCGGGTCGGCGACGATGCATGTGATTCACCCATGATTTGCCGCGGTTGTGGTGTGTACACTAATCCTTTAGTTAACTTAGAAAATGCCTAGGTAGCTTAGTACTCGTATAGGATGCATGTAGGTAGGGATCACGCTCTTGTTTCATAGGTTTGTTGATATGGTGATGTGATGGTGAAACGAAGTTTAACAGAGTCTAACAGAGTGTGGGGTTTCCCAGCAGAGGTAATAGCCTAGCGTCAGCCTCCTGTCTGCGGCCTGTCAGTTGCACGTCAAAGGAGTTATGACTAAGTTGGTTGATCTTGTGAAATTTAACTAATAACCTTGAATGACTGCGGCTTGGCCTCAAGATGACGTATCTATTTAGCTGCGTGATTAGTCTAAGACTTTCCCGTTCACCCTAAACACCATGATAACCTGTTGAGTTTTTGTGTACCCTTGTATTCCCTGCACGTGTTAGATAAGCGAGTGCCTCATTGAGCTATGAGATCGTGCATTAAAAATGAGAAAAAAATATTCTTAGGGCTACTAGTTCTTACTATCACGACCGAGTGTCATACACTACAGTGAGGTCATGCTGGTGAGTAGTATCCCACTAAAGCTACGTGGACTCAAGTTCACGTCTCATGACATGATCGAGTTGCTCGGACCCTGACGTGGAACAACAAGAGATCGAGTACAATGATGCATGGGAACACTGCTAATCTCGTTAGCCTCACCAATTAGACGTATATCGGCACCCGAACATAGGTTTCCATGCGCATTGTGATCTGAGCTAGGTACAGCGGTCTGCGGCGCAATATCGCATCACTCATCTATAGACGTATGCAACCTCTATATACTAGGTAGGGTACAGAGTGCTACTATACTGCATAGTAGTTGAACTAATACTTGCTGAAGTAAGCTGGAGTAGTGTAAGTAGAAGCATGAAGAACAAAATATTCAGGGGCATCGCATATCCACCACGAGGAATGTATTGGTCTAGACTAGACTACTATAGCCACCCTTGTCTCGTCGTATGTATGCCATTACAGCGAGACCAGGAAGACCCTGCATTATGGTCCAACTGACACGTAGTGTGTGTGCTAGTAGTATACTGTAAACTGTACTACCTGTCTACAGATGGGGGCTCTGGCACCGAGTCCGTTTACTGGCCAACTTCAAATGATCAATCATCCTCAATTGAGCTTTGTTACTCGGTTCAATACCTTTGCGGAAGATGCGAGGGTGAGACGCTATTGCCTCGAATTAGCACATTATTGAACCGATACTTAGCTATAAGCTGATATAGTAGAGCATCGCCGGCAGCAGATACACTACGGCCAACGAACCACGCAATGTAGACGGTGACCCAGAGTTGTGGTCCAATTGTGATATAATCAAGGACCATATATGTCGAGGCGGAGACGACTTGCCGGGGATGGGGTCTCTGATTGGCCACAATGAAGCACGGGCAGGGTGGGGTTCGGCGCACAGCACAGCACAGCACAGCACAGTACGCTACTGTAGGTCAACTGTAGGTCACCCTTAGCCACCTGGGCACCCTGTGGCCCGGCCGCTGTAGGGTAGGCCGAACGTGGTACCTGCTAGGCCGCTTTCATCGCTCGATCCCTGCTTCTCCCGGCCAGCGAATAATTGCTTGCTCTCTCATTCGCCCTCCTTTCCCCAGCGAATAACCTCTCTCTCCAACGTCCGTCCGGTGGCTCGTCTTTCTCCCATTGCAGCTCTCCTCAGTCCATGTGCGGATGGCTGTGTGTGCGCGCAGTTTCTATTTATGTTCTTGTTCTTGTCTTGTGAAGTTGATCGCCCCAAATTAGGCCCGTGAGAGCTGTTACTCTGTATGCCGGAAGCAGACGTGTGGTACAGTGAACATCAACACTCCAACTCCAGCTCCAGCTCCCAGTTCCCAGCTCCCAGTCCGGTCCCAGTCCCAGTCCCAGTTCTCGGGGCGACCTACGACACGCGACTGATTTCCGCAGCGCAAGCCCGTATGCTGTTTTAATATCATGAGTCTTGGTGATCCACGGCCCGTCGCGTATCAATAATTTGAACTCGGTTTGCGCTAGAGGTCACGCATCCGACGACCCTGTCCAGCAAATTCTAGCTCTAGTTCTACCCGCTCTGCACACCCTCATTAGCTTTCTCTTTCAACTCGGTAGACCATCCAACGCGCGCATCTTTTTGTTCTGTCTTTCCGTCTTCACCCCATTTATACTTTTACACGTCGGGTCTACAGTCGCTGTATAGGCTGCCCGCCACCCGCTGCTTTGTTACTATATTACGATTTCGTCGCCACCAACCACTTTCCTTTCTCTTGAGACATCGAAGTCTAACGGTCCATCGTTCTGCCTGGACTGAACCCGCCAAGTTCTTTGTCTACACCCGAACTACCATTACAGTCCCTCGCCGATCCTGGACACAATAGGCAGCAGAACAGGCTCAACGGGCACGTTGCTATTCGTGGCCTGCGCTGACCGGCATGGCAGCTATCTCGGCAGCATCTGGACCTACGTCCTTCGGCCACCCGAGCGATGTACAGGATGAATATGCCGGATGGAATCGGGCTGCGAGCGCTCATAATGAGGTGAGATTACACTATTTTGCCCTCTTCCAATTATCATATACGTGCACAGCTCCAACCTCGGACGTGGCGGAGTGCTAAAGATCAGTCCATACTAACAACTCTTACTCCCCTCGATAGAGTTCAACGAATCACGCTTTCGCAGATTACGAAGCCATTGGATCACCGCAGAGCGAGTCGGGTTTGCAGAACGGTGCTACAGACAATTACTTCACTTTGAGAGGTACGATGATGCTTCTATTTTACTAGCGCGCCTAGGGAGATCACTGCCTAGCTCACGTTCGCTTGGCTGTGGAACATGTGGACTGACAGTACTGACATACTGCCAGAATCTCGAAGCAGTAGCCGTGCGGCAGCACCGCCCCAAACCAAGCGCGCAAACGACGGTACTATCATGACGTACGACGACGAAAGTTCGAAATGGATTCACCGAGATAAACTAGCCAAAATCGAGAGCGAGGAGCTACAAGCAGCAGGGATCATTCTCCCGAAACCCAGGAACCAGAGCAGATCAAGACGAGACCGCAGCCATAGTCGTCGAAGGGGTACCACGGACTCCTCTGAGCAGCAGTACGTGCCGGTGTCTCGTAAAAATTCTGAACTGAATCACGCACACCAGACGCCGAGCCTCTAAACTGGGATTTACGCCGACCCGAAGAAATCGCCGAGGATCCCGGCGAATACTGGGTTTCCAACGAGTCTGGAAAGGGCACGCGTATCCCGTAGCAAAGATTAGCCCTGCACCTATTCCGCCTGACTACATTGACCGGAATGCCCAGTGCAGCGAAAAACAAGCTTTCCCCCCTTTGACGAAGAAGCGTCTATCGGGTATCCAAAGTCGCGGTCCCGAAGTAGTAGCAGCGCTGCGCACGTTCTTGATGAAGCCCCCAAAGTGCAGTCCGGGAGACGGGCTGTGACTGATGGGTCTCCAAAGAAGGCTGCTACGACAGCGCCTCGTAAGACATCGGCGCCGACAAAGCCGACGACACAAGGCCGCCCAAGACACGATCTGGTGCTCCGCCTAGAAGTAGTTCTGCAACACGACCAGCAACACGATCTGGCGAGATCTCTCCGAGAGCACCCGAGGGGATCCGCCATGGATGATTTCCGCGTACCAGCCAGACCCGCGTTTGCCGCCGGACCAGCAACTTCTACCTACAGTTGCAAAGAGATTGCAGCAAGAAAATGGAGCAGGAAGGGTCATTTGGGAGCGTATATGATAAAGAATTTCGGCCCTTGAACAAAGATACGTTCACAAGACCACCAGAAGTAGAAAAACCTCCAGAACCCGAGCAACCCCAGGACGAGTGGCCGTTGAAGCCAGACGCCAGGGTCCCAACCCCTAACCGGCAGGGAACCAATTCGTACTCAACCATGCCCAAATTCAACACGCATGCCATGAGTTCCTTGAATAGCCCAAAACCAATGCAACAAACACAGACCCAGACAACTGCAGCTGTCAAGGTACCTGATCCTCCAGAGCAACTCGAGAGCAAAACGAAAAGGCTGGATGCGGGTGTTGTCTTGTGATGTAACATGTCTGGCACAGTCATCTAAACATTCTGCTCAGCTTGCCTCGAAGTTCAGATGTCGCCTACTACTTGTATCCGGACTTCTGCGAGCAAACTTTGGGTCATATTTCACCCTGCTTCACGGGGCACTGCATATATTTAATAATCACTCCCATCACACTGGACTCTTTCTCTTTTTTTTTGTCTGGGAACCGCATCCCTTTGATCAGAACGCGCAGCCTTGTATTGGCGTAAGCCAGTGTGCTCATCGACGAGCGACTGATCTCGATAATCGGGATTGAGTTTGGACTAAAAAGTCACTGAGTCACGTCAAGGTTTCCGGTTCTTTTCAGCCTGCGACAATAATTTCGGCGTTTATCGGGTTGGACAGAGGGACCTGGAGTAGCGCGGCAAAATACATCATCATCCATCATCGTCATCATTGTTTATAACAGGCGTACGGACTGTCGCCTTCATTGCTGTATAACTTTTTGTGTCTGGTTTCTTCTCACCTACGGGGACTTGTTTTATCGCCTCCTCTATCATGCGCTTCGCCTTTGCATGGAGGAAATTGCGATGCTTCGTGCTTTGGAAGATCGATAAGCAAGCAATGTATTCCACCCCGGATCTTTCATTTTAGCTGTCTCTAGCGAGGGGAGGGGTGGCAGGGGTGTTCAGGGACCGTTGCACTTGTTGCTGTTGCATTAACCAGGTAATTTTAGATACCCCACCTGGCGGAAAAGAGAAGTAGGTAGATTTGTAGACAAGGATAAGATTTCAACATGGTCATTCCATTAATCTCGGTCTGCTGCGAAGATAAGAATTGTGATTTCGTATCGTTTCCGGCCAGGCCGCACGTTTTCAATTATGTTAATTACATCATCGAAGAAGGTAGCGAATAGAATACGATCATGCTTGTCACCATACCTTTACCGTGACTTTTAAGTTTGATCATCAATTAGCGAGAAGGCAGCATCCGATGCAGTAGAGACTGTTTCGCAACTGTATTCGCTAATCAGTCTTGCAACTATGTCAGCAAGATCCCTCAGTTTCCCAACGACGTCTGCGCCCCCTTGTATGCTTCCCCCTATCAACTCCCCCGGGATCTTGGCATGGCATCAAGGTACACGGACCTATGGCCGTGCGGAAGGTCTTAAACTACCTCTGCGGCCAAACCGGCGGCATACATGACCGTATAACACCGTAAGGCCCGGGCCGAGATATTCCCAGTTGCGTGGCGACCGGCGAACCGACGCATATGTCCGATGTACCGGCCCCTTGTTGCCGGAACCAGACGACTTTTTCGGAGCTCTTGGGGCGGAGATAATAGTGCGAGAGCACATATAGTCTGCTGAAGTCATAATTGGGACTGAGGTTTAGATAAGTGTGCGGGTGTTGTCGCGACGTCAGTTGGTAATGTAATGTCTTTCTTGACATGTGAAAACTCAAACGACTCTGGGGTTAGCTTTCCATTAGTTTTTAAAAAGTCGTTATTGTAGTTACTATAAAAGGGAAACAGATCGCTCAACCATTATAACTTTTGGATACCTGCCTACTCTTGTGTTAGAGTCTGGCTGTACCATAGACGGATAACCTGTGTGATCCAGACCTATCGCATTCTTGTGTGAACATTCAGTTAGGCATAAAAGCTACGGGACAGGGACGTATTTCTCGTCGTTTGTTGTGTCGATTTTCTCTCGTGTATATGGTTTCCCAAATGCGCATACAAGAGCGCTAAGCTCTCTGATACCCCTTTTTATATAGTTTAAGGATCATTGGACTACACATTTTTTGGTCTGTGTCTTGATTAGCCTGTATTTTAAAAATCTTTCTGTTCTCTGGAATGCATACCTTTGCAAGTAGTTGAACAATTCAAATCGACAACGGCTGTATTTCTCTAGAAGTCGTAGAGTGTTGATGTTGTAGGACATCTATTCAGGGATAAAGGGTTTTAAAAGGTGTAGCGGGAGCCCAGATCACACTATCTGTCGTAAATGTCAAAAGCTTAAGACGTTATGCACGACTTTGCAAGGCACATCACCCAGATTTATTCTGTCCGTTGAGAGAATCAGATCTCATAACACAAGAATCACTAGGTATTTAAGATATCGCCATTTAAATCCGTTGTAAATATCGGTTTCTTCTCCGCCACCCCAAGAACAAATTATCGAAACGAGTGACCAGAATTGAAATGAATGAACAGCTGCCCCCTTAATAGCATCATATACAAGATACCTAAGCGTACTAGTCGGGACGTGGGCTAAACATTGACAAGTAATGGGACTGCAATAAAGGACAAAGAAGTAACACCCTTGCTCGCTTTCTCAATGCTTCCAAGCCCGTCCCTAAGCTCATCGTTAGACACGCCCAGGGCTGAACTGAAGTGTGTCAGGCCTAAATGCTGCATCTGACCGCGCTGGCAGTGTCGCCGAAGTTGTACGCAGGGTCTCCGAGATGAGCAATGCCAGGGTAGGTGAAGGTGACTGAGCGGCCGCCGCAGTTGGTGTCTCTGTGGGATTTCGACTTTTAGCCCCGAGAAGAATCGCATATGAGGAGGAGGAGGAGGAGGAGGAGGCGAAGACTTACTGGTAAAGAGTGCAAGTGGTTCCCTGGTCTGGGCCAGCGGAAGAGATGGAATCCTGAAAGGGAGCGACAAAGTTCACTGCGGACATATGTCAATACCATTTTTTTTATATCTCAGGGACGAATTTGAAACATACAGCAAGCGCCTGTCTGAATCTCGAAGTTGCGGCAGGTGCCGGCGAAACCTCCGTCCGTGCAGACGTAGATATGAGTTAAGGCCTGGGTGGTGAGAGTGCCATCTGAGACGGCCTCTTCGCGTGGAAGAGCGCCGGCACTCACGAGGCCGGCGAGGAGAGCGACTGTGGCGAGATTGAACTGCATGTTCGATAGGTTCTAGAAATGAAGGGCTTCGAGGAGTGTAGTATTGAGGTTCGATGTTATTGTGCTGTGATATTCGAGTTTGGAACCATCTCAAGGACGAGGATCGTCGGTGCTTTTTATAATCTATTCAGAGCAGTTACAGTTGCAGGGTACTAGCGCTCCCCTTAGGATTAAGAGGCTATTCATAGAACTATCAACATCCGTTGCGAAAAGCCGTCCGTGAAGCCATCACGACTCGGCCTTGGTGTAAGACGAAGTCAGGTATGTAGGACCATCTAGACATCGAACTACGAAGCTCCACCTAAGTAGGCTATTAGTCATATGAAGCCAAGAACAATTCAAAGCGCCAATGAGATTGAGGATGCAGTTGGGTTATGGTTAGCTGTGGGATGGACTTCATCCGCAGTCTTGTTGCTGTTCTATAGCGTCAGCAACAGAGGCCAAGGAAATCAATCTTGGCAACGCCAATAACGTGCTTTATTTCTGTTCCCTCGTAAGCCTTGGCGATGAAGCGAAGTCGAATAGACCTAATGCTCGACAGAAATCCTTAATCATCGTCACTCAATAGTCCCACTTTCAAGGCGATATGGGGCCAAGGTGAATAGGCTATTGTCAGCATTCCGACTACATGGGTTGAATTCTACTGGAATCTAGACTCGCGTGACACAGATAATGTATCATGGTCATTCAAGAACTATTTAGACGGCCATGATGCACCGCACGACAATGATAACTTCAGTATGACGTCTAGAAGAGAATAAATCAAAATAGAATAAGGGGTGGAACGAGGGAAACACGATTGGATGGAGCTTCGGTGTATAATGCTAAGCAAGGCTTATGGCCGAAATTTGATGATAAAATGGAAGACAAACGAGTGGTTTGCGGCACCGGCCTGAGCTCTCATTGCAGTTACAAGTCTTACATATGGCATGCTTAACCGAAATTTTAGGATTTTTACCTTGTGGCAACTTGTCTTACGCTAGATCTGAAGGCGGTCAATCGAAACGAGAGACTGCTGACTTAGAATGTGTAAGATTATGAAATTATGCCATGAATGTAGTATGACGCCGGCAGTGTTTCGATATTATCGAAACTAACATGTCAGCGTCGTAAAGGTGCCTTCATTGTTGTTACTGCTTCTATGATGGAGAGCATTTAGAAAGCGAGCTTAATTATGAGATGGAAAACGCCGAAGTAGATGGCTCAGATGAACGAACAGAGTTTGGAGGCAATCATCTGGTGGGTGAGATGGTGCTGTGATGCAAATCTCGGTTTAGACTGAAAGATGAATGTGTATGCTAGGGAGTCATCAACGGCGTTGATTTAAAGCTCGGCAGAATAAAAAAAAGTCAATACCTACCCCCATACCCAATAGATGAATAGGCTCCTGATAGAAAGTCCTGAGGTCGCCCCAAAAAATAGAAGGGGACGTGAAGATCGGCACGAAAACCGCACTTAGACCTATAGACCTAACAAGAACACGGAGAGTATTGGCTTCGGGACCAAAGGAGCCCGTCAAAAACTCAGACTGAATCGCAGAATCCTACTCATTATTTGACATGCCGTTTGAAATACCTGATTCATCACGCTCTAATCGAGCCGGAACTTCTCCAACGGATTCTAATAGTTTGCTGCGCAGCTCGTAAGACCCTTTCGCATTATTTCTAGCCGGAGCGCCGACGCCACAGAGTATCAGTGCTAAATTGCCATTTCCCCAACCTAATTCATATCTCGATCTTTGCTATTTCTAATAATAATGACGAAAATTATGAGACTAGTTACGAGAATGAAGGCGAGATAAACAAGCCAGAACCGAGCCACAATAGTAACTTTCTTGTGTCCATAGTTCCCCTATATAGACGTTCTCGTGTAGGCTGGGTTGGTTGACTTGGCATATTTTGTTGGTCAGACGACCTTTTACGATACGGTCTGCCCAAGAAGAGCCTTCCCCTTTATGCGATTTTACCTGGGTCGTAAAAGGGGAGGAAAATTAGTGACACTATAACGAGGATCCAGATCGTCTGAAAATAGGCCAAAAAACCTTTGTTAGCTTCCGAGCTAGTGTTGAATGTATATGTTTGGTTGGTTAGCAATGAACCCCTTTTTTGCACATTGGACCCTGGTATACTGCCGAAGGTGGTCAAGACATCGCCACCTACAAAGGAGTCACCTTGTTATTAAACATTGAAAAATAAGGCTTCAGCGCAGGTCATAAGCGTTTCCATCGGCTTGCTAAACCCGAGGCCAACCTTGTTTTAAGATGACTGCAACAAGCCGCATTTACATATCTCAGTGGTCAAGTAAGAATCTAAGGACGCATTGCTGCAAGTGACTGGTGATTGGAACGGCAATTGCTTATAACCCCGTATTATTAATTATATATTATAATAGTAGATGTAGAATTCATTGCTTCAGCTGCAAAACCTTCGATTGGTTAGGCTATTCGTTGATAATTAGGCAGCAAAGTCTTGTTGGTTGTCTGGAAGCTACTGCCCATAAACCTCTGGATATAGTCGAGGACACCAGTCCAGAGGACAAACCCGAAAATGTTGTTACGTAGCCATATTCCCCACGCCGTTTGCGGAGCCATAACTGTTGTGACAAATCGGGGCATCTGCCCCAATTCATTGACGAGCGGTCTCATGCGTTGTTCATAACCTTGAAGTCCGGCTGCAATATCAGCGCCATGCTCGCTGATCTCGCCAGCAAGAACATAAGCACCGGCCATCGCAAGGCTCGTACCTACGCCAGTGAAACCGCTGGCATATCCCGCATCGCCGACCATCACGAATCGCCCTTTGTGTAAATGAGGGGCCTTGACTTGGCAGACTTCGCTGGCATAGAGATCATCGGATTTCATCAACCCCTGAAGGATCTCTGTCTCCTTCCAACCAACATTTTCGTATCTCCGAGCAACGAATTGCTTGAGTGCTTCGTCTCCCTGCTTCACGGCGTCGCGGAATTGCACAATGGCGTCGCGCTCGCCGTTTGGGTAAGCCGACATCATGAAGACTCGATTACCTCCCGCATCAGGTGCGACACCAATCATGCGGCCACCTGGCGCGTTGTATCCTAACCCAATTCTCTTTCCGTGCAGTATGTCTTGCGACATGCAGTAATATGCCCCCAACAGTTAGTCGAGACTACGTGGTCCCGGACGCCGCATCCGAGGCCAATGGCGCGAGTCCGTGAAGTCGTCCCATCACAGGCCACGACTAAGTCATAATCCGACGAGCGCAATCCATTGGCGAATTCGACTGCGATGGGCCCGCCATCAGATGGTTGTTGCATTGCCGTGACTTGCTCACCAAACACATATTTGACGTTTTCGTTGTCCTTGGTCAAGTCGACAATGATCCTCGACAAGTCGCCTCGCAAGATCTCGTACTCTGAAACCAGGGTTTGTTGATCGGGATTCCCTGTAGGCTTTAGGGTCCCGTATGGCCTGCCATCGCCACGCACTATGCTTATGCCATCTATTTCGTACTTCTTGGCTCGTACGGCGGCCTCCATTCCTGGTATCTTTCGCATGACTTCGACACCAATCGTGCGTATGTCTATGTTCTGTCCACCCGTTCGAAGAGATGGGAACCGTTCGATGACCGTGACCTTTGCCCCTGCTTTGGCAAGCCAATATGCAGTCATTGGGCCAGCTATGGATGCACCAACGACCAGGACGTTCATTCTAGCCATGGTGTTCAAAGAATTTAGTCGTGGAGGGAGAATTGATTGATTAATTATATCATTTAATATGAGTGACTGTGATGAGGCAATAGACTTGTAATCTGCTCCTGTCTAGCGAGGACAGACCATTATATATATTAATCGGCTTCATAGACATTCTGATACTCTCAGCTCGTTCACCAATGTGGTTTCTCTAATGTTAGGTAATCTGACGATAGGAGAACCAATGATGCTGAAGCGGCCGTGGAGCGGGTTGCGTAGTGGGTCGCGGACTTTGTGCAAGCCCGAGAAGTCCATACCTACCTATTACCTAGTACCTATTCTCCCAAAAATTAAACCAAGGAATAACGCAATCACATCCAATAGTAGCCATATATACTCACTTTGCACTTTCATATATCGCATACGACCATAGGATCTGGAAAACGCGGGGTCCCGTCCGCTCCCCCATAGCTAAGCCAGATATCGCTGACTAAGCCACGCACTAGCCACTAAACCTAACCTACCTAGGTACACTGTAAGTGACGAACCCTCTCCAGCCGGATAGCGTTGCCCTTTTAAAAGGTACGCCAAAAAATAATGGTCACACATAGAAAAGCCTTGTAGCTATAATATCCAAAAGGCAAGAGCATGTCCAATTCTGACATGCTATCTAAAAGGCTAATCACTTCCGAAAGTCTTGCTGTTATGGTAACGTAAACCCTCACCGGGGCGCTAAGGTACTTAGGTATTAACAAAGTTAATACGGTATACTTTTTTTTTTTTCTCAGCTCACCGGCATATAAAAATATTGGAATGATCCGGCGCCCTCGTGTGGTTTACCAAGCGGCGAAAACACTTGTTCCGATCATCTACACACGCCCAATATGCCCAGCACTCTACACCCCGTTATCAGCTCTGGTGAGCTAAGCGACGAAGCAACGACTATCACGACCTTTTCCAACACCATGTCTTTCATACGCCACGTCATATGCCTGGCGGCGAGTCTACCCATCGCCTTCCTTAGCAAGCCGCCGGTCTTCAAGGCAATTGCTCTTCTATGCGCCTTGACTACCTTCGACTCTTTCCCTATCACGCCAAAAACGGCTCCAGTCATTTGCACGCTCAGCTTTGTGCTAAGTATTACGTTATACTACATAAATGGCGGTATTCCCCAAAATCAGGAAGACAACGACATATTCCGTGAGTCTCTCTCTCCTTCTCTGCCTATGTTGTTCTGCTAGATTTTAATTCATTGATAGCTCTACTCTTCATTCTTTCCTTCAGCAGCCAGAAATTGACTCCCGAGAAGAGCATGCAGACACAATGTCCGAAGAACATTTTCCTTCGTTGCGTAAAGAACAGTCTACTTTCACTAGTAAATTACTTCTATGCAATTATCGTTAGTGGCAACTCTATCACATCGGGGCTTAGGCTAGGGGCATGTTTTTTCGTCTTTCTTTGGCCTGGGTAGTTACGCCTTCTATAGCTCGTTATCAATCGTGGTGGAGACAGAGATACAACGTAAGTGTGTAATGATAGTTGCGTGACAGCCGATGGAGATGGAGGAAAGAACGATGTTTCAATTACATCACTGGATGTCTGCAACTTCTAGAAGATACCTAGTAGTTGTGAATAGTATATACGAGGAAGGGACTATGAATTGAGAGAATCGCCTAGTATAACATCGGTGAGAGAATCTGTGCCGTCGTTGTAATTCTTCTCCTTTCATCATTGGCTTCTCTCACCTAAGAAATTTTTATCGTTTATAAACTCTCGACATGTTCTATTGTCGCGTAGAAGTGGATACATATACCGTTCATACTCGCGGAGTATTAACGGCGTCGTTTTATTGCGTGAGATCTATTACCTTGCTAATCCAAAGCCCTCGAAGCGGCATTTAGTATGATTCCCCAATGTTCACCTCTTCTATCAGAACCAGAAAGCAACCTGATTACTAACCAGAAATTTACTGTAGTGGGCCTGGCAACCTGCGTGGCCAGCCGGCTCTTCAGCGGTTACGCATTTGAACCTACGCATGCGTTGGTATCATTTGTTGTCCCTTATGCTGCCGTGGGCCAGGCGACAATTTTCGACAACCCCAGCACCCTCGCCTTGGTCCAGCTGGGACCCCATCTGGTCTATTAATTATGCTTCCTTTACCGGAAGCACTCGGGGAGACGACCATCCTCTCAGTCTACTATCAACAGGCCACGACCCAATCGTCTCGAATACCTCCGACTTCGTTATTACGTGTCAGGATCTCAGTTAGGGGTATGCAATGATACTTGTTGTTGCCCAAGACTCTAACTAGGTATCTATCTGGGCTAGTCCCTGGCTATATGCACCTATGCTCTTTGTTGTAGGTGGCGATCGTAATCGTAACATTACGAATCAATGACCCCATCTGGCCTATTATGGTCCCTGCATCAGAAGCACTCAAGTCGAGAAACAATTTGCCGGCGTGGTATGATGAGGCGTTGAGTTGGCCGCCTCGAATAGCTTCGACACTGCCATTACGAAGCATCGAATGTCCCACCTGACCTATCATGGTCCGTTTCTGAGAGAAGCCTCAAGTCGATCTCTTCGAATTTCTTTGAAATTTCTGGTCACGGAATGAGCCGTGGCGGTAATCGTGCAGTAAGTGCTTAACTATAAAAGTATGCGGAGTCCTGCTACACTGGGAACAAGCAAGATGTGATAGCCCCAACGAGCGATTTCTCCATCACCGTTACCTTCCAGGGTCAACTGGCTTTCTTCGCTACTCCTGTCCTGTCACGGAACAGACCTGCAGCTCTATACCACAACACTACCAAAAGATAGAACGTTGTCAAGTCGGAGACTTGACCGCCTGCAGTTACTTATATACGTATTGTAACATGTGCATTTTCTACGGCACATGGAGTACACAACGATCCTTGATCCACGGTCGCAAATTTGTTCCTTGCAAAAAAGCTTTGCTATCTTCTAGTGTTTCCTGCAGTAGACACTACCACTCACTGGACATTACCCTCTGAATTTACATTCGGGTGATCTCTTTCACTATACTACTGGAAGACATGAGCCCGTGTTGCTTCCACACCAGGTCAACTCTGTTCCAGCATGTCATACTTCGAAGAAAAATCATCCAGATCAGGTGGACCGCACACTCTATCGCTCTGCTGGGCTACACACTATTTACAGCGTGGAACATATTACGGAGACGGGCTCGAGTTATTTTGGGCAGTGGATGAGACACTGAAGGCTATCGTCCTTATTGTAATGCGTTCTCCAAACAGCAACTATGAATCTGCGGGCATAGCCCTTGAGACGTTGTGTCGTCGAGGTTAGGATAGTCTTGGAGCACTCGCACATTGTTGGAAAAGTTGGTTTCCATTGAAATGATTATCTTCTATCGCATGCGGGAGTTCTTGAGCGAGGTCTTTATCAACACTTGGCACACAACGTTATGTTACAAAGTTACAGAATTCGAGGATATGAATGAGGTTCTGGTTCATGACGACCATGTAGGTCAAGATCAGCTCACTGCTGTAACATTGTCAGATTGTCCATCTTGAAAAGGAGGTTTACATAAATCCATAACCCTTTTGTAGACATATTTAAGCGAACAAGAGTCCTAGGAAGTATCTATTTTGAGGCTATTGCTATAGCAACACTAAATACGTGATACCTGCCGTACGATTTGGGGAAATTAAAGTACTCAAAACCAGCAAACATCATTCCGCGCGGGGTTCTGATCCCATTTTCGTTTCGTGTTGAAAGCATTCGGACTGACGGGAAAGGTTACAGTAGGGCTTGTGACTCGCGTTGTGATGAGACAGTCGTGATATTTCACCACAGAGATGCAATAAAACCTGTGGCTTTCAGCTCGTCTGGTCGTAGATGCTTCTGACACACTGGGCAAGAAAAGCACAACGCCTGATGGTGCTCATACTTGCGTGAGGAGCATATACAGCGATAGAGAGCGGCGGACCTAAGATAATAATTTATTCGCTTTTTTCACGGAGTATAGGTTGGCACAGAACGTATGATCCCCGGAGGTCAAAGAATTTAAAAGATAGTTGAATTATACTTCTAAGTAGGTACCTACTAAGTACTTAGGTAGTTATCGGAAATGTTGCCCTTATGAATTTTGGCATAGCCCACTGCCCACTGTATTTATAGCGGATCAAGCCACTGATTCCCCTATGGCTGTAGCGCTTATTCGCTATAAAATATAGAAGTTATTCGCACACTGACAGAATTCAGGCGCAGTTTATTTGCTACTGCGTGTGTTCATTGACCTTTTCGCCCCCTGGTGTCGCAACACTGAATTTCTGTCTCGCCGCAACGCCCTTCCTCAGCCACTTTGTCCACGATCTACTATTAATGCATACAAAAATGTTGCTGCCTTTCTACCGTACACTAGCAGCTCTACAGTGCCACTTGCTCATTTGTCTTGACTTTTCCCTACTAGCCTCTTCGACCTGATTTATGTTTCGTGCGAACGACAGAGGACGGAGAGGGACGGAGCTATGATGGTGACAGATGATTATCGGTACTGGATATGTCAGATACTATGATAAAATAGAGATTTGATAAGGCGAACTTTTATGAATCCAATGCGATTCGCCTGCTCACGGAAGCATTGGCGGCAAAGATCAAGGCATACTTGCGAATAAGGCCGGCGTGAGTGCAAATCCGGCTGCGAGTATTAGATGCTGCAGAACAGCAATTCGAGATAGGGGGCTTACCATTGACGCGAGCCTTGCCATAGCCATGAGGCCGGCTTGCCATACTGAGTCGTGCGACATGGTGGGGATCTTCTTGAGTTGGTCTGCTGAACGTGCGCGATAGTGACGTAGTTGCGATTTCGGAGCTTGGCGGAGGGCAACTTGAAACGGTGGTCGCGATAAATGGTATACTGGGGGAGAAGATAACGATAGGAGCTAGCCCTCCATGTGTGCTGAGTCAGCAGGCGCTCGGGCCCCCATAACCATTTAACTATAGGTACTACGGAGTACATGTGTGTGTATAGGTTAAAGGCAAGTCTCGACGGGCAATGAACAGAAAGAGCCCGGTCCACATACTATAAGTTCATCAAAGTTAGTGACATTAAATAGAATATGATTTTGAAATGAAAGTTAGGAACGACTAAAAGATTGCCACAAAGCAACGTTGTTGCGCTTCGAAGAATACTCATAGATCATAGATGATATTCGCCAGCCGGCGACTGATTGACTGGCCGAAGTTAAAAATATCGAACGCCCATAAGATCTTTGTATCGCATCAAGATTTGCTACTCTGCGAAAGGCCCGTCCACCCAAGTGTTGTATGAGAACAGAGCGACCGGCAGGGATTCTCAAATTTGGGCATCAAAGGTATATAACACATGAAAAGTGAAAGCTCTCAACAATTCACATTGTCGGTTAGCTCAGTTGGTTAGAGCGTCGTACTAATACATTGAAAATGTATCAAGTAATGCGAAGGTCATGGGTTCGACCCCATACTGACCAGATACCAATGTTCTAGTAACCTTGTGAGAAAGTTACATCTTTTTTTTTCACGTCTCTATTCTTAATGCGAGCTAGTTGTCTATCAACCTAGCCAGGAGGCTGGCTGGCTCACTTGCTATTAATAAGTATAATTGGGTTGGCTAGTGGCTATGTGGGTTGGCCGTCCAAGACTGTATTGTATGTACATGAATGAGGTGGTTTACAACTGTAATGCTAAATGTGTTGTTGTAACAATAAAGATTTAACTCAACGTCGAATGTCACTCAGACGTCTTAGGATGGATGGTATAATGTTTAGAGGTTTCGTAGGGCGAATGAACTACCACGATAGTATCGTCTAACTTGGAAGTTGGATTCTTCAAATCCCACCTTGTACATAATGAAACTAGACTCTGTCAAGACCATCATCGCCTTATTCCCGCCCAAATTTTAGTTACAAGCCGCTCACTTTCCGCCCAAAGCCGTTTCGAACTTTTTGATTTCATTCTTAGCCTTTGTTGTGTATTCACTAGATATTGCCGCTGAGCTTTTGCCCCTTTTGCCGCGCTGGAGATTCTCTCGGTGATGGTTGCATCGGCATTGATGTAGTGGTGGAGCATGTACGATTGTTTATGTTCCCATCTTTTCCCATGAAGATTAGCCAAAGTACGATTATTGTCACAAATAGGGATGCCTTACGTGTTGCTGTCAGCATAAGATTGCTTGGCACTGCCTTGTTGAGATGAAGAGACATGATCGTGATATTATGGTGTCTGATGGTGATGACTGGTAGTGGTTGGGTCTAGCTATAATATCGAAGGAGTGCTAGCAAATATTCGTTGATGATAGAGATTCCTAAAACATATATTTGTCGCAGATGTCGTCGCATTTACAGATTTTATATTCTGCGACATATTGGCCTCTGAGTGGAATTATCTCTATTTCTGCTTTACGCCTGACTAGAGCCAAAGTCTGTGTGAACTACGCTGTGTTCTATTACACGTATGTCATTTATCCAAAATCTGTGGCCATCTTTGACCAATTTCTGCCTGTCCAGCTTGCCTTTCGGGTTTGTCGACTAATAAAAGCTATGTGTACTGAATAGGAGTTGTACGTCGTAATCCGCCGCGGATGTTGCGAATACGAATTCGGTTTTAGGCTAGTTTACGCATTCCTTTTATGGGGCGCCTGTTCATCTTATTGTAAATATGCATGGCTGCATCTCTGAACGAATCAAGATGGCTGACAAATCTGCCCAGAGCGCCCAATGCACATCATGCGCGACAAAATCCTGTCCGGCAAGGCAAAGTCCCACCCTGCCCGGACAAAATCTGGTGCCGCGACCCAGAAACAAAACCTGAGTTTTCTAGGCAACCGGGAACACATCGGTGGTCTCGCAGCCTCACTCTTCATATAATGAGAGAAGACTGAGACTAAGCGATGGCGTCCCTCATTTGAAGGAAATTCTGCCGTGTCCATCGAACTTGTCTCCTGCAAGTATTGATCGTTTTATTCATACACTTTAAACTTTAACAACGAGGTTTCACTCCTTCTTGCTATCTCATCAATCGCTAAGTAGTTTTTAATGGCAACTCTACCTCCATCATCCAAGATTGAGGAGGGAGAATGGAATCGCCATAGAAAGCGCATCGTATCTCTCTATCTCGGCACGGATCATGAAGAAGGCGATAGCAATGAGGTAAGCGAAAGTCAGCCCAAAGGCAAGACTCTGGATGAGGTCGCCGAGTCAATGAGGGGTTATGGATTCCATGCTAGGTAAATATTCCGAACGTGCAACGGATGAACTTTTGTAGAGCTAATAGTCGCGCTTATAGTGTGTCTCAATTTGAAGCTCGGTTGAATGCATGGAATGCTCGCAAGAACCTCAAACCTGAAGAGTGGGAACAAATTCATGAGGAACTCGACATGTTGCCCTAGACACAAAGAGTCGAGTACTCATAAGTGGTCGTGTTGTTGCAGACTCTAAGATTAAGCGCGCTCGGCGATATCGCAAGCAGAAATTTCGGGCCTCCAATAGTGCGCCCACAGACCGCTCATCGAATGTCTCTGCTCTCTCACACTATGTTCGCATCGAGGTCCAAGAACAAGACGGAAGATGGGTTCGAATTTCAAACGTAAACACTGCACCTACCCCAGGAATTCCGCAACCTCTACGTGATGTTCTTGTCGAAGGTGCTTACGGCACCGAATTATCTGTCTTCAGTCCTATTTCAGCGACATTGATTAGACCAACTTCGACGGTCAGCGCTAGTCATTGTTCACTGGACATTGGTGCGTCTTTATACGGATCGATTCAGGAATATCGACTGGAGCACCCGACCTGGGTGGCCTCTCTTCCCTCAAGACGTGTCATTAGTGCTATGCGTGAGTACGGATCAACGGTCCCAGTCCTACTGGAAACAGGGCGCACCATCGATTTATATTTACTGACATGATCGATACAAATCTACAATCCCCAAACGTTTCAATTATTTATCAAGATTCCCGACATCAAAATGAGCGAAACCGGCGTATCATGACGCCAGCTGATGTCCATAGAGCCAAATGTGGACAATTCCTGCTCTCGTCTATCATGAATGGTATGTGCGAACCACACCTGATACCTGCAGAAGTGCTGGACGGTTTGTTTGAGCCTAGCGGCGTGGTAAATTCATTGTTACTATACTGTTGTGAGAACGCACCATATTTATTCGCAACGCTCGTCAACTCTGCTAGAAGCCTTGATACTTCAGGGGAAACGTGACGGCATTGCACGGCTCATTGAAAAAGGTCTCGTCCATGCCAATGACACAGTAATCTTTTCTGCGACCGGCCGGCTCACCCCACTGGAAGCTGCAGTGAAGGACCAAAGCAAAGCGTCGGTGGAACTTCTTCTTTCGTATGGAGGGGACCCTAACAAATCTTATGGTGACTGTCATGATGATTATGGTTCTGTTGGTGGTGGTGGGCCATGGGATATATCACGTACAAGAGCCATTGGTCCGTCATCAAAAGTCACCTGCAACCACCCTTGATATACTTCACAAGTTATCTGAGGCAGGAGCCGAAGTTCGCCCAGACATGAATATTGCCTTTGACCTGCTAGACGAGGCAAGCATATCTTTCATTATGCTCCGAATTAACTCATCTCAACATGAAGAATACTTCGCAAAACTGTTTTGGAAGAAAATCCACCATGGCAAAGATGTTCATGCGGCCAGCTTAGTCAACCGTGCTACGTCTGACTGTCTGGAGCGACATAACGGCCGATGTATATCACGTCATCAGGAAGAGGTGGACATTTCTTTACTAGGGGCAGCTTGGGCAGGCCGTTCAAAAACATTCTTAGCCATATTCCCCCATTCCAACCATACATCGTCTGATCTCAACGAGCGACTCTTGAGCGCTGCAATTTGGGGCGGCCGGTCAGTCATCATCAACTTTGTTATGCGAAGACGACCCAATACCAATTCTTCCCCATGCACTCCCATACCCTTGCGTTCTCTCCCAACTCTACGGTCCTATATAGGCTTATTTGGGCCCGTCGAACGAGCACAGTGTCCACTGGCACAATCGATATTAGCTAGAAACACTCACTTTGTTGAGTATTTCGCAAATGCAGGCATTTTTGAGTCACTACACAGAGATGGCCGGTTTCAAGTCGTGCTTGAGGCGGCGGCCGAGATCGGGGATGTGGATCTTGTGGCCCGCCTGTTAAATGCGTGCCCAGATCTGGAATCCCAAGACATGAGCCAGGCCCTATTCCAGGCTATCAACAAAGGCCATGAAACCGTGGCGCTGTTACTCATAGAAGAAGGTGCCTCTGCTTATAGGGATCGTCAAAAATTTTTCAGCACAATCTCCAATGAATGATATTTGTGGCGATGCAAACCAATAATAAAACGATTACTCAGAAACTGCTTGAAATTGGAGAGACAGGGATCCAACACTCGACCTCATTGCAAAGCCTCTGGTGTTTGATGGACCCAGATATAACGGAGAAATATTTGTCATCCTTTCACTGTGGTTTTCGCTATGAAATAGCGGCTGCACTGAGCGCTTCTGATTTTGACCCAACAATCCGTAAGGGTAGCCGCAAATCAACTGACCACAATTGGCCGATAATGCCAGCACTCGAGAAGATGTGTGATTCAATGTTAGAATCTAAGCTCGCAACTGTGCAACTATTAACAGCATGCCTTGCGGCTGCTGTATCTCAAAACAATTTCACTCTGGCTCAAGAACTTATCCAAAGGGGAGCAAATGCATCAGATGGAACGGTTTTAACATGCGCCATGCGCTGGGGCACAACAAACCTTTTTCAACTTCTCCTACACACTCAGAAACACCAGAAACCCGTAGTAACGAAAGGGTTGCGAACTGAGGTGCTCAAAGAAGCCATCAAACAGGGGCCTGATAAGAGTGATTTTGTGTATCAATTAATTGAATCTGGATTAGTTGATATATTTGATACAGGATATGTTCCTCGTGAAAAATTACATAAAATTAATTACGACATCCTGACGCCCTTGGGTGTAGCGATAAGTGTTGCTAAGACCGATTCTTGCCAGAAATTCAGCTACGATGTGACTAAGTTACTTCTTGATCACGGTTGTGATCCCAATACCATCGTAAGATTTTCGAATAACGAAACCCTCTCCCAAAACCAGACCGCCATGCTCGAAGCTATCGACGTTGGGAGTCAAGAACTCGTTAGGCTCCTGATTCAACACAGTGCCGACATCAATCCTGAATTACGCTATCTTGTCAGACGTAACCCCCTTCAAAAGGCAGCCGAGAAGGGGAATCTCGCAATCGTTCGATTTCTGCTTCAGCATGGTGCAGACGTCAACGCCAAACCAGCTATCGCTATGGGCGGGACAGCATTACAGTTTGCGGCTATTTCAGGCAACTGTGACGTGGCAAGTGAGCTTTTGAGCCATGGTGCATTCTTATATATGCCACCGCCCAAAATTGGAGGCCGGTGGCCTATAGAAGGAGCAGCCGAACATGGCCGGATTGAAATGATCCAGTTCCTGTGGAAAGCGAAGGAGGCGACGCTTTTTCTTGGTGAAGGTCACAATGGGTTCGAAGAAAAAACTACCGAAAAGCTATGAGGCTAGCAAGAGACAACCACCATTATACTTGTGTCGAATTAGTCGCACAGCTAGCAAAACTACCCCTCGAAGCTACGGATATACCGCCGGTGATTTCTCCTATCTACATCGACTGGCCACCATCTGAGCGACCCGTCGATTGAGTGTAGCCTCATGAAAATTTCGTATTGATTCCTATTGTCATCCTATGTGTCAACTTGCTGCTGATGAGAAATGTAGTCGGAATTTCCTTTCAATGGCGGGGATGGGCTACGTTCAAAATTGTTTGCTTATTTAGTATCTGGTAATGTCATTTCACTAAAGCATTAAAGGCTCAATAGCGAGTGGCCTATGTTACCCATTGTGATATGGCTTCCTCATAATTTCTACCCGCCTTAGCTTTACCAAGGACCAGCTGAAATACACGAAACCCTCGAGTATTGAGAGTATTTTACTTTATTCGCTTAGTAGAGTCCACGCATCTCGCAGATAGTGATGGCAACGGCTTAGTCAACCCCTGCGGTATCGGCGATCCGAAAGACATACTTGATGGCATTTGCTTTGCCGTCTTTTAGGTTTTCTAATGCAAGCTGGACACCTCCGAGACCACCCGAAACTACCTCCTGAGGCTGCGGCTTAAACCAGCCTTCCTAATGATACACTAGAGTGAGCACGTTCGCTTGCTGTAGGAAGAGACTAGATTCTTGGGAATGTGCAGCAACAGAAGATGATTACTGAGGTAATGCTGACACGTAACGAAATGGTAGTAAAAGACTCTGATAACTAACCTGTAAACCACGGGCGAAATAGCGGAAATAGACGTAGCCAAAATCCTTGGCATCTTGGTGAACTGATCCCACACGTGTGCGGGAATTCTCGACGTGCGATGGTACTTCGCTCGCCTCCACATCCTGAACGAAGTTGATCTTGGCTCTATCTGCAAGCGCATTGAAGAGATTGACGTAGCTCCAGGGCTTGGACACGGCATCCAGCGCGTACAGGAGGGGCTTACCGTTAGCTGCTTTACGCAAGCCCTCCACGACGGCATCGTCTCCATCACGGTAATCTATGATGACGTCTCCTTTGCTGCGGTCGACGAGCGTTTCGACGTGTGCGATCGAACGGCCCGCGACGCATATTAACGGATGGATGTTGCTACGCTGCGCAAGTTGTACGGCGTAGGCACCAACAGCAGATGCTGCGCCGTATACAATAAGCGGAATAGGTTCAGTAGCCGGTAGCCAGGGCTGGGGCAATCTTAGATGACTGTACAGGGCCAGGGCCGATGTCATGGCAGCCAAAGGGACGGCAGCAGCCTCTAGCATAATCCATCAGTACAAAAACACCCCTCGAGGAAACACGCTTTCCTTTCCTCTTTCTTACCTTCATACGTGGTCTTCTCGGGGATGTGGAATGTTGTGTACTGCCAGGCCACTGCATACTCGGCGTAAGAACCGCCTGGCTTCATCATCTCATGGAAAGCCGCCACTCTATCGCCAACCTTGAACTCAAAAACGTCTTCTCCTACCTCGTAGATAATACCGGCAATATCATCGCCAGCGTTCACTGTGCAATCAAACCACATGGGGACCTTCCAGTCCTTAGGGTTAGAACCGCTGACAATGACTTTGATCACAACTTGGCCAGCGCCTGCGTTAGGGATCGGGACATCATGGATTTGGACCTTGGGACCTGAATCTTGTTAGCTTGTTCTACCGCTCTCCATCATTGCGATTGTATGAATGTGGCGGGATACCTTCACTGACAAGGGCTTCTTTCATAGTGACCCCCTTAGCGACTTGCTGACTACCTTTATACAACAGTTATGCCAAAAATGTAGAACAAAAAATAAAAAAAAAGACTAATTATTGAATATTGCTTAGATTTCTCTTAAAATGAGGCCGAGATTTTCAGCGATGCTATGAAAGGGCGGAGAATTATTTCTCTATTCATTCTTCGTAGTACCGATGTTCGATAACTAAAAGGAATAATCAAAATGAGCTCACATGATGCTATGCCATCATATTAAGCTTTTCATGCACGATGCGCAGCTCAAACATGGTTGTCGCTTACTAAAATTCCTTGCTGGCGCGGGAGATCGTTTCTCCTCATGGTGATTAATTGCCTATACCCCGTGGCGTTTAGATATTAGTGGGTTGAATGATTCCAGTACGGCATCGTGCAAAATGTAGTCCTTCCATCGCCCTGTTACTGTTCTCATTGGACATATCAATAATGTATTTTATTCAACAAGAATGCTATTATCCCATTCCCATATACACTCCAAACAAAGACTGCCTACCTGTTGATTCTTCCTCGTTTAAATACAAAATCATTATCGGAAAACTCCGGTGCTATACTCATCTCATGGCTTAAAACCTAGAGCTTATTAAGAAAACAGGCTTACGGTAGTAGAACGAAAGCCACATCTTGGTTCGAAGGAAACGTATATAGCTATAATATAAACCCCCGTTCTCTTATCCTTGAATTGCTTAGGTGACTGATTCCCCCCTTATCGAGTGATCGTTATACTTGGAAACCTACAAAAGACGTCGTCTACAAGCAAATAGAACGTGTATCACCGGTCTTGGTCTTGAATAGGGAGCAACCCGAATCGGTAGACACTATAGTAGTCTCCATGTTGCGAGTCAAGGGTGTATGGGTCCATGACCGAACAAACATTTCAAATCTATCAAGCCAATTTTGAGCTTCTGCTTTCCTAATATCGGCTTTGTATAGTACTGTGTCGCAAGAGAAGACGATTGTTCGCTCGTCCAAAAAAAAAGCGAGTGGTGAGACGGCTGCATTTGGACGGTCACGTGTATAGAAGGTGTTGATCAATTGACCGGTTTTAGTCGAATAGATCGCAGCTCCTGGCGCGGGTCGACTATCACCCCAGCCCGTGCCAGCGACAATGTACGAACCATCCGGGGAAATTAAAGTACCACGGGCCGACCAGATACGATTTCCTGTGGTGTCGACTTGCACCAATTTGGTAAATACCCATTCCGATTGGTGTGCATGATCCAACGAAAGAGATCGGGGCTGTTGTTGCCACTTCTGTGTTTCCTCGCGTGATTTAGCTTCTAGTTGAGCAAACTTGGATTCGTACAACTGCTGCATTGTTGCTTGAAGTCTCTCTTGGCGGCCCATGACCTGTCCAGCGATGGCTATTAGTGAGTGTCTAATGAGTTACAAATGGCCAAGATGATTTAGCCTCTCGAACTCACTTCTTGCAAGGCTCTCCTATGATCGAGCTTGAGATCCCTCATGATCTCAGCTAGTTCTTCATCTTTTTCTCGGATTGCTTTTTGGAGTTTAGACTCTACATCCCGGATCTCTTGTTTCAGTGTCCTATTCTGTTCGGCGAGCATTCCTTCTACATCTTTCCCTGCTTTTGTTTTATCGAGGGGTTTTTTGTTATTAACCATTTCGTCCTGTATGTCGAGAACGATTTTAGAGTCACTCTTCAAGAATGTCTCTATGAGAGCAAATGCGGACTGCTGGGTATTGTTGTGCCGAAGAACACGGCTTCCCTGAACATATCTGTATTAGTATCTCGAAATAGACAATACTAGAGAGGGAATGATGAGATGAGCGCCTTGAATCTCCGTACGCAGATGCACCGTCGGCAACATAAGGGTTATCAACCGTACATATATTGAAGTAAAGCCATCATTCAATAGGACTGGAAATGGAACTCTCTTACTTTTGCCACCATACCACCCCAAACTTAGTAGTGTTTTTAAGTTCTGCCTCTCGGTCTTCCGCAACTCTGGGTTCTTCGATATCCCACATTGTCGTTACTAGCACAACTTTGCTCAGGGCTGCATCGCCACACAGAGATCTGAAAAGGAGAATGTTCTTCAGTGCAGACCCTTGCATTCGTGTTTGGTTGATTCTATGTAGATACAGTATGCTTGAGAGCCTGAAGCCGCTAGAGTAGGTTGCTGTAAGCCACGCAGCCAAGTTTCGAAGGACTTCGGTATCACTTCTGTTGGAGTCGTCGAAGCCCGGTGTATCAACGAGAAAGACACGGCCAGCCGGGAGTTTCGGATGCTCAAATGTATAAGTCTGGACACTCTGTGTGCCTGTGTGCGTCTTGTCAAATTTGCACTAGTAACTGGATTCAGTACGTACATGACTTGAGGTTGTGCCCAATCTCAACGTCCTTGCCTGTACAATGCCTGATCAGGGAGCTTTTGCCAGAGCCCGTCATCCCCATCAATGCAATTACGATATCACTATCCCTAGAGATGAGCGTCAGCCGGATAAGACTTCAACAAGCGCAGAAGGACAACTACTTGGGAGGATTTCCATCGGAAAACATTGCAGGCGATTTTGGTGTCATCGCGCTTTGAGTCTGTGATCAAACAAGCGAAATGCGACTTCCAATGCCAATACTGGCTATTATCGAGACTGAAAATTGATTACTAGACAGAACAGGTAAGGGCAATCGCCTTGGTGAAGTCCTGGGTTCGCAATGCTTGCATTCTAGCAAAGAAGTTCCTTCGTCAAACCACGAGTCGTCAGATTTATAGATGCTACTCTGGGTGCGGGGTCTGGAGATGTCGTATTGAATTCGCTCCCAGCTCGTTCATTACCGTTACTGATTGGGGGCATTCCCGCTGATATCAGGGGCACGCATTCCATTCGGCTCCAAGCTCCCGGCATTTAAGCATGACTCTTCCCGCCGTCTCGCCACGCTCTCCAACCATTTCTCTCGTCGCATAGACTACGTATCGTTGCGCTACTGATCTGTGCTTCAGGGTTGTAGCTATGGCAAGTATCCTTGAGGTCAAAGCTGCGAAATTTTGGGCCTTCGACCTCACAGCGCATTCGGAGCCCATTGCTGATTTTAACCACTGCAGACCGGACCTTACACGGTGGCTGGAGGTCCAAGCAGCGGAGAGCGTTCTGAATGTACCAGGCTTGGGCCCTGTGAGAGAGGCGCGGATGATATGAATAGGTGCAGTGTAGAAAGGCAACGAGGCTGACATGCCAGGTGGTCTCGATGAGAATGCTCTCCTAGAACTTCTCGAGGTCGGGGCATATCACCCAGGCGTCGTGCAAGGCTCGTCCTTCCGCGCCGAAATCAGTGGACCGGCACGCCAAGGCCTGTCTAGCAAAAGAAACTGCTGTGTTTACACACATATACTGTAGCGACATGCAACATGGGAGCAGTCTACAGTAAAAGCGTCAAGAAACTGATTTCCAATGGAGCTTAGCGCGTTACTTGTACAATTTGTTAGGGTAATCCATATATTACAATAGGCCATAAGATTCAGAAAACGCGGGGTCCTGCCCTGGCCTCTCCTCCGTTAGGTAGCTAAGCCAAGCTTATCAAACCTACGCAAATAGTCATACCTAACGGACTTACATATATATTTGTGGTTATATGAGCCTAATGGCTGATTGTCAGCGTCATCTGTTAAGATACATTCATATAAGGGTAGCGAAGCTGCAGGTTGCGGCGCCTGATTTAAGCGATAAAAATGAGTAGTATTAGCACTTTTCCTTTCTAGAACCAATCGTCGTGTCGCTTCACCTGTAATGGAAACACGTTTCTTACTCAATCAGCACTCAACCGTTGCTATAGTACATCATTATTGAAGGAGGTGAGTTGAGGTACAATCAAGTGTCTGACTATGTAAACTTGTTAATACAAGAAATAGGACCCTATTACAGCGGACCCAGATCAATGCATTTCAGCAAACTACGTCGCGTTATCGTATACTTAGAATTCATCTAACTACAATAGGAATGATTAGGGATACCGAATGAATAAATAGCAAGAAAGAAAGAACAAAAGCTTTCCCTTCTCCAGTTCGAGATTGCGTCTTTCAGCACATTGCAGAATACATGCAAACTCAAAAAACCTTGCAGTGCATATGAACTAAGCGAACACCCCGTCGCATTACTTAGCCGACACTTGGCGTTTAGTCGAGACTTGGAAAGGGGAAATTTGTAATCCGGGATACTTCGATTTAAGTACTATGTATCTCACGTGATATTCCCAGGGGGTTTCCCCCTGGACCACTAGGAGCTTCGCACCTTAGTAATTAATTGTTTATATAAACGCTATAAGTATTCGTATTACAATATAGTGCCCATTAGTAACTAGGGACCTAACCTCTTATGTTTACTATTGCAGGACGCAAGCTATATCGTTAATTTAGTGCGAATAACGTTGTAGTTAATGCCTTGATTTAGAGTTTGGCCAATTAAAGGCTTGCAGAGTCCCCTCTGACCAATCAAAAACCTTTAAAATCGATTTAAAGTTTCGAGGATCACAGCTTAACTTCCTAAGCTCAGACTTCCCTCACACTTAATTGTAGTTGCCAATACTCCGTATGTATTCAAGAAAGCAAAGCATTCCAATTAGTATGTTGGTCCCGTAAGGCGCACATTACGTACCTAAGAGGGGTGCGCACCTGAGGCAACTCCTTTTTAATCATGGCCTTGCCAGGAGATTAGACTTGGAATTGCCAGCGGTATTGAACACGGGATTTAGTAATAAGATATCAAGGGTCTCGGTACATGCGGATACAGATCAGCAGTCCTAGAGTTAAAGATAGGTTAGGTAACATTGCCATCCCTACCTCGTGTTCTTGAGCCCCTAGTCTAGACAGAGACAAGTTGACAGGGTTCGCGATGCCGACAGGCGACATCACCTTACACTATACCTTCGAATCCCTGGTGAACGGTTCAGGCAGCAGAAAACCTCATTGACGCGGCGCATCCGAACTGCCCTTATATAATAAGAAGCACACAGCTCCTTGATCGTCTGTAGTTCTCTCTCTATCCCGTTTTCTACTCTATCCCTCTTTTTATCACCCAGTAACGTTAAAAATCACAAGCGCAAAGCCTTCAAGATGCATTTTTCAACTTTAATCGCTACTTCTGCCGCCGCCCTCGCCGCAGGGGCCAGCGCCCAAGTACAAAACCCGAACGCCACGATAGCGCACGTCCAGCTCTACGGCGACTCGGGATGTACCAATGCGACCAATAGTAACACGCAAACCGCCCTGTTCGGTGGCATCGGCCTCTGCTATTATTTGCACTTCTACCCCGCCCCGCGGATACTGTGGCGATTAAGATTGACTACACTGATGTTGGCACTCAATACAATTGCGCCTGTATGTTGTATCTACTCATACTCCCAAACTGCCTTTTTCATTTCCGTCTCCCAACCCCTCCCCTTCGTTTCCCTTCTCCAATTTTTGAAAAAAGGAAAAGAAATCAGGTCTGATCTAATACCATCAAAATGAACAGTCTTCGCATTCACAGACGGCGGTTGCCGAGAAAACCCCACTGCTATCGATAATGCCGACTCCGGCGTTTGTCGAAGTGTCTCGGACGTATCGAACGACCAATCTGCGATTTGGCAGTCGGGCGCACTTATCTGCGCTTATAATCCGATAGATGCCAATCGAGACCAGTGGCAGACCTGCTAAGCCCGTTCGTTGGGCATGGTCTGCTATAAGTCACACGGAAGAGAGAGGAACCCTGCCCGATGACGCTGGGTCACGATAGCTACCTAGGTAGCTTGGCCATCACGTTTGCTCGTCGATGCTACTGTACTAGATGACGTTTTATGTGGCAAGGACCTAGTAGAAGGGCTTGTTAATAGCTCTATTCCAACTAATTCTAATAATTAGCTATAGCGTTAGAATACCTCTTACTCTCTAGGTTTCCCTAGGAAGGCTCAAGACCTAACTAGCCTATATACGCAAAATAATTCCTAATACCCCACACAGACTCCGTGAAGTCATATAGCCGTAGTCTATATATCTCAGTAATCTCTCAGTTTTCAGCGAATAACTAAGACTACAAGCCTCAAATAGTACGAATAGCCGAGGGCTATATCCATAGGCAAGATCAGTATAACATTTTACTTCATCAGACATGAAGTATTTTGTAAGTGTTGTATGATTTACAACGACCATAGAGCGCGGGGTAATTCCTGGAAACCTCTTGCAGCCAAGGCTTTAAAATAGGTAATAGTCCGGCGTGAGGCTTCATTGGTAGACATGATGTTGAAATTTTCAACTCCCTAGCAGCTACGCTCGCCAGGCCAAATGGAAACTACGAGCCAAATATATTGTCGCTTCGATTGCCATGTCCCGCGCATACATTCTAGCTACCGTTGTCACCAAGCCACCAAGCCGCAGAGCCACGGATGCAGAGAGTATCTGTATATAGCCAAGCTACGTCTACGGAGGTGGTTTTAGAGGCCTTCGCGCAACAACAACAAGTATAGATGACCTACCCATATATTGCCAGGTCCCTGACAACCGGTAATACATCAGCGATATCTCCGCCACGATAGCTAAGTCTCGATCTCGATATCATTTCCAATTCTTACATGGTACTGTTAAAGTAGCTGCCATAGTATCAAAACCATGTGATCGTCAAGCCATGGTCTTCATGCGAAAACATGTCACCTTGGACTTTCTAAAGTTATAAAATCGAGCGGCTAATCGATCACTGCGAGCCTTTTCTAGATATCCCCGCGCGCCATAAGGCACTGGCTTTTGAAATATTGACTTGCTCGAGTTATCCATTCTTTGAATTGAATAACATTGGACTACGCAACTGCCAGTGACAATTAAGGCTTAAAATTAACCGTTACTATTTGTCTTCTTTACTATACTTTGCGCTACAGATACTTTGATTAATATTGACGGGTCGAATTATATTTACTTTCCTCCAGCTAAAAGAATATTATGTAAAGTATTTGTCACACGGACCAGCCGCAGGACACTGACACAAGAGTCACACTGAGTCCTGGGGAGTTCTGGGGCCGATTGTACTTCGATCATTGTCGTAGGCTGAGACATGAACATGGTGGTAGAATAGCATTCGTCAGAATAGCCTCGACCCCTTTCGAGGACTCATACACTCGAGGCCTGTGAAGAAAAAAACGTTCTAGAATTCATGCACAATTAAAACTATAAGTAAAAATTATATTTAAGTTAGGTATAATATACTAGAGCACCTAAAACCCCTAAAATAATTATTAGTGAAATTAAACTTTAATTTCTAAGCATTTAAACACAAGCCCTTATTATAATATTGGTGTTTATAGCGTTTTTCTAAGAATACAACTTATAATCTTATTTCGATTATTTAAACCAAGTAGCGACTATTGTAACAACAATATTAATTAATCATCATGTCTAAGCTTCGTAGGGAAAGGGTTACGTGAACATTTCTGCCCAGTGGAGCAAACGTAGTGTAAGGGCTGTAATTTCGGATGCGAAACCCTCCAATTCTGGAGACAGATATTATGAAACTTCGCCCCACGTAGTACGGGTAAATCTTATACAGGTCTTTCAAATCATGATCCTACTAATCGCGCAACGCACATACTCTCTACAGATGAAACGCTACTAGTTCGCGCAAAAGCGTTCAAATCCATTGTGCATAAGTAAAACCCAAATGATTTTCTAAATTTGACTCAGGCTATGATTTCCCGAAAAGGGCACTTTGCAGGCTTCTTCTGTAGAACAGCATCACCACGTGGCTCCCTAGCCTTCGGCTATGACTACAGTCTAGCTCTAACCGACTATTTCCCTGATTGGAGACTGGGGGCCGGGATTAGGCGGTATTGGCACATTAGGCTCATCTCAAATGGCTAATGTCGATGAAGATCGGGATAAGATGTTCAGCGAGGGGTGGTGGGGTCCGCGCAGGGCTTCGGGACAGGCCCGGATCGGAGCCAGCTGCGGAGATGCGGCTGACAGGCGTGGCATATCCAATTGAATGGAGGAAAGTATGTTCACGTCAGAAAACATTATAATTGAATTACACGAATATTATTCTAAGCCCTTGTTATGTATTATCTCTTTAATCGCGTAGCCTAACAAGGGCAGCCCTATCCTCTTACCAAGGAGCTCCGGGCCGAAATTTGTATAGCTCACACTACTGCTGGCTTGTAACTACACGAGGAAGAAAGCCGTGAACTACTCTAGAACGCTAGAAATACTAGCACATATGTACGGGCCGTAGGCCCGTGTCTATATCCTCCGGTGTCCGGAGGTTACCATTCCGTCAGCTATGCCAAAATGTATGTGATAAGTCGAAACAGCGACTCGCTAATCTACGTAGTTCGATCAAGGAATACCCGTTCATTTAAGCGGCTGGCTAGCCTTGGGTGGATCAGTGTTAGTCAGTCTCCCGGCTTGGTTAAGACCGGTTAGCTTGTATCGAATCGCCTAGGCAATTTCGATAATAGTAGAATTTACCTATGATCTCCGTACATCTCGCCTTATACTAGTGTTGTGATCTCGTGAATATCGAAACGGATCTTGTAAGTTGCACGTGATTCTACAAACCTACCTTCTCATGGGGAAAGTTGGAATGTTCTTTGATCTCTTATACTTATCGTCATGGATACGGTTCTAGTAAGGGTCAACGGCTTTTCAGGCAATTCGGTATAGGAAATGAAGCTGTACATTGGACGCTTAGTTGGCTTTCTTAAATCTTATAACTCCAAGTCTCCCTTTTAAGCACACTATTATTGGACAATAAAGTTTGCAGATAGTGTACAGATGAACCATTTATTCCATGAATGATCAAGTAACGACATTTCGGCCGGTAAAGTCAATAAAGTCGTTCGCGACTCAACTTCATGATTTTCAATCATTGCACAGCGTCATCAAGTGATCTAATAACCTGTGTCTTGACCCAGTGAGCAAGTAATTCTCGAGTCTTGTCCGAAGTCCGACATCCAGATCTCCTTCCTAGTTCAGTATCCAGGTAGCACAGATATACTATGTACTTAGGCGCGGCAAGGATATCAGCGAATTGACACTAGTAAAATTTCAGCACCTTCGTTGCCAGCAAATTTTAGCCCGAAAGGTACTAGTACTAGTTATCAGCTTGACATATAACCATGATTTAAGCTGCACCTTATGTTTCTATATACTAGAACTCTTGATAATGAAATAGATAAAAATAGTACTTCTATAGACAAGCTTTTGTTTCCTTGGTTTTTATTTGAATTTTCACTGCAATAGGCTAGGCGACGATGGTCATATTATCGGTTGAATTTGAATATGAACAGATAGGCAGTGGGTCAGATTGGTGTAGTCTCGGTGCTGATCCAAAGTGATAGAAAACCGCCTCATCGAAGAATCTAGCCTTTGCGATGCGAGATGTGCAGTATAGCGTCTTCTCCACCCTTTCTAGTTCGTTCGCGCGTACCTGTCACGTACGTTAGTTAAATTTAGTGTGCGGGATCTAGGGGCATTTTTAACTGTGTGTGTGTACCTTTGTGTATACTCCGCATCCGCTCCGCAGTGTGGAGAACCATAGTATTTGCGCAGTATTAATCCCCCGGTTTCCGTCGTCCACATCGACGTTGTTTTCCTGGGGCCCGCAACCGTTTTGATCACCTGGGGTGAGTGCCTTTGCCTCGGTGCCCTCGGCAACCGCCGTCCATCGGTAAATACCGTAGGGAAGGCTTTCGGCCATTGTCTTTACCGCCTTCTCACAAATTGTTGTCAGTAGAACGCGCGTCAAAGCTAATCGAACTTTTATAACAGCACCTGCCTAGAACAGGTAAAAGATATGCGTCCGCCGTCTCAAGTCCCGGTTCAACGGCTCCAGGTTCTATCTAGGTTAGTCTACTCCTCGTAGCGTAGGATCAAGGGCTATTTGTATTTGTCAGATCCGACCTAAACATGTGAGATGCGGGGACAATATGAGGGCCTTGGACGAAGACGCCTGGCCGGACGACCCATCATCCAGGTGCGTGGCATTCCCTGCACCTACTTAAGCATTACTCACAAAATCCAGATCGGTTCTTGGAGGGCGTCAATACTAGATTAGTGAACGTTGTATTCACCTGTGCCTAGCTTCGCGGACTACTACCCTCCTTATTTATTGCCGTGCATGCAGTAGCTTGCATATAGAAGGGGAAAGCCGAACAAAAGCTAAGCTCAGCTGGGGCAAAAGAGGCAAATCATTTCGCCCATGGAATAGCCCAGAATCATCTAGTGTATTTGCCAGGAGCCGGCCGTTAGCTTCTCTCGAGCTTCTCTAACTAGAATAGTGTATAAGTAAGCGTTTTCCCCGCAACTCGACGACTAGCTATGCAACACTACGCGCCTGATCGCGAGGCTAGCTAGGATAGTGGCTCGGCGTAAATGCTTACGCATATCTACCTGCCTCGGTAGATATTCCTAGCTACCTATGTTGGACAGAATTACCGATCCCGAGGCCCAGGCGCATTCCAGTCACCTCTATTATTATCACGTGCACAACTCAGAACTGATGAGGTAAAACAAGGCTTGAATATACTATGCCCTAATAGCTATACTATATACACTTCTGCGCCAGACTCCACCACAACTCGCTTCCAGACGCGCGACCCCTGAATCTCCATACTCGCCATTCTCCGAATGACGACTTAAGCAAAGCTGGCAGAGACAACGAAGCTGATATCGTTGTTGTACTGTGCGGGGTTGTCGAACTCGTGAGGTCCGCTGTTGCCCGCAATGTAGACGATAGAGTTATAGTGTCTGAAGTAGCGGGGGGGATAGCTCCATGAACGGAAGGAGTTGCCTTGTCCGTTGACGCCACCCTGGGGCAGAAAGTGGCGTCTTCGTGGAAGATCTTGCTGTTGTCGTTGCTGTTGACCATAAGCTGGTAGTTGGCGTGGCGGATGAAAGAGCCGGGGCTGTCGACCGACTCGAAGGAGACACAGCCTTGGGCGGTGCCAGCAAGAGGAGCACGGACAGTCCAGCTGGCTCGCTGCTTCAAGCCGCTGTCGCTGGATGTTGTAACGCTCTGGGTGTTAACGGTGGCACCGTCATGAGCAATAGAGCGGTCGGTAAAGCCAGGGGTAGTAATGCGGAGCGAAACCCTGGAGTTGATGTTGAGACCAGGTCCACTAGCAAGGGAAGTAGTGGCATATTTAGCGGCAACGATGTTGGCTTGGACCGCGTTTTCGGTAGCGTCGGATGGGAAACCGTTGGTCATGACACCCTCGTAGAATGTGCCCTGGGCGCTGTTGCTGTTGTCGCCACCGATACCGAGAATGATGGCTCCCTCCTTGCTCATCGGATTGTAACCGCCATCTGGGCGGTTACCGTTGTAGAAGGTGTTTAGGCCACCGTTGGTAGCATCACCTCCACGAATGGCCCAGTTACCAGGCTGTCCCTTCACGACCGCGGTAAGGAATCGGTTGGTCACTGTAGGGTCGTTCTGGTTGTTGACGTGGTCGAAGCCAGAGAACAGACCGTTCTCAAGATCGGCCATAATCCAGGGGCCGGAGCCGGAGCCAGTGCCTCGTCCTGATCCGTCACCAGTACCGAAGTAGATAGCCTCCATGTGGCCGTTGCCAGTGTCGAGCGAGCTGGTCTCGGCGTTACCATAATCAAAGCAGCAGCCGGTGTTGTAGTGGGTGCCGTCGAAAACGGCGTAAATACCCTCCGACGCATCTCCCTTAGCAACGCCATTGGGGTTGTTGTTACGGTATCCAGTGAAAGGAGAGACGAAAACACCGTACGCCTTTTGGCCGTTAAGGGTAACCGGGGCACCAAGGGCGCCGGCGAGGTAATCGAAGCCGTTGCTGTTAGGGCCCCTCGCGGCACCTCCAGGGGGGGCCTGAGTCAAGTGGTTACCTTTGCCAGACTGGTCATAGATGATGGAGATAAGGCAGGTCGAGCCGTTGCAGAAGCTGTCTTGGGCACCAGCATTGGCAACACCGCCAGCAGAAAGGGGCCTGATATCAGATGTAGCATTATCAGAGCCACGTAGGACCTGATAGAGAGCACCGTTATAACTGTTGTACTGTAATGCCAAAAGTCAGTAAGTACGGTTTAGGGTAGTATCTGAAGAGTGTGAAAAGCTTCAAAGACATGTTTTCCAGCCCGGTTGAGGCATCTGTTAGGAGTGTTGAAAGGAGAAGATAATGACTTGAAAACTACTGACAAGAGAGCGAGTAGTGCTGTGTGCAGCGACGCAGGGCGTTCCACCAGATGCGTAGATATCGCAAGGTCCAGCGGCGACGAGCGAGGCCGAGGCCGTGAGAGCGAGAACTATCCTGAAGACCATCTTGATGCCTGGAGATTATGAGACTGTCGAAGGGTTGTTCGAGGCAGAGATGCTACGATACAGATCTTCAAGTTGACTGGAATCTGTCCTACCTTTCTCTATATATATTCGTGACGAGAGGCTGTTTTCACGATCACCTGCTCTGAAGGGAATCAACGCACCAAAACCACTTTCCACATTCAGCTCACCCTAGTGTAGGCCATCCTTAATCCCATCTTCGTTCCCAAGTATCCAAAGGGAACTGAAATGTTGCGTAAGCCTAGTGTTGTTGCTAGTGTAGTACAAACAAGGCCGCATGATGTTCATCGGGCCGAGTGCCCAGACAGTGAGCAGGCTTACATCCAGGTAAGAGTCTTAGTGTAATTGGAAACTCGTGATATTTTGCCACGAAGCTCCCCGTGGGGTTACTAGTTCGTCATAGCCTAGCATTGTCTAGCTTCCAATTATGTCTGCCCGCATCCTGTCCGCTAGTCTCAGAAGAGTTTCCGACCTCATACATGAAATTAGCAGTCTAGAAACAATGCAGCACTATTAATGTGAGGGCTTTTAGAGATCTCCTGCCGATATGGGGTAGACCGTTTTCCCCCAGAGTCCACTTAAATACTAGTGGCGTTCATGATCCGGTATCTGCGGGGTCGCTCCGATCTTATGTCCGGATGTACAACTCTTCCTTGCTGGGACTCTTGTTTGACTTCATGATCTCATGTTTCTTTTTATCGAAATTATAGGCAGGTTGTTCCGAGTTTCTTCGCGCACGAGGACAAGCGTAGCATTTGTCTCATATGTAATATCGCACATTCATTGGCTGGGCGCCTATGCTCACTACAACCAAGGCAGGGTATAGGTTCAGAGGCATTAGACGATGTAACTATAAACTTAACCCCGGTTCGAGCGAAGCTGGGCTAAGTAGTTCTAGGCTTGTCGTTGGTATGCCGAATGCCAAGAAAGCTAGACTATACTATTTCATGGAAACTTCCGCCTCAGTAGATTGAGGCTTGATGTAACATGAATACAAATCGGGCTACTGCTAAATCCGGCCTAACAGCAGTACAGCCCACCCAGTCTTGCTCTTTAAAACTAAGGTGATATCTACATATGTCAAGACGAGGCATTAGGATTTCGAAGGTTGAGTATGGAGCATACGTAGACTGTTGGTGTTGCGCAGGGGATCTAATCCGTTTCATAAAGTAGCCTATGGTTGTATATCTACAATCATTTTATTCTTTGAGATTCAAGGGGTTTAAGGGAGGTACCTTAAAATCTGGGGTCTAAGGAATGCACTACGGTATGAGGTAACTAGCGTCTCATTAGGTCTAATCAAAGGCGCAACTACATAGAAGTATAACTTTCTTAAAGGATACGAGTAGACTGAGTTCTGAGGACAATGTACTTATCGTATTACGTGACCAGTCACAGGGCGAGGGACAATATAACTTCTGTATCTAGTTAGATTAGCTCGAGAAGTGCTTTTGAGGGCCTTCACGCAACAAGAAGTATTCATGACTTACCTCACGTATCACAGTGTTTATGACATTGTGCAACCCTTTCTAACAACCTGAATATGAAAGCATGCGCCTTACGAAGGCATCTAATGGAAATAAAGACGGTATTTCAGTAACGTTGTTGTCTTTCTATCATTGTTGCTGAAGGTATATATCAAGAGGGAGTTCTTGCGGTACGAACCCTTAGTTGCGTAAGTTTCTATACCAATCGTCAATCACTTGTACGCAGTGACAGTAGTTGTGTTTAGCCAATTTGCGTGACTGTTCGTAAAAATACGACATAACGGAACTGAATATCACGTATTAAAAGTAGTGTCCCACAAGGGAATCGAATCAAGCGGAGAGCGAGCCTAGCCACCTATGCCTGCATACTTAGGTAATTACTTTGGCTATTACATTGGTTTTTGAATTGTATTCCTTTTTTATCAAAGAGTCCGTCTCGATGAGTAAATTGAGTCTTAAATTCGTACAGGCCAGCCTGTCTCCCTAGCTAGGGCCACGAATAGGCGAATAGTCATTTCGGCCAATTCACATTTATAGTCCAAGTCCATATCCGCAAGCAAAACTGACCTTTACCCTTGCGAAGCAGAACATCCGGATTACTAATGCTTAATAGTTCTTTACCCGGGTTACTGTTACTTTCAGTATGATTGATACGGTGTGAAGCATGCGTGGTGCGTGAGCTGCGCCGGCTGCGCCGGCTGCTAGTGGCAGGCATCTTTTCTGCTTTTTCAGGAGCTACGGCGTGTGGGCATGCAAGAAGTAGTTGGCTATAACGTATGAAGTATGACTAAGGGAATGTTGAAGTATAAAGGTAAGAGAGCTTAGAGTATTTAATTAACCGGGGGTTATTACGAGTACAGGTGACTTTTCGGAGCCGCAGCTTTACGTGCGGCGATAATGTAGACCTACTTTGTTTTGAAAAATAATATAAAAGAAAAAAAGCTGTAGGGATTGGATGCGCCAGATATATCCGGATGGTTTCCAGGCTGCTGTAATTCGATCAAGTTAAGCGGTGTTTTGAATACCCATACGAACGCAATTTCATGTTCCATTCCGCCGCGTTGCTCGAATCTACTACCTTTTTCATCATGTTCAACAACTGAGTTGGCTTGCCTATCATTATTTTTCACTAGCCTGGGGAGAATAACGATAAAACTTTGCAATTCTTTCCAAATGTAATGGAACATATCATCATTTCATTTCTGAGCGTTTCATATTTTCAAGGGTTGCATGCGAGCCTTGGAGCCGCTCCTGACGGCGAAACGCTTGGTAGCTGCCCTTAGTTCAACTCAGTTTCCTTCTTTTGGATTTCCTATTTCTTGGATTCACCTGATTATTCGTCATCATTACCGTGCATGATGTCGTTCAACACACTCTGCGTATGCCAGGATTGTGACCGCAACTTTCGAGGCCTCGTTGAAATATTTTTTTGATACATTGCTCCCAGGTAACCTAACATTGTAGATAATCGAACTACTCAACAGCATTGGTTGAAATGAAATTTCAGTGGTTACTCTTGTGTTATGCACACGGCTTTGGCAATACTATTGCCACTTTCGTGGATCGCTAGTCCTGCTTCGCTGAGACAAAGGGACTGGGATCTGTGTAAACTGCTGGGAGTAGCCCATGAATGGTATCAGGACCCTCGCGCAACAATAGATGTCGTACCGTAACCTATAGGTCACACACACGAAGGTGATAGCGCTGTTGATGAGTAGGTAGTCCAAGGAATTGGAGACTAACAAGATTGACCATAATATATGGCTACTCGTTGGTCAGAAATAGTTTTCAGAACACCAAGGTAGATAAAGCGACGCCATGAATAGCTTTTGATAGCGAAGCTAAACAAGCACTATATCAAGCTTGGTCCTGTCAAAGGCCAAAATTTTGAATTTGGATCACTAAATAGATATGGCGGAATAATTGAACTTGATAATCCTACCCGGGATAAGGTTAACTCGCACCGCAATATTTTTTAGGCATATTGGATGAACGATCCTAGTATGCTAGCATGGCCGATGCATTCGGATCGTTGTGAAGATATACAGATATAATCTTGTTAGGAAAATTAATAGAAAAGGTCAGCGATTATTGCTCTGCCACTAACCTGACAGCTATTAAACATGTACTCCCATCCTTAATACCTACTAAACACGCTGTTTTTATAGAGCATTGTCACGAGGCACGCAGGGTACATAGACAGAAGCATAGTCAAAGAGGCTCCCTATCAATAGTTAGACACCGTTCCTGGGGATGATTTCAGGGCTTTCGTGCCAGTAACAGTGCTTATGACCTACTTACACCAAACACCTGACAGGCATAGAGTATACTTAGCAGGCTGCTCAAGGTAAATGTGCCGTTTAAAACCGTATAAAAAGACAAGAAAGAAATTTCTGTATAAGTCTTTGCCCTCGGCCAAAAAGCCTTGAGATATACGAGTAATACGAGTAACCCCTTAGGTATACATTTCACATGTCTTGTATACGAATATCTATACTGTTTAGTATGTAGTCCCCAGGTGGGGTAGCGGGTAGCGTAACCCTTAAACATCGTGATATTCCAAATATTGTACCGCTGTCGAAGGTAGAAAAGATGAGACCACCACGTACGGACCCCTTAAGATCAATACAGTAACATGCTGCTAGCTCTATTACATTTGTAGCATTAATATCCACCCCTATTCGCCATTTACGCTGTAATTATCGTGGGTTTAGTGGTATATTACTGCTGGAGTTATAGTCAAGCTCTGCCAAGATTTGCCAAGATGCTTAAATACTCAGGAGGTGGCGGATTGGTGGAAATCAATTATGCCGTAGAGTGGAGCTATCCATATTCTAACTACGGTACTAAGAGTAGATTGGTGGGAAATCTCATGCAATTGAGTGGGGATCTTTAGATCTCATTGCTAGCTAAGCACTGGATTGGTGGGAAATCTTATGCCGCAGAGTGGAGGACAACCTATTTTTATTATCGATCCTATCTAACCCGGGAACAAGCTCCTATCCATAAGCCGGGGAGGCAAAACTAACGACCAGTGTTGAACAACCAATGGTGAATAGTAGTGTATTAAGGCCACCATGTGACACAACCAAGCAAGATCTTGATATGTATATAGCTAGTGAGATATATTCAAATATATATGACAAAAAGGGAAAAGAAAGAAAAGAGCAACAGAGAAACAAGTGTCCTACCGTATATACCGTATAGAACGCCCAGAAGATAGCCTAAATGAGGTTCTCTTCTGCTAAGCCTAATTCCCTAGCAATCGATTTCAGGCGTTACGACTATATTTTAGCGTCCAGATCGTCAAAATCTAACAGCTTGGCAGCTTCTAGCCTTTCGGAATCCGATGACGCCTTCCTTAGACCGAAAACCGTCGCCACTCTCGTTTCCTCTCCGCATGTTCAACTCGAAGGTCCAACCGTGGAGAGCGTCAAGAAGTCTATCCAAATATCCCTCTTGGATCCAGTACTCAAAAAATCATCTGCTGTTTCTAAGTTAAATCCTTAATTGGGTGCTTCGCAATACGGTGTGGTAGACGGTATTTTGACTTAGTGTGTCCTAGTCATTGAACTATTCGAATATCTCTATTACAGCATAGCCTTCTTCACAGCAGTGACCTGCGCTATACCATAATTTAGATTTAGCCGTATAGCTTTTGACTCAGCTCCACGTTTTTCGGCTTCACCAAAACGCACAGTATAGACGTTCTAGGCCAAAATACCGAGAATCAGCGTGCCAAGTTAGCACTCGACACTCTCGTTCGCTAGTTATTAAGGTGGTGAATGTAACTCATTGCAGAACGACTTCGTTAAATATGAAGGCAAATGAAGCTAGGTGGTGATCTCTACCTCTATATACTCATCAAATTTCAATCTGGCTGCACAGAGAAAGCTCATACATTCTAAACCGAAGAAAGTGTGCTGCTTTTACTATATTTTCGTCCCCGGACACTCACCGTGAGAAGCCGTAACCATAGACCTGCGTGTATTACGGTATATACGAATACCTAACTCAACGAACGAGTATCAATTATAGACTTTAGGCGTATGACACGTAAGTACTCGAAGTAGAAGGAGATTAAAATTCAATTTGGACTCGTAAACCGTTTCACATTTAAGATCATGTATTCTCTTGTGTCTTGCCTACCTACCACTGCAAACCTAAATATGGCGAACCTTGAAACTCAAAGACAGTGAAAATGTCCTTCGTCTCTGGCTCCAAACATATTCATTGCAGCTCAATATCTCAGAGGCAGCCTTGTAGAGTAGTATGACAGTAGTTGTACGTGAGGTTATTACAACACTTGACGACAGAAGTGAAGACTACCAGATAGAGTACTTTGGGGCTACCTTCAGCATCAATATCACTTGAATTAACCTTGAATATAACGTGGCACCATTGGGCTGGGGATATCCCACATGATATATGTAATCCAAGACGTGTTTGTAATTATTGTTAAGCGATGCTTTGCCTGTTTTAACATATCTATCGTTGTATAACTAGCATAAGCAACCTGATCTTCTCCCCAATACACCCGCAACCTTTCTTTCAACATAGTTTGATGAGTTTGCAAAATACTGATATAGGTGACCAGTAGACAGACTTTCACAATCGAGTTCTTCAAGCTATTGGAAATAACTAAGGCTTAATGCAGCCACTTCTAAGCCAACATAATGTTTTCGTACTAGGAACTCTCCATAATTTTACATCGCACCTTCCGGCTATAACGGCCACCAAGGTACTCAACATGACCCGAGACAAGCATCTTGAACGAGGAATCTAGAGTTGTTTCTCAGCTTACCGTCTCCCAATCGATTCGAACTTCGATATACGGTATACAGCCAGGGATATTTTACGGTTATAAGTTTCTAAATGCTCTACCCCGAGAAGTCCTGGACGCCACACGCTAAGTACATTGATCTGTGCATTAATAAAGGTTCCAGGCCCCCTTAGGTAAATGTGCCTAAAACTACTCATGCAGCTTTCAGGTGAGCCATGCATATCCATGGTCTCACTGTACCGTCGATTAAGTAAATAGAAGAGGCAGGTGGCATCAAATGCTAAGCTGCTCCAAGAAGTAGTCTGGATATGTATGTATGAGTGAACACAATACAACACCATGTTTTCAAGGCCTATCAGACTCGTGTCATACTCTTCACAAGATTCTTAAGTGGATCGGATACTAGTCAATTCAAGAGATGACGAAATTATTTCTCTTACTTGATCGGAATATTCTATACCTACCTAGATATAAGCTCGCTTACTCACATGGTTAGAAAAAGCCCAATATGGGGCCTCTGCGAAGAATCTTCTTAGATCTGGAATCTCCCAGGAAAGTCTCATGATACAAGATCCCTGCATTTTTTACTTCTCGTAAACTGTTTAGAGTCGATGTAACAATCCAACACTGGAGATTCCTAGTCTCGAATACTTCCATGACCAACGCATCCGTGTTGAATGCATTGAGGCTGCCATCATGTTACCTAGCTTTAACAAGCGGTTCTGCCTAACCTAAACCTTCTTATTGTAGTCAAGCCCCGTTCACCCCTACGTCAATCGCCGGCATTCACAATTTACGCGAACTCCGCCGTCCAGCTACGCGATGTGGTGGGGTTACAGTTTGAAGTACCGAAATCTCAGCTGCGGGATGGATGCCGCACTAAGACAACATTTAACCCAATTTTGGTAAAATCATTACTTCCCAGGTCATATATATGCAGCTACCAAGGATTAGGTACTATCTTGGAGGAGGAAATATTCGTAATATGCCCTTAAACCCGGCGACAAAAGACCAATGCCGATAAGTTCAATTGCAGTTTAGCGAGAAAGATCGCGAGGCTTTCGAAGCGCCAGTTGCTCTTAAAGTGGCCAATAAGTGACAAGAGATCAACGCTTGGGTGGGAGTATGTGTGTTACGTCAGCTTGCCAGCTTCATGCGTCGTCATCTCTGTATACAACTAAGAATAACGAGGAGCTCCTTTGTATAACGAGTACAGTACGCCTTACTAGGCTTCAAGTGCTGTTTTCAAGCTTCGACAAAGACTCTTTGCGTGAATCCCGAGCTTCTTCCGTCGTCGCCAGAGAACATCGGGATTTTCCCCCTTAGTCTGTAGATAACTACGCAAGCTCCTATCTGTCTGCACTGATACCTAACCATTCTAGACTGCAATAGTAACAACTCGATCCATACTTTTACATGCGCTCCACGTTTAACGCCAATTTAGTGAAAACAGCTAACACTGTTCTTGCTATATAGTATCTTACGCGGTATCGGGGACAGTGAAGGTCTGGAGTGTCTCGAATTGGCCAATCTGCTTCTCGTGAAACTAAGCTATGCAAGGATGCAGGAGCTTTGCGGCGACTGAGCTCTGCCAATCCATAATGGCTTTGAAAGAGCCCGTTCGGGTTCTACTCTAGACCCGCAGTTGACTTGCTCAGGCGAAACAAGACTCATCGAGATCGAGAGGTCTAACACCTCCGCGGAGCTTGGTAAAAACTATGCATGGATGTCTATCACGGGGGACGGGGTGGCGCTTCCGGTATCAAAGTCTTTTTTCTCTCCTTTTTTATGGCATGAGATTTACTTGAGTAAGTTCGATATATAGTGACACGCAGCAAGAAACGTCAATGTTTACTACGATTTCAGGATTTGGATTCCTCCCCGCTCATCTTATGCCACTAAGAACTTAAGTTTATACCGATCTACTATGATACCGGAAAATACAATCCTACGATGTATTTTATCAAGTTGGCGATTTGGCATGGAGCCTAACTCAAAAAAACCAAGCGAATCAATCCCTGCGATCTGTAGGGGAGGCAGATCCTACCTTATGCATACCAGTTCTTGTGCACAAAGAGGAAGCTACAGCGCCTTAAAAATTTGAGTTTACATGGATGTTTTCTTCGCGTGAATACTCAGCCCTTGATTGTGCCATCTTCACATGAAGTGCGCCACCAGGAGATAACCAGGAGATAGGCAGTTTTAAGCCTCTAAAAACGCCTCCGAGCCCGGCAACTCCGAAATGATTTGTCGGAACTAAACCAGATCAAGCAGTTAAGTGCCAACTTGTATCGCGCAACCTGTACAGCACAAGACACTAACTAACCTGAGTATGCCGTCATGTCTATACAAGTTCCCACCTTATTCACATGATTCAAGCAACATAAATGGTCTGCTCGTATGGCTTCCATTTATGCTGAGTATAACCTCCCCTAGGTACAGCTAACCGCTAGGCTAGAGGAAACGCTAGGCTATAATAAGTTGACAAGGTAATTGTTTTAGGAAGCCGAATAGCATAGTCGCGGATTGTGAGCGAGTCATTGTTTAAGCGACGTACGCTAGTTTAATGTTGTGTATCATGTAGAGAACTCCAACATTGGTGGTGACGAATAGTCGCGGGATGCAGTACAACACATTAACTAGCTGTTACGGGTGTAATACAGAAGCTGGCGGGAGATCTACAACTTAGCATAGCTAGTATTTAAATAGTTAATACCTAGAGAGGAAGGCAGAGAGGTCATGGTGGCGCTTGGATTATACGGATTGCACATACTCCGGGATATTGCGTTAATCCTATGCTCCCAGCATGTGCCTTTATGAAACCTGAAACTCGAGGGCTCGAACTCTCCCTCTACTCTGCTGCCGAACCTGATAGATGTCTCAAATGATACTTTGTTGAGTGGTCTCGCCGATAGCCTCTTGTTGGACTCATTTGCTCATAGCTACTTCGTTCTATAACTTAATTGAATCTCATGAAAGCACGGTCAAAATATCGAAGGCTCGACTCAAATATATGAACGATCAACACCACGAGACACTGCGAGAGGACTGATGGAGGCTGTTGCCTCATACTGCTAAGATTGGTGAAGCCGCTGAGTAGAACTGCAGCACATTCAATATTCCACCTGCTATTCATTAATTACTGAATGCAGAGTCAAAATAGGCGGAAACACACAGGTTTTCTCTAGCCATATATTCGAGCTCCTTGCAACTAAGGTCGTCTATAAGATCGGCAGGATTCACTCGAAAAGCTACTATTAATATTCGAGCTTGTAACAAGTGGTCAAATTATCATAATTCATCTATGGAGTCAACGGTGTCATGAGGCATTTCCCTCGTCTCCCTCGAGGCAGGTTTAACAAGGGACTAGTAGAGGGCTTTGAATGAGATCGATTTAGCTAATAAGCTACCATGGTGCCATGAATATCTATGTTTCGAGGTAGTCTTCGGTGAAGACTCTAAGACTTGTGCGATCTACTGTGCGTATGCCCGTATTTTGAATCTGTGATCTAGATCCGTGTAACAACAGGAGAAATCTAGTCTATATACCGAAAGGCTTCCTTTCCTATCTCTCTCTCTCTCTTAAGTATTAGAGTTTACACTCGGATACTCCCTTGAGGTCCAAGCCAGAGTCTTCTGCCAATACAGATACGTAGTATGACTCCTTGTACGTGTGACAGAGGCCAATACGCTGCCGTGAACCATGACAAACACCCCAACGAATGGGGCAGTTCGATCGTCTTCTAGCCAAAATACTATTCGCTATTCTCGTTCAACCTCTTTCTCTGCAGCAATAATTAACTGCTTACACTACTGTCTCTGCGGTTTTCACAAATTTGCCTCTCAGTTGAATATGATAGAAAGCTCGAGAGTGTCATACGGCTAGATATGACATCAAAATAAAATACTCTAGCCCAGTGCTGCATCTCAGGTATGAAGTGCTAAATGCTTGTTCATGTGATGTTCTTTGCTACACGTGTTATTAACGTGAAATATCATCGAATACTAGTTGAAGCTTGCAAAATGATGTAGTATAGGCTTCTGTTTAAGGGCTTGGGGTTTACTAATATTATAATGATCTTCTACGGAGTCAAAGAGGCTATCGAGCTCTGTTCCCGAAGTAGGTGGTTTCTAGTCTATATATGCCCTAAAGGCTTCGCAATCTCTAGCTTCCTTATTCATGTTGTATTAGAGATCGGAGGTTACACTTGAATGCACTATCATAAGGATCCCGGCTATTCTGTCCATACGAGGCTCACGAGTCTTAGGTCTTCACGGAAGACCGAGATAGATCACTGAGACACACAGACTCTGGCTACAGCTACGGAGGTCCGTTAGGCTGTAGGATAGATACAAGGATATTTTGAGCAGAAAAAGGCACGGAATCCTCCTTCATGGAGATAGAGAAGTGAGATCTTCCTGGCACCTTTGGCTCCATAGTTGAATATTAGTCAAATTGAAGTTATTCCAAGCCCTCGTACAAGCCCTTGTAACATGCACCCATTTCGAGTCCGAGACCTAAGTTTATACAGATACGTGAGCCAAATGAAGCAAAGCAAGCATTGCTAGTTAATGGATTCTTTTTTTTTTTAAACATTCTTGTAGTTCTGGTCTGTCATACTTGATTTAGTTAAGCTTTTCATAATCGGCTATATACCCCTGTAATTTCCATAGTTTGACTTGAAGATTGGTTGTGCGGCGGCCTGCCAGCATGAATAACGACCCGTCTGCGAACACAGCAGCTTCCTTCCTGACTTTTTCAGTGTCCTCGAAACCGAGCAGCATGGGAATGTTATGCACTGCTACACTCGTAGATACACCATCGTTAATAATATCATAAGTAGCAAATGACCCTGGCCCGGGCGCGGATTCTGCAGTATCGCTGGGTCCTGCACTATCTCCGAACCATAATACTGAACCTTGATGCTTATACTGCACGTCGCCCCAACCATGACATTTCACAATGTAGTGCCGACTGGCCTCAACGCACATCCTCGAGAGATAAAGGAGGTCCTCAACGATCCCGTGACGCATCCGATCTAGGATAAAGGAATCCATGTCTTCACGCCACACAGCCTTACTCGCAAGCTTGTTATAGCGGGAACCGGATGTAGCAAGTAGGCGTTTAGTAGCGCCTCTAAAACCCACCCCTTCTTTCGGCATGGCGAAGAGAAGGTCCTGTCTTGCGAGTGCATATCCTGAAGGTCCGTATGGCTTCGGGACCTTTGATTGAACAGCGTCAGACGATTTTGAGTTAGGTTCCACCTCGGAGGCATCTGGCTCCCCTCCAACTATTCCGGGTTCTGACTGCTCATCGTAGCATTCTTCGGCATTAGAGAGCTCGTCGCCGGCTATATCCGCTGGTTGAGAATCGGCGGACTGCTCCCACGCGAGGCTGTATGGCACCCACCACGGCTGACCGGTCTCCGGGTGGGCGATGAGGTTGAAGTCTTGGAGGAAGAAGGAAGGAAGCCGTATTTGAGAGGCGGGGCATCGGCGTACCGGCGTGGCAAGAGCGTGTGCTATTATAGGAGAGTTGGCGATTTGCCCGGGGGCGGCTGATCTCGGGCCAAATTCAAATCACACACTCACCATAAGGATTTTTGCGGAACTGGCGCTCGACAGAGTTCTGTGCTTTCCCTTCTTTCTGCTTTGGAACTTGATGGCGCATTGTTGCTTCCCAGTAGGAAGGGTCCATGACTGGCGATAAGGGAAGGTCGCCGACGGCGGTAGCTATCGTCTTCTTCTCCTGGTCGATATCGAAGCTCGGATGGGTCGCAGCGGCAGTGTTGTCGGACACGATGGGCGAGGCAGGGTTCCGGGGTCGCTCGGTTGAGAAGCGGCGACTAGATTGCGCCTGACATAGGAGGGCGCATCTCGGCTGGCCAATTCCGGCGCTGCTCAATGGCAGTCTTATGCATGCTTTCATAACCACATCTAATCAAGACGATGCTGCGGTGAGAGTCGGCTGGCGGTCGCGCGTCGAAGAAATCATCCGGATAGAAGTTGGCATGGGAGAATCATATGCACAAGACAGCTAAGGTTACGGTTATCGAGAAACATCAAGGGTGGGTAGGTACCCACTTGAAGCACGTTACAGTACAGTATCCTAGCCGATGAGGTAATAGTGCAGGTTAGCAGGGGTGCTGGTCATAGCTCCCTGGAGATGCGTTCCTCCCGCTGCGCTACCCCCTTACTTACCTCTATACTACCTATATGTAGGTAGGTAAGCTAAGTTACGCCTGATATCGCAGCATTCACACAATCATTGCCAAACCCTCACATGCGTGTTTCTGTCTTCGTATTCACGACAACCCACTATGAGCTGCCAACGCCCGCTCTGGAAACTGGTCCGCGACCTACCCGCCCGCCATGTCAGATCCTTTTCGAACGCCCCGACAAGGCAATTCCAACACCAAGCTCCCCAAGCCTCCATTCCCCTGCCATATATAACGGAAGTGACTGTAAGCGCTTCAATCGCATTGGGCCGTGTGTGTGTGCTAGGCTGACCATGTAGTCTGGTGGCTGGCGAACATGTTCGTAGCCAATTTGAGCCTACACACTAAACCAAGACTGATATCCCATGCGCAGACGATATCTTCTCAAAGCTACTCCAAGTAAGTCCTGCCAGCTTCTAACCTCATCTAGTTCTGAGCTGACATCGAGGGCCTATCAGGAACGCATCATTTGCCTGAACGGACCTATTGATGACACTGTCTCAGCGTCCATCGTGGCTCAGCTATTATGGCTTGAATCCGACAACCCGGAAAAGCCTATTACCATGTACATACACTCGCCCGGTGGCTCCGTCACGGCTGGACTAGCTATTTACGACACGATGAGCTATATTCGATCGCCCGTGTCGACAGTGTGTCTCGGCCAGGCAGCTTCTATGGGTTCTTTGCTACTGACGGGCGGCGAGAAAGGAAAACGGTTCGCCTTACCACATAGTAGCATTATGATACACCAGCCACTCGGCGGCACCAAGGCCCAGCAAGCGACATACTGATCTACGCAACCCAAATTCAGCGTACGCGCGAGCAGGTCAACGAAATATATAGGAAACATCTCAATGATGCGACTGGACACGAAAAGTACACGCTCAAGGAAATCGAGGACATGATGGAGCGTGACAAATATCTCACCGCGCAGGAAGCCAAAGAAATCGGGATTATAGACGAAATTCTTACGCGGAGGGACATTAAGAAAGCGCAAAGTGATAGCGACGGCGCCGCCGACAAGAACCAGAATCAAAGTTGATAAGGGATCGTCCCACTGCCAAAAGGGAGGCCAGGGAGAACCACGTTTCGGCCAAATGACAATAGTGGTTCTATGACCAAGTAAAGTTGTTCAATCTACACTAAGTAATGTATGGCGAAGCATTCTGAATATGAGGAGGCAAATGAGGGCTGCTGGCACGGTTTTGCGCCGGGTACAACAAACAACCCGCTACTCTATCGGGAATATTACGATGGACAATGGCCTAAGACAACCCCCTATTGTCTATTTAGCAGTTAGCTAATGGCCCACAACTGACTAAACACTTAATAGCAGGAAAAGTTTGGAGTAATATGGGTGGCCAACCCATTGCTGGTGTTCACGGTCGGGGTTGACGTTGGCTCACCGGGGTTCCCCATGGTCATCCAGGATCTACAGTAGAAACTGACAGCGCGTGTAATGTGACCACCAGGATGATCATTCAGTAGAAATCCCAACTTGCATTAGTGATCACTATTAAACTATCTACGACAGGAAGATTCACTACTACTGCGTCGAATGGGTGGTACGACATACTGTTGTCCAATCTACAGCTGCACATATCCGTGTAGATCTATGCTTTTTTAGGTACCTGTCAGTTACAGGTATAAATACGTCGAATATTATTATTCGTGCGTACCAACATGAAGACCTCATAAGACGGATTACGTACGTAGACTACATAGGCGACTGAAGACCGAAGTTGATGGGCGAGATGCTATCAAAGATTCACTAGTATATACTAGTGATTTGTTTGCCTGAACCATTGTCTCGTTTCGCATACTTTTGATTATCCGGCGATCTTCATTGTCCAGTCACGATAATCGATCGAATATCCCTCGTGGCAGCAGGGAACCCAGTCGACCGGACAGGCTGTGGTTCGATATCCGTCCCGAGCAAATCAGAGATCTCCCGTGCCTCTCGTGGCTCGAGACATCCCGAGATGAAGTAGAACCTCGAACCATAGCACCGACCCAGCCATCGAACGAGAGCATAGCTGATTGGCCCGCGGCCGGTCCCAATGCGGTAATCAGGGACTTTTGTCAAGATGGGACCAGATCTGTCAGGGGAATCTGTTAGATTACGCACTAACTGGTGATCTACTTATACATCACTAGATAGATTACCCGGTTGCTTACTTAATATATGTGGCAGTGCGCCGGGGTTTAACTAGTGGCTAGTGCTCCCGTTAGGTATTTTGTACTAGAAATGCTTTAATTAAGCTTAGCAGCGATATATAAATAGATTAATATATATATTATTAAATTTAATAATTAAAAGTTTTATTATAATTTTTATATTTTATTAAGAAATAAAGCTATAAAAATATATACTAAAAATTATTATTATATTTATATTAATGCTACGATTTTTAATTCGCTAGAAAATTTTTTACTATAAAAATAAAACTTTATAACGTTTATAATTTTAAAAGATTTTTAAAAGTACTTATAACTAAAAAAATATAATTTTTTAGCTTATAAAACTAAACGTATTAAATATATTTAATTTTTTATATTTATAAATATTAATTTAATAATTATTAATTAATAAATTTAATAATAAATAAATAAACTTTATATATTAATATTTAATAACGTTATAATATTATTTTAAAATAATATAATATTTATTAAAATAAAATTGTTAAGCTTTTTAAATAAATATAAAAAAAATAAATTTAAACTATAAGTTAATTTATATAAAAGCTTATTAAACTTTTAATTAATAATATAATAATTTAAAAAAGCTTAATAAAATAATAAGCTAAGTTTTTAAATATAAATATTATAATAAATATAAAATATTTATTAGTTTTATAATAAAAAACCTATTAAAAATTTTACTAAATAAATTAATAAATAGCTAAATAAAATTATTAAAATAAATATTAAAAAATTAAATATTATTAAATTATTTAAGCTTATAATTAATTTAAAAAAAGTTTTACATAATATTAATTTATTTTAAGCTATATTATTAAAAAAACTTATAAAAAAATTTTAAATAATATTTTAAATTATTAAATAATAGTTATTAAGCTTTAATATAAAGTTTTTATATTAAGCATAATAAAATATTTATAAAAATTATTAAAAAAAAATTTTATTATTTATAAAACTAATAAATAAAAAAATATAAAAATTATTTAGTTTATTTTAATAAAAATTTAACTTAAGTAACTTATTAAAATAAAAAATATATTTTTAAATAATTTAAAACTAATTAAATAACTAATTATTAATAATTTAAAAATTTTAATATTTTTATAAAACGTTTTAAATAAATATATAACTAAACTAAAAAAAAAACCTTAATATAATAAACTATATAGTTTATTATAAAAATATTTAATTATAAGCTATTAGTTTATTTTTTAAAGCTTTATTTTAAAAATTTTAAAACTAATATTTATTTTAAATATATTATTTATATATAAATAATTATTAAAAATAGCGTTAAAAAAAATAATAAAACGTACTAAAACTAATAAAAAAAAACATATTAAATTTAATAATTAATTTATAAGTTAATATAAAAATTAATTTATAACTATTAATAAATATATTATAAGCTTTTTTATAATTAATAAAAATTATTATTATATATATTATATAATTATATTATAATAAATTTTAAGTTTAATATATATATTTTTAATTAAATAGGTTATTTTTTAAACTTTAAAAATATTAACTTAAAAAATATAATATTAGCTAATAATAATACAATTAAATATATAGTTATAAAAAAATCGAATATTAAAATATAAAATTAAAAAACTTATAGTTTATAAGCTTTATAATATAATTTTTTGCTTTAATATAGCTATTAATTTTATTTTATTATAATTTTTAATTATAAAAATATTTATTAAAAAATAAATTTAATTTAAATTTTTTAAAATATTAAAAAAAAGCTTTTATATTTATTAACCTAATATATAAATAATTTATTATAAGTATTTTTTAATACGCTTAATAAAATATTTTTTATATTTAAAAAAACTTTTTAAATTTTTATATAAAACGTTTTTAATTATAACTAGTATATATAAATAGTATTAACGCTTAAAATATATAAGTTTTAAATTATTAAAATAATTATTAATATATATTAAAAAAATAATAATTATTTTTCGAAAAAATAACAAAATTAAAACTATAAAATATATTAATTATAATTTTATAAAAATTTACTAAAAATAATATAAAAAGTTTAATTTAAAGTTTTTAAAGCTAATATTTAGCTAATAATCGATTTTTATAAATTTAATAACCTTAATATAAAAATAATCGCTTATAAAAAATAATATTAATTATTAATAAATATTTAAAATATATATAATTATTACGTTAATAATAAACGCGTTAATATTATATAAGCAGCTTTTAAAAACTATATATATTATATTTAGTTTTATTAAAAAATATATAATTATAATAAATAATAATAAGCTAATAAATATTATAAATAAAATTATTTAATTAGTAAAACTTATATAAAATATTTATAGTATTAAATTTACGATTTTTTATATATATTTAAAATTTTAATAAAAAAATAAAATAAATTAAAACTATTATTAAATAATAAATAAGTTAATAAAAAATAAATATAAATTTTTTATTTTTTTATAGCTTAAAATAATTTATATTATAATATATTAATTAAACTTTTTTATATTAATAGCTAAAAAATTTTTTATAAAAAGTTTTATTTATATTTTAATAATTTATAAGCTATATAAGCTTTAAATAAATTTTATTTTTTATACTTAATATATAATATATAGCTTTTATTATAATTATTATTATAAAATATAAAAAAAAAAACATAAAAACTTAACTTTAAAGTTTAAATAAAATATTTAATAAATATTAATCTTTTAATATTTATTAAATTTAATTATTATATAAAAATAAATTTATTATAAAAAATTTTTTTAATAAAAATAAGTTTTTTAATAATAATAAAATAAATTTAAAATAATTTTTAAAAATAAACCGGAAAAATTATAAAAAACTTATTAATTAAATTAATTATTAAAATATAATTAAAATAATAATTATTTTTATAAACAAAAAAATAATAAACTAAAAATTTATTATTAGAAAACTTTATTAAACTATTAAATTAAACTAAATAAAAAGTTAATTTAAATAATAAGTTTATAAAAACGATTTAAAAAATTATACGCTAAAAATTATTTATATATTAATTTAAAATTTTTTTTTAGTATATTTATACTATTAAAATTATTAAAAGCTATTATTTAATTTAGCTATAATATAACTAAAATTTATTAATTTAAATATAAATTATAATTAATTTAATTATTTATATTAAAATTAAAATAAATTTATTTTTAAATTAATTTATTAAACTATAAACTATATATTTTAATATAGTTTAATTATATAAATTATTTATTATAAATAAAAAAATAACTATTAAAATAAAAAATTAAACTATTAAAAAACTTTTTTAAATATTATAAATTTAATTTAAATATTAAATATAAAAAAAATAATATTAACTTATAAAAAAATATTTTTATAAAAGCTTATAATTTATTATTATTTAATCGTAAATATTAAATATTAATAAAGTTTTAAATAAAATAAAAAAAAATATTTTTATAAAACTTATTATTTATTATTTATTTAATTATAAATATTAAATATTAATAAAAGCTTTAAATAAAATAAAAAAAAAATGTTTTTATAAAAGCTTATTATTTATTATTTATTTAATTATAATATTAAATATTAATAAAACTTTAAATAAAACAAAAAAAAATTTTTATAAAAGCTTATAAACTAAATAAAAAAAATTTTTTAAACTAATAATATATTATTTTAAAGTTTATTTATAAAAACTATTATTTTAAAAAAATATATATTATTAAAATTTATTTTATTTTTAAAATAATATAAAAAGTTCGATTTATATTTATTAAAAATTATTTTAAATAAATAAATATATTTATTTATAAAACTATTAAAAAATAAAAACTTAAAAAAAATACTTAAAACTTAACTTTAAATAAACTAATTTTTAATTATATATAAATATATATATAAATTTAATAAATATAATATTATAATAAATATAAAGCTTATTAATAATATATAAAATTAAAAACTAAGCTATAATAAAAAAAATATTTATATAAATATTTTAATAAAAAATCGTTTAAAATTTTAATAATAATTATTATTAATTTAATTTTAAATAATAATATATTATAAATTTTTATTAACGTAAAACTTATTAAAAAAGTTTATATATATATTTTTTTATAAAAAAATAAATATTATAGTTAAACTATTATAAATTTTTAATTTATAAAAGTTTTTTTATATAAAAAAAGCTTTCGAAATTATTAAATAAAATTAATTTTAAACTAATATTTTATAAACTTTACTATTTTTAAAAAAATAAAATATTTATTTTCGTTTATATTAATAATATAATATATTATATTTTTAAAAACTTTAAATTAATTAATATAGTAATTATTATATTAAAATTTTAATATAATTAACTAAAAGCGAAAATTTATAATAGTTTTTAAAAGTAAAAATAATCTAAATAAATAAAAATAACTATTATAGTTATTTTAAACTTATATATTAAAAAAATCGTTAAACTTTAAAATATAAATATTTAATATATATTATTATTTTAATAAAAACAAATAAACTATTTTTATATAAAAAAATAGCTTTTAAGCATATAATAATATTAATAAAAAATAAGTTTAATTTTATATATAACTATTATATACGTTTAAATATAATATTACTTTTAAATTATTATAGTTTAATTATAATTTTTTTTTAAATATTATAAAGCTATAAAAATATTTTTATATTTATTACTTATATAATATTATATATTATAATTTAGCGATAAAATAATTTTATAATAATTAATAATATATTATTTGCTAATAATATTATTAATAAAAAAAGCTTTTAAATTTATATTATAAAACTTTTTAATAAAACTATAAACTAAAAATTAATAAATAAAATATAATTATAATATTTATTATAAAAACTAAATTATTAACGCTAGTTTAAACTATTAAAAAAACTATATATATTAATAAACTTATTATTAAGCTTAATATAACTTTATATTTATAATATATTTAAATTTAATATAATAATTAATAAATTATAAAGCTAATTATTAAAAAATTAGCTTTTTTATATATTAAGCTATAATATATTAATATTTTATTATTAATTATATTAAAAGTTAAAAATAAAACTTTAATAATATATATATTTATTAATAAAATAATCGCTAATAATTTTATTAAAACTTTTTATTTAATAATAAATAATATTTTTTTAATAATTAAAGCTAGCTAAACTATTTATTAAATTAATAATATTAATAAGCTAATTATTTATATTAAAAAAAATTAAAAACTAATTAATAAGCAAAAAAGCTAAATAAACTATTAATTAATTATATTTTATTTTTTATTTATTAAATATTAGGATTTAAGTTATAAATGTTTATAATATAAGTAAAAAAATTAATTAATTTTTATTTAAAACTTTAAAAACTATTATATATAATTTAAAAAAAAAAAAAAAAATAACTATTTAAAAAGCTTATAATTTTACTATTTAAATAGCTAGAGCTTAATTTTAACTAGTTTATTTTTTTTTTTTTTTTTTTTTTTTTTTTTTTTTTTTTTTTTTTTTATTGCTTTAAAAAGCTTTAATAAAATGCGTACTATAGTACGTAAGGCAGCAAGCTAGCGTATAAGCTTAGCAAAGGGACATATAGTAAAAATAATAATAGTAATAATAATATGTTTAATTAAAGCATTATATAAATATAAAAAACCCGTTTAATATTTTTAAGGTTAATTATTATTAAATAAGCTATTAATTATTAAAATAAAAATTATTTATAGTTTTTTATAAATATATTTAAAAGTATATATTAATAGCGTATTTTATTATTAATTATTTTTATATAATTATTATTAAAACGATTTATAAAAATGCTTTTAATATATTAAAATATAAAGTTTTATGGCGAACTAATAAACGTTCTGGCTAAAAGTGAAGAATAGCGCGGCAATAATTTGTACTGCTTTTATAACTACGTAGGCGATAAGCCGGGTTAGCAGCGGTAGAAAGAGCGGCCGTAGTAGTAATAGTAGTAGTAATAGCAGGCGAGCGTTTTAGTAGAGCTAGGACGGGAACTGGCGTTACTTGGATTATTTGCTTAGCTGAGTTAATAAAAGTGCCGGGGGAGCTTAGCGTTAGGCTAGCGACCCTAGGGGTAGTGGTTATGGCGGCGGCGGCTAGAGCTTGGCGAGCTGGCGTGCGAGGAGTGACGGCGGCGAAGCTTTGCGGGCGTTGCGTGCTTAGTACGACCTAGATCGGCCGGCTAGGGCGAGCTGGGGCGGCGGGGGGCGGCGAGTAGGGATATTTTTTTTGCCTGAAGATGAGGATGAGGACGAGGACGAGCTACTGAGCTGCTTAGTAATAGATTATACAAATATATAAATAATATTTATAAAAAAATAGCGGTATAATATAAGTTTTATTATATATATTAATAACTAAATATATATTAATATTAAGTTTAATAGCTATTAACGTTATATATATTATTAAAAATAATTTAAATATATATTAAAAGTTTATAATTATTTAATTAAACTATATATAAATTAATATTAATTTTAACTATTATTTAAAAAATATACGTATATAAATATATATAACTATTTATTTATAAGTTTTAAAACTATAATAGCTAAAAAATAAAAAAAAATAAAAAAAAAGCGGCTAATATTTATATAAATAAATTAACTATTATTACTTATATAATTATTTATATTTATTTAATTATATAATAATAATTAATTTTATATATTTATATTAAATATAAATTATAAAGTATTTATTATTATAATATTAATAAACGATCTATTTATTATATTTTATATAAATTATACGCTTATTAATTAAAATTTAAAAAAAACAACTAAATTTACTTTTTTTAAAAAAGTATATTAAATTACGCATTAATTAATAATTTATTTATATATTATTAAATAAATTACCTAGTTGTTTACTTAATATATATAATAATACGCTAAGGCTTAACTAGTAGCTAGTACTCCTATTAAATATTTTATACTAGAAATACTTTAATTAAGCTTAGTAGCAATATATAAATAGATTAATACATATATATTACTAAATTTAATAAAATCGGGCTTTTAGATTCGCTTGAGTTTTAGCAAGTTAGATTTATAAAGATGAGTTTTCACTATCTAACTATAAAACTAGCCAGATTTAGCAACACCCTTACTATATCTCTTCGCTGCTTTATATCGCACCTAAATTAGGTTAAAGTTCGAGCAGCCAAGAAGCAAGGGCGGAAAAATTTAGAAATAACAGTTTAAACAATTCTAACAACACGATCGCGTTTATAAAAGCAAAAAATCACAACAATAATAATAATAATAATATAGCAGATAAATTTTAACATAATAAAAATATACGTTCGATAACTAAAAATACAGTAAAGCTAAAATTAAAAATATTTTATCGAAATAGTAAATGCGCGTAATGTTTTAACATAGTTAAAGATATACGGTAATATAATACAAGCAGGCGTATATATTATTAAATTTAATAATATATATATTAATCTATCTTTATATCGCTACTAAGCTTAATTAAAGTATTTTTAATATAAAGTATTTAACAAGAATATTAGCTACTAATTAAGCCCCGGCGCATTATTATATATATTAAATAAACAACTAGGTAATTTATTTAATAATATATAAATAGATTATAGTTAGTACGTAATTTAATATATTTTTTAAAGAAAGCAAATTTAGTTACCTTTTTTAAGTTTTAATTAACAAGCGTATAATCTATATAAAATATAATAAATAGATCGTTTATTAATATATTATAATAAATGTTTATAACTTATATTTAATATAAATATTATAAAGCTAATTATTATATAATAAATAAATATAAACAATTATATAAATAATAATAATTAATTTATTTATATAAGTATTAGCTGCTTTTTTTTTTTTTTTTTTTTTTTTTTAGCTACTATAGTTTTAAAACTTATAAATAAATAGTTATACGTACTTATATACGCGTATTTTTAAGCGATAGCTAAAATTAATACTAATTTATATATAGTTTAATTAAATAATTATAAGCTTTTAGTATATATTTAAGTTATTTTTAATAGTATATATAACGTTAATAGTTATTAAGCTTAATATTAATATATATTTAATTATTAATATATATAGTAAAATTTATATTATATTGCTATTTTTTTTATAAATATTATTTATATATTTATATAATTTATTGTTAAATAGTTTAATAATTTATTTTTATTTTTGTTTTTATTTTCGTTTTCGGGCAAAAAAATATTCTTACTTATTATTTTTTGTTATTTTTAGTTTATTTTAGCTAGCCGATCTAGGTTATACTAAATATAGCGCTTATAAAGTTTTTTGCTATTATTCTTTATATGCTAGCTTGCTAAGCTTTAATTACTATTGCTATAATTATTATTTTTAAAGTTGTTAATTTAACGTTAAGTTTTTAGTATTTTTATTAATTTAGCTAAACAAATAATTTAAATAATATTAGTTTTTATTTTAGCTTTACTAAACGTTCGTTTATTATTATTATTATTATTATTATTATAACTGCTTTTTTTATTATTGTTAGCCCGGCTTATTGTTTTATAGTTATAAAATAATATAAATTATTATTACGTTATTTCTTACTTTTAGCTAAAATATTTATTAATTTATTATAAAATTTTATATTTTTAGTATATTAAAAATACTTTTATAAGTTATTTTAATAATAACTATATAAAAATAATTAATAATAAAATATTATTAATATTATATTTTTAAATATATTTATAAAAACTATAAATAATTTTTTATTTTAATAATTAATAGCTTGTTTAATAATAATTAGTTTTAAAAATATTAAACGGGTTTTTATATTTTATATAATATTTTAATTAAACGTATTATTATTACCGCCGTGCTTTTATTATATGCTTTTTGCTGAGCTTATATGCCGGCTTGCCGCTTTATATATAGTACGTATTTATTAAAGTTTTTAAAGCAGCAAAAAAAAAAAAAAAAAAAAAAAAAAAAAAAAAAAAAAAAAAAAAAATAAGCCGGTTAAAATTAAACTCCAGCTATTTAGGTAGCAAGATTATAAGCTTTTTAAGCAGTTATTTTTTTTTTTTTTTTTAAGTTATATATAATAGCTTTTAAAGCTTTAAACAAAAATTAATTAATTTTTTTATTTATATTATAAACGTTTATAATATAAATTTTAATATTTAATAAATAAAAATAAAATATAATTAATTAATAGTTTATTTGGCTAATTTTCCGTTTATTAGTTAGTTTTTAATTTTTTTTAATATAATAATTAGTTTATTAATATTATTAGCTTAATAAATAGTTTAGCTAATTTAGTTATTAAAAAAATATTATTTATTATTAAATAAATAAACTTTAATAAAACTATTAATAATTATTTTATTAATAACGTATATATTATTATTAAAGTTTTATTTTTAACTTTTTAACGTAATTAATAGTTATAAATATTAATATATTATAGTTTAATATATAAAAATTAATTTTTAATAACTTTTTTAGTTTATTAGTTATTATATTAAATTTAAATATATTATAAATATAAAGTTATATTAAGCTTAATAATAAACTTATTAATATATATAGTTTTTTAGTAGCTTAAACTAACGCTAATAATTTAGCTTTTATAAAATATTATAATTATATTTTATTTATTAGCTTTTTAATTTATAGTTTTTTAAAAAGTTTTATAATATAAACTTAAAAGCTTTTTTTTTAATAATATTATTAATAAATAATATATTATTAGCTATTATAAAATTTTTATTATTAAATTATAATATATAATACTATATAAGCAATAAATATAAAAATATTTATTTATAGCTTTATAATATTTAAAAAAAAAGTTATAATTAAACTATAATAGCTTAAAAATAAAACATTATATTTAAGCGTATAATAATAGCTATATATAAAATCGAACCTATTTTTATTATAATATTATATACTTAAAAATAAAACTATTTTTTTATAAAAATAGTTTATTTACTTTTATTAAAATAATAGCGTATATTATAATATTTATATTTTAAAACTTAACGATTTTTTTAATATAAAAAGTTTAAAATAATTATAATAATTATTTTTATTTATTTTAAATTATTTTTATTTTTAAAAACTATTATAAATTTTTATTTTAATTAATTTATACTAAGATTTTAATATAATAATTATATTAATTAATTTAAAGCTTTTAAAAATATATATAATTATTATATTAATATAATAAAATAAATATTTTATTTTTTAAAAAATAATAAAGTTTATAAAATATTAATTTAAAACTAATTTTATTTAATAATTTTAAAAGCTTTTTTTTATAATAAAAAAATTCTTATAAGCTATAAAAATTATAATAATTTAATTATAATATTTATTTTTTATAGCTAAAAAATATATATATAAACTTTTTTAATAAATTTTATATTAATAAAATATTTATAATATTATATTATTTAAATTTAAATCGAATTTAATAATAATTATTATTAAAATTTTAAACGATTTTTTTATTAAAATATTTATATAAATATTTTTTTTATTATAGCTTAATTTTTAATTTTATATATTATTAGCCGGGCTTTATATTATTATAATATTTATATTTATTAAATTTATATATATATTTATATATAATCGAAAACTAGCTTATTTAAAGTCGAACTTTTAAGTATTTTTTTTAAGTTTTTATTTTTTAATAGTTTTATAAATAAATATATTTTATTTATTTAAAATAATTTTTTAATAATATAAATTAAGTTTTTTATATTTAAAAATAAAATAAATTTTAATAATATATACGTTTTTTTTAAAATAATAATTTTTATAAATAAACTTTAAAATAATTTATCGCTAGCTTAAAAGATTTTTTTTATTTAGTTTATAAGTTTTTATAAAATATTTTTTTTTTTATTTCGTTTAAAGCTTTTATTAATATTTAATATTTATAATTAAATAAAATAATAAATAATAAACTTTTAAAAATATTTTTTTTTCGTTTATTTAAACTTTTATTAATATTTAATATTATATTAAATAAATAATAAATAATAAGCTTTTATAAAAATATTTTTTTTTTTTTATTTAAAGCTTTTATTAATATTTAATATTAATAATTAAATAAATAATAAATCGTAAGCTTTTATAAAAATATTTTTTATAAATTAATATTATTTTTTTATATTTAATATTTAAACTTAAATATTATAATATTTAAAAAAATTTTTAATAGTTTAGCTTTTTATATTTTAATAATTATTTTTTATTTATAATAAATAATTTATATAATTAAACTATATTAAAATATATAATTTATAATTTAATAAATTAATTTAAAAATATAAGCTTATTTTAATTTTAATATAAATAATTAAATTAATTATAGCTATATTTAAATAATAATAAGTTTTAATTATATTATAGCTATATAAATAATATAATTTTTAATAATTTTAATAATATAAATATATTAAAAAAAAATTTTAAATTAATATATAATAATTTTTTAATATAATATAATTTTTTAAATTATTTTTTATAAACTTATTATTATTTAAATTAGCTTTTTATTTAGTTTAATTTAATAGTTTAATAAAGTTTTTTAATAATAAATTTTTTAGTTTATTATTTTTTTATTTATAAAAAACGTTAGTTATTATTTTAGTTATATTTTAATAATTAATTTAATTAATAAATTTTTTATAATTTTTTCGGCTTATTTTTAAAAAATTATTTTTAAACTTATTTTTTATTATTAAAAAACTCGTTTTTATTAAAAATAATATTTTTTATAATAATTATTTTATTTTTACGTAATAATTAAATTTAATAAATATTAAAAAACTAATATTTTATTAAATATTTTATTTAAATTTTAAAATTAAACTTTTTATATTTTTTTTTTTATATTTTATAATAATAATTATAAAAAAAATTATATATTTATATATTATTAAATATAAAATATTTAAAATTTATTTAAAGCTTATATAACTTTATAAATTATTAAAATATAAATAAAACTTTTTATAAAAAGCTTTTTAGCTATTAATATAAAAAAATTCGGTTATATAAATATATTATAATATAAATTATTTTAAGCTATAAAAAACAAAAAACTTATATTTATTTTTTATTAAACTTATTTATTATTTAATAATAGCTTTAATTTATTTGCTTTTTTTTAAAATTTTAAATATATAATAAAAAAATCGTAAATTTAATATTATAAATATTTTATATAAATTTTATTAGTTAAATAATTTTATTTATAATATTTATTAGTTTATTATTATATTTTATTATAATTATATTATTTTTATAATAAAATTAAATATAATATATATAATTTTTAAAAACTATTTATATAATATTAGCGCGTTTATTATTAACGTAATAGTTTTATATATATTTTAAATATTTATTAATAATTAATATTATTTTTTATAAATAATTATTTTTTATATTAAAGTTATTAAATTTATAAAAATTAATTATTAATTAAATATTAGCTTTAAAAACTTTAAATTAAACTTTTTATATTATTTTTTAATAAGCTTTTATAAAATTATAATTAATATATTTTATAGTTTTAATTTTATTATTTTTTAAAAAAATAATTATTATTTTTTAATATATATTAATAATTATTTTAATAGTTTAAAATTTATATATTTTAAGCGTTAATATATATTTATATATATTAGTTTATAATTAAAAACGCTTTATATAAAAGTTTAAAAAGTTTTTTAAATATAAAAAATATATTTTATTAAATATATTAAAAAATATTTTATAATAAATTATTTATATATTTAAATTAATAAATATAAAAGCTTTTTTTATTAATATTTTAAAAAATTTAAATTAAATTTATTTTTTTAGTAAATATTTTTATAATTAAAAACTTATAGCAAAATAAAATTAATAGCTATATTAAAACAAAAAGCTATATTATAAAGCCTATAAACTATAAGTTTTTTTAATTTTTATATTTTAATATCGATTTTTTTATAACTATATATTTTAATTGCGCTATTATTAGCTAATATTATATTTTTTAAATTAACGTTTTTAAAGTTTAAAAAATAATTATTTAATTAAAAATATATATTTAAACTTAAAGTTTATTATAATATAATTATATAATATATATAATTTAATAAGCTTTTTATTAATTATAAAAAACTTATAATATATATTATTAATAGCTATATAAATTAATTTTATATTAATTTATAAATTAATTATTAAATTTAATATATTTTTTTTCTATTAGTTTTTAGTATATTTTATTATTTTTTTAATATTATTTTAATAATTATTTATATATAAACAATATATTTAAAATAAATATTAGTTTTAAAGTTTTTAAAATAAAGCTTTAAAAAAATAAACTAATAGTTTATAATTAAATATTTTTATAATAAATTATATAGTCTATTATATTAAAGTTTTTTTTTTAGCTTTAGTTTACGTATTTATTTTAAGGCGCTTTATAAAAATATTTAAAAAATTCTTTTAAAATCGTTATATTAGCTATTTAATTAGTTTTAAATTATTTAAAAATATTTTTTATTTTTAATAAATTTGCTTAAATTAATTTTTATTAAAATAAGCTAAATAATTTTTATATTTTTTTTATTTATTAGTTTTATAAATAATAAAAGCTTTTTTTTAATAATTTTTATAAATATTTATATTATATTTAATATAAAACTTTATATTAAAGCTTAATAGCTATTATTTAATAATTTAAAATATTATTTAAAATTTTATTATTATAAGTTTTTTTAATAATATAGCTTAAAATAAATTAATATTATATAAAGTTTTTTTAAATTAATTATAAGTTTAAATAATTTAATAATATTTAATTTTTTAATATTTATTTTAATAATTTTATTTAATTATTTATTAGTTTATTTAGCAAAGTTTTTAATAGGTTTTTTTATTATAAAACTAATAAACGTTTTATATTTGCTACGATATTTATATTTAAAAACTTAGCTTATTATTTTATTAAATTTTTTAAATTATTATATTATTAATTAAAAATTTAATAAACTTTTATATAAATTAATTTATAGTTTAAATTTATTATTTTTTATATTTATTTAAAAAACTTAATAATTTTATTTTAATAAATATTATATTGTTTTAAAATAATATTATAGCGTTATTAAATATTAGTATATAAAATTTGTTCGTTTATTATTAAATCTATTAATATAGTAATCGTTAAATTAATATTCGTAAATATAAAAAAGTTAGATATATTTAATACGTTTAGTTTCGCAAGCTAAAAAATCGTATTTTTTTTAGTTATAAATACTTTTAAAAATTTTTTAAAATTATAAACGCTATAAAGTTCTATTTTTATAATAAAAAGTTTTTTAATAAGTTAAAAGTTATAATAGTTAATATAAATATAATAATAATTTTTAATATATATTTTTATAGTTTTATTTTCGATAAAATATAAAAATTATAATAAAACTTTTAATTATTAGATTTAATAATATATATATTAATCTATTTTATATCGCTGCTAAGCTTAATTAAAGCATTTTTAATACAAATACTTAACGGGAGCACTAGCTATTAGTTAAGCCCCGGCGCACTACTATATATATTAAATAAACAACCGGGTGATCTATCTAGTAATGTATAGGTAGATCACTAGTTGGTGCGTAATCCAACATATATTAGTATTTACGACCGTTTCTTTTACGTCTTTTTCTTTTAAAGAAGTAGATTTTACTAGGGTATGCCCGAAATGCTCATACAAATTGGGTTAGAACGCGGGTGATGTAGAGTTTGGTGGGCCTCTTGACTAGAAATAGTTAGTTTCATAGTTAGATAGTGAAAACTCATATCCGTAACTCTGACTCGGAGTCTTAGTGCACGGTAGTTGGACTGCAGGGCTGAATGGATGGCGTCTTCTTGGTGCTTTAGTGTAGTGTAGCAGCTTTGAGGGTGCTGAAGGATCACGGCTTGACGGCTCCAGGGCAAGGCCGTTTCGCACCGGAACCTTTAGCCCTTCTTGACGGACCCTTGACCCATCTTGACCCTGCAGCGTTCTCGACTACTTATTCTGCATGGAAGGTCTCTGAACCTTGTCCGTCCCGTCTATTCTAGCCATTCCGCCCATTCTTACCATGATTGCGGTTGTGCCAAAGAGCCGGGATATGTCCTCCTTATTCCAACGTCATCTTTGCCGGAGACCGACCAGTCATCTGGCGCCCCCCTGTCTCACAGTTGTTGCTCCAACTAACTTCGCTGCTGTGTGCCGTGCTAATAATAAGAATAAGGTTGTGACTGGCGGGGCCATGGGGGCCATGGGGGCCATTGTTCAGTCTCTCGTTTGCTAATCCTCAAAGTCGATTCTGTTGATTGGTGATCTGAAATGAGGTTTCTGCAGCACTCGTCCCGCGACCGCGGGCACCTATCTGTAGGTTGTATGTAGGTTGGTAACCTACCCCACTATGAGATTGATTGATTGATTGATTGTCTCCCTGGCTACTTCCTATCTCCAGTGCTTGACAGTGCTCGCTTCTACTGCTTCCAGTTGGCCGGCTCCCCTGTGCTTTTGCATGTTGTCTCGCCTCTTGTCTTGGATTAAGCACTGTCTTATAACCTGGTCATCAAGTATTGTACGACCTATTGCACAAGCTTTTAATTTGCCAGCCTACGACCTGTCAGTCGCTCGCCATTCCTCGAATTTAAACCCAACACAGCTTCGCATCTTTGTCATCAGCTCTCAATCCTACCTTAAGTACCTACTTTACCTACTACCTACGACCTACCTACCTACCTGCCTACCTGGTCGTTCGCCATTTTCTTTGTAACCACCAACAAACGCAGCAGCCATCGTTCACGGCCCTTGAATGTTTTGGTCTGAGGGCAGCTAGCCCGGCGTTCTACCAGATCACGATGAATGAGTACATCTTCGTAACCAACAGCCATGTGCCAGTGAGCACACCCAGCTCGGCCCTAGTCGTGGCGCATCGGCCTCAGCGCTGCCCCGTTGTGCCATCGTCAGTTCTCACGCCACCCTCGTCTCTCTCACCTCAGTCTTCTACTCAATCACCGCCCGCGCAAACTCCCCCTGATAGGCCGGCCATTATCCGTAACCATGAGCTCGAACCAGTCAAGCCTACTCCGACCCAGATGCAGTCAGTCTTCTCATCCCAGACCGGCGAGGCATACCGTTCGCAGCAGCACACGGCCCAAGTATGGGAGTCACACAAGGACGACATCCGCAAATTGTATCTGGACGAGAACCGACCACTCAAGGAGGTCATGGCCATCATGCGCCGAAGGGGTTTCAGGGCTACGTGAGTCGCCTGTTCCACGACGTAATATCTACGACCTCCTAACATGATTGCCAGTGTGAGGATGTACAAGTCGCGATTTGACAAGTGGGGTTCAGCAAGAATAACAGCAAACGCGAAGTCGTCACCATGCTTCAAGTCCAGCGCCAACGAAATGCGCTCGGCAAGCGAACCACCTTTCAACGGAACGGCGCGAGATCGCAATCGACGCCTACCTCAAGCGCAAAGGAATCTCGCAATATGATCTTGCCGAACCGGGGATAGCAGAGAATCTTCCGGAACATCTTCGGTGTGTTACGCCGCCTCCTGAATCGCCCTTAGTTATCCAGGCCGGAGGGGCGCTTTCATTACAGGAGCTTGTACTTCAGACTGCGAGAGACCTGGCGTGGAACCCGTATTGCCCGTCCGACTTCCCTCTGGTGACGTCTTCCGCCGTTTATCGCAGCGACGCCTTACGGTGCGCCATTACCGACATAACCAATGCAGACTGGTTATTCCAAGTTGGTCACTACGGTAGAGGTGGCGTCATGTGTGAACAGGGCTTCAAGTCATTACATTTAATGGTCACTCAACCATCTATTTACGGATTACTCCATCTGCTGCTGTTTCACCTCGACGCCTATAATAAGGGCATAATAAAAGAGGTATGGAGATATTTAGCTGCATATTCAGCGACCGTCAGAGCCGACGGCCCACTTGCTCGACTGTTCCAGGGCATATCCAAGTTTATCACACTCACGAATTCGACGAATATTGGAATTTAATCTTCGAGTGTACCGAAAGACTCTTACTTATCGATGAGCAAGGCTCGGGCCTTCCCGAAGGGACGATAGCACGACTCTACCCATTAGTTTTTATTCCACGAGCCCATCAATACAAGCAAGGGCCTTATCGCCGTCTTCAGAGCAGATGCGACTGGAACCGGTTAACTAATGGCACAAGACCGCGAGTCCCTGAGGAAATGGCCATCTACGAGGCTAGTGAACTTCTAATTATCGGTGCACAAAACAATTGGCAAGGTGAAAGGGTATTGGAGCTAGCCGAGTCCGTGCTCGAGAGAACAAAGAAATTCGAATATAACGTCGATTTCTTCGTCTACATTGCCCTAAACGCGCTCGCAAATTATTGGCGCGGAGATTTCAAATCCGGTGACCCGGTCAGCAGTCCCAAGCACCGGATCTCTATACAATATCTCGAACAGGTCTGCCAGTTGTCGGAAGGCAAATGGGATGCCGACCTAGGATATTTTATGGGCGACCTCGAAAAGCTAGAAGAGTGGCACCGCGAAGCGGGTGATACATTTATGGCCGATGCCGTACACAAGAGATGGAGACATTCACTCGACCAAATTCCAGAACAGTGGGAGAGGGTGCAACAAGTCGTAGGGTAAAACAGAACTTTATTTTGGCCACCCATTTTACCTCAGGTTCGTTTTCGAACAAATCACCAGGCGAACAGTGCTTCTATCATGAATTATATCGCGCCACTAAATGCCCATAATATCTGAAAATGTTCGGGTTTAACTGAAGGGTTCAATTGTGCTACTACTACTATTAAAAATATATCATAATCACACAAATCCATCCTTCGTGGAAGGTATCAACATCTATAACATTGAACTACTCTGTGGTCCAGCGTATACTGGTCACTTATGTGAGGCTCTAAAATCAATATTTACCCGAAATGCCTGTCAGAAGACGCGTCGCAACACCATCGCTCTTTGAGGAGCAAGACGCATAATTCTATAAGATGCGTGTCAGACGAGGGGAATGTAGGAAATGACTCCATTCGGGCTGTTTGATTCTAATGGTTCGTCTACCATGATGCTGCCTCACTGGCGGCGAAGCGAGAGAAACCTTGATACTACTACGCAGTAAATCTCATAACGAAGCAAATAATACTCGGTAGGATGTTTCGGACGGGCTACTCCGGAGTGCATTGTATCCCTCTAAGATAAGCTTCATTTCTCATACACTTACTGGTCGTCAAACTGCAGCTAACAGTCAAGCTTACGGCCTTTGGTCTGATGATGATAGTCCCCCAAGAAGCTCCCCACTTCCCCGACGAGAGCTCGAGACGGCTCTGATAGGCCGGTAGGGTAGTAGCCCGCGTCTTACCACGTCGGGAAAGAGGTACAAAACCGGGGAGTGCATGGTGGAATGCAGCCAGCCAGCCTACCTTGACACGTCGTTATGCACCCCATCGACGCGATTGCCTGCCCTCCCTCTCTCGGTGTTTGATTGGCAATGATGGGGACTGGCTGGTTTGTTCTACCGGTACTTGTCTGTTGGTTACAATCAAACACCCTCCTGCATGCATGAAGCAATGAGGCTAGCCTATCTGCGTAGAATAGGGGGGAAGACAATGCTTGAGGAATTGCTGTGAGAAACACAACGCAACACAGCGCAGCGCATGACTATGCCATTGTGCGATGTGAGCTATCGATCGGAGGAAGGACGGACGATCAGGGCTGCGCTCGAAACCTGCTTCGGCCGGCAACACAGTTTCGATCCCGACAACTAACACATGTTACCTCTAATAACATGAAAATCGAAGTTCGGGGTACATAAGATAGGAGCTCTTTGTGTAACCTTCGGGGACCTAATTATAGGTACTTACCTAGGTACCCGGCCGGCAAGCAAAATGACATAAGATTCTTAAGTACTTACTTATACCTAGGTATTCAAGCGGCCCCCACGTCTGTTGGAGCAAGGTAAGGTAGGATGTTTGGAACGTGAACTGCATAACGTTTCAGTCAAAAGCAAACAGGACAGGAATGCCTCGTGGCGCACACCAGCAAATGGAAGAGCAGGATATGGCTGTGACATTGCCGAACCGAGGACACAGCGTCGGTCCCGAGGAACCGGCTCTACCGTTTTCCTACCCGTCGAACCCCGTGATAAGTTTCATATAAGTAGGTTTGAGGCGGGGTGTAGCTGGCGTTGTCGAGCTCGAGCTGTTATCTTGCACGTCGCCGACATCTCGTGATACTTCTGACTGGCAGAGTGCATATGCCACCTGCTTGCGCTGAGCACGGTACGCAGGTATGTATTCTCGCCATCATTTTACCTCGCTTCGATTCCTTGAAGTGATACCTACCTACTTTCCAAATTATGCATCAGACTCGAGTGGCCCTGGTGTCTACGGCAAGCTGCCTTGAACGAGGCTAGGTGAGACGGCAAATGTGACAAATCACAAGCCAATATTGATATCAATCATCTTATTAGTTTCAAGTGCTTAGCTTTTAAATCACTAAGATAGGCACGGCTCAACCTTCCCAGGGCATAGCCGAGCATAATTAGACGGTGCTTCTCATATGATAGATAAACATGTACATATGTAACTCTGACAGTTTGTCCACCACGTGGAAGTTAGGTACACATTTCAGGGGGGACCTCGTTATTCCCGGGGTGCCGAACCCGAAGCCACAACTATCATGGTTCGTTCGTCTGTGTTACCTATCTATCACATGGATTATTTATTCGATTTCTTCTGGCGCCACCTCAGCCCCTTCGACTGCAGAACGTACAGCCACGGGATGGAGAGGAGCCCGATGACGGCAAACAGAACAAAAGTCCATCCCGCGCCGGTTCCGCGCAAGATAAGGTCGAGGAGGGCCAGCCCGCCCGCGGCCAGCTCGGCTCGAATGAGGTTGCTGGCGGCTTGCGCTGCCGACGATGCGTCGGGGTGCATGTCGACCAGGAGCGTGCTGAGCGCGGTGAATACTCCCTGTATGGAGAGCCCGATGAAGAATTGAAACACCAGCGGAGCTGCTATGTTCTTCCCTCGTGGTGTCAGGGTTTCGTAGGAGTGATGTGCTGGAAGCGAGCTGGCTGGCTTGTACTTACAGCTTGGTACTGCAGCAACCACCCGTATCCAACTATCAGAAGCCCACATATGAGTAGTGAGTACTTGAGGCTGCGAAGCCGCGCCTCCTCGATAGGAAAGTCTTTGAGGTCATGGTTTTTGCTTTTGTCGGCGCTTAAGCCATATTTGGCCGCTGTGTGGCGATAGTCGACGTCTAGAATCTTGCCTGATAGAGCGTTAATATCGGAATTCGACGTGAGTGTCTTATTAAGATTAAGGCATACCTGTGCCAAAAGCACTGATAGCGCAGGCGACGCCGAACGGGATGTAAGTCAATCCGGAAACAAGGCCGGATCCCTGATAGATCTGCGTAAACAGACTCGAGAGCGATGCTTGGAGACAGGAGTAGACAGTGTACCAAACGCCGACCGACCCAACTATGATAGCTGTGTTGGGTCGCCTGAGAAATGCCAAGGGCTTCAGGGGATTCGGGAAGTAAAATCTTTTTGACTTTGGACGAAGCAGCAAAGACCCCTCTCTTCGTGGCTCGGGTGTTAAGACGGGTATAAGTGCCCTATTCACCCTATCCGGCAGCAAAGCGCCGTCTCCTACGACCTGCCTCGACGTCTCAGGAAGGAACAACACTACGAGCACAAGACAGAGCGGTGAGATGGCTGAGAGGAACCAGAAGATGGCGCGCCAGTTCCACCTCGCCATGAGCAGGCCGCTGATGATCGGCCCAATGCTGGGCGGGGTATTCAGCACTGCAGTATTCTATGTCAACTATCGCCATTTTCTTGACACTCTCTTGTTCTAAATAAAAATTATATGTTTTAAATGGCTTCGAGAATTGCTTACCGAAGGATACGACGCCCGAATACCCGCCGCGCTCCGCAGGGGTAAACAGATCACCCACAACGCCGTACGTGACAGCATACGAGCCCGAGATGCCCGCACTCTGCACGACACGGAGAAAAAACAATAAGCCAAATGAGGACTGCAGTGCGAGCCCAATGTTGGCCGCTACGTAGAAACATAGCGTGACGATCAGCACGGGTCGGCGTCCTAGGTTGTCGGTGGCCTCGCCGACAAGGGATGGGAATATTCCTGAGGCGATTAGGTACGCTGTCACTGTTAGGTTTATCTTTTCTACCGAGACGTCGAGGTCTGTCGCTATGAAGGGATTGCAGGGAAGTAGATGAAGCTGCTTAGCGAGGAGAACCACCCGGCGAAGGCGACGAGAGCTATGATGCCTTTTTTCTGTCGTGGTGAGAAGGCCGAGTAGGGTGGTGCGGGATGCGCTTCCAATTCGCCATTCTCAGTCGATGTATATTTATTCTTTTGCTCTCCTGCTTTGCCTTCTTGTCGTAAGCCAGGCTGTTCTGAATTTTGACTCATGATGAGAACCCATGCATGTCGCAGTGTGTGAGCATTCGTAATATCTTCATTGCGGTGAGGTGCAGGGTCGGGTATTAATGCCTACCGAACCAACATAAGAAAAACGCGATGATCACGAGAAACGACACTTTGGGTGATCAAGGCATCGAGATTGATTCAATTCCTTTTTCGGGCATCACTCCATATAAGCCTATCATTAAGCAGATTTCAAGCCATCTTCTCAGTATAATTAATAGCTTGGTGTAAATCTAATCTGAGATAAGACGTAATCGATCCTCTTCAGTGCTCCTATAATGCCACATCCTTGTTGCCTAAGTCTACTCTCATAAGAACCATCTCACAGACCTTCACTTCTGATTCACAAACTTCCCAATCAAATACTGCATATCTGCCAGAGCCATGGCGCGCGCAGCAGACCCTCTCACATGGGCTGAGTACATAATCCTCTCCTTGACAGCATACAAACGATTGCGATCTTCCCTCTCCTCCACCGGCTCATCCTCCTTGAAGTGCTTGAAGTAAGTTTCTCGGTAGACCCTTGAATGCATGCGATGGTGATCTACACGCCACATCCCAACTGCCATTTCGCTGTAGACGCCGAGAAGTTAGAAAGTTTTATTCCTTTGTTGAAATTTTAAACTCTCAGAGATCTCGGGAGTGTGCAAGAGCATGTAGGAGAAAAGATTCTGCGAGGGGAAATAAAACAAAACTCAAGGGACGTACTGATGTGCGTAGTATGAACACGAGTCGAATATATAGATCTCTTGAGTACGAGAATCTGTGCCGATATTCTCTTCCAGAGGTCGCCATGGATGAGACAAGGCTTCACTGAACGCCCTCCTTCTTCAAGAGGGCCCAGGAGCCTTGGAATGACCCTATCTAACGTGATTGACATTGCATCGTCAAGTTCTTTCCATTCCCCATTGGTCTTAACGTCAAGTTTGTACACACCGCGCAGAAGCTTGGTATAAAAATTTACCCAGCTACTTTCCCACCCGGCGTCCAATGGTAGCTTGCCATCATATGGAGTTACGTGGAATCCGAATTTCCCTGTAGGAGATACACTCCTTTTATGTAGCTCGGCTATCTTTTGAGCCAGCTTTTCGGCGTTCGGCGCAGGATGTTCAATATCAAGATAGTCGCAGAGAAAAAAATAGTCGCCGGAGTCAAGACATGGGCCGAATCCTCTTGGAGTTGGTACAATTGACGGCATCGTCTTATACAATTCCGACATGCAACTGAATTCGCCAAGGACGCGCTTGTCTGCATTATCACCTTTCACTATCTGCTCAGGCGTGTCAGTCCAAATGCTCATCGCATGCAACAACTTAGCGCATTGGTTCTCTACCTTGACGAAATAGTGATAGGTTATACCGTGTGAATCTCTAGCTTCTATCCGCCCAGTAGATGCCCAAGCGGAGCTACCGTATGGTTCAGCCGATACGATTTGTTTGTCTTGGCCGATTGCTGCATCTCAAAATATCAGCTCGGCCTCATAATAAAGGAGAAAATGCCATCACCGTTTACAACAGCCCGATCCACGACGAACCCGTCTTCAGTCGCCAAGGTGGCACTGTGCCCATGCGTTGCAACTATGGTGGTAGAAGCCATATTGTTGACGTACTCCTACTCTCGAGATTTCTATAGCAAAAACTCGGAGTATGAACACCTGTCATCTTATATAACACTTGATTCCTTATCTGGGCGAATTCCTAGCGGAAAAAGCAAAACGCGGCTTTTCGCCTGCAGCTCTTCATTTTCATCACCAACACGTATCAAGTCAGGTGAGATGGTAGGTCTATCGGGCTTTGGGTCGACAGGGGTCAAATCCGTCAGAAGGCTGGAACGGGCGTCCTGAGCCAAAACAGTGTTCTCCTTCCAATAATTACTCCTTTTTCGGCGCCTATTTTATGCAAGCCACGGTGTGATTGTCCGTTTCAGCATTTTGTACGAGCGGCGGTGTGATTTTGGCTCTCAGCATGCCGTAATCATTTCAGATGGGTTGTGATGTGTGTTGTTCCGTACAAACTCAACTCGCAATCTGCCCTTTGCATACTACGTAGTTCAACTCCGGATGTACTCCTAACGTACACCGTTCAATGCCATTTTATATTAGTTCCCGCTGGAATAGGTGCCCCTAAAGGCAAGATGCCACAGGTGTGTGAAGTCTCAGATTTTACTTCCCGTAACCCATGTTGCCTTAGAATCATCAATCAACTTTGCTCAGCACGCGTTAAACCCTGCCATCTAAACCCCGCAATGTGTCGTGACGTCTCCTATCCTATCAACGTCGTAGCAAGTAAAACTTGCGAAGAGTTTCTCCAATTACTTTAGGGTATTAAATGTTAGGAGGCTTATAAAATTAACCATAATTTACCAGTGGAAATTATTCAAATCGAGGCGCGCAAGCCAAACGGTAAACCCGACATTAGGCACTTCAACACCCGGCCTCCTAACACCACCGACTACTACTCACGATGCAAATTTACCCTCTGGCGAACAAGGTGGGGACCTCGATGCTGTTACCACTATTAAAGAGGATGCGTCCTCATCAACTGGCCCGCGCCACTCTTCGCGTAGCGCTATCTCGGACATACAAGGGCAACTTCTACCTTCTCTGTCTGTAGGACGTGAACGGAGCCGCTCGCGAGACCGCCGTGACGACCCTCTAGGCCTCACCGTCCTCTATACCCCGAAATAGATCGACGCATGGTAGACATAGTGTTTATTCATGGGCTTGGCGGTACCAGTCTGAGGACTTGGTGTAAAACCAGAGAATTGGAGTTCTTGTGGCCTAAGTTATGGTTACCAAAAGAGAGCGATCTGTCTGCAGCCCGTATTTTAACGTTCGGCTACAATGCGCAGTTCTCCGGCAAGAGGCAACAAGCAGCCTTGACTATCAATGACTTTGCAGCCGACCTTCTCTATAGCATGAAGTATGGTTCGGAGGAGGCTGGCGAAAAGCTGGGCCAAGTCCCGATCATTGTCGTGGCTCATTCAATGGGCGGGCTTGTGTTTAAGAAGGCTTGTAAGTGTCCTCCTAAAGTTCAAGGCTTTCCACATCCGAAGGCTTTATGTCTTTAGTATATTACCGCCTAATCGAAAGGTGTTCTTACACCTCATCGTCCCATTTCTATTCTCCCCGGTGTTGTTTTCGTTCCCGTTACGTTGATTTCATGTGTGCGACGGAGGGTGCTCCGTCCGCCGCTATCGCTATAATGCGAAATGGCGCCATTTTGTTACAAGATGCTTTTAGTTCTGTTTCGCTCTAACTACGCAGCCTCTCGCAAGGCAGTTACTAATTCGGTATTAACTGAATTTGTAGTTATTCAAGGACAATTAAATCAAGAATATCGACAACTAATGTCAAACGTTAAATCTGTTCTCTTCCTCGCGACACCGCATCGAGGTACCGATCTCGCAGAAACCTTAAACCGAGTGTTGTCAAGCTCCATGTTCGGTCACACATCCAAGGACTATGTAACCGAGTTGACAAGGAACAGCAACACCATCGATGAACTAAATGAGTCGTTCCGCCACCACGCCGCGAAACTAGCGATATTCTCTTTTTATGAAACGCTCGGCACACAGATAGGGCCAATAAACATTATGATATTAGATAAGCAATCATCTTTATTGGGATATGAGAACGAAACAGTAAAGCCACTTAATGCAAACCATCACGATGTATGCAAATTCACGGGCCCTCACGATTCAAATTACAGATCAGTCAGAGATGCCCTGCGCAGTATAGTGAGCTCCCTTCGACCTCCTCTGTCCCATGACCGTGGCACCGACAACGAACTGGACGTTTTGAAAAGATGGCTCGAGGCTGGGAATGTGCAGGATGATGATATATCTACATTCCGGGCGATTCGTAAGGTAGGCACATGCGAAGACCTTATGAAACGTCCCGGTTTCGAAAACTGGCTCTCTTCCGATCACCCACATATTCTATGGGCTCATGCACCGCCTGGGAATGGTAAATCTGTTCAGTGCTCCTTTGTGATCGACTCTCTCAAGAGTCATCACAAGTGTGTTCATTGGTTTTTCAGATACGGCCACACTGAAAAACAGCCACTCAGCAACATGTTTCGCTCAGTTGCGTACCAAATCGCGAATACGGATGCGGCATTTCGCCGTTCGCTTGTAGGACAAGCGAAGTCAGGAGTTCAAGTGAACAAAAGTGATGCGGCTACGGTGTGGCGGCTTCTGTTCGTCCCTAGACTATCAATGCTCAATTACGACCTGTTTTGGGTTATCGATGGCTTGGATGAGTCGGAATCGAGCAGAACCTTGATTGAACTAATGTCAACCATCGGACAGTCAGAAAGTAAGATACGAGTGCTCTTCTTTAGCCGTCCACAGGCCAAAATTTCACATTCCTTTCAAAGGGCCAGAAAGCGGGTACAAATCACGGAGATCTCTTTGCGCGATAACCTCAAAGACATCCGCCTAGCTACTACAGATGAATTGGAGGGCTTTCCAGCTAGTGATGAATTCAAGCAGCTCATCGTTGATGAAATTGCCCAGCGATCACAAGGCAGTTTCCTCTGGACAAGCCTAGTTCTGAAACATGTCCTGCGGTGTTTCCGCCCAGAGGACGTGAGACGAGTACTGCGAGATGCGCCGGATGGCATGGACAAACTCTACGATCGGATGGCCAATGCTATAACCAATATCGAACGGGACGCGGACAAACGACTTTGTAAGATTCTGCTTTCTTGGGCTACTTACTGTATTCGACCTCTCACCGTAGACGAACTCAAGACTCAATACCCGGCAGAACTCGACACCTTCCTTGACCTAAGTCACCTCGTTGGCCAAATCTGCGGGGAGTTTGCATTCATCAGCCGCAACAATCAACTCGTCTTAGTACACCAGACTGCGCGGGAGTACCTCCGGACCACGAACAAGCTTGGATTCTCTTTAGAATCGTTTGAGATTAACAAGGGTTGCTCGCTGCATGCCTGGAGTCACTAAGTGAGTTGACTTCAAATAAAATACTACAAGGAAAGACTTCGTCTTTCCTTTTGTACTCCTCGGTGTATTGGAGTTCCCATTTGGACCATTCCTCAGCAGAATCCGATGACGTACTAGAGATGCTTTTCGAATTCTTTAGTGGCGACCTTCCGCTGTCATGGATTCATATGTTGGCCCTTGGAGGTCAGCTATCTACACTAGTCAAAACATCTTCGTCCTTAGTAGCTTTGTGCGAAAGAGGCGGAAAGCGGACTTCATCAAGCCGCCGCCCCTCCACCGATTGCCGGAGTTAGCTCTCCTAGAGACCTGGGCGGTTGACCTCCTGAAGATAACAGCCAAATTTGGGAGTCATTTAAACCATAATCCGGAAGCAATATATACGTGTATTCCCCCTGAGCCCGAGAGTTCAATAGTCTTTCAGAACTTCTCCAAGAAGCCGGCTGTATCCATATCGGTCTTGGGTTTATCTAACATGGACTGGGATGACTGTCTTGCTAGAGTCTCGAGTGGCACGGATCAAGCTCTACATGTTGCTGTTTCGAACCAACTCCTTGCTGTAGCGAGTGTATTGGCTAATGGGCGAGCCACCATTAGGCTTTGGGGCACCGTTATATACCAGGAATTTCCCGGACTTGTCTTGGACGAACCGATTTGTTCGATCTCTTTTAGTAAGACAGGGTTGCTATTCGCTTGCTACGGCCTAGACAATACCTACGTATGGAATATCGCTGATCGATCGATCGTTGTCAAAGTGGAAAGCCCTCGCAGAGAACGAGCTATGGCCTTGGAATTCGCAGCGGATGAGTCATTCATTATTATTGCGACTAATCTACGACGAATTTATCGGTTGAACCTCAAGACAGAGAACCCATCGTGGATTACCTGTGACCCTACACTACTTAAGGAAAGCTTCCTACCAGAGGGAGCATTCATCAATTCTCCATCTTCTCTGGCATTTAACGAGGACTGTACTCAGCTTGCAGTAGCATATCGGGGTTTCCTTTGGCTATTTGGAGTCTCGACCCACCGAAAGTGCTCGCCCGGTCCAAGAGGAAGCAGAAACAAGGGCAGACGGCTAGCAACACGTGGACAGGTGTTAACCGGGTTGTCTGGCATCCATTTAATGGCCAAGTTTTGGGGATTTACCGAGATGGCAACGTGTTCAAATGGGGTCCCAGCGATAACACCCACGTAGAAGTCAAACAGGAACTCGATAGCACGCCATCCGAAATTCGGTGCAGCTACAACGGCGCTGTCTTCGTGACAAGCGATGTGAGAGGCTCGATCAAGATTTATGATTATTCCCAGATGGTGCTGATTTACAAGCTCACGTCGGATGATATTATCAACTCCATTGCATTCAGTCCGGACAGCCAAAGATTCTACGATTTGCGGGGCTCATACTGTAACATATGGGAACCTAACTGCTTGTTGCGAACAGTTGAAGCTGGCACGCCGGAAGATTCTGAGAGCATCTACAGCTCGGAGGCAGAAAGAAGGGGTAGTCTTATAACCGACCTGGAAGAGAACGAAGACGACGTGCGAAGTACATCTCTCACATTATACGCATCCGAAGCGCAGGTAGAGAACCGACTCGTCATTACTGAAGTGGCTACTTGTTTCGGTAATCAGCAAATTTGCGCATATGCAAAGACGAAGGGATTGTAGAGATATATGACATGAGCAGAGATTCGAAGCACGTCATTACTCAAGCAATGTTTGGGATCAGCGTTCACAACATTACCCTATCCTTGCGTGGTGATTGTATTGCATACTCCACACAAGATGATTTCGTCCATGTCAAAACTTTCCAACTACTTTCCGATCCGGGGAAAATAAAGATTGAAACAGCCTACTCAAAAAAGCATCCATCCAGCCGGGGATCGATCAATCAGCTACTAATAGATTGCAAGTCCGAGCATCTACTTGTCTACAGTAGAGATAAACTGCAGATTGTTCGCTTTATAGATGGCACTGTGATCGCCGAGACAAATATTGAAGCAGCAGAGCAACCAACGACCTGGGAAAACCAACCGACAGACTGGGAAGTCTTCTTCGCATTCACTGCTAGCAGCGTTAAGGCATACTCCTGGAAGAATTTGGAACTCAAATACACTATCCCTATCAGTTTGGAAAGCGCAGATAATATATGCCAGAAAGTTCTGCAGTGATAGACTTCCTACTGCCGTCATACCATCCGAAGATGCATCTCGCTATCGTCTCCTCCAACGAGTCGAGTTATAAGTGTCTCACTTTTGTCATACTCAACACTGCAACACTAGGCAACTCTACCTCCCAGGACGAAGTAATACGCACCGTATATATCCCCCGCCGTCGCAGACAAGATTGGAAGACCACTGGGGATTCTACAGGATGGCCGCCTTGTATTCCTGGACGAAGATCTATGGGTGTGCACAGTGCGGCTGCTTCCTAGGCCTGAGAGTAAATTGAAACAGTACTTTTTCTTGCCACGGAGATTGGTGACCAGCGCGGACCTACTACACTGTCGCATTCAGGCAGATGGGACGGTATTGTGTCCCAGTAGGGGCGAGATGGTGGTGTGAAAAGCGAGATCGGAATGGACTGGTGACATAATCACTACAGGAACAAGAAATTATACAGGTCTATAAAGATGTTAGAACCTTTTGCATACTTGTAGTTGGATTTCAATGTAGTATTTCATGGTCATCGTCATTCGTTTATCAACGGCTTGAGGTACGTACTTCTTTGGGCGTAGGTGCACACAATACTACCGTACATAAATACACAGCATCGACTTCGGTCAAAGGTTTATTTCACCTTATCTTGATAATTCTTGTTTGCTAGATTTGACGTGTTTTGTTAGGGACACGTACAAGGTCTGTTTTATATGTAGATACCTAAGTGTATGGACTGGCTTTTACAGTAGGCAAGGCAGGAGAGTGAAAGTGATGTTGTTGCCTGTTTGAAATTTAGAGAACACTGCCACCCGCTAATTTCTAGATTCCTCTGCGAGAGAACCTTGTAAGGCGCCAGGTGCTTGGCGTTTGGGATGACCCACACTTGCCTCTTAACTTACCCTACCTTACGTAAGATCCAATACACGATTAAAGATGGTAAAACTGTAATTCATTCATGAACTGCGTAAAACACTGTATTAGTACTTGGGTAGGCGTTCTTTCAACCTGCTGGAACTACCTAATCACTGCACCAGAGAGGTACAGGATTTAGGTACATACCTACCTTAGGTACCTACCAGGTAGATACACTAAAGCCTGACTGCGGCTGGGTTAAGACAGGCAACGGCGCAGGCAACGCTTGCAGTCAGGTGGGCTGGGCGGGAAGGTGAGGCAACGAGGGGCAATGGCACTTCGATGGCACTTGGGCAGTGGCCAGGGACCCCCATCACCCCCCATCCGGTGAAGCTAGGGCGGGCATGCAGCCATGCAGCCCGCTTAATGCCGTTTTCGGCCAATCAGTGGGGCAGGGAAGCAGGTCGATAGCAGTCGATAGTGGTCGATAGAAGCGGGCAGCGGTTCTGGTACGTTCTGTTGCCATGGGTCGCGAGTCGACGCGTGCTGGGCCAATCACAGCCCAAGCACTGCAGGCTGTCACTGCCAGTCCGTAGAATTCGATAGAATCTCAAAGCTTGAAAAATTGGTCTGTGCTCCATCTAGGTGCTGGAGCGGCCTTGACAGCTTTTAGATATTTCTCTACCTCGCCCTTCGTCCTCCTCCATCTTCTTCCTCCTCCTTCAATCAAGCCAAAAGTCAGATTTCTTGCTGTGCTCTCTCCATTGAAGAGAACTGTTCTGATACCCCAAACAGCTTTCTGTCATTGATATCCTGTAAGTCACCAACGCAGCTTCCACAGCTCTATTGCTTGAACCGACTCCCCACCATCAGCCTCGCCTTGCCTGACTTTCCCTCCTACACCGCACCTACTTTTTTCCAAATCACCCATCTTGTATGGTCATTGTTCTACTTAGCTTGAGCTTGCTTCGGCCAAACAGACGAGACTCTTAACACCATTTGTGTGGCCCTGCTGCAGCCAGCTACTTCGCAAATAAGTGGTGGTCTGCAACTGGTGCCCCACCTAGACTCTACACACAAGATTCTATCACCTTCCAACAACTCAATTCTTGTTTCTCCCCCGCATCACCACAACTTTTAAACTCGAAGGCGTGCACTGCACTCCCACGATTAGCCCATACTAACGTTTCCTTCCGTAGTCTACAGTTTTCCCGTTTTCCTCCACACAACCAAGATGTCTGAGACTTTCGAGTTCCAGGCTGAGATTTCTCAGCTGCTCTCGCTCATCATCAACACGTCTACTCCAACAAGGAAATCTTCTTGCGAGAATTGGTGTCCAACGCCTCCGATGCCCTAGACAAGATCAGATATGAGGCTCTGTCCGACCGAGCAAGCTCGACACCGAGAAGGACCTACGCATCGACATCATCCCTGACAAGGAGAACAAGACCTTGACCATCAAGGATACCGGTATCGGTATGACCAAGGCTGTAAGTTTTGCCATAGACAGTATACTCTCATAAGGAAGTCAGCAGTCAGACTAACATGGAACAGGACCTCGTCAACAACCTCGGAACGATCGCCCGCTCCGGTACTAAGCAATTCATGGAAGCCCACCGCCGGTGCCGATGTTTCCATGATTGGTCAGTTCGGTGTTGGTTTCTACTCTGCCTACCTTGTCGCCGACCGGGTTGTTGTCATTTCCAAGCACAATGATGACGAGCAGTACATTTGGGAGTCCTCTGCTGGTGGTACCTTCAGCGTTCGCCCCGACACAGAGGGCGAGCCCATCAAGCGTGGTACTAAGATGATCCTCCACCTAAAGGATGAGCAGGCTGAGTACCTCAACGAGAGCAAGATCAAGGAGGTCATCAAGAAGCACTCCGAGTTTATCTCCTACCCTATCTACCTCCACGTCACCAAGGAGACCGAGAAGGAGGTCCCTGATGAGGAGGCTGAGGAAGTTGAGGCTGATGATGACAAGAAGCCCAAGATCGAGGAGGTCGATGACGAGGAAGAAGAGAAGGAGAAGAAGCCTAAGACCAAGAAGGTTAAGGAGACCCATCGAGGAGGAGGAGCTCAATAAGCAAAAGCCCATCTGGACTCGTAACCCCAGGATATCACCCAGGAGGAGTATGCTGCCTTCTACAAGTCGCTCTCCAACGATTGGGAAGACCACCTTGGCGTCAAACACTTCTCTGTTGAGGGTCAGCTTGAGTTCCGTGCTATCCTTTTCGTTCCTAAGCGCGCTCCTTTCGACCTTCTTCGAGACCAAGAAGACAAAGAACAACATCAGCTCTACGTCCGCCGTGTCTTCATCACCGATGATGCTACTTGACCTCATTCCCGAGTGGCTTAGCTTCGTCAAGGGTGTTGTGGACTCTGAAGATCTGCCCTTGAACTTGTCTCGTGAGACTCTTCAGCAGAACAAGATCATGAAGGTCATCAAGAAGAACATCGTCAAGAAGGCTCTCGAGCTTTTCAACGAGATTGCCGAGGACAAAGGAGCAATTTTGACAAGTTCTACTACTGCCTTCTCCAAGAACTTGAAGCTTGGTATCCACGAGGACTCGCAGAACCGCCAGATCCTGGCTAAGCTGCGCGGTTCAACTCGACCAAGTCTGGAGATGAGCTGACTTCGCTCTCCGACTACGTTACTCGCATGGCCGAGCACCAGAAGAACATCTACTACATCACCGGCGAGTCCTTAAGGCTGTGCAGAAAGTCTCCCTTCCTTGACGCCCTCAAGGAAAAGAACTTCGAAGTCCTCTTCCTCGTCGACCCCATTGACGAGTACGCCATGACTCAACTCAAGGAGTTCGAGAGCAAGAAGCTTGTTGATATTACCAAGGACTTCGATCTTGAGGAGACTGAGGAAGAGAAGAAGGCCCGTGAGGCTGAGGAAAAGGAGTACGAGGAGCTCACCAAAGTCCCAAGAGAAGAACGTCCTTGGCGACAAGGTCGAGAAAGTTGTCGTTTCCACAAAATCGTCGGCTCTCCTTGCGCCCATTCGCACTGGTCAGTTCGGTTGGTCTGCTAACATGGAGCGTATCATGAAGGCCCAGGCCCTTCGCGACACCTCCATGAGCAGCTATATGAGCTCGAAGAAGACCTTCGAGATCTCGCCGAAGTCGGCTATCATCCAGGAGCTCAAGAAGAAGGTCGAGGCCGATGGCGAGAATGACAAGACCGTCAAGTCCATCGTCCAGCTTCTCTTCGAGACCTCTCTGCTGGTCTCCGGCTTCACCATCGACGAGCCTGCTGGCTTTGCTGAGCGCATCCACAAGCTTGTGTCTCTTGGTCTGAACCTCGACGAGGCCGATGAAGCTTCCATTGAGGAAGTTCCCTCTGCCGATGCTGCCGCCGCCGAGACTGGTGACAGCGCCATGGAGGAAGTCGACTAAACGTGTTACGAGCGCATTGAAATGGGAATCAAAAGTTCATTGGCGTTAGGATGGGTTTGGCCTCGGTGTTTCTGGCACTCGGACGATTTGGCGCGAGTAATCTTTGTTTGTTTTAATCCTTCATACCCTCATGGATTTGGGAGTACAAGGCCGGTTTGGTCCACTTCCGCCTGACCATACATGCTTGGCTCAGGACTCATGTATTCTACAGTGATGCCGTTCATGAGATAGAGGCCGGAGTAATCCGTAGATGAAAAGAATGAAAGTTCTATAAAAAAACAGTTCCTCTACTACTAATGTTCGAGGATGCTCTCATTGTAGTGTGCGTACCTAACACTGTAAACAGATCAACGATTATCGTATCCCATCCTAGTTCTATCATAGCTCTGTCACAGACTTGAGTAGTACAACCAAGCGCCGCGAACACACAGAAATAGCTATCTAATAGAGACCCTGTACATGCAAGTAGGTATTGCTGCCCTCGTCCACCATCCTCCTTTTTCACATAATTTAGTCGATTTACAGGTTAAGATAATCAACGTCATCTGGTCATGGGTTTGCTGCTTTACTTTTCCCTTTTCCCCGGCATGTATTATGACTATGTGTCATACAACAACGAGAGGAGCATGGGATGTAAGATGAGGGTAAATCAAGCAGGCACCCCTCTCTCATGCCCTACAGATGGCGTTCCAGGCCCGACGAGTGTCTGGTTATTGTTTACGAAGGCTTTGGGGTCCATACTAGGAGTTATATTCAGTCAGCTTCAACTTCCGCAGTGCGCATTTACTCTATTCGATCCTTTCGCATCGTGATTTTTTGGAGTGTTGTTTCGATTGAGGTGCGTGAGACTCACAGCTCGTCGTAGCATTCGCAGTATGACCCGACCTTAGTATCGGCGCGCACGAAGAAGCTCCCGCCCTCGCTCTTGTTGCAGTAGTATTGGCACTTGAATTGCGCGTAGGCGAAGCCGGTCTCGACTGGCTCTGGGACGCCGAACGTCTGTCATTGACGGTTTTCATCGTTAGTAGGTTTTTGACTTTTTTTAGTTTGGCGACGGCTTGGAATCTGGTTTTATGCTTTCTGGTGTTATTACATCGCCGCACCCCTTATTCCGTACTCTTCAATTAAATATCTCATCTTCATACTTCGTTGGGTTTTTTGGGGGGGGTTGGCCCAGTTTTTTGTTTCATTTACTTCGTGGTGGCTGATGCTTGTTCCCATCGATCCCAATACCGAAAAACGCAGTAGATAGCGAATTGTCTACGAACAAGACCAAAGAGAGAGTAATTGAGACAAAGGAGCTACTCACATAGGTCCCGGTAAGATGTTGACTAGCCCACCTCGACTCCGGCTGGTACCCATTTCTGAAAGCGCCGGAGCTCGGCGTCGCCTGCGCGTAGTACGATATCGGATACCCGGCCGTCGTGATCGGCGAGCCCGTCGTGCAGGGCGTCGCCGGCATTCCTGCTGTTGGCTCGGGGACTGCTGCGCCGAGGACGGTTACGCTTGCAGCGAGCAGGGCGAGGGTCGTTCTTAGTGGCATGTTAAAGTGTTTGAAAGGGTGTAGTAGAGGCGAGGAACAAGGAATAGAGGGCGGACTCTCTAGATCAGGGAAGATTAAACTGTATTATGTGTTCCTTGGTACCTACGTGGGAGGTAGGCGCTTCTCAACTTTTGGGTATGTCTATTGACGAAATATTAGCCTAGAAAGGTCTCTGTAATTTGACTTGATGCTATTATATCAAATACCACAATACAGGAAATTGGCAAATGAGAAAAGATCATCTCGAAAATCATGACGCGAGATGGACGGATAGACAAGATGGATAGATACCTGTACATATAGTTCAGACCTACCCGGGGAGGTATATACCATCCAACATGCCTCATTCCGTACGACCTCTACTATATTTCTCATTCTTCCCGCCTCGGCTATCGACAGAAACACGACGTGATGTTACATCACCACACTCCCAGCAGCCGCTCGCCATCAAGTCTCCAAGACGGGACACGGATGCATGTACGCGTCTGCAAATCACATCTTCCGGGGTGATCATGATGTGGGACGCAGGAGGTGCAAGGGAACCCACGATATTTGAATATATAAGTAGTGATTCAAGCTGAGTTGATTCGGCGCTCGCAACACAATGGATAAAGAACTACACTATCAGGGTGGACTCACACGATGAATCGTAAAGCTTAGTACACCTCCCGGATGGTTACATTCTGCAGCGTGCTTAAAAAAAATAGGTTTATACAAATCAAAACTAGATCAACCACTCACTTAGCCGTAAAATCTACCTCTCAACTAACATTATTAATGATGTGAATATCACATACGTTAAGTACCTATGACCAGCCGGCGAGACTCCCGTCGAGAATGGGGCTAATTGATTGGTCAGGAGAATTGAAGGACCACCATACCAAGATAGACTCCGTTCCCGGTTCACTCTATATACGGCTCGTCGCGACAGGAGTATATACAAAGCAAAGCTACCTTCCTTCTTCTCCAAAAATCGGAATTAGAAGATGGGATCGGCTATTTAGTCACCGGTGAAAAGCTCGCAGCAGAGAAAACACGAAACAACGGCCTCGTGTATCCCATCTATTCGAACCCCGGGTATTTCAACAGGGGGAAGATTTGCCGGTAGATGCAGGCTATCTGCAAATGCAGCCATCCCTGACAATGTGTATATCTATTTTTCCATCGAGAAAAAGGCCGCTCTATCGAATACAAACCAACCAGGTCGCCGCACTTCATTTATCGCCGTCGCGCACATTACAACAACCACCCCCCCCCCTCCCCCCGCCCTTGAGGCGATTCCGTCTCGTGCATTATAAGCATGTCTTTTTTCAAAAAAAAAAAAAAAAAAAAAGAGCCCAACAATCAGTCACAACTACAACTCAGATGCAAAAGGCCTGCATGACGGTAGATGAAGGGCGTGCCCGCGAAACATGACATATCACGTCGGTTTGTATGGCAGACAATATTAAGTTTTTTCCTCGGAGGCTTCTCCAAAACAAGCTATGATCAACACACCAGCAATATATGTATGTACACGTACAAAACGAATCATCTAGACCCTGATGACACATTTCATAGTAAATTACTATACACACTCGCACACTTTCAACTTTCTTTATTCTTTCAATTTAAGTCGGGGATATATCCTGCGGCTACGGCGTGAGCATTTCCAAACACTTCTTTCGGACCACCAGGATTGGATCAAACCAACCGAAGTACATTTTAACGCCAGCTATGCAAGGTATCGAATGAACACCCCTACCTCATCCCTATGGTATACCCGTTCCATATTCGCAGGGCCGGTAGACAATGTCCACTACACACAGGCCAACTTAGACCTCCTCGATCCTATTTCCCACTCCCATAGTTCCCCTGGGCAACCGATTGACGAAAGAAACAATTACATGATGCATACCATACCAATGAAATATTACATACTCTGACCCTCACGCCTTGAATGCCTTGGTCCCCTCGCATAGTCCCGTAGACAACTTCGTGATGGCGACCCACGACGGCAGATACTTCAGCCCTCGTCAAATGCGGGTATAACGCCAGGCGTATTAACATCATCCCAGCTGCACACAATTTGTCCGTCGATACCGTTGTCGTTGTCTGCACCTTTCTCCCACTCAACATCAACGATCCAGGGGGTGCTCCAATCCCTACGATAAAGCTTGATTTTCTCCAGTCCTTATCCGGTATCCCACCAAAGCGCTCATCGGGATCAGTTCCGCCTTTGACTTTGAACGTAGAAATGGGTTTCTTAAAAGTGATGGCGCAAGATCGCGTTTCCTTTCCATTCACCTCGAACCTGGCCTTGGTTCCACTTTCATTACGAGAGATTTTGTAAGTTAACCAACTGTCGTAGCCCTTCTGGGGTGGCACCCCCGGCGGGGTAGTCTTGACGACATTGGGTGGGACAGCGGAGCTATCATAAGAGCAGTCGTAAAGGCCAGAACGTGAGCTGGTCCTCAAGTCACATGTTAGTTCCTTGCCCATAGCAGAAGGTAGATCGGCGACGGCCTTTTTGACATATTCTTGTAACCCGACGTAATGCACCCGCGATAGCCCGGTGTCGAGGTTCACAGACTGCTGGAAGTAGATTTTGTACCGATTTTCCGGGGAGAAGGGAAAGGCAACCAGGTTGTAGACCAAAGTTCCAATAAAAACGGCTAACAGGAACACTGGGACGTGATGCGTGACTCGATGCATGTATGGCGAGATGGGCAACAGCAATAGAATGCTAAAGAACGACATGATCAAGTAAGGTAATAAGAGGCTCCCTCCATCAGATCCGGTCTGAGCAACGGCTGAAACCATGAAGAGACCGTTCTGAGCGATCAGGATAATTATAAAAGGGCCAAATACTAAGAATTGCAGGATCCAGGCCCAACTGGGTAATTTTGACGACCAGAGTTGTTCATCTTTATACGCACCGCTTTTGTTGTCTGTAAAACGTCTATTAAGTTCGGCGCTTGCTCGTCTGTAAGCGGATCCAAAGGTGGTCCCCCTATCAAAGGTGTTGTTTCTGAGGCGGCCGGCGCAGGCTCGTCGGCAGCTTCATCTTCTCCGGCATCATTTGGCCCATCGTTATGAGGAATTGACTCGCTGTGCTCGGCCATATGGTCTTCGCCGTGGTCGGTCGCATCATGCGCCGCGTGGACGCGCTGCGCGAAGGCCATTTTGGACGGAAGCGCGAACAACTCGCAAAGGGTTATCACTGTGGCGAGAAAAGTCGCTGCATGGAAGAAGACAAATGTGTAACCTGCGGCAATCCTAAACCGGTCTTCGAAAACAGTATTAACGACTTCAAGGAGCCAAGAGAGCGCGAAGAGCCAAATTATAGAGTAGCCCCGGTGTAAAGCGCTGGGCCTCGCAAAATTTGCGCCTGCCATGATGGTCCAAAACACAAAATAGAACAAAGACAACATCATGGCCCACCTGTTGACATGATTAGTCAGAATCTCTCACCGCGCGAAAGAGGGCTTATATACGACTTACACGGCATATTCACTATATATATGATAAGTGGATTGATTTTAGTGACCAAATATGCTGATCCTACCACCAAGGCTCCTGCCACGGCTAGAGCAAAAGGGAATCTGATTATCCCCTTCGGCCACCGAGCCTAACGGGATCAAGAACGGCCCCTTCATAGGGAGACACCGTGCCTGCGAAGAAGTAGTACTTCTCCCGCCTTACTAGCAAGTATGTTATGGCGGCGAGTATCAATGGAGTAGCAATGAGTAGCGTAAGAGACCAGGCGAAAAATGTTCGCAACTCAAAGAGAGCGAGCGACTTGCCGAAGAGGTCGAACCACACGCCAGAATTGCCGCGGCCGTTGGGAACTTTATTGCGGTCTTCATCTCCTCGACTCCGATGAAAGTCTGACCAGTATTACTCGAAAGTTGTCTCATTGTGTGCAGCGAATTGCTTAGCATATGCCACAAACTTGCTCTAGAAGCATGTTTTGCATCATCTTGGTTCGTGTGGTACCTCGCACGGGGCGATAGAATGCCAGGTCAAGTCCCCTCATACCGAAAACACCGTTGAAAACGATATAATCCGTGTTGCTCCGGATTGCCCCAAGGCCAAAAGCATCCGATGCAACAACGGTGCCGAATGGGTTCGGACTGCCACGATAAGCGGCAGTAACCTCGGCATCAGTGGATCGAAAGAGAGTCGCGCGACCACCCGCTCCCGCTCCTTCGAGGTTTAGAAAGGTATGACAGAAGGGCATGAACGGGCTATTTCCGAAAGCCTGGGCTCCCCACAGGAAGTCCTCCTCGTTATTGTTTAGCAGGGCGACAATACCCCTCTGAGGTTGGTTCCCAGGGCGGGAGAAGTAATCGACCAGTGCCATGACAGTGATGCAGCCCATGCCATCGTCTGTTGCGCCGTACCCGGTAGAGACGCTGTCGTAGTGAGCATTCAGCAGGACACCTCCTTTACCAATCACTTTTTCTGCCTTGTAACCATCTTCCCACCAGCGTCCGGAAGGATCGTCCTTGCCCCGGATATAAACAATGATATTCTTCCCTCGAAATAGGCGGCGTTCTTGGTGTCGGGGCCCCATATGGAGTCGGATGTTGTTAGATTAGAGGTGACGTCTTCCAAGATAAGTACATCGGATTTGTCGGCCGCATTCCTTCTCCTAATCTCGTCCAACTCCAGCAGGAGCCAGTTATGAATTTCGTCATTCTTTCGGCTGTTGAAGGGGTGATACGAATTGGACAACACAGTCAGATCTAACCATGCCTTTGTGAGGTTCAGGCCGTGGTACACAGTCGCATTGTCGGGGGCGAGGGGACCGTCTCGTGTATGATGAGGAGCGGGATAAGTAAGGCGAGGTAGGTAACAGTGGTCCAGAAGGATACGGAGAACGGTTTGAAGGCGACGGGGTTCGATAAGGCCATTATGATGGAGGACGGTCTGCTGGAGCAGAAGCGGTCGGCCTATGAGGATGCGACACAGGTGCAGCGTGCGACGGAAACGGGAATGAATCCAGTCGCGACGATCGATAGGTTGAGCTCTAGGTCTCTAGGTGGGGAAGCAAGCCTCCCAATGATAATGGTGACAGACTCGGGTCGGGTGGAGATTAGGAACCATGCAAAGGAGACTCTTAGTATTCTTATAGACTAGTAAAGATCAGGTATTGCAAGTACCCAAGTAGGCATACGATATATAAGTCTCAGAATATGAAAAGGATGTTATAAGCACAAAGGTATCAACAAGGTATCAACAAATTTAGAAATTAATAAGGCCGTTGGACCATCATCGCGGTTGCCCTGAAAAAACGAATGCCAAGGGGCAGCTAAACTGACATGACAGCAGAAGGAGAGTTGATAATCCCCCAAAATCGGAGTAGGTAAGGTACTCTTGGCATCGCCCGTGCGGGGAAGCGTCGACAAGCTTGTGCTGCAGAGCTAGCTGCTTTGCATGCGTTGGGGGGGGGAGGGGCAAAACTGCGGATGGTACCCACTATCTACGGTGCATGCGATCACCTGGCCACGTGATTGAAATATAAAGCCTCGTTAGGTATTATTACTATTACTATTACTATCGGTCTCAGAACCACAATGTCTAGACTTCACTAGTAATACCACCCAGTCATTTGCAGCATATCCGGTGTTCACAATTTGTTTGGTATCTACAGGTTAGTCCCTACTTTACATCGAATATATCAGTATTCCTATTCCTTTTCGTGTGGCCCTGATTCTCAGTATGTGACAATAATGTGATGTAGTGCTCTTAAGCGTTTCCTAAATATCAAGTCGTGAGTCAACGCAATTACCTTGGAGGCGTAGTTAGTCATCGAGATCGCATTGATTAGTGACACGAATTGTCGGCACATTTGTTGCCGTGTGCGCGGGTTAGTATCGAAAGTCCATACTGTCCATAACACACTAAGCACCAGGAGGAGGTGGAGGAGGCTGATCACTCGGAGGAGGCGGAGGAGCGCCATCCGATGGGGGCGGGGGTGGAGCTGCACCACCTGCGTACTGCTGGATCAAGGCATTAAGATTGCCAGGAAGTCCAGGCGGCGCTCCGAGAGGGTTCGCAGGAAGACCGGGCGGCGGCCCCATACCTGGAGCTGCACCGCGCGTAACCAGAGTAGCCAGGATAGCCGCCGCCGTAGCCTGACTGGCCGCCGCCATGACTAGGTTGGTGCCAGGGAGCGGCACCAGGAGCAGATGAACCATTGTTATAACTCTGGCCACCGCCATAGTAATCGCCTGCTTGACTGTCACCACCGCGATTACCGCGCTCGCGCCAAGGAGCCGCACCGCCTCGCCACCGCCGCCGCCACCACCCTCGTTGCCGCGATCATCGTTACGAGAGCGCCAGGGAGCAGCTGCGCCGGTCGGGCCTCGTTGCCAAGGCTTATTGTCACCATTGCCGTTGTTATTGTACGAACCCGGCCCTGCTTCGATGCGAGCGGGTGGTCCACCCGAACCACCACCAAGTTCTTGCATCAATTGCTAAACGTAATCAGTTAGCCACTGTGACAGGAGCTTTGAAGAAAGGCAGGGGCAACTTACCTCATATTCGCGGTCAGCAGCATCTCCTCCGCCGATACGACCAGCAGGACGAGGACCATCATTACGCCAGCTGGCGCCCTTTTGACGATCGGGACAATCTCGAGCCATGTGACCAGCATTGCCACAGACACGGCAAATGATGTTGGCGGTAAAGTTCTGCTTCTCGGGCAATCATACTTTCTATGGCCGATCTGGCCGCAGTTCTGGCATGCCTGGTTTTCATCGTCACGAAGGGTACCGTTCAAGGCCGCGAGCTCCCGAAGCTGGTTACGCTTCAGTTCGTTTTGCCCTTCTGGAATGGAAGCAGCCTGGACCAAAGTTAGCGTTTTAGATCGAGGAATTGGAGGGGGATAATTATCGTAAACTCACCGTCTCGATGACATTGTGGATTAGCTTCTTGGCCTTGTTAACCTTTTCCTCGGTATCTGCCATGATCAAGCAGTGGAGATCCTCCTCCTGGTTGCTTGCGTGTGCGGCATCAGACCGGCCTTTACCTTCCTTTACGGAGCCTTTTCCGCGGATTGCAATCTTGGCACCGGATTCAGTTTCCATCTTCTTCAGAGTATTGCCACGAGGACCAATAAGTAAACCAACTTTAGGGAGAAGAGCTAAGTGTTAGTACGCGTCACACCAGGTAAGTATATGAGGATGTAGTTAGATGCAGCCAGGGCCTGCACGTTACGAATGGAGGTGACACGGCACTCCTGGCAAGATCCCGAACAAGAAGGGGTAAAGGCATGGTTAGAAAGGTTAGAGGGTTAGCAATCTCACTAAAATTAATTTCCGGGTAATCATTGACCGGCACATAGACCTTTTCTTGAGTCTTGGTCGGCCGGCGGTAGTCCTGTGGTGGGTGATAGTTAGGAATGGTCTTCATGGCCTTCTCAATCAGCTTGTGTCGCTCATCCTCCAGACGCTTGCGGTAACGGTATTCCCTAGTATTGACACGACGGCCATGGTTGTCGTACTGCGGCGGGGGAGAGGGAGATCTGCGGCACGGGGGCATTAGCAAAGAGGTGTCCTTGAGATAAGAATTTGAGGAATAAGGGGCATTACCTGTCACCGTCAGCAGGAACGACATCATCGATCCTCAACTTCTGGCTAATTTCTTCGATTCGCAAATGCAGGGTATACGCCTCGAGTTGCTCGCTGGTCATATTGGCGACGATGGCGGTAGGAAGGCCCATGAGGCCAGCTGCTTTGTTCTCGGAGGCATCGCCCCATCTGTTGCGTTTCTTGCGACGGCGAGGGCCATCTGCCTCACTTCCTGTCGCACAGAGTAGTTAATATCAAAGGCAGGAAGCATAAAGGGAAATGAAGAGCTAGGCGTAGTTATGCCACTCACTAGGTTCGGGGCTGCGACCGCGCTTGAGTTCGCGATCGCCGTTGGAGGCAGCGTCAACACTGTCTCTGTCATCATGCCTGGCCTCAACACCATCTGAGTCGCCACCAAAGCGGCGGCGATTGCCCAGAGGGATATTGTTCGAGCCGGTGATGCCCTGGTTTCTCCACGACATGGCGAAGGCTCTGATACGCGCGGGGCTCTTGTGAATACGGTCGCGTTGAGATTTGTTGCGAGAACGAAAGTTGGAGGAACATATAAATCGATCAGGTAAGGTACGTGACCTTTTAGGGCGAAACTTTTTAGGTGGGCCTTTAAGCTTAAAGAACACTCTGACCCATTTGGATTAGCGTCTATCTCACGTGACAAAACACAGTGCTGCACTGCGCAGCGACCTGGAAATTGGGGCTCTTTGTATGAGAGGTCATGGAAATCGCGTTTCTACCTGGCAGTGCTCAATTTCCTGAACACAATTCAAAAGCTGGCTAGGTATCTTAAGCTTGCTTAAGCTGATGGTAAAAGTATTTATGATAATTCATAATAATTTTAATAATTTCCAATTCTGGTAGTTGCACCCTGTCGCGCAGATTTGAAGCTAGGAGCCCCAGAGAAGTCGCTGCATAGCTCTTCTGCAAACGGGGTTCTTAGTGCGGATGCATGAGCACACAGCTCTACATACAGTAACAGTGTCTGTATAAAGCAAGAAAAGATGCCAGTTTATAGTTTTCACGAATCGAGCCCGCTGTAACCTCGTCTATTACAACGACATCCCAGCTCGTCTTCCGCGAGCTGTCTGATATCCTATCGACGTAGTAAGTTGTTAAGTGTTTTGTCTTAGAATAAGACAAGGCAAGGCACCATTATATATACCTAGGTAGTTACAAAAGCAGACTACGCCAGAAACCAAGAAAACACGGCCATGGGACGAGTCACCTCCCGCAAGGTTTAATGAAACAGAGGTCTCTTGGAACGACCGAAATCAATGTGATTGATTGGGTTCCTCGGATCAGCACTAGAATAGTCGTACAACTGTCCCAAACCCGTGTCAAAACGGCGACAGGATTCTATATCAACATGCCCGTAGTTTCTTCCAATGCCTTACTCAATAATTCGGTCGCGATTGGGTCTTGCGGGTGTATCGCTAGCGCTTGATGCAGTACTTCGATAGCCAATTCCCATTTGTCTCCCTGCTCCATGTATATTAATCCTTTGGCAGCAAAAATGGCAGCATCCTTACCACCCTGCCGCAAAACCTCGTCAAACTGGTCCAACGCCTCGTCATACCTCTTCGCGCGCCTGTAAGCGTGCGCCAGGTTTGTCCGAGCTGAGAGCCAAGATTGCGGTTCCGCATCGATATCTTCTGCTACCTCTAACGCTTTGAGAAATAGAGTGATCGCGTCTTGCGGTCTATCTTGGTGATAGTATACAATTCCCATCTCATTAAGCAACAAGGGATCCGTTTTGCAGAGGCCATATGCCGTCTTCAGGAATTCATCGGCGAGTGTCATGTTGTTTAATGCATGGTTTTGCATCCCTAAAAACACCTGAGGGAGGTGCGTGCCCATGAACAGCCGTGCTGCCGTCGAGTATGCTGATATTGCTTGGTCGTGCTCCCCTCGGCGGCAAAGGTATGCGCAAAGCCAATCCAGGCTGGCCCAAAGTGCGCATCCATCATACTAGCTTTGCTGAAGTATCGCCGTGCTTCGGCAATCTTGTCGATCGCAAAATAATAGATCCCCACCGCAAGCCAAGAACAGGGCTCCTCGGGGTGGCTGTCGGCCAGGTCGTGTGCTATCAGGAATAGAACATTCTTCATTTTGAGTTCGTACAAACAGGCAAGGTGTAAAGGATACGTGTTGAAATTGTATTTATCCTCTTGAAGGATAGAATCGGTTATGGCTAGGGCATCCTTGTATCTACACTGGGTGTATAGAAGATCTGCACGGGCCAACAAGAGATCAGGATTTGAGGAGAGGTTATAGTGAGTTGATAGGGTCTCGCAAGCAGTGGTAAATGAATCAGGATTCCGGTACTTGGATAGTCGCGTAGTGTAAAGCATTTTGGTGAATTCGGCCGCCTCCTGTGACGAGGAAGGGTCTCCAGGGACCATGATGGCGTCAAAATCAAGGGATTCGAGAAAATTCCATTCTTCATCTGGGGACATCAGCGAGTTCTTCATCAGCTGCTGAAAGGCTTCAAAACATTGCACATCAATGCGGACGGCATCCTTGTAGCATTCTTTGGCTCGGTCGAAGGCATTCTGTTTGGCATAGCAGATGCCGCGTAAGTAGCACATGGAAGCCTCCACCCTCCTGTTCACTGTTTCCTCACTTGAAGACTCGTCACGCCTATCTTGGGATTTGGAAATGCCACGCCCTAGATTTGACGCAGAGCGGCTGCTACCGTGCGTTGTTTTGCGTTTAGTTGCATGGTTTGAGATGAGGTGCGTGGGGTTGCGCTCCCCCAACACGACCAGAGCCTCATCGTAACGAGACTGCTTGATGAAGCAATGGGCAGCTAAATATTGGCATGAAGGATTTCGGGTAATCAAATCTTGCTTTGAGAGAAACGTTTGCGCCCTTGTGTAGTTGCCAGTACCGAAGTGCACCTGTGCTAGCCAGAAGGCATCTTTATCGTCGTCTACACAAAGCCGTTAGCATTTTTAATGGCCTGTTCAAGGCGGAACCGGTGAGGGTTTACTAGTGAGGGCAAATAGTTTATCGCCGATAAAGATGGCCGACTCGTATTGAGCCTTATTTAGAGCGTCTTGCCTCCATTCACGAAGGAAGCTCTCCATGATGGCGCAGACATGGGTTCTGAAGACGATGGAGTGTTTACAGTGGTTCGCGCTGTTGTTATGCGGGGGCGCGGGGCTGTCTTAGAGACAGACGCGTTCTGCTGGGTTAAGGTTAGGTCCTGCACCACTTAAAAAGTCCCATTATAGTAGGTAGGCAGGCTCAACCAGCATTACTCATATCCGATCGTCGAGTACAAAAGAGAAAGCCCAGAAAGCGAAACCAGTTTCCTACCTCTGAATGCATATCACTCGCCTCAATTTCTGATCATGTATTTTATTTGTATTCTTCGCCGAAGAGCTTGACAATAGCTACATACGCCCGGCGCAAGTCTTCCAAGTTTGATAGAGGCTAATCCATGCGCTCATTTCTACTTCCTATCTATTTTCCTACTTCTACTCTTCACATTACTCATGCTATAGAGAATTCTGGGTAGTGTTTTCGTTTTTGACGGTCAACCATCTTGCTCTACTCTCCTCTCACGGATATACATGAACCTCCATCTCCGCCATCTTCTCCTCCCAACGTTCGCCTTCAAATAAACCGCTGAGATATAATACCTCCTTGGGCACTCCGATCTGCGCCAATATATTCGCTAGGTCATATGGCATCTCGCGTTTGCTCACTAGGTCGTTGATGTCTGGCCTTTCGGCTTGATTAGGTACATTTAACCAGACATGTGCAAGCTTCCAAATTTGTGAAATGCTGCACGTGTTTCAGCAGCACCAAGAATTCGCTAGGGTAGTAAGTACGCATGTTAGTATGCGTCAGGTCCCTCATTTTTTCCAAGGCTATTCGTCGAACCTCGCTGTCTCGAAGAAATGGCACAAGGGAGTGTATTGGCCATGGCAATCGATTTTCCTCGGGAAAAGGCCTGTCTACCTATGTCGCGAACGCGCCGATTGATTAAGTGGATGAGGACCCAATCCTTAACACGGGCCTTCTATTTACAACACTAAAGTCAATAATCCCCCCTTGTAGCTGAAGTTCTTTGGAACTTCGTAAGCCTCCGAGGATAGCTAAAAAAATATCAGATGTTGCGCTATTTATGTAAACTCGTAAGGTTTTTGGGCAGAGGCGCAGTAAAAGGGGTAAGAAATCTCTAGTAACTGACCTGCGATGGGTACACGACGTTTTTTTTTTTGTAAACCGATATTCGTCGCTGTTGATTTTACCAAAGAACTGCATTTATGAAGAGGCCACCGATTATAATCATATCATCGCTGTCTTTGGTCGGATGGAAGATTTGCTTCATATCTTTTGTACCTTTCTCGTCGACATATCGTACTTTACAGGAAAATTCGTTGACGAGAAAGATCGTGTCGCGGGCCATAATAAATATGAGGATTCTCCGAAAAATGACGTATGAGAGACGCTCGAAGCGTACCGTATTCTTAGGTGTAAGCTTAGAGTCGTCTCCGTCTATGGTAATGTCGACTAGTTGCAAATAGTGTCGTCGTTTACTGGATGATAAGCGAGAAAATATAAGTTGAGTAGGCAGAAACGAATTTAAGTCAAGGTATCAAGTTTGAGCTGTATAACTGCAAAAACTTTGTAGAATTACCAACGATAGGATGTCTTCCTGTTAAGGAAGCTTGGTCCCAAGCTTTTATGTTTGGCCTGGCGTTAGCTAAGTTGAAGTTGACGCGTCGAAGACAATTAGAGTCGGATTGGAGGAGGGTAAATCTTAGTTGAGAACTTAGGACTATGTATCTTGGAGAACAGACAAGAGTTTTATTTCATCCGTTCCTTCAATAGAACAGCATCATGTCCACTCAACTTTCAGAAATATCGTAAGTTGGGAAGAAAGACGGTGGACGGTAAGGGGTAACTTCTTAAGGCGTATGATTGCAGCAAATCGAGGTTATCTCACAGTGTCATGTTCCTTCTCATCAAAGTATTTAGGTTCATATGCCCTCAGTCTTTGAACCACAATCCCGTGTAGCTCGTTCGGATGGGGAAGGTTGCGACTCGACAAGTCCAAATTAACTTTCCCCTAAAATTTGGAAATGGAATTGGTCCACACATGTCATTTTTTATGCTCGCATCGAGTTGAGAACTATGCTGCAGAATTAGTCCCAATAAACGCTATCGGTATGTAACCTTAAAGCCATCAGAAAAGGGAGATATATTCGCTGATGTTGACGAAAGATGGCAGTGAAATCGGGTCTAAAATGACAGTGCGCAGGCCGACCAGAGCATTTATGAAAGGAGCCCAATAGCGAATCTGCGAGACACTATTCTCAGCCAACTTGAGTTCTATGACTGGGTACTTAGCTGTATTTTTCTCCTTCATACCCGCTGTTTCTTACTCATTGATCGTTCCGAGTAAAGAAACCGGTATTTGTTCAATAAAACAATTCATCTTCAGCCTTAAGAATCTGGTGGCCAGATAGGAGTCAACATTGACATGGTCTTAGAGCGAAGTGGCCCCCTATCTGCAGGGCTTCCTCTTAATCCTACGAGCCTGCCCTGAAAACCCCAACCAGACAGATTGCAATGCAACCCTCCAATAACTACCCAGATACCAACCCCAACACAATTAAACAGTCCAAATGCAACGGGACACCGCCATTATTACGAAAGTGGTCCCATCCTTACGAGCTACGCGCTAGAATAGAAAATAGCCTTACTCCTATCTTATAACCATCTGCTCGGTTAGAGAGATCTAATAAATTGTGAGCGCATGCCCGCCTAGGGCCATTCCAGGCGAAAGCGACGAGCCGACCCTTGCGTATGAGATAGCCTACTATCATAGACCTATTCAGATTATCTTTGCTGTAAAAGGGTGGCTATAATAGCTTTTGTAACGATCTCCGTCTGTTTCATTTTTGCTTGCAGGCCGAAATCTCGGACGTTATATTCCTACTCAGGGGACGTGTATCAATGCTGTCGCCCCTCCATCGTCAATCACACAATACGACGCTCTCCGCTAGCGATTGGGTTCCAGACATGCGCCTGTGTGCCATGTACGCGTAATAGGTGATTAAGGGAGGTACAGACCATTTCCAATTGTATCTGCCCGGGTCCTCTTATCTATATGGATGGCGGCGCAATGACGTGCGCCGAGCCGTCAGATCTTACGGATCACTAGGATTGTCTGAAACCGGACACGAACCGGGGGCCGTGTAACCCAATCAGTGGGGTGGAACGGGGACCGTTGGATGCGGCGACGCGGCCGTTTTTTGCCTTGCGGGCTATTATTTGGGGGCTCAATACGTTCATGCCAGACACGAAAGAATGTGCCCATGCCGAGTTCCGGCCCAGCTAGTGTGATGTGATTTTCTTACACCACAGGAGGGAATTTGCCAAGAAGCGGCACGCAACACATACATAACGATGTCGCCAGCAGCCTTGCGCTCGTCCGAAATGAACTCACTTGTTCGCAGAGTTGACAATGAGCCGCCATGAAGGGATTACTCGGGTTCTCCAGGGTACTGATAGTACTGGGGTTGGTACTGGCTTTAATCGGTGAGTTGCCCGTTGTCCTCCGAGAATCCAATGGTATCTCTCGATAACCGGGCTAATTATAAGTCAAGTAGGCGTTTTCACCTATAATGTGGTCGATTACGACAAGTATGTGCGTCAACTATCCAAGATAGGAGGAGATAGCTCCACGGATAATAGCGCCAGCAATGGCGACGATAATCCCGTTACCGAAGTAATCCCTTTGCGCATCATGTTCATCGGGCCTCGATCACCCGCGGCGAGGTATCGGCGGGCGACCGGGGCTACAGAAAGCACATCCGAGACACTGTGACGCAATCCTGGGGGACTGATGTCAATTGCGTGGGGTTCAACCGCTTCGGCGACTGGGACGACAACGACGTCGAGGGATGGGGCTCCTACCGGATCCGGACTATCACTAAGAATGCTAGACAATCCGTACCGGCGCTCCAGCCTAACCTAGTCCTCGTGCAGGTGGGCACGAGTGACTGTTTCCAAAAGGACGACACCGGGAACATCGGTCAGCGAATGCGAATCCTCATCGACACCATAATGGAGGGAGAACCTCAAGCGACGGTGATAATGTCGACGCTAGCAACCACGCCAGATCCCAACTTCGAGCCGTGCATACTTAGCGCGAACGACCAGATCCGCCAGGTAGCCGATGACCTGATGCGCGAGAATAAGACGATTGCGCTATCCGAGATGCACTACGACCAAGGACTTCCCGATCGTCCGAGGCCGGAGGACATTGGTCCAGATAATATCCACCCTACCAACGAGGGCTACATCATGATGGGTAACATTTTCCTCGAGAGCATTCAAGAGGTCAAGGGAAAGGGCTTTTTGCAACGAGCTGCGAACAACAGCATACCGGACAACGGTGACGATGGGCGGGAGGTAGAAGACGCGATTAAAGAAAAGACAGAGAAGGACGATCCGATCGGCTCAAAAAGAAGGAGAACGTCCCAGAGGAGGACGTGATATCAGTATCATCTATTCTGACGGTTTGTGCCTGTAATGTTTCTACGTCTTCGGCTTTACGTGTTAGCTTTCAAGTTGAGGATACGTCTGCCTATCTGTTATAAATGCTCTGACTAGAGTAAGCTTAATGACGGGAAACTCGGTAGCCGAAATATTGAAAGTTGGTTATCATTAATGGAGACGAATGTCCTATATTAAAAGATACATATCTTGCCAGACAAGCATCGAAGCATATCTGTTCATTTAGAGGAGCTGCATGCCTCTGCCTCCAAAACCCTAAGCTCAGCTTCAGATCCGACGAAAAGAGCACAGTTTAGATTGGATGCCTTTTTATTCTTGAACTGGTCGAAATACCACGCCCCGGTGTAAAGGAGTCGAGGAAAGAGGAACCACCGAAAAAGTACCAACACCGATTAACGCCGGACAATGCACACTTGGATGGGAAAGATCAATCCCACAGCTCGTAACGGATCTCGTCATGGTCATTACATTCCATCCTGAGATCAATAACAACCAAGGGCAAAACACCAAGTTTGAGGGTGCCGAGGACGCACAGGAGCCAAAACATCAAATAACAAAAACGCCTCCCGCAAGCAATAATGGAACATCGTAATCGAACAATGAGGCTACAAGCGATGCCAGAGTGACCCCCCCATAAAGCATTAAATTGTACAGAAAGCTTTTGACTCTGGTAGAACTTTCAGGTTTTCCTTGAGTATCTCCCATACGCCGCGAAATGGGTTGTCCGTATCTACTTATGCATTTGGCCAACGAAGGCGTAAGCCATCGACCCATCGACTATAGAGCACATCGGAGAGTTGCTTGCAATGTTCCATGCCGGGCTGAGCCTCGCGGCCGGGGTACTTAGCTTGTAAGGCTGCCTTCTCGGCATCTCGTTCCAGCCTAGCGACTTTCTCGGGACTACCAGCGCTGGCATTGGACAGGGCAGCACTCTGGCGCCTTCTATGGCTTTTCAGATGCGGATTATTGGCTGCCATAACAAGCTTAGTAGGGCTCGGAGGTAGATTACTCGGAGACGGGTGAGGCGGTGCACTCTTAATGATGACCGTTCCTTGTGCCTTATCCGATTCGATAGGTTCCCTCATAGATCCCAGAGTATGTAAGAATGCATTGGATAGTTTGTTATCTTGTGTGATAGTAGAGTTGAGGTTGCGGAAAAGATGGTACGCTCCCTCAGGGTCGACAGCATCGAGCGCAGCAAATGCATCGGAGAGCTTTGCGAGAGCATCTCTCTTGGCCATGCTGGAGGTCTGTGCGTGAAGTTCCGCGAGGGTGGGATCTAGTGCTTTCGAGTACAAGCGACGGCCTAATATGGCCTCTTTGCTAGTTATCTCTACCGCATTGGGATGCTTATTCTCATCTGAGATGTCATCAAAGGGGTTGGGAGAAGAATCGCGGCCAGAACTGGAGCCATCAGATGGCACTCTTCGGAATAGGCGTTGTGAGGAGCCAGAGTTACCAAATGACATGTCTGGCTGTAACGGACGTCTTAGCGCTGGGGCGGGTGGGCCGCGTACGGATCTACTGCCGGACATTTCCATCCCAGATGGCTGTCTAAGAACAGTGGATTTTCGCATGGTTGGGGGTGCGGGAGAGGAGGGCTGCAGCGGCGCATCTTTAAGGTCCATTCTTCGTAATGCCTCTTCAGTAGCGAATATGGATGACGGTTTCCGGGATTTCACTGTAGCTTTCCGAGGCACAACTGATCTCACCGTGTCGAACACCCACTCATCCTCTTCAGATCTAGGTGAAAAGTCTTGCAGCGTTTCCTGATAGAAATGCCGGTTCCTCTTTTTTAGTCTTAGTAGCATCGTAGGTACGTCTCCGCTCAATCAGTTCTTGCAGTGCCTCGATTTTGCCCGAAGATTTGATGAATCGATGTCTTAGTAGCTCCTTAGCTGACGGACGCTGGTCTGGGCTTTTCGAGAGACATTGTGTGATGAAATCTTTGAAGTCCTTGGAGAAATTGCCTTCCAGTCTCGGGGCGGGGTTTTTAGGAATATGGAATAAAGCCTTCATCGGATGAAGATTCGCATGTGGGGGCTCTCCGTTTGCCATTTCTATGGCTGTGATGCCTAATGACCAAATATCTGCCTTGAAATCGTAGCCAGATTGCTGGATTACTTCTGGCGCCATCCAGAAAGGGGTGCCGACAAATGTGTTGCGCTGAGATTTGATGTTGGTGAGCTGGGCAGCTACGCCGAAATCAGCCAACTTGACTTTTCCGGACTCTGAAAGAAGAACATTTGCGGCCTTAATGTCTCGATGTATCTTCCCTTCTGCATGGAGATATTCTAGGCCACGGAGGAGTTCGCGACATATAATGGCAATATGTGGCTCGCTGAAAGAGCAGGGTTCGGGTTTCAACTGTACGATGTGATTGTGTTAGAGAAGAAGGATAGCGATAGAGGCCTGAACAGGGTCATACCAGGTCAAGACATGATCCGCCGCCTAAGTACTCCATGACGATCCATAGCTTGCTTCCACGCAAAAAACTCGCCTTGTACTGTGTGACGTAGGAACTGGCGCATGTGCTTAGAACGGATATTTCAGCCTGGATATCTTGAATATCGTCGTCGGTCGACTCGAGATCGATCTAAGTATAATTAATCAGTCTCAAGCGCTTGTCGAGAGCACAATTCGGACAGGGGCAGGATGCAAGGGATGGACTCACATGTTTGATAGCGACTACCTCACCAGTTGCTTTCTCGATCCCTTTGTAAACCACACCAAAGCTACCACCTGTGCCAATTAAAGCAGAGTAAGCGTCCAGCCTGTCAAACCATCCCGACTTCCTTGAGTTGTGCGACGGGAGTGTACTTACGGCCCAGCTCCTCAAGGACCTGATAGTGACCGGCAATTGCTTCGTCCGCCATTCTGAAAATTTAAGAAACCGGCGGCTCTATACCGGCGCGCAATGAACCGAATCGGGGGGGCAAAGTGCGATGGAATAATTAATTCAGGTTCGAGTTCGGGCTTTGAGCTAAGAGGTAGCCGCCGAGCAGCGCAGCAGTAAGCTTAGGCGAAAATGAATCGAGGAACACGGGTACTGTAATTCAATTATTAGTGACAGATAACGAAAAAGGGAGCCAGACGTCGAGCAAGTCCGACGCAATAAGCGATACAACCAGTTCAGGTTGGATAGATACGGCAATAGTTGTTAGGCTACTTAGACGGAGGGCCAGGGGCCAGGGGCAGCGAAGCTAGGACCAACAACAATCTGCCCATCCAGGTGTAGCGCCTTTTCCCAATCGGGAAACCGTTTGCCGATTCAGGCCAATAGGGCAACCTGGTTGTACGCTAAAGTCGATAGTCCAAGTCTTTTCTTTTGCGACGGCTAGGGAAGATATACTGTTTCTGTTGCTGCGACTCGGCGACGCTTCTCATGGTGGTTATGGATGGGTGACGGGGGTACATATGTCTAATGGCGAGAGGAAAGAGAGGGGAGTCTGCAAATGCGCATGTGATGGGCTTCCCGCTGTAGATAAAGCATGCAGGTCCCAGAGACAGAGTATAGCATCATCGCATTGTCTCACTGCGCATGCATGCCAGTGGGCTCTATTTCTATGTACTAAGTACTGTACCACATAAGTTGGGTGGCATGGGTTGATTCGTCCCGAGCCGATATACCCTGGCTTACACGATCAGTTATAGCGCTTAAAGCGACGACTAGCCACAACTCTATTCTCTGTTGGAAATATCAAACAGAAGTAAATATAAAGTGTTGTTTTCCTAGAAAATCTTTGGATTTTCTCTTTGGCTGCGGCAGAGACATGAAAGCGACAGGCGGCTATTTCCTGCGATTAGGAAGGAACTAAAGTGTTGCAGGTGACTTTCAAATGAAATTCGAATAGTGGCGATGAACAGGTCTCATTGGCTGCCTTACCGAGCGGGAGGCCCACTATGACAGCACACCGTTACTGGGCAACCATCAATAGGACCCCTCTGTTTGGAAAAGTACGGCGTGACATGGTCTGCCCCAATCGTCGCGATCTCCCATTTGCTCACGCATCTCGGAGCTTTGCTGTCAGCTAGGCCATAGGCGGTTCATGGGACCAAACTAAACCCTGTCCTGCCCGCGATTGTACCAATGAGCTAACAGCTACTGGCCCATCACCCGTCCAGTCCCTGTCCATGTTAATTTTGCTTGCAGCTTCGTTTTCCCATATCGTTCATGCTTGGTTATTTATCAGGGAAGCAGTTGTATCACGACACACTACTTACCTAGGCAAGGGAGGGTGTATCCATACGCTCCACAAGTTCGCGGGACGATTCCCCATAGTAGCTCACCGCTTCCCCGCCATCCAGTTGTCTATCCGACTTGAAAGACAACAAGTCTCGAGAACCTTTGCCCAACCGGATGGCGAAGCTGGATCGCGTATAACCAACAGTACACTAACGTCTCCTGCACATAATCCGCAATCGAATCCGCTGGACAGCTTGGAGCGAGACGCATCGTGACGCCCACAGATAATCATTGGGCGCGATGGTTCCAGCACCACCGCCTTTGCCCACACGGTTTCCGTGCTGGTGCAGAGCTGTGTATTCCTGGGGTGGAGAGGTAAGTGTCTCTTTCTACGCAAGCAAACAGCCGGTGTGCTAACAAGCTCTCCTCTACAGTCTTCACGAGATCTAGGGTTCATCGAAGGGGACCTAATCGAATGTCTCAATGCAGGCGATGGCTCATGGTGGACTGGGAGGTTACGGCGCAACAAGACCGTGGGCGTCTTCCCATCGAACTTCGTCGAGGTGTTACCTGATAGCTTCCGCCCTATCAGCCGATCAATAAGTCCATTGACCTCAAGCAACACGCCGAGCCCGTCAAGCAGTCTACAAAAAACGAAGTCGAAACCTTTTCGCAAGCCGTTCGAAGCATATGCAAAAGCGCCCCATTACACGACCGCAAAGCAGCCCGAAATCATACGGCAGCCTTCTAGTACACCGCCGCGGAAAAACTCCACGAATTCATTTCGGAATAGTGTTCGTGAAAAGAGTACCTATGCTTCTTCGCCTTCAAGATCACAAGAATACATTCCAAGGGCCCCATCGCCTGCGCCACCCCGCCATACATACCAACGAGCGCACTCACCAGCACCACCTACTACCTCCTACTACCCTCGGGCTGCCTCTCCCGCTCCACCGCTTATGCTGGAATATAATCATAGAGCTTCCTCTCCCGCGCCGCCGTCGATGTTAGAATACAACCAGAGAGCCCCCTCTCCCGCTCCGCCGTCTATGTTAGAATATAATCATAGAGCTCACTCTCCTGCTCGGCCGCTTATGCTGGAGTATAATCCTAGAGCACCATCACCCGCACCTCCTATTAATTCTTATCATTCGCGATCTCCTTCTCCCGCTCCACCACATAGGTCCAGCTACAATCAAAGAGCGCCTTCGCCCGGTCCGCCAGTCGTACCCAGCCACTACCATAGAGCACCCTCACCAGCACCACCACCCATACAGCATTATGGAAGCCGATCCCTTCGCCTATACCTCCGCCAGCACAGGCATATGACCAGAGAACCCCATCCCCTGCTCCTTCATTTAGCTTCAAGCCATACCGGCCAGGAGCCGAGCGCGAATCGCCCCGCCACCAGCTCCACCTCCTCATCGCAGTCTTATTACCAGAGGAAATTCAAATATTACCAGAGGAAATTCGAATGCTTCTTATGATGACCGATCTCATGAACAAGGTTACCATACACCACGCGCTGTTTCGCCGGCCCCGCCGTCTCCTGCGGGAGCTGGGTTCACCCCTTCACCCCTACGTGAAGCTATGGATGGCGTGATCGAACAACTCGATGCATTAGGTGTACCACGAGGGAGCGGGTCTCCCGAGCCGCCTTTCGATCCATGGTCGCCAGAGTCATTTGACCTGGTCCATCGTCGGTCCCGGAAAAAGCAACCAAGGCCGCAGACGTCAATGGGCCTTGGCCACCAAGATTCTGGCTATGAGTCGTATGGTGCTGATTCGTCACGGGAGAACACGACTCACAGCGGGCACCAAGAAGCCCATTCCCTACCTCAGCTGGATAATTATGTAGAAAGGATGGAAAGTCGCCTCCGGAAGATGCACCAGCACAAATCAAGTATGTCTGTTGATCACATTGCTCATATTGATCATAATATGGATCCTCCTACCACCTCCACCCCTCAAAAGTTATCAGACGAACCGTCCAAAGTCGTCATTAAGCAATAGTCCTCGCAAGGAGCGCAGTCTGCGTAAGCAAAAGTCGTCTTATGATGTTGGACTTATCAACAGAACATCGACTACAAAGACGACTTCAACAAATGCTTCTACTGGTAATCGTAGTAGTACAACGACAACCAGCACAAACACCCAAAGCACGCATCGAAGTCTAATGAGTGGTATATCTGCTGGCGGAATAAGTTCTACGAGCGCAGGAAGTTTAGCTAGGAAGAATCGAACTCGCAGTGCGTTGGACTTTAGGGACGGCGATGAAGATTGGGACCCAAACCGACCTACAACACCATTTACCGGAGTTTCTTATCACCCAAGCCACTCTACATCTGCGATGAGACCTCAATCGCAAATTGGGTTTAGTGAAGAAGGCATTGCTGCTGTAGGAGGACTTGTGCAGCCCGAGGGGGTCAAACCTAAGAAGTCAAATTTCATCAAAAGAATATTGGAGGCAACAAAAACGGGAGTGGCGTCTGGTCGAAGCAGCATAGCGACCGGCACTGCGTCGTTACATTCCTCCCCCACTAAGCGCTCGGGTCCAGACGGTATCACCGCAATCGCAGGTGGTCTTAGTACAACGAATTTGGGCCGAAACACTGCTCGTGATATGGGGCTCGATAGTGGTGTAGATTGGGTCCAAGTCCGGCGAGACGTAAATAGATCCAACACGTTGAGTAAGAATGAGCGCAACGAGCGACGCGACCGTTGCCAGATGATGGACTATCCGCGATAGACCCTGTCGACGAGTTTTACGAGAGCGTCGAAGGAGACGAAGGCGCGGATGGACAGCCAGTACGGGAACCTATCAACTACCAAGGTTAAATCTCAGTCAAGTCGACAAGAACTCACGTTTTATCAGTAATTTACCACCAATGACAACATCAGTGGCCCTAGCAACAACCTATGTTTGCCGGCCATACAGAAGCGATGTACAACGCCTTCGCGCTATCTTTGTTTGGGTCGCTGAGCAGATAACGTGGGAAGAGGATTTCGAAAGCGAAGTTGATACGCGACGGGTGATCCAGACCAAGCGAGCATGCGCCGAAGAATATGCGGTTCTGGTGCATGAGATGTGTGCTGCTATTGGCATTCACTCTGAAATAGTCCGGGGCTACCTCAAAACACCCGGCGAAGTGCCCGAGACGAATATTATGCCCCGGTCGAATCATTGGTGGAACGCCGTTCTCGTGGATGATGAATGGCGCATGATGGATTGTTGTATCGCGAGCCCTTCTAACCCTCGCCGCGGTCTTTACTCGAATGCCGGCAGTGGAACGGCAGAGTTTTGGTGGTTTTTGACGAGACCGATAGAGCTTTGTTGGACACATATACCCGAACACCACGCCCAACAGCACATCTGTCCGCCTGTGGCTCACGAGACTTTATTGAACTTGCCTGGTGCCTGTCCACCATACTTCAAAAACGCCATCGCCATGGTGGACTTCAACACGTCGCTCCTCCGAATTGAGGACCTAGAAATGCTACACATAAAATTCAACGTACCAGAGGATGTTGAAGTAGCTGCTGAAGTGGAGGTCCGAGCTTATACGCGTGATGCCGATGGGGATTTCTTCGAGAGTGGTGAGGTGGTCAAAAAGCGAGCTCTGGCCCAAGCGGAATGGTACGGCGGTTTAAAACGCTACACTGTAAAAGCACTCCTACCGGGTGACGAAGGCACGGGCATCTTAAAGGTTTATGCCGGTAAGAGAGGCCTTATGCACAGCATCAAAGACATAACGCACCCTCTCGCGTTCGCTCTTCCGATTATTCACACCGGCGAAAACCCGCCCTACGACTTTGTTACACGTCACCCGACACCCCATGCCCAGCGTCATGATATCTATGTCGTGCAGCCGCAGTGCCAGCGTCTTGCTCTAAATACACATTTGTCTTCGCCATACGGCAACACCCATCGAGCATGGGCCACATTGCGTCTATCAACCCAGGCGGTACGAGTCCAGTTCCCTTCGCACGGCCAGCCAGCGCTATGAGCATGACCAGTAGCGCCGCAGCGTCTGCTCCTAGCTCCGCAACCGGAAGCATCGCTGGCAAAAAGCCGGCCAAGCTGGCGATCCAAACCCCCGGCGGCAAGATCCTGAGATTGATGAGAAAGGAAGAGCGAAGGGGAGGGATCGGGGTTGGCGGGCGCCACTTCAGTGGCGAAGACGAAATGAGCGATGGCGGCACATGGGAGACGATCATCAAATGTTCGGAGCGTGGTGTCTGGCGTGGCCTCGTGCTTGCAGACCGCACCGCCCGATGGTGCGTTTTTGCAGAGTGGATGTGCGTGGGTTGAGCCGAACTACATTCACATTGAATCGTTGGCTAGCAACCTACCGGAATGTTGTATGATGCAATACCCAATTGGTTCGGACTGAGATTTCGATATCAGACCGAGGTTCTGATATCTCGTGCATTTCGCTCGGTGTTACTGGTGGGCCAATTTGGGATTTCTCTGTTTTATATCCATGTAGCGTTTCAACTAGGCACAGTAGCGTATCTGTGTCGTATGGCTCCTCGCACAAGGCAGCATGAGCTCCTTATTTGTACGTTAGGAGTTGAATTACTAGACTCGATGTACACTCATAATCGCAGTGGCACGGTGGTCATAAATAAGAACTCTTTTAATTGTATTATTTCTCAACATCAGAACTATGTAGAAATAAATCGCCATAATCAATGCAAACGGTATGCTCACATGAAAAAAACTAAGCTCATATTTCACTTCCAAGAGAAATAAGAACATTAGTTGTCTTACTCTGCTCAGCCCGACCCTTTCTCTTGCTAAAAGAGGAACATATACCCTCGTTTTCTTACCAAAAAATAGAAGGAAAGAAATACCGAGCTAACAACATTCATCTCTCCAGATCAAGCCACTGTAAAACTAAAGACAAGAATACACGAGGGAAATCGTGGATCAAAACGATTACCCAATTTAGTACTTCTCCTATCATGTGGTATTTAAGAGAGAAAATCCAAGGGGCGGGCAACATTTAACAATGAGAAAGCATGGGAAGCACAAATAATACCAATAATCTCAAACCCACATTTCAATATGTTCTTACCCAATGCTCGCGGAATGTCAGTGCTTCCCCAAAGTTAAGCGATCTTTCCTCTATGAACGTGCCCTCCTCGCTTGCCTTGGATGCGATATGTGCGCTAGAACTCCCTGACACCTTTCATCCATATTTCCCTCATTGGCTGTGAGGAGCCTGGTCGTTCATTTTCTTATACTTAAAAAACATCGCCCCCTAATATCCCTATGAAATACTGCTATGTTATATCTACGCGACATCGATAATCAAACTATTAGATTGAACCACCCACAATGCCCAACCATGCGGCAGTCATAGGTTCGACCAACCTGGACCGAATCGAGGCTCCTGTCACCCTGAAAGCCTACATTATGTGCACCTTCTCGGCATTCGGGGGATCTTCTTCGGCTACGACAGCGGCTACATCAATGGATTCATGGGCATGCCGTTCTTCATTAAGCAGATTGAGGGTCCGGATGCCACGAGTCTGAGTAGACCGCCGAAGGGACTCATCACTTTAGTGTTGTCACTTGGTACTTTCGTTGGTATGTACCTCTCTTTCAAATCTTACGTAGATAGTTTGGTCGTTAGCCGTGTTCGGCTGATATCACATTTCCCAAGGGGCGCTCGCCGCCGGTGACTTCGCTGACTTAGTCGGCCGCCGAACCACCATCCTCAGGAGCTGCGTGATTCGGCGTCGTTCTTCAAGTAATCTCAGCCGGATCGCCCTCCTTGTTGCCGGCCGGGTTGTCGTTGGCCTGGGTGTCGGAGGTGTTAGTGCAACATTGATTTTGTACATGTCCGAAAGCGCGCCTCGTAAAGTCCGCGGCGCTATTGTGTCAGGTTACCAGTTCTGCATTACTATCGGTATGTCAAGTCTCGTGTATGCCTGAGTAAACCTCGTTTATTTGACTTTTCTCTCGCAAAGGTCTATCACTCGCATCCGCCCTCGGCTACGCAACCCAGTTTCACAACCACAGCGGCTCGTACCGGATCCCCATCGCACTCTAGATGGTATGGGCCTTGGTTCGCGCCAGCGGCCTTTCCTTCCTACTACGTTCGTAAAGGAAAGCTTGATCGCGCTGTTAATTCGTTATCTCGACTGCGCAGTCAAGATGTCGAGAGCGATTTCATCAAGGACGAGCTTGCTGAGATCGTGGCAAGTCATGAGCGCGAGCATTTGTTGATGCCCGCAGGCGGCTACTGGAGTACATGGCGCATTTGCGTTCGTGGCTCTTTGAAGGACGGCTCGTGTAATCTTCGACGCACTATTCTCGGAATATCTCTTCAGATGATGTCCCAATGGACTGGAGTCAATTTCGTCTTTTACTTCGGAACCACTTTGGTACGTGTAAGTTGCAATCCAGTATGATATAACTCTCTAAGCAGTTCGTCTTTTCCCTCAAAACTAACTGCCTAGTCCATAGTAGGTCCCATGTATTTATTGAAAATATAGATTTATTTTTTGGTCTACCGTGATCCTGGTCTGCCTCCTATAGTGTCGCTGTTTCGATAAAAGGTAGTTGTCATACGTACATCAGACAAGCTGATCTAGAAATAGCTTTCAAGACCTAGGTACCATACAAGACTCATTCCTCATCTCTCTCATCACCACTCTCATCAACGTACTATCTACCCCCATCTCCTTATGGGCGATTGAAAAGATTGGTCGGCGACCCCTTTTTCTCTTTTGAAGGGGGGGGGGGGGGGGGGGTTTGGAATGTCAACCTGCCAGTTCATCGTAGGCACCGTCACGCACTACGACGCGGTGCTGTCTGTCACGATTGCCTTCGTCTGCGTCTTCATTTTATTTTTCGCGAGCACCTTGGGCCCCAGCTCATGGGTTCTCATCGGAGAGATCTCCTTACTCCCCATGCGAGCGCGAGGTGTTGCTCTGTCAACAGCAAGCAATTGTGAGTCACGGTCAAAGCAGCTACGGATGGCATGGTCTCAAGAACCCATCTTATCCCCATCGTCAACCCGTGATCACCAGATCTGAGGGGCGTCTCACTGATTGCGAATTCTTTCCAGGGTTATGGAATTTCATCATCGGCCTGATCACACCCTACATGATTGACAAGAGCAGAGGGAACCTCGGCGCCAAAGTCTTCTATATATGGGGTAGCCTATGTGCTACTGCGTTTGTTTACACTTGGTTCCTGGTCCCTGAGACCAAGGGCCTTACCCTTGAACAGGTCGACAAGATGCTAGAGAAGTGTACGCCTCGTATTTCGGCCCAGTGGACGCCTCACGCTACGTATGCTGCAGATATGGGCTTTTGGAAAGCTCTGGGCCAAAAGCCACCTGATGGGAATTGTGATGAAGCCAGAAGAAGAGATGCCAAAGCAGATACTGAAGGGACGAGTGAGAACTCCTATTTACTTGTTCTATGAGCATTCTTAAGTGAGTATTGGATTTACTATGTGAAAGGGTGCGTAATCCTTAAATATGTAAGAGGTAATTGAGGTAGTAAAGGTAGTAAGAACATTAAGAAGTAGGGGGATATAGAGTATAATGAACACCTAATGCTCGCGCAGCTTAAAGACTACGGGGTAGCCTGTGTAAACATGATAGAGCCGTTTTATTTTATTTATTTTTGGGGATATATTGGGAGACACAAGATTCATGCTGCAGAGAAGCGAAACTAACCGACAGTGTATTCAATAATTGACCTACAACCCCTATAGTGTAATAGTACGTCGTGCATAATATATAGTATGTAGCGACATGCTCTATAATACTTGAAAGTAGGTAAGTCAATAATATTCCCAGCGGTTCAATTCGTAGAGTTGAGTCCGACGTGACTGGATAATAATCAGTGTGTGCCAAGAGACGTCCATCGTACACGCTTCTAGGTTGGCTCTGAGGTGAAGACCTCTTCCTATGTGCGAACTTCTGGAGTTGATTCGATCACTTTACAAATAGTAGGAATCAATTGAGGCCTCTAGAAAAATAATACACCGAGTGTTTTCTATAGAAGGGGTTGTAGCCCTCCTTGAAACGCAACTGGATGTACTTGCGACTCAAGAAGTGCAAGTGACTGTCTCGTTGGTGACATCTGAATGAGGATGAGCATGATCAAATGACCCAAATGGCTTCAGATTCGAACACACAGGTAACATGACTAGACCTAAGCCGCGTTATCATAATTGCAAAACGCGCTTTAACGTTCGGAGACGCGCGAGCCGAATTGTACCCGTGCTCGTGTCGTAGTGCCCCCTCATATAGCTTCTTATGCTCCCCCAGCCATCATCAGCCTGTCGGAAGTTAACGAGGGGAACGGGCTACTTCCAAGTTTTCATTCTCATCTCGGACACACAACGCCCCTTTGCTAGAAGGCGTAATAACTTGCAGGAATAGAATGTCCGAGTAATAGCCGCCCACGACAGAAGTACAAAATCTTTACTGTGAGGTCCGTCAGGGTTGTAAGGAGTGTATTGTTACACAGTTACATGTTAACGTAAGACGCCGTGATAGCAATGAAAACGGATATTCGACGACTTCTATTTGAATGTCAACAAGATGATCATAGAATCTCGGTGTGAGCTCACCGGGAGAGCTTGGTGCGTCTCATGAGAGCGGACGGGAGCGCTGGCAGAGCGAAGGAAACCGCGTACTTGCGTGAAACCACAAATAGCGGAGGGTAGTGCAAGCCACAAGGCAAATCCATTGACGGGAGGGGCGAAATAACAAGAAAATATCAGCTGACATAGCCGTAGGACTTGGATCACCACGTTCGTAGACAGCTAAGACTTTGTATCATGCCTTGTGCAGCAGCGACGCAACAGCCCGCATGAACCTTAGAACGCTTTAGTTATCGTCGCACTTTATCGCGGAGAGAATGATCTTCAGAGACATGGGGAGTGTGTCACTCTCCAGACAAGTAGAGAGACGCTACATCCGAGCACACCTAAGAAACCGGTTCGGAGCCGTGGATCGCCTCCCCCACATTCTGTTGTGCTGCCCACCCCTAACTCTGTAAGCATGTCAGGAACAGGAACAGGATGTCCACGTCCTGCAAGGCGATGAATTGAGAGAAAGTGCGTGTGGCACTCTTCGAGCTTAGTTCTTGCTCTGTGATGCGTAAAAGCTGGAGCGACGAATAGGAGGTCGCAGCACGTAACCGCCGGTATACCTGAAGTTGGACGAGGAACCACCCGACTGACTCTGAAAGTCTTCTCAAAGAGCATCTTTAAGCACCCAAGAAGTGGGAATTAACCGCCGGTGCTGACCACGTCCCGTGTCCGCTTTATTCAAAACAAAGAATACTTCTCCGGTCACACTATGGACATGATGAAATTGTGACATGCGATTACCGACAAAGCGGTATTGGAAGCTCAATGGCGTTCGCTAGCTAACCAAAAACCCAACACCGCGACTAGGGTGCAGTATCTCAGGTTATGACATGGCCGCTTGAGCCACAGCCATCGGGGAATTAATCAGGCTTTGCGTTGTACCAACGCCAAGCCCCCTAGAGTGATTGCATTAAGTCCTGAGAGCTGTCATCGGCCCGATGCTTTCTATACCAGAGCCAGACGAAGACTTTACATCTACCGATGTGTAGATAAGCTAAAACACTAAGAAGATCCACGTCAGGAGTCGAGATCTTCTCCCCGAAAGGGTTTGTTGCTTTCTCGTACAGCCGACCCTTGCTTATGGCGGCCATGGTGAGTGGAAAGTGGTGCACACCACCAACATAGAAAAGTCGAGGAGCTGGGATTCCATCGGAAGGAGCAGCAAGAGATAGCCGTGATGTGACATCCTAGAATATAGTACCGCGGATAACGAGTCGACGAGGCACACGTGCCGAAATCTCATGCAGGTAACCTAACCATAGTTCATGTAGGAGGCAGGAGGTAGGACAAAGGCTAGCACGACAGCCCAATGGCGATTACGATATAGTCAATCAGTATCTGGTCCTAAGGCCAGCGGGCTCACTTCGGTAATAGGGCCAGATTGGTGAAATTTTAGAAGCAAAGGCGCCACCAAACTTTATCAGCACCTAAACATATAACCAAACTAAATATAGGATACTTCATGGCTCGTAGCTTAATAGTCCATCCTGTGGTGAAGGATAAAGTTAGCTAATCACGCCGTTCTTGTTATTTATTCTCAAAATATGTCGATATCAGCAAGCACAACAACAGATATCGACCCATATGAAATGGTGTTCTCCTCGAATAGAGTAAAGCTGTTGAGGATATTCTTTGCTCAATGCAACCTTGTCTTTGAAACGGTAGATACCAAAGTGTCATGCGGATGTCCGCACCGGGGCGGCGCCCGCTGGTCTTGTGTGGCCAGCTATAATGTGAATTCTAGGTAATCCTCTAAGATCGGTTTAGTAAATAATAATTAATGTACACGAGATAATAAGCTGTCGGCGGGAATTTGGTGCTGCCGGATGAAAACAGGTCGCGAAGCGATCCATAGGCAGTATTTTTGACCGTACGTGATTTCGTGTTTGGAGTTATGCCGTGAAGTTCTGTTGTCCGTACTCAATAGATACCTGGCTCAAAGTGTCATAAGTACCAATGTGAAAGACTTACTAACAAGAGTGTGGTGGAGTGTAAGAGGTATCGTAAGTACATAGATAGTACTGACAACTTGTAGGGTTGTATTGTGGCTGGCGACGATCCCGCTTAACCGTCCAGCCCTGGTTATTTCTCGCATAATATGCCTGTCAGGATAATGCAACTTGTCTGGAGAACCCATGGCCAAGAATCTCCGATCGGTCACGATCAGTCTGTCAGCTTGGGATGGGCCCCTGCCTGGGAGGCTGCAGTTTCTGCGACAAGCCCATGTGCACGACACGTAGCCAATCTTGTACATTTGAATGGCGGATGAATCTGCGCGACGAGAATGCCGTCGCGTAAAAACATGGTAGTTCCAGATTCGCCTAGGATAGCTGTAGCGTTATGAAAAGAAAAAGGCATACTAAGTTAGAGTAGGTGGCAGTATGAAAAACGAGCCTGGGTATACTTTTCCAAAAGATACTTTCCGCAGCGACGTGGCGTGTGAGGCTGGCTAGTTTCGGTAGGACAGCGGCGGAAATAGTCACGCTTCCTCGGTGTTGCGGTACCTACTTGTACGTTACAGGCCCGAGAATTCTCACGAGGTACCATGGTACGTGCGCGTGTTTTGTGTAATTTCCATGGACCATGGGCCATGGATGCGTCGAACAGAAGACTTGCAAGCACAAGCAGGAAGCAAGCTGGCGGCCTGCTTAGGATCCCGTATACTAGAGATGCGTCAGGCAGTGAGGGCATAGTACAGTACAGTGTCAGTGTATCCGGCGTCTGGGAACGGGCTCCATGGGCCTTTGCGCTGTCATATCCACTTTTGTTCTTCGTGATACTGACTCGTACGTACGACTCTTCGCGCGCACACACGCGCCCGTGCGGACAGCAGGCAGAGAAAAAGCAGCAGCAGAGCGAAAGCGGACAGAACCCTTGGACATGTCTCCCCATGGAAGACGTGAACTGCGGTGTTATGGGTACTGTCCAGTCGGTCTGCGACAAGCAATGACGACGACAACGACCGACCACAAGGATGATGAAATGATAAAATGATGAATGCTGAGTGTAGTGTATTTCTGGGCGGTCATCGAATGTTGTCGGACGGCATTAGAGAAGCCTGAAGCACAACGTGCGCGCTCCCCGGGCCAGGATGGATGGTTTTATTGAGATTGTTCCTCTAGGATGGCTGACACAAAGGAACGCGTGTTTCAGTGTTGGAAATAATATTGAAGGGTGAAAATCCCACACCCATGGTACGCAAGGGTCACAAGGCATTTAGTCTGGGTAGGGCTAATGTTCGATGTCAAAGAGAGAGAGAGAGAGATAGGTGCCCGAACACTGGAGTGGTGCACTTAGTGACAGTGGCAGGTCACCTCCGGGCAGTCGTGGGCTTACCCGTAGGTACCTAGGTATTTGATAGGTACATCTTTTCTTCTTCTTCGCTAATTGCATTCTTTATATACAGCTCGTCTAACGGTGTTTCCGAGTCCTCGTGGAGACGCGAGTAGGGGACAACCTGAGAGACAAAATACTCTTTGGTGCTTTTTGATAGGTTGAGATCATAGCCGTTACATTACATGGCGAAAGTGCCTTTCGAGATGTATTAGTTTGTTGTTATTAGTAACATTAGACGCCGTTGTAGTAAGATCTACGCTTTGCATGATGTACAGTATCTGTGTGCAAGGGATGGAACAGATGCGGCTAGAGAAAAAAAAATCGATAGAGAGAGGAGAGGAGATGGGCCATTTACTTGGTGGAACTTTTTCTTTCTCTGACCCTCGAGCTTCCGCAATGGGTTCTGAAACTATAGGTTCGACAGCCGCAAGAGCAAACTACCTATACTAACTACGTGATAATCCTTGCAGCTCATCATTTTGCACTAGGGGATGCGTGTGAATCGCATGAATGTACAAGTACCTACGCTGTTGTTCAAGATGAATCTGAGAATGTGCTTGCTTCTGTTTGAGTTTTTATTTGTTTATTTTATTTCCTATTTCAAAGAGACGTCAACTCGCCAGCCAGTCGTACACTTAGAAGGGCACTTAATCCAGTTCTCTCAATAATAATATTCCGCCATTCGGAGAATAAGCCTTTACTATACCTAAAATGTACTACATATCTACATTATCTCCGGTGTGTCGGTAGAGCCCGTTGGATCCGGCGCCTAGACTAGGTAGGTCACGATGAACTCTCTCTCCCTTCAACACCACATAGCGCCTTCGGTTCCTATCCAAGAAGCGCTAAGCATCATAGCATACAACATACATGGTATATCCTAGAGTAATACATTCATGTCTGCGGTGGCTACCTGTCGGCAGTTGGCGCACAGTACTTAGACGCGCTAATAACGACAACCATGTTCGGCCGACTCCACCAATGGAAGATACCTACTTGCTAGAGCTTCACTGTACACTCCGATTGGGCCAGTCCGTTTTCTTTCTTTTTCATGGAAGGGCTCTTGGGCTAAAACTATCTAGCCAATAGAGTCCCACATACATGCAGCATATTAACTACCAAGTGTACATTACAGGTACATCATCTCCACGGCTGCTTAATTCGTCTCGATTCGACGTAGGTATTCGTAGCCCTATGATTATTAACGTTTATTACATTACAAAGATATTCATAGCGATTGTATGATAGGCCGTTGCAACACCGGCTTTCTCAGCACGCCATAGCTGGTGCTTAAATAGGGCGAGGTACCAACGCTCCATCTTCATACGAGGAAAAGATTACTTCTTCTCCGTATCTACTGTCTAGTACTTATATCTAGAGAGGATGGAGATTCTACAGCGGTGCCCAGCCGGGGAGCGGCCCGTTCTACTGATGGACAGCTGTCTCTCAGCTGGCAAGGCTTGCAATAAATCGGCGACAGTGCCCAGCAGGTGATCTGATGGTTCCGAAGATGCAATGTGCTATACCCGAGATCGTGTTGGAACCCTAAAACTCCATACCCCGTGTCAATGAGCATACCGAATACCTATTCTCCACCTACAGTTCTATTATCCATTATTCATATCCATGCTCTTCCCTCCCGGAGAAGCTAGCCGATACACCGATATGCAGGTACCGCAACCCGCGGGTCCCACTCGACGACGATCACTCCTAGACTCTATCGAGGTTCTGTGTTCCATCTAACCTAGATACTTGTCAATGATGGACGGAAGACTAGTATGATACCATGAGATATGAGATGCCGGATCAAGAGATAGATAGGTAGGTAGGTATATGAGTAGACGCATACATGACTTCTTATTCTCTACCCAGGTCCCAACCCCGTTCATCTCACTAAGCTACTTCGTCACGCACCTATGCTCTTTGCTTGAAGTCAGTCTTGCGGCGATTGCGGCGCATGTTCCGAAGACAAAGGGTGCCCTTGCTGTCGATCAAGTGGTTGATCAACGGGTTCCCTAAGATGGCCTAGGCACGGGATCGTAATAAACAAAGTATCGTTGGCTTTTTGCATGCCTGTCCCCCTCCGTCATCTCTTTTGCGACGTAGGTGATATAGCATAGGGTCAAGCCACAAGCCGCAGGACCCTTGACTTACCATTACCGTGCAGCCCCAGCCATCGAATTATATAACAAACATCTGCTGGGATACTGTTGGCTTCGTGGCTTCGGCACATCGACCTCGGGCCTCACCTTGCGCAAACTCTTGTAGTGTACTCGTTTTCTGTCAATCCCGTGCCTCCATAATAAGGAGCCGAACTCTTCCGCTCATCGGTTTTCAGGTACCAAAATTGGCGGTGATCCTCGACAAAGTCTTGGCGTGGTGTACACAATCTCCCATTTGTTTGAGCTCTACGGTGGGTATGCCGATGTATGGCTGGCTCTGGCGGTGGCTGACCACATCTCAGTACCGATGGTGTGTCCCCATTCAGACCCATGTCGGCCCTAGGCCCCTGATGAAACCGCAGCGGGCTGATGATACCCTTGCTGCAGAGGTATATTCCGTCGGCACTTTCTTGGCATTATACCCACCTGCCGAAAATTTAGTCTAGGCTATGGACTTCTCAGAAACGGTCGTCGAAGCACCTTCGAACCATTTGGGCACATCTTGATGGCGCCGCTATCAACGCCGACAAACCACTACCGCCACCATGCCTGCCTCTCATTTCTCCGGTGCTGGGACATGACGGGCGAAGGCGGTGTCTTCTGATTTTGTCCACATAACATTTCATCTCCCACACCAGGCCTGGTCCTTGTCATGAGCTCCATCCTCGAAACATCTCACCATTCGAACATCTTGATGAGAGTGCTACTCCACCTGCAATCCCTCGCCCTTCCTTTACTCCAGCGCGGCTTGTTCTAGGAGGCCATGCGGTCGGAGGCCCGGACGCGTGCTACCACGATGTAGGAATGTATACCTCCATACTTACATACCTATAATCCATGAAGGAGCTGGCTATTTGATGCTGTCACACCAAGCCCCACCGAGCTCCGCTGGTAACACATCATATCAGGCTACGGCTCTTCGGAGCAACTTGCCACGAACCCTCAAGTACCTGGAACCACCGCCAGAGCCCTGCTAATCCTGTTGCTGGAAGGCCGAGTAGCTGTCTTGCAGATCTTGCAGACAGGCTCCTATTTCTTAGATCAAACCCATCTTCCTATTGTGCGGAGGAGTGTAGTTAAAGCTCTCGTTGGTCAGATCTGGAGCGTCGTTGTGCTAAGGCAAGGGCGCTGACTGTCGAACCCCCGGCTCGAGGCAGACAAACATAACATAGACCTGTCAGTAAGCATAAACATTACGCCCTATCTAGTGTAGCACCGGTATGGGGGGCAATCTTCTACGTGCTCCAAATCGGTGTTCCATGATCCAACGCAAACCAGCCTTTTGACTAGGAAGATCTCGGTGATCTCCTCATGGTTGGCTCCCTGCCGTCAGCTCTGGGGTTGATACAAGCAGTTAAACCATCACAAATCAACAAAAACGCCCTTGCGCATTTCGTAGCCCTCTCCACTCGCATGCCATGCTATGCCTGCTTTGCTACCGATTCGGATGTGATCCTGAGCAAATGTATCGAGACCATCCCGCAGATTCAGATGTGCACACCCACCTAGTGCCATGTTCCTATTGGCTCATGCGTTCAGCGCTCTCGACTACAGTTATGCGTTCATCCGCCATCTCTGCCCACCTCATATCATGGCTAGCGAATGAGTGGCGCCCAGTTATCCTAGCCCATGCGATATACTTGTCTTTGCGTATTGTTGAATGTATTTCCAGTCTCCAAGAGCTTCCTGGTGTGAGGTGGACACAGTACCGTTACCTCGTCATACAGACGTATCAGAGTTTATAGGACTATAGTTATGCCAGCTTGGAGAACCTTCTCATTGGGTTTGGATCCCACGTCCCAAGGTACCTTTCCCTCTCATGCGGTGCTTCCTAGTCCCTGTTGACATTCCGGTCGCTTGGGGGCCGCGACGGCAAGGGTCTTTCTGTTGGTCCTTAGGCACACCACCATGACACGGCATTAGCCATTCAGCCGAGAACAGACACTTCGATGTTGCTCGAGCTCGGAGGCTGTCGCTCGTGTTGTCCTCCAAAACACAGGGCGTGTGGCTCAGCTGTCTCCATGTACGACTTCTTCATTGTGACCTTGGCTAACCATATACCGTGTAGTTCTCTTGGGGAAACCTGGCCATAGAACGTCATTAGTCCAGTCTCTTCTCAATACCGCTACCGTTTATGGTCAATACCGTATCAAGCAGTCTGAGCTAACCCAAAAAGAAGCACTACGGCTTTTGACCCTTCTCCAACGTAGTCGCAGCGCGTGGCGCCCCTGCTCTGTGTTCGGGTCCTCCCTCCCTAGACATTTGTCCGTAAGGATAAGCGGTACCCGTCGGTATTAAACCCACATCCTGTCGTCTTCTACGAGCAAGGGACTCCCTCGTAAGAGTGCCTTTGTTGTAACCACGGGTAACCTTCAAGGACCCATTCTATACATAACGCTGGGCCCGCCACTGCCTGGACTTGAGGCGATCGACCCCCACCAGCCCAAGCATCGTTCGAGGTTTTACATTTTATAGAAACCCTACCCGAACCTAGCAACCAGCTTCACCACGTCCTATTCATTTGGACTACATATCTGTCGTTTATCTGCCCAGCAGCCTTGTCGTCGCCTTTGCTCTTTAAGGCCAGTTATACCTTCGTTTGACAATAGCCTATCCTGCCTCACAAGATTCTTGCCTTCGATCGACCTATGTGCTATCCTTTACGAGGATAAATTACTGTGCAAGGAATCGTATTCTTCACGATCACTCTTGGGACGACACCTAGCTGAGCCGCCTTTCTGGTCTACGCTGAGGACTCGAATCACAGAGAAGAAACCTTCATCTTCGCAAAATCACGACAACAAATAGTTGTGGCATCACCCTGGCCTAACCATCATAGACATTACAATAGCCAAAGCACGTCGGCTTGGACGCTGATTGAAACTGTTGCATTGGAATCAACGATACCTTCGGCACGGTTGTGGTTTCTCTGCAAAATCGCTTGTTGTGTTTTCGCAAACCCTCAAAACTTGATTCGTCTCCAACAGCTACCAGAATTTTGTCGATTATCATTGCTGCTGCAACACCATACTAGGACGCTGTCGGACACGGCAGTGAAACCTTCCCCTCATATCACATCCAAACTACTTCGTTAATATTTCCCAATGCTCGTTACTAGGCACTTCGAAACGGAACAAAGCCACTGGTCTAGCAAATTCAAGACCGACTTTCAAAAGTCTACAAGCCCACGCATGTCCAGCTACGACGGCTCGCTTTCCACACAGCCTGATTGGCAAGGGCATTATTCGTTTCTTCCCCCCGTGGAAAGCGGCATTTTTGGACAGTCCTACGAACAGGTATCTGGTCCTGGGAACAATAATGAAGCCGCATCCCAACAGCGCTCCTCGAGCGTCCACAACAATAACTTGGATTCACATGGCCAGTCAAGTCCAGGCACTCTGAGTCCTCAAACAAGTCAGCACCGTATTCCTGACCCCTTGGGCTTGCGACAGCCGAAAGCCGAACCTATAACCCAAGAGCAAACAGGTATCTCAGGGGCTGCCTACGCGATCAAGGCTGAAACCATCCAGGAGGAACCGGGAAGGGCTACCGAAAATACACAACTGGCAATCGAGCAAAACCCGCCTATTTCTGTGTCATCGGTAGAACAGAACGCTCACGCTGGCATTGGTATAGGGGGGCCTGATGAACCCATCATATCTAAGGATGAGGACGAGGAGGTCGTTGACGAGGACGACATGACAGAGGGAGATGGAGATGTAGAGGGCGATGGTGAAGATAGAGCATCAAACCAGCCACAAACCGCGGCTGAACGAACAGCTGCTCGGAGGAAGATGAAGAGGTTTAGGTAGGAATGATGCCTAGTTTTTATGGATATGACTGACTTGTTGCAGGCTCACTCACCAGCAAACTCGCTTCCTGATGAGCGAGTTTGCGAAACAACCACACCCAGATGCGGCGCATCGGGAGCGATTATCTCGCGAGATACCAGGCCTCAGCCCCAGGCAGGTTCAAGTCTGGTTCCAGAACCGGTAAGGACGGTACGGTGACCCCCCATCATTATGGTTCTGACAGTTTACAGGAGAGCCAAAATCAAACGGATGACGGCGGACGATAGAGACCGAATGGTTAAAATGCGCGCTGTGCCCGATGATTTCGATAATGTCCAAGCTTTGCATTCTCCTTACGGGGCAGTGCATGCCTTGGGAACCCCGATCACGCCTCCCGTGGATTTTGGGTCGTCATCCTATGCAGATCATATCATACGGCCGTTGCTTGTAGACACAATGAGGCGCGACAACGACGATCATCTCTCACCAACCGGACTCAGCCCTGCGTTTGGTGGTATTGGTTTCACGCCCTCTGGAACAATGAGTAGCTCCGATATCCTATCTCCCCTATCCCCCTCATCGAATGACCGAGGATACTACTCGAGCCACTTAACAAATCCAATTGGAGGACCCTCCAGGGCATCAAACCCATTTGCGAGGCAAAACAGTTTAGATGCAGGGGTCCAAATGCACTCCCAGTCGCGACAACATATTCGTCCCCTACAACCTCTTTCCCTCCGAGAAACGATGTCGAGATCAAGATCTGACAACCTGCAGTCTCCGCTCCGATCAAGCATGTCATGGAAAGGTGATTCTATCGATTATGGAACGTATTCTGGTGGCAGTAGTAGCCCTGGAGGGGCTGGGAGGCATACATCAGTTTACCAATCTGACACGATTGGAAGCAGCGCTGGGGGTACTCTAGGCTATGATACAGGCTCTTATACGAGTGAGATATCCCTGTCATTTGCAATGTCACATTACTAACTGTGTAACAGCTTCTGGGTTACAATCGACCAATATTAATTACTCAAGTTTGCAGCAACCATCACAAACCCGGTCCCGTTTACGAGCGGCTTCTGCTACTCTGCCCCTTGGCCTCGATTTGAGACACCAATACCGTTCTTTCTCGTCAAATCATAGCCTTCAACCCCCTAGTCATTCATCGACTCCTCGAACCGCCAGCACTGTGCCGTATGGTACTTCATCAAGCTACTCTATGAGTTTCCCTTCAGCCCCCCTGACCGCCCGATGGATTTTTCGCTTTCGAGAACACCTGGTGTTAGGAGCGCTATTCAGGACTATTCAATACCCCAGATGAGTGCGCCGATCGCACCTCCGCACGATTTTACACAGGCGCTTCACGGAAATATAGCTAGTTCGACTTCGAGGACACCGATACGGGATAGCTTCAGTGGCGGATCTTTAACAGTCAGCCAAAGTCAGGGATCGAATGACAAAGCTGAAGAACACTCTCAAGACGGATTAAGCGGATCAAGTACCAGCTTAAAGCGCAAACGCAGCTCATTCAGTTTGTCTCAAATCCCCCATTACATCTAGTTCATCGCAAAGCATCCAACCATTTGGACACGCAAATTAAAAACATCTTGGAACTAGTAGGTGTTTTATTGGATAAAAGACTCGACATTCAAAAAGCCCAGAAGGCATCTACTGGTGCCTCTTAGCATTCCCTTCTACTATAACCCCTTTTTACTCAAAACACTCGCCGACGACCTTGCGTTATTATATATGTTACGAACTCTATGTCACTAGCGAATTGATTCGCCATCATCACGATTTTTGAGCCAACCTCCGAACAGTGGGCTTTTCGGTTGCCGGATAGGATTAGTCGGAGGTCTGTGCGAACTGGGATAATTATCGGTACTGGCTAAACGGAAAACGCGAAAGAAATGGGGACGACTAATGAGACACACGGAATGAAATGATCTATGCCCACATTGGCTGGACCAACAACTTGCTAACCCAGAAACTTGCAACGCCGCTGGCAGTATATAGAAAGCTTCGATGGAGATGCGCCTGAGATTCCCATTGCTATGAGACACGAGGTCTTCGATCCACTAAGCTTTACTTCTGTATAAATCTATAAACTATATACACACGAGAGTACTTGGACTGCGTGATACCATACATGCCGCTCTCGCTGATCAACGCTAGCATGCTTCAAACTAAGATCCTCTCTTTCATGATTGGCTGAAGTCATAACGACCCGCGGTTAGATTGCTATCACACTCTACTGTAGTAGGCTCTGAAAGAGGGAAAGATTCGACCCAACTACAATTGCTATTCCTACGTTGACCGAGGAACCACAATTAGAGTATTTGAAACTTGGGGATGCATTAGCTTGCTGTAAGAGGGTGCTGGAATGCAAATCTAATAGAAGGTAATCTCAACTGAAGATTTCGTCCCACCCAGAAAATCCCTTGTAATCAAAAGCCCTCACATCAAGGACCTTCGACACTACGCTGGCCCGTTTGGCTGCTCTCAGGAAAGTCGGACAACCTAGTCGACAAATCCATCGTTGTGAAGCACTAAACACCGCCTCCCACCAGCGGACCACCATCGCCACACGTTTGTTGTTAATATGAAAGGTTTTCTTTTGAAAGTCGGTGCCGAGTGTTCGGGCCCTCGATTATACAAGCATACACCCAGATCAAAACATGCACCCAACGAGACACCGAGGGGTGGTGCTAAAATATGGTCCAGGGAGTATCGATAGATATCCCATCACTTTTACTAACACCCAGTGCTCGAAAGGACCATTGAACAACCCAACGTCACAATGGTCGCGCCCAATGACGATATATTTTGTAGGGGACAACTAGATCTTTCCATATGTGACGAAGGACGTAGAGTCACAAGAGGGTAGGCCTCTCTCTCTAGGGAGAGCATTTCCAGGTTGCCGCCTCTCGTCACTCACACCCGTGACTGGGGCCTTCAGTAGAGAATACAAACGCCGTGCGACAACCCGGGACTCTCTAGGTCCGTCGAAGTGTGGCACATTATATCATAAACAAAACAAAATACTTGATCCTCCACCCCAGATGCTGCCTAGGATTAGACATACCCCGAAGCTCTTCGTAATTGAACACCAGCCTCACTCAGTAACACTCTCTCCATTTGCCGCCCCGTCAGCGGCTTTACAACAACATCACCGAGCACCTCCTCGCAGCGTACTACATCCTACTCCTACTGTACAGTCCGACTTGCATACGCAATTCTGTCACATGGCACAGCAGTTAACTGGCCAGTTGATCAGGTTAGAGCGTCTTGGCCTCTCCTCCTTTGCTCGGAGCGCCTGGATGCATTTCCGGCAGAGGGGTCTAAGGGCGACGGGTACGACAGCGTAGAGATTAGACAACAGCTGCGATGCGACGCTTGGGAAGCTCTAGTATTTTGGCTAGACAGTGTAGCAGCTGCTCTGGGTCTCGTCATCCACCAGTCTTTTGGGTGGACGACCACGCTCTTCTGACTCATTCTCTACTGCCGGCAGACTGGCCTCGACCCCAAGCTCGCTACATGACGGCTACCCCATAGCTGCAGCTTGGCAGTACGGTACCTGACCACGACGCCGTCCAGAATCGAGGCTTGGGGCACGTCAGGACCCAGAGGGCCATGTTTATGTTTGGCCATGGCCGATTACCCTGCTTACCTACGCACTTATGCATACTAGGAGGCACGTATGCTACGTCTGTGGATGCACGTCGTACTGTAGCGTCGCACCCCACGAGCTTCAGCGGGCACCGCACAGCACCAGTATGCAGCTAACTTTCTGCCGTTCAGGCACCGCCGCCGCCCTTCGGAAGCTTTCTGCTTGAGCCTGGTTTAGGCCAGCCAGCCGAGGGCGGCCGAGGACTTGCAGATGCTGCTGCTGCTGTTGTTATTGTCATTGTTGTTGTTGTTCAGCCCGGTTGTGTTGCCGTCCTCGTGGGGATGTTATAGATCATCATTCAGGTCGGACGGCCATACCCTCCCCCTCGAAATAGCCTCGTGCAGCTACGTCTCACGACGCGTGTCCGTGAGCGCGAAATGCTCATGCCGTCATATATATCTGTGCGTGCGTCGGGCGTACGAGAACATCTGCCTGTCGCACAACCTTCCAGGCGCGCGTAGTCGTTGATCTTGACGGGGACTGGTTGGATTCGAACAGACGCCAACACCGCCGTTAACAAGGGACAAGCTTGGAAATTGCCGGACTACTCTGATCGGCTCAGCCCAACCATGTAATGTACCTAACCATGTCCATCCCACTAGGCTGGGCTGGTTCAGGTAACTAACTGGAAGCCGGATATACAAACATGAGATTGTGGTGGATCCCGTTGAAACAAACTTTTGGTTGTTTTCTGCACGTCGCCGTTGAGAGCCGAACCAGGGTTATAATATGAGGCTTTATAGCTTCCCCATATGCTGTGCCTGCTCCAATCGAGTCACCCTGGATCACCCATTTCCCCTCTTTGGATTTGACGTTCCCGAGTCCCCCCATGCACATTTACACTACGACGAGATAGCGTACTGTACCTTTTTCAGGGATTCCCTTCTCGTACTAGTACGTGCCCGTAGCATTTATCGCCTATGTATCTGTACACGTCCCTTGTCCACTATATCAGATCTATGATCTAGACTGCAGCTGACCCCGGCTTTCGACTTCTTGTCGAAAGGAGCACGGACGAAGCACACGTCTCGTAGACCACGACTCGTTAGGTTGTCATGGATAAACTCTGTTCGACCTTCTTGGTGGCATCCGAAATCACTAGACGCAGTCACTGTTCTACTCTAGACATCAGAGATTGGTTGCGTATTGTTTCGTACTCTCCATCGCATTCCCTGATGACTAAATTTCTGACCAAATTCCAACTGACCGCTCCAGGAGTCGTACGAGTTTCAAACAATATGAAACTATACTCACTTGAAGGCGGTGAGAACTTTCAGGACTACAAGCTCGGCTTTTCGAATACACGCACTGTTGTAAGATTGAAGGATTACCAGTGATTTAGGCAAAAGGTCGTGACCCTGCGGCCTACGGTCGGCCATGAAAAAGGGTTTCCGCACTGGGCCGGCGAGTGATTGCACTTGTTGCTCGATATTCTCAATTCAAAATGACGTCTTGGTCGATGTTTCTGTGCAATCCAGGGTTTGGACACTTTCTTGGTGGGTAGTGCGAATTTCATCATGTTGAATTTTAAGACGCCGCCACTTTAGCCCGTAAGTCTCAGCGGCACATTCCGGTCAGCAGATAGCACGTAAGTTTCTTAGATTCGGAAGCACTTGATCCAGGCCGAAGGCTTAGCCAAGACTCGGTACTTGCGAGCGCGCTATGTAGTCGAGAGCCGCCTCCACGCATGCGCGTTATTGGTAACGGAACTGGTCCGTACCTGAAAGGGCTTGGCCAAGGGCGTTTGCGCTCCTTTTTCAGACCTATGGTCAGAATACTACAAGAGCCTTAGGAGAGGGAGTTCCATCTTGCCTCGAGGGTAAATGATGGATATGCGATATGTTTAGGAATACGGTAGCGAACACTGACGCTGCTATAGCGTCACTATGGCACTTGTCTACTTCTCTAATGGTATATAAATTCTACTAGTTTTATTCGTATCACGATGTACTCAAGATCGGCCATAGACTGCTCTGATAGCATCAAGTGACATCACAATGTGAAAATTCCTGTAGGAATATCATATGTAGCATTCACAGAAGCGACATGCTGCTTGATTAACCTCACAGGGATACCGGCTCTGGCTGCCCGGTTTTTGTCGAACGGGTGCAGCTGATAGCTCTCGCCGGGGCTTAACACCATATCGGCTGTATTGGATAACATACAGACCATCCTATAGCCAATGCGTCTCCACGGCCAGTAAATGCAGGTCAAATTTATTACACCGAGAGCGCGCAGGTACCAAGCATTCAAATGCCCTTACAAGGCACGGCACGTAGTGTGCTTCAGAAAAAATTGAATGTAAGCAGACCCAGTCCTCATCCAGCCCTTCTAGATTTGTGCTACGGACGTAATACCTCTAACAAAGGGAGGCCCTTATGTTAATAGCGGTAACGTAGAGCGACTGTGATGTAGCTAAAATAAAATCAAAAAGTGTTATTAGTTTGCCTAGCTAGATATGTAATAGAGGCTGATATCTTGAAACAAACTTAGGCGCCATATCAGCTAATGTTTCCAACGTCAAGGACTTCGCGGCCCCAGATTTGTCCTACTCTGAGTCTCGCATATCCCTTCGTCCTCCGGACACACCGATGAGTAGGGGTGTCCAACTTGCATGGTAGTCTGTAGTTTGCTCGATCGATATGATTCCCTGTGTCTCACCAAGCTGGTGGTTTGCCGAATTCGCGCATATCTACGGCTGGGGAGTGGCCAGGTTGGAGCCGCGGCTACAAGATGCCGGGAATCCGTCGTCCTGGTACATACCTTAGAGCGTCTAACTCAATGTCACGTAGGCAGACAGCGATAGAAGAAGATACCAGGCTGATATTTGACGGTCAAGTAATGCGTCGTTCCGGGGTTGTGCCCTGTATTGGTCCCTGACTTCCTGGTAGGGGGTCGATTAATAGGGGAGAGAGGGTGCTGGCCAAACAGGCGACCGAGGCGCTATCTAGGAACAGGAAAATGATAGTCATCCGCTTCTATCCACATTGCCTATGCTCTGTCTCCGCGTCTAATCGTGTAGTCACCTTCTGTTTTCGCCATCGTGTGCGACGGCTCATATCGGAATCGAGGGGGCTGGGCTGTCGAGAAGTACGGCAGTCGCTCGCCCACTCCTCGCTCACCAGGAATCCGTGAGCTTACGGTCTAAATACGTACAATCGATGGCAGCGCCTAGAAAACGGTTGTTAGGCTGAGGGAACGAGAGGCCATTCGTTAACGCGAGTCGAATAAGTAGATATTTTACCCGCCCGTCGAGATAAGCCACCGCATTAGCTCGCGAGAGGGTGAAAGCAGTCGATACTTCGATTACTATTCAGAACTTCCCCTTTTACAACATCGAAATAGGATGACGCAGAAGACTAGCGGAAACCAGTGTTCTGTATCAGATGTAATTCAATCCCTCGTGCTAGATAAAAGATATCATCTATTCATTATTTCGAATAGATTTCGTAGCTCGCCTACGCCTAGAACGTCTCCAACGCATAAATACTCTACCTTAATGAACTGAAATTGCCCTTTATATCAAGCGAACCTCTAGTAGGCAGAGTAGCTCTTATGGCGGGTGAGCCCAGGCCATACAGAGCACGACGGCGACCGGCGGCGAGTTTGTCTTCTAATAAAATAAAATATTGATGCCAATAAAGAATAGACTTGTACTTCTATTTTCGATGCGCCTTTAAAATTATGCTTGATCTCTATGCAGTGACGTTGGACCGAACATTGTTTAATTAGGGGCTATCATCCAGCTCAGGGGTTGAAGCCATCACCCCCAATGTGCTTTGCCTCCTGGGAACTCCCAAAAGTAAGTCAATAACCATTGCAAATGACTCGGTTTATCTCTGGATAGAATATTCAATGTCCTATTTAGAGATCGAAAGCATTCGAATATCCTACCTATTTTCAAAGATACCATCCCCATCTCAGGCTACTCACGGGAACCTACTACTCCTCGAAGACTAGGACTTCCTTTTCTATGTTATTACTTGGCATATAGAACAATACGATACTTCGATAGTTAACCGAGTCCTTCGGTCGCTACCCACTACTCCGTTTCTCGTCGACCCATACCTTACAGCCACCGTCGCCGCCCAACCAAGCACTAGAGAATTAGATCGCCACCGATGTTAGGAGCCATACTGAAGGACAAGGTACCGATATTGTCTACGAACAACATAGCAAAGCCCAAGAACCATGATAGAAACAATCATCGTTCAACAAACCCCCGATGTATACCACGAACGTAAGCGTTACGAATGTATCCCGCAATATACGTCGCTAGCGACGCGGTTAGAAGAACGAGGAGTTCCTAACCGCCTATCCAATATAGGCCATTACCATCAAGCACTTGCTTAGTTCTATACTTCACCTTGTTCTAAAGTACTAGCGAGGACGTCAAGAGGACTATACACTTTCGGGTTTACACCCTGAATCGATGGTGTCGAATCCCGAGCAAACCTACAGGAAGAGTGCATCACTGAAACCACCTAAGCCCCCTCGTGGACTAACAGAGCTCTATCGCCTTCCCACCATTAATCACTATTTCTGAAAGCCCATACAGCTTGGTGTCCCAAACTCTAATCGTATCTTCAACTCCAAGTGGACTAACGACAGCGCCGACCACTACCCCCCTTCGCAACACTGGTTAGGAGATTGCCTGACGTAGGAGGAGCTAAGGCCCTATCGCTGTTCATTACAATAAGGCTGGCACCACGTATAGCTGGTCTGTATTGTTTCCTTGGAGAGGAAGAAAACGGTTCTGCATTTGTGTTATCAACTAATTAATATTCTCGCTCTTAGCAGTGCTCCTGTAAACCCTCTGGACGAGCTTAATCCCTGGTCTAAGTTTCTAACTATCGTGCAAGAGTTCGCCTCCTTAGCTTCTACGACGCACTAATCTAGCGCTGCTTCTTACTTTTGTGTTTGGACTAGATCTGTTGAGATCTTCTTAATCTTAACTAGCTGATACTTATGGCGTAATATCTTGATGAAAACATCTCGTGTCTTAGCTTTTGCTACTGCGAAAGCGTCGCCGATTAGAGCTTCTGGGTTATGAGGTCCCATGTATAGTAATAAGGCTCACTTGAGAGTTCGGTCGATACATCATTGAGACACAGACGCAGGAGGACGAGGATTTCGCAAAGGCGCGAATCCGAAGCGCTTAATTAAGTTTTGGAAGGCGCAGCATTCATTCCATGGCTTTAACGACATAAGTACCTAGCCAAATTACCATCTATTAGCACAGCGACACTACGTAAATCCCGCGGCATGTCAATAAATCAAGAAATAAAGAAGCCTGTTCTCAATATATTATCCATTAACTGACTACGCAGACCATGATTAAAGTTTATCTGAAGTACTCGTCATATGTCCCAAAAGCTTCCAGGTCCATCTAAAGTTGAAACGCGCCCGTTTTCATTCAAGGCATACTCGATCTACCTCCCGCCATCACCTGATATCCGACCTCCCAGGGTCCTACGATTTAACCCATCAGACTCCTCTTTCTCAACACCTTTCCTCCCCTCTTCGGCGAGCCGTTCCTCACCCTTCCCCGTGTCCGCCTCAGCCACACCAGCCAAGACGCCACTACTCGCGCTCGCACTCCCGCCATCACGCGGCGCACCCTCCTCATCCTCGGCCGCCGCCCCATAGGACCCTCCGACGCTCTCCATAGTGAACGGACTCGCGGTCGGCGCGTCGAGGACGCCGAGCTCATACGCCGTGAAGAAACACGGCAGAAGGAGGGCGCGCACGGGGATGAGGGCGAAGATGAAGACGGGGAAGCCTACGGCGGCGATGGTCTGCGTGATAGCGAAGGTAGCGCCGAAGCAGACGAGCTCGATGGCGACGAAAGCCCACACGGCGCCGCGCCGCCGGACGCGGTTGAGCGGGTGGTTTGTGGGCGTGAGATGCTTGTCGCGGAGGAGGAACAGCAGCTTCGCCGTGATGCCGTTGGCCTCGAGGGCCTGGTATCCCATGATGAAGAAGAGGCCGGCCAGGACGGCTTGCGGGATGAGGTGCAGTACAACGAGCAGTGGCCCCGTGGCTGTGCCGAGGGTTAGGAGGCCCTGTGCTAGATTCGACACGCGTTGCTCGACGACGTGTGTGCGCTTGTACGTGTAGTGGCCCTTGGCTTCTGGGTTGGTCTCGTCTGCGTCGACCTCGACTTTTGTCACGCAGAGGGATTCCGTGTGGAATGGCGCTTGCGGGATCAGGCCGTTGGGAAATGGCAAACCCAGGATCCCGGCTATGCCTGTTGTTAGACCTAAGAGGAATATGTCCCAGTGGAAACCTGCCGGTTTGCGGAGGGGGAATTCTGTGCCTTGCGCAATGAGGGACGAGACTGTGTTCTGTTAGTCTTCCTTTTAAAGGCGTGCGTGATGGGAGATGGTATAATTGGGGCCACGACATACCATTATGATCGAACCAAAACAAGATAGTAAGCAGAATAGCAAAAGGCAGCGCGAGAAAGACCTCCTTGACTTCGATATCCCAGAGCTCTACAAGCCATGGGCGATCCGCCGTGGGGAAGAACGGGCGACTCGTCGGCAACCTTTCCAGGTCGACGGACTTCATACGGCCTAGGTGGATGAACCCCGTAAAGAATATGACGGTAAGTGGCGTGCCGTAGTCCTTTAGGAAAACGCGCACGGGGTGGCGGAACAGCGCTGCGCCGCCTAACTCGCCGCAGATGTACGCGATGGCGAAGACGAGCAGGGCCACCGATAGTGAGAGGTAGAAAGGCGCGCCGTAGCCGAAGCGCTCGAGCACTTGGATTCCCTTCTGCAGGTAGATGAAGGCTACGTAGAACCCGAAGGTGTCGCAAGGGAACCGCGTCACGTATTTAAGCCAGTTACATGAATTGGTCACTGCTAAAATCCAGTGCAGGAGTACAGCCCACAGCCCGATCCAACACATGAAGGCCAGGTAATTTGTCCCTAAGGGGGTAATGATATCGTAGACAGTACTGGATTTCTGGTTAGTACAATACTAAGAGAAGCCAGAGGTATTTCCTCGGCCAGCAAGTGTAACCTGGAAAAAGGGGGCATGACAGAGCAAGTAATCATCGTGGGACTCATACTAGTTAAACACGGTGATAGGACCCGTTACTCCCACAATGACAAGAGGTTGGCAGGCAATAATCGAGAAGACTACGGCGCCGAGTACAGATGCTAACAGGACCTCATTGACACCATAATGCATGTTCGTCTTAGTGAACATGTCTAAGCTGAAGGCTAAGGCGGGCAAGATGCTGTGATTTATGTCAGCTTCGGCGTTCATGCAGGTATCTCAACCACGATTCTAAGCTTATTCTAACAGTCATTTGAGTATAGTGCCCGAGGAACTTTCGAGGGACGAGCGACATCATTCTAGACACAAACCATAACACCTACTTGAAGCTTCTAAAATCCAGGCGCTAATTTCACTCAAATTCAAATAGATAAAATAAAGAGGTTAAAGACAATGAGAGCAATAGCGAAGAAGACGAGGAGCTGACATACTTCGCAAAATACATATACACCGTAGCCGGCACGACACGGTAATCCCAGGCATCAAGCCAATCGCTCCAATAATAAGGAGCGCGGCGGCGGACATCGTTGACCATACCGCGGAAGAGGTGAATCTTCCACCACCGCGGCCGCGACCGTGTTTGCCTGGAGCTCGTGGTGCTGCGGTGATCCGTCGCGGTCCTAGAGACGGAGCCGGGACCGGGATCGGGATCTGTGGCGGTGGCGGTGGCGGCCATGGCTGTCAAGTGAGACCAGGTTCCAAACTAGAATTACGGGGATCCAATCCTATTGATAGGCGCGTGTCTTGTTCGGCCGAATAATGATTCAGGCTAGATATCGGACTGCGTTCCCAGATTGGTTGAGAAATTAAATAAAAAACATGAAGTAAAGGAGGCCGGGATAAGGCTAGCGCTACGGCATTTTACTGGGTACACCGCAAGTCTTCTACTTCTTGTCGTTCATTCCCTATGGTCGTCAGTATAGGCCGCGGAAGATGTTGTCGAACAAAATCCGATAAAACCCCGATTTGTCCTATACGTTATTATACCCAAAGCTTCAGGTATGACAAGCTGGATTGGCGGTATATGTAAGCTCGAGAATTAGACCCAGGGGATGGTTACTATGCCGGTATCATCAAGACCCACGACAAGAAGAAAAAACCAAACGGCAAATCCCTTCTTGCATGGCTCCTGCATACCGTCTCCGATGTACGAACGAGATTCTACCTAGTCAAGATTGGCCGGGAAGAAAATGTTAGCGGGTGGGGGTCGCCGCATCGGTTCTCCACAGGGATTTTAATGTCATACACGATAAACATAACAAGTCGGCTTACACATATACAAACATATCAACGTCTCTAGGTTAGTTAAGACTAAACACACCATACTATGATAGTAGTGGTCTCAAAAAAGACCTCGGCGCGAGGCATGACGGAGCAAAGTCGCAATGCATTATAAAATCGGTACCAAAGTGTCTAGATCTTGGAATGCGACAACGCTGCTTTCCTGACATTAACTAACTAATACTACAAAGCCCCTAAACGATTGATTCCTTGCTTTTTTTCTTTTCTGGTTTCACTCCGACTGTTTATATCTTCTAACCTACCTAAGGTAAGGTAGACTTTTCTGTTATACCTCTACCGACAGGAGACGGCAGTAGCGTCTTCACTAGGTTCCGATGTGGCGCTAAACTCAAGTCGGAACTCGAAAACGTTCGGAAACAGAATGAGGTTTTTCTGAGTGTGTCCGGCATTACACCGCCAACACTATGAGAATATCACGCTTGCTCATTGTTAATGGGAAAGCGCGAGGGACATAGAGACATCTTTAGACCTACGACATCTCTTCGTCAGCCGTCTAAGCTGTTTATTGGTACACAAGTCGCTACATGGTATTGGTATGCTAGTTGTCTGGGCCTCCCTTTCGTGCTCGTTTCACTCTTTTGTCTGTCCTGCGTCCTTCGTCAAAGTGATGTAACATAAGTAAATATACACGGATCTTTTTATATGTGTGTAGTGCTTCGTTTGAGTTGAGAACTTTTGCGATCCATCATATCGGTCGCGTACGGCGCTGGTGAATAGAGTAGTCGGCCCTCGCGAGCTCACCTACCGTCTATCTGTCCAAGCCTGGTCATGCCAAAGCCAAGAAGCGCCATATGATGCCCTACGTACGCCCAAATCATGATTCCTTATATACAGTGTAGTGCGCCTTTCATGTAGTATCTTCGCCCACTGCCATCACCTTATATCCTTGCCTTCGATCTGTTGAAATGCGGCCGGACTAGGTGGCGGCGGCTCAGGGGCGTCCGGAAGGTGTGGGGATGATGGCGGCTCAGTAGGGTCTGTTGGTGGTGGCTTTTTAACATTCTCGCCAAAATACTTGGAGAAATCGTCCCGATCTTCGAAAGGTCGCGGGCCAAGTAGGCGAACCATGTCATCGCGCACAAGAACTTCCTTCTTCAACAACTCCTCGGCGACTATACCGATCTCCTTCTTCTTTTCGAGGAGTAGGTCCTTGCACTGCTTGTAGGCTTCCTCCACGATGCGCTTGACTTCCAAATCAATTGTTTGGCCTGTGGTCTCCGAGAACGGCTTGTGAAAGCTATCTTTGTCGTTCGCGAAATGAAGAGGGCCAACTTTTTCCGACATGCCCCACCTTGTCACCATATTTGTAGCCGTTCTCGTTACTTTGGAAAAGTCGTCGCTAGCGCCGGTGGTGACGGTCGGGAAATGAATTTCTTCTGAGATACGGCCACCGAGCGTCATGGCCATTCGATCCATGAGCTGCTGGTAGCTCATGAGATAGGAATCGCCGGGAAGATATTGAGCGTATCCTAAGCCTTTGCCGCGCGGAATAATAGACACCTTGAGCAGAGGATCAGCATATCGGAAGTACCAGCCGCAAATAGCATGTCCAGCTTCGTGATAGGCCACAGTCTTCTTTTCGAGAGGGGCGAGAACCAGAGATTTGCGCTCTAGGCCGCCGATGACGCGCTCGACAGCCTGTTCGAAGTGCTGTAGAGTGACGGAAGCAGCGTTACCCCGTGCAGCTGTGATTTGTTAGCTTTCGTTGATGTTGCTGTGGGCCCGATGGGACTCACCAATAAGTGCGGCTTCGTTGACACAATTAGCAATGTCAGCACCGGCGAAACCTGGTGTCAGAGAGGCGAGCCGTCCACTTAGGTATTCGAACTCTTCGTTAGTGACAATCTTCTTGAGATAGACCTTAAAAATATCCTGCCGACCTGCCATCGTTGGCGCATCAATGTTGATATGTCGATCAAAACGACCAGGCCGCATCAAAGCGCTATCAAGAACGTCTACTCTGTTGGTGCCAGCAAGGACAACAATCTGCTCGGTCGTGTTGAACCCATCCATCTCCGTAAGAATCTGGTTGAGGGTAGCCTCTCGCTCATCGTTACCGCCGTATCTCTGACCTTGCGAACGTGATCTACCAATGGCATCGATTTCATCAATAAAGATGATGCAGGGCGCGTTCTTGCGCGCATTGGCAAAAAGATCGCGCACTCTAGAGGCACCTACACCAACGAACATCTCGACAAACTCGGAACCGCTAACACTAAAGAAGGGCACGCCAGACTCGCCAGCAGTGGCCTTTGCGAGCAGCGTTTTACCAGTACCAGGTGGACCCGCAAGAATGGCACCACGAGGAATCTTGGCACCTAGTCTCTGGAATCTCTCTGGCTTCTTCAAGAAGCTGACAAACTCCATGATCTCTTGCTTGGCCTCGTCCAAACCAGCGACGTCAGAAAACTTGACCTTGATAGCGGTTTCGTGGCTGAAACGTTTCGCCTTGCTCTTACCTAGACCGAAGATGCCACTTGAACCACCGCCCCCGGGTCCACGGCGGGTAGCATATACCAGCAGGCCAACAAGTAGGACAGTAGGACCGAAGGCCAGAAGAAGGTTCATCCCATTACTCTCTCCGGCAAAGCTGACGGGGATCCTGTCGCTACTTGGAATGCCGAGTTCACTTTGAGCCTCTTCTAGTCGCCTCTCGAAAGCATCAACCGAGGCAATCGAGAAGTAGTAGTTGAAGCCAGGGCGTATAGCAATGGAGTCGGGATACATAGACTGGGTGGCCTCTCTGTTGAGTTCCACGACCACTTTATGGCCGACAACAACCATCTTTTCGACAAGGCCTTTATCAAGGAAGTTCTTCTTCAGCTCTTGCCAGGTGATTTCTTTGCTAGTCTCCCCTGACATGGAGCTGTAAAGATAATAAGCCACACCCGTGGCAATAACAGTGGTCAGCCAGTCGCTGCTCTTAAACGGGTTGTTCCCATTATTTGGATCTGGCTGGGGATTTGACTTGAAGCCCGTCTCTTCAAACTTAGGTTTCTGGCTGTCGGCCTGTGGTTGTTCGCTCTCATCGCTCTTTTTGTCCTCAGTCTTTTTGTTGGAAGATTGGGACGATGACTCTTGGTAGCTTTGAGATGGTTGAGACGAAGGCGGTTGGTCGGAGTTTTGGTCCTCAAGCATGGCCGTCGTATGCCAGGTCAGATCATTGAAGGCTTTTAAGAGTTTTGGAACGTCTGTGATGCCGAAAGTCCCGGCCCGCCACTTTTGCGTTAATTCCAACAGGGCCACCGGCACCCCAGTTCGCCGAATGGACTGAAGCAACGGCCTTTGTTTCTCAGCCAACCAGACGGATTCAGAGGCGAAAAACTTTGCGACGTCTCGCATCTGCTCGTCAGACAGGTGGACCCATCCCTCAGGCAGCGGAAGCCTGCCATCGTCGCCCTGTGTAGAAGATTTGTGCGTCTCTGCTTCGGCGGGCCCTGGCGAGCCAGTGCTCTGGACCCGTGGCTTGCTGGAAGGATCTTTCTTGTCACCGTCATCGCCTTTAGGGGTAGGATCCGGGCTGGGCGGCTTCTTGGAGGTCGAGTAGCATTTCGGCTGTGCGGACCATGCGGCGGGGGTGGTGCGTAGGAGGCGAGGTGTTTGTAGGCTCGTACGCGATGCTATAATGAGGGAGTGGCTGGCGACCCGCACGAAGCCAGCCGACCGCCGTACGATGCTTGACATGCTGGGCTGGGCTGGGCTCGCCGACCGAGCCGGAGCAGGTTGAGAGGTCGAGGTCGAGGTCGAGTGCGAGTGCGAGTCGGCGGGTGTGCTATCTCATGTGCGCAACAATCAATAGCCAGCTGACTATCGGACCGTTCGTTATGCTCTGTTCCGTTCCGTTCCGCTTCTAGAAGCAAAGAACCTGCTAACCGAAAATCCTAATTGATTTGAGCTGAACCGGCTACTAAATATTTCGCCTCAGTTATTTAGGTCAACGACTCGGCCAGTTGGAAGAAGGTGGTGATTATTAGAAAGCTTTCCTCGGTGTCGCTAGTCCCAGAGAGGCTTAGTGCAGATCAATCGAAGGCATCTGCTCACTTACGGCATCGCATCATGCTTCGGACTCATCGGACGTACCGGGTCCGCTCGGCACGTGTATATGTAGACAAGACAATTAAATGGACATGGGAAATGCAAGGTTTCACAATTTGCATGTATTCATCATTTTATAATATATTTAATATTCTGTTTTTTTTTTCTTGCTGACAACTGGAAGCGGCCTCGAAGGTGCTTTTAACCCCTCTATGCACGTACAACCAACAGTACCTCAGGTACTTAGGTAGCTAATCACTACAATAGTAAATAAGTAAGTAAGAGGTAATCATATGATAAATATTCTTAGCCTCGATAGCACATTAGATTAATCAACTTCCCACGATAGCGCCTTACCTACTGATAAGAGACTCAACTCACAAAACCTTTCGTAGTCACAACCGAGATATAACAACTAACTTATAACCTCAAAAATGTTCATCAACATTGTACACTACAATCAAGAATAGCCTGCTATAGACAACATCCCTTCTTCGAGGTGCCTTTGTTATAATCTACACGCCATGATGATAAAACACCATATGAAATTGAAATGAGATTTTCGGTCCCCAGATAATTTCCACCCATACCAAATACCCATATCAGACCCTTTCCTTATCAACAGCGCTGAAACGAAGATAATAAAAGGCACACCCAAACTCCCCTTAGTCGTCCCATCCTCAAAGTAAAAAAAATGCGTAAATAGGTATCCAGGACAAACTTTCAACTAGAAAAAAAAACATAGGTAGTAGTGTAGGTCGTTATCCAAAGGCATATGCTTGCTAATTTCGTGAGATTGATGTTCGGCCGTGTCGTCGTAGTAGAATTCGCTGTTATGCGTCGAGTTATATCCCCCCTTTTCTCTCGGCCTCTTCTCCCCCTCTACTTGCACCGTATATTCACCATCCTCCTATATCCCATTCACTTTTGGCGATCTCGTTTCATCGTCCATCCAACCCTTAATTTTAGACCGCGCTTCCGTTCTCAAATCCAGGATACGGCCCGCCTGTAAACTCGGCCCAATCCCAATCAAGCGTCATAGGCAGTTGCCAGATGTCTTGGGGTAGCGTCGGCTGGTATCCAGTCGCGCCGTTATTCCCCTGTGCTGGCCCTAGTCCGACCCCGTTCATACCCATGGAGCCCAGCATCGCCGACGGTGACGCCATCGGCTGTCCGAAGCCCGTCAATTCAGCAAACCCCAACTCTGTTGGATCAAACTGTTCTGACGGCCAGCCGTCCACACTCCCGCGCGGAGCCGAACCGTTCGACGATGCTGCTGTATTCATTGGGCTATACCCATTGGCCATCCCGTTCGCGTGAGAAGTGCTATTTGGTGTTCCAGCCGCACTTGCGTTGTTTTGCCGGTTTTGCTCACCGTTGAATTTCGGTGAAAGCTGCGCCACACCTGGATTGCCGTTACCGTTGTTGCCGTACATATTCGCTGTCGGCGTTACTGCAGACGACGAGGCATGGGGTGTCAACGTTGCTGAACCATGATTGCCGTTGTCCTTTGACGGCCTGTTTAATTCGGTTGGCTTCCGCTTCTTTCGTGAGGCCGCTTCCTTTTCGGCCTTCTCTATAACCACTTTGGCAATACGTTCAAATTCAGCACAAACGCCGAGCATGCGATAGACACCTCCGGTTTCCGCCTCTTGACCCAGCGTTGATAGGAATGTTACCACCAGGTTCATTAATCGGGTGTCTGAGCGTGCACGGGGGTCGTTCGGGTTCTGCAGGATGTTCCCGAATAATGTTACTAATGCCGAAACTGGGAAATACAGAGCCATCCTGTATTGATTAGTCACTCTGGCCAATCTCGAGAGACAAGGGTATACGTACCAAACACATGAAAAATCGCCCTGTGGAATGTACTTGAGCAAAGCAATAGTGGCTCTTGCAGCGGATGCACAGAGCGCCGCTGAAGAGAACACTCTTGGGTTTAAGGGCCTGGCATTGAGGCCTTGGATAGCGTAGTTCGCTAACCGGCTTGTCCAGAGACCATGATGTATGGACATACGGTGAATGGTAGTAAGGGCATTGTAATAAGAGAAATGAAGCATAGCAATGTGCAGCACCAATGGTGTATGAGACGCCTTAATCTCGTGCTCTGGGCGATAGTCGATGTCAATGCTGTCTTTCCAGGCCTCGAGTTCTTTGTCGAGCTCTCCGATCGTCTGCAACAGTTCGCCATCTGACAACTTTGTTGCTTTTGTCGAGTACAGCCTCTTGTAAATTCTACTTTCGATCACTGCCAATTCGCACATGACGCGAAAAAGGTTCATCTTACCCTTGCCGTTAGCCAAGGGAATATTACCTATGTGGTCGGCGGGGTCAGCCTCGGGGAGATCAACGTTCATGTCGTCGTCGTCTTGCGCAGGTGGTCGACCTGACCGAAGACACAAGTCCTTGTCTAGCATGTACGCAATCCAAAATACCCGCTTTCTCTGCTCGATCTCAATGGGATTCAAGTTGAAGCCGGTGCCGCGTTTGTGAAGACCAATGCTGTGTGAAGACCGTATAGCGGCTGCGACAAGAATGAAGGATGGTTGAGGGTTGGGAGTTCCTTGCATAAACAGCGCTATGCCAAGTAATGCCTGTACGCTGAGGAGATCTGTGTTGCGCATGGCCAACTCGCTGAAGACCCCCATCGCATTCTTTATATAAGCCCATGCCTTCTCATCCTCCTCCTGCGGCACAAGGTTGCTCATGACCCGAAGGCGATGCGCAATGGCGAACACGCAGTTCAGACTTGCCCACCAGCCGGAGCCTTCATATGGATTGGACGAATATTGCCTTTCGACCAGATGCATGAAAGTGGGCTGGTGAAACAGCGGGAAGATGCAGTTAAAGTTCTCAAAATAGTCCTTCAACAGGGATAATGCTTCAGGCTTCGGTGGCAATTGCCGGAAAACAGGGCGGTGGAAGAGGTCGGAAAAGATCTCTGTCTTCCACTGAGTCCATTTATGATCATCGAGTGAGACCGAGATCATCTTTTGGAATGATGTATCTCCTATCCTCTCGTTCACCCACTGAATGCCTTTTGGTGAGAAAATGGAAAACCCGGAAGACGATCCTAAGACATGTCAATTAGCGGCACTATCAAATAGCTACTTCCCTTAGCTTACCTATATATCTGTCTCGCCGTGCGGGTTCGTCACTAGCGAACACATCATTTCAGATAACGCCTCTACTTCCTCCTCGCTTTTTCCATCTAGTGGCGGGGAATGATCTCTCCTGAACTCTCGCTCCTTGTTGGCTCGGGCGATGTTAGTGTACTCTGGGGGGCTGAATCTAAACATCAGGGCCGGATGTGGCTTGTGATGGCGAGGTCGGGTTCGATTGAGATGCCTGCGAGGCAAGAGACCCATTTTTCGATTGCTGACGCTTCTCTGCCAGGCGCTTTTCTAGGGTCGCTAGATCTGTCGCTTCGTCATCTTCTCCTAAAAGGCCTTGAGGTTCTTCAGCTTAAGTTCAGGCTTCGAGTGTAAAGACCGGAAGAGTAGGATTGTTGCGGTAAAGTAACGACCTACCAGATAACCTAAGAAGACTCTCCATACGTCCAAGGCGATTTTCAAGGCCCTCTATGTATTTAGCACTATGTCACCAGCATTAGTACGAGACCATATGAGGCGACACACAAGCTAGGTGCAATGAGTAGCATCATACCCTTTCGGCGGACTTCGCTTCTTCTCGACCTGCGTGAAGACGCAGTCCGTCTTATAATTGATACAATGAGTGCAGGCAGGCAACTTCCCGTCACACTTGATCTTTTTCTTGCGACACATGTCGCACGCCTATAACGCCGTATTATTAGCTACCAAGCGCAACCAAGAGTGTTCAACGGCATCCGTTACAGCGGGATGGTAGGACAAGGCCAAGGGCTCACCCGTGCAATCCTCCTCCTCTTTGCCTCGTTCACATCATCGAGTAATGCTGAGGGGTCGAACCCCATCTGGGCCGCGAGCTCGGGGGTAATACGGGGAGACCATCGTGACTGTAGGCTCCGAAGATCGATGGCGGCTGGTTTATCAACGGAGGAGGATGCATACCCTGAATCTGGAAGCCACCCTGGTCGACCCTAAGATGGTCCATGATGTCTTGAATGCACGTGTCGGTCTACAATCCTTGTTGCCGCCGCCGTCGTCGTCGTCGTCGTCGTCGTCGTCGTCGATCTCGTTGAGGCGATTGTGGCTTCGAAGTGCCTGTTTTGGGAGCACACCCAGATGATGCTGCTCTCTGTTGCGGATACGGCGGATGGCGGCGGAGATAAGCCAAGTCGCGGTCGTGGTTTTGGTTCTGGTTTGCGGGAGTAGGCGTAGGAAAGTAAAGCGAAGGAAGGAGAGGGATTACATGGATATGCGAGGGGTTCTTCAAATTAATGATTAGCGCGTGTTGGGGAGGTCAACGAGCTAGACTACTAGCATCCGTACGTAAGATATTACGGAGGGTCGAGTAAGACTAAGGGGATAAAATATAAAGAAGCGTTCGCCTCGGTACATTAAAAGTATTGAGACAACTTGAGCCACACGTGGGATTCGGTCTTAAGCTACAACTAACACCACACTACCTTATGCTGATATCTTTAGATCCCGCACGTGCATGTATGTATGTATGTATGTATGTACCTGGGAGTGGTGCCAATCATACCTCAGCGGCAACGTTCGCTCACAAACAGGTACCTCACTTACATTACATTACCATGGAGCTCACTGGGTACACTGCATGCTCTGTACTTGCGTAGAGAGGTTTCTGGTCTAGATTAGAATAAAACGTGGGCTAGTTGTAACGTGAAGCAGATTGCCTATTCGTTCGGTAACATAGGCGAGAGGGGCTGAGCGGGTTAGACGCCGTGAAGGTAACTAACAACTTGCGCTCGTACTCGGATCTCTGTACCTATTATTGGGCGACGGCAAGGCGGCCGCAACTGAGCAACTATTAAAAGACCATGCTTAGTTGATTGCGGCATCGAAGGACTAAAGTATGCAAAGAAAAAGCCACAATCACGATTTATTTCTATTACAGCCCTTTCCAAGCTTCCACACAGTTATTCGTAGAATTTGTCGTGAAGCTACACACTATATAGTATAGACATCGAAAGAGTATGAGGATCATGATAGCGTGCCCTTGCGCACTTGGGAACTCCCGGCCCTCAATGGACTTCGAAACTCGTTATTCTGACAATGACACGGTGCTACGCATCTACCAGGCGAATCACATTGATTTGTTACCCTTATAATGGTGCCTGATATAGACGACAAAAGGCTGGGTCCTGTACAATTTACCGAGCCTACTGTAAGGGGCACGCCCATTTGCGTCGTACCGTGACTCCTTGAAGCACGGACGGCAATCATAAGTGGGCTTGTCATACTAGATAAGTAATGACTGGCATTGAAGCTATCATTACGTTATTACAGCAGCATGGAGGTACCTATGGAAGCATCGGACTAGCAGCTTGTCGTCCGAGTGAGCAATTATGTATCTATACTGCGCGCCTCTGCAAAGCCTGACAAATTATTGAGAGTATAAGCCTTGTAAGATATTCGTGGTCATCGATATGCTGCCTTCTCCTTGCTTTACCTGTTCTTCACATTTAACGCAGGAGGATCAACCCTTAGCCAGTTATACGCCAAGACTTCCGCAGGTGTGGGTGACAATGTTCCAGGACCTGGTCTCCCTTCCCTTCCCCCAGCCATTCCTCCCTTCAATGTCGTGAGGCAGTTAGAAACCGTGCACTTGGCGATTTGCCTAATCCCCATGCACAGGCTGCCTTGATAAAACATGGCAGCGTTGAGAGAACAGACGAATGAATGATTACTCACTTGATCGTCATCTTTGTAGATAAGTGGCACAACAATTATCGTTAGTTCAATGCGGTGCTCGGTATGTTGATTGCAACTGTAAAGAGGCACTGCACGCACGCCGGCGGCGTTTAGGATCTCCTGTACATGCATTTAACTCCACTCTACTCTCAATGTACACTATTAGCGCTGGCTTCACTGAGCCTTCGCCATCAAAATCAAGTGACAATCCATAGGACGGACAATTATCAGATCATGAATGAGTGGGGATATCGAGGTACTCTCAACGGTTTACTTAGTATACGAATTTACCGGAATTCCGCCACATATCCAGTAGGCTACACCAACTGACGCAATGGCCAGTTCAACGAGCAGACTTCCGTGTTTCAGGTATCACGGTGGCTGTCGCGGGGTCAAGGCACTTACTTGGGGGGATAAATCTCAGACATCCACGAGCGGCCTCAATTTGAGAAGTCATTCGATTCCTTGGCGGATACAGTTATTGCCAGCCTGGCGGCACAATCAAAGTGATAAGCATATGTGCTGCAGCAAGAGTTTATCCCGCAAGGCCAAAGCCAAAGCGATGGGGATCTTGGAGCCTGTCCATATGATCCATGTCACGTCGAGTTTCACATCCGTCTCATGCTGCCGTTGTTGTCCGGCACCTCTTCGACGCCCCAACTTCTATCATAAGTGAAAATAACGCCCTTTGAAGCCTATAAAACTACCCAAATATTTCGTACCATATCTTACTCGTTACCGTAACTCATCACAACACAAGGTTCTCTAGACCGGTGCGATGTTTCTCCAAATTCATATCACCTGTCCACGGCGACTGCCGAGGTAATGTGAAGAGACCATGCGCAGACCGCGACACAAGACTTCATCAGTCAAACGGTAGATGCCCGGAGCATTATTTGAATAGATTAGAGGTCCGTAGATCATGCTGTCTCAACTGGCTGATCTTTGATGCTTTGTCCGTTCGAAGGTTTGATTTGATTATATACAAGAAATCGATTCTTTAAACCAGAGCTAGAGTGCGAAGCTTGCTCTCTAATCCCGCCTATTTGCGATGAAACTTTTTTCCAAATAAAAGTGTTGGATTCATGTCAGTATGCTAATTGGGAGCATAGACACTGTCAGCATAGAAGCAGCACCCCTCGGAGATGCTGGTCTCAAAGATCTTCGGTAAACCTGGATAAGGATCCGTGGGAGCGCGTCGACCTGTCCTGTCGTAGATGGGAACGTCCTAACGGGTCCGGAGGCAGTATCGGGGAATCTACACGATTGTCGTCGGAAAACGGATCACTGAATGGACCCGGCGTCGCAACCGCAGTCCGAGCCGGGCTAGCATGATAAACTGGAGCACTAGTCTCCTGTAACATGGGAGAACCGACAGCTAATCTGGATAAAGCCGCTTCTCCGAAGAAATTCTGTGAAGCTCGATAATCAATCGATTGGTCGCTCATCATAGTTGCTCTCGGATCTGTGTAGCCATCACCACCAAATTGCAAGACAGGTGGCAACTTCCGGCCGGAAACCTTCGTAAACCCCCTTTCGGCCCCCTCAGACGATACCGTACTCCTCGAAAAGCGACTTTGGCTTGTTAGGTTGGCCAGCGCTGCTGGAATAGCGAACGGGATCGGCCGTCGCTGTTCGGACATGCCACCACCACTAGGAGCACCTCCACCTCCCCAGTTGTCATAGCACCGTACCCTCTGTCATTTCCAGACTCTTGTATAAGCTTCATGCTAGATTTGCGCTCTTCCATCTCAAGATTACCGCAGCAAGAAGGAGGATGATAGCAAGCCCAGAGATCGCTCCAACCACACTTCCGGCAATAGTCGCTGCTGATACATTACCTGAATCCGCACCAGAGCCAGCGCGGAGGACGGAGTAGAGCCATCACCGTTAGCTGTGCCAGCAGGCGAGCCTATTCCATCGCCCCCGCTGGCTGTAGTAATTTCCGGCCTGACAGTGCCAGTGAGGGATGTGGAGGTTACACTCGAAGAGGATTCGGACGTCGACGTCCCGAATGGCGATTGCGTAAATAACGACGCTGAAGGATGTGATGATGTTTTAGAGCGCGAACCAGTTGCGCCGCCCAAGACTGAAAAGTTACCTTCGTCTGTAGTAGTAAATGAATGTGAAGAAGCACTAGAATTGGTGAAAGCCGAAGACGAAAACGCTGCATGGTGTTAGTCCAGTCCGAACGCATTCAGGAACTCAGTTGTACTCACTAGAATTAGACAGGCCACTTATTGAAGGAAAGACGGGGGCCGTGGACAAAGGAGTGGCTGTAATGGACACATAAGATAATGTGGGAAACGAGGTAGGCATAGAAGATCCCGAAGATGTCACAGTCGAGTCTTCTATGGTTGACGAAGAAGAAGATGATGACGGGTGTGTAACACCATTTCCGTCGTCGCTACGGCTGCTAGTTAAGTCGTGTGCGGAAGGTCTGTGTCCGTCGACGAGGGCTGTTCAGTGCTGCTGGCGACAGTTGACTCCGGCTGACTATCAGTCGTCACAGACGCAGTAGTAGGGTAATCGTGTGGTAGGGTTGTAATTATAGTCGCACCAGTCACGTCCGTTATTTGGAGAACAGAGATGGTCTCAACGATGACGACGACATCCGAAGCGTTGTCCGCATTCTCAGTCGAAGTGTCACGCTGGTGAGGGCTGCTGTTTCTCTGAGAACGAACGTGATAGAGGTGCTGGTGGTTGTGGTTATGGTTATGATTGTAGTTGTGGTAGTGCGAAGATTGCACGTTGCGAAAATGAGGGTGGGTGTGTCGGCGATGTTGATCCTGATCTTCTTCCTGCTGCTGCTGTTGTTGTTGCTGCTGCTGCTGCTGCTGCTCCTGCTGGCCGAGGTCCCGGGTCTGAGGGAGTGAAGACCCGGAAACCTGATCGGTCATCGCGCTTGCGTGGCGGTGTATAAGGGGAATACGAGGTGTCTCTCGACAGAGATGTTCGGGATCGGGGCGGAGTACGCTGACTCGCTGTGCTGACTCGCTGGCACTTGGGCCTGACTTGGGGATAACGAATGCGCTAGGTTGCCGATCGTGCGGGGTTCCATTATCATAAACATGCAGCCGCTCTCTATTCTCGTCTCGTCTCGTCGCTGTGTTCGTCGACGCTGCTGTTCCTCATCGCTGTTGTTGTCGCCGGCGGGGTCTCGTACCTGACATCCACACCTCGAGGGCAGACGAGGAAGGGAGAAGAAGGAGGGCAGAGGGAGACTGCGTCTCAGTATAATGTAATAATAATAACATCTGCCCCAATATAGCAGCAATTTTAAAATGAGCCAGCGGCCCTTTGGCCCCTTCCAAGGGCAAACAGTGGGACACTGTTGTGTCGAGCCCCGGGAGGGCCTGACATAGTAGGCTTAGTGCCTACATATGCCTGACATACACCTAACCTACCATCTACAGTAGTGGCTCCCAGAACCTACCCAGAACCTACCACGCACTGCACTAGTATCGGAGGCTAGCAGATAGTGCCTGGACAGGACCTGGAGTGGTTGCAGTTGGTTAGGTATTCGGGGCAGATCCAGAGAGCTCATTTCGCTTGGTGGGAGAGTTAGCGTGCGCGCCACTTCTATGCTTGATTCAGGCGTCCAATCAGACGATGGCGCCCTGCCCTTTTCATCAATATGGTGCAACCATTACCAAGGCTATCTACCAGGGCCTCCTTGTCCATCTCTCGACACTACCTAGGTAGTGTACGTGAATAAAAGAAAGCTTGCGTTGTGCTTGCGTGTTGCGATCGATATAGGGAACATACCAAAGGCAAACGGCAGGGCCTAATGTCTCCAATATTTCTCTCTGTTCTTGGTTCCAGTCTTTGTCTAAGAATGAATCGTATGAAATTATGCAGCCGTGGCCTTGCGAGCTCTGCTCTCCTGATCACGACACAGTGGAGGAGCGTCCGGCAGCATAGTAAGGTCTTGGCGTGGAGGATAATTGCATGCACCCGATACGAGACGTCGAAATCTCGTATTTTATCAGGCAGAACTGGTTTAGGAGAGTCTAACCGCGATAACACGTCCCAATTCTCTGCCATCCACGTGCACGTGTACGCAAACGTGAACGTGAACGTGAACGTGAACGTGTGTCGTACGCGAGCTTTCCCTCACTCATAAACTTGAGACTGTAAGATATCGTATTATCGTGGGTTAAGTGTATATGTAGATAGTCTATAATTCATTTGGGCAAGGCGTCCACTATCATGCCGGGTGTTTTCCTTGAAACGTCTAAACAATGAACCAACAGTTGCACACCCTGGAGCAGGTGGATCGGTTCATTTACCACTGCTGCTCTTCCTCATCTCAACTGGTAGTTGAGGGTACCATGTGCGTCATGATCGGCAGGTATCAACTCAATCGCCCCATTATGTGCCATTAAAGATCATCTACATTTTCTAGTGCTGGAGCAACTCGAGACAGCGTAAGACCCGAACAACCTTAAAACAACCCAATTTAAGCGGATTTTTCCTACAATACGAACAGTGTACAGACAGTTGGTTTTAGCATTATACTGTAGTAGGATCATGCCACGCTAAATACCTAAGACTACTTAACTACCCAGGCTATGATGGCTGATCCTCACTTGAGCAGAAGACACGTCTAGTCGAGTTATATAAAGAATCACATAATAATGTGATGTGTGTCTGGAGTGATAAATTTAATGTTTAAAAAACATCCGCCCAAACGTTAATCTAAAATACATAGAAGATCATTCACTAGCTACGAGCGAATGACGTATTGTTTCATCCCTATTCTTGGAATTGTCAGATGCTATAACACTCTGTGTGCATTATTTAGATACTGTACATATTTCCCAGGATCCTTAAACGGACTAGATCTTGTCGAGGAACACCTATACATAGAACGGGACAGTTGTAAGTTACACTCACCGCGCGCATATTATGACATAAGAACGGACTCTGCATGATGTAAATCCTAGAAGCGCCCTCGATGTCCTTCAGAAGCGACCCAAGGCAGGTGAGTGAGTTCGATAATCTTTGTTGGGTATCATAAGATCTCGTAGAAGGATCAACTTCCATCCACTCAAGACGAATACATTTACACAAACACCATGAACTCCATTGAATGCCCAGATATAACCATTTTCATGCGAAAGCCACCCTCTTCTTAGACTTCACGTTCGTGCCCGCAGATACGGCATCCGAGATAACATCTTTATCCTCGTCGCCGAACGTCTTGCTCCGTTTCCTCTTCTTTCGCAGCGACTCTTTCGTCTCGTCAAGCTTGGCCTTCTTGTCTGCCTCTTTCTTCTCCGACTCGACGCGGCGCGCTTCGCGGATCTCCTCCATTTGTCGCGCTTTTATCATCTTGGACTCAATTTGGCCTTCTTTGTCGGCCTGCACCATGGCAAGAATGGTGCTCATGCTCTCCTATTCCATAGTCGTAAGCTTACATGCCTACCATGCGTAAAAGTAGGACAGTTCAATGTCAACGCACCTTATCATCCACAAAACCTTTCCCTTCTTCTTGCCCTTTGGTTTTGTGACGCCAATGGGTGTAATCATGTTTAACTGCGGTATCCCCAGCTCCTTCTCGGTGTAAATCTTTTTCTTCTTCTTCTTGAGCAGATCGGCCATTGTTCGACCCTTCATCTGCTTCGCCAAAGGTGCGGCTGTGGGTTTCTTCTTGGACTTGGACACGCCATCTGAAGAGCCGGACTTGGAAGACTTGCTCGCGCCAATTCCGGACTTGTTCGCTGCATGTTTGTTCTTGATCGTTTTCGTCCTTTGCGGCGCCATGGTGTGTGTGTGTATGCGTGTCCGCAGCCGTGGTAGCACGAGCGATGGGGATTGTCGTGACTGGATGATGGTTGAAGCTCTAGAAAATATTTTGGGGCAGGTATGGTTATCGATAGCAGGCGGGGCTTCTGTGGGTACCTCTAGAAGACGAGGTGGAGCCTGCCAATCGGCTTATAAATAATTACAAGCATTAAGTTGCCTATAAAGATTTGAATTGAATGCGAAAAGTATTCAATTTTCCTGGGAACGTACAAGCACACAAGGTTAGGACTCTTGGACAGCGCTCAAACAATTTGGCAGGGTGCAAATGATACCTTTACTTAGGTACTTATCGTCACGTGGTCAGATTGACTTGGACTGGTGCCCATGGGCTACAACTAAAGTTTTCAAAATGAATCGCCCGTTCGCGTTCATATTTTACAGATAAAGGGAAATAATATAAGCTCATTGGGAGACCGAGCCAGGAATACGGCATTTATGAATTCCTTGCCGGAGCTTCAGTGGAAGAAACGCCGCAATAGAGCTAAAGACCGCTGGGATTCGGCTGATATAGTCTATAATCAAAACCCCAAATCGTATAGATATTCCACTAGTAACACGCGACAAGGGTTGTATTTAAGTACTTGGAATTTGGAGTTCAATTCAGCTAATAATCTCTTTGTCTCTAGGGGCTCTGGTTTCCTAATTCTGACTTTAATGTAACCCCCATGACCTCAATTTATAGAGACGAATTCTAGGACCTTTACTTCCTCGCAAATTTCCGAAAGTAGACTCCCCGAGAGGCGTTGAGGCTATTCTAACCAATGTTATTGAGCCAATATAGGTATGTCTTAGCCTACGAAAATGATCGGAGTGATACCGGCCTTCCAGGACCTTCCAGGACTCCTGTGGTTATGTCCTATGGCTGACTCGTGACTGATTCGTGTGGCATAGCATGAAAAGACTATGAGTTAATAATGTCTGGTAGCTTGTGTAGGGATATCAGTCTTTGGAACTGAGTGAACATCTAGGTAGTTTTGACTATTACATACTAGAACATAAGGGTAAGTTAGTAGAAATTGAAGTAATTCAAGTGAGAGTTATGAAACGTTAGAGACATTCAAAAATAAAATAGAATTTTATTCTATTTCCCATGGAAAATGTCACTGCAGAATATAGAGACAGCAAGGGATAGGTGAAATTTATTCCTCAGCCAGCTTATTATAAAGTATAAGGTGGCTTATTCTCATTTATATTGCATATTTCCCCGTTTCCGCAGTATTTTATGACCCGTCTGTTCTCAGTGCCTTACTTTTAACATCCTATCTCGCTATGCAGTCGTAGTGTGAGGGTATATCAGCCATTCACCGACGAACTTGCTAAACACACCTACCTAACTGTGATACTTCAATAATTGTACAATAATAATTATGGAGAAGAGTACCTCGTATATCTCTAAAAGCTTACAGCCAGACTCTCTCCTCGCCCTATTTCATAATGCTGAAGCTAATTTCCCCCACGCTTCCGGGAACACGGCTGGTATCTGACCGGGGTAAGGATCATTCCTTAATTCCGTCGAGGACTATTCACTAACGTGATCACCTTGTGGAAAAGATCGCATCCCTTATTAGTAGCGGGCAGCAAAAGCTCGCCGGGCGGCTATATGAGCATCTCGTCGCCCAGCCTCAGTATCAGACCTCACCCCAACGTCAGGCTCTAGTCAAACGCATTAGGGAGGCGATGGTTAAGTGCATTATTCTCAATGGAATCCCCGCCGTTATCGAAGCCGTGATGGCGATTTCCGAGGTCGAGCAACCAGAGGACCAGGAGCATTCCTGCTCGAGGTACGCGACCGTTGAATTAATAATATCTCTCTCTGCCTCCTCGATCATATCAGGCTTGCGACCACATCATGATACTCGCGTTAACGCTCCATAGGGAAGACTGGCAGATAGGACCCGCTAACACGGAACGCGCATTCAACGCCCTAAAGGTGATATACAAAGGCGAGCCGGGCGATGTTGCCAAAACGATGACTGCCCATCGAGATATTGGTGAGTATCTTCCTGGCCGTCTTTACTAGCGACTCTAGTATCATATACCACCAACTAACATTTATTTGCCGCGTAGAGTGGATCTCGAAAAATGTGGTATACGGGCTCTTCTTATCCGACCATCGGACCCTAGACATTCAGGAGACAGAGCTTGTAATCCTTGCCGCCGTCATGACGCAAAATTTACGTGGGCCGACCTACTGGCATCTGCGCGCTTGTTTGCGGATGGGCATGGAGCTTGAAGAGGTTGAGGCTATCCACAAAGTCATCGAAAGCGTGGCAGCACATGGTGGCAAGACGCTTGAGGTACCGCGTGTTTCAGACGTCACGGATGTTTAAACATGCCGACGCATCACGAAGTCATATCTCCTTTTACTAAAGCAAAAATGGTAATATACGTGCGTATCCCGAGCCGGTTGCTACTATTGCTATATCGAAGCAGAGGCCTGACTGAAGGCAAGCGACGTATTCAATAGAGTATCGTTGCTTGCATTCCATCTATACCCCAAATCTATTTGGCTTGCCCTCCTCAGCTTCAAGAAACAACTTGGCTATCACTATTGAGAACGAACCCTCAGCTAAACTAGTAGACACAGCATTATACACACAGCATTCCGGAGCCCGACTGAGCCGGCGTTCTGAGATGCATGTGACTTCACAATCAACAAAACCTAAATCAAATTAATCGTCAAACTATTGTATCAATTCGCCGATTTTAGTAGCGAGAATATGATAACAATCTTTTTCAACGTACTTAAGCCAGGTATATCTTAAAAATTAAACATGAAAGTATTAGAAGTCAGACTTTAGGGCTCAACATTTTGAGTTGCCTGGGGGCGACTTCCTGGGAAGTCGCCACTTTTGATGAACGAATAATAAGCATGTGACAACAATTAAATACAAGTTCCGTATTAATGAAATTGTGAATATATTTAGCCTTAAAAAATCAGACATTGAATGATTATTGCCATCCGTTAAGCTGTGAGTACTGCTGTGAGGTTGGTGCTTGGATTCGTTTCGAAATGACGTTCGCTGGTTGGTCGGTTGTGGTCCAGCATGGTTAGTATGTATATATATGGACACCGATGTTCGGCATTGTGCCTCAAAAAAGTTGCCATCGGAAGATGCAACTAGTCTCCCATTCCAGGAAAATTTATCGATATTTACAAAGCGAGCCCCGCGCATCATTTGCCGAAGCGCATAGCCTCCTACCCTTGAAGCGGGAAATATAAGAATAATTAATAAAATTACATCTATACTGTGTAAGCCGTATCAGAACTTGGCAATGGGGTCTGTGACGAAACCTCGCTGGGCGGCTCTTGCTCGGGACACCAACGAGACCAAGATCCAGCTCGCGCTGAACCTAGACGGGGGCGAGTTCCCGCCCGAGACAGATGCGCGGTTGAAGGCTGCGATGGAGGACGGTCACGCCAGCCAAGCTAGCAAATCTCAGACGATCAGCATCAACACGGGCATCGGCTTCCTAGACCACATGTTGCATGCGCTGTCAAAACATGCCGGCTGGAGTCTTGTGCTGGCGTGCAAGGGCGATTTGCACAGTAAGTTTATAATCCTCGCTTTCTTGGCCGCTGCTTTCTTCAATCTATTGCGGTGTGTTAGGCTTAGCTGCTAAGAGCAAGCTATTAAGACGGAAACCCCGAGAGGGAGGAGAGGGGCAAAGGCTCAAGATCAACAACTCGAGGAAGCAAGAAATGCTGACATGGCTACAGTCGACGACCACCACACGGCCGAAGACGGTGCTTCTGGCGCTAGGCTACGCATTCGCATCGGCGCGGCTCGGCGCGGGCCTGGCGCGCTTCGGATCCGCCTATGCGCCGCTGGACGAGGCCCTATCGCGGGCCGTCGTCGACCTCTCGAACCGGCCCTTCTGCGTGGTGGACCTCGGCCTCAAGCGCGAGAAGATCGGCGACTTGAGTACCGAGATGCTGCCGCATTGCTTCCAGAGCTTCGCGCAGGCCTCGCGCATCACGCTGCACGTCGACTGCCTCCGTGGCGAGAGAACGACCACCACGCGCCGAGAGCGCCTTCAAGGCTCTCGCTGTCGCCATCCGCAATGCGACGACGCGAATCCCTGGTAAGGAGGGCGAGGTCCCGAGTACGAAGGGGACATTAAGTGTATGATGACGGTCAAATCGCATGAGCAGCATGAAGGTCAGATACAGAAAATCCGAAATGAAGAATATTATTTGCAATTGACGCCCATTTTATTCTTCTGTAACCTTGAATGCGATAGGGCTCCTCATTGACGATGATATTATTTACATAGCTTAACGACGAAACATTATATTTCATGTGGCAACATTACAAAATCACTAACGTTTGACCCTTACATTCATGATAATTGTTCGTGTATTATCGCGGATGATTATTAGTACTAACCAAACCAACGCCGTATCTTGTATATACAATTTTGTGACCATTCTCGGTCGTTTTTCAATAAGCAAGCCGCGCATAGTCGCACTTGGAATTTCGTCAAATCGTGCGAGGTCTCAATATTTCTAACCTCCCTCATCCATTATCATATATTAAATCGTTTGCCAGCTAACTCGACAATCCACGCTACTCTCGGTGTCCTTAGCGAACGTAGCCGTAATTGCTTCCGGCGGCAGACGGGTAGGAGGTCCTGTCCGGATATGCAGTCTGGCCATCATGTTGGAACCCGACTCGCCGTACTTGTTATAATGCGCGCCATTGGTGCCCTCGGTAGTGTAACTGGGTTGGACTTGTTCGGGGTGGGTGTCTTCAAAACAAGTCAATATCTGTTGTTGCGATTGAAGAGGTTACGAATGACTACAAGAATGACTTACGTTCAGGTAACACATTCGGATTGATAACCTGCTCCTCAGAGCCCTTGCGGCGGCGGAACCGGCCGAAGAAACCACCTCCGTAGCCAGAAGTATAGTTGTTGGCGGGACCAGGGCCGAAGCGCTGCTCCTTGCGCCGATGACGCACGAGAACGACCTCCACGAATGCGAGAGCAAGAAGAAGATACTAATTATCAAACCGAATTAGTTCGTAAAAGGAGCTGGCTAAGTACTTGTCGCACTCACATTGCAATGATTGACACGGCTAAAACAGCCTTGTGCATCTGGCATAGCTGGTGGAAATTGGGTAGCCCAGACCCGAGATCATCTGAAGCAGGTCGAGTACCAAAAACGGTGTTGACAGTGCCGGTGCACGAGCTAGCGCCTCCTCGGTTTGCCTGCGCAACGTAGATGAAGGCACCCACGAAAGCGATATCAAGGATGATGGCGATGGCTGAGGCGAATGGATGGCCAGCGACGCAACAGAGTAGTAGTAGGCCGCTAATGTATACAGAACGCCTACGCCCGATATACCTTCAACGGCCCTGCTCCATGTTGGAATGTTCAAGTTGTTTCGCGAGGCGATGGCGAGGAAATATGAGAAGAGGGCCAGCACCACGGCGCAAGTTAAGAACTGGATGCCGCGGATGAACCACTGCAGGGCCTTCAGCGCGAGTCCTGACTTGGCTCCCATAACGATAATGTTTGTACGATGTGGCTGTATTCGTGTGATGAAAGTACAACAGCCTTCGTGTCTGATTCGGTGTGCTGTAGGATGTTGATAGATCAGACCCCAAGAGAGCTGATGTTTGCGATAATATGGTATGAACTATTGAAACAGTGAAGAGAATGACGGCAGCGGGGATTACGGGGGTGAAATATTAATGAGACGGAACAGCGGCAGAGCGGATAGTCGATCATGAATCTAATGCGGATCAGGGATCATACTGTATTTGGTTTGCCGTTAGTCACGGTACTGCAAACATAGCGGCCCAGTATTTCTCATTAGTGGTAACAGAAAGACGATCTAGGTAGACTCCGGAAGGAAAGCCTCGGTTGGGGTACTTTCTATGACGAATAGTCGGGCTCAAAGCCACCCTCCTCTCGTAACGTTAATAGGTATGGAATGTGAGAATTGCGTCCATCAGATGCTAGACGCAATGGCTATGTCTTATTGTGGCTTTGTTCCCTACAACCCTGCAACCGACCATCGCATGACATCAAGTGCCGAGACGATCGAGTCAGTAAGCACTCTGATTCGCTAGAGACCAGAACCAAGCCGCAGCTCACGTCACTCTCTAGCTGCCAAGAGACCTGATTTTTGGTTTTAGCCACACCACATGGATCCGAAGTTGAGCCAGAAGACTTACCATGTACGAACACTGTAGATAATGGTCAGTGAGGGAACGTCAGGTAATCGTCAACATGCGACAAGTTGTAACGCACGTAAGCAACATCGTACACTAGGCGGGTTGTCTAAACCTAGTCCTGGTGGACTTTAGCTTGTGCTTAAGGGAGGATGTGCGAAACGTAGATATATGAACCCATGAGATTAGAGCAATTGACTTGAGTTGAAACAAACGATCATATTTGACTCGATAGGTGAGGTACCATGGGCGATTAGGCTAGATGCCTTACCCGGAATCCATGTGCAGAAGCTTCCTTTCACATTATTTTAGATGGTCGTTTAATCAACGTCACTCGGGAAAGTAGCTTGGAATCAAGCCTATGTATGCTCTGTTGTACGCGTCCAAGTCCGACGACAGCTCAGCTTGATGAAAGCCAATTATCCTCACCGGGAGGCACGTGTTCGACAGGACTCATTGTTTCGATTTGCCCTTCGTTTTCGCTGCCTTCTCTTGGTCTACAAAGTCTTTGACGATGCTATGCAAGTCTCCATTCCTCCTGGCAAGCAGTAGGACGTCATCAGTCGTTATGGTCGACCGTCCCGCGTGACGACTAAAGCTCTCCAGGTCTAAGGCGACATTTTCTAACGGCTCATTAATAATGTGATGATGGTATGTAGGACATCAAGACGGCATACCGATTTGAGACCAAACCATTTCTGTCAAGGCACCGATGAACTGGGGTTACGTTGCGGTTCCTGCGCAGCGTCTCCTCATCCACCATTTTGCCAACTGCGAACCATAGTGCAGCCTTTAGCCTCTGAGGGTTCACGGCGTATGCGGTCAGCTCAAAAGCCCCGGCCTCCGATATTTACTCGCGCAATTGGTCTTCACTTACCTCCTGCACATCCTCATCGGAGTTGTCTGCCATGGCGGGGCTGATCTGTTTCTGTAAAGCGTGGTACTAGTAGGTAGACGAGGGTCATCACCTATCGGTTTGGCGCGTGGTGAACGCGAACTGGACGGAACGGTGGGTTCAAGGTTGTTACCACTTCTTTAGGTTACCTAAATTCTCTAGGCGATTTAAAGTACTAAAGCTGAGCTGGGGAGCCAGCTACTAAACCTACCTATAGGGTTGCTAGGAAGCTGGACCTTTACCTTGTAGCGGGGCCGGAGCGCCGAATAGTTTATGTTTGGTTTATTCCCTCGTCTGTAAAAACGGAGCTTGCAAGATTTCACCGGCAACCAGGTAATTTACTTCTGTTGTCTACAATAATTTCCTTAATTTTTTCTTCTATCGACCTAACAACACGGCGAGCTACGGCCAATTCACTTAATATAATATCACACCCATCTACTCTTGCGCGACGACTTACCAATCCTCCTCTTCAACCGCTGCGTGCCCGCTCCTCCCAGATAAAACATCATCGGCTTAACCATGGCGGATGAATTCACCGGCCTCATTGTCCATTTCGGCGAAACGCTATGGAAACTGGTTACCTTAATCAGTGAACGCGTCACCACCAATTTTTCCACCTCCCTCACCAACCTGACGGCGCAACAGTGGCTTCGTCTCGTCGCCATCGTCGGTGCTTATGCGCTGTTGCGCCCCTATATCATCAAATGGGGTGCAAAGCACTCGGCGAAAGAATTCGAGAAAGCCCAACAGGACGTTGCCGAGATCTCTCCGAATGAATTACGCGGCGAACTCGGCATCCCCGACGAAAGCGATGACGATGACGGCGACAACGTGGAAGGCGAGACAACAGGGGCAAATTGGGGCAAAAAGGCGCGAAAACGCCAACGTAGAATGATCAAACAGCTATTAGATGCCGAGGAAGCGCGTCTGCAAGAGACGTTCGACGAACAGGAGGACAAGGATATAGAGGAATTCCTCGTCGAATAACGTTTCTTCACACCCACATTCAAGAACACAGGGCAACCGTACATAAAATTTATAATACTATCAAATTCGATTCACAACGGATTATCCCGAGTGCTACCAGCGACTTCCTTCACACCACCTCCACATCATCCCGGTGCTCGAGTGGGCTGGCTACAGGGCTAGTAAAAGGACTACTATGCCATCCACGATTCCTTGGGCGGGACTGATGGAATTTGAAATTTGCCGGTAGGACAGGCCTTCAGGAAAGGCTCAGGCTCTGTGAGCAAAACCACCTGCAGTGACTCTCATGAGTGCTTACCGTGTCATGCCATATGCGCTGGGGTTAGATGTTCTAGAAATCGCCAAGTCCCTTGTGTGTTGTTTGCTACGAACCTCGCAGCCGGTGAGTGAATGTCGAGGTGCATGCTAGCCTCTATGCTATGCTGCCACGGCAAATCCGCGCGACTAGGATAAATCTTCAATCCTGGCATGCCTAACGACGTGTTCTTTGTCGATCTTCGCATGATGCCCAGTCCGTCTGTGTATCTAATGTAGTGTCGTTGAATATCCAATGCTACCGAGGGTGGTGTTATTTTTGCACCCCGGCCCGTTCCCCAATGAAACCCTGCAGTGCTTAAATCTGTAACCCACCTAAACTGCATCATCATACACCGACCCTAGCTACCCAGGTAGGGGTAGGTAGCATTTCAACAACTACACCATCACAATCACGCTCCTAATACACCCAATGCTTCGGGTACGCTCACAAGTTCCAAGTTCCCGGGCTGAGCCCGCTCTCTCCATCAGGTATTCAATTGATTCTTTACGTACTCTGTAAAGTCGCCCACGCAGCGTTTGCACGATAAGTTCCCCCTGAGTGGTCCTCTCTGCCCTGATGTCAGTAACTGGTCAAAGCCCGTCTGGCAACGACCCATGGGATCGGGAGATTGATGACCAGGCATCTGTGCACTCGGCACTTCTCCGCAGGTCGGACAGTGATCACCAACTTCGGCTACGGCAGAAGAGAACGACTGTGACTCGACTGAATTGCCTAGCACTCGTCATCGGTTTGCAGATCGGGTCCGGAATCTTCTCAACACCTAGCCTGATTGCTCAACATGTCCGCTCCCCTGCAGAAGCTCTAGGCGTTTTTCTTGTGGCAGGTTTGTTGGTCTGGACCGGTGCGGCATCGTTTGTCGAGCTGGGGTTGCTTGTGCCTTCCAATGGGGGGATCCAGGAGTATCTACGGGCCAGCTGGGGTGATTATACAGGTTATTTGTTTTCTGGATCTGGGTTTTCGTGGCAAAGCCTGCCGGCAATGCAGTAATATCCACCATCTTCGCAGACTACCTCCTCAAAGCTTTACAGCCGTCCGACCCGATCTTACCATGGACCACCAAGATCGCAGCGCTCGGCTGTGTAGCCTCGCTAACAATCATCAACTGCCTCGGTGCAACAACAGGAGCAAAGGCCGCTAACGTCTTTATGGTTCTAAAACTTGCTGCTCTGGGATGTATTATTGGCGTTGGGTTTACCATTTACGTGTTGGGCTATGGGGACGGGGTGCCGGCTTCAGACACTGGATGGCTTGGGTGGGATCAAACAAGTCCCGGCGAGCCAGATATATGGAGGGCTCTCGGCGGCGCTTCTACGGCAGTGTTTGCGGCCTTGTTTTGTTATGGGGGCTGGGAGAGCGCAGGCTTCGTCACAGGAGACATGGAGAATCCCGCCAAGGATCTTCCAATAGTCTTGAATGGAGCGATGACTCTTGTGATTTCTGGGTTTTTATTGATGAATGCGAGTCTTTACATCTGTTTGCCATTCGACGTGGTTAGAGAAAGCAAAGCCGTGGCGGTTGTGAGTTACCCATTTCCCTAGCACGGCGGGTGCCGACGTGCACAGCCAAGCTGATGAGGCAACAGGAGTTCGCAAATCGAACAATCGGTGCGTATGGTGGTCTCATCTTTAGTATTGTAGTGGCTATATCAGCTATGGGTGCTGTCAACGCAAACATCTTTGCTGTCACGAGGCTCTGTGTAGCAGCCGCACAGCGTGCTTATTTTCCTCTGATCCTGGCAAACGTACACTGCTGTACCGCACGAGACGAGGCATCCTATTTTCGCCGAACGTTGGCTTGGCCATATCGGCTGCCTGTTCTAGCCCTTGCGAGGCTGACGCGGAGATTACGATGGGAATATTCTGTGCCCGTGTACGTTTCATGTCGAATTTACAACGAGTACCTCGCCAGCAATCTGAACCTTGTGGACTAACAATTATAGATTCCCGTTACTTTTGAATGGGATCCTTACATCATTCTTTATACTAATTGGAAATTTCACAGGGCTCATTACGCTCATAGGTATATATCCTTCTACCTCCTTTCTAATAGCGACACGTATTTTGTGGCTGATACAGCGGCAGAGATGATAAAATTCTTCTGTTACATGATGTCGGTCCTAGGCATATTTGTCCTAAGACGAAGAGTGGATAAGCAGATGCAAATCGGATCTCATCCTACTCACGCGACGTACAGAACCTGGGCAGGAAATTCCAATCATATTCGCTTCTGTTAGTGGGTTGCTAATCGTCAGAGGAGCATTATCTGCGCCGCTCCAGGCACCGGCGATCCTTTCCATTGGCGTCCTCGCGTTGGCTGTGATCTACAGAAAATGTAGTCCTCGCCTTTATGAGTTACCTCCCCCGCTTGAATCGGAAACTAGGGCGTCTCGCGTATCGATCGTGACGTAGTTACACAAATTACTTACCATCGAGGAACGCTGCCACGTACCTTTAATAACTTACTTCGGAAGTTGTCCAACGGAGGTTCAACTCGCCATGGCGAGAGAGGATTTATATTGCGTATATTGCGAGGGCCTTCGTGTCCATGAGTGCCCCAATACTGCGGTAACCCATATATATCACTCTGTATCTCGTCGGCTTTCGCAACACAAAAAAGCACCCTCATCTTAACGAGGGAAGGTATCTTGCATGGCGGTCAATAGAGGTTTTATCCGAGACCTTCGAATGTTCATCTAAACATGACGCCGTGCCACTTTGGGTACCAAGGGGTGCTACCGGAGTGATGACAGCTCAAGTGTGCTAAAGTAGCCCACAACGCCTCCGATGGACTGGGCGATCTAGAACTTGAGTCGATAGACTGGTTGAGACAGGAAGAGGCTGCACGAACACTCGCACCCCCGCGGTATGTCAGAGTTGGCGTTACCTCCACTTTGCAATAACGATGCGACTGCATGCATATCCGGTTTCCACCCTGTCTCCTTCACATGGGCTCTATAACGGTTTTGTGACCCCAGGCGCATGCCTGGCTCGGAAGTTTTCCCATAGCGGTATTGAAGCGTCATCATTGCGTTGATTGACATGGAGAACTGCATATGGCATATGCCTACTACACACCTCTTCTTGTTTGTAGGGTCATTGTCTTCGGTGTGATTTGGATCTTGGCCACCGTTGTTGTCAAACTGGCATTGCATTATCAATGTGTGGGCCACGTTGACCTTTAGTGCAGGTAGCTATAACACACAGCATCGATGGCGAGTTGTCAGAACGAGGATCGATTCATGTCATGCAATGGATAGCTACATGCAGCGTAACACATCCATTTCTCTTGCACTAACACCACGGGCGGCGAAGTCGCACAAGGAACTGCAAGTGAGCATTTTGTGAGCTTGAGCTCCAACCCGAGTCAAAACTTTAGACTATACCACTCCAGCATGTTTGCGGTGGACACCGCCCGGTTTGTATTCGGATGAAGGCCCAAGGCTTGTAATGGAGGCAGCGGCACCTACGCCAATGCTTGGGGGCGAGATCAAAAGAGGACTCGTGGTAGGCGCCAAAATGGCTCATTCACGCTCCGCGCGCGCGATACCGGGCGTTAAGTGTCGATCATCTCGGAACTCAATAGGACGTGGCTGGAGGTGGAAGTTCGCTTGAGCCCAAAGGTATACTGGTGCTACATAAGCTCGTAATGCGATGACACGCGCCTCCATCGTCAATGGACCCCTGGTTCGGGTAGTTCAGCTTGCAGCTCCTCCGCATTCTCCTCACAGAATACATGTGGTCATCAATGCAGGCCCCTCTTTGCCTCGTCAACACAGAAGGGTATGATAATAATCATCGCTCAAGGGCTGGCCATCTCCCTAGACCACGAATTAGCGATGCACCTACTCCAAGGCACGGTCATGGCAAGCGCCATACTCCGATCGCACAATGGGGGAAGACATTTAGATGTAACGGCCAACTGGCCCGACTCTCGCGTGGGGTCGAAGCCCATAGGTCGATCGGCACCCTCCATAGCCATCAATGAGCCGAAATGATGCCTGTTTGCGCTTCTTAAGAAGACCTAGACCTCGTTTTGTCCTCGTAAAACCTAGGGAATAAGACTGGTTCTCAAACGTCCTCCCCTTGTTTGCGTATTAGATACTATTTACTCGCTAGACTTCAACTATATTAAGTTTCGCCTTCCGATCTTTAGATCGAGTTGTTTCCTCTCCCAAGTGGAACTTTTTGCCCCTGTCCCTGCATCCCCCACTCCGCCAAGTACGTATTTGTCGTACCAGTCTATGGTTACGTTTAAGCTGGGCGCCCCGCGATCAAGACGGCTTTCTATCTTAAGATCGACTTGACCATCCATCGCCCGTGGGGTTTAAGCTCTATAAAGCCCTGTCTATACAATCCACTCCTTCAATTTGAACGAATACAACATTGTCTATTCCTCTATCTCTAATTCCTTCACCTGTAGTTGTAACTCTGATTGGACAACGGAGTTAGCGGCTTAGCTGTCACCCAGAGAATAGTCAGCGAGGCTGTGTATGGATGAGGGAGCTGAGTCTTCAATTGATTTCAGCTTCAAGATACAATGCGCTGATTCTCCTCCTTGCCTCCTTGACTTTCACCCGTGATTCACAACAATATGGTTAACTCCGACGTGGAAAGTTTATTAAGAAATGGCTACTGGCCGAATTCAAGGGCCAAGAGCCCAGATCCGAGATAGTGAGTGCTGTACCGACGGTCGATCAACTCTGGATCGTGCGCGACATTTCCAATCATCAGACAGAGCTGACATATTTTTTTGCACACAACAGCGTCTCAGATAAACCTCACAAACCGAGTTACTCATCTCATGACGACCAAGCAATTCCGAGAAGGTTGCCATACCATATCGGCCTCCGGAAACCGCCCCCGATCGTTGAGGATGAAAACGATGCGCTGGCGAAGGAAGCAGGATCGGTCGTGTCGAGTGTGCCATCTGAAGAACCGTCAAACCGTGGCGACCCCGACCAATACCCAATACTGCTACCTGTAGACGAACATCACAATACCGAGAGACGATTCATAATAGTGCCAAATGCGTCTGATGTGTCATCCGATGTATCAAGCACAGAGAAGAAACCGAGCGAATATCGTAAACCAGCTGATAAGCCAGCTGAGCGAACGGCTGGACCAGACATAGAAACTTCCTTTTATGAAGCAAACACCGGTCGCAAGTACGAATCACCACCCCGCGAGAATAAAGCAAGTAAAAAAGAGAGACGACCTGAAACTGAACATCGGCGTAGGGGACCCGGAGATCTTCCCCCAATAATAACCGATGGCGGGAGCGAAGGACAGTCACATGATAATCGACGAGCGAAGTCAACGACGAGAACCGAGAATCGCGGCGAGGACTATTTCTCGCCTCGTCTCCCTTCCGCCAGTCCTCGGGTCCCTCGTGAGAGTTTGTTGACACCAGAAGTGATCGAACACGCCACACATGGGCGTGATCGATCATACTACAAAGGTGGATCAGGCCCAGATCCTAAGAGCCGCGACCGTTCGGCCCACCCCAGTGATCAACACAACCGGACCTCTCGGAATGACCACAAGTATAAGGAGAGCGAGCACAAACCAGCTCATTCAGCTAGCCCTACGCTCCAGAAACGACGAACGTCAGAACTTCCCAAATATGCCAGGCGTGGCTCGAAGGATAGTTACGAATCGTCGCGTCAACATACTGACAAGCCATCTTCCAAGCCAGACCGCAAAGTGCCTTCTTCCACGCATTCTCAATCTGACCGTGACTCTAGCTCGCAACAATCTTCAAGTAGCAGAGACACACGGCCTCCGCCCCCCTATAGCGACACGTTCTACTCCAGTGAAGATGAAACTCGTCCGCGTGTTGAATCTCGTCGAAGCAGGTCAGGTGTACCGACTGGGAAGCCCGAGTATCTGGCCACCCCTGTAGAATCACGAGGAACAGATCGACGAAAATCCAGGGGACAGGCATCATTGCCTTCACCAAGGCTATCCCAGAGCTCCCTCTCAGACCCATACTCCAGTTCTTCAAGTTCTCGCAGTGCAACTTTTCCAAGAGAACCAGTGCCTTCTCGTAATGAGGATCGCGCCGGGCGAACCCTGCCTCGTGCCTCCACGTCGAAGGGAACTTTTATAGCGCCTAGAAACGCAGTACCTATCGCAGTATCGGCGACAACAGCAGTACCATCGGTTTCGATTCCAAATGCGCCAGTTGACCATAATCGTCGTTCTCCAGTTCACCCTCCGTCAAGAGCAGGTCCCACTGTCGACCCAAGAACGCAGCCGCCAACTCCATCCGTAACGCGCCCGACTTGGCCTCCGCCTAGGTTTGAGCCTCCTCAGAACACAATAACTCCACCCGCCGATTAGCTCATATAGACGTTATTCTACCGAAGTCAAAACCGGCGACCTCCCAGATATTCCGCACTGCCCTCGCACGCAGGAAGAGGCAGGGCACATGGATTGGCTAACGCTCCCGCGATGTGACAACTTCAACATCTGCCCATCATGCTACAATGCCAACTTCGCCTCAACCGAGTTCGCAAACGAGTTCGTGTTTATGCCATTTCGCCCGCGTGATCGACCACTGGCCTGCGACTTCGGCGCGTCAGAGTTCTACCGCATCGCGTGGCTGTTCACGCGCAAATACAGGCGGCCTGACCTAGGTCTATTTCACGGCCTGACCAAGATCGCGGCGGCGTGTGAGCCGTGCACGGGACATCGTCAGGTATCGCGGAACTGGTTCTCCATCAGAGACCCGAGCACCAAGCGGTACATCGAGGATTTCACGGTATGCGATACGTGCGCCAGCACGGTCGAGACGCTGCTGCCGAGCTTGACGGGCCTGTTCGTGCCCTTCGACACGCCCGCCGAGCGAACGCGGGGCTCCTGCGCGATGCACCACGACCGCGGATATGACCGCGGGCGATTCCTCCTGTACTTCGACGTGCTGGAGGGCGCGGCCGACCGCGCGCTCGAGACGCAGTTGGCGCCGAACGTTCAGGCGGTGGCAGACCGCATCCGCCAGCTCGCTGCGATCCCTGCCTGTCCCGAGGGCCGCACCTCGTACGACGGGTACTGGCACACGATGCGCGAGGTGCCGATCATCGTGTGTCCAGAGTGTTTCATAATGGTTGTACAGCCGCTTCTCGACGGCCGCGACGACCTCACCGTCGCGGGGAACTTCCACCACGGGCTCCAGTATAAGCAGAAGGCCGGGTGTATGCTCTACTCGGATCGCATGCGCAGCGTGTTCAATCGCGCCGTCATGAAGAGGGATCTGGGAATCTCACGGAAAAGATCAACGAGCGGAATAGTAAGAAGGAAGAGTTCGACGCTCGTCTCAAGGCGCTCCAGCGCCAGCTCCCGGTAGCGCCCTGGGCCGCAGCCGAGACTGATCGCATCATTAAAGAGTGGAAGAGATATGAATGATATCCATTAGATCGCTGCCACACTAGACATAGGACGGTACCTAGAGTAGGTAAGAAACATGAGAATGATAAAAATGGAACAATGTTAAGAAATTTATGATAAATAGACACGTTTAGTGTGTAGACGATAACTTAAGTTATGGGAAGGTTTGGGCCGATCGGATAAGGTTTCGGCTACCAGGTCCTGGTTCGGACGTGATGACGGAATGGAACACATCTACATATAATGACATTTGCGTTGATGCTTTTAATGGATTGAACCTCTGATTGCTGTGGAAAGCTTAGATGAAAGACGAATTAACGACTTGCGCTTAATAATACTATTCCAGACATTTATATCAGCTTATCCTTAGCAACGTCACATTTGTGGCTATCCACCACATGCTAAGTAGATTCTCGTTGTTCATTAGCATTGTCAGTTTTCGTTTCTCAACTTAGACACTACGATGGATGTGGCTCTTGGGAATTCGTTTCATTGCCACCAACTTATACAGATAACTTCACATGCGAGACCCATCAAGTAAATGTTTGGGTTGGACAATGTCGATTAATAACAGTAACATCTCATACTTGCTTAAAAAACAACCTAGAAATCACAGGGCCTAGTCATTTATATATACAACTGGCCAGCCTCATCATGCATGCCTAAGTAGCTATCTCAGACACCTACACAAGTGTCCAACTTAACTATTCCCACTCAACTGCTGCGGCCAACTAGCAGGGCAGGTTCCCGTGCAAGGAATGCCAGACTGCGCCTGGTTCGCGATATTCGAGCAGAGGTACTTATCCGTCGTCGTGCCATCCTTATTGGTGATGTTGACTTCTCAAAATAGAAGCCGTCGCAGGGCGCGGCGCCCGAGCAGTGGATCGCGCTCGCAATTTGTACCGGCTGGTGCCCGTTATGTTGATCCAGCGGATGTCGCTTATCTTGAGCCGCGAGGAGTCGCAGCCCGAAACTGTATATGCACTTTTGGTAGTGAAATGTCAGCTGGAGGAGACCTTGTTTTCAAGGGCTGAACCGACAAATCGACTCTCGACGAGCTGGCATGGCAGGTTACTCACAGGCGTGACGTATATGGGCTGGTTGACGTCGGCAAACTTGAAGTTGGCGAAGGTCACGTTCCGCACGTACCCGGTACCGGAGTACGTCTTGATCCATGCCGCGTTCGAGCTGTGGGTGCAGGTGAAGTTGTCGTAGTAGATGTTGGAGACGTAGTCAGGTTGCGCCGAGTTCGAACCCATCGATCCTATCACGGCGCATCCGGACTCGTAGCAATGAACGTTGGAGATGTGAACGTTGCTGCTATTTCCTTTCATGCTGATACAGTCCTATAGAAATAGTCAACGATTTTGGTTTACTTATACGGCGGTGACTCGGGATGATCATGACAGGGGTAGAAAAGCATATCCTTACATCTCCGCAGGTCACTGTCCAGTTTTGAAAGATATTGTTGGAGTTCCACTAACGTATAAAATAGGCCATTAGTATTTCTGTAATTAGAGTGGGCGAGGTCTGAAGCACCCCTGAGAGTGTACTGACTGTGTCTATGCCGTCCGTGTTCACCGTGCTCCACTGGCTGTTACTTGTCGCGTTCATGTCCAGGTTTGTCATGGTGATGTTCTCGCTATAAGCGACGAACGTGTCTGAAGATAGGTAGTCAAAGTTAGCTCTCACACGCACGAGATAGAGGAGTAATACAAGCTCCTGCCCCAACAAGTCACAACTATTACTTCCATTAACACGTCCAGTGTTTTGTCTCCGTGATCCTATTAACAGTTTGGGGATCAACTCTCGATAGCCTCTTAACGAGATGCCTCTTAAGGTGGTTGTACACAGTTGATTGTATTCGTCTTCCCTTCGACTAAGTTCTTACGTGCCGTGATAACCGAACAGACGACATTGAATATGATATCAAAGGTAGAGGGGAAAAAGTAGACTCACGCCAAAACTGGCTCTGACGCCACGTAATGCCATCGATCAGAACGTTCTTTGCATGCCACAGGGTAAGGCTAATCGGCCTTCCATTCTGATTACTCTGTCCGCGATTCTGATCGTACCACAGCTGGCCCTGTCCATCGAATAGAGCCGTGCCAAAGCCGCGCACTAGAATCCTCGGAGTCAGTTGCCGCCATTTCGAGTGCGATTTATGAGGCTTATAGATACTGTCTTGCCTAGAAAAAAAGCTCATTCCCTGCGACCTGATTTTTTCCGGAAAAGGATTTCGAGAATTACTCACTGCGGATATCAGTGCCACCGACCCGCCAGGCGGTGCTACGCCCAGCGTACGTGACGGGAAGGCTGCTGCGCAGCCAGTATTGAATATCGGAGACCACCGGAGCGTGCCGTGGATCTCGATGTCGACGTTATTGAACGAAAGCGTGTCCATGATCTGGCCGATGTGGAACAGGCCGTCCGTGAGGACGATCTTGCCGTTCGTACCGCATTGCTTGAAGGCCTCCAGGATCTGCGGCGTGTCGTCGGGCTCCTTGCCCGTGCCGGTCGCGGGCAGCGCGTGACGGTACATGTCGATCCCGTCACGTTCAGCGCCGCGCGCCCGAGGGCCGGGAGGAGGAGACTGCTAGGAGGGTGAAAGCTTTCATGGCTGTCCTTTCTCGCGACGACTGGGTTTATGTAAGCATTATTTTAGCATCACAATTGGACATATCTAGTCCTCAGACATGATCTACTTACCTATCTGGTAGCTGCTGGGAAGCAAAGAGTCTGGAGATTGCCTTGACGCAAGAAATGGCGTTAGACTTGGCGAAGCATATGTGCCCTGAGACAAAAGTCTACGTAAGGTTATGAATATGCTATGTATATAGAACTTCATGTGTAAAATAGACTGCCCAGAATCTAGGCGAGAGCAGATCTGGTGCCTGGTGGCCGTATGTGTGCGTTCTGGATCACTCCGCAACCCTAATCGCAGATACGGGGGTTGAAAAACTCGCGACATTACAAGAGCCCATCATTTCAGGATTTAATTAGCTAAATGGTAAGGTGAAATGAGAGGAGGGAGTAGGTCCAGGTTGAGCCGCTCGGCTAATATTGAGGCTGGCACGTTCTATAAATTGAGATAGATGAGGGATAGGTCTAAAGGAGTCTCGACATGAATGAAAAAGCAAGGAGCAATAGTGGGCTAGCCATGGCCCTTCTTGCCTGCAAACTAAGGTGACCTGTTCTACCATTGGCTGTATAACCTCATGATGGACAATTTAGGAAATCTGGGAAGCGGAGCAACAGGTTTCGTGGTTGGGTTCAAGATATCGGCTAGAAGGGAGGGTGGATAAGTAACTCCTTAGCATCTTTGCTGCCACATCCACGATTCACGAATTCACTTAACATATCTCGGTAGCTGAATGGAAAAGATGTGGTTTGAAATGTTTAAAGAATGCATTGTTTGTATCTAAGACTGATAGCTTCTCGTCTATTCCTGTCTATCGACGTTTTCCTGATCCACCTCTCTAGTTTATATACTATTCGTATCGTTCGTACCTCCATTATCTCTATCTTAGTTGACAAGCTAAGCCGCTGCTGCTTGTGCGCTGTTGTTTCGCTGTACTATTTCTTCATCGGATAGTGGCCTTTTGGCATAAAAGTCAATCATTATGATCGAAACGGTATTAAGAAATCTTATGTAACGATATCCGACCGAAGAACGCCGAGGAGGATATTAAATCACGATGTGGGTATTCCCTCTCAAATCAAACGCAACGCAGATACGTAATGCACGTTGGACAGCTTACTTGAGAGGTCATAAACCCGGTCCTTGATGTACTTAGTCAAGGCGACGTCGCCCCATTCTTCCCACTCGATCCACTGCTCTTCAGGAAGCTCGCTGACGCCTTCCCTCCGAGCAGCCTTCATCACCTCACGGGCGACGACGATGCTAGCATCTCGCACCCGTTCGATGCGTGGGTAGATCAGACCCTTATGTATTTCCTCTGCGTTGAGGGATTCCGCGAGTGAGGACGCCGACATGTATACCATCTCATCGGTAATCTTGGAGGCCTTGGCAAGGATGGCGCCCAGACCGAGACCAGGGAACACGTAGACATTGTTACCCTGGTTAGGCCAGTAGGTAACGGCCTGGTCACCGGACTTGACGGCGAAAGGCGAGAAAGGAGAACCGGAGCGAAGATGACGGTGCCTTCTGTCCATTGAACAGCTTGCTCGAATGTGCACTCCGCCTTGGTAAGAGGGTTGCTGAGGGGAAATAGGATGGGGCGACGGCCGGAGCCGCCAGCATCGACTGAGGCCTTGAGAGCGCGAACGACTGATTCGGTGAATACACCAAAAGTAGCGGTGAGACCGACAAGAGCTGATGGCTTAACGTATTCGATGACCTGTTCTAGAGTGCGGAACTGGTGGCCATTGTTGTCTGAACGCGCGAAGTACTTCTTGTGTTCAGGCAACTTGTCGCCTCTGTCCCACGTGACGAGGCCCTTCGTATCGACGAGCCAGAACTTGTCCTTAGCGGCCTGTTCCGACAATCCTCGGCGAGTGTAGTACTCGACCATCTGTTTTGCAACACCCACACCAGCAGAACCAGCACCCATGAAAACAAGGCGCTGGTCATCGATGGGCACACCAGACAGGTTCACGGCACCGATATAACTATAGAACGCAAATGCATTAGCGAATTGAACTGCCGATAAGTAATCAGGGCAAAGAGACTCACCCTGCGAGCACAACAGCACCAGTTCCCTGGATGTCGTCGTTGAAGCACTTGTAGTCGTTCCTATAACGGGCCAGGTAGTTGAACGCTTTTTCGGTCTCGAAGTCCTCGAATTGTATGAGCATCTCGGGGAAAACATCTTTAGCAGCCTCCATGAACTCGTCTACGAACTCTTGCATAACATCGTAAGAGGGGCGCTTGGCTCGGAGACCCAGGTAGAGCGGGTCCTTGAGGTTGTCCTCGTTGGCAGTACCAGCATCCAGGACGATGGGGAGTGTTCTATCAGGGTGGATGCCAGCTGCACCAGTGTACAGAGCAAGCTTTCCAATCTATGATCTCGTACGTCAGTCCATCTGTATCGCAAGATATTGCCAAGGTCGGGACAACTCACAGAAATTCCCACACCATTAACACCCAAATCACCTAGACCAAGAATGCGCGAGCCATCTGTTACGACACAGATCTCAGGGTTGGGGTGAGGCCAATTCCTCAAGATTGTCCTGATTGACTTTCGTTGTTTAATCGAATATAAAGGGCCGGGTGGTGTAGAGTGTAGAATACTGCAAGCAGACGTCTCCAATGGTGGTGTGTAGACCAATGCATCAAATCGCGGACGTTGTCAATAAGCACTCGGTAGAAGAGGTCGAGATTTTGGTCTTGAGGACGACAAATACAAGTACTTGTCGATGGGAGTTGGTCGCGAATGGATCATCTTCATACACCTTTCGACCTGGGTGTCGGTTTTTCCATAGCGTGTGGTATTAAACCAGTGAGGTTCTTCGATACGCGCTCCTCGGGAGTGAAAGAGAGACCTCCACAAAAGCATGTCAATAAGTTGCACGGGTAGCATAGTTGTAAATAGAATGCACACCTTTATTCCAAAGAGGCTCTCGTAGAACCTGATATCCGCCTGCGGCCGACTTTGGCACATAGTCTGTGGGTTTTCTTGTTTGACCTCGCTATAGTGGTCCTGGGCGTAACCTTTTAATCCGTCGAGGGAGGCCATTTTCATGCGCTGCTCAATGGAGACAATATCAACTGAAAAGAGGGGATTAAAAGCAGATTGCCTTCGCTGTAAGGAAAGAGAAAGTCGTTTACTAGCAACGGAAGTATGAGACGAACGTCCGGAAAACACAGAGGAGGGAGATGTTGAGCGAGGAGTCGATATATCTGAGCTGGCGGTGCTGTATGTATTATACGCCATTGGTCGTGGGTGCCGAAGTAAGATAGCAGCTGCTGGGCGTGGACTTAGTGTCGAGCTACTGGAATGGGTCTAGTGCCACTAATGCGGCCGGTGGCTGCAGATGAATTGTGGGAGGTGGGCTTCGCTGGTTCCCACTTTCGGGCGAGAGTGCTGCTAGAGAATGGGCCGGAATGAGCAAGACAAGGTTCGGAAAGATGCTGGTTCTTGTGATGGGAGTGCGAGTAGTGGCCGATACGACCTGGTGACGGACAGTGGCTGTTAGTGAGAGTGAGATTTGCGTTGCTGCATCATCCGGTCTGGTCGATGCCAGGTGGGCTTCTTAATAATAATAAGAATTCAGTGGTACGTGTATACGTACTTGTTGTACTCGGAGTACGAGGGGGCGGGCCGAAGACCCTTGTCCTGGATGTTCTGGATGTAAGAGCATGAAGTTTCGCCATCTCATATGACAGGGGCAGGATAATACTGTAAGCTGAGGCAGACTTTTTGCTCCCTGGTTTCGTTGACGTTTCAATAACTTCAAACAAAGCCCAGGAGCCGTCACAAGCGTGTCAACCGTGACCAGTGAATACACCGGAACAGAATAGTAAATGTATATACCAAGAACGAGTCATCCCAAGCCCAGGTCGACGAACGACGTCGGGACCAGACGACAGACGTCGGCGACAGACAATACACTAGACGTTTCCCTTAGTCTAGACACACACCAAAGGATACCTAGGGAACAAACAGCCTCTACCTACACGTAGGGTATTAAGTAGGTACTGCAGCTGTCTGGTGTATACTTTGTAGTGTGTAAGTACCGTTTAATTCCTGCTCGTAGTGTAGGAACAGGGGCTGCCCCGAGACTCCAAAGACACCAACGTCCCAGAACGGCAACAGATAGCTCGCCTATGGAGAAATTGGGGTTACGGAGGGAATCAGGAATTGGAGAATATGTCAAATGATCAAGGTTTGAGAAGGCCAGGACATTCCAATCTCCGAAAATTCTTCTTCGTTTAATTCCAATTGATGCCCAAAGTCGGTTTTTGGATCGTGGCACAGTCATCACCACCACAGGCCTTCGTCCTGGAGAATCTCTTGACTAATAAGTCCCAGGAGACCAGAAATTTTCGTTGGGGCCGGTCGCCGGCGCCGGGGAACTAAAGAGATTGCCGTTCAGTCATTAGTGCAGCGGTCACAACAAAACGTCTCAGTACCGGTACTCTATCGATTGTCTTGACAGGGATAGAGTAAGAAATAACAATCCAATCGGACAGCCAGAATCACAGTACATTTGTACATACTCTAATACAATACTACACATGTTTTGGGAACCGGTCGTTGCTTTTCAAACTTTTCAAAATGTTGAGTCTACAGCACAGCGTTAACCGCTCGCCTTCCCAAACCTGCACACGACCGGGAAGTCCATTGGACTATCCGGTTGTTTGGACGCATGCAGGTCAATGCAAGTCCCGGTCCGTTGGGGTCGGCGTTGAATGTGTGCCATAGACAGGTACCGAGCAAACTTCAAGGTCACAACAACACTCAAGCGCCGATGCGCACCATATCCAAACTTCCAAGTATTTAATCGGAAAAACTTTCAATGTACATATTCATCCATCCAGGAGTATTGACGATGACGGATCATAACCCCGGTGTCGGATTACGTTTATTAACATGGTGCTTTTATTACTTTAGGTACTTAGAGCGCTATTGTCCACGCGATTACGTGTTAACTACAATACACCTGCTGCATTCAATGATGGCGCAACTGTACGTACCTAGTGTTATTTATTACCATCTACAATATTCATCAAATATGCTGCCGTAACAAGTAAATTTCTTGTGTGCCCACTGTACATAGAATGGGAAACATTTACCCCAAAAGCCGCAGGGAGACGACGGTGGATCCGTAACGGAAGAGCTACAGTACACTACTGCACGGCCGAGGTCAACTGCAAGTCGACTTCCCAGTGTATCGCGGCCTGTAAAGTTGCATTGTTGGCTGGATTGATATGATTCTATCGTATCCCTTTTTCCACCTCTTTTCTTTTTGAGCTGCCTACACGCACACGAGGAAGTGTCCGAAACGAAATATGCTATTTACGGACCTAGATAACAACCCGTGACACTGATCACGATCCATGTCACAAATTTTGAGCGTCATCATCAACGCAGCCGGCACGCCCGAATGTCATTCATTTACTTCTAGCTCCTTTTGTTTCTCGCCCTCCGCTCGTGCCTTGCTTAATAAACTCCGGGCTTCTCTATGGACCTATAGGGAGACGCCTTTACATACAGGCTGTAGTGCACTTGTATTGTACATAACAATACGGGAGGCCACTCTGCTCTACACTTACTAAGTACCATATTTACACTAGAATCAAAGACGGAAGGGTTCCAGAATTGACCAATTTCAGCCCTGGACCCACACCAGGAGGACATGGGATGATTGATGATTGTCTATGCGTACACTAGCAACAACCCTGGAACCCTGTAAAGACCCAGCGCGCCCCGATTTCTTCCGATCGCCCTCCATCGTACACACGCATCGTACAGCAGGTCAGAGGCGAAACATCGTCTTGGCTTGGGGGAATCTCAACCCACGGAATGGATCGCCTTGGCGTCGCATTCTTGGCATTCTCCAAATCACAAAGCTCCAGCAGTCCGGATGCAGAGTCCATGATACTGTAGTAAGTAGCCTGTAGGAATAAGTAAGTATTCTCCTTACTCTACTGTGGTTTGGTTTATTTTTGAATTCCTACTCCTTAGTCGAGTCTCAAGGTACCCATCCTTCATCCCATCTTCCCCTGAACAAGGCCCCCAAGCTCACAAATCGAGATGGCCAGGGCCGCTTTAGTGTCCAGACCCGGCGGCCTCGACACGGGAACATCCTTATCTCCACCGTTTTCAAACACCCGCCTGCGCTATCAGTAGCTTCACGGCTGCTTCATCAAGATACCGAGCTTATGCAGCCTTACTCTGTTTTACAGATTCATCATTGCCCCCCACTAATATCTCCGTGTGACAAGAACTGCTACACAGTGAATCGGGGACGCGTGCTTCACGATCCATCATCCATTGGTGGCTTGCTTCCACATACGGCGTGGCAACCAGTCCGCGCATAATGACCTCCTCCTTGGGGCATTAATATCTCGTCTCATGTTTTGCGTTGGAAGGATCGCAACGTCTTTTACTGGAAGAACAGCCGCACAGAAACCATCACAGTCAAATTATCCTAGCCTAGGGATCACAATGGGATTTACCATGCAGTAGACTTCTGACACAGCGCTTAGCCATTTGCCAGCATGCTAATACTAGAACTTTATTATCTCCGGACCCTGATCTCGTGAAGCTTGGGCTTATCTCTCTTGCTACACCAACTAACTAACCATAGACATCCAGGGATACTTTTGTTCGCACATGATTCCTTGGAAGTTGCTTATGCCCATCCAAATTTACCAACTCCAGTTCACTAATAAGCTTCCCATATCGGTACTCACTAGGTCAAGATGAACCACACATGTACTGACAGGCAATGTGGTACGGCTAAAATACGTAAAGCAACGGTTGATTGCCTTGGGTTGCCACTAATCCATCGGCAACGGTACCGTTGATCAGACCTTCCTGACGATCTGCCATTACATCTTCTTTCACCTGCCTCTTACCAAACAATGGAAGCTGATAATGGTAGCCATTGTTACATTGATGTGATGCTAGCTGTTGCAGACTTAGACAGCAAACTCCTGCTCCACTTGTTGCCACTTTGACGTGCATAACAAGGTTTATCGCGTTCTGACTGGCCAGGACAATCTGTTGAATTTTTGCGATGCTGCGTGTAAGATGCTGCGCTGCGTCAGCCACATCAAACCCTGGGCACAGTAAACAGTCTCATACTCTTCAGCGGATATAGTTGATAACATACTATATTCGGGAAGAACCGCCACTTCTTTTTCTTGCCCAGGTCGGTATTGCGGGACCTGGTCATGGTACAGCAGTAAGAAAAGAAAAATACAAGTTACTAAGGCATAGCTTCCCCAGGTGTCGGTATATTTGTGCTACACAGCTGCATGCGATATCACGAGATAACCCAGCCATTCGTCAGAGCTCTTATTATGGGACTTCTTATTAATATGCATATATTTCAAGACGGTATTTTGGATTGCATGTTAGATTGACCCCCCACCCACCGCGCAATACCGTTAGCAATGCCCGAACGCTGCAAGCTTAATTCACGAACTTGATATGTATCAAGACTAGCAGCTTTATAGCCACACATAGACATTACTAATGAACTAAGTAGACTATGGGGAACTAAACACTAAGGATGGAGGACAACCTGCTAGGTCAAGATTTTGATAACTACGCTAATATGCTTAACAGCACCTCGTCATTCTTGAATGGGGAGCAACTTGGCATTTCAGAACACAGATTATCGATAACTTCTCTAGGTAAACGGACTATCGCAATGATGTCTGCCATTACGGCCTTTCCCCATTCGACACGTCCCATCTAAACACAATAAACCGCGGACATTTCCAATGATATAGAGGACAGCCGAGGAACTATCGATCGCAAAAAGTAACTTATTGATACAAAATTCTCCACTCGCCCCGATAGCTTACCCGGGTTTTCCCCCAGGTCTCCGAGAACGGTGGTGACTCAAGAAGGTTCCTCCGCAATTAAGACCAGTCGGGATAGTCGAATTGGAATGGCCCCGATCCATGTAGGGGCCGTGCATCATCAAATTATGCCGGGAGCTCTTCCTCGGCTCACTAATGCCATTCCAGATCTAGGCGCCCAAAGGAGCACAGACTCTTTTGGTGATCGCCATGGAGGTTGCGGGCTGAACATTGCCTGTCTTCCCCTTCATGGGGATTTGAATCACAAGATGGGCACAATAGTAGTCTCCTTTTGGCCGAGTTACTGGCGCGTAGGAGGCATGTGAAAACTAGAGCGGGAGCTATAACTTGGCCAACACACTAGACTGCTCGATGGTGTCACATCAACCATGGCCGAACAAGCTCGGCTATTAGAAGCAAGCAACTGAGGCTGCCACTCCCGGTACCGAACCCTCGGACAATTCTGAATGACTCGACATATGGCAGAATTATCATGCCGCCAAGAGGGCGCAAATAGCAAACCCAACCCCGCGAGCGCTACCATGCACACATGATCTGAAGGAGCTCTACTCCCCATTTCTCGGCGAACTAAGACAGCATGGTCCATAATTCCTTAGGTAGTGATTGTAGTCGATTCTATCTCTTGTTAGACTCATCCGCAATTCCCTCTCTGCTTGGAAAAATGGAGACCTCCTAACTTACCTACTCAAGGTAGAACAGAATCAGAAACTCTTTACCATCCCCGTTGAAAGACGTCATCTATACTCATGATAACAATGACAGCTGGCCAACATCTAGCTCATCTCCGAAAAAATCTAGATGCTCCTTAATACCCCTAATGTCGTCATATAAGGCTTCAGTCGGTTAGTAGTAAGGCATTCTAGCAGCCGAACTCTCATCTTTCTGCTCCAATCGTTCGATGCCCCTGTCGTCAAATCCACATGCGCTCTGGGCTACATTGGAATCCGTAGCGACATACTTTGAGAGGTGCCATTGGATTGAGCGGGCATAAAACATGACACGGCAACTGAACATGCTCTTAGAAGCCTTTATTGATACAATAGGGGGTAGCCTGAAGTAGATCTATCAAGGGTCCTCAGAAAAGACGAAAAGATCCCCAGGCTCTCATAGTCGCGACGATTGCTGTCCACCCTTTTCATGCACAGGCAACCAATTACTCAGCTGTAACCATTGCACACAAGCGACATGCTACTGCTCTTAGTACAGTTACAAGCAGTCCGCATGCCACTCGTAGGCGTCCACGAAGTATACGGCCGGAATTTGAATCTCACCGCGGGTTACACAAGCAATGTCAAGTCGAAGGTCTGGCAAAGTACATGAATAAAGCAATATTATCGTCGTATATGTCAGCCGGCACAATAGTTAATGCGTGTCTTCAAGAACTCGAAAGTTGTTGACTGATCTAGTCCACTACCATGGGACGTGGGGTGGGCCATTATTGGTTTTAACTTCATGTACGTTAGTAATCATCTTGGGGCTTCTTTTGCCCGGCTAGTCGAGGTGTCACAATTAGTCAAGTGGGGTTGTGCCAAGGATGTCATAGCCCAATATATTTGGAGATGGCTTTTATTAGGTAAGTATGTAGGACGAGACACCATTCATATAAAGCCCGGAAATAACATGAAAACATTTCGGGTTCATCTCAAATCGTACCAGAAACTTGAATAGCGTGCACCATTGACCGCGATTAGTGTACAAGATGGCCCGAAGATCTTCCTGTGAGTAAGCGCCCTACATAGGTACTTACTGAGCGCCAAAAGGCCCATGTACTAACCCCTCTCCTAGAACTGGTGCTACTGGTTAGTGCCCTCCAAGTTAGAGATAGTTCTTGAAGCGTTGCACACATATGAGAACACTAGAAGTAGAATAAGCCATGTCGAGCTGACAGTCCGGATTCACTAGGCTACATCGGTGGCGAAGCATTATACTCGCTTTATCAGGCTCATCCGGATTTCGAGTTCACGTTGCTCGTGCGAAATGAAGAGAAGGCCAAGTTGGTATCCGGCCAGTACCCGAATGCAAAATTCGTATATGGCAATCTCGATGATTCGGAGGTGATCGAAAACGCTGCGGCTGCAGCCGATATTGTAGTTCGTAAGTGTTCCCAAGTGACGTAGCTCAGCAGGGTGAGAGGATTAATAGCAACACAGACACTGCCGACTCCTCTGACAACCTCCCTTCCGCCAGAGCTATCGCCAAAGGCCTCTCCAGAGGACACACGGATGAGAACCCCGGCTACTGGATCCACCTCTGTGGCACCGGCATGCTGCAGTGGTATGACTGGGATAATAACAGATATGGGCAGTCGCCGTTGCCATCTCAGAAATAGTAAGCTAGCTACGTTTCTGAAAAGTATTGTCTCGTCTGCTTGAGGCCTGTGCTGACTTCGATGTAGCCATGATATTGATGACATCGATCGAATCCTAACCCTTCCACCTCACGCCTTCCACCGTGACTGATGAGATCGTCTTGTCTTCCAATCAAATCGGCGGCGTCAAGACGCTCATCGTAGGGCCGCCGTTGATCTACGGTCCCGGCCGGGGGCCTGTGAACCAGCGCAGTATCCAAGCCTATAACATGGCCAAATTCACGCTCGAGAACGGCTTCGCGCCCATCATGTCTGGCGGGCTCGCCCGAATGGGACAACGTGCACATCCAAGATCTCGGAGACTTCTTCGTGCTAGCCGTCGACGCCGCTCTCGATCCGGAGAAGAAGAATCCGGAGATCTTTGCCCGAGGTACTTCTTCCTCGAGCACGGGTCACACTCTTGGCGCGGACTGGCGACGCAGATTGCGGAGGAAGCCAAGAAGCAGGGCTATATCCCTGAGGCGAAGACTCAGGAGGGTGATTACAAGCGGTACGGAGCCAACTCAAAGAGCGTCGCGGCTCGTGCGCGGAAATATCTCGGCTGGGAACCTCACGGCAGAAGTCTGAAGGACGAGATTCCGGACATTGTAGTGGGAGAGGCTAAGAGTTTGGGAAGTAAGGTCAAGTGCTTTTGGATTGCCTAGGAACAGTTCAATAACAGAGGACTAAACCCAATATCTGTCTGGGTTCTTGTCGATGGCGGCGTACCAAGGTTAGCAGGCTGTACGAATTTATGACTAGCTTCAAGGAAATAAATATGAATGAAGGGCTCTTTTATTGCACATGTCGCCTATCAGACCCTGAGTCCGAGGCCGCAAAAAACGAGAAGAAAAAAACTCGCCCGGGACATGATACTACTAGCACGAAAAGGGGATATGGGAAGAGGAAGAGAAGGTAAATTCTCATTACAACTAATAATATGTCTAAGCAGGAAACTATTCGGGCAGACATTTGAGTCGCCGATGAGTACCGGGGCACGTCCAAGCTAGTGACTAACTTTGTTTAGTTAGCGCGAGAAAGTTAACAGAAATGATTGGCTTAACTACCAGCTTTAGTGCCTTTTCTGGAGCTAAGCTTGGTGGCTTTGTAAATACTTACCTTACCGGACTGACGCGGCAACCTACAACTCCCCCGTGATAGCCCGGAATTGTGAGAGGATAAAGAGTAGCAAATTGTAGATATATATAATAGAGCAGCCCACGCAGCATTGCTTCGTAAAATTGAACTTTTAAATATTCATAAAGCGTCAGACTCACATAAAAATTTACTACTTCTTCATTTCATCACTTTAAAGCAGTATCTTACAGCCCTAAACCAACATGTCCAAATCACCCGTAGTAAAGATAGGGGTATACGTCCTCGAAAGCGTCCAGCTACTAGACCTAGCATGCATCGACGTATTCCACATGATGAGCAAGGAATACTTAAAACTTATCCCATGCTCCCCCAGCACATCATGGACATGGCCCCCAACGTCAAGTTTTTCTACATCACCTCACCGACATGAAGCTGAAGTTCCCCTCACAGCCCGATCTAGCCATATACGCCACACACGATATCACAGACCCGGAGGTACAGCGCCCGGGCAACTAGACATCATGGTTGTCCCCGTCCGGACCCCAATATGACCTGGGACGACAATAAGCCCATCACCGACTTCCTGGCGGCCCATGCTAAGTGTGAGACCACCGACGTGCTGAGCGTCTGCACCGGCATCTTCCCGTGCGGCGCCGCCGGGCTGCTAGATGGGCGGACGGCCTGCGGACCGAGGGGCTTGCAGGACGTGATCAAGCAGAAACACCCGACTGTGAACCTCGTCGGGATAAGTACAGATGGGTCCAGGATAAGAATTTCTGGTCTTGTGGTACGTCTTTACTTGGTACAGATAGGATTTATGGGAGAGGATGTGACTGACAACGGCTTAGGAGGTATCACGAACGGAAACGACCTTGTTGCTGCGTATGCTCGCACAGGAAAACACTTCCCTTCGGCTGTGGCGGACATTGCGTGCAAGATAGCGGATGTGGGAGATCGTGGTCAATTCTACTCCCAAAGTCAGACAGCTTTCAATCTTGGGTTCGCGTGGAGCATCTTAAAGGGGTTGGTCATCAAGACTTGAGAATAATACCATGAAGATGTCACAAATGGGGACATAATATTTAATGTCAATGGCAGATTAATTGGTCACTGAGTATGAATTTACAATCATTTATCGTTACTTTTAAAACCTTATCTGGACAGCCGAAAGTGGTAGGGGTATATACATTATTAGTTAACCCTCAGCGTGCCAGGTCCTCCGTGTGTTGCCCATAGAGTACAGTATAATAAATATTGTTGCGCGAGGGTCCTAATACTACTCCTAGGTACTCCCAACTATACCTACACACGTCCCAGTCCCTTGACGCACCTATTTGCTGGGATAGTGTAACAAGGGATTTTTAAAGGGCTTGGACTAGAATCGTCTATTGAGCCAAGGATGCCATGAAGATCTATCTTCTACATCTCCAGGGAGGAGTATTCTATATCCGTTGCATTATTATCTATTCCTATAGCCTCGTAGATTTTCGTAGACTCGTGTCTCCAAAGTGTGACTTGTCTTGGTGGTCTGAGACGCGTGAGACTCGTACGACTCTGTCGGCCTCATATCCAGTCAATTAAGCGATGCCCGTGTGACAGATAGACGGTGAGTTGACGATAGAAGTGAAATGTCTAATAATATCTGAGATGGCCGGATAATCGTAAGATATGAAGCATAGGGCACAATACGTAGTCTCGGAAATACGGCTATTTGGCTCGTATGTTGTTTGTTTATGGTAGTAGACGCTGGTATCGTGCTGGGATCGCTTCGAAGGGCCAAATCCAGATTTCCAAAGGGCTTAGACTCAAAACAATTGTTGTTCGGCATTCAATTTGAAACAGCCTCCATAGCATGCCCTATAAATGTATTCTGCGTGATTCGCATATTGGAATCACCGAACCGCATCTGTGACTTATCTGATTTCCATATCACCTTAAGGAGTGAATGAAGCGAGATGTCCAGAATAATAATTTGCATCTCCATTACGTCTTGTGGACTATATCTAAGCTCGCTTTATTATGTCAGCTATCTGCGGCGGGACATCGAGAGATCTAGGTATACTGTCTACATCAATGTAGTACCTGTTCGACAGAACTCGCTTATACTGGGAGCCACCTAAAGATAGCAGCTGGGCCCATGTTGCCCGCGGACGATATAGGACACAAAGAAACTGACAACGGAGTGGGAAGAGGCTCTTCATCTTTTCGTTAGAATTAGAGGCTAGAACTAGAGGTCTGGAGCTTCCCTAATGGCTTGGAAATTATCCAGGATATATTCATCTCAAGTACAACATAATAAAGCTTCCAGCGCCAATGTCGGAAGGATCAATTTTCGTGCACATATCTAGAGAGTGGGCCTATTGCCGCCATATTGCACTTGAGTCCAGCGGATTCTCATGGACTTAAGTATTCTAAAATAGCTTAGAGAGTTGTAATGAAAAATGCTGCAACAGCGATAATCGCAGCTGATAGAGACAGACTATTTGTGTTAGACGACAGAGAACCAAAGTCGTCAGAGGTGTTGACATCTGTAGCGTTCACCAACACAGCGATTTTGGTTGTGATTCGAACGAGCTCTGCGAGGAGCTGCTCAATATCGGCCGTCACGTTAGCCATGTTGGGTTATGGACGATGAAAAGAATGCAAGTAATGATGCGAATTAAAGGATATAGTAGATGAAGAACTTAACAGTATTGCACGTCTTATTCTTCCTTTAGGTTTGAGGTATGACGCGTGAGGAAGATGGAATTTTCGGGGGAGATGGTATGAACATAAGCGAAAGATGGCTCGGCTGCGCGAACGTGATCCTTGATGCGGGTCACGCAGTCGATGAGAATATATATAGCTTGTTAGACAACGAGGAGTTACAGTCATATTACCCTGTCAAGTCACGAACGCGTAGTTTGCATCTTTCCAAGATGTTGATCACGAATGTATTAGATATCTACCTACACTCGCAACACACCTAGTCGAAGAATAGTTCTGGCCCATGATCGCTTCCGCTCCACTAGCTCAATAATATCTGCCTATACCAGACCACTAAGATGATCTGGTATGGAAGACTCAGATACATCATATGGATGGTATCTCTCCACAGAACGCCACAATGTGACCCAACGCTGCCTTCGATCTCGTCACGCTTGACTAGCAAACGCCGACTCCTCGTCAGGCCTCACCCCTATAAGCATCTCTTGGGTATCTAGCTTGTACCCCGACCGCCGTGGGAGCATAGTATTTTGAAGCTAATAGCTTGAAAGCGCGCCTCTGGTTCGCCTTGCGATCAGGTTTTCGTTCGTCTCTCGCGGGAACTTGGCGGTGTTGCCAGCTTGTTTAGCTTCGTGTCGCAATTATTCAACGACGCAGTCCTCCCCGTCTATCTGTTGCTTTCTTGATCTTAGCTACTCCGGGTGGCTGCTGCGAATAACTTCGTATCTAACTTTGAGAGTTTAATGCTAAGGAGCCGGAAGACGGAGCGGATTCCAGATCGCTTTCTCGTCAACCAGTTCCTAGCATGCCTTGGTGGTAAGCGTTTCAGGCGTCGTCTGTGTCACTTGAATCATCCAGATGCGTGGAAGAGATGATCTAGTCCCAAAACATGTGAGCAATATCTCCAGGCTCTTGGGGACAATAACATACGTCTTCTAATGAGTAAACCTTGATAGTCAACTCAACGACAACCCCAAAGATACCGCCGCCGCCGATGATATAATCGAGTAGCTCATTGGTCGCCTCCACAAGCTCGCCCTTAGAATTCACGACTTTGGCGCTCACGATCTGGTCGGCGCCGAGACCGTACAAGGCCGAAAAGGGGCCGTAGCCGCCGAGGGTTGCCCACCCGGCGTATCCGACATTTGCGAGGGTACCGCTGAATTTCAAGTCAATAAGCAAGCCAGGAATAAGTTCGTGTCTACTCGGGAACACGTACGCAGGAGTGACGAGGCCATTTTCACCGAGGGCTTTCGTAAGACCTCTGAAGAGGATGCCGCCACCGACTTTCGCGGTCAACTTATCGCTCGCGACGTCAATGTGGTCCATGTCCCGCACTACAATACTAGGGGTTAGTTATCGTCATTTAGAGCGTGATTTGCAATGGTGTTTGGACAATTCCTTGGCCTATGTTACAAATCCAGTACGCATATAGTCAACTGCAGGCTGTCATGTGCTCAACTTGACCACGTTTCACCTTGCACAGTGTTGTGATATGGTAATGCAGTTCCATTTCATGAAAGCCCAAAGGAAAGCATGTACTTTAAAGTTGCCAAAACGAAAAAAAGAAAAAAAGCTTATGAACATTACTCACTGTCGATCCACAAGCCATCTTGCTGTTCAGTACCCCCGGGGAGTTGTGACTGCCCGTGCAGACGACAAACTCGATGTCGTTCTGCGAGCAGTATCGTACTAAATCCTGAACGTCCTCGGTGGTCTGCGGGCGGGCTATGAGGGCGGGCTGTACGCTGGGTTTCTTGGTGAAACAGGTTTGCAAGGCTTCGAAGTCCGGGTGGCCGCGCGAGATGAGCTTCGCAGTCGATTTCTGTTCGCCCAAGTATACCTGGATGGAAGTGTGTAAAGACGCCATTGTTGTTCTTTCGGTGAAGGAGCCTCGGGCCGCCTTTTCGTAGTATGGAAGAAATGGACTATTGGGGGGGAAATCGGAAAATGGTTGGTGAAAGATATGGGATTTCAGACATTGGGCACATTCTTCCCCAGAGGAAGGGCAGTCGCACATTCATTTATAAAATTTTATAAAAGATAAAAATATCTTCACTCCCTTACGTACTGTCGGTATATGAGATGAGCAACGATGTATCGTGACAAGGTGGGAGATGTTTGGGTCATACCTTATCTCCGTCGCGCCATTCCCGTAATTTCCCCAAGCAAGCCCTTGGGCATACTTTGCTTGCCTGCGTGTTCTAGAAAACTTCCGTAGGACTGGCGGCACGTGGCAAATTGTAGTAGAACCATGCTGGCTGCGCTATGGTTCCACGGCCGCAAGTAATGTTTAGATCGTCTCTTTGGGTAGGTTCTCGTCTCTTGTTACATTCACTCGCAGATCGGCATCGCGTGAAGGTAGTAGGTTATGTGGGCATGGGACTTGCTAATTTGGATAAGTAGAAATACGTCACTCGTATTCCGAGCCTCTGGGAATGAGCTTACCTGCGGCGGGGTCTTGTGAGACGCGGGTATTTCAGGGGTAGAGGGTTCAAAGGGATGGTATCAAAGAGTCGACGATTTGTGAGTCACTGGCCCACACGAACGAAGTAAGGGAGATGTGAAATTGGGAGGCCTGCCAAAGGTTTTTGCAAGTTGGGCATAACGAGGCGACAAACCCCGTTATTTGCCGGTGATAGAACACGTATAGACCCTGAATAGAAGGTCATGAGTGACGCCACCCCGAGCCCGACGAACCGAGTTGATACTTGTGTGACAACTTAAAACCCGACACTAGAGCCTCAACGGCGTTTGAAATGTAAGGCTGGGAGGGTTCCCCTGTCGTGTCAACATGAGGGCGTTTCTAACCGAATATTGATCTACCATGAGCAACAATAACCAGTCTGCCAATTATTGAATTTTCACTGAAATTGAAGGCTATAGTTATTGTTGTGCTCATCTCACAACCCAGTTTCATCTTTGAGCTAGTCTTGTTTGATGTGTGACTATCGTACAATGTATGACGTTCGCTACCGAAAAATCGTCTAGTTGTTTAGTATAATAGCTCGAAAAAATTTCGCGAAGTTGCAAACAATTTCAAAGACCTAGGCAAAAGGGCCGTTTTATCTCTAAATATTTCCCTAAACGCGTAGAAAATAGCCTTGCATACCTTGGCAACGATCATAAGTCATGTAGATGATATTACTGTCCCAATATGAGTCTGAGCATCTTTGTAGCCTCCTCGTTGGCCGTGAATAGTATACCACCGGCCATGACCGTTCGCCCCAGGCGCATTACCGTACCTCGCCAGAAGCCACGAATGCCGTCCTCTGCCATGATCGCGCGGACGGAATCCAACGTCCCCGTCCGCTTAGCTTGCTGCGCCTTCGTCTTCACCGTGTCGAAAGGCTGTGTCGCGAGGGTAGTAATCGTGCCCGCGATGGCGCCATTGGCAAAGCTGGTCAGGGCACCGTCGACCGGGATGCCCTTCGAGCGTTCCCAGTCCTTCATGGCCGAGTAAGTCCCTAGTCGAAACCCGGTCGTACCGATCTGCTTCAGCGTCGTTGTGACATAGCCCGAGTACAGAGCGCCGCGGAACCCTTGCTCACGAAATAAAACCGCGATGCAGTGCCACGGCGAGCGAAACCGCCGCGTCGTGCGCGCGTCGTCGATCAGTGCTGTCTTTATCCGCTCCGTTGGCGTGACGATCATCGTCGAGGCTACTACGCCTGCCAACATGCCTGATGCGATAGACTGTGCTGTTCCGAGCGTATGTGTGACCGGATCTTCGAACATTGATCGGATGCTGTCGAACATTACGAATCGTACAGCATCTTTGCCAATTGAGCCCTGAGCAGGTGATCAGTAGGTTTTCTTGATAGCTCTTCTTGATAGCAGAAAATAGGTTATTTTCGAGCTAATATTCCAGCATTGGACTCTCATCTCTTTTTCTCCCCTTTCCCCCTTTCCCCGAACACACAACTCGACATTTCCCCTTCTTACAGAGCCACCTGAAACTTCAAGAGATAGAGCGCAACATACCACAATCATAGTAGAGCACCCCTTATACAGCGCCCCAACCCCTCCTGGCGCGCAACACGGGCGACAACGGCGAAAGGGTTACGGGAGCCCTCATGACCATACAGCTGAACGCGCGTCTTCGCAAACTCGAAGGGATACGTGCAAGCAGCCTCGACGCCTCCCGCGATACCTCCCGCAAGCAGCGCCACCAGCGGCGAGGCCTTGTTGCCTTCTGCGTCGGCCGCTACCATTCTCGGTCCCTCCCTCGAAGTCTTCGTTCTTTCTCAATCCGCCGCTGCGATTTAAAGTTCTTTGTCCCTTTTATCCTTTTCACTCCCCGTTCCCCAACTCACTCCTTTCTAGAGCAAGTAACCAAATTAAATCCCTTCGCTCGAATGTTCTATCGTATCTTTGAAATGATAAATCAAAGCGGCGGAGGACATGAGACTAAAGCGAGGAAAGCAAAGTGAAAATCAGTCTAACACGCAGTGAACCGCTCTACTCAAAAGAATCGCTAGAATAGAGTTACATTATCTATTCGTCGGTGTATTCGATATACCCCAATAAAGAAGTTGACTTGTGGTCGATCAACGCATACTACGTAATCGCAGACGGTAGATCTACTGATTATTAGTATACCTTTCCCCCGAAGCTACACTAGATAGAAGCGGGTCTCGTTCTCCATATTTACACCAACCTTCACCGCAGCAGCCCCGGTTCCGGTTCCGTCTCGTGGGCCGAGGCTCTTGTAACTGAATTGAGCGTAGGTGCTGCTGAGAAGCATTATCTCCACTTCACATCATCTTTAGATAGAGGAAAGTCGCGATTGAGAAACATGATATTTCCGAGAAAGTGCTGCTGGAGCTTTTAGTGTGGTAGCCTTCTGGGCTTAGCAAATGCTCATTCATTTTTTTGCATGAGCAATGGGTATCAAATCTTCGTATACACATTCATCCTCGTTCATCTTACCATGGCCGTATCATAACACGTTTGTTCCGTATCCTTGGTACTGGTCTCCACGACTGGACCAGCCTGTATATACAGGTGTTGACCATATATACAATACAAACCCTCCTAAAATAGTCCAATACACTTCCGCCCTTCATACAATATCAACGGCGCAAATGCTGCGGATTTAAAGAGTGAATTCAGGTTTGATCTGAAAAGGTTGGCTCTTCATATACGCGCTGACATTCGCTTGTTCACTGCACTGGTTCAAGTAATCGTGGACCTGCGGCAACACGAAGCCGGGTTCCTTCGCATCGCCCTCAAATTCAGGGAGTTGGATGAGATTAAACGGCTCGCTCCTTGCTTTCTCGATTGAGTCATCTACTAGCACCGTGTTCAACTGGCTCCATTTCTCGCCACTTGCGGCCATCGGATGACTCGCAGCAACAGTCGGATCGTTCCATAGCGCAGTCAACCGCTTGTAGCATTGTACTCTTTGGTTGAAGTCGAATTTTGATAGGCCAAAGTTTTCTCTGCTCCATACCGCCACGACCTTAGCTCGATCTTCGGGTGACAGTAGTTGTTGGCACATGTTGCTGACATTCTGGGATCGCGCCGATGACCAGATGACGACGGTAAACGTATTGATGCAGTAGGAGATGAAGGACCGTGCGTGGGGCGTTCGACAAAACGAGTCGGACTGTGACGGCTGGGTCGATGTAGGAGTGTGCCGTTTAGGTCGACAACGACTAGAAGATTGCGCGGCTGTGGGAGGAGGAAAGGCGGATGCGACGCGACCTCTAGATACTCAGGTGTAGGGTCGGGCACACCACCGGACGCGGCTGAGGGAGGGGTGATCTTATCTCGGGCCTGGGCTGGTTTCGGCGACCTTGTTGGCACCAGTCGCAAAGCTGGCGCCGCTTGAGGATTTCTACGATCGAGGCGATTAGTACTAGGCACTTGCAATGTAGGACAAGGAGGACAGAACTCACTGCGTCATCGCGCCGGGCATAAGCGGAGGTTGAATAGGCAAGGGATGCGGTGGGATGGCATTTGCTTGGCCTAGCGGAGGACCATGGGCGACGGATGGTCTGGCGCATACCCTGCAGGCCATGCGTACCCAGCATACCCAGCATAATCGGCGTAACTCATGGTGCGAATGGTATCCGCAGGTCGTTGCGGTTTCGAGTCGGCGCAATTGTGGTTATCGTGGATTCGGCGTAGTCCAGGCAGCCTGCCCAAACGTGTATTGCCGACACTGCTATGCAGAAACCTGCGCATGAACATAGAATCCAATCCCACCCGCATCCGCGCAACTGTCTACCCAACCCAAAAAGAAAGATAATAACCCAAGCAGAGTTGACTTGGTAGCAGTAGAGTTCTGAAGGGTCCCCCTATGCCGTAGATTGTTGCGCTAGTGATGTCTTATCGATAAGTAAATCTAGTGGGGCAGCTGAAGTAATTACCTTATCGCCATCACTTTTTTAAGGCCGTTTACGCTAGCACATGCAAGTACCTATGTACCTTCGTGATCAAAGAAGCTTAAACTATTAGATCGAGGAGCTCAGATATTCCAAGACAAGATGCCACCCACTACATCCTACAAACGGAAACAGCCCTTTGGTGGCCTCCAGAGAAGAGTACGGGCAAGAAGGGAAGAGCCCGAACCCGAGCCCGAATTAGAGGAACACAGCGACGACTCGCAAGAGGAGGGGAGCGAAGATGGTGACTCGGACGACATAAGCGATAGTGAGGGCCGGACTGCGAACGAGGTACATTGAACTCTACTGCCAACTTCAATGACCAATTAGCTAAGTTGATTTAACAGTCAGACTCAGCGTCCGGCAGCGACGACGAGGAAGACGAAGAGGAGGGTGACCCCTCATCTGCCGCAGCAGCACAAATCTCTTTCGGCGCTCTTGCAAAAGCACAAGCGTCCATGCCTGGTATACGGCAGAAGAAGAAGAAGGAGCGTAAAACACGAAACAACGAAGCCGAAGAACAAGACGAAGACGACCGCCGCCCTCGAAACCAGACTCAAAATCTTCCAAACCACCCAAGCCCCAACGATCCTCCAAACACGCGCCGACCGAGATGTCGAGCAAGCGCATGGTCTCACGGAGGCGCGAAGTAATCAGCGTACCCAAAGTCCTCCCGCGGGACCCGCGGTTCTCGGCAGCGTCGGGGGCCGTCGACGAGACGCGGGCACGCAAGGCGTACGCCTTCCTGGACGAGTACCGCGACTCGGAGATGGCGCAGCTCAGGGCGACCCTGAAGAAGAGCAAGTCGGCCGCCGAGAAGGAGGAGCTGGCGCGGACGCTCAAGTCGATGCAGAGCCGCAAGGAGGCGCAGGCGCGGCGCGACGCCGAGCGCGAGGTCGTCGCGCAGCACCGGCGCCAGGAGAAGGAGCTCGTCGCGCAGGGCAAGCAGCCCTTCTACCTCAAGAAGAGCGAGCAGAAGAAGCAGCTCCTGCTCGAGCGCTTCGCGGGCATGAAGAAGAAGCAGGTCGACCGCACGATCGAGCGCAGGAGGAAGAAGCTCACGGCCAGAGAGCGGAAGCATATGCCTGTTGCGAGACGAGGTGCTACCTAACAAGCCTTTATAGGGGAGGGGAGGGTTTGTGGAGCTATATTTTGACCACTTTATAGGTTATATGTATACATTATGTCACAATACCAAGACTCCAAATTACAGACTATATTGCTCTCTGGGAGTTGAGCTTCTCATGATACAGGATAGCTAATTCTATCGTCTATGCCTTGCTCAAGCCCAAGCTCTATAATACAGTAATCTACATTCGAAGCAGTGATTTCCCACATCTAGTACAACGTAGTATATACAGATCAGTAGCCCTCATAAAAGCGGTCACTCACCCTCTCACATCGAAATCCGCCTTCTCAAGTGCCTTCTCGAATAACTCGCGACACCGCACTCGACTGCCGAGCCGCGCACAGAGCAAGAAGGCACCGCTGAGCTTTCGGTGCAAGCTATACGTCTCCTCGGGCGGCGGGCTGAGGCGTTCGCGCACCATGACGGGGATGAGGTCGCGCACGCGCTCGGTGATGGTCTGGTCGGCGAAATCGTAGACCTCGGGCGCCGAACGCAAGAAGGGCTCGGCGAGCGTCAGGATGCTGGCGACGTGGGCGTTGAGCATGGCGCGGCTCTCGTGGCCCGTGAGGTAGCCCAGCCGCTGCGAGTAGTCGACGAGCGCGTCGCGGTCCTGGCGGGCCGCGGCCTCGAGGAGGGCGACGTACTGCGCGACGAATTCGGCGGGGAACTCGCGCGAGGCGCCGAAGTCGAGGAGCTCCAGCTTGTCGGTCGCGGCGTTGTATAGGAAGTTGGTCCAGTTCGGGTCCGTCTGCATGAAGCGGAACTCGACGATCTCGCGCAGGCAGAGGCGCAGGATCTGGGTGCCGATCCAGTCGCGCTGCGTTTGTGTCAGCGACGACCCTTTCATGCGTGTCACGCCGACGCCCTCCATGAATTGCATTGTCAGAACGTGCTTCCCGGACGCATGCGCGTGGATCTCGGGAACGGAAAAGGTGTCCCTTCGTCAGCGAGGAGCGCCTTATACCGCTTGCCGCACGCGAGCTCGCGCTCGTAGTCGCACTCCCAGCCGAGTTCTGTGCGCGCATTGTCGATCGTCTTGTCAAGGTACAGCCCCTTTGGCAACATCCCGGAAGCCAGCAAGAGCATCGAGATATTGTCTAGATCCGAATTAATCGAGTCGGCCACGCCGGGAAACTGAATCTTGACGGCCACCTTCCCGCCCGACTTTAACGTGGCGCGGTGGACCTGCCGATCGACGCCGCGGCGATAGGCGTCTCTTCGAATTCTTCAAACAGGTCGCGCCACTCGGGCCTAGGCTTGCTACTAGCACACGGTCTCGCTGCCAGGCAGGCATGTAGTCTGCGCGGTCTTGGACACGTTGTAGGACGTCTTGTATAGGTCCCGGCAGCATCTTGGAGTCCTGGAAACTCATCATTTGTCCCAGCTTCAGAGCTGCTCCTCTCATCCTTGATAGCTTCGCTACTAATCTTTCCATGTTACCAGCGCTGAACATGACGGAGCCCTGTCCGCCGCCACCGAAACCTCTGCTGATACCCTCGGTGAGCGCTCCCCCCAACATACCGGCTGCTAGGCCGCCGTAGTTCCATATGCGGCTTAGACGAGTCGCTGGCACTTTGGACTCTCGGAGGGTGTATGCTGGAGTGGAGAGCTCATCAGGTGAGGATGTCGCAGTTTCCGACTTCTGTTCAACATGAATCTCGTCTCTTGAAAGGATATCCTTCACCATTTTGTGTGTTCTTTTTCTATTTGTTGGGCATTGGGCTCTTGGGTTCCTGGCACACGGCTTCCTGAGGACTGACGAGGTGCTTTTGGCCCTGTCGTCTCTGTGTCTATATCTGTCTTCGGCAGAGATGAAGCTATGGGCTTTTCTTCCACCTGTGGCCTCAGTGACTCTTCTAGTTGCGGGCTCGCGATAGCTACGTCTGCAACTGCAGCACTCTCCTCGATAGGCGATCTTCCCTGCCCCGAAGCTTTCGAAATAGAAGGAAGGGCTTTCCGCCTTTATGTTCGTCAAGTGTCTTCGGCTTATCATGTCCAAAATCCTTGAACCAGCTGGGCTTCGGGGGTGGTACCTTTGGCTGCAACTGTCCCTCGACACCCTGTCCCTCTAGCATCTGAGAGCCCCGGCTCGTATGAAAAACGTTTATGTTAATACCCGCAGGGGCATCTTCCATCGAAGTGTTTGCCATTTCTAGCTTGTCGCCCCCATCGTATGTCTTCTGATCCGAGTTCGCCTTCTCTCGCAACTGCGCGAGAATAGCGCTTTGGTCTGGCCGACGCACCTTGACTTGCTGAGCCGCTGCATCCTCCAAAAGAGAACCCCGTTTAAGGGGATTTTGGTTGACATCTAGTTTCGGACCTGTAGAAATATCTCCCAGTGTGATGGGTTCTGTGACGGCTGGCTCCGTACCGCTGACTAAGTCAGATTGCTTTGGCGTGTCCGGATGTGAAGATTGCTGATGGTCTTCATGTGCTGCATCCCCGGTAGATTTCGACGATGCTAGGTCTCCCTCTCCTTGCGATTTTTTCTGGTTATCCGCAAAGACCTGATAATGCTAGATGTTCGGCCATAGCGATCAATTTGTCTTGCACGCAACTCCAGGTGCCTCGTTGCTACGGACCGGGAGGCCTTGGTCACGGCCGCCAGGTCCAGTATGATATCCGCGAACCTCATTGGAACGGTTAGCTACACCATCTCCTCATTCGACACAGCCTCATAATATCTTTTCAAGAGGGGCTGCAAGAATTCCTCAATAGTATAACAACGAACATAGTAAGAATCATTGATTTTTTGACACCAAAAAATTCGTGGCTTAGTTAACAAGCTTGCGCCACATTGTGGCTGGTATTGATCTCTGTACTTAGTAGGTAGCACCCACTCATTCAGCATCATCCTTCCAGATTAAATTGGCATAAAAGGTGATCTCACCTCCCAATCAATGAATAGGTCGATAATACTGATTTATTTTAAATATTTATATATCATGTCATTATTACATCTGTATCCACGCCGTCCGTCAACTTCATGTTGTCTAAACTCGGCGCCAGAACGTCCATTTCTCTCAGGGTATATTCCATCAGGTAGCTTTCGTCAACTAGCTCCTCCATCCGCTTGTAGTGCCTCTCTGTGTACACTTTTAGTGCGTTGAGGACTTCTTTAAGACTTTTCTGACCTTTGGCCCCTTTTACAGACAGACCTGAGAGGCGACTGACTGGGTAGCTTTTTACAACCGTCCATAGAATACGCTGGGCCATTGGCGCCGTTCTCGCGTTGGTGTTCCAGTCTCGAAGTCTTAATAAAAGCAAGAATAGCTGTTCATCCGACAAGGTAGCTAGGACCTCATCGACGGCTTTCAGACCCGACAGACTACCAGCGTCGGGTGTTTTTGAATTGACCACCTTTTCGAAAAGCCCCTGAAGCTTGCGGGGATGGTTGAGTTGGAGAGCTAATGTAATAGCCTCACGGTAGGCTCCTGCATACTCATAGTTTTCAAGCTCTTGCTCCTGCTCAATGAGTTTAAGAGCTGCCTCGTTCGATGCAGTCTGTGTTTCCGTAGACGTATCTTTCCAGAACGTCACAGTTGAGTCACCACTTCCAGAAACAATCATGTTAGTATCTGGGTGAACAGCCAAAGCCCAAACACGATCTTCGTGATTGTCTAGAGTGCATTCATTTTCGCCAGAGTTAACGTCCCACACCTTCACTAGGCCATCGCCGCCAGCACTGGCAAAAAGCATAGGCTTCTTGGAACGCTCCTCTGGTGGTGGTATGTTAAGCCAGGTTACTTTGAGGACACTATTAGAATGCCCTTCGAAAGTTCTCAGACACGTGTAGTCCGTAAGACTCCACAGTTTAATCGTCTTGTCACCACTTCCCGTTATTACCACGCCTTTGCCGGACACCGTGCCTTGTTCGCCGTGTAGTACAGGGGTATTAGGGGAGCAAAGGAGACAGACCAAACACCTCTGCGATGGCCACGGAGTATTCCCTGCACCTCGCCCTCTTCTATTGACCAGATCTTAACGACTTTATCTTGAGAGGCAGAGGCGAATAGTTGCGCGTTGTTGCTGACATCAATAGCATTTATGTCTTTGTCGTGAGCTTTCCGAGTATATGAGGCCCGAATACCTGACTTTGTACGTTGCTGCGGTTCCTTAGGTATCTCCCACCTCTTGATCGTCTGGTCGGAAGACCCCGTTACCAAAAATTGGGGCGGGTGGTTGAGAGGGTCAGCATGGGCTTTTGAACCATCTACAGGCCGAATACGAGGTAAAGCTACTGCGCTAACAGATTCGGCATGTCCCTGGTATGTTACCCAGCAAGTGTAGGAGTTGTTTTTAGGATCCACTCGCCAGATCTTGGCTGTGTTATCCTTTGCGCCCGTGGCGACCCAATGACCAGACCAGTCAACATCAAGTGTGATAAAATATCGTCATGGCCCTTGAGAAGGGCAATGTCTTGGCCGAAATACTCAGATGACACGAGGGCAGTGCTGTCACCTGGTTCCGATACCGATACTATCCGAATATCTTCGGAATTTGTAGCGAGGGCCATTAGAGAATGGTCTGGAAGTAGATACCGTAGATCGATATAATATCGTCGTGGGTCCCGGATATACGATGGAATGGCTCAAGTGACGCAGTTACAGATGTGGCCTCCTCCGTAGGCGTCTTGAAGAGAGATATCGTGTGGTCCACCTGGATACAGGCGACGAATGGGAAGCCTGGCCGATATATCGCAGCAACAAAGGCCTCAGCCTCTGGTTTCTCTTTTGCTCTTTTGTTAATTCACGGCCGGTCTGTTTGCCATATTCGCAAACATCCATTTGAGCCCGCGGTATAGGTTAGCTGGCCGTCGCCGATAAATCCTACTGCCTCGACCAGCTCGAAGCAGGGGATAACTTTCCGTGGCTTCCACGACTTCGTATCCCACCAGCGTATGGTCTTGTCTCTGCTAGCCGTTACAAGCACATTTTGGGCGGGGGAGAAGTCAAGACCTCGAACGTCGGACACATGGGAGTCAAGATTGGCAACGACGCTCCTTTTGTGAAGGTCCACACGCGCACTTTGCCGTCCTGACTACCCGACGCAAGTCTGAATCTCGCTGTAGTCGAAACGTCCTCCTCGGCCTCACTGTCATCCGCAGTCTTCGAGTGTCGCCTCTTCTTCTTGTCCGAGTCCTTTGCCCCGTTCAATTCCAATTTCTTTGGGCTGGTCGCCAGCTCAAAAAACAAGAGCGCAGACACCAACACGCTCGGCCACGGAAGGTATGGGTCACATAGCCGCCATTGATATCCCAGACCTTGATGGACCCGTCGGTGCCACCAGTCGCAAGCAGAGTACTCGTCCTATCGACAGCCAAGACAACGACGGGAGTGGCATGCGGTCGCACCGTCCTGACAAGCTGGGGATCTATCGAGTCGGCCGTCTTCTGAAGAGAGTATATTCGCATAGATAGGGACCTAGAGCATATTATGAGGTGGGAGCCCGAAGGTGTTACTTTAGGAGGGACGTGGTTAGCGCGCCGGCGCATTGCCTCGGAAAAAGGGTGTGGCCTACAGGTGAGGGTAGATATGAGCTCGCCATCCTATTAATTCCCCGTCAGCGACCAGATTGAGAGTGCTACATAACTGGAAGAACTAACCCCTTCCACCTTTGCTAGGTGTTTGCCAGTCTTGATGTCGGTTAGGATCGCATCTTCACCTAGCGTAGTAGCTAGTATGCGAGCATCGTTCTCGATGGAAACATCGCCGCCGGTGAAGATGGGCCGAATGACTTCGCTCGCTGCAAAGGTGGTCTTGAACGGCGATTTAGCGGCCATGTTAGAAGCACCCGGTGCGGATAGCCAATTGGCACTCGATGTCGTCCGGGTGCGTGTGAATGTCTGGTTTCGAGGCTCGCGCTATTGCAGGTTGAAGTGGGATGCTCTGGAAATTTTTGGGCAGTATAGAAGAAGATACCTACCTACCTAGGTAGGTAGATAACGATAAGAGACATGAACACTAGGTACTTACTACCTATGCCAGCCGATAGGATACTCACTAACGAACTACCTGGACAAGACTAATTTTTCTCTGACAAACTCTACGAATATAAAGATTATATTTACTATCATTATCCTAAACCTCCCGTGTTGTAATTGATAGGAAGAGTGATTGATGAGAGTCAGTTGAGGGCGCCTTGTGTTTGCAGTACCAAATCTTCAAGTGCCCTCTAAGACCTTTTGGCGCTAATACATCATATTGATCGCAGCAGTAGGTCCAGTAGCTTTAGTAGGTTTTGGGCACCTACCTAGACATGATTGGCTTGGCTGTTCTCCCCTTCATTGAACTGAACCTCGAGCAGACTCGAGCATCACCTGTGCTGTCAAAGCTTAATGCTATGTTAATCAACATCTTAACTGTACCTGACCAACCTAGACCTGCATGTAGTGACGCATCGAGAATATGTACAAAGCTTACCTACTGTAATTGTCTATAGTGCCGAAGCCATCCTATCTGCTGCTATTCATCGGTTCTCATTCCAACTATTACGCCTCAGCCCATCTATCTCACAACGTCTATCAATGAAGACAACTTCACCTCCCCGTCCTATTTACCTTAGGTAGTGACCAACTCACCAGCAACCTGCATATTTGGATATCCACAGTCGCTTGTTCGTATATATCCTTGTATAAATGTGGCGCGACACACTGTACCCCTCGATCATCTCAATTATCAACTATTGATATAATGGGACGTCATGAACCTCTGACATCCTTAGCATTGGTTAGCACTTTTCTGCTCCCCTGAGTCCTATTTGGTCGCAGTCAGGCTAATACTTTGATAGGGACGGTCGCCCTATGATGATGTTGTCGAGGGTGAGGGCGAGGCCGACCCCCAGGAGCCCACTAGGGAGTACGACGAACATGGCCGGGTTGTCAATGAGGAGAGTAAGAGAATGAACAAAGACATCATCCGTGCCCACAATGAAGTGATGCTTGTCATAGGAGTCGCGGAGCAGGAACCCGGCGGCCCAAGTAGCTCCGTAGTTGATACCACGAGGCTGCACAACGAGTATGAGAACAGCACCGGCAGGCATTTCCTTCGATTTGGTCGTGTCCTCGTTGTCGTCGGCATATGGGCGTCCATGGCGTTCGACAGCGCATATTGGTATGCTCTCCTACACCATACATAATGCATTGGTCTGCCATACTCACAATCCTATCAGGTGTACAAGAACGCTGCCAAATTTCCATTCCTAGACCTGATGCAAAGAGAACTCGTAACACATTCGGCACCGCAATTGTTACTGGCTGGAATGCCTTCATTTTTAGTGCATGGGCTTTGCAATGGGGCTCAAGAACGTCGGAGATGATCCGAGATAGATTTTGGTAAGTTTGTGCAACGCTATTACAGCTCCCAGTTCTTAACATTCATGTAGGCTTCGGGCTATCATAGGTCATATCAGGTTTCATCTCCAAATATACGTTGCTATGCAGCGTCTCGACATAGTACCTGGCTCTCGCTGGTTTCCCAGCTTTAATTTCTTTATTCCCTTCTCCAGCGCTTCACCCTTCATTGCACCACCGCGGCTGGGCTCGCCAGGTGCTCGGACTTTACCTGAATGGGCCGGAAAGATTGCCATGAGCGTCGCTCCATACGCGGGCTACTGGCTTATCGGCTGCCTCTGGGACGTTTTCAGCTATTTCATACGGCGAAAAGTATACAAAAACATTCCGCACCCTTGGCCAGGTCCCATTACAAACCTGCGAGCATTGGTTCCCACAAGTACTCCGCAGAGGCAATCTTTCCCAGAATCCCCCACTCTAGGGGTGCTGACCGGGAAATCAGACATACACAGGACCCGGAGCCAGATGCGGAGCCTTCCGCAATAAACGGAGAAGGTGTCGGTGAACCTCTTCCTGTTGGATTCGTAGACAGGGTACGTTCTCAAGCCGTGGCGGGATGATTACGCTACCGACGAAGAAGACCCAGAAATGGTCAACCCTACCCTAATTAGTTTTGATGTCGATACTAGTGAATCGACTGAACCGCCTGCGGGAGTCTGGTCTGCTGAGCTCCGGCCCAGCAACAGCGGCGACCCAGAGCACAGCAGAAGGAGGCGCCCAGATATGTCGTCAACACACTGACCAGTCTCCCCGCACTACTTGCCGGGGATATACTTACCAGCTCCCTCACGCATCTTTTGTTGACGCCTCTGGACATCATTGCATTTCGAGCCATGGCAAGGTCATTCTCACTCAAGTTTGGTCTTCCTGTAGGCCATATGTTCAGAGCCGGCTTAACGGATGGCTTGGCGACCCGGATGATGTTCAATCTTTTCCAGGCGGAGATCCTTAAGTTTCTCATATCGGCCGAGGCTTGGGCTTTTGTGACGGGCGTGGCGCAACGATTCCATGTCACCGACGAAGAGTGGAAAGAATACCAGTTACAGATTGAACGCGCCACGGATGCGGAAGCAGCTGAACCAGCGGACACAGCTCAGTCGCCATAGGGGACGTCGATGTTCGATTTTTCATGCCAACCGCATTTCATCCCACCGACTCGGAATTATGTTTATTGTAACTTGGCCGCCGTGATTGCGCTCCTGTACGAGCGCGATATGCGGTGTGCTTGAACTACAACGTAGTCTACTAGTGTACTACTCAAAGTACTGTATGGAATTAGAGACGGAGCTAGAGTTCTGATGCTAAATTCAAGTGGCGCAAACGCGCTTATTTCAAGACGTCGTCAGCCTTATTCAAACCAGGTTACTGGGCTATCAACTAACATAAAATGAGTGATGTGATGAATATGGCATAGGTAGAAGATCTAGGTACCTAATTTATTAAGAAAAGGGATGCTTACCCTGGAGGACATGAATTTCTATCATTATAGCGCTGGGAGGTAGTTCTTAAAAGAAGTCTGCATCTATTTAGTTGATAATGTAACCGACGAGCATTTTTAACAACCAAATTCCCAGAATTTGGCTTGCTCACTAATAGTTCAGATTTGGCATACAAGTTGCAATATGGACAAACTAAAAGCTAAGTCACGCGCACACTACCGCTATATAAGTATGATATATTGGATAATTAGGTTAAATTGGTGATTGTTTTTTACTTATTATTAGAAAGCCGATAGGTACCTTTATTTAATACACGTAAAACGAAAAAACGAAATCCGTTCCACAACTCCAAGTATTGCACCCAGCCCAATCCACCCGCTCTATGCTGCCGAACCCCAGCGCTCGCTCAAATGCTATCAATCCGTTACCAGTACATAATACCTCGACCCTCGCTTGTCTATGCTCCTTGAATGATGTGAAAAGGAAAGCAATGTAGATACAGAGAGGATATGCCCTATTATGAGCTTATCTCATACGCCTCGCAAAGGGACCACCTTAGACCGAAGAACAAAAGAGAACGAAAAAGGGAAAGGGGTATCAAAAAATCAGCCAATAACAACTTCTTGCGTCACGAGCCCATAAATCCAACCTGCTTCCATAACAGAAGCACATTGGAAGCACCATTTGTTTACATTCCACCACTTCCACCTCCCTTGGGTGCGACACCCATTTCGCCACGCTCATCCGGACTTCTCCCAAACATTAAGCAGAATACCTCGGCTTCCGAGGCGTGAGAAACACCGGCTACCTAGTACAACATCTAGGATCACGCGATTCTTGTCGGTGGATTTCTTCGAAATACTGGTCACTATAATTCGTTTCTCCATGCCCTGATATTTTCTCAAGTTTTGTCGTGTTCCCTGATCTGGACGCGTCACTTCGAGAAAGCAGTTGCCATAATCCTCCCATTTACTAGCTGAGATAAGAAGATGTAGCCGGATCTTGAGATTGTTGGTTGTGAGGCTCATTTTTGCGACTGTTGCGCTGTTGGCGGCACTAACGGATGGCGAACGGGGTGGTGTGCCTGAAGATGACGCATACAGCGAATTCTCGCCGGCGCCAAATCGAGATTGTCGGTGAACCGAGGACATGGCAATATTGAATTGGCCACCGCCACCCATAAGTTTTTTGAGGAACGAGGAAGCTGATACACTGGAGTGAGATGTGCTCCCCACGGATTGTGAAGGTGCTCGGGCTGACGCGCGGTAACTATTTTTGCGACCAAACCAGCTTCGGTTCTGGCTATTCCCATCGCCATCGTTCTGTGCAACCTGACCCTGTCCAAAAGCCCGGATACGTGTCTCCTCTTCTAAAGCCTTGTATTTTGCATTGTCCAAGCGAGCACGGTGAACTGCCATATATAAGGATTCGCATTCCTGGAGCGAGGTGGCTCGAAAGCGAAAGAATGATGTCTCGATTTTGTTCACCTTGGTGTATAATCGAGCGTAGCTCAAGACCGGTGATCTTATTTCGAGATCGAGAGCTGTGCTAGTCCGCAACATGACTAGGGGCGTGAGATCTAGCGCAATGAGAGGTCGCTCCTCCTCGTGACTAGACTCGTCGGAAGAAGTGTGCGTTCGTCGGAAAGGATAAGCTTCGATTAAGCCTGGCGTTGTTACAATCGAACATATATCAGGCCAGAGGTCTTTCCAGCATCCGTGTTTGTTGTCCCAGTAAGATATTGTTGCAAGAGACTTATAAAGATAGCCCGACTGTGTGCCACTGGTCTCAGGCCTTTCCATCTGCGAGGCCGATACAGAGGGGGTAGGGCTTGTTGAGCTCGTAGAAATAGAGGAGTCTGTGTAAGTGTCGGTCTCTTTCTTAATACTAATAGCAGGCACAGAATCAGGCATTTCGGCGGCCTCAAGTTCATCGTCCGAAGATTCGTCAGAGTACGAGTAGTCATCTTCTGATGCTTCTGTGGAGAAAGAACTTTCGGACGATACATCGGAAGGGTAATACTCGTGTTTAAGAGGGGAAGAATTTCGTCGCTTGAGGCTATCGGCAGGGGGAGCAAGTGCTGGGGAATTCTTTGCATCCAGAGTCCGATGTGCTGGTGGCGGTGGCGCCTCGTCATCTCTATGCAGGGTGTCGTCGGGTTGTTCCTCGTCGAGGGCTGGTAGATCGGTATAGAGGTCGTCCGGCTGTCCATGCTGTCGTTCGTATGCATCTTGTGTAGGAGAGGTTGATGACTGTCGTCGGGACTTTGCGTACGAGTCCTGAGTCGGGGTTTTCTCCAGAGATGGGATTGCCGGAGGTGGCCTGGTTGGTGAATCAACATGGGGCTCTTGATACAGTTTAGGCGTCTTGGGCTCCCGCTCGAAGTCACCAGGAGAGGGAATTGTCGATGACGTGGAGTGCCTCTGGGAACGGCGTTTTCTCTCACCCACCGGCGTATCCAAGTTAGTAGAGCCTGTTGATAGAACGGTAGTAGAGTCGGGTAAGGCTGTTTCCTTGATAGCCGGTGGTATCGGATTAGTGCCTAGGATCTTCAGCCAATCCAGAATCTGTTCTTCATTGTCTGTGGCCAAAGTAATAAGTTCGAACCATTCATCTTTATAGCCCCTGATCATGGCGACCAGCTGGTGCTTGTTGTCTCCCTTTCGAGCGGAAAGATGGTTGCCAGTAATAGGAGCGAATAGCAACCATGAGCGGCCACCACTGCCAATTTCCCTTATGAGCAGATCGCCGGGATCAGATTTGAAAAGTGGGTTGTCTCGATACACCAGCTCGACTTGACAAATAAGTCGCTGGCCATTCGAGTGTCGAAGGTCTAGAGAAAATGTATCTTTAGCATATACTTGTTTAAATCGGTCAATTTTAACACTGTCGGCGGCTGCCATAGTCTCTAGGTCACGAGTCCTGCTCGTATCGGTTTTTCTTGCATCATCATCAATGATTCTTGCCGTCTCCTCCTTGTATCTTTTCCGAGCCTTCTCTTGTAGCACTTCCCACTTTGACGCGAGAGATTCGTATTGTGGGGTGCCTGCAACGGCTCGATATCCCTATCACACTTAGATTTAACACATATAACTAGTGGCCAAATGACACTTACCTGGATGAACTTGGTTATCCATTTCGTACGAACTAGAGGGCGTTTTAGGAGGTGTGCTACATCTATACGTTCCCCGTGCTCATTGAGAATATCGCCTTGTTCGTTGCGCGGCATCGCACCTATAAGGGAGTCCTCATCATCAGGTGATGCAGGCGCTAGGTTGACGATGATGCCTTGAAACCCGAGGCGCCACTCGTCGAGATAATTACCGTATATCGGTGTGATTGTCTCGAGCCATTGTGGAAGTCTATGTATGTCATTCAAAGGGCATCGCCGATGGTGATTCTTGAGCTTCTCAAGGGATATGCCCATGTTGACAACTGCCTTCGGTAGAGGATCTGCGCCACGTGCACCGCTTGGAGATGTGAAAAGGCCGCCGGATGCATCCCCCTTCCCGTGGACAAACTGGGATAGAAGAACTGGTATAACACCATCCACGAGCGTCTTAAGTTCCCGTGAGTATAAGTTCTCATCCCTCGCAAATTCCCGTAACAGGTTATCAACGGTAGCATCATGAAGGTGATTGGATACCCGTCTCGCACTATGGGCAGACCGAAGGCTTCGGCTGCGACTCGGAGTTGGAGTGTCATCGGGCAATGAGAGCACTGACACCAGGTCAGAATGCTTGGTAAGCCGCCTCTTCAAACCAGATTTATCACTTCGTTTACGGGAAACGGCCGCACTCCTATTCAAGCCTGTACCCCGTGCTGTTGTAGTCTGGGTGATTGTGGTATCAGAGACTCTTGAAGACAACTCCGATTCCAGCGTACTAAGCGTTTCAGGGTCGGAAATGATCGTGGATAGCTCGTGCAACCCATTTGTGGGAGGCCGCCGTTTCGTATTGGAATGATTTAGTTTTGGCTTGATGGACTCTACTGATATGTAGGAATCTTCCTCGTCAGATGGGGTTGGGCTTCGCCTCGAGCCTGAGGGGCGGGACCGATCTTGATATTCAATAGTCCGGTCACTCTCGTCGTCATACATATCATCGTAGCTTGAGTACTCAGTTCGACTAGGAGTATGAACCGTAGACTCTCCACGAAATGCGTCTATGATCTTCTCCTTAAAGCCCCTCTTAGCCGAAGCCTTTCCAGGAGTCGGTGAAGCTCTTGTCGCTTGACTTCTTTTCAGTCCGCTTGGCGATGGAGTTGTCGCCGGCTCGTCACGTCGATCGTCATGGGGAGGCCTTGACGTAGGCTTCAACTCATTTCGTCTATGATGGTTATCATCATCCCGATCAGGATCTGGGGATAAACGCCGCGAGGATGACTCTGAACGTCGTGTTTTACTCTCATATGCCCATTCTTTCTCGATTGACTTCTTTTGGGGCTCGTCATGATGTTCGTCCTGGCCCTCAACGAATGGATCTACCGTATCTTTCAACCAATTTTCGATGCTGGGTGGTTGGTTGACGACAGGCTTTGGGGGATCAAAATTCTCTGCCAGAATCTTCTTGCCTTCGGTTAGTGCCTTCTTTAGGACGTTCGTAGCGCCCTTGAAGCTGGACTGTCTATTCGCCTTTGGTTTTAATGTTGGACGCGCGCCCCGTCCTCGCGGCAGTTCTAGTTCACTAAAAGCAGAATATCCAAATGGTATATCTGCGAGTGGTTTTTGTGGTATACTGGACGGCACATCCGACTCGACCTCTGAGCCACTAGACCACGAGTCGCTATCGGATATATCATCAGGCGCCGTCGTTTCTGTCTCGGCCAGGCTCTTTGCGCGCCTGGGGCGGATGTTTGATGGTTTCTTCGAAGCAGCCTTGGTATGCTTTCTCGCTTTTGTTGGCGTGGTGAGCTCCGATTCTGAATCTTCTGTACTCGCTCTCCGGGCTGACAGTGATCGACGACGCGAAACATTTGTTGAGTCGGTACTTGTAACCTTTGAAGATCGTACTGAAGGTGCTCTAACCGTGCTGGAATCCCTCGACGGGGGGTGAATGGGTCGAACTCTAATTCCGTCATCGGGAAGAGTCTTGAACTGAGACTTCGCCTTCTTGTCATTCCTACGTGCTTCGTTGGCCGGCATAGGTTTAACTCGAATACCATCGTCTTGTATTGTCTTAGACCTCTGAGATTCAGAGGCGCTGGCGCTATGTGTTGTGGCAGACCTGCCATCTGTAACTGTGCTATCGCTCAGGACTGAGCTAGCCATAGCTTTGACTCGAATACCATCGTCTTGTATTATCTTAGACCTTCGAGGTTCAGAAGCACTGGCGCTATGTGTTGTGGCAGACTTGCCGTCTGTAATAGTGCTATCGCTTAGGACTGAGCTAGCCATAGCTTTGACCCGTATTCCATCACCACTGCCAACTGATCTGCTCCCAATTGATCTCGGCGCGTGAAAACGTTTGGGTGGCTCATCTGGCATTTCTACTCTGCTCGCCCACTCTTGGATCTTCTTGGAAACCGGTGGGTTTGGGTTAGGCCGCGACAGGAAATCCTTGGGCAGAGGCAAGCCGCCGCTGTCGTGATGTTTTGTCTTCGGCCCCTCGTTTTTGGTAGGGCTCTTTGAATTGTGGTCCTTGACCCAATTCGTGTCGCTCACGACACGCTTCTTAGGCGGGCTCGCGGACTTACTCTGGCTCCCCTTGCCCGGCTCTTCACCTTCCGTGCTTTGGTGATAGGTGGCACTTTCAGCGGTGGCCTTTTCTTTTGGCGCATTTTTTTTGACGCGGTCCTCTTCAGTCACGCTCTCCTCATCTACTTGTATATTGACTTCGCTTGGCTCCGACGGGGCAGCGAACGGATCGGCCCGGGCCATGGCATCTGCGTTTGCCTTTTGCCACTTTGTCACTCTATCGCGGACACCGCCGGGGGCTTGAATCCGCTGCACGGAGGCTTCACGCATCTCTTGTTTGACTGCTTCGAGGCTCATTCGCCGCTGCCGTACCATCTCTTTCGCGGCCTTCTTGTCTGCTGCAAGACGAGCTGGCGATGGACGGCCGAGTAAGAAGTCACTGAGAAGCGTTGGGGGCGGTTTTATCGTCGTCGCCCGACGTCGGGTGGCCACCGGTGTTTTCTTAGCGACGCCATCTTCATCGGTTTCCGTAGTGCCAGTGCCCAAGGTATCGCCAGCATCGGTACTGGGGCCATCATGTTCGGTAGCAGGTTGAGGGGCTCGGGGACCCGAGGGGTCAATTTCTTCGTCGGCTGGGTTCGGGGCTGTCATGGCCTGGAGGAGATGACGACAAAAGGGTTAGTAACATTCCTGAGGGTCTCAGGTGGCATGGAGGGGTCTACGAGAGCTGGTGAAACCTCGTGGTCGGAAGGACATGGGGAAAGGCATGGCATGGTAGCAACATGCCTCGTAGGGTCGCACGTGCCGAGGGGCATAGAGTTGAATAATTTAAAAACACTTACCTGGCCGCATCATAATCCCAGCTTTATCTATACCAGAGACGCATAGAGTAGCCCGCGTTGTTTTGCCCTCTCCTTTGGGCGGACAAATTGGCGGACGGCAGTGGAGGGGAACTTTGACCATCTAATAGATGGTCGGCCCGTTGGTTGCCGATTCGCCTTACGCAGAGGAGTGATGATCCAACCAGCTTAACGCCCTAGATTACAGTTCGAGCTCAGTGGTGCTCCTAAGAAGGATTGGTTGTTATTAAAGCCGAGTGTGGCGAGTAAACGGTGTTCAGAATAGTCCGAAACGAGTTATGTCAGTCCCGTCAGCAATTGACGTGTGCAGTTGCTTGCTGTTTTGGTTGCAATGTTATGACTTATTGGAAGGGGGCGAGGAGACGGAGATGGGGAATCGCTTGATGATTCGCTGCTGATGCGATGTGCAAAAGGGGACCGTATGCTTGTTATGTTGGTTCCGTAGTTGAGTTCTATTGTACATGTATGTAGGGAGAGCAATGGGCATTGCCATCGTCATCGCCTGGGCGGTATGGGTACTTGGTTAGGGTGTGGTACACACACACAACACACACACTAGGTTAGGTACTTAAGGTACAGTAGACTGCGGGACGGTAGCTGCTCCCCTAGCAACCAATAGTGGGCTGTTGAAAAGGTAAACAATGGGCTGGAGCTCCTGAACGGACAATGCCAAGTGGGATGACCGGGGTGGACCTTGTCCGGGATGTGAGATGCTTGTGATGTGTTGGCTGAATAAAGCGGGCCACTTTAGCCACGGAAAACACTGAAGCACATACTGTATATAGCTATAACATTTATTTACTTGTAGTTAACTGTATAAATGGTGTACCTTAGTGTCCATAAAATAGCTAAGTCATGTTTTAAATAATTCAATGCTAATGGTAACATTGAAGGAAAGCAATTGAGTGCGGTAAAGTAGTAATTACAGAAAAGTGGTTAATTGGTTACTTCGAGCTCACTTTGTCAACTCGAAAAAATACAAAGTTCCAATAAGTACAATGAATTCACCCAGTCCACCAACAGTTGTCCACGACCATGCTCAATCACAGGTATCCAGCAGCAGAAAAGGGTAAAGTACGGCTGACCGGGCCTATTAACGTCAGTTTCATGGGCTTGTGAGACAACGACGTTTGGCAACCATGCAAAATTTCCATGACTTGCTCTCGGTTCCGCTTTGCAATAAAAAATCTTTTGCCAATATTTAAGAATCATCTAAATTATGAACCCACCTGGCGTGGCTTTTGCTGATTGGATGCCTTCGCTTCTGTTCCTGGATCACCTTAATCAAGTGTAGACACGATTAACACATATCACGGTCTTCTTTTTCCAATTCTCGACAGGGGCGGCATGCCACCTCTTGTCTCGTCACTTTACCACGTTGGCGTGTAATGCTATCTACTTAGTGACGCTGGTCGTAGTGTATTATACCGATGGCACGAACGTAAACCCACCCCTTCAGTTGAACCAAAGCCTACTCCGTCTTTTACTTCAAGCTTGGAGATCCGGAACTGCAGCCTTAAATTTCACACCTGGTTCTGTTTCTATAGGACTTGGAGTCAAGCCCAAGGGCTGGAGACAATCGCAATAGCCTCCGACACCACGCCCTCACCGCAAATAAATATCTTACCTCAATTGCTTCCCGGGTTTGGGGGGGGGGGGGGGGGGGGGGGGGGGGGGGGGGACTTGAAACTTGCGAATGTTCAACGACGATAGCATTAAATAGCTCTGAAGCATAACGTGGCCTAAGAGACGTCCCCTGTGCGCGCTGTGTGGACTTAGCCGGAGGGTAGCCGATTTAACGGAAATGGTAAAGACGTCGGTTGAGTGGCTGTTGTTCGTTGTACAGCTTACTTGATGTTGAGCCGTGCGGAGAAACCGTTAGGTCGACAGTCTGGTCATTGCGAAGAGGCTGCAGGGTTGGGTATACCTTTTAGCTCCGGCCATCATAAATGAAGCACGCTCCAGTTTCAGAACTTTTATTCTCAGAAATCATTCTCAAACCAGGATGCGATGATGGCCAACGTATCATTCATTATAACTGCCGAGCCGGGTGGGAGCGACAGTATTACCGGCAGCCGATAGCATAAATGGGAACCCGTCTCCGCACTTACACCAGAAGTAACGCTTAACTATATATCTAAACACGCAGGCAGCAAAAAATCTTGTAAGTAATTGGTTACATGCTATATGAAAGACAAATTTCAATGGTATAGATTATCTCGACAAGTACCATCAACATGGCTGCAGTACCAGGACTTCCGCCCGCATACGCCGACTCTACCTATCAGACTGCTCATGAAGAGGTATACTCAACGCCGCTGACGGAAACGATTGAGCTTGTCCTGCCCCCGGCGTCTCGCCGGAAGACTTCTCTCAGGCTATCGAGAAAGCCATCGGGGTTCTAGGGAAAGACGCTGTTTTCACAGGCGACGATCTCAAGTACTATGTTGATCCATATGACATCCCGGAGGCAGGAAAACTAAGAAATATACCAAGTGCCGCTGTTTGGTGAGATAATCTGCCCTCGGATGGGAGTATATCAAAGTCCGTACCACCGAAGCTGATTATAAAAGCCCTTCATCGATCGAGGAGCTCCAAGCATTCTTGAAAGTGGCGAACGAATACAAGATTGCGGTGTGGACGTTCTCTCGGGGTAAGAATTTGGGGTATGTATGCTTGTAACTTAGTATTGATGATACGATTTCTCATCATATTTTATGTGCTGATGGGAAGATAGATATGGTGGGCCAGCACCACGTATTCCAGGTTGCATCGCGTTGGACCTTCACCGCATGAACAAGATCATAGAAGTCAATGAGAAGTTCGGATATATTGTGGTCGAACCCGGCGTCACATTCGGAGATCTCTACACCTTCTGCGCGGAGCAGAAATTGAAACTCTGGCCTAGTGTAGCTTCGCTCGGATGGGGTAGTGTCGTTGGTAACGTGGGTTCCCTACCTACCGCAGACGCAGCTCAAAATCATATTAACATGAGTAGACATTGGACAGAGGGATGGGCTTTATCCCGACCGCGGTGCATCACGAGAATATCGCAGGAATGGAAGTTGTGCTCGCGAATGGCGACGTTGTACGTACGGGCCAATACGCCATGACAACATCGCCGTCAGCACATCTTACCAAGCTCACTTTCGGCCCTACGATCGACGGTCTGTTCCTGCAGAGTAATTTAGGGATAGTAACGAAAATGGGGATCTACCTGACGCCACAGCCTCAATCTTATATGGCATGTTCCTTTGATATGCCTGAATTCGACGACGTCGCTACCATCGTCGATGTCTTCGGCGAGCTACGACGCAACGGCAGCCTCCCAGCCATGGTGTACGTTTTCCACATCAACGAGTGGGCCGCGCTTTTCGGGAAGCGATCAGAATGGTGGAAAGGCGAGGGGCCGATCCCAGAGTGGCGGACGAAGGAAATGCAACAAGAGCTAGACATCGGTAATTGGACCGTTAAATTTGGACTGTACGGCCCTACAGGCATCCTCGAGGCGCAATACGCCGAGGTCCTACGGGTAGTGACGGAAAAGGCGCCGACGGGAAGATTGCAGCGAACGCTATTTAGTGGGGAGGACGGAGGGCTTCTCGAGGCGACATCGGTTCCTCAACCTCACGGCGGAATAAGGGTGGGTGTCCCGAGCATGTGGAGTATACCGATGGTGAACTTCTACAACGTGCGGGAGGACTCCATCGGTGCCCATGGGGCGTACTCTCCCATCGTACCCCTTGAGGGGAAAGTCCTGTTGGATTGGGTCAAGGCCGCGAAGAAGGTCTATGAATCTCAGGGTTTCGACCTGCTGTGCGATTTCTTCATGCATGAGCGATGTGCAGTGTTCGTCTGCATGCTCTGTTTCGATAAGACGAGTGCAGAACAACGCATCGGTGTGGATAAGATCTTCAATCATCTGTTCAACGAAGGTGCAAGCAGGGGCTTTGCAAAGTACAGGGCGCATATTAACCACATGGGTATACCGATTCATCCCTGCTGATTGACAGCTTCGAATTTAACTGACAGCGCCAATAGACCACAATGCCGAGCTATTCGATTTCAACGATCATGCCTATCGGCGCTTCGTGGAGACATTGAAAGTGAGTGTGCTTTAAGTCGTCGCTTGGGATTCGAGTTCACCAACTAACATGGAGTAGGACTCCTTGGATCCCAACGGCATTTTATCTCCTGGAAAGATGGGAATCTGGCCGAAACGACTACGGGATACTGAAGCAAGGACCATATAAACAATTTGGCTATAGTCCCATCTAGCAAGATCGTAAGACAAAATCTATATAAACTGATGTAGAAATCATAAGTTTATTACCCGGCCTCATAGTGCCTTCGTAAAACATTCATCACGCGGGAAAAGCGGCACAAGAATTTTAAGTAACTTCATATACAAAGTAAGATGATACAATTACCCCGTAAACTGGTAAACTTACAACTTCGCCTTCCGACCTTGACTCTCCCTCCACTCCTTGAGCCACTTCTGCCCATCTTCTCTCCTCTTCTTAGTAGCATCCCGGAGACGCGGGATACCGACACCAGCTGGACTTGGAACATCCAACAAGGCAATAGACTCCTTATACATCTCCTCCTTCAGCCAACCATACGAGCCCTTAGTTCCCTTGACCAACAATCCCCGATCCTCAATCAACTTGAGCGCAGCATCCAATTCACCCACGGCATCAACAATGCCCGCCTCGAGTGCAGCCTTGGCATCAAAGCGCTTCGCCTCCAGCACAAGCGAGCGATACACGACCGGCGTAGTCTTGATGCGGACGATGCTCGAGAGAGGCGGGGGCAGCGGCGCGCCGAACTCGAGCTCATTCACACAGGCGAATCCGCGCCCGCTGCCGGTGAAGACCCTGTAGTCGTGGTGCATGGCCAGGAAGATGCCCCCGGCGAAGGCGTGACCGTTGATCAAGGCCACGGTCGGCATGGGGTACGTCAGGAGCCTGCGGAACAGCGGGTACAGGCTGTCCTCCCAGAAGTTGAGCGTCGACATGGCGAGGCCGAGGTCCAGCCCGTTGGAATAGAACTTCTTGATCCCGGACGTCGTGACCACGACGCCGGGCTCATGCCCGTACTCGATGATGTCGAGCGCGTTGATCAGCGCGCGGCAGAACGCGGGCGTGAGCCGGTTGTCGGCTGGTGAGGTGAAGGTGAGAAGGTAGACTTTAGGTGCCGGCGTCGTGCAGACGATGCTGCCACCTGGGTGGGACGGCAGCGCTGGGATAGGGACCGTGAATAACTCCGTAGACGCCATGGCGAGCAATAATGTGACAGTTATTTGGTTAATTGATATGTCAAGACAAGTTTGAGCCTCATTCAGTCAGTCAACCTGAAGAAGCCTTATAGATGGATAAGAGCTAGGCACAGAATGAATAGTATCAACTTTGGCAGTGAGGACATATACAAAGACTAACATCAGTAATCAGACCCCTGTCTTTGCTTCCAGCACCTCGGCTAACCCCACTTAAATTCCTCGGTGTGTGGCACCCACATACGGAGGTCTGGGCCAAAATCACCCATTATCCTTAGCATTGGATCACAGTGCTTAAAAATCAGCCCATTCTTACAAAAAGCCCCACACATACCATACGTGCCCTATTTCCCACCTAATTTATATAGGCAACTCGGCATACTTAATATAATATTTTTCTTTAAAAAAACTTATCTAAAAAAAGTATTATAGTTATAAAAAATATAGTATTTTAACTAAATCTCGTGTTTTATAGCTTATAAACTTATTATATATATTATATTACTTAAATTAATTAAATTATATAATAATACTATTAAATCTACTAAATTATAATAGCTATTATAATAGTTGCTACTTTTAACCTTATTAACCTTTTTAAATTTATTAATTTATAATAGTTATTATAATAACTACTACTTTAACTTTATTATTTATTAAAATAGCAAAATTTTTAATTAAAAAAATAGTAAAATTATATATAAACTTTTAAGCAGTAATAAAAATAATGTTTTTAAACAATTTAAACTACGTAATAATAAATAAACTATTTTAAAACTATTAAATATATTATAAACCTTTTAACGGTTTAATTTTAACGTTTAAAAACCTTTAATAGCTTAAAAACGCTTTGTTAAACCGTTAAACTATTTAAATATATTTAATATTAAAATCTAGCTTTTTTTTATATTTGTTTATTTTATTATTTTTTGTTGTTATAGGTTAGCTAGGCTGGTAAGCTTGTAACCTGGGTTATGGCTTTGGCCCTAAGCTGGAGCTACTATATAGCAGCTTTTTTATATACGTTAGCGCGTATAGATTTTTTTTTTTTTATTGTAGTTAATAAATAGTATTTTTTAGCTTTAAGGCTATAACTTTTTATATATTAATTGCGATTATTTTATTTTTGAACGGCGAATATGTAGTTTGTTAGCTATGTAGTAATAAGGATTAATAAATATATAAATAATAAAAAAGTTTTTTACGAGACTTTTTATAACAATTTAAAGCTTAGATAATATAATTTAAATTTTATTAAATAGTTTCCGATAAAAATTATAAGAGTAAATAATTACTATTAATTAAATAATATTAATATTTTTTAAATAAATTTAAATTATTTTTAATAACTAATAAGATTTAAACGTTAAGCTATATATTATAGCTGTAAAAAATAAATAAATATATTATAATATTATTTTTATTTTATATTTTAATATTTAACACTAATATTATTATTTTTTATAGCGGGGTAATTATAAATAAAAAACTTTGTAAAAATAGTTAATTTTTTTAATAAGTTAAAACGTAAACTTTTATTTTAGCTGGATAAGTTTATAAATATTTGTACGAAATTTTTTATATAAAAAATAGCTATAAAATAAAAATTTAACTAAAATATTAAGTTTATAAAAAACGATTATAATAAGTTTTATTAAATTAATAAATAGCTCGAAAGTATTATTAAAACTATAGCTGCGCTATTTTTTATTATTAGCGGGCATTTTTAAACTTATAACTTTATAAAGTTTATATAGTTTTTTTTAATTATTATTTTAATATTAATTATTTATAAAAAGCTATTTTAAAACTATTTTTATTTATATAAAATAAAAAATTATTCGTTAAATTTTTTTTAAAATAAAAACATATATTTATAAATATAAATAGTACGTTATAAACTAATAAAACTAAGCTAGTTATATTAAAAAAACGCTAAACGAATAGCTTATTTTTATTTTAATTTTTTAAAATAACTTTTTTAAAAATTATAATAAATAGGTTAATAAAGTTATAATTATAACTAGCTGCTTTAAAAGTTAAAGCTATTACGTTAAAACTAATATAAAAAATAGTAAAAAAAGAGTAATAACTATTATTTATTTATTAATTTTTATTTTTATTATAAACGTTAGAAATAATATAATTATAATAAAGTTAGAGCTATTAATATTATTTTAGCTTATTATAAGTTTTAAGCCCGCTAAATATTAAATATTAAGCTAAATAAATAAAGAGCTAATAGATAATACTTTAAATATAAAAAACGGGCTATTTTATTAATAAATACTTTTTTACGTTAATATAACATAATAATAAAATAAAAACTATAAATATAGTAATAAATATTAAAAACTTATTAGTAAATTTTAAAAAATTAAAAAACGAATAATTTTTGCTTTTAATTGTAGATAAGAATATATAAAAAATTTAATTTTTATAAACTTAAAAACTAAACTAAAGCAATATATAAATAATATATTTTTTATTATAAATTTTATTTATAATAAAATATTAATTATTAAAATATTAATAAATTAAAATTATAAATATATAGCTATTATAAATAGTTTATTAGCCCGGCGTTTATATTTATATATTAATATTATATTAAAAAAACTACAAAAATAATAATAAAGCAAAAAATTATTAATAAAATAATTTATATAAAAACTAATATAAATAGTTTTTAATAATAAATATTAGCGTATATAGTAAACTATTTATAATATAATTTAATTTTAAAAAAACTATAAATAAAGAAATTAAAAATAATATATATAGTTTATAAGTATATAATTAATATAAAAAAGCCGGCTATTTTAAAATATAAAAGTTAGGTTATATATTAAAAATTTAATAGCTATAATAAATATAAAAAGTTAAATAGTTTAGTATAATAATTTTTAAAATAAAAATTAAAAAGTTAAAACATTTTAAAGTAATAAATATATTAATATTTATAATTATATTAGTAAATATTATAAAAACGTTTGCGCTAAAAAATATAACGAAAATAAAAATATAATTATTAAAAAAGCTTAAACTTTAAATAAAACTATTCGATAAAAAAAAAAAAAAATTATTTTTATATTATAAAAAAATAAATTATAAAATTTTTATCGCGTAAAAATAATAAAAAGTAAGAACTTTTAATTTTATAAAAGCTTTATATATATATCGAAAAATAAGCTATTAATATTACGAAAAATATTTATAAAGCTGCTTAATAAAAGCTATATTTATATTAATAGTTTATTAATAAAAGCTTTAATATTATTTATAAAAAAACTAAAAAAAAAGTTATATTTTATATTAATTATTAAACGTTTAACGTTATAATATAAACAAATAAATATTTTTTTTTACTAATTTTAAAAATATTAGTAAATTTATCGAAAATATATTAGTTTATTAAGCTAAATATAAAAGCTATTTTTTATAAGTTTTATATTAAAAAAAAAATAAATAAAAAATAGCGTTTTATATTTAGTTCGGACTTTTTAAATAGTTAATTATTTTTTTAAACTATTAAAAGCTTTAGTTATATTTTAACGCTATATAAATTTAATTTTACGCTAATATTTGGATATATTTATATTTACATATATAAATAATTTTAATATAGTTTAATAAATTAAAAAAAATTATATAAAAAAAATAAAATAATATTAAACGTTTTAAAAGCTATAAAATTATATTTTAATATTAATAAATATAAATTTAAAATAATAAAAACTAAATATTTTAGATTTATTATTAAAGCGGGCGTTAAAATATATATAAACTTTAAAAAATAAAAATTATTTAAAAATAAAAACTTTTAAATTATTTAAAAATATAAAAAGTTTTTTAAAATTTATAAACTTTTATTAGTAGTTTATTTTTAATATTTAAATATTATTATATTATTTATTTTATTATAAAAAAAGGTTTTTTTTTTATTAAAAAAAATAAAAAAATAATTTTTAAAAAGCTTAAAAGCTTTTTTATATTAAAGCTAATTTTTATTTAATTTAATTTAAATAAATTTATAGTTATAAAAATTAATTGTTTAAAAATAGTTTATAAAAATTATTTATTTTAATATAATAAGCAAAGATTTTTTTGCTTAATAGTTTATTTTTCCCGAAAGCTTTTTATTTATAAAATTAATTATAAAATATATAATAAAAAACTATTAATAATAATAAATTGTTAAAATATAAAATATTAAATTTTAAAGCTTAAAAAAAACGTTTTTAATTTTATTAAACTATAAAAACCTAAAATATTTTATAACGATTAAAAAATTTTTCGAATAATAAGTTTAATAAGCTAAATTTTTTATAAATTTTAAGTTTATATTATTTTATAAAACCGGAATAAATAATAAGCAATTAAACGCTTTTTTTAAATAAAAATAAAATTTATTTTTTAAAATTAATAAACGATTTTTTAGCCAAAAATTCTAATTTTTAAAAAAAAAATAAATAAAAAAAAAACTAAAAACTAATATTTATATAATAGCTATAAAACTAACAAATAAAAAAATTTTTATAAAACAAAACATTTTTATAAATAAAAATTTATAATAAAAATAAAATATAGTTATAAAATAATGCTTAAGCTATTAATTAGCTATAAAAGCTATAAAAAATAACAAAAAAAGTTTTTTATAAACTTTAAAATCGAAAAAAAACTTTTTAATATATTAATATTTAAATATAAAATTAAAACTAATAATTTATTTAAATATTAAAGCTAAATATAAATATTAAAATAAAAGCTATTTTAAACCGGTTTAATTTAAAACTATTATAATTTTATACTAGTTAGTTATTTAAAACGTAATAATATTTTAGTTATTTTATTAAAAAGCTATTTTTAGCTAAAAATATATTAAATAGTACGCCGCTTTATTAATAATTACGATATATATAATAAGAAAAACGTTTAAATATAAAAAATAAAACTTTTTAAGCTTTTATTAATACTAAAACAGTTTTAAACAAACTATTAATAGATTTTATAATAATTTACTAATAAAATAAAAAACGATTTATTTTTATAATAATTATTATAAATAAATTAAATAAAATAGTTATAATAAAAGTAATAAATTTAATAAACGTAAAAATATATACTAAATAGTTTATTAATTATTTTTAGCGTTTTTATAAATTTTTTAAAAATATTATAAATAATCGAAAATTAAACTAAATAAAAAGTTTTTAGCGATAATTATATAAATTAATTAGTATTAAATAAAAATTAAGCATAATTTATTATTTAAAAACTAACAGAATAATAAAACAAGCGAACTAAAAAGTGCTAGTTTATTTTTACGTTTTTATAGCTTATATATAATTTAATTAAAAAAATTTGTTTTTAAAAATAATATTTATAATTAATAATAAAAATTTATTAATTATAAGGCTAAGCTTTTTTTTTATATAATATAAATATTATATTAAACTTATAAAGCAAATAGAATATTTATTTATATTTATTTATAAACCGAAAGCTTTAGTAAAATTTTTATTTAAAAGTTATAAAATATTTAATAGTTTATTTAAATAATAATAATAATAATATAATAAAAAATAAAAAAAATAGCTAATATTAAATAATTTTTTATTAAACGTTACAAAATAAATAACTAAGTATAGCTAAATTTAAAAAATATTATTATAAACTAACTTTTTTAAAAATTAGTTTAATTATACTTTAAATATAAAATTATTAAATTATTAATTTATACGTAATAAAGCTCGATATTTTTAAAAAAATATATTTTTATTTTTATATTAATTTATTATAATAAACTATTATTAATTTTTATTTTCGTAATTAAACCTAAATGTTTAATTTTTAGTAATAATATTTAAATAAAACAAATATTAAATAAAAAGTATATTTTAAATAAAAAATAAGCGCAAAAAAAAAAAAGCTTAGTTTATTAATAAATTTTAATAAAATAAAAAGTTATTAATAGCTTATATAAGAGCCGATTTATAATTTCGAAAAAATAAAAGCGTTAAAACTATTTAAATATTATTATAGGGCTATAAATAAATATACCGGGCTAGTAGTAAAAAAAAAAAAAACTTGCGCTACTAAATAATAAAGCAAAAATATTTTTTAAATATTTTTAAAAAATATTTAAAAAATAACTAAAAAATAATTAAATAATAATTTATTAGCTAGGTATTATATAACTAATTATATAAATATATATTTATTTTTTTTTTTTTTTATTTATTTTTATTTATTTTTTATTTTAGTTAATATTAAATTAGTTTATTTTATTTAAAAGCAAAAAAAAAACAAGTAGTTTATAAGGAAAAGCGGCCGTATTAGCTAAAGTTTAAACTATAAAAAATTTAAACTATTTTACTAAAAAATAAATAAAAAACTATTAATAAACTTACGTAAAATAAAAATAAAGCTATTAATTAATTTTATATTAATATTTTATTTATAGCGCTATTATTATTAATAGGAGCGCTATAGCTAATATTATAACTATATAGTTTAAAAGCATTTTTTATATTGTTTTTTTGCTAAACGGAAGTTTTAACTAAAAAGCAAGCTTAAAAGTAGTTTATTTAAAAAGGACTTAATACTTTTAAATAAAAATAAATATATTTTATAGCGTATATTTAATAAACGAAAATATTATTATAGTTTATAAATGCTTGTTTATTTTTTAGCTTATAGCAAGCTATTTATTTATAAATATTAAGCTACTATTTTTACGGAGATAATAAATATAAAACTAAGAGTTTTTTTTTAGCGCTTAAGCTATTTATTAATAAAAAAAAGCAGCTTTAAAGCTATAAAAACTTATAATTTATATAATAAATACGCTAGTAGCTTTTAGGTTATAATAATATTTAAACAAAAATTAATAAATATTAAACCGATATAACGTATTAATATTTATTTATATTTTTATTATTATATATGTAGCGTTATATAATTTATTAAAAGTTTTAATTATATCGGTAGTATAGAATAGCTATAGAACTATTTATTAGTAGTAAAAAGCAAAAATAAGCACGAAATATTTATAATATATATATATTTTGACTTTTTACTTGGGCTAGCGTAAGCAGTATGGGGCGGCAATATATTATTAAGTAGGGCCCGACGGCAGAAAATTATTTTTACGCCCTATTAGTTATACTTACGCTTATAAGCAGGTAAAGAGGGGGTAATATTATAGGTTAGCTAGGCTGGTAAGCTTATAACCTAGGTTATGGCTTTGGCCCGAGCCGGAGCTATTATATAGCAGCTTTTCTGTATACGCTAGCGTGCACAAATTTCTTTTTTTTATCGCAGTTAATAAACAGTATTTCCTAGCTTTAAGGCTATAACCCTTTATATTGTTAAATATTTTTTTATTACCGATTTTTTATTTTATAAAAAACTATTTAATATATTAATAGCTTTATATTATATTTTAACGCTATTTTTTTACTTTTATATTTATTTAGCTTTTAAAGCTTTATTAAGCTTATCGAATTTTAACGCGTATAATAGCTAAGTTTTTTTATATAGCGATTTTTACCCGCTAAATAAATTATTTACTATATATTATATATTTTCGATTAAATATTATACTTTTTAGCTTAATAAATTTTTATTTTTTATTTATATTTTTTATTTTTTTATTTTTTTAGTTTTAATAACGTTTAAGTTTATTTTATTAAAACTATATTTTTTAATCGTAAAAAAGTTTATTTTTTATTTATATTTTTTTTATTTTTTTATTTTTTTAGTTTAATAACGTTTAAGTTTATTTTTATTATAAACTATATTTTTTAATCGTAAAAAAGTTTAAAAAGTTAAACAATTATAATAAAATTGTTAAACCTGTTTTTTTTTTGCGCTAATACTATTTTAAGCTATAATTCGGCGCGTTATTTTTTTAAGCAATAAAAATAGCTCTTAGGTATTTTTTGCTAAATTTTTAATAAAAAATAAATTTAAACTTTAGAACTTTTTATAATATTATATCTAGTTAATTTTATTTATTTTTAAAATATATATTTAAACGCCCGTTTTATTGTTAAAACTTTAAATAAACTTATAGCTTTTATAATTAGTTAAACTTAACTTTTTTATTTTTATTTCTAACTTTTATTTAGCTTTAATAGCTAGTTTTATTTTTTATTATAATTATTTATTATTTTTTAATATTTTTTTTTATTATTATAGTTTATACCGGCTAAATATATAAAAATTTTTTTTATACTAATAAAAATAGCTTTAAAATATAAAAATTTTAAAGCTTTTAAACTATTTTTATATTATTTTATTAATAAAAATTTCGTAGTTACGCTTTTAAACCTTATTATTATTTTAAAATACGTTAAAAACTATAAAATCTTATTATTTTATACGATTAGTTTTTATTAATTTAAGTTTAGTTTTAATTATTAAACATTATTTTAAACGTTTAATTAAATTTTATTTTTTTAAACTAAATTTAATAATATATTTAACTTTTTTAAACTTTTTAGCATTTAATAACTTTATTATTATATGCTTAAAAATATATTAATTTTTTAAGTTTTTTTGTTAAATTTATTTATTAACTATTCGGTAAAAAATTTATAAAACCTTTTATTAACGGTTAAAATTTTAACGATTTTACGTTTTTACGCTTTATTTAATATTAATTTTTAACTTTTATTAGCTTTAATATTAATATATTAATAAAAATAAAACTATTTTTAAGCTTATAATTATATTTTTAGTAGTTATTAATAAATAATTAAAACTACTAGCTATATATCTTGTTTTTTCGATTATATTTTATATAAGTAGCCTTTAAAATATAAAATTAAAGCTTAAAGCTATTTATTAAAGTCGAATTTTTTTACTATATTAAATTTTAGTAGTATTTATTTAATATAATAGTATATTTATAAAAAAAATAAAAAAAAACAATAAATATTAAATCCTTAACTATTTTTAAATAGCTAGTTAAGTATTAATTAATAGTCTAGGTTTAGTGCCTAAACTATGTTTCGGCTGTTAAATTCATACGTTATTCTAATGCTAAGGATAATAGGTGATTTTGGCCCAGACCTCCGTACAACCAACACATTTCCTCTTTAAATCATCTTGCGAGCATATTTCAAACTTCTATTAATTCTCATAGGTATTGATGTTATAAGCTCCGAGTGTGTACTTTTATGTTGCATAAAACACACTTGATGCCATGGAGAAATTATAGGTGCCAGTCTCGGTTATCTGCTAAGACTGGATCACATGTTTAAATATACGTCTTCGTCTAGGATATACTTCTTTGGGATGGTGGCTAAACTAATCTCTACTAGTCTAGCCTACTTTGGCATACTATTTGAACACACCTTAATGATAGCCATCCGCCTCCAAACGTCCCTTTTCTTTGCTCTTGGAATGCTATTTCAAGAAGGCTCATCGATGCATCACAACCCGTGTCTAGGCAGAATGCTCAGCATCGTCCTGGGTTGCCAGTAATACGACAATGACTGAGCATGAATTAGTTTTATCAGACTTGAGTCAGGCCTTTGTGTTCATAAGCTGAATCCTTGTACTACCCAGTAGTTTCCGCCTTAAATTTTATATCACAATCATTAATACAGCGTGCCTAATAGCTTACGTCTCTGATCAAGCTATTCTCATTACCCATAAGTGATGACTTGGGAATCGTATACGCACTCGCTTCATTTGAAGCAGAGAAATTCCGCCATACTTGAACGACGATGAGCATTCTTTCTCTTGAGCTGGTCGCAAGCCGCACGGTCGTGGAACACGGCTCGCGCCCCTCTTCGACGGCGCCCATGATGCCCTGGCCCGTCTTGGCCGAACATTCGACATATCTAACAGCACCGATCTCGGTGGCTATCATAACGCCCTATATGCGTGTTAGGATCGGTTACTATATGTCGATAAGACGGTGTAGAGTGGACACGAACTTCCGTAGCGGTGATCTTAGTCTTGAGATGCGGATAAAGCGGCGCCCAGAGGCTGGCTCCGACGCGTTGGTCTGTCTTCGTGCCAACGAGGATGAGGGAGCACCGCGGGTATACCGGCGAATCTGCGTGATCCACTGCATCCATCGTCAGCAAACAGTTCCTAACCGCGGGAGACATGAACTAACCTGAGTGCGGGCGTTGTTGAAGGACTTTTCGCTGTCGACGCTGAAGCAGAGGAACACCGCGTCCCAAGCCAAATAACTGAGGCATCCAAGCTGCTCCAACTCAACGTTGCCGGCGGTGTCCCAGAGCTCGATATCGATAATTTGCTCATCGACTGCGATGCTCTTGTTGAAGAGCTCGTATTTCGTCGGTTTATAAGTCTGGGCAGGGCCTTTGATTAGCTGACCAGAGCCTACCAGCTTGGATACGGTACACGGAGCAGATACCTCACTAAAAGTATCTCGATAGATACGTCTACGTATAACGATCTAATCAGCGCCAATAGCCCAGACGACAAACGAGGACAGGTTCACATGATAAGGTGGCTTACAGAAGAATACTGGACTTTCCACACCTGGCATCGCCGACGAAAACGAATCGCATCTTCGGGCGATCGATGAGGGTATAGAGTGCGGTCCCCGCTGGTGCGGTTGGCTCCGGACATGGAGTCCCGCTACGAGGTATGAATAAGTCAGGTTTGTTAGAGGCCTTTCGTTGTCGGTCCCGCCCGACTACACGCCTGCAGCCCTCGGAAACCCTATTAGACACTCGACGCACGAGGCCGCGACCAGAATCCAAGAGCTTGCTGCTGCGCGACTCCGAGATTAGTCGGCTTTCCGCTGCAGAACTTAGCCTCGCTCGCTTGCGGCGGTGGGAGTCGAAGTCGTGGCTCTCGTCGACATCATCGTGGTCCTAGAGCCACCAAGTTAGTATCAAATCATTGGGAACACCCGCCGGATCAGGGATGAAGTTGGGTCCGATCATCGGCAATGTAGGTACATACAAGACCATGCTTGACCGTCTGGTATCTCGCTGGCTCAAAGACTTGGTCGTGTTTCACAGGTGAAGGTAAACCTTGTATCCACTGCAGGATTGGCGCATTTTCCGGCTTCCAGAAACCCGAGACGGAAAAGCTGAAGCTTGATGAGACGGGCACCTGGTATTCCGATGGAGTGAGTAACGAGCTGAGGTCAGAGTTCGACGGTGTAACAAATGGGTCGGGTTCCATTATTGACAAACAGTGCGCGGGTGACAAAATTAAAATGAGCAAAAATGTTGATAGTAAAGCGAGGTCTGAAGGAAGGAAACATGCACGTGTTGGACGGAGAAGATATGGTGGGTTGTTGTAGACGCGGTTCTGCCTTGGGCGCCTTTTCGTGACGAGGGATAGTTGCTAAGGAGACAGGTTGGTTCCTTCAATTTGCGACCCAAGAGACATAGTTATTCCCACGTTTATTCCTTCTTGAAAACGCGAATAACGGTTTCCTAGGAACCTAGTAGAGGTCACTGAAAGCAATCAATCTAGGGGGCAAACAATAGCGTTCTATATGCTCCGCTAAAGAATATTAACTGAAAGAAATTACAACGTGTACATGGATCAATTCTTATTCATGCCATTTTAATAGCCCGCGATATACACATATGAAAATCAATACATTGCGCTGTTCCTTCACATACCGTGGACTTGACCGCAACGAAGTGTAAAGTTAGTAATGTCATCATGTTGGCGCTTGCCGCTAAACTTAGAATTCTTCATGTTATAAATGATAAGAAATCTAAAGAACTCAAATCTTGAGCGAAAACACATTGATTATGAGAATAGTTGACGCTACTTAATCGGTATGCTATCATTTTGCCAAGAGGCGGCTTGAGGCTGTCGTCTGCCAAACTATGATCCTCATCACATAGGTAACAAGAGGTGCTCATATTTCCGCGTATACAAATGCGAGACGCTGTATTTCTACAATGAAAGCCTTACGGCCCATCCCATCGCTAGCTTTAACGTATCACTAGTAATCTGAAGCCCATACGAAGGCATAATCTCGGGACTAAGTATCATGGCTGCACACCATCGTGCACGTAGGAATGGCCAATAATATTATCATTTCATCTCATGTCACAATTACTACAGCACGAAGTCGGTCCCTTTCCTCGGAAGTCTATTATCGGTGCATTGCGGATGTAGGCCCACAGCCCGGGTAGCGGCCGATGTGTATACCTTAGTGTCGGTGGGATGCGGAGCGACGAGCAAGAGTGGGGGGAATTGCGGCTTCTCAGGTACCTGACTAGCAGGATCGCGACCACTTCTCAGTACTACCTACCTAAATACCTAATGCCCTGTATGGAATCATATTCCGCGGAGAGAATATATCTGTATTAGCAAGCACGAGGTGTAACGGTAGGAACCTCTTGGAAATATCCTTCCGCCTTTATTATTAAACCGGTGTAATCTTAGAAATGTGACCGGGACTACCTTGCCCCTCATCATGACAACATCTTTGATTTCTAATCATTCAACGTGCACCTGAGGACCTACCCCTCCCCGTTCCCGTTTTGCCAGCCATTCATATATATAAGACCCCGATCGCGAAAGATTCGGAATCTTCAATTCATGACAGCATCAGAAAGAGTTCATCAAATCGCAACCCATATCTCATCCAAGATGGCTACCCCCACCGATATCCACCTCTATACCGCGCAGACGCCCAACGGCATCAAGATCACCATCTTGCTGGAGGAGCTCGGCTGCAGTATAAGGTCTGGCCTCCATGTAATGTTTTGCTGAATATGACACTGACTCTGTGAAGACGACCACAATCGAGTTTAGCAAGAACACACAGAAGGTACCGTGAACTAGTTGCGTCAAGTTGGTGAGCGCACACTAATTCTCGAAAAAAAAACAGGCTCCGTGGTTCTTAGAAATCAATCCCAATGGACGTATTCCTGCCATGACGGACAAGCGCGACGGCAAGGAGATCCGCAGTGAGTAATATTATGAATGAATCCCTTCCCAATTGGACACTATGGCCTATATCAAGAGCATCGATATCCTATTCCGGCTATGTCCGTGTGTCACGGCTGTACATCGTCCCAAAAACCTTGATACGTCATGTCTAGTTGTAAGCTGACTAATCCCAATGTCAAAGTCTTTGAAAGCGGCGCCATGTTGCAGTACATCGTCGACCAGTACGACAAGGACCACAAGCTCTCCTACCCCTTCGGGACGCCGGAGTACTATGAGACGAACAGCTGGGTGAGCCATGCACAGTATGATAGACTAATAAGACGAAGCTCACACACATGAGTAGCTCTTCTGGCAGATGGGTGGTCTCGGGCCCATGCAGGGTCAACTAAACCACTTCAACCGTATGTTTGATGCCCAATCTGTCTGGAGCTTGATCGTCTCATGCTCACTCTCAATGTGATAGGCTACGCCCCTGAGAAGATTCAGTACGGCATCGACCGCTACAAGTCGGAGACGCGCCGTCTGTTCCGGACGCTGGACGAATCGTTGAAGAAGTCGACATCGGGTTACCTCGTCGGCGACCGGTGCACGATCGCCGATATCGCGGCCTGGCCTTGGGTTGCCATGGGTAGTACGTGGTTCATCTCCTGACATCTAAGTATGTAGATCGAAACTAACAGCTTTACAGGAGGGTCTGGCGTCGACCCTAAAGAATACCCTGCCCTGGAGGAGTGGGTTCAAAGAATGCTGAAGCGGCCGGGTGTTGAGAAGGGCCGACATATCCCTTCGACCCATGGCTACGAGACTACACAGAGCATGACCGAGGAAGACTTTGAGAAGAAAGCTGCTGAGAACCGTGGATGGATCTTGAAGAGCCAGAAGGAGGAGTTGGAGAAGAAATAAGGCGGGCTGAGCAGCGCGTTGTTTAGGGCTCCTTGCATTGCTATGTCAGGTGTAGTGGATAGCTAAGTTATTGAAAATGAAATAAAAAGGCTGCATAAAATATATTCAAAGTGCTTTGTGAGCTGCGCTTTGTTGATAGTAAGCCGTGAGGAGGCAGATAGATGCTATCTATTATACCCACCAAAGTCTCTATGTAATCCCGACACGATAATTTCCTCCTCTGTGTTCGACTGAGCTTTTCGTTTTAATAGTAGGCAATGGATTTGTTGATGCGCGCATAGCCTTATGAGTCTTGTCAGCTATCTATTGTCTAGTTACCTGTTGTTTCTTTGTCTACCTAAGGTACCTATGCAAGCTTATGTATAGGTGGGAGTATTATATCGCAACAATCGACAGATTCCTGGCAGTCCAGGCTGCAATCACTAGGCACTTGAGTAGGCAGTTGCGATTCTCTATTGTCGCTTCCTGTAATATCTCTGGTTTTCGTCAAAGCTCGATATATATATCGAAGAAAGTACAAATGTACCTTAATGTATATACCTACCTACTTACTTCTAGGTATGAGTTTATTCGGTACCCCTACCAAGCATCTACATCCGCAACGAATTAGAAGGAGCAAGTCGCAAACCGCCTACTTGATTACCTAGGTAGGTTTATAAATCACTCCGAATTATTCTGCATGTTATGTTGTGTTTGGTATGCGAGTGTATTGGCCACACTATCTGGGTGATATACCTAGGTGTGATCTGAGTCGTGATGCAAAGACATGTGTGTGAAACCTATCAATCCCTGACCTTCGAAGTCATGTAACTTCCTCACGTTAATGAACCGTCATCTTAACCCCAAATTTTGTTATCATCTGTGACTCGAAGTGCAAGGCAATGGGTAGCAAGTTATGTTGTTTGGTATGTACCCGGGTACGTAGGTCCCTAGTATCGAACGCATACTCTCTCGTATGAAGGTGAATTTATCCTCTCGGGCCACTTAAAATTCATCCTTCTTCACATCGATGGTACTCTTGTCATCTTCATCGATGTCATCGGTAGCCTCCGGATCATGCTTGGGCTGCTTAGACTTAGTCACCTGGGAGCCCTTGCGACCCTTGGAGCCATTAGGACCTTTGGTGACCTTGGTATCCGCATTGTTGGGTCTCAGTACCTGTGGGACAGCGCCATAGATACCATGTTTGGTACGGATTTGGCGACATCTGGTCTGGATCAAGAAAGGAAAGACACATTAATGAGCTTGTTGCTAAGAGGAAAGATGGAGTCGTAGGCGGGGACATACCTTTGCGACCTCGCCACTCTTGAAGTTCATCTCCGAGCGAATTTGTCCCAGTCGACTTCCAGATTCTTTGGGAGGTACTTCATAAGATGCATGAAGAATTTGGATTCTTGAGCATTCAGATTGAGCTCGCCCTCGGCGGCGTTGGCAGCAGAGCCCTGGTTGTTAGACATTGTCGATGGTTTGTGTTGATTCGTTGGACGATAGATTCGCTAAGGATGAAAGAGTGACTTAGTGATACTAATTGGTAAGGTAGATAGATGGGGGAACAGATATATAGTTGGGTTGTTCTGTGTATGGTGTAAGATGAGGAAGTCGGGGTGGGCCAGGAAGCGTGGGACATGTGTAGAGAGGTAAGAGGCAAAGAGGACAAACCTTAACTTCCACGAAATGATGTGAACGTATCAGAGTAGGATCCAGATGTATCTAGGTGCGCATAAGATGTAATGGCTTCGGAGGAGGAATGGGTAGTAGAGGTGTGCTAGTAGGTGGAACAAGGGTGAGGTGGAAGGCGAACTAGACACTTGAGTTTGGAAAGGGAAAAATGAAGAAGATGCGGAGCTCAGAGAGAATGTATATGCTTACCTTGTTGCGCAGTTGCAATTGCCGAGACTAAGTAGATAGTTCAAGTGGTGGTGCAGGCTGTAGAAGGTTAGGCGATGTTGAAGTGGTGAAGGAGACGCGGTCTGCAACGAGTCCAAGTTGGAAGTGAGTGTTGATGTAGAGTGGAAGTGAAGTTGTGGAGAGTAGATGTGCGGTGAGAGAGGGGGTGGTTGAAGAGAGGCTGGAATAAGGGAGGGTTTTATTGTAGAGCGGGAATAACCAGGTTGACCAGAAATGAATTGATTCAAGTAACCAGAGGAAAGTAACAGGAAGGAAGGAGCAATAGTTTTTATAAGTGGAAGTTAGGTACTTACTTGCGTTCGTGAGGTTACGATGGTATTTGTGATACTGGTACTCGAACTAGACGTAGAGGGCACGGGTAGTGAAGGCACTTTAAGGACAATTGCTAAGAAGACAATGTATGAAAAGGAAGATGAGTGGACGGGATACAAGATGTGCTTAAATATCTGCGTGCGTGGGTAAGTCGTGCGTGCACATGGTTGCCGGGTTACGAAGGCGGTATTCCAGAAACGCCATCCCAGGGTTAACCTACAAAGCACTTATTAACGAACCGGTCTCATGTGCAACTGAAGTTCTGGGCCAACGCACATTCAGTACAGTATAGCGGATATATTTTCGTATAATACAATAGTACAGTATCTATATACAGAGGTGCGTGCTATGGTGATGTAATTGCTCTACTTGAATTCTTCCAAACCTTTTCGGCTCTTGTGACCAAGTCTTTGGCTTTCGTTAAGCTATTCTGTACATCAGTAGCATCCTGTTCTGCTCCCGTCTATTTATCTGAGTCAAAGCTGATGCCATGGTTTCCTCAACACCTTTGACTGCTTTCCTACCTTCTTCTTTACTTCGCCTTCCCAAAAGTCTCGAGCCATCTCCCACTTCCTTTGCATTCGCCTCATACTCCAGACAATTCCAAGGGCAGCACAGCACCAGCTTCATATAATGTGGTTGTGAAGTGCTGATATATGCTAGGGCACCGAGGGTAGTCATTAGCCCGGACGTGCTGAGAGTTTGAAGGACGAGTTTCTGAGCCAGCGCCTGTAGAGCTGGTACTGTTTCGGTTTGTAAGTAACTTCGGGTATAGGGAATATTCATTGGCCAGTTGAATTCCTGTCTCGCTGGCTTAGTGAAATCTGAACTTGCAACCGGGCTGCTGGGTTGGCTCCCAATGATGGGGTTTTGATTGGTATAAGGTAAGGTCTGAGGGGTTTTGAACAGACCAAAACCCGCTTCCCTCATTCGCCCAGCGAGAAAGATGGAACTCCTTTCCGCCTCGGGAAGAAATCTCTGAGTGAGAATGTCACTGGTGAGCATGCCCACATCATCCACGCCAGAACAACTTCCACCAGCCTAGCTTTCGCCACCTCCTGCCAGAGAATGCGACGTCGAGTTGCTCTTGTAGTTCTGAGTGTGCGCTCTCAGCCCACTCGGCTATACCACTTTCGACTGGCCTTAGATTTATGCGGTTGTTGATAGAAGACCCTGATAATCCAAGTCTGGCCTCCTCTGCTCGAATCGAAGCTGATGTATTCCTCAAGATTGATGCAATCAGTTCTCGAACTGGTGGTTTCGTGACGTTTTCAGGCGTCGTGAGAATATCTGCTTTCAACCAATCCACCAGTTTGGGATATTGCTTTGAAACCAGAGGTGTTCATATTCGATAGCATTGCCAACATCCTTACGAACTAGACTCAAACCGATTCTGGCTATGCTGGTATCAATAGGAGTAAAAGGTAACGCAATTGCTTCCTTGGGCTTGTATTCCGGAATATTGACAGCATACTTGAGCACGCTAGAGTCTTCTACAGTGGGCATCGACAGTACAGAGGCTGCGCCACGAATACCATCAGTACAACTAATGCCTTATGGACAGGCGTTGTTAGGGTATATCGGCCGGTGTTCGATGTTGGAATATCTACAGTCGGACTAGTACTGTATCTTCAAACTCGTCTAGTGTGCTCTTGTCCAACGCGGGTAGGAAAGGATTCGTATCTGCGATCAATATTTCAAGATTGTGTCCATCTAGAGTGGCGGACGAAATATTGATCTCTCGCAATAGATTCCCCTTAGTGAGTGAGATGGCGGGCTCCGATCTACGAGCCTCAGCACCAATGCGGATTATCATAGGTTCGGCCAAATCATGTTGCTCGACTTCATCTTCCCAAGTTTCGCGGTCTTTCAGAGGATCTGCCAACAAGAGTCTGAGGACTTCTTTGGCTGTGTCGGCCGGCGCAGACTCGTCGGTCAGACCGAATATCGCGACACGTATCGACTCGTCTCCAGGCTTCTGGTAGCCACCGAGTGCGAGCTGCAAGCGGGAGAGATTCACATAGTTCGTGGCGTGCTTTTCCAAGTTCAGAAGGATTCGATCGAGTTCCTTGCGGGGTCTATCTTCCAAGCTTTGGGTCGATAGGCGTTGTCGCAATAGTTGTCTCGAATCGTCGAGCGTGGGCAAGCGGCGCACTCTTCTTTGGGTGCCGCGCAACTTTGGTCCGGCCAAAGTCGGGCGAGAGCGAACAAAAGAAACAGGACGACTGTCTCTTGGGATGTGTGTATCCTTTCGATACGGCGGTATGGCGTCCATATGGCCTCAATTGGGCAGGTAGCCTGGGAGGCATGGTACCTATGTCCTATCTCGCAACCTGGCGACCATCGGAAGTTGGAGCAAAAGCTGAATCTCTAAAGCTCCAAAAATGGTGGAATTTGAGGCTTCGTCTCGGCACAGTGGTACGTACCGACGTTGTATCCACTGCGTCAACCCGCAGGCCTTAAGCTTTAATTAAGCCTTAGGCGGGTAAAATCCGGGTCGCTGCTGTATCAACTGCAAGTATTTGTACTCTCCATGGATCTTAATTGAGATTACATCATACCGGACATGTACCCAGGTTGTCATATGCCAATTACATAAGCGGTCCAGATATCCATTACTGAACCTACCTAGCTATTCGCGGGCCTGGCGGACGACATACAGAAAGTATCAGGATTGAAGAGATGTCTGCCTTATCATGGTTCATGTAGACACCACTTCGTAAGGTTTATCCATCAACACAACTAGAAAAAAATATTAACCCCATCACACATCCCTTTGTTACGTGTCATCATTGATTACCTAGTCTCTTCCCGTCGCATACCGATATAGCTCGACTGCCTGCCTACCTAGGTAATCATACAGAACATCCCCTCCCACACCATACTCTCAACCCATCACTATCGCCATCACCATGGCGCAGACGACAGCCCATCGTCGGCTTCTTGGGGAATACAAGGCGCTCTCGACCAACCCTCCCGAGGGCATCACCGCTGGCCCCGTCAGTGAAGATGACATGTTCGTGTGGGAAGCCCTTATCCAAGGCCCCGAAGGCACCCCTTTCGAGGGCGGCATCTTCCCCGCCGAGCTCAAGTTCCCGAGGGATTACCCCCTAGCACCACCAAAGATGACCTTTCTGGGGGAGATCTTTCACCCAAACGGTCCGTCCATCCCCGTAGGCTCAGGCGCGGACCATCAGCTGACAACCATCTTGGTGTTGTAGTCTACGCTAATGGCGTTGTGTGTATCTCGATCCTCCACCCGCCCGGTGACGACCCAAACCAATATGAGCACGCCTCCGAGCGCTGGAGTCCCATCCAGTCCGTCGAAAAGATCCTCATCTCCGTCATGAGCATGCTAGCCGAACCTAACGACGAGAGCCCGGCCAACATAGAAGCGGCCAAGATGTGGCGAGAAAATCGCGCCCAGTATGAGCAGCGAGTGCGTGATGGTGTCCGCCGGATGTTGGGACTCTAGTGGAACAGACTGCGACCTCCAAAGCTGTCACTACTCATACTTGATGGTGACCCACGAGGATTAAGACAGACAGTTGCGCGGTCATTGCGCCATTAGGAGAGAACGCAGCCGCCAGCCGGATTGCCCGAGATCCAGTCTCGCTTGCATAAATGTAAACTCAACGTCGAATTCGAATCCAAAGAAGATGTTTCATTGTTCGCCCCCTCTGGGTCGGGGTCGGGAGCAAAGTATAGCCGAAGAAGAGGCCAATCCCAATAAGAGACCCGAGAAACCGGAACAGAGATCATGACAGTATCAGCCGCAGCAGTCTTTCGTTAAAAGACAACAGGGATAAAAGAGCTGCCATGTCGATGTCCTAACATGACTCGACATAAATCACCGGACCTATATATCCAAGACCAGCAACTCTGACACTTTTGTCTATCATACATACCACAGCGGGGTCAACATATAAACCTTGACGAACCTACAACTAGATGATCATGCAATCAGCGACCAGAGATCGGCGTATGAGGTATGCCAGCGCAACGGCTGGCTCAATTATTGTGATTAATGTCTATTCTAATGCTAGCGCTACTCAGGTATTTATCCACGTTCATACCAACCCTTTACCATATGCGTACCCATTTTGATGACGCTGTGTTTGCCATGAACGCCGACCCAATACTTAAAATGCTTCATTCGTGTTTCTTAAGAAGCATGTAATACAGAACCAATAGTATCAGGATCTTGCATACTTCTTATCGGAGCGCGAGGTTCTTAGTTGGTAATTTTGATTGTAGTGTTGAAAGAACGAAGATTAGTCGATCCAGAGGCCTATAGTTTTAGGTGTTAGCACTGATAAAGAGAAAACAAAGGAGATGGAACTACTCACACCGACGAGGTAAGGTACAGCACCGACGAGCAACCAATCACCTGCAGGCTGGTTCTCAGGGATGCCGACATCGACAGTGAAGCTGTTGAGCTTCGCGTGTCGGTTCCGTACAGGGGGGTGTACCCGATCTGCGTACCGATGTAAATTTCGCCGTCGGAGCCCTGGCCGCCGTATTGTGTGGGTGCCAAGCCCCAGATGATGCTGAAGTCCTCCCAGTTCTGGATGTAGATGGATGTGTTGAGGGTTGCCGTGAAGTTTTCTCCGGCAACTACAGTCGCTGGCGTATGGAGGGCGCTGATCATGGGTGATGATGAGGCGAGCGGCAAGAGGCCGGCCAAAGCAGTTGCGGCGAGAGTCTTGATAGAGGGCATTGTGGTGACGGTGATGAGTCTGGCAGTGATGATGTTGTCTGCGGTGTTGATGCCTTTTATAACCTTAATGATTATGCTTGTTGATAGCAAGGGTGGTTGAGTTAGCGTGCGTGTAGTGTTGATTGAATGTGGGTATGAAAAAACCTGAGCAGAAAGCGACTTGTTATATATATTTATATTCATGCTATGACGACACTGTAGATGCGAACAAAGAAGTCCCCATCCAGCTCGTAACCTGACCTGACCTAAGGGTAAGAGCTATTATCGTATGTACCACGTACGAACATGCATCTACAATATGTGCGGGAAGGAAAGAGCTGATCTACACGTCCCCTCTCCTCTCTTTCGACTTTGACGTAGCTCGCATAAGTCATCACGCTACTGCTTAAAAGAGCCCGACTAAGGAAACCCTAGGAATACGAAGTGATCGACGCCTGCAGATGCCGCCGTCCCGGCAGCGCGGATGAATGACAGCGCAGCACGGGGCGGTGCAGGAGTGGGCTCTTGTAATTCCTCAGGCAGGCCCAGATCTGCCCAGAGCACCGAAAACACGTCCCCGCCTACCAAATTCCATCCTCCGCACTTACGCACTTACACACACACTTACTAGAACCGAACATCCGAATGTCTGCCACAACCACGGCCGACAGTAGAATTCTACAAAATTCCATCAATTCATGAGCGATAGTACTTCCCATTCCACGTGGCTGGCTGGGCAGGCATGCCTTGTCCAGGACTTCTCACCGCCTGAAAGCCTACGACATGGGATGAGCAGAGACAATGATTGGACAGCGGCTATTGTCATACTATAGTGGTCAGCGCAGAAAACATTGCCTTTCCGACGCTCGTGTCCAGCTACATAACACGAGAATAGTCCTACGAAGGCAAGGCGTCGCTAATCAGCTCTCTGACAGCTGACCAGCTGAAGTCTTCCAAGTGGCTGGCCAGCTGCTGATGCGTGTGTGCGTGCGTGCGGCTCTGTTTTACCGATGCACGTTGTCAGCATTTGGCCCCGGTCGGCTATCAGAGACTTCAATGGCATTCTTACACGACCTTGTCCAACGCGCGCGTTATCCCGAAGATAAGATCGATATTGTGGCGCCCGAACTCGAAGCAGATCCCGAATGAGATCCCTTCGTACGAGATCTAATTATAGTCTCTTCTAGTATTACTGACATGTTCCACGGCCCTATCGAATTGCATAGAAACCAAGTGCATCGTATTCACGACCAATTGGTCAGCGCGGTACGGGTAAATAAGCGGCTATGTGGTATATTTCTTTATTATTGTTGTTTGCGTTGCGTTCTTTGTGCGTCATCCGCACCCGCCACCAAGCGAAGAAAAGTAAGGGCAGCGGCATCACAGTTCTCTTTGAGCCATCGAGGGCGAGACGAGACACAATCATCGGATACAGAAGTGATTCCGCTTAATCTTAGGTGGCGGTGCTGTTTGCCAGGTGGCATTCCAATTGCGAGCAAACCCGTGCAACGTGGTAGCAGAAACCCCATATTACGCCGTATTACGGCTAGTTGGGTCGTGTCGTTCGATCAGCAGCCCATACTCTCGTTATACTGTACGCATTTCAAGAACAAATTACTAATCATATTGCTCGCAACTTCTCGCGCAACGACCTGAGGTATTGCGATCCCGCTAGCCGCAGTACGCCAATTCGCGACTCGAGATACGCGCCGAGGGGCGCATATTCAGTCGACCGTGGCCATCTCGCTGTCTTGAGCTTACCATTTGTGTCCATATCAGGTTATCGTCACGCTGTGTCCAAGCCCAGTTCGCCCATCGGGTTTTTTTTTGTGGAAGCATTCGGATCTTGGAATGAGCGGCAAAGTGCAGTACTACGAACATGAAGAATTACGAAGCGCATAGGATACTCCGTTTTCAAATCAAGGAGAGTCAACATGGTGTTATGGGGTTTTCATTTTTTTCCCTATTCGTCTCTCCATTTTTGCATCCAATCTTGGATTGAACACTTTAAACTTATTATATTGCTTCCAATAATTCTAGCCAATGATAATATTAAATATGATGCAATCCCTGTATTCTTTAGATGCCATTTTCACGCATTAGGGATATAATCAACAGCGTCTTATGGAATTGTTTGCTCATAGCTAAGGCGGGAAGTCTCGCCTCCCAACCGACTACGGCTCGTACCGGCTCCCTTGCGAGGGCACTCGGAGATTTATTCTTAGCAATCTAAGGAAGTGAGCATGATTTAAAACCCGCTTGGTTTTGTGCCCTTCCCGGTGCTGTTACGTTACAATCATCCAGCCCAAGATTACGGCCGCAGTGTTCGAACACCAGCTAGTCAATACGACCAATCGTTCTGAGACATCTCAAAGCCCTCATACCAAACATTCATGTTCCACGATAGAGCTGTCATGGTAGACATTACGTCAAGATTGGGCGTCACCGATAACGCTTGACTCTGAGAATAACGGCTTGTCTATCGCGCAGACCCTTACTCCCAACTTCTAGGGGTAACCCATAGTTGGTAAAGGGCAAATGCGAAGAGGTCCCTGTGAACGCATTTCAGAGTTGGCCATCGAAAGCGCGGTGATTTACCGGGCTCCTGGAACCTAGATCCGCTGCTTTAAGCCGCTCGGCTATCGGAACCGCGAATATAAGCTCTAGCCGCCCAACACTACCCAATACCCTCTTAACGAGCTTGCAAGCAGAAGGGGTCTCGTCACTTCGAGCCCCTTCTAAACTCTCATATAGCCAATCAACCTGCGCCAGGGCCGACGATGAAATTATGGGATCTTATTGTTTAAAACAGACAGTTTAGTCTACGGCTGGAAAACTGTTCGCTTTATATCCATGTCTGCCTCCCATCACCAAATGGGTATAAACGCCAACCTGATATAGCGTTCGGTTTTCTGAGAACGGTTGTTCTGTTCTATCGTTTGACAAGATCTGGTACCTATTCTGTAACACGTAGCATGAGTCTACTATAGCTCTTGCTAGTACCAGATTAGTAGTTAGGTCGGTGATGACCAGTAAACCCATGGTGTTGTACGTTTTACCTTTTTTTGGTGTTGTCCTTTTTTTGAACTCTTTCTGCCCTTACTGACGTAGAGGAGGTCTGACGACTGTTCTTATTTCATCTCCTCATATTGTATTTCTGGTCTTGTGTCTACTACCTAACGGTGGTGGTTCTGATTAGAGCGGCTGATACTTTCAGTTGTTTTTCTTCTTCGCACTAAGCTGAGACGGATCGCTGAGAAATACTGAATGACGCCATCGGTATGTTTTTTTCCTTTGGCATTGTATCGTATGATCAAAATTTCCAGATCTGTGTCAAGCTCGCTAGCCACTTGAAAAAGAACTGGGATGACACATTCTTAGCGACGGTGGAGATTGAACAGGTTACGGAAGAGATGGAGTCAAAAAAGAACAAATTCAGTAGACGAATAAGGGGGGAATTGCGCAAACCCGGCAGCCCCTCTAACAAGTTTATCTCACAGACTTATTGACTTATCCAAGTGATATTTAGATACCTCTGTTGAGGACATATGCTCTTGTTAAGACATGCATCATTAGTATATGAACCTAGGTACGAAGCTAGGCAAAATGATCGCCTTCTTATGTTAAGATCTAGATTAGAGGGCATTCATTTGTATTCCGAGGCTATTCACAAAGGGACGTCACATTCGTACAGCATCTTTAGTGATATTTAATTCATACCGGTTTGCTACCCTAAAATTTTTCATCCCGCTTGCAATACTGGTATCATGATAATTAAATCCAAACTCATTATCGCTCGTACTCTAACAACAACGCTTAAAAAGGATGACCGCACGAGGTCTGTGAACAAGGTCTAGCTGGTTCAAGTAGATAGGGGCGTCTCAGATACTCCCTTCTATTATCAAGGAGGTAGCGGCTTATCATCAAAAATCAAAAAAGTCTCCCCAACCACTACCGGAGTAATCACCTGACCCTGCCGCAATGTCACTGCTCGAGGCTACAGTGACGCTCTCGTCCATGCTGAACCCTGTGGCACCAGTATCGGTATAGACTACCGAGCTGACATCAACATCCACCGCCACGCTAGTGACTTCTGTACGCTATATGAGTAGTATCGGCGTAATCAGTATTATTGTACGTCATATCCGTGACAACTGATGTTTGAGTGTCGATAGAGATGGTTATTTATGACCTCCGTATTTTTCGACGTAGGTATTGTTCACAGCATAACTCGAGTTATCAGTATAGGCTGTGTCAGTTGCCATGTAACTGTTGTCCGTGTAGATGGCTGGGTGGAGGTGGAACGGATAAACCATAACCGTACGTCTGCTCATGAGCCCCACCATATGCCCTGCGGTAGCATATCCATGATTTCCACCCCCGTGTGATTCAGAGTGTGGTGCTTGGCCCGATTGGCCATGTCCGTGCTGTGGCTGGGAATTGTTTTGATGAAAGGCGGAACCAACAGCAGAGCCGAGTATCACAGCAGCGGTAGCCAAATTGGCCGTCGTCAACATTCACCTGTCCTTGTGCCTGTACTTGAGTGTTGTGAGCCCCAAAATTAGTCATCGGAGGCCGGTGGCGGCAACGGAATATTGACCATGGTTGGTTGAATCGAAGGATGCTGTTGTTGCTGGTTTAAATCCAACTTGTGCCTGAGCTTGAGCATTAAAGTTTAAGCTACTCCGGTATTTAATTGGGATTCTGGGCAATAGGAGGTCGACCCGACATCTGAGCCCCGACTGGCTGGTGTGCTGGTTGAGGGTGGCCGGGCTGTTGGTGTCCAAGTTGGGCATGGCCTGATTGAGCATAACTCAGCTGTATTTGTCCTGATTGAAGTTGAGTCGGGTGTGGGGACCGGGTTGAGGATGCCCGGGTTGAGGATGACCTGGTTGGGGATGCCCAGGCTGGGGACCTGGTTGAGAATGACCTGGCTGAGAATGGCTGGACTGAGGATGCCCGGGTTGATGACCTAATTGAGGATGACCTGGTTGAGAATGACCTGGTTGGGGATGACCTGGTTGAGAATGACCTGGTTGGGGATGACCTGGTTGGGGATGACCTGGCTGGGGATGCCCAGGCTGGGGTGCCCAAGTTGAGGATGACCGGGTTGATGACCTAATTGAGGATGAGCAGGTTGAGGATGTCCGGGTTGAGGATGGCCGGGTTGATGGGGATGAGCAGATTGGGGATAACCAGACTGGGGATGACCAGGCTGAACATGTCCAAGTTGGGGTGCCCAAGCTGGGGCTGTCCTGGGTGATGATTTGGCTGTGGGTGTAATGGTGGTGGTTTGCCTGGTTGGTGTTGCTGGCCTATTTGTACCTGCTGGTGTTGAGGAGCAGCAGCCGGGACGCCATGAGCCTGTGCTGGTGCCGTCTGCGCATGAGCCAATGGCGGGCGGGTTGCACTTGCGAAGAGACTATTCGCAAGTTTAGCACCAGCGGCGCCGCTGACTCCCATGGACTCGGCCACTTCAAAATTGTCAGTGATTTCCCTTTAACAAATTTGTAGATATTTAGGGCAGTGTGGAACTCCAAAGGTCAGAACAAAGCCAAATAGGAGACATTCCTCTCACTTTTGGCAAAACAAGATGAAAGCGACATAAGGTAGTACTTACTAACGGCCCCGCCAAATCCAACCGCTGATTGCTTAAGGCCAGGGTTTTTCCACACCTTCTTAGCCCATTTCTTCATTCCTTTACCTGCATCTGTGAGAGCGGCCGTGGCTTGTGCGGAGTTAAACGGTTTCCCTGGAGCTGTGGTTATAGGAGAGGTAACTCCAGGGCTTTGTGGAAGTTGCTGTGCTTGAGCCACTGACGGCGGCGGCGGAAACATTTGTTGTTGTCCAACTGCCGGCGAGCTCCCTGCAGATTGTGAGTTGTGGGGCTGACCAGTTGGTGGATAAGATACCATGTGTTGCGGTTGGGGCTGATTAGCTGAAGGCTGGAATCCTCCATTTTGGTGTTGCGGTGGCTTCATCTGTGCTTGGGACAAAGCTGGCCCATATACTAGACTTCCCTGCGGGGGTTCAACACTGGATTCGCCTGACCCAATACTGCATGATGCTGGGCCGGCCTCCTGGTGTGGTTTGTATCGACTGCTGTGGAGGTGGCGGAAAGGGGCGGATCCGACCTGCGATGGAAGGGGCGTTATCTGGCCAGGAAGCATCGGATAGGGCTTGGCGGATGGATTTGGCGTTGGGGACGTCTGGGCGTGCGCAATTCCAACTGGCGTAGATGGTTTCGAATGGAAACCGACAGGAGGCGTTCCGCTCCCTATTTGCTGAGAGAGAGCATGGGCTGGAACTGACGAAGGCCTAATTGGTGCTATATTTGTTTGGTTGGCACTGACATGAGGACCAGTGTGATTATTCATGGTGGCAAATGTGCTAGCCGGGGTAGAGGACTGCGAGACATGAAGAGACGCTATCGACTGAGCCGGGGAAGATACTTGACTCTCAATAGGTGAGACGGATTGCGTCACGGGCGACGAATGTTGATAGGGTGGTTGCGATGAAACCTGTGCTGTATTTGAGCCGGCAACCTGGTGTCCGGCGGATGGCTGGACGGTCGGTTGCTGACTTGACTGCCCTGCTGGCACTGAATGTTGCAATTGTGGTTTTGGAATAGCAGACTGCGAATGTCCAAATGTAGGGGCCCCAATTATCGAGTGCGGACGACCGTTGCTTTGCCCAAGGGGTGATGGAGCGCTTGTTGTACGGACGTTGCAACGGGAATTTGAGTAGGTCCATTTACATGGGAAGCTGGCATGTTGACTTGCGTTTGTTGTACGGCATGATTCATATTGTGAATGGTATTGTTGTGAGCTCCAAACTGAGGTGGATTGGCGTGTGCAACATTACTTGCTTGAGAGGGCGGACGACCAGGCACGCTAGCAGTAGAGGCATGTGGGGGTAAAGGGGTCGACACTGTGCCTTGAGGTTTCAATGGGCCTGGCGACATTGAAAACTTACCCGAGTTTCCGACCTGAGATGGTAGTGACGAAGAGGGGTGCTGATTCTGGCTCGATGATCCCTGGATTAGTGGTGATGGATGGTGATTCGCTTGTACATTTGGTTGCGTAGTTGGCATTCCGGCATTGCTTGGAGACGTAATCCCATTCGATTGGCTCATAGGGGTCGTTGTGGCTGCGGTTGGTTTAGAAATATTGGCAGGTGAAGAGGTAACCGAGTTGTGTAGCGGAGAGGCAGTACTAGGTTGTTGCATATTTATGGCCTGCGGATTTATCTGTTGTGGTTTTGCACCAGTAGCAACATTTGTTGGCACACCCGCACCTTCCGCTCATCGAAGTTGGGCTTGGCTTACTGTTATCCCCAATGCTTGTATGAACTGGATGCTGAGGAGATTGCGAGCTTGACAATGAAGTCTCTTGAGGTGTAAAGCTGCTAATGACAGAGATCACTTCAGAGATCTCGTCGGAACCCGTCAAAGCCGGCTTGACTAAGGGAGTTTCAGGGCCAATTGACGAAACCTGGGAACTTTTTGAGGAATGTCGTTTGACAAAGTTCAATGTGTGCAACCACGGGTATCTGCTCATCAACACTGGTATGTGACTGCGAGGTTATCGGGTTGGAGTTAGAAGTTTGGGGCGCAACGTTCGGCTTGGGGTTATCTTCTGGACAAACGTTTGTGCCGTGATTCGAAGAGTTCGAGTTGCTGGGTATCTCATGGAAAATAGAAAGCCTGGGGAACCGTTCATTTTTGAGTGAGGAGATGGTAGATGATTGGTAAGGTATTAACTTTTGTAATATTTGGCTGGCCGATAGGGGGGGTCGAGGCCTGAATCACCTGCTCAGGAGGATGGTGAGGAAGTATGCTCCCTTGAGCATACTTACCTTCGCTCCCTGGGGATTACTACTTGACTGGCTGCCACCAGGTTTTAATACAGACGGATGATGGCTTGAAACTGGAACTGAGATACTATCATGCCTCGCTTGACTCCCAGGTATAACTTGCTGGTTGGTACCGAGCGAGTTTGGCACCTCTCCTAAGTGATGAGCTGGCTGTAGAACTGCTGGAATGGACGAGGTCTCAGGGTCTTTAGTTGGTGAGGCTTCAGCGGCCGTAGGTTTTCTGGGTTCTGTAGGGGGTGCTAAGGTGGGAGGGACGTTTCCTAACATCGACAACTCATGATTTTGTGAATTCTTCCGGCCGAACCCTCCAAGTTCACTGTCCTGGTTCTGAAGAATAGATGTTTGTGGCAGGGTCTCAGGTGGCTTGTTTTGCGTCTGAGATTGTTGCGCAACAACACCTTGCGCCGGGTTCCACGGTTGGTACTTGTTTTGCCCAACGTCGGCCGAGTTCGCACTCGACGGAACCGGCTTTCTCCCTATTGACATGGCGCCGGGTGAAACGCCATTGGCGGGACTCGCGCCGGAATTCAATGGCGGGTAAGCGAAAGAAGCAGATGTAAGTGGATATGAATCCACCGGCCGCATGGCAGGTTGTGTAGGCTTTGAAATAAGAAGCGTCTTGTCTTCTACAGGAGTCCGATATGTGGGAAGTTCGGCCGGTTCTGGACCCATGTTTGTCTGAATCGGCGCTGGCGCATAAGATGTTGCGTCTAGTTCGACTGGTGCAAGTTCTTCTGCGCACTTGACTGTCTCTTGTGTAGCGAGTTCGGCGACAAACCCAACGGGGGACCGGGTACTTTCAGGGAGCTCAACGGCAACTAGTTGGATATTCGAGGTTAATGGATTTATTCGCCTATCCTCGTTTCTAGCGAGTCCGTCATGGCTCGTCTATGGATTAAGGATCGACTCACTGTCTTCAGACTCATCGTCCCGAGAGGACTAATACTGTTGAAGTTATCCGGGAAATACGCAGAACTATCAAAATAGCCGGTAGCGCTCATACCAAACTCCTCCTCGATAACCGCACTTTTCTTCTTCTCCTTCTTGCTCCCGCTTGTTTTAAGGCCACTTTTTGTATCATGATCGAAACCAGAAATACTTCTTCGCTTAGTTTCTCGTTCGATTGCTAAGCTATCTTCCGGGGTGAGCTTAATCGGTCCGGTCCCGACATCAAGCATAAACTCGGCGTATTCGTCTCCCTCCTGAGGAAAATGGTATTGTATCATCCCCGTTGGTTCGTATTGGAAAAACCACCGCTGGCCATCGTAACCAGACACCCAGTTTTCTGGAAGAGCCGACATTGTAACCCTTTGGCGGTCGCTCGTACGGGGTAGGTGTCGGAGAGGGTAGTTAACGGGGTAGTTCGAGGGCGTCGCGACGACTACACGTAATAAGAGGTCCGTTTCGACCTAACGTGAACCGACGTCGGATGCTATCGCGATCGTATCAACACACAGCATTGCCTACTAGCGATGGTTCGAGACCTGATAGATGATTCCGGCTGAAAGTGGTCTACTGACGGTTCGAGGTGCTCATGCAATTATTCTAGCTCTCCACTAGTCGTTATGAAACAAGTCTTATTAGAACACGGCAATCAGAGACGTCTTAGTCATGGTAAAAATAGGACCCTTTGGTGCCGATGCCAAGGTACACTTGTCGGCTGGCCTACTGTATATGTAACGTACTACACCAGAGCCTCAAGGTTTCCAGACGATGGGGAAAGCGAAAATGGTAGAGTTAGCATAAATCCAGGGTCAGAGGTCACCTACACTAGGCCACACACACGTGCCCAGCAGTTGCGGCCATCAGAGCCCAGACTCCTCATCGTCTTAGCCTTCTTTAGTCAAAGACAGGGAGAAGTCATGTCGGGGTGAAGAGAGTTGCCCGTTGTAGTGTCTGTGAAAGCGCCAATCATGTTGCGCCCCATGCGCCATTGGCGAGAATATACGGGCTATTGGATGGCGACTTATGTTAACGTGCAGCAGCTGAAGTTGAGAGACCCATCGCGTTCATGTGCCGGGTTCGCCTAGCACTGTTGTACACGACAGTTAGCTTCATCCTCCATACCACATTCAGTCTAAATGGATATTTATTTATGCCTGAGATATAGGTAGGTATCTACATACCACGATATGAAAAGATACGCATGTCTTGAGGCGCAAACATCCAACGGTTGATGAAGCTTGTCGTAGAGGCGAATGTGAAAGATGAGACACAATCGAGTCAGCATGCCATGGTCTAAGTACATGCCTATTTAGTGCCCATGTTTTCAGCTCTGATCAAGCTAACGTAAGTTTTGGGATGGAAGTGGATCAGTGTAACGGTCTCTATAGGTACTCTACCTAGGTACTAATTATAAAGCCGTAGTACTGCCCAGCATATAGCATCCCTCGACGTGCGAGAACGGATGTTCTTATAAATAGTACCTATAAGAGAGAGAGTAGGCTTTCCCAATTTATTTTTGAAATCCACTTCGTCTGTTTCCGCCCCATCCCCACTCTCTTCTGTCTGTAGATGTGTTCTCCTGGTACCCCTCATAGTGGATATCCCCCAAGGTAGGCCTTCCACGCCTAAATTGAATAGGGACATTCTCACCACCATTTAATTGCAAACGTGCTTTGGAAATTTCCAATTCAGAATGATTTATTATTGTTCCTCATTACATGGTCAATATATCCCCGAAAATACATCCAGCCTGCATTGGCAATGTCTCCTCAATGCTGCATCGCGCGACTGCCATCTAAAGCTTCAGCTGCAGTCTTCGAACGCGGCTGGTCTCCACCGTAGTGAGCATCGTCCCCGCCGAGGTTGTCAATAACCTGACGGCTATTCTTCTTGGACGCGTCGCTTGTGTCTATTATTATCTTTTAGTCTTCGTACCTTTTTTTTTTTGCTTATCAATGAACGTGAGGGATAATGTTACTGACTCGGATTTGCCAAGTTTGCTTTATGTCCTTGCACTTTATGTGAAATGTCCTCTTTGCCCTGGTTGAGTTCTTCCATGTCTCGGGAGACAGTTGATTTCGCACCCGCAGAGTCCATGGTGTTGTACTTGAGAGGAGATGGCTTGGTTTATCGACTTGAGCAAAAAGTAGTAATGATGAAATTCAGTGAAGTGATCTCTCGAATTCAATTAGAAAGGTACTTTGAAAAGAAAAGATCGAAAATCGCCGCGACTCCTATAAGCTATTATTATATCCTCGCTGCCTCTCGTTCTACTGATGATGACGCTGCATCCGCATAACGATATGCGAGATTGGTGGCATTGTAACACCCCAGAAATGTTACACTCCCAGCTAATAATCCAATCATATGTCTAAACTTCAATTTTGATGTCATACATCTTGCACTCTACGTATGTTAGAGTTTGTTTTACTCCCAATGAATACCACCATCAGCGCTTTGTCACGTTGTGATTTGATATTACAGGTGTGATGCCGTTTATGGATACGTCATAAGACCCTGAAAGGCAAGTTTCGCCCAGGCTTAACCCGCGCAAAATCTAGGGGATCACGATGCTGCCGAACACACGCTACGACGACGTAGTTCACCGAACAAACCACATAAATCGTTGTAGTAAGAGAATAGTTTTTCACATATTACCAATAAGCTCATCACCGGCCTCAATGTAAAGATATGTGATCTTAGTTGAGGAGTGAGTCCCTTGGCACGTTATGTTCGCGCGAGTATGAATGACAACAAAATCACATTTTTTACCGCCATAGCTTTTAAATTTTCGCTTGTTTGGGAAACCAAATAATTGATCGAAGGAAGTAAATCATAATGCTATTTATAAATGCGACGTCTAGATAGGTGAAGACTGCACTATGCGATTGTTATTGACATAGGTACGGTCGGGCTTGGGCAGAACAACAGCGAAACCTCCTGATTGGCTGGCATCTTACTATCAAACCCAATGACAGAGTTACCAAGCCATCCCATATCATAGAGGTCTAGACCAAGCTAGCTCTCGGAAATGTCAAGTAGATAGACCCCTGATGAGCAGAATAATCTGGGCCTGTGCAAATATTAAATGAGTTTAAGGCACGTCCAGAATTGATAAAGCGATCATAAACTATATCAAACAGGATATCCTATCAAATACAAGACTCACACGGCGATACGATATTCGTCAAGCACAAAAAGATGCGCCCCAAACTCCGAAGGCTCCATGGTAGACTATAGCTCGAACCGTGAGTGTACAAGTGGCTGCAGGCTTCAATTTACCCTCCCTAATAACGTTTTACCTTTGATAGTGTACGGTATAGTACCACATGTCTATTTCATAACACTCCATTTCCTATATTCAATGCCTCCAAGTCTCACAGTCCTAGGGAGCGTACTTAGGTTGTAGGCGCTCATCCGGAACTCCGAAGGCGATTCTACGAATGATACCTGATAGGTAGGTAGCAGATTGGGATGCATAGAGTAAGGTTATCTTGCTATTAGAGCTTCATTTACAGCTGCTAAAGCAAACGCTGAACATTCTCGCAATCCTAAGGGGCTTCAATTATCAACCCCATTCATGGCCATTTAATAGCCCTAACGCAACATCTAGTTCAATAGAGCTAAATCAGCATTATTGACAAGAAGTTTTACTCCTCTCCCTGCTGATATGCAAGGGTTGATTTCACGCTAAACTCTAGCCCTCTCATTTATTCTCATACGTGTCGGGTTGGATATGTTACTCTGTGTCACAATGCCGGGACAAGGTAAGAGTGTGTATATAGCTAGAGATGGGATACTAGCCTACAGTACAAGAGATTTTAGATCCTCTGTGTTATAGAAAGTATCATGTTACACTCGTATACGGAGATCCTGACATCCTGAGTTTGACTCCTCCGGGGTCACCGCTAGCTACTATGTACAGAGTGATCGTTCTTGCATAGAAGGTCACAATGAACCACCTACGGGCAGATCATAGACCCTTTTAGGCTAACGTAGCTATATATAGAACCTTCCTTTCTTACGTTAATTATCTCAAGTACTATGACGAAGGCTCGTGCTTAGGTGCTTGGGACGAGGAGTCCTATCTATATAAATAGACCGAGAAGCCTCATGTCACCCAGATCTCAGTTATTTATACCGTACGAGGCTAAAGGAGCCGCACGAATCTCACGAGTTTTAGGCCTTCAACGAAGACCGAGATCAATCACCGAGACAAGCTGACTCCGGCTACACAAGTCTACAGAGGTCTGCGAGGCTATTACGGTAGTACTGCTTTAGTAGCAGGTACCATACCACACTACTATATATATAGTAGGTATATTAGGTATAGTTTTCGAGTGCTACTCTATAATGAAGGGGCAAGAAGAAAAAGAAAAACTAACTTCCCAAAGCCAGGGATCGAACCTGGGACTCCTCCGCCCCCGAAGGGATTAGGCTCTCATAGAGAGACCTAACTGTCAACCTTGGTGTTCCCACTACACCACCTTGGGCTTTTACCTTTTTAGTCGCATCTTTCACCTCTAGTACTAAACATTACCAAGTTTCAACTGACTAATAGTTTATAAATATACTTTCAACATGTTTTCTAATAAATTTATGCTGCTTCTTTGTGTTGTACTACTAAGCAATTGTAGCAGTAGGTAGAGTCCCGGAGGACAAGGGGTAAATTCTATTTAAGCATAGAAGGCACGGCATCCTCCTGTCTAGAGATATAGGGAAAATATATCTTCATGGCACCTTCGGCTTCATAGAGCCCTTGTTACACCTCACCCTTTCGTAAGATCTTCAGTTATAGGTCTCTTGAGAGGGATCCGTATTGTACGGGGCTACTATAACCAATACACCTTCTGTCTCTGTCTATATGCCTCAAACCTTCTGATGATGTCGGAGGCTATTCGGTCTCTCAGGACTCTAGATTGCTCGTGGCCTTGGCTTACCGGTATGGCGGGTGTCACAAGGGCTCAGATAGAGAGCTTGGAATAGTTCAATCGCGTAATGATCAATTACCGAGCCCCTTTATGCTCGAATTTCCTCCCATCTTTCTTATAGCCTCGCAGACCTCTGTAGACCTGAATAGAGACCTGTGTAGCTATAGTCTGTGCGTCTAGGTAATCTGCCTTAGCTTTCGGTAAATGACTGAGACTCACGAGGTTCGTACTTGTTACACGGGTTTTGCACGAAATATCGTACGGATATAGTGCCACACGGATCTCGTACGGATCTCGTTAAATACTACCCAGCTGAAGTAGTTGTACGAAGTTATTCGTGAGTCTCAGAAGGAGATACCGAGCTGAACTCGAACACGAGACACTCGCCTCACCGGCTACACTGGTCTCTCTTTTCGCTCCCGTGGAGGTTGACGAAGCTATAGGAAAGGAAGGGAATTCTGAGCATAAAAGGGCTCGAATCCTCCCTTCAAGGGAAAAGGGAACTTAGATCTATTGAATTGGCCTAGGGTGACTGGGACCACTAGAATAGAGGTAATCTACGAATTACTCATCCAATTCGAGTATCAGTCACATAGAAATAAGGGGAATCTTTTGATCGAAGGGAACGCAATATGTTGATAAAAATTCCCCAAAAAATAAAACTTTCACACTGAGTGTGTTAAGTACAAAGTGAGACCTCTGAGGGATATTTGGTGTTTTTACAAGTCCCATCCCTTAGTCATTTTGCCCACTTATTTGGCCCCTAGACCTAATTTGCCCAGCTATTTCACTCGCCCTATTTCACTATATGGCCCCTTTGGCACCATAGTTGCTTATTACTCAATCTGAATCCCGTTCCAAGCCCTCTATCTGAGCCCTTGTGACATCTGATGTTAGCGCACAGGTCATTCAAATTAGTAAAAACAAATCGAAACGAGAGACAAGAGTTTGCTGACATACATTGCTGTAGAGGTAATTGTTAGCAATGCGCAAGTAGTGTTTGAAAGCTGACTTACCCTTCTCAACCTGCAAGGTCTGTGATTCAAGTCTGCAAGAACAAACCGAAACGAGAGACAAGAGTTTGCTGACGTTCATTTCTCTAGAGATAAATTGTTAGCAATGCGCAAATAGTGTTTGAAAGCCGACTTGCCCTTCTCAACCTTTCTTGCCTGTCGCAGATTGTTAATATCAGCGGAAAGGGGTCGCGGTTAGATTACGTTACCTCCTCCAAGAGATTCTATCGTCAAGTTAGTCCAAGATCTACTTGGCGTCAACAATGTACGTCAGTGTACATACCTTCATCTCTGACTCGACGGTCTATAAGGCGATACCGATCAGTAAATGCTAAGCTATCGGTGTTTACTGCAAACTGACCCCATTTTCTTGATACCTCTTGAAAACTATGTCAGCTGCACCTGTAAGCAAAGGTAGCGTCGGACACTAACCGCCACTCGTTTCTCCAGAGCTATGTGCATGTAAGCAGAGCAGGTAAGCAAGCAAGCAGACGGCTTGACAAAGGTTCTTACGTCGACTGATTGGGTGTGCATCTATACGCATTGTCAATTGCAGTATACGAAGGGATTGTAGCGTTACTTACTTGGATGGTGACCTCGGCCTCCTATAAGTAGATGTTACCACGTGCCTGTCAAAAATGTGAATGGAACTACTTACGCGCTTCGCTTCAATCTCGACCTATTTATAACAAGGCAAAGTTTAGCACCTTAGGGTAGCTTCCAAATCGAATAAGAACGCATGTTCAACTTACACGAAGTCTTGTCTGGTCATGCTATTGAGGATATTTGTTGGCTTGGTGGCATATAAGATGACGAACATTTAAAGCTGTGTAATAGCGGGGAGACGTTCTTCGGCAAACTAAAAACCCGTGTTAGTATGCGATATATGAACATGAAGTAATGGTGTGAGCACACTGCCTTGGTGCCTGGAAGAGGCTTTTGGACATAATCGTACAATTAGTCTGATTCACCTATACTGCAGCACAGTTAAAGGCATTTTACCCACCTTGATGTCCTTGGGCTGCAAATAATATATTGATATAATCGTGTTGGTATAATCGTATAATCGTATTGGTATAATCGTATAATCGTATTGGTATAATCGTATTGGTTAAAATAGCCTCAACCCTTCTCGAGGAGTCAGGCCTTCGGAGGCCTGCGAGGAGGCAAAGGACCTGGGAATTCGTCTATAAATTGAGGACTTTGGGCGAGGTTACATTGAAGTCAGAATTAGGAAATCAGAGCCCCGATGGGGTTGGGGAATAACAATATGATGCAATTCAATCGTGAACGTACATAATTAATGAGAGCCTGAAGAAGAAGAAGAGAAGAAGAGAGGACACGAGTCCGCGAGCAGCGGTAATATACTGATATACATAACCTCCGTAGTTTCCTTACTGACTCCAGTCTCCTTCTACGTCCTTCACAATGTGTGCCAGTCACTACCGCCCGACCTCCTTGCCATTGACGACAGTGGACAGTACATTAGGTAGTCGCAATCCTACTACTTGACAGTGTAGTTGGTTGTTTATGGGAAGGGAGGGTATGATTCCAGAAGTCAACCCCTTCCCCAGCTAGATCTTTGAGTGGTAGGCACACTACATGGTAAGTAAGGGCTTCACGTGTGTGGCTCTTTCACACTTGGCTTACGCAAGGTCTTTGTCGCTCCTCAGGGTACAGGTCATTCTGCTGTCTCATTGTAGAAGCTCTGCAGGGAATGATACACTCTACCCACCTGTGTATATACCCCCCGAATCCAAAGGACTTGGATCTATTCTTCTTGATTATCCTGGTTAAACATAATATCTACTTAACTATGGCTCCAAGACAGTATCTTGGGCTAAGACACTGTCCCCCACAATGATGTAATATCTTATAATGTAGCTAGCTAGCCTCTGAACCTGCACACTGTGCATCCATATCGAAAAGACCAGCACAGAATTCTGGGAGGCGCTGCGGATTACCGCCGACGGCTATGGAATTATGGCAGCCAAACTTAGAGACAAATTACGCGCCACAGGATATGAATGGATTCTCGCCGACCCAGCGACACGCATCATACCGAGCTGTTGGGAGACCTATGCCCGCTGCTACAACATGTCATACAAGGAGGTCCGGCCGGTAATGTACACAATTATAAGGCCGATAGTCATCCCAGCACCGGCAACCGCAGCCATAGGACCACCACGTCCGACAGCTGCACCGAGCACCACCCAACAGAGACTGCCGGATCTCCCGGAGCCCTCAGCACGTCCGGCTGGCGAACAATCAAATCCACACAGATCCTACGCGACATCATGACACCCACCACGAGCGACCTAGAAGCCACATCATTTAGGCCAACCCCGAGAATGCCGCATCGGAACGGTTGATTGCACACATAGATACATTAGCACCTCAGACGCAGCAGACGCCCGTGGGAAGACCACTACCTACAGAGCCAGACAGTTCGACAGCTCACGATCCGCCATCAGCAGACACCTTGCCATTCGTCAGGGGTAAGTACATAGGTAGTGTACCTGTCACACGGATTTCAGCCCTCGGCTGCAGCTCGTTTATTTGTTCTATTTTGGGTTATATTGGCTACACAGGCCCAACGGAGGTCCGTTGGGTAGCCCGAAATCTGTGTATATATAGGCTAGTCAGGTCCCGAGTCCTCTGGAAAGGAATCTGGAGAGCAAGAGGTCCTTTGACGCCATAGCCAATTACTAGATCTGAAGGAATGAAGCTATTCTCAAGCCTCAAACAGAGCCCTTGCGACAGTACCCGGCATGCTTTCTAGGCCATCATCGATATCAATCATATCGAGAGATCAAGTACTCCTGCCCCTGTACTTTACAGACTCTTGTTACCTGTTTAACATGTGTTAGAGAGCGTTCAATGATGTCACATGTGAGCCGTTATCACCGAGGTTAAAATTTTTAAAATATAAAAGGAACGGAATCCCCACCTGGATGTGTAGAGGAGGATAGATCTTCATCCTAAGCTCTTGTTACATTAAGATACAAACTTAGTTGTATATTTTGCCTTGAACAAGTAAAAGACGATCTGGAAGGCCTCCAAATAGCTATACAGACCTAGTTGCTTATACGAAATTATTAATAAACTAAAATCTATTTCTAAGCTATTTCTAAAGCTTTATATAGCAAAAATAGCAGAATAGTAAAAATAGGACTACATTACGACAATGTTAAGGTTAGAAAATAGTATCACAAGGGCTCAGATAGTGTCACAAGGGCTCTAATTGAGGGCTTGGAATAGGTTCAATTTGAGTAATAAACGACTATGGTGCCAAAGGGGCCATATCGATCTAAGTTCCCTTCTCCCTCGAAGGGGAATTCGAGCCCTTTTATGCTCAGAATTCTCCTCTCCTTCGCGGACCTCCGTAAGCCTGTATAGCCGGAGAAGCGAGTGTCTCGGTGTTCGAGTTCAGCTCGGTATCTGCTTCTAAGACTTACGATAACTTCGTACGACGGCCTCAGCCTCGTAGGGTAGTAGTTAGCGAACTCCGTGTAGGACCCTGTGGCACTGTATTGCGCACTCGCCAGGATCCGTGTGACAGTAACTGCCACGGATTAAGCAAGTTATAACTGTAGTGCTCAAGGTCCCTCGACACGGATATGTTTCGTATTGAGGAGATAGAGAAAGTAGCAAAGCCACAGACACCCAGACTCCTTGCCAGCTACCAACACTAGTAAATGACGCATTATATGAGCGTTCCTATGGTCTTACAATGGGATGGCCGGGGAGCTATTGATTCTGTCTTATTTGATGAAACGAGGCTCTAGCTGCCTAGCAACTTGGAGCTACTACAAACAATACGAACTTAGAAAGCTCGTCAACTGTCCGAGCGCATCAAGCCTTATAAACCCAAAATAGGAGTAACGTTCGTATTTAAGTGCTAGGAAATTCGCTTGTGAATTACTGGCGCTAGGTAGTCTCTCTTAGCATGCGGTTTTATATCTGGTGTATATGTCCTTACAACACTGAATCAGGAATTGGGAGGTGCGGAATTAGTCTTGACAATCACGAGAAGTATTCGATACTGTAAAGGTATGATTCACTTTCACTTGCAGTTCATGGTATTTTTACTACGAGGAGAAAATCTACGTTGTTTGTAGGAGCACCAACTTATTGCAAGCATGCACATTATTATCAATTGCCTTGGTTATATATAGGATATATGGATGCATTTTGGAGTCGAGAACAAGGTATATTTTAAAACAAGATCGTCGCTGTGTCTTCTGTAGGTATCTGGGCGGCTCTAGTGGTGAAGGAGCCTGATTGGGTGTTAGCCAGACTAAGGCCGGTCTGATTCTTTTTTATATCCCAAGCTATTGAGAGTTCACTGTAGAGTAGCACGGTAATAGATATAACTACTGTAACGGACAAGAGTGTAGAGCGTTACTTGTAGTTCACTAGTGATCAGGAGTTAAAACATGCTACCCCTTGAACATGCCTCCTACAGTAGGAGTCCTACTGTAAACATCGATCGCGTAGTTGCATTTACCTAGTCATGACAGCGCATACCATGTGTTATGCTGATAAATCATTTGCTCTTAGTAGGTCGGCACTTTAGGTTCCACTGTGATAGCAATACGTAGAAGTTTTGGTTACTTGGTCTATTTGAAGGAGAAAGGCGGTAGGTTTCGACACGGTGTTTACATGCATAAGGTGAACAGTACCTATACAGTGATAAAGGAGGAGGACAGCGCGCGTCGGATCTTCCCCATAATACTGTACGTTCACTCGATAGAGATCTGATGTGAGATACCGCGGTTCCGGGCCACCTAGTACATCCAACTTTAGATTTCAGATGAGATCTCACGATCCGATAGCCTGGAATAATTCACAGGCCCCCTTGGTGCTATCGTTGTGCTGTGTCGTGTCTCACCCCACAATAGGAAAAGGCGGAGACTAACGGAGCCAATTAAAAGTAACTGAACACTTTGTGTGTTTGAGGATGTGCACTCGATGTTTTGATTATTCGACTGCCTGGCACTGAACGTTTTGTAGTGTACACGCAAGGAGCTAACTGAAGTGGGAAAAATCCGATGGTCCGGGTGGTCGGCTAACAGGGTGCATGCTACCCTTGCTGGTTGGCGATGGGCCAGGGCAGACCAGGGTCAGGACAGGGTCCCTGAGCGGCGGGAAGATTATCTCGCATGACGTCACTTGCTTACCTCAAACAGGGAGAGCTTTTGCTTGGAAATGATCTGCAGACGTGCATCCTGCCAAGCAATACCTTATTTAACGCTGATAAGGATTTTTTTCTTTCTCAACAATGTAATAGATGGCGCGTAAACAAAAGACTAAAAACAAGCGGTAAGCAGATAAAGACATCATATAGGTGGAGACTAGAGTAATTGGCAAATGCTTTTCCCTTTTTATTTCAAGCACTGTTGACCCCTTGAGTGATCGAGGCTGTCTCTAAGCACAGGGAGGAGGAACACGATATGGTTCTATTGAACTGCGTAGATACGGAGTGCAACACACAATTTAGTATTGTCGCGCTTAGGGGGTAAGCAAATGCCCAACATATTAGCTTCACAACTGTCACGATTGAATATAACTGTCTGATTCGTGAAGGCCTGCAGATAAAAGATGGTGTATTATGGAGATAGCTGTGCCGCCGTCTACCTGTAGTAGTAAAGGATAACGCTGATCTTGGAACGTTTGGAAGCTCTCAGTCCGAATAGCAAATGTACTCTGACATTGTCCATCTCGTTCGTGTCTGCGCTTGAAGGTGATACCTAGGCATAATGGCCCAACCTATCTGAATCTACAATTGTGCAGATTGCTGCACCTTGATTAACTTTTGCGAGGTTAGGTGAATAGTATAATCAATACAACCACCAAGCAAGGTAGGGATTAGGAGCTATTAGCACTGTAGAACACATGTGAATCTGCCCCGCACCATGGAAACTTCTGCACGACGTGGGTACGCTAAGTACACAGCCAAGCCAGCATCAGAGCGGCATTTAGTACCAGTGGCGTCGGCTGCCCCTTGCATCTAGATAGCCTCGCAAGCCTGGGATCAACTAGCGCGGGGTCAATTTTTTCTAGCGGCGCTGCGCCTTATCATCGTGTTGACAGTATACATAGTATTATGTAACTGTTAGTACTTACGTATTCCGTAACCACGTTGCTTCAATCCGAATTGACTTCTTACTGCCATAGCTTCGGGATGGCTGGCTCTACTATGTTGATCTGAGCCCATGAATCAAGCTGTGCTCTTTATAGTGGGCGGTAGGAAGTTGTGTTCAGTTCGCATCGGTAAGATCTACAGTAATGTCGCACGACAGTTGGGTAGTGTAAATATAGGTGTACAACAGTAGCCCCAGCTGCCCCGACGACGTAGAGCATTACCTACCTCAGCTGGTATCTAGGTGAACGTGTAACTGTAGCTTAGGTAGGTATGTCCACAGTACAGCTGTGCGACCCTGTCCCGTATAGACCCGTGGATACCGTGTGGGCCACGGAATCAAAGAAGCGCGTCATGTTCACTAAGTACACTACTTCCATGGCAGTTTGACCGAAGTTGCTACCACCGCCGCCCCTCCCGCCTCCTTCCGCGACTGCTGGCGACCTACAGTACTAGTATACCTCCGTTTTCCCTGGCCCAAGTTTGAACATCTTGTTTCCCAAACATTCACTCGTTCTCGAATCAATAACAACAACCTCCCTAATATCTATAATCACTCGCTTCTTTTTTTACAGCACCCCTTGTATACTGTTTCATACTTGGTACCGAATATCGTTCAAGCTGAACAGTCAACTATCTCTAGTAGCCATCGATGCTGCCGATCTATTAGGATGGCCAATATCCGAGCCGACGATGAATTCGACGAGAAAAGCTCGCCTACACTAGAGCATGCTTCTACCTTCTCAAGCCGTGGTGAAGGGAGACCCAAGCATCTAGACGTCCTCATGATTCAGATCGCCATGTCCCGGATGCCCGCTATCTATCGGTAGCCGAATCGCGCGATGAGGCTACTCGCCTGGTAGATGATTTGACATTGCTTCAGGTCGAGCGTGCTGTCAGCAATGAGGGGACTGAAGTCCGACGCTCTTACTCGAGGGCGCGCACAAATACTTCCGCCAAGGAGGATGTCTTCAACCAGCCTGCCCAAACCCCTGTTCTCGATAAGCCGCCCGAGTCCCCAAGCAAGCTGAGGAAGGCGTATAAACTCGTTAGAAACCTACCACGCTTCATCAGATATTTTCTATACAGCTTGCCCGTGACCACTATTCTACTGATCCCTATTTTATTGGGCATCTTCTTGGATCCTGGTTCGCAGGCCGTTATCGGCGGACCCGTGGTGTCCAGCTCCTGTGGTTTGGGATATGGCTCGAGGTTGTCTGGTTATCTCTGTGGGCAGCGAGGATCACCACCTCGGCCATGCCGTACGTCCTCGGCTTGGTGCTAAGATCACGGGCTCTGGGAATTTCTCAAAGTGGAGAGATGTCGGTCGCCAACTTGAACTTCATCTGGCCCTGTTTCTGTGGTTGCTTGCCATCCTCATCTCATTTCTCCTATTGTGAACGGCCATAAGGTTCCAGCGCGTGTTCCAGAAGAATCTACCACCCCATACCCCAATCTACAGTGGGTGAGTGTCGTTAACAAAGTCATCATCGCTCTCTTTGTGTTGGCCGTCTTGAACTTTGTCGAGAAGATTCTCATTCAATGGATTGCCGCCTCTTTCCACCAGCGTACTCGAATCGCATTGAGGTAAATAAACAAAGTATAGCGTAAGTTTTCACAGTCTATACTACTATTTCCTTTTTCTCACATGAACTTTAGGTATCTTGTCCATCTTTACGAACATTCAAAAGATCGACTAGTCTCGGAAGAGGCAGTCATGGAACTCGGGCCGGCTCAGGAGTCAGAACACCATTGGGCGTAATTGCCAACAATGCGCGAGAGGTTGCGACCAAGATTGGAGATATGACCACCCGTGTAGCTGGTGACTTCACAGGTAAACAAATCAAGCTGAGCAGCCATCCACGTAAAGTGGTATCTGAATTGCTACGCAATTCAAATTCAGCCCAAGTTCTAGCTCGTCGACTATTCCGTACTTACGTACAGAATGACAGCGATGTTCTCACACCTGCAGACCTGAATCCCGCGTTCCCTAATACTGAATCTGCGGAGGCTGCGTTCATGGTCTTCGACCGTGATCTCAATGGCGACGTTTCCATGGAAGAACTAGAAGCATTTGTTGACGAGGTTCATCGCGAGAAAAAGGCGATTGCCGCGTCGGTCAAAGATCTAGATTCAGTTATTACGAAGTTGGATCGAGTTTCTTCGTCATTATCTTCATCATCGCCATCCTTGTTTTCATCTCTACGATTTCCCCATATACGTCAGCTGCCTTGGCTTCGGCCGGTTCTGCCGTTCTCGGCCTCGCCTGGGTCCTACAAGCCACAGCTCAGGAGTTTCTTCAGTCGATAATCTTCGTTTTTGTCAAACATCCGTTTGATGTGGGTGACCGTGTGACAATTTATGGCAATACCGGAACAACTTTACAAGGCGATGACTACTATGTTACTGAAATCTCCTTATTATTTACAGAATTCAAGAAGATGCAAGGTCACATCGTCCAGGCGCCAAACTCTATATTGAACACCTTGTTCATCCTAAATCATCGGCGTAGCGGCTCGTTAGCGGACATATTTACGCTTCAGATCAAATATGGCACGCCTTCGTCGGTTATCACAGAGCTTGAGGCCCGCATGACTGAGTATGTGTTGGAGAACAAACGTGACTACACTAGCAAGATTATCACGGAGCTTGTCAGCTTTGAGAAGGCGTGTAGTATGACAGTCAACTTCATTTGCTTCCATAAATCGAGCTTCCAGAACGAGTTGTTACGCTTGACCCGCCACAACAGGTTCGCCATTGAGTTGATGAACCACATGGTGGCCTTGGCATCGAACAGCCACGCCAACAATTCCAGGTGTCCGGCAGGGACTTTCCATTTACCAGAGCAATGTTTCGCCACCGTCGTATCAAGACGGGAACCAACACCCAATGGTGGATCCTGCCATGCTTTCTGCAACACGAAGAAGAACCAATTCTCGGGCCGCTGCTGATGCCGGCGATATGTTCCAGGATGTGTTTGCTAGCCGCAAGCTGGCAAATAATAAATTCCGACCACGCAGCTCCCCCGCATCAACGAGGAGCCGCCATCCGGTTCAACGACCGGCGCAAGAACTAGCATGAACCTTGAGCGACCTTCGACTAATAACAGTGCTAGGGGCAGCAATAGAGGATTGTTCAGTCGTTCAGTGGGCACCCTCCGTAGGAGTAGGGCTACGAATCGTCCATCGGCGGATTGCTCTAGCGAACGCGAAGATCAAGATATGGTGTAATCGTGTGTCAGATTATATGATATGATACAGGGAGTTTATTAATGGTAAATAATGCGTCGGGGAGTAGCCGTGTCGGGCTTTTGACGTTGGCTGGATGTGAGGAATAACGATTCATGACAAAGCGACGAACCAAAGAAATAATTCAGAGAGGCGAATGAATGTGCCATGGATACAGGATACAGGATAGAGAATGTCGGTTAGAAATACGTCATGTGGTTGACAGGCTTGAGGCCACAACTTATAGACGGAGTGATGGGATTCTGCGCATGTAGATAAAGCAGTCTATGTGGTAGCTCATTAATCAAGGCGCCCACTACAACATTATCTGTTTGTTCTTGTAATTCCTCACACGTTTAATTACGGGACTGATTTCCATTCACGATATCATACACATATGGGGAGTAATAGTGCGGGAAGCTTCAGAAGCAGAGCAAACTGCTTTAGCATCGTGTTATTCATCACGATGACCTTATTGTCATCTTGGCTAGATGCTATGCTTTCCTTCCCCTATCCTTCCACCCACCTCCCTCTTCCTCACATGTTGTTCTCCAATTCCAACACTGACTCCGCTGCGCGCTGCGTACATGCCGGGTATCATCATTCATCACTACTTTGTAGGCAATACCGCAGAACCAAATGCTGCGCAAGGCAAGACAATAACAAAAAGCCTGAAAAAAAAAAAAAAAACAAGAATCAAGATAGATAATAAACGCCCTTCGCCTTGCCGCCTAATTTTCGTTGTACTTATTTCTTGTAATGCCATTCCGTTCTCATTCGCCGCACTACGCCGGTTTGTATGAAATGCAATGCCGCGTATCAAAGCGCTGTGCTCAAATCAAAGTCCGTTTTTCCAAGTGGGTGAAATAAAAAAACGCCAGTCAATGCAATTATGTAGTGTACGATGGACGATTACATTCCAATTTTTTGATAACCTCATCTAGGGAATGCAGCGGATCCAATCAATGGTTTCAAGCCCAGGGTATGGAGTTTGCGTTGTCCCTCGGTGTTAAGATGAAGATTTGGCCACTGTAGTGACCTGGTTGAGAAGGCTCGCGATGCTGTCAAGAAAATCCTGATCTGAACTTGGGGATGTTGCACTAGCACGGTCGCTGCTCTTAGCTCGCTTCCGACTTGCGGGTGCCTCATTTCTATACGCAGTTAGATCCTTGTCTTCGATTTCACGTCTACGCTTGCGCGTGACGCCGTCAATAACGGATGGTGATCGGTTTATTCGATTGTTTCCCATACGCCCAGCCGGAGTAGGAGAAACAGAAACTGGCACCAGGTCAAGACCAGCAGGCGGTGATTGACTGGGGGTAAATGACTCTTCGGCTGGTAGTCCGTAGCCGCCTAGTCCTGGAAACCTCTTTCCTTCCCGAAGCATTGGTAGTGCGAGTGCCTCGTGCAGATACTCCCCGTTAGGCATCTGTACAAGGCCATTCGCCTTCATTCGCCAGTACGGATCCGAGACATTAGGGCGAGATTTAGAAACTCGGTTCTGATTGAATCCCAGGCTCGACCGATAACTGGAGCTAAATGTTGAGTTCCGCAAGCTACCAGTGGACATAGAGAGGGTGTCCCGGCCGCTGCCACTCGAAATCGCGCGAAGCATAGCGGTTTTCGAACCGTCTTTGTAGGCTTTTGCTTCTGGAAATCGCTTCAAGGGAGGGACCGTATTTCCGCCGCCGTTGGTTCTCAGAGCGCAATCTGAGCTTCTCTGCTGGGAGCACGTCACTCTCGGGGACCGCGTCGTCATCATCATCATCATCATCATCATCACGAGCAGCATAACGGGCAGCTGCTCTTTCGTCCTGCATTCCGCTGAAGACACCCGTGGCCAATAAAGCTTCCTCGAGACTCTGCTGAGACTGTGTTGACTCTCGCATCCTCGCAATTTCCCGAGTGTGGTCCTTGGTCCTCCTTCCAACAAGTTCCTTCGCCTCCTGAACAGCCTTCTCTCGCTTCGCCCCTTCAGCGACTTCACGCTCTATGGTACTCTGAGGAGAACTCCACTTTTTAGCTTTTGCTTTCTCGAGTTGAATACGCTTGATAATCCTCCGTTTGCGGGTGATATCGAGCCAACGATAGAAGAAGGTGACTTTGAGGCTATAATGGCGAAACTTAAGCGCTTCGGCCCATGACTTTTCATCCTCTTCTTGTCTTATTCTCTCTTCCTCAGCAGTCTTAAAGTCTTCCCACGTACTCCTTAATACATGCTCAACTGCAAGCGCCTCTAATTTGTCATTCATCAAGCCTTTATCAGCCAGAACGAACCACCGGGTGAAATCACCCATTAGATCCTTCTTGGGCATAGTGACAGGAACGGCGGTATTTGTCACTTTTTGATCAGGATCTAATCTCTCTCGTTCTGAGCTAGCTTTTGTTGACGAAAGTAAGGATGATGGTTCTGACAGGGCCAGGGTATTTGCGTCTTGCCTAGAAGGCGGAAGAATGGGTTTAGGATTTGGCGAGAAAGTCGGCAGGTTCGGGCCTAATTTGATGTTAGTCGATAACCACGAGGTAAAATAGGTTGCCCATCAGGCGAGGCGGTAAATAAAATATGGCATATCTGGCCTATCAGCTGGGGGATAGGATAGGAGGCGCTACTTACCCACAGATGCGTTAACATTGTTCGGAGGAACTGAAGGTGGTTTTTGTTCAAACAAAGACCGGCCACTAGATATACTGGGAATCTGGGATGAGCAGGGGCAATAGAAGATTCCAGGAAACTCGAAGAAACTGTGATGGCTGGCGTAGTAGCTACAGCTCCGAATAACTTGCCTCCGGCATCAATGCTGGAGAACAAGGATGGCTTTGTAGAAGCACCGAGAGGAGAAGGTAAGCTGAGTTGAGCTCCTGCTACATCTGATGATCCTTTGTCGTTCTTTAGAAAAGAAAAAATGCCGTTAGAAGTAGAGCTGCTCGGTGCAACGAATGTATCAATCTCAGTATTCCCTTTGCCGGTTTGACTTGGTGTTGATGCATAGGATTGGGATCGTTTCGTTTCATCACTGTTACCTACAGCACCCAAGGTTATTCCCGTTGGCACGCCATTGGGCTGGCCAAAAAAGTTACTGGTCGTTTGAGCACGCCCATCTTGTGTTGATGCAAATCTAGTGACGGGGGGTGTTGTATCGACTGCCGACCTAGACGTCGGTGCTGAATGAATGGTATCTGGGAGGGATGAAAAGCCTGTGGTTTGAGCTTGTGACCAGTTATTGAATTTTCCGTTCGTTGACTGGGTGTTGACGGTGGCTGTAGGACTGGACGGTATAGTGGAATTGACGCTGTCTGTCTCGCTGTCGTGTACAAGGTCGGATGTGTCAAAAGAAGCGTCTTGCCGGTCATTAACGAACAAGCTTGCCTCTTGATCTACCGTCTCGGGCTCGCCTCTATCTTCTTGGTATACAGTCTGGTGAATAATATCAGGTAGAGGACGGCCAGAACGTTTGTCTTCAACAATTCTCTGAGAAAACGCATGCCGAATACGTGGTTCTTCTATTGCTTGCCGAGTGTTAAGAATTGCGTATCGGTGGACGCCGTCTTGTCCAAAAACGATGCCATGCTTTTGCGCGAACTCAACAGCTTCATCTTCCGTATCGAAACGCAACCGCTCTTTTAGAAACATTGGCGTGATATCCTTCGGCCCATCCCTTGGCCTGGTGTAGGATTTTCTGATGATTTGCAGCATCGATCTTCGAACATCATTAAAATGAATTTCCGCAAAGCAGGCCATGGTATACGAAATTTCCGGCGAAGAGACGATTGTGAAGAATATAGCTGCTGCGCCCAAAGCAAGTTCTGTTGGCGCGAATGGGTTTAAAGGCCCCTGGAGAGTCCAGGTGTTTTGCAACGACTCAACCAAACACATCGCTGTACGAATTCCGCTAGTATTCCAAAGGCGAGTACCCCAACCCTCCACAGTTTCTTTGATAGATGGATTGCGGGCATTAAAAACAATGTAGTAGCCCCGGAATTCAGCTTCATTCGGACATTCAATACCTTGCTCAACACAATCATCGTATAGTTCTTTTAAAGAAATCAGAGTTTTCCCTAATTGCTCGATTTCTTGTTGTTCAGAAAAGTCCTCAGCCGCGAAGCCATCTTGTGAGAGAAGATGCAACGCAGTGACATGAAAACGAGCAATTGTCTCCAGACAATAGACAAGATCTGTTCTCTCGTCTGGCGTCAAATTGTACTTTTGTACAGATAGGTCGATTCGTATTGCTCGCGTTCTGTCCCAAAGGAAGTTGTGCTTCGACGGCAAAAGACTATCTTCTGGTATCAAATCGTCGATAAGGTAGTCCAGAGTCTTCCGAAGGGTGGCGAAAGAGCGAACATCCATTGGAAGTGGCGCGTCCTGGCCCGCGGCCGATCGGGCCAACCTCTTCACCATGAGCGAAGGTACCGCAACAAGGTCGCCGGAGTCATCTGATGCTTTCTCTGGATTTCTAACATCATATTCGATAATCCTAGTGACCTTCTCCCATTCGGGGCACATCTCTTCGGATATCCCCCGAAAGTCTAGTGCCTGTTGCAGGGTGCGTCTCTGGTCAGGGTCGTCAATTAGCCCTGCCCTTATTAATGATTTTCGCGCCTTTTCTCTGTATGCTTTGTACGACTCCCGAAAGTTTTCCATTGCTTGGCGCTGCTTGGGACTCCCTGGGTTGGTGGGCCATTGAGGGGGCTTGATTCGATCCTTTGCGAGCTGTTGTTGGATTTTACTCGCTAGTTCATAAGAACGACCATCATGCTTTAGGGAACTATTTGAAACCCCATTGAGAATTGGACTTTGCGAATTCGCGCCGAGTCCAGACACAATTCCACGCTTTCCTACCATGCTTGGAGGAACAGATATAACTCTACCATTTTGCCCATTACCTGGGCACTTAAGCCGCCTTTCCGTTTCCTTGCGTCTGTGGATTCGTTTATCGGCGCTGCAGGCGTTTTCAATCCGTTAGGCCACGCTGGCTGGACAAACTCGGCAACTGTTCTCGGGTCATGTGCGCGTGGCCTCGGCGATGATCTGCGCACGCCGGCCGTTGACGGCTTAGACAATGGTAAGCCTGGCACGGAGCTTTCTTGATAGACTTGCTCGAACGGATTTCGAGTCGCTGTGATAGCCCCATTTGCTGGCTGTGCCGATGATGGTGACGCTGATCGTTTAAAAGAAGACGTTGTCGTAGAAAAAGGGTTACTCTTTTGAGCCGACGGGAGAAAAGGGTTCGCTGCGGGCGCCTGGGCGTTGGTGTTGCTGTTCTGGAAAGGATTTGCGAGTGGCTTAGAAAACGGGTTTCCAGGTGGAGGCATTGCCGAGTTGAAGGCTACGGGCAAGAGACATGTCAGCACCAGGTTTTTCGGTTGCGAAAGGTCCGTGTGATCATCGACGCGAGGGACCATGGCGTATTACAAAAAGAACACGACGCTGAAAGAGTTGTGTATCGGGCCCGCCTCGAGACAAAGGGTAAGCCCCGTTTACCTAGACGTCTGATGTTGTCTGGTACATAACGAGCATCGTAACCGCCGGAGCGAGGCGTGTGATTTGAGACGCGCCGGCTGTTCGATCCCAACTAAACTAGCTCAGTCGCGAAGTGCTTGGGATGGCGTGGTTATCAAAGATCAAAATGTTCCCACATGGGGTTTCAACGCGTGCGGCTCATCATCGATGATCGATGAAAGGAAATCCATGGACTTACGGTTGGGAGTAACGGCTGCACTGGCACCCCAACCACCTTGGGGCACCGTGTTAAGCATCGTGGGCGATATGGAGAGTGATCATGAATTTATATACGATGGTATAAGAGATGGCGTAGCTGGGCGCATTCGAACAGAGCGTGTGAGGAAGAGATTTTGTCGTTGCGCGCTGCTCAGTACAATCGGCTGCAGTTGTATTGTAGAGCAAGTCTCGCGATGGCAGGGGATGCTAGGTTTGTAGTTGAGTACCTGTTTGTGAGGGGTTTGTAGGTGGATGATTGTCAAACAACGTGTAGGCTCTAGTATACAAGTATGAAATGAGTTCCTGGGTAATGGTACAGCAGCACATGGGGCTATGTGCTGGTAGTGGTGGTGGTATTCAATGTATTCCATTCAATGGGGAGTGGAAGACAAGCGGTTCGCAACCGGCAAGCTCGCTTCTTGCCAAACCTCACCGCTTCACAATTTTCGAAAGAGGTTAGACTGTCTAGAGTCGGGACTCGTTGAGTGGCTGGAACAAAGGGTGAATGGACGCCAGCTGGCGGCTTGAGGACATACATACCTACTGTAAGGTGGGGGCCAAGAGGCCTAATGTACTGTATAGAGGAAAAGGTGGGGTCGCCGGTTATTGGGGCGGGACATGTAGTGTACTCTAGCGGTAGTACGGTACCACACACTACCTAGCTAAGTAACTGTCACAACTGTCACCCTTACGGACCTAACCTACAGGTACCCAAGGACCTAGGTAGGATGTCGTGTCATTGGAACTTAACAGCACAGTCTCAGCACCCAACAGTAACAACTTCTCTAAAGGTAAAGGGATGAGGTCATCCCAACTTCTCACAACCCACCTCACTAAGGCTACCTGTAGCAAGTCATCTTGTTGATGATGATATACAATACGTTCCTCCATTAAGCATCATCATCTTTACCCTCTTTTCCTACAATAGCGATCCTAATCCATCTCTCACCACCTATACTAGTCGGCACTGGTACCTGTCCACGTAACCACCTGCCAACATTCCCCGAGTCCCTGCATTTCGATGTACCTACAGCTACGCTACCTACGCAGCAGCTCCGTGGACCCAATCCCTGAATACCTAAGGCACCCTATTAATTGGATAACGGTTGATTTGCGCATCCTGCTGCATGAGAGCTATTTGCATTTGGAATTTCCCTAATGGAAGCACACCGAGCTCAGAACCCTCTGAAGCCTGATCCCTTCCATCAACTGAGCCTTCGAACCACCACGCTGTAAGTTTGCCAATTGATCCATAATCAGCTTTAGCCACAGAATAGTCCCTTTCTCTTGGGCCTTTTTCGAAGTGGCATGCTCCTTAACTTACGCTTTGCTTTTATTCTTCGTGGCCTCGTCAATTTCATGGACGGCTTATGGTCGCTTCCGAACTAACTCCCAGAGGCACGCTAATAATCTGCGCAACGCAGCACAGCATCGGGTCATCACCACACGAACACTCTCTAGGATCCATCGTTTCGTGCGTTAGTTTTGGTCTCCCTTCGTCTCAAGCCCGGGTTTATCTACCGTTCTTTATATAACACGATATACGCTGCGCCGAACTATGGCGACGTTCCTCGAAGATCCGCGCCTTCGGCAACGTTGGAACCAGATATCCCAGACCACCGAAACCGTCACAGAGAATGCCGCAGCTGGCATTTGGAGCTTTGGGCATAGTTATGTTACACCGTGCCTCGGTTCCATCGGTTCCGCATTCGACAGCTGTACCGCAGTCTGTCTGGGTGACCGCGAAGAGCGCGCTCGACGAACAAGAGAACGTCAGCGAGCACGAGGGGCGGCCGAGTTTAGCTTTGACTTCTACGATGACTGGGACGAGGAGTTCGGTGACCAGGATGGGGCCTTTTGGGTGGCTGGCGTGCCGAAGACTGGGATCGCTTGGTAGCAGGCTCCGGGAAGCGGAAAGGTCAAGCTGCCGAAGTACACGAACAACCAAGGACTAGGGCTCGGGGTATGAGCTATGGCACAAGGGGTCCCGAAGAAGAGCTAGTGGCCACGACGACCCTACGATAATTCCAAGTACCGCGCCTCTTGGGTTTCTTGGTCGTCTACCATTCAAAATAGGAGGAACCTTAAGGTACAAGCCTAGCGCAGCCAATCTACAGGAACATCCCGGCTCTATGAAGCTCGCTGGAGAAGGCGAACGCGAACCGTTACTAGGCGCGAACGACGGTGACGTTTCACATCCCAAGGACCTGCCGACACAGTCTAGGAAGCGGAGTGGTACAGCCGGCAGCGGAGATACCAGCGATTCATTTCGGTCACGCGGCGATCTCTTCCCCAGTGATGAAGAAGGGGAAGAAGATGCTATACCATTAGATGACGAGTTTAGTATAACACTAGACCATGATGACCGCTCTAGCAGCCGAACCAAAAGTAGTAAAGGAAAACGCAGAGCAAATTACAAGATATCACGAAGCGAATCGGGAGCGACGATAGACTCGATAAGGCCGTCAATACGGCAAAGCCGGCATACAAGTTCCAGCCCGCCAAGCCCGGTATTGCTACCAGCTCCGTCTTTGGAAGACCTACAGCGGGAAGAGCTACGGCTGGAACTAGAAGAAGATGAGGCGATAGAGAAGAAGCGTCAAGCTGCTGCTAACTTGGCGCTCCGCCGGGGCTTGAGTCGAGAGAACCTGCAAATTGAATCCGTGCCTGAGGTAAAATCGGAAATTGTAGCGGTTAACATGTCCCAGTTCCGGACTCGGCGATACTAGACGATATATCGGATGACAACCAGTCCGAAGCTGACGAGAGATTAACTCCGAGGGACTCCCAGTCGCCGATCACATCAACATCCCAAGGCCCACAGGACGATTTCATACCCGCCCGGTTGCCTCACTTCAGCTAACTTGCAATATCTCCTCCTTGTTGAATTTTGGGATACCATTATGTAGAATTACAAGCGCGGCGTTTTTCGGCATGATGTACTGGGCGGGAATATCAGAAAACGGGAGTGCCTCGGACTATTTTAATTCGGTAACTCCTTGGTCAAATGTCCTGCTGTATGGGAGCATTTCATCAAGTGGTAATAACAAACCGTTCCAACATAACCTGACTACGTCTTTATAAACACTATTGTGCTACTACCATAAACACATGTTTGGCGACCAAAAAAAACCAACTACATAATTTACTCTTCCAACCAAGTACACCAGATTATACAGCCACCCACAAAGCTTGCAGGGGAATATAGTAGACAACTCGGCCTATACACAGATAGTCACTATTCTCAAGAAGATCTACGGTAAGTATGTCTCTCTTTTACATCCCTGTAGACCGGTATCCACATATATTAAGACTGACATGGGTTTCCCCTAGAAGTTGCCTCGGTACAATATCACCCTCCGCATTACCCCAGAAACCCCACTGAGTCTCTCATCAGCCTACTTAAGAAATATCACCGAGATCAAAATGTAGTTTAAACTGACCGCGTCAAGTACTGATATCAAAGAAGCTCGACCCCTCTTTGTTTTCATCTGGTTATTGCATGATATGTACTATATAGCTAGTTGCTATAAGATTCATAATTAAATAATCATCCTATTTCAGATTTATTCAGGTATTCAATTAGCGTATTCAATCGAAGTTGAATCGTTCAGCTAGACCTTCACAATTCTCTGTGCTAGCTTCCCAGGCCTTAAACATTTAGACTTTGGCCATCCCCAGATTCTGAAGGTATTTTAGGGACGACCGCAACAATGGCGCCCAACCTAAAGGCCCAATCACGACACCACTCACCCAGCTACTCGGGATCTCACACCCAGTCATACTTGCCGGAATGGCGCGACATCGGGCGGCCTACTCGCCGCAGCCGTCTCCAACGCAGGCGGGTTGGGGGTCATTGGAGGCTTCATGTACACACCAGACCAGCTGCGGTCCATCGTCGCCGAGCTGAAGGCGAACCTGAAGTCGCCCGATCTGCCTTTCGGCGTAGACCTCGCACTGCCCCAGATCGGCGGCAGCGCTCGCAAGACGAACCACGACTACACTGGCGGGAAGCTGGATGAGCTGATCGACATCACCATCGAGAGTGGTGCGAAGCTCTTCGTCAGCGCCGTCGGCGTCCCGCCCAAGGCCGTGATAGACCGGCTACACGCGGCCGGTATCCTGATCATGAACATGGTCGGGCATCCCAAGCACGCTGCCAAGGCCCTGGACCTCGGCGTCGACATGGTGTGTGCCCAGGGCGGTGAAGGAGGGGGTCACACAGGCGACATCGCCAATTCCATTCTCATCCCCGCCGTCGTAGAGTGAGTTATACCCGGCATTCTTTTCTTCTTATCTCAGCGCCTTTTTTCGAGCACAAGCTTTCCTCTTTTTACCAAAAAAAAGCAAAAAAAAAAAAAAGACAGTGTCTGGGACCTCTGAAACCCCGATGAATCACGGTCGGAACGGTAATAACTAACCCCCGAGTGTTCTAGTGTCGCGCGCAAGTACACGCCGCCGATGCTAAAGGGGTCGCCCGCGCTCGTGGTGGCGGCCGGCGGCATCAGCAGCGGACGGGCGCTCGCGTCCAGTCTCATGCAGGGCGCCGTCGCCGTGTGGGTGGGCACGCGGTTCGTGGCGTCCGAGGAGGCCAACTGCTCCGAGGCGCACAAGCGTAGCGTCGTGGACTGCGATTTCGCAGGCACGGAGCGCACGCTCGTGCTATCCGGCCGCCCGCTCCGCATGCGCACCAACGAGTACATTGCCAAGTGGCACGCCCAACCCGACAAGGTCAAGGAGCTGTGCGACAAGGGCATCGTCCCATCGAGCACGACTTCGAGCAAGGGAACGAGGTCGACCCGCCGCATATCATGGGCCAGGTCGCCGGCCTGATCCAGAAGATCCAGCCCGCGAAGGAAATCGTCGATGAGATGGTCGCCGAGGCCACTGCTATGCTAAAGCTTGGTGGCACGTATCTTAATGGCGCCACTGCGAGCAGTAAGCTCTGATCAAAGATGGGGGATGGGGCTAAAAGTCGTATTCTTACATGTAATGAAATGACATCTAAAGCGAATATTCACGAATTTGACATCCGTGTGAAAAGCAACCACGAAGCCTGTTAATAAAACGTGAATATTATGGCGACAGAGTCTACATACCAACACAGCCTTATTAAACCAAATAGCTCATGTAGATGTCACGTACGACCATACCCACTGGAGAACTCGGGGTCCCGTCCGCTCCCCATAGATAAGCCAGTGAGGGCCGAATTAGTAGTTGGGTCGGTGACGACCAGCGAATCCTTGGTGTTGTACGTTTTTTTTGGTGTGGTTTTGTTGGGATTCTCACCTTTTATCACGGCTCTCTTTTCCCTCACTTTCTCTGAGACATTGGTCTCTAGAATTTCTTATAGACGTACTGCGGGAACTACCCAGACAGCGATGCCCACACCACCATGACTCAGTGCCAGATATCGGTCCCCTCCGGCCTTCTTTTTTCACGAGCATTTTTCTCTAAGGCCACTCCTGGTGAAATTTGCTATGTTTTATTCTCTATTTGCTTTGTTACGCGAGGGGCGTAGCTCGGTATAGGGTTTAAGAAACGTCTGTTCAGGGGCTGAGCATCCGCAAAACACTTATGCCCATAGAGCTCCAACAATGGACAGTTGGCTCTTTAAGGTTAGGTGTGACAGCTGACAAGAGTTGTCGGATCTGGGCTCTGCATGAAGGATACGGAGGTGGACTTCGGGTTGGGGAATCGGAAGATCAGGGAAATCCCCAACCAACTTCCGTTCCGTTAACCATCGTCGGACGTTTATACAAAAACACATGAAGACGATCACCCTAACTAAAACCTTCTTTTTATGCTCCTACATAAGACCGAAACTTTATACGCCATGGCGGTCGTCGTTTTTACAGTCAGATCAGCGAAGCCGGTATGGGGCGCGGCCTAGAATTTTGAAGCCAGTCTTAGTAAACCAAAGAAGTGTCAACGCCCCAGAATGGAGTGGAAATCCCACGTGAAAGGGTGTGCGTCAAGATTTACGCCACGTGTTTCATCAGCATTTTACTCACCAAGCCAGATCGCCCCCAGAAGCAGGTGCCTCATTACGACTACCTTGCAGGAAATGTCGGGGCTGAGCAGCAAAATGATGCCATTTCGATATCTCGAAACCCAAGAGATATGATAGTCCGTGCTAGTATATCTCCGGATCATTTGCTAAGAAGACGAGGGGGGCGTGAAAAGGCTGACTTGTACAGACCGCCGTATCTCGCAAGCCACTCATCGTCTGTTTCTCTCCTTGGCTGCAAAGACTTGCGGTTGCCTGGCAGTGGCTACGACAAGTGCAGGTGTCGCGTGAACTCAGAACGCCATTTCGTATTCTACAACTTCTAAGGAGGCCATATCTTACACGATGTCACACTCCAATCGAGATCATGATCGAAAACGGGGCGACCAATACCATTAGCCTCATTTACCTTTAGCAGAGCATGTTGGTCCAGGCCTGCTACGGTTCAAGACGATAAAAAAAGAAAGAAAAGATACATCATATCATGAAGAAGACGCTGTTGTCAATTATTAGAGCATGAGACGGTATCTTCAGGAAGAATTTGTTGGGCAGTTTAGACACTACTTGTTGTTCAACTACTACTCTAATAAAAGCAATAGGAACAAGAAACTCGAATTAGTCTATCCAATAGGAACGCGAACCGCGTTGAACCTCCTAACCCTTGCGCCCTAGAACCGTGAGAATTCGTATACGATCCTCGAGTCTGGTACCGATTGAGCTAGTATCTATATGCTACCTTTTAGCTACTCCTAGCCTCCTCCCTTCTATATACTTTTTAAAGCGGCTTGAGATAGAATTGTCCTATCTCAATAAAATCTCATGAATTTATACATTTCCCAGGAACTTCATTCAGATCTAGCGAGTAAGGAGAGCGGAGGTGTAAAGGAATGGCGAACAGAAAAGGGGACGAGCGATGCATCACGACGTAGGGACGATCAGGGACTTGATTTACTTCAGCAGACGTTCTCGGGCGGTCGTTGGGGTCAACTCCCGAGCCATACTGCTGTCAATCACAGGTAGAGCATATAAAAAATATTGAACAATACTACATTCCTGTTCGCGAGAAGCTTGACGTGGCGGAGCTAGATGATGAACTCTCTTTCTCTTTACAATATCAAATGCGACACTCATACGGTTCGCTATACATGCTCCCGCTCTCAAAGGGATGAACCCTCGCCCGAACCCCCACCAAACAACTAGGTAACTAACCTCATAATGCGTTCGGTACCGGCGCAACGGCTGCAGTCCAACCCCAATGATGTGCATCGCATAAAATCCACGCGTCTTTCAAAGGGAACACAGAGCAAACTTGGTAGTATGATGCGTATAGATTCGACCAACCAAACGCCTAAGCTCAGCGAGTGTATACGTCCCCCAGGAAAAGGAGGTGTGCAATTATCAAGTAGCTACGTTCCCACCCATCTACATTCTACAATGGGTGTATTTGTATGTATGTAAGTGCCGGGATATGCATGCGACAAAACCAGCATCAACCTGGCCCTTTCTCATCCAACTTCCCTTCCTCCCTACTTCGTAGGGTTCCCCCCACCGGCTACTTGCAGAACTTAGGTACCTGTATATCGGTATGATGACGACAGTTTTTGATATTTCGCTGCAAGAACATTTGGATCAGGGAGCGCGGGAGCCCCGTCTTTCGGCCCATACTTTGCTTTCGTGCAAGTCGCACGTTGGGGGGGCGGGTATCGAGGCTGGATTCAGGACTCGAGATGTCGGCGTTAACCTACGACCTACGTAGTCGCGAAACAACCCGGCAAGACTTGTGTAATCATCTCAATCGGGGGCCACAGGACTTCGCTTAGTTGTAGAAACCCCGATGCCATAATTCGAGGGTATCAAAACCAAGCTTGTGCCGCATAAGTGCCTATTCCTCCATGTAGGTAGGCATGACTCGTGCTACATCCAACATTAGGGATTCCATGGATATCGTGAATAATCTGCCTTGAGGTTTTCCTTCCTTATTCTCTGTTCCTTCGCATGTATTGTTCTTTTATTCTTGCTGTTCCACTCTGCGTTGTTAATATGAGATAATATATATACCGAGTAGGTAGGTAGGTAAATGATTCACATCATATGTAAGTTATCCATCGCAGTCTGGGACTTTGGGCGGAGGCGGCGGCGGCGGCCTTTAGCCACATTGTTTCAAGATTCCTAGCGCGAGGCTTCTTCCAATCGTGGGCCGGGTCGTACGCCTCCTTGCAGTGATCCCTTCATTCGTTACAGTAATATGCAACCCCTCTCCCTTTTCTATAGCGGATCAATCGTCATAAGGTATGCCTGCCGGGAACATAGACAAGCTTTTGAAAAAATTTTCAATAGGCACACAAATGTAGGTAGCGTACCACAAATCCGGGTACATGATCAACATCTCGTCACGGTGAGCTGAATTATTGGTAAACAGTAATCCATGACTGATGCGCATAAGGGTTTGTGGTGGACGGCTCAACGCGGACGGGAAAGCGGGCGCCTGCTTTGGCGTGTCGAATGCGAGTGCAGGATGCGCGGCGTTGGCGTTCACTCCAACGTCAGCCCAAAACAAGATGAAAGCTTAAAATGGTCCCTATACAATTTTGAGTTTTGTCTGACGATATGATAAGTGTCACACGACTCGCCAAACAGGCTTGATTGGGGTGGGGGCAGCAATGGGCGAGACCATGATATCAAGTTGAATGGCCTAGTTCTTGCTATCACATTGGTGGTTAATCACGCGTGGCTACATACACATGCACATGCTCATGCACATGCTCCTGACTTGTGTCACTGATACTGACCACACATCAGTGGTGTAAGGGAAAAGCGAAAGGTATTGGTTTGGGTATCTCAATGCTAAATAATACATCATAAAGGCTAGGAGGAAACGAGGACGTTCGATAGGACTGGCCGGGTATCACTGAGGATTGTACGTTGAGTAACACACCCATGATCTACATATCCCCTGCCTCCTCGAATATAGCCGTCGATACTGTTGGCTCCCTCTCCCATTCCGCCAGTAATACCATCTTCAGTGTAGCGAACTCATCCTTCGCTTCTTGAATACGTTGCTTCTTGGCGCTATCAACGCCATCAATTTCGAGTTGTCTCCCCATCAGGGCCGTCTCCCACAATTGGGTCTGCCGTTCAAGCTCAAGACTCAGATAGGGGTCCGTTTGCTCATCTTCTAGTAGTTGAGACGAGCATCCCAGTTTGATCTCCTCAGAACCATGGACGAAGATCAGCTTCTCCAGAGAATTAAGATCAACTTTCTTCCATCGTAATGCCCGCCATGCGCCTTGAGGTACTACAGCCAGTCGGCGGACCTTGTTAAGATCATTCGTATGTGCCCAAAGTGACCTGCATGTTGGCTCTAACTCTGTGTCTCCGAAGAATATGGTATCACGGTTGAAATCAACGTACACCCTCGGCTGTGCCTTGCCGACACCCAGTGACAGGGAGTAATTCTTCAAAGCTTCGTACCGAGCCTCGGAATTAACGTGTAGAACGGCGGGGATCCGTGTCATTGAGTGCCAAGTCTCCTCCTCATCATGAGCTTGCGGTAACGCTTCGTCCAGGGAAGTAGGGATATGCTTGTGTCGTGTATATGGCGACTTGATCACAACTGTCCTTGGCTCGAGCATGGCGAACTGCCAGATCTTGATGCGTAGCTCAGGAGGAAGTTCCCTAAACTTGGGGAAGTTGGTCGCTCCTTGGACCTTGATGAATGGTGACGATGTTGACTCCATGGTCAGGGCGACAACGTTAACACGATGGTAATAACAATAACAACAAGGCTATGAGAAGCCGCAGCAGGTGTTTGAAACAAAACAGAGCTCTTTATAGCCGGCACACGCGGGCACCTCGTTATATGTACTTCAAGCTAGGCTTTATCGCTTGGCAGATGTCGGCAAGGAAAGTCGACAGGTCGAGCCAAGGGATTCGTGTAGTATAGTGTAGTATAGTGTAGTGTAACAATGAGCAATCACAAAATAATTTTCAATGATGACCACATGTGGCAAGATTACAGCTAGGGTACCCTGAGAGCAGGAGACGACGTAGGCAGCCTAGATACATGGCAATATAAATTATAAATGCGAGGGGGCCCGACTTACATGATAAAGTACCAGTAGGATGGGTGGTCTCAGCCTTCCTTGATGATCAAACCTTTGTCGCACCGACAAGCAGCTGGGGAAATGATCTCAATGATCTCAGACCCGGTTCTGGACCGGGTCGCGGGCCTTGTTCAGAGCGTAAAGGGCGAAGACTACGACTGACAACAACGAAGACCACGCACACAGCCGCCACCTGATAGGCGGACGAGCTGGGACATGGTTAGCGAGGGCAGAGACAAAGCGGGCGAGGGCGAGGGCGCGGACGTAATCTTGCCCGTTCCCCGTTTCCCCTTGCCCCTTTCTCGTTTCTCGCTTCCTATGGCTGCGACCAGCCTAAGCCAGCAAACGCTCAGGTAGCTAGTGTACTGGCAAATGCATCTGCGTGCGCGGTCGAGGTTGTCCACGCCATCAGGCGCGAAACATAACATCATATGGGGTATCCGATATTCGCTGGAGAGCGAGAACCTGAAGTTGCTGGGCCTCCGCTTGAAACAAGCATGACGGGAGATGGGGAGTATGGATACATCTAGAGCTACACTAATCTAGACTAAGCCTAGCGTATCATCTTATCGCCCCCTTTTTTGGCTTTGGCCTAGCTACATAGTATTACACTATATCCAGTACTATAAAAAGGCGCTTCGATTGGGGGCCAGAAACACTTATGGCCCAAGTCTAAGACTAGGTATGATGCAAATCTAAGACATACATTTGACTCACAAACACAGATCGACTTTTTTTTCTACAAGGGTTTTGTCTCGGGCGAGCCGGCTGTCTCCGTGAATACAGAGGGGCTGGCACCGCCGGCATCAATACCTAATCACATCGGCGACGACGAGGCACCAGTTAGATCTATTTTATGTACTACCATCGTAGGGTGAAGAATAGAAAAGCGAGCTATTAATCGATTGGACCACAGCTGTCGCAAGCTGGGTAGGTATTTTGTACATGATCAGTGTCGGTGGTCGGCTTCTTTTCTTCCCGTGCCGCGCTCTCAAAGCCAGATATCAAGTGACCCCCAAAAATACCACAGCACAATGGACCGAACTTTTGACTTTTCCTCCTTTTTCTTTTACCAGTCATTGTTTAGGGCCTTGTTACGTCGAAAACAAGAAAGGCCTAGGCTCCCGCTCTATAAAAAAATCCGGATTCGTCACCTTGATTAGTCAACAATACACCAGAGCCTCGCCGCTATAGGACGCGTGACCAGAGGTCGTCGTCATACATGTTACGCGCACCAAGGCTCATGTTCATCTCATAGCGGCGGACTACTACATGGCACTATTCAGTTACGAATCACCCAGCCAGAAAATCACCGTTTTCATCATCGGTTGCGGCTCTTTATTCCTAGTTAGAGAGCTAGTTGCTCGAGGCCCAGCAATTCCCCTCAGTACCTTGTCCCCACACTGCGTCAACTACGTATATCAAGTAGGTAGTTGTTAGTCTAGAACCTGCAAGTCTACGTTACTTACGTATCAACCTACGCGTTGCTTTGAACACTTGTTGCGTGTTGGTTGAAGGTCGTCGTCATTTCCCAGAAGGCCTCAAACCCGTTGTCTCTGGTATAGACCTTGTTCTTCATTCCATAGTGTAGCACTCCCAATGCCTTATAACGATTTTGAAAGTACTGACTACCTACCGTTGTAAAGTGTATCAACTCGGAGACTTGGCTGCGACAACCAGCCTTATGAACCGTGTGACAATAAAACGCTTTACCTACCACAACGTTTTGCGTCCCACTAAAGAGAAACCGAGCTGCATACTTTGTCTCACTGTTTCGAAATCATGTGATGTGACGATGTCTCATAATAAGCATTTCCAGCCATGTAGTTATAGCTTCCGACGTCATTGTAGTCGAGACCCCTATTCAGTTTCACTTCAACAGACAAATTTGGTGGGTTTGGGTCCAATGCAAGCCTCGAAACCCCTATTTCCGCTCTCCTCTCACCATTGTAACCTCAATGTCTAAGTAGTGCTCTTCTACTGAGATTTATCTAGGAAACTCTTGTAGCGTCATTCTGTAATATGGTAAGTATGCTTATCATGCATAAACGGTTGGAGAATAAATGAGATGCCCACCTTGTGATGTGCTCTGTTTTTTACTAAATATAGAACACGATCTGCCCCAGCCGCCCCAAACCCCGACACAAACCTTCATAGATGACCCGCTGCATGTCTCATATTATACCACTGTCGCTCCATATCTACAAAGACTACCCTCCTTTTTAAGGTTCAGGCCAATACCCCATCTCGATACGGACCTACTAAATTTTCAGCCGTAAATTTTGCCTCACTGCTCAAACGTGTGAGCACAAAAGGGAAAACCCACCTTTTGATAGAATTTGGGCTCGACAGACTCAGAATACACATCGCCTCTTCAACTTAGAATACCATCTTACCAACTGAAAGGCATCAGCCTATGTTCCTATACTCAACATGCCTCCCCCAATCACTCACACACCAGCCACACCATGGGAAATGGTGCAAGTAGCAGCAGTGGTGGCGGATGGCACGGCGGCAACCGATCCTCCATTACCCATCACACAAGCCATACCATGGAAAATGGTGCCTGCAGTAGCAACAGTGGTTCCCAGAGCGGAGCTAGAACCTCAACTACCGACGGTCCCTGCCCCTCGTTCCATCGCTGTGCTAATTGAGATGCCGTAACTAACCACTCCGTTTTGGATCTAGAGCCGTTGCTGGCTCTACCATACGAGCCTCCCTGATCATATCTACCGACCAAGTCTCCCCCAATCGATCCCCGGATTTATCGCCTACTCTTTCCCCTAGTAGTGTCGCTAGTAGTGTCCTGTTCGATGGAGATGATTGCGAAACATCCCCCGCCAGCGGCATTTCGACTATCAGTAGTTCTGTTAGTCTTGTCAACTTCAGCATCGTTGACAGTACACTGCGGGAGGGCGAGCAATTCGCCACGGCTTATTTTGACACCGCCCAGAAACTCCAGATTGCCCAAGCTCTAGATGAGTTCGGTGTGGACTATGTAAGACCCTCGTCCATGGCGTAGCCGAGACCGGCCCAAAACTGCGGGCATCGGATCAAGTCTAATTTGACAATCCGCATTAGATTGAGGTGACTTCTCCGGCCGCTTCGCCACAGTCCAGGGCCGATTGCGAGAGCATCTGCAAGCTTGGCCTGAAGGCTAAGGTCAGTATCTATTGACTTATCTTCTGACGTCTTATTGGCTTTGCTGACCCAAGATTTCTTAGGTCCTGTGTCACATTCGATGCAACATGGACGACGCGCGAATTGCCGTCCAGACCGGAGTCGACGGAATGTAAATATGCACTCCCCTGTCACATCAAAATCACCTTCAATATCATAGTTGACCGTTTCTCTTGCACAGAAACATGTGCATCGGCACTTCTGCCCAGCTTATGAAGCATTCCCATGGAAAAGACATGACCTATATTGCATCGAAGGCTAGAGAGATTATCGAATACGTCAAGTCTAACAATATTGAGGTTCGCTTCTCTGGCGAGGACTCGTTCCGTTCGGACTTCTCTGAGATCCTCAAGCTTTACATACTGGTCGATGGTCTGGGCGCGAACCGTGTCGGCATTGCTGATACCGTTGGTGGTGCCACACCAATGGAGGTCTTCGATAAAGTCGGAAGCCATTCGCAAAGCCGTCTCGTGTGTGACATCGAAACACACTTCCACAATGACACAGGGTGTGCTATTGCTAATGCCTATGTTGCCCTTGAAGCAGGTGCCACTCACTTTGACACCACGGTTCTTGGTATTGGTGAGAGGAATGGCATTACTCCACTGGTGGCCTTATGGCTCGACTTATGCGCACGCACTACGAAATCATCTTAAAAAAGTACAAGATTGAAAAACTGAGGGATCTCGAACACCTGGTCGCACGAGTTGTGTCAGTAGAAATTCCGTTTAACAACTTTGTGTTCAAGGGACCAATGCTTGAATAATCTCTGATGGAATGAATGATGACAAAATCTGGGGATCAATGGTGGTATCAATAAGGGAGCTTTCATTGGTCTTTGTTCGTTCGTTCTTCTTCACCAACTCTTTTGACAAATGACAATCTTGATATAGCAGTAAAAGCTTGATTACGGCGGCTACATACCCAAGATTGCAGCCTCCAATTCTACCTCCATTCAAGATCATCATCATCGTCAATAAATTAGTCCCCGCGGTTTGAAAGAGTAAAAGATGGAAACGAAGAAACGAAGAACAACAACAACAACAGAAGAATAGTCTCACGGAGGTGTGGAGTCTCTTGGAAGTGAACCAGCACCGCTATCACGAACGATCAGTTGGAGTCTATTGAGATGAGTGTAAGGTCTAAATTTTAGCTGTAGACCCTTGCTATAGAAGCGTGCTATTATATGTGTGATCTTCGCAACTAAGTTCACCCACTCCGTATCCACTACTCCGTGACAAATAGCAAAAGAAAGAGAGATATACGAGGCGAGGTCCAAAAAAACTGTCACACCCAAAATCTTTATACCATTAATACCACCACCTATGCTACCACCTATACCAGTATAATAACTACTATAACTACCATTTTAAAGCCATTTAAAAGCCAGTATATTATAGTTGTTTTGGTAGGTGTTGTAGTGGGATAGGTGGCGGTATAAGTGGTCTAGAGATCTTAGGTGTGCCGGTTTTTTACCGTTATCACCCGTTTCCCAGCCACACCACGCGCCACAATCATTTCCTTCTATTAATAGTAACCGTACAAATTGTATTCGTTTTCTTCTACTTTGAAGATATTCTGTATAGATATATTGGTATTAATAACATTTGCTTGACTATATTGTTTGGGAAGCGCACTTCTATTATGTCAATTGGAGGCTTCCATATCAACACTTCAACATTTATATGCAATATTGATTAAACCCCGAGCAACGTGTAGAAACTGCTGTAGCAATTACAAAGAAATTGCGATAGCTTGAAAACCCCCAATTGCGCACGGGATAGCGACGAGACTATGCTATACAATAACAGAGATTATTATCCAGTTGTTACCTAGGTAGGCAGCTACGAAATCTCCTAACGCCTAGCTTGCTATTATTTAACGGACAAAGCGACGGCAACAAATTTTGGAGAAAAAGGAAATGATTCACTCAGATAAAGCGAGGTGGATCTTGTAGTTCGTTTCCGTCAATCTTAGCATGAAAGGACGGATACAATCACAACCATGGAGCGCTGCAAAACACCACCTTACGGTTGAGATAGACTTGTTAGCTGTTACTAGCTTCTTCGATGCATCTTTCAACGTGACGTTTATGCCTAGTTCAAGTAGGCCCATTCGATACTAATAGGGAATCGTAAGTAACGCATTACACTAATATTAGTAGAAATATCATGGCCTAGCTCTTATCAAAGGGTTTAATAACTAATAGCAATCAGAAAAGGTACACCAGATCTCCAACTCGGATCAGACTGGCGCAATTCCTCAGCTTTCGCTGAATTCTCAACCATGTCTATTCCCGAATCAAGGCGAGACGTATTCGCCACGGCGACCGTTTGGTCCACGGGTGTGAATGAGTACATACCTCCAGATCAGGATAACTTGGCAACCGAGGAGCGGCCGGTGAAATGGTTAGAAGCCCTCGAAAGCATCCAGTTGTACAGGGAGGCCCCCTTGTCGGCAGACGAGATCGACGAGGCCATCGGTTTCCGATGCGACGCTCTCCGGCAGCAGTAAACAGTCTGATCTCTATTCCCTCGGCGAGAAATACATACGACGGTTTCTGGGACGTCCTCTATCGAGCGCGCGACTACGACAGCGGCATGGATCCCAGCCTGAATCAGGAAGCGAAGGCCAGCGACTGGGTCGCTAATCATCGGCAATCATAGAGAAAAATATGACCAGCCATCCGTACCATATATGGCCCATCAACGTCAGAGGCCACTGGGAGGTGATTTTCATAGTGACCGAGGCAACCACCGATAAGCCGAATGAGTACCGCGAGCTTCACAGCTACGCAATCGTCGATCCCCTGCTTTCTGGAGGAAAAGATGAGGGGGCGAAAAAGAGTTACAGAGAAAATGACTATGTGGCCGGACAATTTGCAAGTTTCTTCGACGTCTGTCGCGTCAATGTAACTGGACTGATACCTTCCCACGAACGCTTGATTTGGGTTCCGCCACAGAGAGAGGACGATAAGTGGTCGAGCGGTCTACGGGTCATTCAATTCGTCTGGGAAATGCTCGAGAGGATCCAGGATATGGAAACCTCAGGGATTCGGAACATCCGGGGCTTATTCCGGCCCATGAGGCCCTATTTCAATCCCGATTACATCCGTCTCAGCGCCGCGGGTGCCATCGCTGCGAAGGGGCTCGAGAGGGAGAACTTCCGTGCGCGGATTTGCCTTGCTCGAACTCGCGATATCCGGCCCAAGGGGCGCCCTAAAAACGCGCCGCGTATCGTCGCCGACGATTTGTATTGCTCTCTGGCCCTCCCGGAGTCGAGACCATTCCGCAGGAATTTCTCGACCGGGAGAAGATGAAGGAAGTGGCTTTCGCCACTTGGCAATTAGTACACACCGGGAAAATGGAAATCGCAAGGAAGTCCCGGATCTTTTGAAAAGAGTGCAGACAGATATCAAGCCAAACTTGAAAAGGAGGAACAAGAAAAGGCAGCAAAAGATGAAGAAGACCTGAAGAAGAAGAACGTCTCGACCTTCTATCGTTAGTCGCTCTCAGCTGTAGGTTGAGTCACAGCATAGTCATCGTTGTTTTACAAATTAAATTGAATTGAATTGCGTGACAACTCTTTGTCTCGTGTTAGACAGACTCACATGATGTATGTTCCTACGAGCATTTCTAACTACAATTGTGATAGTCTATTTTTATTTTTAATTACGGTCATGTTGTACTTGGATTTATGGAAAGTAGTTGTATAGTCTGTTTATCTCTTTCTAAAAGACTCCTTTGGACAGGCAAATCGTCCGACTAAAAACCCCGTGTCTAGATCATATGTCATGTCTCCCCTGTCCTCGCCTGATATCTTGATGTATTCTATGTACGAAGCAACTTCAAACAAGCAAAATGCTATGTTACATTCAATAGCTGGTCACTCGACAACACCAAGCTGCACGTCGACGTTTCTCACGATTTGAGTAGACTGCGAGGCCGAAGCAACTCCGAATCGCCAGAGCATCGCAGGGAGATATAAATAAAATGAGGAGTGTCACATCGTCCCATTGATAATTACCTACCTAGTGTAGTCACGATACACACAAAGACGAGGAGGAAGGTGAAGAAAAAGGGGGTTAGGCAGGCAAGAAGTTGATTGGCCGCATGGTGTTGCCTCTTTGGGGCATGGCATGAGATTCTGGGAACCCATATGCATATCCATATATTCGGTATCTCGGCAGTCTGGTGGAATCTGCACCCTGCAACATGCCGCAACGGCGTAACAAAGCTTATTCCCGCCCCCCGGCACCCTGCGGCTCGTTGATTCGCTGCTGTGCGGGCGCTAGTGCAACATGGCTCATCACCTATACTCATCTACGCTTAGGGCGTCAGTCCTGGAACCCTCTTACACGCGGCCTTCGCAGATTCGGAAATGGAACGTCCCGTAGCACCAGCACGATATAACATACATGCAGGTTTCTGAGAATACACGACATAGAAATTGAATTTCGGCTCAATTTCCTTCTAATGCTCACCACCTGCCCAACAAGTGCGTTAATGGAGTGTGTGGGGGGGCTTCGGATCTATTGGTCCTTTGCGTTGGCCATAAGTTGGGGAGGCATAATAATACATACCGAGATAGCAACGACGACCACTCCGAGCCAAGGATAAGGCTGCCTTAGTTACGGGGATGCAATGCTACTACGAGTAGATTAAGCCGAGCGTGACCTCAAGTAGTATCGTTCTATCTAGTTCATGATCCCCAACATAAGTTCGGCACCACCGATCTCATGACGTTGTTCGCAGTTCACGCCAGGTTTATCCCGCATTTACGACTCTTCGACACACTCTACCCCTGACCCCGTCTCATTTAAACGACTCTATTCGCCCTAACCAAGATGGCTAAGATGAACGACGATATATGGCCAGGGTGGAATGGTTGCAAATCTGCAAGTGGGTAACGCGAGTGCAAGCATGATGGCTGTGACGCGACCAATCACGAAGTCCGAGATGCCGAGCTGACCCGAGAAGTTCATCTCTATGGAAACGGCAGCGCAATTTCGTCACACCGGTCAGGGTCAGGAGATACGTCGTCCTTCCTACACTAAGCCCTAAGATCAATAGCGATGACGATGGCTGCTTCAAGTGGGATAGTGATTTGGAGGAACGGGTCGCGGCTCTAGATGCCTGGATCCGCATCGGGAGGGACGGCAATGTCGAACTAGCCAGGGTGCCCAAAGCTTGTCTAGGCTTGGTAGCTTGGCCTTGCCCGATTTTGCATACTATTGACTTAGCTCTCTGGTCGGTCTCTTAAGTTTATGATAGAATGGCATGGTATTTAGGAAATAAGCACTTGTCTTTTTCTCTACCTCAGTAGGAGATGTTTTCGATGTGTGACAAAGCTCTATAAGAAGGCAAGCTTACATATGTTCATAGTATGAGCGCTAACCTACCTTTGGCTTAGTTATATACTTAGTTCATTTGTTGTTTAGCCTCATTTCCCGTTAAGGTAAGAGGTGTCCCGCAACTCGGTGGGACCCGGCACCTACGGCCACTATTTTCCTCTTTCGGAAATAAGCACCCGTGCTTATTCAGATATACAAGCTAGGAGCTCTATCAGTCAGTTGCTTACCTTAGACACATCGCAACACCCTCGCAATACTTCGGGAAATGATGGCTATAGCAAGATCTCTCGATGAAAGCCTGGCGATGACTAGGGACAGGGTCAGGGGGCAACGTATAAATAGAGGCATCGTGTCTTGCCATTTTGCTTTAAACTTTATCCCAACAAGCTTCAACCCAGTCTCCCTCGTGCCAACATCCGGTCAGCTTGCAAGATGCATATCCAGTCAACTCTCCTCACCGCAGGGCTCCTCCCCTTGGTCTACGGGCTCCCTAAGCCACAGTAAGTAGGAATTATACGACGGTCGAACGAGGCAACATCTAATACTCGATGTAGATTGACTTATGAAGAGAACACCGGCCCCGTTGGTGGGGTAGATGCGCCTTTCCCGACTTTCACGCCTCCGCAGGTGATCTGCGCGGGTCGACGGACTTGCAAGGCGGTATTGCCTCGCGTCCCCCGGTGTCGGGCGGCGATTCGGCAGTGGTCCCGGACCCGGAACTCGTGAACGGACAAGAGGCAGACGGTGAACTCGGCCTGTACCTTGACTTCAATAGCGCCAAGTACCCGAACGGGCCGCAGCCCATCCGGTGGCGCGGGTGCTACGGACCCGGGCCCGCGTACGTATGAGTACGAGAAACTGAACCCGGACCTATACGCGCCCCCAGCGTCGGACACGGGTGACGGTAAGTAGCAATCGATACCCTCCCAGGCCTTTTTTGGGCCGGGTTACGCTCACAGTGGCGGCCGCTAACTTGAGAGTGACTCAGTGCCCAACGCCATGTGGCCTCTTGGTCTTAGCCACAATCGTCCGGGAACTGGAACCAACTCAGGATGGGCTCGTCAACAGAATAGTGGTGTATTGCCTGCCGCTACTGAGATGGCGGGTGTCGACATGCGACTATCACCTCAGTACGTATACCGTGCCGTTTCTTCTTCCAACTCGGCAATCGTTTCGGTCCCCTGTATCGTCCTGGATGCGTGGGAGTCGACTTATCTCAGCCCCCAAGAAACAGCACAGTATTGATCAGTAAATTCTAACCCCTTATTTCTTATATAGCGCGTACCGAGAGTTACACTGGCACACTTCAGCTGAGTGGTGAGTATTAATCTTTCAGAATTCTATATTCCCCGGACCTGAGTCTAGGTATTAACGGTCGTATATCCTAGGGCGCTGGTTTTGAAGGGAGGTGTGAGAGTTGCCGCCATGAACGAGGATGGAGAATCTTTCGTAGACGACGTGACGGCCGGTGATGTGTGGTACTTCCCGCCCGGTATCCCGCACAGTCTGCAGGCGCTTGATGAAGGCTGCGAGTTTCTCCTTGTCTTCGACGATGGCACCTTCTCGGAAGACGACACGTTCCTCGCCACAGAAATGATGCTACGGGCGCCCAAGGAGGTCTGGGCCAAGGACCTAGAGACTGATATTAGTTCGCTGGACAACATTCCGAAAGATCAGAAATATGTAAGTTTTCGTCACCTTTGAGGTCCGTTGAGAAGTTGACTAGACTAACATTTATCGACAGATTTTCAATGGTACGCCAGCGCCCGCTGATATTGAAAAGCAGAACATCACCGGCTCGGCAGGATCTCTATCGGGACCCAACAGCTACACCTACCATTGGTCTCAGCAGGAATTCCATAACACGACGGGAGGTAGCGTCAAGATCCTGGATCCCGTCACGTTCCCGATCGCAGAGATGTTCTCCGCCGCACTGGTGGTCCTCGAGCCCGGCGCCATGCGCGAAGTCCACTGGCACACGACGTCTGACGAGTGGTCGTACTTCCTCCAGGGGTCGGCCCGCATCACCATCTACAAGGCCCCGTCCGCGGCACGGACCTTCGACTTCACGGCTGGCGACGTTGGATACATCCCGAAGGCGCAGGGCCACTATGTCGAGAACACGGGCACGAGGACGTCATCTTCCTCGAGGTCCTGCAGTCCAAGAAGTTCGGCGACATCAGCGCCTCGCAGTGGCTCGCCCTCACGCCTCGCCAAATCGTCAAGGATACGCTAAACTTGACCGACGAGGTACTTGATAAGCTGCCCAAGGACAAGACTCTCATCAAGCCAGGAAACGCCAACTTGACGGCGGTCGCTGCCGGATCGTCTTAAGCTCTTCCAGGACTTTGACTAATGTGAGCGAGTTGGACTACTGGGGCTGGCAAAGATCGATGTGCTGCTTGTTGCGTTGACTGGATGTGTATATATAGCCATTTCCCCCATAATTCTTACATCCTGGTTTTAGCTAGGTTTACCATTTAACAATACAATTTTTATACTTGAAATTTAGTTTTCCAATTTAAAAAGTGACTGCAGTTAGTTCCACGATGCGGAGCTTTGGGTAGCTCTTAGTGATAGTTGGATACCTACCTAAACGTCTTAGAAGGCCGAGTAAAGTCCAATACCCTTCGGGGCCTGAGATACAGAGCCGGAGATAGAGCGGGTATGGGTTATAATAGCCTTACGTAGCACGGACCCCTCCCGAAGGAGCGTACGATCGAACGAGGGGTGTTTCTAGATGGGTCCATAGGTAAGGGGGAAAGGCGGGATTATATTGTAGAGAGAAACAGGATTAGAGACACTATAGCCGCCGAGAGATCATCATTAAAAAGAACCCTACCTTCCAAGTACCTGAGTACAAGCCTTCTTTGCACTCGAACCTTAACTATTAATGGGGTCGAGGGCAGGTACCACTACATTAGAGGTAGCGTGTCGGTGCAACTTAATAAAAGAAAGCGATACGAATTGTATAACCGCGGCCCCCTTTATCGCTAATTCTTTTGATTAAACTATTTTTTGAGATGGAACGACATCATATATCAGCGTAGCACCCCGTTTGGGGTATTTAATCAGGGCGGTTGAGTTCGCTGTATCTTTAATAGCAGCAAGATATGGCACAAATTACCCCAAAAAGGGCAGTAGCTTTTAGTGTTATTAAATAGGTTACTCAATTAACTCTTAACGCAACAATAGTTTCAGTCGAAAAATGGATAAATAAAATAAATCTATGCGTGTTACTGCCTAAAATACAATTCTTTGGGATGGTAAGACTTGATGTCTTTGGCCCGAATTAGGGAAAGAAAACATAAAACATGCGCTATATAAACTATACAAGCTACAGAGGAGTTAGAAGTTAGTATTGGTACTTTCGGTGAGTTTGCATTCACACATAGATGTCTTTGTCTGGCCGGTACGAGACTCTGCGCTCTGGAACCGGAGTTGTGTTTTTGGACACTCGGCAGCTACTTCTATAGCACGTCGCGCTTAGATAATGCAATAGGTTGCGAATAGGCTTCGGCTGATATCGTACGAGTTATAACTCACGGTTATATATCTCCTTTTCCCTCTTTATTGCCTGCGTAGGTTGGTTGAAATTTGGGGATTCACACCGCTTTTCTCGTTGTCACGATACTAGGTCCATGTTATTTCCGCAATATAAAATAGACAACTATCAAACATGTATGCGTAATGTAACATGAATGATTCGCCGGCAGAGTGTCGCTTCTTGAATTTATGTAAAGGTAGTCGTCTAGATGAAGGTACCCGGATGTGGTTGATGGCATTGCGAATTCGTGAATACGAGGTGCAACAGTGCACAAAAGCCAATCGGCTTACGCTATTTAGAGTAGTGAGAAAGAGCCTTATAGAGCCGGGCCTGGGGTATCGCGAACTTGGTTATCCTATCGGGAAGAGCCGCTAGCTTACCAGATACCGACTTTTATGGTTTGCCTCAGCGCGTCCCCACGCCGCACATGCATATTTGGAAAAGTTTCCTCCGAGAGATTGTCCCTGCCCACGTTTTGACATTCTGCGGTTCACGATCTAGACCCTTCGTTGCCAAGCTGGGTTGCCAAGGTCGATGATCCTACCTTTAAAATCCATCGTTAGGGTGGACGTATATAAGCGTGTGGTTGCCAATGTGACAGGTCACATTCGGCCTACACTTGTCCTCCGCATCTATGTGTTTTATGATCAGTCACTTTTCCAACACTTCAACGTACCTATCTCGGCCGCCGGTAGATTTTTCGGGCCCGATAGACCGCTTTATCCTCAACGCTCGGACCTAAATAGCTGTCTCGGACATGCCCTATCTCTTTTCGGCATCGAAGTTGCGGCAAACCGAATTCAGCATAGCAAAGGACTGTGGTTTCTGCAGTTTCTTCGCCATGCGCTCATTAATTTGCCAGTTTGGCCCGAGCCGTATCATAGAAAGAGCTCCGACTACGGTCGTCGGATTTAGACCCTTTCGTATGGACCAGTAGGCAACTAGAGTTAGGATCGTATACAATGCCAGCCCTGGCAAGGCCCACCTCCCCCGGATTACGGAGCGACGGCGAAATCGGCCGACGATAAATAATTTTTATCGTGTCAACAACACCTGTGCTCCAAAATACCAAAATTCCATATGTGGATACGACATATCCACCAATAACGCAGGCCCTAAACAAAATAGTGTATAAGCCCATTTTAGCAAGTGTGACGTATACTACTGACATATTTTTATGACTGGTTGTCTCTTTATCCCTTCCTATTTTGGAGAAAGAGCGGGAAAGAGAGAGGAAAAGTGCGTACTGGGCCGATAGGTAGGCACAGCGATAGCAAAGAATTAGCTGTCTTTTGCCATATTCCGTTATGGTATATTGGCAACATATGCTGTATGTAGTCTGTCTCTGTGTAGCAATTGGGTGATAACTTCCCGGAAGTGCGGCCTCCTTAGAAGACCGGCCCGTTCAGAGCCGAAAAATCAATAATTCGACCCGGAACTACAATGCGGCTCACACTGAACAATTCGAAGCGGCGGTTTGTAGGGTGAATCCAGGTTAGTTTCGTGCCGAGCAATCCGATGGGACGGACAATGGCGTGATGAAACCGAGCAGGCATCCACCCTATCTGTGTAGCAGATATGAGAGACTTTTCGATCCTCCAATATATTACACGTACGCATAGTTAGAAGATATACGCGTAAGAAAGCAAGGACTCAAGGATGAGCTGAGGTATTGATCGGCGAGTATTGGAGTAAGTATACTTAGCATATAAGGGGCGTAGGATTATCAAAATCTGTTGGGTGGCTAGGGGGTACGATATCGTACGTAATAAAGGGTAAGATAAATATTTGTATATATTAATTTATTTTTTTAACTATTCGTACGAAAACTGGGCTTTTGTGCGGAGAATTTTTTTATACGAAAAAAATTCTACTATAGTATACTATATAACCGAATTAAGCGGATATATTAGCTTAACTTTATTACGCGAATAGTTAATACTATAGTTAATAATTAGCTATTATACGCAGTTAATATTAATATATTAATTTTATACGTAAATAATATTATAATTATAATATTAGTTTTTTTTTTTAGCTATAGCGTGCTTTTATACGATTGTTTTTTTTAATATAAGAAATTTAAACGTAAAAAAAATATTAATATATATTATAATAAATATATAAATAAAAGCGCCCGATAATATATTAAATTATTATTTTTTAAAATGTTTAATATTTATATAACCGTACGTAAAAAAAAAAGTTAGTAAATATAAATAAAAAGGCTAATTTATACGTAATTATTATATATAATTTTTTTATTTAATTTATTTAAATATTTTAAAAGATTAAATAATACGTTATTTTTATGTTTGCTGCTATTATATATAAGTTAAGTTATTTTTATATTATTTTTTTTTTTTTTTTTTTTTTTTTTTTTTTTTACGTACGTATACTTATATTTTATATATATATATATTATACGTATGCTTTAATTAATTTCGTAGATTTATATAATATTAAGTTTAATAATTTTATATAATAAGCGTAATATTAGTAGTAATATTAATAATAGTACTAGTAGTACTAGTAATATTAATAGTATTATTATTATTATTGCTATTATTATTATTATATATAAAGTTTTCTAAGTTTTTTAAATATTATATTAATAAGTAATTAAGGTAAAATCGCTATTAATATTAATAATAGCTATTATAGGACTTATTAACTTTATTAAAGTTTTTTGCTTATATTTTGCGCTTTTTTGCTTTTAGTAGTATTACGTAGTTTTAAAATTTTGTACGCTTAAAGGATAACGGCGCTACTAAAGTTTATAGCTTTTTTATTAAAAGTTAAGCTTATAAAGCTTTTATACTAGCGTTATATATAAACGTATATATATTTTTATTTATTTATTTTATACGAATAATTTTTAATATATATTTAGTTAATCTGTTTTATTATAATAAGATAAAAAAAGTATAATCGTTTTTTGCTTTTTTATACGATATTATTTCTAAGTATTATTAATTATTATTCGCCGATATATAAGCGAAGTTTATACGTTAAAAAAGAATATTTTTATATAATTTTGTTTAAATTGTAGCTAAATTGTTATTTTATATTAAGATAGTTTATATAGTAGTTATATTAATTATTAAGGTATTTTATTTAATTAATATTATATAATACTAGGTTTTTAAAGCAGCGTTTACGGCGTTTATATATGGCGATTATATAATGTTTGTTATTTTTACTATACGTAGTTTAAGTTTAAAGGAGGGGGGGGGGGGGAGGATAAGGGATTAATTATACGCGTTATTTTTTAAAGTATAAATTTTAGTTATTATTTTTGCTATAATTTTTTAATTTTTTTATTATTTATATATAATATTTGTTTTTTTAAAATATATAATATATTATTTTATATATGCCCGGCCGCTATTTATTATATAAGCGTATTTTTTATAGTTTTTTAATAAATGTTTAATTTATATAAACAGTTTATTCGTAAAAACTAAAGTTTTTAATACTTAGTTTAGCGTACGTTTAATAAATATATTAGCTAAGTTGTTTTTATTATTAATTTATTATATTTTAAAGATTTTTTTTTTATATAACTTTTAAAAAAATAATATTTATTATTAATTTTTTTTTTAAATTATTTTTAGTTTAACTAAATAGTTATATAATAATTTAAAATTTAAATATAAAATAATAAATATTAAAAATAAATTAAATATTTTTATAATTTTTTAAAATATTATAAAAAATAATAATATTATTAAAACTGCTAACTATATTATATAATTTGCTAGCTAAAATATTTCGCGTAACTTTTTTATATTTGTTTAAATTTTAATATATAATATTATTTTTAATTTTAAAGTTTAAGTTTATATATATTTTTTATATAAGTTTTAACTATAAATATAATAATAAATTTAAGCTATAAAGTTATATTTATATTATTTATAAATAATTTGTTTATAAAAATAAAAAGTTTCGTATAATAAAAATCGAAAAAAATAAACGTAAGTTTTTTCGATAGGTTATTTTTTTATTATTTAATTTATTTGTTTAATACTTTAATATTATATAATTATAGCTTAATAACTTAAGCTATAATAGCAAAATTATATGTAGTTTTATAAATTAATATATTATTAATATATATTTTTTTAGCTTGTTAAAAAATATAAGCTTAAGCGAATTTTTTTATATAAAAGTTAATTTTAGTTAAGTTTTTAGTTTAGCTTTTTTAAATTATAATATTTTATTTATATAAAAAATTTTTTTGCTATTAAACTTAAAAGAATATTTAAAAAATAAAATTTTTTTAAATTTCGCGCGAAATTTTATTTATTTAAGTTTTTTTTTTTACGCAATAAAAAATTTAACGTAATAAAGCTTAATATATTATTTATTTATATTTTAGTTATCCCGAAAATATTTAAACTATTATATATAATTAAGTAAAATATTATAGGTTGTAAAATAAAGCTTGATTAAAAGAAGAGAATTTATTATTAGATTTACGTAATGGATTTAATAATAGATTTTTTAACTAGTAGTATGCTAATTATTTATTTAGATATAGGTATTATTAGGTGGTTTCTTTTTACGTTTTGCGTAAGGAAGCTATTAGTAATATAAACTTTTTAAGGGCTTTATTAAAATGCTAGGGTATAAAAAAGTTTTTACTAACTTTAGCAAATTAATTTAGCTAAATTATATTATAATTATAATTTTTTGTATAATATTAAGTAATACTGTTATTTATTTTATTTTTTTTATTATTTTATTTAAGTTATTATAACTTAAAGTTTTATTAAAAAGTAAAAATTTATTTATAAATATATTAAGTATTAAAGCGTTAATAATAAGAATATTAATAAGATTTAGTACTAAAGTTTTAATAATTATTTTATGTAGTTTATTATAGGGGCGTTTATTTTTATTTTTTTTATTTTAAATATAAGTTTAAATAATAGCTTTATAGAAAACTTTTTTTTTTTTAGTAATATAAAGCGGGGATTATATTTAGATTAATATTTATCGATAAGTTTTATAAATATCGAAAGTAGTGCGTTAAATATTAACGGTTATATTTATAACTTTATTTTTTTTATTTAATTAAATAATTAAAGTTATTTTTTTTTAATTAAAATAATATTTAAATATAATTTTAATTTTATAAATATTGTTTTTATTGTTATTATTAAAATATTAGTTAGTTTTAACGGGCTTTAATAATAATATTGTTCGTTTAAAAAGGTTTTTATTATTTTTATATAGTTATAATTATGCGATAAAAATAATAAATATATATAGTAATATTTAAAAAAATCTAATTTATAAGCTAGGTTGTTAATTTTACGTTTAATAATCTAAAGTCTAGTTTATTGTTATAAATATTTTTTAAAAAGCTTATTAAATAAATAATAATTATTATATAAGCAAAAAAAAACTTTATTATTTAGTTTAAATTTTAATGTTTAATGTTTATTATTAAAATATTTTTTCGCTATAGTAGTAATAAAGTTTATAGCTAATTTAATATTTTATTGTAAATAATTATATAAAAATTTTATATTTTTAAAATTATATATATTTATTTAGCTTATAAATATATCGAAAAAGCTAAAAAGCTTAAATTTAAATAATTATCGTATAAAATAAATATATATAGTTTATAAAACGTAAAATTAAAGTTTTATTATAAAATAAAAACTATATTAAGTTAGTTTGATTTAAAGTATATATAGTTATAAAAATATATTATAATTTTAATCGTTTAGTTTTTTTTTTTAGATAGATTATTTTTTATAAATAATATAATAGTTATTAATAATTTAATATTTAATGTTTTTTATTATTTTTTAAAAGTTAAAAATAAATTTATAATTATAATTAGAAATAATTTTTTTAAAAATATTTTAATTATTTAAAAATAATTGTTTAATTAAAACTATTGCTTAGTTTTTAATAGTATATTTTATATTGCTAGAAATTATAAGCGTCCGTTTAAACGTATAATAAAAGATTATTATTATATAATTAATATATATTAAGCTGTTTAGCTATTATAAAGTATTTATAATTTAATAAAAAGTAATAATAAAATAAAATTAATTATAATTATTTATATTAATAATATATTTTTAAGTTTAATTAAACGTAAGTTATTTATTAGTTTTTATTTATTATTACATTAATATTATATTTTAAATAATATTTATAATATTTTTAATATATTATAACTTTTTATAAATCGAATATAGTTTTAAAGCTTTATTATATAGTTAAATCTAAAATAATGCTTTTTATTATATATAGTATATAATATTTATTTATATATTATATATAAAACGTAAAATTGTTTAATTTTTTCGTATTTATTATAAATTAAACTGTTTATAATAAAGAATAAATATTTAGCTTTAAAAAAATAATAGCGTTTTATTATTATATAGTTCGCGAAATTAATTTAGCAAAATTTGTTTAAGATTTTTTTATAATAAGGGTTTATTTTATATTTTAGTTTAAAATCGCGCTTAAATATATTATTTATTATTATTTTTATAGTATATTTTATTATTTTATATAAAATTTAATATAATAAATTCTTATAATTGTTTTAATTATTTTTTAAATTTATAGTATTTTATATTATTATAAATTAATTTAATATATTTGGAATATAATTAAAATATTTTAATAAATAAAATATTTAAAAACTATATAAATAAATAAACGGATAAATTAATAAGCTAGTTATTCGCTTTATTGGTAGCGGAAATATTTAATAAAATTTAATTAATAATATTTTTATAGCTAAATAATCCGTTAAAATTACTATATAAGTTTATTTAAATGAATTATTATATAAATTTTTTATAGCTTATATAAAATATATTATTTTTATTTAAAAAAGTTGTATTTAGTTTTAGTTTATAATAAATATTGATTTAAATATATAACTAGTTTATATTTATATAAAAAATATAAGTTTGTTTAGTTTTATTTAAAATTTAATTTAATATAAAAAACTATAACGTTAAAACTTTATTTAAAATATTTATTAATTTATAAATATAAAATATAATCTAGGTTATAATAGTAAAATATAGTTTTAAAATAAATAGTATTTTAAATAGTATTAAAAAAAGCTATTTTAATTAATATAAAGTTATAATATATAGTTTATACGTAATATTTATAATAATTTAAGTTATTATTTATTATTTTTTTTTTTAATAACCTTTAGCTAGTAAAGCTATTTTATATTTTTATAAAAGTTTAGCTAATTATATATAGTAAAAAAAAAGTTATAAAAAAATTTATTTACGCTAAAATATTACTTAAAAGCCTAAAAATTTTAAAAAATATAAACTATTTAAACGTTTATATATATTTAATAATAATAAATATTCTTAAAGTATTAATATAAAATTTAAAAAGTTTATAAAAAAATAATTAATAAAAAACTTTTTTAATAATATAATAATATTTTTTAATTAAAATAAACTAAAAATAATATTTAAAATTATATATATTTTTCGAACGTATTAAAAAAAATAATAATATTATTTAAAATAGCGATAAAAATAAAATAAAAAATAAAAAAATTTATTTATATACTTTTAAATATAACTAAAAAATTTATATTTTATTATATAAATTAATTATTTTATATTATAAAAATTAATAATAATAAACTTATTTTTATAGTTAAAATAAACTAAAAATTAATAAAAAAAACTTATTATATTAATATAAATAATATAAGCTTTTTTATAAAAGCTTTTAATTATTTTATTTATAAAAAAAAAATAGTTATTAAAATAGTAATTTTATTAAACTATTATAAATTAATAACTATTTAGCTTTATTTATATTATAAACTTTTTTTTAAATAATAAATATAAAATATATAAAAAGTATAGTTTTATTTATTTAAGTTATAATTTATTTTATAAAGTTTATTATAATTTTATTAAAAACTTTTATATTTTTTTAATTAAAAAAATAAATTTTATATTTAGCTTTATTTTTTGCTAATTATTAATAAAAAAAATTTTAAGCTATTTTATTTTAAAAATATTAACTTTATTTTTATTTATTTAAATATTATAAGCTTTAATAATTTTATAAATTTAGCTATTTTAAAAGCTTTTTTAATATAAATATAAATATATTTTATATTTATTTTTAAAAGATTTATAACTTTATTATGCTTAAAATAAAATATATTTTAAAAGCTTAACTTAAAAGTTTTTTTAATATTAATATTATAGTTTTTTAGTAGTAGTATAGTTTAATTTTTTATTAATATTGTTATATTATTTTTTACGTTAATAAAAAGAATATTTAAAAGTTAAACGTTAAAAATATTAATAGCTAAAGTAAATATTATTTTTTATATAAATTAATAATATAATTATTAGTTTTATTAAACGTTATTATAAAATAATTATAAAATTTATTAGTTTGTTTATAAATATTAGTTTTATTAATATTATATTAGTTATAATAGCTATAATAATTAGCGTTATATTAAATTTAGTATTTATAATAATAAATAAATTTAAAGTAGCTAGAAATTTTAAGCTAACTATTTTAATTAATAGTATTATTAAAATAATTGCTATAATAGCTAGAGTTTTTATAGCTAATTTTTATAAGCTAATATATATATTATATTACGATTTTTATAGATTTATCTTAATTTAATACTTTTGTTTATTTTAATTAAAGTATTTGTAGTATTAATAACTAGAATAACTTTAGAAATTTTGCGTTTATTATAATATTTATTATATTTTTATATTATTATAAAATAAAAGTTATAGTTAGTAAGTAATAGCTTATATTCGATTTATAAATATACGTTTTTATTAGTTGCGATAGTTATAAACGCGTGCTAGTGATTTTTCGTACGTATTTATAACTACGGATTAAAACTTTAAAATTAATAGTAAAATTATTAAAGTTATAAAAAATAATAATATTTTTAAAATAGTTTAATAGTTTTATAAAAATAAAAAAATTATTATTAATTAATATATTTAGTTATAGTTTTTTTTTATAATTTAATTTTTTTTTTATATTTTATAATTTTAAGCCGTTTATTACTATCGATTTTTTAAATAAAGAATTTAAATTTTATTTAACGTATTATTTTTTACGCGCTTATTTTTAATAGTAATTATTTAGCTTTTATATTTTTTTATTATGTGTTTTAATATATTAAAGTATTTATTACCGATTATAGTTTTTTATATTTAAATTAGTATATATTTTTATATTTTAACCGGTTAGTAAGGCGTGTATATAAAAACGAAGTATATAGCTTAAGCGTAAAGTTTTATTATATATGTTTATATTTAGTGCTTTAAATATAAGTATTTTTAATTTAAGGATTTTATTTAATTTATTTTATATAAAAGATAAATTATTGTTAGAAATATTTTATTTTTTAACCGTATTTTTTTTAACCGATTCGTATTAGCTTAAATATTAAAAAAGTTTATTTTATAAAAGTAGTATTTAAATATAATATTTATATATAATTGTTTAAGAGCGATAAGTAAAAGGGTATTAATATATATTATATGTTTTAATAAAATATATAGCTTATATTTTTATATATAAAATAAAAGTATTAAATAATTTATATTTTTTATAATATTTATAATAAGTAAGAGCTAAACTAAATATATAATAAAAAGTATTGTTATTATAATATTTTTTATTAATGTTATATTTAGATTTTTTTTTTATAAACGCGCGTTATTAGTTTAATATACGTTATAATAGCTATTGTGTTTTTATTATAATAACGCTTATAATCGCTGCTATAGTTATAGCTATGGTTATAGTTACGGCTACGGTTTTAATTGTTGTTGCGATTACTGTTATGTTTTTTATTTTTATTGTTATATTGTTTTTATAAGCACTTTTTTTGTTGCTTTTTTTATAATAACTATAATTTTTATTATAATTATTATTGTGTTATTTATTGCGTTTATTAAAAATAATAATATTTATAATAAGATTAATATTTATTTTTTAATTAATAATAATTAAAGTATTTATAGTTATTATATTTAGGACGTAAATTTTAAAGGTTTTATTATTATTTTTAAGTAATTGTAAAAAAGTTTAGCGTTTAAAAACTTATATTTTATTTTTTATTCTAATTTATAGTATGTTTTATCGATTTTTTTATATATTTATCTAATATATTTTTTTTTTTAATAAATAGATATAATCGACGATTATTTTAGCTTATTAGTTGTAGATATTTTTATAATATTTTATTAATTAGAATTATTTTATACTAAAGTTTTGTTTTTATAAATATATTATAGTTTATATTAAATAAATTAAGTAAATATGTTTTTATTTTATGTTATATTAAATAAAAAAAGTTATTTTCGAAGAACTTTTTTATAGCGTACTTAAAGTATATTTTAAAACGTTTTTTAGCTTTTTAAATATTAAACTTAGGCTTATTTTTTGTTAAATATAATAATTAGTAAACTTAATTTTATTATTTTTATAAAAGGGTAAAACTTATGAAAAAAGTTAAATAGCTTTAAAATTTAGCTATTATTTAATAATTTTATATTATTAAGCTTATATATAGCTTAAATATATTAAGAAAATATATATATATTTATAAAAATATTTTTCTTATTTATAATTTTTTTTTATTTTTAGGTTATTTTAATTAAAGTTTAAAACTTTAATATTTTATGTTTAATTTTATAAATATTTTTTTTATAAATATAATTAAAAACGGGGTTTTATAATAATAACGTTTATTATTATAGTTATAGCTATAGCTAACGTTATTATTTAATAAATTTAAATCGTTATTAAGGTTGTTTATTTTGCTATTGTTATTTTTACTATTATTATTATTGCTTGTTTTAATTAAAAATATATTCTAGTGTTCTTTATATTGCTTTTAAGGCAACAAAAAAAAGCAGAGGTAAAAATATTATCGCTACGTTTATATACTTAAAAATAAAGGCAAAAGCATTATAGTTATTTTTTTTTTGTTTATAGTTATATTATTAAGGTTAATTACTATATTATAAAAAGCTTGCTAATTTAATATGGTTAAAAATAAAATATTAATAAGAATATAATATCGATTTTTTTAGAACTTTATAAAAGTATTAAAATTTTAATTTATTTGTATAATTAAATCGAGTTTATTATTAATTTATTTAATATTTTTTATAGTTTTTTATATTTAGTTTAATTTAATTTTATTTAAAATTATTATTTTATTATTATTTTAAAAATATATTTATAGTTTTTATATTAAATTTTAAATATTAGTTTAATTTTTTAAACAAAAATTTTATAAGTTTTTAATTTATTATTACTAATTAAGCTTTATCGATATTAATTTTAGCTTTAGTTATTTTTACGCTAATTTTATTTTTTTATTTTATTTCGATTTTTTAAATTATATTATCGGATAATTTATAAACATTTTTAATAAAGCTTATATTAATAATAATAATATTTGTTTTAATAATTATTACGCTAAAATTAAAAAAAAAAAACTTTAAATAAAAGTTTTCCAATAATAGATTTAACGTTTAATTCGGTAAATAATTAAGTATATAAAAAAACTATTATTATATTAGTTTTATAATTTATTGTTTTTATATAATATTATAAATAATAATTCGGGAATAAAATAAATTATATATAAATAAAAAAAATAAAGTATATATAATTTATAACTATATTTTAATAATAAAATTAGTATATTTATAAACTTTAATAGTAAACTAAAATATTAAGAATTTTATAGTAAAATTAAAATATTTAAAACGATTAATTAATAAGAATTTATAACGTTTATAACTTTATAGTAATTTTAGCTACGCTATAAAAACTAATATATTTAAAATATAAAAATGCTTTATTAAGCTTTTTTTAAAGCTAAATAACTAGTTTATTTAAAAGTTTCGCAAAAAGTACAAAAATAAAAATATAAAATAAATTAACACTAAAGCGTAATATTTGCTTTAATTAATAAATATATATAAATTACGCGCTAATTGCTATTAAGAAAATTTATATTTTTTAACTTCGAAAAATCTAAAAATAAATAGTTTTAATATAATTTAATATTTATAATAAAACTATATAATAAAGTATTATTTTAAGTAAATATTATAAATTATAAAATAAAGCTTAAAAAAAAAAAAAAATTTATTATTAGATCTACGTAATAAATCTAATAATAAATTCTCTAACTAACAATATACCAGCTATTTATCTAGATATAAGTATTGCTAGGTAGCTTCCCCTTGCGCTCCGCGCAAAGAAGCCATTAGCAACACAAACCTTTTAAAGGCTCTATTAATAATTAATAAATATAAATTATACGTAAATATTTATATTTTAAGTTTTTTTAATAATATAATAATATATTTTAAACTAATATAGTTTAAATTTAGCTAAGCTATATAAAAGTTATATAATATATAAAATAATTTTTAAAAAATATTTTTTTTTTAGTTTTAAAAGTAAATAAGTATAAATATTGCGCGATAATTTATTTTCCGATTAAACGTAAGTTTAAATAATATTTTTAAACTTATATAAAGCTTTAAAATTTTATATAAAAGTAGGGCTAAATATTAAAATTAGCTATTAATTTATTTATTAAATCGTTAATAATTAAATTAAAACGGTATTTTTTTAATATTATTATATTTTTATATAATAAGTTTAAACTTTTTATATAGCTTTATAGTTTTTTTTTTAATTTTTATATAAAATAAAACTTAAAAATATGCTTTTTTTATAAATATCCAAGTTATATATAATAAATTTAAAAATATTTTATATAATAAGTTTATTAATTTTTATTATATCCGATTTTTAAACGGTTTATTAAAAGTTATAATAATTTTATTTATATATAGCTTAATTATTAACTTAAAAGTTTATTTTTTTTTTTTTATTAAAAAAGTTTATAGTATTTAAATATTATATAATAAATATATTTAAGCGTTATATAATAAAGCTAAGTTTTTTTTTTTTAGCTAGCTATGTTTTTTTTAATAATTATTAGTTATATAAATTATATATTATTTTAGTTTAAATTATTTACTAAAATATTTTTTATATAATAGTATAGTTTAACTTATATATATTAGAAATATATTAATTTATTAATTAAAGCTACGATTATATTTAATTTTTCGATTGTTTTAATTTTATATAGTTTTTTTTATTTTATTTTTTTTTTTATATTAAAATTTTGTTTTAAAAAAAAATATAAATATTTATATAAAAAGTTTATTTCGTTTATTAATTACGTAATTAATTTCGATTTTTATATAGTTTTTACGTAGCATTTTTATTATTTTTTGGATAGTTGCCGCTTTTTATATAATAAAAAAAATAAAAAGGATTTTTTATTAATACGAAAATATGCTCCGAAAATAAAAAAAATTAGTATAAAATTATTAAGTTTAGCAGTATTATTTAATATTTTTATTATTATTTATAAGATTAATTTATTATTATATATATATTGATTTTTTTTTAAAAAATATTATACGTACGTTTAAATAGCTTATATATTTGTTTTATTTTGCTTATTATTTAATATACTTTAATAAATATTTTATAGTATTATATATTAGTTATTTTTATATATTTTTTAAATTTGTCCGATAAAAAATTCGTTTTAAAGTTATATATAATATTATTTAAAAGCTTTTAGTAAATATTAATTTAATATTTATATAATATTTTTTATACGTTTTATATAAATATTAATTTTAAAAAAGTTATTGCTTAAAATAATATAATAATATTAATAATATATAGTACGTTTTAGTTATTTATTCGTACAACGTTTATAATTATTTATAATTAAATTTATAGTTATTTTTAATTATAAATTTAAATTGCCGTAAAGTTTTATTATACGTTTAATAATAATAATAAAATTTTTATATTTTTTTTAAAATAAATTGTTCGATTTTTATTTTACGCAAAATAATATTTTATATAATTTTTTTGTACAAAAATATTTAAATTATTTATATAAACAATATAGCTTAGTTTTTATAAAATAACTAGCTATTTTATACGGGCTAATATTAAAAAATAAGTAGTTTTATTTATATATAATAAAAATATTACTTTTATTTTTTCGTACGATAATATTTTTTATATTGTTAAAATATATTTTAAGCAGTTTATATTTTTTAAAAAAAATAAAAATAAAATAAAAATAAAATAAAAATATTTAAAATATAAAATATTATACGGTTAATCTAATTATTAATTTTTATTATATTAACCGAAGTTATTATATAGCTTTTGCTAAAGCTTATTTTAGCTATTTTAAAAGAGTTACAACCCAGCTAGTTGGCCACTACCCCATTACGCTAAGCTTCCTTGTAACAGGGCAAAAAGAACGTGAAGTTAACAAGGTAGAAGCTTGGGCTTCTATAGTGGACTATATGGATTACGGATACCTGCTAGCTATAGGTTAGGGCTAGGCTGCGTACTCCGTAACTACTCCCCTTTATTTTTAGCTAAGGGTTCGGCCTTGGATTTACCCCCCTGGTTCTACTGCGGGTAGTTCGTGGGCATTAAGCGCGATCAAGGACCTTGGAGTAGGTTTGTGCAAGCGCGCCAGCATCTACTGCACGCGTACCATATAAGACGTTCGGAAAAAGCGACGGACTACTTTTTGCCGGCCGCGGGGCTCAAACCTGCAACTTATACCTTGGTTAAAGTTATAACCTAGCTAGTTGGCTACTACCCTACTGCGCTAAGCTTCTTTATGACAGGGCAAAAGGAACGTGAAGTTAATAAGGTGGAGGCTTGGGCTTCTATAGTGGACTATATAGATTACGGATACCTGCTAGCCATAGGTCAAGGCTAGGCTGCGTACTCTATAACTAGTTACGCTTCACACACTTGAAAAAACAAGGCTCTAGCATATATAATATTATATATAAAATCTATAGATAAAGTAAGAAGGAAAAAAGATCTAAATCTACGTTATAAGCAGCTGTTTAAATACTTGCGGGGTAGCTGTATTTATTACTAATGCTTGCTTTTATTCACTGCATTATATTTACTACGAATGGTAGTTATTATAAGTAGAGATTACGGGTGCTATAGCTAGTAGTAAGGCATAGCTACTAAAGTTTGTAGATTTGTAACTACCCCTTTTTTAAAAAAAAAAATAATTTAACTAGGGTTAAAATTACGACTGCTTTTTAGCGAAAAAAAGGATTATTTTAGGTTTTTATTAATATAATTTTTTATAAAGCTTTTATACTGTTAAATTATTATATTAGTTTTTTATACGTTGCTTAAAGTTTTTTTTACTTAATATAATATTTAAGCATATATAATACTTATATATTTTTTTATTTACGCGTTTTTTTTTTGCGTTATTTTTTCTTTTATATTATAGCTTTATTATCGTTTAGATATAGCTTATTAAATTTGTTTTTTTGCGCTATTTTTAGCTATATTTATAGTTTTACTAAAGGTTTAACTAAATTAAGGTTTATATTATAAAAGTTCTTTAATATTTTTATATTATTTTTAAAGTTTTTTGCTAAGTATTATGTATTATTAAGGTTTTAACTTTTTTAATTTATTTAATATTATAATTTTTAATAGTAAAATCGAAATATTTATATTTTTTTAATAGTAAATTTTTTTTTACTTTTAGGTTTTATTATTTTTTTTTTAAGTTTTTTGCTTTTTAACTTAATAATAAATTATTAGAGTATTTTTATAGTTAATTTATATAATAACGATTTAATATTTTTAAATTAAAAAAATATTTAGTATAAAAATATTTCTGTTTTTTTTATATATTTTAAACTTTTATTATATTATAAAAAAATCTAGCTTATCCGATAAACAGTTTGTTTTTTAAAACTTTTTTTTTTTAAAATTAATATATAGTTTTTTATATTAAAATTAAGTTTACGTTAACTTTTATTAGCTTAATTAATTATATATTTTTAAATATATTATAAGTTTTTTTAGCTAATTTAACGAACTATGCTATTTTTTATTTTTTTTTTATATATTTATTTAAATTGTTTTTTTTTTTTAAAAGTTTTTATAGCTTTTTATTTATAGTCTAATTTTTTTAGTTAAAATTAAATAATATTAAAAAATTTATTTTAACTTTATAAAATAATAACTTTATTAAAGTATAAAAAATTAACGCTTAAGCGTAATTTATAATAAATATATATTTAAACTAGTTATTTTAGTAATAATTTATATATAGTTATAATTTTTAGTTAATATATTTATTTATAATTTTTATTTGTTTTATAGTTTTATAATATTTTATAATAGCTAGTATATTTTTATACTTATTAGCTTATATAGCTTATTTATAAAAGCGGAAATAAACTAAAGTTTATGGTTTAATATTACGGTTATAAATATTTTAAAGATTTAGAAGGGTTTTTTATAGTATATTTTAGTAGCGTTTTTTGTAGTTATTTTTATAGTATAAAATATAATTTATATTTATTTATTTAAGCGGTTTATTATAATTAATATATTATTATATTTATATTTATTTTTAAATATTTACTTAAAATTAATAATAAAATAGCGCTATATATGCTTAAATATTAAAAAGGGTATAAGTTTACTAAAAATTTTATTTTAAGTATTTTAATAAGTTTATACTTTATATAGTTTATTATATAACGATTATAATTTTTATTTAGTTTAAGCTACTAGTAACGTTCGGCAATAAATTTACGCGTTTTATTTTTGCTAAAATATATAGTAAATATTTTATAGTATATTTTTTAATAAAGCGTATTTTTAAATATAAAAAATTAAAGATAATTAAGTGTCCGTAAAATATAGTTAATCTGTTTTTTAGTTTTTATAGGTTTTTTAGTTTATTATTTTTTATTTGTTAGCGGTAAATTTTTATATTTATGTTTTTATGGTTTTTTTAAAAATTTGCTCGATTAATTATAGTTTTATAAAAGTATTTAGTTTGTTATATATTTCGATAGAATTTATTTAGTATAACTGTTATAATTGCAGTATTATCTACTATTAGCTGTTCGTATAATAAAATCGGGCTAGTATGTCCGCCCGATTCGGTTGTGCGGTGTGCCGCAGCAGAATTCTTTTCGTATAAAAGAATTCTCCGCACGAAGGCCTAATTTTCGTACGAATAATTAAAAAAAATAAATCGATATATATAAATATTTATTTTACTTATTATTACGTATAATATTATACCTTTTAGCTACTTAACAATAACTTTATTTAAGTAAAAATTAATTATATATATTATTTATTAGCTAGAATATTATAAAATAATATTATGTTTTTTTTTTAGCTTTTTATATTGTTAGGTTTTTTTATTTTTATAATAAAGCGTTAGCTAATATATTATTTTTTCCGGAATAATATAATATTAAAAAGTTATATTTTAAAAAAAAGTTAATTTATTTAGCTTATTTTAAGTTAAAATATTATTTTTCGCTAAAAAACTTTAATATTTAATTATTAATAAATACTAAAAAAAGCTTATTATAACTATTAATTAGTTTAAGTTTTTATTTTTTAAAATATAGTAAACTATTAATAATTTTTTATTATAAATATTATAGTTTAATTTAATATTATAAAATATTTTCGAAAAATACGCTATAAAATATTAAGTTTTATTATATAGTTATAATAATATACTAAAGCTAACACTATTAAAAAAATCGGTTTTAATTTTATTAATAAATCGTAATTAAAATATTTTAATAAAAAAAAATATATTAAAGCTTTTTTAAATTAATAGAATAATTTTTTATATTTTTTAGTTTATATAAAAAGTATGCTTTTTTATATTAATTAGTTTAAAAACATAATAATATAACTTTAAATATTAATAAAGTTATAATAAAAATTATAAAATCCTAAAAAAATTATATATTTTTAATTAATATAAAAGTTTTTTATTTTAATATAGCGTTAATTTTAGTAAAGTTTATTCGAATTTTTTTAATATTAATAATATAACTTAAAAACTTAGTTTTAATAACGTAAAATTTAAATTTTTTTAAATTAATTTATAATTTAGCTTAAATTATTATTTTAATATATAATATATATAAATAATATATTTTTTTATTATTTTTAAATAAATAATAACGTTATTAATATATATTATAAAAATTGTTTAAAAAATTAAATAATATATTATTAATATATTGCTAAAACGTTAAAAGTTTATTAATAAAACTAAATAATAATATTAATAATTAATACGTATTATATTTTATATAAAACGTTATATAATTTTTATTTTAAATAATATATAAATATAATTAAATATTTATTATATATTAAATCGGGTAAAAATTTTCGTTTTAATAATACGGGCTAAAGTTTTTTTAATAAAAAAAGCAAATATTAATTTTTTTTATAATTTTATTTAATTTATAATAATTTATATAAAAATAAAATTTATTATTTGTTTTTTTTATAAATAAAATAAATATACTATATAAAATATTATTAAATTTAATAAAGCTTTTATATAAATTTTTAACTAAGAATTTTTATATAGCTTTTAATTTATTTAATAATATTTTATATAAAAAGCTATAATTTAAATTAGCTTTAAATTTATTTTTAAAAAACTTTATTTTATAGTTTATTTATAAATAGTATAATAATAATATATTAAAGTTTATTTAGCTAAAAATACGTATTAAGTTTTAATATTTTTTAAATATTTTTTTTACGCTTTTTGTTTTAATTTTTTATTTTTTTTTTAAGAAATTATTTTTGTTTTTTTTAATTTTCTAATTATTTTATTAATTTTATTAATATTAATAATATAATATTTTTTATTTAGTTTTTTTTTATTATTATATTAAAAATAGTTATATTTAAGCTAAATATTTTAGTTATTAATTTTTTTTTATATTAGCTAATATTATTTTATTTTATATAATAAAAACTTTTTTTATTAAATTTTTAAATAAAAATTAAAATTATATTTTTTATAAAAAATATAGCTTATATTTTTTAAAAATAAGTTTTAATAAAAATTAATTAAATATTATTTGCTTTTTTTATTAAAATCTTTTTATATTAAATTATTATATTTTAAAATAAATATTTTTAGTTTTATATATTTAAATATTATTTTATTTTTTTTATTATTATTAACGTTATATTTTTTCGATTTTAAAATTATAGTTATATTAATTAATATTAAATTAATAAGCTAAATATTATAATTATATATTTATTTTATTTATTATTAAATAATATTTTATATTATAATTAAAAATAATAATAAAATAAAATATTAAATAGTTTTATTAATAATTTAATAAAATATTATAATATTTAAACTATAGTTTATTTAAAATTATATTATAAATTAAATTAATAATAATTATAAGCTTATTTTTAAAAGTTTTTTTATATATTTTTAATAATAATAAAAAGTTTAATTAATATTTTTTTTATTTTTATTATTATATTTTATAATTTTTTTAATAAAAAGTTTATAATAATAATAAAATTAAATAGTTTAATAATTTTTTTATAAATTATTAGTTTATATTTATATATATATTTATTTTTATATTTTTAAAAAAATTATTTATAGTTAAAAAAATTTATTATTATAAAAATATAAATATATAATAAAAGTTTTTATTTAAATATTTTTTTATTAAATTTATTTTATAATTAATAATATTTTTAAAAATATTTTTTTTAAAAAAAAGCTATTTTTTTTAAAATTATTTTTTTTTTTTATATTTATTATAAGTTTATTTTTTATATATTAACTAGTTTAATATTTAATATATTATATATAGTTAAAATAATAGCGATTTAAATTTTTTATTTATTAAAGTTTAATTTTTTAAAAAATATTTTTTTGAAATATATTTTTATTAATAATAGTTAAAATATTTATTATTAAAAATTAATTATTATATTTTATTAGCGTTAAGCTTAAATAATCGAGCAAAATTATTATTATTATTATTTAGTTTTAAAATAAAACGAAAAATTATTTAAATAAAAATAAAAAAAAAAATAAAAATTATAATAATAAATTTTTACGTTTTTTTTTATAAATTTTATTTCGTTTATAATTAGTTATTATTAAATAATAAACTATTTAAAAATAATATTTTGTATAAATTAATTAATATTTTTTTTAAATATTTTAATATAGCTTTAATTATTAGTTAAAAAAAACTTGTTTTTAAATTTTTTTTTTATTTAGTTTTATTAAATTTAGTTTTATTAATTAAATAAATAAAATAATTTAAAACTTAAAAAATTTAGCTAATATATATTAATTAAAACTAAATAATTAAAAATTAATTTTAGTTTTTTTTTATAATTAACGTTAATATAAATTTTTTTAAAATATTTTAAAATAATTTTAAATTAATAAATACGTTAAAATAATCGGATAAAAAATAAAAAAAAAATCGTTAGCTATATAACTTTTAATATAAGTTTTAATATTAACTATTTTAGCTATATTATTATAAATTAATTAGCGTTAAATTTAAAGCGATTTTATAGCTTAAATTTATATTTTAAATTTAAGTTTATTTTTAATTATATTATTATAAAAAATAAATATTAATATTTTAGCTATATATTAATTATTTTTATTATTATTTAATAAAATAAAAGTTATTTTATAATAATTAATAAGTTAACTATTTATTAGTTCGAAATATTTAAATTATTTTAAGCATAATTATATTATTAGTTATTTTTTATAGTTTATTTAATAATTAATTAATAATTTATTAATTAGTTCGTTATTAGCTAAAATTATTTTTAGTTATAAATTAAAAAATATTAATAATATATACTAATATAATATATATTTTATATAAAAATAATAATTTTATTTTATTTTTATTTAATTAAATAAAACTTTATTTTATTTATTTAATTTTTAGCAAATATATATAAGTTAATAATAAAATAACGATAAGCTATTATTAAAAAACGTATATTTTTATTTTTAAAAAATAATAATAAAGTTTTTATATATATTATTTATATTAATTTAGTTTATATTTTTATTAAAGCTAAGCTAGATTATTTTATTATAATATATTATTAGTTTAAAATAAAAGCTAGGTTAGCGTTTTTTATTTATAATTTTATATAATCGCCGGCTAAATATTAAACCGTCCGATTAAAGCCGGTAATATTTATATTAAATTTTTATTTTTTAAATATATAGTTATTAATAGTGCTATAAAACTATTATACTAAATTAATTAAAAATAGTTAGCTTTTATAGCCCGCTATTATAATTTTTACGTAGTTAAAAAAGCTAAAATAAATATATTTTTTATTATTTATTAAAATTTTATTATAAAAAATTTATTATTTTAAATATTTAAAGCAAATAAGTCCGAAATATTAATAAAAGCTTTAGTATATACGGCTATATACGCTTATTATTTTAGTTTTTTTTTATATTTTAATATTTTTAAATTAAATTAATTATTTAGTTTAGTTAAAAAATATTATAAAAATAGTTTTAATATTTTATAGTATTTTAAATATTTTATAAATAGTTACGCTTTATATATTCGAAAAAACAAAGCTTTAGTATATATAGTATATTATATATAAAATCTATAAAAAAAAAAAAAAAAAAGATCTAAATCTACGTTATAAATAGCTGCTTAAATACTCGCAAGTAGCTATATTTACTGCTAATACTTGCCTTCATTTATTGTACTATATTTACTACGAATAGCAGTCATTACAAGTAAAGATTATAGGTGCTATGGCTAGTAATAGGGCATAGCCACTAAAGCTTGCAGATTTATAACTAAAAGTTTAAATAATTTTAGCTTTTAAGTTTTCTTAATATAAACTTTTATTTATAGTTTTTTATAATAAAAATTTTAAAGCTTTTATATTTTAAATAATACTTTAATATTTTATATAATATTAATTATTAAATATAAATAAATTAAATAACTAGTTTAATTATTAACTAGATATTTTTTTTTATTATATAATATATAAATACGTTATTTATAATATATTATATAACGTTTTTATTTTATATTTAAATTTTTTTTTTTTTTATTATATATATTTAAATAGTTTTTATATTTAGTTAAATAAGTTAAAAATTTTTTAAAAATTAGTTTATTTTTAAATATTATTTCATACGTATTAAAATATTAGTTTTTTATACGAAATTTCTTTTAAAAAATATAGTTAATTAATTAATACTTTTTTTTTAGTAAATAAAACATTTTTTATTTATACATAAGTTTTTTAAAAAATAGCTATTTATATAATTTTAATTAATATATTATTTCTAAAGATTTTTAAAATATTATATAATATTTTATATTATATAAAATAATAATTAATTTAGTTATACTATTAATTTATATAGTAAAATTTTTTTTTTTATATAAAATATTAAATTATTAGGTTTTTTTAACCTAGAAATATAAATAAAAATTTAAAAAAAATTTTTCGTATATAAGTTTTTAAAAATAAATATTATTTTAAATTCTAAGATACTTTTATACGCGCGTATAATAATTATACTTAAATAAATTTTTTTTAAATATTTTGCTTTAAATATTTTTTAAGCTTTAAATAGTTTATTAATTATAATTTTTAATATTTTATATAAAAATAAGTTTTTTTTTATTTATATATTTATATAAAAATAATATTAGTTTAATTAGTTTAATATTAATTATAGTTTATAATTATATTAAAATATAAGTTTATAATATTATATATTTTTTTTATATATAATTAAAGCTAATATAATATATATATAATTTTTTATATAATTAGTTAATATTATAAAAATATAATATAAAACTAATTTTTTATAATTTTAAGCTTATAATAATAATTAATAAACTATTATATTTTATTATAAAATTTATAGTTTTTTAAAATAATTTTTTTTTTTTACTAAGTTTTTAAAAAAATTTAATATTTCGCGGATAAAATAGCTTTATTTTAAATATTATATATAAAAAGATCTAAATTTTAAATAAAAATTTTTTATATTTAATATTATATAATAAATAAATTATTTTAAAGTTTAAAAAATTTTTTAAAAAATTAAATATTTTATTTTACGTTAAAAATATAATATATTTTTTATTTATATAAAAAATAAATTATTAACTAAAATAATAATAAATAACGTTTTATAATTATAAAAAGTTTTTAGAATTTTATTTTTAGTATTTTATTTTCGTACGATATTTTATTATTTAAAGTTAAAAAGCTAGCTTTTAGTTATATATATAGGTTGTTTCGCGGTTATTTTTTTGTTTATTTTTTTTTTTTTTTTTATTTGTTTTTTTATTTAAAAAAAAAATTATAAAGTTATTTTATCGTATAAAAAACTTTACTAATTTTAAAATTATTAATTTAATATTAAAAATATAAATATTATTTAAAATAATTATATAAGAATTTAAAATTTATATATTAAAATATATTTATTTTTTATAAATTATATAATATAGTTTTTTTTTAACTATTTTATAAGTTTTTAATCTAAAACGTTTATTATATAAAAAGCGCTATAAATTTTTTTAATAATTTAAATATTAATTTTATTAAATATTTTAAGTTTTATTAATTTAAAGTTTTTTATTAATATTTTTTAAAAAATTTTTAAATTATATAATAATTAATTATATTTTATATATAATATATTATTTATATATTAATTTTTTTTATAATAACTATTTAATAGCTTTATAAAGTATTTATATATATAAAAGTTAATAGTTTTTCGTATAAAGCTTAAAAATATATTAATTTTTTAAGCGATTTTTTTAAATATAATTTTATATAAAATATTAGCTAAAAAAATAAAAAGCTATTTTAGCTGCTTTAATTATTCTTTAAAAAATATAGTATTTTTATATGTTTGTTATATTAGCTATTATATAATTAATTATTATTATTTATTATATTCGAAAATATTACGGACAAAAAAATTATTAAATTATATTACGAACTTTTATATAGTTTATATATAATAATTAAAAAATAATATAATTATACATTATTAATTAAACTTTTATATAAAAATATAACGCTAAAATATATTAAAATAATTAATTTTTTTTTTATTAGCGTAATATTAAAAAAACTAAAATATAATATAAAAAACATAGTTTATATAACTAAATTAAAATTCTGTTTTTATTTTTATTAATTTATATTTTTTAGCTAAAAATATTAATTAATATTAAATAACTAAAAAATATAATATCGTACATAATAAAAAATAAAATAAATATTTATATATATCGATCTATTTTTTTAACTATTCGTACGAAAGCTAGGCTTTCGTGCGGAGAATTTTTTTATGCAAAAAAAATTTTGCCGCAGCATACCGTACAACCGAATCGGGCGGACATATTAGCCCAACTTTGTCGCGCGAACAGCTAATGCTACAATTAATGATTAGCTATCGTACGCAGTTAATACCGATGTGTTAACTCCGTACGTAGATAATACTGCAATTGCAACAAAATCACTATTTTAGGTATAACTGGGGTATCTATGGCAACTACAAGGGTCCTGTTGAGCGCACAATGCTTTGCCGACGTGATATTGTAAAAAGAACCGGCAAGCACCTCGGTAAGGACCTGTACCTCGCCAGATATCTAAGTAAAGAGACACCAAGAGCCTATATTATGCCCGGGGGTCTAACGCAAAGCTGACAGGAGGCTCTCGGAGCGTTTAATGCAGCGTATTGCGCCATAAGCAGAGAGCGTATCGCGCATTCCTGTGGACAAGCCTGGCAAGGCGTTGTAAGCGAGGAAACGGATCCGGGACACTTGGCCGTCAACAAGGTTACGAGGCCACTTTTGCTTATGGCTTCGAGAGCCGGCCAATAAAGAATCAATATTTGCGGGTTTGGCACAGTGACTCGGCCCTGCATAAACATGCAACAACTAAGTGCTCCAACTGATATTGCAGTTGCGCGTAAGCAAGTACTGGGGCTACGTTATGATACAGTACATACCAGGAACACAGTTGTAAGAAATTCTCAACCCAGGTGTTGAATTGCTCCGGATGAGCGAATACAAGCCTAGGCGAGTGATAAGGAAAGGGGGTGTGCCAATGGCTAACCGGGGAGGGTGCGAACGAACCCGACAACGTGGTTCCGGGATCATGCGGGATCATGGCACCTACGCTATTGGCTGCCGAGATAGAGAAACGACTTGGGTATTCCTTCATTGGAAATATCGACGTCGTAGGTCCCCATCTGAGGTAACGGTGTGTATGCTGTGCTAGGTCGGGATGGTCCCGGCACACTTTGACGTCGAGTGTCACCCTCCCAACAAACTCGTAAGGCAACGTGTATGTAAGTGCGTATAACTACTTAGTAACTACACCACAGGGCCGGCTCTTAGGGCAGCCTGATGGGTAAGATTGGGGTGGAGTGCTGTGTGCTCTGGTGGTGCGGGTGCGGGTGTAAGAGCTTGGATGCATGTGTGGGTGGATGTGGAAGGGAAGTATGTACATACATACCTGGTACTACCTAGTGTAAGTTTGTAGACTGTGGATGGGGTGAAGTGGAGCGGTATCGGTAGCGGGCCGACCCCCTTTCTAACTAAGGTAACTACCCAGTAGGTTAACCCAACTACCCAAACGATTGTACCTATTTTAACAATATCGCCTATGAATCAGTGCCATCAATGTCATCATCATCCACCCCAGCGAGGTACGTGACCAACACCATTGGCTCCTGGCGAGCCACAATGATAAGCAAGGTAGATTTCCCCTGGCTTGTGAGACCACACCGTTCACTAGGTTTTGCTTTTTCATGTACGTGCCGTCCATGTCAGTGGCTTATTCACCGAGGTCAGTCAGCTCGGTTACGCAGTACATAGTATCGTGATCCTTGCGACAATCACCACAGCATACATACATGCTCCAGACAGCGTGTGTGTAAGAAAGCCGAAGCCAAGGTGTAAGACTGTACTATGTATGTATCTAGTCTAGGGGAGGGGTACTTGCTAGCAGCTTTGGGGCGCTATCGCGTGTTACTAAATCCGGAATGGCTTTTAACCTGGGTGTATAGATGGTACCTGTGTGTACCTGGCTGAGTTGGGTACAAGATATACCTGAGAATACTTGGGTGACGCGATGAACCTGGAGACATGCTACATGTGTGTATTAATGCCTCTCATCGCACTTGCAGCGAACCTTGTCAGCACCTACCACGCTACCCTCTGTTGTTAGGTCACCGTCTGGTCTGAAATGGACATCCTGGCACCTAACGGCATCGACGGACCATGCCAGCTTGTCACGCGCGAATGCTGGACCATCATAAATACGAAAGGCACAGGCAGACAAGGATGTGCCGGGCGGTTGGAGACACCGGCCAGACGAGCATCATGTGAGCAGCGGGACGGAGACAGCCAGCACCCAGCTCTTGACTCTTGAAGAGACTTTGCCGTGCTTCCGAGTAACACTTTATCCCCGGTGCAGCGCCGTCTATCTAATGTATTGGAATGAACCAAGTTAGCATGGTGTTGGAGTACTATAGAGAGCTTGATATATCACCTCAAGACCACCTTGCGACATAGTATAGTAGTCATGACACTTGCGAGTCTCAATTCTACATTTCTGGCTATGGGATGACGAAGCCAATCATGCCAAACTGTTTCATTGGGGGTAGACTGTGGGTAGAGTAAAGGATGTCTCTTGTCTAGGTACGTAAAAGATGAAACTATTGTAGTCATAGTGTGCTGTCCCGACTTTGGAGCTAAAACGGACCTACCTGTTGTACTGCAACGTCGCCATGCGGAAGTTATGGTGGTCCTTGTTCGATCCCTTGTAACTAACAAGCTAGAATGCATCCTCATTGCTCCGTAGATCTTCTTGGCGCATAGGGAATGAGACCTTACCCCAATTTCTGGGGTTCGCTTGTCGCCATTGGTACATGATTTCCAGAGTGCTGGGTCGGACAGTGTCTGGAGTCTCAGTTTACGCAAAAGTTCTCAGCACGTCTTGCTGCAATGACGGCGATTACTTTTGCTACCACCGCATACAATCACGAAACGGAATGAATTCATATGTATCCTTCGCCTTTTCACAACTATCACAATACTAATGAACGAGACTATTTGTGTCGTGAGATTGAGCTGCGGGGTGTAATCATATTGCGGCGTGAGCCGCCAACATTCTTTTATTGGACATGGTGCAAATGCAGGAGCCTGTTATCCATGCTATCTTAGACGCAGTGCATCAAAATCAGAGATAATCCGGCGAGCGCCTCGAAAGCTTGCATGAGTTCTGTTATCCTCCCTACCGGGGTGCAAAAAGGACAGTATAAGTTCCGACGGATATTACTTCCAACAGAGCTCTTTTTGGCTCAGATTTGACCCCTGCCCGTGCAAGTTCCATACCCATCTCAGAACAAGTCTAACGTAAACCTAGTAACAAACATCGTAACATAGCCGAGAAGCTGTGGCTTCCATTCAGTTTGAGAGTAGGAACCTGCCTCCTCGTCAAAAAAAACCAAAAAAAAAAAAGACAAAACAAAGCAATTTTTTTCATCACCTCCCAATCTATAGTTATTGAACCCTTTGACACCTTTTGCATGCTTGTTGTCTGCGCCGTGGAGACAAGACCGGAAATTCGTGAAGATTTCGTGACAAAACATAAAATAAAAATAAATGATGACCCCATATGCCTTCTGCGCCTGCCTGATATTGATCCGATGGGGTATTCGCTTGATGATTTGATTCGACTGAGAAACTCTTAAAATCGGGGTTAAGTGACCGCACGATGCATCATAAGATTAACATGGTTTCACGTCGGTGGTCATTAGACCAGAGAGACGTGTTAGTTATACAGAATGAGAATTCGGCTAGAGCGGAGTCTCCCCATAGCCGCTATCCATACTAGTTTTCTCAAAACTAGATTTGTTCATGGGGGCTGAGCGACCGAATACGTTTTTGCCGATGTGTTTAAGTTTCCCGACAGATGAATCGACGGCATCAGAATTCGCTAAGTAAATGCTTGTAGCAGGCTGAACCCTAATATGGCAGAATAACGTTGAGAATAAAAATTGGTCTCCATTGGAATCCCACAATGGTAAAGTGCGGTAGCCTTGCTTGAGATTGCTCAGTTTCACAGTGTAGGTTGCCACAGTAGGGTTGCGGCCACTAATCGTCTCTCCATCCGGGGATAACTTGACACTGAATCTGACGAAGACTAATTCAGGATACTTCGTCGTTATTTGGTGGAAATCGTGGTAATTGAACACAGGATCAAAGCCGTTTTCCTTAATTATAGATGTTCTGACTTTGACCGGCGTATCTGACTGAATTGGCACACCACTTGTACTGTCATGCTTGTCCCTCTTGTCATTCGCGTGGAAGAATTCCATCTCGACATATGGATCCAATGTCCGATGTGAAGGTAAAGTAGCAGGGCGCATTAGCCGTTGCGCAGAAATGATATCTATGGCAAATGCATTGTCTGATGTTCCAGCTTTCCATATGCATCGTTAGGGAGGCCACCGGGTAATATTCGAATTGTTCGCATAGATTCAGGCTTTAGAACGTAACCCGATTGATCCGTGCCGCCAGCGAACATGGCTTGGTTTAGTTGCATACCAAGGTCGAAAGTTTGCCAGTTGAGTGCAGCCATCTGTACACCTTTTCGCCAATACATCAGTGGGTTGAAGTTGTCGGATGTAAGTCGTGAAAATTGCGGATAGACCCGCATCATGTAACGCATATTGTGACGCGTTAATAGTTTCTTGGAGCCTGGAGCCTTCGAATGCTTCCGGAATGTCCCTTCCATAAATGACAAGATATGATTGGCTTTCTTGCATTCAGCGGATTCAAAGCGTGGAACTTCACACCACTGCAATACACGCCGAGATCGCCAAGCGATTTAACGATCTTGCTTGTTTTTCGTCTGTTGTTCATCTCTTCCTCGGTCTCGCAATCGCTTGTACTACTGCTCGTGGCACCGTGCACCTCGCCTCTGTTATGGTATTTACCTCTTTCCGATGGCACGACGGGGTTGCTGGCTGGGGCCTAAAAGCGGGCTGGAGGCAAGGTACTGAGGGGGGACATTTCCGTTGTCTATCGCCACGGGCTTCGAAAAAGGCGAGGTAAGACTGTTTCCTCGTCGCCGACCATTCGTCTCACCCCATTACGTTGTTGGTGGCTGGGATGCGTCCCTTTGACCTTAATTAAGATACGATCCCGGAGGTCTGAAGGGGATGGAAGTTTGTCCGCTGAGGGATCTAAAGGCTCAGTGACAAGACGGGAACCAAATATCTCTTTCATTATCTCAGCCATGATTTCTTGTTGAGCGGCATTGCAATGCACTTCAAGAGAGACCCAGAGAGGAAACCTGCTGGCAACAAAGGCATATTTGTTCACCGTATTTATCACCTCGCGAAATGAAAGAGGATTGGTAAGAGCATGCCCGTGCTTCACGGTTGGCTGACCATCGGAGCCATCCCAGCAGTCGATCTCAACGCTGCGGCATCCCCTGAGAAGCGTCATGATATAGCCTTCAACGGAAGACACATCGGCTACTTGCCGGCCAATAAGGTATGTATTATGTGAACTTGAAATGAAGTACTCGTTGACGGGGCGGTCAAGCACGTAGTCGGCTGGCTCGCGTATAAGATGATCGTTGTCTTTAGATACGAGGTAACTAGCCAGCGCCTCTTCTGTCATGGTGATCGAATGGGCAAAATATCGTGCGGCCAGCGGGGTCCTTCGTCTTGCTTTGCTGAGAATAACGGATGAATTTTCGATCTCCATAAGTCAGGGTTGTTGTTGACATCTTCGCCTTGTTCATCGCGGAGAAAATTCTTAAAGTCTAGCCATGTGATACCTTGAGTTGGGTCGGACGCTATCTGATGATATATCGTCTGGACGTCTTTTCTTCGTTTCATCTCGTGAACAAAAACCTGAAACTCGGCAAAATTGAGTCGATTAGATCTGGTCGCATCGGCGACGTAAAATTTGGCCATAAGATCTTTTGTTGCCATGTGTATGTGTAAATTCCGGCAGATCCGTTCAACACTGTGAAAATCAATCCTTGCTTCCTCTGTTGAATGCGGTTTGTTCCTAAATTGTTTTGCAATCTCCCCGTTCCAGAAGTTGCGAACAGCATTCTCATTGAATGCCATTAGTGATGCCATATGGAGTTCTCGATGTTTCGATATTGACTCAAGGGTGGTCACCCATTGCGCAAAAGTTTCCTCGTCCTCGGCGATAAGATGCATCTGCTTGCTCCGAGAAGTATTAGGCAAGGTGTAGAATATAGAAAAGAAGCGTCCTTCGTCAGTATCAGGAATACCATAATCAATACGATATTGCGGGTGTCAGAGCCTATCCGGACGTCTTTGATATCGTCGATGTATATGCATTTCGAGACCTTCCTTTATCCCAGGACATCTTACCCGCGTTTTGATTCGAGGGTAAATAGCATACGCTTATGTTTCTTCTTCTTCTTCGAAACTTTCGTCAGCATCGTGCCTTTATCAATGCACGAGGTACGACTGGGCCGTCAGCCGCATCGCCGCTGGAGTAAGAGCCTGTGATGGAAGGCAAGCTGCTATCGTATGACAGTTCCCGTGCTATATTGTCAGCACAGTGACAACCTCGTTGGCTCCGTCGTGTATATCCTCGTCAGAATCGGTCAGTGCGACAGCATCAGTGGTGCTGCGTTGGTGCTATCGCTCTTCGTCTAAGGATGCCAGGGCCTATGCTGGTGTTTCGACTGTTTGTTGCCGCCGATGATTGTCGCCGTGCTCTGTGAATTTATTCGAGAATCGTCTTATTAAGCCTTTCCAGTGGAACTTGTGTTCATGACCTCGGGCAGCATGGTGCCATTACTTCTGAACACCCGGCACCAATGGAGCTGATGCTGGTTTTATGGCTAAGAAGGGGATCACCTAGGTGAAGTGGTGGAGGGGGGAATATTTCAACATCTCTGGCACGGAACGAGTCTGGGGAAGGCTGGACCGAGCTATTTGTGGTCAGGGCAGAGGTTTCTGGAGACATCAAGGGGGAGATGTGAGAACTCGATGCTACGGTTGACGCACTTATAGCCGAGTTGGGCAATGTACTAGTCTGTATGCTGGGCTGATGGGTGGTTGTACCTGGCTGGGACGCGTCCTTCGCAACACCGTACCCTGGCCAGCCATGACGGGTGTACTTGACGAGGGCCGGGTCTCTGGGCTGGGGCGTGTAGGATTCTTAGTTGAAGGCATGGTGCCGAAATGGAAATAGGTGTAGCCAGGCGCGGGGAAAGTGTCATGCGTTGGAGAGGATGGGAGTAGAAATTTTGATTATGAAGAGACGGTTGGTAACGCTTCATTTTTTCCCGGACAAAAGTATTATCGAGCCACGCCCCGGGGATAAGGGTGGTTGTGTGTAGGAAGCGTGTGTGAGGTGAGACACGGTTCCTTACGTGAGCGCAGGACTTGGGAGGAGCTCGTTAATAACCAAGAGCGGGTTCAAGGCTGCAGACCATCTCGGTGCTTTCCACGATGTCGACGGCAGACCGCAAGTGCAAGGGTGTGTCCCGAGATCGATGTACAGGGCAGTCCTCAGTACAGGCCTTTGACAGAGGTACGTCGAGGTACACTGGGCGAAAGGACTGCGTCTGGCGTGCAGCAGCACGGGGACCAGGACCTGGCTAGGGCGGACGATGGGTCGATGTTGCAATAGCTCGAAGATGAGGTGGCAGGTAGCATGCAGGTCGCTGGTTTGGGCATGTAGAGTTGGGGGATTCGCTTCCAAGCCTTGGATCCCAGTTGCGCACCAGAGGAAGCTGATATAGGGAATCGTGCCCCCGCAATGCGCAAAACTACGGCTATGTCTCAAAGGCTTCTCGGGGTGGTGACCTCTCGAGACTTTGTCTTATATTTGGTGTATTATCCTGTGTGCTCGATCTGATGACGGCTGGCACCACCCGAACCGTGGACAAGGGCTGCCGTCGCTTGTATGACACGCGCGAAAGAGCCTCAGGATTTCTAAGACTATCAGAAGTATAAGTGAGAAGAAAATAAAACCAACAACCCCAAGTGACACGAAATTGTCTACTCGTCTCAAAAACAACCGCTTCCAACACAGTAAGAGGCCTGGTCCAAAAAACGGGAGTCGGACAAGGACAATCTTGGTGGTGAGTGAGACTAATTTTGGGCCAAGGCAATAATAATATTGAGACCGCAATGATTTGAACAAGAATTTGAAAGTATTGTGGTCGCAAGCTGTGCGTCTCCTTCCCCGTCTGTCTGGCTGACTGCTTGACGATTGCTCTGGAAAGCGAGTGCCGAATGTCTGTTGTGCAACGTGAAGTGTGAGTCGTATGCTGTGTATGCTGAGAAAAAGATGGCCGGGTTGTGTTGGTAGCCAGATCTCGTGAGTTGAGTGCGCAGGTTGCTTTTCTAGTAGTCGTTACAGAGCCAGCGTGGATGCGTCGCAGGGGATAAAAAAAAATCCACGGGGCCCAAAAATTTAAGATCGAGGCGATGACTGGCTGGCTTGGCCTGACCTGGAGAAGTGCGGTGTGAATGGAGAGAGAGAGGGCGGACAGGTGGGCAGGCAGTACGGGGTCGCCAATTACCAGCTATTAGGTTAGCGCGAAATGGCTTAGCAAGGAAGTGTCAACTGGATTACAGAGCTCGTAGGTGCCCAAACGGAGGGATGCGGGTGTGAGGGGGATAAAATAATAATCAATAATACAATAAAATAAAAGAGAGAGAACAGAGATACAGCCTTAGGTAAAAGAGCTAAAGAGGCACCACGCTTAAAAGGAACTCAACCTACATGCCTGCCAACCTAAAGGTAATTAAGGAAAGAATGTACCTACGTAGCTAATAAAGGGGCCGACGATGAAGTCCGGTGTATCTTAAACCTGTAATTAACCCTCTCCCGACGCTGTCAGCTGCGTAGGTACCTAGTGTATACCGAGTACCTACCTAGATGCCAGGAGTAGACCCGGTGTATAGGGGGCGGAGGGCATAGTGTAGGTTCAATGTTATTAAGGGACATATTGGGTTTCACAATAGTTAGGAATTGAAGATTATACGTGTAAATCAACAAGTGCAGTGGTTCAATCATGCCACAAAGAATTGGCAATACCAACCGTGAAAGGAAATATGAGGTACACTGGACCCTATCCTCATTCCGCCAGCATGCTAACCTCCATAGTAGGACTGGACTTGAAACGTAGTACATACTTAGTAGGTAGGTAATAGGTAAGTTGGCTTTAAACAAGTGCACTAAAGCTGTTGTAAGTGCATCGCTACACTGCCTAGGAGATAGGTACATGTTCACCGTGACGTACCTTCTATAATATTGTATAGTAGTAGGTCTATAGGTTACCACTTTACCTAGGTAGGTAGGTAAAATTCAGTGGGACTTTAGGTACTGCAATCCAGTTCTGCAATGCTGGTTTAGGGCGGTAGGGCACATGGCGGAGCCTGCTTGGGCACCTAAACTTGAATGGGCCTTATGACTCTACGCAATCAGAAACAGCATTCCAACCTTACTTACGTAGCCTTGCAAATCCGAATGTACCAGATATGGCAAATAGGCTTTTCAAAAATCGGGTCCTGTTGCGTGGTTGTTTGATGAGGAAATGTAGTATTCGGCCGACTCAATAAATAAGACAAACTGCTCATCTAGGCCTGATCTAGGTTCATAAGAGAGAGGGCTTGGCAAAAGAAAAAAAAGTGAAACACTTTGCTTCTCCGGCCGTCGTAATGTTTTAACAACACACAACACATCAGATAATATTAATTCTAAGGGCATAAGTAAATACATAACTATACAAAATCTCTACTCCGTTTTAGGAGGCCCTGATTCTAATTGTCATACCTCATGAAGTGAGCTTAGATCGAAGCAAGTAATGTTAAGAGAACTTGGTACTACCGAGTGTATAACACTCCTTCGTTTTGAGACAGGGGACATTGAAGTTGTCAATGATAGCAAATTGCTAACAAGCTGTGGAGTCTAGCATGAATGACTCCTAGTTCGTTGGCCCTCAATGGGCGTAACCGGCGGTGACACGAGAACCGGTGAAGAGTATGCCCAGGTATATCTCAGGTTCGTGAACACCTAGAAGGGGAAATAAATCTCCGCCTGAATGTTTACGATTCTGTCGCGTGTCCTACGATACTGGGGAGTTCAACTATGCAGAGAATAGATACCTATCAAGTAAATGTGGGCGGCATCCACTGCATAACAACGCGAACAAATAAAAGAAGAACATGAGTAAGAGATGAACCCGGTAAGGGGCTGTGCTTGGGAAGATCAAATTGGAACACCTCCCTGTTAGGTACCCGAAGTGATTGACCAAGACTCGACTCGAATTGAGAGAGAATGCCCTACCATCCATCCTCAAGATACTCCTACTTAGCTGCCTTGGAGCCGCAAAAGCACCCAACGAGGCGAGTACACACAATTGGCGGGATACTTGCGGTGGGTACCTGGCCTACCGGGTACCTTAATCCCAGGCCACGAGGTCCTCGAGCCTGGCCAATAGGCTGCCAAAGCTACAGTAACATTCCTTTGCGATCCAGGTAAACCCATCGCCATTGGCCAGTATTTCAATATCGGGTTACGTAGATGTGCATGCAGGCCTAGGTACTACCTACCAGGGTAGGTTTTTTTTTCCCCAGGCCGCCAGGTAGACGTTCGCACCATTCGTCGTTTGATATTTCTTCTCACCTGTTACTGGGTTAATTTCAACAATTGACAGACGATGTACCTAAACTTAGCGCATGCAAGATGCCGGATCCCGAACACATTTTGCGGCCTCCTTGCAAGAACGCTTGGCCTGCTGCATTCCGATTTTCCAAAAGAGGTTTTGTGTGTGTAGCCCCCAGGGCGAAAGATCCTATCTCTTAGGTCGTATGCTTATCGTTCACTTGCATGCAGCATAACACGTGCTTGATCACGATTAACTCGCTATGACAACATCAACATTAGCCTGATCCATAATAAGTTAGATGCACCGTTTGAGTTGCAGGAGTTCGAACTCCGGCTCATTACATACGCTCTTGAGATACATTTTTGAGCCAAAAGTCTAATGAATTACTAGGCTGTCGGATAATTTTGCCCAAGCCGCACTAATAACAATGATGTAAGATACCGTGGAACTTGGGTAAGAAAGACGGCACACGTGCGATACAAGTGCTGGCTGGACCAGAGGAGAGGAAAAAAAAAAATCGAGGGAGCCCAAGCTAATCGAGACAATGTGGCCAGTACCAAGAACAGTTACCATAGAACAGGACAGGGGTTTCCATAGGGCAGCGCAGGGGGTCAGGGTGTTCCGAAGCTGGTAGAGGGACCCGTAATAACATCATTGACGGGCGACCCCAAGTCCGCGGCGGCGACGACAGCGGTTAGTATTTCATTACGGACCTATCAGCCCGCTCAGCATGCCACCTACCTTTTGAGTGTCAAAGGGAAAGGAAAGGGCCGAAGCTAAGAAGATGCATGGCTGGTCTTGGGGTAGGTCTACGGGTATTTTCCAAGACTCTGACTACGTCCGTCGAGAAGAATCATTAGTCTAGGTGAGATGAAATCTCGTGCGTACGTACATATGTGGTATGTGGTATGCGGTATCTAGAATCTGGTATGTACGTATGTAGGTATGATATAGGTACCCAACATCCATTCTAGATGGTACATATTGGCGTGGAACATGCCTCGACCCAATGGATGCAAAACATGCATCAGCGCATTCGCAGCCGATGCTAATCTGATGATCAACTTCTGACGTACCCGGCGCTCATTCGAATATGGGCACCGTAGTACGCCACAACTAGGTATCTCGTAGGTATGTGAAGTATGAGGATTTGGCTCAAATGGTACAAGTGTGCGAGTTCCGCGACAAGTGCACGATCCACAGCCCGGCCCGGCTGCATTCGCCAGATTAGCGCTCGTTACCTGGCAATCCAGGATTGAATTCCTGCCCCTCGGGAGTCGTTGCACCCTCATCCATTGTGGCAGTGGGATTGGCGGCGGCAGCGTTGATCCGAGAAGCGCCAACACGCCCAACACAGCACGCCAATAGTGTACCTACACTGCTAGAGATAGGTGTAGGCAGGTATAGCAGCTTGGAACGCGGGGCGGACCTGGCCTGACCTGGTGCCAATCCGATAACCAGAAACAAACCCTCACGCCAATGGCCAATCCAATATGGGTTCTTGTTTCACCCTGGCCATCCCGACGGCGGACTCCTGGCGGAACGCTACACTAGTTGGTCGCTGTAAAGATCGTCCACACACGCACAGCATGATCAACGGTGCGCTGTCTCTTACTCATTTAACTCTTGTCGAACGAAACCACCCAAGGCCACTCCGCCATTGGGGAAAATCCTTCTTGGGCTGTTTCCCTCTGCTGTGGCCCCTCACCGACTCCTCATGGCGTGGCATGCTGATGCCGGTCGCGCCTGAGTATCACCGTACCATCGTTCGCAGGGAAATGTACACTACATAAATTGTGTAAATAGGACGAGATAGAACGGATGCCGTCCGATGAGACGAGAGCTGCGACTGCGCCGACTGAACACGGTGCCCTTCCCCCTTAAGCCGGGCGCATGTGGAGCTGGAGTCTAAGTCTGCGTCGTGCAAATCGTCACTATCATACGATTTTCTTCAATCTTGACCATTCATCCATCTACGCTACCTGGCACGCTTCTACCTAGTAGGTAGGTAGTAGGTGCTTCGCGCGGTACCTGATAAAGTGACCTGTACGTGTATATTGAGATGAACATGATTCCCCAGAGAGACCGAGGCTAGAAACACGATACAATTACCAGCATCCATTACGTCAAAGGGTCCTGCACCCGTTTTCTATTTTACCTTCCCCACATAACCGAGCTGGGCTCCATCAACTTGTGACAGCGGACGAGAGCATGTCGTGCGTATTCTACATGCCGAAGTGCATGCCTTTATCAGAAACAACCATCTACGCATGGGTTCCCAAAAATAAAATAAAGAAATCAGACACGGCCCAACGATCGCATTGTCCATTATATGCCAATCAATGCAAAGTTTGAGCTGCCATCAGATGGACTCCAGCTCGGGCTGAAATAGCCTTGTGGTATTATTTCTGGGCATTCGGTAGCATAGGCAATTTTCCGATTTGCAGATGCTTTCTTGATGCTGCTCATGATGAATTGGCCTCTATCGGCTCTCATGTGTTCGTAGGGCCAAGCATCAAGTCATAGAAGAGTAGGGACGAGGCCTGTGGATACAGCGTCACTTCGGTTTTGCTTCGGTGATGACAACGGGGATTGTTTTGAGGCCAGCCCGCCAGCCCGCCAGCCATGGTCTCATTCATCTTCCAAATCACCAATGTGACGCTAGACAGCGTGACCTGACGTTGCTGTGATATCTTTTCATTTCCCTTGCCTCTCCCCGCAGGTACGACTGGAATAGCCTGTCTATGTTGCACTCCAGTCTTTTAAACTGGACCCCCGATAACCTCTTTGTTGTTGTGCCCTCAAGTCCATGATGCTGACAGACTTTTTGTTATCTACAACTTTCAACAGGTCTTGGGGCCCATTCGCGTAATGCACACGCCAAACAAATAAGAAAACACGCTAACTTCGGCACTCATTGGTACTCAATCCACAGTTGAAGGGGGTTCTTAGGGCTATTTACCACACACATGAGGTACATATGCTACCTCTCTGCTGCACTAACTCTGCGAGAGACCCGCAGTGTGGACGAGAAATACGGACCACTACTATTTCTTTATTCCGCAGAATACTACCCAGTCTGACCGCTCGCCTTTCCTCTTCCGAGGGATACTAACTAGTTGTGCCCTATCTTGAACGTTAAATGAACGAGTTACCTCGTAGTATTGATTCTTTCTCGATGCTTCATGAAATATTGTCCCTGTCAAGATGATATTCGAACAGTCACAGAAATATTGCAAAAATCGGCTCCCTCTTCCCCCTTTGTCTATGCTATTTACGGCCTGTGCCATACTAGACTTATACCATTATCAAGGGTGCTAACTTGAAAACTACTCCGCTAGGTAAGCTCCGTATGGACCAAGAATGTCACGAGGACTAATATATCATGCTTCCTCCCTCCAGTTACACGCCGGCTAAGGTGCCTCCTACTCCTTAGCGATCTGACTGGCAAGTAACCGAAAGCGATGCTGCAGCCTGCGCCTCGAGATTGATCACCCGCGAAATCCTTGCCATCCCGGCAGATCGGTCTTGCTGGGCCCATATCCTTTGTCGTTGTACAGTTCTAATGAATTCCCCAATGAAGATGGTCCTCGCGACGTGATGCAAGCACTGAGAGTCGTGAACGAGCTCGGGGTACAATTTGTGCAAATACATGAATTAGGGCTTTTGGGGGGGGTTCTGTTCGCCTAATTGTTAGCTATTAGGACAATTAAAGCAAGCGGGTTTTATTTTGCTTGGCCCCGTTTCTGTTAAAGGTGTCGATCAACCACGTTTTTTTTTTTCAAGCATCGTCGCACAGCATTCTCGCTTATTGCGGCTCGAAAGAAATGCAGGACATCTAAAGGCACTAAGTCTGCTTGTCTGCTCGTTTGCCTCCATTTCCTAGGTTGGAAACGGTGGAAGCGGAGATGGGTCCTAAACAAGTTCAATGCAAGCGCACATCGCTCTCTGTCAGGATACAATCGGAGTGCGCAGGATGCAGGCCACCTTATACGAGGTCAACCGCATGTCATAATCCCTCTTACGGTCACTCTATCCGGTCCTAAGCTGGTGCTATCTATCCTGTAGTAAGGCCAATCCAATATGGCAATGAAATGCTGAGTCGTGTAACGACTCAAAGGGTGGTTCATGTCGGATAACTTCCGCGAGGCGGCATGCCACGCCATCATACATCGTAACCTTGTCTCGCCTCCGCAGCGTTGTATTGAGCTATTTTGATATCCGCTTAACATACCTCTCTTTGAACGACAAGCGCCTAGGACGGGAGTGTCCGTGTGTGCGCGTTGCCGGCACCTACAGACAGGATTTGCGGCTACAACCAGACAATTTGTATTTATATCGCATCCTATAAGACTACCTCTGGCAGGGCAGAATATGACAGGGAGGTTGGACGAAACATAATCCGAGTGTGCGTTTTGGATACGATTTAAAGGTGACAAGAGCACGTGGTTATGTATTCCTATGATGGCTCTAGTAGCCATCGATGTAGGTCGAGTCTCGTCAAAATTGATGAGCGCGTTCGGAAGTTCGGATTGCCCGATTCACATGGATGCATCATCTCGGTACTAGCTGACTGGCTGGCCAGCCTCACGATCAGCCCCCCATGTGTAAAATAGCTGCACCATCACCAAATTGTGGTATCGATCGCCATGGGCTTCTTCCCAGCAAGATATCTTATTCTTACAATGCGAAAGCGGCACAAAAATTCCACCGCTTACGGCTTACGTGGTCAATCAAACCAGTCCTCGTACCATTTACTCTCCAGCAATTAATTAACTTGCGACCTCGTTGCCCAAAATGACAGTTACTGCAATACACAGCGTGTTACCAGAAAGTGGAGATATATATTACTATTTGCCCAAAAGGTTAGAATCAAAGGAAGACATTGAAGAATGAGGGTCCTTTTTCTCTTTCTCCCCCGCCTCTCTCTCTCTCTCTCTCTCTCTCTCTCTCTCTCTCTCTCTCTTTTCCTAGATTTCTTTTAGCCCATTGCTTACGTCTTCCCTCTACTTCGAGCTCAATTAGCGAGAGGGGTTTCTCGCTTCTTCCCACTACGTCCACGAACTCGACGACGGGGCCACCTATCTGACATTATTACATTATGATCATCTGTAGCAAGGTATTTAGTGGAGAAAGGTACTTGGAGATCGATGCAGCCAACACGAAAGATTACCACAAGCGGACCATTTGAGCTCGATTGGCCAATGGGAGAGCTCAAATCCACCAGTTGACACCTTCGAGGACAACGCGAAAAAGTCCCTCGGCTCCAGCATTACCTTAGTTCCTTTTATCCAAGACAATTTCGGAAGATACGATACATGCTGCCTGCGTAGTAGGTGCACGTATGTCGTCGTTGCGATGCAAGAGAAAAAAAAGAAGAAAGGAAAAGGCAGGCTAGTAAAGATTACCACTTGATGCAGTCTTATCCCGAGTGAAATTGGACCCAAGGTCGTTCAGAGCCAATGTCAGTCGTGTCATGCCTTGCTATTTTGGTTGTAAAGAAGCCGAACATGTTGGTAACTTACACACAGTACCTAAGACAGGGTCAAGCGAGAAATAGCGCTCTCGATACGCACCCCCTGCTACAACTATAGGCGACTCGTAGCCTTTTGCGAAAGAGCGACAGCTAAATGTTATCTACGTATGCGCAAACGTATAGTGAAGGAAACCTGTGTTTCTAGAAAGTATGGCATCATTCCACGTCTTGGACAAACAGTTTCCGATAAAACCCAATCATACGAGGTCACCTAGCTATTCTATATTATATGTGGGTTCGGAGGCAGCATTCTACCGCATCAATGCTTGTCGCCACAGACAAGAACCCTAACAATAACTGGAAAGGGAAAAGAAGAAAAAAAGAAGGCTGCCTGGTGGCTACATGGAGTCCTCATCATGACAGTGCGGGTATTCAAGGAATTAGTTGATCTAATTGATCTTCAAAATACCACGACCGACCAACACTACACACTCAGTGGCCTTCCCTCTACTTACAACAGCGGGCTACCGTGGCAAAAGTGTCGCTCACTCGGCCAGGTGCAATCCGGTACACAATGACGTTCGAGTCTCATGCCCTACGTGACAGTCAATCCCGTTCACCCGATGCTCTCGGAGAAAAATGAAACACCTTCTACACTAGTCACCATGCTTAATAACGTAGTTTACTTTGGTATCATTCAGAACGGAGTATTTGTGGAGAAGATGGCATTCCAATTTTCCGAGCCCTTGGGTCCGCCTACAAGTAAACAACCGTCTCACTTCCACTGAAGAGCCACCGAGCTAATCCACAGAACTGTTCTAGCGCAAGAGATAGGGGGTTAAAACCCGCCATATCCCCTGTAGGTTCAATCAGCAATGACGATGGCGCCGACGCCTATTTGGGACAAAGGCTTGATCCAAGGCACACCCCCCGCCATCATCTTGTGCGATGGAAAAGTTGGCAATGAAATGCCGTCTCCACTGAAGACAACACGTGAGAGGAGGATTGGAGAAAGAACTGCGGCTTATCGACATGGTCACGATAGGGCCAAACTCCTTTCGTGAGGCGCCCCCAACAAAACATGGATTTACTCATACTTTGAAACTACCGGTAGAAGTCAAAATGAAGCTATCCAGACGGCCGCCTATCAACACGGCAGGCCGGACCCACCTCATGTGGTGTGGTTTGGTTCTTGCAGGAGGTCGCAGATCACATGAGAAGAGTTCCCACGCGATGAGTTGTCACCTCCACAATGTCGCTGGCCCTAAGGCAGTGTTAGCACGACTACCTACATAACGACGACCTCGTATCTCTCTTTTGCGCATGTTGTCGTTGCATCGCACCCCGCATCGCCACTACGCCCCGTACCGACAGCGCAGCCAAGGCTCGGTGATATACGATTGGGCCGAAGCCAGAGATCGTCGGTCCCTTGGATGCAAAAGTTCGCGACTGCAAAACCCTGCGATTATTCAGTGCTGAGGAAACCTTAAACCTGACCTAGAGGCGGCCAGCAACCATAACCATGCATGTCGGCCCCTGGTAGAGGCGCCCGGAGATATCCGCTGGGGCGACAGCGCAGCCCGGCCAGGTCAGGTCGACAAGGGCAGCAAGGGGGGGTGGTGATCGTTCATGAACGCAGGCTTGACAGGCTTCTAGAAGTTTTCCAAGGGGGGTCGGGAAAATAAAACCGTCCAGGGCTCTGAAGGACAAGACATCCCACCCACCATTTCGCTATTTTCGGCACGCATCCCAGCAGATCTCCAAGCAGGCAAGCAAGGGAGGAAAATATATATGGGTCTCAGCCCAGCCATCGGATCCGTCGGGCTGGTTCTGGGAAACGTCGTTGGCTGTACTTGTGATAGGGACTGGTGTTGCAGCTCTAGCGATTGATTAGTGCGTCTACGCCGAACCGTAGACAAACGCGACCTTGTTCATGATCCAAGATGAGATGAGAGAGAATGACGGCACGCATATCATCCAGCCAGCCACAGTCGATGCTACGATGGCCGGCAAGGCTATCAATCGAAACGAAGAGTATTGTCACCATATTGCAGTATAGTTCCCTGGTCGTCTCCCTTGTACGCTAGCTTGCCTACCCCTGGTGATGATGCTTCTTTTCATGTAGTCAACGTCTCATCCAATTATCATGTTCCATTGCGTGCTCTTCTCACTGGCCCAACACCCGCGACCTCCCTCATGTCCGAAGACAATATATGTACACCGACAGACAGATGTTGAATTAAAGCGAAATGGTCTCACAATCAATACTTACTCGAGCCAATGTTGCCTCGTAGAGGATGTCTCGCAGCATGTTACCCACAGAGTACCAACGTAGATCGGCGAGCAGCTTCAGTCCAGTAAACGGCCTGCATGATCTGCAAGGAAGAACGAGGAGTGCAGTATCCACGTTCCACAACCGTTCAGGTCCTGCAGAGAGTACCAGAAAAGGCGTTCGTGATGAACCGCCATGACTCGCATTGTGGCATCTTCAGCTGCCGTAGGATTGAATGTACGACTCGAAATGGCCAGCAATTGGCAGGAGTGTGTGCAGCAGCAGTAGCAACAGCAGCAGCAGCAACAGCAGCAGCACGAGCAAGCTGCAATGCAATATGCATCGCGACGCCGCCGTGCCCGTGGCGTCGCATCACCCACGTCGTCAGAGAGAAGTGTGCTGAGACTGGCCGAAGCCGCAGCAATGCTCCAGGGCAGCATTACAGTATGCTTTTGGTGTTCGTCCGGGACCTGGCATGGGCATCCAAGCTGAATAGGCATCAACCGACTTCGTCAAGGGACACGCGTACAACGATATCTTAAGTCATGAACTACAAGCATTATGACGCATATTACTATGAGCTGACACATGTAGTCTATTTCTCTCTTTCGAACGCTGCATGAAAGGTCTATCACTTTCTGTCCAAGTTCGCCGAGAAGCACCTGGCCGGCAGCATTCAGCTCGGGTCAATACTCGGGGTGAAACGAGCCGAGTCGAAAGAATTAATGGCACGCTCCGAAAGCGTGATATTGCATGGACGGTTACGTCTAAGTATTTACCTGCCTGCCAGCCAACCTACTCCTATTCGGGGCTTGCTGCTTTAGTGTCCAACGTCTGCCGTCATTGACGTTGGATTGCGGCGCCTCTTCCATGCCTACGGCATCATCACGGCCAATCAATCCTATATGCTGGCTGCATCCTTTCTTTTTTTGACACACCGCTATAAGGGGCAAGGTCTGGTAGGAGTTGCTCGGTGAATTGCACCAATCCTCACCGCGGACAGCCTCACTTTGCTCCTGCGGAGTCGTGGAGGTACTATTGGTGCTATTGGTGCTACCTGACCAGTCGCTCTCTCACCACTTGTGAAAGGGTCACCGGCACCCCGACTGAACCGTGTTTGCATGGGGTTGACCCCAAATTGACAATCGCATCATCAAATGATAGCGACGTTCACCTACCAGGAGGCCGTACTCTTCCCGTTCTTCCGCACATCCATCGCTACACACGGCCAGACCACCGCTCTGGATGGGTGGCAGAGCCATACTTTTCTGTTCTATAGTTGCCCGGATCATATGAGCCGTATTTGGACAACAATCGCCTGATTTGGGATGATATGTACCTTGTTGATACCAACACAGGCGACAGGTCATATTTTATAGCATGTTTCGACTTACTCATCTCTGCAAATTGCCCCAGGTCGGGAATTAAAATATGCGAACTATTGGGACAGCACTCTCCAGAACCAAGGTATCTAATCCGTAGAGGTACTTCGAAGACGAGACTCGCTGATGTGCATGAACTCGAGATACTTGGAACAACCTGTTTACCTGATGCGCTCGTTATAAGGTGTGGTTGGGCGGTCAGCGTGGGTAGAGGTATCGACAACCCACACCCCATTCATTCCGCACTACAACGCCGTCCTCAATATAGTGTCGAGCTCACCTCACGTGGGACTTATTCATGCCAGAATAGGATTCGGCACACGCCAAATATGGCCACCTGCAGAATCGATTAGGTATATATGCTCAGCCCTACAAATGATATCCCCGCGACCCATGCACTCGGTATTATTATCATTCTGTTCACCTCGATCTACCCGGGAGCCGTCACTAGATTAGAAGCTAGTCGTTAGACAGATAACATATGACTGTCACATGCTGGTGCGGAATTAAGAGTGAATGAAAATCGGGCACGAAACTAAGACTCGAACCAATTGCGGACGTATTTCCCCCTCTATCTATCCGCTTATTGGAGCCGGAGTATACGCCGCGTTCGCTTAGATATAGCCAACGCGGCGCGCTCGCGCGCGCGCAGAGCCGCCTCCGAATAGTCTATCTGACTCAGCGTGCGCAGCCACAATGCCGCTTTTGGCTCTCCATAGTATCTGAAATGATCATGTTATATGAGGATGTGTGTGCATGTATCTAGCTGGCAAGCTCTGATTCGGGATTATGCCTAAATCACCGCGCAATGTGGCCAGAAAGAAGTGGTTTTTTTAGACCCGTGCTGCACTGCAGTCATGTCTATATCTGGTACGCCATGCTGTAAGTCAGATCGCGCGTTTCGGCTATCGAGTGTCGGCTGACCTTCAGAACGGCACTTGGCAATAGGGCCAAATATTATAATAGGCATGCTCTATAAAATGTTGGCTGCAAAACCAATACGTAGAAATCCCGCAGCGACGAATCGTATCACGGTAATCACGGGCTCCCGTATATACGGATTGATGATATCAGCAGCCCCATTTCTTCTGCCGAGGTCTGCTCTGTCCGCCTGTGTATAGGGAACCGAGCAAGCGAGCAAGCGATAAGCGGTTTGTTCGAAAATGGTAGGTCGCAATGGGGGAAAATTATTGAAAGTCTGCCACATTCCATGATCCCGGTGCCCGCAGGACGGGATGCCAAGAGAGAGAGAGTAAAAAGGGGGGGAAAATATAAATAAATTAATAACAGACGGATATAAAATAAAAATAAAGCTTTTCTTTCTGATACCTTAACCACGCATAGCATCCGGCCCGAATATCACCACATCACTAGTCTAGCTGCTGCATCCCACTCTGTAGTCTTACCCTCACATAAGTCCCGGCCCTAATTAAGCCAGTTAGAAAGTATAGCAAATTCACCCATTGCCACTACCGTATGACAAAGACCACTTTTTTTCTTTCCTTCTATGTAGTCTATGGGTTGGGTAGCACGCGCCCCCAAAATCTGATGCTGTCTTAAGTATACTCGTCTCTTGGCGCGCAGAAGCTGGGCGGTCTAACTTGCTGAAGATGATGAGCTCACAGCCACCAACGAGATACACACCTTTTTTGCCAGCTATAAGCGCCTATCCGGTAACCGAACGCGAATGTGGAGGAGGGGCGGACGATGGCTTGCCAATCTGTAGGCCTCTCCCCGTCTGTGTAGGACAGAGGCGACGGAGCTTGCATGATGGTGCACACATCGAAATGAGGGGATTTTCCTCTTGATCACGTAGCCCCAATCCCACATACATACGTCTCTTAGCATTGCCGGGCGACGCGCGCGCGCGCGCTGCATGCTTGACTGCATGTGTTTCAGGCTAAGTTTGTATTTGATGGTCAGTCGTAGTCGTGGCTTAGCTTAGCTTTTCACCACGGTGATGGCCACTGACGGTATGTGACGATGTTTCTATGTCACAATGACATGAAACTAGTCTATGATAGCGTATCAAATGTGCGTTATGGCGTCCCATGGCCATGTCTAGACCCTGCCACTTGAGGCTGAATTTATCTATAGCGAAGTCGCTGCCGCGAATGTCTCACATACCGAACCCTTGGTGGCGCCTTTCGTTCCTAGTCATGTCTCTCACGTCCATGGCGCAGTGTAACGTGTCTCACTAGAGGAAACCTAACTATCGGACCTCACAATAATTCTCCCCAGGTCATACTGCGTCACTGGGAAGTCTTTCGCGGATCGGTATTAGGGGTAGGTATATTGATTGTGGCTATGTTCTTCCCTTACTCTCTCACTAGATGACGAGCGACGAGCCAGTTTAACCATAATAATACATTCTAAAAATGTTAACGTCCCCTTGCCAGTAAGTGTGACATAAATTGGGCGCCGTTATTGTAGCAAAGACAACAACGGGCAGTTAGGTAGATAGAGAGCACCCTCCGTCGCATGTACATATACCCGAAAAAAAAGATGCACCATCCCTAGTCCCGCGAAGCATCCGAATAAATCCATCGACCGGCAACGAGAGACGGAGGATATATCACGCAATCGAAGTAGCACCATGCGACCGCCCGCGCGCCCAAATACCCAAGTGATCCTGCAATCTGCCACCCGTAGTGCTTGCTTGCCCACCCCCCGTATGCACGGGTCAAAACAAGCGCCATGCCTGCTCCCGTCGCCTGTCCGCATATCTCGCATAACGGGCGGTTGCCTTTCAATATCTGGTTTGAAGGCGGTTCTATTGCCGCTTTCGTGGCTGGCTGGGCCGGCTGGTGGTAATACGGCGATACGAAAAGAAGGAAGCAGGTATGTGGAAGGTCAACGATACTTGGGCTCAACCTTTCCACCTATCTTCACTCTCTCACCCCAGAACGTGGCGCGAGGGCGCCGAGTTACGCCGGCTCCTCTTGAAGAGGTTCCTCGTCATCTAAGATAACTCGAACGCCCATCAGGGGCAAGGGTCCCGGTAAGGAAAGAATGGAAAGATTAGATGCCTACGATGGGACGTGAAGCTCTCGCGGTTGGCCTGGCCTATCAGTACCGTGGAGCGAGAGAACGTGGAGGTAGTAGGTGGTTCAAGCCAGGTTTCCCGCCGTTGCTGAGGTTCGTGTCTACCCTCCGGAGCTTTTTGGGTTCCCTCGAGTCAGATTATTGACACTTACACATGGATTGATCATCCCGTAAACCATATTACCACGCCGCGCTATTGATGTCCAGGGGTGTGGATTTGGAATCCCTCAATCTCCTACCCATGCAGGGCGTAAATAGCTTCATGTGGTGTTCTATGATGTGCGCGCGGGCTACTGAGTGAGTGAGTGAGTGAGTGAGCGACTAAACTCATCGCTCGCACTGCAGCATCGGTCTACCATGTATGTATGTATGTATGTGTGTGTGTATGTATGTATGTGCATACTGTTGTGGTACTTTGGCCGCCTTGCTCCCCAGGCCTCGCCTCGAGCAAATCACATACCGCCTTCGTTTTACACCATGGGAGGGAAATAAGCGGTGAATAGGACTTCGTATCGATGATCCGAAGGCCAAGAGGTACGAATCCGGGGAATATCTACGAGGAGGAGGAAGAGGAGGGGGGAGTGAAGCTATCACAGCTGTCCTTACTCTTGTAGTTATTTCGATTCACTCGCCAGGTCGAGATCTATAGAGTTGCTCACATGCCGGTTGCGAAGGATACACAGCAGATCTAGCGCCTCGAGCCCGGAGAGAGAAGACGTTATTGTGAGACAATCGATATCAGCCTAATAAATCACGACTCAATCGGAGTTCGTACTCCGACTAAAGCTGAGTTGGTTGGTACTGAGCCATGTGCGTGTATTTTGGCCACACCCAGGCTTTGGTGTGTTATGTCCCCGTGGTTTAAGACATGGTGCACGGGCAAAGAGGAATAGAGCTGCCCTACGGATGTTAGATAGTCGCTGAACGACATTACACGCCAAGAAGGAATTTAATAAGCGCATACGCGATGAGTTTACGGCGCAGTGCGTAGGTAGGGTAATTGTGGATTACGGACATAATCTCATATAACGAAATTCAGACACATCATCAAGAAACCCGCACCGCCTATACAGGAAAATACTCGAATAGTATAGTCGTACCGTAGGGATGCCAAATGATGATCTAATTACCCAAGCCGCGATAGATACTTAGTATACATAGCGATTTTGGCGAAATTCGTAACGTTAGGCTCGTCACAAGGATAAGACATCAACTCAACAACCAACAGAAACACCGAGATAATAACAGACCTCAAGCAAGACAGATAGATAGAAGTTACTAAACCTAAATAAATGCGTGCGACTACAGGATGATGTTCATCCTCTAAATAGATGTAGATATACAGCTCAATGCCCGTACGTCAGCCATTTATGAATATATAATACATACAAGCAAAGGAGACAGAGAACTTGAGGGCCTTAGAAGTAGCCTTCGGACCTCTGATGTGTTATAGTAACTCCCCTCCACGTGGCCCTACGATGCCACTCACTCAACTCGAACGTTTCCTCGATAGCAAAAGGTGCTAATGGCATGAACGACCGCGCGCCCAACGAAGATGAGGCGAATGGCATAGTGGCTCAATGTCTTATTGTCGAGCCGGCGACAGTATCGGTCCCTCATCTTAATTTTGTGATACTCCTCATGAGCACAGGATTACAGCTAAGGTTGATGAACGATGCCGAGTAGGAGAAAGTGAGTAGTAAAGTGCGCCATGGTAAATCATCATTTACATTCAAAATGTTGCCTAGGTCCTATAAAGCGCTATGATAAAGTACAAATTGTCCCAACGCCGTGGCCATGCAGTTTCGTTTATCAACATTAACGAGTGGTAATCCCTATACACACATCTGATTCCTACATGTACGTAACCCTCCGTTTTAAAGAGAAACGATAGCCTAACCGGTTAATCTACCTCGTCATCATCTTGAGGGACATGTTTCGGCGGGCTCTTATTAATTTGTCTAGTCGGCTTCCTCAACAAGCCACTAGCTCCATTCCGAGCCCAGGCGCCGTTCGTCACGACGTCCATGGCCTTGTGCTCCGCATTTACTTTGACGTCGTCCTCGTCATCATCACTAATCGTATCCAGGTCGCTTCTGAGAGTGCGGCCGTTTCGATCTAATGTTTTCATTGATACAGAATTCGTTGGCTCGTCGGCGTATAGATTAGGATCTCGGCCGAGAATGCGGTCTGCTTTGGAGGGAGTCCGTCGACCGGTAGATGATATCGGCGATGCCAAATAATGTCTACCAGCCCCCTTAGGTTGATCTGGGTAAGACGGAGTCACGGGTGTTTCGGGCAATCCCCATCCAGCGGCGCGTTCTCGTTGTTGCTGAGCTTGACGCTCGTTTGCAAGCCGTTCCCGGGCTTCTACCCACTTAGGATTTGGCTCCCACATCCAACCATCCCAAGTGGTGTTCATTATGGGCAAGGCCCAAAGCAAAGGCACGGGACCAAATAGGTGTAGCAAATTCTTTTTAGCCCCTACATCGAAAGCGTTTGGTAGCTTCTCCGAATCTTTTTCATCCATGTACTCCTCATAACGCTTGCGGGCACGGTGCCGTTCCATTTCTTCGTATGAGGCATGAGTAGGCATTCGATCGTCTCTGGATAACATGACTTCGCCTTCTTCTGGACGGGTGACTCCAGGCAGCGCGTTTGCGTGCATGTCCAGGAGTTGTTGCCCGTACTTGGGCAGCGGTATGCCGTCACCATTGTGTTGTGCTACAAATTGGTGCTGTAAAGTCCTCCGTAGCGGGCTCAGATATCGTGTCTTTTCGAGGCATTCGATTGTGGTCTGCCCGCGGGAGGCTAACAGAATATGCCAACCAGTGAAAGCACCGACCACAAGGGCCGATGATGCCCGAGATAACGGCAAGTAGAATAAAATTGACGGGCATGACGGTGTTCGTATACTGTGTCTGGCTCAACAGCTCGTCGTAGACCCATGTCCCAGATACGGCGAAGCAGTACAAGCTGAAGAGGGTGGTATATATCAGGAACAACAAGAAGGCCTTGTGGTTTCGGAGCCCGATGCAGGTGGCCAGCCAGGGGCAGTGGTGGTCCATCTTCAGGACGCAGCGCTGGCAGGTCGAGCAGTGGTGGGCGCGATCAGGCTTCCGCGCCTGGCATTTCTTACAGAACCGCAGCTCGCCATTCGACTTGACGGTGAAGGAGGATGCGCTCGGCGTGGTGACGGTCGGCAAGGTCGAGTAGCCCATACTGTTGGTGGTGCTGCCGGGGTCAGTGAAGACGGCCGTGGTGTAGCACCAGTTCAACATGGCGTAGAGGACGAGGCCGCCGACAGATGAGCCGGTTCCTATGGCCGGGTCAGTCACGCAGTCAATAGCACGTCTACCACCTCTCCCAACCCCGAAATGCAACCGGTAGGAAGCGGGCGGGAGGATAGAGACGATCTAGAAGAGAAGAGAAGGCTTCCTTACCGGTCCATGTCGGCCCCCCCTGCTCGGAAGCGGGAAAGGAACCGATGCTCACGACAACCCACACGGCCCAGGTGGTGAGCCCATAAACGAAAGCGAGTGGGAAGTATGTCAGGCAACCACAACAATAACGCTCGACCCGACGCGCCCACCGTCGCGACATGCTGGATGCTGCTAGCGACGGCGACAAGGCTCTATCCATGGGCAATTACTCTAGGCACACGAGCATGGGCGTGTGCATGCGCTGGGAGAGCTGATTCGAGACGAGGCGAGGCGAGGCAACTGGTGAAGGAATGTGAGGCTTGTTTTCGTCGGTTTGTGTCGATGAGCCGGAAACGTTACATCATGAGTCGATCCGGCTACGATGAGAGAACAGAGGCCGAAGCACAAGTGAGTGTGTTGGGAATGGACGGGCGAATGGGCGGATGGACGGACGAGCGATGGAAGAATCGTGAAAATCGTAATCTACGCCCCTTACCCGTCTGACATTGGTCCAACACGCTAGGCATGCCATGTACATATACTGCGACGCGCCCTACCGAAATCTAGACCACGTACCAGTAATGTGGCGCAGCAGCAGTTCTGCTTCCCGAGCTATCCGTCTGTGGCTTGCGCTTCTGGTGTAGCCAAACTGTTTCACCCTAATCTAATTGAAATTGAAGAATACTACGAGGCAAACATTGGATGTTAATGTTATATTGCTGCTCACTGCCATGGTAATGCCGTTATTGGCGCAACAACCAAGCAAGGAAGCAATTCGGACCCGATGCTCACAAATGATTAAAATCCATGGATATCTCGAGTATTTCTAAATAAGAAACAGACAGTGCTAGAGGGCCCAGTATCCGTCCTGCCATAATACCACGTCAGAGTAAAATGAACAAGAACAGAATCGGGGAGGATAGTTCTTGAATTGGACCGAAAGGTGTCGAAGAAGATGCTATTTACACGATCAATCATAGAACCCTATATCCCTATTTACTTTAATATATACAGAAGCATCACTTGCCTTTACTGGCCCTTCCCCACCCTTTGCTTCAGCACGACGTCCACATCATCGCGAAAGCCTCTCAGCCACGCCTCATCACCCCTGACAGGCTTCCAGCCCAGGCGCCGCGCGACCGTGGGGATCGTCTGCTCACTACTCGCCATGCCCATCTCGATCAACGTCTCATCGGCGTTTGCCAGGAACGACTCGCCAAAGAGCTTCGTCGCTTCGGGCAGTCCTTTACTATCAACCTTGGTATCGGGGAGGGCGCCAGCCTCGTGGCACGCCCGCGCGACGTTACGGACAACGTCGCCCCAGGAATGACGTCCCTCGCTGGCGAAGATGATGCCCTTCTTCCCCCATGGTAGGTCCGCCCCCTTCTGGTCGAGGATGCGCACTGCGAGCATCTCGTACAGCGCCGCCAGATCCTGCACGTGCACGTGATCCCACACGCCTTCGCCGTCGCCGATCATGACGGCGCGGCCGTGGTCTAGCGCCATGGATACGTATGCCGGGATCTGCATGCTGCGCTGGTTGAATTGGCCCGAACCGATGCCATAGATGGTCGGTGGCATGACGACGACTATGACAACCAATGTCAGTAGTTATTTTACCATACTAAGCGCATAATAGTCCTCGGGGTTTCAGGTGTGTAAAGCTATAAAGACGACTCCAGTGGCAATAGAGGCACTCGATCTCCGAGGATGGATGGTGTGATGACAGTAAGAAACACTTACGCGTGCGCACATCCAACTCCAGTCCCGCATCCACGACGCTCAGTTCCGTAGTCCGTTGCATGAACGGGTCCACGGCATTGCGAGCAACCTCGTAGCCATAGACATCGTCCACGGCATCGTCAAAGGCGCGGCCCTTCAGGGAGTTATTGTCCAACCATGTGCCTGATATGGGCCGCGAGCACACGTTAGCCGCGCCTGATGTGTGAATGAGCCACTGCAATACTTAGAGTCAGTTATCGCCATTTGGACCTGATTTGTGAGTGTTTCAGAAGCTTCTAGGCACTTTCTTGTCCCAAACAGGAAACCTCGTGCTCTAAAAGTTGCTGAAACAGGAAGAAAATGATTATGAGAATCTCTTACAGGGTCGCTGCTAGGATGTGCGCGCTTCCGCTGCGCCAGGCCTTCCAAGAGAGCGCGCACCGAGGCCGTGTGGTAGCCAACCGTGGTGCTTATGACCACGTCATGCTGTGCTGCGACCGCAGTTGCGGTTTCGAGGTCGTCTAGGTCTTCTACTCAGAGGGCAGAGCACGGTGCAATCAGCGAACAACTCAAACCAAACGGTTACCCCTTGGCTTCAACAGTGCGAAGCATCCAAATAAGTAAACAACCATCATACCAATGTGTGCATGCATCTATATGTATATATAACGAAAAACCGAAAAAAGCCAACGGACGACAGCGGTAAACTTACTATAAAGCACGGGCTTCACCCGATCACCATACGCAGCCCGTGAGCTTAGCGGCACGGTCGGCGCCGCGCACCAGACAGGTGATGGGCGCGGTCCGCAGACTCGTTGACGCCGAGCCCAGCAATTGCGTCAAAACCGAGCCGCCAATATACCCGGTAGCCCCGGTAAGGAGGACCCGGGGCGGCGAGGATAACGAGGTGGAGGCAGGCATGGTTCTAGAGGTAGCTACCGTGATATAAGAACTCGTCGGACTTTCCAGTTAGAATGATACAGACATTAACTGTGCAATGCAACCGATTTCACACAACTGAATAGCCTTCAACATACTTTATAGCTGTTTAAATACTTAGGTACATAGCACACAGGGCAAGTGGTACGGCGTTCAAGTTATCAGAATCAATTAATCGGAGTTTAGCTTAACCCCTTTTACGATCTCACCAAGCTCACCCACCGGCTACTAGGTGTGCTATGTCCGTACGATGCATTCACTATTTTAGCAAGGGTGGTATGGGCTCACGAGAGACCTTGCTATTCGGCGGAGTAATTCATATCCGGGCTTAATAGCAACGCAGAAGTGATTCATAATCATATCTGGATATCGGACAAACTTTAGAAAGCTTGTGTATCAAACATGCTGTTCTACCGTAGGTACCGTTACCAAGCCTTAGTAAGGGTGAAGCTATAGGGCAAGAGTTAAACAACAAAGTTCCTCTCGTCCATAGCTATTGTAAGTATGGGTTTATTTTCATATTAAACAGAATTAAATATATAAAGCCTCGTTGGATTTTCCTTATCTTTTCAACTGTTTTCCCTAGAATTTAGGAACAGGCAGTAAGGTAAGTCTTTCTAATTTAAGTTATTAAACACCATACCAATTACTAGCCACGCACGAACAGGATGTACGCTATGATTACCAACAAAACTGGATATCTTGGCTGAATCTAGTTGAGCTGGTTATCTCGTTCCTTTGATTAGAAGTCTGCGCTGTTCCGTGGCATTGCCACATGCAGATCTTGTAAGACTTCTCGTCATTGCTTATCACACTATCATATTTACATGACTGTTGTTCCTATTCCCGGGTCGATCCTCTACATGGAAGCTCTTCTTTCAACAGTTCCTACTAGGTCATTCCTCAATAGTTATGCGAACTAGCAAGATGTACAGCCAAATCACATAGAATTAGTCGCGCGAGCTGACTACCAGGAAGCGCCAGCGTCTTCCCACTCCTTCAATCCTTTATGAGCATATGCATCGAAGTGCTGTAGCTTTTTCTTCTCTGGTTTGATCAATGATTGAGATCGAAGAGCAAAAAGTTGCTGGACCGAGCTCTTATCGATGAAAAACGTGCCTGAGCGAGTGTGGAAGTCCATGATGCCGCCGGTAATTTGGCCAAGAGCGCGTTGGAAGCCGTCAGTTTCGCGAATCGGACAGTTTTTTGCTGTCTCCATATGGTAAATTAGAGACGCTACAGTTGCAAAGTTCTTTCGGCAACGAATACAAGGGATCCGTCCTCCGCCGTGCGCGGGAGATTTGAGATGGCTGGTCAGAGAGAATGCGTTGTTGAACTTCTTGCTGGAACGGTCAATGAGTATTGATTACTTATGAAATATCGACAAGGAAAAGGAATCAACTCACCTACAAATTTTATATGGGCATACAAACTTTTCAAGAGCATTGTTGTAGAACACGGCTGGGTTGTAATCGGGGCTGTCAGGATCGATGACTCGCCCACTGGAAGTGATAACATGAGGTCCTCCCTCTGTGGGGGCTGCGGTAGCCTGGACTATTCGTATCTCACTATTGGGGGCGGGTTTCTGAATTTTATGGTTCGGAAAAGTGCCTGGCGGGCTATCATAAGAAGTGGGAGGAGGGACAGCATTGTAAAAAGTGGGATTGCTGTTAGAGGTCTGAGGAACAACCGTTCTGCGGTTTGACCAAATGTTCTCTTTTCGCTGTCCATAGAAGCAGGGATTGACTCTGGTTTAACGGAGAGTACTGGGAAATCCTCGCTCCGATAGTGTAACGGTGGGCATTTGCCGTCGCGATAGGGGCAGATCGAGAAGCGTAGTCCGGGGTCACCACTGATTCAGTGGGTAGTTTCTCCCAAGATCCCACATCCCTCAGATTGTGGGGCCAAGTATCATCTCCTTTATGGCTTCTCACTTTGCATTACTTCAACACAAGTTAGTAAATTCTCCAGAGGGATTCATGGTTAGATATGAAGGTTGCAGAATCCCCCATGATATATCCTGCTGAATAGAAATATTCTCTCTATGGACAGGGAAAGAAACAAATGGGCTCCTGAGGTCACTCACTGTCGTCTATGGTCAGTTTCCGAAGCTCAAGCTGCTTCGCGAACTTGAGGTTCTGCTCTCGTAGTCTAGTTAGGTCACTGGGGAAGATGACCTTGCACTCGCTGCTCTCAAGGTGTTGCCAAAATCTACCGGCACTATTGAAGTGCGAATGGCAGCCGAAGCATTCCAGATCCAGATCAGGGCGATGATCCTGCAAAGTCCCGGAAGTTAGGTACGGCTAGATAATAGGGTCGCGGTACATACCTTTCGCTTGTGATCCTGAAGGCCATACTCGGACCAAAAACACGAGCTGCATTGGTTGCAGGCGAAATGCATTGCAGATTGCTGATGCGTAAGCAGCTCATGGATATTAGGGTATCTCACATTGCATTTAGGACAAAGGAGTAGTTGGAGAGACTCTTTCGTATTGGAGTCATTGCTCCCCGTACTCAACAGATCAGTATCCATCGTATGATATAGATCGTTGAGGGCTCAATTCAGCTGATCCAAGTTGGGCCAATTGTGTAGATGCTGCAAGGGTATCTATTGCTTGATAGCTGAATACGATGGGACGTGGATGAATGATGATGAGAGTGCTTTTCAGATGACAAGCATAGAAGCAGCTGTTAGGATTCCATACGCACCGGTATAGATAAGAAGGACAATACAGAAATGATACCTAGGTAGGCAAAGTGTGTTCGAGGCAGTCTGATATGATCTGCTAGAAAGTCTAGGGCGTACTATACGAATGCAGAGTACGTGGAGGTAGGGCAATCGAGTACGGAGTACCTATCGGGGCACACTGAGAAATAAAGATTGGGGCACAGATAAAATCAAGAGCGGACTGGGAAGGGCATTGTTGTAAAGAGATGCCCAGGCAGGAATGAATATAGGCAGGAGGTGGCTACCTAGGTTAAGTAGATAGGTAGATAGGCAAGCAGGTGCCTTCCTCGTTATAAACAATCGGTGTTACAAGTGACATATATGTTTTTGTAGGTACATCTAAGACTTCCAAGAGCCATAGAACTTATGTACCTTGATAGTAGTAAATCGAAACTGCATGATGATCTTATATTGCATTTCTTTTAGGATCTCGGCCATACCTGTAGCTATGAATGGAAGCAAAGGGAACACTATACACTGCGTACTAGGAGCCTTCTAAGGCGTATAAGTTGCCTAGCAGGCAACCAAATCGTTGGGCTCGGAGATATTGGTAGCTTACAATGTCTTAATGAATCCATTTTCAAAAGCGGTAAAGGTAGACTTTTTGGTTGGTTATTAATCTACACAGTTTAAGATAGCCTGTGGCACTATAAACAACATGATAATCATGATACTTGACTATCTATTACGAATTTAAACGAACACTTTGGCGTTTAAATCATGCTCCAAGGGCAAGTGTATGAGATGTAAATTCTCGCATAAATCAACATGGCTGAATGACAGTTTATAATGCTTTCAAATACCTATAAGTGCTATCTAGGTAGATAATGGGACATAACCTTAATAAAATGTGTTTTGCGACTTCCAATATCATGTTCTCATCCAATACGTGGCGTCACGAATAGATGAGGCTGTGCATTCAAGGCTAGATTATGCAGCTGTAATGCATCCCTGCTGCGTTCTAACCTACTGTGGCCTAGTGTCTTCTTATCTCCGACTGGCTCCCGCCGTATTCCGCATCTCTGTCTAGCCAGCTTGGCCAAATGGCATACGGAGCATCACCAATGACACACTATCAAGTCCCAGGCCAGCCCGCATTGCAGCATGCACTACCCAAAGAGTAGTCCCCTATAATCATAAGGTATCGAATATACAGGTCTATCCCAACTAAGTAAACCCATCTCGCCTCATCCCAAGTGTACACCTACTGCTCGATCCCCTGCTATCCCTGACCGAAGGTGAATGTGAGCGCCTCCTTCACACGACTGGAGTCTTCTTTGCAAGCGATACACGATGGCCACTCCCAAGTTCAATACCAAGTCGCCTACTATTAAGCGCATACGTATGCTTTTATGTTTACCCCTCCTCCTCTCCTTGCGACTACTTTTAAGCTAATTGGTGTTGATAGTGCGCGAAGCGGCCGAACTCTCTAATTCACCGTCTCCTGAGTATACCGCAGCACCTCTGGACTCCGACCTCTTCGAATGGCACTTCACATTAAGAGGCCCCCTAAATCCGCCTTCGCCGAAGGTATCTACCACGGGCGCATCGTGCTCCCGCCCACGTATCCATTGAGCCCGCCTCTTTCCGCTTCACGACGCCCAGCGGTCGCTTCGAGCCGAACCGTGAGATCTGCCTCAGCATATCCGGGCACCACGAGGAGACATGGCAGCCGGCCTGGGGTGTCCGTACCGCGCTTGTTGCCCTGCGCACCTTCATGGAGACCGGCGCGAGCGGACAGATCGGCGGCCTCGACACCAGCGACGCAGTGAGAACACGGCTTGCCGCGTCGAGCCGCTCCTGGCGCTGCGGAGTATGTGCGCGAACCAATGAGGAGATCATCGCCGAATGCGAGGAGCGATGTCGCGAGGCTGGCGAATCCTCCGCGGCGCAAGAGGTTGAGGTTCCCGCCGAGCTCAGAATGGCATTTCGTGACGAGATGGAGCAGGCAAAGGCTAGCACGAACGAGGGCACCCAAGAAGACGCCGAGAGCGCAGAGTTGGCTGAAGGCTTCGTGCAAACTGTCCCGGAGCGGATACAGCATGCGCCTGTTGCTCCCGCGCCACCGGCAGCGCCGCCTCCGCAAGTACTGCCGACACCGACGATGAGGGTGCCACTGCCAGATTCAATGGGACCAGCTGCTATTAGGGTTCAGCATCCGATACATATCGATCCAAACGGTGGCGTGCCACCATGGCTCGACTACGCCATTATGTCATTGGTGATGATGCTAGTAGCCATTATCCTCAAGATTATGCTACGGTAAACTACGGATTGTACGAGTCTTGATGTATCTTTAATGACACAGATGAGGGCATGGATGCATGGAGCCTGGCGTTTTTGGATTGACAACATGGTATACTTTTGTGTGTGGATTTATCAACCGAACCAGCTTGCGAAGTACCAATAATTGATATCGCACCCTTGGGTGTTTATGTGGATCCTCCGTACTTACTCCCCTGCTTAAGGAGAGACGGGAACTTCGCGCAAAATAGGTTATGACATATGACCGTTCATCTCTCCGGTAGCTCAACACCTCAACTGTTTCGCTGTCTACTCAAGGTACTAATCAAATCGAAACAAGCTGATGGTGCCGTTGCAGCCCGCACTGTAAAGCCACATGCGCCACATCTGTTACACTCAACGGCGCATGTGCTAAATAGCTGAAACGGGCACATAATAACAAATTGCAAATATTAAGACATAGGTACGTCTTTGCCTACCTAACCTACCTAATCGTGTGATACAGCACATATGCATGTAAATTTTAGCCGGAGGCCTTAAACCGGCCAGCATCGAATCGAAAAATGCGGGGCAAAAACTATCAAGTTTGATTGGCCTGTTATATAGGCCCTTAATCCTTGTTCTCTGCAGCTACATATACACATCATACTGTAACTTACCATGGTACAGACTACGAAATAGGGAAGAACTTCATATAGATTGGCTGTTAGACGGGAGAGAAATTGCTCTCCTAGCCACCTCGATTCTTTCTAACATTATCTAATCCTAAGACCCTTCTCGTCTATATTTTATTTATTTATTTGCAGTCCTTTGCAGTCCAAATCTCTCCAATGAGTAGTACTGTTTGTGTTGTGGATATAGTCAAGGCGGCGTGGGAAGTGATTGTCCGTGTCACCACGATTTTGTGGCGCCTTGCAAATTCCAAAAGGCGTCCCGCGACGATTTGCTGGCAAACACACACGTGCCCAAGGTGTAGTCACCATGAAACCCATTAAAAACCTTGCGCGGGAGAAAGATAACCGAGATATCCCTTACGTCATTTTATATACTGACCAGTCTCCTGGTAATACAGTTCGAATGAAGTTGTACTCGGTACTCGTCGTGAGTAGATGCCAAACTGGCAAATAGAGTCCCTTGCTGTAGAGCTACCTAGCTTAAGGGGTGTGTAATACTAAGGATCGATAAGCTTTTAGTTATGGTCCTCCTTCTACATGCGGTTTCATGTTCTTTTGTTACTGGCCAATTTCGGATGCCTCGTTCAGCTTCCCGAAACCATCCCTCGATAAAATCCCCTCGGGACTCCCCCCATGTGCATCCGGGTAGATGTCAAAGACACAGTTGGTATTCTGGATACACGTTGCCAATTTTGCTTTCCTTTTCTTTCATCTCTTTATGTTAAACAGTAGGGTGTAATCTACAGTGTTGGCCATACCGATCCCTTGAAAAAGAATCATGAGTCACGACAAACCCCAGTGGGTAACGTGATACTATTCTCCTCAACAAAATAACTATAACAGTTATCTGAAACCTGATGAATAGCCATCGAGTCGGGCAACATTCCTTCTCTGTACCACCCAAGTCCAGAAACAGTCCGATGGTATTCGAGCATGTTACCAGCAAATCCCGGTCATCGTTATAACCTTTAGCGCTGGCATGCGGATAAGATGCGGCCTGGGAGGGAAGGGTACAATTGCCGGCGAGGTACCAAGTCCCGTCATAGGCTCCAGCAGATTTGTGTGCTACGTCCACGAGCAAACAAAGCATCTCTGTACCCGATCGTCTGGATGTAGCCCGGCTATAGGCACCACGTGGTTGTCCCTAGTTATGATACTTACACGCCGGCTCGTGGTACGAACCCATTCATTGAGGCTAGAGAGATTCCGAACACGGAGTCCGGTTTAAAGGTCACTATCGAATCTCTTCAGCTGTAAGTGGTAGGCAGTATATAACTAGATAGTATCCTGAATTCGCTTGCACTGGCGATGGTGTATTCTCTCGTGAGGTAAGGGAGTTGTCTTTATGATACTAGTATTGAGTTTCATAACACTACGTCTGTTTGGCTCTTCAAACTTGATCTATTCCCCCGCCTCCTGGGGTTTGTGGCTATATATACCTGAAGAAGGATAGCCACTATCATCTTAATTTGTAAGTCACCCAACCCCTGCACGAATCTCACAACAGCAACACCCATACTAACCTATCAGATGTGCTCGGATACTGAAATGTCAGGATCATTTTCCTCTTCGTCATTATCAGTAAGCCCTGTTTCTAAGGGTAAAGAGAGGAGCGATAATCCGGAAATGAGGTGGCGTCGACGGCGAGGGGGCTATGAGATAGAGAAGCAGTGCCCTATTTGCAAGTGGTGGTTTGACTCTTTCGACATGGAGCGCAAGCTGTGCAACTTATGCCTGGAACAAAACCCACAGCAGACACCATCTGTACGTGTCATCTAATGGGGGGAGATCCATGCTGCTACACACACTTACGTATATGTCTAACATGAATCTGCTAGGCCAACGCCTCGATGCCAACTACAGCTGGACAGCAAAGCGAGGTTCCACAAGCGATGATAGACCTGTTCGACATGTCGGGAGTGGAGGACACACAATTGGGCAACACGCAGCAGTACCCGGCGTACGGGCAGGGATTCGGGGCAACCTCGAATCCGGCATTTTCCCCGGAGACACTGCCCGGGCTTCCCGAATGGCAGAACACAACGAGTCAGATGTGGCCAATGGACTATGACGTATCATATGGTTCATCCGACTTTACAATGTCTGACCCCGTGGGAGGCTATATGCCGGGTCATACAAACATGCCAGGATACGTTACGTCGCCCGACCTAGCCATCTTTAACGAGCCAACTCAATATGAGCAAAACCTCAACATGGCATCGTATCACCATTCTCTTATGGCAGTCTACCAGCCTTCCAGGGGGGTACACCAGAACCAGAACTACTACCAGGGAGGCGCCTCAACGTCGTCATTTAGTAGCCCACCAACAAACTAACGAATGGATTAATCCAAACCGAGCTGGACCTTCTGCTCCTAAGTTTAAACCCCTAAGACCATTACTGCCACGAGAGCCAGACGCTCCTCCTCCCTCCTCCCCCTCCGCCCGAGCCTGAGCCAGAAGGTGACGATGATGATGACGACGACGAAGACAGTCAGCACCCGGAAAGTGCCAGCTATCGAGCCTGGCTTAAGAAGAGCCCTAGCTACAGGAACGCGATCAGAAAGCACAAGAAGAAGAACGAGGGCAAAAAATTAGATAAGTATAGAAGGGTGACGAAGTAGTGAGGTTGGCGCTTAGTGTCGGAGGGAAACTAATAAGGGGTTTGCTTCATGTAATTTGGGCTTTAGAGATAAGGATTTCGGAGTTTTCTTTCGAGGAGTTCGGAACTACAGGCCCTTGATTTGAAAGCCGGTCGGCTTCCCTTACTTTTTGTTTTATTTTTCAGTCTTCGTAGATCTACGATGAATTTAATTGCGTTGCCTTGGATCAAGAAGCCTCCTATTTATTCAAGTAACTATCTCTAGACTCACATGTATAGCAAGTTTAATAATAAGGGAATGGGAAACCTTATATTTTAACTCAATTCATGATTGGGAATAGTGCTAATCGAATGTCATCTAAATTAGAAGTGGCATCGAAAGATCCAGTTTTGTAATTCGTAGAATAATCTTATCATTAATTGATTGCTCCACATAGCCGGCACGTAACAAGGGCCTAAGTAGAGGGCTCGGGATAGAGTCAATTTAACTATAAACAACTATAGTGCTAAAGGCGCCATGAATATCTATCTTTCAGTATTTCAAGGCAGAGAATTTTATACCTTTTATATTCCAATAAGGTCTGAAACTTGTGAGATTTGTGCGACTTCGTCAGCCTCGTATTCTAAGTCTGTTTGATTGGATTCGTGTGACACGGCCTTGCCCAATCACTATGTCCCCTAATAGACTCTGATTAGAATTTACGATTCAACCTGGCGTGCTCTAAGTGCGAATCCTAATACAAAGTGGAATTGTAACTAAAGGCTACCAAACTAATTACATATTTGTATTTTGGAAGGCAGTAGGACTTATATTGGCAAATGTTAATAGAGGTATGTTGGCTGTGTACGTTGTAGTTGATAGGTTATCGCCCGAGTTGAAGGGGATAAACAATCTTTGAGAATTTTAGTCACTTAATAAGATGTTACCGATAGCTTAGACACGCAGGTGGCCATGTATGAACGGCAAGTGTAATTAATACATATGTACATTATCACAACACATCATTTGCGTTCAGCTCTCATGGTCCTCAAATTCTTTGGGTAGCCCCTTACTAGTTGTAATTCCGTACAACGCCATAGCAAAGCCACCTAGGGGAAATATTACATCACTAGGCAGTGATTTCGGACGCCTTATTCTTCTCTGTGCTATCATCATTGGCCTGGACGATGTATCCAGCAACAAGCCACCACCACTCCGCTCCTGTGGCGCCACAGTCCTCCACAGCTTGATGTATAAGACCAAGCCTATCGAGCCAGTCTACAATCAACTGAACCTCGAATTCTTCGATCATAGGTTTTAGTAGAGTGACACACATCTTAGGTATTATGGGGCCTTTGATTGCAAGTGTAAAATCACCATGCTGACATAGTCGGCCCAACGAGCAGCATTCACATTCCCGAAAAAGTCGACCCAGATGGGTATTTTCCCTCCCGGCCCTGAGTTGGTGGCTCCATCCCTTGAGCCTGCTTGAGGAGCGCCATATCGTCATTGAATAGGTAGGTCTCGGTTGGCACAAGCCGGACCTTGAAGTGGTAGTAGCTCTTAGGGAAAGTTCTACCCTCGTAGTTACCAGGCTCGAAGCCAAAAGGGATGTTAGGCATATCGATTGCGTCGATGCGTATTCGACCATAGGCTTGTAGGTTTAACACAGCCATAATTGACCCGTCATCAGAAGCATATGGCATCATGTGTTCATTGCTTCGGCGGAAAACCTCGTCGAGCTGGGCTTTGAAAGCAATGGCTTGCCTGAACTTGGGTGCGGCAGCCATTTTCTCAAGCTGTTTGGAAAACATGCCATGTATCCTGAAGTTGCCCCCTAGATCTTTTCCTTTAGTTCTTGTGATAACCTTTTCTCTGTTAAGCTCTGCGACTGCCTTCTCGAGTATTTGATTTGTCTCGGCCGCATCTCCGTCGCCCAATTCAAGAAGCTTGGGAACGAGCATTTCTCTCACATTCACACCCTTTAGTGAAGTGCAACAAATTGAGCGAACCCACGTTCGAGCACGGTCTAGTACCACTCTGTCTTGTATATTCTTTGGCGGCAGAGGGATAGACATCGTTTCACTTGCGACTGCTTCGATTCGATTGTATGTTGAAGTAGTAGAAAACCAAGTTTCTCTCCAATCAGCAGCCTCATTGGCTATATCCTCGACCAGGTGTTCTTGTAATAGTGTCGCTCGCGATTCTGGTAGATCTACCTCCTCGTGCGTTTCGAGTTGAGTCGCCCACAGGATTAGTCTTGGCCAATCGTAGTTCTCGATATCATCGTAATCAAGTGGTGGTAGCTTACCACTCTCGTAAGCTACTAAAAATGCCGACTGGAACTTTGTAGTCAAGGCCTGGACATAGGATTTTCGCTCCCGACTGATTCTGGGCCAGAACTTCCTGATGGCAGATAGAGACATCCCTGGAAAGTGTTTAAGTAGTAAGCCCAGATCCAAATTTCTATCAAGACCACCGAGAAGTGTCCTGAAGACAACGCAGGCAGCAAGAAGCTCATCTTCTCTTTTCGAGCCTAGTTTCTCATCGTGTGCTGTGGGTTTATTGAAACGGCCCCTGGGCTGTCTAGGTATGATAGTGAGGTCTCGGGTCTTGTATTCAATGAATCCTTCAGGCTGTGTAGGCGATACTGAAGATTGAGGTGCAGCGGGTTGAGCCTGACCAGAGCGTCTCTCAGAGGCTATTTTCAACTTCGGATGGTTGTTGGCCCGGCGTCCTCTTGTCTTGTATCCCAAATTTCTACTATGACGTTTTTTATCTTTGGTCTTCTGGCCTTCCGTAATGAGGTATGCTAGGCCATAATTCTCTTCCGGTGATACATTCTTGACTTCATCGGGTATGTTGTCCGCGGTTAGTTGATTAGGGCTAGCCACTCTAGTTCCATAGGCTTTGATTTTGCTTCGGTTTCTTCGAGCGTAAGGGATATATATGCGTGGTTTGATGCTATCGTTCCATGCATGACAGCTTGAGGTCCATCTACTGATTGCTCCCACCTCCTAATGGTCTTCAGGTCCCGTAAGAATTTGCCGTACGCCGGATCAGCCCATTTCTTGAATGAGTAGACACGACGTGTTGTATTTATAATATCATGGAAATCGTGTGGTAGGCCGTCTTTTGAAAGCCGAAAAGCGGTTGGATTTGAACTAATAATGGCGGGGTTTGTTTCAGCACCAAATAGAGAACCCGGGACGTTCGGCCATGCTTCCTTGGTTATTGTCATGGATAATTTCTGTTGCCGAATTGCCTGCGATAGAAATGTCGGAACGAGCATTTTCGTCATCGGATGTTTCGCTACTGTCGTCATACATGTCGGTACCTTCGCCGGATGCTCGGCCATCAGCTGTGAATGGAATAGAAGTATATGCCCTGAGAGCGGGATCAATCAAACTGTTATACTCATCTTCATGAGCCATTGGAATATCAGTTGTATTAGCCAGGGCTTGGTTGTTTCGCCTACTATGCCGATGCTTCTTATTACTCGTTCTGCGGCCCAATCGTTTGAGAGATGCATCAACATGCCTCGCACTTTTAACGGAAGACAGGATCGTGGTTATATCACCCAATTGAGAAGAATCAGTGTCTGGCGTCCAGGACCAAGTTCCGGTCATGGGATCTTGAAGACAGGAATGGTGTTGATCCCACATCACTCCGGGCTTTTGCCTCTGACTCCAAATGTAGACAGCTAACTTGCCACTGTCCCACATTTCATGTTTATCAGGTCTCCTACGCTGCTTTCGGGTTCTTTCGAGGAAATCTGGTTGGTCAACCTCGATGCGGGCCTTTTTCAATAGGGGTTGGGTTTCGATCTGCACCTCATCCGCTTGTCGCTTCCCGTTGCTCTTATGGATTGAAATATCATCCATCACGGAATCGTCGTACCTGAGAACCTCGATGTCCTGGACCATTTTCAGATCTTTGGGTGCTCTTAAGCTTCGTGTCTGGCTGTGCTCTTTGCCTTGGGATGCAAGTTCGTCAAACAACTTAGCTTCGTCCGGTGAGAGAGAGAAAGCATCTGGGACATAGGCTTCAGGAAACATCTCCCTTATTTTCCCCTTGACAGCTATAACCCGAGGGTCATCTGTTAAGTCTACAGTTGATCCGCTGCTCGTATCGGCGTTCGCCAACACGACGCATTCTTGCATCTTAGCTTGATCATCGAAGAAGAAAAAGTGCAGTTGCTTCAGTAGACCATCTCTTTCCATTTGGTTAACAACGTTTTGACAAATTCTTCGGTCGGGAGGCGCAAGATCCGTAAACTCCTTAACCCACACGGAGATAACTGCCATAAATAAGGACCGGAGCCCAGGAAAAACGCCCTCGCTCTGCTCCAAGAGATACTCTATAATCTGTATAGTGCGGTCTCGCCGGCGGGCGCCAAACGATGCCTTTGGTCGCGTCGGCCTTGCGAAAGAGGCGAGTGACTTATGTGCCGACTGCTGAACTGTGACATCATGGGGGGCTGTACCGGTAGCATAGAAACGCCAAATTTCTTGACTGTGTTTCCAGTTTCTGTCGAACAGCCAGAAACGCCGGGCTTATTAGGCGGGAAGCTTGGAAGCGGTTTACGGGTAATAGAACGGTCTGTAGATATTGTAACGGGTAAGCTGTCTCCAGACACCTCAGCTTGCTCAATGGCGAAGCCATTATTCGCCGCGGGAAACGTTGGGTTCTTGCCGTTAGAATTTATTTTCCCTCTGTCCACGTTGGGCAATTGGTTAATAGGCTGGTATTGTTCCCCAACTATCAGTATCAACATGGCGGGCCCGACCGTTGAGAGCGGGATTGGCGTCGACTGATGGACGGGCGTTTATAGAGGATGATTGAGCGCCCGCCACTGCATCGTTGGCGTCATTCGTGGACGCTTCCCTGTTAGGGCCGGACTTTCGCTGACGCCGGAGAGGTCGATGGTTAGTTGCATCATACACCTCTAGATCTTTCAGCACGATGCTGCTAGGAAGGGCTTGAGACTGAAGCGTATCTCTGATGTGTAAGCTGGAAGGTGTATATTTATTTAACGAAGAAGCCATCGAATGGGATATGTTGTGTGAAGTAGGCGATTGAGGGGGTGTCCTCCTTCTGATCCGAGACTGCATTTGTTCTTTCGGAGTCGAAGGCGGCTGAGACTTCCCATTCACTTTAGATGCTAGGCGTGGTACAAAAGAACGCTCTAATACTTGAGGCTGTGCGGTCTTACGTTTGCGGTGATGAAAAAGTTCTGACGAAGGTGGGACAAAGTCTGGATTGCAAACACTCCTAGACTTAGTGAGATGGTATTCCAGCCCGTTCGAGTTCTTCCAACTGTTTCCGCATTTCTGGCACCGAAACGATCCGTTTTTGCCGGATCTTGGTGTCCTGTATTGTTTATACGGACCTTTGCTGGCAACCCTTGGCGTTGCTACTGTGGTACTTAAAGTATCTGTTGGGTGCGCGTCTTGAGTGGGAATTGAGGGCTTCTTTTGAGTATTTTCAGTAGCAACCTCACGGCTCGAGGTATCCGGGCCGTCTACTCCAGTTGTAACAGAGGTGCCCCCAAGAACGACGGGCTTTTAAGTTTATCGGATCTGAATATGAGAACTAAAGACTTTCGCCGTCTACCCTTTCTTTTTGTCACTGGATCTAAGGAATTTGGAACACCGCGATAAACGCCAGGGGGTCTGAGCGTTGATTGAGACGTCTCAGGCTGTGGCCGCTGATCTGTGATGATTTGCTGTTGAGTGGTGAAAGAAAAATCGTCGCCTTCGGGATGTGGATGCTCCTCAGCTAGCTTGGGCGATGGCTCCTCTATTATCCGTTTCGTAGGTCGACGCCCTAGACGTCTCGGCAGTTTGACTGGGGGTGATCATCTGACTCTTCATCTGTCGGCCATTTGCGCTTCAAGCTTTTCGAAGATATTCGGGCCGCTTGTTTGGTTCGGGTGAGCTCCGTGAGCGGCGAACTAGGATTGGCTGTGAACCTATTCAAGTCAGGCTGTGGAAATAGTCCACTATTTTGACCTATGGCTATATCGTTTGCTTCGTTCGTTGAACCCAACGTATCTGCCTCAACGCCGGAGGCTTGTATCTGTTGTTCAGCCGGCCTGTTTCCAGCAATTTCGCTGTTCGCATAAAATGTGTATGTCATAGTTTTACCGATTCGACTTAGTTGTGAGGATGAGCTCAGATGTTTTAGGTGTTGGGGTTGGGAATTGGTAGGCATGGAAATTGATCCCGTCATCGCTGCTGTAAGCCTACGATAGTTATAGCCTAAGGTTTGTCGACATATAGCTGCGTTTGAAGTGCCTTTGGAACCTGCCCTTTTGATGATTTCGAAAGCGGTGTTTGGTACGGGCTTCTGCGGCTTCCATGGTAGGGGAATAATGCTAGCAAAAGGCGTAGGATCGCCTCGAGATTTCGTTCCTTGAGGTTTCTTCACTGCAGGCTTACCTCTAGACCCACCTATTTGAGATGCGTGAACAGCACGAGATGCCTCCCCGCGCTTCCCAATGCGACCGGATGGGACCACCATCCGAGTCTTGGGAGTGGCCCGAAAATGAGACCATTCTGCTGGAGAGGGATCGCGAATGAATTTGACACAGTCTTTGAAAAGTCTGTTACTTCCAGCAAACTTAGCACCAACGAAAGACAAGGCACCAATGTTAGTCAGCCAACGGCACGTCTTTGCCAAAGCCCGCATTTGGCGCACACGTTCCTCAACACCCAGCTTTGCACGAGCATCGCAGTAACGGATCAGAACCCATGCCTTCACAATAGCTACAAAGGCTTGGGCGAGGGCAAGGTAATCGATTGTCTCCCCATTCCACTTATCGCAAAAGGGAACTGGATGCAGGTCACTGGTAAGAGCTGCTTTGGAGAGGTCGATCTTATCGTAATCTAGGCCTTCCTGTTCTTGGTGCTCTTTCGCATGCTCGGAGAATTGAGCAAGCCAGAGCTTACTAGATTTTCCGCCGCGGAGTACTATGGGCTGTTAATGATATATCCTTTCCTTGTCAACGCATCAGTCCGGGTTGGTAGAGACCTCTTGTCTTGGCCAGTAAGCCGAACAAGGTCACCTTGGAGGATCCCCTTTTCCTTGACGGAAGCAATATCAACAAGTGCTCGCCATTCGAAGAGTGGCACTCGCTTCAAGTCCGGCCCGTGGCCAGTAATCGTTCTCCATTGACGCTCTTCAGATACGAAAAGTCTTGGTCTCACTGTCGGAGGCTCATCTTTGGACACACGCGGATTTAGCCCTGAACGGGCCAGAGCTTGTGTTTTCGCACCGGGCCTACCCGCGGATCCGACCGCTGCTTCAGATGGAGATTCTTCTTCAGGCAAGGCCAATACTTCTTCCAGGGACAAATGATTGCACACTCTGTTGACGCCAATTGACACATCTGACCTGTCGGCTAGCCATTTCCATACCTTGGATGCAACTGCAAAGTCATGCTTCTCGCCAATATGTTGAGACTTGACGGTGTCATCGTAAGTCGTGGTTACTTGAGGAAAGTCAGCGTCCCCATGCCGATTTCCGACACCTGGCGATTTGTAGAAAGCGTCAATTGCAATAAGCAGGTTAGGTACCGAACAACCTAATATTTTGTTAGCTGCATATCCTGAAGGCGAGTCTTGATGCTCCAGGACAGCCAATCATATGGTGCGAATCGATCAGAGCTTTGCGAAACTGTCTAGAGACTTACCCCGAACGCCAGAGAAGGCGATCTCAGTCAGGAGCGACTCGATTAACTCATCGAGTCCTGCAGCCATATTGATGATGGTTTTGAATGCATGGGGGATGATGGAAAAGATGATTTTGTGATTGTCACTATCAGGACTCGAATGGTGGTGCTTCGGTGATGTCGGTGCGCAGCAGAATCGAGGTGGATGAGGAAGTAGGAGGAAAGAAACCTCGACTGGGCTAGTGGGTAGTGGCTAGTGGGGAGGTGGGGTGGTGCCTAAAAAAAAGGTTTGCGTACAATTGGGATGCTGAGTCTTACCAACACCGTATTACCTACCTATCGGTACTTATAAATGAGCTCCTAAAAGGTAAGGACTGTGTAGATTTCACAATGATGCCGGCCTGCTGGGTTTCAAATACCTTAGGTCATTCACCTTGTCACGCGTAGGCATCTTATCTAATACTACAAACTCATAGCTGCCAAATGCTTTATTCTAAGGGTATCACTAAATAGGGCTGCTATTGGATACTTTGCGCCAATCAAAGCACGTGCAAGGACGGTCGCTTTTTACCCATTCTCTTTCGATAAGCTTCAACAATATCATTTCTGGCCGCCTGAAGTTCTTCTCTCCGCTTTAGACTGCCGCTGATTTTGGAATGTTATTCACTTTTACTGCTGTGCCCGGAACAAATAACTGCTTCGACGGCTTTACTGTCAGCTCAGGCGGCGCCAGAACGACATCGTGGAGACCCGGGCGAGATTCTCCGCGCTTCTTTCTCAGGATGTCCCACGGATCTTCATCATCTTTAGCCCTCTTCTTGCGTTTACCGGGCCCTTGAGTCTCGAGATTGAGCTTCCAGGAAACACCACTCTCTTCGTCTTCGAGCTCTCTCTCCGCCTCTAACTCCAGCTCATCCTCTCGCTTTTCTTTGATCTTGCGTTCTTCTTCCCGCCACTCATCGTACAACTTGTGCATCTTTATCTCCTTATGCGTCCGCCAAACTTTCAATCCCAAGGGGTCCTTGTTCCCTTTCGTGGATTTGCCAACTAGACCCGCAAGGGCAATGCGGCGTCAACCCGGGCTGAGAATTCGGACATGCGTTCTCCAGGGCGGATGGTAGGGATGTTAGTAGCAGCGGATTTCGTTTCCGTTTTCGCTTCGGTAGACTTCGGTTCCTCGGCCGCACTTCGCTTTTGCTCTTGGCGCCTCGTGGCTCATCGCCATTATCCAGACCAGACCGTGGCTTCTTGCCGCCGCATAAGCCATCAACCTCTTGAACGCCCTCGGTGCATCATCCTTTGGTCTGGCCGCGCGCTTCCTCTTTAGATTGCTGGTTGGCTGCACAGTTGTCCCCTTCTCCTTTCCCTTCGCGCCGCGTTGACCATTGTCCTTGGGGCCAGGCTGCTTCACCGGTAGTGATTTGGCAATCTGTGTTGGAGGTAAATCAAACCTGATATAAGCACTAAATTAGCACAGATACCAGAGCTTGGGACGGAAGGGGAAGTAACTTGCGTTGATTCATCCTGCAGCCTGCGCGTGTGTTTGTGCGGCATAGTGCCAAATTGTATAAAGAGCGCTGGTGGGTCCTTGATTCCGAATGTTTTGTCTGATGTAGTCGACTGGCCCGATTCCTTGCTGCGCAAATGGCCGTACCCAAGTTTACGTTGAACAGACCTGGATACGTTTGAAAATTGGGACTCTGACAACAAACCTTGAATGGATCAATAGTGCCAGGGAATAATTTGCATGAGGTAGAACTGATGCACAATACCTATTTGGGTAGGCGGTCAAACTTTATGCTAGCTGAGCTGACTACCTAGGTATTAGGTAGGTGGGGTGTGGGTAATACCACTAGCCCATTAATTAGCCCGATTATTCTTGCAGTAGCCGGCTTTTCCTCGCCTAAATTCACGGCTGGTGAATTTAATTTTAGATGCTGTTCTCAAACAATCTTACTGAAACAGGTTAACTAAGTACTTGTACTGTAATACACTCAAGATCGACCACACTAAAAGTAGGCAGCTGTATTCTTTAGAATTAGGTAACGATATTTTGAGATTTCAAGTCCTACTCTACACTAGTTCAGGAGTGTAGGCTCCTAGCTTACCTACTAAATGGCTAAATGGATTAGGTTGCCCTTCGGGGCTGTTATCTCGCCTGCACCATCTGTGCACCACACCCAAAACTGCGAAGCGGCTGGTCGCAAATAGTGTACCTTCCTGCATCCGACCAATTGGCCAAGCAGCGGGCCGACTCCGGGTAATAGCCGCATCCGCTCGAAAGGGCAGCGTGTTCGTGTTGCTGACGGTGATTGACGTGATTGAGATCCACCAAGTGATCTGTCAAGCTGCTCCTGCAGGGACCTGCCAAGTCTGCACGATCTAGACCTCTGGTCTGCTCTGGTCTGACTAGAGCACGGCTAGAGCACGACTAGAGCACTGCTGCGACGGTGGTCGCCCAACCCTCTGCAACGCAACTGGCCAATAAGCGCCGCAGCGGCTTTCACGGGCTTGCATCTCACGCTGTTAGTGCCGGTGCCGATCAGCGCTGATGATAAGGGTGCCTTGCTGCCGCGGGTCTCGACTGTTGGTCTTTGTCAAGTAGGTACCTTAGATAGTAACTATGCCACATACGCAGGAATGGTCGTTCGGGAGTCAGCACCAGACCAGTGTCTTGTTATATTAGTAACACCAGCTCTGGTCATGAGATCGCGATGGAGTTCATGCATCAAATCAATCTGACCTACCATATATACTCACAAACCCATCGAAACTGTTTGCTTGTTGGTCAAATCTCCCTTCACTCCCTAACCATCCCTTCCGAACCCCTCTGGCAAAAAAAACACGCCAACCCCTACTTTACTCTTTACTCTCGTAATTTGAATATACCGTGAGTTACGCCGCTCAAAAGGATCATCTCACCTATCTAAACATATATCTTCCGCCCGACTCCTCGTTATTATAAATGCTTACGGCCGCTCAAGAGTAATCGTAGACCGTCTGGCCCGAGTGAAGATCCAACTTTCCATATACCCGATACATCTCTGTCTGGTTACCGCCTACACTACCATTGTACTGTAAACTTTACGACTTTTAAAAAAGATGTGGTTTCTAAGGAGAAGTCGGAATCGTCCAACCATTGACGAACCGGACGATTGTTATGATCCATTTCTTGCGGCCAAGGAACTGGAGAAGGCAGAAGAAAGAGCTTTTCGGATACCACGGAGTAGCAGTCATCTTACTAAATATCTTTCATGCAGCACATTATGGGCCTCAACAATACTGTGAGTGCCTGAGTCTCCGGGCGATATGCTGTTCTTTTTGGCTAACTAGATAATCCCAGAGCTGCTTTATTACTTACAAGTATAGCGCTATCCATTGCAAGGAGTGTTTGGGGTATAGAAGATGACCCCGACCTCATATTCGCGGATTGGGGTCGACCCGGTACCGGAACAGAGACGTTGGCCTGGTACCCTACCGATTTCCTCCGCGACGTGATACCTGTGCCATGTCACTCACATAACGACTATTGGCGCAAAGTCCCAGTTTTCTCTGCTCTCCACGCGGGTTGTACCGGAGTCGAGGCAGATGTGTGGTTATTCGACAATGACTCGGAACTTTACGTTGGACATGACAGAGCGGCTTTAACGCCGTACCGCACTTTTCAATCTCTCTACGTCAACCCCATCCTGGAGATTTTAACCCAAAACAACCCTCAAACCCCTTTATATAACGAAACTCGTCGCGGCGTATATGACACCGACCCCGACCAAACCATCGTCCTTTTAGTTGACCTGAAGACGGATGGAGTCGAAACGTTCGCGCAGGTTGAGGCTCAACTAGAGCCCCTTCGAGCCGGAAACTGGCTGTCATATGTGGAAGACGGCGTTGTCTATAAGCGCCAAGTCACGGTTGTGGGAACTGGCCGCACGCCATTCGACATGCTCACGCAGAACTCGACGTATCGAGACATTTTTTTCGACGCCCCATTGGGCGAATTTTACGAAGATCCAGACATCCCCGACACGGTCGACGAAAGCAAGCCATTCGTCTACAACGACACCAATTCGTTCTATGCTAGTGTCAATTTCAGGCGATCCATAGGATCCGTCTGGTCCAGCCTCGATGACAAGCAACTTCGCCTCATCCGGGGACAGATAAAGGGTGCACACAAGAGAGGACTGAAGGTCAGGTATTGGAACACGCCAGCATGGCCAGTGAGCCTAAGAAATAGGATCTGGCGCACCCTGGTCGCCGAAGGTGCCGACATCTTGAATGTGGATGATCTGAGAGCGGCTACGAGAAAACGATGGTAGATGAATGAATGAATGAATAAGATATGAAAAAAAAGTCTAAAGTCTCGGCTCGCTCTTTTTTCTATATAGATACCTGTTTAGCTCGTTGTTGCGATGCACGGATTCGTTCGGTAACGGCAGCCATTAGGGGAGGGGCTGAAACAGTAGCTCCCCCGATCTACAGGCCTTGGCTACCTACTAGGCACCGGCTTTTGCGGTGTTCCACGCTAGCCCGGTGCAACCCCACCAGCCGGGTTGGACACCCCTCCTTGTCTTCGTACGTCACAAGTTCGACCTAGGCAGAAACCTCTTTTTCCCATCTACAATATTTCAGCTGCCGCTAGCCCTATGCTTACAGGCTATTGGCACTAAGACATGTCGACGAAGAAGGCACTTGTCACCGGCGCAACCGGGTTGCTTGGCAGACAGGTCGTGAAGGCCTTTGAGAGGGCAGATTGGGATGTGAAAGGCACGGGACATTCTCGCGCAGACGGTTCAGCAATACTCAAGGTCGACTTGGCCAGGCGAGATGAGATTGAGGCCGCGATAGGCAGAGTCGAGTTCGTCGCATCTCCCATTCACGCACGCGATGCGATAGTTGGAATTCGACAAGCTAATTCAGCTACGCCAGGCCAAACGTTGTTATTCATTGTGAGAATGACCACCACCGAAATGCGTAGCACCCCGTGAACCGCGCATAGCTAATATCGGCTGGGTGCTTAGGCGCGCGAATCGATTCCCGGACAAGTGCGACAAAGACCCCGAAGGCACGCGAGCTCTAAATGTCACGGCTACTGAGAACCTTGCCTCCCTCTGCGCCATGCGCGACATCCTCCTCATCTACATCTCGACTGATTACGTCTTCCCCGGGAAGCCAGGCGATGCTCCATATGAAGCAGATGCGACTCCACAGCCGACGAACCTCTACGGACAAACGAAACTAGATGGTGAGCATGCTGTATTGCGCGTGTTTGATACCGAGAGCAAACCCGGGCTTGGCGTTGTGCTTAGGGTTCCGGTCCTCTACGGCGACGCGGAAGTGCCTGCTGAGAGCGCGGTCAATGTCCTCATGGATAGTGTCTGGAAGGCCCAAGAGCCTGACGTCAAGATCAATATGGATCACTGGGCACTTCGGTATCCGACGAACACAGAGGACGTAGGGCGAGTGTGTCACGGTATTTGGCTGCCAGCTCCTAATTATTATTCCTGCATCTACTGACGTCTCTAAAGATGTAGCCGCAAAGTATCTCGGTGCCCAAGACCGCGCTAAGCTCCCGCGGGTCCTCCAGTTCTCTTCCGAAGACAAGTTCACGAAATATGAGATCTGTCAGACTTTTAGCGAGATCATGGGTTTACCAATCACATCCATCGAGCCCAATACCGAGGGGAATGATCCGAATGCCGCAGTTCAAAGGCCCTATGACTGTCATCTTAGTACGGCAGCTTTGAAGCAGATAGGCGTCGATGTCTCAACGCAAGATTTCGTCGCGTGGTGGCGGTGGCAAGTTCGTGCTTTTAGGAAGTAAGGCGGAATATCCTTCGAAGGACGTTACACACTGTGGCTTAAGCCTGCGCAGCCAATTGACACCTCACATAAGTCGTGCAAATCAGAACAGTAGGAGCTCTAGTGACATAGACAACCCGCGGTATTGCGTACTAGGTATTGAGGAGAAGAATAAACAGTTTGCCAGCCTCTCTTAAACTTTTCCATTCTACCCTTTAGTCGATCCCTTAACGACTAGACCACTTGCGGCCTTTGGAGCTTAGGACAAGACCAATAATCACGAGGCCTCCACGTGAAGCGTTGAGAGGCTATGTGAAACCCCACAATAGCGAGAAGACGCACTTTTGCAATGTTGATGTATCACAACCAACAACTACTGCACTTCTCCAAGCTCACAGGCTGTGTGTGGCTGTGAAGATATCGGTAGTTGTGTGTACGAGCTATTGGGTAATCGAGGTTGTAATATAACAATCAGGAGTGGCTTGACGCGAACTCCCTGCATACATGTATGCAACGCCTGCTGTCTACAGGACGACGTGCGACGACACGTGGATAATCTTGGTATGCACGTCTTGAGTACTGATGCCCTGCATATGTTTTACTTTCCCATGTCCCATTGTCGTGATGGGTGGAGATTAGTCCGCAAGTCAGAGGACTCCAAACCCACTGCGGCTGAGACCGCCAAGCTACGGCCTGTGCCGTGGTCAACTCTTTAAGTTTGGGGGTTCGATTGTTCTTCTAAAGCACATGATTCTCTGATGAGCAGCTTACAGTATTTCTAGCCAGGTGCTAGATCGAGATTAAAAGAGGCATACAATGAATGCGGCTATGGGTGTTTTGTTGGGTTGATGGCTTTGGGGAGTCTTGAGAAACATGGGGTAATTTCCCTAGGACTCTTTACCAAGACAAGCTGAACTGTTCGAAGAAGCGAGATAGGCTATGATAGGTAAACATACGGCACCTTTTTCAATTAGGCAAGGGGTCTGCCATTCCAGCATGCAGGGGGTCGAACGCAGAGGTGTGGCACGATACTACTATAAGTTTATACAATTTGATTGTAATACCCCAAATTCCAAGCAAGGGGAGTTCGTAAGGCTGAACCCTCAATATCTAGAAATAAAGCTCAAAGAGTACTTCGTCGTATATAGCCTAGGCCCGTGTGGTCTTTTCTCATCACTATCTTCTCCTTTCTTCGTAGCATCCCACAGTGTTCATAATTCCATTAACGCTAAATAACCTAAGTCTACCAGTCTTTCCTCGGCGATCTTAAGAGTTGGAAATATGGGCGACAGAAGTACGACCGTAGCGCTGACCAACCTGGGGCCGCTTCCGACCAACTTCGCGGTGAACTCGGATTGCTCGAAAGATCTAGACGACGTCTACAAGTACTACACCTCGTCCGAGGGCCTGTTCTACTTGCTCCAGGGCCCAATCGAGCAGACGAGCTGCTACCCTAGTTCGTACACCGCGGATCCAAAGCAGTACTACTCCCCGGCGCGCTGCCCGACGGGCTTCACGTCGGCGTGTGAATCGTTCAACTCTGCGGGAACGACGACGGAGACGGTCCTGAGATGTTGTCCCACGTACGTAATTAGCTTTCATCAACAGACAGCAGCGTCCGAAAGCCGGGCACATCACATTTGCTGCTGGGATACTTCTCATGCTGGGGGATATCTTTAACTCCGTGAGCTGAAACTGCTAACTAACACGGCGTTAACGGGACTAGACAATCGGAGTTCGTATGCCAGACGAAAGCGTCTGCTGACTGGGAACAGACGCTCGGCTGCGTCGTCCACAGACCTCGGCGACTACGACGGCGTGGACCGTTAGCCAGGTGTCGGGTGGGCGAACGGCGCTCGCAACATACACGGGCGTCGTCGGTGGCGTGAATGCGTACCAGGTACAAGTCGGGTTCCAATCGACGGATTTCGCGTCGAGCACCTCAAAATCAAAAACAAAATCAAAAACCGTGAGTATTACCCGCTTCCGTTTTCTACCAGGTTTATATTATTCGAGTTCAAATATACCTGAGCTTCCATGTCCCTTCCCCATCGTTCCGTAAACGAATGGACGAGCACTTACGAGATGAACAGACCAAGTCCACCAAGTCCCAAACACAAGCCGGAGCAAAAACTACCACAACAAAGGCATCGTCGCACCACAGCGGCAGTTCCAAGTCTAAGAAGCTGACCGGTGGTGCTACTGCGGGGATTGTCATCGGCGCCGTCGTCGGAGTGATGCTTGTCGTGGCGCTAATTTGGCGTCTGGTACGGAGCAGGCGGCGGCGGCAACAAGTGGAGGATGAGCCCGAGACGCAGAAATCTGATGCCGCCGAGCCCGCCCCGGTTGATGACGAGAAGGATAAGCGTGATCATGCTGACAAGCCGGATACTGACGAGGTAGAGCCGAAGACCAATACTCGTCGCCCGTCATTACCCTGATATTTAAGACCTGAAGTAGTCGCTAGTTAATGAGTGGTTCAAGTCTTGGTAGACGAAAGATAGAGCGAATGGATTATTGTGTATACAAGGTTTCGATTTAACATTTGACATGAAATACAACTCTGCCGATCATATTTGTACAGTGACAGTAGGGTCGCCCAAGTATTCGCCCTATCAAGTTGACAAAACCCAAGACAGACTCATAGTAGAAGAAGTTCCTCGGCTAATCAACTAAGTTCAATGTCCTAAAATGTATCGCCATATCGTAACTAATGAAAAAAAACATAAAATCAAGGTATCAAACATAAGGTAGGTACATCAACAAAACGCTAACTCTTTCCCCGGAATCGCAGAAGTCCCCCACATCGCTCACCGGCCGTGCCCGACATCTATAAATCCATATACAAGAATGTTAATACACAAAAGGAATAATAAATGATCCAATAAATTTTGGCGGCCGAAGTTTTGTCGTTATTATCGTTATATCGTGCAAGATTGAGTGATTATGAAACCATTTCGAAATCGGGTTGAACAAGATACACCCGACTGCCCGAAAACGCAGTAACGCCCCATCCGTGAAAGACGAGTAGAGGTTTTATAGCTAGGCAGATGATCACAACCTCCAACGCAATTTGACATAAAGCTGTTGGGGATATGGTCGCTCGCTAGCATTATTAGCCAATCAGGCTGCTGTGCTGATGGCTCGAGATCAAACGACCTTGAGTGTGCCCGTACGGCCAGGTACGGCATTATAAGCCGCCTCCCTCTCTCTATATCTCGCTTTCTCTTGCTCTCGTTCTCTATGGCTTACCGTCTCTCGACGCTCTACCTGCCGTCGCGGGCGATTGGCGCACTGGCCAACTTGCTACCACTGGAATCGCTCTCGAGGACGGATCGTGATGGTAAGGGGGGCATAGGCGGTATATCATGTAACAACGGTCTCGCGGACGATGTCGCTGCGCTCATACTTCGCGTTCGCCCTAGCGGGGCGGACCCTGACGTGGTTGGCCGACGTATTACACTACGATTAGAGGTGCTATCGGTCCCATTTCCACCAGTGATAAAGTCGACGAGGTGGCCGATACCTTCTGGTGGTTTGACTCCATGACCTCTCTTATCCTTTGACCATTGGGGCGGTTCCTGAAACGTGGGCGTGAGATCAACTAGGGCTTAGAAGGTGCATTCCGGTCAGAATGGGGTAAACCAGTAGGTTGTGATCCAAGAGGATTAGGGTGAGGTTGCGCGTGAGTGCGTGGGTGCGTATACTGTGAAGGGTGTTGGGGAGTTGACCGAGTAGTTGATGAAACAAGTCCGGTTGGTCGGTGAGTTGCTGCATTTAGAGAAAGATGGCGCCCACTGGTAACATTGCCCGAAGTCGGAGGCCGGATGGTGGTAGTCTGATGATCAGTGCGCTGCTTGGCGGTGTGTTCTTGTGCAGAAGGAAACCATGAGGGTGATTGAGGCTTCTCCGTTGCCGATTCTGAGTCTTGCTGACCGTTAAGTAGCGACGGTCCGTCAGTGAACGTTAACTCCTGAGGTCGTTTCTTTTTTTCTTCCAAGTTGGCGAGCACCTGCTTTCGATTATCGTATTCTTCTCCAAGTAAACCGCCAGTAAAACCCTCCTCACTTTCTTGTTTGAAGGCGGGGCATGTTTGCTACCAGGTTTTTCCCTTTTAGAAAGGCGACGGCGTATTTTCTGGTCGGAGACTGGTTTTGATGAAGGGTCTGATTGTGTTGGAAATTCTCTGCCGGCTTGTGACAACCGCCTATCAAAGCGTTTCATGTCAATCAACGGCTCGAATTGCGCATCAGAATGGATTGATTCGTCGATAGATAGTGGCAAGCGCTGTCCATCCGCAGCAGCTATGTTGTCTGACTTGTGTGGTGGCGTATATTTAGTAGGAGGCGATCCTGGAGCAGTGTCATTGTCTGTTCTTGCCCTCGCGCCGGTTTGCTTTTTTCGGGCTTCAGGATTACGGCCAACTAAATACCAACTCCGCCAGCCATGGGCTTTCTGCTTAAACTCGCGAGCTACTGAGGGATCCTCGGTACTGAAATACTGCACATAATTGTCTGTGTTCAGGAAGAGTGTTGTCTTGTGCTGAGATTTAATCGCAAAACAGAAGCGCTTGGGCGGTTTATATGCCTCCTCATTTGTGACTCGGTGGGTGTGTAAATGTCATAGTCGGAAAGATGACATAGGCTAGCTGTGTCTTTATCTGTCGTCTTTGCATTGGGCTTCTTTGCACAGACAATCTGGCCGCTCTGGAGAAGTGTGATCCATCTCTTATTCCATTTCCCGGGCGGTTTGAGTGATACATATAAAACTGGCATCCTGAGGGGGGATCTTCGCTCTCAATAACCGTACTAGCATGCAAATCTTCATGAGTTTCCTGCGGATCTGTCAATACAATTGCCAGGTGATTTTGTGCATCGCTATCCCATGAATTCAGGACATCCCGGATGCGTTCGTAACGACGTAATCGACGCTCGAGCCCTAGTATGCCATACTGTTCAACCACAAGACACTTCTCAGTGTTGACCTCGTTGTGTGTCGTTTTATCCGATGTCTGCGTAATGATATCAACAGCTGTAGTTTCAGGGTTTACGTTTAAGCTAAAGTTACGATGTCGGTAACGGACCACCACGCTCTGTACCCACAGTCAGCTGTCAGATTTTATGACAAATTGCCTGGTATATACTACTTACGCGATCTCCTGCATTAATAGCCGACGTTGGAGCATCCTTCTGGGGCACAACACCCTTCCCACCGGGTTCGATATGGGCTGGCAGGGTTTTGCGGGTTCTTGATCAGGTCTCCGGGTGCTGGATCTAGCAGAAGTTGTCATTGGGGATGCAAGCAACATCTCATCCTTATTACTCTTATGACCCTTCGCCAGGGCCACAAATTTCTCAACAACTGGGCTTCTGAGCTTGAGCGCTTTGGCCTTGACTCTCTGGCTGCTTTCGAGTTCCTCCTCCAATCTTTGCAAATCCTTTCTCTTCTGCTCCTCAAGTAACCGATCCCTTTCCTCCTCCCAGCTGGTGTCGCGGGACGCAATCGGCTCATTTTGTATGTTTCGGCTAGACGTGACCATTTGGCTGCGATTGTTGCGATATGTTACCTTGGAGCCATTGTCGCGTCTCTCATTCCCCCCGTCGTTTGGACTGTATTCCTGCGTTGTATTTCGCTGCGCTGTGATTGAGACTGCGCGGAGGGTTTGACCCCGTGCTCAGTGTGGCCACCTGCTATAGCAGGCTTTAATGAGAGCGGGATGGCTGGAACCGGTGGAGGGTTATTAAGGCCAGAGTTCATTGTCTGGGCTGCATGAGTGTCCGAGTCAGCACTAACGCTGGCAGCGCGGCGTCGATAGCGAGACATGGATCGCGATATGGAATTCGCGGCTGTCTTTCCATGTTGCTGATCAGAACCATGATTGCCACTACTAGCACTTATTGTGTTAGGAGGGCCGGATGAAGAGCTGGCCTGTTTTCGCAAGCTGCGATACCTTGAAGGTCTCGAGGCGTGCTCATCTTCCGACATGTCTACGACCCGAACCCCGGCACTGTTTCAATAGAGTCCAGGACTGATGAGGGGAGGAGACGAGCTATGCTATGAATTCGAATAGACAAAGCTCCTCCCTCACGCAAGATTGGATAGACTCAATTGGTAGTCTTCGTCAATGAGATCGGGTGTTCGTTGAATGGGAATCGATGGGGTGACGTTTTACGGACTATCTCCACCCAAGATCAATGTGAGTATGGAAATAGTCGAAGAATTGAAGCCAATATTAACACTGGTGAAAGTCTAATCCAGATAGAGCCCGCCGGGTCTGACGTGATGGTCCAATTGTAAACATATTCATGTCATGTCAACTTTGCTCCCAGCTTGCACAAGGAAAATCTAATCGACTTCGACCATTCAACCGCCTCAAAAAGTAAAATAAAGGATGTCTGCAAGGGGCGTGCTAGAAGGGCGTGGGCCTTGTGGCGCTCGCCTTGTAGGTACATTTTCAGCTGTCTAGAGATCGTGCGGTAGCATCTCATAGGCTGCATAGCGCTACCTAGATTAGTGCAATGTACCATAGCACAGGTGCCCCGCATCGTCGACACAGAGGACCTATAAACTGCCTAAATCCACGGGCTGCAATGAATCTCAGGTCAGAATTCCCCTTGGCCAATAATACTGAAACCCCTTAAATTTTAACTTAGATTGTCTTAAAGTAATGTCCATCAGAGCTGCATCTGCCTGCGTACCACTTCTCCTTCAGCTGGGCCTTCACGAACAAGAGGCAGCAACCTAAAATCTCTTCTCCAAGTGGATTTTATCCATGAACAATAGCGCTATCACAAGTGTTTTATTTTGAATCTACTAGGTACTCTTTTACTGTTTAAAAACATCGTGATCCTGTCCGCCTCGCGGCACCCACGACCCTACTGTGCCAAAACCGCCTGGGTTTGAAACTGTTTATCAACAGCGAACATGTTTTTTATGCTGAATTGATAGTATATGTTATTGAAGCGTTTAGATTCTTCAACGTTAATATATTTAAACAGTTTATATAGTTGAAACGTTTAGATTCTTTAAACGTCTGAAAGACGTTTGATAAACGCAGTTGTTTACACTCCCAGCCTACAGCCCCAAACAGCCCAAAAGCACGATGCCTTCGTGCGGGCTGTTTCAACGAAAATAATACAACAAATTCTACTGTCAATGGAATAGTCAAGTTGTGTTGATAATAGATCTTATCTAGTTCAATTGATATTACACTATAATTTTCAATTATGATCAATTAGCATATATAAAACTATCGAACGTAAAATAAAACAACTACATACCTAGGTAGTAAAATCAACCACGACCGTACGACCACTCGAACAGCAGGTCGTAAGCTGCCTTCGTATTTATTTTAGTGGGGTATAGCGGTTTGAAAATTCAGTCAAAGCCTGTAGCTGTGGCTGCGCGTGGCTGCGTGGCTGCGTGTGGCTGCGTGGCTGTGTGGCTATCTGGCGCCAAACCATATAATATTTAGCTGGGGTTTACGGAGGTTTGTGTCACTATTGATCATTATCCTTGGCAATGGTGTAAAGTGCAAATGGGGGAGCTCACACACGGTGTGACGGCTTGGCAACTAGTGTTTCGGGCCGGCAGTAGTCTATAAAGTCATAGACCACTAACTGCGCTATACCGTTAGTGCAGATGGGACATATCAATCGTTAGCTAGAGCGGAGTTCAGGGCTTAGCCTAGTAGAGTAGATACCTAGCTAACTTTCTGCTGAGACTGTCGGGCTGCAAGCGGCCCGATGAACTGGTTGCTAAGCCGTCACACCGTGTGTGAGCTCCCCCATTTGCACTTTACACCATTGCCAAGGATAATGATTAATAGTGACACAAACCTCCGTACTTGTTTTTAGAGCTTCGTCTTCTATTTTGTGTGAAGTGAACATACCCAGACTTTACTTCCTTTCCTCAAGGACAATATTAGCTTCCAATATACAGCAGATCAGGTGCCTACACCTTTTCCCTGTGTTGTATTCATCACGATTTTCAACTTTTGAAGTTTTTACCGCCTTAAAACTTTCGAATTAGTCGTTCAAGTATTTTATTTCAATCAACGCGCTAAATGATTCAAACGGTCAATTGACAGTGTTTCACTGTTTCTGGACCCCGGAGTTTAGTACAGTACCAAGCCCAAACCTTATTGCTATCAAGTTAGGAGAGACTACCAAGATGAATGAATTGTCTACTCTGTACTGGGTGCCATATATCTAAGTATTGTAAAGTAGGTAGATATTAGTGCCAAGTCGATAGGACGGGATCGTAGCCGTATTCCTAGCCGTATGGCCTGAACCGAGACGCGCAGCTATTCCTTCTCGCCGCTTGAGCCGTGTTGAGACTCGAAGCTTGCTGGTGTCCGTTGACGGAACCTGCCGAGACTATGCCAGACCGTTCAATCTGCGCATAAATGGAACGTGTCAGACCCATGTTTGATTAGCATCCACCACTAGTTCACTTTGGGAGGTTAGGTGACGATCTTTCTGACAGCCCCTAACCGGAACCTGGGAACGCGCCGGCCGATAGTTCTGTTTATACATATACAGAGTAGTATGCATTCTAGTTCTTACATACTTTGTATGTTCTTAGGCCTATCTTGGGGGTTCGGAGGAGAACTCGTTCGGAGGTTAACCAATCTGTTGCGACGCAAGTTATATGTTAACCTTAAAAATGTCGGCCGGTTGCCTCGCGCCACGGCCCAAAATAGCTCTACTAATGTCAACCACAATCGGCAGTTGAGGCTAGACCAAGCTACCTCACCCCTATAGGGTAATGTGGCGTGCATAGGGACGGGCTGTCAATTATTTTAGAAACATTGTCGTATATGTTTTCGCGAGTCTTGCCTAGAAGAGGTAAACCGTCTTTCAGACTAGCCACGTCGCGTGATGAAGGATTTAAGCCCTACACCATAGTAGTGCATCATCCTAACCAGATGGGCTCCTAGGCTACACTAACTAGTTAAAGTCTCGGACATAGATAACGTAAGCGCAGCAAGATCGACTCCAGCTCGGCCCAGTTATACCGCCAATGTGATTGGAAATCGTGGAAATTGAACCCTGCGCCCTCGGCCTACGCTAGTCTAGGTTTCCAATTCGGTGATTCTGGAACGTGATTCCCCCTTAGCAACGCTCGAAGGATTTCTGCACCGCAATGAAGGCTTAGTGTGTACACTAGGTCGCCTGGGGGCCTGGGTCGATTATGGTACCCTATACGACGATCAGATGTCTTTTGCGGATATCATGATCAGGTTTTTGTCCTGCTGTGCTTACGCTCAACTTCACTCCTTCATTTTTTGTGCTTGCCTGGTATTATGCCCAACTTCAACCCGTGACGTTTGATAAACGGCACGCTGGCAGGATGAGTGCTCCATCCGACAGAGATCAATATAGTACACTCGAGGTGGCTACAGATGCGGATGTTCTCAGACAGGGCAAATATCCGGAGGTAGTGCCGCCCTCAATACCTGAGGCCTACGGCTACTATGGCCCTCAAAAAACCGACCAGCCGGCCGAACTTGGCCAGGAGAATGCAAAATCACTACCCATCGCGGGATATTCTCAAGTAGCACCAACGGAACACTATTCGACATACCGGAAGTAGTCGATAATAATGGCGTCGCGGGCGGTTCGAAAGGGGCGAAGATATGCGGACTTCGGCGGAGATATTTCTGGATAGCACTTGGAGTTGCTATCGTGGTCGTTATCGCCGTCGTCGTCGGTGCTGTGGTGGGCTCGAAGAGCGGTCATGCTTCTACTTCTTCCAACAGCATCAACAACAGCAACAGCAATGGTAGCGGGAATAGCGGGAATAGCGGGAACGACGGGCAAGAAAACACGAATAATGGGACTGGAGCAGCGAAGCTAACATTATATAATAACACGCGACTCGCTTCCGCGAATTTCACCGACGCGTATGGAAACAATAATTTCCTAGTCGTATACCAGCTAAGCGACGCCTCAATCTCCCTGTCTGCTTTCAATTCATCGAAGAATAAGTGGACTGTGTCGACTATTGTCAATGGGACGGAAGAAGGCATAAAGCTTGGGTCTTCTCTTGCGCTCGACACCTTCTGGGAAGGTACTAATGTAAGGAGCCTATTCTCTTTTTATCCCTCAACCAATTGGTTAAGTTTTGAGAGAAAGCGGTGCATGCTAATACGGTCTTATGTATTACAGAGTCCCGATGTGCACCTCTACTATCAGGGCAATGGGTCAGCATCAACCATCATGTCCTGGCTTACAGCAGCAGCCAACAAATATCCACAACATCAAAAGTACCATCTGATAGCTGGGCGTCAGTGGCTGCCGCCAGCGGTTTCAACTCTCTGCCAGGATCCTCCCTCATCTCCTATGGCAAGCAATGCAATTTTTGTAACCAGTTCACATACTTCTTCTGGCAAGGGCAGCAAGGCCTATTCATGGCCGAAAATGACGGAAGTGGGTTCAAGACCGCCAACTTAATCGACGTGGAGATGGCGCCATCGACCAACACATCAATCACGCTCACGTACTCGGGACGCTTATTGGGGATAGCGGTGCCATTTTACGCCGCAGCCTCAATCTCTTTTACCGATCGAAGACAAGCGGGCTGACCCAACTGCGGCTCGGCAACAGCATGACCATTCCGACGTACGTGGGCCGGGATATCGGGCCACGCACCGGCTTTGCGGCCTTCTCGACAGGTTGGAACGAGAGCTACTCGGACAACCCGACCCCCTTGGGCTTCCAAGTACTCAGCATCGACCCAGACGCCGGCGACGGCGTCCAACTGACGTACCTCAAAGGCACCACCTGGACGACGGGGACAGACCAGGTGAAAGATCTAGCGGATTGCGAGGCGAGGACCACGATGGCGGTAAACACAGGTCGGAGAATATACTGCGTAGTCGATTCCGGTGGCGACGCTGGCGTTCAAATCATAGAGTGGGCATGGCAGGGCGACCCAAGCGATACGAGCACTTATTTGAACTGGGAAAAAGTCGGACCCGTGAACGTGGGAGTTTAATAAATTGGATTGACTTCGTATACGTAATTAGATAGCTCTCACTCACTGTATATACCCAAGACAGCATGTTCACAATTTCAAATTTCTAATTTCAACTCGAACCGATAAATCAACCAGAATCAACTTAGACCAATTTTATCGTTATCTTCTTTGAATGGGATGATTTATCGGTTTCTTTCCATTATATTACATAGGGAGGCACAGGCTGGCAAAGCTCCTTCGTAATCCTTCGTAAAGCACGTGAGGCACCATCGCTTTATTACTCGAGTTAAGCTAATATCCTACATGGAAAGGTCAGGAACGCGAAATACGAGTTGGAGAGTACGATAACTCTTCAGAGGTAGGCCACAGAGTCAGGGAAGTTTATATATTTTTGAATGGTCAGTATGTAATAGCGTCATAAGCAATTCGTTCTTATTCGACTTGCCACCGCAATACCCTTTAAGGAGTTGTAGTTATCAGCGTACCCCTTCAGCCTACTCCGCTCTGCAGGTACTTCGGCACTTTGCAGGTAATGGATGACTCAATGGTTAGAGAAAACTCATTGGAGGGTTTTTCGGGTTTAATGTCTTGTACCGCCAGTACACCCGAAACGGGAATACTGGTGAGAACGGGAATTGCCTTTTTTTTCTCGAACTACAAAGCAATATATAATTAATTTTTAATTTTTAATTTTTTTTATATTTTATCAAATAAAAACCCTCTTATTACTTGCACTACCTGGCTTCTGTTGCTGGGTAAATGATGCGAAAACCTAGAACGTGGGCCGGAATCGAACACGCTTTTGTGAGATTGCGTTGCAGCACAATTGGCTTTTAGGGATTGGCCTACCTATTTAAAGAGTCTTCGAGCTCTTCCTGCCATCATGTCAGGAAACGTGTAACTCATCGCTGGCGCAAGCAGTGGGCTTCGGTGCACCCATCTCCCCTAAGGCTTTACCACGTAGCAACAAGGTCTCAGCAGTACCGCGAGATTCGCCGAAGATAGCAAACTTCAAAGATACCGGGGTTATTATACCTGACTTGGTGTCACGAGCGACGACACGGCAATTCTAAGCACAATGCAAAAGGTCATCGATGTCTATAGCGGGATCACCCATTGTGTTAATACCACCGAGTCTCTGTTAGAGAGTGTCATAGAAGCTGCTTTATAAGATACCTGTCCATTCAAATTCGTTTCTTTGGTCGCTTCCGCTTGATTTCATACGCATACTTGATCTTTCCTCTATAAACTCCTTCCTCGAATACAGTCTGCGAAACAATAAGCGTTGTGAACCAACAGCGTGCCTACTAGACAGGATGAAGCCGAACGTATAATAGCAACAAATGTCCTAGGTACTATCCACATGTGCTGTTGCGTGCTACGGCTTCTGCGTCCGTCGGGATCAGGGGTAATTGCAAACTTTGGTAGTCTTGCGGGCTAGTAGGGTGGGTTAGCATATAGCTATTGCATTCAGAGACATCCTATCAGCCTTTCCGTTCTTATTCATCGAACTGAATCGCTGATTGTAGCTACACTGCTAACCCCCATTGTGAAGTGGGCTACGAAGTGGGCTGTATCCGGGTTTGCCGAATTGCTGAATGAAGGGTGTCGGTGTCGGCCGCTAGGGATCGCGGTGGTAATCGAGCCAAATCACTTCCGGGCCGAAGTTTGTTCATAGTTGATCCTGCTTTTTTCCGCTTCTGAAATCAGTTCAAGGATTGCTTGATCAGGTTTCCGCGGCAAGCGAAGGCGGTGGCCATCGCCTTGCCACACGAAAGCAGTTGCTCGATGAGTACGTGGATGCCGGGCTCACAGCACAGGAAAATGCTATCACCCAGATGGACAACAGCCAACTCGGGGACGTGAATAAAGGCGCCCGCGTTATCGTCGGCATATTAACACGAGCAGGTGTCTGTTCGGGTCACGAAATTCGTATTCGTCTTGTGCCAAGTAGCAATGCGATGCGATGCGATGCAAGCCATCAGAAACAAGATCAGCGTTACGGTGCGCCATCAAAGGAGTTGGAGGATGCAATCGTTAATACGGAGCGAATACGCCTTATTTAAGCGAGTCAGCGAAGATGTAACATAAAGCCGAGTAGGCTTAAGGTGGTATGTTTCCAGTCTCGATGTGCTACTACTATGTAGGCAAGGGACCAGAACGGCAGGCCTTGCAGTTTCAGATTGTAGGTTATGTAAGGCTCTGATGTGGTGAGTCAGACCTGACTGCATCTCCGTATTTCAAGGAGTTCCGTGGAAAATACATATAATCCAGTTCTCCGTCCTTGGGTGTCCAGACCGGTCTAATATCTCTCCGAATTGGTACAGCTAAATTCAGCCTAACCGCGTTCGCTCGAGTAGTCCGGGAGCCGCCCGGCCGGAGTTTGCCAGTGGGCCAATAACCTCGATCGCCGACAAGGTGAGGAGACTATCTTCAATTATCCACAAGGCACTCGTTCATTTGTCAGGAGCCGGGTCGATAATGTTCCATCACGTCAAAACACGCGATGCCATGGTAATCGGAATAACACAAAGGAGGTAGTATGGCGGCACTTGAGACGAGAAGACCCGACGTCAGATCATCCATCCTGCATGTATATAAAATGGATGGAATGGACGTCAGAGATGGAAAAAAAAATGAGAACAGCAGAATCAGCTCCTCATCCTGTCCCATTCCATCCATATCACCACAAGTTCAATAACAGCAAATATGTCAGAACGTGTCATTCCCCGTTGGCCTTCTACAAGCACCGACGTAGGGCGCCTGGCTGAGCCTCTGGTCTTCCCTTTCTCGAAACGTACGGCGCCAAACCGATTCCTCAAGGCCGCGACGTCTGAACGTTTGGCGAGTTTTGACGAAGAGAACCTCGAGGCCCGTGGAATCCCGTTGCCGCAGCTGATTAATTTCTACGCCCGCTTTGCTCGAGGCGGCTGGGGCCAGATCCTTACTGGAAACATCCAGTTCACCTACACCGACCTCGAGGCAGCCGGCAATGCGATCGTTCCCATTGGGTCCGAGTTCTCCGGACCACGTTTCGAGGCCTTCGCCGCACTTGCAGCTGCAGGGAAGAGCCACGGGAGCCTGATCGTGGGCCAAGTCAGTCACGCTGGCAGACAGGCACCAGCGGCTCTACAGCCTCATCCTATCAGCGCCAGCGCGGTTCAGCTAGTTGTAGAAGGGATGGGCAAATTCGGCGTGCCCCGAGCGGCAACTCGAGAGGATATCGACAACGTCATCGAAGGCTTTGCCCATACAGCAGAGTACCTCGAGCGCGCTGGATTCGATGGAATAGAACTCCACGGTGCCCACGGCTATCTTATCGCACAATTCCTAAGTTTAGTAACGAACCAGAGAACGGATGAATATGGAGGTAGCCTCGAGAACCGGATGAGGCTTGTCCTAGAAATCGCGGCCGCTATTAAGAAACGTGTCAGCGAGCGCTTCATCTTGGGCATTAAGATCAACTCAGTCGAATTTCAAGAGAAGGGGTTCACTCCTGAGGAGGCCGTTGTACTTTGTCAAGCGCTGGAGAAAGCCGGCTTCGACTACGTCGAGACCAGTGGCGGCACATACGAAAGTCTAGGGTTCGAACATAAAAAGGAGAGCACTGTGGTGCGCGAGAACTACTTTGTCGAATTCGCAGAGCAGATTGCAAAGGCTGTTGATAAGCTTAAGGTGTATACCACCGGTGGCCTCAAAACTGTAGGCGGAAGTAGGTGCTCCTCTTTTCTCTTGCTCAGTCTCTTGGGGGGCGCACAAGTTCCTCCGTTCAGCCCGTCTCAAAAAATTTCTACTCTTCGCAGGCAGTTACCGAATAGTCCCAAACTCGTGACCACTAACTCCAATTGCTGCAGTGAATTCGACTCTTGAGGGCATTGATGGTCTGGGTATTGGGCGCGCCGCCTTACAAGAGCCCTCTCTCGCAGCCGACATCCTGTCGGGTAAAATCACAGGCGCGATGAAGTCGTCAATTGCAGAAAATAACTTCGTCGACCTACTGGTGACGAGTAGCTAGTAAGTACCGCCACGATCCCCTTTTCTTGACTTAGCCACCGTTAGGGGAATAGACCGCCCGTACTAGTTACATCTATACCTCAACATTCGGAGTGATTGGTACTCCCGGACTTCATCGTGTCCTTCTCTAAGGAAGCAATCACTAATTGCCCTTGTTACAGTGTACTACAGCAGATAGCTCGCGGCGAAGAGCCCGCCGACTTAACTGATCCGAAAGTTGTGGAGAAAATACAAGCGAGTATGGCGGAGCAGCACTAAGCGCATACTAGATGCGGGGAGGATCGAGATATAGACGAATGCGAGATATACTATACTATTTTTAGAAATATCCACATTTAAACTACGCCCCTTCACCTAATAATTTCATGAATCATATTTACCATCTCTATAATGGCAGTGTACTACAGTATGTGACTTCATCGTATGACTCATCGCCAAGCTACCGGGTGTGCTCATAACACCGAGTCCGAATCCTATCGTATAAACGAAGGATATAGATTGGCAAATATGCGAGCCAAGTAAGAGCTGTGACTCCCCTAGCGTTCCGGGGAAACCGAATCCTTACAGTGAGTAATCTTGACTTCCCACTAAGTTATCAAAAGTGACGTATCACCATATTGTTGTTGTGATAATGCGCAGCTGCGCATTGTGTATTCCAGCATCTAGCTCATGATATTCGTACACTCAAACACTTAAGTGAGTTCATCTAATTAAAAATAGCAACATTGTAAGCCTTCAGGGCAGCAAGGCTGCTCCTCACCGCCATGAGACTAGTAAGTAGGATTGCTAGTTGACTTCACGTAAGTTCTATATAAAATGCCCAAGACCGCTGCTTGTTCCAGGTGGTGTACTAGTTTGTAACCAGTACATCAAAATGCACAGCTTATATCACCTACTCTCTCGAGCCACGTTGCTTTCACTTGCCGTGGCGGCATGCTCAAAGCCCAGCCCCTTGACGACGAAATCAATCGTCACCACCGATGGATATACCTATGTTTATGACCACGTCGCTCCTCACAATGCTTCGATGCCTACGTTTCTTCTCCTTCACGGATACCCAGCTTCGCGATACTATTGGCACCATCAGATCCAGCCCCTGACTGAGGCTGGCTACGGTATCATAGCCCCTGACAGCCTAGGCTATGGAGACAGCTCCAAGCCGACGGCAGTCGAAGAATACAGTTTCAAGAATATAGCGGGTCACATAGTCCAGATCCTCGACGCTGAAGAATTGCCAGACGTCATAGGTGTAGGGCACGACTGGGGATCAGGAATCCTTTCCAGATGTGCGGTATTTCACCCCAAGCGTTTCAGCAAATTGGTTTTCATGGCCGTCGGGTTCGCGGCGCCTGGGATGTTCCTCGACGTTGACGGAGTTAATGGCGGAGGGTTGAAGAACTACGGATACACACCGTTCGGGTACTGGTACTTCTTCAATTCATATGACTCTGCTGGTATAATCAGTCAGAATGTAAGTATCCCCTTTCACAAGTAACATTCCAACAACTCTACATCGAGCGTGGACAAAGGAACCTAACAAGCAGACGCCATAGCTTGAGTCGTTCTTCCATCTCGTCTACCACACCAATTCAACCCAATGGAGTACGGACTTTGCTCAAATTACGGCTGCGCGGTCCTGGCTGGCAGCTAACAAGACAACCGAACTCCCGTCATGGCTATCGACCGAGGACAAGGCTACTTTCTTGCGAACGTACAGCCAGCCAGACACGGTGGCTGCCACGCTCAACTACTACAAGGCGCAGATGCGGGGCGTGCAGGCAGCAGGCGAGGCATCGGTTACGGACGAGGATCGTAAACTGAAAGTTCCGGTGCTAGGAATTGCCGGCTCAGACGATGTTGTGACGCTCGCGAACGTTGTGACGCTAACGACTAAGCCCTGGGCTGTCGCTGGATACGAAGAGCGGGTTGTGGAGGCTGGACACTGGCTGATGCTGGAGAGGCCTGATGAGATCAGCCAGATACTCCTCGATTTTGCCACCAATTCCACGGGACGAGTACCTGATATGGCAACACGGGTTGTGATGGGATGAGTACTTAAGTACTATTAATATAGAGTTGTTGTTCTATGCCGATTCTTTCAACGTGAACGGGTTGACGAACGACTTGAGGCAGTTGTCGGGCAGAAACTTGGTTCTAAATAGGGATTAAGATAGAATTATAGCTCACTTATGAAGTACTTGTGTTGAAAGAACGATCTCACAGGCTTTGTTCCTGTGGTTGTTGATCTCACCACTTATGATAACGGAATTTCCCGATAGCTCCACTGGTACCTCCGTTCGGCCGTATAAGACGCCAGGTAGGTACTAATGCCGCCAGCTGAGCATCTAAACTCCTTTGATCTACATATTAAAACGAAATCAGGCCGCTGGTTTCACCCTGAGATTTTATACCTTGTCAACACAGACGAGGAGATTCACTAAATCGGAGAACCTAAGATACGGGGCCGGGCCTAGTTCCATCCGGTCTTACTAGCTGCAATACCTATATGGAGGAGTTCGACACAAATCAACAACGAAAAGATATCCCTCCAACGTGGCTCGGCTGTTCTAGGCTGGTAGCTGTGTTTTTTCGAGTAGTATAAGACCCGGGAACGCAGCGGCTCGATGACAGAGCTGCAGGGCCAAGATATCTTAGACCAAAGGGGAGACACGCCGTATTTCGGGACCGGATTCTCCACACCTTCGGTCGAACCCACTGATCCCGCTTCGCAACCACTCTTCGCAATCCAGGGCCAAGTCACCGGTACCACCGGGCTAATGGCATCCTGTCCTTCGGGACAAGATGTGAAATCCGGATTAGTTGAGGACGAGGGAGATGACGTAGTGCTGCCGGTATCCATTGGATCATCATCGCAACGCCAATCGCCTACGTTCTTAAGTCTTCCTCTCGAGATTCGGCTCGAGATATACGCACATCTTCTCACCACGCCACGATACACCCCAAGACCACCAGCGCCACACCCATTGAGCGGAGGTCCCACCCCTTCCTCCTCTTCATCCCCATCGCCCGCCCCTTTCTTCGTCCAACAAGTCCCCTTCTACCCCTCCACCCCAACATCCTCCGCGCGTGTCGACAGCTCCACGCCGAATGCACCCGGGTCCTCTACAGGAGCAACACCTTCGTGGCCCACACCTCCCTCCTGACCACATTCCGTCATTCTTCAGCCCCAGCGATCCGCGGAAGGCGTACGCGCCGATCCGCAGCGCCTCGCTCGCGTCGCTCGTGACGCGGTACCGCGTGCGCCTGCGCCTGGACCGGAGCCGCAGTTCGGGCGCGAGGCCGTGACGGCCCAATTCTCAGGCAAGAGCGAGGTCGTCGTCGAGGTGTGGCAGGCCGAGTGGCGGGGCGCCGGCCCCGACGCGCTACGCCTCTTCGAGGGCGTGAGGGGTGTCAGGACGGCCAGGGTCACGGGGCACGAGCGGGTTCGAAGCGTACGCGCGCTGGCTCGAGCATGCGATGATGGCGGGGGTCGGAGACTATGTTGAACCTTTCGGTTGGGAGGATGGGCAAGGAAGTGGTCGGTTTGAATAATACCATGTACTGGACTCTTCAATCACGGGGCTCAGAAGCCATTGTTGGGGAGAGGTGGTGAGGTATCTGGATATATGATTTTATGATAATGATGACTATGAGAGGAAAGTTATCCTCGGGCGTTTTTCATCCGACAACAATAACAGCAGCGGCTCATGAAGATATATATAGCATAAATCCATTAAATAGCAGAGATAGACTCAGGCAATACAACGTCATTTCTACAAATCCATCCCTATCTAGATCGACTTCCTCACGTTTGTTATATTTTCCTTCAGCTATTTTTCTGATACCAGATCACTAGATTCGATTAGCTTTTAACCTCTGCTAAGCACCATAAACGTCAAGCTTTGCATAACATTAGGCTGAGTGGCTGACTAGTTACACCCTGGTACCGATGACATATAGTCCACATCGCCCACACACGAGTGGGAACCTTCGATAGTTGATCCTTCGCCCCTAATGCCTTTCTCTTATAAGTAGAAGATGTTAGGCTTCTCTTGAGCTTGAGCTGCAAGTCAAAACAGTAATTTCAAGTACCGGGAAGAAAGGACGGTAACTGATTTCCCTATGATAGGGTCTATCTTCTGCATATGCGAATCCTAAGCAAATCGCAGCAAGAGCTTGTCTGAAAATGAAACAAGAGCTTATACAGGGTTTATCGAACCCATCGTATCAACGAATCTAGGGGTATGAACAAACCAAATAGCGAAATCCTAACCTCGTCATTTAATCTACAAAAGAAGCCCAACACACAAGTCTTTTTTAATTCGCTTGCCAAATCTCGAACGCCAGTCTTATGCAGGTCTTATCCCTCCTTCAAGTCTATAAAGACAGAGGAAATCGGTAAGCATCTCATTAATTACCGCCCATGACTCGCGGGAGAGCATTCCAGCTCTTCGCATTTCCGGCCTGGACACGTCCGAAGTTCTCGTCGATGTCAAGGATGATCTTCAGAGCGTTACGGCTGCGGGCGTGCGGTGACGCGACGTCCTTCTCTCGCATAGTTGAGACTACCTCAGCAACACCAGTATGCACCTGTTCCGACTTGGCTTTGCCTGGGAATGGTAGCACGCTTTGGAGCACTTCGTAAGCTGCAAGAGTAAAACCGAACTGAGGAGAAGATCGGAGAATACGTGCGGGACCGCCCTTGAAAAACGCCTTGAATCCTTCTTCTTTCAAGATGGTCTGGGCCGCATGACGCAGACCGGTATAATTCGTGTCGCCCTTGCGGGCCTCGACTTGTAGGCGTGTCTTGATAACATCGCACGGTGTGGTTAAATAAGCAGCAGGCATACCAGCGATGGCACCCGCGGTGAGCAACTGCACAACACCGAGCTTCTTGGTAGGGGACTCTCCGAACAGGTCCTTCTTCAAATGGCTGTACGTCGGGAAATAGATGGCAGAGAACGGGACATCACGAAGAAGACATGCAGAAGCGCCCTTATAGAGACCCTTAAGACCTAAGTTCTTCACAATCCACATAGCCGACCGTTTCTGGGCACCCTCGGTAGCCTTAAACATCTCACCCTGAACTTGTAGTCGAATCTTGACAATTTCCAGAGGATTCGTAAAAACCTAGACACAATATCAATGAGTAAGCCAGAACAATATACATCATAACATGCATAGAAGAGCCATGAATCAACTTACAACTTGGCAAGCTCCAGCAGTACCACCTGCCAAAATCTCGAATGGCAGCTCAATATGTCCGGATTTCTTATCAGTGAAGGTGCCGCGAACAATGTCGTTCACGGTAAGCTTAATAGCTTTCTCTGGAGCAACACCAACCAGCTGGGGTAAGACGCCAGAGTATAGGCCGCGGAAACCCTCGTTGGCCACTACTTTTCTAAAGCAGTCGATGGAATTCTTGTACAGTCGCTGTCCCGGATCAGCGCCACGTTGGTTCTGCATACGTGTCTTGACCAAATCGATGGGATACACCATGAAGGCACCGAAGGCACCTGCTACACTACCAAGAAGGAAGCTGTATGCAGACGCGGCAACCTGCAGTAGAGCTGACTGCGTGGCGGACTTGCCATGTTGGAAAGCCTCAGCGTGTTTCTGTGAAACTTCTGAGACGCCTCGGCTAACCCACTGAGGATCAAGTACTTTCGCAAAGTCCTGCAAGCCGAGTCTGCCGGAGGGTTCATCGAGACTAGCAAAGTGGAACAGAATATCGGCTTCCATGGGTGTAAACAGCGAGAATCGGGTGATTTTGGCAGCCTCGTTAAGGAATTCGTTGCGCGTGATCTTTCCATCAGTGCTCTGGCTAATCGCCTTGCGAATGATGAGTTCGACAAGATCCATCTCCTTGATCATGTTCTGGAAGGCACGGACATTGGCGTAGGATATTTTGCTGCTTGTCGAGATATTGCAGAGGGTGGACAGATTCTCGAGCAGATGGTCGGAAAGCTTGTGTCTGGCTGTCTCAATGATGATCTTGGCGAATTGTTCAGGCTCAATGTACCCATCCTTGTTCTTATCAAAACGCTGGAATGCCTGTCGAATACGCTCTCCTTGAAGACCACGCAGCATCTGCGAGAACTCTGGGTACGTGAGGTTGTGTCGCTTAGACTTGTCGCCAATGTACAGCTTCGCCCACTCACAGTCCCAGTCGAAGGGAATGCTACCTTCGCCCTTGTTGAGCTCGTACAAGCTTCGGAAGTCTTCATACTTGACGGTGCCGGTGCGATCGACATCAAATAGACGGAATGCTATCTCGTACTCGGCATCGGACTTGTTGAGTAGATTCAAGAAGGCGGCCCAGTCACCCAAAGTGACTCGACCACTTCCAGAGCGGTCGGCGACACGGAAAAGGATGCCATACTGGTCACGGTGAATTTTAGACTATGCGAAGCCGCATTGTCAGTAAGTGATTTAAGTTAAGTAAATAGAAGTCGGCAATGACCACCTACATAGTCTTCACTCTCGGGCGCGATAGCGGTGACGAATTCCTCAGGGCCCATCACCGGCTCACCGGTCTTGTCGTCCTTGGTCGCATTGTTGAGGAATGTGGCGCGATAGGAAGCAGAAAGGTTGACGGGTTCCTCTGAGCCTAAAAGGCTACTCTTCACCGCTTCCTTCACTGTTGTAGTGCTCGCCATATTCGCGCAATTTGTGCACTGTGACTTGGCGATTTGCGCAACAGGTGTGTATCGGAGGGTAGATGATTAGAAAGGGTTAGACACGTGGTTCGAGCGCCCAGCTGATCGCCGACGACTAGAAATGACGGGCTCGCGGGGCTAAGTACAACGATGAGGACGGTTGGGAGACCCGATACATAGGGAGCCGGTGGAGCTCCGATGACAGGAGTGGGTTGTTGGCGTTGTGCTAGTCTCGATGTGCCGAGATTGGATTCTGAACTCGGAGAGCTCCGGAATTCAAACCCTAAAGGAATTAGAAGGAAATAGCAGAAGAGAAGGAGGGGAACGATGGCGGCGACAGTGGTGGCGATTGGGGAATTTCACAAAGGCTTGATGCCGCTGAGGGAGATGGCGACGTGCAATATTTGAGAGACCGTCGTACAGTAGTAAGACTTCCAAATTTTTTGTAGTTCCTGTCACCCGAATTTTCTGAGATGCGCTAAGGCGATACTGCAGCTGAAAGCATGCTCAATGAAGTAGCGCGACCAATCGGGAAAGCCGGCCGCCAGCTGGACCCATCAGCTATCGATAATCGCGCGGCGCATGGTAGCGGTATCTACATTAATCCGAGAGATTGATAAGTCGCCATCGCTTATCGCCCCTTATCGGATCTTATCGCCCCCAGGTCCCCAGAGCGACTGCTGAGTTGGGAGTAAATACTGGGGAAAGGACGAATGGAAAGCCGGCGCTAGTTAACGGCCCCCGCAAAACTGAGTTCGGCGTTCCTGATGATCCTTAACTCATGACGCTTCGCCAGAATTGGAGGGAGGCGGTTCACACATCTTCCCCTGAAGGCGTTTGGAGCCATCAGGAATGCTAAAAACTGGCTACCAAGTATTTGCAGCGACATGGCGGCAAAGGAGTCAAGGCGCGCCTTGAACATGTTCCACTGCATCATGGAGGATGATGTGCTTGCTGTCACCAAAGATTGCCAAGAACGTCGAGAGCACCGCTGCCCCTGTATGGATTTTTGGGTCTTCTAGTGGACGCCATAGTAGTCAGAGGCGACATGCTCGTCTCGTATGGCTATGAACGGCCAGAAGGACTCTGACGATGTTGGAAATCGGTTTTGTTCTCCAAGTTAGACTTCTCTCTGAGATTTCTGAAGGAACGTAAAAGTATTAATTGCGAGAGGAAATGGCTAAAAGGCACAGCGGAACATAGGCTTAGAATATAAACTCTTCTCCAAACGCCCGACGAAAGTCTGTCCAGTGGAGACCGGTTGTTCCCGATACCCCAGCCGCCCTTGGAGAAAGAGCATAATAGCCGCCAAATTATGCCTACCGTCGCACCACTCACTCGTACGAGTTCCGCCTGATGGTATGTTAATCATTCACTATGTAACTTATTGTAGCTTCACATGAGGCAGTATGACGGTGTTACTACCTGAGGAGAGAGGACAAAGATCAGTGACATACAAGTTCCTCTAGTGTCGAACTATACACAGGCAATAAACAAAGAGTATCTGGAGAATTATCTAATCAAGATATTATTACATGGAGATATTAGATTTGTTTAGTTCTTTAATAATAACCAAGCTTAACCCTTCATGACGGGAGGTCGGATGTTTTAACGTTACTCATACTGTATAAAATCTCCGGACGCTATATCTACAAGATAAACATGTTATCGGAGAGTGTCGACGTGACTCCATGACTCCATTTCCATATTCTCTACATGTTGACTTCATGTTTATATAGTGTGACTTGAAAGTGTCACCATTCGAGCTATCTTATTGCTAATTGCGGATTCTGATTTTGGTTATATGATGTTCTATCATATACTTTACGATAGCTACACTAAAGTGTCATTAACCCCCAGATCGACCATTGACAAGGAGAAACACGAACCAAGCAGCTCTCCATAGAACCATCAATGATTCCTTCTCATCAACTATTCACTGGTTTGTGCCATATTTGATGTCCAAGAATCAGCGGCCACATATATATATGAAGGCCCATGTTGGGCCGATGGTCATGTAGGAGAATGCCTAGTTTTGGTTTGGGTTGAAATTTGTGGTGTGGACATAACCGTTAGTGTAAGAAAGCATCCATAGCCTCCGAAGATGCTATTCGTGCCCATGTGACGTGAAGAGTGAGGGTTATGGTATGAGGCAAATAATTATATACATTTACAGTCACGGACGGCGTTAACACGTGCAAAGAAAGACACACATACATATACACAATACATTACATGAATCAAGAAGAAGCTTTTTGTCTAAAGCTTTATGTACAAGCTGCATTTGTCTGCCTTCAAATGCTTGTAAACAGACTAAAAACCACACACATGCAGTTGGCTTTAGTCACACCCCAGAATTATATACATACACAACATTAGCTATGTCTCTTTCGTAGCGGGCCAGTAGCTTGACAAATATCAAGAATTCATGTCCCACCTAGCATGCCAGAAGTGGAAATACTGATCGCTACGTGCAATTCTGGATTGCCTCCCTGTCCACCCTCAAACGCCCTATTCCTTGCCTGAATTACCTGTAATGCCACCTCTATACCACAAGATTTTCCGGAACGCCGTGGGAAATGAATGCTAAACCCTCCAGGAAGGTGTCGCAAGAAAGAAAAGGGAAATTAGGGTCGTTTCAGTCGTGGTTCTCGTGACACCTCATCAATTGGCATACGTATGCCAAATTAGGTATGTTGTGGATATTAATGAGAGGACCGCGAGTCCAAATCGCTGGTGTTGCTGAGAACGCTAGCTGGCCTGTAGAACACTCCGCGGCTGGTTGTAGTGTTTTCGCGATGCCGTGAGAAACTAGTCCCGGGCTAGTTTTCAATGCTTTAGGGTTGGTGTTGGAAACGTAATTGGGATGCAAACCCGACTAGAGTGTGCATCAAACTGAGTAGGTGTGGTTCAGCCACGAGTCGGAATGGGTAACTTCGGAGCGTGGGACCCAGCATAGGAGGCGATAGTCCCACTGCCGAAAAAATCAACCGCGAACGGCATGGAGACGCGCTGTTCAAACGGAAGAGTATAGTTTCTCACGATGATGGCCTCTTCAACATAGGTAGATGCGTGCCTGTATCTTTTGTCGGAATATTTTTCGAAGACGGCGCTATGATGCTTGCGAGCATGTCGGCAACAGTCCAGCAGCATCGTTACCAGAGGCTTCAGCTGGTCATAGGTGTAATCAGAATAATGGACATGGCCAGGGGTCTATAATCACAAGTCAGCATGAGAAGCATGTATCAACAAACACCAATGCTTACCCATTCGCCTTTGCCTAATATGAGACGAGAGAGACAGTGGGCACCAGCTGCGATATAGCTAGGAGGGCTTGCCACAAATCTCTCATCCATGATCACTACCTCGAGGAAATACTTGGCTAGAGTGCGAGTCTCGAGGTCGTAGTCGTCTGCTTTGCTAATACGTCGCAAGAAACTCATCGGGCCAGGCCAGCCAAGCTCGAAATCGAGCATACTCAACATGAAGCGCTCAGCTTTCAGAATCTCCTCAGTGGTGTAGCCGCCATCTACCATATAGACGATCTCCTGGACGGAGGGGCAGTTGATTTCTTCATATTTGGCCGCAATAAAGATAGCCGTAGCGCCTACAAGCTGCAGCTTACCCAGGGACACGATTTTATGAGAGAGAAACCGGTCAATATAGTTGACGGTCAAGAACAGTGTCTCGGGAAGTAGTCCAAAACGAGTGTGGACCTGAACTACCCAGTCCATTAGGACAGACCGCATGGACCATTGGATCTCGCCCTGATTGTCCATGTAGTGGGGATTAGGTAGAAGAGCCATCTAGTTAGGGTAGGTTAGTGAATGCCATATTATTTTAGTGTGCTCGTGAAACTCACCTCTTGCTCCTTCATGTAGGAAAAAATGTCATCGCCGTATTCCGCAACCATGCTGACATCCCAGGCATCCTCCTGTATCTCCTCGGCAGTTCGTCTGCTTTCAACAATTTGTTTGGCGGCTTCGAGCTCAGCCTGGCCTTTTTTAGTGATCTTCGGAGGGAACATGACGGTTGTCACGCCGCCGGTGGTATTATCGCCGTGAGATGGGTATGAATGAGCAGTGGTGAAGCCACGATCGTCGTAGTGGTCTTCTTCCTCGTCACTATCAGATAGGTAGGGTGGGTAGGCTTGGTCATCAACCAAGGACGAGGGTAGAGTGTGGTTGTTGTCGTTGCCTGAACTGACTTCAGGCTGGTTGCTCGAGGTTCGGGATGAGTCGATACGCTCGTGAAGCGGCTCGTGCTGGGAACGGACCGGTGGTTGTTCGGGTGCATCTACAAACTGGGCTGGTGCATTTGTCATGGATCGGTGCTGCTCCTGAGCGAGGTGCTCGCAGGCATCTATGTAGGGAGACTCGTCACTGGCACGAGGGGAGTTGGGAGAGGGTTCGCTAGGAGGAATGGGAAGCGAGGGCTCTGTGATCGAGTAGTTTGAGTGCTCATTTTTGGGTTTGCGGAGTTTTGGCTGTACACCTGCCGGGACCACGCAGGCCATATCGATTACTGGCTCCTGCTTGGGGTTTAGGTTTGCAGTGGAAGGTTGCACCTGAGAAGCTTGCGTAACTGGCGGGTTTTTTCGTGTAGCTCTGGCCGGCTCTGCAAGTGCAGAGTTAGATTCTTCCCCCCGTTCGTCATACACCGCTAGGAGGCTGGACTTGCTGCGATCTTTGCGGGTTTTGTTGGCGGTAGTTGAGATGTGGCCCATCGAGATAGAAGGAGCAATGGCCTTGGCTTTTGGTCGGCGCTGTGGTGGCTGGATGAAAGCTCCGTGGAGCGGGTTTTGGGGCTTGATCTGATATCGGTTCTCCTGCGCCTTGGAGGCGGCGATACTCGATGCTGTGAAGTTTTGTGTGGGTTTTGGTTTGTCGTCATGCGGCGCGTCGTCTGCTTCTCTGGAAGCTCCGTTTCGATCTAGCAGCGCCGTGCGTCTTGCCGCAACATTGAACTTGCCGGTCGCGGCCATGTTCGCGAGATTTCCAGTGGACTTGTGGCGCTGGTGGAGTGTTTTTGTAATGGGAAGGGCGCGGTTTTCGTCTCCGAGGTTGGGGAGATGACGATTTGGTCTGTAGGGCTGTTGCAAGCAATGGGAAGTTAGCAGTTGCCGGGTGGCGCGAGATATAATCGCGTGTACGAGATACGCGTCGAGATGAGTGAATGAGTGAATACCCAGGTCGGTGTGGTAGTGGGAGTGGGAGTGGGCAGAATTATAAAAAAAGTTGGTGTGGGTAGAAAGGGTTGATGCTCGCGCTGGGGCAGAAAAGTCTGATGAAATGCAATGCAGCCCGATTGAGATAGCTCCAGAGAGCCGCGGTGCAGGGGACACGGGAGACGATAATGATAGGGTAGATCAGATAGTTCTGATACTTACTTTGGCGTCCATCTTACCCACGTCTGAGCTGAAGATGTTCCGATGCAGGATACCGATGCTTAACTAGGAGGTACTGCTGCTATTGCTAGACGCGCAATGGATCGGGGTAGGAAGAGAAGAGTAGGGCGGGTGAATGACCAAGTCGCGCCGAATGAAGGTAGGAGGAGGTTGGTGATGATGCTAAGTCGAGGTTGAAAACAATATAGGCAAGCTTGCAATGGCGACAGCGATATTCAGCACCCGATGTGCGCTATTGCGTCTGTGAAATCATGGGCAGGAAAAGATGGATGTAGGTATGTAAGAGATTACACACTACGCTTCCTGAATGTCATGATTAATTTGCTGGTTTGCTTGTTGCATTGGAAGCTAATTTAACAAGAGTGCCACTTTAGGCTCTAGGAGATCTGGAAATACCTGATGGAGCAAGTCGTAATGGGAGAGGTACGTACCGAATTTGTAGTTATGACACTTGTTAGCTAAGGTATGCCTCAGCAATGCGATCGCGTAGAAGCAGATAGACCGCGTTTCCAATCCACAGTATAGAAGTTTGGTCGTAGATAGGAAACTGGTGGTTGCGAAGTGGAAGAGGATGTGTGCGATATTGGGCGGAACGGGTACCTCGAACGTTGTTTTGAACTACCCTGCTGCTCTAGAGATGCAGGTAATTGAGCTTGTTGATGGCCGTTGTCAGGGCCTCCCAGTTATGTATCCACCGAGGTATTTTGGGGGAACGTAGGCCAATCGATTTTACCAAGCTCTAGCTTCGGCGCGAACTAACTGGTCTGTGCGCTCGCGCAAATTGTGCTAAGGAATTTCTAAATGGGGTAAGAGTGCCCATTCAGGAAAGCAAGTAAACAATTAGCTGAAGAGAATTGGCTGGTTAATCCCTGTCAATTGTCGCCCAGCCCACATATCTCGTGCAACCCCTTTGGCAATTCTGGTCTAGGTTAGTACCTAGGTACCTTATGTCGATACTAAATAAATGCTGTACATAAAGTAACTATACTACAAAGAGGCAGGCAATGCAGACGATGGAGATACCTCATACATGATATACAGCATTGCAGAACCACACTCAATTATCGAGTCTGCTTATTTTGTAGCGTTTTAATGTACCTAAGGAGACCAAGACCACAAATGCGCTCAGTGTTCACTAGTACTCAAAAAGTGGACGTATTCAGGGGTAGCTTACCTAAGACGGTATTAGTAGATCAGCGACGATAAGACCGATAACCACTCTTATCCCATACCGAGGTATCAGCCTTGGACAACTGCACGGCCACAGTATAAAGCCACTTCTTCGTCAGCCCGCCCACATACCCGAGACACGTCGTTAATGACGTAGCTCAGGATAATCAATCGCGTCTTCCGTCGAAGCATCGAATCAACATAATTTCACTTCATCTAACATCTACGGTTGCCATCTTATAATGGAGACAAGAAAAGGTTGCCCTACAAAGTTTCGATTAATAGTAGATATAATTAAACTATGGGTGACTTATTCTACTCTTGTCGTGTATGAATATTGATTCACTATAGATTGAAACCTTGACACGCGATTGGTTCGAGAAGGTTAGTCACGAACGAGACTCGAAACCACGTGACCATAAATTTCCCGCATTCTACGGTGATGCTTGACATCGTCACATAATTTTCGATTGCGCAACTACAATGACTTAGTTACACACCTCCAAAGGAGGAGAAACGGATTCTCTAGGGTTTTGCGACAATGTCTATCCGATGATCATACTGTGCGCAGCCCTCTATATCGAGAATGCTGGCTGTCACTCTCCTACTGCATTTCGCCGAGGCTAGAAGTAACCAGATGATTGTGTTGTAGTCTAGAACAAATGAGCTAAATTGAAATGCAGTGTAGTCACAGGCATACCTTGAATAAAGAGGTTCTCTACAACCTGGGAATATGAATTTCGTGCTCCCTCTTGTACCATTTTAGCCAGTGAGAGCACGCGACCTCGCGGCTTGTACCCAGCTTTTGCGACGCAAGTTTTAAGAGAATCGGCATAATTTGCCTCACACCAAGGGAGCACTTCTTTCGACTTGATGCGACCATTTGAGAAATATGCGCCGAGATTGGCGATTGCAAACAACATGGAGTCCCAGATAAGTCAGTGAATCGATTGTAATACCACGGTGATGTTGAGCGATCGTAGTCTAATATTCAACCGCTACTGGCACTATCCGGGCGGAACTACGAAAATAGTCGATAATGAGATGATTGGTTGCCAAATTCTTTGCTTACAGCTCTCTCTGGTGTCGCATAGTGTAGAAATAAAGCTACTAATCGTAAGAGACATATACTGCTCTTGTAGGAAAAGAATTAACGATATCGGGCGTTACGACTAATGTTGCAGTGATAAGTACCTTGCGGTCAAGGGGCTGCCCGCCACCGTTCCGCGTGTTGTTCAAACGATTGGTTGCGCAATCTTGCGAAAATGAGATAGGTAGTATCAGACCATCTTGCATGCCAGCGAGTAGATAATTGTGGCTACAAGCCGAGACTTGGTAAATAGTATCATATTCCTTACCCACCAGGGCATTTGCTCTCTAAGCCCGAGATGCGCTGGGTGGAAATGACGAATACCCTCACCAGACTTGGGTCACTTCCGGTAGGTACTTTACTAGTCAATTCTTAGTCTCCTCAACCACGGAATAGATAGTCAGCCATGGCCCCCCATTTCTTGCGGCGACACAAACTACTATAAAAGAACAAGCTCTAAAGGAGTTAGTGAGTGTGGTGTAGATCAGCGCAGGCGAAGATTCCTAGTGCCTGGTCAAGGGTCCAGAATCGACACGGTCCAAAGGGCAAGACGTCTTTTATTGGATAAAAGTTTCGTGAGTGAGCGGTCAAGAAAGGACCAGATGTTAAGGGTTAAGGGAGTCACTTTTACTACTTGCGCAGCGGCCGGCGACCCGAAGCAATTCCTCCGTGACCTGCCACAAAGTTCGAGGCATCGTTTCAGGACGACGCTGCTGGCCGTGACCCTCCTCCGGTCTTGTTTCCCTCTGTTTATTTTGGGGCTTGAGGGCGCGCGTATAGGAGCCTAACCTAGTCAGGTGTTTACGAAACCACCAGTCTTGCGCCAATCTACAGTCGCGCATGCGAAAACAAACAAACAATGCATGGGGAAAGGTGATTCGCGGAGCACAACCCCGGATGCTGCACAACTTAGAGCTATGCCCTCGCCAGCTCGCCAGCCCTTTCTGACAGCGTGTTCGAGAGGATGGGGCCGCGCTGTTAGAACAGGGTCTTTCGGCGGGCTGATTTGATGCAGGTAAAGCTCGGCCAGCGCATCTTACATCTATCCTCTCTGCTTTGCTCTCGACATGAGTGCAAGTATGCGTATCCGCTGATTCCTAGCTCCACACTCACGCTACCTTATCCCACAGAGGGCTTGGCTTTCCTTTGTTACCTGTCTTGAACGTCGAATTTATGACCTGCCACCACTGTTGCTCCCTCTCAAACTCGGTTCAGAATCATAAAAGAGTCTCGTCCTAACCTAAACCTACGTAGCACATGTTAGTGTTCTTATCCGGGTGCTCAACTCATACTAATAGCTGCTCCTCATTGCCGAGATGGTGTGGCCCTAAAATACAATGAAACATGAAATACATGGAGGCATGAGTGCCGATCCTTTGCCAATACCTAGATGGGTACCTACTTACTCAGAGTCCCCTTCCACGATAGCTCCACGATGACGGATGACAGACTTCGGTGGTGGCAAAATGCTAAAACCCTCCGAGAGAGACTAGCACACCTGCTTGTAGCCTATTCGGAAGGGGAGCTTTCTAGATGCAATCTTTGATGGCTCTGCCGTTCACCTGTGTTCTCCGCGACTTGAGCGGGAGTTCGTCTCTATAGTTCTCCAGCGTGCCCAGCAATGTTCCGTCCTTCACACCAACTAGCTATCTGCAGACACACGGTGAGGACGGGACCCCTGCTCTGACAAGTTGGCGCATACAAGCGTGTGTGCCATTGGCTGGATCGGCTGTGGGCTTGGCCACTTGACTGATCTGAGATCCCCGTCCACGAACTTCGTCTGTGACCGTGAGTGCTGTATGTACATTGGTAAACCAGGTAGCAGAGCGGCACCTGACAAGCTAAGACTCATGTATTACTTTGCATTAGCAACGGGCGAGACGCTTCCCAACGCGAGATTCAAAGCAAAGCGGGAGATGCCCTGTCGCTATCCTGATGTGTTGCGCAGGATTCGCCTCTACACAACAATAGTGCACGCTATCTAGGCGTCGCAGGTCCCCTTGTCGCATTCCTTCTCCACAATGACGGCGCAAGAGATGGCGTGTTCATCATCGTATTGCGCAAACTGCACAGCGCATTCTCTCGCCAATAACATATTTATATATATTCTGGTTGGGAATAGGTAGGTGACTATAATGGGTTATTAGTTGTCATATGAAGCGATGAGCATGCGACCGCAGTTGGCTGTTGTTTCGGCGCAACGGTCCTGACGGTCACCCATGCGATTATATGATATGAAATGTACCCGGCCAGAGACCGGCTCATTCCGCGTCTCCCGCTAACCTTAGGCTAGTTGGTCACGGCCAACGCTGTACGATACAGTACAAGTACAAGCAATCTAGTGGCCGCGGATTTAGCTAGGTATCTACAATATCTACTGTGAGTACGTAGGGCAAGCTTTACGTTGCGACGGACGAGCTTGAGGGTGGCCAGCCAGGTCAGTCATTCACATTCACTACTATTCGCTTTAGAGGCCAGTCAGGTTGGCCCTGGAAGTTTCCTGGAGCGAGCAGCGAAGCAACCCGAAAGAGGACCGTTGAACCAGCCAAACATTGTAGAGCATAGTAAGTATGTCAGTCACGGATTCAATTCGTCTAGATGGAGCCCACCACAGCAGCAGAATTGCTTGGGCCTCCATTCTGGGCGCAACCAAGCGGCCATTTCTCTCAGACCTGACTGGTGGTTACCAAGTGAACAACACACCACACGGACCGAGTAGACCTTTTCGCACAAGTTGGGAAACATGCAACGTCTTCACCGGTTTTTAAGGCACACGACACAGCCAATGGCAGGCAGACGACTCTTGTCTCCAGTATACGAACCATCTCTAACCTGGTAGATTGCATAGGTAGATGCTTGTCTACGTAGATACAATGGGCCAGTCTTCGAGGCCCTCTTATCAAGACATGTGTGTTATTACATTTCTCGCCATTTCCTAGTTCGAGGTCAAGTGTTACATGCGCTTGTCAGCACACAAACCGTACGTACACCGTACACCACACGAGCGAATAGATTAGATGAGGTAGATACACACACCACCATTACTAAATAGAGCAGTAGAAACATAGTTGTCTTGTCTATCTAGGTAGGTAGGTAGTCTGCTGAGCACATGTAACGATTTTGACTTTCGCTTAGGAGATCATGGATGTAATGATTTCCTAGCTTACCCATGGTGTTGGAATGTTGGATGGGACACTTAAGCTACCTAGGTAAGTAAGTAGGTATCCCATCATGCATGTTTGCAAGCTTCACGTATACATACGACGTATGTGTCGCCCCGTTGAAAGAGGAGAGAGCTGTAGCCCAACGATGCGCCACTACATGGACAGATTCAAAGAGAAGGGAGGAAACCCGTCTAGATAATTTATGATCTAATCAAACTTCACGAATTGACCCTTTCTAGATGCTCATTTCGTAGATTGACTCTGCAATTTGTGCAGAGCCCGGGCTCTGGTACCTGGGCCAGGCGTATGTGACGGCGTGCTAGTCGCTCGTTTAGCGGCTACCCCCTACCGCTACAGGCCAGTTAAGTGCTACCTGTGCCAACCTGGTAGGCTATTACGCTAAGAGTAGGTTAGGTACCTACAGCGGTGGCAGTGGCTGTGGCAGTGGCCCGTTCGGCACGGGCACTTGCACACAGTTAGTGGACTTGCGAAGTGGTGGGTGGGAAAGCCCTTTTCGAGACTCAAGCGGTACTGTGCAAAACCACCCTCACTCTCTTCTACCTCCTCTTTCACACGAACCCCGATCCCTCGACCAAACCACCCATTTCCAACGCCCTTCCAAACCAGTAAGCCTTCTTCACCCATCTCTGCCTCTGTCGCCGTGTGTAGCACAACACGTCTGGCACGTCCGCTGGCACCCGCATGCTGACGCCGCGCCGCTACTCTCGCAGGCCGATTCGGGACACCAGGGCTCAAGGTCGAGTTCATGCATCTCTAACACCACAACACCATCCGCTCTGTGTCTCGGTGAGTTTTCCTGCGTCTGCTACCGTATGCGATCCGAGCCCCGTCCCAATCGGATCATCCTCGTCCCTACCGTCTTGTAAACCCGCCTCTGCACATTTGGCTCCTTCGCCGTGCCTTAAGAGTGCTACTTCCTGCCCCGACCAGACTACCAGACTCGCCGACGACGAGCATGACCGTCTACACCCAATACCCATTCTTACCTCCTCTTCCACCGCCATGTAAGCTGCTAATCTAACGTGCGCTGCAGCTATATACACAAGGCGACGTTGTCAAGTCCTCGAAACCACTGCTCTCCTGGCCCGCTTGCGATCGGAGTCTGACCGCCCTCACCCTCGTTCCTCGTCCTTACCTTGCATCTCTCGACACAACGCCGTCGGTGTATTCGGTTGCGACTGTGAATACTTGGACTCACAGACCAAGAAACTCTAGAGACAACGATTGAGGGTCTATCCGCGTGGGTGATGGACTTGTCCAATCTCCTCACGGCAAAACCCTCATTTTTCCTTCCGCATTCCACCACCAACCAACCTGGTGCGGGCGCTTTCCATCACTCTCCCCAACAGACATACTCAACTGCTAGACTTGCCCTCGACACATCAATAATACATCAGGGAAGTACTATGGCAGCCGGGTCGCGATTGAGTCGTACGCCGGCGCTTCCACTGCCTCGCATAGTGGAAGCGTCTCTCCTCGACAACCCATAGCCCCAAGCATGTTCAATTCGAACTCCTCTGCCCACAATCCCCTCAATATCGAGCGCGACTCCCTCTGCGTGTTCAAATATACCCTCATGATGATACAGAATCCATCATCTCCACCGTCAAGAATTTCTATGGCTTGTATCAAAATGTTGTGGCATAAGTTTTGAGGACGACCAAAATAACACACTGATCGCAAGGTACGAAAACTTCAGTAATAATATGGTTGTTCATGTCAGAGTCATCAACGAGTCTTCCTCACCTGCTGGCCCGTTCAACTCGGTGGCTTTCCAGCCCACATCCATGGAGTACTCGTCTCATCAACCAGGCCAGCACATCTCTCGGCCAGGCTCAAGGACATCCCGTAGGCGCAGCCCGTCTCCCAACGGAAACAGCGGGCGACGTAGTACATCCGTCAGCACAAACCCGGCTGGTAAGAAGGGGCGCTCTCGTTCTATTAGGAACCACGGCTCCAGCTACGACGACAGTGTCAATGGCTACAGCAGTGGTGATGGTGCTGCCGGATCCGTGTCCAGTAAAGCAAAGGATCACATCGGCAACACCGATATTAGTGTGGAAAACATTGTTGAGGGCGGTCGTCGCAAGCGCGCCAAATTTGAGAGCTCGGTAAGCATCCAGGACGCTCGATATATCGGGGCTTAGTTTCTAATCATCGCCTAACTATAGGAGTTACCTCTGTTTGCTCCGCCACAGATGCCTGCAGCCACGTCCAACCCTTCAGTGTCTCCAGTTCGTCGAGTGGAACACCAACGACCCTTGATACCCTTTTCCCACCCAGCCCAGAACCCCTTTACAAATCCCCAGCCGCTTCAATCTCCTCAAGGTTACAATGGATATGGCCAGGCAGGCATATTTGCAACCCCGACAACTGACTCTAGGCGCCATCGGGGTAGTATAGGATATCCAAACAATAGCTCGGGTATCCTCCCGACTCCTGACCCTACTATTGGTAGTTGTGTGTCTGAAGAGGATAAAGACGTCGCCATCCAGCTTATGAGACTGGGTGACATGTCTAACATTTCCCAAGGTAGGACCTCTGCATCAACGCTAGATGACACCTTTAGTGGCAAGGCAGAGGTCGCCTCCTCGACCGGCGCTACAAGCGACGGCAGCGACAACGAAGATGAGCTCCCACCAGCTCGTCGTCAGAAGGTCGATAAGAATGGGTCTGCGCACAAGATCCATCCGACGACCGACAGCCATTTTATACCTCCCGCGACAACATGGAAGCCAGTGGAGACGATGCCGATCTGGAGGATGGCGCTGATGAGGGTGGCCACGGGCTACAACCCAATGATATGAAAGCAAAGTCTCAGAATCTTGGGAAGCCTCGGGCACCCGGTGCTAAGTCAGCCAAACCTAAAGCCATCAAGGCACCTAAGGCTGGTCCTACTAAGCCGAAGAAGCCAACTAGCGTGGCTGCTGGTCCGATGTCACCTGCGTCTCTGCCTAACCAATCACGCAAGCCATCTATCGCATCGGCAATGTCAGGCCAGCCCGGCGATGAAGAACATCCAGATCTGTCAACCAAGCCCCGTTGCCAGCGATGCCGAAAGAGCAAGAAAGGTTGCGATCGTCAGCGGCCTTGCGGTCGTTGTCGGGATGCCGGTCTCAGCGCCGACCAATGCATCAGCGAAGACGAGGGGAATGGTCGTAAGGGACGCTATGGCCGCCATATGGAGTGCCAATCAAGTCACTTGATGTTCCGGCGCCCCCTACTCTTTTGCCTGCCGCTCCTATCGGAGTTCCTGCAGTTGCGACTGATAAAAACAAGAAACGGAAACGGTAGGCCGTACGCCACATTCATTGACGCAGTTTACCTGGTACGAGAGCGATCTTTACACAATATCCGATATTTTGTAGAAAACAAGTCTTCCACTCTGCACTGTCCTCAAAAGGGATGTTACACCAACTAGAGTATCAGTTAGCAGGTGGTCCACGAGCATAAAACGAGAATCAGCACCACCGCCTATCATTTAGGCAGATTTGTGCTTACACATGACGATTTGGGGGTCCCCTCGTCATTGGGGACGAAATTAGATTTTTCCTTGGGCATCGGAGTTACATGCTTGGGGTTGGAAGGCGCAAATGGAACCAAGGTTTAATAGTGAGGCTATGGCGCCGTTACACTCCTTTTCTCCAAGAAAACGCTACACTAGGAACGAGTTTTTCTATCAAGGAATCTCTATGGGTTGGCGTTGGATTCACACCTACACTTTTGCTTTTCGCAGTCTCGTTTCCAAAAAGACACCTCGCTTCCGCCCCACGCGATTAGACCATGATCTACAAGATGGCACGCGCATTGGAGATGAGGAAGATGATCGAAGGACGTGAAAGACATAGCTGGCGGTAGTTAGAACATGGACGATCCCAAGTAAACAAAGGTGTGTCGCCAGGGCGAGGGCATGGGGGGTGTCCGGCTCTGTATTACAGAAAATGGCACGGCGGGCCGGTCTGGAAGCCAGGCCGTGTGCGGGATCCAGTTGAATTGGGGCCGCGGCGCTTTCAGCTATACCGTCGGTGACGGATATTTTTGGAGTTGTTGGCCTCGTGGTTTTCTATGCTTTTCTGTGTGTCTATCAGATCCTGTCTCATCTGACAGCCATGTTCATTGCTAGCCAGCTAGGGTATGATATCCAAGCACTATGAAAATTCCAATACTCTAGCTATTACAGTATATGATAAACTCTTAGACTAGCAAGGTTTTGCTGTTCCGTGATACTCGGAATGAACTTGAATCATGAGGTTAGATTACTTGTTTCTCTAGATATTAATCAAGGATATGATTATAGGATGGATGCGATTCACATGGGCTCAGATTCGACTGTCTGAAACAGTCTTGGATCCTAACGGTTAGATGTGTTGCTCACAACATGCCGCGCCAAGCACATTCGCATCAACGATGCGTGCGCATGGCCGTATCAGGCGCGGAACTCACCGCATGCGCCCATTCATGTCTTGCCCGGATATAATCAAACTGCCAGAGGCGACGTCGTCGCACAAGTGTAGTGGGTACAAATGACGATAAGCTGATGAAACAAAACAGTTTCCCCGTAGCTAATTTCAATTTTATTCTTGGTTTAACCAACCAATCAATCCATAGTCAAAAGAGAGGGAACAAACATATAGACGGACCGCGCGCGCTGTCGCATTCTGACAATCGCGCGCCTACCGACACCTACCGTCCTTTCTTGCCAAGCGCATCGCAAATTCAAGCGCAATGTTTTCGTGGTCTCTTTAGCCGCGCGGCGCATGCATGCGTCGCAGGCGCAAAAAGAGATGGCGGAAGTGGCTCGCCCAATGACGAAACGGAGATTGGGGCATGTTTGCCTGACGTTGAGTTAGACTGCGATCATGGGTTCGTGCGCTAGTCCCCTTGCGTACTAGATAAGTCGAGGTGGGGGGGTGAGTTACTACTGTACGGTAATTATGGGGGGAACTTGCGCCGGAATGGAATGTTGGTGGATATTTAGGCGCGAATGTGGCTGGCTGGTTCTGATCTGTGTTGTTGGTGTATTCTTTCTTACCTAACACTTCTTCTTTAGCGTAGTGCAGGGAGGGGAGGGGGGGTTTCGTTTCGGTGGAGGTCTGCGGTCGCGACGACCGCCCTGGCTCCGAGAGCGCAGCGGGTTTGCGGCGGATCGCATCGAAACACGTCAAGGGAAAGCGGGGCAGAGGCAGGTGTGGGGAAAATGAGGGGCAGAGCAGAGGCGTGCGGGGCTGGGCCTTGATTGGTAGCGCGGTGGAGAGCTGGAGCTAAGGGCGGAGCTAAAAAGAGGTACAACTGCACACTATGCTACGCTAAGCTTATGCGACGCAGGCTAGATGCGATGCGCTGCGATGCGGCAGCTCGTGGCTGGCAGCTTCGACGTCTCTTGGGCGCCGACGCCTGCGGTGCAAGAGCGCAATGCGCATTGCGACTGAGCCCTCGTGGCCTGTTTTTTTGCGACTCTGGTGGGTTTGTTTTATGGGGCGCTGTCCGGCTCCGGTCTTCCTTTGTTTACTTTTACTTCGGACTTGTGGTGCGATTCATGCCTGGACATTCGGGATGACCGGTCGCAATCGTCGCGATGTCGATAATCTCCGAAGCTCGTTTCATCGACGTTATTATGTCTCGGCGACGGTAACAAAACTATCACATAGGCTGATACAGGGAGATACATTTTGTTATATGAAATAGAAATCTTCTACTATTCCGCAGTACGATATTCAGCAATGCGCCGTTTGTTCTCATAACTCACTGTGTCGCTCCCGTTGCGCCTTAGCCACCCAATGGCAACTAACCCACATAATTAATAAATAGTCAGTCTAAACTGTCCGGCGAATTCTCGCCCAAAAGCGGTCGCGTTGTTTACAAAACAACGGCATTACTCTTGCCTATTCAAGATATGCGGTGAGTGATAAGGGTCTAGGCTCGGAATTGAACAGATTCTCCTAAAATCAATCTAGCTCTTCCGATGAAAAGCATGGATTACCCCACATTGCAGAGGCGACATCTTACTGTAAGTACTTAAGGTAGGTATTTATGACCAACTACAATGCTCTTGGGAAGCAAGATTCTACGCTGTACCATGGATATTGTTGTTTTCTTTCTCGTCTGTTTAAACCGCTAGCATCAATTAGGGTAACGGTGTGGGACTCCATCTACTTGAAGCCTTGGGAGCTACCGGTCAATGCCTCAGCCCAGTCCTCTGCTATACATCCGAATATAGCCATTAAATAGCTACTGAATTCTCCATACTTCGTCGTCCTTAATAATATCTTCAAGTCAAATCTATGATAATTATTGTCCTTTGTCGGACTGCCAATGGGTGCTCTTCGATTGGCCGATAAGACTCTTGTGGCTTTGTGCGGCGCGCGTGGCATGTGGTGTAATTTTGAGGCACCAAGATGATATCCAATTACCTGCACTCAAGACACCCCATGCCAACAATATATATAGGCGTACAAGTCTTCAATCAAGAGTTACACCTTATGGTCGTTATCGATATGACTTCCCTACACACAGGATATTGCGGAATGATACATAGGTGTGTCAACTCTTATGAAGCCACACGCATGGCGGTGTAATACGTAAGCTGAAAGACATTCCATCCTTGGACAACTCCTTGCACCGCCATTACACCTTGACTCAACCGCCAAGAAACTATGTCTTGGTACCAATGTCATTGAACCGGCATTTGTATTTGTGTTGTATGATGAGATATGTCGATGGATTTTCGCTCGTCTAAAAGTACTTCATTAATGCTCGTTAGACGACGATATCTACAGTCAACTGCTAAGCCTCTTCTAAGCACTAAGAACCCTCAACCGTAGACACAGCGATGCGGTGCTATCTGCCTCGAACCAAGAATTGGAGGGAACACCAACGGTATTGGCTGTCGCACGACGGGTTCCCCGCAGCGCCAAGGGTTGACACTGCCGTTGGGGCATGTCCTGAGGCCTGTCCTGAGGAGGGTTGGTTATCAACTGGAGTCTGGAGCATAGGGAACCATCTGCATGGCTGACCCTTTTTGCCAGTAGAAATTGAATATCCGCCGAAGCGAGCCAGGGACCCTGCCATCTCATTGATTCAATCAGAGGAGCGATATATTTGCCGGTCATTATTGCCACCGAGTAATAATATAGTTCAAACCCCCTGCCGCTGCTGTACTAGTACTACTTACCTATATGGATGATTAGAACATGATTAGGGATGGGTGGTAAGAGATTCGAAGTAGCCGGCCCCGTCTGACGACCAAGATAAAATAATATGTTGGGGTTGCCTGCAAAGGACTGAACTTATCCTCTCCGTCCAGTCCTTTTCGTTTGATTTTGGAGACCAGTTCTATCATTATGGCGATAGTACAGGAAGCCGACGAGAAGAAGCAGCCCTCGCTTCCAGAGGCTGTTGCGGTAGAAGACAAGGGTAGCGATTCTACCGAGCCTAGCTGGACAGTCGAAGAAGAGACGGTCGTACGCAGGAAACTCGACCGGCAACTAGTTCCCATGATCACGATCCTCTACCTCCTCTGCTTCCTAGATCGGTAGGTGCCCTTGGCTTAAGGGTCGTGGTTAGCTCAGACTGACAAGGTGCTCCTAGAATTAATATTGGCAATGCTCGTATTCAGGGCATGACGGAGGATCTGAATCTTATCGGTTACCGCTTCAACATCGCTACCAGTATCTTCTATGTCATCTATCTTCTCATAGAAGTGCCTTCGAACATCCTACTCAAACGCGTTGGTCCACGATGGTATATTCCAGCGCTGGTTTTTGGGTTTGGAGCTGTTTCCATAGGTACAGCATTTGTAAAGACCTATGAGCAACTGATTGGAGTACGCGTGTTGCTAGGCATTTTCGAGGGTGGCACCTTGTAAGTCTGAGCGTCCACGAGAGACATATTGCTTCTAATCATTCTCCACGTAGCCCCGGTATCGCTTTCTTCCTAAGCTCGTTCTACAAGAGAGAAGAGTTATATTTCAGGGTCGGTATTTACGTGTCCGCTGCTTCGATTGCCGGCGCCTTCGGTGGTCTACTCGCAGCTGGGTTTTCGCAAATCCCAGAATGGGGAATCGCCGGGTCGAGATTACACACATGGCGCAACATCTTCTTCTTCGAAGGGATAATTACTATGATAGCGGCGTCGGTTGCGCCATTTGTCTTACCGCAAACCCCGGGAACCTCCAAGTATCTGACATCGCGGGAGAAGTGGATTGCCGTTGAGCGGCTACTTCTAGAGAATAAAACTGCTGCCCATGAGAAGGTCCAGATGCGGCACATCAAGCGCGCGGTCACCAACATCAATAATTACGTCTGCGCCGCCGGGTTTTTCTTCATAAATATCACAGTCCAAGGGCTATCGGTGTTCCCCCGACCATTCTGACGGAGATCGGCTACAAGTCTTTGACTGCGCAATACTACAGTGTCCCTGTGTACGTCGCGGCATCACTGATCGCTATTGCCGTCGGATATGTAAGCGACAAAACAAAGATGCGCGGCATATATCTTGCAGCTTTCACCATTCTGGGCATCACAGGGTTCGGCTTGCTCCGCTGGGGCTCTGGCAACCATCTCAAGTACGCTGCTGTATACCTTTGTGCCGTGGGCGCATTTCCAGGGGGGCCGGGTTTCCTCTCCTGGGCATTAACAATGCAGCCGGTCCATCTGTCCGAGCCGTGTCGAGTGGTTACATCGTCTCCCTCGAACCGCAGGTGGCATCCTGGCTGTCTGGGCGTATCTCCCCAGCGACAGCCCGAACTTTCCCATGGGTCACTCCATCAATTTCGCCGCGCAGGTCGTCGTCTTGTTCCTGTCCACGTTTGGCATCCTCTACTGCATGCGCGAAAACCGTATTCGAGCTAGTGGAGGCCGCGATGGCCGGCTCGTTGGACTTACAGAAGAAGAGCAGATTGATCTTGGATATAGGCACCCGGACTTTAGGTACATCACTTGATTGGTCAGTTCTCGCGGAAGATGCACCGATATCGATCTGTCTTCAAGTTATCATGGCTACATAACTCATATGGAACATACTGTTCATTACTATATGGGTACACTGCGAAGGAAAAATCATCGAGTACGATGCCCTGGCCGCCCCTCTGATTAAGAGAGCGTATTTTCCCTTACCACAACGACAATAATAACAAAGATAAATCTGAATCAACAGATGCCTAGCCATGACCTGAGATTGCATATAATATACCCTCCACGATCTTTGTAGCTGTAGTTTCTCGTGTGATTAAGGTCAGCCCATCCTTACAGTAACGACGACGTCAGGGGGCTAGGCGCAAGGAATTCCAATCATGTAATATCCTGGTCACCAAAGGACCAGAACAATGGTGTACATATTTGTATCGAGAATATGTCGCTGTATAGCAGGCTGGCTGCAGGTTATCTGGGTAAGAAGAAAGCAATGGTCTCCCTATTACTGCGCCCTATGTTTTGTGGACGACGCTAGAAGGTTCCGCGCAAAGAGAAAGACAACAACTAGAGGGGAGTGTGTTAATTTTATGCTTGATTTTCAGGAGAATCCTTATGTCCTCTCTGTCGGAACGCATGCGTACGGAATGGCCTACGCGAGCACCTTATAGCCCGACCCCTAGCTTGCGGAGCGCAATCCACACCATACGCGCAACCTCCTCACCACGCTTCCAGATTTCATCATGATCGCCTCGTAAATCCTTTAGTAGCAACAATTTCTTCTCTCCCGTGCTTTCATCTCCCTCGACAAATCCATCGACGTCTTTTAGTCTCTGCGCCATATTATCCGCTTCGGGCGCATCAACGAGTGTATCATCAGCCGACCAGCCAAGCAGGACGAATCCTCCACCAGTCCAGCTCTCCGCGTAGCTCCCCGAGAACTTGACAGGTGCCGCGGCATCCCACCCCTCGGGATCATCGCCGAATGCGCTGCGGAAGAAAGACGCGTACGCCCACCAAACCGCTCGTCGACGCCCGTGAAGTCGTATAGACCTTCAAAGGCGACGACGGCGGCAGGCAGGGCCGGATGCTCTCCTCCCGCGCTGGGGAGTAAGTCGAAGGCGAAGCCAGAAGCTGGAACGCCAAAGCGGCGCCGGCCGAATGGCCGATTAGCATGTAATCGCTCCCGAAACCGTAGTCTGCTGCAGAAAGACCAGCGCCGACCGTACGTCGTCTATGTGGTCCGGGTGTCGCGCCCGCGGTACTGATCCCCGGGCGTCGTCGCCCGGTCCTGCGGGAACAGGGGGTGCGGGCTGAGCCGGTAGTCTATCGATGCGAACCCGGCTATCGGGCGCGCCGTTACTGCTGCCCCCTGATGTGCCGAGTATGTGATCGATGGTCGGCGCGAAAGTCTCGTGCGCGACGCGCGGGTCGCGCCATGCGCCGCCGTGTACATAGCTGTTTGTTTTGTTCAGTATGGTGATGGTTTTCTTGTTACTTCGACTCGATGAATATCAGGTGCTCAAGGATACCTTACACGACCCAGTATTTCCCCTTGTCTGCTGGCTCGACTTCCCATAGCCCCGAGCTTCTGGAGGTAGTTTTGGGAGCCGTAGTGGTGCAGCGTGTACTTGAGGGATGCCGCCATGCTTGAAACTAGATATGGGCTGGAGTTGATCTAACTAGACGAGAAGTAAATTGACAATCGGGAGTCTGGAGAATGAGGGGCTTAAGTGGGCGGATCTTGGTCTACTTACTGTATTTAGTCGCCTTACTACCTTTACACAGTCACTCATTCATGGAATTATCTAAATGCGCCACGGTAAATTGAATTTGAATTGTCAAAATACCCGCTACTATAGACATTCGAGATAATTATTCCCTACGCGGCTGGTCGAGTTTCTACTCCCGACCGCCGGTTTTCACAGGGGAGTTTGGGGCATTGCCTGTTAAAACTAAAGGGCACAAAGAGAATGAAAGGACCGATTGTGAATTGCGAAAGAAGACTCGATCTATGGAGCATCGTTATCCTCGAAAGATCTTAGGGTTTTACCTCATACTCAATACAAGTTTATTATCAACAATGTGAAAATCAACTATGAACTCGCATCTCATGAATACTCCGTGGGCGCCAGGCTCATCATTCTATTGGTCTGTCGTCTTCACTCAGAAGAGAAGTCGCTCCAAAGTCGATAATACCTACTATTCTTAGAGGCCTTAAAATGCTCTCGTCCGCGATATTACTATTACTTAGTAGGCAACCAAAGCCTTGAAGTCTTGGCTCTGCCCCCAGATCTTTCATCTTGGCATCCTAATGGAGCACAGCTCGGTTGAACTGGCGCTAATTATGTAAGAGGTGGGCAATGCGTTTAACATCTCTACGTACTGGAACTTGCTTATCAGGAGTATCAATTGATTCTCAACTCAGAAGAGTCGGCGCTCGTTATATAATTGCTTCAGACCACGTCGCTGTCTTTTTGAAATGCTGATAAATGCGACGGTGTGATGAATGCGCTACCGAGGCGACGGGCTCGCCTCTTCGTTATCATATCTACCGTTTTGGTATTCTACGCCCTGATCAATCTCCTTCCTGCACGTGACCCAGCTCCGGAAAAGAAGAGCGTGTCCCAATTCAAGTACGTCAAGAGTAGCTTCGACTGGTCCACGGTGGTAGAGAAGAACCCAGTGCCGGCGTCCGAGCTGAGATCTCTTCCCAAGGGTGTTCCTAAAAAGCTACCCACAGTCCAGCATCGTTTTCGCGCGGATAAGACGCCTGCGGGAAAAGCGCGTCGCCAGGTCCTTGCGGATCGGCAGAGTGAGGTGAAAGATGCGTTCGTTAAGAGCTGGAAGAGCTACAAGCGATACGCTTGGATGTCGGATGAGCTGGCGCCCGTAACTGGGGCGAAGAAAGACCCCTTTGGCGGATGGGCTGCGACCCTTGTCGACTCTCTAGATACTCTGTGGATTATGGGTCTGAGAGACGACTTTTACCACGCTGTTGCCGCGACCGCCCGTATCGACTGGTCCGATACGAAAGAGACGGCCTGTAACTGGTTCGAGACCACCATTCGTCACCTGGGCGGTCTATTGAGCGCATATGATCTTAGCCACGAGCCAGTGCTCTTGCGCAAGGCAGTTGAGCTTGGCGATATGCTCTATATGGGCTTCGACACACCGACGCGAATGCCGCCCTTCTGGCTCGATTTCAAGCGTGCGAAAGCGGGACGGTTACGCGCTGGTACCCACGATCCCTCCGCCTCCTCGACGTCTTCTTCTCTCGAGTTTACCAGGCTAGCCCAGCTGACGGGCGAGAGCAAGTATTACGACGCCATCGACCGGATCACCGAGATGCTCGACAGGACCCAGAACACGACGAGGTTGCCGGGTATGTGGCCGACGTTTTTGGACCTGCAAAGCTTCGTTTTCGAACAGGAGCAAGGTTTTACGCTCGGTGCGCTGGCTGATTCCTTGGTGTGTATAAAACTCTCCGGCACCCGATCCCCTAGCCTCATTGCGTCGTGTGACCCAGCAAGTTCTGTGATGTGAGACTTATATGCCCCGACTAACATGTTTCTTTGCACGCAGTATGAGATGTTCCCAAAACATACGCCCTACTAGGCGGGCTAGAGCCCATCTATGAAAAGCTGTACCGTGACGCTATGGAGCAGATAGTCGCGCAAGTCCTCTTCCGGCCAATGCTTCCCGACCAGGCGGATGTCCTAGTTCCGGGCAACGTGTGGGTGAGGGGCGACAGCAGGGTTGAGCTACAACCGGAAGCGCAACACCTGGCTTGTTTCGTCGGAGGTAGGAGATGCTCCTTTGCCTTATAGAATGCTGTGTGCTAGAACTTGATTTTGTATTGACAACCCTATTCTCTAGGCATGTTTGGCCTAGGTGGTAAGCTGTTTAACGTTCCAGAGCATATCAAGATTGGCGAGAAGGTCACGCGCGGGTGCGTTTGGGGCATACGACGCCATGCCGTCGGAATGATGCCCGAGATTTGCGGTTTCATACAGTGTCCTAGCAAGAAAGCGTGTGCGTGGATGAGGAAGCTTTTGAAAGAAAGCGAGATCAGACGCTTCCACAGGGGTTCGAAAATGCCCGAGACCCTCGTTATATTTTACGTCCTGAAGCTATCGAGAGCGTATTTTACATGTACCGCATAACAGGAAAAGAAGAATATCAGGTTTGTGATTATATCTTCCCTCGTCCTCATGAATATCCCGGTGCCATAGCTAACGTATAATAGGAGATGGCATGGCGCATGTTCAAGTCAATTAAGAAGGCAACGGAGACTGAACTCGCGTTCTCAGCCATCGAGGACGTTACTGTAGACGGTTCAAAGACCGAGAAGACCGACTCCATGGAAGTATGTAATTACAAATCAATCTATAACTCCCCCTTTACTGATTTATTGATGATAGAGCTTCTGGTTGTCCGAGACTCTCAAATACTTCTATCTTATATTTCACCCCCTGATCTCATTAGTCTTGACGAGTAGTTTTCAATACCGAGGCCCATCCTTTCAGGCGCCCATAATTCTGATAGAGGTCACGTTCTGGAATACTAAGACGGAAGAGTTTTGCATGCTATGAGGCCTTTACATCAATTGCCTAATGCGCTGTAACATTATAAACACGAGACCTAAGAGGGTGTGGGCTATATAACATTGAGAAATAATTAGAGGCGAACGTCTTATTTGATGCTGGGGTATAAGCTTTTATAAAGCAGAAGCGCACCATTATTAGCGCCTACGAATCGAACAGATTTGACAACATGACGAGCCATCTTTTGACAAATTCACATTGGCGCTCCACCCGACGACATAAAGGGCCGCCAGAAAAGAAACCTTCGACAACAAGGCCCGGCAGATAGGTAAGCTGGAGCAAGAAATAGTGAACTGTTGCATTAAATGGTTCGATGAGCACGGTTCTTAGGGGACTTCTGGTCTTATAGATTACAATCCAAGCGGCGGGTGAAGAAGGACTGCGTCGATACCCGAATTGCTCAATATAGCTCTTAGATTCCAATAATCTCGCCTCCCCATAAGCTTTATCAAGTTAGACAGCTCAATAATTTCATCAGAGCATTAAAAAAGTCAAAGAGGCCGTCAAAATATACCTGTCTACCCCAATAATTAAACTGCTTACTGTCTATTTCCTTAAGGACAGTGACACTTTCCCAAGCTTGCTAATAGTCACACTGGTAAATCAAAGGCTTTACTTATTGGTTAATGGTGTTACAGGTTCCAATTCCGAGCTAATTAAGCTGAGTAAATAGAACTTTTGTTGAAACTCTGTGATCAAAAGGGGGGAACTCAAATGTTCTAGCACTTGGAAGACAACGAGAAGATCAAGAAGGGAGGCAACCATATGGTACATTGAGCCTGCAAATACAATACAAATAAGTTTATAGTAATTTTCGGGATAACCGGAGTTTTAGGGAGATTTTCATAACTGGTGAAGTCGGGAAGATTGGAGATGGCATGTTGGGGTTGAAACCTCAGGGGTTGTGCATGAGGGTGCAAGTAGAGGCACGACTTCGCCAGGGCTTATCCCATGAGTAGCCTACGACCAGTCGCTTCGCCTTCTCTATTATTTAGAATCGCAATTCCTCCAAATACTTACGTTTCTCTCGCAGTTTATCCTCCAGGGTTTGCTGACTGTCCCGAATCGCATCGAAACACTCCATGGCGACTATCTCCAGCAGCATTCTCGTCAATTGCCTCGATCTTCAGATCGGTGCTCACTAGGCTGTCGATAAACAAGGCCATCCCAAGTGTGAATAACAGCGAGAGCAGTAACGACGCTGTAACTGGTGCATAAGTTAGACGGGAATGGACTGGCCAGTCATTTAATAAATGACGTTAAGCTGAGCCGAGCCCAAGAAAAACCTACAAGAAAATCCGCGAAGCAGTTCAAGCAACCTACCGATTTACCTTGTTTCTGTATTGTTGGCGACCGGGATTAAATAGGGTAACATAGTTGATGTGTGACGGGGTGAAAGGCCCACGCATAACACCGAATTCGGAGGGTAAATGCGCATCTATCTCGCATCATACCGCCGGACATTTCTACATCTTCGTCGCACCTTGCCTAGGGACTAGCAGATAGCTAGTGATGATGCTCTTACTAGGGGTTCCGATTTGGCGGCTGTGGCTGTATCACCTGCATTATCTGGATTATATGCAGTTTGAATGGGTAGCAGTGTACTGCGTAGACCGGCCCGCGTCATTGAAGCTGAAACCAAGATGGAACTATCACCGTTTACCGGGTTGGTGTACGCCAGATCCGATATCACTTGGAATGTGGACCAGTAGTCGTCTTCCTCAATTCAGAATCTAGATTTTGTCATCTGCGTCGTTCGATAGCGGCTGACCACCAGAAGCGTTTTACCTCGAGCAACAGGCTTTCGCTGGCACAGCCGGGCCGCGAGGGCCGACTCGCTGAAATCGATGCGTGTGAATTTTCCCGCACTCGAGAGTCTACATATTCACATTCCACGGCACTATCGTTAGATCGAAGCAGGTACGGTGTAACTCTGCCAAGGGCCGAATGGGATGAACCCGGGCTGATGCTGCGCAAGCTGTGCTGCACAGACAGATTACGGGCTGCTTGTATATAGCCAACGAGTCTCTTGATGCAGCAATAGCCCCGGCCTAAATGAGTGTATGCATTGAGTCTAGTGCCTAGTGTATGATGCATCGGCGTCGCAGTCGAGGCCTTTTGAATGGTTCCGAGATGGAGAGATGGAGAGAGTGGGAAAAAGGACCCCTGGTTTCTTGTCTTATCCACCCGGCCGGTTCTCCCTTCTGGTCGATCGCTGGGCCGCCGCAAGGTCCACGCGGGATGGAGCGTGCAAAGTCGTATACCTACATTACAGTAAAGGTCCGTCCAACTTCTTTACCCGAATGCCGAACTACGAGTATCTCCCATCTGTGTGCTGAGTATAGGAAGCATACTTTATCTTGTATCGCATTTCACTCATCACACACCAAACTACACTCAGCGTGTCTCGTGCCTAGTATACCCTGACCTGGTGATTCTATCTTAGCAGAGGTTGTTGCTCTGGTATACGTCATGAACGATCTAGATTGAAGGAGTTGTGGAGGATCCTTAGGATGATGCTATTAATATGGGGTGGGTAGGTAGTCTACGACATGTTAGTTGAGTATCAGTTAGATAGTTTACGAGTGAGTTACGTAGTACAATGTAAACATCATGATCTTTATATATATCGACATTAGATTAAAGGCAATGAATTGATAATTGCCTGGGTACTTTATAGCGGGGTGGCAGCCACAGCCGTTAATCCTTTCCCCGACGCATCCCCGGAGAGCGCTAATCGAGGAAGGACAACCCGGATAATCCTTCCGTCCTTCAGCCAGATTTACTACCTTAGGTCTAAGTACCTTTAGCGAATGCGCGCACTTAGTTCTCACAAAGCCATCTCCTTGCAAGTTGACGCGAAGGGTCTGACCTCGCCGCGACAGGGACTAATGCGGTGCGATGCGATGCGATGCGCCTACCTAGGTAAGACTATGCGCTCACCAAGACAAGATGAGGGCTGAGCTTTCTTATGAGACGCGTCCATCTACGTAGGTATATCATGCATCTTGGTCCAGGGCCGAGATCGATCTACTAATGGCTGGGCAGCGCCACAAATGCTACCCAAGGTCGGTGCGCACGCTATCGGATCAGGAACGGCTGCTCTCCAACACACGAAGACGTACACGTAGGGTATTTTCCTGAGCGTGGCCCACGTTCCTGGGACCGTAGTCCTGCAATGCCATGATACTAGTCGGTCAGAAGATGGCTACACTCACCCTTCCCATACGATATCATTGACGGTCCAGAAGCGTTAACACGGCCGTATTTTGGATGGCCTCACTGCTGGCCGACGACACTCACCCACCCACCCTGGCTTCTCTACATTCGCTGTAACGACTGGATGGAGTAAGGTGATAGTGTTGCTACCGTACCTGTGCCGTGAGCACTTTCGACCGGCGCTGTCAGGGGTTTACCGCCTTATGGATAGAACGAAAAAAAGCACGCAACTATCCATTCGCTTCGGACTGCAGGCAATCTCCCCACTATGCATAGTACTCGGCTCGGGAAATTTTGCCCTTGAATGCGTATTCTGTTGGCGTCAGTGTAGGAATAACGCTAACGCCATGGATTATGATGAGCAACTCGATGGACGACGCTTGTTCTAGAAAGGACAAGCATATACATGGCAAGTCATTGGTGAGATTCGATGATAATAGGCTGTGCCGCATAAGCTCCTGAAGCTCGCATTCAGGAACCAACATCGATAACCAGGGTATTTGCTCGCCCTCCAGGGTTCGTAGGTGTTTGGGACCAAGAATCTCTGCCCTGTGGAGCATCTAGAAAGCTCTAACAAGGGAAATTGTCGCGAAAGTACCAGCATGCCATCTCTATACGGGTCCGTGGCTGGCTTCGCCCGCATCATTGCCTCCCTGCTCGTGTGCTCTTGGATTCGAGTAGAAAATGGTACATGACGCGCTGTTTCGAACCCCAAAATTTCCAGTTCTATCCAATTCAGTTATATTGGCCGCACTCCATGCCTTATGGACGTTACGTTAACAACGATACTCGATGGCGCCTCAGGATCCAAATGCGTCTACCGAGAGCAATGGCGTCGGTCTACTGATTACCGGCATTGTGACGCTCTCTATCGCGTCGCTCTCGATGGCCTTGCGAACCTACGTGCGTGCCGTGATGATGAAGTCGTTCCAAGTTGATGACTGGGTGATGCTAGCCGGCCTAGTACGTGCGTCTCGTCTCGAGCTTGATCTGGACCTAGTATCTAACATCACACCTGGATAGGCCAACTTTACAGTATCGTGCTCTTTCGTTTTCGTAGGACTCTCTCATGGCCTAGGCAGGCACAACAGGTCACTTTCTCAGCACGATGAGATTGAAGCATTGAAATACCAGGCCCTAGCTACGGCATCTTATGTCGCCAATATGTGGTTGATCAAGTTGAGCATCGGCCTATTTTCTTTCGTCTGGCCGTTCGCAACAGATAAAATGGATACTGGGGATTAGCATTGTCATCGTTGGAATCTGGAGTCTCGTTTTATTCTTCTGGAACATTTTCCAATGTAGTCCTGTACCTGCGCAATGGGACTACACGATTCTTACAAGCAACCCGAAATCCCATTGTGTCTCGGCGGACGAGATTGTTAGTGCCGCCTATGCACTTAGTGCCTTGACCATCCTATCAGACTGGCTATACGCTCTCATTCCTATCCCTATGATCTGGCAAGCTAAGATGGCAGCCCAAGCGAAGTGTCCGTCATTGCAGTGCTGAGCCTGGGCGTTTTTGCCAGTTTGCCACACTCATACGCCTGGGATTTTTGGCTGACATAACGGATGTAGCAGATATCCTTTGTAAGTTATGCCACTAATCCGTGATAGACATCTCGCTGTCTTGGCGCGTTAGGTACGGAACTAACCGCAGTTCTTTTAAAAGATGCCGGACAGACGCCATGATTTGGACCTTGGTCGAGCCAGAATTGCCATCACCGCCGCCAGCCTCGCAACAATCCGCCCCCTCCTTCCAATGGAGGTCAAGGGTTTTACGCACAGCGAACGGAGTCACCCAACCACCAGGCGAAGTCAGGACCAGGTTCTCCAAGAAGGGAAGTAAGATACAGAGCTTTAGGCCGCGAGATGTGACGTTAGCCGACCTTGAGCACGGGCCTGAGTATACTACAAACACCGGGGGTCGCTATCGCCGGTTGCCGTGGCACCAGCGTCGAAGTTCACCACACATAAGATATCGCATCTACCCAAAATTTTTGGGGACGAATACAGCACGCATGAGGAGACGCCGGCACTTCACCATGGAGATGACTGAGGAGGTCCTTGTAAATAGCGACTGTTCATCATCGACGGCGCCCCGTCGACGCCATCGTTATCCGACACACACGCAACGGCGCGTGGCTCGATGGGGAGTCGGACGGCTCTTCCATGGAGCTTAATAGGCCACGATGCCCTCGCTACCGGCACATGCACTATGACGGCAGAACGGAGTTGGTGGACAATGGGAAAAACAAAGAGAAAACAAAATTCTAGATACCCCTTACAAAGATTTCTCGTTCCTGGCGAGAATAATATCCTCGTTAACGAGCGATATTCTTCCTTTAATGCTTCATATTACGATAAAGACACGTTGAACACATACATCTAAACAAAGGATAGAAGGCTTAGGTATGGGACCTTGTGGTGAAGGCGGCTGAGGGGTCAACAAAACAAGATGAACGGGTATAGCATAAGGCACATATACCCCTCGCGGCACTCTGGGGACGGCATATCGGGCGTTTGGAGGACGATTATTTTATTAGAATACCAATCGTATTCTAACCGGCGCGGCTAGGTTGCATGAATCTATCTCCTAGGAGCAGAGCAATATCATACGAGAAGAAGTCAGGGACGTTCACAATGCATTGGCTATAAACGGGCGTCATGTATTAAATATATGTCATGTCAGTTGAACAGGGAGCAGGCGATTTCACCAGCTTATCTCTAGAATATACTCCTATTGACGACTCCTATAAGACTTTTGTGAAATTTAGGGGCTTGAGTCTTACCTATCGTCCTTGATGCCTGCCAATTGAAGTTTGCACCACTTCCTCTCCAGGATATATTTTCCGTATCTAACTTGTATTTAAATGCGCTCTCCTCATACATATTTCTGTTATATTTACTATGTCTGTCATGCACCTCAAATTGTAACTCTACGTGTACAAGTATAGTAAACTACAGAACTCGTCAGAATGTGGAATTTGAGTGTTTTTCTCACACAGAGTGTATCGATTTATTGATGTTGTCTCAGTCTAGCAAACTATCCAAATTATGCCATAGCTGGCAAAAGCCTAACACGTCTAATATGGCGCCCCTACTATTGGCGACTTGGCGCCATTTCGTTCTCATGTTCGGCTCTATTTATTTATAGCGCTCCTGTCGCTAGACCTTTTAAACATACAATTCGCCATGAAGTTGGGCCATCTAAACAGAAGAATCAACAACCAACTATCTGTGAGAGAAAGCGCTCATATTAGTAGCTAAACAATTATGTGTATGTCTGTGTGAGTCGCTAGCCAAGTATTCATAGAGAATGCAGAGAAGGACCTCAAGGCAGCATTATGTCCATGTGTGCTTATATAGCCCAACGGGACATTTTTCGGAGGTATAGGTGGATATTACCCCATACGGAGAGAGGGAGCTAGTTTTGATGTAAAGCTAGTTCTTATCCTCAAGCAACGAGGAGCTACGACTTCACGTGATAGGGTAGGTCTGTAGTTGGGGGATTTGTTGATAACTCTGGCCGGATCGCTTGGGAATCGCTAGTTGATGGGTGAGGGGATTCGTTGCGGATCGGTAGCGCCATGAACCACAGCGCATCTTCACCGCTAGCGACGCTTAGATAAATAAAAGTTCCACCACTTAGCGACTCATGATATCTTCAATATCTGGATCCCAGTCGGGTTCGTCCTCGATTGGAATCCCCAGCACAAATGTGCCAAAGACCTGGCCCATGCCATAAGCAGACCCCGCACTCTCCTCTGCAGTCTCCACGTTCTCTTTTGCTCAATAATCATTGCAGTAGTCAAGAAATCGGTCTCAATCCCCATCCCTAGGTTGAGAGTGGTGCCGCCCCAGTCAAGCTCCGCCTTGCCGGACTTGCGCACATTGAGTCTGCCTATGAATCCTCCTTCAGCTGGAAGACCCATGGTCTTGCTTCGACCTGCTTCAACGCCATCCTCAAGCTTGACTTTCGGCCCGTCATCACTTAACGTAAGGTTGGCTGTTTCAGCTTGTCCATCTAGACCTCTTGTTGGTTTCAACAAAGGTGGAAGAACAGGTGGGAACTGGAAGACAAATAATTGGTCATCCTTTCCTTGATCATCTTCTTCTTCAGCTGGAGGTGTGAGACTGAGAATGCGTAATAATGCTTCCAGATCCATCGTTGAGTACATGAATTCTGGGTCTTCGGCCATCTTTATCTCTCTGCGTCTTAACTTCTCTGCCGTGGCTGCGGCGTCTGTAGAAATGTCGTGCTCGCTGATGCTAGACTTTTTCTTTGCTTCGGGAGAAGAAGGAGTTTTCGGCGCCTCCGGAATATTGGCCAAATCAACATCCGCGCTTTCTTCCTCTGTGCCTAGCTCAACTTTAACCCTAACATGGTTCTTTGGGGCCGCATGCCATACTTCATTATCATCATCCATATCGATGTCTCGAGCATCTCTGGCCCGCGCATCAACAAATAAGTTTCCTTCATCATCAGAAGACTGGCGATCTTCTGCTTCAAGTTCGGCTTGCGTCTTCACTTTTACCTCGGGTCTTGATGCAAAGTTCGATGCATACCGATGGGCAGGTTACCAGCAGAGCTCTGGGTGTAACGGGTGGGTTGATACAACGGGGTTCCGTCTGGGGCGTGGCCATCCGTGAGCCCATTGAGCAAGTCGATATTAACTCTCGCTTCATGTTCTCGCCTTGGGTGGTAGCGAACGCGGTTTTCAGGATCCTGTCTGAATGCATTTCGCGCACTCCCCCCTCCAAAACCAGAACCAGATGCCCATCCACCGTGACCGGAGTCTGTCTTTACGTTCTCTGCGTAGGGATTAGTACATGAAACATAAAGATAGGCATATAACTTGTGAATTAATTGTTGACAAATACATACCTAATGCGATTGCAGAGAAAGGGCCATTGGCTGTAACAGTACGTCTGATTAGACCACGAGACGCGCCTCCTCTTCCACGCCCCCGTCTTGCTCGACGTTCCTCGGCCCGCAGCTCACGCTCCTCGGCCTTAATCTTAGAAGCGAGATCGCGGTTTCTGTCGTCTTCGAGCTTTCTACGCTCAGTCTCATCTCTTCGGACATTCTTAGGTTTGAAGCGGCTAGGACCTCGTGATGTTGCGCCTGACGTCTGGGGATTTGTAAGTTGGTAGGAGTAGTCCTCCCACTTGAAACCTCTATTGCCGTCTTAGATGAAGCCCCGGATGTATTTCCTCTTCCGACGCTGCCATCTTCTGCACTGTCCGGATTGTTATCGTTGGCTTGTGAAGGTATCTCGCTGCTCTGTGAAGGGGCACCACGATTTCTTCCACCCGGCCAGCTCTGGTGCCTCTTCTCTCCCCTCCACGTGATCCTGGAGGCATTTTCTATACCATTGAGCTAGTTATAAGAGTAGCCAGTAAGTTGAGATTCTTTGATGAATTTGGGTGTTGAGTTCTATAGCAAATGTGATTCACATGCAGATGGACCAGAACAAAAAAGTTTATGGTGGGGAAATGTATGTATGTAGGTATGTACCTGCCTGTTAATGGTGGGTAGGATGTACCTAGGTACCTACCCCTACATAATCTACCAATTGTACGGGACGTGTGCGGCTGGCTAGTTTCACTGTTAGGTGCATATTTATATATGTACTAAATGAGTTTTCGGCACCACCTGGGCAGTGGGTGCTGGTGTTGTGTGACAATGAGTACCTAGCTAGGTACCTACCTTATTTGTCGTATGTCTTTAGGTGGTGAAATAAAGGGATCACTGTCTGGGCTATCCAGCTTACGGAACTTGATCAATATTATCTACTTTAACCTTTTATAACATAACGATTAGCATGGCATCATTTAGTTATTCTTATGATCATATGTGTTAGTGTTAGACTTTTTAAATTTCCCTTCTTTTCACATATTGGTTAAATACGGGTTATGTTTGATTCGAACCTGGTGGTTCTGACTAGCTCGCGGAGCAGTATCTGGATAAGACGCTTTATGCATAGTCAGGGTCGAACACACATCAAGGCCTGTTCACCAAATTCTCGATCAATACTTCCTTCTTGAAGTAGCATGGAGCCAATCCAATTGCGTCCAGCCTCCACAGTAGCTGCACCGAACTTCACGATGACACAACCGCGAATGCTGGCAGCTGACCAGAGAAGATTAGACTCTTTCTCTTGCTCAAGTCTTGCTGCTCGCCAACTATCTATAGCTGACTGAGGCGTTGCTGCTTCCTTCTGGCGTACTTCCGCACTTCGAAAGTCGCGAGCCAAGCCTTGGTAATCTAGAAAATTCGGCAAGGAAGAACTCGCCGGCGTTCTTCATCATCGGCCCTCGTAAGATGAGAGTACCTATTATAGCATGCTCATACATGGACTGCTGTAGCGTCTGTAACTGAGCAGACCGCTCTTTGCCATCGAGGATGATGGCATCGCGAATGAGGAGGCGGGGCTTGGAAGACCTTGGGGCCTCAGAGGCCCATATCTCGTTGCGTCCTACCCATCGTGTCAAGCTCCAATTTTCACCCCGAGCCGAGCGACCATGCGTGACCCAATCAAGCAAGCACAAAGATGCTCCAGGGGCAACATGGAATATCTGGATCTGTTCATAGTTGCTACTTTCGAAAGGCTGGACGGGGTCTGGAAGGAGACAGAACGCGGCGTTACTCTCGAGATCTACCTGCAGTTTCTGTCTCGTAATCACACCTGGACTGACGGGCTGGAAGACCTTGGTATGGCCCTGGGTCACGATGCTTAGCTTCGCGCCAGACCAGACCTCGACAGAGAGGTTCACTTGGTCTCCACCAACGAGGCCGCCCCCGTAAGAGAGTAGGAATACCAGGATGCTTGCCTGGTCCACTTTGGGCGATGGTGAGATGAGCTTCAGTGGGTACTGGTAGCTTATTTGCTCAAGCGTAGATATATCGTTGGGTAAGAGGTTAACAACAATGCGCCCTTCTCCGGGAGACGAGGAGGACTTTGGAAAAGGGGAGTCCATGGTAAAAAAGGGTCTATGCGAAGATAAGACTGTTTGGCAGCCTCAGGCCATGCTTGCGGAGTCTCGTAAGTGCTCAGTAGATGGATGGAATATATGAAAAGAATTTGGGATTGGTATTGCTTGATGGAAGGGCTTATCTCATAACTAAGGGTGATATGCGTAGAAGTTCATGGCAAGGATTACTTAGGACTGAACCGAAGATTCAACATGCATTTCGTGCCTGTAGTCGAGTTATCTGTTAATGATCGTGTTATAGCCATCACCTTGGAGATAACCTATATGGGAGAGTTCCATCCAATCGGTTCAGACGACCCCGTATGCATGCATATACACTTGACGTTGTGTAAGCTCCAATAGGTAATGGTTAAACTTCGGTAACTAAGGTTATGGCGGTTATGGCTACCTACTTACTTACTTTCAGCAAGTGCACCCGCTCCACAGAAAGTCTAACCTATATGTACCTAAGGGACGTGCAAGTATGCGCCGCTTCCCTGTTCCCTACCTCCAAGCAGGTACTAGCTCCACGCGTTAATCTGTTTGGAATCCTCCCCACCACCAAATCAGCGATCAGCGAACACGCGCGCTCGCTATCACCGCCCATCGCATCGTCCCATGCACACCACAACCTTCAGCCCGCCCGCCATTCCAATCGCTTACAGCTTAACCAAACCTTGTCGCATCGCGTCCCGGCCAGAATGATCGAGTCGCACTGATTTCAAGCACATGTCACTGCCCCGATTGCCCCTCATGGAGACTTCCGACAATAACGCGAGCTCGTCGCCCGCGCCGCGCCGTTCTGGACGCGCGAGAGTTGCTCCCCAGAAGTTCAGCCCGGAGCCGCGCTCCTCCCAGAACGACCATGCTATCTCCTCAAAGCGCAAACGTGGCCAGGACAATGACGAGGATGACGCCGAGAACGAGATTGAGAACAACAACGAAAACGAGGGGGCTGATGCTTCTGATGAAGATGCGCCGACAGACGACGAGCACGACGACGATGATGTCGATGTCGACGATGAACCTCCCCGGCGGCCGAGAAAGTCAGGCCAGAAATCTCGTTCTAGGAAACCAGCAGCGAAGCGCGCCAAGGTCAACGGCACTACACTAGCTGCCACCCATGGCCCCCTCAGTATCCCTGCCGTGAGGTTGCCAAATAGGCCTAAGAAAACCACCAGGATTGCCCCAGCCAGTCTTGCTAGACGCGAAGACAACGACCTATACTGTGAGGTTCACTCCTAATCCATTGCTCGTCTTTTTTGCTCACACTGCCCCAGCTGAGATATTCGGGTCAGGCAACAACTTAGATGACGTAGCGGCACATTGGTTCCAGCGTTATAGGGACAATGGTGCGAAGGCTCTGACTGAGCTGATCAATTGCGTTCTGCTTGCGGCTGGCTGCGATCAGCAAATTACAGAAGACGATATCCAGGATCCCGAAAATTCTGCAAATCGATTGACAGAGCTCGAAGAGGCATATGAGCAGGTATAAAATACATCTGTCCCCGGACTTCCTCAACTATCTATGCTCACCTTACTTGATAGACTAGTATTTCTGATTATCCACTTATTTCGAGAACGAAAAGTAGCAAGAATTTCCGCGAGCTGCTTGTGGGGTTCTTCGACACCCTACCCACTTTACTCCATGAGACGGCAGTAATATACGACGACGACGAACTGGTAGACAATATACAAAGATGGGTTGGGATCATGTCTTCCTCAGCACTTCGCCCTTTTAGACATACGGCGACAACCGTGGCCTTATCCATGCTTACTGGGCTGATCGGTGTGATGAAAAAACTCGACGATGAAATCACAAGCCACAACCGGGCCTTACAAGCAGAGTCTCACCGTCGTGGAAAGAACAAGGACCTTATTAAAAACACACAGAACGACTTGGATACCGCAAAGAAATATCGTGAACTTGTCGATGTTAAAGTCAAGGATCTTTTCGACATAGTTTTTGTGCACCGCTATCGTGACATTGATCCAAAAATACGTGCAGAATGTATCGAAGCCCTAGGAACCTGGGTCTGCAACTTGCCAACTGTATATATGTCTCCAGAGTATTTGCGATACCTGGGATGGTTGCTCTCCGACGTCAATGTCACGACACGCCTGGAAGTCCTGAAGCAGCTTGCTAAGGTTTTGAAGAGGGATGCCGAAAAGTTGGCCCACTTCATTGATAGATTCCGCCCGCGACTCGTTGAGATGGCGACTCGAGATGCTGAGGTTTCAGTGCGTGTTGCTGCGATCGCGGTCGTCGACATCCTGCGAGGGTCTGGCATGCTAGAACCTGAAGAAGTTGACTCTGTTAGTAAATTGGTCTTTGACTCTGAGATTCGAGTCCGCAAAGCAGTCGTTGGGTTCTTCTCTGAGCTGGTGCAAGAGTTCATCGATAACAAGATTGACGAGATCGGAGGGAACGACGTACTCGATGAGCTATTTGGGGACCAAGACGAAGATGTTTACGACTCCGTGAGAAAAGACTGGGTCAACATCAAAGCCTTGGCAGAAAATCTAGCTGTTTATGATTCGCAGCTCGACGCAGAGCAGACGAGATAAGACATGGGCTAGATGTGGCTGCGGATGTCGTAAATGCGAATATACCTGAAAGTCGGATCTCTTTAGCAGCACAAGTCCTATACGAAAAGATGCCAGAAATCTCTAATTGGCAAGTTATAGCCGGCTATCTCCTCTTTGACCACACTACAAGTTCAAAATCCCGATCATCGAAGAGCAATTCGACAGAGGTTGCTATGAAGAAAGCTGTAGCCCCACAGCCCCAGGAAGAGACTATATTACTTGAGGTCCTTGCGACCGCAGTTAAAGAGCATCTTGCTCCATCAATGGAGCACGATAGAAACAAACGACGGCATCATAGGCTCGATCACGATGCCCAAGAAGGTGCCGGGCTGCAGCTTGCCGAATTCATACCCCGTTTGTTAAAGAAATATGGTTCTGATCCAGCAATGGCTGCTACCGTCCTTCGACTAGAACATGTCCTGGACCTTGAAGTCTTTCAGCAGCTTCGACAAGACTCAGCTACATATACCCAGTTACTTGATGAAATAGCTACCCAGTTCAATCGACATGTTGATCAAACTCTCCTGAATGAAGCGGTAAAATCGTTCCTCCATGCCCGACAATACTATGAGCTGGAGGAGATGGTGGATGGTAAGATTGCAGGACTTTGGGAAGACTCAATCAATTCCTTGCGAAGTCTGGATAAGATCTGCGAGCTGTCTCTTCGAGGCAACCTTGACAGATCAACCCTCACCAGCCTAAGCCAGACTTTGATGAAAATTAGCAAGTTGGTCACAGTTTCAGACTCTATTGATGTGCTGGAAGCTCCCGGAACATCCATCGATTCAGAACAACCGCCCATCAAGATTCTAGTTGGCATCGTTTCTCGGGGCCGCCTTACAGAACCAGACGACGAACTTGATGATCCGAAGACGAGATTGTAGCCTTCGCAATCAAGTCTTGTCTATTCTATTTCATGTGGAAGGTACAGCGATTACGTAAGGCAATTGAAAATGACGAGGATATACCCAACGACGATCTGGACAAATTTGTTGTCTTGCGTAAAGACTTGATTAACAATCTCATCCAGACCTTCTCATCACGTGGCTTTAACGATGATCTTCGCTTGTACGCGGTTGGGGTTGCTTGTGATATCACTCAACTGTTTATCTTCTTGAGATCACATATTGATGGGCCGCAAGCTATCAAATATAGAAAGCTACGTCCTCTCCTAGAAGAGATGCCGGCGGGTCTCATCACGCAGGAGATCATTCCAATACTTGATGCAGCAGAGAGGGCATATGCGAAGCGCATAAAGAAGACACTCAATGATCCGCGGATGACGATGACCCACTTGATGATGAACTTCCACCTGAAGACGATGAGGAGGAAGAGTTGACAGAGCAAGAGCGTTTTGCCGCCGAGCTGAAAGCGGAGAAGATTCTGTGTGAGCTTGCCGCGAAGCTCGTCATGGCTATTCTGGCTAAGACAATTGATCATACTGGTCCTGATGCGGGTAAACTGCGAAGGCGGTTAACTCGAAACAAGAACAAGCTCGGGACAAACTTCAAGGATGTTGTTGCATACCTGGACGACGGCTACCTACGCGAATTACAGGGCGGAAAGAAGAAGATAGCGGCCAAGGGCAAAGGAAAAGAAGCCGCAAAGAAGCCTGTCCTTAGCACAGAAATCGTTATCGACGACGACGATGAGGATGACCCTTTCGAGGAGGTAGAACCCGAGGAGGGCACCGCTGAAGATCTGAGGCGTCGCGAGTTGATAGACGATCCCATCGAGGACGACGAAGAAGAGGAACAGCCTGCAAATAACCAAGCGGAAGACGACGATGAAGTGATTGGTGATTAAAAGACATCTTGTATGGGTATTTTTTATTTACTTCATGGCTGAGAACAAAATAGGGGGCCCTATTTCGTTGTATAAACCACAATCTCCTTGCGAGCGAGGATGGACCAACACAAGCACAGGGGTTTTATCTTGAAATTTCGGGCCGGCGATATGAGTTGGATGTCTTTATCACGGAGCTTTTTCTCAACTTCTAATGTGCATTGTAGTAAACTTTTCCCCCTCTCAATCAGGTGGATCTCGTGTCTCCTTTGCTATGATTATATTCCCCTAAGACTAGGTGGAATTGTATGTACTTATGTATGCACGTAGAGCTGAGCATCCACAAAGGGACGTAATTCAAGGGTTTCATGGGAAGCTTTCCTGTCCGTAGTTTGAAATGCGATTTAAGACTGTCTGCCTTGATCTGTCTATGTTCGTGTTTCAACTAGCGAACGGACATTACCTGAACATAATAGTACAGGTAAGTCGTTATCTCTTTTAGTTACTATAAGCGAGTCTGTTACACTTCAAGCTAGCTGGCAGGCGTGTTTTAAGCGTACAGGGTATAAAAACGAATACAAGACCTGGCTAAGTAGGTAGGTACATGTAGCCTAGCCAGGGCAGCGATATCAACCTATGCAACGCCATTCGACCGTTTATATGCTTGAAGGAACCATGAAAAAATCAGGGTGAACGCAGGAAGCAAGGAGATAGCTCATTGGCATATCTTCGTCCCGAAGAGTCCAAACACCCTCATCCATCGGTGACCCTCCCCGGCATCTTCCCGAAGTGGATCGGATTCCCGTACGCGCACGCCGTACTGGCGGATGCAGCAGGCGAAGGGTTTGTTTGAAATCTCGACCCCGTTTTGGTTTCTATTCCTAGCCTCGCTGGTTTGTCGCGAGTGTTCCACGTCGCTGTTCATTGGCGAACTTGGTGGAGGCTGGTTGGCCGCCACGCGTCGCTGGTTCGCGATCTGGCGCTGTTGCTCTTGCAGCTTCGCCTCTTCGAGATTGCCCCAGAGCTTGAAAAGCTGCTCTCGGAGGGTGTTGAGGGCATCTGGATCTTTGCGAAGACTGGACATATGTTAACAGGCCATTGTGAGAGTAGTTTTTTTCCCGGGGGGGGGGGGGGGGGGGGGAAGGTAGATAGGAGACTTGGAGTAAAAGGGGCGAAGGGAGACTTACTCACAGGCATCCATGCCTGTCAACTGCTGTGCCTCGATGTTGTCAACAACTGCCCAGAACCTATCTTTCTCTTTAGATTTGGGGTCTCCATCCTCAAGCTGCAGTGCAAACCGCCATTCCAGATTTTCTTCCCTGAATACCGGACTAGCGAGCCATCATCGTTGTCAGATTCTGAATCAGAGTCGCAACTATAGTCAGATAGAACGTCGGATTCAGTGCTTCTACGCCCCGTCGCGAAGTTTTCAAGTTTCCGTGGGTGGAAATTCACGACACGGACGTTAGTGCGATACTTGGCGCACGCGAAGGGGAGGGTCAACATCACTTCTTCGCCTCGCACTGTGGTTTTCCAGGACACTGGTCCGATGATAGAGGATATGGACGTTAGAGGCTGTTCCTGGCTTTCGCATTTGACTAGATCACGATCAGTAAAGTTTGTGATGCAGACCAAAGCTGAATTACCCACTGAGATCATTCAAGCCAAGTTTCTCCTCCGCCCGCCTATCCTGCACTTCTACTTTGTTTCTTTGGGCCTGTCGCGCCTCTTTCCTTCGTGACTTTGAATTTTTTTTCAATTCACTATCATTTCCTGCCTTGCGTTTGGCGCCGGCACTTTCTTCGCTTTCATGGGCGCACAAGCTTTCAATCTGTTTCTTTTTCAGCTTCTCGTAGTCCAGTTTCCGTCGAATGGCTTCTTTGAGAGTCACATTCGCCTTGGTCCAATTTCAAAATGTCAACTTGTCGACGGCTAAAATCGCGGTCTTCATGTAATACGCCTTCTAAGTTGAGGCCGTTGCTCCCGAATTTGATCCGCAGATTGCGAATCCGAATCCACTGGTCCAATTGCACTTCCGAGTTGACGTAAGAAGCATGGGGTTCGAAACAGGTGACCTGCATTGAGCGCCTACCGAAAGGGCCCGCCCACTTGGTCGCAGAATTCGTGTCTTCATCACGTTCTCCTAGCTGCCTTCCGCCATCCCACGAGAACTTGTGGAAACTGTCGTGTTCGGTATAATCCGAAACCCATAGAGTGGTTTTCTCTATTTCATCGAATGGTGCCTTCACTACATTCACAATGACGTCGCAGAACTTGCTATCTACAACATGCTCCAAAGTGCAGAACTTGTCTTTCGTGTGGCCTGACCGATCGACGTGTTGTTGAAAAGTGGCCACGTCCGGAACAGATTCTTTATCAGTGTAATGATAAAGCCACGAAACGTACTCGTGCTCCTTCTCGCCAGGTTTTTTATTGCCGTGGGAAGATTGAAGGGCATCTGCGGCGGATAGTGGTGGCTTGGGGATTTCCGAAGCCGAGTAGATGTGAATTGATGTCGATCTGTTGGTGATCAGTGATATGTTATCACGGTATGATTGGACCTTGGCCGAGTTGATAACTACAACATCCCCAGCTATAGGCCGAGGCATTTCATCTAGATTACGAAATATGCTAACGGTAAGGCCAAGTAGGTCTTCGAGTTCTATCGATTTATCGTAAATGGTGATGGTACATTTGTGATCTTTTTAGGTTAGGCCATCTGAGGAGAACTTGATATAGGAGAGCTCACCTTTTCCATTTGTGGGAATAGGAACCTGATAGTCTTTGACTAGGCCCATGACATTGACAAACCTCCCTAAAGGAACAGCTCCGGCTAATATACCATCAATACTTGTGTACCCAGATGGAAGGTCCTTCTTGCGACTTGCAGGTTTTGCAGCGCTTGATGATGGGTATGGGGCCATTTTAAGGACAGCTGGGCCTCGACGCCACGCCCAAACGACGAATTTGGTGTGGTATTCAGGTATTTGTACTTAATTATTTTGCTTGTGGTGCTTGGTTTCTAAGGTACCTAATATTGTAGATGTGATGGATTATGGTACTAACCGTGGTACTTTACGCGTTCCATATCTCAGGCGCGTTTAAGACCTTCATTATAGCGATACATTTCAACGGCCCCGCATTCCGCAATTAGGTACCCACTAAAGCAGCGCTGTCACATGATAAGGTATGGAAGGGTTGTCCCTATATTGGCCCGTGCAGACCCCTCACTCTTACCTTTGGATCAAAGTCTTCCCCTCAGTGGTCCTGCCTAAGTATGGGCAGCAATATCTAAGGTAAATAGATAGGTAAAAGATTTTCTGTCGAGTAGGCACCTATAGTGATCCTATCACTGCTTAGTTATTTCCCACTGCTAAGTTATTACCTACTGCTAAGTGAGCGAACAAATGCCCCTGTTTTTCCCGAATACCAAGATACCTAGAAGGATAAGGTACCTAGGTAGGGGCCCCTCCTGTGCACAATGAATGATGTACCTAGTAGGTAATAGTTGAAACAACAGCCATCCGTTTGCACCATTGATAGACATCGGTAGAGGTACACAGAACACACAGGAAATGAATCGAGTTAGGAAAGGCCCACCTGGACCTACCGCTAGCAGGCTGAAAGAGCAACCAATCCATCCCAATCGAATTCTTGTGCTGTTTCCAGTGTTCCAGTTCTCCAGTGCCCACGCTCGGCGGCAATTTCCCTCCCATCTCTCAGAGCCCTCAGAGTCCGGGCACCACTAAGGTAAGGTACACCACCTACGCTAATCCCTCCTACCGTACCTAATCTACCACACTGTAAGACCCCCACCATGGCAGTACAAACCACTTGACACTGCAGTTGTTGATTTTGATTTTTTTCCCGACAGCTCCTCCTCAGCAACCTTTCTCTCTCCCTTCTCTACTGAACTTAGTCTGAACTCTACCTACCATCGTATTCCCAGTTTTGACTGAACAATCTGCTCTGTGACGGCACCTGCACGCTTAAAGCACCGAGACGCGAACACGGATCCCTATCGATACATACAGCAACTGCACCGCTTCTTGGCGGCACTTAAGTTTGGGGACTGTCAAAACAAATCACCCCGCCCTTGCGATTGACCCTCTCCCTCGCTCATTTCCTCTCCACCAAGAAACACTTTGTTAGGTATAACACCAACAACGACAAAGCCTCTAACCCCCCATCATCATCAGCCACCCCTGCCGTCGCCACCATGTCTGATAAATACATTCCCGAGCATCGTCGCAACCAATACAAGGCGAAGAGCACGTTCAAGCCCGATGAGTTGCGCCGTCGCCGTGAAGAGGCCCAGGTCGAGATTCGGAAGGCCAAGCGTGAAGAGAACCTAGCCAAGCGTCGAGGTATCGGCACCGGTGCTGATCGCCCTGGCGCTCTCTTGGTGCCGCCCCCGACAGCGATGATGAGACTGCTCCCACTGAGAGTCAAGTAAGTCGAGTCATTCCCTACTCTACACGGTTACACATGTCATTTCCATCATGCGGCGGCCACAGGCTATCGCCTGCATCTCCCTAGCCTTGACGTCACAAGATATGGGTACTTTACATGGTAGCTCTACTCATGGGCTCTTGTAGGCTATTGGTCTACAATTCCCACATCGTGTGATTGTGGGATGCCACTATACTTCAGCGAGTGCTATGCACTGCAAAAGCTAGTTTCCTGCCGCCTCCCTCTTTGTTTCTCGGCATTATGTCATTTAGCACCAATTCTAACACTCTTACCTTAGCTCAACGAGGACCTTCCTCAAATGGTTCAAGGCGTTTTCTCCGAACAAATAGATCTACAGATCCAGGCTACCACCAAGTTCAGGAAGCTGCTGTCCAAAGAACGAAACCCCCCTATCGAAGAAGTTATCAAGACGGGCGTTGTTACTAGATTCGTCGAGTTCCTACGGTCTCCTCACACTCTAGTTCAATTCGAGGCCGCCTGGGCTTTGACCAACATCGCGTCGGGTAGTGCTGCTCAAACGCAGGTTGTGATTGAAGCCGGCGCAGTTCCCATATTCGTCGAACTACTTGCTAGCCCCGAACCCGACGTTCGAGAACAAGCTGTCTGGGCTCTTGGAAACATCGCGGGTGATAGCCCCTCATGCCGAGATTATGTTCTGAGCTGCGGCGCTCTTAAGCCCTTGCTCAACTTGCTCGGTGACAGTCGCAAGCTTAGCATGCTACGCAATGCCACATGGACTCTCAGCAACTTTTGCAGAGGCAAGACCCTCAGCCAGACTGGGTGACCGTAGGTGTTTCTATCCGGTTCCAATAGGAAGATCCGCTAACGTACTTTTAGATTGCACTGCCCTCCCTGTTCTCGCTAAGCTTGTTTATTCTCTCGACGATGAAGTTCTAATTGATGCCTGTTGGGCTATCTCATACTTGTCAGATGGGTCTAACGACAAGATCCAAGCGGTTATCGAGGCCGGTATTCCCCGCCGCCTAGTTGAGCTGCTCATGCACGCCTCGACTAGTGTTCAGACCCCTGCCCTCAGGTCTGTTGGTAACATCGTTACCGGTGATGATGTGCAGACCCAAGTGATCATCAACTGCGGTGCTTTGTCTTGCCTATTGGCGCTTCTGAGCTCTGGAAAAGATGGAATTCGAAAAGAGGCTTGCTGGACAATCTCTAACATCACCGCTGGTAATTCTCAGCAAATCCAGGCCGTTATTGACGCCAACATCATCCCACCCTTGATCCATCTCCTCTCTAATGGCGATCTGAAGACTAGGAAAGAGGCTTGCTGGGCCATTAGCAATGCTACGAGTGGTGGACTTCAAAAGCCAGAACAGATTCGATACTTAGTGGCTCAAGGCTGTATTAAGCCTCTCTGTGACCTCCTTGCATGCCCCGACAACAAGATTATTCAGGTCGCATTAGATGGCCTAGAGAATATTCTCAAGGTGGGTGATCTTGACAAACAAGCGGCTGGCGACGGTCCCGACTCGATCAACCGGTATGCCCTATACATCGAAGAGTGTGGCGGTATGGAAAAGATTCACGATTGTCAAACGAACGCGAATGAAGAGATCTACATGAAGTCGTACACATTATTGAGAAGTACTTCTCCGACGAGGACGAGAATGCCGAGGACGGAATGACTACTCAACAGACTTCTAATGGAACGTTTGGTTTTGGTACTCAAGGTACCGCCACTCAGGGTGGCTTCAACTTTGCTAACGGCGCCGACTCCATGGATATGTAAGGCATGTATATTGTCGATACCCACGCATATTCTGCAAGTCCCAGCCTGGTGGAAACAATCAATCATTCAAGGTTGACAAGCGTTCGAGAAGTTCAACCAGCTCCTTAGGCAAAGTGCAACCTTGCATACAGCATTCATAATCTACCCCAACCCCTTAGTTTGCACAAACAACACAGCAATGCCCATAGCCCAACACCCGAAAACCCGCGCACCCGCACGACATGGCGTTAGTCGAGTTAATGAGGAGTATGGAGGAATTGCAGGCGCCTTGGTAGCTTTAAAGCTCCAGCGCAAGAAGAGATAAAAGCAAGCGGAGTATTGATCAGTGGCATGGAAGAGGGTCGTTAATGGTAGCTTGAAAGCTCCAACCTTCATGAGAGCAGTCGCGAGCGCTGGAGCTAAAGGGAGTATCTCGCTCTCCCGGGGCCCCGGCTATGACGAGCTCTACCAGTAGGCTTACATCTCCTCAATAACGAATGGAAGCCGATGCTGAATTCTGTTTGTCCCAAGTGGGTAGAATAACAAACAGTATTAGCATGCGCAGATTTAAAACATCTTGCTGCATTGGTCTATGGCTAAGTGGCCATCCGACTGCTTATCGCGTGTTGTATACGTTCAGATACATACCAAGTTCTCTCCAGAGAAAATGCAGAAAGCTTGGAACTTAAGATATGAAAAAATTCCTTAACAGGAAGTTGCTTACGGTGAACGTCATTCTATAGTGTACTTACAAGGCTCACTCTATCACTGGTGTACTCAGGGTACACCAATATCCTTCCTTCTCAGACCGTAGCCCAAGTCCTCATTTAATCTAGCTTTAGTCGCGTACGTAAATACACCTGTGCTTACTGAGTAGGTAAATCCCTACCCAATACTTTCTCAGTCCTCGTCCGCGATCTTGTCTCTCACAGCCTCAGCCGCCGTGTTCACAACTTTCTCCGGGGGCTTGTTGAAATAGTAACCTTCAAGTCGAGGGGCGGTGAGCGCGGGCTCCGGTAATACGTTAGGCGTGTCGGCGCCACTGCTTTCGGGGACGGGAATACGAATGTCCTCCGGTGACCCGGGGACGGTGTTGGGGTCTAGGCCGGGAACTACAGGTTTCTAGGGTTAGTAATATTTCTTTTCTTTTCTTTTCGAGGTTGAATTCAAGGAGGCCGCGCTAGTAGAGACAAAGATTGGGTGTGTGTGTGCCTGGGTTATATAGGTACTCACTGTGGATGCGCTTGGCCTCGTTTTGGTAGGCGGCGGGGATGATCTCGATGATCTCGTTGCGCGGAACGTGAGCTTGGGGATCTCCATGGTGCTGCAGTGCATGAGGTAGGCGTAGAGGACGCGCAGGACGCTCTCGTGGGCGATGATGACGAGGTCGTTCTGCTCGCGCTCCAGCTCGAGGATGATGGGCTCCAGGCGCACGGCGAGGTCGTGGTACGACTCAGCGCGCGGGTAGCGGTGGTGGTACGGGTCGAGCTCGTGCTTCTCGATCTCCTCGGGGTAGAGGCGGCGGATGGCGCGCTCGCTCAGCCGCTCGCAGACGCCCGGGTTGATCTGCGACATCTGCGTGCGCTGGCGCACCTTGTACCCGCGCTCCTTGAAGGCGTCGGCCGTCTGCAGCGTCCGCACGCGCGTCGAGCACCAGACTGCGAGTTGACGGATCGGGGTCGGAGCGCCTCCCGCGCCATCACCGCCGCGTGGTCGTCTTCTCGGTGCTTTAACAGCGTCTCGGCCATGACGTGGGAGTACCGAATGCCTTCCTCGGACAGCGGGGCGTCTGCCTTGTAGCTCTCGTCCCCCTGAGCTGCGCCGCACGGACGAAATAGGTGGCCCGAGTCTTGATGTGTGTGTTGGTGAGATAAAAGACGATGCGGTGGGAGAGGTAGTTGAAGGACACATTGTTGTAGAAAAACTTCTGTCCTGCGTTTATCATCTTGATGTAGTTAAGCTCTTTTTCGTTCATGGTCTCGAATACGGGAATCTTTGTGCCCATTCGTCGAAGGTACAGCTTTGCTGCTTCGTCGGGGTCCATGTTTAAGAACTGTATACGTTAGTAAATGAAGAGGCGTTTGGGACTCGGATCTTGGATGATTACATCAGGATGGCCAATCTTGACATTCCGGGCATTTTCGCGAAGGATATTCTCATCGTCAACGAAGGATTCCAAAACAAAGTCTGAAAATGTGTTAGCAGAGTAGTCAAGATAATCTGGAGCAGCAAACTAGTAAAATGTACCTGAACGTCATGTTCGCAAACTCCTTCGCCAATGAGCGACGTCCGGAAGCGGTAGGGTTCACTGCATCATATATGGCCACCTGTCCATTCTCATGATTGAGCCAAGCATAAATGTCCTCACGACACTTCTTGAGAATCTTTTGCGTAACACAACAGATGCAGGAGAAGCGTCTGGGTAGAAGTAGTCCTCCGGACATCATTGCCTTGTCCAACAGTGGCGCGACGATAGTCTCCGAGGTGAAAAATACGAGTCTTGACTCCCAACCTAGAGCGCAAGTAAGATAACGAAAATACGGAGGGAAGCTGGGGAGTAGCACACCATTGTAGATACGCGACAAAGAAACGGAGATATGCCTAGAAAAACTGTTAGGATTCGTATTCGGAGCTCGTCGTCTCGGCGTCACCTACGTTTTCCTCTTGCAGGAAGCCCAACCATTACGATAGCGATACGGCCGGAATGGAAGAGTCTTCCGGACATGGTACTATATAACTGGGCTGGGCCCTGTCGACGTCGGGTGCATCGTGAATACCATCGATAAAAGTGCTGCTCTTGCGCCTATAACGAGGCGCGTTTGCAGCGATATCTGCGGTGCTATCATGCCTGTCAGTATCGGGAAAGGGCTGACCACCATCGCCGGCAGAATGAAAGTGCTGCTGCATGGTTGATGATTCAGAAGCGATATGGGAGACGAATGTAGCAAAGTAGATGTTTAAGTCAATGAGGATACCAGGTCTCATTTGTGTCTGATACTTCTCTAAAACTAGGTAGTATTCCAGTACAGCACCCAATTACCATTTCCTCGCGAAAAGATGATTACCGGGAAACCGAAATCGACCAGTATCCTGGCCCGAGACGAATAATTCGTTGATAATGCCCCGTTACAGTACGTCACAGCAACCGCACAAAATAGGTAAGCAACAACGCGACACTTACAGTAGGGTGTCCATGGCGACTGTAGCCGACTGGCAAAGTTCCTGCTTTCTGTTGGAAGACAAGGCGTCTGGGTAAAGGAAGTAGCGATATAAGAAACCTTGCTAAGCACGGGCTTTATGGCGAGATTTGGAAGGCGGCAGAACCTGGGCAGATATATATAACTTATGTTATCCTGTGATGAAGGTTACACCGGCGGCTCAGGAGAGACAACAATAGAATCTCATGGAGTATTTAAACCCGGTGTCCGCCAGATGAACTACTCGGAGCCGAAATGAGCAAGATCTCACCACCTCGTGATTATTGAGTGATGTCTCAATTTGAAAGGGCTTAAGATAGTGGTTGTGGTAGCGTTTGGTGCTCGAGATAGACCTGGGCTCCTTTCAAGGAGTGAGAGAAGTCGAAGGCCTACTATTACGATTTTAGGCATATCAAATATTGAATAGGACTGACCTCACTCACCACCGATGGCCTTGAGAATATACCCTATGATTTGAAGCTGGGCTTGGGCTCGGTTTCTGGGACAGAACAAAGGAATTGAACGAAGAGGGGCTCGCAATGAGAGAGTATACAGGGAAATGGTGTTATTTAAGGTTTCCAATAAGCTGAACCCAGTCCCATTCGTTTCCTGTAACAAAAAGAAGAATTGATAGAGTGATTGAAGATAGGTAACCGTACCCTCGAAGTAACCTCGTGGGAAGAACCGTACTTGGGTGTGTAATATTCTTCGACAAGCACGTGCAGTCCGATCCATGAGATTCCGGAAAAGGCAATTCCAGGTGTAGGTGTAGGTCGCCTCTTGAGGCTGAAGGCCTATCACGTCACACTACTGCCGACGGATCCACAACCTGAACTTAGTGGGAATTGGAAAATAGGTAGGTACTACTGTATGTACCGTCACAGCGCAGTCCGCGCATGCTACTGATGCCTCTATTATCCATTAGATGGCTTAAGTAGAAATTGTCGTAACTTGTGGCAGCAAGTGGAGACTGGTCATAGCACTAACCGAAATATCTTTCTATTGAGCAACAGTGAGCGGCATCCATGTGCCCTGTCTGCCCTGTCTGCCCTGTCATGGATTTGAGACCTACCTAAGTTTATGGACCTTGTGTGGATCGGACGTCCAGGATATCGAATCGCTGCGTTAAAGACCTAGGAATGATTTTGCTGTTCGGTGGATAGCTATCTACACAATCCTCATCCCGTCAGGTGTGACTTTCGGGCGCTTCACAGCACACCCAAGCATCTGAAGCTACCTCGGTCCACATCTCTATAATCGTCGTCAGGTAGTGGCAGCAGTTCTTCCCTCTTCCCTCTTCTTTTTCCCTCTTTTCCCCATTGAAGGAGCGCATTGTTCTGGCCACTTCTCGGGTCCCGTGTCCCCGTGTCTTGCGCAGTCGTCATCCGTCATGGCACCAGCCAAGAGATACCGGCCTTGTCGCCTTTGGCTTCCTGACCGCCAATCCATCGCCAATGCCGTGGCGACGCCTACCGTTCCTTCTCGGAGCGGCGAAGCCAAGCGGGCTCACGAAACCCCGGTACGTGAGACCATCAGCAAAGAGGTCCAACGTGAGGTGTCTCTTACTAATATATGCACACCGGTATTCGCGCCGATCTCACAAAGGCGTGAGCCTGTCACCTTGTTCCAAGTCTCGCATCATTTGCCATGGGCGAACACAGAAGCCCTACGCATTTGCGGCACTCATGGGCACCAACAATGTGAGTCGTTCCTTGTTGTTGGTCTGCCATCTGGAAGGCATAATTTGTTCGCTCATGCGTCCCCCGCACTAGGTTTTCTTGCAAGGCAGCATGGACAATGATGGGTTTTGTCTAGCGTTTAACTACCGATGGAGCCGTTGCTCGTCTCCAATCCAGTTCCAGATCGCATCACCCAGGATATGGCGTCGATCGAACACGAATATACCGGCGCCGATTTCACCTCCTCGCTCAAGTGCTAAACCCGTCATATCTCGAGGGCGGCTTGACGGGTATCTACATACTCAGCCATCTCCAGTCCATCACAAAGAGGCTTTCCTGGGTATCGAGGCCGTCTGGCAACGTGCCGCCTCAGCCAGCCCCCGAGTCCGCCACATCGTACTGTGCCCGATACAAGACCGAGGATTGGATTGCCGCGGCACAGTTGCATGCGGCCCAGGGCGCCCTAAATGCGACGTATTGGCGCAAATATCCGACAGGTCCAGGCAGGTGTTGACATGACCCTCCAGGTTGCCCTGCCCTGGCATGATGGGTGGTCTACAAAAAGAGGGTGTCACAACAGTGGTGTCAAGTATGATTTCCGCATGTCTACCTTCCGTGCTCAAGTCGACTCTAAGGGGAAGCTGGGCGTGCTGCTAGAGAAAAGAGTACTCCTCCAGTGACCATGACCTTCTGCGCCGATGTTGACCATATGACTGTAAGTGTCAATTACTTTTTCTAGCCACACCAACGACTTGCTAATAATAGTACAGCAAAATTCCAAGGTTGGTCTCGGCATAACCATTGAGGCTGGTGGTGAAGAACTGCAAGAACAGCAGGAGGCTATGGGTGCTCCGGCTTCGCCTAACATACCTTCTAAAATTAAGTCACTTGCAAGCCTCCTCTCTCACTAATGTAGCTTGCATCATATCAAGCGTGATGGGCTCCTTCAGCCTCAACTAGGCCCCGGAACGACGACAAGGCTTCTCGAGACAGATGATGGACATGTTTCTCTCCTTTTTTGTTTTAATACTCGACTTGCCGACATTTGCCGTCAGGCGGGCCACCCATGAAACTTTGACGACTATAGAGTCACATCTTGCAGCGGGTCAGTGTTCGATCTGGGTTGGGAGGCCAAGTGGACGGGCGATACTGTGTATAATAAGGATTTGGCATCTAGAAAAGGGGGAAACGGCTGCATGCATGATGGTCACAGACACAGCGGGTTTTGGTGGGCTTTTATTGCTCTGTGGCTTTTGATTTTTCTACAGACGTTGAGACGCGCCATAAGAATACCTGTAATTACCTACTCATTTGGGTAATGTATATAGCTACCTGCCTGTACAATAACATGAACGACGTCAAGTCGAAAGCATGTCCAACATTCCTCTGCGTCATATGGACGGGTCACATGCCAGCCACGGAGCACGTTTCGTGACCTGTTTTGTGACCATAATAGCGGGGCATTGGTAGCATCATAGTAACGGATGAAAGATGAGGGGCGGGGTGTATGTTACCCAAGGCGCCTGGACTCTAGATTTTGAAGAAACTATTGCCAATTGGTAATTAAATATGTTTATTATATTCAGTGTTACTGTAATACAGTCCTTTTATCTGCCCAGAATGAGGAGATTCAACTTCTTCCCTTCTTGTAGTAGGTAAGTACGTAGTAGGTACTTGGTAGGTGGGAATGCATTGGTGAATTTCTCACCCCCACCATGCCAGGATGTTTATTGACTGCAATTGAGATTATAGACATATTATTTGAACTCTGTTCTTATTTTTCTTATAAGATTTAAGGTGCGTTAAACTTAACGTCAAAGCTTTAATGAAACTTAAGAAAGATGTTGTCAGTTGTGTCGTTTACAGGAACCAGGTAGTAGGTAGGCTAAAGGTAAATTGATATTCGTGTCAAACCAGTGCCAAGAACTGACGTAAACCCTTGACTTAGATAAGAACCGATAAGATTCCCCGAACCTCCCCCAAGTCTCGCGACAGCTGTACCAAAACGTGGCATCAACTTGACATCGAAACATTGGACGAACGAAACCAGCGAAACGAAATAGCGAGCGACAATCCGATTATATATAAATATAAAAGGAACGGCCTTAGGGATTACTTAGTTCATAGCGAGCCTCCCAGCGCCCAACCCGCCTCGTCAATTCGACGGGCGCCCGTCTCGTCTCGCCCACATGTACAACTCCGTAACGCGCCTCCAGAATGTCTTCGGCTTCTTCACGACCGTGGCCTTCGTCGTGGGCGCCATCATAGCCGCGTCGGACTTCACGGTACCACGGACGCCGAGCGCAAGCATAAAGCCGATGAATGTGCAAGTGTACGGCTCTTCTCTCCTTTATCCCCCAGCCCTACGAGATCAATATCGGGGGATAAGCGTCAAGTTCTAGACTAACACGACCCATTGGCTGAAACAGCGTCAAGGGACGGCCGCACTACTACAGCTCCAAGAAGGAGGAGTACGCCATCATCAAGTTCTCGCTCGACGCGGACCTGTCGTCGCTGTTCACGTGGAACACGAAGCAGCTGTTCGTCTACGTGACGGCCGAATGGCCCACCACCGACGGCACGAACCAGACCAACAAGGCCGTCATCTGGGACACCATCATCACGAGCCCGAGCTCCGACCACCTGGCCAACATCGGGCCCGCGACGCTGAAGAAGCTGCGCAAGAGCGCGGCCGGGAAGAGCGTGGACCCGAACCGGTATGCACACACACATACACAACACACATGTCCCTACTCACCTTGACCTCTACAAAGAGCAACACACACACCCCATGTATATAAAGATAGGGAGAGGCGGGAGGCTAACTTAAGTCTACAGAGGCAAACTATCCCTCAAGAACCAGAGGCCGAAATACCAAATCACCCACCCGAGCGGCAAGGTCGCCAAGACGGACGACGTGACGCTGCACGTGCACTACAACGTGCAGCCGTGGGTCGGCGCGCTGACGTGGAACCAGGACGTCGACTTCGCGCTGTGGAAGAAGATGAGCCGGGGCATCAGCAAGGCCTTCGAGCTGCCCGCCGTGAAGAGGAAGGACGAGGCAAAGGGGAGGTAAGGTAGGTAGGTTCAGATATATGTAATAATAAATAAACAACCCGGGCAGTCAGATCTAAGCAGGAGAAGAGGGGGGAGAGGAAGAAAGCGGGTACTTATCTATTAGTGAAGAATGAAATAAATTCTCTGAGATTTTGGTTAATTGTTTCATGATTCCCATCTACTTGCCAAAAAGGAGGTTCCGTATCTCCATATTGAGAATAACAGCATCGAAGACAAACAAACACATTCATACGCCCTGCTTCTCTTAATACTATAATTAGACCGACGCATATAGATGGCTTTCAACTACGGAAGCATCGCACATCATGGAAACATTCAAGAAACAGTCTCACTTGTCGGTATTGCAAACTAACCATGAGGGTGGCTGCTCATAATTAGCTATTCAACAACACAAGCATGTAGCATCGAAAGACTAAGGCAGAGAAGCGGAGCGCAGCATTTGCTGTCTCTACTACGATACTATTAACATTCACCGAAACGCATGGTAGACGAGGAGAGAAAAAGTAGTGACTTGAGAAGAAATTTGACGCTCCTCTCTGGTTCTGCTAACTGCCAATCCTACCTAGGTAGGTATATAACTGAGCCAACTAAGAGTCGAACTGAAATTTCTCGTTTGATTTAAGGTACACCACAAGATGCCCTTCGTTTCCTGTCGCCAGAAAAGGGGTATACAGCAAAAGCAAAAAAATTTAATGACAGCCTCCACGGTGCATGCGCCAATCCGCTCGCGTACTCCATCCCATGCAAGATCCACATTACGCTCATACATTCATTGCCCACGGCCGTCCAAACATGAAATTGCTAGTCATAATACTCTTTTCGCTCTAGACTAGGTGAAAAAGAAGATTCGCATTCGTCGCTGTCTGTTAAGTAGTAGCAGAAAGGCAGTAGAGGGAGAGAGCTCAGTCATCTGAAAGGTCAATGACATCGTTCCGAGGTTCCTCACGCAACTTTGCAGATATCACCCTTTCCCCATCTGGCCGGGTTGCAAAATAGGAACTCTGTTCTCCTGTCTGCTTCCGGCCGTCCGTCTTGCTGCTCTGTCTTGGAGATCGGTCATGTTTGCTACTCGATGGTATTTCTACAACGAGCTGGCAGTTCTGCCGATTCTCTCTGTATCTTTGGGGACTCTGCCACAATCTAGCCCTTCCATTGTTGTCGGAATCGTCGACAACTAGGGGATCGAGCGGCGTGGCACCTCGAGAACCCTTAGGCGATGACGTCCCGGACAGCGGGCGAATAAAGCGGTTTTGAATATCCATGGCCTCTGATACTGGGGACACTGAATGATATTCAGCAGCTTGGCCCCTGACTGGGGAGCTGGAAACTGTACTGGGAATTTGATCATGGCTCTCATGACCAGATGTCGGGTTGGTTTTGCGAAGCGATGTAACCACATGCGGATCTAACCTCAACTTAGCCTGTATCTTTTCTCCTTTTGAGTGATCACCCGTTTCCCTTAGTTGTGTAGTTCTTGGCTCGTCACTCTGAATACTAGACGAAGTAATCTTCCGCATCTTTGCATGATTTGCACTCTCATTAGAGGTTAGGGGATTCATTACTCCAAGGATAACACTGCTGCCCTCGAGCTAGGCGGTCGGGAGCTTGATGGAGCTCGAGGGCTTTTCCTTGCGCCTGCTGGACTACCGAAAGTGTCCCGCGTCATGGGCTTTGATACTGGAGAGGCATCAGAACGATTTGTAGTAAGTGTAGTGGTATGACCTAGTGTCTCTTTCCCCTTTGTCTGCGATTGACTCATTCTAGCCTGCCGTTTTATCTCTTGAGCAGCATTTTCCCTCTCTTGCTGCTCCTTTTGGAGGCCAAAAATGAGATCTCTGATATTGTTTCGTAGCGCGGATGGGTCGAGACACCAAGGAACGTTGTTATCCGCTGGAGTAAGCTCTTTACAAAGGCGTCAGGGTCGAGAAGAAATTGTTGTATGTATCCCAATAGGAACAACCCACAATCGCAGTGATTTGTTTGTTCGGGAATGTCCTTAGCCGTAAGACCTATAGCCCCAAGAGCCGGTATTTCGATCCCCTTCTTGTCCTTAAGTTCCGCCGTCAGATACTGCTTCAAATAGTTGCAGGTAGGCGCATGCGACTGGCCGAGCGAATCTAGTGTAATGATTCGTGGCTGATTCGGATCACATTTTGGGGATCCAGTATTCGACCTCTTTTCAGTCTTTTTGCGGGTTTGTAGAGTAGACGCGGTGTGAATATGTTCTACCTCAGCCTCTGGCTTATCCACTTCAACTACTTGCAACGGGTAGTCGTTTTTAGAAGAGGTCACTTCAACCTCTCTTCTGTGTTGTTCTCAGTCTTCCGCCTAGTCTCATAGCTAAGCTGATCAGAACTGTCAATAGACATGCGTCTCAAGTTTTCGACAACGTCGTCTCGTAGAGCGACAGCTAGGCGATCACCGCTGATAGATCCCCTTGCCACTTCATTCTGCGAGGAAGCTTCAGATGTCTCCTGGGGCTTTTCAACTCCATTAGGAACAACGATTTCGCTATTCTTATTATCATCGACTTGTTCATGGTGGGTAGAGGAAGAAAGAAGCGCCGGTGCGTTGCAAATAATTGCAACATACCAGTGAGTGAACTCATTTATAGGGACAATGATATAATCCTTAGAGAAAAGATCCACCTTAGAAGTCCAGGTCTTGACACTATCATAGTTAATTCTCCGGCCAGTGGTGGGTTTTAATTTATCAAAAAGGAAGGTATTCTGAAAAAAGACCCGCCTTGCCAAGTCCTTGTTGGTGTCTTCCAAGTTTTTCTGCAGGTACCGAAGGTAGAAGATGATTATATTGTCATTCAGAAATTGGCCTTCATCGAGGCGTTGAATATCATCCTTGTCCACGGTTGCGCGGTTTTTTCCAGTGTCGGGATAGACAAGTGAATTTCGCCATTGCTTTTCCCAGCCCGGGTTGAGTGAAGTCCAACCTTCAGGCTCAGACTCGCTCAGTTCTGGTGAATCTGAAACCGCGAATGTCGAGCGAGTTGTCCGCATCTGTCGTTGCGCTGAAGCCAGTCGATCAACTGATGATCCACCAGGTCTAGACGTAGGAGAAGATTTCATCGCATCTCGAAGTTTAGGTCGGGTCTTGAGTTCATTTGCAACGCCAGAGTTCAGCTTAGCCCAGAGACATGGCCATTATGGTTGTGCTGAATAACTCTGATGTCATCGGCGTGAGAAGCCTCTATTTCCGCGTCCGTTTTCAATCCGTGAGATGTGGCTCGTCGCATCAATTCTTCGAGATCTCTCTCGAGTTTGGTTCTAACCGCGTATTAGCATCCGATTTATAAATGATTTCAAGCTCATTACCTCTTGCAATCTTTGATGTGAATTTCGAATGTGCGTCTGTAATTAGCAACCCATTGAAAAAATTTAGAGTGATCGGGTTTAGAGGCGAACTCGACCATCAATCTAGCTCCAGCACCATTTGCTAGGCTTACGCCCTTAGCAATGACAACGACTATGTGACACTCTTCTTCATCATTGGCACGTAAGATAGCCTTCACTTTATTGAGGTCGAGTGTCAAATATCGATAGGGCGTCAAAAGTTCTCTCTCCTGGTCAACTGCGTGCAAAGTATGGCCGATTTCGCGGATCGACAGAAATAGGGGATCTGGGTCATCCTCATGGCCTGCTTGATATTTGCATCTTCCGGAAGCGCCTCTCAACACGTGAAGACCAGATCCGATGATTGAGTCCGCACGTCTCTTGTTGTCGGCTTGCATTTGATGTTCTTGTTTCATTGCTGCAGATGATTTACTTGTCGCAGCGCTTGTAAACTGTGTTTCCGTAATATTGCCTCTTCTTGATAAACTGGGGGAAGGTTTGGGGCGTTTGGCAGGCCGACCTCCGGTCACTTCATCCGGGCCTGAAGTTAGCTCATCTGGGCCGAAATCAGGCTCCCTAAGTTTGATAACCTTCTTCGCTGTCTTCTCCACTTTGTCGATGACTCTTGAGAACATTTGTTGTGGCTCTAATTTGGAAGTGATGAATCGGTTGGCATACTCTGTTATAGGTCGCTGTTCTTGTCCCCCTGGTTTGGCTGGTACAAATTTGTCGGCGTTTTCTGGGGATGGACAAAATTGACTTCATCGCCACTGGTATCTTCATCATCCTTTGGGGATTATCAGGCCTCGATCTAAGGTTTTCTTTAACTTCTTGTTTCGGCGATTTTAGTTCGCCTCGGTTTGTGCGGGATCGTTTGCGTTTCGGCTTGGTATGACGGTCCAGATTGCGGTTACTCGGCAAGACTAGGCTGGGAATTGCTTATGTTTGATGCTATTGAACGCTGAGAGTCGGGAATGGATACACTTCCTATAGACCCCCCCGAGGTGATACCGTCGATCACAGCAAATGTAGCACGAGAGTGTGCAGAGTTCGATCTTCCTTCGTCCAGTTTTTGACGTTTCGGCGGAGGAGGGCTAGAGGGGCGAGAATGAGCCGAAGGCACCAATCCATAAGGAGATCGTGAGGACGTGCTATTGTTGGAGAGGGTGTTCAAGGGCCTCGGCGCACCCACATTTCCAGGTTTATTCTAGGGAAAGTTAGTTGGTTGTACGAAAAGGAGAGGCAGATGGAGAAAGAGAAGGCATAATCTAACCATATCGCCAGATCTCCCAGTCCGAAAACTGATCCCAGTCCCAGACTATTCGTAGCTCTCGCTACAAAGTCCGAGAAGGAGTTTAGCGAGGAAGAGAAGCCTGGGATGCCAGTTCCCTTGCTGGTCTCAGTAGGCAGGTGTGGTTGTACGGATGACATGGGCAAGGCAAGCCAGTCGACATGCTGACAACCAATACGCTGCGTACTATCTCCCTGGTAGTTGCACACGACAACAGCAACGACAGCGATATTCTGCCACCGGCATTCGGCTAGGCTACCAACTCAAAGAACGCATGGACACAAAGGCCTAGGGGTTCGTTGAGGTCGCAGGATCTGTGAAGATGCAAAGATGGGTGTCGGTGCAGACGTACGCTGTCGCAGAACTGGCGCAGAGCAAAGGATGGGTTTTGTCTGTGGGTGGAGATTCGTGCTGGTCTTGTGTTTCTTATCCAGGCAAATAGGGCCGGGAGGGGAGGCGAGGTTGTGCAGTGAATATTGGTGTTATGTAGGCATGCAGTATAGAATGTCGTGCGTGCGTTTGCGGTCAACGAGGTCAAAGAGTGTGCAGTTAACGCAAGCCCATGATGTAAAATGACCAGGAAGAAGTTGAACGCTAGCGAATCCTAGGCGCTGGGGGTGTATCAATTCACGCGGTAAAGGCGCTATAGTCGCTCCCTAGACCCTGCTATAATGAGATCCTAACATGTACCTGGGTACTACCAACCATTCACTGCGACAGTCTTGTACCTACATGCATGGCAGCTGCCCCTCCTTACCTAGGTACCTGGTAGGAGTTCCAAGTGTATTAGGTGCTACCGTAAGAATCAATATAAATAACAGACCCAGGCAGTGCCTTCTTGATAACATTAAGTACCTACATATGTAGAGGGAGCAACGATTTACGACCAGGCTAGCCATTACTATAGTTTATGGAAGTTTTAATAAGTATGTTATAACAAGACAACAGGGCTAAAGCTAGGGGTCAAGTAGCTGAAGAAGTTTGCTTGACTTTCTCATAGTTTACCGGTAGATCAATGTATAAATCAACCTCCGAGTTCTACTTTTCAGCCCAGTCGAATTGAATATACCTAGAATAGACACAGATGAAATCTTAAATAAACAATAACAAGGTCTAGGTTAATTCTTACTGTAGCAGGGTATGCGGAGTTAATTCACATGTCATGACACGCTTTCAGATTTCCTTATAATATATTGTATATATTTCAGGTGATTCTTATCAAACAAACAGCGTAATATGCGCCTATAATTACGTTCATTTATTACCTGCTTTTATCATGATGAATACCTAGTACTTAGTTCCAGTCGATAATCCAAGACAACATATCATGTTAATTCTACCCGAAGCATATAAAGTTGACAGTTCAAAATATCATTAGGCTCGCTCATCATTAATATCTAATCATGTAAGCTACACACATAACTAACATCTAAACCCTGTAGAAATTCATATCGCTATCTAATCCCGTCATGAAGCGAAGAAGGCTCCAGACAACTGTGTCAAAGTTACAAGAAACTCCTTTTCCTACACCGAGGGAAATAACATAGCCATTATTGCCCTGATTATCCAATAGGCACATTTCATTCCTCATCCTCCTCCGGCGGTGTATCGGGCTCGTCGGGCGTCAACTGGTAGACACTCAAGCGGTTGCCCGCACCACATAGTTGTGTCGCGTCGCCGCCGCATGCCATGCTACATTGGTTGCTAGGAGCCGCCACCGAGCCCATGCCGAAGTCATCGCCACAGTAGCACTCGGCGCCGTACTCAGTACCGAAGTATGTGAATCCCTCACAGGTCGTGGCACAGATCTCTAGCGTCATGGTGCTATTTACATAGCTTTTGCCAGCCAGAGCGCGGACGCCCGTGCCCTCTGTCTGGCAGCCGTACCAGGAGAAGTTGCCGATGACGAGAGGCTGTGAGGGGCCAGCGGTCGTGTTGGAGTAGTAGTAGAGGTTCAGCCGGTTGCCGGCACCACAGTATTCGGATGGATCTCCCGCACAGGGGGTGTTACAGTCAGTCAGATTAGTCGAATTAGCAGAGCCGGCAAGAATATCACCACAATGGCACTCGTCGCCGAATTCTGTCCCGAAATAGTGGTAGTCCTCGCAGAATTTGGCGCACGACTCAAGTGTAACTTTCCCAGCTGTGGATTTTGCGTCAAGGGCCCGTACGCCATCGCCCTCGGTCCAGCATCCTTGGAAGGCGTAGGGAGGCACGGTAGGCTTGTGTGTAGGTGTTACGGTTGGTGTGGGCATCATCGAGGTCGAGGTGGGCGGGTTGATGAGTCTGTACATTTCCAGTCTGTCACTGCCACCGCAGTATTCCGTCTCGTCACCGGCGCAAATCATGCTACAGTCCGCGTCATCGGTCACATTGCTCCTGGCGTCAATGAACTGGCCACAGTAGCATTCACGGCCAAACTCCGTTGCAAAATAAGTAAATCCATCACAATTCGACGCGCACAGCTCTAGGGTCATCTCATCGCTCGGGAAAACACCTCCTGTGAGCGCACGGCTAGGAAGCTCTTCGTAACAGCCGACACGAAGATAGGGGGTCACAGTCGGCTTAATCGCAAGGGTACCAGTAGGTGTCGGTATGGGCCAGTAGTGACATATAGCTCAAGTCGATCACCAGCACCACAATATTCCGTCTCATCTCCAGAGCAGACGATGTTGCACTCATTAAGCGTAACGTTTGTGCTAGATGCGTGGACCTTATTACCACAGTAGCCTATAGAAGGTTAGTTAGACAACACCACATATTCGCCCCCAAGACCCTCTAAGAGACAACTCACATTCACGTCCGTACTCTGTACCCCAATAATAAAATCCTGTGCAGTTGTTCATGCAGCTCTCGAGTGTCATCCCGTCGTAAACGTAACTGGCGCCGCCTAGAGCGCGGACACCCGCGGCCGTCGGCTCCGTGTTACAGCCAACAAGCGTGAAATTTCCTAGAGTTGGCCTATGGAAAGGTGTCTCTGCTGCCACGGTGCTCGTGACTGTTCCCGAAGAGGTCACAGTTGGAGTCATAGTAACTGACGTAGAGGTTTCCACTGGCGGGTCGGGATCATCCGCGCGCGAGCACATTGAAGCCGGCGGAGCTTGGAACGCGATGCAAGTTGCTCCAAGGCTACTTGCCGCCTTGAAGGCATCCCGTGAAGCCGACACACCAGTCCCGGCGACAACGTCGATTTTGGTAGCATAGTCAAGGTCACCAAGGCCTTCATATGTAGCCGTATAGAATGTATACAGGCCGACACAAGTGCCCTTCTTCATTTCGACAGTCTCGTCATTCATAGTAGGGACCGGGCGGTTCGGGTCACCAACAGACTTCTTGTATGAGAGGTGGAGGTTAACAGAAGCAGAGTTATTAAGGTCGTTGCGGACCTATTTCAGGATGTCAGCAAACTACCTTCTGATCAAGCCAAATTATCAAACTCACTGCTGCCACAACGTCTAATTTGCCCTCGAGAAGACAGCTCTGGGGCTTTTGCATCAGAATAGCATCCTGTATGGGATACGAGTCGCCGTTGTTGTCATAAGCTTTGGATGTTCCACTGGCCATATTCACGGCCAAAGTGAAAGAGGAGATGCCCGAGGAGGCCGGGATTTCAACATCAACTGGGAACCACTAAGATACGTGTTAGAAAGGGTGCTACGAAAATAATTCGGCAATATAGGGTAAAACCCACCACGAAGGTGTCGTCAAAGCCCTGGGTGGCCCCAGGACGTCGAGTGCATGCGTGCAGCCCAAGGTGCCACAATCGTCACCGCCACTTCGGTTCTTGTATGTCAATGATACACTCTCAGCAGAGTTGTCTCCAAAATCAGTAGTGCGAACTCTGATGAACCCAGATAATTGCAAAGTGGAACCGCCAGAGTTCAGCGTGAGCTGCATATCGACTGGCTTAACGGCGTAGGGTTGAATAGGCTCAGTAAGAACAACCTCATCAGGGACGACCTCGATCATCTTGCGCAATACCGTGGCGCAAATATTGCGGAAGGTCTCGGGATTTGTCATAGTAGATATTGTCTCATTCCCATCCGAGTTGAAAACTTTGAAGTCGGAGTTTCTAGTAGCTTGGATCGAAGGACCAACAACCATAGGGTTTGTCGTATTGCCCGAGACATATTCGGTGACAACCTTGTTGTCGAATACATCCACTGTAGAGTCCATCGGGCCTTCACCATCCCCGGTACTACCTACTGGAACAATTTGAGGGAATTCAGTTGCGTGAACGCCGCCAATACTATGGCCACATGCAACAACCTGAATCATTTCAGTCTGGTCGAAGCCCATGCGTGCGAACTGCTGCCCAAATGTGAAGGCCGAGTTCTGGGGCAGAGGGACACCGATAGGGCCACCTTCTTTGGCATCAATCCTACCACCGGCGACAGGAACGACTGGACCACCACACGATCTCACGGCGTAGTACACGCCCATAGCAAGAAGATCAGCTACACTTGATCTACTTGTGTAGTAGTCTGCCATAAACTTGAGTGTGGTATTGAAGGCCGGACCGATGTTGTCCGAGCTGGTTATTTCGTATTGTAATGATCCGTCCAGGCCGCCCTGTCGCGGACCGCCGGCAATAGTTGTAGTGGCCATATCGTGAAATGCAGCCCTCAGCCACTCTGCGGCATTGTGACGGCCTGGCCCCGAAGCTTGACTTGAGCAGGGTATGACGGTTCCGCCGAATTGTCGGGAGCGGTAGCCTTGTACTTGATACATGATTTCTTCCAACTCGTCGTTCTGGGAGGGCCATGTTGGATCTGCGCCTGTCAGCGTGCTCAGCGAGAGCATCGCCGACAAGAAATGAGCATTCCAGCGCATGGCGAGGACCTATCCTGGTACCAGACCCAAGCAGTATTATAAATTAATAGGATTAACGAGAGACCACCATATATTCCAACGCCTTGGTATGACGGAATTAGGAAAATCGACACAGACGGAGGATCATCATGAATGACCTCAGCACAAGGCACGGGAAGAGGGACTTTTAATACTACAAATTCCTGGCCATTTTGCTGTACGTAGGTGCCATAACTTTTCGTTGAATATTGTCAGCCTGGGCACCGGCGATCCCTGCTTGTGTACCGATGTAACGCAGATGGAATACGAGGACTGAGCATAGTGGCTAATAGCTACGGCAGGATTGGATGAACCTGCTCGCCGAGCGTCCAGCCGCAAAGGTGGAAACAACCGACTAATGCAGCCACGCTGGAGACCGAGACAATACATATTGTGCGTACAGTATGATAGTATGCAGTGTCAAGGAGTGGAGGTGAGAAATTAGACAAGGTGACCACCACTAGGGAATATGATGCTACCTAAGGATCCACACGTGGAATTTTCAGGGTCCACGGGTCCTACCGAACTAAATTATACTAAGGTTAGTAGTGTAAGACCTCCCGATCCGGATTCCGACCCTACCTAGTTGCTGCTAGTGTACTATGTAAGTTGTTAAACGTGGACAGCGATCTTGAGCCTCTTTGAAGTTTTTGTCCAACTTGTGTATATCAAAAGCTCCTTCAACTCATTGTACCTTAGTAAATGTATATAGGTACGTCACTGTCGAATATTTTTAAGGGTCCGCTCAATTTGACGTGCAGATGCATGGCGTCGCTATGAATGAAGGGTTCATTCATGCCTATTTGAGAAAGCATAGGCACCCCAGAATCAGCCATCTCTGTAGCATTGTGGGGTTTGGTACCTTAGCGTACCTGAGGTGACGGATGGAGAGTCAGGCAGTGAGCAAATGCCTCTAAACAATAGATCCCCTTCAGCTTGACAATACTTGGCTCCCGCGCTGGGCAGGTGTAAGGGAACAATAGTTTGTTTCCATGCCTAGTCCAGCCTCGTGGCGTGTAGAATGCGCCTGTGACCATTCCATGAATGTTTCGGGTTTTCCGCGGGTGACAGTAACGGCTAAGCCATCCCACAACCATTCAGTATCCTAAGATTAGCAACTTTTCGGTATACTTGTAGTCATAACGTGAATCTTCACAAGCCAGCGTGAATATACGAACAGAACATGTACGCATGTGTCCTATGCCCGAAAATCAACGAGTATCTAGTATCCTTGAAGTGGTTTGAATAAGGATCCAGTTGGTCTATTGTGCTGCCGAGAACAGGGCATCTTGATCAAAAATGGTTCCAGGCTAGGATCGAGAGCCGTAACGGGAAGTGACATTTTGAAAAACCCCTGGCTCTCGAATATATACCCCTGTCAGCGCTTGTTGGGCTAGATCGCGCTAGATCTTTGCGCTGGCCATCAGCTCAAACGGTTTTGACGTTATCCACGTCACAGTTGATGCTGTGCCCTCAGCCGATACAATTAGTATCAGTCCACCGAAAGAACCAAGGAAAGCGAAGTAGCATTTTATTGTCATCGAAATAGTTTCGGAGGTGATATTGCTTGCTTACTGTGACATAGTTGTTAGAATGGCACTGCAAACTCGGCCAAGGTTACATTCATCACTTAGAACGGGTTTATCCAGGCACGGTTGTTGATAGCCAATAATGCTTAATTCATTCTACTCGTCGCATCCACGGAAACTATTCGCGGTTCTAGACACAAGCCATCATCATGGGATCATACTCTAAAATCAAAATAAGCCTCAAGGCATAGTTTGTTATGTGCGTAGCGTCTCCTAAGACATGTCCTACTGCTAGAGTAGAAAATCTAAGTATCTAAACATAAGTGTAGACACCCTAAGACAAGTGGTAATTATGTTACCTGAATTAGATACAAGACAGACTTGTCGAGGGCCGCTAATAAATAGAATATAATATTCGGTAAGGCGGCGCTAAACCTAGTCTTGAAAGTTGAGTATGCCATGCGTGGTATCATTTATTATATCGGAATAGTCGTCTTCTCTCCGACTACAGCTTTGTTTAGACTATGACAGGTATTCTTACACCCCCGTACACACAGTAAATCAAGACCAGAGTACATTCATCTTAGGTTGCATAGATCCTCCCGAGGTGTACTATAGCTGGTGGCCAGAGGAGCTGGAGAAGATCAAAAACGTGGCTTTGCATCCCACATACGATGCGCTACTGGGAACTATTGGCGGAGCTCGCCCTTAGTGCATCTGGGTACCAGCTGTGCGTACCGATAGGACGCAGCGAACTACTCGCTTAAGCATGCCCGTCTGCGGACTCCAGCTACACCGTTCTCAATGTTGCAATGGATGTGAAAGCTTCCCAACAAGGTAGGTAAATGTATCCAGCGTCTACCGGATCGCCCGGCGTGCTCGCTCCTCATAGCCTTGTGCTGGCCGCTGTCAGCAATCGATTTAGGAATTGCAACTTCAATCCACAAGAATGCGATCTCCACTGGCCCAGACTGTCAGTCTTCGACGGTTGCTGGCAAGGACTCGCGATATTGCAACCTAACCCGGATAGTTGACGGCACGGTTCTTGGTGGACCAGAAGGAAACATCAGTTCAGATTACCCGACGGCTACGTAAGCATGCCCAGTCGGGCAGCCAAGCCAGAAGGAAGAAGTAATCGTGCAGACGTGTTAGAAGATTTGGTGTGCTTAACTCGTGGATCTTACTCTGAATGTTTTTGTGTTGCACAACAAATCTAATATGACAACATACCTAGGTATATCTATCTACCTAGTGCAGCACAACATGACAAACTCAGAAACCAAGGGTGAAAGAAGTACCTCTGCTCATCCACAAGATGTTCTTCTTAAATTTAAAAAGCAACTTAATAATATACTCTAATAACGACAATTATTGTACGATGAGTGTAAATAAATGAGTATTTCAAAGCCATCAGGCAAGCATGTGTAATAAATATGTGCTAACATGAGTTAGAGGTTGGTACAGCGGCTGATGAGATATGCTTTGTGCGTAGGTTTTGCTAGATGTGAGCTAGCTAACAAGTTTGCACATTAAATAGCAAAAATACATCTGAGGCTTAAAGGGTAGGAATGTATCATGACGGATTAAAAAAAAAAAGCAAAAAAAAACTCCGAATCGGGGAATCGAACCCCGAGCTTGACGGTACTGTTTCTACATCTTGTAATTCAACAAGAAGTGGAGTGAGAGCGTCAAATGTTGGCCATTACACCAATTCGGATTGTTACAAGGGTGGCTTAACTACCTACAATTAGATAGCCCTAGATTTCCAAATGTGGAGCAAAGGCATGAATCCTTAGGTATAGACTACTTTGGTACCTACCCCACCCTTTTGTTCTCCTGATTCCTCCAGTCTGCTCGTCTACCTCGCCACTCACCTACCCTATCTACGCATACTCCCCAAATCATTATATCTGAACATCCTGAGGAACTAGCCTGCGCCAACACGAGTCTCAAGCATCGATTAATCTCATAGTACCATCCCGAGTTGTTTGAACGCCCCGTGTCATAGATGTCCATCGAGAACCTCAAGTCCTTTGGTATGTAGCCTCGGTCAGCCTAGGCCGATGACCCTCTCACGGCCCCGCTAATGCGTCACCGCGAGCTTAGATCCGTTCCATGATGCTGAAGCAGATGAGAACACGAGCCAAGTGAAGAGCCAGCAAGAGGATTACGTCCACATTCGGATCCAACGTTAGTATACCCTGCCGCGGTTGCTTCGGCTTTTGCGCGCGCGGCGTAGCTAACCGATGCAGAGCGCAATGGCCGCAAAACCTTAACCACCGTTCAGGGGTTGCCCACCAAGTTTGACCGAAAGAAGATTCTCACCGTTATCAAGAAAAAATTCGCTTGTAATGGCACTGTCGTGATCGACAGTAACATGGGCGAGGTCATTCAACTCCAAGGTGACCAGCGCAAAGTCATGCGTATGTGGCTTCCTACCAGACACTCACAGTGACCAGGCCCCGTTATACTAATCGAACGTAGAGGAATTCCTCGTCGACCGTAACGGATTGGAGCTTGACCCCAAGAAGATCAAGGTTCACGGCTTCTAGTTGAAATCCTGCATACATATGCTGATGTTCGAGATTCACTCGCCCGTCAGATTCTTCTAATGGCAGTTGTCATAGACGGTTTATGGTCACAATAGCATTGCTAGGAACAAGGCCTTTACTTTGCGCGTTAGATGGTGCAAAACATGGTAATTAGTGTCGGTAGGAAACTAATAAGTGATCATGGGTTCGAATATCACTGCGCTTAGCTCAATGATATATCCGTGTCATCATGAAATAGCCATATCATCATTATTCATGAGAGAGCATGCCAGATTCTAATCAATGTATGATGTCCTATTCTTGGTACCGACCCACGATTCAGTGCCTAGAATACACAGTACCAGTGTAGGTAGTCGAGTTTGTCTAATGCAATCGCCGCTTTTGCTCAGGCTCGACTCACCTCAAGACCAATCACGTGATAGCACAGGCATATCCTATACCTCAATAGCTATGTAATTTTACTGCCTCATTTCAGTTGCCTTTCCTACGAGCCGCGAGACCTTGGCAGCGCCATACTTCTCAAAAGGACGTGAGCTGCGCCCTTGTAGACCATCATATCTATCTTGCCATGGACGTGCTTTGGCCGAATACAACGGCGTATTCAAGGCAGCTCATGCTCAGGGCTGAAGTAAACTGTTAGCTTATATAGAATACACGTCTGCTTAAGGCTGTATCAAACCTTGCACGCATGGGATGAATGACGTAAGAGGTACCTAAGGTTCTGTCAACATTACCTGTACTGTAGGCGGCTCTAATTGGCCGCGGGGTAGACTTTGTAGTGTACCAAAGCGCCAGCCGGCAGGGTGCCCGGCAGCTGCCAGCAGACGAAGTCGATTAGCCCTCCACTCCCACACAAATTTAATTTGGGGACCTCAACTGTCAATTTTCGACTTGAGAAATTATCACCAACCGAACCGTCAACCACCAAGTCGAGGTACGCACGCCGCCACACCACATAACCAGGGCTTCGCGTGCTCAATTGTGCTCTCAGTACTGTGCTAACCTTCCACACACAGCCCAGCGACTTCAAGATGGCCTCGAGACCGACTGTCACCATCATCGGCAAAGATGGTACTCCTTCGGGAGCTACCCATCCTATCCCCGCCGTTTTTGCCTCGCCCATCCGACCCGACATCGTCCAGCAGGTCCATACTGGCATGGCCAAGAACAAGCGCCAGCCTTACGCCGTGAGCGAGAAGGCCGGTCACCAGACCTCTGCCGAGTCCTGGGGAACTGGTTAGTCGCACGCTTTACTTTTCCTCGATCGAAGTTGGTAATACGAGACGGACGTTTGCAATTGCCTAGGATGCGATCGAATGGCATGGGATCAACCAGCGACGTGGAATATCTGCTGACAATGACGCCTAGGTCGCGCTGTCGCCCGTATTCCCCGTGTCTCTGGTGGCGGTACTCACCGTGCCGGTCAGGCTGCCTTCGGTAACATGTGCCGTTCCGGCCGCATGTTCGCCCCTACCAAGATCTGGCGCAAGTGGCACATCAAGATCAACCAGGGCCAGAAGTGAGTAGCGGCACTAGGGTGCTTCCTCGATGAAATGGGTTGGAAACTAACAATGAGAAGGCGATTCGCTACCGCCTCTGCTCTTGCTGCCTCCGCTGTCGCCCCTCTTCTCCTCTCCCGCGGTCACCAGATCTCCACCGTCCCCGAGGTTCCCCTAGTCATCGACTCCGCTGTCTTCGAGGGAGGTGCTGCCGCCAAGACTGCCAACGCTTTCGCCATTCTGTCCGCTGCGGGCGCCTCTGCCGATGTTATCAAGGCCAAGAAGTCCAAGAAGCTGCGAGCTGGTAAGGGTAAGATGCGAGGCCGCCGTCACCGCCAGCGTCGTGGACCCCTAGTCATATACGACCCCGAGGTCGATGGTACCGAGCTCGTCAAGGGTACCCGCAACCTGCCCGGTGTTGAGACCTGCTCTGTCTACGCACTCAACCTACTCCAACTGGCCCCTGGTGGTCACCTCGGCCGATTTATCGTCTGGACCTCAGCTGCCTTCAAGGCCCTTGACACCATCTACGGCACCACCACCACACCCTCGGAGCTCAAGAAGGACTTCCTCCTACCTTCAAACATCGTCTCCCAGGCCGACTTGAGCCGTCTGATCAACAGCTCCGAAATCCAGAGCGTACTCCGTGCCCCCAAGGGTGGCTCGTTGACTAAGCGCGCTGGTGTTCAGAAGAACCCTCTGCGCAACAAGCAGGTCATGCTACGTTTCAACCCCTACCACGCAACCTTCGTCAAGAAGGAGCTCGGTCAGCAGAAGAAGGAGGCCGGCAAACCCCTCAAGACCCCTGAGGACTTCCTCAAGGTCTTGAAGGAGGATTAAGTTAGATCAGCTTGGTGAGCAGCTTTTCTAAAGGAAAATGGGTCAACGGATAGCATCGAATTGCGATTGTAATGGGCGTAATGGGGTCACGGGGTCTCATGAATCAATGGAATTGTCATTATGAACATTTCTCTGCCCAATCCCGTCTTCTCACCTTTATGCTTGAGTCCATGAGATGAAATGCTGGCGAGGGCCCAGTTCGTGACGTGATGATCCCTTCGTTAAATCGGATGCCCTCATGTAATCCTAGAAGATGTCGATCGTAGTTCATAACGAGTTATAATTAGAACCGACCAAACTCTAAAGTGCCGTTAGAATATCACTAGGAAGTAAGCCCAAGCTACCTAGGCACTCATAAACCCTATAAAGTACAGCCAAGTTGAGTCAAAATGGTTCATTCCACCAATCTATCAGGATTGCGGCTTAATATGTGGTTGGGTGAAACCCATTCAATCCCTCGCAGTGGATCGGCAGATGGAGGCGCGGATGTAGTTTTCGAACACAACAGGGATACATACATGCGTGTTGGAAGTCTGTTCGTGTGTGACATCGATGGGAGGGGTGTGGCGCGTTATGTCTGTCAAAGTTTAATCCTTATCAACCCCGCTCGCTTGGGTTTGTCAACTTTCTTAAATCAACTTCAATGCCATAGCTGGAGGTATCTTCAGCCATGCCTTAAAAATTACTCACTAGGCCACACTCAGAACGGTGATTAATTATTTCTAGTATTCCAGTCTCTTACATTGCGGTGATATTCCTTTTCCTCGTACAGAAGGGGTCCGGTTATATGGTATGGTATGAGCGTAGGCCAAGTGTCTATCTTATGTCGTTGATCTAAAAATCTAACAGCCCATCAAGCTCATGTTCGTCAAGCCCTCGACTTCATCGGCCTCGAGCATTCCTGCCTCCTCTAGGAGAGCCTCGATCTCAGCGACCTTTTTAATGCGCCAGAACTTCTGCACACCCTGTCCAAACCGAGTTGAACAGGCGCTATTCATCTCGTCTGTCTCAGCAGCAAAGCACAGACGGTAGTAAGCCCAACCTCGGCTCGCCGCAATTTCCGGTGTGGCACTGAACATCATGCCGGGACTAACGAGGACAAGGAATGGCTTGTGCGTTAGGAACATCATGAGCGCATACGTGAGTGCCGGTCCATTGATCACGTTGCCTTGAGACCCTATGGCCCCAAACAATGGGTGGGCTTCAAAGTGGACTTTGAGCCATAAAAACATGCCACCCCGCGGCCAGTCGAACTCATACAGCCTGGTCTTTGTGATGACGCCCCAGTCCCAGTCGGAATCGCGCACAGGGGTTGACTGCTTCAATTGGTAAGCGTTCTCTTCGAGAAGGGTGCACATTGTCTGCATGCGCCTCTCGTATTCGCCGCGCAAGCCAGCAAGCCAGCGCACCCAACCTTCCGTCTTCCAACCGGTGAAGGTAGCCCTGTCTTTGGGCGGTCTTGAGAGAAAGGCCGCAGTAGCCTCTGGTTGGGGGCCCATGATATTTTCCGCAATCATGGCTTGGACAAAGCCTGAGGGCTGCTGGGTGCCGGATTCGCTCACACGAACGATACGATCACAGATCTCGGGCGTGGATGTAACCCACCCGAGGCGGCAGCCCGGCGCAACTGTCTTAGAGAATGTATCTAGCCGGACGACTCGGCCATCGACGTCAATGTTGAGGAATGAGGGCACCAGCGAGTCTATGAAAGGGTAACCTGACTTCTTCGGTAGGGTATTGGCGACTTTGAACTCCGGAATGGGCTTGTTTCGTGCCTTTGCTTCCTCGATCTCGGCAGATGGGAATTGGAGGTACCAATAAGGGTCGTCTTCAACGATAATCACATCGTACTTGCTACATATCTCGTAAAGCTCCCTCCTCCTCTCAAGCGAGAGCACCCCACTAGTCGGATTATGCCCCATTCTAGTATAAATCACGTGAGCAAAATGTGTGTTAACACAGGCAAATGCCTTTGGGGGTCTAAGATGCTGATGAAAAGGCCAGCATCAATGGGCACTTACGAGACGGTATACAGCAGATGGGGCCGTTTACCCTTCGCGTCATCCCAGTTTGCCAAAACATACTCCAATCCGCCAGGTCCATAGGGTGACATGCCGTCCTCGTCCATCTCGACAGGACAGACCTGGACACCCCTAGGCATGGACTGGCTCAGAATATTGGGATACATGAATACATCAACCAATAAGCCAGGTCGTTCACGGATGTCATTCTTCCCTTCTACCCAGATGTTGGTGAAAACTTCGAGCACCTTGGCGAATCCATCCGTCGATCCAACTGTCAGGCCAGTCTCAGGTCCTCCGCTATAAGGCACATTAGGGTGTAAGACTTCGCGCGTGAATTGGCGTATGTAAGAAGCAAGAGGCGGGTATCCCGAAGCCTGGCCATACTGGAGGGCTGTGGTAAGATCGATCTTCTTCGTCAAGTCGGTGGTGGCGGATTCGTGGGGAACGACGACATGGGAAGCAGCCTTGGGACCGTCGCCCGATACCTTCGTCGAAGCCGTGGCGGAAGAGAAGTCATCACCGCCCGGCCGGTTGGGCGTTGGAGTCCATCTGTTCGGCTGTGCAGACTGGGCCTCAAGCGTATCGAAGGGAAAGAATTGCGCATTAGGAAGACCTGTGGTGAAACAAACATGTATCAGAACAGATGAACAAACGAAAAGGGGGGGAAGCTTCTACGAACCGCCAGCGAAGTTGCCAATGCCCGGGATGGCAAAGAACCTGTAGAACAGCTTCAGCGAGCTCGGCTTCCGTGCCTTGGTGAGGTCGGAGTAATGGTGGCTCATGTCCTTTGGCGCCGGCTTCGCCATGTCGGCAACGCAGCGGGTTGACTGGTCCATCTTAGTCCCAGTTGGTCTCAACAAGCTATCACGAGGCGGAAGACGGTATTCGAAACCGATACAATTAGGATTAGATGATATATGGAGTAATGCTATGTAGGCAAGTAAGTATGGAAAGATTGGATGGATTCGGTTGATTAACGGAGACATAGTGAGCCGATTACAAATCGTTTCTTCCCAATGATTATCATCCATTGTCGTGGCGCTCGGTTTAAACACCGAGTCCCGTCTCCCCTTCGGCTACCAAGGACTAGGATCCGTTCTAGAGTCTGGAGTACATGGCTCTCTTATCTTCAACCCTGCCCCTGGGGCTGCCAAGTAGTACGAGAGGACTTTGAGGGGGTGATAAGCCTGCGTCTACACGTGTCGGATGTAACGGTATTGACCCGATTAGGCAGGCCTGGTACCGTTACCATTGCGTCGGTCCATCAGAATTCTTCAACGTTTTGCGTGTACTTCAATTAGCGTGTTGTAAATGGCTTAGCGTGCTCGCCCCGATCTCCAGGCTGCATTGGATCTGACCTAAACCTCGGGACTTAGATATTAGATTCTATATATAATTATCGACAATATCTATTATTTGAATATGTGTTATCAGAGATACATCAATAGAATGGATGCATATTTAGCGGGGATGTTCTGCGCCGGCTCCACATTAATGAAATCACTGGTGCTCCGATCACGGTATTGCGCGGCAGTTGGCTTGAGACAGCACATAACGATGAGAAAAGTCATGAGAAAATAACTACAAAAGATTCATTGTTACCTGGATTCTATGATGTATAGAGTACAATAAACCACCCAATCGAGAGAAAAAACCACTTTAGAGAGAGCTACGACCCAGCGAATATCTGTATCTTATCATCTACTTCTTAGCCACCGTTGGCATAAAGCGACTGACCCCAACTAACTTACTGACTTCACTGCCCCGCCAAAAACACATTTTCAACAATTACACGATAGCGTTTGCGCTCAATCCTCACTTACGCACACCTCCCAGCCCCACCGCCATCTTACGACCTACATAATACTGAGCCGTACCCAAAATATTACGGTATAGACTGTAGAGCATTTGGGACCATCGACCTCATACTCCCTTTGTTTCCCCTCTCCCTCCCCAAAGTTCGCCATCATGGAGAAGATCACAGACAAGATAGCCGCCTTGCCGGCCGACGCCAATTATTTCTCCCTTGAATTTTTCCCACCCAAAACTGGGATGGGGTTCTCGAATTTGCGAGACCGTCTCGATCGTATGGCACGCGCTCTGCGGCCCCTGTTCGTGAACGTAACTTGGGGTGCCGGTGGCTCCACCGCGACCAAATCTCTTGAGCTGGCAGAGATATGTCAGAGAGAACTCAACCTCACTACATGTTTGCATCTCACATGTACAAACATGAGTCGCAGGATGATAGACAGTGCATTAGAAGATGCCAAAGCTCTCGGCATAAGAAACATATTAGCTCTAAGGGGCGACCCTCCGAGAGCCTCCGAATACCAAAGTCTCAATGAGGACCCGGAGAACGCCATCGATGAGGGGTTCGTTTGGGCCATCGATTTAGTGAAGTACATCAAAAATAAGTACGATGATTATTTCTGTATTGGCGTGGCTGCATACCCGGAAGGGCATGCGGATGAGAGTCACCCGCTGGGTCAGAGCTTAGAACATGATCTCCCCTATCTGGTCGACAAGACCCTTGCGGGAGCGGACTTTCTTATGACCCAACTCTTCTTTGATACAGATGCCTATGATAAATTCGAGCAAACGTTAAGAGAGCACCCAAGCGGTGCCTTCAAAACGATACCTATCATCCCTGGCCTCATGCCGATACAGAGTTATCAGATGATCAAGCGAACAACCAAGTTAAGCCATGCCAAGATCCCCGATGATATACTAACTCGGCTGGATGCTGTGAAAAAGGACGACGAGAAAGTGAAGAGCGTTGGTGTTGATATTTTATGCGAAATTATCGAACAGGTCAAAGAAATTAAGAGCAGGACGCCAAGTCCCAAAGGCTTCCACTTTTATACACTAAATTTGGAAAAGGCCGTTTCCTTCATCCTCGAACGCACACACCTCATATCTAATACGACGGAGGAGGAGGCCGTTGTGGATGATGGCCCACTACCAAATATCCCCAGCCTTGTTATCAACGGCGCGTCACCTCTCGAAGATCATTTCCCAGGCTCCAGTCACTCTAGAAGGCAATCTACCGTCGGTTCGGAGCCGCGTAATCGAGTCATCGTATCTGAACGTACACTATCTAACCCCGAATATGAGGCGTCGCAGGCAGACGCAGGGATAAAAGCTGGGGCGATTAATAGCCGCGCCAACACCCTTGCGATATCAGAAGGGGAGGGCGTTCTTGGCCGCGAGGCCACCTGGGATGACTACCCTAACGGCCGTTGGGGTGACGCACGATCTCCCGCCTATGGCGAGATTGATGGGTACGGGCCTACTCTCCACGTAACACAAGCCCAAGCCATATCCCTCTGGGGTCACCCGAAAAGCCGTGAAGATGTTAATACCCTGTTTGTTCGCCACTTGAAAGGAGAACTCACCGCAATTCCTTGGAGCGAAGAAGAAGTCCATGAAGAGACGGGCACCATCACGGACCAGCTGATACAACTTAATCAACGAGGAATGTGGACAGTAGCCTCGCAACCTGCCGTCAATGCAACCCGTTCGGAGGATCCGACTTTCGGCTGGGGCCCTCGGCATGGCTTCATATTCCAGAAGGCATTCATTGAGTTCTTTATCTCAGCCGCCGCATGGAAATCCTTACACGAGAAATTAACGAGCCCCGAAATTCGTGACATAGTGACATATTATGCGGCGAACGCGGCCGGCGACTTTGTGTCATCGGATTCTTCAGGTGGTGCCTCAGCCCCTGAAACTACGGAGGCAACTGACGAGAGCAACGAAGGCTTCACCGCGGGCGAAAGCAGCACCAACGCCGTGACCTGGGGCGTATTCCCCGGAAAGGAGATCGTGACGCCCACCATCATCGAAGAGGTTAGTTTCCGCGCATGGTCCGAGGAGGCATTCGGCATCTTCAGCGAGTGGGCACAGGTGTATGGCAAGGGACACGAGAGCGAGAAGTTACTCGAGGCGACGCGGGCCGACTGCTGGCTAGTGAATATCATACATCACGATTATATGGCGAAAGATGCTCTGTGGGATTTATTGTTGAAATAAGTCAATGCAGTTAAGAGGTAGACCCCGCGTAGAGATAGTTAATAGCGAGGGATTCATGAACAAGAATTGAAATGAGCTATCGCGTTAGCATATCGACGTCAGCGCGTCTATCGCGTATGATCGGGACTAGAAAGGAAGTGATTTAAGTTTACGAAGACGAAAAGTTAAAGAAAATAGATGACCCTCCGTACCAATCCGTTAGCTTGACATCGCCTGATTCATAGCAGACGTGAGTGATCTCTAGGATAGCGAAAAGAGTCAGCGAGTCAGCTTACATGATGTTAATTTGAGTACCTCTACTTAGGCTCCGTCTATTAATCCCCGAACGAACTCAGTTTCTCATTTGGGAAGATGGGATCCCGTATTCGTGTGTGGGGTATGCTGTCTTCTATCAAGATATCGGATTTCCGAGTGGTTTGCGGTAGGTGGCTAGAGTCTATATCCATTCAAGCTTGCACAATGGGCAATGTACCGCCTAATTAAACAATATCAATTGCAGGCACATAATTACGTGGTCTAAATATCAGTATGTAGACCTCATTCTACCTATAAGCGAAAAGAGGAAGAAGGGAAAATTTGACCTACCCTGCATTTCTCGCTCCTGCGTCGAGGGACTAGAATTGGGAAACTACAACGCATGAATATTTAAACATTTCACTTGAAGCAAGAAGACATGTGTTTTATGTGATACTTTTGCAGACTATCAGGAGTCAGAACGCAACGCAGGATAAGCGACCTAGGCACGGCCAGGCATTAAGCGCAACGCAATCGTAGTAGAAGTACAATGGGGATTTGTCTGGCAAAGCCTATGACGCCTCTCTCCCTCGCGAATCTTAAAAGGAGCAATTTTCCCTCTCAGATTTCCGATGTCTCTCGTCTCATTTTTACACCTCCTTTCCTTTCCTCCCACTCCTTTTTCTTCCCTCTCTTCTTCGCCATCCCGTTTCCTTTTCCTGTAACTTTGTCCTCTTTGCTCGGGTTTTTGATCCATACTGTCGAGGTATTGATCGATTCCTAGCCTCGATTTCTTCGTAGGCAATTCAAGTCCAACATCAAACTGAAAGTGAGGAAGCAAGACTTGTGATGCAAGAGAATAGTATTTTGCGATGAAAAGGCCGGTGAAATCGAATCTTGGTAAAGCGTCGTACGGTTGCAATCAACTAGAGTCTCATATCTCGTGTGCATCGCAATGAGATGCAAAACCTGAGCGTAGCTTCTTTCGCCTAGGCAGAACAGGATTGAAGGAAGAGTGAATAAGAGAGGAATATCAAGGCCAACGAAACGACAGAAACGAGACCGGGGACCGGGCAAGGTAAAAAGGTGCAGCAGGAAGAAACCGAAATCCATCGCGAAAATTGCAAAGACAAAACAAACTCAGATGATCCGCCCCGTCATTAAACCCGTCGAGATTCCTTTTTCTTCTTCTTCTGATCTCTTTCATAACTGAAACGCCACCGGATGTGCGCAAAACGTACTAACGAGACCGAAAAAAGAAAGTTCCGCGAAATTTTACAAGTTGATAGAAAGGGAAGCGGGATAAACCAAGGGCTGGCAACCCCATATTGTCCGTTCACCCAGGGCGGGGACGGACAGCTCTCACAGAGAGAGAGCAGCGACGCGAGAATTAGAACTCGCCGTCCTCGAACTCTCCCTCATCGAAGCCACCGGAGTTGACCGAGGAGAGGAACGAGTCGGCGTTGATTCCCCCAAATTCCTGCTTGACGGGCTTAGAGACAGGCTTGGGACCCCAAGAGGCGTACTCTGGGTTGTTAGCAGCATTGTTGAGGAGTGGAACAGAGTACCCTGCCATGCTCGGACCGCGCGCGTCGCCGCCGAAGAGAGAGGTGTGAGGCGTAGGCGTAGCAGTCATGGCGGGTCCCAGCAGCACCCGGGTACCAGTGGCAGCCTTGGCGGGGGTCGTAACAGGGGTGGTCGTGCTTCCGTTCGCCTTCTTGGCCGAAGCCGTCGCGGCTCTCTTCTTCGCAGGGCCCCGGCTGGGGGTCTCGGCGGTGTACTCGGAGTCGTTATCACCGCCCTCGTCGACGACTCGACGGGAGGAAGGGTGGTGGCGGCCACCTTGCGCTTGCGACCTCGTGTGCCGGTGCCGGGGGTTCTAGCGCTGGCTCCGGAGCCGGGAGTGCCCGCAGGTCTACCTCGTCCGCGGCCCGCCGATGGGGTGCCGGTCGCCATAACCGTGGCAGGATTCTCGCCCTTCTTAACGGCCTCCTGCTGGGCTTTGCCGATGTGCTTGATACCTGCCATCTGCCATTTCAGACCCTCAGGCGTGGACTCGCCGAACAGCTTGTGGATTTCTATGATAGGTTAGCTTTTGTTTCTAGCTTGTTTAAGTTGGAAGCCGAGAGGGTTCGAGGCACTGATAGGTAATATGTGATGTGAAAAGCAAAGCGATGATGAACAATTTTGTGTTTGGATGCCTGGGAAAACCAGAGTGTGCACGTGTGTATCCAGGAAGCGTGGGAAGGCGCCAAGATTCACCTCCTTTCTCAGTTGGCAGCTCGCTGGGATCTTTCCCTTTTGCGCGATAGTGAAGCTGTAGCTTGGCTAACTGTATAATGGGACGGAAACGATGCTGTAAGGCGACGGCTGTAGCACCGTCGCCGAAATTTGCAGCGAGTTCTATGGTCCATCAGATGACTACCTCAGCTGTGGTGAAAGACTAAGAAAAACCAAATGCGTGACAGATGAATCGAATAGAAATAGGGCAATGAAAAGACGACAGGGGCAACTAGATGAGAGTGATGTGTGTCGAGATAAGTGTCGGCAGTATTACCTCCTTTTTCAGTGGGCAAATCCCCGGGGTCTCTTCCATCCTGCACATAAGCGGCTTGCATCTTGGCTAGCTGCTTGATGGGTCGAAAGCGATGGTTGATGGCATCTGCTCCTATTCCAGTGCCGACATGCTTTGCTATCGCTGCCAAAGGAAAGATGATCGAGTCAGAAGGAAAGTTGTGATGAGATGTTGACATTGGATTGAACGAAGCGTAATCTGGAGGCCTAGTGTGATCTAAATTGAGAAGAAAAAAAAGTAACCACTTACCGTTATAATCGAGCTTGACATTAGTAGTGGCGATGACCGCGGCGAGCAGGCGGGTGCTGGCCTCATAGGTCTTGAAGGTGGTTTTAGCCTTTGGCTGAGACATGTCGATGAGCGGGTTGTTGGTGACTAAGAAGGTCGGGTGTGTTTGGTTGTTCTGCGGTGTCAGTTCTTGGTAGTCGTGCGGACTTGATATCGTTGTCTGGATTATCGTGAGGCACCTAGGTACTGGTGAGTGGCTGGAGATAGGTAATGTATATGGGTGCCAAGAAGTTGTCAAATGAGATGAGATGGTAAGTGCTACTAAACATCGATGGAGAAAATGATAGAGGTCTACCAGATGAAGAGCCTTGTGGGAGTGTGGACAAGGCTAAGTTTTCTCAGATATGGGAGCTTGAGGAAGGAGGTAGGTGTTTGTATTGGGTAGGATGTAGACACAGATGACTTGAACCTGGGCGAGCTTGGGAAGGCGTGGAAGGATAGAGGATACTTACAACTAATGTGTACTGGTGTGGAGGTCAAGATGTTGTTGTTGTGGAAGAAGAGTGGTTGCCTTGGCAGGTGATGGGAAATGAAGGAGGTAATATAGGCAACTCAGGTCAGAAGTAGGAAGGTGCACTGGGTAGTTCCTAATACAGGGTGGTATTTAGGTCAGTGATGCGTGAAGGATGAAAAATCTGTAGCGTGCAACCTCTCAAGGAATTAGTTGATGTGGTTGTGTAGTTATGTTTATGTTGCTGCAGTCGCGGTACCTGGGTACTTTCCACTGATTTTCAGGATTGAGGTTGGGGAGGTACTCGCGGTTGCCAGCATCAAAAGAAGGACGCTGTGAGTTGGATGACTCGAAAAAGTTACTTGTAACGCGATAGGCATAGAAATTAAGGAAGGAGGTTATTGTTACCAGTTGTTGACATGGTAGTGGGGGATGTACGTGTGTGTATGTGAATTCAATAGCAACAAGAGTGAGGATTGAAAATCTTAAGGTACTTACAACTTCGTAGTTCTTGTGTGAGGGTCGGGACAGGTCTTAGCTGGACCAGTGATTGTATTGTGTTGTAGTTGGGGTTTGTTGACAAGTAGCTCTTCTACGCTGGGCGAAGTTGATACTGAAGTGAGCGAGCTCGAATCGTTGGCTTGAGAGGTGGAAATGGTTGTAGCAGTAGGTAAGGGGGAAGGAAGTATATGGCTAAAATTGCTTGTTTCCCTATTATATAGCGCTACTCAACCGGTTGTAATAAATGCCTGATGGAGGGGGACCTAGACGTGCTCAAAGTCAGTCTCCCGATTATTTCTATGAGCGGAGCATTAACGGAGATTATTATTGCCATAGCTATTTGACTTTATCATAAAATAACATGTATGATTACTTAGGTAATTAAGATATCTTTAAGCCGCGTTTGTCTCAGGGCAACCTAGGCTATGCAACGATCCATGACAATTCAAGTCATATAGTTGGCGGTCCAGGGTAAGGGGAAAGCCTGATATAAAACTGATAGAAGAGAGACATTGGGAGTACATAGACGACTTACCTCATTCGGCGCTCCCAGTTAAGTAACGTCTTGTGGATCTAAGTAATTCCTCTAGAATCGCCAGTTGAAATCCAAACCACTGATTGCCTCAAGGTGATGTTCAAGTAACCAGTCTTTGATTTGCAGATCATGGGATTCAATCGAAAGCGATGGACAACAAGTCGTGAATGTGATTGTGGGTTTGAAGCTTCTTTATTGACGACAAGCAGGTCGAGAGTATTGTGATCGTTCTTGGGCATTCGTACTGCCTGAGGCACTCGTTCAACCAAGCCAGTGTTACAAACGACTCGAGAAGTGGAACTAAGCACTTGATGGGATTTCGAAGGTATATGGTAAAATTTGTAGAGAAGAGTTTAGGTTCTGCCGAAGAACGTTGAATGAGGCACTAGAGCCTCAGAAACCACATGAATGGCTGTTCCAAGCTGTTAGTGGTGAATCACGTGCTCAATGCAATATTGCAGTTTTATAGGCCAATACATCAGTTATCCGCAGAGGAAAGGATGCAAATGGAAACTATGCAATCTATGATATAAGAAATCCAGGTCTTTTTGGCCTGAAAAATCGCAGGAAGGTCGGTAACTCGTGTAGAAAGAAATCGAGTATTGTACCTATTATCACTAATTCACGATGTAGGCACGGCAGTTGGAGGATGTGCAGCAAGCCTATCAGTTGATCCCTGGCCACCTTATCAATCAGGGTCCAACTTTAAGCACGAACCATTTCCTAAAATAGTAAACGCGACCTGAACTGCCGAGTAGCTAAGAATCCTCCAGACAGCATCCTTTCTTTTCGTCACAGAGACGCCTGATAGACAAGTATAAAGTATAATGTTTCTGGGATTAGGTAGGTAACGCATAGGCAGGCATGGTTTAGGTTGAGACGTAGTATCGCATTTTGACTGTCAATTACCCAATCCAAACTCCAGAGGCAAACCCCTTCCCACCGTGCTTGCTATGCATACGAAAGCATCAGATGATAATTACTCTATTCAATAATAACTTTTCTCTCCCGCGGATGGGGTGCGCCTGCCGACCGGCGTTTGCCATCCATTAGACGAGGATGCCGTTGCGGTGAGTTCCCAATCCTGCTGCGTCTTTACCGCCGGCACCCGATTTCCATATATAAAATACTGCACACCAATCAAGGCGTCGCAGATAGCCTGGAAGACACCACAGAGCTTGAAGGCCAAAGGTATCTCCGTCGTAGCCGTGAAGAACCAAAACATCTTCATAGAATCACCCACTATCCAACTGGCCAGCACCGAAAAGCGGAAACCTTTGCATGACCCGGACTGCGCGTTGGCGTAGAGTTGTGGGAGAGGAAGGGTGGCTTCGACTGAAAGACCGATATAGCCGGTCAACGCCGAGTAGGTAGGGTATATCGAATCGAACGGGGCGAGAAGGAGCTCGAGAACGGTTAGGGCGACGGTTAAACCCAGCAAGAATTGCCAATATCTGAGAGGCAAGGTCAGCCGCCGAAAGTATCGGACGTAACGCGGAACTGCACTCACGGCTTTGGCGAGCGCCACCTCCAGAAGTTGTAGGGTCGCTGGACATCCTGGGATCCGGCAAAAGGTATCGCAGCCTCGCCGCCCCTGGACGATGGAGTTGGGCGATTGTCCAGGGCGATCTTCAGGAGGATGAGCTGCATAAACACGTTGCAAAACGACTGGATGAGTAGAGCAACATCGTATTTGGCGCCGGGATAGTAAAATATCCTAAGAAACCCCGTCAATCCCGACTTACTGCTACAAAACATGGGGTTTCCCTTACCTGAATATGGACGCGACCAACATAATCAGGGGTATGTCGAGGGAGAAGCCGGCGCTTGATTTGGCGCGGTGCATCGAGATGGCCTGGTCGGCATACGATAAGACCGGAGATGCGATTAGAAACAACGGCGCCGCGATGCTGGCGAGGCTTGTGAAGAAGCCCATCATTGCCATCTTCGGGCGCGTAAACCGCCAAAACTCAGGTATTTATTCGAATGCGCCTCGGATTCCACGCGCCTACCTACAAAACCAACGCGAAATAAGCAGTTATTAATATGATTAAACCGTCCGCATCTGGGGCGTATATAAAGAGCGAGCGGAGACGTGAATGTGCGCAAGTACGAAATCCAAAATCTACTCAAAACAGCAGAATAACCTCAGCAACATGAATTATCACGATAGAAAGGAGACACATGTTCCGTGAATAGAATACCTAACTACCAAGGGAGATTCATCTCAGATCAGCCCCACTTACTATTTCGATATCTCTTATCGTTATCTTATTGATATACTATATGATTTATAGCTAGGTATTTACTTACCTTCTCTACCACCTGATAAATGGCATTCCTATTTCGCCATCATGAACATCACAAATGCTAATCGCCTGCATTTCAATCATGCCAGTAAGTCGAGGACACACATAGCGATGGAAATTGTTGGTAGCATGGTAGGAGACATACAATGATCCGAACTACCGATAGCATGGAGGCGTCCTGCGGCTTCATGCATCTTCAACCGGGACTTGACAACGATGATGATGTCCCCAGATAGTTTCTGGGCGATCGCATGGATCGGCGCAGCCACTCTCAGCCATCATGTATCAGTATTCAGCCAAAACGAAGCCATGATAGAGGCTTACGACATTATCGGTGTGATTGATGCTGAAGCAGTACATGCTCGCCGATGATTTAAAAGAAGCAATGTTGTTATGCCGAGGTCTTTTCTCAAACATTGATGGACTCGGCCGAGTTGTACAAACAGCACGGAAGGTGAGGTTTATGCTCTCCAGCGCAGAGTCTCGTCTGAACGGGGTTGACGTACCGTATTTCCGGTCGGACGCCCGTGCCTCAAGATGGGGGACCAGGGCCAGCCACACAAGCCCTTGGAGAATACTATGACCGAAAGATCCGGTGCGGCGTTTCAACATGCACTGAATAAGGCGACGTAACAAATCTGTTACCGGAATTGTGTCTCGTCTTCTAGATTAGGTACCAGTACTTGACACACAGTGGTCGGGGACTTTGGTCTGCTTATGCACGTAACAATATCGCAAACCGTAGTGTCGGTATCTCTCTACCGATTGCGACACAAGTCTCATGTGGCAGTTCGTAAGTGAGTAGTCACACAAGCACTATTCCCGCAATCCCGCGGACAGCATGTCAATAAAGAACGGAGCCAAAACCGAAATGCGCGCGGAATTGACCGAAGACAGCGCGCAAGCCCACGTCAGCTCCCTCAGACCCTGCCACCAGAGGAACTCAGCACATCGAAGAGCGGGCGAGTGGCGCGATCACGCGGCTGACTGGCGGCGGGCGGCGAGGGAAATGCTCATTCTCATCGTCTACGGCGCTATTCCGGCTTTCTTTTCTCTCTCTCTTGTTTTTTCTTTCTTTCCCTTTCCTATTCTCGTCTGCTGTCACGGGCGCGAGTGCAGTTGTAGTTAGACTAAGCCGAGGTAGGCGCTCGGAGTGCGAAGAGTAAGATTTCGCATCATGTGCTTCTGAGAAAGGACATAGCCTCTCTCATGATATTGTCAAATGTCAATGGCGTTGTCGGGGCCAAGAAAGAGCTGAAGTGTCTGGCTTCGCTTAACGTTGCTTCGGTATAGGAACTATGTGGAGGGAAGGTGAGCGAGCAAGGGCCAGACGGACGAATGACAGGGCTGCCATGTTTTGTGGCTGGTAGGGAGGCATGTGGCGGCCACGTTGCACCACGGGCATCGCAACCAGGTCTACATCCTGCAGCCTCGCAACGCGAGATCTATTTCCCTACCCAGCTAGTATTCCATGCTGTACGGCAGCCTTAGATGCATGTGGGCCTCCTTCGGCGACGGGGACGGCGTGGTGGTTGGGTGGTCCTGGAGTTGGTGTGGGGGTTAGTATGCATGGGGATGGGATAGGATGGGATAGGACGGGATGGGATGGGATGACGATGATGTCCTTTGTGAGTGACATCGTCCTTTGTGATGATGACTGTCCGTCTGCCTTTGGAACTAGACTACGGGGCTGCTGACCAGGACCGAGACAAGTCCAAAGATACGCCTACGCACGCTAAAGATGATCCTGATTTACACTAAACATGGGATTAGATACCCAGCTGCATCCAGGTATGGTCGAGGGAGATCCATCTGCAACGCCTGCATGAGGGGTAGTCGTGCTAGTAGACCGGTAGTATCGTAGTATATTGGTCTGAGGAATGCATGGCATCCATCCCGTCTAAGATAAGCGCTGGAGGAACGGTCAAACAACCGTCGCCGGTCGGTCTGCTGATTCGCTCTCAACCCACCGAGAAGGACCAGCCATCCAGCCAGCTGGGAAGATCTAGCGAGACCAGGTAGACGGACGGCGCTACTAACCGTAAAAAGGCCGCCAGTAAATCCTAACTACAGTAATAGTCGAAGGGGCTAGGAAAATATCATCACGAGGATCACCCACCAGGTATTTTCCTGCCCGTAGACAAGTACATGTTTTCATGACAATGCCACTGCTACAGTAAAATGATACTTACTCTACTACCGGCTGGATACCTCGACCTGTGTTGCCAGTTTACTATTCGAAGACCCGGTGCATCTCCCGATCCAGCAATAAAACCCGACGAGAGACTTACTTGTAATGGGCAACGCCCTGCTGCTGTTGTGTCACGTACAGTACACACGCATGCACTCACACGTCAATCGTCACCTGGTGGTTGCCCCCAGCCTTGCCCTGGTGCGGCATGGGCTCATCTCATGCCATCGTCCGTGTGTATGCCGCTGATCCGGAGAGGCGTCGTTGGTGTACGCTACGGAGAGCAGATCTCTTTGCTTCGGCGGGGGAGCTGAAAGATAGCATCCTCTCAGAAAGGCAAAGGGAAAAAAACATGCTCTTCTGCGTGCGTACGCCAGGGTACACGCATGTGTGTCCGTGTGTAGTAGTGTATACCTAGGCATGTGCGTGTGTGGGGATCGTCAGATATGTGTTAGTTTTCCGTCTAACATGCTTGCGGTGATGGGGTAGGGGGGCGCCGAGCATACGGCCGGCCGGCAGTTCAGTCGCTCGCTGGTATTGCCTGCATGTCTTTGGAGTTCGTCTGCCCTAGGAGGAGCTCTAGACTCCTTCGCCCCAACGCCAGCCGGTTTACCAAAGAGGCGCCCTAGACATGAGCCATTTCCGCAATTCCGTCATTTGGGCTCTCTTCCGTGTTGGGCACGGAGATAGGGTTAGGCACAAAGCGATAGGCAACGAAGAGTTGGACGGACGGACCCTTGGTTTCAAACATTGTGAGTCTGGCAATTCCACAGTTGGCCGCTGGGGTATTGGAGAAGATGGACTAAAGCTATGATATGTACATGATACTGGAGATCGTTAACCGATCGGGGCCTTCCCTCTCTCCAGGCTAAAATGACGAACAAAACGCAAACGCTGCCTGTAACACCCCAGTAAATGCAAGATAATTCAAATTTGTCCGAGCTAACACCGCTTTGCCTGCTCTTCTTGGACATGACAACAGATCTCCACACAGCGCCGTAAATGCTTTGAATGATTCCCATATATACAAGTAATCGAGTAAATGTTCTAGGCCGTATGCTATGCATCCTTAGTTCGACTGGAGTCCAGAGTCGCCATGCTAATGCGTGATCTCAAGGGGCTCTGGTGTAGGACTATGTCCGACAATAGTATCGTGAGATTTCTATCTCTATTGTTGCGCGCTTCGCATAGCGTTGGAGTGATAAAAGAGAAGACGACTATTTGTGATTGAGATGGTAAATTCCCGTCTTCGTGAGTTGGTAGGCTCCAAGCATTGTGGAATGTGCCTCTATAATACCCAACTCGTAGTTCGGCCAGTTTTCGTGCCTGGTTATCCTGAGAGTTGTCTCTATTGATTAGATTGAAGAGCCAGGAGATAAATCTGGCAGATTTTCCCCGTATCCTCTGTAGAGTTCATAAATCGCCTCGCTAGGTTATTAGAATTGACAACCAAACGTTCAGCCACTTCGGCGCAATGGAGAGCGCAATATTTCTTCCAAGCAGCACATTGGTTTCTTCAGGAAGGCCTAGTTCTTCAATGTGTACGCTGAGGATCACGAACGTACGGGTCTTGCCATTTCCTATAAAGAATATTTTCGCGTATCCCGGGAAGCTCGCGAGACTGCCATGGCGCACCAGTTGGCTTCACGTCCGGTATTGGCATCATAGGATATGGAAAGCTAGTAGGCGGTGGTGGTGGAAATTGCTCGTATGTAAACCTCGCTCTTTTCGAGGGTAGGCTAGGCGATTCAGGGGAAGGGCGACTATGTTTAACATGCGGTGACATTGAACTGTGCGAAACACTCCTCGGCCGATCCAGTTCACCGACTCGCGCGGGTGCACCGAGCTGTCTAGACTCATCCTGTCCGGTAGGCGAAGTTGCTGGCGAGGTATTGTGCCCTCCACGAGGCCTGGGTTTATTAGCAACACAAATGATAACAGGAGGTCGGTAGTTACTTACGCATTCTTAAACTTGCATATCCTCCCGAACTTTTCGCATTGCACGCAACGCGGATAGTCCGGGTCGCACTTGATCTTCTTCTCGCGACAAGTCAGGCAAGCAATGGCAAGTCGCTTTCTCGGTTTCCCAGCCTTTGTGACCCCCAGTGCGCATTAACCGGCTCCCCGTCTATGACTGTCTTGCAGTGCGTGCCATCGTCGTAGAAGTAGCATAACCCTCGCCCGGAACTTCGGCTCGTCGGACAAAACGAGGCAGAAACTGTGACCCAGTCCATATCTTCGGTCCAAGCCCATCCTTGACGGCAATCCCTTCCGCGCTAACACTACCAGGCGACGTTGGCGAGCCGCTTAATCGTCCTGACTGGCCCTGAAATCGACCTTTGGGGCCTGATTCACTTCGTACCCAAAGCTCTGCCCGAGAGAAGGCAACGGCACACGATGATCACCCGTCGGCCTAAAATTTGGTGTCGACGGTCGAGCACTGTACACATACTCTGATCGCCTCGGGTCTGAAAAATTCGGGTGAGCCCTGCCATGAACACCAGCATCCTTCCGGGGAACCTGGTGCGCCTGGTCGTACTGGTGGATTGGAGGAGATAGCGGTCCTGGAAAGCTCTGTGCTACGGAGGGTAGAACCGGCCTTTCGGCCGCCAATCTCGGTTCGTAAACGGGCCGTGGCTGGTTTAGAGTCGGCGAGATATTCGGAAATAAGAAGAGCTACTAGAATAGGGTCTCTCTGGGTTGTTGGATGAGGAAGGCGGCCTTTCCGATGGAGACTGGGTCCCATAATGTGGGCTAGGCCGATCCGATAGAGGAGAATGTGAAGGACGGACGTGCTGATGTACTGCAAAGAGGCTGCTGAGAGACGGTAATTGTTGGCGTGGTGGTTCACTTGGTAGCTCTCTTTGACTCCGTCCTATACTCAAACTCTTCCGGGCGACATGTCGGATGTCCTGCGAGATTCATAGCTGGACATAGGAGGAGATATGGGCGCAGTGCGCCCGAATACTTTGTCTCCCGAAACGCTAGACAAAGAAAAGGCGGACACCGGGCTGGGCAACGCGGGAGGCGTTACTGAGCAGCTGGACGATCGTTGAAGATCTAGGTTAGGATGTATCCCCATTGATATCGAGTTAACGGCCACAACAGCTCTATGGCATAACAAACGTCGAGCTGGAGAGTATATAGGTACGAAGCCCTGATAGCTTTAGGGTACAATGCTTTTATACAAGTACACAAGTTTGGCCGGGTGAAGGTCCTGAAGAGGCACAGCCCGTAAGTCTCACCACAGAATGGTCACCACTGTCGTCGAAGGCGTCAAGCAATCCAATATCCGGTTAGCTGAGTCAGAGTTCTTCGCCGCCCATATGTATGTGTGCAACCGTGATCCTTTGATGGCCCTGTCGTCTGATTTAATTTTCCGAAGTCCGATAAATCTGATACAACTGGGTGGCCTTGAAGGCGTAGAGTCGACGACGCTGAGACAGATGAGTACTGTTTATTTTATCGAGCGTTGAAATCGAGAGATGTTATTCCTCCTATAGGCGTTCCGTCGGGTATCGAGTTGGTCGACGTATTTAGCACTTCGACGATATATGACAAGAGAGGAAGATGGAGAGTAAGAAACGAGGTTCATGCAGGTATACTTTAACGAAGAATGGGGGGGGGGGGCTACAGTAGCGTTCGTTACCTGATGAAGATATCGTTACACACTAGAGTACATAGTACAAAGTAGCATGTTAGACGCAGTTGGTAACAACCAGTGGCTTGACTTCCTAACCGTTACCCTAGTCTAGCTAGTTCCTGTGCGATCAAACTGGGCACATCGCAAGCGGCAACAACGGCATGGGTGTCGTTCTCAGCTGCGGGAGACAGGCTTCCAAGTACCAGAATATGGAGCCTAGTGGATGATGGCAAGAGATGGACCGACTAGCCTACCGTATCGCATGGAGAGTGGATACGCCTTGGTGTACAAAAGGGACTGGGCCTGGTATACATAATGGGAGTATGGTAGGCAACATTCATTAGCTGAGGTCAGCCCAGGCCAAGTCAGGCACACCGTGTAATAGACTCATTGAATATTAAGCGAGGGCCCCTCCGACGCTTCCACGCAAGCCCGGCATATCTCTCTCATTACTATCACGGAGAAGAGCTCTGGGTCTCAGCATCGCGGGTTGGTTCACTAGGATTATGACAAGTGACAGCAGCTTCATTGTCAGGGGCGCTCTCCGGCCGAATGCGAGAGTGGAACTACATGGGCACAACAGCGAAGACTCCCATTGCTAATTAATTTTACGGGCAATAGCTTCTATCATAAGTTCCTCTATGCTACCGCAACCAGGATAGTTCGTTTCCTATTCTTGGCTGTGGAGATCATTGGACAGATTCATGCGGGCAATAACGTGCAAGGAATACTAGCTCTTCATCCCCTCTAATAACCAGGACCTACTTGTACACTACTGCAAGATGTTAGGGCTGGTATCAGTAGTTAGAGATAGATCGTACGACGTGAAACCTAGTCCAGGGCGGAATTCAGGTAAGGAAATACGCAATAATAAGTATTATATGCGCAAGCAGGGTGCCTTCGACTATGCTATGTGGCGTAGGATGACCTGGGGATGAGGGATAAGGGTTGAGGGATGAACCTGGTTTAGAACAAGCAACATGTTGGCCATTTAAGTGCTCTCCGCATATTCGAAGACAAACAAGAGTCGGCAATTAAAGACCGATAGCCAGTTTTTATAATTATTAATGCTTGATCCATAAAGCGGGATTAGCACTGCATGCGCCAGATTGGTGTGCATTCCCACCACAACTTTCCACTATGCAAAGTGGCTTCATCACGTCGTAGGAAACCATACAGCACCCTGCGGGCTGATGCAATACGATCACGCTCCGAGGTCTCAGGACGATTGATCAGTATTTCATCTATTCACATACAGAGTAATAAATAGGGGCTAGCCGTCTGGGTTCACCGGCCAATACAACCTGAGGAGCGGGCGGCTTCCAACTGCCGCTTAACGTTTCTCTCGGGTTCGCTTTTGGACAACACACGGCGGTTGGACCGGCACGTAGACATGCACAATAAGAGGCTTCCGACCTATGAGGAAGGCCATGTAAGGTAGGGTTTCACCCTGACTATATGACGGCTAATAAGGAGTGCCGTGCGCCGGCACGTCGTGCTTAGTGCAATACCAGTCCCCGGGTACACTGGCGTAGTCGGTTGAACGTCCCGGCCAAGACGCGGAGTCAGCAAAGCCATTCGAGCTGTTGGCAACTCGCCTGCACGTCTGCGGCACTCGTGAAGACCCCTGCTAGCGGCATCCTTGGTCCGAGGCCAAGTGTAAAAGAAGTATGCAACTGCATGGGACCTTTTGCGTTCGGGACAGGTACGTACACTCGATGCTCGCCGTACACAGTACCTGGTTCTCATGGCTAACAAGGCCCATTCCTCCTGTCGGATGTTATTCTCTAGTCTACATGACTTTGGACAGTGATCTGGCAGCACAGCGGATTGCCCAAAATGTTTAAACTCCATTACCATGGTCTCCCACACGAACTTAAACATGAATAATAATACGATCTCGCCATGAGGCTAATACTGGCGCAGGGCATGCGCAAACAGCCCTGAATCATTAGTTTTAGCCCACGTTAAGCGAGCGGGCGAATATCGGCTGCGTCGCTCCACGGCTTACTCCGTGGCTCAGTACACTATTAGTCTCATAAGCGGGACGTTAAGTAGTCCTGCTATTGCAAAATAAAATAAAAGACGGCGTGCCAGGGTTCTGAGCGGGCTTCCATGATGCTTTTCGTTTGGCAGGCTCGCTAATTCTCGCCTAATGGAATGGCTTGCCAAGAGAGAAACAATCGAGAAGCTAGGCATCCCCCAAGGCGCCTCATGGGCCTAAGCCCTTGCCAATGCTAAATGTTTGCTGCAGAAGTGCTGTTGAAGTGGGCGTCCAACGCCTCCTGGCTGGCTCTGTCGACTCCCATAGGCTCCAGCTCTTGTGGCTTGGAGGGCTGAGCTTGATCAGCAATTCCGCGTAGATCAGGCAGAGCATGTCGGCAGACTCGTCAAAAACACCCCAGTTCATGGGCCGATACGTACGTGCCCGTGAGAGTAGATTGACGAGAGCGTTTTGAAATACGCAGCAGATCTGAAAAGGCAGCACTTGACAAAACCACCTTTACGCACCTATACAGATATTTATCTCCGACAACTTGGGACGTGATTGGTCTAAAAACCACTGTAACCCGAGTACCCGAGTACCCTAACGGCCAAACTAATCGCTTTGCCTTTGAGAAGGAGGCTGATGGGGTCGAAATGCCGCTGGCAGCTAAGTTACCACGATTTGCGAGTCAGTTCCCCGAAGCCATCATCTACCGAGCGTTAGCTATTACCTACAGTAGTGATCTGGCCTAGTGCTCGATCCGTTATTCAGCTGCCTCCCAGAACCGTCGTAGCGTAAGGAGAAGCTAGCCAGGATATGCCGGAAGTACATGGCATACGGCGGTAGTATACGTACAGTGTTTTATTATAGGTGCCAACAACTCGGCATTCACCGACCGATTGGAATCCGCAGTTTCATACGGAGTACTTCCGTACTTTGCGGCGGAAACGAAACCCGTCAGAAGTGGCTTCTGATTACTGTACGGCACTCAAAGCCAGCACGAAGTCCGTTCAGCAACTCTAGGCGAACGCTATGTACCAACAACGAGGTTTGAATAAATGCCGCTGACGAGAGATCTCGACCCTGCTCGGATGACACTTCAAGTCTTCATTATTCAGTAGCCAGTGTAGTTTCTGGGAAGCTGTCTAGGAGATTTTAAGTATGAAGAAGGAACTAGCATTCAATTAGCATTCCCTGTAAACCAAGTCGGTAGATTTGAAGTTGCACCAAGATGTCTCTGTGATAAGCGATTGTTTGCTTGTATCACACACATCCTTCATGCTGTGTGAGACATAAGAGCAAGATACTTGGTGCTCCAGCGCACAACTTATCCCTTGTACAACCAGATCAAATACATAAAATACGTGTGTGTTTAAGTATGTTTGACAATTGTAACGCTAGGTCGGCTCGTCATCCTCTCTCCTACGCGATCTAAGTACGAAGGGGACCATTACCGGACTCCCTCGGCAGCTATACGAACATCGCGTTACACTCCCGCCTCCTTATAATGTAAGGAGTGAGTGCAGCGCAGTCGACGGCAAGTCAACCAACGCCTTGCGACCGGCGGATGAGCATCCTTGTTGAACCAGTATCCATCGATAACACGTCGTACGTATGTAGGAACAGGCAGCTGTCGGTTAAGTATTACAGTATTTCACGAGTGCAGTATGTGGGCTGTTCCAGCGCAAATCTCATCTGAAGTTGTCAATTGACGTCAGAAAATCTCCGCTACAGCAGAAATCTCTGCTAGGAGACGGGTGCTAAAGCTCTTCCCCGCAATGTCTTATACCGATGAAGATAAGGAAGACTCGGTACTGCAGGTGATGAGACGGGATCAGAGCTCTCTAGTATCTGTGCTCCCTCAAAACCGCCAAGTATACGTAGGTAGGTACCCGACTCTACAGTATCAGGTACCTACCTAACCTTAATAATGCCTTCGTCATGTTGGAGATGGAGAACTGTGGTAAGGGGGTACGATATAACTCTGGCTTATGGCTACAGCACGGTGCCGTACGACTCCGTATTTCCCTTGCCGCTTTATGAAGTGTTTACGGGCGCCGAGGTTTCCATCATCATAGTGTACACGTAGGGCCGTTCTGAAGAGGGTAATAACGCCGTCGCAGGCGAGTAGACGTACAGCACTCGAGACCATGGCGTTACACCTCGGGCTTGTTGCTACCTGCCACCTACCCACTTCGTCCTCAGGTATACTTGTATCCCTCCAGCCAGCTGAAGTTGTGCCGAACGCTAGGCGCCACGTTGCCCAATGCGGGACTTTGGTCGCGCCTGAGTATTAGTACTGTGTCACTAAGGAGGTCGGGCTTCGTGATTCCTGCCAGTGACGAGCCTCCTCTTCTCTCCCTCTTGTTCAATAACGCCGTAACTGTCCGTGACGGGAGTAGGAGGGTGGGCTCGCTCCGGATCCTCGGGTTGCTGTGCACCTCCTCTCCCCATCCGTCGGGACGAAGAAGTCGATACAATTCCTCGTGCGCTACCTACACGTGTAATAAGTAGCAGAAACCGGTAGTCTTTACTAGTGATAAATAGTCTGGATCGGTTACCGCAGACGAGGGCATCTTAGCGTTCGCCGTTCCGTACGAGCGACCATCCGATGTATTTTGTTTCTTGAACGCCAAGTCATCGACCTTGGGAGACATCAGCCTCGGTTGGCATGGAATGTTGCTCACCGTCAATGGATGGTTGAGTGAAACCAAGCCATCCCTCGCTTCGGTCAAGGATCATGCTCGGACGCCACCTCACAGCTTCGAATCGAGCTTCTAGAAGTATTTTCAGTGTCTTCCCGCTCATGTGAGATATGGGCCGAGCTAACTTCCCATTTGGATATAATTCCGACACTGCTAGTCATCATCATTATCTATGCCACATATACTCAATCCACCCACAGCACCGGTACCAAACTCTGAGCGCTTATGCGGCGTTTCCTCAGTTCCAAGGGGATCGAGCCGCAATAGGCAATAGTCTCATCCCAGCCCAATCCCACCTGGCCATGTCGGCAAATGCCTTAGTCCTTCGACGCGGTATTCCATCATGTCACGAGCCTCCGCTGCATATAACGGAGGGCTGCTGAGCCAATAACGCTGGCTCGGTACATATATGCACGAGAATAGCCTGCCACGCGACGATAATCGTCCTACACGACAACGGGTCGATTGGTGTTGGCGTGGGAGGAAGAAGATCGGACAATTTCCGCTAAACATCCCAAAATCAGCTGCCCACATCACTAGCGACATCGTAATACAGCCAGTCCGCGACGTTTGCGATCGATCCGCCAGAATGCACCTCATACCAACCCACGGCGTACCTAATACATTGTCACAGTATATCTACATACATATATTGGAATACCAACGAGAACTCCATTAATGAGGCCGTCGACGATCCTACGGTATATACGCTATCACAAGTTTAAATATACTGTATCGGTAAATGATGACACCGATCAATAAGCTCACGATCACAGCTCGTAAAGCATCCATCCCCGGTAGAGAACTCTGGAAAGTCCTTGGGCTATATCTTACTATCCGCAATAACAGGGGGGAAACAGATCGCAATGACAATTCGATGAGGCCCGCTCTATAATTAGCACGATCTTTACCCTAGCAAGCTCTAGTACGCTACACGCCGAGACTGTACTTACAATGATCACTTGGTATACTAAAGTACACACGGCATGAGAATGAGTTCTATATCGATTATGTAATTCACATCGCTCCAAACCTTACGATCGACAATGTCAGTGGTGAATTAATATCACAAACCTCACACTGCGGAACTATCACTCTACCAACGCACAGAGTATTTTCAATAGTGGGCATTCTATTTCCAGTAATGAAAGCACTGCCGTATCGCTTAAAGACACATACCACACAACCTTGAGGGCAATGTCAAATAACAGAAGCGGATCAAGTGATAATCGGTAATTAATTGTTCATCGCTACGTCTCTGACTATATACAGTATGATTCCCGAAGGTCAAGCGCATCGTGCAGATATGCAGATGTTTTCGGCCCGGAGCCGTAATGTTTGCGAGGACTGCTATAGCCTGCCGATCATCCTCAGTCGACGATGACGTTGCACTACAGGTGACGGTGATCGACCGGCAAGTCTTCGCCAGCTCAAGAGCTATGTAACATAAGACAGTGCCTCGGCGATCTCTAAGTTGCCAACGGCACTAAATCGGTGTTGCTCCAGTTGGCAGTCTTTGAGCGATCGATTACCTAGCAGCAACAGTCTAACGAGAAGAGAGAACTCGTCTCTTGTGCATCCGTATACAGCAGACCAGGGGAACAAGTACCCTAGTCCGTCCTGGCGTGTCCTACACTACACGTACATACTACATCTCCGCAGGATTCCCACCTCGTGTCAGGCAGGGATCTAGCGCCTGGTTCGGTCGGCAGTCCAGCCCACAAGCAGAACAGAGAACAGCTCGGGTAATTACTACCTCGATCCCGCAGGTCATGATTATGTGTGGTCTTTTTGGTGTGAGACAGCTTTGACGAACGTGTCACATATTACCCATCGCGAGTCACAGGTCACGAGACGACGTCGTGAGTTCCCTCCTTACGTGTTACTCGGGGCGTCATGTAAATAAACTCTCTATAGTGGAGTTTGTTGTTGGAAAGTTCCGCGTCCTGTTCCTAACAAACCCTTTTTGAGCGTATCCCGATTCGGCTCCGGTGCAGGAACACTACCGACGCGCAATTTTATCGTGCAGCTGGCATTCCAGACCACGCTTATGCCGGTTCACTCTGCCATTGTCATCAACGGACCACGAGACATTTCATCCGAGGAGAACGACAGAGCCCCGCAGCTGAAACTCTGCCCTGCAGTCCGGAGGCGATCTGTTTGCTCAATCGAGCCAGAATCATCAGGTCTTACTCAGGCATCTTTTTCAGGCAGTGGTAAGCAATACGGCGTGTATCACCTCAAATATTACAGTTGCGTAGTAGCCCTGGTACACAAAGAGGCGACGTTACGTTACGCTTTGAACGACAACTGCCTACTTTCTCATAGCTAGTATAAAACTAAGTGGTACATGGCATACGCCATACGAGGATTATCGATACGACTGGGGCATTATATAATCATAAGACTCGATTATCACTAGCAGACACTACCTAGTTACAACAAACAGGCATGCATTCACTATTACAAAAGAACCACCGCCACAAAAGCGATTATACCACCATAGCGTGCACTTAACACGACTTAGCACATTGGTATTGGCGCCTCTCGGTGAGCGAGAGGCGCCGACGAACGGCGCCTTAGCCGAAACATACTGCGAAGAAAGAGCCGTCGCATATTCCGCACGCGCCAATTGGCTTTGCAGCAGATCAAATCAAGAATATCGTTGACAAGATCGCGAGAGAGAGAGTCCCGCATGCAACTACTGCGTGCCGCAGGCAAGGTCACGAGCCAACTGTCAATTCCCAAACTGCTGTATTGCCAGGATCAGGGTCTCTGGCTTTATCGGGATCCCTTCACCTTTAAGTGATGTTATTATGAGCGGCAATCTAACCGCCATAACGCAAGCGTCGTCGTAACCTATTTCGTCATCAATATTATTGGAACCGGACCCAAATCGAGGGATCAGCCGCTTGTCTCTCAGCCTAGCTTCACCTTCCCGAAATCACCAAGCTACCACGGCTCGATGGATGACGGGCAGGGTTAATACTCGTTACTTATGATTCCTCCCAAGGGTCCGGCATGTCCTTGCAATCTTATCACCCTACATAATTAGCCCACTTGTCGCGTGGCTTCGTCACTCACTCTGCTTTGTTTGGAATTCCGGTTGTGGCCGGGCATGCCGGTATTAGTTGGACTGTAGTCCCCGGTAAGCATTGACATCTGCCAGCAGCACGAACCCAGATATACCCCAGACGGAGTAATTCATTTCGGGTGCTGCCGCTCAGTAATATCGACCCCAAGGTCGCCGATAACAGATGCCATTCTGATTCATCTGAATAGGCCTGCTGCATGTTTCACCATCGAGATACAGCAAGGCAAGGCTGTCGAGCATTGCTGCTTAAGGTTAGCAGCATCATCAACCTAGGTCGGTTTCTTCCGCCTTTTCTGCTCAGTTCCCATGACGCTGGTCTACGTGAGACACATATCCACCTCCTTCTGCTCTCCCCCGAAACCACTGTATGGTAAAAAGCGTCGTGTGCGACTGACTACCCATACTTATTTAATTATTCCTTCGCCTTGTGCTGCCGCCGCCGCTGCTACTGCCGGTGTACATCAATATGTGCGCAGGATTCATGATATGGCGGAATTATCCCGAGCATGTCGGTCCCAGTCGATCCGAATGTCAGGCTTAATACCTTATTACATACTATTCTTAGAAATGGGGCCAAGCTTAATATGCGGCACTGCACGGTACCTAGTACACACGACAACAACATAGCGCACGCTATATATATGAGCTCGACCGAAAACGTACAAGTCCGTGCCGTAGTGTAAGATGACCGTTAGATCGGGGGAACTATCCCATACTAGATGCTTAAGCGGCAGATCTAGTGCGGTGTATATTAACCCAGAAAGCAGGCATTCTCGGTATCAATGATTCTGACAGGGGTAGACTCGATTCCGACAAGCAAACCCCCTTCATTCAACGCAAGTCAGCCCAGACATCAAGGAAGGGGAGGTGAGAAAGGGGATTCCCATCCCATCCCCTGACCTTTAATATCGAAAGAACGTGGTGGGATGCCGCCCAAATCGCTGATTGAGGGAATAATTGTTGGTAGGGTAAGGGTATGTGTTGTGTTCCCTGCCGACGTCCATGTCCCTGTATTATGTTACCGAGCCGAGCGTCTGTTGCTTGCTGTGGCTTGGTGCGATGTGACGGTAACCCAGTCACACCAACATTGCAACAACTCTTGATTGCACACTACACACCTATACTACAGATTGTTATGTCTGACCAAACGTGTGATGGCGGCTAGTCAGCACTCTCTCTCTCTCTCTTGCTCAGCTCTCATGTGCAACAGGTATATCTTGCGAAGCAACAGAGTGCCGTACACGTGTCGGGACTCGTGAGCAACCATCAGAATCCTTCGTCACTACCCTGAGTGTACACTAAAAAGGGTTCAGGGTCATTGGACCTCTAGGTCTGAGGCTACGCCGCGCGTAGTATGCATTGGTCTCCTATTAGCGTACTTCTTCTAACATATCATCCTCCTCCTCCTTCTCATCATCATCAGATGTCTGATCATGTATCACCGGTAGTCCACGTATCAAACTACAATATCCGCCCGTGTCGATACAAAATTGTCCGAGCCAAACCACCATGGTCAGTGATTCATTGTTGGGACCCCGGCCTTGCAGATGCCTACCGGCATCTGTTGGATGTGACGTAAAGTAAAAAAAACCGGTTTGACGATCCATCCTTATCCGGAACCCGCCCAATTCATACTTTCATTTCGTACAGAGAAGATTCGGCAAGGCAGTCTCACATAGGCTATTCAAGTTGTTTGGCTGAAGAGAAGGGATGGGCTTTTGCGGAAGCGAGGGAGCAGGCACACTTACCTCGCATCTGGACTTCCAATATGGAACAATGTCAGTCGTTACACAACGTAACGTAGATCTTTATCTCTTAGGAGGGACATCCCATCTCCATATGTCAACGTATCAAACTAGAGACAAGGGCAAAGGATCGACCGTGCCTTGTACTTCGTGACCGTCGTGCCTCACTACCACTTCCCGTGGCTTCACGTGTGTATGTATGTATGTATGGCCCTGTTGGTGACCTAGGGTCAGGTAAGTAGACCAAAATAGATACTTCAGTACATAGATAGATGTATGTCTGGGATTACCAATCTACAGCTGACAGCCGCTTTCCTGGTATAACTATTACTCTCACGACTAAACCTTCCAAGCTTAGTGTTATCGGTAGTGACAGCCACTCAGCACTACCCAAGGGCAAACAAACATCGACAAGTGGCAGGCCTAGAACTTAGGCGAAAGGTATGAAAAGTATAGTAGCGCTTTGGTCATGCATGTTTTGTCGCGGCTGCATGGTATATGGCTTCCGTGCCTTGGACGGAATTGTATCAGCTATGCAACCGAAATGTACGCACAAACGTCCAGGGAAAGGTCGCGCTGCCTAGCGAGGGATGATGCCAGGGGTGGAGGAGGCCTAATCCCACTACGTCCCGGCAAACGATGCCACATTGCGATATTGAGCGTGTTATTGGCCCCCGAACGGCATTTCATCCCAGAGAAGGATCATTTACATGTTGTTACCGTGCCCTCGGAGGGTTGGCGGCGTAAGGGCTGCGATGAACTTAGTGTCACGGACACAATCCTTCGGCGGGACCCTGAGGATAGCCTGAGTTTATAGAGAATGAGGGGAACAAAAAGACAGCTAACGACACTTGAGAAACAAGATGTCGGGAACATGTGCTATTATCGTAATCACGAGCATGCTTCTGCTACGCAAGTAGGAAACAGAAGAGGAAACAGCCAATCGAAACGAACCTTGGAGACACAACTCCCTCGGTCTCGGGACAGGAATCAGTATAGTCATGAAGAAATCCAGCCCTATCAGATCTGGATATAAATAATAGTTGCTCTACTAGCCTACAAGACGCCTACGCGAAATAAATACAATCCGTACAGTAGACGAGTCTCGGCTCTACACCGACATTCACGCTACAGTACCAGAGGAATGGGATTCGTTCTGCAGGCACGAGGGGGGCGCTTACACGAGAATCATGTAACCGTTACATAACGTCTCGCTTCGCCATTTGCGCAATCTAGGCGCCTCGAGGCCATCGGCTCGCTATCTATCGAGTACCGTAGGTGGTATACGATACATAGTCGGCGGGAACCTAGCCCGAAACCAACAGGTGCGTGTCAGACTGGCAGATGGACCTCTTGCCGCCGAAAGGACGGGAAGACCTGAAGTACTGGATTGAGGGTGAAACCCCTAGATACTAACGATTCCCTGGCTCTGAAATCTGTAATATCCACGGTGTTGGGATAATGTATAAACTGGCGTATGAACTAGACTAGTATAGAACACACGTCTAAGATATCTCGAACGATAGTAGTAAGGAACACATAGTCACCAATATATGGGCGTAGGATATGAAATGATTAAAACTAATAACTCCTCTTTAAAGCCATCTCTGGATAGTATTCATAAACTTGCTGATTTCTTCTACGATAGCTTATTTTCAACTTTGCGAAGCTATACAAAAACCACGCACCAACGCAACGAAAACAACGAGCATCTCCCCATATATAAATGACTACTGTAAGTAAGTAGTTGTCATAAAATGAGTATAGAGCGACTTCCACTGAAAGTTATCCCTGGCATCTATAAACTGAGTACCCTACGAATAACATCAACGCTACCGCAATAAACACTGATGGGCAGCAAAACAATAACCCTTGTGACAAGGGTAGACTAACCGTCAACAACAACACGGACAAGCTCAAACCCTATATGGAGGCTAGCAATAAAGTTTGGTATCAGAGGTAACTACTAGGAACGCTGTATTCAAGGTAGGTAGATGACACTTGTTGCTGCGCGAAGGACTTTACTACAACGTCTTCCTGAATACTAAAAGGATCTCTTTGTCTTGTTTATGTGCCTACGCTTTGCGACAGTAAGTTTTATTTAACAACTCCCATCTTTAAAGCGACCAGAGAGGCGTGCTCGCTCAATTTATATTATATATCAGCCTGTTTCATCTACGGAGTGACAGGACCATGTCCAAGAGCTATTACAACCAAAGATCGCTAACATAAACCAACACGAGACTGCACATGTTAGAAACACTCATATCACCAAATGAACATGTCAAATAGCAAGCGTAACAGAAAATGAACTATTAATTTTCGCTTTATATGTGACCTCAAAACAGTATGGATGGCAACGATGCCGAAAACAGGGTATCCCACGAAACGCACCCAAACACGAGGATAGACAAGTTTTGTTCATGTCAAAGTCCCCCCAATAACGCCCTTTTTGCCATGCATATGACCGTCCCTAACCGTACAACCAACACCAGAGAACCCATAATATAGTACATAACGCCACAGCTTGCATCATACCGCTAAACGACAAGCTTAATCGTGACGATAACGCGAGTCCCTCCTAACATACTACTCCCTACTCGTTTTCAAGGCCTGGTTGGCAAAATGGGTGGCATCATGCCACACCTTCTGCGCCTCGAGCATCGCACCTTGCACCTCGTAGCTCTGTGAAAGCATACCATCTGCCACGCTCATCCACAACGTGTTGCCGCTTCTCCTAGCCTGAGCCGACGCTGCCTTTGCGCTCTTTAGTGCCTGGTCGCCGACGATGCTCTGGAAAAGCTTGGCTCGCATGAGATTGAGAGCAATGGATAGCGTGTGTACATCGGCTAGATTTTTGGCGTTGCTCAATGCTGTTGAGATGTGTGTCTTGACCGCCGTCATTGGGACTGGAGGGTTCGTCTGAGTAGCTGCTATGACTAGGTTGTATGCTGTGCGGATCTCTATGTTGGTATGTTCCGCACATACGGGACGTATTTGTTCGAGCAATTCCTGGGTGCGGAGGTCATTCCGATAGTTTGGATCCTGCATGATCCATATCAAGTTGAATGCCGCCAATAAGGCCACCTCGAACTCGGCCGGCTTTTGATGTCCTCCTCGTGTCTCGTCGATATGAAGACTGAAATTCGGATGACTGTAGGTGTTGATAGCCGCCTCGAGATTTCCGGTTCCTTGATGATAAACACCTGTAAGATACATAGAATAGAGCACTACCGTGCTCCCCGATTTAGGTGTTACCATAGCTTCCAACTGTGTCACACAATATCTCACTTCCTCCCATTTCGTCGAAGTAGCCAGAAGTAGCCCGCGTAGAATATGTAGATAGCATGTGGCCTCGTTCTCCCAGTTCATGTGTTGGACGGCATCTTCTAGGCAGTGAGCATGACCCCTTATCCTAGTGCGATCTAGTACAAAGATTAGGACATAGGCCGAGAGCTACACAAGGGTAATTACTTACTTTTTCGCAATTGACTTAAAGCTTCTTCCCAGAGAGAGAATAACTTTTTGTCGCTGCGTGGTTGCTGGTAAAGAAAAGCGAGGCCACTGTATGTGTAACTATGATCTGCATTAGTGATAATGTAGAAAGTGAATGTAGTGCTCCTTACGTAGTTGTAAAGGCCTCCAGCTTGCTCCAGAATGACATAGCCAGGTAGTCATAACCATCGCCGTCCTCACCCGGACGTATTATATTTGATGTGTCCAGGCTAATTATCTGCTGGTTGGTGACCTGTTTCTGAATTGGAAGCAGAAGTTGCCTGTCCTGAAAACCCCAGCTCGTATTCTTGATAGAAGTATCCATCTTATCCTGCAAAGCCTTTAACTTTTGGGAAATCATGTGAGGCGACTTTTGCTGCAAGCTGCAAGCGAGGTCTAAGACAAGCTGCAGCACATCTAACTGCATAATAGACATGGACTCTTCTAATTGATATTTGGATGCCTGGGCAATACAAGCTTGTATACGCACAATGGCGTCATCCTTCATCGCTCTGAGATGACTGAGCGCTTCGAGTAAAGAAGCGATGGCAAATATAGGACGATCACCCCTTTGACTAGCCAAGATTGCGATGGCTCTCAGATTTTCTAAGGCGTGAGCTTCGGTTGGGTTGATAGATTGTAAGTAGAAGGATGTCTTTAGGAAGCGAAATGCGTATACCCAGTGGGTGTGTTTTACTCTGTTTGGCTATCAGACATGTGCAATTGACCCGCAACCGAGACAAGGAATAACTTACACCTCAGCATCCCGAATCCGCGCATCTACGGCGATGAGGGCAGCCTTCTCCTTGTGCTGAGAGAAGAGCAGCTGGACTTGTAGGAAATGCATACAGTACTTGAGATCGGTGAATCGGTTCTATGGGAGGTCGTGAGCATACGCGCGAAAGTAGCGGATTATCGTGGGGCCACATACCCTCTCACAAAGAGTGATGCCTTTTGTCAAGGCGGTCTCTGCTTCCATAACATTGTTGGTCTCAGTACATAGAATATTAGCATACCGAAGCCGAGCTAGGGCTTCTAATCGTGGAGCTAATTTATTGCCCCCAATGGCCACTTCGAGACAACCGAGGCCCGTCGCAATCAACTTTTGATATTCATGAACGCTCCGCTCATCGAGGGTCCTCGCCACATCCCGGTTCCCTCTTTTAGCTTTAGTGAAGAACTCTTCCGCCATACATATCAACAGCGAGGTCGTGTCCTGATGTGGAATAAGGGCAGGCGCCAGGGCAGGCGACCTTGTAGAGCTCACACTCGGGCTTCTCGTGACCGTCTGGGATGTTAGGCGCGGACTTGCAGATATCCTAGCAGCCTGTTCGATGCGGGCGTTTGCACTGGGCGTCCTGTGTTGGTTGTTCGACATAGCGTGAGGCGGGATACGGGGCGAATGGGGCATGCTAGGCGAGTTGACATGTTGATGCTGTAATTGCGACGAATGGGCGGGAGCTGGTGAGCTTACGGTTGAGGTACGGGATGCTGGTGTTGTAGCGGAGGTTGAGGTTGAGGTTGGACGGGTTGATATGAGACGGGCGCGGGCGCGCGGGCGAGGGCGCAACGGAAACGGGGGGCGGCATATGTTGCCAGTCCATCCGCTGAGGCATATGCTGAGCTTGTCGTTGCTGTGGCGGCGGGTGCTGCTGTTGCTGTTGCTGTTGCTGTTGTTGCAGTTGACTATGACGGCTTGGAGAGGGCATGGGCTGTTGTTGGATGGGTTGCATCATCTGAGCGGAGGGATGCATGCCGTGCTGCAGCGGCGGTTGCGCAAAGGGCCGCTGGTCAAAGGACGGGTCGTAGCCATGGAACTGGTAGTTCGCATGCTGCTGCTGGGGCTGATGTGGCGGCAGAGGTGGTGGAAAGTGGTGATGCTGTTGTTTGTTGGTGTGACTGTGACTGAGGGTAAGGGTGAGGATGAGTGAGCAGGGCGCCCTGATGTTGTGGAACTTGCACTTGGTTTAGGTTTGATGGGCGGGATTGTTGTTGCGGATGCGAGTATACAACGTTCGATGCGACAGGCGCAAATGCTATATTATTCTGGTACGGTTGCTGCTGCTGCTGCTGCGGCTGTTGTTGATGCTGCTGTTGCGCATGCGTATTCGGCCAGGCATTGTGCGGCTCGGCGCCATATTGGACGTGATTTTGCTGGTTAAACCCCAGCTGTTGGCCATGGGGAAGGGGGCCGGGTATGTCATAATTCCACCTTCTCCAGCGCCATCTATACCGTCTCTTATCCCTTGTTTATCCTGTCTCTCGCTGATACATTCGTCGTTCGTCGCGCTTGTTGCTGTGCAGTTCAAGGTGCAGTGTTGAGCCTGCCTCGTCGCTTTTGATGGAGTGGCCGTTGCTCCACTGACTGACAGGCACTGGCCAAGTCACTTAGCCTTGTAAGAGTGGGCCAAGCAAGCGCGCGCGCGCTTCAATTCCAATACCAGAGTCATGTGATTGATTATAAAGTTACTTGTGCCTCAACTAAACCAATAATCAGTTAGCTTTGATTTTTTTCTTTCCATTCGTTGTCTATCTGCTACAGTATACCTCCAAAAATAAATACAATAGAACTATGAATGCACCTAACAAAATCGCACTGGGATACCCTAATTAGACTACCGTGAACAGTAATAAACTCACCTTCGACGTTTTTGTCTATCTTGCCGGGCAGCAGGCGATCTCGAGACCGTCTATGCGGCCGAGGCAAGTGGGTCAGTCCCAATACGGACATCCGTGTAAGCCAGTGCAGGTCGGCACCTAAGACAGCGTCCTCAACGATAAAAAATTCAAGGTTTTCTAGAAAACACCTCTTTCCCTTGTTTCCATTAGCGTTAGAAGAAAATTCCTTGAAAACGTGAATCCTACCCGAGGACATAAGCACATAAACTATCTCGACCGAGGATTGAGATCTCGCCGAGACATCCGGGTTGGTCAAGATGGAGTGGTTCGGGCGGGCCAAGATCGAGTTCACGACGGCGCCCAAGTCTCTGGCGCTGAGGGACAAAGAAGGCAAGTCGACGAGTCTGCTGCAGATATGCCGAGACACGGTGCCGCCCTGCAACCTGAATCCGCTGCTGTTCAATGGTCACATGCAGACGGTGTGGACGGCGACCAAGGCCCACGGCCCGCCCGTGCATTACAAGCGGCGCGTCTTCGAGGCCGACCATGCCAAGTTCAAGGGCAGCTTCGCCGTCGACTTTGTGACGGAGCCCTCGACTGACGAGGACAAATCCCTGCCGCCGCGGACCAGGTACTTCGGCAAGGAGGAGCTCGCGAGCATGGGTTCGGATGACGATCGACCCATGCTCGTTGTTCTGCATGGTCTCACTGGGGGCTCACATGAGATTTACTTGAGATATGCCATTGAATCGATGGTCAATGACCGCAAATGGGAAATCTGCGTCATCAACTCACGGGGTTGCGCCAAGAGCAAGATCACGAGTGGGTTGTTTTACAATGCCCGTGCAACTTGGGATACGAGACAGGTATGTTATGAATTCATCACTCATGTTGATTTAACTCTGGCATTGACTTATCCTGAACAGGTGGTCAAGTGGTTACGAAAGACATATCCTAATCGACCACTCTTCGGCCTTGGTTTCTCCTTAGGCGCTAACATACTGACAAATGTAAGTAATGCCTCTTGTTTAGGTTAGGATTCAAGTATCGCTCTAACCTTTGACTAGTATATTGGCGAAGAAGGCGAAAATTGCCATTTCAAAGCGGCAGTTGTTATTTCTAGCCCCTGGAATTTGGAGGTGGGCAATAAGGCGCTGAAGAGCACGTGGATTGGGCATGAGATATACCAGAAGACACTCGGCAGTAAGTAAATTGACATCATCCGCGAATCTTTGCCAGCTTCTTCTGGTATGCTGACCCCAATGTCTAGCTTCTCTCCGAACTCTGGTAAACAATAATAAAGCCGAGATCGAGAAGTACTCCGACGTTAGTTTGTCGGAGCTCACCAAGGTCAAGTATCTCTACGAATTTGACAGGGCCTACCAATGTCCGACATGGGGATATCCGACGGAAGACGCCTACTACCGGGACGCGTCTAGCGTCGATGCCCTCCTGAACGTGCGGATCCCTCTGCTAGCACTCAACGCTACTGATGATCCTATTGCGGTCAACATGGGGCTCCCCTATCCCGAAGCCGCGAAGAACCCGTACGCGGTTCTCTGCACGACGTCGCTAGGTGGTCACCTCGGTTGGTTCGAGATTGGCGGCGGGCGATGGCATGGAAAGCCTGTAAGTTTAGACACTAAATGTTTAAGAAATGTATCATTCGTAGCAGAAGTTGCTAATCCGGTATCGCGAATAGGTATACAATTTCCTCAGCTATATGGCGTTTGAGATTGATCATGATAGCATAGATCCCACAGCAGGGAAGGTTGCGTACAGCACAGCAGCGAGCGCAAGTACATTTAACCCTGTACTACGAAGATTAGATGTCGATCTACACTAGAATCGTCAATTTAGTACAAATAGATAGATATAGAGTTAGAATTGGTCATTGGGGGTATCTATAGACAGCGTATGGCGTTTTCAGAATCGATCAAGCGGCGTGTTTAGCAAGCTTAGCCTGACACACCAGCGCAAGACCCGGTTATGTAGCGCTACTACTGCTGCTCAAACTTAGTTTAATCCGCCAATTAATGAACTCTTCCGAGAGAATGCTACCGTGCCCGACTTCATGAACCTTAGAGACCTCGATGATCGACGAGCGCGGGCGTCTTGATATCCGCCAAACCCCTTCGTCGTTAATCGTGTTTTTTAGCCCTGATTTTAGTTAATTATGCAACTTGAACGACCATGAATGTGACGAATGCGGGTATGACTTACAATCTAGAAATGCATTGGCAAAATTGATGCAAGTATTGGCATCCCAACTGCGCACGCCCCTCTTTGCGGCCGTCTCTGGAATTGAGATTGTCTGGATCTCCTCGAGTTTGGTAAGGATACCACCCTGTGAGCGGAAGCCTACAATGATCTTGGGCACGCCAAGGAGAAAAGACTGAATCCAGAATTTCATGAGCTTACGCTCAAAATTGTTCATACCTCTTTCATCGCGGAGCTCAACACTCGTCTTCAGCTCGACCCAGTTGGTTGGTGCTCCTTTCTGCGAAGGCTTGGAGTCCCAAACTTGGTACATCATAGGATTAGTGTTTCCATATATATAATGAGGAGTTTTTTTAAGAACTCGAGTTACTTAGATATGGACAGGCTTACTAGCGTCAACTTCTCCACCTAGGCATAAAACCGTCTTGCCTATACCTGTCCGAACAACAGAACAGTATTGCGCTTTGTTGCTGACAACAAGCTCGTCGCGATTTTCGATGTACTCGCGGCTGACCTCACCCCAGGGCCGTGGCAGACAAGACAGTGTTTCAAATTTGTAGCCTACACTTCCAGTAAGTCGCTGAAGATAACAGAGGCAGCCACAATTGAACCTCACCCCAGTAGGTCATGACGTCGGGCGTAAATTGGCCTGGCCGTCCTCGTTGCTGTTTGTCTTGTTGTTCCTTGGCAAGTTGCTTAGATGCATGGTTCTCCTCGATAAAGCTACGCCGCTGTTAGATCAATATGGCCTTCGGTTGGCATTGCCAGACGTGAATCCATACATGCAATCCTATAGCAGTATTAGTAGAAACACTTTAGGCAGTTACTGGTAATTCCGCGGACCTGGTAGAGAGTCGCGTGCATTTCGAAACTAGCATGAACACGACAGTCAGGGTTTCTCCTTCGTCATCATTGATATGATTTCCCCAACATACCCATCTCGGTCCTCGAAAGGTGCTGACATGATCTGGAAGATAGTATTAGAAAATTCACCTTACATCGACACGGTCTGAAGAAAAAAAGGACCTGTTCACCTTAGTCATCATACCACGCCATGTGACGATGTTGGCATCGATCTTCTTGCCCTCCTCTTGCTCATGAGCTATTATAGTCTTCAATAAGCTGTCTAAGTGCTCGTCTTTCGAATCATCATGCTTATCAAACTTGTCGAACCCCTTGGACAAGTCTGCTCCCAATTTTGGGGGGTACCATTGTAAGGATGAGTCGCCGAGATGAAATTCGTGTTTATCGTCGTAGGAAAAGCACGCGATTTCCTTGATTACTGTTAGTTGAAATCCAATGGAGTGTCCTGCGAAAAGATTGAGGATTGAGGCATCCACCATGGCCTGAAACTTGACTTAGAGGGTTGATGTACCTTGGGCCGCTTGACTGTTCCAGGTTGGCCGCTAAAACGCCAACTGGTTGGATATTGAAGGTTGGCGAGGCCATTTTTCGGGACCCAGACTGCAATATTGATGATGATGATGATTACGAAGTAAGGCCGAATTATGGATAAGAAACTTGTTCTGAATATGGATATGTATTAATTTGTTGATAGTGGTAAGTTGAAAAGATCCTGGTAGCAGTAGGTATTGAACTAATTGATGCCCCACTGCTTGGTGGAAGAAAGGCTGTTAACCAATCAGGTGCGTTCTACCCATCACGCAGTGTCTATAATATCGTAACGAAGGCATGTATCACTGAGCATGCGCCGGGCTTCTCAGATCAGTCGAAGAATGAGACGAGTAGCGATTGTATTAGGCTGATCAAATATACCAAGGGGGCAAATTCATGTGAAAGAGGGGTATGCAACACTCATGGATGTTGTGTCACCAGCATCTTGATATCTGGACTATATATAGTACCATTCGTATGACCAGGCAACTAAAGGACTGATGAACGTGGGATTTTATCACTAAGAGCAGAAATAAGTCTATATTACGATTTTCTAGGAAGCATATTCTTCTCTCGCAAAGATATTTGAACCACCAACACTATAGTTAAAGAAAGGACTAGCATGTTAGCAAGGCTGATGATCGTGTAGGTTTTCCTCAGTCAACACTAAATATGTAGAAAAAGTTCAATGTATCAGGACGTTTGATATGGCGTTGTCTATATCTATTGGATGAAATATTTATATTTGTACAAAAGATGAACAAATATTGTAATTTCAACTGAACTAGCACTTTTGTTGAGGGTATGTATAATTGGATTTAGATGCACTAAAACAGAAGCTACCTTTTTAGACTGATAATGTGGGGCGTTGCCTGAGGACCCACGTTGCCATACCCCGCTAAAAAATAGACCCATCAGGGTCCCGCGCTGTCACCACTATTAGACTGCCGTCGACTCCACCATACCTGATAACTTTAGCATCACAAGCTTCCCTCCCTCCAACCTATAACCTGAGTGTTAGACCCTCCACGACAACCGTATTCCAGGACCACCAGCTTCTTATCAGACCTACCCAATATTGCTACCACCTCAAGAGCACAAGGCACCCATCCCACCGACCGCAAGCCTTTAACTAGAACACCATCTTCTCACCTACCTTATACACCAAATGGCTGATCGCGCGCCAGCCCAGAACCTGCGCCCAGGTGCAAGCCGCCTTACGCGCGCAGCGACGAGCACGGCAGGCGTGCGACGCAACTTATTCCAGGGTAATCTAACCCGACGACCGACACCGACGGAGAGCTCGAGATCCGGCGCGGTGGAGGAGGGACAACCAGCACAACTACTGCCACCAATTCGTCGTCATCAATCTCGGTTGATATGTTGCGCTTTGAAAATGACGTCCTATCCGAGTCTTCCGATATCGTTATCCGTGACAAGAACGGCGAGTTCGAGGTTGGAGACCCACCTACGCCGTTACTCGACGATCCAGATGAAGAGGCTGCACTTGATGATGCGCAAGTGAACGAACGTATGCGTTTTCACTCGGTCGCCCTTTTATAGCTAAGGGACACTATTGGTAGGGCCATATGCTTACAATGATGTGTATGTATAGGGGAGAGACAGAATCTCGCGGCTGCTGTTCGCCACCACGAATGACGCGCATGTCCGTGCACCCTGAAGGTACAGTAAACGATGATAGGCCCGTGCCAAGTTTCACGACTGACTTTGAAAGTAGAAGTTCTCGAGGCGCTTAGGGCTAGCATGAGGGCAAAGGTAGCCGCGCTAGCTGAGGATAATTGGATGTACGAGGCTGAGGAACCACCGCGCGTACATTGAGCATGGTGAAGAAGGGTACCGTTCGTATAATCTCTATACCGGATGTTCTGTCTATGCTACGGCTGCCCCGGCATAACTCGACTAATCTAAACCCTCCGCGGCCGGCATTGACATCGACGTCGACGACGAGCCTTGACAGCAGGCTTCCTCGAGTTACCAGACGCTCCGCTGCACCACCAAAGAAGCCGCTCATCATGTCCATCAGGGGATTGCCTTGCCGGGGCTTCGTGATGCCAAAGTATATCTCGGCGATGATATCTAGAGCCTCGTTCCACATCTCGACCTCTTTTAGATGGCTAGCGTACTTTGCCACCAACTGTCGGTAGAGATCTGGGCTGCCTCTTTGAACGGCGAGTAGTAGCAGGCGAGGAAGTTGAGGAGTGGTATGCTAGGAACACACGCAAGTCGGCGCTATTGCTGCTCACATCTTGAACACCGAGCTGGGCTTCACTGTCGTTGCTCAGTGCGCTAGTGAAGACGCGGATGTATAGCCGCCCGGACGTTCGCTGTGATCAGATAAGGTAACACTGCTCGGCCGGCGTATAGGGCAGCCGTGTGCGAGTCGTCTTCCTTGAACCACTCATACTCTAGGTGAGCGAGCACCTCGGCGGAATCTTTGGTGCCCAACACCAAATGTCTCTCGCATCGTACGCTTCGTGCTCTTCTGCGTAAAGGAGCCCGCAACGTGGTGGAGCTCAGGGTCGCCGGCGGGGTATTCGCCAAATCTCGAGGACCATCTGTGGATAGCCTTCTGCGTTAGCATCACATCACATAACACCTATACAGTGATGGAATAGAAATAGAATCGGTGTGGACCTACGATATTATCTCCCCAATGTACTTCTTGCGCGTAGGCTCCTCGCTGTCGAACAGACGTAGACATGTGAGCAGCTTGCTCTTGTATTAGGGTCAGGCTTGAGCTCCGCCTGCTTATAGGTATCGATCAGCAGCACGCAGAGGTCGCCGCCGCTGCCGCCCTGGCCGGCCTTTAGTAGCGACTGGGCGACACTGTAGAGGATGTCGATGGCGGCCGTCCAGTTAGCGGCCTTTATGTATCGTGCGGCTACGACCGAGTCTGCCTGGCTTCGTAGAACTGCCCTCGTTGATGCGCTGCTGCAGTCGCGCGATGATCTTGTCGATCTTGTCGCCGCCTTTCGCGCCGCTCATGCTGGCTTGCTGACGGACTGGCGGGAGGGGTGTGTAGTGATAGCTGGATGTAAGATCGCTTTTCGTTTGGGGTCTTAGGTAAATACGCCGTTGCGTATAAGTTAGGTAGTAAGTGTATGTCGAACCTATGCGTACTAGGTATGAGTGTAAGTTTTAGGTGGGATTGAGTGTTGTTAAGGTACCTAGCTCATGTTCATAGTGGACTTACGAAGTGTTGGTCATCCTGATCTTTGGGTGATGGTGGGTTGTGGGCGTCCGTGCGTGATGTATGTCTAAATGCATAAAAATATCGAAACCACCCCGCTTGTTCGCCTTAACAGATTAGTATTCTTTCATATCACACGATCATGTAACAGAACCGAAATGGATTCAAGTTGAGCCACTCTAATTTTTAAGTCACTTGGTCGAAAGATAGGTTAACATTTGCAAAATAGTAATAACCACAATCCCATCTTAGGATAATGTAGCAAAACTGCAAAAAAATGAATCACGATGCATTGGCCGGGAATCGAACCCGGGGCTAAGACGTGGGAGGTCTCAATGTTACCATTACACTACCAATGCGTAACATAATGGAGAGCAGTGTTGCAAGATCTAAATCCAATGGGTTCCCGTGACCTAGAAACATACACTACAAACACAATACATACCTTATTGTAAAGAATTGGATGCTCAAAAGTTGGTCATACAACGTTAGATGATTCATACTTATAAATTTTAGCTTCGTGCTTGGTTTGTCAAGGCTAAAACACAAGCGGTGGGCCTTTGAGATTGACTGCCAACGCTAATTGGAATACGCGTATTCAGATCTGTATGGACTTAGTCACTATGGGAGCCATGGAAAACCAGATGCTTCATTTGACATATATAATCTCTACATGAGACTGAGCTGGAAGTTCCTCAACGCTCTTCATCTTATAGGCAAATTCCCCTTCATTACTACTACCTTATTCCTCTTATCAAAATCGCAAGTCATCCAGTTAAACAATGTCAATTCGTGCTCTGGTATCACCCGCCTCAAGAGTGGGTATCAAAGGGGCACCACTTACACGCGCACGTCCCAACTTCAGTGTACCCTCCGCCTCAAGTAATATCTTGAGAAAAATCGATACATGCGCAGTAAGATCTAATAGCATAAGATCAATAAGGCTTCTCAGCACAGGTGCTCGTCTTTCGTCTGCCTCGGTCAAAAAAGAAGTCGCCACGAATGCTGGCAAGAATGGATCGCCGTCGCAACCGAAGCCTAGCTCCCAACAGACTTCAGAAGAAGACTTTAAAATCAGTTTTCATAATCTCGGCATGAATCGCATCACCAAGTTCGTGGTGTATACTGTCATCGGCGTGCTTGGCACTATGGAGACTATATTCTGGTGTAAGGTGCTTGTAAGTACTTGAACTCAAGCCCAAACTAGTACAGTGGCTGACTCTTTATACGTAGTGGCGCTGGTGGACAGGCGCCGAGGAGGACGTGAATGAATGAATTAAACAGCAATTGATTTGTCTCGGGCCCGAGGGCGGGAGGTAATTCGTTCTTGTAAGATAGTTGGCGTTATGTGTTTCTCTATTACGGGTCTGGAAATACGTGGAGGTGGCCGTTTGGTTCGAGAAAGGACTCTCTACTCCGGATTGCATCTATCTGTTTTCTCCGACATGAGATCTATAGTATGTTTATGCCAAGATAGCAGGAGGCTAAAATACCTAGAATACTAAGTAATTGCAGAAAGCAATGGCTAGCATCTATCCATGTATCGTAATGCATGCTAGCATCCCGGTATCATGGTAAATGTTGCAGCCACGGTAGGGTTCAATAAACCTCCCATTGGTCGTCGACCGATGTCTGAAGAGAATGGAAGCACAACATTAGCCGATTTCCAACACCAACATTCGATGTTAATGCCATGTATCCAGCTCGAAACTTGGCCAGCGCAATTGTATTACCTGTGATACCCACCAAGTATTCTGGGCCAGCCTCGATGGGGCTAAAAAAGCAGCGCTGGTGGCTCGGATTTGATTTTCGGTCAGCGTCGTGTACTGTGATTTGATGCTGACCACGCCAACTGTCTCAATGCCTGACTTTCTACCGCAGGGTAATAGTATCTCTGATAATCATGATCATTGTTAACTCGTCACCGCTTCTCCTGAGCATACATAGTATAGGTATATTCTTGTACAATTAGTCGGGGTTGGATCCCGCTTATATACTAGGTATCAGACACCCCATAGTATACTCTCAACATCGAGCTTATGTAAAATAGGTTTAGTTATCGTGGTGTTTGAATGTTCCAGGGGAATTGGAGTACAGATGTGCATCGTAAAGGTATAGGCGTCCCTATCTATTATAAGAGTCATGACTTATTCCTTTATAAAGCTAACGTCCGGATCTTCCGGATCGGGCCTTGCATGAAGCATGGAAACTGGAAACGCGCCCGCGACTTGACTCTCTTAGCGGGTATAATGGAGACCCTAGCCGTAAGGTAGTAGCGTACCCGCAGAATATTCAAACATGAAACAACTGACAACTCTGATCTCATTCAGCGCTCGTTGCGACATGGATAACGCCCAACACAGGTTCTGCACAGGTGGATGGCAACTATTCAGCTCCATGTGACGCATCAATCTTCGATGGTGGGAAACATTTTAGGCACTGATTCACACTTCGACCAAACACCCAATCCTCGGCCACACACAAGCCACTCGACAATCGCCCTCTCTTCGTTAAGATGAGACACGGGATATTCGTCATTACACGCGCGCACCGCCACTTTATTGGCCTTCAGCTCCGAGGACCCTGCACGCCCATCTCGCGGTCTGGCCCGACAGCGTCGTGATCATTGGCTGCTAGACCTGCCTCTGCCCTGTTTTCTCAACGGCGCGTGGTCGCACTAAGCTGATCCAGGTAACGCTTGGCAACGTAGGACCCTGGACTTTAGCCACACCGAGTCAAGCCACCGAAGATACCCCCTGCCACTCTAGGTAGTCTGGGTTCGTTGGTGTCCCTTAAAACGGATATAATTAAATGGAAGAGGTTTCCTTCTTTCTTCGGTCTGCGCGCAAACATGCCGCTGTGATACCATAACCATAGTAGAGACCAGATGTTTTCTTTCTTCACCCATTTGTGTTTTGTTTGATTGATGTTTTACCATTCTTGACGCTCGTTCTCTTATATACTTTATCCATTTCCTTATCTGTCGATTTTACTGTACCTCGGTACCTATTTGTAGAAAGGATTGCTGGTTTCTGAGCTGCTGTTGTATGCTGGATCATGATGGCTGGTGAAATCGAGGAAGCTGTTGTGGCAGGAGACAGCAGTGCCACTGCAGAAGAGGTGAAGCCTTACAGGATACATGTGAGTATCATATTATTCGTCTAAATATGCACATGCATGCCGACGTATGGGTGGCTGATACATCTTATCTCTGATAACTAGGTCTCATCTCGATATCTTAATCTCACCAAGCAGAAACTTGAGATCGCGCGATTGCCTCATGAGTTTGATGAGCCCAAGTCGAAAGACTGGTGGCAGCCAAAGTCTCAGGTTGAGCCTCTTATTGACTTCTGGTGAGTTTAATGGATCTCGACCGTTGTCAATGCTCTATCTATAAGTGACTATTTGTCGCTTAGCTGTGAGGCGGAAAGCCGAGGCTGGTTGAAAATGATATACTAACACTAGCAGGCTCGAGCAATATCAATGGCGGGATCATGAAGAGATATTGAACCTTCTCCCGCAATTCCGCACGGGGTTTACCGTTCCCCAATCCGATTCACCCATCAGAATTCAATTTATTCACGTCCGCTCATCACACGCAAACGCAATACCCTTATTATTGATACCCCCATTTCCCTTCTCCAGCCTCTCCGTAGGCCATCTAGTCACGCTTTTCACAGACCCTGAAGAAGTAAACCACCAGCCCTTTCATCTCGTTATTCCTTCACTACCAGGTCTGGGCTTTAGCGATGCGCTGCCGACAAACTCACCCGTGATATCCTCTACAGCCAATCTGCTTGACTCTTTAATGAAGCGCCTGGACTATCCCATTACTTGGTGACAACTGCAGGCACGGGGACGCTTTCACCAGGACAGATTGACTATAAACTCGCTGATTGGCTAGCGATGCAATACCCAGAGTCGTGTCTTGGAACGCATCTCATCTCTCCACCACTGGCTCGACCGAGAGCGCGACAGGCGCCTCTAGGATGGGCGAAATGGTCCATCGCTAAGTTTTTCGAGGGTTCTATATTAGGCTACCGCACCGAGGACCATGTAGCCCTCAGGAAAAGCGGCGGCGCCGTCACACCATCGAAGAAGTCGACGACTACTACGACCGCAGGATTCGGATTCAGCGGAACAGGGCTCACAGAGCCCAATACCTTGTCGTACGCTCTCTGCGATTCACCCACGGGCCTCCTAGTCTTCGTGATGAAAGGGCTCCGGCTCCTCGCGCCTAAGAAGGAGTTCTCACCGACGGAGATCATCAACTTCACGGAGCTCGCATGGTTGCCCGGTCCCGAGGCCGCCTTGCGCTTCTGGGCGCACTGTGCGCGGCACCCTGAGAACAGTGACAGCAGCAGTAGCGGGAAGAAGAAACGTACCAGGAAGCCACGCGTTGCACTCACGGTATTCCTCGGAGACGAGAAAGCGGGCGGTAGCGGGAGCGCAGAGGTAGGACTCGACGGAGTAACGAAACTTCCGTATTCCTGTCCTGCCTGGGCCGCGACGCGCTACGACGTGCTGCACACGCACCGCGCAGCCGGTGAGGCGGGTCTTCTTGCCTGGGAACGCCCCGAGCTCATCGTTGCGGGGGTCCGTGGGCTAGCGGCCGCTGTGCTGAAGATCGACAAACGCCTGCAGCCGGCAGGAAGGCCGGAGACGGCGCGGGTAACGACGGCTGAGGCAGGGGCGGGGACATCTACCGTCCCTGCCCCTGCCCCCGAGGTCCAGGAGCAACCCCATCCCCTCCTGGGCCGTCATCTGAAGAACCCCAGCTTGGGCTAGGACTCTTGGCCCCACCAAAGATCGGGGAACGGTTATCGCCTGTGCGGGAAATCAGCGATGATACAAAGGTCGCTAGTAACGACAGTCTTTCTGCTGCCAAGACCCGTCGCCGATACCCACGACCCGAGTCCTGTGCACTCGGAACCGCCGCAAATTGCTGTTGTCGCAGCTTGAGATAATTAGGGGAGGAGGCCGAGGGCCAAGGCATATGAATGGCAGTAGATATGGACGACTCGGTCAAAGGGTGGAGCTGACGGGAGTTCCATGCTGCTGCAAATATCTTTCCACATATTGATGGTCGCATAACCCCACCTGCACATAGATGCATACATAACTTAACAACTAGAACTGACGATTGGGGAAGTGGTGCGACAAAGTCAAATGACCGGTTTTCTTGCTTTGATGATACCAAGCTTCGAAAGGCTATTTAATTTCCAATAAAGATGGGTTTTAGGGACGGACACATTTGGTTCAGATACCTAAATATATTTCAATCCTCAGATAACGCATGATGAGTCTGGTCTTATACTTTGATTTAGATCGAGATGTTCTTAAAGATCTACGCGATAGCCTAACTATTCTAGCTTTAGAACTCTTTTTCGTTCCCAATCGACTCGATACCTAGGCAACTACATGTGACACTTCATTCAACTCATATATTTCACCTCGACCGCGGCGGCACTTAGACAGGTGATTGCGCCCATTGTATCACTGCGCACAGAAAGGGTCAATCGAAATGCGTGAAACTCGTGAGCACTACTTGCTAAGGAACTCACCATGTCCAAAATGCCCTCCCGTCGCTAACCCGATCGACATACAAAATACGCATCCAAAGTAACAGATTTTACCAGCGGGCCAACTGTTCCGATGCAAGAGCGCGAAGCTCTAGCCTTTAGTCGCGCTATACGATCTCACACGACTCTCAAGGAGACGCAAGGGCTTAATTGCACAGAGTAAGGCCAAATTAGCCTCATGACTGTTACCAACATTCAGTCATTTGTCTATTGTGATTCAACGTAGGTATCTATTCTCTTCCACGATCCGCACTTAAGTCCATCTATACCGCTTCTCTCAAAGCCCATTGCAACACATGCTTTTATCCACAACGTACCTGGAGTATGACGCAAGTGTCAGAAAAATAGACTTCGATTAAACAAGAGATAGTGCTCGTATAATAAGGTATTAAGATGTTGGTATAGCTACATAACAGTTTATGTGGCCCTGTTATTCCGCCTTTAAGTTATAGCCCCTCCCTTGCTTACCCCCAGCCCACAAGGCCACTCATCGTCAAATCCCAATAGCCCGTTTACATGAGGGAGAGGCGGCAGGTTTTCATTGCTTGCGCATTCAACTTAATGGCACTTGATAACGCCGCTCCGCGGGCCCTTAACATCCCAAGGGGAGATTTTTCTGAAGCCCTTCTCTGTCCCCAGGCAACTCTTCTCTCATGCTCACCTATCGTCAGAAGGACGAGAAGATGCGAAGGCAACTTGGCATCAACGACATGTCCTCCTCCCTTTTAACCTCCGGGATTTGAGTAATGATATTCACGGAGGCGAAGTTAGTGACTTGCTTCACCATATCTTCCCCGAGACGACCAACGTCACAGAGGCGCGCTGGCGCTCGCATCTCATCTTCCAGGTGAAAGAGCTCTGCCTTTATTGTCGTGACTGGTTATCGTGAATGGCACACCACCAACCGTGAGTGGCCATGGCGATTTTGGCAATTCTTATATTTCCTCCTGCCAAAATTGCCGAAGGACAGCACAAGCAAACCATAGCCAGAGATATCTGGCCCGAGGCCGTACCTAAGTGAGCCTAGGTGTGTGGTGATCCTTGCTTGAGTGGCCACAAAATGTGATGTATTAGGGATGGAGAACTAGGGGTATATGTAGATGGGCGGAGCCCATATAGGCTACTTATCTGGGTAGGGGATGTAGGTCCCTCAGAAGCTCGCTACAAAACTTCAAACGAACTTAGTCCCAAGTCCTTCCTACGTAGAAGGCCTTCTCGTAGCAATAGCAGTGCCGCATTGAATAATAGGTAATCCAAGTTCAGAATTCGAAATTTGTACTCTCGGACAATAACTCTGTCTATTTTTTCGCCGATTCGGTTGTTGGGTCGTCTTCAATGTCGGGGCACGATTACTATAGCCCAGTCTCCATTGCTTCTTCGATGTATAACGGAAGCGTCCGTTACGGGCGGAGAATAATTCGTTAGAGCATTCTTCTTCGAACAGTTCTGTCATCCGCTGTTGCCCCAAGAATAGGGGTATATATGGGCATGCCCTATACTCCAAAATGAGCTGGTTGTCTTGAAATTCGATATGGAGTCTCAAACGGTGACGCGCTGCTAGGCGAAGGCACAACGAGGCATACAAAGGACTTACTGGTTGTCTGGCAAACGTAAAGAATTACGAATACTTCGGAACGCAATTGGAATTCCGGGCTAGATAGCCCCTTGGCATCGCCCTGGACGGTGCAAGGTATGTATCCAAATGTCTCCAAGAGGGCTAAACTGAGGACGTGGATGGCGTAGAGGTGGCAAATAATAATTAAAATGTAGCCATATAAATTTGGGATAATTTGATGGATAAAAAATGTCGTTATAAGGGATGCTGGAAGTGAAATAGTGCTCCTTGAACGAGTCGCACTTTGATGCGTACTAGCAGACTTGCGCCGAACCATTTACGGTTAAAGATGGATTTGCCAGTATATTGAATATGTAGAAGAGATGGAGGGACTGCTATGGGGATGTCCACCAGATTTCCTTCTATACTCCGTATGACCTGTACCTTCTCATATAGTTAAAGTTTACTTACCTACTACTATCTGCTGCAGGTGCTTGGGTATGATGGTGTTTAAAGGAAACATGAGGACACAGGTGCGTATAAAATGGAAGACGTGTGACTTCGGAGGTCGCTGTTAACGATTCAAGGAGTGCACCTGCTTTCCTCCTAAGGGCTTGAGTGTGAGCTGCCATACCCTTGACCCTCCAGGATTCCGTAGACTCGCTGGCCTTTTCATAAGCGGCTCTTTTCCAGCGGCCGTCGTTAATGATATTCGGCGGTGGCGTAATGAAGTATCCTCATGTCTTTGGGCAACTTCGACTATCTCCAGAAGCTCCCGCTTGTACTTTCCATAGTTTCCCTGAGCGCTCGTGAGTAGAAAGTTGTTATAGCGACTGCGGTAAACTTACTTTTCTATAGCGTGATGCATTAGACGATAGGTACTAAAGTGAGGCGTTGTTGAATGTCATGATTGGTATCCTTAGAATGCTATTTTAATGTCGTAACTTGAAAAGTATAATAATGGGATCTTTTCGAGTAGAACAACGCGACTATATGCACAGATTCATATACTCGCATATTCAAATAAATAAATAGACAATGCTCAGATAATAGTATTATTCGGCGTATCTATTTGTGTATATGGATACGTTATTTTACTTTCTACTATATTGGAACAGCATCATAAGAGATATTGCTTAGACTATAAATCCATTGGCTGGGTGTTTTAAAACACCTCGAGGAGACTAGAAGAGATGAATAGGGTATGTATGGATATAATAAATATAGTGATCTACTCTGTCTTCGAGACAAGGAATATAGGAAATTGATAGGCACTGTGAAAGACGAGTGTATAATGCTCTTCTTGAGCAGATCTCATCATCATTACCGAATATTGAATTTGCGTGGTAGATTTCGGCTTTGCATAGTGGACCACTACATGATAGGCGGCGAAATGGGCCCCGTCAATTTTGTTTGGTAATTATTGTATCATTCGTGTTATTAGTATCACCTATAATCTTTCCGCCGGTCACAACCGAGACAGGCTCTAAAGCCATCTTACTCGTGTGTAATGTGACATAGCGAGACATGCCTCTCGCGACTGTATGATTCCTCCATATGCTTTAATCATCATCCGACCATCCTAACTCCAGTCTGTGCACCCCCTGTTACCCCGTATATTTACAAATGCAATGCCGGGCTTTCCCAGCCGACTGTTCGTCAAGTTCTTCGTTGTCAATCACATCGTTCCCGGTGATAATGCCACTAATACAATGGTTGAACTGTATCTAAAATGCCTGCTGGAGGCTAAAAAGTAATGTGGTAGGCAAGGATCGCGCTAGAGCACCCATTATGCAATCTGCTCTTGGCAAGCACAATAGAGCGTTTACGCCTTTCGCGAGCGAGGCGTGGATCCGTTAGCCTTCTTGGCGCCGGTGGCTCTTGCCTGTGAGTCTGGCACAACGTGTGGGCCGGGAAGAGGCGCCTGAGACATGCGGCGAAGGGTCTTGCGCGAGCTTGGTGGCTTGCGGTCCTTCTTGTAAGTGGCGAAGTAGAAGGAGATGAAGAGAACCAAATAGGAGGTTAGCGTGCCAATACCAGCAAATGCCGCGTATTCCTCGCCAGCACATTTGCCAGCATTTGGCATCCATTGGAAGTAGGTAGATGTGAAGTAAGTGTAAGAGGCGAAGTAAACGAAGCCTGATGAATAGTTAGCAAATATGACCCACGCTCTGCGGATATATACGGGTCTCTTTTAACATACCAAGATCAATGACGAACTGGATGATCTGGAGGCGCGTGATCCACTCCTTCCACCAGATTTTGACACCCGAGCGCTCTGGAAGTAGTACCAGTACATGACGACATGAACAGTCAAGTTGAGGGTGATGACAACCCACGAGACCGAAGTCGAACCGACAAGCTGAGTATAGCAGAGGAAGGCCGTCGCGCCATGGTGGTAGCAGTGCAGGAAGGCTGCATGACACTTTATTAGTATCCTTGTACAGTGGAAACTTGTGGTAGCTAGAGCTTACTCAGTGGCTTTTTCTTAAGGAATAGGAACACCGTGTCCAAGAACTCAAGGTATTTAGTGAGGTAGTTCAGCTACTCATGGTTAGCAGTTGTTCGGGATGTGTGCAAAACGGAGGGTCTTCAAGCATACATAGTACAGAACCACCAAAGGCTGCGTCCATCCACCCTCGGCGTGGCAAATGGCGTGGAAGAGACCATGCCGGGCGACGGTGGGGATCAGTTGTTCGAGGAAGAGAACGAGGAGGAGGGCGCTGACGGAGGTGAGGATGAAGTTGTGAATCAAGAATAGTGTCTTCAGCTTGAAGGGCTCTCGGTTGCGCATCCACTCGCGACCACCGAAGATGATACTGTAGTAGACAACGCTGAAGATGAGGGATTCTTTCAGTGTCGATAACGGGGTCTTGCCGGCGACGAATCTGAAATCGTCGGCAGGGTAGCCGACAACAGCCTCGAAGGCCTTGCTGAAGTACGGCCAGATGGGCACACCGAAGGGCCTATCGAGAGTAGGGATGGGAAAGGCTTCCACAACGCAGCGGGTGCCGGAGAGGCCATCGTGCGTTATATTATGCGTGGTATTACGCGTCGGGTCGGGGAACCAAGAAATGGAGATCAATGGTGATCGAGTGCAGTCAGTGCACGATGCTCGGCTGGAGGCGTTGGTAACGGATGGACACGTGCTGAGGGGTTTGCGTCAGACGCAATGGGCGGCGGACGTCGAGTTGTATAATACAAAGTTAAGATGAAGGAGTGACAAGAAGCGATGGAAGAATTATTAAGAGGAACCCCTACGGCGCATTCGTCGACCGACCCAAGGGGAAGAAGCAGAGAACCAGACAGACACGGACACGGAAGTCGTGAAGAAAGTTTAACCAAACCCAATTCCGGCTGCTGGAGTAGGGAGGCAGGGTCATTAAAGGGGAACGCGCATGACAGTTTTTTTTCTTGACCGTCTCCTTTCCAGCGCGAGCTCGGGAACCCCTGCACCGCGGATTCTCGGGCCCTCGGCACGGAAATTTGTGGTGAGTGGGTGGCTCGTGCGCTAACCTATAGCATCCATCGCATCCCCGGCTTGCTGTAGCACCAATACCTGGACAGACTACTTGGACTACTTGGACAGACCTGGACCTGCAGGCCTACCTAGTTGTATATCTAGGAACGCACGTGCAAGGGACTAGATCATACTAGGTAGGTACAGCACTGAACGATATGATTATATACTGGACCAGCCCTATCAGAATGCGTGTATTCTGTAGCCACATTCCACATCCCCCCCTTCATCATACATAGTACAGCAGCCGTACAGCATAATCTATCTACTGTGGCACTTGTAATCCTGTTATTAATTGGTCTGTACATAAGGTATTAATACCGAGGAAGCCTCGGAAGCAATTGATACAAGTTCGGATCGGTTATCTAATATTACCATCTCCAAGGTCTTGGGGATGCAATGCCGAAAAGTGACGTAAATTAGTGTCCGTGTTCTCGACAGCCAATAAGAATCAGATTGATTATACCTACTCGACAGATATTGCTTACATGATAAAGATTGGATATATCACAAGCATGTCCTGTTAAGCGAACTATTTAAGATAGTACCTACCTAGGTACCCTTAATTGATACCACCTTGAGCTCTCAGGCCACCAGTTACAACTCTCAATTTACCATGATCTCTTTTATGTTGAACGCTGTAGAATTACGTTTTATATACAAAGTAATGTGGTACGGCTCATCTGAATCAATAGCAGTTCACATAGGAGATGTGGTAGATACTGCACTCTGAAGTGTCTCACACTAGGGGTTTTGTAAGTAGGTTAGATGGGAATTGTACGTGATAGCACAACTTGAAGTGGATGTTTCTAATAGGTGTAAAGTAGATATTCTTTTTATCTTGGGCAGTCTCCATCTGATTATAAATAAACGCCTATCAACTCCCGTGATATAACACCAGGAAGAATATGACTCGACAAACTCGACAATCATATCAACCTTTAGTCGATGCACAGGCAATATCCCAGAGAGTCTGCCTAGAGCAGTTGAGGTTGCTCGATTGGGTCATGTACACTAGGGACCCACCCCCCACATATCTCCCCACATGTCTCAACCGGTTCCCATATATCGAGCAGTCGGCACCAATCAGAGACGACGATTTCGGCCAGTGACGAGTGACTTCTGCCCTGTATTTTCTCCTGCCACTTGCCAGCACCACCACTGTCAGCGGGATCATTCGATGGCAGATTTTATTAGTGTTCGACTTGACCCGCCTCGACTGTCCGACATCACCAATACTCTCCCTCATCAGCCAGCTAGCCGACCGCCCTCTACCTCTCCACTCTACCACCTTCCTAGTACTTGGACTCGCCATGGCTTCCAACTCTCTCTTGCGCGTTGCCGTCCGCGGCCCTACTCAGACCTTTTTCCGCGCATACCGTCCCGTCGCTCCCTCGCGGGCCAGCGCCGCCATCGTCCCAGGTCTGCTTGCCGGGTCCAGCCTCAACTTCAGCACCACCGTCCCCCGCCGAAGCGAGCACCAGGAAGAGACCTTCGAGGAGTTTACCGCTAGGTAAGGGACACACCATTTGGAGGAGAGCTGCCTCACGACCGGACGGGCATCGGGATATTACGGCCGGGAGCCTAACTATCTCGGAATTTGGGCGGGAAGCTACAATATGCGCCAATTGCCTTCGCAAACCTTAGAAGACGTCATTTGGAGGCTAACGAAGGCTTTGCGCAGATACGAGAAGGAATTCGACAGTGTGCAGGATGTGTTCGAGCTCCAGGTTCGTCGTCTTTTTTCCTGACACCAAACCACAGACCTACCTACCTGTCTATCGAGCTCCACCTTTGGTTCCCTTGACCCGATTGCATCACAGTTCAACGAAAGACACAAATACTCCCAAACTAATCGATAAATTAATCAACTGATGAATCGAACAACTGACTTACTCTGCCCAATAGCGTAACCTGAACAACGCCTTCGCCTACGATCTCGTCCCCTCTCCCTCCGTCCTCCAGGCCGCTCTGAGGGCCGCAAGAAGGGTCAACGACTACCCCACCGCTGTCCGCGTTTTCGAGGGTGTTAAGGCCAAGGTCGAGAACAACGGCCAGTACGAGCAGTACCTCGCTGAGCTGAAGCCCCTGCGTGAGGAGTTTGGCATCATACTAAAGGAGGAGATGTATCCCGAGGAGGCCAAATAAATATCCTCGACAAGCGCCTCCGCCAACGACCGAGCACACGAACTTCTGCCGAGAAAACCTTGGGGGCCAGTATGGCGAGCAACTGGGCCCGCCCAAGTTTTCCGTCTCGTGAGCCGGGAGAGCGAAGCAAGCTGTTCGGCGGAAACGAGGAACTCTCTCCCCTTGGATGGGGCTTGGCGCTAGCTTTTGGATGCCATGCAACCCGACCTACGTGTATATGTCTACTACCACTATAAACAACCCTTTTTTTATCAACCAACGTTAGAGATCTGAGTATTTCTCGCCGTAGATGCGGCGAAAAAGACAATACCGTGGAAGTTTGTTGGCTGATGGCATTTGACGCATTTGAGTGAAAGTTAGAGGCGCGGCGGCTCGTGTTTCTTTTTATTCTGTGTAAAGCACCGTTGTTCCAACCCAGTGCCCGGTCATCATCATCGTCATCTTGTCATGCCTATCTAGTGAGATGTTTCATAACGAATGAAAGCACTAGAAATGCTATGCATTCGGTCACTATGCAGGTTGTGTGGTATATCACGTAGGAGCGAATTACCCTAGTTCCTCGGTACCTACTTACCTATGGATCGTATACACCTGTCCGTTGGCTCACTCACATGCGTTTTCTGGTATTTCGACTTGGGTAAAAGACATCATCTCTATTATGTGTAGACTACACTTAGAACTAGAGATTGCGTAACACCGTAATACTAGATGTGGCGGAATACGTCGAAAATCGTTCGTCTGTACGTCCATTCGTTCACTGTTACTATTCCCATGAAAACGTAGAATGCAAGATGGAGCGCTGAGAAGCTAGAACAGCAAAACATGACACTTTCAAAACAAAATCCGTAAAAGTGGTAATCGTCGTTCATTTGTCTGTTCTACATACCGGCTAGAAGTGCTTCCCCTCCACCCCGCCCCCCGCCAGGTTGTTGATCTTTTTTTGATCTGGCATGGCAAGCAAGATGACAATAAGTCACCAATGACGAGAACTTCATCGTGATTGGGTATCAAGGGATCTAATAGCGCAAGGCGCCTGGGAAGAATCATGGTTGTATGGTACACAACCCAGGCCCATTCGATTCCTCCTATTCTTCATACACACAATGTCCCAAACGCCAAACTCAAAACGTCCCAAACCAGGCCGCTCGCCCTCTAGTAAAGCACGAAAAAAAAATCATCAGGTTCACACAACCTACCAGTCTAGGTAATCTAGTCGAGGCGTTGTATTAGAATCTCTGGTCACGCAGGTGCGCATATCTATTGGGCCCGGCCCTTGGTTGAATAGGGCGGCGTTTTGCGCACCGTTTCCTGAGCCGGCAAGTCCATCGAGGACGGCCGCTGGTGGTTGAGGACTAGTCCCCGACTGCTGCTCGGTCCTCCCATTGCACTTGGACCCCGGGTGCCGTTTCGTGGGCTCATGACCCCTAGGGAGCTCAGCCGAGGACTACGAGGTACGCTAGACTGTCTCGTTTCCCTACGTCCGCTCTTGAGCGATTTGAGTTCTTCTTTGATTCTGTTGAGTTCCGTGGTGCGTTCGCGGACTATATTCTTCTGCTTTTACCTGCTGAGTAAGCGTTCGGATCTCATCGCGACTCTGGACTTTGTTAACCTCGACAATATTGTCGTCAGCTTTACGTTGTAACTCCTGGATCTTATTTTCGTAGCTTCGGTTCTCTGATAATAAGTTGGTGGCGTGCTGAGATTGTTTCTTGTACTGATTCTCGCGGTACTCTAAGTCGCTTTGCATCACGACTAGTTTCTTCTTTAGCTGCTGTACGTCTGTATTGGCTGCATTCGAGGCCCTTTCCATCTCCGCCATCTTAACGAGGTCGGGGTTAGATGAATGGAGAAGCGCATTGTTAGCTTCGGCTAGCTTCTTCTCCAGTTCTGTGCGAGTCGCCTTTAAGGTGGCAATTTCTGTCCGGCAGGACTCGAGACTTCCGCTTAGCACTGAGGCCTGTTCTTGAGCAGTTTTGCAATCAGCTTCGAATATGCCACGCTCTTTCAAAGCTTCCATATATCTTGTCTGGATCTTATTAATGGAGGACACATAGCTATTGACTTCTCTCTGGGCTCGGTCACTCAGTTGCCGGAATTCGGTTTCTCGCTTTGCTTTGTTCCAGTTTAGACACAAGTTCAGCGAACTGTACAGTGTCAGTAAAAAATTCATAGATTGGTTGATAATAGGGATTCTAACTTTGTTGGATAGTGCTTGCAATTTGTCAACCGATACTATCAGTGTCCCCGTCCGAGCTTCGGGTAACATCATCCCAAGCAATTCCTTACGCCGTCGCTGATAGGATTCAAAGATGTCACTACCTGCGGTTGAGACATTTTCGGCCTCTTCGGTAGACTCTGATCATTCTCATCATCGACCTAGTTCTCATCAGTACTGGCTACGATAGCACACCTTTTGACTTACGTAAGATCGCTTTCTACTATCAGGGTGATGGCTAAGGCTTAAACCTTGGCCACTCAGCTGCGTTGCTTCTATTTGAGAGCTTTCTGCATATAGGTCATCAAAAATCTCAGTAGGAACTGATGGGGGCTCCCAATAAAAACCATCATCGCCCTCCTCTGACATCTGGATACGTCTAGCAAACTTGTCGGCGATGGAAAAAAGTGATTCTGAAGGATCGGGGTCCTCGATGTATCGCATAGCTTTCACTAATGCCAACAAAAGCACATTTTTTCGTTCCAATGGTTGTAGATCTCCCACGATGCGCATATTTAGGTGTTGTATGGACGCGGTACTAACAAGCGCTAAAATGATGGGAGGGGTGTTTTGATTCGTTGGCAGACTAGTTCTTGCCGAAAGGTGTGGTCAAAGGCAATGACAACATCGACGTTTGCAGAAGTCGAAGACTCATCGTCTGAGGTGGAGGAGAGAGAGACGGTTAGTGGATGCTTAGCATCTACTGTGCTGACGACCTCCTGACCCGATCGAATGTAGTGACAGCCTCTGCTTTGTATCACTTGGCCAAGCAGATCCATTAGTTTCCCTGGGCGGACAAGTATTAAGACCTTCTTATCTGAATTTAAAGCCCTCAGATTATCGAGCAACTCGGCCACAAAGGAGAATTTGGCATTTGCACCAATAACGTGTCTCGTGACCTGTTCTGGTGACATGGACGTGAGGCTATCAAGGAAAGGAGGGAAGTCGCATATGTCGAAAAGCCGAGAGAACATCATATCAACTTTCTCGACAATAAATTTTCGCGGCGTCTGGTGTGGAAAGACTTGAAAGGAGGCGTTATACTCGCGAAAGAATACCTCGTACTCTCGGATAATGTTGTTGTATTGCGGCCGGATGCTTGTTGCGAAGGGGAGGGTAATAAGGTACTCGTAAGGGCCAGTGGGCACATGAGGTAGGAGGCTCCGTGGATAATCTGTTTGCATCTCATCTTCGTCCGAATTGATTGAATCGGGGGGAGGACCAGAGGCAAGGCCATCGTCCGTTGGCACAGAAGGGCTACCCTCCACGTCATTCTCGATAGAGAGTGTAAGACTGGACGGGTCTAGAGTCACTGGCTGCTCTAGAACTGCACGGGGCGAGTCGTAAGATTCCAAGGACAACGGATTGTGCTCATGTGGAGGAACAGAGTTGATGCGAGCTTCCGCTGACTCTAGCGATGGTCCGGTCTGCGTCTGCCCCGTGCCGGACGGAGTTGGCGGCATGGGCGATATCAACGGTGTGGATAAATCGGCCACAGAGAACTGTTCATTATTGGTGCGGACTTCTGTTTGAGGGGTAGTGCGGTGAGAAACATAGGCGTTGTTCTCTAATGGCACCGGTGATGACGCAGCCGATGGTGTTGACGCCGCCACAGAGGAAGACTTGAAGTGCTCTTCCCGGAGAAGCCTAAATCTCTCCTTAGCCGAAAGGGGCATCCCAGTTGTGGATGCGCCATCCATGTTGGTAGGCGTGCCAGGCTCAACTTGCTGCGGGGGTCCAAGTGTTGTGCGACGTAATCCAGACCTGTTACTGCCCCAGGTTGATTGTGACTTTCGAGGTGATCCAGAGGACGACGGGGGTTCGTGCCCTTGAGATGGAGCGGATATCCCAGTATTGCCGTCCAACGCGCCGAGGGCCTGACTTGAATCTTCGACGTCTATCTGCGCGCCCTCTTCCCTGGGTGCGGTCTCAGGTACGGTCTCAGGCACAGCTCTGTACTCCCCAAACACTGAGAAATCTGAATAGCTCTGGGAAGTAGACTCACCTGGGTGACTACTTAGGGGCTGGACGATCTGAGCTGCTTGGGAGTTGCTTGGTGTCGAATTTCTATTCGTGGTATGTGAATACTGACTCTCCGACTCCTGAGAGACCTGCGTGTTGGAGTGCCGTGGAAGCGACTCGGGGATGGTGGTGGTCGCCTGAGAGGTCGTGGCACCAATTTCGTAGTTACCGTCCGGCTGGGTTTGAAAAACGGGACTTGACTGATTCACAGGCCCCTGGAAGGGACCGGTAGATGTTATAGGCAATAGACTTTGATTATAGTTAGGGCCAGGGTTGGCCGCAGAGTTCGTGGACAGATTAGGGTTTGCGAAAAACCCAGAAAGGTAAACAATCCGCGTGTCTGGTTGACGAGAAGGGATGTCTGAAGAGGGAGAAGCGCGCACTGAGTTTTCCGGTGGCCCAAGCGGAGGCAACGGGTCCCCGAGCGTTGACTTTCCACAAACAAGTCAGGAGGCTCGGAATAGCTGCCGTGCGCCTCAGATACCGACGTGCCGGATATCTCTTGTGAATCGGGAATGGTCCGTTGGCTCCTCATAAGTGCCCGCTGCTCTATTATTATAGTGGCTTGGGAAGATGCTTCGCTCGCAATGGCTCGATACTCCGAGGGGTCGAAGGCAGGTGGCACACGTGGAAGCTCAACTACTATATTAGCCCCCTGATACTGTGCAACCTGTCCAGCCTGCGGCGGGTCGTCGTCCCCTGGATTTCCAGTGTCCTGGTGATCCGAAGATGAAATTAGCTGCTCATTCGGCTCTGGGCGTACAACTGGGCTTGACGATGGGAGGCCGTGAGATGCGTCGGTTCGCCTGCGTTTGTAAGCCCTGTCTCCAGAAGGTCTCACGGGTGTGCTATCAGGGTACCTCTGCTTAAGCTCTGGGGTTTCTTGTGTCTCCTGTGTTGATTCCAGCGACGGGGGATCCCTGTCGTGGCCCGGCGCATCGGCGGCCTTGGATGTTTGCTCGTTCTTATTGTCCCGCCAGGCGTCGATCGCAACGTCAGTCACGTTCGCCTCCGGTTCCTATAGCGTGTGGTTAGTGGTTAACCCTGTATGCGATGCGAGGTGACAGGAAAGGTGAAGTAACATACCCAGGTTGGGTCGTAGCGGCGTCCGTTCTCGTCGGTCCCTTCCCAGTCTACCAAGTAGAAAATGCGCCGCGCTCTATCTTCTCGTCGATGATATCACGGATGGCGAACCAGCCCTGGTCGGACTCGGACTCGGACTTGGTGTTTTGTTTCGGCTTCTTAGCCTTGGGTTTAGACTTAGACTGGGGTTGGGTCGGGACTGCCGGCGAGGTGGTCTCGAGGTCGCGTCCGGTGATCGTGGGTTTCTTCGGGAAGGTCTGTTCTGGGGCCTTGATCATTGACCGGGTTATTCTTCTTCGTTGAGGACGATCTGTGGCGGTACGGCAGCCCTCGTATTAGTCTTCCCCAATAATAAATGCGATGCGCGCAGACAGATTACAAGATCGTCAAGAATCTATGTCGTCCCTGCGATGGTGTAATAGAAAAAGGTGCTTACCGGTGCCGTCCTGCGGTGCTTGCGAGTCCACTGCGACAGGTGTAATCGTGGCCGACATAGGTCATCTGCGGCTTATCGCTAGGAAGCTATCAAACATGTACTGATGCTACCTTATGTACTTACTTGCTACCGCTGTACTTGAGCCTTGTATCTGGGCTGGCAGGGGTTGGCTATAGCCTAAGATGCGAGGCCTGTGGCTGAAGATTAGCGTGGCTGGTTCCACCATCCAGGGCTTGTTAGTGCGTCGACAGCCATGCTGTGGTGCCTACCGTAAGGTACCTAAAGGTACTCAGGTACTTATATGCAACTCTCTTGTCTCTCTCAGTCCAGGACAAGGTGATGTAGGGAAATGTCTTGAGCAAAAAGATTAGCAGCCTCAATGTTGCAGAACACTGTTGCATTAAAATAACCTCTTGAGATTAGCTAACAACTAACAAAAGTGGTGTGAATAGAATACCCAAGTTGGAGACTCAAAATGTGCACTTCTTAAATGCCTAGTGGTTAAATGCCTAGGCGTTAAGGAAATGTCTGCCTGGAGATGAGCTGTCACTTTCATGGGAAAGGAAGGTTTGTGAAAGGAGGAAGTTTAAAAACAATGTGGTAGTTGGTAAGAACGGTTCAGGATCTTGTCCAGAACTCAACCATAAGTACGTGGAGAGAGCACTCAGAGGCTATGGGGACAAAAGATGTATGTGAGCCCGGTAGGTTTCTACATTAAGTGCTGTCATCGGGGTCCAATGGAATTGTTAAGAATCAGGTAGTTTTCAAAACCGCGGAAAAAAAGCGGAAAGAAAACACAAGCACACACACGAGAAGGCACGCGGAGCACGACTCGGCTAGTCAGACGCCTTGGTTTCATTGTTTGACGAGGTTTCGAGACCTTGGATGAATTAGCACATAAATTAGTCAACATAACTTGAGTGTTTATAATTCTAAGCTCATCTAAAACGAAGAGGAAAGAAAGAAAGAAAAAAGAAAAGAAAAGGGGGGCTGAGCTATTATGAGGGACATGAATCAGCTGTAAACTTCCAACCATTCTTGAACCGAAACGCTGATGAATCCGCTGCACGGCTAGCAACTAGCAGTTACTAGAAAGCTTCTCGCAGACCCTCTTTATCATGAAAAAGAAGCCCAAACTCGGACCATACGGTAGGACGGAACAAAGTACGAAGACATATCGCCGCAAACTCTTTAGGTCAGAACTTTGCTTAAATTCAACATCCATACTACAACTCTTAACACAAACGCCTCCAAATGTGTAGCTTCCGAGGAAAGACAATAATAACATTCGAGTTGTAAATATCTCGCAACTAATCCACGCTAAACATGTCATACAGCCCAAGATGATAACCATCCGTCCAATGTCGAAACGATACCCCGTTAAATGTCAGCAGACTATACAGGAACCAACCGAGATGACAACAACATAATGCCTTCTACCCCGGCCATCGAGGCCATAGCTTCTAACGCCCTGAACCCCTTTTCCGAGTTAAGAATGACAACCGAACCCAATTTTCCACACCCAGAAACAATGAACATATGCCCAACCAATATTTGTACAACATCTTACGGCATCAGCAACTCCTATTACCAACTGGCATATCTTTTGTTGCTCATTGGGCGAGCAGTTCGCCCGAGTCGATCATTGCCTTGAACTGTCGTGAGGCTTCGAATTTGTACAGTGGCCCCCGGACCACGCGGTCAACCTCCTCCAGACGAACGGGTAGACATCCTTCGGCGTTGCGGCCCATCCAGCAGTCTAAGTGTCCGTAGTCAGGCACGACGCGGCGACGGTACTGGATGCCGCCATCATGGTGGGAGCTGAAGGTGTCGGTGAGGACCGTACGTGCGCTCCGTGCTCTCAGGGCTCAACACGGCGTTATCTCCGCCGACGAATAGCAGGAATGGGATACCCTTGAGCTTACGCACGTTGTCGGGCGTGTCGAGGCGCTCATACAAGGGGCCGTTGGACATGACGTGGCCCTCGACGCCCTGCTTCATGAGTAGGTGGAGTAGCGTCATGTTGACGCCGCCGAAGAAGCGGTCGATCTGCCGGTGCGTGGCCTCGTTGAGGTTGCGGTGGTTCCAGCACCGCGCGAACACGAGCGAGATGCGGTGGCACGTCGCGTTGTTGCAGATCTCCTTGCGCTCGTCCGGCATGAATCGCAGCAGCTCGTTCAGTGCCTTCTGCACGTAGCTATCGTTCTTGCCCGTGCTGCAGCTGAACCAGTTACCCGCGAAGAGCCGGTATAGCGTGTCCGCGGGTATCGGCAACGCCAGGGCCTTGATGAGGTTCATGCAGTTCCACATCGGGTTCATGAAGACTTGGCTACATGTCACACCCCTGACCCATTTCGCCGGGATGGTGCCGTCGAGCAGGCCGGTCGAAAATGCCACGCTGCCATGCAATGGGCGATGGTATAGATCGGTTCGGGTTCGTGCTTCACTGTCTCCCGTCCGGAGCTGTCTTTCGTCGTCACTGCGAGGGTCGGATACTGTTTGCGGATGAATTCGAGACAGGCCAGGATATCGAGACGTGTGTCGAAGGTTGTCCAGTTATTTTGGGCCACCATCAGCACGCCAATACGATGGACCGTAACGAAAACTCGGTAGCCAGCACGTCGGAAATAGTTGACCGCGTTCATACGAATCGTTGGTAGTGCGTAGATCTGATGATCGACAGAGGCACCTGGTATCATGAACAGATTCTTAGTTTCGACTGACTCGTTGGTAGGTTCCCACACGTGTAGGCTGGTGATTACACCATCGCGAGCTGTGATCTTGTATGACTTAGTTTGAGGCGTGTGGTTGACGAAGCCAGAATAGGTCTGGCTCGGATATTGGAGTGGCGTGAGAGGTGCAAGGAATAAAGACATAGACTTTCGTGTGAAGAAGGTCATGAAGTTGGCAGCACTCCTCACTTTGTCGAAGATGTTGCTGCCCGTCGGGGTCAGCGTGAGCATCTCTGAAAAGAAGTCTTGTGGCTCGATCCGCATAATGCCCTGGGCAATAACTGTGCCCTTCCGACGAAAATCTTCGCTTGACTCCTCCAATGCATGTTTGGAATCTCGCACTGTAATCGTGACGTAGAGTGTGCTCGTAGATTTCCAGAACTGCATGGGTGCCAGCGCGACCGAAGAATCTACCACCTTATAGCCGTGAAAATGTAGTTTCTGCCCATCCGTGCCGTACATGTCGAAATCGTAAGTAAGATTTCGAGTTCCGGGCGCTTTAGTATCGACCAAGAACAGATTGAAATTTCCACGTCGAACCATAAAAGGAGAACCCGAGAGTGTCGGGCATGAGAAAGTACCGGTTAAGTTTGCTGCGTGCTTGGGATCATTTACAATGGACCTTGTGTTGAAAGCCTGCACACTGAGAAAAAAGCGTGCTGTCTCACACAGCGATTTCGCTGTCCTAGCAGCTAGTTCGTAGTCGTCGATATTGTCTCTGAAATTACCGCTGTCGTTGGGGTGGAGGCGATGGACGTGTCCTGACATCACCTCGGTGAAGCCAAAGCCGCCGTCTTTCATGCGGCGGGCAGACGTGATTGATTTATGGGCGTGGTAGATTCCGTCGTCTTCCTCCTTCTCTTCCAACCGTTGCGGCTTGATCTGTCTCTTCAAAGAATGCCTCCGTCGATACTTGGGGTGTTGAGGGACCCAAATAAATCTAGGACATCGTTCTCTTTAGTATCGATTTTGAGACCATTATCTTTTGCATACAATTCCAAGGAGCGTTCTGCCAAAGCAGTGATGGTGGCAAACGGGTTTGCTCCGAGAGAAGCTGGATGATGGCACCATCTGTGACAATGAGACCCTCATATGTTTCTTTGCCATCCCCTTGAATACCCTGCCGGCGTGGTTCGTGACACCTTGGTTACCGTCATCAGCCATGCAGGCACCACTAAGTTTTGAGTTAGTTACTTGCACAAAAAGTTTCAAGTTCAGAATCATGGACGTACCCAATAGGGTGGACTGTAATTTGCTGCTGGCTCATGAGAGAATAGAAGGGGTTTTGCACGAATGTCCCTCCAACAGCTCGGGTAGCCTTCTCTAGAACGCGATTCAAGTACTTAACATGATCGCTACGGCCAACACCGATAAATTCAAGGACGGGCTTGTCCCCTTTAGTGTCAGGAACGCTTGGTTGCCTATGTCTGTTAGAACTGGAGGAACTACAATAGCGATTTAGGGCTACTTACTGTCATGAGACATAATGAGATATACCTGAGTCCTCTCAATCGCACCCTTGCGGAAATATGGTCCCAAGACGGCACTTCCGGCACGGGCGAAGTTCGCCTGAACCCTTTGATAAAGGGACTCACCTTCCGTCTCGACACTGCCAGGCATGATCTCAAGAAGTGCTTGCATGAAAGGGGCAAGCGCTCCTGGCATAGTACCCCCTCGATAACATATCCATCAAGAGGGTTTTCATGGCCTTTTCTGTTGTCAATAATACCAGTAATGCAAGGCCCGATTGGGTGATAAGGTGAGGGAAATTGTTTGCCCATAGCATTGACCTCATAGTCAGTATTGTATCTAGTAAGAGTCAGACAACGCCTTGAGGAGAAGTGTAATGTTGCGCGCAACTTACCCGAAGGCCAACATGTCACCATTTCCGCTCATGTTCTGTCCAACTGTGTCACTCATCTGCAAGCCCATCTGCTTACTCCGAAGTAAGATTTCGGTGGTGCCGATAGCGCCAGCACCAAGGAATACAGCCTCTTTTGGCATGAACCCACATTAAGTCATCGTGAAGATTAGCTTTGAAGTGACCGCGATTCCACCATGCCAAGCAAAATAGACAAGATAGCCGACACGTCAGGAGATTCCGTTATGTATCGTACTTCTGATCGCAGAACATATCAGCGCCCCAATTCCAGGCATCAGCTAGGTAGGTGACGAGTGGTGGTCTTCGAGCCGTCATTCAAACCCGTGGTGTCCTGGCCTGTAGAGGCGGAAGCAACATTTCAACGCCGCAGCTATTAGGTCCGTTGCGGAATCGAGTTGTTTGTTTTACCCGACTAAACTTTTCAGACATGTTCAGATACTCGGCTTGCCTCTTCAGAAGTTCAAGTTTTGGCAGTTTTGGCCAATCTTTCGGGTACTCCTCCAGGTTCAAGGACTTTGGCAGCCTTTTCGTAGTCTAACCAGATTGAATGTTAATCTACTGTAAAGCCGGGTTGAATGATGGTTCTGTTGGTGATGCTGTGTAGAACAGATATAAAAGCTACTCACATTCCTTTAGGCAGCCCTTGTTATCTCTGATTTCCCTGGGCCATTGCTCCATTTGGAGCACCTGCTCGTCAGCCTCAAGGAAGACATTGGCGTTTATCAGACTTGTTCCTCCAAGCCCTGCCGAATATGTAAGTTATAAAGGCTCTGAAACCCGATGGGGCATATTACTTACCATTACCAACTACTGCATTTTGGCCGTTGCCCAGGATTAGGTGGTACATGCCAGTGGGATCTCCGCCATGGACAATCTTTTGGGCAGCCATTTCGGCGCAAATTGGCCCGAGTAGTGAAGTTGGCCGAGAGCGTCACCCGTACGGTTGGGAATTCGCCAGGCCAGCGTTCTTTGCCACGCTCGAGAACGCAGACACGCTTACCGGCACGAGCCATCCGTGAGGCAGCAACACCACCGCCATAGCCGGAACCAATGACAACACAATCATAGGCGTGTCGCATCAACTCCATAGGCTTTGAAATTCTAGGAAAGGATGCCGTCTTGGGTCATCGGCCCAAGTTCGTATGTGCGCGAAAGGACGCGACCGTGGCCGCCTGCTTCATATTCATGAGCATTATGCTCGTCTGTGATGGTGGAGCTCGCCATATTATCGTTTGAAGAGCTCCGGCTTGATGGGCGCGTATGAGGGTTGACGGGCCATGTTTGGCTACTCGAGCTGTGCGAGCAAGTAAGCCGTTTATGCCATTTATACCATTCACACCATTGACACCATTGACGCCGTTCACTCTCTTGTGGACGCCATTGACAGGCTCGGCGCCATTCGAGTTGCTATAATCCGCACCAGTCGTGTGTACTGCTTCCACGTCGCCTTCCGAATCGATTGGAACAGCTGCCGGCATGACCGCGGCTTGACCCGCGTTCGGGATTTCGGGCCCAAACACTCGGGAATGTACAGCAGGGGTGAAGGATCAAGACAAGAGGTAATGTCAGACCTCCTACAGAAGATGACCAGGGGAAGTCTGTGAAGAGAAATTAATACAGGATAGAAATGTACAATAGGCTAGGTACGTGTAGTGTAGGTATGAAGCGAAGTGTCTTGGGCTCAATGGCACTTGGGCTGTCAACATCGGATCAGAAGGATCCTAACTTCATATATATGATTTGAGACGTGAAGGGTTGTAGTCTGACTGGGGGAAAAGTACCAGCTCAACGGGCCACAACGGTCAATATAGGTTCAGTTTTTGTACTGTCACAAAGATGACAAGATGATCCGACGAAAACAGCCCTACGTACCCTTGCTCCTTTAGACCCCGGACCACATATCCCATGCCGCTGCACCCGAACGAGATTAGAGGTTGGGAACCTTGTCCATTGTTGCAAGACTAGTTCCTGGAGGCGTTGTGGCATTGCTTGGGGCCAAGGATAGGCTGAGAAAGACGGATATCATCATCGATATAATTGGCAAAGACAGACATCTTGAGAGCCAAATTAGCTCCTCAGTATGCAGTGCCTACATTGGCTGCGACGTGGATGATGCAATACTGTAGTAATCCTTTTGGAGACTCGACATACATCACCATCACTCCATGGAGTATCTGGTCATGTTCGTTCGCAAAGGCACAAATCAGAAGCTGCGGTCCAAAAGAAGATATCGCAGACGGCCCTACTGCCTAGAGCAGTTAGGCGCCGGAGCCATGATACTCGTTTGAGATTATTAATTGTGCAGGGATCCAACTAAGAACGGTAAAACTGCTGCAAACCCCATACGCTACATGACCAGGTCTGATTTCGACACATGAGTTTTCACTATCTACACATGAAACTAGCCGCATTCGGTAATCACACTGCGATAGGCCAATCAATCATATTAGATTGCCAGGCCCCGACGAAGTGCAGGCCCACATTAACATACAAATAACGTTATTTTCGACCGTAGATATTTATAATAAAACATATTTTAAAAAATAAGAAAAATTACCGCTTAACTGTTTTATAATAGTTATATTTAATACTATATTAAGGTATTGAAATCTATATAGTGTCTAATATAAAGCCATAGGACTAACTCGAAGAGTAGTAGTGTGGCCATTGTGTTGCTTAAAACGGCTAGTTTCATGTGTAGATAGTGAAAATTCATGTGTCGAAATCAGACCTGCTACATGACATGGTGGGACTGTGATTGGCGATCGCCCAATATTGTTTCTGCTTGTATTCCCATGCAGAACACTAAGTACATACATATCTAGCTTAAATTAGTGCTGATGACACTGACAATGGCAACGGGGCGACCAGAACCATGTGTCTACACTATTTAGTTTACATTACTCACACCATGCTACACACAGTATTGATCTGATACAGACCAGAGTACGAAGACATAGCCATTGTCATGCCGTGGTACCTGAACTATTCTTTATATATGTATCTATATATATGCAAATATATAACGTATCTGCAACGTTGCTCTTTTGGTTGTTGAAGTAAGCTGAGACACGTGCTCAAGAGTCAATGGGAAGAGCCCTCTTCAGTAAGTGGCTTGGGTGCTTGAGTGCTTACGGACCGATAGGAGAGCGGCGGGACAACGAATGACGTTTATCCGCAATGCAGGTAATATAAAACACAAAGACTGGAGCGCGAACCGACCCAATGCTGTCGCTATCGCCCTCGCCGTCCTATCTGCCGACACTAAGAAGATCTGAGCTGATATCTACAGTAAGGAACAGCTGAAAAGCACCCTCATTGGAGTACAAAAGGGGGGCTGTGTGATTGGCTAAATAACGACCAAAAGGGTCTGAGCTGATCATTTAGCGTGCAGTCGAGGCCAGCATCCCGCCCCAAAATTAGAGTCTGTCCCTCAAACGCCCAAGAATCGGATAGCCAAGCAGGGCCAAGTAGCACCAAAATAGCATAGACTAACCCAAAAGACACCTGAACACGCGCAACCTATGAATAAACCAAGGATTTGTCCGCTACTGTGACACGCTACTGTGGCTACTTGTAATCTTACCAAATCGAAATTCAATGGGTACGGTGTTCGAGAAACAAAGTTTTGACGAACCACCTCGCCTTGCCTTGGCATCTCACTCCTCACCTACTAATACCAGTCATATACCAGTGAACGAACCTCTACCTACTGCGCGAAGAAGGGGAGTGAGGGCGCTTGCATCAAGAAGGCATGTTGTCGCCAAGGTAATGGAGCTATCTAGACTGATACGCAGAAGATTAGGTTTAACTGCGGCTGACATTCATCCATCGGCTTCGATTACCGCATGGAGATGGAGATGATGTACTTTGTACTCTCCGAGTAGCATCCACTAACCAACCTACCACGCTACCAGGTACTACTATACTGTGGCTCGCGTTGTTTCAAGTCGATGCCGAAATTGGGGTTGCAGTGGAACGGCGATAAGGCTGAACGTTGGAATGCCGGTGGTATACACAAGCTAAACCGTTATACACTACCTCCTCGATGTCCAGTGCGGTATCCAACCCCCTCGATATCAACGGGGGCTACTATGAAGCTGCCTCGCCAGTTGGGGTCTCCATAACCCTTCAAACGCATGGAGGATTCCCGCCAATCGGTCACGCATACTACTACTCTGCAATGTAGGCGAGGCATCACGGAGGAGTTGTCGATTCCTTCTCGCCTATTGTTCCGAGTGATGACAAGTACCATGCTTCTTCTCCCTAGTCTGCAGTAGTATTTCCCAGAGCCACGTCCCAGGAGCCATCCTCCGAGCGATAGCGTGGCCATATCTAACGGCCCGACCCCAACCCAATGACGAATAGGAGAGCATATCATGAGAGCTGACCATACATTTACGCCGCTGTTCAAAATATCCTGCTGCAGTATGGAATTTGGACCCTTGTTCTTGATATACTAATTCAGACGAAAAAACTGCACTTGCTAGATAAGCAAGGCCGCCAATCTCCAAATTTAGTTGCCCACCCCCAATAGTCAGCGATGCCCCGCTCCATTCGACAACCTCCACGTTTGGGGGCACCTCGGGAGAGGGAAGGGGGGCCTGTATCCCAGGGGCATAGATTCAGCATGGAGGTGTGTGCTGCGCACCTGTGATACCTCGATCGATGCTTGACGTTGATTTGCCCGCAAGCGCCCCTCGTGAAGACCTGTCATTGCGGCATCGACCACACCATCCGTTGTACGACCAACCATCTACTCGTCTCTTTAAGCGCCCGCGTGGTAGCGGGGTAAGATAGTACGTCTCTCACAACTATGTTTAGACATGCAAAGAGACGTGCATGTCGTACTTTGACTGCTCGCCTCATGAAGCAGTTGCCATGTAACGATTGCCGTTACATTCAATCCAAGATGAAACGAGTAGAGCAGACATAGTTCTCAATTATGCGAGAGCCGGGCTCCCCGCGGGGCAGAGGCCTCGCGCCGTTGTCAGAGGTTGTCCGCAGCTGAACTATTACCCCCGAACATACGCCCGGTACTGTTGATTATGTCATTGATTGCTGCTGCACCGTTACAATCACACCCCAACCAATATTCCCCGTGCACAGCCTTGCCACACGGCCCCGGGTCCCGTTGATAGGATGGATAATTGTGACGTTGTTTTCTGCGGCACTAAGGCGTCGCTCTGCGGGACCGGGCGTCGCATGGGATATGCGTTCTTGTTAGTGGGATATGGTACGAGAGAAACGTCATCTAAGTGCAAGGAGAAAGGCACACTGAGACATTGGCTTAGATTGACTTGGATTTTCCCAACACCTCGGATTATAGCGTGCGTGGACGGACTCGAAATAGCGCCACGCACCCATTGGCCCCCCTGACACCGAAACAACGCAATGAGCTTCGGTGAACGGTATGACACGACGGGGCACACGGCCGGCAAGCCCGGACAATGTCCGAAATGAGACTGTTTTGTATGTATCAGAGGAAGCTGAACGTTCGTTCCCCTATGCACCTTTCAGGATTCTTGCAGTCGTCCATTATCATGAGGATTTTCCTTTCCCGAAATGGGACATCCTCCCGATCGAGGATCTAGGACTTAGACTGTGAGAACCGAGTAGCCTAATATCAGCTCATTTGAGGTAAGTGCTACTTCAAAGTCAACCAATAGAAAAGAGACGTGCTATGTTGACATAGCATCATCAAACAGAAGACATCAATCCCTCGAGACGTGCAGGAGCCTACCCAAATTTACAATACGGGGATACCCTGACTCCTATTTTAGGATCCCATTGAGCCAATCTCAAGGTAAACGGCACACCATCCTCGGGTAAATGAATCCGAGGGAGTGAATCACAACTGAAGGATGTTTTGCGCCAGTGTGCGAACGTCCCAACGGCCATCGTCATCCCATACGGCACACTCCAGACCGGCAAACCGCAAGCGGCGATATGATGGCCAGCTACTCTCAGCACCCCTTACCATGAGAGGATTTACAAACACACCAATAATCACAATGAGTGTTGCCCTAGCACTTCCTGTAACGTCACGCCTTAGCAATCGTGTTACATGATGTGGCTAGTTCACGTACGTAGCCAACGAGGGAAGACAGCGGCATGTGACAGCGGCAGATCCTCCTACTGCGACGTTGTCGGTGTTCAATCGGGGCACAGGATGCTGTTGTCTTCATTGTTGATTAATCGTCTGCCATGCAAGCATGTCGTCCAGCAAATCGCCACGCCTTGCGTTGACAAGCTTCGGATCCTTTGCCCCGGATAGGCGAGGCATTCACTATCATCCATGTACACTAGGTGGCAGGCGTACCTTGTCAACACAATGTAGAGATACTTCTGAACGCCTCCTTGAAATCGGGCATATCGTGGAAGCGGTCCCATGCCGAAGCGTCATGGGTGCCTGATACAACCACCTCATCATTCGAGCGTCTCGGAGTTCAATAATACTACCAATAGGGGGGTAATTCGATAATTCTTTGCCGAAACATCACGACTAACCACCTCGTCGAATACGACTGAGAACCCTGGCTAGCCTCCGCCTCGCGAGAAGGCAGAGGAGATTTGAAACTGACAATACATTCGTCAACCGCTATGGTGCCGGCAAGCAGATATCAGGTGCTTGATGATATAGCAATGCATTCGAACTGTAAGTCCCACTCATTGGACAAGATAGGATCTACCTTTGTTAGCAATAAAGGGACTACTACTACTACTTCACAAATCGAATGTGATAAAATTATAAGTAAGTTTGGATAAACTCCTCCCCTCGGTTGGCATATCACCCGAAAGCGCACACTTACGTAGGCATGAAGGGGAAATTCTTTAATACTCTTATGAGAAGCTAAGCGCTACGCCGAGTATCTAGACACACCTAACGGGTTAAATTTTTCTCGCTTCGTATTTCATAACCAAGTAACGAAATAACATAACGAGAACAAGTAGGGTGTAGCTGCCATTTAAAAAAGCACGGTTCTTATTTCAACATCATCATTTTGATTCATTCTCATTATGGGTACCTATCCTTCCAAGTACGCCCCGTTGACGCCGCAACCTAGCAGGTATTTAGGGTATAATACACCTAACAAGCAAACAAACAAACCCATACCTTTCCTACGCCCATGAAAACGTAAAGCGCGAGAACAGCTCGTTCATACTAAAGAGAGCACCTCAATGAAACCCATTCGCGCCGTTGCCATTGCCATTAGCAGCGGCAGGAATCTTGGAGCCCACCAGTCGCCCTGGTCGCGCATAGCCTCAACGACCTTGACAAAGCCGGCGATGTTGCTGCCCGCGACTAAGCTAGGTAGCTCCCCATCCGCGGTGTTGACGTACTTGAGAGCTGTTTGTAGACCGTTTTCGAAAGCATTCTGCATGATCTTCTTTAGTTTCTGGTCGACCTCCTCGCTCGTCCACGTCAGCCGCTGGCTGTTCTGCGCCATCTCCAAGCCGGAGACAGCCACGCCACCGCAGTTGGACGCCTTGCCTGGAGCGTACCAGATCGACGACGCGCCCTTGGTCTTACGGGCGCCCTCGAACACGTCGATGGCGGCTTGCGTGCAACCCACTGGCGTGTCCATTAGCTAACGCCTTTTCTTGTGGTAATGTAATATCATAACGAGGGAATAGGAAAAGGGGGTAAAAACTTACTGTTTGAACCCTCAGCAACGAATAAGGCGCCGCTATCGACTAGCGCCTGTGCTTCTTCCTCGCTGACCTCGTTCTGCGTAGCACACGGTAGCGCGACGTCGACGTGGCCGACGTGGACCCAAGGGCGCGCGCCCTCGATGTACTTGAAGGACGACGCGCTGTTAGACGCGGTCAGAGGCTTGCGGGCAAGCTTGATGGTCGCGATCTCCTCGATCTGCGCGGAGGTGAAGTGTGCGTCGCCCTTAGCGACGAGACAGCCCTTCGAATCCGACAGCGATACAACGGTCGCGCCGAGCTCAATGCATTTGAGCGCCGCGTACTGTGCGACATTGCCTGAGCCCGAGATCGCCACCCGCTTTCCCGCGAAAGTACCCTGTTTGGCGTACTTCATCATCTCCTCTACGTAGTAGACGAGACCGTAACCGGTAGCCTCTGTTCTCCCGATACGTCAGCGTGTGGTGTTCTCCCCGTTTCCCCTTGGCTTGACTTACCGGGTCTGATCAGACTTCCGCCCCAGTTGAGTCCTTTGCCTGTCAAGACGCCCTCCCACTGGTTTCTTAGCCGGCGGTAGGCGCCGAACATGTAGCCGACCTCCCGGCCACCGACACCGATATCACCGGCCGGAACATCCGTGTCGGCGCCAATGTGTTGGCAAAGCCTGGCCATAAAGGCACCGCAGAAATTACGGATTTCGTTGTCGCTCTTCCCCTTGGGGTCGAAGTCGGCTCCTCCCTTGCCGCCACCCATGCTCACTTTACCGAGACAATGATTAGTCTACACTGCACACGAAACCAGCATGTCCATTTATCCCATTTCCTTGACCGTTTCTTGATAGTACGCGGGTTTCGATTTGAGACCCCTGTGCAGAAAGCGAAGAGAACTTACATCCGGTGAGAGCATTCTTGAAGGTTTGCTCGAATCCAAGGAACTTGAGGATGGATAGATTGACAGTAGGGTGGAATCGTAGGCCACCCTTGAAAGGGCCCAGCGCCGAGTTGTACTGGACGCGGTATCCGCGGTTTACTTGCAGGTTACCGGCATCGTCTTCCCAGACCACGCGGAATTGGATAACGCGCTCGGGCACCGAAACGACCTTGAGCGCCGTCCGGTACTCGGGGTTCTTCTTAAATAGTGTGCTGTCCTCGAGTGTGCTGACGAGCTCTGAGAAGGGATGGATGTGTTAGTGTGAGTTTATTTTACTGGAGACATGGCTACCGGCACGTGCGGCTCAAGGTGCCGGGGCCCAGTGTGTGCCCGTAATAGAGGGATAGCCTGCTTTACCTTTGTAGGCCTGCTCGAACTCAGGCTCGGATGGGAGGTGAGACATGACGGTAGTTTTGTATGTTGTACCGTCAGAATAATGATGTGGATGTGGAAGATGATAATAGAGCCGTTTAGTCGTCAATCTCTTGTTAGAAGAGTCTGTCCACTTATAAGTTTAAGTTGCTGGGATGTGTCATAAAGACAAGAGGCCGATTAGGACAAACTTCACTAGGTTGCTGCCAGTTTGGGTCAAACAGAGAATGACGAACAGTGCTACAGTGATGTCACACGGAAACTGAGAGAGAAGAGGCTGTTTGAAGACGCTCCTGGTGGCATTGCCATTTTATATACTACCTGTAGAGGGCCGCCGGGTAGGCGAGGCAATGCAAGGCAGCATGATTCGCTTACTTGATAGATCATGATAATATTCATTACTGTAGCCTGCGTTCAATGTTTCCTCTCTCATGAATGTCTCCTATCACCGCATTCGGTGTTTTGAAAGTTGATATGACTTATTTCGAATGCTAATGTTGGCCGATCCGGGAAATATCGCGTCAGGCTAGAGGAAGGGAGGCATGTTGCCTGCTCTGATCGGCCCTTCAACCCGTCTAGTCCCGAGCCCGTTCTGCCACATGCTAGCAAGGCCGATACCAGGAGGATAGAAAGGTGAGAAGGCTGGAAAAGTAACCAAGACCACCGCGCACATGTTAATACGTGGGGGGCTCTGAAATGCGTGGGCTAGAGGTAAGGTTGTTGAAGAATGAGTTGGTTAAGCTATACTATTCGGTCTAGGCTACGGAGCTCAAGTGGGGGAGGCGAGGGAGGCTTAAGGCTATCCGGTGGGGTCTTCGCCCTAAGACCTGCATCTTTAGATCCGTAACGTCTCATTGATTCAATACTCGTCAACATTTATTATTTCCTTTATTCATTTATAACCAGCATTGACTTCTTAGCAGCATTCGATTGATAGAGATGCTAGAACGTCGTTTGCTAGGGCCTGGTACCGTTCTCTCGGATAGCTTGTAGCACGATATTATCCGGCCGAGTATAGTAAGTATCTTGTGAGATAAAGGTAGGGTAAATGTAAACTACTGCTTGGATATATTGTCATTCATGGCGTACGGTATAAAATAACGTGTTTATGTAGTATACAGCTATATATAATATATGCCTTCGTCCCTCAAAAGGTTGTCAAGCCGTCCGCAAGACTTAACTTGACTTGGTCTACAAGTAGAAACTTTGAATCCCCTCTTTTGAGCACTGCATAATAGGGTCTTATATCCGGGCTTCGACATGTGTAAATAGTGCCGAAAGATGAAGGTAGGCAATCCTGGGAACCGGCCTCAGTGCGTGCAGCTTTGTGGGGTCTACATCTCAGCCCATGCTACTGGCTATAGAACGACATCATACCACGTACAGCAACAATCCTAATTTCCCTCAAATGATGGTATTGCGGTATTTTAGGGCAGACAGTTCGGATGCGACTGACGTTATATCAGCGCCTGCATAAGCGTTGTCACGTTCTTAGTTTGTCGATCGGTAGAAAGTCTAAGGCGCTGACATACCCATTATATGCGGCTTGATAAATACTACCGGCTATAAGCCAGACTGTTTTTATTAGGTATGCGCCTGTTGTTTGTTGGTGGAATAATCGTAGAAGTTCCCCGATCAATTACTTGAGCCATCTCCCAGTCTCAGTTGCAGCACGTCTAGCCAAGGTACAGAGGTGTAAGACTGCACTTCAACGGCCTCCGTTTTCGGAGTAGCCAAACTTTGCGTACTATGTAGTAAGTAGACCGTCGTCATCGTCATCGTCATCGTCAAGCTTCGTCATACATGCTTGCAACATGCGTGAACGGCGAGTTCCTCATATGAGGACTTTTATAGTCCTCCCGTCACATTGAATACTTATGTATGCATATAGGATAGCAAACAAAAGGTGTGAAGGTGCAGGGTTTATAGGTCTCGTGACTCCAACACATCCCATCCCAACATGATGCTGCGCAACAAGACAACCATATTCTCGCCGCATCCGGCCAAACTGCCGTGGGTTTCCTCAATCCGCCGCAACACTCATCAAGGATTCATCAAGAAACCAGCCATGGACGGCGTGCACTACAAAAACCATCGCAAAAAATACTCCGGGGTTTACAAGCGGTCAATTCTCGCATATGATTTGCCAGCATGTCAGTAATCGTTTGCAAATACACGATACTAATTGGACGGACCAATGCAGCTCCCTTCGCTATTACCGAATGCATACATGTAATATATCCAACACAGGGAATCTCGCTGGTTGACTGTAAGATCCGGAAAAGGAGGAGGTAGTAGCTTGCACTTGAGAGGGGAAACGACGGCGCTCGCCGATGCATGCGAGACCACTGCACCGGAGTGGACCTCAACCCAAGGCATGCAGGTTGCGCATTAGCACGTCCCTGTAGATAAGTAGGCTACTGCGTAATTATGCCATGCCGGCGGCGCCTAAACGCGTGCCAGAGCCTGGAAGGGATGCAGCTCTAGAGTGCTTAAACCAGTGTCAGCTGTTGCAGGAGCACAGCTGACGACACCTGGCAGACCCATATAAGTAGCTCTTTGTACACAGTAGTTACAGTAGCTAGTCTCATTACTTCTACAACTTTATACAGATCAATACAAAAGCTTAGATCTTAGCACTGCGCACCAGCATTCTGCTATAAAATAGCTAGCGAAAAAGATCGTCGACCTCGTTTTCTTTTTTCCTTTCTATTGTCACAAACCCCTACAGGTCGAGTTACTCCTTGTCCCTTGCCAGACCCCTATCTCACGATAATTTATATATATCCCAAGGTAAGATACTCCCTTGTCCCCCCCAGCAAGGTCCCCTGCTCTGCCTTACTTCCTCCACGCTAGGATCTAACCAATTAGCTTTTCTATACGCTATTAGCCTCTTAAGATCATCTATAGCCTTATCTATAAAACGCACTTAATTATTTGCCCGTCAAATATTCAGATTCTCGTTAATAGGTTATTTAAACATTACTTTATTAACTATAAAAAATCGGAATATATAGTTTCCCTAACTATAAACCAAACGTTAAAAATCGAAAACGTTATTCTTTACCTTATAAAGTAAGCAGAATCGAGATCTAACTTTTATCGCTTTTTAATAGCTAGCGAAGCAATACGCGCAACAGCAGTTTTAGAAATAAGAAAGCACTTCTTACCCTAAGAATTACCCCGCCCTTTATATTTCTTAATTTTAAATTTTTAACCTAGGACTTTTTAACTTTAACTTAAACTTTTTTTTTTTAAACTTATTTAGTCCTAAAAATATCCTTTTTTTTACTTAAATTTATAAACTTAAATAAAAGCTTTTATTTATTTAAATTTATTTTAAATAATATTTTTAATAGTTAATTAAGCTAATTATTTATTTTAAATTATTTAATATTTTATAGTTTAAATTAATTATATTTTAATTAACTTTATTAGTAAAAAATATTATAAACTTTATCGCTATAGCTTTTAAAAATATAAATTTAATATTATAAAAAAATTTTAAACTATTATTTATATTTAGTTATTATTTTTTAGCTTTAATTAATAAATTATTATCTTTTCTAAAGCTTAATATAAAGTTAGTTTTTTTTAACTTATTTATAAAAAACTTTAATAACTTAAGTTTATAGTTTATAATAAATAAACTATTTTATAATAGTTTAAATATTTATTAATAAACTATTTTATTTTATTATTATATATAATAAAAAAAATCCAAACTATTTAAACAATTTATTTTTAAGCTATATAATATTAATTATAATATACTATTAAGCTTATAAATTTAAAAAAAGCTAGCTTATATAAAAAATCGTTAATTTTTTTATAAATTTTTTTTAATTTTTTTAAAAAATTATAATATATATTTTTAATAGCTTTTAATAATAAAATTTATTATATATAAACTTATAATAAAATAAATCTTTTAAACTTTTATTTAAAAATATATCTATAATATTAAGTTTTATAAATATATTATTAAAAACTAACTATTATTATTTTTTAAAAACTTTTAACTTTTAAATTTAAAAAAAAAATTAATTAAACTATTAATAAAACTATACTAAAAAAACTTTTTAATTAATATTAATAATAAAAAAAATATTTTTAATAAAAAAAAATTATTAATTATTTTATTAAATATTTATTACTTTTTTTTAATAAGTTTTTATTTATTATAACAAGCAATATTATTTTTTATTATTTACGTATATTTTTTTTTTTATATTTTAGCGAACTAATAGTTTTTATTAGTTATTATATAATTAACGAGCTAAAAAAATAGCTATAAAAAGATTTAATTTTATTTTTTAAAAAATATTATTAAAAATTTCTTAACTTTTATTATTAAACCTTTTTTTACTATAAATTTAAAATTAAATATAAAATTAAATATAAAATTAAAGTTATTTATAAGTTTAACCTTATTAGCTTTATACTTAAAGTTAGCTTTATAATTAAGGCTAACTTTAGCAAGGTTAAAGTTAACGTTTATATAGTTAAAATAATTAGCAGAAAAACCTTTAAAACAATAACGCTTTTCCCTATTATATAGCAAAAATATTTTTTAAAACTTCTTATTTTATTAAAATAATTAAAGCAATTAAAATAATTAAAAAATATATTATAAATAAATTATTTAAAAACGTTTAAAACTTTTTTTTATCCGAACATTATAACCGGATAAAATATTTTTAATAATAATTATTATTTAAAAATTAACTTTAATTAATATAAAAACCTTATTTTTTTTTATAAAAATATCTTTAATAATTTTAGCTTTCTTAATATTAAAAACGAATATTTATTTCCCGAAAAAGTTATTTATTTTAGGGTAATATTTAAAAAAATAAAATATATTAAATTTATTATAAATTTTTTTTTTAAATAATTGACACAGGATTCTAGAGGGCTGGAATCTATGTCATATTTGTGTGGTTGTGTGTAAGTAAAAGTCGTGGTGGTGGTGGCCAGAGGCCACTGCCACGGATCTATCTACACAGGTGGGGTCCCACGCAGTGGGCCACGTGGGGTCACGTGGGTCACGTGGGCCCCTGCCCACGAGCCACAGCCCCGGGGTCCCCACTAGCCACTGCGTGGCTAGTGCCCCCCGTACGTGACTGTGTCAAGTGCCGCACACACAGCAAAATCTATTGACCTCAATAGCCTAGCCCTAGCCCACAAGCCACAGCCCTAGCCACGCAGGTCCCCCAGATCCACCATATTCGCCATTGCCTCTGCAGGGGTCTATAGGTCCGTAGGGTCTATAGGTCCGTAGGGTCTGCAGGGGTCTGCAGATCTGTAGGTCTGCGTAGGTCCGCGTAGATCTGTGGGGTCTGTAGGTCTGCGTAGGTCTGCGTAGGTGAAGGTCTGCAGGTCTGTGTAAGGGCACGTAGGTCTGCAGAGGTCGAGGTATAAGGGTGACGAACAGCCAGCGAAGGCGTCGTCAAAGTATTGTATTGTACTGTTCGAGATCCCGATCGGCTCACTCGAACAGTCTTCCTACACAGCTGCCGTATAGCGTACTCCAAGCGTTTCGGCTATACAAACAGCGCGGGGTCTGTTGGGTAGGGGATTCGAAAGGTGTTTAGTTGGTCGGTCGACGTAGCGTTGACGGGGCGTCGACGGCAGCGTAGTAGTGATACGTAGTCGGGTACCTGAATTCGCGCGACTGCGTACGAGTGCAAATTGCCCAGGGTTGGGTACCTGAATTCGCCGCGCGTGGGATTTGCAAACGGCCGTTTGTAGGAGTACTGCCGCAGACCAACAAAGTCATTCTCGACCGCGAGAATCAATCGCGGGAACGACTTAAAAAAGGACAAGCCGCAGGGCTCGAAGGGTAGGTGACTCGGAGTGGCCTGGTCCCAGCCATCTACCAGTGGAGGCACCACTTGACACGAGATTCTAGAGGGGCTAGAATCTATGTCATATTGTGTGGTGATGTGTAAGTGGTGGTGTGGGTCCCACGTGGGGTCACGTGGGGTCACGTGGGCCCCTGCCCACGAGCCACAGCCCCGGGGCCCCACTAGCCACTACGTGGCTAGTGCCCCCCGTACGTGACTGTGTCAATAATTAACTATATTAATATATATAATTAGAACACGTTAATAAGTTTAATAGGTTAAATGTTTAGATTTTCTTTAGTTATTTTTATAATTTAACTTTTTTTTTAGTTATTTTTAATAACTTTATATATGCTTAAATTTCCTTGCTAGTTATATTAGGTGACTTTACTTGTATACTTGCCTAAAGTTTTTTTTTAGTTATTTTTAATAACTTTAAATATGCCTATATTACTATAAGATTAAATGCTACTAAGAAAGCACTTAAAAGGCTTAACTAAGGAAAAGTAGCTTTATTTCCGGTAGTTACGGGTGGTGGCTAGCTAAGTGGCTGGTGCCACAGCACCTGTAATCCTTATAGCTATGGCCCTTGCGGGGCCACACCACAGTATTTAGCTCGGAACCTGCTGCGCAGGTTCCTCACATACACACTCCTTCCTTACTTGTAGATTCAGTACGAATAAACATTATTTTGGAGCCACGCTTTTTATTTTGTGTGAAGTGCAACACCGGTTATAAAAAAAACTAATAAGTTTAATATATTTATTATTTAGTTATTTATTAATTTTAAGCTAAACATTAGCATAAAGTTTATTTATAAATTAAAAACTTATTTTAAATATAATTATAAGCTATTTTTAATCTTAAATATAACTATAAGCTATTTTTAATCTTAAATATAACTACGAGCTATTTTTAATCTTAAATATAACTATAAGCTATTTTAATCTTAAGCATAATTACGAACTTTATATTTTAAGTAATAGCGCTATTATAAAATATATTAATTTTTATAACGTATTAGATTTTTATTTTTTTTCGAAAAGAGCTTAAGCTTGCTAATAAGTTTAAAAAAAACTTTATAAGTTAGCTAAAACGTTTAAAAAAAAAGAATTTTTTTAAAAAAGCTTAAGCTTGTTAATAAGTCCGAAAGAAACTTTATAAGCTAGTTAAAACGTTTAAAAAAAAAAAACTCGAAAATTTAAAAAATACGTTTATTACGATTAATTTAAAGCTTTAAAGTTTTCGGAAATTTAAAAACTACGCTTAAAATATTATAATAAAAAGTAAAAAAATAAATAAAAAAAGTTATAAACGAATATTTTATAAAAAATACCGCTATATTTATTACGCTAATATAACGGCTAATTTTACGGCGATTATAGTTTTTTTAAAAAATAGTTTAATAAAAGTTATATTAAATAAAGTTTATAATAATAATACCAGTTTATAACTTAAAAATAATAAATATTTAAATTAATATTAAATTAAAAAAATAAAAAAATAAAATAATTATAAATATAATTAAACGAATAATATTAAATAATTATATTATAATAACGTATAATTATTAAATAATTAAGTTTAATAAAATATAATTATTAAATAATTAAATTTAATATAAAATTAAATTTAGTATAACTTATAATAAAAAAAAAATTAAAAATAAAACTTTATAATTTATTTATATTATTATTAGTAAGCTTTACTAAGGATAGTATAATATTAAGTCTATATTAAGTGATAAAAAAAAAAGCAAATATTAAGTAAAGCTCCTACTAGAGGTAAAAGACTTATTTAGTCCTTAGCTTCCTTATTTAATCTATAGGACTAAACTTTATTTATTAGTAAAGTAAGCTTTACTTTATAGTGGGGACCCCTTGCAGGGTCACCCCCTTTGTTAAAGTATAGTAAGTACTAACTTTAAAAAGAAATTATTATTGCTTTTAATAATTTTAATACTATACTAAGCTAATATATAATATTAAAATGTTTATTAATATAAATTTATTATTTTAATTTAACTATTTTTATAGCAAAGTTTACTTTTTAGGAATAACTATAAAGTTATTTGCCGGGCTAAGCTATAGCGGCTATAGTTTTTTTTTTTTTTTTTTAATTTTAGGTCTACTATTTGCTCGAAACTAATATTCTTTAATTAAATTTTTAAAGTTTTTTAATTATTACTCCGATTTTTATTAGTTATTTTTATAACTATAGTTTTTTATTTTATTAAATATTAAAAATTAATACGATTATAATTTAATTAATACTATAAAATAGTTTTTATTTCGAAAAAATTACTATTTTTTTAAAATTAAATTAGTTATTAAAATTAAACTAAAAAAAAAAATTTATCGGTAAAAAAATTTTTACTATTTTATTAAAAATAAATAAGTAATAAAAATAATAAAATATATTTAAAAGTTTTAAAAAATTTAGTTTATAAAAAACGTTTAATTTAACTTTTAACTTTTTAAAAACTAATATATTATTAAAAAACTTTTTAGAAAACTTATTTAAAAAATAATAATTATAATATAGCTATAAATATATTTTATTTTTTTTTTAAATTTTATTAATTTATACTTTTAGTTATAATATTATTTAGCTTTTAATAAAATAAAATCTATAGCTAATTTAATATTTTTACGTAAATATTTACGTATAAAATATAGGTTTTATATTTAATAGTATTAATTTTTATTAATATATTATTAAATCTAAAAAATTAAAAACTAAATAGCTATTTATAAAGCGAAAATTTAATAAAATCTAAATAAATATTATTAAGATTTTATTATAAAAATAAAAATAAATTAATCTAATTATTTTTAAAATGCTTAAAGTTATAGTGCTAAATAATTTTTATAGTTTAGTTTTTTTGTTTAAAAAGATTATTTTTTTAAAAATAATAAATAATAGTTATAAAAAACCTAGCTTTTTATATTTTTTATAAACTTTTTTAAAAGTCCAAAATAAATTTATAATTTTAATCCGAAATAATATTAATAAATAATCTTTAATTATTTAATAATAGCTATATAACTAATATAGCTATTTAATTTTTTATAATATATTTTTATTGTTTAAAATAACAAAGTTTTTTTAAAATAATATATATTATAAATATTAGTATATTATAATAATTATAACTTTTAATTTATTAAAGTATATTTATAAAAAAAACTTTAAACAAACTAATAATAAAATTAAGCGAAATAGTTTTTATAAGCTTAGCATTTTTAAAAAAATAAGCTAATAATTATTATAAATTTTTTACGACTAATAGCGTACGTTTTATAATTATTATAATATTTAACATAAATTATTATTTTATACGTTTTTAAATAAATAATATAAAGTTCTAATTTTTTAATATATATTATATACCGAAATAATATTATTATATAACTATTTATATAAATTTATATATTTATTTTTAAAAATATATAGTTTATACTTGTTTTTTTTATTTATATTATAAAGCAAATTCTTAATAATTATAAATAAATAGCTAAAGTATAAAAATATTCTATTAATAATTTTATTATTTTATAAATAGCGCGTATAATATAATAATACTTAGGGTTTTTATTATAATTAATAATAATTTTAGTTTTTTATTTTATTAAATATAGCTTTAAAAACTATTTTTATAGTAAATTTAGCTAACTAAATTTAGTTTAAAATAGGTTTTTTATTTAATCGCTTAATTTAACTATTATTATTTACTTAGTTAAATACGGTATAAAGTTAACTTAATATATTAAAAACGAAATTTAACCTATTAAATAAATAATATATTTATAATTTATATTAAAATAAATAAATAAAAATATTAATAAAACGTTTATTAGCCCGATTAATAAACACTATATTAAGCTTAGTTTAATTTAAAATGCTTTTAATTATAAAATAGTCGGTTAATATTATAATAAAGTTTTACGTAGCTTTAACTATAGTACACAATTTTTATATACTTATATTATATATAACTTTTAACTTAAAAAGTTTATAGCGTAGTTTAATATTCGTAAAATAATAATTTAAAAATATAACTAATAATATTTAAATATTTAAGATAAATATATTAAAACTTTATTAATAATTTTTATTTAAATAAAAACTATAATACTAAAGCTTTTTTTTAAAAATTTATTTATTTATATAAATTATTAAGCTAGATTATATAATAAAAAAAATATAACTATAAATTAAGTTTTATATAGCTTTAATAAAAGTTTTTTTTTTTTAATTAGTTTATAATAAATTAATAATAAACTTATTATTTTTTAAATTATTTAAAGTATATAACCTAATTTATATTTTTTTATAAATAATTTTATTTTTTAATACTATAAAAGTTTTATATATTATATATAATATAAAAAAAAGTTATATAAAAATTTATTATTATTAAAATATTATTTTAACGCTTTAAGCTAATTTAAAAACTTTAAGTTCTAAAAAGTAGCTAATTATTTAATAATAGTTAAATAGCTAAAAATATTTATTTAAAAACTTAATAAATTAATAAAAAATAAACAAAAAAAAACTTTTTTAGAAATAATAAAATATAATAAAAACGAAATATTTTAAAAACAGCATATAAATAAAATAAATACTTTTTAGCAATATTTAAAAAAATAATAATATTATCGATAAATATACGATAAATTTTTTAAAAAATTAAAGTTTTTTATTTATAAAAATTATTTAAATATTAGTAAATTATAAAAGCTTATTAAAATAATTATTAACTATTTAATTTTTTAATAGTTAATTATTATAAAATAATTATAATAGTTTAAATAAACGTTAAACTAATAAAAAAAAAATAATATTTATTATTATTTTATAAAGTTTGCTATAAATAAACTTAATAATTTCGGATTATAATAAAATAAATAATTATTTAAAACTGCTATTTTATTTAAAGCGTATAAGTTAATTATTAGTTATAAATAAAGTTGTTTTTTTTTTAAGTTTATATAATAAAATAAAATATATAAAAAAAGTTAAACTATTAACCTATTTTATATAACTTTAATTATATAGCTTATTAAATATAATATCGATTATTTTTTAATTATAAATAAATAATAAATATAAGTAATTATTTAGTTTTTTTTTTTATTAATTATTTATAAAAGAATTTTATTAATTATTAATAAATATATCGATAATATTTTAATTAGTTTAAATTTTAAATATATTATTAATTAGCTTAAAAATATTAGTAGTTTTTAAATTATTTTTAATATAAATCGATTATTTATTAAATATAACTATTTTTTTAACTTTAGTTAATTTATAAATACTAAAAGTTAAAATAATATTAAAGATTTTAAATTTTTATTTATTATTAAATATTTTTTTTAAAACTTTATTTTATATTGCGTTTTTAACTATAAAATAAATTATATTTAATATAAAAATGCTTTTTTTTTTCGTAAAATATATTATATTTTTTTAATATATTAATAATATTAGTTATATTAGTTAGATTATTATTATATTTTTTTTTTAAATAGTTAAATATTTTAGTAGCGATTGCCTTAAACGTAAAGGTTATTAGGAAATTTTTATTAACGCTAAAAGTAATAAATATTTTTAAATTTGTTAGGACTTATATTTTAGTATTAGCAAAATTAATATTTATTAACTAGGAAGCGCTTATATTTAGACTTAATTTTTTAACTATAGCTATTATTATAGCTATTATTATAGCTTTTAAATAACTTTTTTATATTATAGGTTTAAAATTAATATTAGTTTATTTAAAAATAAATTTAACGTAAATACTTTTAAATATTATTTTTTTTTTAGCGAAAAGTTAATTATAATTATTATTAATAGCGTAATAAATTTAATAATAATAGCTATATTATTTTTATATAAAAGTTTAAAAATAAAATTTTAATTAAATAATAAAAATATAAATAATTAATGTTTTAATAGTATATTTAAGTTTAAGTAATATATTTTAAATAAAGTTATTTTATATATATATTATATAAAAATATATTTTAAAAAGTATTTTATAGTTATTTATATTAGCGAATATTATTTGTTAACTTTTATAGTTAATTATAGCTTTTTATAAGCTAAAAAATTATTATTTAGTATAATTTTAAGTTAATATTGTTTTTAAATATTTATATAAATTTAGTAATTATTATCGAAATAAGAAAATTATTAGCGTTTTTTTTTATAATATAATAAAAAAACGTAGTTTAATACTTATATTATATTTTTTTATTACTAATGCTTTTAATTTTACTTTTATAACGTATAATAATATATTTTAAGGTATTTAAAAGCTTACGCGTAATAATATTATATTTGTTTTAAAATTAAAATAAATAATAATATTTTATTATTTTATTAAATATAAATATTAACTTTTAAATATAAAAAACGATTATTAAAGGATTTTTTTATATTATTTTTATTTATATAGCTTAAAAAACGTTTGTATAATTATTAAAAAAATCGGAGCTAATTTAGCTTAATTATTTTCGGACGTATTTTTTTATATTATAAACGCGTTATTTATTTAAATAGTTATATAAAATTTTTAGCTATATAAAATTCGAAATAATAAAATAATATATTTTATAATAAAAATAAAATAACGTAATATAAATATATCCGTTTGTTTTTTTATATAAAAAACTAAAATATAATTTGTTTAATCGGCTATATATTATATATATATATATTAGTTTTTTATATATATTAAATTAAATATTTTATTATAATATTTATAAATATTATTATAGTTTATTATAATAAATATACTATTATTATTTTCCGATTTATAAATTGAATAAATAAGTATAAAAAAATCGTTTTTATTTTTATTAGTAAAGTTAATATTGTTTTTTTTTTTTTAGGCAAAGTTAGCTTAATTTTTTTATATTTTTTTTTTTAGTTATGTTTGTAGTTATAACTAAACTTTCGTTTATAATTTTTTTTTTTTTAAGCTAGTAGTTTAACGCTTTTAACTTTTTTATTTTTATGTTTATTAAATTAGTTATTTTATTTAAAACTACGCTTAAGTTTATTATATTTTTAACGTAGTTTATTTTTAAAATATTTTTTACGAGCAGCTACTAAAAAGATTAGTTTTGTTTTTATAACTTAAAATATATAGTTTGCTAATTTTATAATAAATTTAAATATTAGTAAAAATTATTTAATATTTAAGTTTATATAATCTAAATAAAAACTATAATACTATATTAATTATAGTTATTTTTATTTAGCGTTTTTATTACTTAAGCATACTATAATTTTTGCTAGATAAAAATAATTATAGCTGTTTATTATAAATAAAATATTTTAGTTTAAAACGTAACTAATTAAATAATTTTATAGCTTAAAAAGCTTATATAATAAACTTATTAATAAAATTATTAATAATCGCGGTTAATTTTTTTTTATATATTTAGTTCGTTTTAATACTATTAGTTTATTATTTTATTATATAATAGCTAGTTTTAATAAAAGCGTTTAAAATATAAATAATAATTATTTATTATTAGTTTTTATTAATTTTTTATTTTTTAAAATAAATTAATATATTTTATAAAATAAAATATATTTATAAAAATTAGCTTATTATTATAAATTATTATATTTTTATTATTAAAATTATTTTATTTTAAGTTAAACTAACTAACGTCCGCTTTTTTTAATTTCGTTAGTTTATTATATTATAAAGTATTAATTAATTTTCTTTTAAATATTAACTTTATTATACTTTTATTTAACCTTATAAAGGTTTTACGTTAAAAATCCTTTAAGTTACGCGGCGGGCGTAGCGGTTTATATAGTTTATATAGTTAATATAAAGTTTATTTAGTATTACTTAATTATTTTAGTTCGCTAGTATTATTATTGCTGCTATTATTATTATTATTATTAGGATTTTTTATAAAGGCGCCCTAATAATAAGTTTTAAATATAATTAAATATTAAACATTAAAAACTATTTATTTTTAAGCTTTATTAAACTATTAATATAAATAAAAAATTTATTTAGCTTATTTATATATAAACTATTTAAAAAACTAAAATTAAAAATTTTTTATTAATTATTAAACTTATAAATTAAACTATATTTTAAAGCTTTATATCGGCTATTTTTTAAATAAAAGTTATAAAATACTAAAAAGTACTAAAAATATTAAATATATATTATTTATAAATTATATAAGCTACGTTTAAATATAAAAATCTTTTAAATATTTATATAAAAATTAATATTTTATATTTTTAGTTAGCTTAATATATATTACTACTATTAGCGCTATATAAGTTACTAGCGTTATATACGCTATAAATATTAAATTATTATAAAATATATTGTTTAAAATATTTAAAACTTAGTTAATATATATTTAGTAAAAACTTTAGTTAATATATAAATAAAAATAATAAAATAACTATTTAAAAATAAGATTAATATATTAAAAGTTATTAGCTTAATATTACGGTTGTTTTTATTATAATAGTATTATTAAGTTATTATATTGCTATAATTATTTAGTTAATAATAGTATATTTAATATTAATTGCTAATATTTTTACTAAAAAAATATATTAATTATAGTTATATAATAGCTATAACTAACGTATTTATTAGTAGCGATCTATATATTTAATTAAATTGTTTATATAATAAGCGTATAATATTTATTAACAGTATTTATATTTATATTTATAAAATTAGCCCGACGTAAAAATAAACTAAGGTTTGTTAGCTTAAAAGTTAATTTAAAAATCGATTTTTAGCTTTTAATTTTAAAATTTTTTTATTAATTTATTTTATTTTATAGCTAGTTTAATTAATATTAATTCGATATTTTTAATTTTTTAGTTTATATTAATAATATTTATTAATAAAATAAACAAGTTTTTTTAAGCCGCTATTTATATATAATAATATTAAACTAATTATTTTATTATTTAAATTTTTTTTAATATAATTTTATATTTAATTATTATTTTAAGTTTATTAAAAATAAATAAATAATTTTATTTTTTTAATTATCCGCTTAAATAAATTTTTAATTTATTATTTTAAAATTATAAATAAGCTTAAAATAAATAAACGTATTAAAATTTAATATAAATAGCTATATTTTATACTTTTTTTAGTATATTAAAGTTTAAATGTTTTATTTTAAAAATATAAACAAAGATTTAATTGCTGCTAGTAGTTTTAGCGGCAAATTAAGGTTTAGCGGTAATATTAGCCCGGGTGCTATAGCTTAATAAAGCGTAGTAAAAAGTAGTATAGATTTTTTACTAGGTTTTTTACTAGAGCTATTATAAGTTGTTTAAGCTATTATAATAATATATCGGGTTTAAGTAATAATATTAATATAAGATTAGTTTTAATTAGTTTTAGTATTAAGTTTTTAATTAAAGCTAAAATTTTATATTGATTATAAAGCTTTTAAGCTTTTAGAATAAACTATCGATTTTTTTTAATTTAGCTTTAATAATAATATTTGTTTTAAATTCTAAATAAGCTTTAGTTATAATTCGTAAAATAGTTAACCGGAAAAAACCTATTAAAAATAATATTATTAAATATATTATAATAATATAAAAAATCTAAATAAATTTTAAAATAAGCAATATATAAATAATAATATTTATAGTTAGTTATCCTATAATATATAAATTAATTAATTATTATAATTTATATTTTTATATTAAAGAATAATAAACTATATAATAATTTAAAGTATAATATAAATAAATAGTTTTATTAAATTTGTTAAAGTTATTAAATAGTAATAAATTATAATTAAAATAAATAACTAATTTTTTTATAAAAGTTATAAAATAACGTATAAAAAAACTAAAATATAAATAGCTAAAGTTATAAAATAATAGCGTATATATTATAAACGTTTAGCTTAATTAGATATAATTAATATAAAAAAATAAAGCTATTTTAAAAAAATATACTAAAGCGTAAATATTTTAGTTATAATTAAATCGGCGTAATATTAAAATTATAGTATTAATATAAACTAAAAAACTAGTTAACTCGATATAAATTGTTAAAAATTAATATATTATATTATTTAAATTATATAAAATTATAAAATAATAACGTAATTTTTTCTAAATAAATAAATATTAAAGTATTTTACGTTTTATTATTTATTAAAATTAAATTAAATTAATATAAAATAATATTAATATAAACTTTTTAAGCTTTTTTGTTTTATTAAAATTAAATCGATATAAAATAAACTAGTATAAAAATTTAAGCATTTTTAAAAATTTATAAAAAAGTTATAAAAACAGTATAAAATATTATTAAAGCGATTAAAAGTAGCTATATAAATAAACTACCGGCCAAAAAAACGAAACTAAATAACTTAAAAAATAAAATTATAAACTTACCGCACTATTTAATAAGCTTTATTAAAAATAATATAATATTAAGTTTATATTAAATAATAATAAAAAAAAAGTAAATATTAGGTAAAGCTTTTATTAAAGGTAAAAGATTTATTAGTCCTTAGCTTTTTATTTAATCTATAGGACTAGACTTTACTTATTAGTGGAATAAGCTTTACTTATAATAAAACCCCTTGCAAGGGTTACCCCTTTTGTTAAAGTGTAGCAATTATTATTTAATATATAAAATTTAATTTTAATTATTTTATTAAATTTATAGTTATTTATATAATAAAAATAAATACTAAAAACTAAATATATATAATAGTAAGTAAAAACAGGAGGTTTTTAATTCGGGTAAAAGAATTTTTTATTTAAGATAAAAAAACAAAAAATTTTTATTAATAAAAAAACTTTTTTTTTACTTAGTTATACCTCCTTTATAAAACTTAAATATATATAATTATACTTTTTTTTAAAAAAATATATAATAAAAAACTTTACGTTATATTTTTATTTAAAATATTACTTTTATTAAAAGTTTATAAGCTAAAATTTTATAAAAATAAATATTTTTAAATTTTAAGCAATTTAATATTATTTTATTAAAAAATAATTATTATTTAGTTCAAATCGCTATATTATTGTTTATATCGACCGGATATATAAAATATATTAAAATATACGCTAATTAATTTATTATTATTTTTAAACGATTTTAAAAATAATTATTATTAGTTATATAGCTTTTTTTAGCCAAAATTTTATTTTTAAGCCTACTATAAACTTAATCGCTTAATATAACTATTATAAATAATATTTAGCTATATTTTAATTTTTAATAATATAAATAAAATATATATATTTTAAATATATAACTTTAAAATATTTATTTTTATAAAAACTAATTAAAAAATATAAATAATTAATATAAAATTTTTAATTTAACTATTTATTAACCTAAAAGCTTAATAAAATCTTACCCGAACTAAAAAAATTTATTATATTTAACTTTAATAGCAATTAATATAGGAGCATAAAAAATTAATATAGGGGCATAACCTTAAAGAGTATAATTTTTTATTAGTTAAATATAAATTTTACCTTATAATATTTCTTATTTTATTAGCTTTACTTAAAGCTTAATTAACTAAATTATAATTATAATAGCCCGATTAATATTTTATATAACGTAGTATAATTATTAGCTAGCTTATATTTTTAACACGTTAATTAAAACTATTTAAAATATCTAAATTATTATTAATTAATATATTAAACTATATAAATATATATATTACTATATTGCCTAGCAATTATAATTAAATAATAATATATTATAAAATTATAAAGCTTTTAATTAAATAACTATAAAATTGTATTTAATTTTAATTAAATAGCAACATATTGTAAAATATATCGTAATTTTAGTTAAATAGCAATATATTATAAAATCGCGTTATAACTTTAATTAAATAGTAATATATCGTAAATCGCAAAACTTTTAATTAAATAACCGTAAAATTATATTATAACTTTAATTAAATAGTAGCTATTGTAAAATCGTATCGTAACTTTAATTAAATAATAATAAAAGCGCAAAATAATTTAAATTAAATATAAGCGTACTATAAAATGTGTTATAACTTTAATAAAATAATAATATATTATAAAATCGCGTTATAACTTTAATTAAATAATAGCAAAAACGCAAAATTGCGTTATAACTCTAATAAAATAATAACGTACTATAAAATTACGTTAAACTTTAGTTAAATAATAGTAAAATCGCAAAATAATTTAAAATAAATATATTATATAATTATAATAATAATATTATATTTATTAAAATAAAAAATTATATTAATTTTTTCTACTAAATAATTTATTTTATATTATATTAAACTAAACAATTATTATTAATATAATAAAAATTAAACCTATATACTTAAATATTTAAGCTTGCTTTTAATTAGTCGGATATATATAAATAAATGTTCTTTATATAATTAAAAAGTATTACTAAAATATTAAACCATACTATTTTATATCTATTTAACCGAAAAAATATTTATACTATAGTAAAAATTAAACCTATATATTTAAACATTTAAACTTACTTTTAATTATTTAGATATATATACTAATAAATATTTTTAACCTATTTACGCCTTACTATAATAGCTATAATATAATCTTTTATTTAATTTTATTATTAATTATATAATTAATAATATAAGCAATAATCCGTTAAAAATACTAGTTATAAAAAAACAAAACTTTTATACGTTTTAAAGCTAAAATAAGCAGCTTAAAACTGCTTAATAATATAATTATCGATAAAGCTATATTTTTAATTATAACGTTCTAATTAATTTATATATAAAATAATTAGTAATAAATACTATATTATAAATATTATATAAATAAAATAAATATATTTTTAGTTTTTTTTTAAAATATTTTTAAAATTTTATAAAATTAATAAAATTATTAGCAATAATTTTCTTATTTATATATAAAAATATAATAACAACTATAATTAATTTAAAATATTAATATAAAAAAAAAAACAATTAATTATAACTATATTAAAACTTTAAATATAAAAATACTAATAATATATTAATAATAGTTATAAATAAGCTAAACTATTAAATAAATATATTATATTACTAATTAAGCAAAGCCGCTTAATTAATAACGTAATAATGCTATAAAGCTAAAAAAATTTAAAAAATCATAAATAAATAGCTAAGCTTAAAAATATTAAAAAATTAAAAAAATTATATATATTAAAAAATATATAACTAACGCTAATAAACGTTATAAATAAAGCTAAAATAAATTATTTATTTAAAATTATAATTCGAATTAAAAAATAGCTATAAATATATTAATTTTTAATAATTAAATAGTTTAATATTTAAAATTATATTTAAAAAAATATTAAAACAGGGGGCAAAAAGCAGTAGTAAGAATATAATAGCTTAAAAGCTAAAAAAAAAAAAAAAAAAAAAAAAAATCCTAATAAAAAAAGAAAAAAAATTTATAATTATACGTAGCCCTACTAATAATAACTTTTATATTTAATAATTATATAATTTTTATATAATTATTATATATTTATATATATTAAATATTTATTATATATTTTTTTTAAAACTATAACTTTTATATATAATAAACCTATATTTTTTACGCAATTATTATATATTTTAAATATATATTAAAATATACTATATATTTTTATATAATAAATACTTATTATATACTTTTTTAATATAATAAATATTATAAAAATAATTATAATATTAATAAAAATTAAATTAGCTAGCTTTAAAATAATATAAAATTAATTTAATAATAAAGTTTATATTAAATATAAAAAATTATTTTTAAATATTTGATATATATAATAAATATTTCCGGTTTTTTTAAATATAAAACTTATTTTTAAATAATAATAAAATTAAACTTATATTTTTAAATATATTACTTATATTACCTTTAATTATATTATTTATAAATTGCTTTAATATTAATTAAAAACGCTATATATTTATTATTTATTTTTTTTAATTAAACTTATTATAACCGAATATTTAATCGAAAATTAATATATATTAAATCGATCGGAGCGCTAATAATAAAAAAATAGCTAATATTAAAATATTTATATTAAAGTAAATAATTTTCTTAGAACTTTTTCGTATAGTAGCTATTAATAAAACTATTATATTTAATAAATATATTTTAGTTAATTTATATTTAAAATAATTAGTAATAAATATTATATATAAATATTATAAATAAAACGATTATATTTTAGCTTTTTTGTAAAATATTTTTAAAGCTTAATAAAAAAATAAAATCGGTTATAATAATAATTATTTTAAAAGTAGTTAATATAATAATAGCTATATTTAATTTAATATATTAGTATAAATAAACAATTTTTTATAAATGTTTATTTAATATTATAAAATATTTATATTTATAATAAACTAAATAATTTATTAATATTTAATAATAATAATATAAACTAACTAAATAAATATAAAATAGTAATATAAAATATTCGGCAATTGTTTTATTATATAATAATAAATAGGTTTAAAGCTAAAAAATATAAAGCGGTTAATTATAATAATATTGAAGCTTTAAATGTAGTAATAATTGTAAGCTAGCCGTAAAAATAATTATAAAAAATACTAAACTATTAACAAATATATTATATATTATTAATTAAGCAAAGCTGTTTAATTAATAATATAATAATACTATAAAAGCTAAATAATATCCTAAAAATTATAAATAAATAGCTTAGCTTAAAAAAATTAAAAAAATAAAAAAATTATAAATATAGCGAATAATATATAGCTAATACTAACAAACGCTATAAATAAAACCGGAATATAATAATTATTTATTAAAAATTATATTTCGAATAAATAAATAACTATAAACGTTTTAATATTTAATAATTAACGCAATAAAGTTTTTTTTATATAAAAAATAATAATTATAATAAAACATAAAATAGTTTAAAAAATAAAAAAAAATAAAAACAAAAAACAATAATACGTTAAAATTAAAAAAATCTATATACTTATATTATAATAATCTAGTACTTATTTTTTAAAACAATAATTAGCTAAATTATTAAGCTATACTAAAAAAAGCTAAATAATAATTAAATATTTATTTAATTTAAAGTTTTCGAAAAAAATAAACAAAAAACAACAAAACTTTTATATATAGTAGCATATATAAAATCTTCGAAAAAAATAAGCAAAAAACAACAAAACTTTATATATATAGTAGCATATACAAAATCTTCGAAAAAAATAAACAAAATATAACGTAAAGTCCTCGAAAAAAACAAAAAAAAAACAACAAAAAAAACAAAAAAAAGCAACAAAAAATCCTTAAAAAAAACGAAAAAAAAACAACAAAATCTTTATATATATAATAGCATATATAAAATCCTCGAAAAAAACATAAAACAAACAAATAAAAAGCAATAAAAATAAACAAATAAAAAACAACAAAACAAACAAATAAAAAACAATAAAATAAACGAACAAAAAATAATAAAATAAACAAACAAAAAATAATAAAAAATAAACAAACAAAAAACAATAAAATAAACAAACAAAAAATAATAAAACAAATAAACAAAAAACAACTAAACAAATAAATAAAAAACAACTAAATTAAATAAAAAACAACTAAACAAACAACAAAAATAACTAAACAAACAAACAAAAATATAAAATAAACGAAAAAAAAAACACAAAACAAACAAAAAAAAAAAAAAAAACAAAAAAAAAAAAATAAAAAACGAAAAAAAACAATAAAATTTTTATATATATAATAATATATAAAATCTCGAAAAAAAAATAAAAAACAACAAAATCTTTATACTTATATAAATTAACGCTCTTAGCTATATATATATAGTAGCAAACGTAAAATAATAAAAATAAACTTATTTTAGCTTTTATTAACTTTTTTATTTTTAAATACTAAGCTATAACTAGCGTTAGTAGCTTTATTAGTTATTTTTTAATACTAAATTTTATTTAATTATATATTAATATTATATAAATAAACTATTATTAATATCCGTACTATTATTATTATAAATATTTTTATTTTAGCTTAATTATAATTAATTTTAACTATTTTTTAAGCAACTTTATTTTTGCTTTTAATTAGCTAGCTAATTATAATATATTTATTAAAATAGCAAAACTATTAAAAATACGCTTAAAATATTTTAAAATAACTATAAAAATTAATAATAATTTTAAGGTTTTAAACTCGCTAATATAAATTATTTAATAATAATTCTTATAACCGCTAATAAAAATATATATTATATTTATTAAATAAAATTCCGTTTAATACTTAATATAAATATCGTAAGCGTATAAAATCTTTAGCTTAATAATAACCGAATAATTATTAGTATAAGCTTTTATATTTATTAAAAAAAATTATTATTAGTTAATATTAATTTATAAATAATATAATATTATTAATAATAAAATTTAAAGCTTTTAATAATATAACTTTTAAAAGTTTATTTAAATAATTTAAAAAATTTTATAAATATTCGTATTATATTAAAACTTTGTTTTAAATATAAGCTTATTTAAATTATATTTTAATTAAATATTATTTTTATATATAAATAATAAAGCTATATAAATAATTTATATTATTTAAAAAATAGCTTTTAATATTATTATTATTTATTTTAGTATTAAAAATAATTTTAATATTAAAATTAAAATATTTTAAATAAAATATTATATTATTATAACTTAAATAATATATATATTTATATATATTAAAAAATAAATCGTTAATTGTTAAACTTTTAGCAAAGTTTAATTTATACTTTTTTATACGTAGCTTTAGTTTTAATAAATACTATTTTTTTCTATAGTATAAAAACGCTTTTATAAGTATAAAAAACGTTATTATTAAAAATAATATTTTTAATAATAAAATATTTATTAAATAAGCTTAATTCTATAGCTAGCTAGCTAATAATAATAATATTATTTTTATTGCTAATATTAAAGCTATTATTATTAATATAATATATTTATTTTTATTTAGCTTAAAATAAAACGTTTAAATTAATATAATATATATAAAATTACTATTAAACGAATAAAAACTAATTATTTAATATAGCTTTTATTACTTTATTATAATTAGTTATTATAATATATAGCAAATATATATTAAACTATTTTATAAGCTTGCGAATATTTTTTGCTAAAAACTAAAAGCTTTTTTTTTTTTCGTTATTAATAAAACTAAATATAGTATTAAAAATAGTTTTTAAACAAATTTAATTAATTATTTAAAACAAAAAAAGCTTAAATCGGTTAGTTTTATATATATTATTAAAGCTTAAAATTATAAAAATTGTTTTTATATTTTAATATAGTATAAAAAAGTTTAAACTAATCTAATTAAATAAAACTCGTTTTTATTATTTTATTTTATTACGTAAAAAACTTATTTTTAATTAAACGTTTTAATTAAAGCTATAATTAAATTATACTTATTAAAACGTTTTTATTAAATAAAGCTTTAAATATTATAAATATCCTATTATATAAAAACAAACTTTTCGTATTATTTTCGATAATATTTTATATATTATAAGCTTATATATTAATATAATAATTAATAATTATAATAATATCCTATATAATAATAATAAGCCGCTAATAAAATAAATATATTAAAAAATTTAAGCTTAAGCTATAATTATATTTATAATATTTTTATTTTTATAAGCTTATAAAAACTAATTATTTTAGTTTAAAAACTTTATAATAATTATTTATTAATAATTTATTTTTCTAAATTTTATTAATAAATTTTATTACTTTTAGTTTTTTAAGTTTTTTAAACCGGTTATATTATATTAAAAACCGAACTAAATATTATTTATATTTATAGCTATATTGTTTAATAATTTTAAAATTATTAATTTTCGTAAACTAATTAATATAAACAAAAATATATTAAACGTAAAAAATAAATTATTTAAAATAAATAAATTAAAAATTTAATTTATATATAAAAATAAAAAAGCGTTAATTAACTAATAAAATATTTAATTATTTCGATATTATTTTAGCTAGCCAAATTAACTTTAATAAAAATATTTTATAAACTTTTATTTAATAAGTTATAAATAAATAAATATAATATTAAACTTTTTAAAAATATATAAAATAATAAATAAAAAAGCAAAAAATTATAACTATTAAAATTTAATAGTAATAATTTTTATATTTTTTATTACTAGCGTATACGTTTATATAACTATAATAAATTTACGGATAATTGCTAACTTTTTTAATAACCTTTTTAATAATTTAAAAAAACAATTCGAACTTCTTTCTTATTACCGTAAAAAGCAATAGTTTAGCAAATTATTAACTATCTATAAAATATATAAATAAAACTAAAAAGCCAACTAAAATACGTTCGCTTTTTTATTACGGGCTAAATATAAACACGTAATATAAACGCTATACTAAATTTATAATAAAAATAAATATTAAATATATAACTAATTATAATATAACCTAGTTTAGCTTAATAAATTTTTATAGCTAAAAAAGCTAAAAATAATATTAAATATATAAAAATAAAAACTAAAAAATTATTAAACGCGTTATTATTGCTAAGCCTATAATAAGCCGAAATATTAATATTATTATTGCTTATTAAAAATATTAGCATAATAATACTTAATATATATAATCGATTTTATAATAAAAATAATCGGAAAAAAAATTAATATAACGTATATTATTTTTCTAACGATATAATAAATTATTTAAAATAAAAAATCAGCTATAAAATAGCTTAAAAAAAATAAGCTAAAATTAATTTAATAAAAATAAATTATAATAATTCTAAATAATATAAAAATAAAAATCGTAAAAATTATTAATATTTATAATTTTAAATAATAATATAAAATAAAAAAAATCGTAAAATTTATTATAAAAAAAACACGATTTAAAAAGTTCGCGCGATTATATAAAAAATATATAACTAAATCTAAAACGGAAAATTACTAAAAAATATAAACTAAAATAAAAAGCAACAAAAAGCACTAATAATTAATTTTTAAACCAATAAAAAGCTAAAAAAATCATACCCTCTTAAAGTTATACCCCTGTATTAATTCTTTATACCCCTATATTAATTGCCCTTTAATATTATTAAATATTTATATAATATAATTATTTTTAAAAACTAAAAACTTAAAATTATATAAGTTTTATTTAATTTAATTACTAAATTTAAAAATATATTTAAAAATATAAGCTTTATAATAGTTTTTAAAAAAAAACAGCTTATATTTTATTTTAAACTTAATTAAAAAAAATATTCCGAAAAAATATCGAATTTACTTTATTAATATAAAAAACTAAAAAATTATTTATAATATTTTAGTTAACTTTTAAACTAAAAATTAAATATTTTATATAGCTTGTTTTTTAAGCTTTTTTATATTTATTATTTAAAAATTAGTTTTAAATTTTTAAAATAAAAATAAAATATTATACAAAAAATATATAATAATAAATATTCAGATATTTAATAAAATAAACCTAATAGTTACGCTTTACACACTCGAAGAGACAAGGCTCCAGCATATGTGGTATATTGCATATAAAATCTACAGATAGAGTAGGAAGGAAGGAAGGTCTAAGTCTACAATATAGGCAGCTGCTTAAATACTCGCGTGGGGCAGCTGCATTCACTGCCAGTGCCTGCCTTCATTCACTGCAACTGCATTCACTGCGAATGGCAGTCACGCATTCACTGCAAGTGGCAGTTACTGCAAGTGGAGATTACGGGTGCTGTGGCTAGTGGTGGGGCACAGCCACCAGAGCCTGCAGATCCGTAACTCTAATAAACGTTTATTTAATAAAATCTTAAGATTAAATATTTAAAAAAATAGCTAATAAGCTTTATATTATATATATAATATTATATTTTATTATTAATAGCGGATATATTTTTTAATATATTTAGTTTTAATTATTATAACCGTTAAAAGTTAGTTTATATTTAATTGTTTAATTATAAATTATAAAAATAGTAATATATATATTTAATAGTAAATAAATATTATATTTAAATTTATTAAAAATATAAACTATTATTATAATAATATTTATATAGTTTTTAGCGATTTTTTTAAATATTATAAAAATTTTTAGAATATTTTTATTATATATATAAAAAAATATTTTTATTAAACTTTTTAAAATATTTATTAGTTTTTTAATATAATTATATTAAATTAAAAAGTTAATTTTTTTAGCTTAATTATTATTAAAAACGTTTTAAAATTATTAATTGTTTTTAATTTTTTTTATTTTTAAAAAATTTTAAAACTTTTTTCGGTATAACAAAGTATATAAAATTTAATTTTATAATATATTAAGCTAGTAAAAGCTTTAAAAAGCTAAAAAATTAATATATTTAAAAAAAACTTTTATAAAATAAAATAAAAAACTTATATAAACATTAAACTTTAAATATATTAATTAATTAACTTATAAAAATAAAAAAATAATTATTTTTAGCTATTAAATTAGCTTTTATTAAATATATTATTTTATATTTTTTTTTTAAACTATTTTTTTTATATAAACTTTAACGTTTTAAAAGTTAGAATTAATATTATATATTATAAAATAACGTAACTTTTATTAAGCTAATAATTTTTTTAAATAATTTAAAATTAAATATAATTTTTAAGTTTAGCTTATATTTACTATATATAATAATTAAGCTTATAATATTTTTATTTATATTTTTTTTAATATTAAAAAATAATATTAGCTAATAAAAATAAAAGTTTTTAGCTTTATTTAAACGTTTAAAAAAATTAAATATTAAATTAATATTTATTAAACAAACGTATATATTTTTATAAATTATAAAATAATTATTAGTTTTTTTAAATATAAAAATATTATTAATTTTATAGCTTTAAATAATAAAAACTTAAAATTTATTAAAACAATAAAATATATTAATTAGTTTAACTTTAATTATATATAAGCTTAGAAAACTATATATCGTTTTAAATATTTTATTTAAATTATTTGCTTTTTTTTAACTTTTTAATCGAAATAATTTAAAATTTCTTTTAAATAATATAGAAAAACACTAAGTATATAACTTTAGCCCTTTTATTACGCTTGTTATAAATTTTCCTTCTATTACGCTTATTATAGATTTTTTTTTATTATACTTATTATAAATTTTAACTTTTTTATTATATTTATTACAAAAATATTCCTAGCTTTAAAAATAGCTATAATTTTTAAACTATAAAACTTTTTATTTTTATTTAAAAAACAATATTAATTTAAATATTTTTAAAGTTTAAAGTTTAGTTTTAAAAAAAATATTTTAAAAACTTAAAATAAAAAAAATTATAAACGTTATTAAATATAATATTTTTTTAAACTAGAAAACTAAGCTAATTTACTATTTAAAATTAAATATAAAATTATAAAAAATTTTAAATATAGCGGATAAATTATATATTTTTTATATTTATTATATTAAATTTTTTAAATTATTATATAAAAAAATTATATTAATATCGATAAATTTTAAACTTTTTTATTAAACTTTATAATAAATAAAAAAAAACTTAATAATATTTTAAAAGTTATTTATAATATATAATATTAAAATCTTATTATTATAAACTATATAGTTTATTTTAGTTTATATTTAGTTTATTTTATTTATTTTATATTATTTTTAAAATATATTAGTACTATTTAAATTTAATTAAAATTATAATATTATTATATTTATTGTTTATAAATTTTTTAAAACAATTTAAATAATTTTAAAACGTTATAACTAGATATTTTTTTAATAAACTAACGCTTATTAAATAAATTATTATTCGCCGGTTAAAAAATTCTTAAAATAATAATTAATAATTATAATCTAAAATTTCTAGCTAAACTTTAATAATATATTTAAACTTAACTTAAAATTTAATTATTTTATATTATAGTTTATTATTTTTTAATAAATAATTAAACCGAACGTTTTATTTAATAATTAAGTTTATTTTTTAATATTATTTTAATTTTTTAAATAATTTAGCTTATTAAAAAAACGCTATACTTAAATTATAATTTAAGCTTAATAATACAAAAATATTTATAACTTATTAAACGTTAAATAAAACTATTTTAAAATTTACTTTAAACTTAATATTAAAAATTTTTTATAATTAATATTTAAATTTTTTTTTATATAAAAATTTATAATATAATAGTTTTATTTTTTTTTATAGCTAAAAAATACTATAATAAACGTTATTTATTAGTTTTTTTTTTAATAAATTAAAAAGTCCTATTTAAACTTTATAAAAAATATAATATTTTTAAAACTATTATGCTTAAAAAAAAACTAAATTAATAATTTACTAATTTATTTAAAATTATTAAACAAATTAAACAATTAACTTATAAGCTTAAATTTTTTAACTATTTTAAAATTTATAATATTATATTTATAAATTATTTTAAGCTAGCTTTTTTTATAAATATATTTAAAAAATTCTTTTTTTTTATTAAAAAAATATATATAAAATTTTATATTTATTAACTAATTAACAAAAACTATAAAAAAAAAAAATATTTGCTTAAATATATTAAACTTAGCCTAGAATATTATAAATAAGTTTTATTAGCTAATTTTAGAGCTAAAAAAAAAAACTGTTAGCAGACTACAGGCTTAGAAGACCTGCTAGGTAATATGGATAATATATAATAGTTACGATGAGGGCATCGTCATATTTCGCGGGGGGCACCTTGTCAGCTGTTGCAGCTGACGCACAGCTGACGCACACCTGGCAGACCCTACTATAAGTAGCTCCTTGTATACAGTAGTCACAGTAGCTAGTCTCCATTACTTCTACAACTTTATACAGATCAATACAAAGGCTTAGATCCTTGGTACTGCCGCACCAGCATTCTGCTACAACCAGGCAACGTGCGGTAACTAACTCCCGTAGATGGGATTGGTGGGACTGTGAGGTTGGTGACATAGGCTCCGACACCGGCCCAAAAGTTCATGGGCCGACTTCGCCTTGGACCTTTATCAACAACTCCATATTTCGATTTCATATTCACCATCATATTCATAATACTATGCCAGATGCATATTCAAGCTACACGTAGTGATTGTGTCCGGGCATGTTAATATAGCACGGCTAATATAAGACAGAGATAACTGAGCCACTGAGCGGACTAGACGTGTACAAACTTATTAAACTTGTATTATCCTCTCGGGTAACTATAAACCTGGCATTGACCTGATATGTCCCAGACCTCGGATACTCATCACTATCAAGACTTAGCAAAGGCGACGGACCTAACAATAAACTCCCAAAGAACGCCCATACGCTATGCCATGATACCTCATCACGAAGACTCTACCCTTGTTTCCCACCGCATACCAAGCTCTTACCATAAAACTGACTGATCAAAGTCAAATCTTTTAAGCTCCTTCCCCGCATCCTCGACGTCCTTCTTGGCCTTCATGCGCATATAAAAGATGGGACAGTCCTTGCTACTGCAAATGACCTCGCAGTGCATGCTACCTTGGCACCGTTGACATTGTGTCCAGAGCCGCCCAAAGCGTACCTCGAGATCCGATACCTTGTCAAGTGTCTTCTTGTAGAGTTCGCCGGCCCGCGGCCCGCAGTTCGAGCAGACCGCACCCGCACTCTCCTCCTTGCCCACCAGGGGCTTCTTGCACCCCATACACGTCGAGGTCTTCTTCGCGAATTTCATGAGGCCACCGAGCGTTGGCGCCGATACTGCGATCGAACGTGTGTGCGCGCCCGTGAGGAGTGACTTGGCCTTCGTCTCGCCAAGAATAGGCTCAAATATGCGACCAAGAGGTTTGGCGAGCTGGTTATCCAAGTAATATCTCGTATCAATGGGGACGTTGTTCTCAAGGACGTAGATGGGATCTTCCGAGTTTTCGAAATTCTTGGATCCGTTAGCACCTTTAATCATGACATAGGCCACGCGGTCACCCAAGCCGGGCGCAGAACCAGCATCACGTTTTTTCATGCGTGCAGCTAGCTCGACGTGAGCTTGTTTGGCATCATAACTTTCTTTGGTGAGAGCTTTTGTAATCACCAATTTTGACATGTCGACCTTGTTCTGTAGTAATTCTGAGATTGTTTGTTTAACGTATCTAAGCAGTAAATTAGTAAATTAGACAAAGTGCCTTTGGAATTGGAAACCGGTCTTACCCTTCAGCACCTGATACGTCCCGATCAATTAAGATCATACGAAGGACTTTCTCGATAACAGTCTGCACCAGCAAGCAGTTATCTCGTCGAACTGTCTCAATACCCTTGGTGTCCATTTTGTCGTACTTGTCAGGCCTTGTCCAGAAAAGTCCAGCGTAACGTTTCTTGTTGATCAGTAAATATGGGTAGTAGACCTTTTCGAATTCAAGCTTGATCGGTTTGGTGAATTTGGACGATACATATTTTGCTGCATCCTCTCCAAGTTTCATGGCTTCAGCAAGATCCTCTGTTCCAAATTTAACCATGACGGAATCTGTGTCACCGTAGATGACCTGAGCATTATGGGAATAACCATTGGCTATATTGTAGCGCTTCTCGACTTCATCTTTGGTCTTCTCGATCATCTGACGACCATAACTCGTCGTGCTACTGGCGATCTCAAGACAGGGAAGCTTACCTGTTGTTGCTCCTGTCAAACCGTAAACACTGTTGGCACTGATTTTCAAGGCCAGTTGTCGACCATTGAGCACAGCCTTTTTGAAGGGATCTGTTTCCACTGCAAGCTCCCTCTTCGCTTGTTTTCTAGCTGATAGCAATTCTTCTAGAATCTGGGCGAGCAGACCTTTTCGTTGCTTAACTGTGACGAACATATCACCGTTCGGTGTCACAATGTAATCTTCGTCCTTCTTGAGACCATACTTTTCAATTGATGGTTTCTTTATGAGTGTCGTGTAGCAAAGATTGTGAGCCTGCATGATACTGGGGTATAGCGAAGCAAAATCAAGAGTAGCAATAGGGTCTTTATAGTACCCACGACTGGGTTCGATAACCGTAGCTCCCTCGTATTGGTCGTCTGTTCCTTCTGCTCTCATGTTCGGAATGACAAGCTTTTGCTCCAAAGCTTTTCGAAAAAGCTGGCTCATAAATTTGATCTGCTGTCCGCGGGATAGGAGAAAGTTGAAAGGAACTCCTGTGACTCTGGCCATTTCTGTGTAGTTGGCTAAACACGAGAGCTTGTCCATGAGCCTTTGAGGTAGATAGGCGTCCTTCAAGCAGTAAAGCGCTAAACGACGCCTGGATTCCGGTGTTCCGTTAAACAATTCTGTGATCATTGTATGGTGAACATCCTCCTTTTGCTCTCCTAGGAAGTGAGCGCAGACCGAGTTCAATGTGTAACTTCGCAAGTGATGATCACGCTGAATCAACTGCAACAAGTCCAACTGGAGACGGCCATTGGTATTCGTAGCTTTGGTGTCCCGATTACCCATCTGCTTGCTAGAGAAATTTGTCTCCTTATGAGCCGACCTAACGCTGGGTAATCGAGTCCAGTATTCGAATCCATTGACCTTCAAATGTTTCGCGCGGTCTAGAAGATAAGGGAAGTCAAAGTTGGCAATATTGTAGCCAGTAATCAAGTCGGGATCAACCTTGTCGAGGAACTGCTTCCAGCTCTTGAGCATATCACGTTCGTCGTCAAAGTCTAGAATTTGTGTGGCCACAATCGGGCTAGTAGTATCGAGACAAAAGACATTTCGGATAAACGGCTTGCTCTCTCCGTACCGAGTGACAACATTTGCAATCTGAATGACTGGGTCTTGGTTTGCCTCAGGAAATATGCCTTTCCGGCCGGCACATTCGATATCAAACGATAGGATACGCAAAGGGGCCATCTTGGACCACTCGCCTTTGGGTTCGTGGGAAATCAGATCAATGTAGCTAATCTCGGCCTCAATCTGACAGCTTGAATGGCGCTGGGCTTCGGGGAGAAGTTTGTATTTCTTCGCGGGTGCTTCTACCCATGACATACCGGGGATCTAGTCGAATTAGCACATAGCCTAAAGCGTCTGTAAAGGGCTCATATATACCTTGCAATCAACCATGAATCTCAGGACGTATTGCAGGGTGTCAAATGTCATGACACCACCCTCGGCCGACTTCCATAAGCCCTTCCAGTTGGCTTTGCCAGTCTCAATCAGGGACCGCACTCTAGCAATGAATTTGGGGTCGGTGACTGTGACCTTGATGTACGGGCTCTGTGTGTTTCCTTGGAAGCCATATATGTTTTCCCTTAGGACGACTTGGCATGAGTAGATTGCAGGTTGATGCTGAGCTAGTTGCGTCTCAAGATAGGCTTTGAAAGACTCGCAGTCTTTGGGTGTAAAGGATACCGGAGCAGCGACATATAAGTAGTGCTTGAAGTCGGTGACGTGCACCATTACCGAGTGGCCATTGTCGGTGACACCAAATAGCTTGACGGTGGGTCGGCCGCCATTGAGAAAGCCCTCCTCGGCTTCGATCTGCTGGAAGACGAGGCTATCACGGTCGGGGTCGAAGTCAACAACAGGCGGACGTTCCCATGCCTGGTCTTTCTCTGCGTTGGCGTGTTTGAGTTCGGAAATATCCTGGCTGAGCTTCTCGAGAACTTCGGACTCGAAGGCGCTTTTCGGCTGACTCGATCCTAGCTTGGGGCCATGGCCCTGCTGTGAACTGTTGAGGCGCGATGCAGGCGGAAGTGAGAGGTTCTAGTCGGCGTCGTTTGGTGGTGGATGGTGTGGAGGGGACGTTGCGGCGGTTGGATGCGTCCCGAGGGCACGCTTTTGAGGTAGAACGGCCGTTGCCATGGCTGCTACCTGGGCACAATGTGTGGGTTGTGTGGTGTGTGTGGCGTACGTCCTATGTTGGGAATTTATGAGGGTGAGTATTGCGTATTATTCTTGAAGCTGTCGCGGCCTGGTTTGTATAATGGTTGTGTGGTGTTGTGTTGCATGGTTTTAGTTGTAGGTAGCATGGATGTTTAGTACACTATTCGAATAAAGTGGTTTTCAAAAAGCGCGTCAGCACGCGTTTAATTTGGAGCTAGGATTCACGTTAATGGTGGGGCTAATTAAGAAGGGCGCGCCATATCCCAGAATTTGCCCGCCAGGGGGAAGATTTGATCAAATAACGACCATTCCATATTTGCTATAGATGTATATATATATTTGCCAATTCTTCAAATCCTTCTTTTTGTATATTCGACATCGCATAGACTTGGATAGTCGTATCTTTTATTCCACGAAGGAGTGAAGAAATGGTCATATTAAGCTGCAAAGACTTGCGTGCTTGCGCAAACACCTTGGTAACTTCAGATACTCGAAGAGAGAATTGTTGAGTGCCCAGCTCATAGCAGGTAGACCGTGTGATTTTACCCGGTCGTGTCTGCGCGATGTCGGTGTTGACATGATATATTTCCGAGGTGGAAAGCTTTCCGAAGTTTAGATTGACCAAGAGAAGAGAACATCGCTAAGGTTGAAGATGATGCCTCGTGGTGGTGCAGGAGGAAGATTCATGTTGTATATAGGGGTGTGTCTCTCCCACGCTAAGAAGGTAATATTGAAAACCAAAAATAACGGCAGAACTAACCTCGGGAATATATGTTGATACATTGCCTTGCCCATTCCCATTACTATTTCATATGTTGTGTATCTTTTTAAATAAAGTTGATAACTGGGCTAATTCAGTACCCAGGTACCTAGTACCTGGTAGATCTTAGTTGGATGGTACCTAGTTCAATCACTGTAGCGAATGAAATCATAACATCTGCTGAAAGAGGGGGATCCCTTATCTCCTTGTAAATTCCGGACCCTCCAACCATCCCTAGATTCAAGAAGGGAGAAAGTAGGCAAGACGTATTTCCTTTTCGCAGTACAATGCCGCTAATTCATCGAGATTTACTTCCGATTTCAGGGCCGTAACTACATATTTTGCGGATTAACCAAGCAACTCTTTCAAACCATCACTCGGACTTCATCGGGCACGTAGAGACGAGGAATGGGAGCTGCGTCTACGAGCACGATAAACCACCTTCCTTATAGCATATCGCATTGACTCCTGTCTCTGTTTGCACAATGGGCAACATCTTCAGCCAAATCTTCTTTATCCCGAGTGCGCCTCTGACGGAAGAGAACTGTCCCGACCAAACAGGCCGGGTGAGTAACAAATTACCTTCAGAGGCCTATTAGCATCTATTCATCTTATCTTACATCTTTGTTACAGGTCTTCCTGGTAACAGGTGGTTATTCAGGGTGGGCTTCGAGCTATGCAAAATTTCTCTACATGCACAACGCGACAGTCTGGATTGCCGGCCGTGCCGAATCTAAAGCTCGGAAAGCTATCGCGGAAATCAAGGCGGCGTTCCCTAAAAGCAGCGGCAACATCGATTCTCTAATAGTCGATTTGTCTGACCTTTCTACCATCAAACCTGCCGTCGAAAGGTTTATAGCTCAACAGTCGCGTCTCGACGTGCTAATAAATAATGCCGGTGTTAGTACAATCGTGTTATGTTTATTGCAACTATGTCTTGACCAATATACACACAACAAGGAGTATATCACTTTTTGATAACATCTCGTTCTCATTCTTGATATCGCAGGTTATGTATCCTCCAAAGGGTAGCGTTGACGCTCAGGGGAACGAGTTACAAGTAGGGACGAACTGCTTAGGCTCCTACCTGCTTTACCAACTCCTCCTTCCCCTCCTTTCGAAAACTGCGTCGAATCCCTCGTCTCTGACGGCCAGCGTACGCGTTCTTTGGGCTTCATCAATCGCCGTCCACGTCGCTGCACCATCTCCACCAGGGATTGTGATGGAAACCGACGGCCGACTTACCGACCAAGGGTGAAGGCCAACTACGCTCAGACGAAGGTTGGAAATGTCTTCTTGGCGCGAGAATGTGCGAAAACAACAGCGGAGACGGGCGTCGTGCACGCAGCCTTCAACCCGGGCAATCTCCGCACGGAACTGCAGCGGCATTGGAGCGGTCTTGGCCATTGGATCACGGTAAGCCCATAAGTCCTTGGGTTTCTATTCACTGCTTGATAGAATTCTGAATTAATGCATCATGCGGCGTAGGATAACTTTTTATTGTACCCCGCTATCCAGGGGGCTTACACGGAGCTGTGGGCAGCACTCACCCCGAGTTAACGCCTGACAGGAGCGGAGCTTATGTGTATCCCTGGGGTAGATTTGGTGATCTCCCTGGAGGGATTGAAGACTCAATCGTGAAGACTGGGGTTGCAGCTAAGTTCGTCGAATGGTGTGGCAATCAGACCAGGCTCTTCATGTAGAATGGAATGAAAAATTTTCCCTCGTCCTTACGTGAACGTATTTAGATGAGTGACTTACACAGTTCTCTCATGCTGCCTTACGTCCCCCGACCAGAACACTAGAATCAATACGCACTAAAAGTAGGCCGGTATTATATATATAAACTGTACAGCTATAACACGACAGAGCCGGTGAGAAGACAAGTGTTGCTGTTATCTCGAGTTTTAAAACGACGCAATTATTTGTACTTAGCGTATATAACAAGAACTTGACTCAATGGCTGAGAAAGATATTCAAATTACAATAATTTTTAAGGAGTTCAGAGAATCATGAAGACCTAGTCTTCGGCTTCTTTGAGATGGGACATCTCAGTAGACTCGCCTCTAATTGTCTTGCCTCGCGATATATTGCCACCTCGCTTTCGAGAGTCATCGTAAAGCATGTCTCGGGAGGCAGAAGAAAGGTAGCGAGCCGAATAGATGAGGTCCTGTACAGAAAGTCACACTTGTATGAAGAACAAGTTCCCGGACTCAGATTAGCGATACAATCTATTGGCATATATGCTAGTAATTAACTCATAGAACATTGTGGCTAAGTCCATTATAGTGATAACTGGTTCCCGGGCATACGTGTCCGTTATCATCGTTTTCCTAACATGAGTCTTACCTAGCCCCATACCAGAGGTCCTGACACAGAGCGTCGGCTAAGCAATCAAAACACTCGACTTCATCAACTTACTCCCTGTCGAACATTACATTGCCTAAAGCTGCGAGGAATACGACAGTTACGTTTGTAATTTATCCTTAAACAGATATGAAAAAAAACCCGGTAGCGCCAAGCAAGTTGTTACTAAAATAGAAAGCTTTACCGTTAATAGTAAACCATCCATTTTAAATACGGTAAAAATTAAAATGCGTAGCATTTTAATTTTAGTTTACGTAAGCGTAGCTATATTAGCTTTGTATTCGTGTATAGTGCCTGTTAGTGACCATCTTTACTATTGTAGTACGTAAGCTATATAGTCTATATAAGTATAAATACGTTATAGTTAATACTTCGATTTAAACTCTAACTAATGGCAGCTTTGCAGAGTCCGTATGGGCCAATCAGAGCGTTACAGAGAAATTTATACTTTTAGGGGTTACCGTTAGAACTTCTCAATCTTTACCTTCCCTCACACTTGATTGTCGTTGCCAATACGTATTCGGAAAAGTAAAGCTTTCCAATAATCACTGATTACTGTGCAACAGAATATCATCGTGATAGTCGCCCAACTCCCAAGGCTTAACATTCGAGTGCAAAGTTCTATATGACGAAGCTTATCGCCGAAATTGGGACTAAGAAGGTGGCAAGAAAAAGCTTGCTCTTCGTTGTGCTTCCTACATAGAATGCTACTAAGACTAGACCACCGAGAAGAAAGAAGGCAGGGTAATAAACACCGAGAGTGATAGATGCTATGATGACTACCCACCATCCTAAGTCTCGCCCGAATCTCCGTAGGAGACTGTGATGTGAGCTTTTGATATCCCTCAAGTATAGATTAAAAGATATCGACCCCCCTTTTAAGTTTTGTGTATCTCGCGTTTCAGTTCCTTATTTGTAAGTGAATGGGGGTCAATTCCATGTCTTTCTAGCTCTCTTCTGGTGGTCTCTGCCAGTAGTAGCAAGGCTTTCAGACCTCGGCGCTGTTCTGGTTGGTCTGGAGACGGCAAAATGGACTGCGCTTTGGCCCACGGTAGGTATGTGCCAACGGACCAAATGAATAGTAAAGCTATTAGTATAAAGAGCTGCAAGAACGAGAAGCCCCAAGTGAAAGTCTAGTGATTGTTATGACAGTATTAGTAAAATTGCCCCTAATACTAGACCTGAATATCATACCTCTGCAGTAGGTTTGCAACCTCCCATCATTTCGATGTCTTGGAGATAATACGTGGTATTTGCATATGTCCAAGCCCACATTGGATCGCCAAATAAGTCCTGGGATGTTGTTTGATAATCGTAGAAGCACGGGTAGAACGCTTCGATGTTTAATGATGGGCTGGGGATGGTTTTATTGAGCCATAGGGAAGGAGTATTGTTGAGGCCGTAAAGCCCAAAAAGCTCGGCATCTAGCCAACTGTTAACTTATCCGAGAATTCCACCTTAGCATGCCTCACTCACATTCTGTGATATCCCGCCGCAGTCGACAGAGGAAGTCTAAATTGTCGCCCTCATTGGCAACAGCAGTGCTGTCGCCGCAAATCTGCTGCTCATGACGCATCATACGTGTATATCTGGAGTTGCATGATTCTGTTGGTTAAGTAAAATGTTAACTAGAAGGGAATCAGCAAAAGATATGAACGAGGTTGGAATTTCGAGAATCAAGAAGCGTGCGAAAGGGGCATAATAAACTAACTAGGCGTTGTGATGGGGATTGGGTAATTTCCATCAAGGCCAATTCTCCATCCGTCATGTATAATATAATTTAGAAATCTGAAGTCCTTATACGGTACGAGGTTTCCGTCAATGTCTTGAACATAAGGATCCATCAGTGGCGTATAACCGCTCATCGAAGAAATAAGAGTTGGCCATGCGAGAACGAAAATGATACCCAGAAGGATCTGAGCCGTCGATAGCTTTGAACGAATTCCACGATAGCTCACGAAGTCCCGCAGTAATCGATAGGTCGACAGTAATGAGGGACCGTCCTCTAGGAAAAGAACAAAGAAAATTGCGTATGTCGTGGGCTTCGTTTCGATGGCTGCTGCCATATAGCTAGCAATAGATCGCCAGAGCAAGAAGGTAAGTATACTTTGCCCAGCGCGGCCAACGACCTCACGAAAATATGTTAACCTTGAAGGTGGATCGGGAATCACATTTTCTTACCAGATCCCAAAATGTATCGATTACCTTGGCTTGGGTAAAACTGAGGGTCCCAAACGGAATATTATTTGGAAAAAGTCATCAATGCCCCAGAGGTTGTAATCATTGTAGACACTGAAACCGCCATTCGGACGGCAAGCCGAAGTAGATTGCACCGCAGGGGAATGAATATAGAGACTAACAACAACCAGGAGGGTTGCTAAGCCGAAGATTAAAGCGGCGAAAAGCCCGTGAACCCACCGAGCAGATACATCCGACCAGGCGTCTTGTCCAGCGTCTTTGATATATTTAATGATTCGCAAAAAAAATTGTAAAGCTTTAGGGATTGGGCTAAGTCTTTTATAGTTAGAAATGATCGTAATAAGTGTGATCGGGCCGTCATCGTTACTTGTATTCCACGTCCAACACTAGCGAAAGAACCCTCGGGGGTCGAGCAGTTTAAAAGGAAATTTGGATGCGTAGGTAAATATGGTTGTGGTTGGCTACTTTTCAGTTTCGACATACTGCGCAGACAGCGCTGGAAAGGTAGTGTTCTATCCAGCTAGTAATCTCTGGGATCTATAGATAATTTCCTCCTTCCCTCTGCAATGTAACCTCGCCTATAGCTCTCCCTTATTTATAGATAGGATTTGAGGGCTTTCAGGACCTCGGGTACTAGGCTCCTCGAGAGGGATCCGTACTACATGAGGCTATGTTGATCGATACCCCTTTTATTTCTTCTAAATGTCCTAGCCCCAACAGCAGTGGTCGGAGGCTATCGGCACTGTGACAGGTGGCCATGTGGCTTGTCAGGTTCCTAATACACCTGAGATACATACATGAAGAGTACCAAACAAAATCTAATGAAATAAAGTCTGCCACACATAGACAGAGGAAATATCTGTATATAGCAAAATTACGTCGACAGAGGTAGTTTAAGAGACCTTCGTGCAGTTTCGTGAACCTACCTTATAATTATACCACCGGGTCTCCGACGAACGTTGTTCCAGTTATACTCAATGAGTTTTATATACATACCATTTCTTCGGGCTATTTATGAAGTGGTAGCTATGAAGGTAGCTATAGTACCTCATGAAGGTTTGTGCTCAAGGACTTGGAAGTGTAATCGTGATCGAGGTTATATTGTAGTCAGAAATAAGAAACCAAAGATCCTAGAGACCTCAAAGAGTAATTCCAGGCAGGATCACAAAAGTGCAAGCTAACCTTTAACCATTGGCGAGTCAGGGAAATTGTCCCCTCTCCACCCAAGGGGGTTATCTCGAGCAGCTCCCATTGTTGCATCAACTGTCCTGGGCCCCGTGGGAGTATACTCTTATTAGTCTCGGCCTCGTTTATCCAGGTCATGCAGATGGCTCGTTCCATCTTTCGATACCGGGCTCCGCTTATTATCTCAGAGTCATCCAGAGGGTCATACGTCCTCGTATCCGGCGTTGGGAGCCGGGCGCCCGAGCTAGACACCGTAGTCCATGTGCCCGCTTCAGCGACAATTTCCAGTCGCTCGACAGACGCCACCCAATCTTCAGTCTCGTCCTCATTATTCAGGGATGGCACCCGAGCAGCGAAGACACCGGCCCCGAAACCCCCTACATACCAGATGGGGATTGGCCAACTTGAACCGGCGAGGAAATCGCGTCGAATCCAGCCCGCATGGGAGTGCCTTCGACTCACGTTTCGCGGCTGCACATCCGTGACCCAGAGTCTCCCGAGGTTGGCTTTATTCAGATGCGCAAAATTCTTCAGGACCTCTTCCATTGCCGGCAAAGCGGACGGGAGCTGCTCTTGTTGACCGATATGAGGGGTTCGACCATGGTCGTCCCCGCACGTTGTCGCCCATGCGCCCTGGCTTGCATAGCGGGGCTCGCGAAGTGAGAGATTAATGAGACAAGTTCTCAGCTTCGGCGTGCGGACAGGCTTTTGGCGCGCGTTTTGGTTAGATAGTCCGGTGGAGAAGATAGTACAGCAAAGTGTTGGAAGTCGTAGGCGCAGATGCCGTAGCTGAGGAAGCACAGCGCAGATTGACTCGCAGAGATGGGAACGAATTTGCGCCGCAGCCCTGTAGAGTTCGGAATAAATGCAGCTACCATGTCTCAAGTCGATCTCCAGGCTCGTGCAGGAAGCCGGTAAGCTCTCGAGGATGGAAGCGACCTCGGGTGTCGCCGTGAAGGGAAAGGGGATATCGACCGCTATCGACAAGGTCGCGGGTTTTGTTTCTTTTATAGCGGGACATAGTTCTCGCAGCACGGCGAGCCTGTACTTGGTGGCTTCCACGGCCTCAGTCACATCGTATGCATTGACGCCGATGGCAGGCATGGTGACGGTGAGAGATCTTATCTCACATGCGAACCGGGCTTTGACGAACTTGGAAATGCCGTGTTCGTCCAAGACGACGTCTCGATACAGAACTGCCGAGGCGAAGGGCTGCCATTTTTTGCAACACAGGATGCAGGCGAGCAGTGGCGCATTGCCATGATCACCGCTGTCCCGGGCGAGAAGTTCGAAGAGAAGTGATAGCAGGTCTGGACCAAGGCGCGTAATAGGGGTTGTCATTGAGGCCATGGTGACCGATGGTCGGTGGTGTGGTGGGCGTGAGAAATGAAAGGGAGGGGGCCAAGTGCAGCCCGGGCGCATAGAGCATGATTGAGCTATCAGGATACATATCCACCTGTATTGTTGCCCTCAGGTGTCTTTTCACAGGGATAGAAGCAAGGACGCCTCTTCTAGCAAGCTCTATGAGAAATGGGATAGATAGACGGTTGTGTCAAACCACAAGACAGCTCTACAGGTTAAGTAATCTAAGTAACATGAACTAGAATATGATCTGAATTGCTGGCCTCTGTCAAAAGAGAGACCACCGCCCGGACGGCTTGTCGATCGATCTAGGAATTGGTGCTTATATGCCGACAGCTTCCATGATTTTTTAAACAATTTAGCCAGTTCATTCAGGGAACGAAATCGTGAGGAGGAGCTCTTATTAAACAATATTTGAGGTTTATATAAAGAGGATACCTACCTAGGTACCTAAGTAGGGTCCTATTTAGGTCCGAGTTCGTGGGGCATGTGGAGTCCTCCGAGGCACCTTATCGGTAGTGGCCAGGCGGGTAATCGATAGCAATTGAGACCTCGGCATTGTCCAGATTCAGGCGCCGCCCAAGCTCCCGACGGCGAACCCGGGGCTAATTGATGTTGGACGTTTTGTCCCAACGGCTTTCAATAAGAGGGATGGGTTGGTAGGTCAATGACCTGCGATAGACACTTTCTTCTTGTTAGACCTTTTTGAAGTCTTTCTTCCAAATCCATCATTTCTCGAGCAACTACTCAGCAAAAAAGTGACGATTCCAGCACAGCAATCATGGCCGACGAAACTGCTCTGAAGGACTTTCCGTCGCTCTTCTCGCTGAAGGGCAAGGTCGCCGTCGTGACCGGCGGTTCACGTGGCCTGGGCCTGAATGCAGCTTCGGCGTAAGTCTGACCAATTTCTCCGACTCTCCTCTGCTAACGTGTTGTTTCTCCCGATAGCTTCCTCCAGGCCGGATGCGCCAAGGTCTTCATCACGTCGCGAAAGGCGAAAGCTTGCGAGGCGGCCGTGGCCCAGCTCAACAAGCTCCCGAACCTCCAGCCCGGCGCTCGCGCCATCTCCGCCCCCGCCGACAGCGCCACGCTGAAGGGCATCGAGTCGCTGGTCGCCCAGGTATCGCAGCACACCGACCATGTCGACATCCTGTTGCCAACGCTGGCGCCACCTGGGGCGAGCAATTCGATACCCACCCGGAGTCGGCCTTCTCTAAGGTCATGGACCTTAACGTGAAGTCCGTGTTCTATACGGTGCAGAAGATGGCGCCGCTGCTAGAGAAGCGCGCCAATTTGGAGGACCCGTCGCGCGTGATCATCACGGCCAGTACGGCAGGCCTGGGCGTGGGCACTCTCGGTCGCCAGGCTACGTTTGCATACTCGGCGTCCAAGGCCGCGGTTCTCCATCTGGGACGCAATCTCGCGGTCGAGCTGGGCCCTAGGCATATCCTGGTGAACTCGATCTGCCCTGGTTTCTTCCCTACCAAGATGGCGAATGGGTTGATAGAGCAGACAGGTGGGCAGGATAAGCACGCCAAGGCAAACCCGGCGCGTCGGCTGGGTAGGCCCGAGGATATCGCTGGCGTGGTCGTGTATCTTGCCAGTCGCGCCGGAGCGCACGTCAACGCGGCCGCGATAGAAATCGATGGCGGTAGCCTCTGGAGTACGGGACAGTTACTATCAGCAACAGAGCCTGCGGCGAAGCTATAATTAGACTACCGAGTTAGAAGCGAGCCATAAACATCCAATTATCTCAATTTCTCTTGTGCACTATTGGTATAGCTAAGCGGTATCTCCTATTCTCGCAACCTTGATATCCTCCGTCCACCTTTCAAGCAAATAAGTAGGTATCAGTCTATCTTTGGACGCCATGAATCCCATGATATGCGTTAAAATACAGAATGACGCTATTTTCATGAGCATCTCGTAGCCCATATAACCCCCGGTTCTTTATCTCCGATTATAGATGAGACTACATTTACGCCGGCTGTCTCGGTCGCTTCTAAGAATTTGCCCTTCAGCTACCGTCTCGCGTTTTGAAGCTGCCTCGCTAGACTCAGGCTTGCGAGCTATCCAATGGCTGGCACGGTACGTGGTCTGCAGCATGCTCTGTGCGTCCTGCACATAAGGGGCTGTGATACCGACTCTCTTCTCTCGACGACGAATCCCATCTTCTCTACGAGCACCACGACCTCGTCATCCGTCAACTCGAAGCTTCCAGGGTCGGCGATGCCAAGCGACTGATTCTCATCAAAGTCGGTGTCACCGTCGAAGCCGTGGTGGCCGGGGACGTGGTTCTCCAGTGCCACAGTAGCGGGCCGACGTTAATCAGCACGCCGCCGGGACGCAGGCAGTGCCGGATGACCTCTAGGTACTTGATTAGGTTCGGCGCCGTGTCGAGGAAGAACACCGCCGCCACTGCGTCGTATGTATCCTCGTGCAACTTGTCCCCGTACAGGCATAGGAAGTCTGCTGCGCACATCGCCATCGTTCCGATCTTGCCCCCTGCTGCAGTGGTATCGGCGAGCGTCTGCTGGGGGTGCAAGTCTGGGATGCTATAAGACGTGAACTGGTTCTCTCGATTCCTGTGGTTCGAGAATGAGTGGACCCAGGGGTAGATTTTGTGCCGGCCTGCGCGATCACAGGAATTCAGAATGTATGACGAGGCAAGAAGCTGGTGGTATGATATTTCGTTGCCTTCTGTGTTGTAGCCTAGGCGGCAGAGATCGAAGACGAGGCGACCAAGTCCGGCGCCGGGGATCAGCACCTGAAGTGGAGGAGTGCCGATGGTTGTGTGTCTGTTTGGTTGGATGGGGTTAATCTCGCTTTCTCGGCCTCCAATGCCCGGAACACCGGTCCGTAGCATGCCTCCCGCTCCACACGACCTTCCAAGGACCAGTCCCGGTAGAATTGCCGTATCGTGCTCCGAGCCTTATCCAGATCATTGGACTTTGCGATGCCCGACCATTCCTCCGGCATGGTTGCCTCCTTATCCGGCTCCACCATCCCGAATGAGCGTAGGCCCGTCTTCACGATTATGCGTGCCAGATCCGCATTACTCTCGATGGCGTCATCAACCCGGTTCAAAGTATCCAGGTAGTTGAAAGGCGGCGCGGCTAACATCTGCCAATGGGCTTGCGGCAGGGCGTAGAACGCCTGTCTGCGGAAATGCGTGCAGTTCAAATGAGCGTTTTTGGCATATTGGCTGTAGTATGGTTAGTCTAGCGTCCGTGTATCTATGTGATCGACAAGCTGTTTGCTAGTAGCGTTAAACAAACAAAAGAGACGGGTGTACCAATGTAGAGAGATCCATATACATCAAAGGCCCGAGGATGTTTCAAGTAAAGCTCACCTAAATGAATCCAATGCACAGAAAATAACGCGGATCTCTTCGGGATCCTCGATGGCATCTTCAACACCATTCCATTCTTGAGTCATCCTCACGTTACCAGAAAGTAAATGCCACAGTGCAAGGACTATGCTATGAAAAGAAAGTCCCAAAGCTCCTAGTTGAAATACCGTTGAGACTACCTCCTAGCAGTGCGGGTAGCTGCTGCGGCGACTTATTAGGTGAAATCGAAAGATGTGAGAGGAGGGGCAGGTGAGCTGCTTACTTGGAAAGATAGAGTTCACGACGGAAACTATCGCATTTTGACGACCGAAAACTCCGAAAACCTAACCCAGACGAAGTCAAAGTCTCATGTACTAATTATGCGGTGAGCTTGTAACCCGTCTTCTATCTCCGATACAGGAATTAGTATTATACAATTTTTCTAAATAATACACAAAGAGTATCACGTTGCTACCATGGTTGGTGATGCGGGAGGGCCGGGAACGGTGGATATCGGCGGTGGGCGGGTCCATATTTAACCCGCTATGCAACAGAAGCTTGGGCCACATATCTACTTAGTACCTAAGGTACCTAGCTTTTGATGCTTTCCAATGTTAGTTTGCGTAGTATACGTACATCCTACCCAGATAAGATCATCGGCAAGACGAACCAATGTGTTTCAACATATTACGAGAACTGGAAATAGTCAATTTTGCATCATAATTCTTGCCGAACTGCGCGTCAGGACTGAACTTCCCTCTGAAATTTGTGTTAGAACAACTCAGTTGATGACAATCCAGCTCTCAAGCTGTTGTGACCGGTACTAGCTGAAGATGGAGACCACAACGTCCGAACCCATCCAAGTCTCTTTCCCGTTACCACGGAGCATGGACACCAAGATCCATATGCGCTTGACAATCCAGTCCAAAGTGATCCTCTTATTCGTCACTACCGTAACAGCCGAGGACTCGGACAAACCAGCGCCTATGGGCTCGTTCGTCTACGCCATGCCCGATGTGCGTCGCCCCTATATTCCCATTCTCTAAACCAGATGCTTACACCGAGTTACAGAGATACAATCCAAGTCAGCCTATCTCAACAACTCTCTACTCGGCAGAAGCAACGCTGGAGTTCACAACACGTCTCGCGAGGATACTGGCGAAGAAGGCAAATATGCCAGTATACGTGGGGAACTCGGTTAGCCTCGCTAGTGCAGGGCTGGGCGGCACCATGGAAGAGGAGATGGAGGCCTTCAAGCAAGTTGTGGCAGTTGCACTTGAAAAGCTCCAGCCGGTCATTCAGGCTAAAAATACGACCCCAAATGGCGTAAAGGCCGATAATTGATTGAAAAAATGCTACCAACACCATGTCTTGTGTCATTGGGCGTGACTATTCAGCGAATACTCAGCGGTCTCCCTGTGATCCACATAATGAAGCATCAAATCAGTTCATATACGCCATGATTACAAAAATAGAGGCATGAGCACTACAATTATCGACCAAGAACTTGAATGACCACCGCTAAATACTTAGAGCTGAGTCGCAATAGTCCATGTGGTGTGGTCATTAGGGTAAGTGCTTCTCAGATAGGGGTTTCTTGGTGCACGAGCCACCTCGTCATTTACCAACACAAAAGGTACAACACTCTCAGTTATTTGTTGCTGATAGCGGGGGTAGTAGAAAATCATGAGGATTAAAGAGGAGATTATCACAAGAATAAAAGTCTTCATGTTGGATTTGTAACAAGGGCTTCTGTTAAAGGGCTTGGAAGGGCATTCAGATTAAAATTATCTTCTTTGGAGCTTAGAAGTCCATGCAGGTTTAATCCTTTAATTGTTTAGAAGTAAGACGTTTATATTCTATATGCCCCAATAGCTTCGAAAACTCATCTTGCTTTATTCTCCTTGTCTCGGAGGTCGGGGCAAGCTGGTACCCAAATAGCTGTAGCCTCGCACAAAAGTTGCACTCGGTTCCGGAGCCCAGACCTGTGCAGATACACGACCCAGCCTGCCAGTACGTGTGACAATCAGCTAGTTATCTCCGAAGTCGGTATAGTATAGGTTGGGTGAACTAAGAGAATGGGTAGATGAGACAGCGTAAACCTGAATTGTCGATACTAGGATGATCGATGGCTGAGGTCTCGGCCTACGTATAAATGTTCGGTGACGTGGGTGGTGTTATGGGCGATGTCCATATCTTGGAGGTTCTTTGTTGGGCTGTCGTACCTAGTTGACTAAGGGAATTTTATAAGGTCCAATGACGTCTCCTAGAGCAGGAGTACTCCTGGGTTGTCACATCCATCTACTGAGTTCTACCTACCTCTAATATAGGCAGACTGAACTTCCTCTGTAATAAATCCCAAATACTTATCTGAGATAGGTATTTGGAGGCTGTTGCGACTGCCCTTCACTGTTCCGATTGCCTCAATAATTCTGTCGTCTGCTGCTAAGGGGAGCTGCCTTCCATTAAGATCCAGCATAGAGCATAAAGTGGTTATTCTTTGCAAACGCTCAGTCGATCTTCTTACCTCACCACCTGTTAATATAATCTCGTGCATCAAGATTATTTAACCCAATATTGAAGTCCTATGATACGCACCAGCTGAACGAAGCGACATTACCTCATTCATTCACCGTCTTGGTCTATCATTATGAATAACCGTAGAAATACGTAAGTAAACCAGGAACTCCAAGATAATGCTCATGAAAACTTCAGTCTGTGCTTACTTTTCGGCAGTCATGTCAACGCACCGCAGCACAATGACCGCGAGGTTGGAAGAGCTAGAAATGCTCGAAAGAGAACAGTAGAGCCTACTCGGAGACTTACTGATCTTCCTAACCATGGCGTTCATCATTTTCATCACCATGGTCCCTTCGCCGTCGGTTTATTAACTACTGCCATATTCCCTGGTAGCGGCTTTATTTACCATGTTCAGTCTCGTGCTGTTGTCGAGCCCAGTTCTCATGCCGCTCGCCCTTCTCCTGATCCCTTGCTTGATATTCGGATACGTTCTAGGCTACAAATATCCACAAGAAGGCTCCTTATTCTACGTGATATCTTAAATCAACCGTGGGGATTTATATATCTGGCGGTGTTTGCAGGGACATTATGGAGACGAGCAGCATTCGCGAAGACGATTTGGACACGTTGGAGACGTCATCGCCGCGATAACAGTGTTGCCCGTATGCTGCTCGCCCGTCGTGTCGCCGGCCGTAACGCTCGTCCTGACGCTCGGCCCGATCCTTCATTTCAGCTTCCCGAAACGAGAGAGGCATCGGACACAACCTCCAACAAGAGCACGAGGTGATTGACGAGCCGGGAGTTGATTAACAAGTGGGAGGCAGAATCCGTGGACGAAAGAGAAGGAATTATCAGAGGCTTTAAGCTGGATCAAAGTCATTCGAGAGTATGGAAACATGTGTTTGGTTTGTTGTAGCGTCCGTTTTCTAGTAGGGGTAGGTGAGGAGGACCTGGATCAGCAATACCAACAGTAGCTTAGTCCAAGCGAATTTAAGAAGAGCGACAATCTTTTCACCAAAGCCATTCCCCTACCATGAGGGCTTGCTGTAATGAACAGCGATATAATACGATGCGGTTACTCTCTATTGTTGATTTCGGAATCTGCTATGTCTCCCTTCTGCTTCTAATTCACTTGATATCGCCGGTATCTCCTTCTCGCCTTAGTACCTAGGTTATCTTAGAGCTACTACGCGACTTATCAAGACGACCACAATCGCAAAAACATTCCATAAACAACGATATATTCCACAATATCATGTGTATAAGTCGACATATATACATCTCAATATTACCTTGCCTCCTAGAACAGCTGATACTAGAGCATTTCACCAACCCACACCCACTACGAGTGAAGATCAAGGCTGCAGTATCATGTGATGCTACCTCGACGGTGAACTAGAAGAGGACGAACCAAGATCGTCTCCAGTCCACACATCAAGCACCTTGTACGTCTTATCAGCCTCCAGGCCTGGAACCTCACCAAAATCTGCCGTCATGTTTCGGCTATCAGCCAACGTGTTCATCATAAGCACAAGGGTGCCTTGTTGACTCTGCCCCGCCCAGAACTCGGCTGGATTAGTAGCGTTGAAAGTGTAATCAGGTTTGTACCCCACTTGTAAGGCTTAGCAGGGGCGCCGTAGACGTTGTCCTGGTTGAAAGCAAGGAGAGGCTTGTTCAAAGGATTGACTTGGCGTCGTCGATGCAGTGTCAAGGTTGGTGCCGATAAGCAACGGGCCCTTCATGGCTGCCCAGAAAGCAAAGTGCGTGCGCTCCTCGGCCGTGGTGAGCCCGTCGTTTCCGACTTCGAGCATATCTGCATCGGGGCGCCCCCAAAAGTCGGCGTCGCTCACGATGAACGAGTTCATGTTGAGGATAGCCATGACGACACCCCAGTTGGCTATAGCGTACGGTTAGACCTATTTTTGAGATACTATAGCGCGCTTGAAGTTTGCTCACGTTCAATATCATCACTCATTCGCCATGAATTTCCTGTTTGGTTGCCCCATTGCTCTACACCTGCGGTTCCCCACTCGCAAAGGCTGTAGAGAATGGTTCGGTTTTGGGCTTTAAGAGCATCTCTCATGATTTCGTAGCGCTCGGCAGAGTGAGAAGTGCTGTAGTCGTATCCCGAGGAGCAATAGTTCTCAGAATCCACGCATGTCCCATTGACGTAATTGTCAGGTTCATTACGATTGTAGACACAAGCATTACAGTCGTCAGTCCAGTTTGACGGTATGTTGCAGTTGTCATATTTCAAATCTGCTCACTGTCAGTATATCCGAAATCCATGGAACGTGTTAGATGCACGCACAGTCAATGCCCAAGCTGCCCATGTAGAGGCATCAATGCTCTCGTAACCGATACTCGCGGGATACCCAGCACATGTCTCTGTGCCTGCACTGCTATAGATTCCGATTTTCAATCCCATGTCGTGGATCTTGTCGGCAAGACCCGATATGCCATTAGGAAATCTATCGGGGTCGGGAACCAATTGCTGCGTCGTGTTGTCGCGACCTCCCTTCACCGACCAGCAGTCATCGAGATTGACATATTCATATCCAACATCCTAAATCAACAAGTGAGAATTTATAGGCATGGTACGAACGCCAGAATTACCTTAAAGCCAAAATCGACCATAGCCTTCGCGGCATCCAGAATTAAACTTTCATTGATATCACAATGATAGGCATTCCAAGAGTTCCAGCCGAGCGCCGGTAGCTTTCCTGTTCCATCGGACCATTCAAGAGCCGATACTGTTGATGCAGTAAAGACGAGTGCCTTTATGAAAGACATTGTAATTCTCTGTTGCTGTGTTCCAAGCAAAGTTTGCTTATACCAAGCGATGCTATTAAATGGGGCACGAATCACAACATACATGAAACCTGGGGAACGCGGCGATCAATTAATACCTTTCGTTATTCCTATCCTTTCAATGTAGGGAATTGCTGTTGTATCTGTTGCCGACGTCATTGCTTCCCCGCGCAAAGTTACGTTGTACTCGCATAGCTTCGCTCCGAAAGTGATCTCGTATTGTTTTTGAATGTCAGTGATCATTGCTGTATGCGGGCCAATTGCGTTGCTGACCTTCTGTTTTCGTTCGTCGTGCATTCAGTAGACATTGTTGCAGCGTTCCCTTGAGATGACCTCCAACCAACCAATATGTCCAGTTTTGCTAATTATAGAATTGACTGCATCAACACTGCAGAGGCAGAAGACAGTTAGCCTAACTATTAGTAGTTGTTACCTAGCTTGAGACGACGTCATGTATGCTTTGAGATATAAGACAGTCTTGGGAGCCCCCTCCCCACGCCCCCAAATCTCCCGGGCCGATGTCCCCTAGACTAAAAAGGGGTTAAACCCTTCTTGTCAGGTCATGGCCCTTAATCCTTCATCGTGTACAGATTGTTAGCAATATGAAGTTTTTTAAGCCCCTAACTACAAGCATTTCCATGTTACAACAATAAGCAGCAGGAATATAATATAGAGCTAAGAAAGACCTGGAGAGATTGGAGAAGGTCACACCTAGAAGCTCATGAAAAGATGAGAAGGATATTCATATTGCAAATAATCTTCTGGAGATTTAAGTCCACCACGAACTTCTTGGTCTCTTTTTCTCTTAGATTAGCAGGCCTTTAGTCAATGTACTTTTTTTTGACGTAGAACTGTAGCACTATACCGCCACACTACAAAAGGTAGAACGTTGTCAAGCCAGCACTTGACTGCGGTTTGATATACATGTACTGGGGCTTGTGACAGTGTTAGTTCCTTCGCTTCGCGTCTCTTTGCTCTCTTCGCCTTCATCTAGCTGTCTTGGAGGGGTAGTAAATACACGGATAACCGGATAGCCGAGCCTTCGTACATAGGTAGGTCTACATTCGCATGAGATCATAAATGGCAGTACCCTCCCGGTCCAAGATTCGCGAACTAGTTTTTATGTAGAGGTCCCTAGGATGATAATTCTTTGGCTCCATGCTAGATTTAGGAAAGAAAGAGTACTGTTATGCTACGAGATTATGACTCGAGTTGTACTGCATCTGGAAATGTCTTAAGCCCAAAATAGCTTCAGCACCACGGATTAGCACAACATAGGGCTCGATTACACGATTCAGGACATATAACAAACACGTAAATGTAAGCGCTTACATTAAAGCTCCATACCTATTGTTAATCACCAGGCTGCCGTAGAAATTCAAATAAGAAAATAGCTGTTGATCAGTCTCGAAGCGTTTTTTGCCACTTCACAGCCCCGTTCAGCAAGTCGATATGGCGAACTTTCCTACCCAAAATTCCCTGCTTGTACAAGCCTAGCGTGGCGCTAAAGAACCATCATCCGAGGGACCTGTCGTGTAATCAGAACTGCCCACTTTGCCATGTTACATTACTCTAGATGGGCGTGTAGGCGATACAGGTACAGATGTTGTTCGGGCGCCGTCGTTTCTGTCGGTGCTTTGTCGTCCTGTCTCCGTTCTAACCACTACACAAGCGAAATCACCTCCGTATCCTGTCAAATCCTCCTTGTTGAGGGGTCTGATCGCCGTCGCCAGATAGACAGCTACGCAACAACGGCAATAGTTGCCGCTACCCCAATAGCGACACCAGTGGCGGTACTTGCCTTTACGCTGGGCTCATGGCTTGTACTATAATTATAACGGGCAGTGTTTATCCCTTATAAATAGTAAATCTAACACACGAACATCAATACCATGCTCCTGCTACGGGGTCGAGGCATCAGCTTTAGTATTCAATCAATCAATATACACATGCTTAAGGGCTGCTGTCACCCAACGCAGGAAAGACGTAAGCGAAGCATACATAACGTCTCGATAAATGACCTAGTAGGCTTCAACAAGGCATACGCACACTCATGCCTTTGTTAACAGGAACATTTAGCCTCTCGGGAAATTTATGTCAAAGTCTTAGGGGCTTAAACAATACTATTGTGGCACTCTTGTTCGCATACTGGCCCAGTTCTCCAACATCAGCTGCTAAATCTCCATGCCTACCCTTGCGTACCTCCTTCTATCTTGCTCTCTCTCTCTTCTATGGCTTAACTATAATCATTCATACCTCTTTCGACTAAATCTAGACCTACTATTGCTATAGCTTATAGCAACTCGCCAAGATTTCAGTTCGTGATACTATAATACTGAGCCTACCTACAATGTTTTCGAATGCGTCGTTACTACATATCGGTGGCTCTTCTCACTTATTAAAGGGTCAGTGATCACTCCTGCTTTTGTAAGTGAGCGTAGGTCCATACGGGTAAGGCTTTTAATCTACTCCTTCTTTCGACTGGGCTCTTTTTTTTCGGTTTCTTGTGCAAAGATCTATGCCTAGTGATAGATCTCTACAAATAGCCCAATTATTTACAGATGTGTTCAAGCAGCGGGAAGAGGTTCGCACCCCACCTTTAGGGCTTGACCGTGTGATAGACCTACTCTTAGATAATTTGCCGCATGGCTAGACGCAAGGGACGAAGTTGTATCATAAATAGAGATAGGAAAGCAGGGACTCTTTTGCCAGGAAGCAGGGATCTAGAAACACGGATCAAACCGAGACAAAGAAACTCTCTGTATATAGTCAAGTAGTCACATAGAGCCTACGGAGATGACTTCACTGGTTCTCCGTGCAACAACAGATGTCTACACCCTACCCTTGTAAGGTCCATGACATCTTTAACCCGAAGATGATTATTAGCTATCCAAAATACGAGTTCTGTCAAAATCGCTAAGCGCAAGCTCTGTCACATTGTCTCAGCACCCTTTCCGTAAAACTACTAATTTATAGAGCTACTCATCCACCCTTCTCCAAATTGCTTGGGTTCGACATCCTTTGGGAGCTTCCACTTTTGGTTCGTAGGCAGTTTGGCCATCGCCTTCTGGATGCCGGTTTCATATTTTCTCCATCTGAAAGACGAACAGTTGCAGACGTCGTCACGCCTGTTTCCCCTTCACCCCTATCAGCTCGAGTGCTTGCAGTTCTCTCTACGTGGTCGGAGCCTCTAGCTTTTCCATCGTTGGTTTTTGATGACAATCTTTTATGTTTGTGGTGCTCTGCCTTTCCCAGAGATATAGAAGCAAGTCTTTCGGCTTCTCGTGGTGCATAGGACTCGCTTTCCAGTATTCGTAAATCCCCGTGTACTCACCCAACCAAACAAAAGGTACGTGAAAGAGAAGTCGGGAAACGGCGCGCGGCCATGCGCTGAAGGCAACCGACACGATGACGATGACAGCTGCTATTGTCACAACAACTAGAACACCGTAATGGTTAGTCACACGCAGGAGATTGGCAATTAGGCGTGGTAATGCATACACAAGTAGCGTATTTGCTCATCGAGACTCATCCAGTTAGCACCGTTGATTTCTCGGTTGTTCATCCCAAAAAAGGTCGCAATGAACCCGAGAGGAAGCTAAGGATCCTGTTAGATGGTCTAGGTGTTTCTCGGACTATGTTGCCCTGTAGTTAATAGGGGTTCACTCACAAAGAAAATGGTCACAAGTGTGAATGCCATAATTGCGCGCCCCTGCTTGACACTTTCATCTGCTCTGCGTAAGGCGGCTTTTGCTTCCACTATGGATGCCTGCTGTTGTTTTAGAGAGAGAAGTTTCTCAAGCTACATTAAAGTCAATTATTGAAAGTATTTGATTAAACTAGTTCACGAACCTGTTGACATATTCTATCAGCAGAGTCTTCGAGGTCTTGGATCTCTGCTCGTCGGTCTTCGATGTGCTCCAATAAAACTCCTGCTTCGTGGGCTGCTTTGTCAGGTGGTTGGGCTCCAGAGTGAAGTAGGGTCGCCGGTAGGTCACTAGTAGGCAGAAGTATATGGGTAAGGGCTTAATATCATTAATTCCTGAACCTTTTCCTATTACCTGGGAGGCCGTAGGTCTTTATATATCCAATCTCTATCTACTAGACCCACTTCGGGGTACCAGCTAGTCACCTGGTACCTGTCACCTGACATGCTTGTTGCATATTGATAGCTGTATCATCTGTCTGCTGGCCGTTGATGTGTTTTGGTGAGTCGGTTGCTTCTTGTCGTGTTGCTTCTTGTCGTATTGCTTCATATTGCTGATTTAGTAGCTTGACAAACAGCTTCTCCAATCCCTCGGGCTCCTCATTTGAGTCACCCTCTGGATGCTTTAGATATCTCTTGAATTCTTTTGCGACTTTCCACTGATCTGTAAAAACTTTTCTCATAATCCTTAGTTCCTCAGCAATATCTTGTGCCTCTTTTAGGATCACACCTTCTGGGTTGATGTCCAGTCTCCTGTGATGTGATGAACTGCCATCAACAGAAGGCGTGATGCTCGACTCAAGAAATAGGTTTGACCAAAAGCTGTCGTATGCTATTGCTGTTTGTTCAGTCTAACAATAAATTAGAGCAGGGCAACAGACATGTAGAATGGGATGGCTTTGTAAAACTCACAACATGTCCCATAGCCGATACGAATAGATCCATTACTTCCGGTCGCTGATCAAGGGGCTTAGTGCGATCGAAGAAAACCTGCGAACACTGATCGATAATTATAAGAGCTATTCACCATGTCAGTTCCAACGTCTAGATTTCATGGAATTCAAAGTATACCGAGATGATGAATAGAGCTAATATTTTGGTGTTCGAGGCGCACTCGTAAACTCTTGTGGACGCCGGACGGGTCGGGTTTGTTCCTTCCCCATCGCCTAGGAAATGAGGTAATAATAGTGTCTGATATCTACTTAGCAGAACTATCAGATTAGTCAATCGGTCAAGGGTACTCACTATCATTTATAATCCGTAGCCAAAGCTGGTCTACCATAATAACTCGAGGGCTGCCATACTTTGTCCCGCGATAAACAACCTGGTCTTTATCCCGCGCGAATGTGTTTTCAAGAGTAGGAAAATAGTATTGATCCAATGTTCGCCGGACGTGCAAGGGATTTCTCGTGCTAATGGACTCATGTGCTACATTCTTGTCGTTTTTTCCCTCAAAGGACTGGCGCCATAAACACTCATCGTCTTCATAGTCCATTTCCTCCGCCACTTTAGCAACAGCCCTGAGATAGTCCCCGATATAGTGGCTGCAATGGTTATTAAATGACAGCAATTTATCATAACAAGGTGTCTTACCGATATGCAGGCTTTGTCCCGCCGCGTGGTTTATTATTCTTTTGCGCATATTCTGCTAGTCTTGGGTGATTGCTTTTCTTTTGTCCTTGAGGTCGAGTCACTTTGTCCACAATCTCAACCATTCTTGCGCGTCTGCTGCTAGTTTCCCAGTGGAGATATGGTAGCTAGAACCCATTGTTAGTGACCTGTCCAGATAGTGCAATTCACCAACTGACAAATATTGCTATATTCTTGCTCCCATTGTTGCTCTGATCTTGAGCGCTGCATGTAAGGCTCTCTAGGGTAGTGTCGGGTTTTGCTGGCGTGTCTAATATAAAGTAAGTGTCTTCTCTAAACTCTCTTATCGAGAAACTTACCACTCGGAATAATTGAGCATCTGGATCGCATGTGTCTGGCATGAATGGGACCGGCTGCCTTTTTTTCTCATATAGCGTTCCATGTGAACTAATGCCACGTTCTCCGCTTCCATACATCTGACCTTGCCAAAATTCGCGTGCTAGGATTTTCCCAGTTTGTGCCGTGTCATTAGGTTTACCAGAACCACCACCACCTAGTATTGCCATTGCTCTCTATTGGAGATTAATTAGCCCCATCGAGTTCTACATCATTGAGAGATCATTTTGACTAAAAAAGTAATTCACCTCTATCCATTCCATGTTATTTGCTGGAAAATGGAAATATCTCAGCTCATCTTCTTCAGGCATATGCGCCAATGGATTGTTCTGGCACCCTGGATTCAAGATATTATCCCTCATCGGAAACTTTTGATTCGGATAGTCCCCTCGCACTTTTCATGTTTAGTCCCTTTCCATGCATTGCCTGCCGTCATTTTCTTGAAGTACATGACTCCAGCCCTGAAACCGTCTATCGCTTCCTCTATTTTCTTCTGCCTGTTCATCTTCAACAGTAGGCTTTTCTGCGAATTTCTCTTTCAGTCGTTCTAGAACCGCTAGCCCGGCCTTAAGTCGACTCGGATTAGAGCTCAGATCTCTTGTGATTTTCTCTTGGCGTCTGGGATGTCTTGCGCATCATTTCCCGTAGCCTGCTGCGAGAGTCATCGAGATCTTTCATGAGACTTTGTTTCAAAACGTTTCCTCGGAACCTTTTTCGGAGGGCGGTGATACGACTCATCTCATGCTGCACGCGATCCATCTTTCTGAATTTCCACTTTCCCTCCCTTCTTCGCTGACGCTTTGTATAGCCGCTCTGAATTCGGTTAACTTGTCAACCCTACTGCTGAGGTAAGCGCCAACATTGTCGAAATGTACCCATGGTTCTTTGGCAAAGGTTTCCGGTTCGACTTTCCCGTAGAGTACTGAAGATCAACGTGAACGTCGAAGCCCCGTTTCTGAGATGGATTCCATTTCCCCAGATGCCCTTGCTCGCAATTGGACATTCGCCATGACTCAGAGGAGCTAATACAATGATACTATACTCGAACTGTGATACTATACTCGAACTGTGGTGTATACTCGAACTGTGATGTATACTCGAACTGTGATGCAGCTACGAGGCCATAGAGCCACAGAGCCACACAAGAGCCACAAATATAGGGATTGTCTGTATGTAGCCAAGTTACCTCTAGGAAAATGGTTTTAGAAACCTTTGCACAGCAACAAGTATAGATGAATTACCCCATCACAGGGTCCCTGACACAAAATAGTGGGATAAACTGAAATGTCCCTGACTGCAATAGTCGAATGTTGAGAAGGGTGTCGACATGTCGCTGCCTAGATGTGATAGTCTATTAATTAATATACAATCGAATTACTCGCGAGACTTGCGGCTCTGTAAAACCCTGATTCCCCTTCTTTGCCCTTTGCCTGCCTTTACATCATGCAGGTCAAATCTGACGGGGCCGCTTTCAGTAAAGGCTGAAAAGTTGCGAGCTGAAATCAATATTATATTGACCATTCCGTATCCAATCACGGTCCATTTTGCTACACCTTTTCTTCAGACACAGAAGGCACAACCTTGAGGCTGCATATAGTCAATCTTTTCGCCCCCAAAAGCTGATGAAAAAAAGCAACATGCGGTTGCTACCTTCGGAAGTCGGCATTGTATGGTTATCTCTCAGGCCGGTGAAGACAGGACGGAAATGGCAAGGGAATGCGAGGAACCGAGATGGTTTGCTACGTTACTAACAAAATACTTACGGGTCTCCGTCGGACAGAGGCCGGAACCTATCCTCTATTATCTGTCGGCTGAATACCTCGGGGAACCCGTCTCCACAGAACGGCTGCTGCTCTGCAGCTTAACAACGGGCAATAAATCGGGAAAGCCGACGTAGCGACGGATGCTTTGTCACTTGTATACTGATAGTAAGGCATCATAGGAGCAATTGAAGCAGTAGCAGTCGCTTTTATAACTCTTCTCCATTTAAAGTAGTATACATGGGGCAATTCGAATTCTACTGAGAATAGCCCTAGACGCGACAAATGATACCGGGCTCTCTCAGTAGATATTGCTTCATAGCTTTGGTTGTACCTCGGATTATCTAGCCTCGCTCTTAAGGGTGAGTACCCTGCAACTTTACATGTCATCTTGACACAACTTTAAAGCCATCTATAAATCCAATTGGACTGAGCAACTTAAATTTTGATTTGATGGGAAAAATGTTAATACAAGTTCCACGACTATATCAATAAATTTCTCTGGCGGAGTTACTAATTTCTTTACTAAAAGAGGAAGGTTAGTGCCGAGATGACATTCAAAGGGATACCTACTTGATGGCGTGGTTGTCGTGAGATCGACCAAGGACGAAATCACTAGACAAATAGGGGCCGTAATAGCTATGAACATAATTGTAAATATCATGAAGAATGCTCTGAGCTCAATCAAACGACAACGTGAAGGTTCGCCGTGGATAAGAAGGATGTACTAGGCGCTCTCCTTGAGTAGGTAGTCAATATATCAATCTACTTGAAAGTAAATGATAAGACTGAGGTGAAAGGTACCTAGCCACGACCCCGCAGGTTTTCTCCGTCCGTATCTACCCGGCGCCTCAGATACTACCCGCTTTATCCGCTTTATAGCTCAGAGTTCCGATGCGACGACGGAACTAAATCGCAGATAGTTCTGTCGTGTACTCTAGTTTCAACAAATCTAGTAGTGCTAAAAGGTAAAACACAATTTCTCATATTTCTACGGCGGAACCAAGATTAATTACTTATACCATATTTAAGCATTCACGAATTCATTCGCCATGACCGACTCAATCCGCATAGGCTTCGTGCCAGAGCACTTCTCCACACCCCTCCATTTCGCGCAGAAGTATTTTGGTCTCGATGCCAAACTCATCCGTTTCCTTCGGGGACTGGCCACATGATCACGGCCATTCGAGCCGGAGAGATCGACATCGGCATTGGCCTCACGGAGGCATGGGTTGCCGGACTTGGCAAGGAAGACACCCCTGGCGACGGCGGATACCGGATCGTTGGCACTTATGTCGAGACACCACTATGTACGACTTACTCTTCAGTCTTACATCTACTCGCTGTGATGTGATTGGGCGGGCTATGTACACCACATTACTGGTACACCAAGCTAACACCCCTCCACAGGCTGGGCGATCTCAACCGGTACTGAGCGTGCGGAGGTCCAATCGGTAGACTCACTCAAAGGCTCCAAGATAGGTATCTCCCGCCTGGGATCAGGCAGCCAGGTGATGGGCTATGTCCTCGCAGACCAGCAGGGTTGGCTTTCGCCTTCCTCAGCCCCTTACTCAGATTTCGTCGTGCTGCAGAACTTCGCCAACCTGCGCAACGCCGTGAACGACGGGACGGCCGACTTCTTCATGTGGGAGCACTTCACATCAAAGCGATACTACGACAGCGGGGAGATCCGGCGCATTGGTGAGATCTACACGCCGTGGAGTAGCTGGAAGATCGTCGCTTCAACGGCCCTCCTGAACGCGGGGGAGCAGGGAAAGCCTTACCCGAAACTCATGGACGTCTTCGAGAAGCTGGATAAGGGTGTGCAGTACTTCGAATCGCACAAGGACGAGGCGGTCGAGTATATCAGCACACACCTTGATTACTCGGCAGAGGACGCCGCGAGTGGCTTAAGACTGTCCGCTTTTCCTCCAAAACCGAGGGTGTCAATATTGAGGTGATCGTGAAGTGTATCAACATCTTACAAAAAGCTGGAGTGTTGAAGGAGGGAGATAGTGCGAAGGCTGATGCGAAGGCCGAAGGAATGCTAGTCAAAGGGCTAGCGGCACAGTTTCCGCAATGAGGAAGGGTGTTAGTTGACCGAGTTGAAACAAAATTGTGAAAGGGGGCTGAATTTATATCACTTGGGTATTTGGGGAGATAAGCTTGGTGATTCTAAGCGAGAGCCTCAAGTGCCTCCCTCATTTAATAAACTTCACCACAACGCATTCTGTTCATGTTAAGAAGTGTAATATCGGATAGATGGTAAGCCAAGATTTGAAATTGTACAGATTGTACAGGATTATAAATGATCGTCTTTAGTAGAATTGTCCCAGCGCCCAGTATCAACGAGCTGCGCGCTAGGGCTGATTATACTGGAGATTGGTAGGTAGTATAGCTTCCGCTATAATTCACATAGCGCTGCACTTTCCTGGTGTGAAGCAGATAATGCTCTCTACATTAAGTTGGACATAAGACTAGGAACTGAAACTTTATAAAGGACATTTCTGCCTGTAGGTACATGGATGACGCTCGGAGTAACTTCTTTCCGATACTTGCTTGAGTTTCCACACTGGATTAGCCCCATACATAGCTCGGGGCACCTACCTACCTACATTCTCCTTTTGCATTCGGACGAACTGGCGGAGGAGCTACGGTGTATTCTACGGCGCAATGCCAGGCATCGGCATCCTCTGGCGGCAACAGGCGGCCGCCATACGAGCACGCGCGCCGCGGCTGTCTTTATCCCCTCCCAACCCGCGATACGGCGGCGCATCCATTCGAAACCTCCCAAGCCCTCCTCCTCCGATCCCAGCGCCCCGCAATCCCGTCGCATATCCCGGATCCTGGCAGGCGCGTCGCGCTTCATGCCCCTGCGTCTACAAAGCGCTCTCCAGGACCTACGGTCGGCGCCGCTGTCGCACATCTTCGCGTTCCTTGTGCTCCACGAGATCACCGCCATTTTACCCATCTTCGGGCTCACGTACGCCTTCTATACTCTGGACGTCGACGTGTCCCCCGCTGGATCGTAGCCGAGGATGGGCTGGAGAAGTGGACCAACTATTTCCGTAAGAAGGGCTGGTTTGGGCTTGATCGTGAGGGTGATGCTACACGTGAGAAGTCGGTGCCGGCAATTCTGAGGGGCGAGCCGATAGATGGCATGACTAGGAAAGACAGGGAAGCGTCGCGCCAATTGGGGCCAATTCCATTGTTATACCTTCAAACGAGGAGACTGCCGTTGACTTGAAGAGTCGCGCAGTGTCTACAATGTGGAAAGCGAACTCCAACCCAAAGAAGTTAAGTCAATGCCGCGAACTCAGAGGAGCGCGCCAGAAGCCCAGAATATTGAGAAGAATAATATGGCCGGTGAAAAGTTTCAAAAGATCCTTTGCCAGGTGGCCGTTGCTTACGGCGTTACGAAACTGCTGCTGGTGCCGCGGATTAGCCCTGAGCCTGTGGCTGACACCTTGGCTTGCGAGGGGTTTCGTGGGCTTCCGGCTGGCTCTAAGGAGAATACAAAGCTAAATACTGAAACTGAACTCTACGCCCGGTCACAATTATCACCCGCGCATGTATTGCAGCGGAGCCAACACAAAGAAACTTTGTCTTGAGATCTCATTGGGATTTGTTTCTTTTTTTGTTGTCGTAACACGTTATACCTATCTTATCTTATGCACAGCGGACGAACTACTGCTGGCACTAGAGCTTGGTGGATACGTGAAAGTCTTGCTACACGACTGCGCTTACGGCTTCTCATAAATCCAGCTGGCCTGGGCGCTCTGCCAGCTAACAACCTCGCCGTCCTTGAACCATAGAGCAATCTCCTTCTTGGCGTTCTCGACGCTGTCGGAGCCGTGGCAGACGTTGCGGCCGACGTCAATGGCGAAGTCACCACGGATGGTACCGGGAGCGGAGGCGAGGGGTTGGTAGCACCAAGGAGGGCTATCATAGATGTTAGCTCGGGTCATCGTGTAAGAGAACTAGTGGGGGTTTACATACTTCGGCCAGTCTTCACGGCATCACGGCCTTCCCAGACCATGGCGCAGATTGGGCCGCTTCATGTCTATGATTCCCGTCAGTTATCGCGTTGCCTAATTTTAGGTGATAGATAGTCTCAACATACACTCGACGAGGCCAGCGAAGAAGGGCTTGTCCTTCAGGTCGGAGTCTGTGAGATAGTTCGTTAGCTAGGCCGAATGATTGGGAATACAGACAGGGCTATCTTACAGTGCTGCTCAAGGTGGGCCTTGCCGGGGGTGACGAGCTTGATGGCAGCAAGCTTGTAGCTGATCATACGCCGTCAGTTCTATTTGCATGTAGATGGGTTGGTGGTTAACTGGACTCACCCACGGCTCTCAAAGCGGCCAATGATGGAGCCAACAAGGCCACGCTGGACGCCGTCAGGCTTGATAGCGATGAAACTGATGATGAGATGTTAGCGACACCTTTGTTGTTGACTGAAAGTTCTGCTTCTATTGTAATATCGACCACTTACGTCTGTTCGGTAGACATTTTGGGTTCGGGTTCGGGTTCTGGGATTAAGTTTGATGGTAAGAGGGGTGTTATGGATCTCGGTTCTTCGTTCGGAACGAGGTGGTCTGATGTGTGATGGGCGGAGGCAAAGAGGCCACTGACAGCTCCTTTGTATATATGGTAGTCGTGTTTGACGCTTTTGGGAAAACTCCAGCCGGGACGATGATGAACTTGCCAGGGAAGAAGGAAGAACAGGAAAAACACGAGCCAGATGGTGGTGAAGAAAACGCAGAGGGCGGGGTGACGGACGTTGTGGCGGGGCTGCACCTGCTGCTTTGGCCGTCGCTGATTGGCCAATGCTGGCTGCGTAGCTTCTGCTGCGTTGGGTCTCGATGGAGGGGTAAATTGACCCTGCTTTTTCGTGTCCATCGCACCTAACTTGCCCCTAGCGTGTTTTGGAAACTTCGGATGCTGGTTCAAGGGCAGAAAGGTCTGTATATAAGATGGAGGCTTCTCAGGATACTAGCTGCTCTATCGTTAGATTCTTTGCGATGTGCAGATCAACCGGAAGATAGCGGCCTGGCATGAAATATTACTAAGTCATGATTTAAACTAAGATAGGTCATCAACATACATGTACAAGCCTGCAAATTGATTTAACTCGGATAATGAGTTGCGCTTCAAGGATTTCATTCAACACAAGACAAGTGTCGAATTATGAGGTTGATGTTCAGGCAAAAGTGCCGTAACCTAGTACGATGTGGTGTTGTGTTGTGGCTGAACTAAACTCCACAATCGTGGCTGATCATGTACTGTATGCCTACCTAAAGTAGGTAGGTACTTAGAATCGCTTAGTACAGTACTGGACAGCTTGTAAACACGCTTGCACCTACGGCTCTTTCTACTTCTTACTTCTCATCATTTCCCAATTGACTGCAATAGGTCGAAACAACAAATCACGCCTCTACTAAAACTCCTCTTGTCACGGGCAACTCGATGATTTATCCTGTTTGTTGATAAGCTATTGCTTGACATCTTCGCCCTTCCTCTCTGCCCCCAGTCTTCTGGGGATCCCACTAGGATTCGAGATGCGCACACCAAGCCAGCCGTTCTCGAGCTGGCCAGCTTTGCTGTGTGCATTGGGCGTGTTCTTGTCCTTGTTTTCGTTTGGAGGTATGTGCCTGTCACTAATGCACCATCTTGTTAGTTGTTACTAATACCACCGCCAATGCAGCTGCGGTCAAGGAGCACGATTTCAAAAAATGCGACCAGTCGGGATTCTGTAAAAGAAATAGACACTACGCCGACAAGGCAATCGCCCAAGGATCGTCATGGCAGGCACCATACAAGATTATACCCACCGATGCCTCATTCAAAGATGGCCTATTTCACGCTACGATCCTCAAAAGGATAGACGACCAAGGCACCACGGTTGAACTGCCTCTTACCGTCGCTTTTCACAAGTCCGGCACTGCTCGCGTAACCGTCGACGAGAAGCGACGTCAGGAAAAGAACATTGAGCTTCGTCATAACAGTCAAGTGAGAAAGGAGCGGTATAACGAAGCCGAGAAATGGGCCGTTGTTGGCGGTACAACGGTGGATGCCGATGCTAAAGTTTCTTACGAGGGCAAGACCGGCATAAAAATTCAATATGGCCCCAACTCCGCATTCGAGGCCGATATCAAGTACGACCCATATTCTATCGAGTTCAAACGCGATGGCTCCGCCCAACTCAAACTTAATGACCGAGGTCTCATGAATCTGGAACATTGGCGAGCAAAGGTTGAGAAGCCACCTGCAGAGGAAAAGAAGGAGGGTGATGAGAATGCCGACAAGGCCGAGAAGGCTGAGGAATCGGCCGTTGAGCCTGCAGGAGAGGATGAGAGCACGTGGTGGGATGAGAGTTTTGGTGGTAATACGGATTCTAAGCCCCGTGGACCTGAAAGCGTTGCGCTCGACATCACCTTTTTTGGCTACGATCACGTCTATGGTATCCCTGAGCATGCCGGGCCTCTGTCACTGAAAGAAACCAGGGGCGGCGACGGTGCATACACGGAACCCTACAGGCTATACAACTCGGATGTCTTCGAATATATCTTGGACAGTCCGATGACCCTGTATGGGGCTATTCCTTTGATGCAAGCACAGAAGAAAGACTCCACTGTTGCAGTTTTCTGGCTCAATGCGGCGGAAACCTGGGTTGATATCACAAAAGCGAAGGAATCAACAAACCCACTGCATCTCGGAAAGGGGGGTAAAACTAACACTCAGACCCACTGGATTTCTGAAGCTGGCGTAATGGATCTTTTCGTCTTCCTAGGTCCCACTCCACAGGATGTGACTAAAGCGTACGGTGAGCTCACAGGAACAACCGCGATGCCACAAGAATTCTCGATTGGATACCACCAATGCCGCTGGAACTATGTATCAGACGACGATGTGAAGGAAGTTGACCGAAAGATGGACCGCCATCAAATTCCCTACGATGTTATTTGGCTCGACATTGAGTACACGGATGAGAAGAAATATTTCACCTGGGATGATGACATGTTCAAGGATCCTATCTCGATGGGTCAACAATTAGATGCTCATGGCCGGCAGCTTGTCGTCATTATTGACCCCCACATTAAAAACGCAGGCAGCTACTCCGTGGTCGAGGAACTCAAATCAAATGGTCTGGCTGTTAAGAATAAGGAAGGCAAGGACTTTGAAGGCTGGTGCTGGCCCGGTTCATCACTCTGGATCGACTGTTTCAATCCATCCGCCATCAAATGGTGGAAATCACTATTCAAATACGACAAGTTCAAGGGAACTATGGAAAACACCTGGCTATGGAACGATATGAACGAGCCATCGGTTTTCAATGGGCCTGAGGTGACAATGCCAAAAGATAATGTGCATCACGGCTCATGGGAGCATCGTGATGTTCACAATATAAACGGCATGACCTTCCATAATGCCACTCATGAGGCTCTAAAATCTCGCAAGAAGGGAGAGCTTCGCCGCCCATTTGTCCTTACTCGGTCATTCTACGCCGGTTCGCAGCGTGTTGGTGCCATGTGGACTGGTGATAACCAAGCCAGTTGGGAACACTTGGGAGTATCAATTCCCATGATTCTGAACCAGGGAGTATCAGGGTTCCCCTTTGCTGGCGCTGATGTTGGTGGCTTTTTCGGTAACCCGAAGCCGAACTACAAACTCGCTGGTATCAGGCTGGTGCCTTCTATCCTTCTTCCGCGGCCATGCCCATATCGATGCCAGGCGACGAGAGCCTTATCTGCTCGGAGAGCCGTATCGTAATATCGTTACCTCAGCTCTTCGACTTCGCTACAGTCTGATGCCTTCTTGGTATACAGCATTTCACCAAGCACACCAGGACGGCAGCCCCATCATCCGACCGATGTACTGGACTCACCCCAGTAGTGACAGTGGCTTCGGCATCGATAACCAGTTTTTTGTTGGCTCGACCGGAATCCTTGTTAAACCTGTAGTTGAGCAGGGCAAGACGACGGAAGATATCTACATTCCGGATAACGAGATCTACTACAACTATTTCACCTACCAACAATTACCAACATCGCAGGGCAAGAGTCTAACGGTAGACGCGCCTATCGAGAGTATTCCCATCCTCATTCGGGGGGCCATATTTTCCCTCGTCGGGACATCCCTCGACGCTCTGTCCAGCTAATGAAATCTGATGATTATACCATTGTGGTAGTGGTCGGTAAGGACGGCACCGCTGAAGGTCAATTATATGCCGACGATGGCGACTCTTTCGATTATCAGAAGGGCGAGTATATCCATCGCACTTTCAAATTAGAGGGATCTAAGCTTTCCTCAACTGATGCTGACGGCCGCGATGCCAAGAGCATCAAGGAAGGCGATTGGCTGAAAAAGATGCATGATGTCGCCGTGGACAAGATTATTGTCGTTGGTGCCCCTAAGTCCTGGGCCCACAAAAAGGAGGTCCAGCTAGAAACTGGTGGGAAGCAATCTACGGTGAAGCTAGAATATTTCAAGAGCGATGCCACCCGGGGGACCTTCGCTATCGTCGGACGTGTTGGGGCCAAAATTGGGGCTGATTGGACTATCAATTTCGCTTAGAGCATCATCACTATAGCTTTCAAGTATGTCGAGTGGCTATGGTATCATCATGTACAGTTTCAACCTACATGTGTCTGCGAGCAAGCATTTGACAGATGTTGCAAAGAATGAAGAGCGAATTGTCTTTTGGAAATTAAGCGTTGCCCTAACCATACCGTCACGATTCACCGTGACTAGTACATATGTTCTTCCACACTTTACGCGGTTATTGCTACCCGATCTTCATGTGAGCAGTAAGCAGTATCCAAGCTGAAGATTCTAATCGGACGATAAATCGTTCAGCAAAAGGACAGCTTTCGCGTGCTAGTAGGTTCTGCTGTCTTCATGATTCCTCGGATTAATACATTGGAACTAATGGGATTCTTTATTCTGTTTACAATCTCCTCGAACACTACAGGAGCCCCACACAACCCTATCAGTGGTTCGCTCATGATGGGTCTCACTACTCTCAATCTAAATAGGCCCATCAATCTGCTGCTCCTGTTCGCGTATCTCACTCGCATCCAGCAATCCAAGTGCCTCCCGCCTCGTCGGAGCCGAAGGATCGAATACAGGCTTCTCAGCCAGCGAGGTGACACGCGTTCCGTGCCTTGGATGTCTGCCGCCGTAGTCCCAGCTCGCATTATGAATGGTTATCCTAGCGCAGGCAATTCACATTAGTCACAATCCTCGTACAAAACGAAACACCCCTAGCGACTGGATAGTTGTCCTATCTCACCTGTTATCCCATAACGCACTCGTGCCAGGCGTCCACTTAAACCGGACCTGGATATCGACGTTACTCTCGTACACGTGGTATAGGTAGTTCAGAATCGCATCGCTCTCGGCGCGATCGAGCCCCACGATCCGGTCCGTCATGGCCCGGTTGACCCAGAGCGCCTTCCACCCCGTCGCAGGATGTACGCGGACGAGAGGGTGCACGCGCTCGATGTGTTTCGGGCCCGCCGATGGGTCTTCGCGATCTAGATACGCGTGCGCGGAGCGGTACACGGCCTGCCGTCCGTCGATGATCTTGCGGAACCCGGGGATAGCTTCTCGTACGCCGCGTAGCCGCTCGCCCAGAGCGTGTCGCCCCCCACGGGCGGCACCGTGTCGTTGTGCAAATGCGTGATCCCCGCCGGCTGCAGCTCGTGTACGAGGTCGCTGTGCCACCGCGATGCGCCGCCCGGGTTTCGGAAGTTGGCTTGGCGCTCTGTCGCTTGTAGATCGGGCCAGATGACCGTCACTCCGAGCTCGCCGGGTACCTGTGGGACTTGGGGCTAGCGAATAGGAGAGCTCCAGTTAGTTGTCTCGTTATCAGTATGCGGGATTGAGAATGGCTCACATGGATCTCGGGCACGCCGTAGTACTTCCCTAAGTCGAGCTGTTGTTGGGGAGAAATATCCTGGTTTCGGAAAAAGACCACGCTGCGCTCGGCGATGAGGAGCGCGAGCTCGTCTTTCTGCTGGTCTGTGAGATCTTTAAGTTGGAGGCCTTCGATCTCGGTGCCGATATGTGTCGTGAGATCTGTGACTTTGGTCGCGGCAGAGAGCAGAGCCGACTTTGACTCCCTAGCGCCAGCATCGTTGTGTACCCATTGTTTGTTACGGATTTCGAGCACGTCTTGTAGGTAGAGCGGGCGAGCTGGTCGGTATGGATATCCGTTAGATAAGTCAACGCCACCCTTCTTGAGTCTATGAACTGTGGCCTCTGGGAGTCCCAGCGTGTCCTTGACGGGCTGAGCTACGTCGACAATGCGCTCATCAATTGGTCCGGGCGCCATTATTTCACAACCGTCGGATGATTATTTTATAGTCTTATGAGCGTGTTAATTGATATTCTGAGAAAAAAATAAAACGTGCAGCAAGTAGTGACGTCGAAGCCACCCCGCGAGAGCTTCTCTCTTATACATACTTCGGCTCGCGCCGTTGCAACCCGGCGATACCGGGACAAGCTATCTAGCTGAATAATACAGCTTGCCATTGAAACTTGGAGTTCCGGCTTTCAAGCAATGCATGCCGTCTCGTGTCTCCATTGCGATTATCATCTGATAGACGCGCGCAGCAACCGGAACGGTGCCGGCGTTGCTGTCGTCCCACTGCTCCGGGGCCGTGATTGGCCCCCGCATAATTCGTGATACAAGCGCGTCATGATGCGAGAGCGCATCCCACCTCCCCATGTGCTAAACCACGCGGTCTTCTTATCGCCAGGGTTTCATTCGGTTTTCTCGGTGAGGGGAAGATGACGCGATGTTGTTGAAACTGGTGTCATCTCGGAAATGTTGGCGTATCATGGTTCAATGGGGAATTTTCGCTTGGAATGTGCTCCTGTATAGTCGCCGTTGGTAGGGTACGGGTCTATAATTCCGTGTATCCCATCGTCCGAGATTTGAATCAACGGGATATGCCGGTGTAGATGCACGATCCCTGGTCTGGAACTTGAAGCATGGGTCGATCAATCGAGATCATGATAATGCGCGCGGAACCTCGGTTTTGTGCAGCTTTATGGACTACGCAATGGCGTGGCTATTTGATGGAATCCTAGCTGAGTAATCAAGTAGACTGTATTTGTTTTGCTCCCTCCTCCTTTTCTATCCGGGAATGGTATCGATGATCAAGAAGTCTCTCCCCTTCCATGTACGATACACTGGTACGGAGAAGAAGACATGAGCACCCGGGGACTCATCGTTCATACAACACTATGGACTCCGATATCAAAGTCTTGAGGGTGAACGACGACGGAGACAATTCAGGTACCAATAGTATTGACCAAGAACCCACGAGTATAGCTACGAGGCCGAAGAAAACCTGGCGATCCTACATTTGGGATACTTTTGACAAGTCGCCGGAAGAGCGACGTTTCTTGTTCAAATTGGATGCCGTTGTTTTGAGTCTGGCTTCCTTGGGGTACTTCATCAAGTACCTAGACCAGGTCAACATCAACAGTGCTTTCGTCTCGGGAATGAAGGAAGATTTGGGCCTGTACGGTAATCAGCTCAATTATATAACGACAGCATGGACTGTGGGTTATGTGATTGGGGAAATTCCGAGGTAAGCGATCGCTTGTGTGTTTAAAGGAATTTTCTAACAAATCAAAGCAATATGATCTTGACCAAAGTCCGGCCGTCGATCTGGATTCCTTCTCTTGAGGTCAGTCTTCGCACCCGGGTTTTGTAGGAGTAAGCTCATCAATAGATAGGTGTTGTGGTCTGTCCTTACCATTCTCCTTGCCAAGTGTCAGACAGCTACGCAGATCTACGTTCTTAGGTTCTTCATCGGACTGGCAGAGAGCGCATTCTACCCAGGCATGCAGTACGTTATAGGCAGCTGGTACCGGAAAGACGAGTTGGCAAAGCGCTCCTGCATCTTTCACTCGAGCGGCGCTATCGGGACCATGTTCTCGGGCTACTTAATAGCAGCAGTCTATAAGCTTGAAGGCACCGGCGGGTTTCACGGTTGGCAATGGCTGTTCATCATAAACACGGTCATCTCGCTGCCAGTCGCAATTGCCGGGTTCTTCCTCTTCCCAGACGTCCCGGAGATCACTAGAGCATGGTGGCTGACGAAGGAAGACATCGCGATGGCGAACAAGCGAATGGAGTTAGAAGGCCGCGCGAAAAGGGGTAAGTACACGAAGGCCAAGTTTAAGAAAATCTTCTCGTCCTGGCACATCTACACTCTCGTCTTGCTCTACATATTCTTCAACAACGGGAGTGGCTATGGGAGTCAACCGGCCTTTTCGCTTTGGCTTAAGTCGGAGGGGTATGATATTACGGCCATTAACACCTATCCTACCATCGCTTCGGCAGTTGCTGTGCTATTCACCTACATATATGCTTGGAGCTCTGATACTATATTTCGAGGCGCGAGGTGGCCACCGATGGTCTTCGCTGGGGCCGTCAATATTGCCACGAACACAAGCCTTGCCGTGTGGGATATCCCGAGAGGTTGGAAGTGGGGGTCATATTTCCTGGGGCTTATCAGTAGTGGAATCAGCGGGCTTACATTCGCGTGGGCCCATGAGATCTGCGGCGACGATAATGAGGAGAGGGCATTCGTTACGGCGTCTATGAACGAGCTGGCATATGTGGTGCAGGCATGGCTACCTCTAATCGTCTGGCAACAAGTCGACTCCCCACAGTATCACAAGGGCTTTATCACGATGGTGTTTATTGCTGCTGGCCTCATAGTTACGGCGTTTACTATCCGCTTCCTTCATCATCGCGAACTAGCAAAGAAGAAGGAACCAGTTGTAGTTTAGGTTTGTATAGACAAGTCAGAGTACCGACATAAATCGTTGGCAGTACGGAAGCCACTCATCAACATCTCAGAATCTTCAGCTAACGTTGAAGAATTACCTTCTACTATTAGCTCAACCTAAAAATAGTCCATGAGCAAGGCCTCATTCTATAAAACGAATTATCAGGATCTCGTTCAAAGAGCCAATCATAAGAATAGGCAAGCTATTATTGTAATGCGAAATGAGCTAGTTTCGCAAATTTGTTTCCAGCCATTCGTATGCACGTTCTTCATTATAGGCGCGGATATTGTGAAGCGCGATCGCGAAGGTTTACGGGGGCCGAGCCGGCCCGGACCTACTCAGGGCGGGTATATAGGTACTTACGGCGATGTAAGTCTGCTCCCCATAACCCGGAGGCCCCGACCGGCGATGTTAAAGACGGATGCTACTATAGAAACTAGCTATCTTGGCTAATTTAATTTACTCAAAGTCTGACTGCCGACTCAACCCTATGTTGAAGATTTGGGAAAGTCGATCACGAACAAGGATCACTTTCAGCGATCTAAGATCGTACACGCTCGCCGAATCACATCTCAACATTGCTTGAATGCATATCCGAGCAGTCATGCGGCTCAGCGCTGGTAACACGAAGCCAACAAATACTCGATATCTGAGACGCAGGGAGCTGCTTCGTATTTACCAAGCCAACCAGAAATGGATAAATGACATGAGGTCTGAAGAGTCCTAGGTACCTGGACATCTCTAGGACGCTAAGCTTAGGTACCTGGCTAGCCTAGAAGCTGCCCAGGTGGCCAGCTACAGTGGGTCAAAGAAAGCCACTAGTTGCCAGACCCTTTCAAATGTTTATACCGAAACTTAGTGAACAATACTAACTCTCATATGAGCTCATTAGATATGAATAGAGCGGGCTGTTTGCATCCTGCGTATCCTCGTGTTTTCTAGGTAGTTAAGAGACTTTACAGGAATTCTAGGATGGAGATAAATATCTGATTAGTATTGTCCGTAATATGTAGGTCTAGAGCTGATTCCGGCGCGGAAAAGCGGTGTTACGGGAATAGCAATGTATAACTAGGGCTGAAGCATCAAATCACCTAAGACTGACATGCAGCTAATAGCAGGTTTCTCACACTACGAATAACATGAAATGTATAGCAGCAGTATAATATAATTAATAACAACTTCCGCCAAACAGTCTTGGTTAATAGACAAATCCATACAGAAGTAATAGGCATGCCCAACACTCTTAATTGTAGTACAAAGAGTCAATGTTTCGATTCAGCAGGTCCTCGAGTTCGAACAGCCATTCCAGGACAGGAAGGCGGCTGCTTAGTGCGGTGTAGAAACAACATCTGATCATGCTGGCGACAGCAACAGCGCCAGCCGTGCATAGTTCAAGCCCATTCCTCCCAGGACTTCAGTGCCCCTATAAGACAGTTGCATGGTAATAATAACCTAATTGGCTGCGAAACGAAATTGACTAATAATCCTGTTACCACCCTATGCGGTTGATGAGGCGACCTTATTAGGAGGCAGTCATCATCGTCCTTCCTAAAACGTTCGAAGTCTATCGTCAGATTACAACATATGTTTTATTCCCATTCATATTGCTGTCCTTCTTTTATATAAGTAGTCCTCCTTCCCAACTGATCACAACATTCGTTTCATGAGAGCCACAGCCGATCCTAAACCCGACTTTCTATCAAAATCCATCACAATGCGCTCCGTTGCCTATCTCTCTCTCCTAGCTGGTGTAGCAGCTGCGTGCTCCGTCACCAGCAATGTGAAGACCACCTTCTACGGCGTTCCGGATAATGACCCAGCAGGGTCGGACGCCATTGCGTTCAGCTGCTCCTCGCGTGGGTTCCATGCTGGCGGCACAGGAACTTTCAGTGACCCTTGACTTTTGCGTCTAAGCAAGGGGTGCATACGGACAATGTGAAATTGTCTACGCTCCTTACCTGAAGAAGTATATCCGCAATGAGGATATTTGCGCAGGATGCAGTAAGTATCTTGCTCAAATCTTGTCAGCGAGAGATGAAAGAGAGTCAAGGATAATAGGTTTGCTGACAGTAATTGCTCCAAAGCAACCGCCCAATGGACCGACATTTTCACAGGCAACTCCCAAAACGGTGGAAGTGCTCAAGTCAATTGTGAGAACCAGCTCACGCCCAACGCGGCACAAAGCGTCATCCGAGACCCGCCAACCAACCTAGAGGTCGATAGTAAGTGATACAGCTTTATTCTACCACTGTAAACAATGTTACTACGACGCTGAGCTAACGTGTCTTGCAGCCACGCCGCTCTGGAGCTCTGGCACTTGCAACACCGGACATGTCTATGCCAATAATAACCCGGGCAGTATCTGCAATGGTGGCGGCAGCAGCCCTACCTGTCAGACAGGCTGTTCCTGGGCTGGTCACTGTATAGGTATGACAGAAGATGAAAATTGGTCTGTGAGCGACAGATAGCTAATTTCTTTGCTCTAGGATGCTCGTGCGCCACCTTCGACGATTGTTCGGATGATTACATCTGCACAAACGGCGCTTGCGCTCAGCCTTAAGCGCCAATCTCTGTATGTCATGCATAAAAATGGTCTACGAAAGCATCATTGCAGGATATGGAAGAAGTTCTTTGCAACATTTCATTGATCAAGATCGTTATATACAGGTTTTGTGCTGAGCGTTGCTAAGCCCCTAAGTTTGACGACGACTAGAGCTACCCCTAAACTTCGAGTCTTATTTGCCACTGAATCCTTGGGTTTTACTTAACAAATGATGTGTAGCTGCACATCAATGTAGCTAGCTATTGCATATACACTATAACTTTGTTTATACTAGACCAACTAGCTGGATAACTCGAAACCTCATTTACTAACTCCAATTACCGTATGCAAGACTTACGTAGTTGATGTCCAAACACACCAAATCTGTAGAATTTATTACAAGATATCCGAGAGGATCTATCTATTATTATGCTCAATAAGTTCTACAACCTTATATGTCCAGACTTACCCTTCGTCTACCCTTTTACTCAAGGCATAAGTGTGACAAGGAGCTGTACTCACGTGTTTGGAACGCAATGCCCTTTTTAGCTAATAATCTTTTTAGGGTCTGTCGAGCTTGCGCATTCCTAATTCTGACTACAATGTGACCTCCCCCAAAGCCCCTTATTCATAGATAGAAGTTGTGGACTTTCAGACCTCAAGTCCTAGGCTTCTCGAAAGGGGCTCGTATCACGCAAGACTATATTGACCAATACCCCTTCTATATTGTCAGGACCTCTAGTATAGGGTACGTATGACTCTTGTTATTGCACAAAGAATCTATCCCTCCTGATGACTAGTCTCCATCTATATACACACACGTACTTTGTCCCTGGCTAGGTGTCTATGGGCTAGGTACGTTCACCGTGACTACTCACATCGTATATCGTGGCATATATGTCTCAGCCACCGAGTAGGAGGGTTGGAGGTCATCGGCTATTATCTGGGACCTTGCATGGCCAATGGCTATACGGCTTGTCTGTTTGATAATGGGATACTTGATTCTTATAAATATAATTCAAGTATTATATAAAATACTTTATATTGGATGTATTGAATTGGCCCAGGGTAAATGGAACTGAGGGGAAGGAGGTAATCTGGGAACTACTCATCTCATTCAAGTCTCAGCCATGTAGAAAAAAGGGGAATCCGTTGATCGAAAGGAACGCAATATATTAATGCCAATAAAAACTTTTAAATCTCCGTGGTGTGTTTCTTACTAAGTGCAAAGGCAAGATACAACAAAGGATTCTGGTGGTTTTACGTATTTTCTCCCCTCGTTAACTTACCCTTCTGCTTCCCTGGGCCTAATTTTCCCACACCCCTCACTCGCCCTCTTTAGTATATACGTATACAGAAAATAAATAAGAATAGACTAAATAAATAGCTCTATACACTATATACCTCTTAAGAAGTCCTAAGAGCTGGTAATACGCTCTATTATCCGCCAATAGCCCCAATCAACCAACCAGCCTCAGTCTCATTACACTCCCCAGTACGGGAATAAATACCCTCGAGGACTCCCTTGACGACTCTCAATTCTCCGAGTTGGTCTTCCATCTGACAATATTCTTTGTATGTGAGGCTTTTATTTTCTGCCGGAAGCTTCGTTCTCTCTTTCCTCCTCCAGGCTTCGTTCACTGTTTTTTTCCTCCTCAAGGCTTCGTTTTCTTTCTCGAGCCGTTTCGTCTTTTTCGACATATCCTCCATCTCTGCACGGAGTGCCAAGAACAAGTCATTGCTTTTGTTCAATGTATCTTCCACCTGTTTTCAAATTAGCCAAGCCTCGCATCAATCAGAAGTGCCACCAACCTGCATGAACTTCTCAATATAAATACTGAGCTGCCGTAGTTCGGCTTCTGTGGTTGAAAGGGTGTTCAGAAGCTCAAACATCTTTCTATAAGTCTTTGTCTCTTTTTGAGAATTTTTAACTGCTTCCTCGTATTTTTCTGCGTCTTTCAGCACTTGTCCAATATTCTGTAATCTTGCTATCTTCTCCCGATCTCTTTCCAAGTCTGTCTTGACGCGGCTTTGTCCCTGACTGGCCATGAAGCTTTCAAAGTCTTCTTTGTCTTCCAGCCCTTCACACAGTTTTTTCCCAATTCCAAACAAGTAGAAAGTTGCAGGAGAAGGTTTTTATGGACCGCAGGAGATCTGGCCAGCTGGTAAATGGTTATCAGTAAGGTCGTCATCCGTTGGGGTCACGGCAATGGCCATAACGGCACAGTAGTCTTCGTATAACCTGACAATTGTGGGTGTTGATGAACCTCGTATAAGACAGACAACATCACCTTGTCTGATAGACTTCGCCGTTGCCTGTTCGCCGTTGCCTGGAGACTCCAATGAGCAGTCCATGTTCTGTCTTCTCCTAAGTAGCCAAGTGTATTTCTTGACGCGACACTGACACGTTGCCTGTCAGCCCAGGCATTGTCGCTCTCACCGAGGAAACCTCGCCAAGAACACAGCCCTCGCTCTCCATTACTGCCATTTCTTTTCGTCCCATGTCTCAACAGATACCTTTTCCCCCAGAAGGACGTGGATTAATCTTTTAAAAAGATCGTTCCACGAGATCTCGTAGTTCGGGTATAAGCGGTTCGTGCTGGGATGGGCAGAGCTCATGCCGAGTAGGGCATAAATTTTGTCACGGCGATCAGAAGCTCTCGTGTGTGGTACATGTCTATCAACTCTCCTAGTGGTCGGATACTAAGAGAAAAACTGCTGGTCCCGCCGATGGTGTCTTTTGGTTGGAATATCGCACGCCTCATAAGGTATGTTGCTGGACGAATCAGGCTCTGGAGGCCTCCATTAGTTTCTGAGGGAAGATTCATGGAGTCTAAACCAGAGCAGAAAGCATATCCATTTATTTCGGATGATCCACAGATGATGAGAACATGTTGAGCCGCAGCAACCTCTTGAAGAACCTAAGTTGGTTTTGTTAACAACTTCTGTGAGGGTTTCTGAGTACATTGCCATACCCACATGCGTTTAAACCAGGGACGCTGGAGGATCGCGAGGACAGCATCCTGTGATTTAGGGTCCCCTCGGAATTCTCACTGGCAGATATTTGTATGCTTCTGAGTGCAAACTCACTGTCCACTTCAGCCTCACCAAGCCAAACTATTACACGACTTGCCTTCGCAAAAATCATCGCCATGGACTGAACTTGTCGTCCTCGCTCTTTCAAGTCTTCTTGATTGATGCAAATTGCATCTACCCATACGATAATTTCAATAGACGATCAACGAAGACGTGACAGTGCTGCATGAACGTTCTTCGTAATCGTAGGTAATGTTTACCTACGAAGATGGATCGTGAACTTTCCGCCGTACCCCATACATATGATAAAGCACTGTATGGATGCGTTTGCTCATCTGACTCTAATTGATGATATTCAAAGAGGTTGCAATGTATAGGGGAATTTTTATCTTGATGCGGCATCAGCCGAAGTAATCGAATACTGCCTTCTGGCAGGAAGGAATAACAGTACGCAGGTGAACTGCAATCTTCTAGCGGTGCGGAGAACGCGCGCTCTCTAGTTTTTCTTATCCCGGCCGCCTGATGATCTACAATAGAAGTCATTTTCGTTGTAGACGGCTGTTGAAAAATCTCAATAGAACGCTGTTCCGACGTCCAGCGGGGTTGTGGTGTGAACTCGGAGGTACCCCTCTCTATCTAGGCTTGATTCTTTGAAAGTGCAATTTCAATTTAGGGGGTGGCATCCGCTGACGGGCCATATCTGTGATAATTGGTGAAAAGTAGGCCAATCACGTGAACATTTCTGGTTCGGGAATCTTCTGTACGAGGGGATATATGTGGTTGCGATGTGACGGTAACTCCTGTTCGCAAGAACACAAGCGCGGAACACATGAACCCATTTTCGTCGATGATCTCGCCGATGGCAATCATGGCCTTTGGGCTGGGCCAACTCAAGGACGACTATCCCTCGTTATTTCAACTGCTTTAACAAGAATGGAGCAGGGCACGCCTACTATGCTGCCGCCCCCGCGGGTACAACGGGTTGAGGACTGCGACTGTACCTCCAGCGGCCTGAACATCTTGGTTAGCCCAGTCCAATTGAAGCGGATAGAACAGACGGCACCAAAGCTCCTAGAAACGCACAGATTAACTTGATGGTTCTATTCGCAAAGATCATGACCAGAATTTCATTGGTGATGGCGATTTCGTTGGCAGCCTCTGATGTTTGCCGGTAGCCGAAACCTCTCGTCGGCGACCTAAATGGAAGTCGGCAGCTGGAGCATGTTAAAGGTGCCTCGAGAAGTTACTCTCAAGAACAAGGAGCTTCCTGAAAGCTTTGAGTTTATTTTTTGCTCGGATGCGTCACCGGTGGTCCGACTTTCGGGAGGGGTATTACCGGGCCGGGAGAATCTTTCAAAATGAACGGCGTCACTGTCCTCGCCACCATCATAAGCCACAAACTCCACTTGCGCGAATACCAGCTCAATTCTAAAAACACCATTCGTCAATTGATTTATTCTACATTAGGTAGTCTTTCTCTCGTGGTAGCCTTTAAGGCTTCTATATCCACTAAACAAACTAGAATCAAGGCTTCTCGATCCCGCCAAGACGCGCTTGACCATTCCATCCAAGCCCTCCGCCTCGACTAACCCGAGAAGCTGATTTCCGCGCGCCGCACGCTCAGGGAAGAGGACGAAAGGCGAGCCACTAAAGATCAGAGAGTTCACAAGCTCGTAGTATCCGTGTTCGTAGTCTCCCTCTTCCAAGTGCTTTGTCGCAATAGCGCGCATTTCTCCTCTCGCCATCGTCTTCCTGGAGAATTCGCTCCCTGTGGCTCTCTCGAGGGCCTGCAGCAGCGAGTTCTGCGTCATGGTGAACGAATGGACCTGCACATATCTGTTCTTGGTCTCTTCGGGGTGGAGGAGCACGGAAGCTGTGGCTTTGGCAATCAGCGGCATGGTGCTCGCCGTGAGCTCTTGGTTTCCGGAGTCAATGATCGTAGCTGTCTTAGACCTGACGTCTAAGCCTAGAAGGCCGCTGCCCTCTTCGAGCATCTATAGAAGTTTCAGTTTGATATCATTTGAAGATAGTACGCAACTCCCCAACTTACCCAATCAACCCAAATTCCAGTGCAAAGTGAAGTCCATGATAGCCCCTCGGCCTCTTTCGTTCGAAGATATCTCACTATCTCTTGCTTCTCTTTCAGGAACTCCACAGCGTTCTCGTCGTCGTCGACCGACGTGTCGCTACCGAACTCGCTGGGGATGAATCGCTTGACTTTAGCAGCCACGGCGGCGTCAATGATGGTCACTTGTTGCTGGGCGGTGAACGTAGGAACAGCAGAGATCACTGCGTCTTGGCCCTTGAAGGCTTCAACAAGAGATGTAAATGTATAATCGGTTTGTAGGATCTTAACCTCAACAGGAATTGCCGACGTAGTACTACGTTGGCTTCGACTAAGCACCGTCACAGTGAAGTCGGCTGCTAAGAGACCTGAGAGGATATGAGGACCCAGATTTCCCGTAGCCTTTGCAATCCAGTTAGCATTATTACATCTTCATTTTCTAAAATATTGAGATTTAACGATAGAATGTGGCGTTCCCTTACCCCAAGGACCATGACAGTCTTGATTTCCTGTGACATATTGGAGATATAGCGATTAGTCGATATTTAGATGAAGTTAAAGGTGATAAGCTTCAGAAGTCGGGATTTCCTGGTAGATGCTTCGAGATGAAAAGAGAGCACACAGGCAGCGCCTGCCCTATTTATCTTGCTTTTCAACACATATTCTACTCGAGGCGGTCGCTCTCATCAGTCATCATCATGGCTCTCAATGATGTAGAAAGGGGTCACTAGACTGGCGGAGTCTAAGCCCTTTACGGTGCTGGCCTAGTGGCGATAATACTGTACATATAGCCGCAGCCATCTTGACGCGGCCTCGTGAGATATCGCGGCATTCCGTGTATAAATGTACTATTTGCTATCATAATCGTAATAATATGTGGGTAGTTGGCGGGTGACGTTTGTCATCTCTCTGCGGAGACTAGTCCTCATTTGGAACGTCATGGTCTTGGCAAGTCTGGTTGTCCTCACTCTTAGTGATCGACGTCAAGGTATGTTCATGTTGGAAGGCGTTCATCTGTCTATTTCCTAGGCTTTGAGTTCAATCTAACAAGAAAAGATGCCCGTGTTACAGCGTTCCTGCCGAGCCTGTGTGAGCGCCAAGCGCCGATGCGATCTCGTTATTCCGCGGTGCGGTAGATGTTCGTCTCGGCATATTGCTTGCAAATACATAAATCAGCCTGGAGCAGCCGGATCGAGTCTTCAGGGGAATGGTGGCAAATTCGAGCCTCTTAACAAGACATTGTGTTCATCCGGGCCTCGCTTACAAATATACAACCCGCTTCGTCTTAAAGTCACTCGAACGTTTGACCCGACAACTGTCCAGCGACAGGTCAGCATCTTACGGGGCTTCCTGCTGAGATATGCGCGGTGCGGTAGCAATGCCTTCATTCACCCCTATCTATACGAGTCGCATTCACCGACCGCCCTGTCAGATATCTCTCCCATTATAAATTCGATTAGTGAATCGAACGTAGAGCACCTCGACATCTCCGTATCCCAAATCCTTAAGCTCAAGGTCCGCCACTTTCTGCGTCTAGGGGCGCGCGCAAGCTCATATACAGAGCTCGCGTGTTGCGTCCAGGCTATCGTGCTCCTACACATCTCCCGTCTGTCCCACCAAGATCCCGAGGACGACCCGGAGCGCGACAATTGGGCGATCTGGGCCCTCACGCACAGATTGTGGGTAAGCGCGCCGACGCAGCTCTCGAGCTCACTGAGCCCCTGGCGTGCGTGGGTGTTCGCCGAGAGCATCCGGCGGACACTTCTCGTTTGCAACATTCTGCTCGGCGTATACGGGGCGCTGAGACGTGGGTATGCTATTCGTCACCTGTGCATCGAGTGTCTGCCTTTCGATATGCGCACCCAGCTCTGGGAAGCCGATACCGAAGAGGCTTGGAGAGCAGTGGCATTGTACCCTGATTGCGCTCCTCCTTTGGTATCATTTCGTCAATTCAAATCTCTGCAGCAGACCAGACCCGAGCCACACGCCGTTCGAAAACCTTCTTTATCTTCCTTCAAGGACTTAAATTAAAACGATAGAACGTAGATGAAGGTCAATTTCAATAACTATTGTCATCCATCATGTATCATGAGCTGCTCAGCTTGACGCTCAATATAAACAATCCCAATCTCGAGGCGCTCCCTATCCAAGTCCGGTTGTTCCCCGAACCTGCATTTGAGGTCTTGCAAGAGACAAGTCGCACCACGAAGATGGGTCGCCACGAAACTTCCGCGAGAAGAAGAAGTCTCCTGATCGCGACACAGAAACTCTATATTAATGAAAAGAATCGCGCTCAAGATGGCGAGCTTCGTCAACTCTCTATCAGGGGCAGAGCCGCCGAGCTTTGCATTCAGACAACGTATGGCCAGGTTATACTGGATCGCCGAATACTCGGCGGCAGACCGGCACGCGTCGTCGGATCGTACCAATGAGGTACAGGGGCGTAATGCTCCCACGTCAAGGCGCCGATGGCCAGCGCGGCGTGGTAGATGCAGGGCTCGGCGATTGCCGATTGAAGCACCAAGGACTCCCACGACGGCGTTTCGAATAAGACACCATACTCGGGGGCGCAGACCAGGCGGAAGAACTCGAACTGGACAAACTCGAGACGAGGCGCCGGGTCTGGGCTGCTCCCGGGACGTCGAAACGATACCGGTATGGATCGTGCAGGTGATGCGTCGTCATCTCGACGGCCACCCTCGTACACAGAGCTGTGCTGAGGCTGTGGCGGAAGGATGAAGTCGCATTGGCGCCCGGTACTACTACACCGGAGGCAGGCGGGACGAGACTCGTCGCATTTCTTATGTCGAATCCTGTTCAGCCACCTAGGTCAGTGGTTCAAACCATGGCCCCGTTGTCCCCGAGGTAGTCTCGTACTTGCAAGTCTGGCACCCTGTCCTCACTTTGGGAAGACCCCTTGCGCCCATGCGGGGTCGAGGAGCCTTCGGGTTCATTTCGGTCCCGGTTTACTGGGAAGCAATCCTCCTACCATACTTCTCGCTCGCGGGGCATTTCCGTATCAAGCATGTTTTTCTTATTAGCAGAAGCTGGTAGAGTGTGATATGAGGTTGAGATGGCGTTTGAGGTTGGGGCTATTGGGGTTATTGGGGTAATCGGGGCGGACCCGGACTTTACGACATGATTTGATTGGCGGGAGCGTAAGTTGAGGTCTTACTAGTATTATCACCAGGATTCAGCCAGTCATATACGTATTGGTCTTTTGTTCGTAGGATTAGATGCTTTGATTGGTCGGGGCGTAAGTTGATATACTTACTGCATGTATCGGCCTATCTTGGTAGACAAGTCAAGCATTGAGTAGTAAAAAGACGAAATATTTATAGCTGCAATGCTTCCGTCGAATACTTGGAAATCTAGTCAGGTGTCACTCTCGATTAAAATAAACCTATATGAAGCCTTTTTATGACCATTCTCATTCTGAACAATGTCCTCCGTAAGGCCCTACAAGATCAACGTGCCCGAGGCCAAGATTGAACGGCTACGTCAAAAGCTTGCCTTGAGCGATCTTCCCAACGAGAACTCGAGTGAGGTCAAGTCTGGGCAAACCCGTGGTCCTCTAGTATCTGATATCAGCCGGCTCGTGCGCAAATGGCAGACCAGCTATGACTGGCGGAAGGCAGAAGCGCGCCTCAACAACTTTCCACAGTTCGTCGCCTCCGTTGAGATTGATGGTTTCGGCACATACGATATCCACCACATCCACAAACGCAGTACGGTGCCAGGCAGCGTTCCCTTGCTGTTCCTTCACGGGTGGCCCGGCTGCTTCCTTGAGGGTACCAAGATCGTCGACGAACTAACGCGGGGCGACGGTGTCGCTGGCACCCGCACTTTCCATGTTGTCGTCCCAAGTTTGATTGATTTTGGCTTTTCGTCTCCCAGTCGAGGTGTAAGTAGACAGTATGAGAAATCCACGAGTATATATGAGAGTCCTAATATGCAACACAGGGCGGTTTTTCATTTGAGCAGCATGCGGAAGCTTATGACAAGCTCATGTCGGCATTAGGATACAACGAATACGGTAGGTTTTGGGATAATATTCTCCTCAGTCGTAACATCGTGCTCTCTACTTTGACTGACTATATACACCAGTCATCCAAGGCGGAGATGTAGGCCACCTCGTCAGTAAAGCCATGGCCAAGAAATACGGCCCCGCGCGCTGCAAAGCATACCACACCAACACGCCCGTGCCTAAACAGCCAACGGCAGACACGTTCCCGGAGCTCGCCGCAGAGTGCGCCAAGACGCCCCTGACGGCCGCAGAACAAGCGGCCATGGCGCGCTCCGCTCAATACTACACGGACGGCATGGGCTACTTCAAGCAAATGTCGACTCGGCCCCTGACGCTCGGGTACTCCCTCCGGGACAGCCCGGTCGGGCTGCTCGCGTGGATCTATGAGAAGCTCGTCGCCTGGACCGACGAGTACCCCTGGACAGACGAGGAGGTCCTGACGTGGGTGAGCATCTACTACTTTTCGACCGCCGGGCCCGAGGCGCCTGGGAATGTGTACTATGCTATGGAGCACAGCGCGCCGCCCGTATTCGATCTTGCCGCCGAGTATCTCGACGTGCCGTTTGGCGTTGCGAGATTTCCAAATAGTATACTCGTGTTACCGAAGTTGTGGAACCGCACTCTCGGGCCTGTCGTATACGAGTCTGAGTATGAGAAGGGCGGGCACTTCGCGGCTTGGGAGAGACCTGATGCCATAATTGTAGATTTGCGACAAATGTTCGCCAACAACGGGCCCGCATATGAGTCGATACGATCAATAGTGTCTGGACCGTAAGTAGTATAGATAAAAGCAGTACTAGACAAGGCATAAGCTATCTCAATCACCATAACGAAACACAAATACAGTCCTGAGCACCTGTCACTTCCTATAAGAGGGCAGCACTTCCATATGGGTATGTATCATTAGGCTGTATTATCTCAAATATGACTGTCATACTCGGGCATTATCTTCGCCCCCAACGAGCTCCGGGGCTCGGCGGGCCCGGAAAACTCATATTTAATTCTTTCGATTCAACCGGGCTGCCAGTATTGCTGATCCTTTTCTTCCCCGGACTAAGCGGGACACCGATCCGCTCAAGTGCCCCTGGCTTCAGCCGCGTATTCACTACGGTCTCGCGCAGAGGCATCTCCCACACTGGTGACATAGCATCTTGATTCTGTTTTTCCCACAGGCGACTCATCAATGGGCTGGTCGTAGAGCCGGAGATGGGGCTTGTATACGACCCATCGGTTGAATTGCCGATATGTGGTGAGGAAACACCATATTCGGCCGGATTATAGGGGCGTAATGGTAGAAGCTGGGCTGTGCTCCTTGTGCTTGTAGTACTAGTAGGTGTCTCCTCATAAGGAGAGAATCGTGATGCCTTTGGAGACGTGGAATAGTGAACAGTATCCGGGACGGTAGGTGCATTGGTAGATATGTTCTGTAAAGGCCGTGGGGCCAACCTGGGGCGAGTGAATGACGGGGTAATAGGTTGTGTCTGCCGAGTTGCCGGCAATATTGTTGATACCGATGATTCGGGAGTAATGGGGTGTGATCCAAGCGCGAGATGTGGGTGACTCTTCTCCTCTTCGATCGTAGAGTCAGAAATGTTTGGAAACGCCGGGGTACGCGGCGTCAGGCGAGCTTGGCAGCGAAATGAGAGAGAGGAGGCGGGACGGTGCCCCGTCGAGGGCTGCTTCTCCTAGATGCACCGCCATCGAGGAGCAGACGCCGATTTCGTTGCTTTCGATGACGCACGAAGAAAAAACCCGCAATAATCAAGATGAGTACTAAAGCTCCAACAGCGATCCCTATGATCGCAGGTGTCGGAAGGGCGGATTTGTTATTCCCAGCCCCATCTGAAGCAGGATTAACAGCGTTGATGACTGTAGGGGAAAAGACCGTATCGCTTAATGCCACTATTTTCCCGGCAGTTGGTCGCTGATTGCAACCTGCCTCCAGTGCAACTAGGTCTAACTATACATTAGAGGAGGCCGATGCAGTCAAGGTAGGTATTTGGACTCACAGTTAACCAAGAAGCCCTGGTCATCAGAGGCACCTACACATGTCATGCACTTGGTGACTGAAGAGCTAGTTATGACGCCTCCATCGACATCACAATACGAATAGTCCAGTTGCTTTGGACTGAGATCGTCCCCAGTCAAAGCCCGCTCTAATGCGCCACAAGCTGTTGATGTGGAACACGGGTAGATGGTATGCCTACGGCATTTGGGAAGCCAAATATACAGTTGTCAATGTATATCTGAGATTATCTAAATCGATGTTAGAGCGGATGAGTATAGTGGGTGGAGCGTCTTACATAAAAACCAGAGTTGGTCGCTCTCGCTTCCCTGAGAGAATGTGCTATCTTGAAGACAGCTAATGCATCTTTGGAAATTCTGGCCAGCTAGTGATGTTGTATATTTGGAGTTGTAGCACGTTATATCTTTGTTCGTTGTCGTTGATGAGTTAGGGTCTGAGACATCGTCGCCCTCGGCATCAATGCAGAACGAAGCACATGGAGAGTTGGGAGTGACTTGTAAGGCGACGGTGGTTGGAATAAGAACCCCTAGGATATACATGAAATGGAAGAGCTGCATTATGGTCATAGTCCTTGAATTTATATATGAGAGGTGTCAAGTACGGTGCCAAAGGCACGTGGTATCCAGATATTGAGAGGAATGAGAGTATTACAATTAGTAAAGTTAAACAAGGACGTCCAGCCAGCTGGAATCAAGCGTCTTGGTCAATAAGAATCGAATGAGTGAACGAATGAAGGGACTCTCTCAAGGACAAAACCCGAATATTGACGATTACAAGAAGCTGTGAGGGTGGGCTATGTCTAGGAGAGCCTATAATCATATAAGTACATGAACCTCAACCTACCCAGTTAGTTCCACACACCTAGAAGAATCTCCCTTGACAGGAAGTAACATCGCTTAGGCCGTCATCACTTATACCAAAGTCGATGCTATTGGGATGGTCTCTCCAATAGTCGAATATGTCTCGTAGTAGGCGCATCAGATTACGGACTAGGGCAACGGTAGACGTGGGATATCACAGAACAACGAACCAGTCATGAAGGTATGTTCTCAGGGGAACATGAATTGTGATTCGTCGAGCTAGGAAACGAAGCGCATCTTGTAGGCTGGATATGCAGGTCACAGGCGGCAAATACGGCCACTGGCAGATCCAGATGAACACCCCTGTTGGTAAAACGGCCGTTCCTGGATCGTTCGTTTCCGGCCCGGGTCCGTCGGGTTTCCCAAGCTGCTCTGGAAGTGCAGGAACTGACCGGCCTAGACATCGTGCTGGGCTGTCGTCGACTAATTATCCTCAGATAGTACGAATATAACTGGGTGCTTCAATCCAAATAGTGTTTAATACTTTGCCTCGGAACAGGCATTGATAGAGAACCCTTTCCAAAACACCGCCTTGGACTTGAGGTGCAAGTGCGCAAAGAGAAGGTCTCGACTCCTAATTCGATATCACAACGCGGGTGTGAGCTCGACCAAACTATTGGACTAAAATGCGAGAACTAATCTTGCATCGAAGCACATGGCATGACCATAGTAAAGGTGACACAGTGATGGTGGCGTGCATGATGCAGGTTGCCAACTGCACGGAATGAGCTCGAATTTTGACAGGCGCTTAATTTTCCTAGAGTACCCAAGTTTTCAGTGACTGGTGCTTACTGGGTGCTACTGCCAAGCCCATTTTCAGCGTATCACAGAGCTGGATGACTTGCAGAGGAGCGTGGCACAGTGGCATCGGGCGCTTTGCCCAAAGACTTGGATCTGACTTATCTCCATAACCTCATTAAATTCACTATTATCAGCTTCAAGAGCACTATCATGGTAAATATTCTATCATCTACTGATTTAAGTAACAGACGTGAGTGCTCCACCCTGCGTTATGCTCAATTTGTCCGAAAATGGTAAGCCGGCCTATCTCGGCGCGGTTGCTGGAGCCAGGGCAGTCTTCAATACTAGACCACTCCCGAGAAGTACCCATACGCAACTAAGATATCGTACGCAATCGGCTTCTGGCTTGATACTTGTGTCCGTCGGGCCAGAAACAATCCAAAAGGGCACAATCTATCTACGGCAATAAACTATTAAATCGACGAGCATTTTTTAAGTTGTCGTAGATCAATACTCCATGATAGTAGTTCAATATGACTTTTGTTGTGTTTTACTATTTCTCGTGATGAAGATAGTACTTATGTAGCAGCTCGGCCGACTCCCTGTCCTTGTATTGACTAACTAGCTCATCTGCTATATACTCAACTCAGAGAGAAGTACAATCCACAACCTTTTCTGACATCATCATTCCATGCCATTACAACAAATTTCCGAAACGCCGTTTTCCAGACCCTGTAAACTGTACAATACAGTAAAACGCCATGAACATGAACAAGCGACGATGGCTAGCCAGGCGCTAGCGAACATGGTATCACCCAAAGCTCTTCGTAAATAACAAGTAGACCGGTGTTTAGTCCTGCTAGGTATCTTACCGCATTCCACATTAGTCCGAGTCGGAATCATCCTTCTTTCCAAGTGAAGCACGTTTGGACACCTTGGCTGCCTTCTTCTCCGCCTTCCTCCGCTTTCTCTCGGCTTTCTCCTCGGCGGTCTCTCCATCATGCTTCTTGCGCTTCTTCTTGTCATCATCCGCAGCGGGTGTTTCCTCTCCATTTACAGTTGCTTCAACAGCAGCTGCGGTAGTCACGGTCTCAACAACGGGTGCTTCTGACATGGTGACATCAGCAACAGGTGCACCGTAGATTCAGCAGGAGCGGTGTAGTCCTTATACTCGGCAGTCCACTTCGCAGGTGTTTGCTCGTTGGCTCTTCCAAATTTGTCCAGCTTGCCAGATGCCTTCAGCTTCTTCTTTTCGGTGGCTGTAGGGCCAAGACCCCATCTTCGGGGTAAAGGTCCCTCTCCATGATACAGCGTTTCACCTTAGCAACAACACCGTGGTCGCACGACGACATCTCGACGGTGCTCATCATCGCAATACCCAAAGCAATGGCCTCTCCCTTCGTCGTCATAAGAACAACTTCTTCATGGGCCTCAATGCCAGCTTCATACCGTAGAAGGCCAGGAATCATCAACTTGGCTCCATAGCAGATGGCATTAACCTTGATTTTGAGTATTAGTAAGCTTCTCTGGATTCCGTACAAGTAACTTAGTACTTACCGTACTATCCTTGACAACAATACGTTTGTAAGATGTAAGAAGAGTTTCAAGCGGTGAGATAACCTTCCGTAGGTAAGACTCATCCCTAGTATTATCGTACTGCCATTGGGCATCGAGGACATCATGCAAAGTCACTAGGTCCTTTGTCTCATCCATCGCTCCAGATCTATTCCATGTCAATCGTCAGTGCTTTCACTCAAAAATAACATCTTGCTGAACGTCGAGGTGGGATTTTGTGAATCGCGAAAGAGAGAGGGGCCTGGGGGTATCGTACCGTACACGACGGAGTTCCTGCATGTGAGCACCAACGCCCAAAAGAAGTCCCATATGGACACACAAAGTTCGGATATATGTTCCGGCCTCGCAGCTCACCCAGAAAATACCCAAGTGGCGGTCGTTATCAAACTCGATAACTCGGCTTTCGTGGATAGTACGGATACGAAGCTGACGCTTAACGGCAGAGATTAGAGGAGGTCTTTGGAAGAGAGCACCAGTCAACGTCTCGAGGGCGCGCGAAAACTGCGCCTCGCCGCCGGGGAGCTTGTCATGAAGACGGATCTAGACAACACCAACTTGTCAGCACCACAATATTACAGACTTGCGATCTTCGGCTGCTTGCTTACCACAGCAACGTATTCTTTTCCAGCTCCCTGCTGCGACTTGACTAGTCGAGTAGCCCGATCGATACAAACAATTAAACATCCCGTCACTGTGCACGCTCAAGGGTCAGCAATCATCTTCTATGACAGTGCTCACAGGGATATCGCCGATAAGAAACACAGCAGAGTGGGAGACTAACCTTTAGGATCAAGAGTACCAGAGTGGCCTGTCTTTTCCGTGCTGTACCTCGCCTATCAGTAATTGTTCGATAGTTCGTTCGCGTCATGTAGCCAACCGTACCGAAGAATACGCTTCACCCAAGCAACTACTTCGTGCGAGCTAGGATTCGAAGGCCTGTTCGTCCCGTTAGAAAGGTATTATCGAAGCGATCTGGCGAGAATATCCTACTTGTCAAGATCTACGCGCCAAAAGTTAGCAATGTGGATTGACCGCACGTTTGTAACATTGAACGGACGAGCCGATCCGAAAAACACAGCACTAGAGCGCCATCGATTTATGAATGACACAAAGATCGCCAAAGGAGTTGCATTACTTACTAATAACACCCGAGGCGATGTAGTTCTTGAGGTCCCGGCTCAGCGGAGCGCTACCATTGGGAATGGGTGTGAAGTGCCCAGCTATGCGCGTGTCAATTATATGCAACTCTCCACAAGCTCATCATATACGCACTTCGGACGAGGAGCTGATCGTAGTTCTTCAGCAATAGAGGCCATGTGCTCGTGTCGACGGCGGGCGTGATCGCGGTCGGCTTGATGGAGTACTCGGCCTCGGCAGCGGCCTTGTCGTTTTGTGTAGCCATTGTCAACCACCAATATATGTATATGAAAGGGAATTAATATACTGGTGTCAGTGATCTTCGCGAGAAATGGCGTCGTTGTGGAAATTCGCGGAGGCAGAACTTCACTGTGTAGATTTAACAGTTCGGCTTGAAAAAAAACGAGAGCTCCAAAAATTTCTGCTACCTAGAAAGACTTGTGGGGAACCTAGGCGGGAGAGCTCCAGCCACAGCATCCAAGCTCGCTGTGGCATATCGGTAGTGGAACCCACCTTGTATCTGCACTCCGCTCAGGGCGCCCGCCACACCAATTCATTGCAGCTTAAGGTTCCTCGCTGGTAGAACTAGAGAACGCGAAAACCCAACAGTTAATTAGATAGAAAGGTATTATTTTCTCAGCCATCTAGGCTTCTCAGGTATAGTGCTAAACTAGCTATAGGTAGTCGTAGTACTTATAGAAATGATAAGAATTACAGTACATATAAACGCCAATTCCGGGACCCATTCTCGTCCGTGTGGTATATAGTGCCCCAAATCACTCACACGCCCGAACTCCAAAGCTTATAGGATATGCAAAGTAAAATCCAAGCCAACTCCTCCCGTTCAAATCCATCCCTTCTCATTCATATCATGTCTTGGAGGGTCCGATACTATTGCGGTGATGGTGTCCGCCGTGATGAATTGGCCTGTCCTTGTCGACCATAGCCAGGGTGATTAAGCACGGGTGCTTCAAAGGGAATCGCAGGTGGCGGAGGAACAGGATAGCCGTAACCTCCGGCGCTGTTGACGCCTTCTTGCAGCTCGAAACCATCTGCGCTGTCGTCGGCCCTCTCCTTGCCCTTCCTGTCGCTCCACGGTGACTCTGCATTGTCATGGTCTGGACTCAGGGCCACGCCGATGCTCTGTGCTTTCTCGACCGGCCATGCCATCTGGCCATGGGGACTTTCGACTGCACTGACCGGGCTGTCGAACTGAGTGGCGTAAGGTGAGAAATAGCGAGGATAAGGGTATGCACCATCGGTTGTGACGGCGCTCACTGGGGAGTCTCCCCATCCACCGCGCAAGGGTCGCTGGCTAAGTGGTGTCTCGAACATCTCCCCGCCGCCGCCGGAGGACTCGGCCAGTTCTTTGTCTGTTCCTCGCGGCGGCGTAAGTAGTTTTTTCTGCGGCGTTTTCCGTTGATAACAATGCCACAACCAACCGCAATCAACAAGAACACGACGCCACCGATGACGATGCCGGCAAGCGCGCCCGAACTCAGGGGGCCGACGCTGTTGTTGACTTTGGGAGTCGCCGTGTTGGTGGGATTGGTGACATTCACCATGTCGTTTGAAAAAATAGCTCCTGTTAGCGGGATAGTCTGGGGCGGCTGCAGCTGTAGCTGGCAAGCACCTGATAGGATCGATACGACTGAGACTCATTAGATGAGGATGAACTTATGAGGTTATCATCGTCGCGACTTACAGTTCCGAATATAGCTCTTGCTATCTGCGAGCAAGCACTCGGTGCATTTATCAAGTTCATAGTCACTCCAGATGCTACAGTAACCGTAGGGTGTAGCGTCGGTAGATAAATTGCCGTATTCGAGAGCCATTTGTAAGCGTTCGCAACCTTGTCTACACGATATCAGCATCAAACAATTCATTAAACGTAAATCGGTACACCTACGATGTACTACACGGTCCTGTTTCAAGGTGGTATAAACATTGGGCTGTCGTGAATCGCATATTGTCTATAAAAATATCATTAGCAAGATGAATCCGTGATAGACATTATTTGAAAACTTACAAAGCATGGCTTGCAAGTCAGATTCGGTATGACTGCCATCATCGGTCACATATTGGCTAGATGATTCGCACGAGACACAAGACTGGTAGACTTTCCCTATCGCTGAGCTATAGTCTGTATCGTCGCAGACAATTTGGTCCACGGGCGTTCGGTCGAGGACATTGCGCAGTTCATTTGACAAGGCGAATTGCTCGCAACATAAATGCCTGTGCCGTGTACGCGAGCGCACCGAGCGCACGATGGTGTAGCAGAGCGCATGATGGCACGGATCGTGAACAATGGTGTTGAGAGGGCCAAGAATACGTATGATCTGACCGCAACCAGCGCGCTACCAGTCCCGCATTGATCAACAGCTGTCAAGTCGCGCAGTCGAAGGTAGTTTCAAGCGATGCTTAATGCCAATGATAAATGCTTGCTCTATAGCAGGGGAGTCGTGGCGGTTGATATAGAACCAAGCCTTCACATTTCCTGCGCAACACAGGTACCAATCGGTGAGGCTATTAGTTGCGATGGCAAACTATCGAGATGAACTCATGCACGAAGAACCAGCAGGGCGGGTCACGGTCAAGAGGTCGGCGGCTGTATCAAGTTATACAATCTTCGACTCGTAGCGCTGTCGCCACTGTTGACATGCAACTGTGATCGTGTGTATATGTATGAATGAGTTATACGAAGGAGGGCAAAGCTAACATAGGTACTAAGTAGTAGTGCGCGGACCTCCTCACCAGTAAGTACAGTAGTGGGAAAAACCTGCATACAGCCGGCCGCCACCCACGAATGGGGTAAAGCCTGCGCTCGAACTTCACATTGTGACTTGCCTAAAGTGAGTAGCACAGAGCACCGGTTCGACCATTCAGGTAGTGAGGTGAGGTGACGGAGAGGGCACAAGAGCATTTGGGGGTTGGGAGGGGGGCCTGCGGGCCTGGGGGTCTGCCGGGGGCCTGCTGGGCCTCGGTGCACAGCTTTCTCACTCACCTCCAAAGCACGAGCCGTCACTGGTCATAAGTATTCGCCAAGACGTGATGGTGACAGGGCCATCTGCAGGCCATCTTACGATTGACCAGTAGGAACCCGCAGTGTCCCCCGGCCAGATGCATCGTGCTCCCTAGCCTATGTCCGCAAACGGGTCCAGCCGTCGCGATGGGTGTTTCTCGACTAGTAATTGGCAAGCCGGAATGGGAGGATTTCCTTATTCACACCTTGACTCGACTCGGAGGGGTGGGGTCGCTTTCTTAGCAGTCTCTATTCATGCGGTGTACCTGCGCCCATTTTCTGGCCTGACCACGACAGAATTGTTCCATCGGTTCCATACATACAGAACAGCTGCATATGGACAATTCAGGGGCCACGACCGAAGCGGTGGGTAACCTTGATAGGGCCGAAATAGCAATCCAACTCGGCTACCTACAGCATGCTGTAAATATACTAGGTAGACACATGTTTACATACACCATCATATTAGCAACACCATTCATATATATCGCTCCGCCACCCCAGATTGTAAGCCATCAATCAATAATGTTCTGCCCCTTACCTAGCCGCCACGACAGCTTGGGGAACTTAGACTAAGGCTCACCTAGCATGAAAGGTGGCCATATACGACGCCATGCCCACGTGAGGTTAACAACGATGCACCTGAAGAGGCTCTTGCTGCAAGCTAATAGGTACGGCGCTTAATTATTGCCTCTACACTAATAAGCACACCCATTTCTACTCCGAGGCTTGATAAATGCCGCTCTAGCCCCCTATCGCCTCGACGAGTTGACCAGACCCAGGTTGAGTGTTAAGTCTTCGCCAAGGCCGACCTGTTAACGACCCGGTCCTTGGGTCGATCACCAGTGCGATTTATGTATGACTAATGTAGGCTTAGAAATCGCCCGTCGTAGACAAATACCAATATCTTGCACATTATCATATCAAGATATTGTCGTATTAGTAGAAAGCAATTCTAGTCCTGTGATATTTCAGAGCCTGCTTCTGCCATAGACAAGTACCTCGAGTAATACCCAAGTCGCTGTAGCGAAGCAGTTTCTGATAAGATAGCCTCATAGTTATGCATTATCAAGTGCTCCCTCAGCTTATAGCTTCTCAAACTTTTAGTTAATTTCTTGACGATATGCCTATTCGTACACTTGGTCATCGGATAAGGTGGAGAGGGATGAGAATGGCTCGATGGGATTGTTGAATCACAAGAAGAGACGATGCATGAACGTGCATGTTCTAGGCGCTCTCTGGCCCATCTACAATAAGATTGCTGATACGGATATCGACAAGGAGAAGTTGCCAATGATAAAGGTACTACTCTAAACGCTGACGTACACCAGGGGGTACCATAATACTAATAATCGAAGTCGTCTGAAATACAGATTAGCACCAGATAATTAGATTGTTGTGGTTATAGTCTCCTTCCTCTTACCTGACACCTTGAAACGATACTCGGGTATGTACTCCTGGTGTCGAGGGCGCGGCGATGGCCGAAGATGACGCGAACAGGAGGAGGAGGGCTGCGACGGGCTCATGGCAGAGAAGTTTGCGAAGGCATTCAACAGTTGTAACTCGGATGTAGACTCAGATTTTGGAGTATATGCTGTGTCTCGGTTGCATTCGTGGGGGATCAAGTCAATGAGATCGAGTTACTGTGGTCATGGTACACCTTAGTTCACAGCTTGGTTCATTACGAAGTGAGTCAAGATGGTGGTGAGGCGAGGTGAGGTGATGCGATAGTAAGCTATGGTTGCAGCTACGCACTTTAATGTTGTATTATAATGAGTTTTGAGATAGTATAATCCGAATTTCACCCAGCATGGCGAAGGAAAGAATCTCGCGAGAGATTTAATAGACTATAGCTGCTCTGTCATAACACGTTTGATGCGTAATTAATTCCTCTAAATAGTGACCGGCTTTTCTAAACGATAATTTTCCTCCCAAAGTGGAATATTTACCCTTCAACTCCGCGCTTAACATAAATCATAAGTCCGCAATTAGCCCTCCACAGCCATCGTGGTTCGATGGTCATCCCATTCCCTGCATAGTAAGCTTTGAAGGCTTGATAAAAGGTGCAGTTAGGGGTGTTGCTGGGGAACTTTCGAGGTCTGTGAACGTTTCAGTGGGCGATGTTCCATTGTTTAGGCTTAGTTGTGTGCTGTCGATGAAGGATTCAATAAAGGCGTTGAAGTTATCTTTTGTCGTTGGTGAGTTCTCGGCTTCACCAACTGAAGGGTTATCATCTGGGCGTAGAGAAGCGGTTCGCTCTGATGTCTTGAGTTCATTTCCCCGCGATCGCCCGTGGACAAGACAACTGGATGAGCGTCGCACAACAATCTCAACAATTTCATTCTCGTCCTCAGCCCATGCTGGGAATTATGACCATCCTCAACCTGAGCTTCTACTGAGCTTTTCAAGTCAGAGCTAGTCGTGCGCGGATGCGTTACGGAATTAAGCAGTCCGTGACGATCATTATTTGCGTTGAAAGTTTCTCGATGCCTACCACGACTCTCTGCACGAGACTGTGCATGGACAATTCCAACCTCTCCAACTCTAGTCAAATGAGCCGCACGGTCGGGCGACATGCTGTCTATGCGTTCCGAGTTATGTTGCGTCGCTATTGCTTGGTCCGACCACCTACTCTCAGCACGACGGCTACTACTCTTTCGTAGTCGCGTATTGCTAATTCCCGACTTATCAACATTGGTTCTAATTTTTGAGTCACGATTATAATAGGGGCATTCACTTACACTTGTGACTTGAGAGGCACGTCTATACCGATTGTCGGTGAGTCAGCCCGAGCAAGTGTCCGTGCCAGTAGCTCTGTGGGAGTACTCAGCGGCGTATCGGAAGGAAACCGAGAGAATCCAGCAGAAGGCTGAGGGGATATATTTTCAAGAGCCGTATCTGTAACTGTAGGTGATGAGATCTGAATTTGGGGTGACCGCTCCTTGTCCTGTCTCGAAGTTGTGTCCTGGTGGGTGTAATCTGTGATACCATCTACGTCTTTCGGGTACGCCAAGGTACTGGAACTCTCAGCAGTAGGAGAATTCCATGCCGCTTTAGATAAGCTCGAGACTTCTTCTTGGCATTGGGCGGTGGCGGCTTCAGTTGTTTCCGAGTTACCTTTGGGATGATTGAGCTGAGGGAGGTGTCACAGCGGCGACTTGATCGGAACCTAGATGTTTTGTGCTCTCAAATCCGGACGGGGACTCGAGAACAGGCGTCACTATCGAGCCTTGATCATCGGGACGATACACTACTTTCGCGTATGGTGGTTTCTCAGTGTCCACCACGAGAAGGTCCTTTTCTCCGCGACCAAGAATCCCATACACATTAACCTCGCCATCTTTAACTCCGATGACCGCGCTTGTCCCAGCATAAACAGCATCACCTTCTATACCGGTGCGATTACAAAAGATGACAATGATCTCTTCCCGGCTCTCGGTGCGGATTAGTGGCTCAAGTCGGCTGATCCAGTAGGTCAAGGTATCCATATCCGGCTCGTTTGGCATGCGACTAAACAGACTTGCATCCTCGCGAGTCAGCCATGCCATCGTCATAATAACAAGATTTGCTTTGACTTCTAGACAATGGAAGGCGAATTCGAATGCGTGCCATGGCGCCTCAAACTTATAGGGACTATTAACGATCAGTATTCAGTTTATCACCTTTAGGGGTGAACCAACTTAATATCCATGCCTAGACGTCTGGTTAGCTGGCTTTATACGGTGCCCCAAGTTGAAAGTATGACCTACAAATACCATCGATGTAGTAGCATCTAGTTCAGGTATAAAATCTCCATAAAAGCCCTGTGGCCCTCCAGAGCCATGTCTCATCTGTATAATACAGGAAGCTCTTTCTATAGTTCGCAATCGTCTCGCCCTCACTATTAACGACAATAACGGAGTTGTAATATTCGGGAGACGTCGGCCATTTTGACTTCATGTCCACTTTCTCTGGATAGCCGACTGTGACAACACAGTTGAGTTTGAGTGCGACGGTTCGAGCCCAAAGGCACTGATTCCGGACCCCCGTGATTCCAGGAAAGGACTAATCTGCTGAAGCGATTTGAAATTATACCCTTAAGGTAGATCAGTGGGTCAGCATATCAATTCAAATGACCACTGCAATATGAAGAGTTGATATGTCATACCCGTGAATGCGAGCTCAGGTAGAACGAGAAGATCAAGGTCCTCGGGTTCGCCCGATTCAACACGGCATCGGCGCGGTTGAGATTGTTGTCGATATCGCCCACTTGCGGGGCAAACTGGAGACAACCCACCCTCATCTTGTTGCCCAAGCTCTTTACCAACCCAGACAAATGTTGTGTCTCGACTCGATCACTCAAATTTGAGAGTCTTGGAAGGTGGCGCAAAGGGGCCACACAAAGGCAAGTCCAAATGATAGAAAGGCAAGTGGGCAATGGATGCTAAGATAGACAGAAGGCTAAACTATACCTAGTATATGGTAACTCTAAAAAGTGGAGAGAGCCATGAGAGCCGATGGGCTGACGGCTTTCCCCAAAGCCCAAGATAACGAATAGCGCTGCCCGGGAGTATGGTACTTGAATGATTTTGACCCGCGGAGGGTTGTTACACTACCTACCTGCGCCTCTATGATGCGCAATACGGCACCTACTGTAGTAGTAGGACTATTTTGCCCAACTAAGATAACAGACTCTCATCTGGGCTTAGGCAAGCTATCGATAATTCTTTCCCTTAGGTACCTAAGGAGAGCCAACGACACAACACGATTAAGCGCCTGGGTAGGTATGCCCAGGGTCTTGCGGCCTCTGCACTACAGCATGCTTACCTATATCAGCATCGATATTACTTATAACCCTATTGACCACCTGTACCATTATACCACATGTCGCATTCCTGCGCCCTGGATCACACAATCACCAACGACGATGAGACCGTAGTTGGTCGCAGTACACATTGCAATAAAAAACGTAGTAGTATTGTGAAGTCAACAATTGCTCGGTAGCCAATGCGATGGTTCGGGGCACCCAATATACAATGGACCTTGCCGTCTTAACAAAGATTACCAACTTAAGAAACTCAGTCACTAATAATCCTCAAGTTATCGCCATCGTAGAAAAAACTACACCATGAGCATAAAACCACAATTTGCGCAACAGTTGTCTAAGGTGTAACTACTTAGCATATAACGCGGCAGATAGGGTCAGTTGAAGGGGTCCTGGGTTATTCCTAGCCGGGGTATAGCGCAAAATACGACGCTACCACTCTGCGCGTAACGCATTACCCTCTCCAACCCCCAAAGTTGAAAGTAAAAGGGAAACATTTGGTTCTATCATCGCATATCAGAACTATAGATGTGAATAGCATAACCATCTTGGCTTGGTGACCCAGCTATATGTCATAAGGCGTTTCCTCCGCCCCATAGTCGATTCCGACAGTCTGGTATGCCCCAGTTATCGCCGCTATTGAGATTATGCATGTGTACACAGACATCATTGAAGCTGCTTTGGTTAGTTCTTTTAGATATTCCCCGTATGACTTGATTAAGTAACACTCTAATCTTATTAACCATATACAAGACCTGTCTGTATGGTGCCCAGAGATGTCTCTTGATGTAGACACTCGTAATTCATGAACGGCGCTTGCTGCTAAGAAATGACACTATTATGCGCCTCTATTGAACCCGATAGTAAATTCTTGAGTGTGAAGGCAGCTAACTAATCCATCGTTGCATACTATAACTTGGTAAAGCGGACACTTGTACCATTTGAAGATGTTGAATGTAAGGGAGGAATCTTTATCCTAATGAACCCCTTTTCGAGTAGACAGATAAGTGATTCCCATAATCAGACATGGGAAATAAGATAAGTCAGAGGTTAGGGGGGAAGGATCTGATGGGTTGGTACCATCAAGTAGCTTAGGGGCGTTCAACGGACCTCAAGCTTTATTACTGATCCCCTCTGTTTCTAGATGTAAAGAGAGAGAGAGAGGCAGGTAGCCATGTGATAATATTTAAAGCTATGATGGCGTATAGGCGTGATCTTTCCAAGGCGGGTCTACCTTCAACCGCTTAAACGATGCAATGGACATCATATTGACGAGGTAAGTATTCTACCGTAGCAATTATATGCAGTATCTTCACGGTAGTCCATCGACGAACGATGTCAAGGCGCGGACGGCTTCAGAATATTGAAGCCGTCAGTGTCACAAGGGCCCAGAAGGGCTTGGTAATAGCTTCATTTCAATTGATTCTAATAATTGGCTATGGCGTCAAAGGACCTCTCTTACTCTTTAGGTTGTCCTTCGGAGGACTTGGGACCTGACTAGCATATATATACCCAAAATAATTCCTAATAATACCCTACAGGCCTTCGTAGGCTCGTATAACCGGAGTCTGTATGTCTCAGTGAAAAGCCTTAAATAGTACAAATAGCCGAGGGCTGTAATATCCGTAGGCGAGATCTGTGTAGCAGTCAGCTTGTTTACCCCCGCTCAGCAACCCTCTCTTCAATGCAGGTACATGAAAATCTAGTTTATAAATTACATATTTGAATTTTGAGATAAATGTACAAAGAGTTCGTTTAAAGAGAAAGGAGCGGGAAGTTGAGTTCAGTCTATCGTGACTGAATGCATATCTCGGTAGGTAGTAGTAGCGCTAAAATATCTCATTGGCTGCTCAATGCAGTGAAAACTTGAGGGATCGCCACGAGCAAAGGGATTATCTATATACAACCAATACGCCCACCAAGGTAATGAGAGACATTTGCGCAACAACAAGTATCGAAGACCTACCCATACACCAGGGCTCTTGACAGATTTAGATACTAGCCGCCTACTAGGGGATGAGTGTATCCATTCGCTCTTTGATACACTCTCCTGGCATGTATCTCTTATGCCACTTTTATTGATTCAGGTTAATACTTCGTAGACTATAGTGTAGGAGATAAGGTGTCTGTAATCCTGCGAGTGACCAGCGTTTGCCCCTGTTTATACAGTAGCAAATACCAACATAGCCAGAAGCAAAATTATCATCATACTGTCGCTCTAGGCGGTTAATGATGTACCAATGATAGAGCGAATCGAGCAGCCTGCTACAAAATTAAACTCAAGATGACTCTAATTTTTTCTTCGTACAATAAGTCAATACTTGAGACTATTAGCTGCGAGGTGATGTAGCCATTTGGCGGGGTTTCATCATTAAGTCGTACAATTATAGTGTCTAAATATTTCACTAATTTTATCATAGAATCTTTACGCATCGTGTCCCCTGTCGCTTTTGCGACATTCAATAGGTTCATCACAACTCCTACAAGCAACCCACATCATGTACAAGATTCAAGTCGCTTAAGGGCACGCATTTTGTCGCCTTTATGAGGCATTAAGGAGATATGTATAAATACAGCTAGACTTTTCAGGCCCTATACGTATCGTCTACGGCGGCTGGTTTCTTTTTTTTTTTTTTTTTTTTTTTTTTGAAAGAATGTACTCGGTCTGAAATTCGTCGAATAGCTTGTTACAATACGATTCTTACCTTTCAGAACACAACAAACACCTTCCATACGGAGGCTAATCAACCATCTAACAAGAAGGACGAGCCATCAAATATATAACGAGTCTCATTGATAACAACAGTTTCCACGGGGGAGACGGTGCAAACGAATAAATATGCACAGACCACTACCCCAGACCAATGCCCGAACGTCCCGCGCGCGGGTTTGCGCGGGACATAGTTCACGGAGCCAAGGCCCGCATCGCGGCAACCAATATGATCGACCGTGTTATGAAACATGCCCGCATTTTGTACATGCAAGTTAAGCAGGTCGTAAGTGGATAAACAGGCCATTCTTGCTTTCGATATGCACACTGCAATCGCCATCACACTATCACATCAGTAGTGAAGAGCTAGTCGCTTGTTGCCCCTGCCCGTCCACTCAATTGCCGCCAGCGCGGCAAGAGGTTTGTGGACGTAGGCAGGGCGGTCTGCGCTTATTCAAAATGCCTAAGTGTTGCCTAGCTAAGATCATGGGTATAGCTACACGAAGCGTGCCTAATTTTTAATCATGATATGATAAGACTATACTCAACTAACTCGTTGCTTCGCGAGGCACAAAACATTTAGAGGTAATCTGCTTCAGACCTGCCGGTGCTTAGTTTCTTTCTCGGTGTCAGTTCCGCGTCTCCATCTGGTCAACAAGATCAGAATTATGTGCTAGATTTTGTTATCATTTCTTTCATTAGACTAGACTCGATTCCTCTCAGCAGAGTGGTTACAGTAGTGCGTACACGTGCAGATATTGACCCATAAGACACGTACAATTGGTCTGGTGAGTCGTTTGTGGAGAAAAGAAGGTCGCGTTAGGTGGCCGGCGCTTGTTCCCTTCGGAGCTCACGACATGGATTATTCGGATAGGAAAGCTTGGACCCTGGTTTAAGAAGTTCTTCTCGCTCCACCGTCCATGCAAGCCAAGCGCCGAATCCCACCAAGCCCACCAACCAGATGCCATCTACGAATCGTCCGGTTCGCCAGGTCTTCCCGCAATCTGCCTGTCGGGCGTCAAAACGCAGCTTTCCACCATCGTGTATACGCGACTCTTGATCTCGAGGCGCATTGATTGGCCGGGACAGGCACACACACGTCCACACAGACACGCTCGATGAGTCCTGACTAGGGCTATTAACAGAACCAATCTTCACAAACGCCGTCCGAGATCTCCATCCCGTCATGGGGCTCTTCGTCGGACAAAGATCTTTGCAGATTAGGCAAGTGGTCTTTGCAGCTAAATGTTTGTGGCGCTTGGGGCGAGGGTTACCTCGATGCCGGCCTCCTAGGCAAGATTGAAATATAGAAATCTTAGTTCCTCACATATTTTGTTGGTCCGTCACACTCTCGTTGATGGATATGTACATAACAGTCTAAAGACTAGTCCATTACATACACAGGAAACGAGGTCAATTCTGATCAGTATTCGTCTGCCATGCTGGGGAGTTAGCTCGATCTCGCCGTCTCCTTGATCTCATCCCAACTTCTCAGCGTTCTCCCAGGATGACGCCGTACGTGATATTACTACTGTCATCGATCTCCTTTCTACCGTTCGGGGGCGCTTTACAGGTCACGCCTGGGTCAACATGTGCCGCATTCTGCTTAGACAATCCCGAAAGTGACCGCTGAACCCGGGCTCTTCGAACACGGCAGCTCGCGACATTACATGCACGGACGATAGCTTCGATAACTCGGCTACTGGTATCAAGTTCAAGAACTGCGTCGATTGCCTGCAGAAGAGCAACGCAACAAGCGATACTGAGAGTGATGTGTCTTGGTTTCTCTGTATGATCGTTCGTCTTTGAAAAGTCGCTATAGCGTTGCTGACAATGATGGTAGATAATGTCCGCTATTCAGTAGACGTTTGCCTGTTTGGGTTCCCCGATGATTCGAAGTCCTCTCATCACCCTGCAACATCAATTGGGCGTGCCAGCCTGTGAAAACCGCACTTGAGGCTGGTAACTTGACCGCCACTGGAGACCAGTTAGGGTATTGCTCAGCGGATGGCGATTTCACAACCGCACATCATATTGACGACTGCATAAAATGTCTTGCGTCGAGCCCCAGTCAAGGGCATCTGTCAAATTGTATGGGACGCCCCCTAATCTATGAGTCGACATTACTGACCATTCATAGTCATGACAGCGCTGAAAGCAGGTTGTGAACAAAAGCCAGCACCGGGCGACCTGATTGGACTCAGCGGTTCTCTCTTTGCGGGCGTACCAGTCAACATTACCAGTCCTCCTACCCAGGTGTCGACCAGCAATAAGGGTGGCAGCGGATTTGGGATCACTTCTACCGGGGCTATCGTAGGTATATCGCTTGGAGGCGCACTGCTGTTACTTGGTGGCCTCGCACTCTTCTGGATTTACCACCGTCGCCAGAAGCGCATGTTTGGCCGTATATCGAGTCCCGACCATGATTCGCGAACCGGAAATAGATCCACCACACCCTTTGGCGGTGGATATTCGGCTGCTGAGAAGAGAACGACGTCCCAGATGAGCGACTACGAAATGTACGCCCAAAGGAATTATACGAGCAATGCAGAGTACTATAAGATGTTGGAAAGAAATATTCAAATGAATAGGACGAATTACGCCGTTGATCCAAACATCCCGAGGTCCGGTCCTCCTGTTCTACCCACGCATCCGGCTTATCTTCCACAAACGCATAGCCGTCAAGGATCACGAGAAGAGGCACTACAACCCCCGAGACCTACCAAGACCAATAAGCCGGATTCTTATGCGATACAAGCTTATCTCAACGCAGCAGACGATGCTGGTGCGTTCGATCTACTACCACCGCCGCCACCAGGTCCACCCCCAGCCGCTGCGTTCCGCGGGCCATCGTCGAACCAATATCTATCACATAGCCGAGATTCCTCAATGGACGGCCGTGGGCCCTCTCCCGACCGCCGACCTCTCTTAAATCAAACCGTACAATCTACCAGTGGCGCACTAAATCCTCCTCCACCACCGCCTCCTCCTCCGTCTACTCGACCATCCAAGGTTCCATCCCTAGCATTCCCCTCCGTTTCTCGCATTCGCGTGCCCAAGAAATACACACCGCCAAGTATTACGGTTCAGGGCGCCACCCCAGTAGATGACAGCTCGGCGCTGGCTTCATTCTCGGGAGGCAACCACAGGAAGACATATCAATCGGCCTGGACTTCAGAAACCCTGTTGTTCCTAGCGAACCCCAGGAGGGAAAAGACGGAAGCAGCCGCCCCCGCCACTGAACATTTAGCCACGGCGATTCACAACTGCGAAGTGGTGAGGTCACAGTGAATGGGATGTGAAAACAGGAACCGACTCCTGGTATGGTTGAGCTCATCATACATGTACGAATATATAATGCATAGTTAATGGCGCATATGGGAGGATATACCAAAATTTTTAGGGCTTTTAGTATCTGGATTGGCATTTTTGTAGCGGGATACCACTGGTCGCCGCGATATGGTTATGGGACATGAGCATGGAAGGGACATTTGAGATATGATTTTGGCTGCCCTGGCTGATTGGTATCGAGGGATACTAGGCTAAGGTAGAAGAAATTGATTAATAATCGATATGTGTTGGTCATAGCCTCTTATGCTTTGTGATCATGCTACACCTCAACCGCAGAACACCCAACGGCCCACAACTGTTGAGAGTATAGCTGACGTAGACCTCTTCCCGATATTGACGACGAGTCTACATAATCTACAGGGTCTTCGACGTCTCTAGCATAACTTCGTGTGCTAGGGAGAGCTGTAATGGCACAAACTTGCATTCACTTGAGTAGGTGTCAAATAGAGACCCAGACTAGAACCCCAACTTCTGCATGGACAAATTCAATAGTAGCACCTGACAGGAGAAACAGGGACTTGACTGTATTCACCATCGTAGTACCCTGTCCCTGTTAGCAACATGGGATATATGTATCACGCCTATTATACATTTGCTAGAGTTTACCGCTGCATCACTTTGAATTGTCAGACAAGCGACATCCATTTTACAAATAGCTACCATTGAACAGTTTACAGCATACCTAATTATTAATAATTCCAAGGTGATCAGATGTCACTTTAAAGTAGAGGGCTAGGCCTCCACCGAACCCAATTCGTCCATCCCAACAACATGATGGAAGTCTATATCCTTCAATTGAATTTCTTCACTCCCCCTTAGGCTTTTCTCGGCATTAAACTCATGGCTCTTATGGTCCTAACCTAAATATCCAGTCTAAGGCGCGGGTTGACCCCAGTCATGCACGCTTGTGTGATGGAGTAGACACATCGCCGTTGTTACTCCGTGAGTATTAACGCCATACATGGCTCGCCAAAATATAGCAATACCAGGCAAGTGATGCTCCCATCTTGGTTGTTACGTTGTCTACAAGGGTCAAATAAGGTCACCGAGTAACCCTTAAGGTGTCCACGAACCGACCCAAACCATAACATTCGCTTCAGCACGCATGTTTTGGCTCGCCCCAACATGCCAAACCTAGACACACTTCGTAGTTGTAAACACAGCCTGTACAGCATTAGGCTCGATTTTCTATATGTATCTAGCGCGCCCCCTTCATCAGCCATTACATCTTTACCTCTTCATCCTCATCACTCTCAACTATATCTATAACACACCTTTCTCACTGGTCACTACCCTGATCAACTCCCACTTCATCACTCACGGCTACATTTCCCATCACCCGTGCCCGGCAAATTTCTTGAACAGGTGAAGATGGTTTCTCTCTCGGTAATTCTCGGCGCTCTCTTTGGGAGCCTTTGTGTTGCCGTCCCCTTCCCGGGGTTCCCCGACCCCTGGCAGAAGGGGCCCGAGAATGGACCATCGACGAGCTATCGCGCAAGGCACACGGCAGCAATCGCACCTGTCACTGGAAATTCACTCTCACCGAGTCCATCACCCCACCCAATTACAACGAGACCAACGTCGTTGTCATGTGTAAATTCAAGGTCAAGGCGATGAAGCACCTCGACTGCCGCGCGGGGAGCTTTGGCCTTACTCAGTGTAGCCACAAGGACGCTGACTTCTTCGTCTCGGGGGACGTGACAAGGACGGCTTTCTTACACTGGCTGTTTCAAACGCGTATGAGAACACCCAGGCATTCTTCGGATACCTTGACTCGGCTCTCGACGACGGCGCCGTGATCCCACCACAAACAGCCCAAGTGAGGAATCGCAGTCTTGGGAATCCGGGCCCGAAATACAGACCTGGCCCAAACAAGTAATCTTTGCTAGCTATGAAGGGCAATAAGGCGATGAATATCGAAACTCGAGTCGGCTAGAAAGGTGTGAATCACGAGGACGCAATACATCGTTGCTGTGATGGGAATTGATGGGGTTGTAATGGGTTCAGCGGGCTTGTAGATTTCGAAGGTGTTGTGATAGCTGAGAAGTAGCAGGCTTGTGGATTTTGAAGGTATAGTGAAAGCTCGAGCAGGAGTAGGCTCCTCTACACCTGGACAACGGTCAGCCGAACTCTACTACTTCAAAAGCCATTCAAGTAAACAAATAAAAATGAAGAAATGGAAAATGGAAACAATAGACCCAATAGGGCTGAATAAATACGATAACTTACTATACTATCTCTCTAGTTTTATTTAATAGCCCCAGTGACCTTTAAGGATGTGAAATTTAGTAGTTTTCAGACAGGCGTGAAGTCTTTTGTTAAGCCCCTCCTGTTTGAGTGGACATTTAGGAGGGGGTATTGAACCACTACTATGGCATTCATCAAGTACGAAACATGGCCACTTATTATGCTAAGTTTCCCTGCCCTGCCACCCGCTATTGCCTTCACGTAAAAGCCGTAGACTAGAGTTACTGATAGGCTTTCTTTCGATGCCGTAGTAAGTACTAAGTAGCTTACTTACTTAGCGTGGCCATACACCTGATCTCCGTGCTGCCGTGTATACATCGTATAGCGTATAGAATAATTTGGTAGACTATACTCGTGCTGTACTTGTACAACCGACTGTTGCTTCGTGCTCCTAGACTAGGGGCCCTAGTATTGGACACGCCACAAGCCAGTCAAGACAAGCAGGCGAGTATGTATGGAACGACGTCAGTCGATCGTTCTCAATTTACTCCAAACAAGGTTGGTGAATTCCGGGACCCCTATTTCACTCCAGCGAGATCAGTAGTTTCCTGCCCTTAATCTGCGTCTACAATTTCTAACCTCACAACGACATCGGGTCACAACCAAGACTCAACAAATCAGTATTTCGTGAAAGTGCATCATCATTAATCTTTTTTTATCGTTGTTTAACCAAGGCGTCTCCCCGGCCCCTTAGTCCTCCACGAGTCCGGTAATGGCCCACCCCGACCACTATTATCGACTGGAGGTACGTAGGATGTCCCATATCCTGTGTTCCTAATTCGAGGATTGCGTATAATCCAGGAGAGGAACGAAGGGGTCGGAATCAAGTTTGAACCACGGCCGAACTCGGGATAGATTCGAGTTAGGAAGTCATGTAGATGAGCGGCAAAGATGCCAGTAAGGCCAAGCATGAACGAACCCCAGCCAGCGAACAGGAGCTGGGCCAGCAGCATGCACCATGGCATCAGCTGGGCAGGGACGGTTACGACGTAGAAATGTGCTTGCATTCCACGCTGATCTTGGGTCGCAGTATAGCAGATTGCTATGAGCAATGCATGCAAATACAGAACGGCCCCTGTAAAGAGTTGATTGACAAGCTTATGTCGCAGTCAGCAACCTTTCTTACATTTTAATATCGCCACCAACAGCAACGTGAAGCAGATGGGGAAAAAATGTGAATATGTAGGGCGCTCAAAACCACCCGAGCGAATTGTCAAAGACATCACCCGAGTCATCCATAAAAGACATCCCACCATGCCCACACTCCGAACTGACCCTAATGAGGTTTGCGAATGACGGGCCAGTCAGAGAGCAGGGGTAATCTTCCTCAGTTCCAGGAACCGCTATAGCAGTAGAGGCACTACACTATGCGGGCAGATTTATGAGGGATATATGCGACAGGGGAAGACGAACAAGTAAAAAGCAAGGCTTGGGAGTGGCAAAAGACCTACAATGATAACGCCGCCGACGAACATAAGGTACCATAGCAGGTCCTCCTTCTTCGCGAACTTGGCGTTGTTCTTTTCTATCTGGCTGAGATAGGTATATACGAAATATGTGTCAAAGAGCACACCCAGGTCTTTCGATGTGATGAGGAAGCTCGTTGCAAATCGATGAATCGCTGGTGGGAACTTTAGGAGCATCGAATAATGAAAGAAGAAGCCATATATCGATAACATGCCCGTATAGACAGCGACGGAAGCGAGAAATACGACTGTTGCAACAGTCCTGTCGATACGAAGTTAGCGAATAGGACGGTGTGGATTGTGAAGCAAGAATACGTACCTCGCGACCGGCGGAGTCGAAAAGTACAGCGATGTGACGTCCGACATAGTGAAGACTGTCAGAAACGTTGTGTAAACTCTTGGTGCTGGCTTGATAGGGTGATGATAGGCCAGTTAGGCTATTCAAAAGCAGACGTAAGTCGAGTCAAGTCGAGTCGATTACACGGCGGAGTCTCAGTTTACTGATTACCTTAGCGACAAAGCCTCATGGCTATAATAAAGAGAGAGAGTGGCACGAAAGGCAAGCAGGCAGCCGACTGCGCTGCAGTTTGCATATTGCTCGGCCAATTGGACACCTTGTCACTGTCGCGAAAAGATGTTGGGAGATGGAATGAGAGAGAAAGAAGAGGGCTTTGTCTACAGCGTGTCAAATTTCTGAAAATAGAAGTAGCCGAGGAGCTTGGACCATTCACAGTGCGCTAACCCGGCTAAGCCACCGGCTTGCCCTAATTTGTATACCTGTGGCTTGTTACGTACCTAGGAGCTAAGGTCAGGGTACTATGTTACTTACATACCGGACCACCAATAATACCTTACCAACCATAAGGTTGCTTTAAATGCAAGAAGTTCACTGGCAAAAAAGTCAAGTTTGTATACGAATTCGATGCACCAGATTCATATCTTTCGCACCCTCTAAGAGTCAGTGGTCACTAGGTGTGGATTGTCCAGTAATATCTTCATTGCGTTGAAAGCTTCTACCACGGTTCTAGCAGTCGATGCTGCACTAGCAGGGCTCTGACCAGTGATCAAACGACCATCCACCACGTGGAAGTCATCCCAGATTCCTTCGGACCGCTTGTCTTGCCATATGAATTAGTAGACGCCGTGTACAAGTGCGGGTGTCTTGTTTGCAACATACAATTCGCGCCGAGTCTAGCGGCCAAGTCTTCAATCGGCTCTCTGTTCCAGCCGCGAACTTCCTCCATGGTTCCCATTGTGATCTCTGCCTCGCTCGTGAAGCCCGTAAGGGCCTTGTCCTTGATGAGAGGCTCATTCGTTTCTGGTCAACCACATTCGCGAAAATAGCTGGGCCATGACACACAGAAGCCACGATTCCGCCATTCGCCCAGACTTGCTCGATGACCAGCTGCAGACCCCTGGCGCAGGGGTAATCAAGTAGAGCCGCATGGCCAGCCGATGCGTAAAAAACACCGTATCGAGAGCCGTCGAGGTCAGCTGCCTTGGGCATGTTGTCAAGCTTTTGCCTGAAATCGCTGTGGACGTCGTTCCATGTAACGAGGTCGTCGCCGCTGAGGAATTCAGCTTGTTGAGAGAGCCAATCGGGCGTGTACCTTCCCGTCTCGGACGCAAATCGACTTCAAAGCCGGCAGCCCTGAGTACTTTGAACGGGTGTAGTGCTTCGCTGATGAAAAGGCCAGTTGTCTCCTTTCCTTGGAAGAGAGTGGCTTGAGCCGAAGTCACTGCAATGAGAGCACGACGGGGAGGAGACATGGCTGCAAAGATGGGATACTATTGGTGAGTGACAGTGACGAGAGATTGTTTTTCTTTCAAAGCTGTATTGAATCTCGAATTTATGATGGAAATCATGAAATAACATCGAAATCATATACGGCCAAGGTGAAAGTCTACGTTTATATATCTCATTGCAGTAACCACAAAGCTAAACAACAAAAGCACAGAGTTGAGTGAGTGGCAACACAGGCCTCTGTCAGAATCTCGTAATAAGGGTATTCTTTGATTTCTATTTTTGTGAAGGATCAATTCCCCTTCGTAGGCTAGTCCTTTGATTGTACATACGTACCCCTCAACTTCTCAGAGATCCGGATGGCTCAAGGGAGGGATCGTGAGATCTGGGACATATCATACTAATTTCCTGGTTATCTCCATACTTTGGGGAATGCCATGATCTTAGTCTTAGTGCGATACTACGGTAAGAGCTGCCGAGTTGAAGGCTACGAGAGTTCCAGACGCGATACCAATTCGGGTAGGTGATGACAGGATGTTGTAGTCTTGGGCTTTCTGGGGCAACATTTTGTGACTTCGCTTCAATCACTCGGCTTCTCATCTCAATCCCATCTGAGACAAGCCACGTACGGTAATTGCTGCGAACAATACTTCTCGCTACGGCCATCGGTGCCTACGCATTATTTGACTAGAAAACCCCTATATGTTTTGATTATTAGCTCAATAACTAGATTGACAGGTACTTCACGTGCAATATTGTAAGCGCCGCATCCGTAGCTTTAGATTTATTAGAGGCTGAAGTCGCAACCCTCATAGTACTAGCAAGCAGCTTAACTTGTCCATCGAAGGAACATTAGGTCCGGTAAGGCTGAATTTGAGACGGCGCTCATCTATGTTCTAATCCGTTTTCTAACTTTTATCTGAAAAACGTGGCCTTAGATGAGCTAAAGCAACCAATCAAGCTGGCCGTCGCCCTACGAGGAAATTCTATCTATACTAGCTGAGTTTACTCGATCTTTCCTGTTTATATTACTTCACTGGTCTGCGCTATATTTACGATGCAGTCTTTATTTATTTATCTTGCGCATAAAACATATTTGACACCACTCGAGAGCCCATTGTTCATGTGACAACTTGCTACAATATCTGATAGATGTCTATTAAAGTTGATCCTATACTGACGACACAAAACCTGTCTGCTTCGCACCTATTTAGCAGAAGCTTATTCGGACGAGTAGGTTGGTTTGAAGAGCGTAGTACAAACTTGGATGCCAACACGTGAACAAAATCTTACCAACATGGAAAATACCATTATTACCTCAAGTTTTCGTCTTTTGAAATCGCGGCATTGTGCCGGCATAGGACTGATTACTAGAAGAAGAAACAAGAATTTCCGGGCGTCATTAAGTAAAGATATCCAAGACGTATGGCTCTCGTACTATTATTTTTCTAGTGGTATATTAAAGAAAATCGGCAAGCTGGTAAAACATTTCGGATGCCTGCTGCCGATATTCGCGTAATTGAACAGCTTAACTGCCTCTGAAACGCGTTGATGACCCGACACGCGTCATTGAAAGAGGCCAACCACTGGTTTATCAGATTGTTCTCTAATGATGTATTATTTACATGGTGCCATGGCGGGGATACCTTGTTGGCACACATTTGTTTTATCGTGACGTCGACATTAGATAAGCTAAATAGCTAGTATCGCCGATACTGTGTCGACGTATAACTGAGCGGTGCTATCGGGGATAATTTGTTGTGTGCGCAATTTAGAAGGCATAAGCTAAGTAATTACTTGAGTCATACGGTATCTGCGAAGCTGAGTCTTTAAGTCCGCCGTTGTAGTAGTTACCCCTATATTGAAGCTGTAGATATGTGGACTCTTATGACCAAAAATCAGCGGATGCCTTGTTTTAATTGAGTGTCGGCAAGGTAGTCCCTTTGCTATACAAGGCCTTCTTTATTGATTGAAGCTTTCCCCCCTACTACCTGTATAGTGTGTTCAGCTAAATTGAGAAGAGCCTTTCTTAAGATCTTTAGTAAACTAATGCATATCAAGTCTCCTAGGGCAGTGCTTGAATTCGTTGATTAATGGCAACGACTGGTGATCATCAACGGATAAGAAGCGTTCAAGCGCAAAAAGCTTGCAAAACTAGTAAAAATCTATACGATAATCTATTCCTCCAGCTGCGTATGCTTATCTGCGAAGACTACTTCCAAATTTCGTCCTATGTCCGATAATCGCCATTTATAGTGACATACTCGTGACTCATATCACACGTCCAATGCACGGCCTCGTGTGAACCTGTCCCCAAGCTAATAACGATCTCGATGTCGTTATGCTCCAGGATCTCAGCAGCACGCGCCTCGTCGACGGCCTCAGGCACGCCGTTCACCAGCAGCTTCAGCTCCGCGCTGCCGTCGGTGGGACGAGAGAGACGCTCGTGGTGTCCGGGTTCAAGTCGGGCGCATCGTCAACCTGCACCTGTCCGGGGCGCACGAACGCTGAGCCGGCGGAGGCCACGATCCGACCCCAGTTTGCGTCTTTGCCGTACATCGCAGTCTTGAAGAGCGAGGATTGTGCCACTGTCGCTGCGATCTGGCGCGCTCCGGCTTCACTGAGGGCATCAGTAACACGAATGGTGATAAACTTGGTCGCGCCCTCGCCGTCCTGCACTATGAGTTTTGCTAGATCGGTAGCTAGGTCCGTGAGCACAACTTTGAAAGCCTCAAAATCTGCTGCTTTCTCCGCCGTCACCTCGGAGCCGCCCGCAGCACCGTTAGCAAGCACGGCGATTATGTCGTTTGTGGACATATCATTGTCAACGCTGATGCTGTTGAATGACTTGTCCGTCGCAGCGCGGAGTGCCGCCTGCAATGCGGGAGCAGCGATTGGGGCATCTGTAGCTATGACACCGAGTAAAGTGGCCATATTCGGGCATATCATGCCAGCGCCTTTGGTCATACCGGCAATCCGGTACTCGATAGAGGGAGAGGAGGGCAGGGTGAAGCTCTTGGACCTCAGCTTGGGGAACGTGTCGGTGGTGCAGATGGCTGTTGCGCACTCCAACCAGTGAGTATCTGAGTCTCCCAGAGCTTCATGCGCAGCTGGTACGCCATCCAGGATCTTCTTGATAGGCAACCTCTGCCCAATGACTCCTGTACTCATGACTAGGGTTGAATTCTTGGTACCCAGAAGCTGGGCTGCTGTCTCAGACATGGCTGCGGCGTCTGCAAGACCACCTGGCCCTGTCACCGCATTGGCATTACCGGAGTTGATGATGACACCTCGGATACTGGAGCTATGCGACTCAAGTAGTTTCCGACAGAAGGTGATGGGCGCTGCATGGAATTTCGTTTTCGTGACTACAGCGGCGGCAGAACATGGCGTTTGAGATGCAACGAGGGCAAGATCAAGTTTGGTTTTGTTGCTCGGTTTCACACCAACTATCGTGCCCGACACCTTAAATCCCTTTGGAAACTTGTATACGTTGGATACCCGACTCGTTGCCTTGGCAAAGTCGGCCCAAGAGCCCCTGAGAGCCTTGGAAGCCATGGTTGGATTACTGACCGGACCTTAGGTTTGGCCAAGCTCTCGAAAGCTCTAAGGGAGGGAAGTGAGTACGACAGTGGAATAATAGCCGGTTAAAAAGAGAAGTGGGTGTTGTTAAAAGGCTCACTGCCAAGTCGAATGGTTCAAGTTCATCTGTATAAAGCACAGACCAGTTGGAGCTGTTGATACCTCGCTTGGGCTACTCCAGGAAACCCGATGAATTCAATAAAATAATCGATTGGCGATAGATGGAGAGCGGGATTCCTTGATTGGAAGCTCGGAGTTCTTGCTGAAGCCTGATAACCGTGTCGTGGTTTAGAAGGCTCCAAACCACCGAACAGACACCTATGCAGTCGGTTGAGCTTGAGGGGTTCTAAATTTAAAACCAACTACCCTGAGTTACTACTCCGAGCTCACACTAATCTGCATTAATGTTCTATAAATTGACGCGAGGGAGATTTTGCGAGGTTGAGATTATAAATGAATGAATGAAGAAGTATATCATTCTGTCGATAGAGAATGATTGGTCAATCCAATCGCAATAGAATTAGTTGAGAGTCACGGCTTAGACGGCGATATCGGAGGTATGAGAGCTTGGTCACTGATAAATTTCGGGGGCTTCGAGTGATCGCTCCAGCAGTTACTACTATTCAATGACAACAACCATGATCGGATATACATATATGTAAGTACCTATGTATTGGATTTTGAAGTTTCATATAAAGGAGAATCTAAACGTAGATAATACGTAGCAGTAATAGCACCTGCAGTCATATCACAGGTATCTACCTATAGATACCTGTAAGAATTCGGGCGTTCAGTGGGCTGAAAGGTATCTACTCCAGCTTATTCCTAATAGGGCTAGCGGGATGCAGACGCGCCTGTAACCCACTAAGACGCGTAAAGTGATTTTTTTGACTGAGAAGCTTCAAGCAACAAGAACTACAAGCCGAAGCAACAATACCCCCAAATCTGACACAACACGCCAACATGCCAGCAGCAAAAGTAGTCGAAGAGAAAGGCGAGTCATCAACATCGGCCGCCAAGAAAGCCCTGACGGCTGCGGCGAGCAGCTCAACGACCTACGAGCTTCCATGGTTAGCTTCCCCCTAGCTCCCCTCAGTTCACGTTATATGCGTCTTCTATCCCGTCGTTTGCAAATGCTAAACTGTCGATTCTAGGGTTGAGAAATACCGGCCTGTCTTCCTCGACGATGTCGTCGGCAACACCGAGACGATTGAGCGGTTGAAGATCATAGCGAAGGATGGCAACATGCCCCACGTCATCATATCGGGCATGCCAGGTATCGGCAAGACTACCAGTGTACTGTGTCTGGCACGACAGTTGCTGGGAGATGCATACAAGGAGGCTGTATTAGAGTTGAACGCCAGTGACGAGCGAGGTAAGAGGCTTCATTGAGTCGTGCCAACCTCTCTTATCTGCCTTACATGGCTTTATTAACCGTGCTCGCACAATAGGTATCGACGTCGTGCGCAACAGAATCAAAGGCTTCGCACAAAAGAAAGTCACCCTCCCATCCGGCCGCCATAAGCTAGTAATCCTCGACGAAGCCGACAGCATGACATCGGGCGCGCAACAAGCCCTCCGCCGCACGATGGAGATCTACTCGAACACAACCCGCTTCGCCTTCGCCTGCAACCAGTCGAACAAGATTATCGAGCCGCTGCAGTCGAGATGCGCGATCCTACGATACGGACGATTGACCGACGCGCAGGTCGTGAAGCGACTCTTGCAGATCATCGAGGCCGAGAAGGTCGAATACAACGACGAGGGAATGGCCGCGCTATTTAGCGCCGAGGGCGACATGCGGCAGGCTATCAACAACTTGCAGAGCACGCACGCCGGCTTCGGGTTCGTGAGCGGTGACAATGTCTTCAAGGTCGTCGACTCGCCGCATCCCATCAAGGTGCAAGCGATGCTCAAGGCGTGCCACGAGAGCAACATCGAGAGTGCGCTTGATACACTGAAAGAGCTCTGGGACCTGGGATACTCGTGCCACGACATCATCAGCACCATGTTCAAGGTTACCAAGACTATACCTACCCTCAGTGAACACGCCAAGCTCGAATTCATCCGCGAGATTGGCTTCACACATATGAAGATCCTCGAAGGAGTGCAGACTTTGCTACAGCTCAGCGGATGTGTAGCACGTTTGTGCAAATCAACATGGACCCTAAGAATTTTGACACAAAATCAAAATAATCAGGATCGTCCTTTTCGGCGGGAAAGTAGGACGAATGAGGGGGCGAAAAAGGATGTTTTGCATAGCACGGCGTTCACGAGATTTACGGCAACTCAGAGGGGCTTCGGGCAGGATTCGCATAGCTGAATTATACATGCGATGAACTTGCTTTTGTACAAGGACATAGGCAGCGAGCTTCTAAATGAAAACCAGAATTGGCACTGCCAGGTTCATTTCTTCGAAGCCGATGTCTCCGTGGGGGTAACTCGTCCTCCTCTGCTAAATCTTGCCACATAGCCTGGTTTCGAGCTATCATGCGATTCATCCGTATCTGCTGCTCGTAGCGGCGCATATTCGAGTCTGCCTCAATCATACCCCCTAGTATCATGCTGGACATTTGGATGTATCTATATCTCATGGTCAGCTAGGTAACTAGCATTCAAGATTTACTATATTCGAATCACTGTAACGGTTATTTCGGTTCCGCGTCGCATTACGAATGCCATCCGAGAAATCGACCCTTAACGGCGCCGCCAAAAGAATAAAATAAAATAGGACGTACACCTTGAACTGAATCGTTAGCCCGCGATAGATAGGTGACATGGCGTAGCCGAGCCCGCCCAAGAAAGCTGCCGCAGCGCCCCATTTCAGCCCCGGACCCGGCGCCGCGCACCGCCTCCATCTGCGCCTGATTCGCTTCTTCGTTGTCTAAGACGCTGCGCGGCATTGTGCGTCGATGACGTCGGCTACTCTGGGGGGAAGGGGGGGGATTCTTTACGAGAAACGGAGGGTGAGTTGGTAGATCGTAGTAGTACCGTCTAGCTGCGACATCAAAAAAACGGCAAATATGAGTCGGCGCCTAATATAAGTCAATAAGGTATACAATGGGTATGGCCGAGTTGACTGAGATAGTGAGCAAATACCTGGTAGCTGTGAAGCTTCGAGCTTCATGTAAGAAGTGGGTAGCTTTAAGATGGTGGGGGATAGGATGATGAGCAGTTGCGGGAGCTTGTTTAGTGGGGCCGCACCAGAGGACCCTTACAATTCGTCATCTTGTATGAACTTGGAATCCCGCTGAGAATTGATTTGCGATGTTTACTATTATTGTTCATAGGGTTATCTTTCAAGAATGAATATGAATAGTTGTCTCTCCGGCATGATATGATGTAAACAAGTTTATGTGTAATTAGTTTTTCCCTACTACAAGTTAGTTGCCTTCTATGCTTGAAAAGTTTCAACCAAGATACCTCTAAGTTTAGCAGTTTCTAACTTAGTACATACCGCGCGTCTCAAGAGGTTCAAAATAGCACCGCACGATACTCTAAAGGACTCGGTGAATCAAACGTTGAATTCCATCAGCTTTGCGGTACTTATTGACATCAGCAATGGCGATTATTCCTCTACCTCGCCTAAGAACTCGCACATCCTACCTATCTTTCCTCTGCGACTTTTCCCAACTTGAATAAACTTTACATGCTACACAAGCAAGATCTACAACCTTGGGGTTTTATATAATTACTTATGTGTCTCGAATAAGCGAGGAATAATAAGAAAATGTTGTTGAATAAGAATGGGATAAACAAGTAATAATGCTCAAAACATAAAATAGTATAGAAATTATCATAAGACATAGAGATCAAGGCGCGTAGATCTAAACAAAGAGACTCCTCATATATAGCCACATACCCTCCACGAAGGCGGTTTTAGAGGCCTTCGTGCCACAAAAGGCAACCTGGCGCGAGGCGCGGGCCACCAACAGTGTGGGCGTCGTGGCGGGGAGGGAGACCGGCCAAAGGGTCGGGCGAGGAGGAGGGGAGCGGTAGCATTTTGGAACCGGCCGTGGCAGCGAGTAGACGTGCTATATATTACATAGACATTAACTCCTACCACTGCTCCCTCGCAGCAGAGCTTAAATGATAATCGGCCTCGGCTAACTTACATTGGTAATTTTTTCCTTGTTATAGATACAGCCAATGTTACACGGATCTTGCCTATGGATACAGCCCTCGACTATTCGCACCATTTGGGGCTTTGTAGTCCCATTTTCGCCGAGACATACAGACTTCGGCTATATGAGCCTACGGAGGTCCGTGGGTTAGTAGGAATTATTTTGTATATATATAGGCTTAGGTAGTCAGGTCCCAAGTCCCCCGAAGAAAAAGTAAGAGGCCCTTGAACTCTATAGCCAATTATTGGAATCAATCGATATAAAGCTATTCCCAAGCCCTTCCACTGCCGAATCCCCTAATAAAATACCGGATGGGTTAATCCGTTGACTGTTAGACCTTGCCAGGCGTGGAACCCCATTGTCATTCGAGCCAATGCAGGAGGAATCATTGTCTAACCAGCAAGCATTACTCAGGGACTTGTTTGGCTGTCACAAGGGCTCAATCAGTCTAACGTATTAAGTGGCGGGAAATGCAAGTTTGCTAGCACGATAATTGCCGCCTACACCAGAATGCGCCGGCACCTAGTTGATCTCTACCCGACGTGATAGCATACCTAGGTATCGTCCGGTTTTTGCATAACTGTCTGCTAAGACTATTTAAAGACTAACTCGTGCTTATTACCCGCTTATTGGCTTCTTTGAGGGTCGTTAAAGCTCCGCAGATTCAAGCTGGGAACTATTCGAGGAATGTAATTTAGTCTCCTCTTGGATCGCCAAGATGGTGTGCTAGGTCTTCCCGGATGCCCCTTCATACCACGCCCTCTTGATAGGTAGGTGACAGCTAGCATATCCTTTACGATGATCTAGTCGTAATTCCTAGGCTTTCCAGGGGCTCGCCTGAGCCGTAGATTAACCAGTGCTCTCCTATCTATACGATAGTACTTTTGCTTACACAAGGGGCCGCTTGTAGAAGGGTAGTGAAATTTTCTTATCGTTTCTTGTTTGTTCAGAGGGTAAGCTATGTAGAGTAACTTCTATAGCTGAGTTGGTCACTCAAGTTCGACACAGAACTTGTTCGGACTTTTGGCTTGACTATAGGTATCACCACCTCGAAATCCTTACGTCGTCCATCTTGCTCCTTTGAGCTTAGCCATTAATCCTACGCCTCCAGAGTCTCCCATTGATTCTTCTCATATGAGCGAGAATTAAACACCACTTCAACTCCCAAAAATAGGCGTCCTGTTAAGCCCATGTCGTCTGCGCCACGCGACGGGTTCAAGTAACAACCAGACAAGGTGCGCAAGGATGCTCAAGATCGACGGGGAAATAAGCCGGCGTATGGCGCGCGGGTCGGTGTACGCGCACCAGGTGCGAGCGTTGAGGCAGATTAGGTAGCCGTTCAGCTTCGAGGCACAGTTTGCCGGCGTCGTGGGACACGGGATAGGGATGACATGGTGGCTGTCGGGCCTTCGATATCTGGGGGTGGGAGGACGGCTGCTAAGACGCCTGTTGCCGGCAGCAAAGCCAGGATGAATGTGGTTCTCATGGTGCGCTTGGGTAAGGCTCGGTATGTTATGGATAGAGGTCTTGGTGAGGGAGTTTGTAAGAAATAGTTGTTGGTTGGGATGGTGACGGATAGATTCTGTGAAGACACGCGGCCAACGAGATGAACTTTATATGAAATCTTAAAACTCTATCTGATAGTCACTTCCGTTGACTCATTCTTATCTATTCCTGTGGAATTAATATGATTCGATAGCGGGTGTAAGATGACTGGAGGGCCAATACGCCTGTGAATTGGCGGTGCTATGACATGATTCTTTACGGCGTGGACTATTTGGCCGCTACAAAGCGTTACATGAAAACGGAAGCGAATTCTCGATCCTACATTAAAATCTTGTAGTTGGTGCGTGCACAAACCCCTCGTATTTCGTCTCTTGACAATACGGCTCTGGCGAAATGCGTGTCGCGCGAGCTGACAAGCGACTGGCATCGTGGTACCTCAATGTAATGCCAACAAGCGAGAATCGAGATAACATTGATATGCACCTGTAGCTGCATGTATGCATGAGCAAGGGTAATGTGGTCTAGATGCCGTTGGCCAGCATATATTGAGGCGATACTCAGCTGAACTTGAAGGAGCCGAGGACAGGTATGATGGATGTATGTATGTGATCCGATGTGTCAAATCACACCGAAACTCCCCGAGACACTGTGACACATTGAGAGCAAACATTTTTTAAAACTCTGCAGTTACAATAAAGCTACGATCGGGTCATAACGAATGCTGTCAGCTGTTCCTTCCAGAGTACATATGTATGATGCGGTAGACCTGCATTGCAGCTGCAGGGTAGCTTTATTATTAACCTTCTGTCAGCAAGGATGCTGCGCTGCTCGTGAAATCAACAATCCTATGGTATTGGGTGAAAGAGTGTCGAAGCGAGCAATTATCACGAATTGTCATCCCATATGTCCGCTTCGCGAACGTCCACAAGCTCAGCCGCAAATCGATGCCCTACGCCGTGCAGACTATATCACTCTTGCACTCTATCATATTCTAGGCCCTTGAATTTCGTATGAATATATGTGCGTATCATCGTATGCGAGACGAGCTATGAAGGCTTGCAGTTGTAGCGTTCTGGTACTCAATGACAACAATCTGCAAGTGGGGACCTCGATATTGACCAATACTTACGTCACCACCCGGAGCTTTATCCGATCTACTATGTAGGTACAAGATCTTGATCGGCAATAAGCATCATCAGTTTGAGATTTTCTTTTTTGATAGCTTTTCATTCGTATACTCCGATTGGCCAAATAGGCGACGTCATGAGTTCTCTTGATGAGCGCTTGATGTGACAGCTGCAAGGTGAGCTCACCGGCTTGAAAATGAAGCCCTATAAACGTTACATTTACCATTTGAAGGTATACTATACCAATTCCACCTCGTGATTTTGATTTCTGTGAGATGCTTCAATTGCGACTGTCTGCACCAAGAGAGTATACGCGATTGTGCTCGACCGCCAGTTTCCAACGTCATTGCCCTCATACTCGGCTTATTCGTCGTTGCACAACTGTCCTGTGCGGCGGTTATTCTCATCGACCTCGTGTGCTCAATTTTCTATACAACACAAACAAACGTTAAACATCACGTCCGGCACCGCTTCAAACAAAAATTTCTACACCATGTCTGCGAAACCAGACAGTCGACCCGAAGTTGGCAAGGGAAGTGGACATTTGGAAGAAACGCCATCAAAACAAGATGATGACTGGAAGAACCGTCCTCCATACCGCACGACAGACGTAAACGAGAAGTTCGAGAAACGGCACACAGCGCACTGCCACTGTGGTAGGGTCAAGTATTGGTTAAGCCGAGAGAAGCCTCTGGCTTCGAAATTTTGCCACTGCGTTGACTGCCAAGCATTACATGGTAATTGTCACTCAAATTTTGGCAAGAAAAAATAGCTTGGGCCAGATGAAGTTACGTCTGATATATACAGGAGCACCTTTTCAATGGGCCGCTATCTTCCACAAGGAAGACTTACATTTTGAAAATGGGGCCGAAGGTCTCGCATTTTACCATTCACCGACCAAGGGTATACACTATGAGCTCCCGGTAAAAGTGAGCTGCGCATACTGCCACTCGCCTATTATGGACGAGGGCCGCAATATGGTCCTTATGTTTCCTGGCATCATCAAGTTTGCGAGTGCGGAGGATAAGAAACACTTCGACCCTCAGTAAGTCATCGACCATCGACGCGGTAGTAGCTTAACATACCCGATCCAGGTTGTCATTCGCGCGCTCTCTAGCACGAAGATAGCTGACCGTGCTATTTTAGATGCCACATATTCTACAGTCAACGTGTAGTCGACTTGCCCGATGGAAAACCTAAATGGGTAGGCTTGGATAAGACAAGCAAGCTTATGAAGGATGTACAGCCGCATGAAGCCGAAACAGTTGTGGGCGAGCGCAAGGTCGAGACCAATGAATAGATTAGCACGATAAGTGTGCATTGTCGTACGCATTCATGTGCTCTCTCGCCGATGCCCGGTAGATCGAAACGAATGGTGCTCGTATATAAATAGGGTCACTCGGTGTTGATTATACAATATCCTCAAGTATTCCTTCCAGCTCCTCTTTTTGAAAAGGCACACTGAGCAATTCAGTTCCTAGTATATCTTTACGGCTCGTTATCATTTGATGGTCATGGAATCTAAATCAAAGTTAGCGTGGCATCGAAGCCTTGTAGTCACAATAAAACGTACTCTTTCAGGAGCGTTCGGAACGCCATTTCCGAACTACAGATGAACTCCTCAACCGCCTTGTTGTATACCATCCTGTACTCAACTCCGGGATTTTCACCAGATGAGTCGACTTCGTCGTCCATAGCGACGAGTACTTCACCGACAAGAAGGCGGTACAGATTCCTCGCGTTGTCGGTTAAACTGCGCAGGACATATGTCACGCCTTCTTTTCCACCCACGCGCCTGGCCTTCCTTCCAAGGAGTTCGTGAACATCGTCTACAATTTCTAATTCGGCCGAGAAGGGAGCAAACGTCGTGCAGTCGTGAAAGACGAAGCCAAATGAAGATCTCAGGCTACTATCCCAAAGCAATGTGAAATCAGGGGTGTCCGCTGAGCAGACAAACTGGATCTTGGGGTGTGCAGCCAACTGGGCCAATATCGGTTGAAAGCCCGGGCGTCGTAGTGGAGCGGCATCGATCGAGTTTAGGATAACTGTAATTATGATATCATTGGCAGACAAGAGGCTTTTCAAATTCTCCATCATCACAGACGGCCCTCCAGCAGCGAGCTTGTGTTTTGGCTCGACCGCCCCCGCAATGACAGATAAAATATCGCGGAGAGAACTCAAATTTGCACGCACGTAGCCGTTGATGACCACGATGCGATGACCATTGTGGTCTGATATCGTGTTGTATATATGTTTCGCGAATTTGTGTAATAGTGCTCGTTTCGAGCCGTATCCATACAAACAGACGCTGAACCCCTGTGAAAGCTCAAAATTCCATTGTGGGAAGGACTGTATATGAATAGAGCTGAGAAATTCAATGTCATCCTCGTGAGACCCTTTATACCCCCGTAAAATAGAGAAGTATTCTTCATGAGTAAGGAGTTTAAGAGAGGCAAGTGTGTTATTTGATGTCTTCGCTGCGCCGGGCCGGTTCTGTGCAAGTAGAGCTCGTGGGGGGGTAGATCTCGAGGTGGCGTCGGGGATTTCTTACGTGTTCTTGCTCCCGTCTTCGGTTTCGTGCGGCCCCGAGGTGTTTTGGATGGTGTTGCGGCTTCATCGGGTAGTTCTTCGGTGTCTCTTTCCCCAGTGTTTGCTTCCGCAACGTCTTCTCCTATGTCATCGTCCTCACTCGACTCGTATATCTCTCGGGCGATGTCTTCATCTGCATCCTCGTCGCTGGATGCGCCGCCCACGACCTTCTCAATGAGAGCTCGGGCGCTCTTCTTTCTTGCAGACCGATCATTGCGCTGCCGTCGTGGTGTCTCCCCATTGGCAATAGCCCTGGGCCCTAGTCCCAGAGGGTGTCACTGGGTTGCTCTTGCGACCCGAGGTGTAGGCTTTGTCGTCCCATTTGAAGTGGTGGCGGTTGCTGGTGGTCTCCTTTGCTTCTTGGGCGTTTCCTGGCTTATGGGCTTCGTTTGTATATCGTCATCTGAGGGAAAGTCGTACTCTGAGTGGGAGGTGTCGAGAGATGCGCTAGTAGCAGACCGGCCGCCTCGTCGTTTCGAAGAAGAGCCATCTTCTGTGTCGTTAACCCTTCCCTGGGTCGTTTACGAGAGCTACTCCTCAGTGTTGTTGCAGTAATATGCTGCTGTTGTCGCTTCGTACGTACCATTATATGCTATCGGGGTATCTTGAGGTGCTGCATAGTAGATGAAGAAAGAAAGACAGAGCGTCGGCGGATCCGCGTTTAGTGAATCGTGGGACGTTAGAAAAAGAGAACTGGCGTCGCAGTTTGGGATGTTGGATGTGGCGACGCGTTCGATAGCGCGACTAGGTACTTAGATACCTATAGTTGGTGCTAATACTGGCTGCAGGTGCCCTGCAACACTTAATTGACCCACTAACCTTGTACCTATTCCAGGCGGCTTTAGCGTATAACACCCCTGTCTAGGTAGGTGGAAATCTTGATAGATATCCTCATGCCTCACTCACTTCACGGATGCCGACTTACTGCAAAAGAAGTGGATTGTTATTACACTTGTTGCGATGAATCTCAACTTGTCGGGATTCCTGAACGTGTTCAGACTCGCCGCGAAGCCTTCATTATGTCTTCCACATGCGACTGTATCGACATTCGGCGATCTGCCAAGTCCCCTTGACAGGGCCTTCGAGGCACAGGGGAAGAAATGTAACATCAAAGCTGTCGTGCTCGACAAAGATGACTGCTTTGCGTATCCAAATACGAATGAAGTTTACCCTTCATATACCGTATGTGCTATGTCCAATTCCCAGATTAGATCATTTGGTATATCATGCGTGCTGTCGCAGAACTAACTAGACTACGTAAAGAAACGGTTCCAACAGCTGCGCGAGGAATATCCTGGCCACCGCCTCTTAATCGTATCTAATACGGCTGGCGCCACAACTTATGACCGTGATGGCCGGCTAGCCAAGGAGCTCGAATCAACCACTGGGGTTTCTGTTCTCGCACATCGAACTAAGAAGCCGGGCTGTAAAGATGAGATCATGGCTCATTTTAAGAAGCATCCTGAGACTGGCGTCACACACCCAAGCGAGGTTGTCGTCGTCGGAGATCGCCTTATGACCGATATGATGTTGGCTAATATGATGGGGAGTTGGGGAATTTGGATCAAGGATGGAGTCAAACCCATGAGCCAGAAAAGTATCGTAAGTAATCTGCCGATTTAGTGTCTCTCGTGAAATTACCGCTTACATCTTAAAGTTCTCCAGATTTGAACAACGTCTGGGCCCAATGTTGATGGCGCGTGGTTTACAAGCACCCGATCCAAGCAGCCCTTTCGAGTAAACTCGATCAGAGTATCCCTGCCTGAACTTGCCAGGATCTGTATTTACAGTGCCATGTTATGTTTAAAAACTCCCGTTCCAGTGACAACTTAAGCTCAATACTATGAACCCAATGCCCTATAGAAGGACCCTGGTTGCTTCAAAAGCACTCAATTGTTAGTTTTGCTTTGATGATGCATTTGTGTGGACGAGCTGAGTTCTCAAGGCCAAGTCGGACTTCCGTGGACTAGGGATAACTGACTAATTGAAAGCTTGGTAATGATATAGGTAGCCAGTCATGCTGCGAGCGGTTCTGTATGTTTCACTCAATATGGCATCATATATTGATAGTAGAAAGCCCCTCTACGGCCATCTTCATGCTTGATTGGCTGATCCACAGCAATTATGCAGCTAAGTTGGGTGAACTTGCTCGCGAAAAGTTACCATGAGGACCATTTTTTACTAAGCTCATCGCGTACGGTACAGGGAATTGACACAACTCCGTTCCGAAAGGCTGCATCAACAGCGCCTGCTTTATAAGCCTAACGTCGACATGCAGGTTAGATCACCACAACACTATGTTTTCACTCGTCAGGGCGGTATAAAGCTGCCGCTGGCTGCAGCATTCACACTCACTCGGAGGTAACTCAATACTTAGTTCTACTACCTTATCGAAAATACACGTCTTGCTCTTTCACCATCCCTTTCGACTATCCTCAAGTAGACAGAAACAATGCCGGTAGCATTGATAATTGGCGTGGGTTCTGCGGTCGGCACGGCGACTGCTGAGGCTTTTGCGGCCGTAGGGTACAAAGTCGCTGTGGCGTCAAGGACCCAGAGACTCGATACGTCCAAATTTCCCTTTTTTGAATTTGACGCCGCTGAGTCGACGAAAGTCCCCGCCCTATTCAAGAGAGTCCATCAAGAAGTTGGTGTCCCTGAAGTTGTCATATATAATGGTATGTAATATCTGTCTCGAATGTTTGAAATTTTATGGTACAGCTTCTCTCCACGAATTACATCCCCAGACTTTCGCTCCCGCTATAATTCCAGAATGCTAAGGAAGAGGAACAGCCTACGCATCGGCACCTTCCAATCGCTCCGCAGTGTTCGACATTGACACTGTAGAGGCTTTTCAGAAAAGAATGAATGTAAATGGCATAAGTCCTACGGTCGCGGCCGATGAGGCTGTGAAGGGATTTCTAGAGCTGGAGTCCCAAGGCAAGCTAGGGCCCAACGGCGCAACCTATCTTTTCACTGGAAATGCTCTTAACGAGAAGCGGATTCTTGGCTTCTTTTCTCTGGGCATCGGCAAGACTACGGCGGCATACACGGTAGAGTACCTAGCGCGCACGGCGTACAACGACAAACCCTTCAGGTTCGTGACTCCTCTTGCCCCATGGGAGCACGACAGCTCTAAATAAGACGACGAACTTACACACCTTCAGTTTCTATTACGTCGATGAACGAGACCCGGACGGCGGCCCAATGTATAAGGGGGTCAATGCTGGCGTACACGCTGATGTGTTCCTCGAGTTGGCTCGGAAACCTGATCAAGGGCCTTGGCAGTATACCTTTTCGAAAGAAAACGGATATGCTGTGTTCTCAAAGGATTCATAGATTATCATCTAGAAGCAATTGTTAGACTGGATAGGTGGTCTACGCTCTATAAAACAGCGCTCATGATGTCCGTCTTTCATAGTGTCCTCTGAAATACGCTATTATCGTACATCAATTATCTATAGTTATACTTGTAGAATACCTTACCCGCCAGCATTCATTCCGCGAGATCACTGTGATCGTGTGACGTGTTGAGTGTTATACGAATTGTAAATGAAACATTGTACATCGCACTCACGTAGAGTATCCTGAATTTGTTATACTGTAACTGTGAACGTAACACGTTTAGAAGCAAGGTCACCGATTGGGACTGTATACTATTTTGAGAATGACACCTGCATCCGAGGCCAAGCTTGAAGTGATTTACCGTCATCTGATGTATATTGAATCAGACCTCAGGAAGTGCGGGACATTCGACTCGTTGTCTTCTAGTCGGTAGTACATAGAAAACCTCTGACGACAATATACGCACTAGCGAGTCGATGAAAACAAATACTGCAAATAAACATAAGCCCCCTGTCATGTTTCGCAGTTTCAACATATATCTGTCCATCCTTCTCACCTACCCATCGCTTCTCATGAGAGTCTTCTTTCAAGCCATAATAAGTAAAACGGCGTTCTTAGTAGCTGCTACTGAAGAAGACCTGAACGTATTTCTTGCTCTGTGCTACGCCATTCGGCTGGGACTCGCCTACTCGCCTACCCGCATCCAAGAGGGGCAAACAAAGCCCTCACCATGGGCGGCAAAATATGGACTGAGGCAGAGGAGCGACATTTCTGGCGTGTAGCGGTCAGCGAGTCAACGAAGAGAGCCGGTGTCGATCGTTGGAAACAAGAGAAGAGTTGGGATAATCTGGCGGTAGAGATGCAACACGCAATGGGAGATAACGCCCGTCGTCAGTATACCGGCAACATGCTATGTAAGGTTCGCCCCTCGTCTATGTCGTTTTCTTGTTGCTCGGCTTTTGGTTGCAGGACACTAACTCAGATTTCGTAGTCGAGCATTTCTTTCAGAACACTGAAATCCAACGCCGATCTCCCAACGCCTATCCATACGTGCAAGAGTATCTCGCCAAAAAAGGTAGGTCCTTTACCAGCATCATCGCGTTCAAATGTTTACCCATACTCATATCCCACTATTAGATTACACTCCTCATCTCGCCAGCGACCACAGTAACCCCAGCTCGTCCGCGACGCCCCCAAACTCACGCCGTAGCCAGTATATCCAGCTTGTAACCGAACCTGATACAACTGGGTATTCTCAGACACGATCTCCTCATTCGGCCCCTAACGAAGCTTCGTTCACTGATCTCGCACCTACTGGCTCCCCGGAAAGCTCGAAACCTGGTGTTTGCGGATCCCGTGAGATTCTGAATTCACCCGAAACTGTCGCCGACACACCCATCACTACACGCCTACCCGGAGATGAAGATAGTGAGTTGGAAGAAGGCGAGATTCGAGAGTAGTGGCGTAATATCAATTAAGGCTTAGGTGCTACTATAGCTAGGCAAGAAGATATAATCCAGTGAGAATATTGAAGGATGGTAGCTTTCCATGTAGGGTCATGTAAGGTTTGACACCTGTTTAGCGAGACGTCGATTTGGCTATCTAAGGACTTTAGTAATTTGACATGCCAGGGATAGCATATGATGTTAGTATCAAACAATCTCACAAGTACTACATTTATAAACAGATTTAAGTGACATTTGATCTGAGGATCAACGCTTGATATATGTATACTGTGAGCGTGTTCTTATTCATCTTCACACATGTTGCGACCGTGTTGCGACCAATGACGGTCTCTCGGGTAGGCTCTACCGGAAAGGGACTGCGCCTGACCCACTTGGACGGCAACGGTTGGTGGGTAGCGTAGTTACCTAACCCAGACCTGCCTGTCCCTCATCATAGAAGACGTTACAACTTAGAGTCCTTTCTGTCATTTAACTGGCCCGTTTCATCAAAATTCCTGCGTCAATTAACTCACTGCTCCCAGACTGCCTCTTTTATCTCGTAGCGACATTGGTGCTCCCGCAGCGCAAACTGTCTCACAGATGAGCCACAGGACCTAGCCACAAGAGCCACACAGGCCAATTAGCCTCCGATCATTTTCGCGGGCTGAGATACTGAGCATATTAGTATTGGTCAGAATAGCCTCGACCCCTCTCGAGGAGTCATATTCGCGGAGACCTGCGAGGAGAGAATTCGTCTATAACTTAAACCAGAGTCCAACGCCGGTTCCCAAGCACTTGAACACTAGCTTTTATCGCATAACTAAACGAAACTGATCGCGGCAAAAACCTCATCTACTAAAACATCTGGTTTGCGCAATATTCTCATGGCGGAAACTCCTACCCTCGGTCTCGAAATACCTGCTTTCGGCGCTTTAGCTGCCTTCAGCGCCGCCACCCTTGGAGCCACTCGGATCGAACTGAATGCCGAAGGGTCATATGGTGAAGGCGGACTTACGCCTTCCGTTGGGGACCTGAAGGAATTCATTTCTACATCTAGCCAGAGATGCCCCCTCCGGATCATGATCCGGCCGCGAGGGCCTCCTCGTGTATCTTCGTCACCTGAGGCTGAAGGGGTCGGTAAAACCGACTTCATTTACACTGACGAAGAGTTCAAAATAATGGAAGCTAGTATCAAAGAATTCAAGGAGAGTGGCCTACTAGATGCAAGTAAAGGCGACGGATTTGTGTTCGGAATTTTGAGAGAGAGCACACTTCAAGAACGTGAGGATCCTTTAAGAGGACAGCGATGCTGGGTCGATGGGAGGAGGTGCACCCATCTTGTCCAAGCTGCGAAACCCTTCAAATGCGTTTTTCACCGTGCATTTGATGAGATAATCAGTGGCGGAGACTCTCACCATTCAACTCTAGCGTCTTGGAAGATAGGCCTTGATACCATTGCAGCTTGTGGTTTTAATGCAATCCTGACGTCCGGTGGGCTGGGAAAGGCAATTGATCACATAGAGACGCTGGAAGGAGTCATAGAAAAGGCAAAACTCCTAAAAATCGAGATAATTATCGGTGGAGGAGTAAGAACAACCAACATCGATGAGATGATAGGAAGGCTTGTGTTGTGGGAGGAAGCCGGCTCGGTCTATTTTCATTCAGCCTGTCTTCGCGGAACTGGCAACGAAGATATCAACCCTGAGGAAGTGCAGGGGATATTGGATGAATTAAGATCGGCAGCCGAACCTATAGATTAGTGGACAGGAGCGTTTCACATGATCACTGTTTAATCCCTCCAGAAAAGGCTCCTGCTGAAATCAAGTTGCCGATGCCAAAGGCCAACGCTGCCCCCTTCGTCGCGATCTCGAAAATATTAGCGAAGTGAAAGCGACGCCACACTACTTGCAACATTCTCAATATCCTCCAATGTTCCATTCTTAAAAAACGACGCCAGCTTCTCATCTAACCATTTTACGTCCTCCTTGTTGGTCCCTGGTCCACCCGCCCTTTGTCTTCGTTAGTGGGAGATCTATTCAACACGTACAGGCGATGGGACTTACCAATGACCCCATATTGATGGAAACGCAATGCATTTCCCGATTCCTGGGGACATGCATGCGACTTCGTATTCCGAATCTTCTGGTGGGAAGTATAAGTCTGTTTTCCCTGGAAGAACTACGGTTTTGGCTATGATGCTCTTCATAGCAAGCTCGAAGTCTGATGGCGACATGTTAACAGAAAAATGAATAATAAGTTGACTGGTTACATAAGCTTACCCCCTTTATACGCATCTTGGTTAGAGCAATCAGCAGATTGCCATGTGTCCAACATAGTGATCATATTTTCAGGGTCTTCAAGGACAGTCAGCGTTGCAAGTCTAGTTATACCCTTGATGAGACCTTACTTATCTTTTGACAGCGCCCAGGCTCCCAGAACCCAACCATAAACTCCTCGAGGTCTTTAAAGCCTAGATAGCTCTCGTACACCTTTTCACGATAGAATGCCTGACTGAAACCCCAGCCAGCATACACGCGTCCAAGAGCTTTTAGTCCAACTTCGCGCTCTTCGACGGTCCAAGCACGATACTGCGAAGTGGCTGTCGCCTCCGTCTTGCTGACGCCGCCGGACGCGACGCCCTTTGCTGCGATGAGCGCGCTCTTCACGCCCTCGAGGAATACTTTATTATGCAGACTACATCGCGCAGCACCGCAGAATGGGGCGGCGAGGTCTATGAAGTCTGGATAACTGCGAATCCATTGAAATGTCTGAGCCGCTCCTGTTCCGGACTATTAGATCGCACGTCACCCTGGAGCCAACAGCTAATACGTGGTACTCACCCATACTCCACCCTAGGACGGCTTTGGCATGTTTCACTCCCAGTCCCTCCGTCACTAGCCGATGTTGTGCGGCAACGTTGTCAAATACGGTAATCTGCGGGAAGGGGGGGTTCCGGGGTGTTCGACGGGCTTGTTGACTGTCCATTGCCGAAGAGTGCGGGGATGATGATGAAGTACTTCTTCGGGTTTAACGTCATGTCCTCACCAAGCAGCCACACGTTATCCGATATCAGTCCGCTGTACCAGGTCGGATAGATGATCGCTGGGTTGCTCGGGTCGCCGAACGTCTTGTACGCGATATATGCGTTTCGCAACGTAGCTCCAGACTGTAGAGCGAAGTCACCCAGATTGAAAACATTAAATTCCGCCATCTTGGTAGTACAGTTGATTTAATATTGCTGCTTTTATGTCGTTGACTCTCGTTATTCGACTACGCAATTGGAAAAGCATTCGAGGAGATGCATTGGCAACGAGAAAAGGTAGTAATGATGGTGAGGGGTTGCGGCGGCTTAAAACTTAAAGATAATAGCTCGGATTGAACATGTCGGGTCAAATGACGGCCCCGACCATACACATACTCCAATTGAGTAATGCCATAAGTGTCTATTCATATGATTTCTTTTCTTATTTTTTTCTTGTTCAAGGTTAGGGCTCGCCTATTCGTTTCTATTGATCCCGGGTTACCAAGCCTGAAACATGGCAGGTGGATGATTATTGTGTAGCCACCAATGGCCCTCTTATGATGACTCTTGCGTCCGAGTCTCGGGTGAATCAATATATTTGGTGTGCCACGCGCAAACGACAGTCCAAGCGATCTTTAATATCACAACTGATAAAGTCTTACTTAGAAGTCTTCGTCCGCTGAATATCACATCGGGGTCCAAGCCGGGGTTAGAGATGGGGTGCATATGCCTTCTAAGTAGAAGCGGGAGGTGGGTTTACAGGCAAGGCTTGGTAGGTGCTCGAGCTCAGTGTTGATGGCGTCTTGACCGATTACACACTGGATCCTGCCCCTGAAGGAATTACTGCTAAGAATGAAGGAAAAAGTTTACAAGGAAATTCTAGAGGACTGGGGGAATAGGCCTAAGTAGAAAGTGGGGTTGCGTAGCAGCTTTGGACAGAATGTTGAAGAGCTGCCAATTCCTGATGGACTTCCCGTTTTATGATCAGTTAGGTCACATTTACGTAGTAGACAACCTTGGAAGTAGCGGGAACCTGCGATAAGGAAATTTTGATTCGACTATGCGGTTTTTGCTTACCATGAACATGTACATGGCGTGATCTCTCGCAACCTCCTCAGTTCACCATATCCGGTCAAAATACGCAATGAAGTAGATCACTCATAAGGCAATAGCTGGTGAACTCTTCGTTGCTGTCCGGTAGCTCGCGGATTATAAATCTACCGCACCGACGGCGGCAAAGGGAGTTGCGAACGTTCTCACGAAATAAACTGGTAATGAATGTCCAAGCACGACTCAATTTGTACCAAAGCTTACAGAGCTGTATTCGTAGTGAAAATTCGGAGAATTCGTATTCGTATCCAACGTCTCGTGCTCGTTGGTCGCATGAAAGGTGAACATGTCGGGTGCCCACGCTAGTCGAGTTTTCGGGTGTTAAAGGCTACTGCGAATATGAACTTGTTTCTGTTTATCATCAGGCCAACTTCTGCTGCTAGGATTAGATCCGGATGTAAGGCCAACCTGAGTAGCATTATTACCTCCAAGAGCTAAGCCACGTTTTTTTGAAAGCGTCCCGCGGTTTGCAGGAGGTCACAAGAGACATCCTAGCTTCTTGCAGGGAGCACTTAGGCACGACCCCCTCCTTCCTGGCTTTGTCTAGGAGTTGCTCATTGGCTCTGGCTCCAAGTATATGGTTTTGCTGAGTATTTTTGGCATCAAGACGTTGCCCAGTCTTGGCTGTATTGCTGGCTTCTCGTGCTCTTTTTAGGTAGATCACCTTTCTTTACTCTTCGATAGCTGCCATTCATAGCATGCTTTTTTTGCCAAAGTAGATGATGCCGCTTGTATACTATAGATTCTACGAGCTTCACCCGTAGTGGCTGTTTCTTTCTAAAGGGGCGATGCTTCGTCATCGCTGATATAATATTGTAGAAATCGTCAGACATTTGAATTGGTAGGTGTCACAGTTCACACTGCCGGTACTTCCAAGTAAGTATAGCCAGCCGTTAAAACCGTTCGATGACTCTCGTGATGCTATACAGATCGCTGTCGTTGTTCGGGGTTTGGATAAGCGGACACGCAGCAGGGGTAGCTGAATGTCTGATAATGCCTGTAAATACCAAATCAGAGAACTACTCATCGTCGACGACTAAGATAGCGCTTCGGACCACGCACAATTGACTGGATTCCACGTTGTCTAAAGTACCTAGTGATAACCCTAGCTCTCTGACTTCGGGTGTACGTTGAAGTTGCCTGTCAAGAGAAATACTATCAATACCTAAAGCTCGCAGGCAAGCACCTTGCGTCGGGGAGCACTGCTCGGGTTCGTGAACTTGCTTGTGGTATGCTCTCGGCAAAGTGAGGCCTGCGTTCTTGACTTTGTGAGTAGATATCGTGGAATTTTCGGCAGTAAGGTATCGATATCAAGTCGAATAGAAAGCATAGTTTACTAGTGCCGGAGTATGAGTCGGGCGAAAGTAGCGAAGGTGCTTGTACTGTTGGCCACGTACCCACGTCGCTAGGAAAGCAGGTTTATGATATAACCTTAAAAGGAGTTTACGGGGTAATCCCGACGGACCCCGAGAATATTCCGTAGAAAACTTCGTCCATCTAGTGTATTCTATACAATAACTCTTATAGTAGTTGCGAACACCACTATACTCACATTTTGGAGAGTACCTCACTATCGTGCTGTGCTACTATCCGACATGGCATTCATAATGTATCGCTTATTAACTAAGGCAATATTTAACCGTCTTCAGGAAAATACCATATAATATTAGTTTTGCTTGCACTTATATCCTCTTTGGTTTTTAAGTCGTATATGGTAATCGGTGCTTCAATGAGGTTAATGAACTAATCCGCGTGCTCTGGGCCCCTTGCTTAAGAGGTACTCAAGCTACTAGTCATCCTTAGCTGGCCAAGACTACTCCCGTAGATAGGAACTGTATAATTAGAACTCAATGCAATATATTGATAAAATCTCAATAACGGTAGATGTGTGGTAAGCTAAGTGTAAAAAGCAAAGTCCGTGTCATGAGCCTAGTATATGGCGGGCAATAAATACTTGTTGTTCTACGAGGTTCTAAATCTATCCTCGTGAAGGCTATCTGACTATACACAGGGGAGCCTTTTTGTCTGTATGCTTGTTTCTCGAGACGGTATGTAACTAATTGTGGTGTTTCTAGCCCCTAAGGCCCCCCATAATGCATGCCATTATCCCTTGACCCCTATTGTCTTACTCCTACCCAAGTGCTACTAGAAACCATGCTAGTTTGGAACAAAGTGCTATTAATTAGTTTTTTTTGGGGGGGGGGGGGGGGAGTGCGCATGAATGCTCTTAATGGCCGAGGGAAGGAGAATGATGTCTAATTGATGGCATGGCTTATATATTCGTTCCTGAAAGTGGCTTTACAATGTGTTCTTATGTCGGGTACAAGGGCTCAGTAGGACTTTGCCTTGCCTTATCTTTCCCTCCACGAGGTGGAGCAGGCTTTTTGAATGGCCAAGGTCTCGTCCGCCTTGTTTCTTTTAGATTATGATTTGTTTTGCGTTCATTTCCGAAATAACTTCATCTTGAAAGCTGCTTTAAAAATTGATATAACACATGGTCTGTGATAGTGCACTAAGCTATAGACACCCCCAGAATATCCGCGCAATGAGAGATATCACAATATAAAGTGAAACAGCCTAATTATGTTCGTCGTATCCATAAGATGAATCTCGCGACATCCATATATAAAATCCTATCTAACACCCATCATTCATCATATTCTCTTATCCGGAGATCTCTCGACACTTTGTTGTTCTCAATCCATTGAAATATAAGGAATTCCTGTCCACCCTTCGTATAGGCGGCGATCGGTTGGTATAGAAGAGGTGAAATGGTAGCATGTGCGACCTTGAAATCGATATCATAGAATGGATCGAGGTTATCGGAAGGTTTGTCTATCTTGATAGAAACTGGGATGCCCTGCATACCAGAAGTGCTCTTATAGAACGTGGTTAGCTAGATATCATTCAGCATGTATTAGGAGGATACTTACTATTGCTAACTCTGAACGATATTTCGAATCAAGATGGGCTGGATGGATCTCTCCATGCGAAATGTCCCCGAGAATATTACTTCGCGTTGGCTTAAGATTCAAGAGAGGTACGGGTACTTCGCTGCGTAGCTCATGTGAAGTTCTGGTGCTGGCTCCAAACACAGGGGCTAGGAAAATCCATTGGTAAATTCTGAAAAGGATCAAACTATTTTCTTCCCAGTCCTTGAACGAGTGAAAATGTTGCCCACCCAATGTTTCTGAATATCCATAGCAAGGTTTGGTTTCTTCAAATGCAAGTGGCAACACACTGTCATCAATACCATCATCCTTCAAGCCTCGTAACGAAGAAAGTAGTTCCCCTGTGTCATTAGTCAATACGACAAGAATCAAGAACAATCGCTTGCCGCCCTCAAGAACCCATGTAGCGAGGTCCTCGTGGTTTCCTTTGGTTCTAGTCTCCCGAAGAGCCAATAGTACGTTCTCTCTCGTCACCAGCTTTTCCACTTTGTCATTTGGGAGGAAGCGCTCGTTACTATTCATCCCTCCTTTCACGTAGTTCGCTCTGATATCTCTTGCCAGCTTAGAGAGTTCAGGGTACCTCTCCAGGTTCTTTTGGGAGAGGGAAGTCGGACTGGGGCGCTAATTTCCGGTGGAGAAGCCCCTGCCTCAAAACCAGGAGTCTTCTCACGAGAACGGTTTGGCATAATCATCTGGAAGGCTTGAAAGAGTTTCGAGTGCCGGAGAGTATCGAGGGCCATGATCCTTCTAAACGCTTCGACGCGGTGTCCCGGTGTGGTTGAGTACATATGATATCAGCTGTGAGCAACGAGCTATTGGTGGAGAAGTGTAGGATCAGAAGTCAACGCAATGAAATATCAAACTGTGCCGTGAGCGAAGCAAGGTGTGTCTGGTCATGTTTTTATCCCTTGATGCATCCTCCACGGTGATACACACACGTGACATGGCTTGTCGCAGCCCAAGACACTCCCTTCGCTGCGTACGTGGCTGAGCGGAGACACATAATTAACACCAGGTAGGTTTCTATAACTATTCACTGGGCAGAATAACGTGGTCTGTATTTACTGGCTGCGGCGCGCGATGTGTATTTCGCACTTGACCGAATTGATATCAAGAGACGTGAAGAAATTCTATTTCCACTTGCGTGTAAGCAGGAATGCTAGGATCCTAGCCAGAATCTCTAAACGTAGGTAGGGTAGGGGGGTTGGTAAAGGGGTGCTATACACGCCTTTTCGCAGCTGTCGCCAACTAATTGAGGCTAATGCCTTACCATATATTACTAGAGGTCGTGTCATCATAGAACTATGCCATCAACGGGCAAAGTAAATGCCAAGGCTGCCCGCAGGCTACGCCCGACATTTCTCACGTCGCCGGGAGAGGTTCGGCAAGATCTACCGACTCACTCTATGCAACGAAGATCGACGGCACGTAACACGCAGGTCTTGCGAGTGTGCTGGCAGAATGACACCGATTCTTGGCCCCCACGTCTACTTCCTCCACGGCCAAGGCCGCTTCGCCGTCGTAACCATGGACAAGATCCGACCGCGCATACAACTCTGCGGCCTGAGGAAATTCTACGTCGTTGTCACAGTGAGTCCAGACTAGGATGTTGTTATGGTTTAACCCGTTGTGAATAGGTCCCCACAGGTGCTGTTGGAACTGCCGAGGCTGGACCTTCTGTGCATGCGCCTCACGAGGATAAGTAGGGGCGGTGATGCTGGCGAATATGAATATCGTCATGTCCTGCATGCCTTCTGGCGCCGGAGGAAAGCTCGCCGCCTTGTCCTACAAGGTGTACCTGAGCCATACAGTCAGTGGCGATCGGGCATAGTGTCTAGCGAAGAATCGGTAGACGGCAGGTGACTAGAACAAATTCCCAACTGATTGAAAGTGCTTGTGTTCAAGTGCTTGGAATGCAGTGTTCTAGACAGACTCGAGAGTCTCGAAGGCTAAGGTACCTACCTAGGTACTTACTTTATATAAGCCCATTAGTGGGACCTTGGTGGGCTGTGTATTTACACTTTGAATGTGTACGTTTTACTTGCAGAGAGACTTGCCGTACTAAGCCCTGCCCGATTAATGAACAGTGAATTGATTGTTAAATGACAGTTGAAGTTCTTTGTGGAAATGTTGATGACTTTAAATATTTGAGCCAGCGTTTTGTCATTAGACTTAAACTGCTGACGGCACACGTAAATGTTAGAAATGATCACGGCATATAGCAATTTAAACACTAGTTAAATTGTTAAGAGTAGTGTTGGTATTTAACTGTTATTTTAGTTGATAGCCCGTGCGAAGACATTGTGGCCTCCGTGGTTTGACTATGACATGGGTTATATTGGCTAGCTGCGTGAGCTGTATAGGCGTTGTAATCGTCGGCCTTGATCCAACATTCAAGTTTCAAGCGTTTACATTTTTGGAAACGCTCACATTTACTAGTTTGTGCATATTTGTTAACGTTGATAATTTCGGTCGTTTTTTAAATCTGTTTCTTGACCTCATTAGGTCTTGGTAAAGTATTAGGCTATCGATCCCAGGCTCCTCGTGAGGGGTTGGTGCTACATAAGGCTATATTTACCAATATCCCTTCTATTTATCCTCGATGTCTCAGCCCCCAAAGGGGGAACCAGAGGTCAAAGGTTTAGGTGGCTTGTCCGTAGTAGTTGTAGCTTTGAGATTTATGTGAGCTCCTGGGTGGGAGCTACAGAGATACCAGGGCCACCAGGACCAATCCCCAAGCCTGGCGCAGATGTTGGTGAAGCCTTCAAAGATGACCTTCAGCAATTGTACAAGAAACTAAGAATCGAAAGAGACTCCGGCCTCCCCGACCCGACATGTCAGAAGTCCAAACTTTATACGCCTCAATATCAAGGTGATGGTTCACCTGACGTATTAAGTCCTTCTGCAAAGTGATGCCAAGATATGGCTGGTACCAAAGTGATAAAAGTTCCCAAAGGCACCATACGTACTTTGATCGTTTCGGGTTTCGCGACTATTCTTGTAAGTCTATCGCCATCTTAGCTACAAAGAATATCGCGAACCAGTAATGCTGATGATCATCTAATTACATTCTGGCTCTCAGCCAACAGCGAATGTGTTGAGTACTTTAACGATGCCATGATTGCATGCGATCCTGATTCAGACGCAACTCATGGAGCATCGGAGGATGGAAGGTGTCTGCAACATGTAAGTCGCCAGTATCCTAACCGTCTGCATCTCAATCTTGAGCAGGTATCACCGTCTACAGATGACCAATCTCCCCGGTGGAATCCCCTGCCCGAGTCACAATGTGAGGGCATTAGTAGTGGTGTCTAATACACGTTCTTCGATGCACTCTTTCCCAAGTTCTATGAAGCTGCAGACGACAATGACGACGATCAATTCAACCAGACACTTACAAACAAGGGCATTGATGCAGACGACTCTGCCGTCGGTACTTCAAGGTGGAGTGGAAGAAGGACGTAAAGACTCTGATCGCACATTCCTTAATGTAGGGCAGCCTATTAAGAGCTACTTGTACAAGGATGCCTTCAGTCTGGCATTAGATGGAGGCAGAGGCGGTCTGGTTGAGGTCGGTTGCTTGCGAGTACTATTTCAACCCCACAGATCGCCCGGAGTTCTCTCACGTAGCCGACAGCTGTTTGAAGCCTTATGGGCCATTCGAGTGATCGAAGGGCGCTTCGATGTTAGATATAGCATTCACAATGATGACCATTAGGTCTAAGAAACTCCTATAACTGTTTCTTGTGAGGCCTTCGACATTGATTCGATAAATGAACCGTAGATAAGGGTGTTGCAGCTATTCGATTCGGCAGGGTACAGGCGGTATAGTCCCCGACCAAAATACAGGGACAGCGAACCACTTGCCTAAATCATTCAAGCCACCAGGACCCAGTGTTTAATTAGTAAGTGATCGACAAGCATTATATCAACACCGCCGTCATGATCTTGGAGACCTCAACCTCCGATTGACTCATTTCATACAAGGAGCTTCGTGTGCAATAACGACACGGCACGATGGCGCTTTCAGAGAAGGGCACATTACTTCCAGCTCCTCGAGCTACCGCGCCCAAGTCGCGATGGAGATCCGTTGCCGCTCTCCTACTTCACGTGATCGCGTTTGCCGTGATCCTAAGGACGTCATTTGAGGTTTATCAACGTCTGACAGCAGGCGAGGACCCATCTTCGTCTCGAGAAAAATGTCCTCAAGTCGAGCCTCTCGTGCCGAGCCAGCACAGCGCAGCACTATCTGACATGGAAGAGTATCTCGGCTCCGACAAGTTCCGTGATGAGACTGTTGAGCGCGTCGCGGGTGCCGTCCGCATTCCCACGCAATCCTACGATGATCTCGGCCCCATTGGCGAGGACCCGAGATGGGACACGATGTATGACCTCGCCGAATACCTAAAATCTACTTTTCCGCTCGTGCACACCACCTTGGCTCTGGAGAAGGTCAACACGCACGGTCTCTTGTACACATGGACGGGCACTGATAAGAGCCTGCGCCCGACTATTTTAATGGCCCACCAGGATGTCGTGCCAGTCGCAGAGTCAACAAAAGAGCAATGGACACATCCACCTTTTAGCGGATTTTTCGACGGCAAGTATATCTGGGGCCGCGGCGCATCAGATTGCAAGAACAGCCTCGTCGGCATCTTAGAAGCCGTCGAACTCCTTATCAACGCAGGATTCGAGCCCAAGAGGACGGTGATCTTGTCTTTCGGTTTCGACGAGGAGGTCTCGGGACCGCAAGGTGCCGGTCATCTTTCTAAAGTTCTCATCGAACCGTTATGGCAAGGACGGAGCTGCCGTCATCATTGACGAGGGAGGCGGCGCTGGCAGCTTTTGGGGCTCAACCTTTGCGCTACCTGGCGTGGCAGAGAAAGGATACATCGACGTAGAGATCATCGTACGGATGCCTGGCGGTCATTCTTCAATCCCTCCCACCCACAGTGGAATCGGTGTCGCGTCGGAACTAGTCACGCTAATCGAGGCCCACCCTTACGAGCCTCATTTCCATGCGGAGAATCCGTTCCTTGGACTCCTCGAATGCGGCAACGCATACGGTCCCGAATTTCCTTCGAGCCTGCAGAAACACATGCCCTGGAAAGAGCGTTCATGTCCAGCTAAGAAGGACAAGCTCGCCCTCGAAGCCGCCAAGGAAGGAGACGCGATCAAGTATCTGTTCACCACGTCTTTAGCGGTGGATGTCATCAGCGGCGGCGTGAAGAACAATGCACTGCCAGAGCGCACGCGTGTTATCGTAAACCACCGTGTGAACGTCGGCGATCAAATCTCGGAGGTGAAGGCGAAGATAACGCACCTAGCCCACAGCGTTGCGTCGAAGTACAATCTCACCATCCAGGCGTTTAGTGACGATCCGGAGATTCCGAGCTCCATAAGGCTCAACGCTGGCCGCTTCCTGGAACCTGCTCCCGTGACACCCACAACGATCGATGGTGTCACACCGTATGGTATCTTCTCGGGCACTACTCGAGCCTTATACGGCAAGTCGATGCTCGTTGCGCCAGCTCTCATGACAGGAAATACAGACACGAGGTATTATTGGGATCTCACGAGACATATCTTTCGATACGGCCCCGGCTATGACCTGAGGATAGTTTCGGGCTAGGTGGAATTCACACAGTGGATGAGAAACTCAGCGTTATTGCGCACATTGCAGGTGTCAAGTGGTATTCCTCGTTTATTAGGAATATGGATGAGGCTGGCTTGGCTTAAACCTAACAACTATTTTTTATGTTCAACCTGGCGTCCATAAACAACGTAGACCCTAGCTCACTGTCCTACTGGTATTAATACTCCCGCCTCCAAAACCGCTGACGCCCGAAAGATGGAGCAAGAGAAGTATCGTCAATAGCATTCCGACGCATTCTAGTCGTTGTCTACCATCTCACGAGTCTCACAACGAAAGATGAAAATAGAACACTTTCATCAAAGTATGCTTGCCTTGACTTAAATTACTGGGAATCCCGTGAGTTGTATTCATAGACACACCCAATCCATTTCGGATGGGCCGACGCAACAACAATCTCAACTGAGCTGTGTGAATCGACGTCTACTATCAATTTAGGTACAAACGACAATCTTCATTGAGCTGCGTGACCCAAACATCCTGCCTTGTTTAGGCACTGAAAACAGTCTCGACTGAGCTGTGTGAATCAACGTCCAACTTTAAATACCTCTTGGGCATACATTACAGTCTCAAATGAGCTGCGTGGACGTGACGAGATCTGAACCAAGTAGTGTTAGCCAAGGTCCTAATGAAGGAAACCCGAAAAAAAAAACCCGATCAGAAGGGGAAAAAAGTCTACCACAGAGGAAACCCAGAACGGACTGGAAAAAAAAACCCCTGTCAATGAGGGGAAAAAAGGAGGAAGCCGGACGGCGGTCTCTATTGAGCCAACCAGAACAATGACTTAATTGTCTCCACCAGTCATGGTAGCAGGCTGTTGAAGTCTCGAATATCTTCTAGAACTCATTGAGTCGGCGAATTGAAGGTAACGTCTGCTCTCGCGAGGCATTGGCTGTGTCGAAAGTTGTAGTCTTGTCTGCAGCATTTGCTCGACATTATGGCCGGGGATTCCTTCAACTATTGAGAGCTGGGCGATCCATCTTGGGAGTGCCTCTCTAGCCCGCTTCGTGTCTTCGGTCGTATCATAAGTACTGCCACTGAGTAACCTAGCAACATAGCCCGATGTGTCAAAGACACTACTGGATACGGGGTCATCGTAGTGCTCCTGGTATGGACTGTAATAGGCGAGTGCCGCACGGTGAATAATAGTAATTGACCTGGCGCACAAGTATCCTTTCCGGTTTGATTGGATGAGCTGTCTCTGTTGTGGTCATCTTCCTCGTCTTCCGGGAAGACGTAGAAGTCTTTGTCATCATTGGGAGTCTTGAAAAGGTCCTTCTTGTTCTTCTTTTCGACTATATGCCTCTACTCGTTGAAGAGGTCTGATATCTTCCTACTTGAGGATGGATTCTTGGCATATCTTTGATGTCCGATAGGTTGGAATGGTCCCTTCGAGAATAGGGGTCGCCTCTATACCGCCTGTGACCATCTGGCCCACTGATATGTGGTGTCTGCTGCTTCTTCTTGATGCACCGGTGTCTCTCGTTGACATGTCTGGGTTGGGAAAAAGCTCTGTAAGCATTAGCCCAGTTCTTCGATAATCCCAAGGCCACATACAGTCATACAGCGTTGACGATGTTCGACTAATTTGGTATCTTGGTCATCTGGGTCCAGTGGTTGCCAACCGTTCCGAATATCATCGACATATTGGCCCCTTTCTTCATTGTCTGTCTGGCAGGGATATGTGTTATATGTTGTAGGGATTGATAGGCCAAAGCTAACGATCTTGGTCGCTCGATTTTTGAGAGCCCACTTCATACCCCGACAAGTTACAACACTATAAAAAAGGCAGACATGATTCGGCATTTCTGCGTTTCGCTTGTTGAGTTCCCGCTCTGTATGTCAATGCATCGTTCTCGTTCGTTGCTGATGGGAACCGGGAGGATGGGGTTACAGAATACCGGTACGACGAATGAATGCTGTCAGCAGCTCGGACGACAAGGGGTATTCTTGATGGCAGATGATCCCAGAGTTCGGGAGCCTGTCGGCGTTCATCTCCTCGGTGATTCAGCTGTCGAATCTTTGCTGAACGGATGTCATTTAAGGGGGCTTTCTGAACGACGTCTCTTGTGGCTCCACGGTTTTTCAATGACAAGAGTTACCCGTAGAGCGTAGTAAAGATGGGGGCTAGTTGGTTGATTGCTCAAGGGAATCATGAGATGAATCGGGGGCGCGTTGAGCTCGTATGTCATGGTCAGTGTCGGAGTGTTTCAAATTCGACCCTATAGTAAGTAGAAATCAAGTGTAATATCCTCTCCATAATAACTCCATAGTGCTAGGATATTCACTTACATGGCTATAAACTGACATGGTGGAAGACCTCTAGATCAGGCTGTATCTGATTCAAGAGATGTGTTACAATAATCTGGCGGGCATCCTGCAGCTTTATACCCAACAGCTTTCCTGCAGCAAAGTTTACACATGTAGCCAAAGACTTAATTGGGAGGGTGTGGCTCATGATTAAGTTAACTCACGACTGTTATCGTTACCTTTGGGGGGTTAGCTACCATCCGAACCGCTGGTGATTGCGATGCCTGAGTTATTTCATTCGGCAATCCCAGGGGAAAATAAGGTTTACTTTCGGCTCAGCGGCTTGAACCTAGTTTCGTAAAAACCTTAGATGCTGCCTGCATGCATTAGGCCCTGCAGATGACCTCAATATCTGGACATCTCGGCCCGTCCCTCTCCTACAGCGTACCTAGAACGTCTTGCTTTCCTCGAGCTATAAATCAAATCAATCAAACTTCTGTCCCACGTGAACTTCAATCGTTCCTCGCTTGATAACTCAGGTTGATAATCCCTCGGATCTTATGAAATAGGGCCAGAAGGGAAGGTATGGTCCTGTGTAATGACTTCACCATCTTCCGATCAAGGGCCATGGGATCATATCCTCACTCAACGTAATAACTCTCTATTGCCACCTGCTTCTGGTTACCCGTGAATACCGTCGAGGCCAGTCTTTACGCTCGAATAGCTGCTGAATAATCGCGGGGTTAAGGTCTTCACGTGCGACGACCTTCCAGCTATCACGGGCGTCGTCTCCTTCCGGGAGATCCACGAGTTACCTAATATCTCTAAATCTACTAGAACCCCTGAGAAGTAGTCATACGGCACACACAAAGGATCATTGCTGCCATCGTGGATACACATGTGTCTTGGGAGATTCCCGGACTTCTACAGCTCTCGGTGATGCATAGCCCTATTTCAAGCACAGCGCAGCCGGGCTAGGTAATATGTAGTGAACCTTAAGCTTGTCGCTTCGGCCCGAGGTGGTGTGTTCAATGTAGTCAGTAGGTACGTAACAGCACCGAGATGAAGAGGTATAAGTTAGGTTATACGCCACGCTCGCACATTCGATATGCTTAGCATAGAATAATCGTTGTTGCTTCATACCTTCCCACCTCCATGTCCCTCATAGCTTCTCCATTCATGACACCATCAACATAACATTCGCCGATGACAGAATAAGCCCCATTCCTCGCTGGCCTCAGAATGAGCGGCGCATTGCATCCCTTCAAGATAAATACGCAATCGGCAGGTTGTGCTTTCCGAGGAACCATACCCAGGCGCCCCTTCTCTGTGATTGTGAACCGTCTATGTAATATGGAGTTCATGAGGTTACCTAATGTGCCTTGGGTCTCTGGGTCGCCTGGCATTTGAGAATATAGTTCCGACCAAGGCGGGAAGTGGGAGTTTAACGGCTGATGGGCTATAGTGAGACTCCGGTTACATTGTTGAAATCTGTCGATAACATGGAAGAAAGATATCTTCTTAGCACGGTTATCAAAATATGGGATGGCCAGAAGATACGCCATTGCCGACTCGATTTGATGAGGCTTCGGTTCAAGGTCAAGGCGTTCCAAAACGCTTGTCGTACCTCAGTCGAATCTTTATATACTGACATGGACGCCTGGTTTGGTGGCCGTGAGACTGTATCATGATTGTCGTGTTCTTCATTGAAGTAGCCCGTGCATGCGAGCTGATCAATTGTATCAATCATAAAGCCTTCGCAAATGAGCTCGTCTGGATTATTAGGGACTTTGTACGGGTGTAAAGAATCACCCGCAGCACGTGCATCGAGGAATGCGACTGCAGCAACGGATTCCGAATTTTCTTCGACTGCGGGAGCATACCAGTCAGGGACCCATGAAGACGACGATGGAAGTATTGCACGGCTTGATGCCCTCTGGTATATGATACTGAGACTGCCGGTAGCCTTGATGACCTCCACGGCGAAATTCTTATAGACTTCGCGACAGGCAGACGATAATCTGGCGTGACGTGGATCGTATCCTCAATCATCCCAAGCAAACCATAGATCTTGTCTCGGGGGTCGAACTGTCTGGCTTTGCGAGCTGTGTAGAGGAGAGTGAGAAGATTCGGATAAGACTTTCCTTGAAGCTTGAATTCGCTGAGGTAGAGAAAACGCTCCATCTCGCCGACATGCTGGAGCCATTCCTCGGACTCACCTTCTGAAACATCGAAAAACGCGCTTCGAGCCTGGTATACATTCTCGAGTATTATCGAAATGGCTTCGAAAAAAGCACTGACGAGGCAATATTTGCCATAACACAACCACGCTCCCGTGTTCGCAAGCAGAACTTCTTGTATTATCCAGAGACGCCCCCAATAAGACCGACCAGCTATCTCGCAAACACCCTTCCACGCAGAGCAATTACCCTCATTCAGAAATGCCCTCGATGCCTCGGGAGAAGCGTAACCTCCAAGGCTTGCTCTGAAAATCTTGTTGAGGAGGTCACTAGTCGCCTGTGGATCTTCTACGTCTGGGCCGGTCATGATTAGGACTTTGATGGCGGTCGAATAGATCTGCCTCATCCGCCCGATCTGATAACTTTTCTCGATGATATCAGCCTGGTTGATGCATAGTGCGTCGACCCACAGGCTGATAGAACCGTCGATGTCCCATTCACGCCACCATGTACACATCCTCTGCAATGTATCTTTCAAATTTCTAGTGACGGTGGTTTTCTCACCATTCACGATGATCTCCTCTGTTTCACCAGCACTACCCCATTCGTATGATAGTGCGTAGAAGTCGCCCCATTGATAGGTGTCGCATTGGGAAATATGTCCCGTTCGTATACGGACTTTCAGAAAACCCTGATAAAGCATCGCCAAAAGGGGTGCCTGGTTTGGCATCCTTCGCGAGTTGCTTTGCGATTTTCGAATCGTTTGGGCCAGGTCCCATAACATAGCTCGATGCATCAGAGGCTTTGCTGCTCCGTCTAGTTCGAGAAATGTCTTGTATGCCTCGCTGTAATCATCGAGGGAGACATGCTCCATGGTGCATTCTATTGTGCTAGAAACACCGGGACTCGTGGGCCCAGCTGTGCGCAGATGAAGCACCCTGATTTCATTTCGGCTCGTATCCAGAGGTTTATAATGAACCATTTTAATCGTATTCTATAAAAACTACTATCTGACGAGATTGATGATAGCTTTAACGCTATGCAGAGCTTTGCTTTAAGTTCAAAAGAGTTACACGAATCTCGGCGACGCAACCTATCTCCAGTATTAGAGGGCTGAGGATATCTATAGGTGATCGTCTGCAACTGAACTCAACCCGATCCCACCCCATTTGCCTACCCCACCCCTGAATCAAATACAGCAAAGGATTCTCATGCCAATAAACCAAACTAGCCGTACAGATAGCGAGGTTTAAGGAGCGATTACATTCTCACAGGACGAATTGATTACTCCCAGAGCGCCATGATGACGCAGAATAAAATAATACTGTATACAGGGATTGCAGGTGATCTAAGACCCGAAATGCAAGTATAGATTATGCTTAAATTTAGAGTTAATCTGCAAAATGCTACCCTACGACACAACTCAGCTCACTTGAGTACTTACGTACCTACTATAGTGTGTTGGACGAAAATGTCATAATGTCTTATGCGATTAACAAGTCGCTGACGGCCTGTCTGCTTGTCTTTTCATACTAATTTCCATCTCAAGATATGCGCATTGTGCCTCATCTGCCCATCAATCTTTGAACATCAACGTAGAATATTATCATGAGATGTAAACAATGAAGCGATGTATATACGGTATCTCGTCTATGATCTAATTTCTATGTTTCTAACCCGAGTCTAGTTTTCTCTCAGCAGCGGGCCCCGCTTGTATGGTTCTATGACCTGGAAGTCCAGCCTTTCGGCAGCTTGTCCTGGGTCCAGTAGATCATGGCCTCCCTCAGCCAGTGCGCATAGGTGCCGGGGACGTTATCCGACCCGTCATGCTTTCGCCACAGGACCCGAGGGTGTCGCCCACGACTTGTAGGATATAGCCGTGGGCCAGCTTGAAGCCGTAACTCCTGGTGAGACACCCCTCCGATCTCGCGCGCCTTCTTCTGGTCCGCGCTCTCCTCCTCACCGGCCTTGGGCAGGGTCAGCGACATGAGACGGAACGCCTCGACGCCGTTCCAGTGGTGTACTGCTGAATCAGCTGGGAGCCGACCATGTAATCGATGGCGTAGATATGCTTGGCGCAGTATGTCGGGCCTCCCATGCGTCTTCGTCGTCGATCAGACCCATGACCTGGGTCAGGCAGTAGCCTGGATGATGTAGTCGGTAAGCTTCTTGCGCACGGCGTCGGGAATCGCTGGCCGATGAGCTTCGGGCCCTTCAGCAGCGGGCTGGCGTGCATGCCCTCGGTGCTGTCCTTGCCACCGTCGGCGTTCCACAGCTCTAGCAGAGCTTGTGGGCGCGGTAGAAGAGCGGGTTTTGGGCCGCGAGGCGTAGAAGTAGTTGGCCAGGTCGCGGTGGTCGACCGGTCCCAAGTTATACGAGATGATGTCGTAGGGCGAGTCCGGGTTACCGAGCGTCTCCTCCCATAGCCAGTTTAGGTCGCCGATCTGTAACTGGCCGACGTCCGTGTAGATGCCGCCGTACTTCATCAGGAGCGGCCATCGCACGAGGTCGGATGGTGTTGCGGGCGAATTCACCGCCCACCCTTCCGTCGAGGAACGCCTTAGGGAACAGCTCGGGGTCGGTCACGTCTACGAAGTTGGCGATGTTTAGCGGCGAGCCCTCCATTCGGTTTATCACGTAGATGGTCCAGCCGTGTTTGGCTAGCCGACGGTGGTGCGCGCGGACATTTCGCTGTGTGTAGGGGTGCACTATCATAAGTTTAGTCCATGCTCCTCCTACTATCCGGCAAGTACGAGGACGAATGAGGTTGCAATGAGTCTTTGAAACACACTCTCACACCCGTCCAAACCAGAGACGTTCATGACGGTTGGTATAACTAACTGTGCTCAAAGCCACGTGCCAGAAAAAGAAGATATTCTTCAGGGTATCTCGTGAGATAGGCTTCGGGTTTATCAACTCGGCGTCGATCTCGGCATCCGGCCGAAGATCTAATTCGTCGGCGGAATGGCATGGCATCCGGCTGGATAGGATAGTCCAACGAGCTGGGGGCCGGCAGTTGAGCCTCCTTGCTTGATGCCGGGATGGCATTTTCGCTAATCGGCACAGGGTCACTGACGGTGCTCATGTTGGCGATATGTACTTGACGCCGGTAGTTCTTTTTGGTGTTTTGCCCCGCGAGAACACGAGACGAGACGGAACGAGATCGATACAGGAAGCTCGGTATAGATACTATGGCCAATTGTATCGGTCGAATATAATTCTTCACCGATTGTCACGTTTCGAAGGGGTTAGCTCGGGTCTGACCATTGGCGATGTCGAGAGAGCACGCCATGGCGAACCCGCACCAGCACCAGCGTTATATAGACTCTCCACATCGCGACGGGTTGGGTGACGGGATCGCGAAGTGGGTGCCCTGGTCCCTGGCAGATTGTGGATTATGAAATGCGCCTCGATCCCGTCATTTCGCGTCATCCGGCCGCTTACCTCGACTATCTCCTTGGCCATTCATAATCCACTTCACGCCGTTATCATACGGATGATTTGTTATCGGGATTTGTTATTCCTTGCCGGCGTGCTATGCTGACTACAGCGGTAGTGGTGAGGTGAGATTGGCAGGCATTGAATAGAGTGTTTCGGGAGGTGGGTGATAGAGTACGCAATAACACAAAAGAGCTCCAGACTAGGTTAGTCAGTTGTTAAGCATCTCCATGTTCTGGAAGGGGTTTATCTAATTATAGAAGGTCCGGAAAGATATTGGCCTGTCTGGTATGGTATGTTGGCCTAGGGCTGATGGGTAGACTTAATTAGGACTACCTAAAAAAGACGACACAACCTTGCTAACTAAGTAGGTACCAGTAGTTCGTGTAGGAAGCACAGGACATTGTACACGTACATAAGTGGCCAGATAATGGAACTGTACTATGTAGCGATAGCTTGGCAATCTTTTACTTAACAGGCTTAGGTTGACTGGAATGGGTGACAGTGTTGCATTGATATATAAAATACAGTCGAGCCTTTTGACAGAACTGACCGCCATCTCGGCAAGCTGCAAAATCAGTTACTTTGGTTGAACAAACCAGGTTACCGACATGTTACATTGCATATTCTTGCATTAATACTGGTATGGTGTGAGCATCCGTCTCGTCAAGGTATATCAACCGAGTCAGAACCGAAATTCCTAGACACCATCCAATGCACTATCTCTTACACTAGGTAGGCTAAAATCTCGTTTAATTCCCGTTCTAAAGAATTACAGCGGGTCAAGGGCATGAAGACTATCATCCTACATAGGTGGCCTTAAAAGCTTACTACAGTACTCAAAGGATTCGAGTTCTGGGCTATTGTTGTTGGGCGTCTATTTATGCAGCTGGGCCGTTCACATCAAATATATAAATCATAGGGCCACGCCGTTCAGGGACCCTATTCGAATGGCGTTCGACTTGATTCTTGCACTTTGGTTGGATGCCGGAGAGTGCCGGAGGCTGATCCAGCAATCTGGTTCTCAACGCGGCCTGAGTAAGCGAAGACCTCTGTTTCGTTGGATCTAGGGGCCCATCACGATGCATTAGGTGACCAATCCATTTACATTAGATGCATTGCACAAACACGGGCTAATGTTGGCTTACTTCAACTGAAACTACTACGGCCGTACCCCTTTGTCTTACCATGTTGGTGTGTGAAAATAGTGCTTAGAAGATTATGATGGCCCACACCAAGACTCAAAGCTCAGTGCGATGCTACTGTTGTTTTCTCCGAGTCAAATAATCGACCTTTTTGTGACCGTCCAAAGAACATCAAACCATCCGTGAACTCCATGCGTGATATAACGCTGAAACCCAGCTTACGCCTTTTCCACACACGCCTACCAAGTCTCCCAATGAGTAACCATCCCGAATTGAACGCCATCACCGTGCTGCCAATAATTCTTTTCTTATTTGAAAATGCGACGTCCTCCAGCTCGCACTGCAAACTCTCTGCACCGTTTTGCGTTTGCTGATTCCATACCATTAAGCTGCCCAATGCACCACCATTTTCAGAGCCAGCTTTACGGCGACGGTATGCTTCTCGCAGATGGTCCGGCCGTAGGGGGGCTTGTCGGCGATGCTTGGAAAGCTCATTTGACGGTTCTAAATTGTCGTCCTCGAGGTCTGTTTGTTTTCTCCCAAGTCAATCCACTCCTGCTGGATATCTCGTGCTGCTTCGACTATGTCACCTAGGTACATCTTGCAGACTACCTGCATCATTTGATGTACATTCGTGGGGCACGACTGAGATGTGACACTATTGATATGCTATATAGAAGTTAGAGACTTGTGTGATACAGTTAGTAAAATCGTGTGGACTCGTATGCTTACCCTCTTGACATCTTGTGGTTTTATAGACTGCCTATGCCATACTTCGTATCGATCGAACTGGATGCTGTCCATCTGAGATTTGAGAAGCGCGACGAGCTCCCTCTCCTCTTCAATCTGTTCCTTGGTCCTAGCAGCAGAACGACTGGCCATGTTTTCTGGCAGCTCGAATGACCCGTCATTATCACGTCTCTCCCTCCATCTCCATCACCATCTTTTCCCAGAGTCCCACTGGCGCTGCTCACTATCGTACCCGCACGACCACCAACGAGACTTGGGGTACCATCTCGGAGCGCGGCAGCAGCAGCTTCGCTAGCAAGGTCCGCCTTGGATTTTCGTCCTCGCTTTTTCTTAGGCGCAGCGCTTACTTGGCTCCCACTAACAAGGCTCATGGTATCGACACTGGGCGAACGCTGGTAGGACGGCGAGTAGCCTCGGGCTAGGGCCTCATCTGGCGGGAAGGAGGTTTGTCGCAGAGGGTGGGCGGATCCGGCGGAGGCAACGGACATGGTAGATGCTTTGCGGCGCTTGAGGGAGGGGGGTGGAATAGAGAGTTCGGTAGCCATCGATGTTCGTTTCTTAGACGGTAACTGGGCATGAGAGGGATATGGCGGAGAGCCTGCTGGCGAGTAGCTATGCGGAGGTGAAGCCATCTCGCCGGCTCGCCAATGATTAAATAATCAACACGCAATAAACCGGATGCGATGAGTCGAGAGTGAGTGCGCTCGAGGTGTTGGCCGAATCGGAGAACACAGCGCGCGTATTGATAGTTATTACGATGAGAGTTGCATAGAGAGATAGTAGTAGAAGTTATGGCGGCAAGTCAGGTAGTTACGATAGATGACGATAGGAAGGCGACAAGAGATATAGATGATACCTATAGCAGGTACGCCGCATCTACTTGTCGCAGGAGTCGGAGCTCTATTACGCGACTAGGCGTAGGTACCTTATCTCGATTCTGCCAGGTGGATCAGGGAGGCGCTCAGCCACGAAATGTCACACCGCCTTTAAGGACCACTGCTGCATGCGGTGCGCCACAGTTGCAGCGGGGTGACCGTTGAGATCATCACTTGACGGCGGCAGGCAGCGGGGTCATACCGAGATAAGAGCGTTATCAACCTCCGATGGTGGCCGCTGACGGAAGGAATGCTAAAATATTCTGGGTCTGCTTACTAGGTTGAGGTAAGTAGGTACTTAAAGTTTTTACAGTACTAGAGCGGACATGATTTCAACGGTCCGCCTAGCAGTAGTGGGATCGGAGAGTAAAGAAGACCCTTTATCTCTTCAGTCATACTCTCACGGTGAATTATCCTCGAGCTCTACTCGCTAGACTTGGCTCTGCCATCGTACCATCATACGCGCGACCTCATCGCATCGTAGAGCGATTCTCGCCGATATCTCTGAATAGCGAGATAATCAACCGGATCAATCGCATCACACGGATCGCAATCACTTAGAGTCCAATATGGTTCGGTTTGTGGACAAAGGCCCGGTTTCGGACTCGTCCAACAACTCCACCACAGGACAATCTGAGATTGACGATTCCGTTGACGGCAGCGTAAACCAAACCGCTGATGGCTCAAGAGACGAGCGCAAAGCCAGAAAGAAGAGGAAGAGAGACGATCTAAGGATGAGGTGATCGCCGAAACGAATATGACGAGCCGGAATAACCCAAGGTCCGATATGGTTCGGTTTGCAGACAAAGGCGCCGTCTCCGAGTCATCCAATAGCTCCACCACAACCGACCGTCGGATATCGATGATTCTGTCGATGGTAGTGTAAACCGGACGGCAAATGGCTCGAGAGACGAGCGCAAAGATAAAAAGAAAGAAAGAGAACGAGCCAAGGATGGGGGGATCTCGGAAACAGTTACGCAGCCGAGTTCATCCAAGAGACGCAATAGTCTACACAAAGCTGCGCGAGACCCGAGGGATGAACCGGAGAGGAAGAGGAAGAAAAGAACCAAGGCCGAAGGCACCGAGACGAGGTCTCCCAGCCCTCTTATCGATTTTGACGGCCTCAGCCGACCAAGTTAGTGCAACAAACCCTTTTTATTTTCATGTCATGATATACTAACTAGTTTGGTATAGGCCTGGGTACCCGGAACGACTCGAAGAAAGCACCGAACAAGCCGCCGCACGACTTGAAAAGCTTCGAGGTGCCGTCCGAACTATCCTAGAATGCGTCGGCGAAGACCCGGACAGAGAGGGTGTTAGACACGCCAACTCGGTATGCGAAGGCTATGCTGTTCTTTACCAAGGGCTATCAGCAGAACGTAAAGGATATTGTCAACAATGCCATATTCCACGAAGGCCATAATGAGATGGTTATTGTAAAGGATATTGAAATATTCAGTCTCTGCGAGCATCATCTTGTCCCTTTCACCGGAAAGGTACGCCAGATCATTCTGACCATCTCGATGCAATCGCTAATTTTAGTAGATGCACATCGCATACATACCTAACAATAATGTCATCGGCATCTCCAAGCTCCCACGCATCGCAGAAATGTTTAGCCGTAGACTTCAAGTACAGGAAAGACTAACGCGCGAAGTGGCTAACGCTATTATGGAAGTTCTCAAACCTCAAGGTGTAGCGTAGTCATGGAGTCCAGCCACTTATGCATGGTAATGCGAGGCGTAGAAAAGACTACCACAAGCACAATTACCAGCTGCGTACTCGGATGCTTCGAGAGTCGGGGTGAGACTAGAAATGAGTTCCTCAGCCTTCTCGGCGTGAATAGAAGAGGTTCCGCATAGATGGAACAAGGAAATTTCAGAAATGAGGTTCGATATATGGAGTTATTAAAGGCGTTTATGGGATTTTAGAGCATCGGGATCTCAACATCGGCTCATATATGGGGGGTGGCTTATTGTCATGCATATCAACATGAGCGAGAGAACTGTCAACATCTCGGGATGCATTATAGCATTATGGGCGTGTAAAATTCGTCTTTCAACAGCAGTGTTATACCATCAACTGCACTGATACCCAAAGAGAATAGTCCCAGATGGGGCTTTAAAATAAATTACCATCTCATCAGAAATAAGATTCCTTATCAATGCTTCTTCTATTTGAGTGACTCATCTCAAAAGCAATACATCCATCAAAAAGAACAGTAAAAGCGAAATAATTTGGTTATACCGTAGTTAATCTCTTTCCAGTTGTTATTGTTGTCTATCAAGGTAACCCCGTTATCCGAGATCTGTATTACAGTATCGCGTGCACTCTTGTCGGCAGCTTAGGTACATCACAGTACCTAATGGCCACCCGCCAGTCTGCACAGTCCGTCAACGCCGTCGCCGGCCAGCCTTGCGCGACGTGCCGTAAGCTCATTTGCGTTGGCCCTCTCCGCACAGTCGAGGTGCCTTGCCCCTCGCCCCGACGTCTGTGGGAAACTCTCCTCGCCGAGGTCATGTTATCCGGTACGTGCGCATCCCTCATGGTATCAATGTATTGCTAGCTAACACACTACAGAGTCGATGCTATCACTTTACACCTTGAGCCCGGATCATAAGATGCACGCATCTTGGGCGCCGGCCACGACATCGTAAACCTTAACCGAAAGCAAGAATAATAACCGGTAAACCTAGTATAAATAATGCAGCATAATAATTCGAATCAGGTAGCATAAGGAAAATCTCATCTCAACACATCCAGCTATACCTCTCCTCTCTCCCCTCAGGGCTAACCTTTGGAGTCAAATCAGTGTAGATCATAATCATCTCCTGAAGAGCTATCACCACTTGAGACGGTATTAGGCGGGACAGGTCTGGCTTCAACAAGCTCAGCGTTCACTCGTTGAGTGCCCCCGGGTATGCCATAGTCTTCAGTGCTGTCGCGTTGGTAGTCAGCCCCAATCGTCTCTCTAGTCTTGCGATCCCGTGCGAAGGATCTCAAGGCTCCGAGAACCTTATCGTTAGGTGTAAAGCGTAGCATGCTCTCCCATGTAGCCAACGCTCGCCCATTCTCGACCCAGAAAGTGAACATGAGAAGGATATTGACCCCGGGGAACACTTGAATGCGAAGCTGCGAGAGGACTGGTATCTCCCTAGTGCATCTACGACACTGGGGAACAGATCGTTCATGACATCACCGCAAACGCACAAGCGACGCAGTCGCACGTCTTCTTCAAGCGTAATCGTCAGAGAAAGCTAAGATACGATGAACTGGGCAAGAACATCAATAATGTGCTCGCGGGGACCAACATGGAACCGATATATACTCAGTTGATTTTAGTCCTCGATTTACGAGTTGATAAGGTATTTCCGCGTCAATACGATCTGTTCATTTTCCACGTGGCCCTACCAAGGCCAAAGGCCAAACGCCCAAACCGAGTAAAATAGATCTCAGTGCGAGAAGCTGTGGCCGACGGCACAATCTCTATACAAGCATGATACTAAGAGAAACATTTGATTCAGTAGATGATAGAAACATGCCTATCATGGGTCTACTAGAAGACAAGTACCTAGGTAGTTACGTAGACGCGGTCTCTCTGAATAGGACTTCTCGTTGTGAACTCGAAAATATTTGGCAAGGCGTGCAGTTTGCTTCGTGGATTATTGGCCTGAAAGCAACTAGATCAATATTCATCAACCAGTACCCATATTGATAACCATTATCCGTCAAGAATTAATCGTGATTAGTCTTCGACCAATAATCCAAAACGATCTGTCCCCAAATCCGCATCTCCACGCTCATCCAACCAACATGTCCTCCGTATTTCATCCAGCCGCGTATCTTATCCGGACGCTTTCAGCGACATAGATATCTTGTCGAGAAAACAGTTGACGTAATGCAAACAAACCACAGCTATAAAGAGACGGGCGACTTTTGAACCCAGTATGGCTTCGAATAGGTTGAAGCGGACAGGCTCGGGGTAGGCGCAAAGTAGTTCATCTGATGGTTCCTCAGCAACAGCCCTTGCGATGCGGCCTTTACAGCCGTCGCATCTTCCGCAACCTAAGAAGTTCGGCCATCGTGGAGGCCTCGGTCTCTGCAGTCGTCCCAAGTCGACGGCTGAATGACCACATTGTTGTTCAAGCCTTCGTACGATGGGCTCTTGTAGTTCGCGGTTTAAGGGTAGTCGATGAAGACTGATAGGTTCGTAAATACTGGTGAATTTGTCATTCGAGAGGTTTTCTTTAGGAGGTAGTTGCGGGGCTTGTGCAAATAGTAGTGAGCTGTGTTTTGATCAAGATAGTCAACGGTTTTTGTATACGCGCATTTTAAGTCCCTCTCGCATAAATAAACTACCTCAGACTTTAAAAGGCTGCGGGGAGCTCCAGGCTTTGCCTGAGCTCGTAAGCATCAAGAAAAATCTAGAATCGTAGGGAGCACATCGGTGAAGGAGGGCATAGCAAGACCCCCAATCGCTACCATCTTTCCCGAGGCACCCGCCTGACTTCCAGCGTCTCAGACCTACACGGGATATTCTATTATCGGAGTCGATAATAATTGGTGTAGCATTTCAAATCGAATATTTGAAGATTTATATTATTACTGCTGTTTTCTCATTCTCGTAGCGTCTCAAATACAATGTCGTAAAGACTATTAACCTTCAACTTCTTCCCTAACTCTGCGCCCCAGATGGCTACTCCGTGCTAGCAAGAGACTCGATGAGCCTCTGCTTATTGCGCGGTTTAAAAGAAACCCGATATGATCTTGGCGCCATAATCAAGTCTGTTGGTATTTTCATATCCTTACTAGGATCGCAATCTATCTTCTCAGACGTTTCGATGCGGAAGCTGCTCAGTAAACGCATGAATATGAGATATAGCTCTCGCATGGCTAGGAGATGGCCTGCGCACATTCGGTAGCCGAGTCCGAATGCGAAGATTGGTGCGTCGGGTCTAGTGAACCACCTCTCGGGCTCGAAGCGATCTGGATCCGGGAATAGCTCAGGGTCTAAGAATACGCGTCAGAATTACATGTATACTATTCGCAAGTCAAAGGAGTGAGTAATACTCACCGCGACTGCACGCCCAGGCATTCATATAGATGGTGCTACCCGCAGGGATTCGCACACCCTCGTACTCAATATCTTTGATTGTTTTCTCGCAAGGCCAGGGGGATAAGCTGAAGTATCGTAGAGCTTCCTTCGCGAGTCCCAATATGTAATTGCACTTCTGATCATCTGACGCATCGCAAAGGGGCTCGTCCGAGTCCTGGAATTTACATATTTCCTCATATGCCTTGTCCTGAATGTCAGTATGTTGAGCCAAGTACGCGATAGACCATTGCATCGTGTTTGACACCGTCTCAAACCCGCCACCAAGAACAGAAAGGCTGATGGCAGTCAACTCGGTCTCGTTGAGCTCTACCTCCTTAAATTTGATCACGCTGGCTTGGATGCACGGCTTGTTAGTGCCTTCTTCCATTTTCTTGGCGAGGTCGCTATTAAGTTGAGCTAGATACTCATCGCGGCGCTCTCTCATATCCTTGCTTTAACGGATGTCGAGTTGAATGGGTTTAGTCGCAGCAGGGGTATGTGGTCTTGAGCATTGCCGACTGTTGACCTGGTCCTATTGAGTTCTTCTTCGACGGCAACAATCTCCTTGAAAAGCTGGTCGTCTATAGACGGGATGCGAACACCCCAATTGATAGTCATCACTAAGGACAAGCTCAGTCGTTGAATCATGGGCAACGGGTCTATGGTGACAGTCCCCGCCTTTCCATAAGTCATTAGGTCTTCAATAAATGCCCTCGTCTCCCGATCAAAGTAAGGTACGTAAGTTGAATTGATGGACGATTAAGAGCAGCTGCAATCCCCTTCTTTTTTCGCTTAAGGCTGTCATCATAGGGCGATGCCCCAATAGTTAACCCGGCAGTTGTAGAAGCGACCTATGAGCGTCGTCAATATTTGACATCCGTTATGCCGGGGCTTTACATACCTTGTGGAAGGTATATGTTACCGGCCGCGAACTGGCAGCATGAGAATTGGACAGAAATATGTTCTTCGCCGCCGTCGGACTATTGGCGATGACGACAGTGGTGCTTCCCAGTTGCACTTGATAGACATCGCCGTACTGCTTGCCCCATTTCTCATATTGAACTGCCGCGTTGCTTGTGATATCAAAATAGTTGCCTATGATAGGCCATCCTCTAGGTCCCTTCAACCCCGGAATCCTTGCGCGTAGTCGAGCAAGCTCATTCCCTATGAGCCAAATACCGAGGCTTAATAAGCTGCTAAGTATAAGCAGTCCTGTGAGGTGTCCAGGGAGCTTTTGGCTCATGAGCTGAATGATGGAACCCATTTCGTGTTTCCTAGCTATGGAATGACGCGTATTATCATATAGCACATATCTCAGAGGGGAGGTGTGGTCTCAAAAGATGCGTCAATATAACTGAGATGTGATGCTTTCTGCATCACTTTACACTAATCGTCTCATATTTATCAACAAGAGAAGGGCTCACGTAATGCTGCTGAGGTGGATCTACATACATTGTACCACGACCTCGGGAGTCTATCACGGATAGCGGAAAGGTATGTAGCTGTGGGGTTCTCTACCCCGCGATCCACACCTTCTATCTTAGTCTAACCTAGTTTAAAAAGGTTGACGGAAATTCCCGAGTATTCCGGCACACGAACAAGGCAAATGCGGTCATCACAACCGGAACCTCCAATGCGAATGGCCCATTGGGTTATTCAGCAACTGATTCATATTCTCAATGAATGGACGACCGGAGCCTTTGAATAGTGTTCCATATTTCACGCATAGTCTGGCGTGTTCTGATGCCTTTTCGACGTCACCAATCCCGATCCATTCGAGCGCCGCGCGATAGTATGCTTCCTGTATGCGGCTTTCGAGGCCCTCTTGCTCGTATAGCGAGATGAGACGTTCTGCCATCGCCGGTGTCGCGTTCGATGAAGAAGAATAGTTGTCCACCTCTTGCCACAGGCGCTGTATCTCCATGATATTCTGGTCCGACTCTGCCGCTTGAGTGGCGCTGGCGCTACAACGCTCACACGAGCACTCAAAACCCTAGGCCTTCAATCTCTTTTGTCTTTCTGCTTGTGGGATAATAGGACTGTCACATTGTTTAGTCAATACCCAGAACATGGCCTCAGATTGACTCACTCGATGTATGCTATTGATAGCTCTTCCCCAGGTTGTATATCCCGAACGGCCACGACATTTTGAGCGAATGTATTGGAATCAAAGAAATACGCACAATTTGGTCGACAGCTGTGGTTTATTCGTGCCACTGGGATGCGTCAATACGGAGACCTCGGTCATGTGTAAAGGAACACACCTGTGGCAAACAGTGACTGGAATTTCGACTTCCCGTCATGGAGACCGGTCGAGAATGAGTTTGTTCGGAATATTTTGCCGACCTTCTCCTCATCGGTTCTTGCGCCATCGTGTGTAGACAGCCCAAGAACTTCATTTCGATGAAGTAAAGGCAGGCTGTCGACCGCGCGAGCCATGAGACTGTCCAGCTCTCTTCTCTTTAGCTTCGTGAATGCATTTGCGTTGAGTACTAGAGCCGGGGTCCGTGAGATCAGGGTTTGGCCTGCTTGAATAGCTTCTATGGCTACTAAGCCACGGCCCTTGCCCGGTATCTCTACCTCGCGATATAAGTCTTCAGCCTTCGGAACCTCGATTTTGTCTTGAAGTGCCGTCCTGTTGACTATAAGTGACATGCTCTCTGCTGTTGTGATAAACGATATCCCTTCCCCGCTATTGAAAAGGGCATCCGTATAGGCACAGAACTCGTCAGGACTGGCTCCATAGCAAGTCCGGCCGATCTGCCAATTGCCTGATTGTGGAGGTCGATTACTGCTTGTGGCATTCTCTAACCACTCATAATGATCCGATTCCCGTGAACATTGCAATGAATACGCGAATACATTTGGCACAGCACAGATTGATGTCGGAGGGGACCCGGCGACTGTTCTCGTCAGGACTAATACATATAACCAACGCATATTAGAAAAGTTTCGAATAGTACACCCAATTAAGTTTTAAGCATTAGTTAGATCCCAAAGATAATTGTATGAACTCGTAGTAGGTGATTTTTGGGTGACGCTAAGCGCCAGGGGCACAACTGTAACAAGAAGCGTCTGACATCGGAGATCCATGATACAGGCAACCCGTTGGTGACAAATAAACGATAAGATCAGCATTTCTGTTTTAAGTCGCACAAACTTCTTCTTTCCTTTCCTCGCAAGGCATCAAGCCAGATTAGAAGCTGAGCAAAGGCTCAAGTGTTAAGGTAAACATTTCGCTGACCTTATTCACAGTTAATGCTATTCAAAGCCTCTTCAACTGTGCCCTGGCATGATATAGGAGCAACATCGATCAAGACAGGAGTACTTGTTGTGCTCAACCACCACTGGCAGAAGCCACTAGCAGCGCATTGTCCCTGCATGTTCTTTCCGATCTCAAAATGGCCAACACCCGTCCAAATTTGCACGCCTTCGCCGGTGGAAGTTGATGATGTAGATGCAGCTCTCCAGCGCAAGTCGAAATTCGTGATAGGATACGGGTCGGCGTCATCTGCTTCGAGGAGCTCGACCGTCCAGGCCCAGGTAGTCGGCTTGTGGCATCCGTAATCTCACACCCTTGATTTGGTTGTAAGGGGCATTTGGGTAAAGCCATACTATCTGGCAATGCACTTTACCCAACGCAACGCCAGGGTCGGCATCACTTTGCGTAGGATCTGGGTTCGTGATATTTACGTGGATGTACCAGTTGGGATTGTTGCCGGGTCGTCCGGAAGGCTGCCATGTTTCAAGACTCGTGACCTGCCAAGGAGGAGTTCACCAAATGTAATCGACATGAAGAGCGCGAACGCCGCCCCCAGCGCATAGGGGTATTGATAAAATTGCATGATCAATTGGAGTTCAGATTATTGGTAAGGGTTGAGCATATATGACTAACTAGTAGATAGCCTGTATATAGACAATTCTACTCTATCGACGTCCTTGATAGAGCGCCATGTCAAGTGGCCATCAGAGACCGGAAGTCGTGTCGGCGAGTTGACACTAAGGTAGTTATATATCCGACAGAGCTGGAAACTGTTGAGTATTGTAACATTGCATCGCCTTATATAATTGGCATTAAACTTTGGTTTGCTAACCGTACAGCAGTCTGAATGTCTACCACAACGTCGGGTAAATTAATCCCAACTGCATGCAGAGCCAAGGCCCGTATACGACTTTACGCAACAAGTAATAGGATGACCTGAACGCCAATACTGAAGGCTTCGACCGTACGAGGTGTGATCTAGTCCCCCGCATATGATGAACAGTCGACAGGGACTTGCGCACTACGGACATTCCTTGCAGGAGCTGAATGCACAACATGAAGCTTCGCCGTAACGTTGCCTATAGCATTCCCAGTATTCGGACTCCTAAATATCGAGGCCCGTTAACTCTGCCCTTGTCCATAATGTCACTATCCGACTATACAAGGAACCCTAAATGTTATTAGATCACGATGATAATATGTTGGGGTTCCGTAATCCAACCGTTCCACATAAAAGCTCGTACAGACTTTTATTTCTCACCGTTATAACTACCCACGTAAATACGCGATCTGGTGTCGTGCGGTACGACTTGAAATCAGACTTCAAAGTCAACACACAACCTATTCTCAGCATATAATTATCAACTCCTTCGCTTTCTTCTTCCGGTCTAAATACCTCTGAAATAGCTGTGATCTTCTCGTAAAATGATGGCGTCGATAATGGCCCGAAAACCGGATGGACGCGACCCTCAATTCTTGAGAGTAGAAGTTGGATGAGGAAGTCAAACTCTGCTTATAGACTTGCATCTAATTGTTTATACCAAATCCTTATCATGTTGAAGTCTCTGTCTCTCTGTCTCTCTTATATGCGAGGAAAGCAGTTGACGAGGCAGGTTTCTCGCGCGTCGTAATACCCGCCTTACATTGGAATGCAGCCACTGAGCTTAAGATATCGTGGGATGTAATATACGTAGTTTAGCCCTCTTAAGACTCCAGTAGCTTTCACAAGCTCCAAAAATTATAGCGTAAATGTCTCGTACGGTATGATGCCGATATAGTATTATGTGAGTGTAGCAGAATGCTGGTCCGGCTGCAGTGCCAAGGATCTGAGCTTGTATTTCTCTGTATGTTGTTGTAGAAGTGATGGAGGCTAGCTACTGTGACTACTATGTACAAGGAGCTACTTATAGTGGGGTCTGCCAGGTGTGCGTAGCTAATAAAATACCCCCGCAAAATATAACGATGCCCTTATTGTGACTATTATATATTATTAATCACCTAGCAGGTCTTTTTAGCTTATAGTTTGCTAATAATTTTTTTTTTTAGTTCCGAGATTAGTTAATAAAACCTATTTATAGTATTCCGGCTAAATCTAACGTATTTTAGCAAATATTTTTTTTTTTATAGTTTTTGTCGATTAAGCGGTAAATATAAGATTAATATAGATTTTTTAGTAAAAGGAAGAATTTCTTAAAAATATTTAAATAAAAAAGCTGGTTTAAAATAATTTATAAATATAATATCGTAAATTTTAAAATAATTAAAAAATTTAAGCTTATAAACCAAACGTTTAATTCGCTTAATAACTTTAAATAAATTAGTAAATTATTAATTTAGTTTTTTTTTAAATATTATAGCTTTAAAAATATTATATTTTTATAAAGTTTAAATAAGATTTTTAATTAATTAAAAAAAAAATTAATAAATAGCGTTTTTATAATATTTTTAGCTATAAAGAAAATAAAGCTATTATATTATAAACTTTTATACGGGATAAAAATTTAAGCGTTAATTATAAAAAATTTTTAGCATTAAGTTTAAAATAAAGCTTAAAATAGTTTTATTTAATATTTAATAAGTTATAAATGTTTTCGTATTATTAAGCTTAAACTATAATTTAAGTATAATGTTTTTAACAAATTAAATTATTTAAAAAATTAAAATAATACTAGAAATAAATTTAGTTAAAATAAAGCGTTTAATTTAACTATTTATTATAAAAATAAATTATAATATAAAATAGCTAAATTCTAAGTTAAGTTTAAATATATTATTATAGCTTAGCTAAAAATTTTAAATCGTAGTTATTAATTATTACTTTAAAAATTCTTTAACCGGCAAATAATAGTTTATTTAATAAAACGTTAGTTTATTAAAAAATATTTAATTATAACGTTTTAAAATTATTTAAATCGTTTTAAAAAATTTATAAACAATAAATATAATAATATTATAATTTTAACTAAACTTAAATAACGCTAATATAATATTTAATATAATAATATAAAATAAACAAAGCAAACTAAATATAAGTTAAAATAATCTATATAATTTATAGTATTAAAATTTAAATATTATATTAAAGATATTTTTTAAAATATTTATCGAGTTTTTTTTTATTTATTATAAATTTAATAAAAAATCTAAAATTTTCGATGCTAATATAATTTTTCTATATAATAATTTAAAAATTTTAGAACAATATATTTAAAAAATATATAGTTTATTAGCTATATTTAAAATTTTTTATAATATTTTATATTTAATTTTAAATAATAAATTAACTTAATTTTTAAGTTTAAAAAAAATATTATGTTTAATAATGTTTATAACTTTTTTTATTTCGGGTTTTTAAAGTATTTTTTTAAAGCTAAGCTTTAAACTCCGAAAATATTTAAATTAATATTGTTTTTTTAAACAAAAGTAAAAAATTTTACAATTTAAAGACTATAGCTATTTTAAAAGCCGGAAGTATTTTTGCGATAAATATAATAAAAAGGTTATCTATAATAAGCGTAATAAAAAGGTTATTTGCGGCGAGCGTAGTAGGGGGGGAATCTGCGACGAGCGTAGTAAAAGGGCTAGAATTGCGTACTTAGTGTTTTTTTACGTTATTTAGGAGAAATTCTAAATTATTCCGACCAAAAGTTTAATAAAAAGCAAGTAGTTTAAATAAAACGTTTAAAATAACGTATAATTTCCGGGTTATATATAATTAAAAAATTAAACTAACTAATATATTTTATTATTTAATAAATTTTAAATTTTTATATATATTAAGCTATAATAATAATATTTTTATATAAAAAAACTAATAATTGCTTTAATTTATAAAAATATATATGTTTATTTAATAAATATTAATTTAATATTTAGTTTTTTTAAACGTTTAAATAAAACTAAAAATTTTATTTTATTAGCTAATATTATTTTTAATATTAAAAAAAATTAAAATAAAAAACTATAAGTTTAATTGTTATATATAATATAAAGCTAAACTTAAAGATTTTGTTTAATTTAAGTTATTTTAAAAAATTATTAATTTAATAAATGTTAAGTGGTTAAGGGTATAATATACGTAATAAAAGGTAAAATAAATACTAGTATATATTGATTTATTTTGTTTAATTATTTGTACGAAAGCTAGGTTTTTATACGGAGAATTTTTTTATACGAAAAAAATTCTGCTACGGTATATTATATAACCGAATCGGGCGGACATACTAGCTTAACTTTATCGTACGAATAATTAATATTATAGTTAATAATTAGCTATATATATAATTAATACTGATATATTAATTTGTATATAAATAATATTATAATTATAATATTAGTTTTTTTTTTTTAGCTATAGCGTGCTTTTGTACGATTATTTTTTTTAATATAAAAAATCTAAACGTAAAAAAAATATTAAATATATTATATAATAATATATAAATAAAAAAGCGCCTAATAGTATATTAAATTGCTATTTTTTTAAAATGCTTAATGTTTATATAACTGTACGTAAAAAAAAAAGTTAGTAAATACGGATAAAAAAGCTAACTTATATATAACTATTATATATAATTCTTTTATTTAATTTGTTTAAATATCTAAAAAATTAAATAATACGTTATTTTTATATTTGTTGTTATTATATATAAATTAAGTTATTTTTATATTATTTTTTTATTTTTTTTTTTTTTTTTTTTTTACGCGCGTATATTTATATTTATATATATATATATATATATACGTATATATATATACTTTGTACGTATGCTTTAATTAATCTTGTAGATTTATATAATATTAAATCTAATAATTATTATATAATAAATGTAATATTAGCAGCAATATTAATAATAGTACTAGTAGCACTAGTAGCGCTAGCAATATTAGCAGCAGTATTACTACTATTATTATTATTATTATTATATGTAAAGCTTTTTAAGTTTTTTAAATATTATATTAATAAGCAATTAAAATAAAATTATTATTATTATTAGCAATAGCTATTGTTAGACCTATTAACTTTATTAAGGTTTTTTACCCGTGTTTTATACCTTTTGTTTTTAGTAGTATTATATAGTTCTAAAACTTCGTACGTTTAAAGAATAGCGGCGTATTAAAGTTTATAGCTTTTTTACTAAAAGTTAAGCTTATAAAGCTTTTATATTAGCGTTATATATAATATATATATTTTTATTTATTTATTTATACGAATAATTTTTAATATATATTTTAATTAATTTATTTTATTATATAAAAACGAAAAAAATATAATTATTTTTATTTTTTGTACGATATTATTTTCTAGATATTATTAACTATTATTTTTGCCGATATATAAACGAAGTTTATACGTTAGGAAAAATATTTTTATACGATTTTTATTTAAAATTATAGCTAAATTATTATTTTATATTAAAATAGTTTGCGTAATAATTATGTTAATTATTAAAATATTCCGTTTAATTAATATTATATAATACTAAGTTTTTAAAACAATTTATAACGCTTATATATAGCGATTATATATGCTTATTATTTTATATATATAGTTTAAATTTAAAAAAAAAAAAAAAAAAAAAAAAAAATTAATTATACGTATTATTTTTCGGGGTATAAATTTTAGTTATTATTTTTGCTATAATTTTTTAACTTTTTTATTATTATATATAAATGTTGTTTTTTAAATGCTTATATATAATATATTATTTTATATATACCTAGCTATTATTTATTATATAAGCGTACTTTTTATAGTTTTTTAATAAATACTTTAATTTATATAAGCAGCTTATTTATAAAAACTAAAGTTTTTAATATTTAGTTTAACGTATATTTAATAAATATATTAGCTAGGTTATTTTTACTATTAATTTATTATATATTTTAAAAATTTTTTTTTTTCGTATAATTTTTAAAAAAATATAATATTATTATTAATTTTTTTTTCTAAATTATTTTTAGCTTAACTAAATAATTATATAACGATTTAAAATTTAAATATAAAATAATAAATATTAAAAATAAATTAAATATTTTTATAACTTTTTAAAATATTATATAAAAAGCAATAATACTATTAAAACTATTAACTATATTATATAATTTATTAGCTAAAATATTTTACGTAACTTTTTTATATTTATTTAAATTTTAATATATAATATTATTTTCGATTTTAAAGTTTAAATTTACTATATTTTTTATATAAACTTTAACTACGAATATAATAATAAATCTAAACTATAAAATTATATTTATATTATTCGCAAATAATCCGTTTATAAAAATAAAAAGCTTTATATAATAAAAATTAAAAAAAATAAACATAAGTTTTTTTAATAAATTATTTTTTTATTATTTAATCCGTTTGTTTAAAACTTTAATATTATATAATTATAGCTTAATAATTTAAGCCGTAATAACAAAATTATATATAACTTTAAATTAATATATACTATTAATATATTTTTTTAACTTATTAAAAATATAAGCTTAAATAAATCTTTTATATAAAAGTTAACTTTAGCTAAATTTTTAGTTTAATTTTTTTAAATTATTATAATATTTTGCTCGTATAAAAAAATTTTTCTACTATTAAACTTAAAAAAATATTTAAAAAATAAAATCTTTTTAAGCTTTATATAAAGTTTCGCTTATTTAAATTTTTTTTTCGCATAATAAAAAGTCTAATATAATAAAACTTAATATATTATTTATTTATATTTTAATTATCCTAAAAATATTTAAACTATTATATATAACTAATAAATATAATTATATATAAATATTTATATTTTAAGTTTTTTTTAATAATACTAATAATATATTTTAAACTAATATAGCTTAAATTTAACTAAACTATATAAAAATCGTATAATATATAAAATAATCTTTAAAAAGTATTTTTTTTTAGCTTTAAAAATAAATAAATATAAATATTACGCAATAGTTTATTTTTAACTAAACGTATATTTAAATAATATTTTTAAATTTATATAAAGTTTTAAAATTTATATAAAAATAAAGCTAAATATTAAAATTAACTATTAATTTATTTATTAAATCGTTAACAATTAAATTAAAACGGTATTTTTTTTAATATTATATTTTTATATAATAAGTTTAAATTTTTTATATAGCTTTATAGTTTTTTTTTAATTTTTTATATAAAACAAAACTTAAAAATATATTTTTTCCCGTAAATATCCAAGTTATATATAATAAATTTAAAAACGCTTCGTATAATAAGTTTATTAATTTTTATTACGTTTAATTTTTTAAACGGTTTATTAAAAATTATAATAACTTTATTTATATATAACTTAGTTGCTAATTTAAAAGCTTATTTTTTTTTTTATTAAAAAAATCTATATTATTTAAATATTATATAATAAATATATTTAAATATTATATAATAATAAAGCTAAGTTTTTTTTCTTAGCTAACTATTTTTTTTAATAATTATTAGCTATATAAATTATATATTATTTTAGTTTAAATTATTTATTTAAATTTTTTATATAATAATATAATTTAATTTATATATATTAAAAACATATTAATTTATTAATCGAAACTATAATTATATTTAATTTTTAATTACTTTAATTTTATACGGTTTTTTTATTTTATTTTTTTTTCTATACTAAAACTTTGCTTTAAAAAAAAATATAAATACGTTATATAAAAATAGTTTATTTTATTTGTTAATTATATAACTAATCTCGACTTTTATATAGTTTTTACGTAGTATTTTTATTATTTTTTAAATAATTATTACTTTTATATAATAAAAAAAAATAAAAGGACTTTTTATTAATATAAAAATAAGCTTTAAAAATAAAAAAAGTTAATATAAAACTATTAAGTCTAGCAGTATTATTTAATACTTTTATTATTATTTATAAAATTAATTTATTATTTATATATATATTAATTTCTTTTCGAAAAATATTATATATATGTTTAAATAGCCTATATATTTGTTTTAAGTAATTAATACAAAGGCATAAAAAATTAATACGGGGCATAACCTTAAAAGGGCATAACTTTTTTATTAGTTAAATATAAATTCTGCCCTGTAATATTTTATTTATTAGCTGTAATACTTTTAAAAGCTTAACTATAACTAATTATAATATAATAGCCCGATTAGTTATATTTTATATAATGTAGCATAATTATTAGCTAGCTTATATTTTTAATATATTAATTTAAAGCTATTTTAGAATATTTTAAATTATTATTAATTAATATATTATAAACTATATTATAATAATATATATATTATTATATTGTTTAGCAATTATAATTAAATAATAATATATTATAAAATTGTAAAGCTTTTAGTTAAATAATTGTAAAATTGTATTATAATTTTAGTTAAATAGTAACGTATTATAAAATTACGTTATAACTTTAATTAAATAGTAACGTATTATAAAATTATATTATAATTTTAGTTAAATAATAATATATTATAAAATCGCGAAACTTCTAGTTAAATAACCGTAAAATCGTATTATAATTTTAGTTAAATAGTAGCGTATTATAAAATTATATTATAATTTTAGTTAAATAATAATAAAAACGCGAAATAATTTAAATTAAATAGTAGCGTACTATAAAATCGTATTATAACTTTAATAAAATAGTAGCGTACTATAAAATTATATTGTAACTTTAGTTAAATAGTAATAAAAGCGTAAGATTGCGTTATAAACTTTAATAAAATAATAATAATTATAAAATTACGTTGTAATTTAGTTAATAGCAATAAAATCGTAAAATAATTTAAAATAAATATTATTTATATAATTAATAATATATATTATATTTATTAAAATAAAAAATTATATTAATTTTTTCTACTAAATAATTATTTTATTTTATATTATATCGAACTAAACAATTATTATTATATATAAAAATTAAACTTATATATTAAGCATTTAAACTTATTTTTAACTAATTAAATATATATAAATAATATTTAATTTATATAATTAAAAAGTATTGCTAAAATATTAAACTATATTTTTATATTTGCTTAGCTAAAAAAATATTTATATTATATAGTAAAAATTAAACTTATATATTTAAGCATTTAAGCTTGTTTTTAATTATTTAAAATATATACTAACAAATATTTTTAGCTTATTTACGCCTCGTTATAATAGCTATAATCATAATTTTTTTATTTAATCTTATTATTAACTGTATAATTAATAATACGGGTAATAATCCGTTAAAAATACCGGTCGTAAAAAAATAAAACTTTTTATACGTTTTAAAGCTAAAATAACAGCTTAAAACTATTTAACGGCGCAATTATTAATAAAGCTATATTTTTTAATTATAATATTTTAATCGATCTATATATAAAATAATTAGTAATAAATATTATATTATAAAATTATATAAATAAAATAAATATATTTTTAGTTTTTTTTAAAATATTTTTAAAATTTCGTAAAACTAATAAAATTATTAGCAGTAATTTTTTTATTTACGTATAAAAATATAATAATAGCTATAATTAATCTAAAATATTAATATAAAAAAAAAAAACAATTAATTATAGCTATATTAAAACTTTAAATATAAAATACTAATAATATAGCTATAATAATAATTATAAAAAACTGGACTATTAAATAAGTATATTATATATTGCTAATTAAGTAAAACCGCTTAGTTAATAATATAATAATACTATAAAGCTAAAAAATATTTAAAAAATTATAAATAAATAGCTAAGCTTAAAAATATTAAAAAAATTAAAAAAATTATATATATTATAAAAAATATATAGCTAATACTAAAAACGCTATAAATAAAGCTAAAATATAAATTATTTATTTAAAATCGTAATTCGAATTAAAAAATAGCTATAAATATATTAATTTTTAATAATTAAACAGTTTAATATTTAAAATTATATTTAAAAAAATACTAAGGAGCAAAAAGCAAAAGTAATAGTAGCGGCATAATAGCTTAAAAGCAAAAAAAAAAAAAAAAAAAAAAAAAAGTCCTAATAAAAAAAAAGAAAAATATTTATAGTTACGCGTAGCTTTATTAGTATTATAACTTTTATATCTAATAACTATATAGTTTTTTGTATAACTGCTATATATTTTTATATATATTAAATATTTATTATATATTTTTTTTAAAACTATAACTTTATATATAATAAGCCCGTAGTTTTTTGTATAATTATTATATATTTTAAATATATATTAAAAATATATTATATATTTTTTTATATAATAATATTTATTATATACTTTTTTAATATAATAAATATTATAAAATAATTATAATATTTAATAAAAATTAAATTAGCTAGCTTTAAATATAATATAAAGTTAGTTTAATAATAAAAGTTTATATTAATATAATAAAATATTATTTTTAAATATCCGATATATATATAAATATTTTCTAGTTTTTTTTAAATATAAAACTTATTTTTAAATAATAATAAAATTCGAACTTTATTTTTAAATATATTTATTTATATTTTACTATTTAGTTATATTATTTATAAATTATTTTAATATTAATTAAAAACGTTATATATTTATTATTATTTTTTAATTAAACTTATTATTAACCGATATTTTAATCGAAAATCAATATACGCTAAATTAATCGGGCGCTAGTAGTAAAAAAATAGTTAATATTAAAATATTTATATTAAAACAAATAGCTTTTTTAGAACTTTTTTATATAATAGCTATTAATAAAACTATTACGTTTAGCGAATATATTTTAATTAATTTATATTTAAAACAATTAATAATAAATATTATATTATAAATATTATATAAATAAAACAATTATATTTTTAGCTTTTTTATAAAATATTTTTAAAGCTTAATAAAAAAATAAAATCGGTTATAATAATAATTATTTTAAAAATAATTAATATAATAGCAATTATATTCGACTTAATATATTAATATAAATAAATAATCCTTTATAATATATTTATTTAACGTTATAAAATATTTATATTTATAATAAACTAAATAATTTATTAATATTTAATAGTAATAATATAAACTAACTAAATAAATAAAAAATAATATAAAATATTTAATAATTATTTTATTATATAATAATAAATAAATCTAAAGTTAAAAATATAAAACAATTAATTATAATAATATTAAAGCTTTAAATATAGCAATAGTTATAAGCTAGCTATAAAAATAGTTGTAAAAAATATTAAACTATTAAATAAGCGTATTATATATCGCTAATTAAGCAAAACTGCTTAATTAATAATGTAATAATACTATAAAGCTAAATAATATTTTAAAAATTATAAATAAATAGCTTAGCTTAAAAAAATTAAAAAAATAAAAAGATTATAAATATAATAAATAATACGTAGCTAATACTAATAAACGCTATAAATAAAACTAAAATAATAATTATTTATTAAAAATTATATTTCGAATAAATAAACAACCGCAAGCGTTTTAATATTTAATAATTAACGTAATAAAGTTTTTTTTTATATAAAAATAATAATTATAGTAAAATATAAAATAGTTTAAAAAATAAAAAAAATAAAAGCAAAAAGCAATAATACGCTAAGATTAAAAAAATTTATATATTTATATTATAATAATTTAGTACTTATTTTTTAAAACAATAATTAGCTAAAATTATTAAACTATACTAAAAAAACTAAATAATAATCGGGTATTTATTTAATTTAAAGTTTTCGAAAAAAATAAACAAAAAGCAATAAAACTTTTATATATATATAATATACGTAAAGTCTTTAAAAAAATAAACAAAAAGTAATAAAACCTTTATATATATAGTAGTATACGAAATCCTCGAAGAAAATAAACAAAATATAACGTAAAGTCTTTAAAAAAAACGAAAAAAAAACAATAAAAAAAACAAAGAAAAAATAACAAAAAACGAAAAAAAAGCAACAAAAATCTTTAAAAAAAACAAAAAAAAATAACGAAATTTTTATATATATAGTAGCATATATAAAATTTTTAAAAAAAACGAACAAAAAATAAAATAAACAAAAAAAAATAATAAAACAAATAAACAAAAAGTAATAAAATAAATAAATAAAAGCAATAAAATAAATAAATAAAAGTAATAAAAACGAACAAAAAACGAAACAAACAACAAAAAGCAATAAAAAAACAAATAAAACAATAAAATAAATGAACAAAAACAACTAAACAAACAAACAAAAAATAATAAAAAATAAATAAAAACAATTAAACAAATAAATAAAAAATAATAAAACAAATAAAAAAAAACAATAAAACAAATAAAAAAAAATAATAAAACAAATAAAAAAAAAATAATAGAATAAACGAAAAAAAAGCAATAAAATTTTTATATATATAATATATATGTAAAATCTTCGAAAAAAACGAATAAAAAATAACGAAATTTTTATACTTATATAAATTAACGTTTTAGCTATATATATATATAATAATAAATATAAAAGCAGTAAAAATAAATTATTTTAGCTTTTATTAATTTTTTTGCTTTTAAATACTAAGCTATAACTAGCGCCCGGTAGCTTTATTATTAGTTGTTCTTTTAGCATTAAGTTTTATTTAATTATATATTTAGCGTTATATAAATAAACTATTATTAACGTTTATATTATTATTATTATAAGCATTTTTTTATTCTAGCTTAATTATAGTCGATTTATTTTAATTATTTTTTAAGCAACTTTATTTTTGCTTTTTAGTTAACTAGCTAATTAATAATATATTTATTAAAATAGTAAAGCTATTAAAAATATTTAAATATTTTTAAAACAATTATAAAAATTAATAATAATTTTAAGGTTTTAAATTACTAGTATAAATTGTTTAATAATAATTTTATAAGCTATAAAAATATATATTATATTTATTAAAAAAGTTTATTTAATAGCTTAATAAATATTATAATATAAAATCTTTAGCTTAATAATAATAACAATTATTAATATAAGCTTTTATATTTGCTAAAAAAAAATTATTACTAGTGTATTAATTTATAAATAATATAATATTATTTAGCGATAAAATTTAAAGCTTTTAATAATATAACTTTTAAAATTTATTTAAATAATTTAAAAAATTTCGTAAATATTCGTTATATTAAAACTTTTGTTTTAAATAAATTTGCTTAAATTATACTTTTAATTAAATATTATTTTTTATATATAAATAATAAAGCTATATAAATAACTTATATTTAAAAAATAGCTTTTAATATTATTATTATTTTTTAATATTAAAAATAACTTTAATACTAAAATTAAAATATTTAAATAAAATATTATTTATTATAACTTAAGCATATATATTTTATATAATACTAAAAAATAAATCGTTAATTGTTAAATTTTAGCAAAGTTTAATTTATTTTTTATACGTAGCTTAGTTTTAGTAAATATTATTTTTTTCTATAGTATAAAAACGCTTTTATAAATATAAAAAACTTTATTATTATTAAAAATAATATTTTTAATAATAAAATATTTATTAAATAAGCTTAATTTATAGCTAGCTAGCTAATAATATAATATTTTTTTATTATTATATTAAAGCTATTATTATATATAATTATTTATTTATTTTTATTTAGCTTAAATAAAACGTTTAAATTAATATAATATATATAAAACTATTATTAAACAAACAAAAATTAATTATTTAATATAGCTTTTATTGCTTTATTATATTAGTTATTATAATATAGTAAGTATATATTAAATTATTTTATAAGCTTGCGAATATTTTTTGCTAAAAACTAAAAGTTTTTTTTTTTTTATTATTAATAAAACTAAACGTAGTATTAAAAATAGTTTTTAAATAAGTTTAATTAGTTATTTAAAACAAAAAAAGCTTAAATTAATTAGTTTTATATATATTATTAAAGCTTAAAATTATAAAATCATTTTTATATTTTAATATAATATAAAAAATTAAACTAATTTAATTAAATAAAACTTGTTTTATTATTTTATTTTATTATATAAAAAACTATTTTTAATTAAACGTTTTAATTAAAGCTATAGTTAAATTATATTTATTAAACGTTTTTATTAAATAAAGCTTTAAATATTATAAATATTTTATTATATAAAAACAAACTTTTTATATTATTTTTCGATAATATTTTATATATTATAAGCTTATATATTAATATAGTAATTAATAATTATAATAATATTTATATAATAATAACTACCGATAAAATAAATATATTAAAAAATTTAACTTAAGCTATAATTATATTTATAATATTTTTTATTTTTATAAACTTATAAAAACTAATTATTTTAGTTTAAAAATTTTATAATAATTATTTATTAGTAATTTGTTTTTTTAAATTTCTATTAATAAATATTATTTTTAGCTTTTTTAAATTTTTAAACCGGTTATATTATATTAAAAACTAAACTAAACGTTGCTTATATTTATATTATATGTTTAATAATTTTAAAATTATTAATTTTTACAAACTATTAATATAACGAAAAATATATCGCATAAAAAATAAATCGCTTAAAATAAATAAATTAAAAATTTAATTTATATATAAAAATAAAAATATTATTAGCTAATAAAATATTTAATTGTTTTAATATTATTTTAGCTAGCTAAATTAACTTAATAAAAATGCTTTATAAAACTTTTGTTTAATAAGCTGTAAAATAAACAAATATAATATTAAATTTTTCGGAATATATAAAATAATAAATAAAAAAGCAAAAAATTATAATTATTAAAATTTAATAGTAATAATTTTTATATTTTTATTATTACGTATATATTTATATAACTATAATAATTTACGGATAATTGCTAGCTTTTTTTAATAACTTTTTAATAATTTAAAAAATAATTCGAATTTTTTTTTATTATAAAAAGCAATAGTTCGGCAAATTATTAACTATCGTAAAATATATAAAAAAGCTAAAAACTAGCTAAAATACGTTCGTTTTTTTATAAGCTAAATAAATATATAATATAAATATTATACTAAGTTTATAATAAAAATAAATATTAAATATATAAGCTAATTATAACGTATAATTTATTTAGCTTAATAAATTTTTATACCGAAAAAGCTATAAATAATATTAAATATATAAAATAAAAACCGAAAAAGTTATTAAGCGCGTTATTATTGCTAAGCTTATAATAAGCTAAAATATTAATATTATTATTGTTTGTTAAAAGTACTAGCGTAATAATACTTAATATACGTAATTAATTTTGTAATAAAAATAATTAAAAAAAAGATTAATATAACGTACGTTATTTTTTCTAATAATATAATAAATTATCTAAAATAAAAGATCGGCTATAAAATAGCTTAAAAAAAATAAACTAAAATATAGTTTAATAAAAATAAATTATAATAATTCTAAATAATAGTATAAAAATAAAAATCGTAAAAATTATTAGTATTTATAATTTTAAATAATAATATAAAAAAAAAAAATCGTAAAATTTATTATAAAAAAAACGCGATTTAAAAAGTTCGCGCAATTATATAAAAAATATATAACTAAATCTAAAACGAAAAGTTACTAAAAAACATAAACTAAAATAAAAGGCAACAAAAAGCACTAATAATTAATTTTTAAACCAATAAGAAAGCTAAAAAATCATACCCCCTTAAGGTTATGCCCCCGTATTAATTCTTTATGCCCCCGTATTAATTACTTTATTTTATTTTACTTATTACTTAATATATTTCAATAAATATTTTATAATATTATACGCTAGTTATTTTTACGTATTTTTTAAATTTATCCGATAAAAAATTTATCCTAAGGTTATATAATATTATTAAAGGGTTTTTAATAGATATTAATCTAACATTTATATAATATTTTCTATATATTTTATACGGACATTAATTTTAAAAAAATCGCCGCTTAAAACAATATAGCAATATTAATAACATATAATATATTTTAATTATTTATTCGTATAATGTTTATAACTATTTTATAATTAAATTTATAATCGTTTTTAATTATAAATTTAAATCGTTATAAAGCTTTATTATACGTTTAATAATAATAATAAAATTTTAGATTTTTTTTAAAATAAATTATTTAATTTTATATTTTGCGTAAAATAATATTTTATATAATCTTTTATATAAAAATATTTAAATCGTTTATATAAATAGCGTAGCTTAATTTTTATAAAATAACTAGCTATTTTATATGGGCTAATATTAAAAAACAAATAGCTTTATTTATATATAATAAAAATACTATTTTATTTTTTCGTATAATAATATTTTTTATATTATTAAAATATTTTTAAATAGTTTATATTTTTTAAAAAAAATAAAATAAAATAAAAATATTTAAAATATAAAATATTATACGGCTAATTTAATTATTAATTTTTATTATATTAACCGAAGTTATTATATAGTTTTTGCTAAAGCTTATTTTAATTATATTTAAAAGTTTAAATAATTTTAGCTTTTAAGTTTTTTTATATATAAGCTTTTATTTATAGTTTTTTATAATAAAAATTTCGAAGCTTTTATATTTAACACAAAAAGCCTGGGTAAGAGTGTATATTATAGTATCTATAAGTTTAGTAGTGTTGTAAAAGTAGTGGTAATAGCCCATGGCACCACCTACCTTATATACGTAGGGCTATAGCCAGTGGTCAAGTAACCCACCCCTAGGTGGGGTGTGCTACAGCCACTGGTCACAGCCACGTATAGCCATAAGGTGACCCTAGTGCCCTAGGGGCACTAAGTCCCCTTACTTACGCGTAGCAAATGCCACACACATACAAAAATCCTATTAACCTCAATAGCCTTAGCCTAGCCCTAGCCTAGCCATACACCCTAGCTATAAACACTAGCTATAAATCTACCTATATTACCAATACCACCTTTTTACACCTAGGTCTGCGTAGGTCTGCAGAGGTTTATAAAAGGGTTTGTAAATCTACAAAAATTTATAAACCTATAAGGAGTCTATAAAAAGGTCTATAGATCTATAAAGGTCTATATAAGTATAAATCTATATAAATCTACGCAAGTTAAGGTCTACATAGGTTTACGTATTTAGGTTTATATATCTAGGTTTATATATCTAGGTTTGCGTATCTAGGTCTGCGTATCTAGGTCTATATATCTAAGTCTACGTATCTAGGTCTACGTATCTAAGTTTATATAAATTTACATATTAAGGTCTATGTTTCGAAATCTACGTTTTAAAATAAGAACGTTAATAATATATTAAATCCTATAGTTTAGCTTATACGTAAATATAAATCAATTATATATAGCTTTTAATAAGTTAAATAAATAATTTTAAATTTATATTCAGCTATAGCGAAAATTATAAAATAAATAGTTTTAGCGTTAATAAAATTAAACGAACAAAACGTTAATAATATTTCGTTTATACATAAAATATAAATCGGTTATATATAACGAATAAAACGCTAATAATATTTTTAAATATATATTCGGCTATAAACGAAAATTATAGAACAATATAAATATAGCTTCGGACAGCGTTTAAAGTACTAAAAAAACGTAATTAACTATAGTTAAAAATTATAAAACAGCTAATTTATAGCGTTAACGTTAATTTAATAGTATATTTACTGCTTTAAAAAAAACTTAAATAAAAGCTTTACGTCGCCGTACAACAAACTTAGCTTACTATACTATTTAACATAAGTAGCCTAAGGTAGGAGTATATATTATAGTATCTATAAGTCTGGTGGTCGTATAAAGGTAGTGGTGGTGGCCCGCGGCCACCACACCTACCTTATATACGTGGGCTGTAGCCAGTGGTCAGGTGACCACCCCACTGGGTGGGGTGGCCACGTGACCCACCCCTGGGTGGGGTGTGCCACAGCCACTGGTCACAGCCACGTACAGCCACAGGGTGACCCCAGTGCCCTAGGGGGCACTGGGTCCCCTTACCTACGCGTAGCAATATTTTAAATAATATTTTAATATTTATATAATATTAGTTATTAAATATAAATAAATTAAATAATTAATTTATAATTATTAACTAGATATTTTTTTTATTATATAATATATAAATATATTATTTATAATATATTATATAATATTTTTTTTTATATATTTAAATTTTTTTTTTTTTTTATTATATATATTTAAATAGCTTTTATATTTAATTAAATAAATTAAAAATTCTTTAAAAGTTAGTTTATTTTTAAATATTATTTCGTACGTATTAAAATATTAGTTTTTTATATAAAACTTTTTTTAAAAAATATAATTAATTAACTAGCATTTTTTTTTTTAGCAAATAAAATATTTTTTATTTGTATATAAATTTTTTAAAAAATAAATATTTATATAATTTTAGCTAATATATTATTTCTAAAAATTTTTAAAATATTATATAATATTTTTATACTATATAAAATAATAATTAATTTAGTTATACTATTAATTTATATAATAAAAATTTTTTATTTTTTATATAAAATATTAAATTATTAAGTTTTTTTAACTTAAAAATATAAATAAAAGTTTAAAAAAAATCTTTTATATATAAGCTTTTAAAAAATAAATACTGTTTTAAATTCTAAAATATTTTTATATACGTATATAATAATTATATTTAAATAAATTTTTTTTAAATATTTTGCTTTAAATATTTTTTAAGCTTTAAATAGCTTATTAATTATAACTTTTAATATTTCGTATAAAAATAAGTTTTTTTTTATTTATATATTTATATAAAAATAATATTAGTTTAATTAGTTTAATATTAATTATAGTTTATAATTATATTAAAATATATATTTATAATTTATATATTTTTTTTTATATATAATTAAAGCTAATATAATATATATAATTTTTATATAATTAATTAATATTATAAAAATATAATATAAAACTAATTTTTTATAATTTTAAGCTTTTAATAATAATTAACAAATTATATTTTATTATAAAATAAATTATATAGCTTTTTAAAATAATTTTTTTTTTTTGCTAAGTTTTTAAAAAAATCTAATACTTTATAAATAAAATAGCTTTATTTTAAATATTATATATAAAAAAATCTAGATTTTAAATAAAAATATTTTATATTTAATATTATATAATAAATAAATTATTTTAAAGTTTAAAAAAGATTTTAAAAAACTAAATATTTTATTATATATTAAAAAATAATATATTTTTTGTTTATAAAAAATAAATTATTAATTAAAATAAATAATAAATAACGTTTAATAGTTATAAAAAGTTTTTAAAACTTTATTTTTAATATTTTATTTTATATAATGTTTTATTATTTAAAATTAAAAAGCTAATTTTTAATTATATATAAGTTATTTCGCGGCTATTTTTTTATTTATTTTTTGTTTTTTTTTTTATTTATTCTTTTATTTAAAAAAAAAAATCGTAAAATTGCTTTATTATATAAAAAAACTTTATTAACTTTAAAGTTATTAATTTAATATAAAAAATATAAATATTATTTAAAACAATTATATAAAAATTTAAAATTTATACGCTAAAATATTTATTTTTTATAAATTACGCAATATGGTTTTTTTTTAACTATTTTATAAGTTTTTAATTTAAAACGTTTTTCGTATAAAAAACGTTATAAATTTTTTTAATAATTTAAATATTAATTTTATTAAATATTTTAAGTTTTATTATTTTAAAATTTTTACTAATATTTTTTAAAAGTTTTTTACGTTATATATAATATAATTATATTTTATATAAATATATTGTTTATACGTTAATTTATTTATAATAACTATTTTAAAATTTTATAAAATATTTTATATATAAAAATTAATAGTTTTTTATATAAAATTTAAAAGTATACTAGTTTTTTAAGCGATTTTTTTAGCTATACTATCGTATAAAATATTAGCTAAAAAAAAAAAATTATTTTAGCTATTTTTTTAAAAATATAATATTTTATATATTTATTTATATTAATTATTATACAATTAATTATTATTTTTTATTATATTTGAAAATATTATAAAAAAAAATTATTAAATTATATTATAAACTTTATATAGTTTATATAATAATAATTAAAAAATAATATAATTACGCGCTATTAATTAAACTTTTATATAAAAATATAATATTAAAATACGTTAAAATAATTAATTTTTTTTTTTATTAGCATAATTTAAAAAAACTAAAATATATATAAAAAACGCGGCTTATATAACTAAATTTAAATTCTATTTTTATTTTTATTAATTTATATTCTTTAGCTAAAATATTAATTAATATTAAATAGCTAAAAATATAATATCGTATATAATAAAAAATAAAATAAATACTAATATATATTAATTTATTTTATTTAATTTAATTATTCGTACAAAAACTAAGCTTTTGTACAAAAAATTTTTTATACGAAAAAATTTTATTACAATATATTATATAACTAAATTAAACAAATATACTAGCCTAACTTTATCGTACAAACAGCTAATACTATAGTTAATAATTAGCTATTGTACGTAATTAATACCGATATATTAACTTTATATATAAATAATATTATAATTATAATAATAAAATTATATTATATAATATATAATAATATTAATTTTAATTTTTAAAACGTTAAAGTTTATATAAAAAAAATAGTTTAAAGAAAAAAATATAAAATAGTATATTTAATAAAAGTTAACTTAATAGCTAAAATAATTATTTTTTTACTTTTATAGGTTAGTTGATTAATATATTTAAAGCTTAACGCTTATGTAGATTTTTTATTTTACTTTTATAAAGGTTTTTTTTAAACATATTAGTTTTTTAGCTTTTTAAGGCTTTTATTAGCTTAATATATTATAAAATATTAAATTTTATATATTTTGCTATATTAAAAAAAGTTTTTAAGTTTTTTAAAAAAAAAAAAACTAAAAGCGATTAATAGCTTTAAAACGTTTTTTAATAGTAGTTAAGCTAAAAAAATTAATTTTCCGACCTAATATAACTATATTAAAAAAACTAATAAAAGTTTTAAATAGTTTAATAGAAATATTTTTATTATAATATAATAAAAATATTCCGGAAATTTTTATAATGTTCAGAAAAATTATTAAAAGCTATATAAATATTATTATAATAATAGTTTACATTTTTAATAAGTTCGAATATAATATTTATTTACTACTAAATATATATATTATTATTTTTATAACCTATAATTAAGCAATTAAACATAAACTAACTTTTAGCGGTTATAATAGTTAAAGCTAAACGTATCGAAAAATATATCCGTTATTAATAATAAAAAATATAATATTATATATAATAATATAAAATTTACCGGTTATTTTCCTAAGCATTTAATTTTAAGATTTTATTAAATAAGCGTTTATTAAGTTTATTTTATTAAATATCCGGATATTTATTATTATATATTTTTTACATAATATTTTATTTTTATTCTAAAAATTTAAAATTAATTTTTAAACAATAAATATAAAAAAGCTTAAAAAAATAAGCTATTAAATATAAAATATCCGATTTTTAGCTTAAAAGTTAACTAAAATATTATAAATAATTTTTTAGTTTTTTATATTAATAAAATAAATTCGATATTTTTTAAGATTTTTTTTTTAACTAAGTTTAAAGTAAAATATAAGCTATTTTTTTTTAAAAACTATTATAAAGCTTATATTTTTAAATATATTTTCGAATTCGGTAATTAAATTAAATAAAGCTTACATAATTTCTAGTTGCTAGTTTTTAAAAATAGTTACGCTATAAAAATATTTAATAATATTAAAATTAAATATAATAAATTTTTTTAGCTTAAATAAAATTTAATATAAGTTTTTAAGTTAATAAATAATTAAATCGAAAAATTTTATATTAATTATTTAATAATTTTTATAGTTAGCTTTTATAAAAAAAATATTTTAAAGTTATATATTTAAAAATATATATATTATTATTTATATCGTTAAAGATTAAAATATAGCTAAATATATTATTTATAATAGTTATATAATAAACAATTAAATCTATAATAAGTTTAAAAATAAAGTTTTAGCCGAAAAAAGCTATATAACTAACAAATAGTTATTTTTAAAACCGTTTAAAAATAATAATAAATTAGTTAGCGTAAACTTTAATATGTTTTATATATCCGGTTAAAATATAATAATATAGCGATTTTATAGGATTAAATAATAGCTATTTTTTTTAAAAAAATAATATCGAATTATTTAAAATTTAATATATTATTTTTATAAATATTTTAGCTTATAAGCTTTTAATAAAAGCGACGTTTTACGTAAAAAATATAATATAAAGTTTTTTATTACGTATACTTTTAAAAAAAAAAATATAATTATATATTTAAAAATACTATACTAACTTTTAGCTATTTTTTTAATAATTATAAATGTTATACGTTAGCGTATTTAAATTTTTAAGTATTTTTAAATAATTTAAGCTTTATTTACAATAATATAAATATAATTAATATTTTTATATATATTTTTTTTATACTTAAAATAAAAAAAAGTTATAAAATATATTTTAAAATAAGTTTTTAATTTATAAGTAAACTTTATGCCGATATTTAGCTTAAAATCAATAAATAATTAAATAATAAATATATTAAATTTATTAGTTTTTTTTATAACTAAAAATAAGGCTATTTTTCTTTAGTTAAGCTTTTTAAGTGCTTTTTTAGTAACATTTAATCTTATAACGACGTGAGCGTGTTTAAAGTTATTAAAAGTGACTAAAAAAAGTTAAGTTATAAAAAGTAATTAGGAGGGAAATTAAGTTATAAGAAATAACTGGAAAAGAAAACTAAATATTTAACTTATTAAGCTTATTAACATGTTTTAACTATATATATTAATATAGTTAATTGTTTAAAGTAAAAAATTTATAATAAATTTAATATATTTTGTTTTTTTAAAGTATTATTTTAAAATAAGTATTTTTTAAAAAATAAGTATTTGTTTTTAATATTAAAAAGGCCGAAATTATTAAGGATATTTTTATAAAAAAAATAAGGTTTTTATATTAATTAAGGTTAGTTTTTAAATAATGAGGTTTATTGTTAAGGATATTTATTTAGTATAGTATTCGGATAAAAAAAAGTTTTAAGCGTTTTTTAGATAACTTATCTTATAATATGCTTTTTAATTGTTTTAATTGTTTTAATTGTTTTAATAAAGTAAAAAGTTCTAAGGATATTTTTGCTATAGTAGAGGAAAAACGTTATTATTTTAAAGGTTTTTTTGCTAATTATTTTAATTATATAAACGTTAACCTTAACTTTAGCTTTATTAAAGTTAGCTTTAATTATAAGACTGACCCTAAATATAAAGCTAGTAAAGTTAAACTTATAAATAACTTTAACCTTATGCTTATCTTTATACTTAACTTTAATTCTATGGTAGGAAAAAGGTCTAATAATAAAGGTTAAACTGACGGTATTTTTAAAAAGTAGGGTTAAAACTTCTACAACTACGTTTTTTAGCTCGTTAATTATATAGTAACTAATAAAAGCTATTAATTCGTTAAGCATAAAAAAATAAAGTATAAATAGGGTAATAAAAATAATATTATTTACTATAGTAAATAAAAACTTATTAAAAAAGGTAATAAATATTTAATAAAATAATTAACAGGTTTTTTTATTAAAATGTTTTTTTTATTATCGATATTAGTTAAAAATCTTTTAGTATAGTTTTGTTTAAAAGCTTAATTAATTTTTTTTAAATTTAAAAGTTAAAAGCTTTAAAAACAATAAATAATTAGTTTTTAATAGTATATTTATAAAACTTAACATTACAAATTATATTTTAAATAAAAATTTAAGGGATTTATTTTACTATAAATTATATAAAGAATTTTTATTGCTAAAAGTTATTAAAAATATTATTATAATTTTTTTTAAAATAAAATTAAAAAGATTTATAAATAAAGTTAACCGATTTTATATATAAGCTAGCTTTTTTTAGATTTATAAGCTTAATAGTATGCTATACTAGTACTATAGCTTAAAAATAAATTATTTAAATAGTCCGGACTTTTTTTTATTATATATAATAGCAAAATAAAAAAATCTATTAATAAATATTTAAACGTTTATATAAATAGTTTGCTTATTATAAGCGATAAATCTTAAACTATTAAAATTTTTTATAAATAAGTTAAAAAAACCGATTTTATCGGCTTTAAAAAAAAACGATTTATTGCCGCCGGGGGCTAAGGACTTACAATAAATATAAGCAACAGTCCGAACGATAACCTTTATAATATTAGATTTATATTTTTTAAAAGCTATAGCAATAAAGTTTGCAGCGTTTTTGCTAATAATAATACTAGAAGTTAGGACATAGTTAATCTAGGCCTTAGTATATCCGATAACTTAAAATAAATAGTTAGTTTAGCTAGCTGCTATAAAGTGTTGTCTAAAATAGATTTAAGTAAGTAAGAACTGCTTTTCTCTAAGCTATAAGCAGATTTAGGTAAAGGAAAAAAGATATTTTCTAGACTTAATAAGTCTAAAAATAATAACGAGTTTAGGTTAGAGTTGGGAGGTACTAGGTTGGGAGATTTAGGATCAGGAGAAGTGTGAGGGGCGGGGTAATTGTTAAAGTGGGAGGTGCTTTCCTGTTGTGAGTACTTGCTTCGCCAGCTGTTGAAGAAGCGACGAAAGTTAGATCTCGATTCTGCCCACTTTATAGGGTAAGGAATAATATCCTCAACTTTTAAGTCTGCAGTTAAGGAAATTACGTAATCACGATCTTCTAAAGTTAAAAAAAAAGTATTTAGATAGCCTATTAACAAGAATCTAAATATCTAACGAGCAAGTAATTAAGTGCGTTCTATAGATAATAAAGCTAAGGAGCGTATAGAAAAGCTAATTGGTCAGATCCGGCGTAGAGAAGGTGAGGGCAGAAGCAGGGGGACCCTGCTGGAGGGGACAAGGGAGTAGCTCAACCTTGGGGATTCGTAATAATTGTCGTAAAGCAGAGGGGGAAGGGCAAAAGCAAGTGAGTAACTCAACCTTGGGGAGTTCGTGCTAATAGAGAAAAGGGAACTGAAAAACGAAAACGAGGTCGATAATCTTATTCGCTAGCTACCAATTGTAGCAAAATGCTGGTCCGGCTGCAGTACCAAGGATCTGAGCTTGTATTTCTCTGTATGTTGTTGTAGAAGTAATGGAGGCTAGCTACTATAACTACTGTGTACAAGGAGCTACTTATAGTGGGGTCTGCCAGGTGTGCGTCAGCTGTAATGGCTGACAGTGAGTTTGCTCAAATAAGTAGGGTTAAGCCCGTGCGTTTTATTCCCGAGAGGAGCCAGCACTGCGTCTATGACGTCAAATGTTTAATCAATCAAGGCAGAAATAGAGATGTGTCCTATCTCAGAGGCAATAGTGTTTGCTAACGGCCGATTTACTGTTGAGATTATATAGGCATTCGAGAGTGAAGATAAATAGAGGAGTTCGAACAAAAACTTATACATCAGAGTACCTCCCTAGGTAGCCGAGCGGTGAACTGAATTAAGTGATTCTACAGACGGATTGACTAGGTCCCTATAGGTACCTATCCACTAAACAAAACGTCTAGAGCTGGGGTGGGTTCAATGGGAGCCTGGAGCCCGGCACCCGCCCAGGCTCCGCTCAGCGCCCCTGCACAGACCCTGCAGGCACGGTGCCTTAAAGTCCGCACATAGACGGCGGTGTTTTCTATTTCATGCCCTACTTTCACCTAAAACTTAGACCAAGCTATCAGATGCTAGCAGGGTGATGCACACCGTCATTTCCCAAGGAAACAGTCACCATTTCTCACGATGCACAAATTCTTCGGGCAGAATCTCGGACGCCTTACTGTAGTGTATGCGTTTACCTCGGCCTAATGTCAGGCGTTGAGGCGGCAAATAACAGCGACAGAGGGCTAGCATCAAATCTACAGAGTCGCAGTCCAAAGCACGAGCTGGTCAAGGATGACTCTATGTCTTGAATATAAACCCCGATATCTTCTTGAGATCACACGTACTGGCAAAACGTCAGCTATTAGTCGACGTGACTACGATACTGCAACGTCGACTCAGGCAGGTTCCTGCTTGGAGGTGAGAACGTGCCTGGTAGTCTGCCAGGGGCAGGGAAAAACTACCAGGGGTATGGAAGCGGGAGAACCAGTTATATGCAGACTTTTAGCCATCACTGCAGGGGACAAGACCCGACTCGTCCATGTCGAGTGCCGAGTGAGGGGCACGCTCTGGGCTTCACGCCTTCAACTCAGTGTATGCGACTTGGTGTCGGCCCTCCAGTTCACCTTTTCAAGTCGAATCAAGTTAGGATTATAAGTCAATGGCACAACTACATATAGGACATGTGTCGTCCGGAAATTTTGCGGGTGCGGCAAATATCGTTTTGAGGTACGCAACGTTTGTGGCAACTTCGAGATGTCTGTGTTTGCTGTTGTGTTTTTTAGTGCTGCGCTGTTCCTGGCTGTGCCACTTGAGGCGGCACCATTGGCTAACAAACCCTGGTCGGCGACCAGTCAGGTACTTTTGGTCCCCTGACTTTCCGGGCGGACGGGACCTTTCAACTTGCCATTTTCGAAGACTTACACTTTGGTGAAAGTATGTTCCCCGTCACTTACACCACCATGGCGCTAAAGGCAAACCAGATGCTTGGGATCAATGGGGTCCGCAACAGGATATCAATTCGGTCAAGGTCATCAATAAAATCCTTGATAAGGAATCGCCAGGTCTCGTCGTATTAAATGGAGATCTCATCACAGGCGAAAACGGATTCTTAGAGAATGCTACTGTGTACGTTGATGAGATTGTCAACCCTCTTGTTACGCGCAACTTGACCTGGGCATCCACATATGGAAATCACGATTACGATTTCAATATTTCCGGCGCCACTATCCTCGAACGCGAAAAGAGTTGGAAGAATAGTAGGACATCTCGCATGGTGTTGACGCCCGATGCTGGCGTGTCGAATTACTATCTTCCGGTCTACGACCATGGCTGTGTGGATGAGATCGTATGCTTTCCACAGTTGATCCTCTGGTTCTTCGACAGTAGAGGTGGGTTCAAGTACCAGCAAAAGGATGCCTCAGGTAACAGGGTAGGACAACCGAACTGGGTTGACACCACCGTGGTCGATTGGTTCCAGCAGACGAGCAACAGTCTCAAGGAGCAGTATGGTCAGACAATTCCGTCGTTAGGCTTCGTTCATATCCCCCCGTTTGCCTCTTACGCTGTCCAAGAAGCCGGGGTAGATCCGAATAAGGAACCAGGGATCAATGATGACGTACCATTGGCTCCGCAAGCTCAAGGGTGGTGCCCAGACGGTCGTAACGATGGGACTTGTGACTACGGCGCCCAGGATACGGAGTTCATGCAAGCCGTATCTCATACAGAGGGCATGATGGCGCTATTCTCTGGACATGACCATGGCGACACATGGTGCTATAAGTGGGATAGGTTACTGCCTGATATGGATGTGACGCCAGCAAACAACATAAGCCTATGCTTCGGACAACATACAGGTTATGGCGGTTATGGCAACTGGGAGAGAGGATCCCGTCAGGTTTCGGTATCAAAAGAAAGCCTCGCGAGACTCGAGGCGCACACTTGGATTCGCCTGGAATCAGGAACTATAGTTGGAAGCGTCTCACTTAACGCAACATACGGACAAGACATTTATCCGACGACGGAGGACTCAATGACGTACTGCCCAACTTGTGACTATTGAGAGGTAACGGCCGAGAGATAGCGGTGTAACATTGTTAAGGGTTGTTATTTACGTAATCAGACTAAAAAGACTTCATTACGAGATATCATGATCGTCGAGAATCACAACCCGGGGATTTTGCAGTCACCACACCTTTTTCCATACTATGTAGGGTGCAACCTCAATACAACAAATAATACAAGGTTACTGACTTATCTCTATGTTCATTCCATCCCTTTTCCCGGCACGGGCATTGCCGTAATCCTACACTAACATTGATTTGCCCGCCGCTACTATGTACTAACTTGGTGCTGCCGCTGCACACTAGCTAATCCGGAAGATACCGGTATAGTATGGCCTAAAACAGCACAACTGCCATCTGCGGAGCAAACTGCGTACATGTGGATGAGTTTTTTGGAGATCACTTTCCTACAGTTCGCATACTAGGTAGATATACAAGATGAACTATTAAGCTGCAAGGTCTAGAGGCCATCAATGCCTGCATGTTATGGTTTACGATGCCGGCACTTCTTTTGCGTAGGTAGTATTGAAGAATGCTATTCGTTACCACGTAAACAGCACCTAGACCGGTACGCTAACGACCGTTGATAGGTAGGATCTCCATTCTCGTAAGCTGTATACGGTTTAGTAGTTATCCACGTCACTCTTCACACATTAGCGAGCTACAGGGCTAACGGGACCATTCCGACCATTGAACTCCACACTTTCATTCATCATGAACCAAAATGGCCGTGACTTCTCAGTCACATCATATGCTCTGGGATTCCATGTTGAGTTCGGTGAAAAAACCGGTGAAAAAAAAAAGCCTTGCCAAGATATCACATCAAATCACAACCGGGGATGATAGCGATCGTCTAAACCTAAGGGGATGTTATACCGAAACCCATGGCAGTGGAACGGGATCCATGCCTGGCCAGAACAGAGGTCGTCACTCCACCATAAGATAGCACTCTGCGTCGTAAGATACACACATATATATAATGGATCGTATGTTTGTTTATTCTTCGAGGCATCTGTTTTGCCAAACCCTCGATAACTGGCTTTCTAGAGCTTAACTTCCATAGTGGCATATCAGTGTCTGCGTCGGAACCAGAAGATCGTTGATACATCCTTGCACTTAGCACCACTACTATAATCAGTATGTCAGGGCTATTCAGCGTCGCGTATCAATTCCTCTGGCCATCAAAGCCCGCTTGACTGAAAAGACGTGCCTGACTTACAGGGCAAAGTAATTCTCCTTAGCTCCGACACATGTGACTCTTGTTTGCGATTAGGTTTATGTTATAATGGTAGGAAATGTAGATGGACATGCTGACGACTCTTCTAGGTTACTATTGTCACTGGCTCAAATACCGGCCTAGGAAAGGAGATCAGCCAAATCCTTTATTCCAAGAATGCCAAGGTGTATATGTTAGCACGGTCCGAGGAGAAGACCAAGCAGGCTATAGATAGCATCAAAGCTGCCGTGCCAAACTCAAGGGGGGAGTTGATATATCTACATCTCGACCTCGCCGATCTACCTACTATAAAAACCACTGTGGCCGAGTTTCACCGCAGAGAGTCGCAGGTACACCTCCTTTTCAACAATGCCGGCGTTGCGTTTCCCCAAAGCGGCGCAAAGACGAAACAGGGATACGCACTCGAGATCGGGGTAAACTGTCTGGGAAACTTCGCCCTCACCAAGCTCCTGACGCCAACCATCGTTTCGACCGCCAAGACCTCGCCCCGGACAGAGTCCGCGTCATCTGGGTATCGTCGAATGCCGCCGAATCGTACAGCACGAGGAACTTCGTCCAGACCGTCGATAACGCGGAATCACTCACACAAGTGGGGAAATACTTCTCCTCGAAGCTCGGCAACTATCTGCACGCAGCCGAATATGCGAGTCGGTACAAGGCAGACGGCGTCATCTCGGTGCCGCTGAATCCCGGCGCGCTGGACTCGGATCTATGGCGCGAGCAGTTCTCTCTAGTGAAGTCGCTGATGCGCATGACTCTGCTGCACCCTTCTGTATACGGCGCCTACACATGCTTATTTGCCGCGTTCTCGCCGAGATTACACTCGAAAAGTCGGGTCATATGGTTAGTTTTTATCCTCGACTTGGAACAGGAGTGCCATACTAACAGCATAGCAGTTGCCCTTGGGGTCAACTATGGAACGTGGCACCGGAGATGATAAGGGCAGGAAAGAGCCAGGCAGAAGGTGGTGATGGCACAGCGGGGGAATTTTGGGAATGGAGCGAGGCTCAACTTAATAAGCACATGTAAAATCATCAATGGGTAAAGGGGCGGCTTGTATCTAGTACTTTAGGTTTTCGCTATACCGCAAACAGAATATGGAATGGCTGAAAGATAATGAATGACATATCTCTACCTCGATATAGTCTCGGCTTTGCTCTTAAAGGGGCTACCACAGCTACAACCAACTATGGGTAACAAGAAGACCATAGAGATCCGATTGCTTTGCGAGAGCTATCAACACCACCTTAATCATACTGCCTCAAAAGCTGGCCATTGTGAAGACAGTGTTACCAGGCTACCTCACATGTGAGATTCTCGAGCAAATGGCAAAGGTTGGGTTTCCGAGAAGACCAAAAGTAAAAACATTGCCTCCACGCGGAATCGAACCGCGGATCTTGTCATAACATCGCAAGTGCATACTGTACGAGTGACACGCATTACCCTGTGCCATAGAGGCTTTGTTCTAATTGGATGATTAGAATTTGGAGCCTATACCATAGAGAGTGTAAGGCGCTCCCGTCTAACTTGACCAATTTGCTATTGCGAATCAATCTTGAGGCGCTAGATTTCAACGCTCTGATTTTGAAGTTGTCCCGATCGGCAGATACTCATCACAAGTAGTCCAGATATATCAAGACGCAATAACTTCTTTCTTTGGAATTTCTGAGGGGTAGCTATTTGAGTACCCTGAACAGCGCATCATTCTCTATTTTCGAATGATTGTCTACTCACATCTTCTATCTAATACGTAGACGGATGACAGAAAGTCTCCCACCATCAAAATTGAAGATCGAACCGTTGCAGTACGCGCCGGCCCTGCTCGCGATATATAAGATCGTGCCGGCAATCTCTTCCTCGGTGCCGAACCGCCTCGCAGGCATGAAGTTAGGGTCATCGAGGCTTTCTGTTTCCGGGTCGCGGGATAAGATGATAGACTCAGCCATCTCGGACATGAAGACTATGGAGCTCCAAAAGTTAGTGGCGCTTCTCATGACGAGTAGTCGAACGGAAACATGTCGAGGTGAGGCAATGCGAATGGAAGAGCAAATTATCAAGAGAATTCAACACAAGGCGCTACGGCTACTCACATCCAGGTGACAGCGTATTCACGCGAATCTGATACGGCGCCAAGTTCGTCGCAGCATGCTGCGCCAGCTGGGAAACAGCAGCCTTGCTCGCCGCATAAGCGGGCGGCGTGGCCTTCTCGCGACTATACGCGCCGACGCTCGAGGTGACGACCACCTGGCTCTGGACGAGGGGGACCCTGCTCCCCTCCTTGCTGGGCCGTCCGAAGCCGCCCTTTAGCGCGTTCCTGTTACCGGCGTCGAGCAGCTCCAGGAAGGCGAGGATGGTGAAGTACGCCCCGGTGGTGTTGACGTGCATCGCCTCGGTGAACTCGGCCACGCCGACCCCGTCGAACAGGTTCTTGCGCAGCTCGTGGATGCTCAGGGTGCGGTCGAAGGAGTTGTAGGGACCGAAAATACCCGAGTTCGCGATCAGGAGATTCACGTACCCGGCCTCGGCGGTGATGCGGTCGACGGCGCTTTGCAGCGACTCTTTGGAACAGACGTCGCATACTTGAGGGATGATGCTCGGGTGTGCTGACTGCGCCTCTACGAGTTAGTTATCGCTGATCGGAATAGGATTCACAAGTGGCTTATAAGTATGAGAGACGCGGAGACATGACTATAACTCCGGGAGGAGATTATATAGTAACATGAATCTTAAAAACTCCTTACAGCCGCCGCTTCGAGGGTGTTCGCTCGTCGCCCTAGTATGTAGACTTTTGCTCCCGCACTCGCGAGGGCTTTAGCCATCATGAGTCCGATTCCTGCGCCCAACTATTAGTATTCTCGTTCGGATTGGATGGGTTGAACACAGCATACCACTGCCACCGCCGGTTACGACAGCGACCATGCCGTCAACTCTGAATAAAGCCGAGATATCCATCTTGAAGCTTGAATCCTTGGGTTTTTAATAAGTGTCTATGACGACGCTGCCTGCCCAGCACTCTAATAGCATGATGGTCGTCTCCTCTCCCTCCTTTATAAGCTCTCGCGAATGATGAAAATCGGCGATAAAATACACAACATGATATCTCCGATAGATCAATCAGCCCTAAACAACCCCACGAACACCTTACTAACAGCATTCTATTCCATGATGCCCGATCTCATGGGTGTATCGGGTATGAGTGGGCCTTTGGCGTCGATTTGAGATCGAGGATGAATGTATCCTTTGCTAAGTCCATCTACTTCCATTCAACTTCACTCCGGAAAATAAAGAATCGGTTAATAAGCACGGCCTAGCTTAGAAGGATAGCAGATTACAGAACACGGAAAATTGCCAGATTACACGACACGGATAATTACCAGCGATCTAGACTTCAGCCCCTATCCTGTCCCGCTCACAGACAAACGTGACGGATTTAGGGCTTATATCCGCCAAATTCATGTACCTTCACGACATCCAAGCTACAATACTATTGAAATCCCAAGTTTAGCTGAGCCAAGATATCAGATTAGTCGGTTAGGATACGTAGTTTGCAGTAGCTAAGAGCTACGCTTCCGTCATTGAAATCGTCGCACGACATGTAATAAGAGCCATCTCCTTTTTCGCTTGTCAATAAGCTTAGTAGCTAGCTGTAGTGAATTAGTTTCATAGTACCGAGTAGAGATATCAGCTAGCAAGCTGCTTGCACGATCCATGATAGTGGCAAACAACCGAGGTCATGACTCCATGAAGCTTAATAAAGTGAGTTATCTCATGATTAGCATGATTAATAACGCACTAGAGATGGAATTTACTCTGAGTTGAGATGCGTATGGGAACCTTTTGGTATGCTCTTTCACCTCACGGTCCGAACAGTCCTCCCCTCTTCACCCCTTTCAACGGCATCAATGCGACCACGCACAACCTCCCAAACCTTGTCCGCAAGTTCCTCTACACCGATGTCGGCATCCACAATCTGGATATCCTCCTCTTCCTGCCTAAAGGGGCCCTCTGTCTCTGCGTCTCCCCGCTCGCGATCTCTGGCGTTACTGCTATTTGTGCCATTCCCAAACAAGGCTCTCTCATTCCTCGATGAGGGGCCCTTTCCATTATTAGTAGTAGCTTTGCTGGCACTGACAGCTGTACCTAGGTCCCCATACTAAGGCCCCAGAAGAGCTCCCGGACGCGGCGCTGCATCTCGCCCTTCTCATAGACTTCTCCACCCCAGCCGCCACGCGATCGGGCTACCGATTCCTCCAGGTCCAGGAATAAGACCATGTCTGGGCGTGGTAACCCGACCTCGGGTGCTTTTGCCCAGGGCAGGGAAAGCGAAGGCAGTTGTTTTGCGGCGCTGTAGACAATGCCACTGTGATAGAATCGGTCGCAGATGATAGTGTGACCTGCTTCCAGCTCCGTCTTGATTTTCTGTCTGTATAGTCTGTAAGTAAGACAATAAAGATACGAAACGTAGAAAAGGAGTCGTTAGGAGACATAACACTTACGCTGCTTCCCACCGGTTTGCACTGAATAATAAATGAATGACGTGATCTTCTATTTCGGCTTGTCCTTTTAGATACGAATCTATCATCTGGCCGATAGGTGTCGTCCTATCTATGAATAGTTAGCACTGCATTTTAGCGTATCGCTTGGGAGTCATGTTGGACGGGACAACACCGCCGCAAACCCCGCATAAAACTCGAGATTGATAGGAGTCTGAGTCGACGTCGCGAAATAGTCCTAGTTTTATGCAACATCACACTTACCGGGGAACCTCATAAACTTGACTTCTCTTCCGCTCTCAATGCACCTCAGCTGCAATAATTTGGCCTGTGTCGTTTTACCAGCTCGATCCATACCCTCGAAGACTATGAACGCGCCTCTTACAGGCGGCTTCTTTTGCTCGTTTTCATACTCCACGCCCACCATACCATCTTCCTTCTCGGGTGAAACATCACCGTTTCCCGACGTCATCTCCGGGGACAGCTGTGGGGAATAGTAGCCTGCGCCGGGTTCTGCGGCGATATCTGCGGCGCTGCTAGCACGGGAGTTGGCGTACTGGGGGCGGCAATGCTCACGCCCACGTTGACGGTTATGCTGCTACTATCCGGCCCCGGCGACGCAGTATTAGATGTCGCCGTGCGTGGCGTACTTGGGGTAGGGTCTGGGGCCTCGGTCTCTGGCACTGTCACTGGTGATTTGGGCGCCGACTTGATTTGCTGAGCGTGGGCTTCCTGTGCCTGAGCCTGAAGCTGTGCCGAGGGCGAGGGTGAAGGCGGTGATGGTGGATCTTCCTGAGGAGGAGGAGAGGAGGGCGAAGTTGGTTGTGCGGCCTGCTCCCTGGGCGAGGAGTGCAAAGCAACGGCCGACGAGGCGATGGTCGCAGCAGTGGCGAGATCGTTGATGGACGCCATTCTCAAACGCGTCCTCTCGTCCCGTCTTATGTTGTAAGCGCCTCGCTGGCCTGATCAGAGGATCGATCTTGTGCACACGCCGTTTGCTCCCGTCTCCTCTCACGTGACGGGACTGGCCAGTGACGATGTATATAGTTGGGAATATATATAAATATAGGAGCTAATCTAGAGTAAAGGGGCCAACCCTACAGTAAGCGTGCGGTAACAACTGAAGCTTTGATTGGATGCAAGGTGAGAGACAGTCCACGGGGCCAGGCAGGAGATCCTGGAGTCATGCAATGTTCAATTGGATGTCAGGTGGGGAGCACAAAGACAAGCCGAGATGCATGGTAATGGGTTGATTTTACCACGATCATGGTCGGATCATAGCGACTTCCAATGGCGCGCTTTAGTGGAGTGTCAAAGAGAACTAGCCCACTTTAACCCACCTATGACAGCTTATGTAAGGTGGCTCCGGTCCTATAATGCCCCCTATCATGCGCAGCGCGTAGTACCATCATGATACATCATGCATGCATGCTTTAGTAGATTCAACAAGCGCCTGATTCGCGAGTGGCTTTACTCTTTCTAGCAATTGAGTACTCTGTCTTATGAAGATTAGACTGGACTAACTAACATGGAAACTTTGGCATCTATCAGGGGACCAATACATGTCTTGTTCACAGCCGCTGAATTAGCTGGGTCTTCATACGTCAACGATGAACAGAACATTCTCCATTGCAGCGGAACCAGGAGTTCTACAAGTGTATATACAGTAACAACAAGGCAAACAAGTATCAGAAATCAAACCCAAGTCAAACCCGATAGCTTGTGCCAATCCCGTTTACGGAAACCGCTTGAAACGCCTTCAACTCCAGCCACGCCTGCCCCCTCGCTCCCAAATTTGAACACGTATTACCCTTTTTCCCGCTTCCATTAAATCATCATCTTACCAATCGTGAAGGGAGAAGACTATTCTATCCCTATGAACACTCCGCGGTAACTTCTGCCTCATCCTTTGCACTACTACTTTCCCAAACCTCAAAACTCTCGCCAGTGCCTTCCAGTGGCTCAAGAACCGCAGCACCAGGCGCGGGATATTCCGTCTTTTGCATCAGCTCTTCGACTGAGGCATATCTCTCTTCTCCCAAAGGTTCAGATCCAGCAATAGGATCCGTCTCCGTTTTATCTCCAACAAGCACCGAGGCGTTCGCCTCTGGGATGAATTGACGGTTATTCTGCACGGGAATCTCTTCATCCTCATCGCCAGGGACTATGATAATAGAGTTCTCGTGGCAGCCTTGGGAGTAGTAATCTTTGGGGTCCATCTCACCAAGGGGGTTTCTTTCTTTCTCATACACCATATCGTCGGTGTTAACAGCTCGTGCAGCTCGTGGTTGAGACGTCTGGGATATATCATCTAGAGGGGGTGGTTTTCTTTGGCCTCCTCATATTCATCCAGTTGCTTCTGTCTTGCCTCTTTTTCCTTTTCTTCATCCGTCTTGAAATCTAAGTTGGAAGTACCGTCGGTCATAGTCCGGGTCATATCCTCAATCACGGTATCTTCATGAATATCAAAGAACCATGATGACTTCATTTCAGGCTCATTCAAGCCGCTAAATTCGGACAGACCAGAAGACGATTTTGTGGATGAGACATCGCCGTGAGTGTAGCCGGGAATGGTGCCTCTCAGCGCAGCGTCAAGCGAGAATGGGGCTACGGAGGAACTAGTGGGGAGCGCAAAGACAGGTGGGTCAATCCGAGTGAAAGAGCCTCCAGTACGTCTCCGAGACGAACGAAGACCGCCGGAGCGCTTGCGGGTCAGAGATCGCCCACCCGGCGCAGAAAGGGGTGAAGGCCGAACTATGCTCTTATTAAGCCTAGTGGTCGGTGATACAGGGTTCAAGAAGGTCCGCGGAAGAGGAGTGGCGGGTTTAGGCGAATGGGAGACAGGCAAGTCATTAGTACTGGCAGACTTGGTTAGGAAAAAGGTTGACGGCTTAATGAAGCCATCGGTGCCCTTGGCTCGCTTAGAGAACGACACCGGATCGACATTCTCCGAGTTGTCCGACTCGGTCACCTCAGAAACCTTCCTTTTCACGGGTGAGGTATTTGAAATGGCTACTTGACGTTTAGTTTACTATCTTAATAGAACGCGAATAATACGATGTTACGGAGGCGACATTTGCGACTAGAATGATCGCTGTGCGGGTATTCAATTGGAAAGAGGGGTATCACCAGTTGGGAAGAGAGCCGATTAGGCACAAACCCAAGAGCGTGGTTGATGCCATACATAGGGCGGGTAGCAATACGGGGTACAATTCGAACTAGATTTGGATTGACTCACCATTTTGTCTATTCTTTAGACTTGTTAATGTGTGTAGGCGTGCTTCATTGAGTGGCGCGAAAGGCTGACGAGCAGTAATGGTAGCCATTGCGAAGCGTCGTCCAGTCTGATTGATGATGTTGCTGATGTCCAATGAGTACTTGGATGATTGATGGCTAGCAAACCTCTCAATGACGACGAAGCTAGCTCAATTCGATACAGCTAATGAGAAGCCAGTTCAATTGATAGTGGATTGATTCGAGACGAGAAGCGCTTGGATGAGAAGCCAGGGTACGAGACGATAGAGTGTGTAAGTTGGGAACCCGGGCTGTTTGTTTATTTTGACGATGGGTTGGCGGCGGTAGTTGATAACCTCAAACAGATAGATGCCAGGAGTGAGAGCAGTTTCGCCTATCGATGAAAGAGGGGAAGCAAGAGGAAAAGTGGCGAAAGGGTGTGCCAGGAGGGAATGGACAGGTCTTATTGCGCACTTGGCTGTTCTGGTGGCAGTGGGCGAAAGGGAGGGTGGTCGCGAAGTGAGAGGCCTTGTGTGCGGTGCGGTGCCGTGTGTGGTGTGGGACTTGGACTTGACGCGAGGGGAGAAAGCAGCAGGTAGCAGGTAGCGAGTGGGTAGCCGTCTTAAATCATGCACGTTGGAATTAGCAGCAGCGACAGTATCGAGAAGCGCCAGATGTTAGCGAGCGAGAGGTGGACGAGCCGACGGGACTGCTGGGGCACGACCGAGGCAGCTGAATGGCCGGATGCTGTCGCAGCGTCACGGGATAGGCCAGGTGGGCGTATAGGTACAATGTATGTAGGACAGGAGGAGGACGGGAGCGAGGAAGCAGAAGCAGGGGCAGAGACACTTCAAGTACAAGCAGGTGGCGGTCGTGAATTGATTGGACCGAAGATGGAGTTCGGTGTAATCGCTGGCTGCAAACACTTGAGAGGGAGATGGGCCTGAGATGGGGTTCTGATGGGGTGGGCAATGGCAGAACTGATAGGTGCGCACACGCTTTGGCCTCAAACAGGCGGGTGTTATACTCGCATACCTATATAACACTAGGTACAGAGCTGTAATGCATGTTGTACCACGCTGGGAGTGATTGGCGTGTCGGACGCGCGATGGCGTGGGCGCAAAGGGCGTCGGGCCAATGAGGCCCAGAGATTAAATGGGCTCACGACGGACATTCGGCAAAATCAAGCAGGCACTGAGCAGGCACTGAGCTGGGTAGTTCAAATACAGTAGGCAAACTACCGGGCTCGGCGCAGAAGCAAGGAGGTAGTGTACATGCTTGACAGTACCTAATGCAAGGAGCTTGGGCCCGCCTAACCCAAGGTGGACAAACACGGGCTTTAATTAGCAGCAGCAAGATGTTGATTGGTTCGTCATGTCTCTTAGCAGCATATGGAACCTGGTATGGGTCTCACTGGAGAAAGTGGACAAATTAGAAGTTATGCGCGCTGCAACTGGAACAGATAATGACAAAACCAATCATCGCGTCAAAATCGATGCCGAGCCAGATTCGGGGAGTGGGGGAGTGGGCCATTACAGGGGTGCACAGGGAGCACAGGGCAGTCCGGGCATTTTATTACGATTCCTACGATAGCCCAGCCCAATCAGGCACTCACCTCCGCAGCAAGCGAGCGACGCCGCGACGATTCCTGTTTCCACGCGTTAATGGGCGGCCGAGGGGCCTCACTCGCTGCCTACCTTACCTGTACATTATGCACGCTCTTTTCGCGTTCATAAAGACGAACCACCCTCCCTCCCTCCCAGTCCAATCCAGTCCAGTCCAGTCTGGAAGTCCGGTCGTGTCGTGTCGGTCTACAGTGCAACGAGCCGCAGCTATGTCATTGACTGACTGACTATTGCCAAGCAATCTCAGTGATCGACTATCGAACGAAGATCATCCCAGGAAAGACAGGCCGGGGCCAAAGCTTCGGATCTTATTTCAATGTCTCATATCTGGCACAGCTGACGCCCTTGTGATCTGGGTCCGAAACACCATTTGCACACTGGCTCTTGGTGAGGGCCCGAGAAAAAGGGATGGACTAGCGATATCTCCTCAGTCGACGTGGTTTCTTTTCAACCGCCCTCATCCTGCATGTTTGTCTGGCTTGGGAGGATGCGGTGGCCAGTCAATCCTAATACTTGCTGACGAGATGGTGGTGGGCCACGAAACAACCGAGGCCCTGCAAGGGAGCTCACGACGCGATGCTGTTAAGTACTTATGTACTAGGCAAGCATAGGAAACGCGCATGGCCGCCTACGGTCAGCCATGGACATACTCAGACATTGGTCTGATAGCTATACATATGTAGGAGAAGCCGGCCTGGCCGCCGACGCCACGACCATCCATAAAACCTTCTCAAGTCCTGGGACTGAGGTCTGGGCTCGTCATATCTCTATAGGCAGTCATGCTAAGCGGCCTCAGTACAAATCTTTCCTCTTCCGTTCCAGATACGCTGAGGGCTAGGTCGCTATTAGGGTCACAGGCGGTCAAGCATCAGGGCTAATTCATTCTCATAGTCTACCCAAGGTATACAAAAGTGGGTGGGCTGTGATGTCTTGCATAGCCTCCACGAAGGACACTCCGTTAGCAGGCTCTTGGGATGCAAGCGGCTTCATTCAACACACCACATCACATAAAGCCCCTATCCCACCCACTTGCATGCCTTCGTCTCGCCGTGGCGATGAAGCTTGGCCTGGAGCGTCTGAGTTGTCATTGCATGTGTGGCCAAACGAGACGTCCCCCGTCCTCCAGTTGTCGTTTGTGTTAGTACCAACTTTGTGCAAAGATATGGGGACCAAAACGAAAACTGTTGCTTACCTAGCTAATATAGTGTACGACTAGGGGAAGGACATTGGAGCTAGATACTTCATGTGTTGCTACACTTCCTTATACGTGGGAATCACGTGGCCTCGGAGCGAAGTTGTGTGGACACGCAAAAGCTGGTACTCTCGATCCCGTGACTGCAGCGTGTTCTTGCAATAACCATAACTCATGTTCAATCGGGTAGAGAGCCTCCTATCGCACAGCTTATTACCTAAGCATTAGCACGTATCTGCCTTAAGGTGCCTACTTGGACGCATAGTAGCCTATCAAATAAATTATGATCTATGAAACTACTTAGCCCCCAACACTGTCTTAGGGCTCCGAGGTCCAGAGCTAGCTGGCAACACGTCATCCTCTTTTTGCCACTGAAGTTGCAGCGAAAGCATGGCGCTCACGCCCCCTCTTCTACTTGCTTAAGATGATATGGATGGATAACCCAGACCGCCAACGCCAGGTATGTCAAGCACGGTGGCCCAGATTGTTATTTAATTAACGTATATTATGCTCATTCCTAGTGCCAAACCCTTGTGTACCTTTCTTGTGACCGGCCTATGCGACACCGACTCTTTCTAGTTGCCAGCCTCGGCCACTTCTAGTAGCAATAAGGCCATGATATGTTGTCATATTTCATATTGTATTAGAGACAATGCCGATCTAAAAAGGGTCCTATTGGATTGGCGGACCGGGCCAATAGAATTCATCGCCCATCCTTTTAGTTTCGCACCTTTGCCAGCCTCTTCGTCAAATAGATATACATCTAATTTGATAACCTACCGAATCAATGTCACGTACCCGCTTAGACGCCCGTACGCTACTGGCAAATGTTTCAGTTCATGTTGCCCTAGCTTAGCTTATCGAAGTGTCCCTCCATTTACTTTAATCACATTTTAGAGTTTCGATCACATCAATAAGGTGTATACACTCGATAGTTATTATGATTGCCAATATCCCAAGTGGATGCGGCTCAACAACTTCAATTTGCTTTAACTACATGCTAAAACTCCCTTTATTCAGGATCTATTTCCATCAAGTGACTCGAGTATCTCGCTACGCCACCCTGCTGGATTCTTGATTTAAAATCGCACGTCGCGTCGTCGGTTATTCTACAAAATAGACCAGGCTAGATCTACGATACCAACTTCTCAGGTTGTTCTGACATACGCCCTTTCACGTTTCTCCTCCCTTGTACGTCGTAGTATAGAGGCTTAGAAACCGCTCCCTGCAGTAACTAAAACGTTGGCGACTTACATACCCAACATCCCCGTAGCCCGTAAGAGCAGGTCTGCTTTCTGCAATCCCTCAACACGATATCCGGATTCATTCGAAACTGAGGATTTCATAGTTTTACGCCCTTTTCAAAGCACGCGTGCGCATTCTGTATGAAATTACTGAATTTGGTCTGACATGGGATAATGAGCTTCTATAAACCACAGATATTTATGAATTTAAAACCCACTACGCTCAACATAGCTATAATTATAAATACAACCCGAACAAGGAATTCATAACTGCTGAACTACCAACTATCGTCCTCCTAACAACTCTGCACAGAGACATCAATACGGTCAGATGGATTCTAGATGGTCTTATGTGGCAGCTTCCCACAACAATGACCTTACGTACCATTGACAGTCTTTCGTTGCCTTATCCCTATGAAGACACTATAGAATTTAATGGAAGCGCCACACATTCACGCCACTCCCTGAACATCTGAGACCTCGTATTCTAGCTGCTCTCTATTAAACAGCATAAAACAGCATAAAACAGCGGTTTTGTACATTCTCTGGAATTGATTTCTGGACTTGAACATCAGTCTGATGAGCAAATTAACTAGAGTTAGACACAACGGCATTGGGGTTCTTCATCAAATCTTTCGCGGCCTCCTGGCCGTAGGGACCAGATGGCTAAGTTAAAGATTTCCACAAATATATAAAATGCATCTAATTCATGTTTCCATAAACCGACATTAATTAGTATTGAGGAGGCCCTAACGGATCCAGGGCACCTAGAAGGCTATGGGTATCAATAAGATTCAGCTTACACGCGTAACGCCGCGATAATTACTAATTAAAGTTGCAGTATAGCGTATTATAAGCAAGCTCAGCGCTAGAAACTGACCAAACGCTCGTAAATCACCTGTGTGAGAGCAACCATGAACTTAAGTTGACCGGCGCTTCGCCGGCCACGAATATAATTGACAGGAAATTGCACTTTTGATAGTTAGTCCCCCGAATTCTCTGATTTTATACTGTTGAAAACCTACTAGAAATCCACTTCGACCGGTGTGGCCGCATTGATCGATTGCTCTTGGGTAATGTAGTCGTCAGAGCATCGTGTCTGTAAGAAGGAGACAACTGAATGACCTTTCGCCCACCTTGCGTTTGAGTGTCTGACCCAAGGACAAGGAAAATTCAATGAGTTTATACCCATCTCAGCTATTTAATACAATCCATAATAACTGAATGGAACCTTGATAAGCAGTTTTGCATACATTTAAATCTTTGCACTACGTCTTAGTAATTTCGCGATACACTCACTACTGCTGACCAAATCAAACTGCGAAGAACTGGTGGTATGCTATTAGGAGGCTTTTATGGCGTCTACCGAGGTATTTCCGCTGAATACAGGTCCTGAATAGTCAACATAGAGCCAGTCTGTGTATTTTGTGACCTCGTCGAAATTCACAAGACACCACTTGATCTCACGATCCCTCACCCGGACCCCTCAGCCCCTCCCTTGTCAAGCTTCATGAAGCCTGAGACCCTAGGGACTAGCCCTCGGAGGGAACTGGGCTCTTCGCGCAACGAAAGATATCAATATACACCCCACACCCTGACTTCTAAGGTTGTGTCACCAGGGCTCAGATAGAGGGCTTGGAATGGGATTCAAATTGAGTAATAAGCAACTGTGGTGCCAAAGGGGTCATATAGATCTAAGTTCTTTATTCCCTTGAGGGGAGGATTCGTGCCCTTTTATGCTCAGAATTCTCCTCTCCTTCGCGGACCTCCGCCAACCTACCTAGAGACCTGTGTAGCCGGAGAACCGAGTGTCTCGGTACTCGAGTTCAACTTCGGTGTCTGCTTGCGACTTACGATAACTTTGTACGACTGCCTCAGCCTCGTAGGGTAGTATTTAGCGAACTCTGTGTGGGATCCGTGTGGCACTGTATTGCGCACTCAGCCAGATTCGTGTGACACTAAGGGCTCTGTCCTTGGTGTCGGTTTTCAAGACAGTAGTACCGTCTACTATCACGAACGCGACAAGACATTGTCGATTGCTACAGGTTACCAGCCCCATGATATAGAGGGAAGTATGCGAGATATACTATCCGTCACGTATCACTGGCGGAGGCAACGAAGTGTGATCAGCAGGTTTTCGTCTCTGGACTATCATATACACCGGGTGTCCAAAGGTGGAGGATCAATGACGTATACTAATATGATACTAACAGTATTCTTGACTCATATACATTGTCATAGCTATGTATAAAGCATATAGGGGCGTAAAACTTACAGTCTCGTCGGGATATCTTTGACTGATTCGCCTATTAAATAAAGTCTTCTTTAAGGAATACTGGGTAGGCAGCTGGAAAACTCTCGTGTGCTCCGTTAAATATGATATTTATTCGCCGAATAAGAATAGAGGTCCCTGTCAAACACAGTCGGATCCCAATCATGCATTGTTGTGCCCTTCTTTCACTTAATAATAGCCGGCAACGCTCCTAACGGGCACATAGTTAGTTGAAAAATACGCAACTGAGGTTACTTCCTAAGTAGTGAAGTAGGGCGAGTGATTTGAAGAAAAAGGGGTAAATTAATAAGGGGTGAAAATACATACTAAATCTTGCAAAAATTAACATTGGAAAAACTTTATATTTTAATGATACGACTGTACCTGGCCAACTCGGATGCAACTTATATGCTGATCATCTGGATTCCCGGAGGCGACGTGTCGGGGAAATGCTTAGATTAGAGCCCGTGCTCGCGCATGGCGTCTTCTCTAAATGGGCAGACTCACCGCAGGCCTGGCTTTGGGCTCATAAGTGCGTTCGCGAGCGGATTGTCAGTCTATTACACCTGAGTCCAGGTTGCTACATAGGACCACACGATTCATTGATGTGTCGCAGCAGAGGCTTGTGAAACTGGACGAGATTGTTTTAGTTGTGCCTCTTGAGTATGTCGCTTGAAGTTGCGTCTAGGGAAGAGACTATCAACTGCGAACCCTGCTGTTCAGGAATAGACTTGCGGCGGAGACCGGTGGGAGAACCCCGCAGACCACCCAGTGATACATAGACTTTTGACCTCCGCTTCCTTCAGTGCCTTACGACCCAACTGAGTGGCTCGCGATTTAGTCATATAGCTAGTTGTGAAGTAGCCAACTCGTTCGTATGTATCCAATATAGCATCATCCCGTTCGCTTGAGCTCATGAGCCGCAGAACCAACCCCTGAACATCTTCACTGGACGAGTTGAGTGCTAACTTTTCCTTCGGACGATCCAGCACCAGGAAGGTCAGACATGCTAAGTCGGTCATCATACCAATATCAAGAGATTGGACATCGGGGAAGAATCTAGCCGAAGCGTGGTCGCCTGTGCCGATGCTGATGGTCCACATAGTGCCGTCTGACACTGGCGCTGAGATAGGGAGTAGGGGGCCATTCAAGACTACCATCATATCCCCGGGATTATCGCTGCTTGGGCTGGAGTTTTCAATAGTAACAAGTACCTTGGCCTCTTTGATATCAAGACGAGAGTTTTCCGGAAGCAGGTCAATTGACACGGCGCCCTCGATGGACGCCCACGACCAAGTCGGCGCCACTGGGATTCCGTTGTCCAGTAGACGCTTGCCCGGGCCGTCAATGGCAAACCACAGCAGATCCGTCACCAACCGTTCCTTCCAAAGCCCTCGAAGGTATGTAAACTTCGTCGCTCGGGCGACTTCATCTTCAACACCCTTCAACGCGATCAGTTTGTCCGTCGGCCATGACAGCTTTCCGCGTGAATACGACTCGACGACATCATACCACGTCTGGCTGAAGCTATCTCTGCCCACTTGTGTTGCTCCTGAGAGCTGCTCCGTACTCGAGCTGCCACGGAGCCGTTCAAACGCCGCTCTGAACCCGGCACGCGCACGGTCGGTCATTGTATCTCCCTCATCGTCTTCCCAGGCTTCGGCTGTGGGTTTGAGAACGTTCCTCCAGAAGGCAAATTTATGCTGCCACACAGCCTGGCTATCACGTGGAGCATCTGGGTCTACCATTGCGGGCGGCGGTCGTCGGCGAACCTGCTCTGCGGTGGCCCAGCTGAACCCACGCCCCTGGGCTTCCGCCTGCTGCATTTCAGCACGGTTAGAGATATATCCAGTGAGGTCGGGCGCATAGTGATCCTTGAAATCTTGCGAAATCTTCTTGTAAGTATATCCATGCGGGTTGAGCTCCGAGGCCGACCGGCTGCAGCACTCCCAGAATATCATGCCTGCCCCAAAGTGGAGGATACGACGAGACAGAAGCCGTTCTTGCATCACCCAGCCTCGAGTGTTGAGTGGCGCCATATCCACGCTTCGCTCAAACTCCATGACATCGTCTTTGTGAGCATAAATCCACCGAGGTAAGAGCGCGTCTGGTGAAGAGACGCCGATCTTGCAGGGTTCAAGGCTCTTACAGTTCCGTCTGTGGAAGCATCCACCAGCGCTACTAGGCGACCCTGTCGATGCTATGGTACAAGCCGCCCCGGAATAGACACTGCCCATTTTCTTAGCCTCGGCTTTCCAATCTTTCCTCCAAATAGCGTCTGGGTTATTGTCTTCCTCGTTGCTGTGGTCTCTCTGTAGAATGCATAGGGAATCAATCCAGATGTATGAGAAGCCCAGAGATATTGTAGCGACAATAGCATCTTTCATGTTGTTAGAGAGACTACCAAAGTCAATGCTCTCGAAGCAAGCGTCAATGTTAGTCGACGTAAGTTTAAATCCTATCTCCTCTGTTTTACCCCAGCAGTGACTTAGCGCTAAATATGCAGTATTCGGGTCGATTAGGTTCGTTTGGATCAGCTTAACAGCCGCTGGTGGCTTTTCTATCGTCCAGTCTTGTCCGCCAGATACGTAGAGCATTCATGCTGGAAGCTCAAGCTTCGCGTTTCCTACACCCTGGCAGAGTTTATGACCAGCTCTACACATCTCGAGCCACTTCTTTGCTTGCTCGAAATGCTCTGTGGAGTTGGTCTTGAAGGAACTGATAGCGGGCGATGCTGTTATAGTGATTAGTGATACTGTTTGCAGTCGATATGGAGGTGTCATGGAAAGAGACTCACGAGTAGCAAAAGGCTTGTCCTGAGTTTGTTGGGACTCCCGACAAACTAAGAGTCGGGACCCAATTGGTATTTCGCCCCAATGAAGCTGTAGGTATGTATAGGGTGACAGCGGCCGCTCCTCCCACACCTTGATCCTCAGTTCAGCCTCGGGATCCTGAGGTTTAGATAGACCGAAGCGGCCATCATCAGTACTCTCGTGTGAGTCGCACCCCGCTTGGATTGTTTTCCGGCGTATTTCATCTTGTATCTCGTCCTGGCGTGTTGGGCTCATGGAGTACCACATGAGACAGCAGAGATGACAAGATGACGTAGGGAAGTCCGAAATGATATCGCTGGTCCCTGGTTCAGCGTCAGGCTTTTTGAACTTGGAACCAAACTCAACTCTAGTCGAGAATTCGTGCGACTCTACAAGTCGGGCGAGATACGAGGAGCCGATGATAAGCTTTGAATTCTCGATAACATTGTTGCATTGTTCGCATAAGGTCGCTATGTTGTGGTCGTCTTGCTTCATAGCGCTGAGCGGGAACCAGCGTGGCCTGCCTTTTCTCCACGTGGAGCTAAAGAGATTAAAAGGGAAAAGGTCCGCCCTCGCACCATTGAGGAAATAGAAAACATAGATGAAGAATAACACAAAGCGCAACACAAGGATTGTGGCAGCCCAGAGAGCGAATCCCCGAGGGACTGGCCAGGGTGGAACTGGAAGCCCAAGCCGACGACAATGACCGCCCACATTACGTACCAAGGTGGTGGCATATATGGCGCGAAGGCGAAATTCAAAGCTTGAAACAGGAGATACCAGGCACCAATCCACTTCCAGCCAAATTCTCTGTTGTTAGGCCACATCTCGTGGCGGAACACACCAACCGCGATGACCCAGAGCAGGATCGACGCCGTGTATTGGGCATGCGCCATAATGTTCACGACAACGAACAGGGTGATGATCAAGGCCGATATAATGTGATAGCTGATCTGAAGTCCCGGGATTCGGATACCGTCGTCCGCAGAATGGATGCTAAAGATCACAATGACATAATGTAGGAAGCTTCCCGCAGTGTTTCCGTGGTATGTTAGCGCGAGGAGAACGACAAGTACCCAGAAGACTGGAGTCGGCATTTCATAATCCACAGTCACGAAGAAGCGAGCTATAGCCAAGATCCCGTATACAAGGCCCATGCCTACGGCGGGTGCCGGGATGTGATCGTGCAAGCCTTTGTACGCAAAGCCGAAACTGAGCCAAAAGGTGACCCAGCAGTATTGCGACATCTGGTTGTTGCTCGTTACCATGAGCACTAGCAACACGAGGAAGGAAATCCTGAATACAGGGTGAAACTGGCATAATACGGAAATTCCGAAGAAGATCCAAAATGCGATCCAGTATCCGAGCTCCATCCTGGCGGCTCACGTTGTAGTTGATGCTTTGAGGGTAGATTCAGCAGCGTCTCCTTGAGTGACTACGCCGAGCTATATAAGTATCTGCCACTTGCAATAGGCAGTGGCGAGGAGCGGCTGAGTATGTGCCTAGCTAGATTTCTCTCCATCTACTTGTCTGGATTTGGCTACTTAGTCTTGATCCCTATCTTTCGGATCCTCCCGAATAACAGGGGGACGGTGGGCCATACAGGGGTCTGGTCAGATCCTAGGTCCCGCAACCAACTCGGGCAGAATTTGGGGAACCTCGATAGCTCTTCTCTACACTACCAATTGACGTATCTATTATTAATAATTGGCCAAGGTTAGTAAACAATCTGATAAATTCTGTCACAGGTGCCTTGCCATCAACCGTGAGGATATCTTCAAGGCGCTGCCCGAGAATCCTGGGGGAGGGAGGGGCCTACCATCATCTTGGGAAAGCTCACTAAAAAGGTGGGAGGCCTCCCCTGTCATCCATCGATTCTTCTTGTGGCCGTCGAGATATGAATCCAAACATCGAATATGGTGTTTACACCGGGACTGCATTGAAGCGCTCACAGAAACGCGTGAGTGAAATTATGTTGATTTTTCATTTTTTTCCTCCCCTTCTAGAAAAGGAAGCATAAAAATAAAGTAGCCGAAAGTGGTCGAAAGTAAGCACGTTTTTTTACGCTTTTTTTTTTTTGTTTTTTTTTTTCTTTTTATATTAATTGCTTATCTTTCCCTTTTAAAAAGGTTGCTTTTTTTTATAAAGCTTTAACCGTTTTAACCGAATAATACTATAATACTAAAAATTTCGTATTTTTGTATTAATAGCTCGTTTTTTTTTTATTTTTTTTTTTTTAAAGCATATTAATATTTTATTCCGGCTTTAAATAAAAAAGCCGGGGTAAAGTTTAGCTATTATTATAAAAAGCTATTATAAAATATAAATATAAAAAAAACTTTATAAATTTAAAAAGTTCGTAAACTTTTTTCGAATATTAATTAAATTAAATTAAATCGAAAAACTTAATATAATTTAATCTAAATAGTTCGCTATAGTTATATAATTATTTATATAATATCGGGAATATTAAGCTTTTAAGTATATAAATATATATATATATAATAGTTTTTTTATTTTTTATATATTTAATAAAATTTATTTTTTAATTTTATTATTTTTTTAACTATTTTTTATTAAATATAAAATAGTAATAATAGTATTAGTAACTAAACTATTATTAAAAATAAATATTTTATTATTATGCTTTAAAAGTTTTTAATAAAATAATTAATTTTTTTAATAAAAGTAATTAATATTTAAATATTTTTATAGCTTTAAACTTAATAGTTAATATTTTATAAATAATAATAATATTAATATATATTTAAACAATAATTTTATAATAGCTATATTTTATATTTTTAATATAAAGCTAGCAAAAAAAACAATTAATTAAATAAATTAATTAAATAAAAATATACTAAAACTAATTATAGCTAAAAGTTTATTATTAAACAATCGATTTTATTATTATAAATAGTTTAAGTTCGCTTTAATTTTTATTTATAAATAATTATTTTTTATTAAAATATATATATTAATATTTATTTATTTTATTTTTTAAATATATTTTATATAGCGGATAACCTTAGCCGTTATTTAAAACAAGTTTAATTTTATAGTTTTAGTCGAAATATTAGCTTAAAAAAAACAAATTAATATATTTATATATAATTCCGGATTATTACGTTAATTAACCTATAAAAAATTAATAAAATAATAAACCTTATTTTTTAATAAGCAAAAAAATATAAACCTATTATTTAAACTTAGTATTCTTAATATTTATATTAGCCCGTATTAGTTAAAATTATTAATATTAATAATATAAACGTATAATCGAAAATTAAAAAATATAATTTAAGCTTTTAAAATATTTAGTTTAAAATAAATAATATTTAATAATATTATTATAATAAAATAAATATTAAAATTTATTATTCGTTAAAAATATTATTAAAAAAGTTTAAAAGTTATTTTATACTAATAGTTTTATTTTTAAATAATTATATTATTAAAATCCGAACTTATAATTAATTATATAATATTAAGTATTTTAGAGCGCTCCCGGGGAAAAGGGAAAATAAAAAAAAAAAGTTTATATAACGCTAATTTTAAAAAAAGTAATAGCTTTTAGTTACTATATAGCTAAAAGCTAAATAAAAACGTTTGCTAGCTTTTTAATAAAATAAATTAAAATATTAAAAACTTTTTTAAATAAAAAATTATTAATTAATATAAACTTTATTATAAGTTTTATTATATTAGGTTATTTTATAATATAGTTTAAACTATATATATTTTAATATAATATTATAATTTAAAAAAAAAAGTTAGTTTTTAATTTAGCTTTTAATTTAAAAACTTATTTTATTAGCTAAAAAACTATAAAATATTTATTATTTATTTTTATATATTATTATATAGATTTTAATTAGTACGTAATATAATATTATATAAAGTTTTATATAAAACTTATAAAATATTATTTTATAAAGCTAAAGTAATTATATAAAGTTTTTATAAATTTTAAAATAAATATTAAACTAAACTTAAATATTAAAATATTTATTTTATTAGTTATATAGGTTTTTTTTTTGGTTTTATAAAAAAAAAAAAAAAAAAAAAAAAAAAAATTCTAAATATAAAAAGCTTCGCTAAAAAACTTAAAAATAATAAAGTAAACTATTTAAAAAAGCTAAACTTTATTATAAACTTATTTTAAAGCAGTAGTTTATATTTTTTTTTATTATATTATGCTTTTAAAAGTATTATATAAACTATTTTAAGCTAGCTATAAAACTTAGCTATAAAAGCTATATAAATTTTAAAAACTTTTAAAAAGTTTTAAAAAAACTTAAAAAATAAACACTATTTTAAAGTATTATTATAAGCTAATATATATTATATTAATTAAAATAGCTTTAATAAAAAACTTAAGAATTTGTTTATAAATAAAAAGCTTTAAACAAGGTTATATTAAAGTTAGAATTATTATAAAAAGCTATTTCTTTAATTTTTAGCTTATATTATATATATAAATCAAACTATATTTTATTTTTTTTTATAAAAATAATTTGCTATGCAAGTATACTTTATATATAAATAGTTTGCTATAATTAATACTAAAAATAAATAATTATTAACTTTTAAAAAAAATAATATAGTTTACTAAATTATTTTTATTAAATTAAGTTAATAAAATAAAAAAAAAAATTAAAAAAACTAATTTAGCTTGCTTATATTATTAAATAAATAAATACTTAGGTATTATAGCGTAATAATATAGCTATATAGCTAAAAGCCTACGTACCTTTACTTAAGTAAATAGGCTATATAGGCTTTATTTATTTATAGATATTAACTAGTTTTTTATTTAATATATATTATTTTTTACGTTTATTTAAGCTTAAGATTTATTATACTTAGGCTTAATATTTAATATAAAGTATAGATATAAAACTATAAAAGATAAATAGTGTTTATAAAATAATCGCCGGCTTTAAATATAAAATATAAAGCTAAATATAATTAAATATAAAATTAAGGCTATATTAATTTAAAAAAAAGAATTTTTATTTAATTTATAGTATTTTTTTGTTTTTTTAAGTTTATTATTTTAAAAGTTTTATTAAATCGAATTATTATAAAATTTAGATTATTTTATACGCTTAGCTTAAAAAACTAATTATTATTTTATAATTAATTTGCTTGTTTAAACTAATATTTTATTTTTAGCGCTAAAAAAGGTTTAAAAGCTGATTTAGCTGCTAATTTTTTATAATATTATTTTTTTTGCTTATAACCTATGTTAATAAGCTTTATTTATATAATAGTTTTTTTAAGCTATTTTTGGCTCGTTTATAGCTTATACGAGCGTGCGCTTTATAGTACCCTATTTTTATAACGTTTTTATATTTTTTTATACTAGTATGCTATTTATCTTTATTAGTATACTTTTATAATTAGTCTTACTTAATAATATTTAGAACTAGGCCAGGCTTTTCGCCTTTCCGGGAGATTTTATAATCGGGCCTGCTAAGAAAGCAAGCTTAGGCCTGTTTTAGCATACTTGATCTATGGGAGGCAGGGTATTTGCGGTATAGGTTTGTTTGGACGCCGGTACATTAGTTTTTTAGAGGAGCGCTAGGTTTTATGTAACCGGGCGCGTAAAGCTTACGAAGTATTTGTTCGACTGACGAAAGTTATAGGATTAAGACTAGCGAATCTTTTGTTGCTTATATATTATATTTAGCGGCCCGTTAAAACATTATATAGATTTAAAAAGCTAGGCTTTGCTGGTAAGCTTAATATAAGCTTATAAATAGCAGTTAAACTATTAGAACTAGCGCTTTTATATTATTCGCTAAAATATATTATTTTAATATTTATAATAATTATTTATTATTTTAAATAAATCTAAATAAATTAATTATTAAAAAGTTTATAAGATATATTTACGGAAGTTTTTTAAATATATTTAGTTTATATTTATAGTAGCTACTTATTTAACTTTTTTTTTAAATGTTTTTTTAACCTATTTTTAGTTTATAAAGAAAAGGAGTATTTTAATTTTTATAGCTTTTTTTTTTTTTTTTTTCTTTTTTTTTAATACGTTAGTTTTTTTAATACTTCGATATAAATATATAATATAAGCTTATTTCGCTTTAATAGAATTAATAATAATATTTTATTAATGTTTTTGAATATTTTAAATAGAACTATTAATGCTGAATAAGCTAAGCTATTTTTACTAAAATTTATTAGTTATAATATTTAGCGTTTTTTTTTTTAATAAATTTTTGGCTTTGCTATTATATTTTAATAGTAATTATATATTAAGCTAGTTTATTATATGCTATAATAATATATACTAAGTTTATAATTATCCGGTAGTTAAAAATTAATAAATTAAAGCTAGCTAATTATTTTATCCGTTATATTTAAAAATTGTTTATAAGAAAGATTTTTATGACTTTAATAATTAGTTTATAATTTACGTATAGTTAGTTTTAAAAATATTTTACTTTTTTATTATTTATAACTTTAACTATAAAAATGTTAATTATTTTTTTAAAACTAAGGCTATATAGGACGGTTTATTAAAAGTAGCTAATATTTTTAACGCTATTATAAAAGAAAGCAAGCGAATTTATAACTTATGCTATTGTTGCTTTAATAATATATTAGCTATAAAAATGCGTAATTAGCTATATTAAGCTTATAACTACTTTGTAAAGTAATTATTATTGTTTAAAAACGCCTAGGGTAGCTAAGAATAATACCTTTTTATATATAATATAAATATAGTTTATTATATTATTGTTTATTCGAATTTTACTTATAGTTTTTATGCTAGGTTTTTATAACTTAGCTTATTTAATAGTAATATAACTAAGGCTTATTATTGTTTTATAAACGTGATAATTTAATTAGTAATAATTTAAAAAGTATATTTTATGCTTTAACGGACTTTAAATAAGATTTATCGCTAAATAAAAAAGATTTTATTAATTAAATTATAATAATTTTTTATTTTATAATAAATATAGCGCGCGCTAAATTATAAGGAAAGGTTTTAATAAATACTAAGGAGCTTAATATAGTTTTTAAACAAGTTAAGCAGTATTAAAATATAGTACGGAGGGCTATTTAAGGTTAAAAGCTTTTAAATATATAGTTAAAGAATATAGCGGAGGAAATTAAGGCTTATTATTTAAAGACTAATAAAACTTTTATATATTTTTTAATTATTAGTTGCCGCGTAATTAAAACTAACGGTTTATAGTATATAAACTTTAACGCAAGGCTTTTTTAGTTTTATTTATTTTTATATAAAAAAGTACGAAAAATAGTATTATATAATAACTTTATATACGTTTTTTATTATTATCTTTATTCTTTTTATTAATTTAATAAGTTTAATAGGTCGGTTTAAACACGTATATTAAAGAATATAAGCAAGCTTTATTATACGTTGTATGATATACTATTAAGCCGGCAGATTTAAATAGCCCGTTTAAATTAAAATTAAATAAACTATTGCTTAATATAATCCTCCTTTTTTTTTTTTAGCCTATAACTATTACTAAGGATAATAGGTAAAATAAAAAGCTTTTAATTATAACTAAAAACTACTTTTTTCGTAAAAAGTAAAAAATAAAATAATAAAAAAAATCTTTATAATATATTTTATAGTTAAATAATAAACTTATTTATAACTTATTAATTTAAGCTTTTAAAATTAATTATAATAATTATTAATACTAAAACTTATTTTTAAGCTTTTAGTTATAAGTTTTTATAATAAATAGCTTTATTTATAATTTTAATTATAAATATTTCCGTTTTTATATTTATTTTTAAATATTTTTAATTTTAACGCTATTTTTATTTCCGCTTTTACTTTTACTTTGTTTAGTTTAAGATAAAATATAGCTTTATTTTTTAATTAAAAATATTATTTAAAGCTAAGTTTTTTTATTAGTTTATTATTTATTTTTTATTAATAGTTTATTTTATAGATTATTTTAGTTTTAGTATTTTTTAATTAAATAAACTATTTTAATTTATTATAATATTTTCGAAATTAAGTTTATTTATTATATTTTTTATATAGTTTTTATTTTATTTATTATAAATAATTTATACTTAAAATACTTTTAATTTTTTTTTTATATTTATTATTTAAACTAATGCTTTTTTTTAATTTTAAGCTTAAGTTTTTACTTTTTTAATTTTATTTTAAATATAGCTTTTTTTTTTTATTTTATTAAGCATAGCTTATAATTTAAATATTTTTTTTTAAACGTATTATAATTTAATCGATTAATATAAGCAAATATTTTAAGTTAATTATTTTTTTTTTCAAGAATATTTATTTCGGTCCAACTTTTAAAAATTTTTTTTAAAAGTTAGCTATAAATTTTAAAAATTTTAATTTTTTTTTTCCGTTTTTACATTTAGCTTTTATATTTATATACTTAAACTTTTAATAAAATATTTAATTTATAGTTACGCTTTAAAAATAATAATAATATTTTTATTTATAAAAATATAATTAATTTTTATTTAAGTTTTTTTTTTTAGCTTAAAACGCGTTAATTTTTAAACGAAGTTAGCCGCTAATTTTTTTTATTTTTTATTATTCTATTAGCTTTATTAAACTTTTTTTTATAAGCTTTAATTTTATTATAATAATAATAATTATTAGCTTTATTAGTTTAAGCTAGCAAAAATTTTAATTTTATTTTTAGTTTATTTTATAAGATATAATAATTATAATAAGTTTTTTTTAGCTTTATTTTTAGCTTTTATTTAATTATTAATTTAGTTTTTTAATTTTAAATATTTTTTTATTTTTTTTTTAATTTTTAATTATTTTAAAATTTTATAACTTTGTTTAAAAGTATATATTTTTTATTTTTTTTATTTAGCTTTTTAATTGCTAATATAAAATCTTATAAGCTTTTTAATTAAACTACTAGATTTTAATTCTAGCTTTTACACTACCGAAAAAACGGTGCTTATTTTTAAAAAAACAAGTAATATTTATTTAAATAGCGTTTTTTATATATAATTAGTTTTTTAGTACAATAAAACATATATATATTAGCTAAAGCTTTAAATAAAAAAGCGCAATTTATATAACAATAAATTATAACTATTTAGCTTAATATTAATATAAATAATAGCTAGCAGTTAATTTGCTTAAAATAATTTATTTTATTTATTAATATTTTTATTATTAGTTTTAAAAATAGTTTAAATAATTAAATAATAAAAATTTTATAAATAAGTTTATTAAACTATAAAACGTATAATTTAAAATATTTTTATATTATAGCAATATTAGTTTTAATATATTTTTAGCCGTATAATTTTTAATATTAAATTATTTTATATAAAAATATTTAATTAAAAAAACTTAGGGCTTATAATAAAGCTTTTTGTTTATTTAGTATATTTTAATATTTAAATATAGCTTTTATTACCTTAGGTATTTAGCTTTTAAATAGTTTATATAGTTTTTTACTTGTTAAATATTAATATAAAACAAGCGTTTTTTTTAAATAATAAACTAATTTAAACTTTTTTTTTATAACTATATTATTTTATAGCTTTAATTTATATTAATAATTATATATATTACTTTAAATAATACTATTATATAATTATTTAATAAAATAGTTTAAAAGTTTATTAAAACGATTTAAAAGCTTAATAGTTTAAAGTTTATAAAAAGTTTAAATATTATTACTATTAATAATAAAAACTAATAATAAATTATTATTTAAAAAAACAAGGCAGTTTTATTTTTAAATAATATTACTTAAATAATATTAGTAAAAATTAGCCGCTTAAATATATACTTTAACGTAAAAAATATTATAAAAAAGCTTTTTTTATTTACTATTTAAAATATAATAAAAATATTTAGAATTTTATTAAAATTAATTAAAAGCTAAAATAAATAATTATTTAAAAATATAAAATATTTAAAAATTTAAATTATTAAGCGTATAAAAAAAAGAATTTTAAAAAATAACGAGTTAAAATTATTATAAGCTATTTATTTATTTTTTAATTATAAATATTTTATTTTTTATTTATATCGTTTTATTTTTAAAAAGTAATAGCTAGTTTATTATAAAATATTAATAAATTAGCTCCTAAAGTAATAAATTATATTAGTTTAATATAATCGGAAAATATATTTTAGCGTATATATAAAAACTTATATAAAAATTTATTTATTTTTATATATTAAAAACTATTTAATTTATAATATATTTATTTATTATATAAAAAATATATAATAATAAATAATATTTAAAAAATAGGTTAAAATAACGCTTAAGTTTTTAATTTTTAATAATAAATATAAAAAAAAAAAAAAAATAATATAAAAAAAAAAAAAAAAAAAAAAAAAAAAAAAAAAAAAAAAAAAAAAAAATAGTTAATAATTAAAAACGTTTAAAAATTAAATTAAAATAAACTAGCTAATTTATTTATATTTAGCTTTAATAAGCTTTAATATAAATCGATATAATATAAAAGCCCGATTAAAAAAAAATTTTATTAAATATAAATTAAAGTTTTTATAATATTAATAATAAAATATAGTAATAGTTTTTAGTTTTTTTTTTTTTTTTTTTTTTTTTTATTTTAAAAAAAAAAACCGATAAATATTAAAGCTTTATAATAAAAAAACTAAACTAAAATTATAGCTTTAAATAAAATATATTATATTTTATACTAAAATATAAATATTATACTATTTTTATTAACTTATAATTATTTTATTTATTAAATATTTAATTTAAATTTTTAAAATAATATATTAATTAAAAAATAAATTCGTTTTATAGTAACGTAGCTAAAATATTATTATAGTTTATTTAACAAGATTTAAACTCGGCAAAAACTTAAATTATTTTTTAACTTTAAATATTATTTTTATATTTTTATTTTATTTTTTATATTATTTATAGTTATAAATATATTTTTTGTTTATTTAGGATTAATTCTTAGGTTTGTTTAATCTTTTTATTAAATTTAAAAACGGTTTATTTTTTATTAATATTATATATTTTAAATTAATAATAATATATGCTTTATAATAATTTATAGCTATATTTTAATAAATTAACTTTAGTTATTATTAAATTTATATATTTAGTTATTTATATATCGAAAAATTATTTAAAACTTATATTATATTTTATAAATATATATTTAATTAGTTTTTTATTTTTATTATTTTTAATAAAAAATATTACTAATTATAAATAAAAATTAAACTATATTTAATATAGTTATAATAATAGGGTTTATTTAATATTATAGCTATTGCTATAATATTTTTTAAAATTATTTTATTTTTAATATTTATTTAGCTTATAAAGGTAGGCTTAATATAGCAAGCACTTATTATTATTATCGCCGGTTTTTTTATAGTTTTCTTGCTTGCTGCTTAAAAAAATATAGTTTTTATTTAAGATATAGTTTTTATTTAAAATAAAGTTTCCGCCGAAAAAAATACCGCCGAAAAAAATATAACGTTTGTTTAAAATATAGCTATTATTTAAAACAAAATACTGCCTAAAAAAATACCGCCTAAAAAAATATAGCTTAAAAAAATATAATGTTTGCTTAAAATATAGCTATTATTTAAAACGAAGCTTCTGCTAAAAAAAATATTGCTTAAAAAATACTGTTTAAGAAAATACCGCCTAAAAAGATATAACGTTTGTTTAAAATATAGCTATTATTTAAAACAAAGCTTTTGCCTAAAAAAATATAGCGTTTATTTAAAATATAGTTTCGATTTTAAACGTAATATTTATTTAAAATAAAAATTTAACTAATATAGTTATAACGTTCGTTATAAGATTTAATAATAATTTATTTAATATATTTAACTTATTTAATAATTATAAATAATAACGAACTAAAAAGCAAAAATATTACGTATAGCTTAACTATTTATTTACTATTTTTATTAGGCCGGAATTATATACTAATTTTTAATATTAAATATATTATAGTTAGGATTTTATATACGATATTATAATATTATTTTAATAAATTAATATTTTTGTTTTTTAATTTAGTTTTTTTAATTTTTTTAATTTAATATAACTAAAAAATATAATTCGGTATAACTACTATTATTATTCGGGCTTTAAATAAAGGTTTAAAGTAATATTTAATACTATATAATAATTAATTATACGTTTAAAAAAGTATTATAAAATATTATTAGTTTTTTATTTAATATATATTATTTTTTCTGCTTATTTAAGCTTATAATAGTTAGTTTTTTTATGCTTAAATAGTTTTGCTTAATATTGCTAACTTTTATAACTATATTAAAAAATTAAGATTAATTAAATTAAGTTAAAAAAACTAATCTAATTAATCTAGGCTAGTTGCTACGAGCGTACGATTAATTATATAATATTAGGTATTTTAAACCTTTAGGTTTATTTGTATAAAACTTTTATTTATATATTGGTTTTTAATTATAACTTTAGTTACTCTTTTTTTTAATTGCTTTTGATTTTATATTAAAATATAGGACCTAATAAGCTTTAATAAGCCTTAATAGGTCTAGGTAGCTTTTGCTATATAATATATTAAAGTAATAATAAAAATAGCAATAATAATATAATAATATATTATAGTAATAATATGTAATAATAATAGTACGTTTTAATAATTGTGGTATTAATAATAGTAATTATAATTTATAGCTATTAATAGGAAGATTTATAAACGTTATTTAATATTTGTTTAGATCGAACTTATTAAAAACTTTTTTAAGAATTCTTATATTTTAAGAATTTTTATAAAATTTAACTATATTATAAAAGCTTAAATAAAAAGCTTAGAATAAATTTAATTAAGTAATAAGGAACTATAGTACTAAAAGGGCTATATATTTTTAAGTTTTTTATTTTTTCGAAAAAAAATTTATACTTTTTTATATTTAGAATTTTTTTTTTTTTTATAGTTGAGGTTTTTATAGAACCGAGATTTAAAAACTTATATAGCTAAAAAAACAAGTATTTTAATATTCGAGTTTAGCTTAATATTTGTTTTTAAAACTTATAATAACTTTATATGTATTATAAAGGCTTTGTTTAAAGGTTTAAGAATAGTTTTATTTTTTTAGATCTAATAATTAGCTATAATATTAAAAGACTTTTTATTTTTTAGATTTTTTTTTAAAAGGCTTAAGATTTAACTAGCTTATATATATATAGATTTTAGGCTACTTTAACAGATTTCTATTAGGCTTATATAGCTAATATAACCTAAAATAGTATAAATAAATAAGCTATAGCTAAGGGCTAAAAATCTATATAATAATACAACCGCCTTAGCTTTATAAAATAATATTTAGCGAATTTTATATATAACCCTGTGTGGTATTATATTATGCGTTTAGCTAAGGTTTATATAATAGACCGGATTTTATTTATAATATTTAAAAATAACGTAAAGTTAATTTAATGCGATTTTTTCTTTATTTTTGTTTAGGAAATTTTAACTATTTTGTTTAGTACGTATTAATAATATTAAATTATATTAGTTTTTAACTTTTTTTATTTTTAGTTTAGCAGTTTTAGTTGCTTTTATACCTAGCTTTTAAAAAATATAGCAAATAAATAGTTATATATTTTTTAAAAAATATTTTTTTTTTATTTAAAATAAAAATAAATTTTTAAATAATAAATAAAAAAAAACAAAAAATAATTTGCTTAAATATTATATTTAAAATAAATAATAGTTATTTTAAAGCTTTTTATTATTTAAGTATTATAAAATACTTTAAACAATATAATAAGTATATTTAAGCAAAAACAAGGCTTTAATAATAGTGCTAAATTATGTACGAAAATTTATAAATAAACTAAAAATAAATAAGTACGTATAAGTTTAATAATTAGTATTATTAAGTTATAATTTGCTAATATATATTTAAATATTTTTTTATTATATTTTTTTAATATAATATTTAGTAGATATAATTAATATAAAATTTATATAACTATTTTATTTTTATATAATATTTATTATAAATCCTAGGTATATAAAAGCAATAAACTTTTTAATTATACCAAGCTTTTTAAAATATTTACGCGAAGCTATTTTAACTATATATAAAAATTTAAAATATTTATATAAAGCTATTTAACTATATATAGAAATCTTGCTTTATTATTTATACGCTTTATAATAATAATTATATTAATTAAAATTTTAATAAAATAAATACTTTATTTTTATAAAATAATAATAATTAATAATCCTATATTTTTTAATATTATAGTTTTATATATTTATTTTATATTTATTAAATATAAATATAATATTTATTAAATATTATTTTTATTATAATTAAAAGTTATTTTAACGTTAGTTAAAAGTTTTATAGCTATAAACTTAAATATATTTTTTTAATACTATTTATATAAATTTTATATTTAGTTTTAATATAATTTTATTAATAAAAACTAAACTTTTTATTAATAATATTAATTAAAGTTATTAAAAAATATAAGCTATAATTTTTTTAATAATTTATTACGGCATATTTTATAGTATTAAAAAGCTTACCGGTTTTTTATCCAATATATATACGTTATTTATTTATATTTAAAACGTTTAAATAAAAAAAACTTAAATAGCTTTTAAATAAAATCTATTATAATTTATCCGACTTAATATTTTAAGTTATTATATAGCTATAAATCGAAAAAGCTTTTATTACTGCTTTTAAAAAGCTTATTTCGAAAAATTTTATAATTAGATTTAAAAACAGTAACTTTTATTATTTATTAAATACTGCTTAATATATTCTAAATATATACTAGGATAAAAATTTAAATATTATTATTAATAACGTAAATAAAAATTCGGATAACTTTATAAATATTATAAAAAAAATCTAGGCTATATTATTTATAACATAGCTATTTTATAATAGCGAGCAAATCTTTTATATAGTTTATTTTTGCTACTTTTTAGTTTTAACTTATAACCTTAATATTATTATACTATATTTATTATTATAACTAGCTAGCTATGCTTCCGGAAAGATTAGGGGGAAAGGACTATAATTGGTAACGGCTTATTTATTAGTTGTTATTTAGGGGAGAGGGGGGGATAAACAAACCAACTTTTATATATAACTAATTGGTTATATAGCTTATATATACTTTAAAACATATCGTTAGTTTTTAATAGTTTTATATTGGTTAATAAAAAAAAAAACAAAAAAAAAAAAAAAAAACCGAGTTATACGTATAGCTTTATAGGCTTATAAATATTATTAGTATAACTTTTTTTAGATTAATTAAATAAACGTAGAAATAAGTCTATTTGTTTAAAATATAAAAAAAAATAATTAATAATATTTATATTATATTTTTTATTATTTAATTATATTTAAATCTATAAAAGCTATAAATTTTAAATAAAGCTATAATATAATTATAATTTATATAAGCAAGATTATTTACTAGTAAATAAAAAGCCGCTTTTTTTTTATTTTTGCTTTTGTTTTTTTTTTAAAGCTTAAAGCTACTATAATATATAAACTTAAAAAAATTATATAGTTTATTTATTTAAAGCTTAAAATAAATAGCTAGAACTTATTTCGAAATATTTTATTTTTATATTAAGTTTATTATTATAATATAATAAAGTTTAAAAATTTAAAATAAAAAAAAAATATAAAGCTTTAATTATAGCATTATATTAAAAGGTTATATATTAATATTAAATTAATATATATTATTAATCTTAAATAAAGTATTTTTAAGCGATTATTTTTATATTTTTTTAGCTTATTATGTTTTAAAACAAGCTATAATACTAAAAGCCGGCAATAGATTTTTTATACGTTTATATTAAATTATTAAAAAGCTTACCAGATTTTTATAGCGTAGTATAAATGCTGCTAACTTTTGTGAACTAAACATATATTTAATATAAGTATTTTTTGTAATAACTACGCGTTAATTGTTTTTATTCCTGTTATAATATAAATATCTACATTGCCTTATTGTTGTTGTTGTTGTTGTTATTGTTGTTGTTGTTTTTATAGCTATTGTTTGGTGAAGCATTCTTCCTCCGGCACGCCAGCCAATCTTTGCGTGAGACACATTCCGGGTACTTGTATATACACAGGTAGGTATACCGTTACTACATATGGCTCCAGGTGGCGACTGGCAAAGCCCTAGCGGGCACTACAAGCCAGCCCCACCCTACAGCTATAAGTATTTAGCCCACTACAGAAACTAGACTTAGCTTTTTATTTAATTAACCAACCTAGTATATTAAGACCTAATTTATATAGTTTAAACTGTAATAGTAAAGGCTTTATAGGTTATTTAATATAGGTTAATAAGTACGTATAAATAGTTATTTGTGTAGCTTTATAGCTTTTATTTAAGATTAGTTATATAATTATAAATAACCTTATAGCTAACTAACTTATAAAGATTTAACTTTATAATTATACTAATTAAATATTTTATTAAAACTTATTTTAAAAAGTATATTTTATAATATTTATTTTATATATAATAGCAAATTTTATAGGAGCTTATTTTAAGGCAAAAAGTGGCGGCTTTATAACGGATATAAATAGCTTAATATTAAATAATTTAATAAACGTTTTATTAGTTATAAATATAGTAAGCTATAATATTTATATTAACGTATTAATAATTAATATAGTTAAGCGAATCGATTAATTAAAAACGAAAATAAACTTATAATTTAAAGCTATTAATAAAAAATAAAAAAAAGTTTTTAAGAACTAGGTTTATAAAACTAAAATAATAATATTATAACTATATTAATAAGTATAATAATAAGATTAATAATAACCTTAGCGTTATTAGCGCTAGCGGGTATATTAGTAAGTATAATAGTAAACTTTTTATATATTTGTAAATATTAAAAAAATAAATAAAGTATATATATGATAACTAATTAGTATAATTAATTAAAAACGATTAAAAGATTTTCGTTAAATTTATAAAAATATAAAAGTTTAAATTTTATTTAGACCTGATAAAAATAATGAGTTTAAGCTATTTTTTTTAACGTATTTTTAGCGAGCGATATTATTAAACTAAATAAATGTAAAAATAAAAATAAAATAATTATATTATTTAATTATGTTTAATTCGAGCTAATTATATTATATTAAATAAGGTACGCTAAATTTAGGTATGACTAGTATAAGTTTTAATGTTCTACGAATTATAGACTAAAAAAATTATGTTTAAATTAGTAAATAATTTTTAATAAGTAGCGCTATTTATAAAAATAATAATATAATAGCTATTTAGATCGATTTTTTAGAAATAATAATTTAAGTATTAAGTATTTATAACGTATTGTATAGCTTTTTAATAGTATTTGTAGGATTGTTGTTAATTTAAAACGAAGTATATATAAGCTATTTTTAAAAACTATAAGAAGTTTTTTATTAATTGTTAAAAAATATTCGAAATATTTAGTAAATATATAACGTTATAGTTAATAAGCTTATTATATATGCTTTTAAATATTTATTAATATAAATGTTTAGTAAAGAATAAAATATAAGCTAAATTATAAAAAAAATAATATAAATATTAAGAATAATTATTATAATTTTTATAAAACCGAAAATTTATAGTATTTTTAAAATTATATATAATTTTAAAATATAATAATATTTTTATTATAATTATAATATTATTAAAGGTATAGTAAATAAATTATTATAGGTTAAATTTAGCTAGTTAATAATATAAAAATAACCCCGAAAGTATTAATGCTTATTATTTTAAACCTTTATATTAATAGCCGGAAAGTTAGCTATATTATTAAAGTTAATAGTAATATAGAATAATAAACTTATAACGATAAATATGTAGTAAAAGTAGTAAATAATATATATTTTAACTATAGTAAGCCTAGCTATTAAGCTAAAGATTGTTATAAAAAAATATAATAGCTTAAAATAATAAAACTATAAAGTTAGTCCGGTTAATTTATTATAATTAAAGGTATATTATACCGTAATAATTTAGCTAATAAGTTCGAAAAATTTAAAACTAAATATAAGTTTTTTAAAAGCAAACTGTAAAAATAAGTATATTTTACGGAAAATAATAATAAAAACCTTAAAAAAACTCGAATAAAGTGCTATAAAGCGCTTAAAAAACAACTAGATTAACTAAGAATTAGAAAATTTATTTAATAAACTTAAGATAGCTTTATTTATATAGTTAGATTAAATAAAAGTAAAAATAACTTTAGAAAAAAATAAATTAAAATATAGTTATAATAACTATTATAATTTGTTTTAAGCTTAATTAAATAATAATAATATATTTATAATGTTTTAGGACTATAGTTATATAAGCTATTATATTTATAATTATTAGTTTTAAAGTTTTAGCTTTATAAATTATAAAAATAAGGTATTATATATAATATTAAAAAGGTTAAACTAATAGTTAAAAAAACTGCGAAATTATAGTATAGTTTATAATAATAAAAAGCATTATAAAATTTTGGACTATAATTAGAAGCGTTATATTAAACTGTACGTTTTTTAATAATATAATTTTAAAAAGCGTATTTTTTATAAATAAGGTAGCGTTTTCGGCTATATAAAAAATACTAAAATAATTAAACTAATAAAATTTAACGGAGTATTTTTACTTGAACTTTTAAAATGGTTATTAGTTAATATAGCTATAAAAATAACTTATAATATAAAAAAAACAAAAAAAATAAAAATAACTTAGTATAAAAATATACAAAAGACCTTTAAATAATAAATAAATAAATAAAACTAATAAAATAATTCTCCGGCTTATTTAATTTAGCTAAATAATATACCGATATTATAATATATATAAAATATTATATTAATATTAAAAATAGCTTATTAATAAAGCTATTACTTTATAATATAGCTTATATAAAAAAAACTATAAAAAAATTTATTAAAATATATTTAAATATTTATATTAAAAAGGGTATAAGACTATAAAGCGCGCTAATATTATTAACTTTAAAAAAGCAATTTAGTAAAACTATTAAGCTTAATTTTAGTAATTAAAAAAATATTATATAGCGATTTTATTACGATTATAAAAAACTAAATAAAGTTATAAAAAGTAAGCTTATTTATTATTAAACGCTATAGATTAAATATAAAAGGCCGTAAATTATAAGTAGTATATTTTTATAGATTTTAAAAATAAATATTAGTATATAGGAGTATATAGCTTTTATTGCGAAAAAATAATATTTATAATATTTTTCGGTATATATAAATAGCTAGTTATATTTTTTAAACTTATAATATACTAGCTATTTTTTAGGCCTTAATAAAAAAAATCGTAAAGCTTTTTAAAAATAGCTAATAAGTTTATTTAATAATATTTATATTTAAAGAAAAATGAAAAAAAAACTATATTAACAGTATTATATACTATTTAAATAACTAGCGTAGTATAATATAATAATTAACCCTGCGAAAACTTTAATGTTTATTAATTAAAGTATATTTTTAAGATTTTATATTTTAAAAAAGAATTAAAATAAACTTAGCAAAAATAGCTATAATAAAGGATAAACCGATGCTAAGAATAATTATTAAATATATAGATTTATAAATATAGTAAGCTATTTTAAATATTTAATTAATAAATATTTATTAATTATAGTATTATTTACGGTATTAATAAAAGAACTGAAAAACTAATTAGTTATATTAAACGTAAAAGCTTAAAAAGCTTAATAAATAATTAAAAATATAATAATTACGATATTAATAATTAAAGTATTTAATTAAAGGTTGTTTTTATAATAAATATAAATTTTAGCTAATTATACGTTGGGGTATGTTTAATATAGCTGTATTTTTATAGAAAGAAAATAGTATTTTATTTAATAGTATATTTTTTAAAAAGCTAAATAATTATTAAATATATTATTTAATATAAGAATAAGAACTTTTAGTTATTATATTAGTATTATAACATTAGAAATATTAAGTAAAAAGAGGAAAAATAATTATACGTATTAACTATGAGTTATTATTTATAATAAAAAATAAATTAAAATAATTAGTACAAATAGTTCGATTTTTAATATTATTAAGCACTATAATATATAAATTATATATTATATAAGCAAATTAAACGTACTAGTTATTAGCTATTAAAACTTTTTAAAATAACTTTTTAATAGTAAAATATAATTTTAAAACGTAGATATTATTAAATATAAAAAAATAGTTAGTTAAACTGCTATAATAATTAAACTATATAAACTTATAAGCTATATTTAAGTTTTTAAAATTTAATAGTAAATTATTATTAAATTTAAAAGCTTAATAAGTATTTAAACATTTATTATATATAAAAAAGAACTATATAAAATAGCTTAATATTAACGGACCTTTGGAAACCTTTTATATTTTATAAGAACGGTATATTAAACAGTAATGCTTTTAAAAATCCTTAAAATATTAGAATTATTATAAAAAGTTAAGAATATATATATTAACTTAAAGCACGTTATAGTTAGTACTTTAATATATGAAATTAATAAATAATATTAATATTTAAAGATTACCTTAATAGTATAGTAAGCTATAGTAGAATATAAATAATATTAATTAATAAAGCTATTATTAATAATATTATTAAATTTATAATTTATAGTATTATTATTTTTATTAACGCGTTAAATAATAAACTATATATTTATAATATAATTAAAAATATTAATATACGTAAAATATATTATAGTATAAGTAAAAGTAGTTATAATATTTAATATATTATTTTTAAATATAATATTATTAATTATTAAAATCGGGAAAACTTTTAAATATTTAAAAGAATAGATTAGCGATAATAAAAGCGCGTTTGTAAGTAATAAAATAATTTAATAGTATTAAAGTAAAAAATTTATAGTTAAGCTTATTATATTTAAAAAACTTAGAAATAATAATAAAATAAAAAAAATAAATAAAGATTTTAAGCGAATTATATTATAAGAAAGTTTAGTATATAAATATTTAACGTAGCTATTTTATTATAAATAGCTATAAATATTTATAATCGGATATTAAAACTAAATAGCTATAGTAGTTATTTTTTTTATTTAGTATTTAGTTTTTTTAATAATAGTTATTTGTTAAAGTTTTTAAATATATAAAAATTTAACCGAAAAAAAAAAGTTAAATTTTAGTAAAGCTTAGTAAAAAATTATAAAATATTTATAATAAAGAATTATTTTAATAGTTTAAAAGCTTTTAAAAATTAAATTAAAGTTTATTTATAAAAGAAAAAAAATTAATCCAAACTTATATATTTAAAGATTAAATATTATAAGTATGCTAGCGTAATAATAAAATAGAACTTTTTTATAACGGATTATAAGCTATAATAAGTTGTTATTACGGTAATATTTATAAGTTATAAAGTTTTAGTAAAATTTAATTATTAAGTAAATATAACGGAACTAATTTATTTTTGCGTATAGCGATAATAGCTATTTTATATAAAGCTTATAATATACTAGTTAAATAATATTAAAAAAGATTTTAAAAGCGTTTAAAAGCAATAATAAAGTAGCTAGATTATAAATAGTTTTATTATAAAAATATTAGTTAAAATAAATAACTAAGGGCAATTATTTAAGAAGAAAGTAGTTGTAGTTCTAGGGTGGCGACTAATAGAGCCCTGGCAGGCACTATAAGCCAGCCCTACCCCACAGCTATAAGTATTTAGCCTACTATAAAAACTAGACTTAGCCCTTTATTTAATCAACCAACCTAGTATATTGAGACCTGATCTATATAGCCCAAACCGCAATAGTGAAGGCCCGTAGGTTATTTAATATAGGTTGACAAGCACGCATATATAAGCCTGCGCTCTTGTATACTTTTTCATACCTCTTTTGTCTTGCTGCTTGGCTTTTTTTAGCCCTAGGGCCGCCGAATATAAAAACGCGCCGGTATATGTCGCGAGTGCTTAAGTAGTAAAAGAAATATATTATTTAGTTGCGTAAGATATGTTTTAGGTTAAAAAGTATATTTTAGAAAAGCTAGCAAGCTTTGCAAATATTATTAGCGCTTTGTGTTTAATTATATAAGCTACTATTTATACTTACGTAGTTAAAAAGGTTAATTAGGCTTGCTAGTAGCCTTGTTATTTTATTAATAGAAACGTATATATTGTAAATAGTAATTATTGTATTTTGTTTTATTTTTTGTAAGCTTTTGTATTGTTATTTAAAGCGGCTTTTAATACTTTAAGGAAAGCACGGTTTAAAAGATTTGTTTTATTATTAAATATAAAAGATATTTTGCTAAAGATTAAAAAGATAGCAAATATACTAAATATAAAAAAAAAGTATAAATAATTGTTAAATAAATTTTTTGCGGAGCAAATTATTTTCGACGAAGTGCTAATAGGTATCGATAAAAAAATTATATATTTTTTATAATTTTTTTTTAAGTTTTAGTTTTAAAAACCGTGTTTAAAATATACTAGCTGAAAGTCCGGCGGGGTTTTATATATTTATTTTATAGGCCGAAAATATTCTTTGTAATTTATATTATATGTAGGGGCTAGCTATAAACCTAAATGTTTAGGTTATAATTTTAAAGTAAAAAGTATGTTTTTTTCGGTACTATAGCGGCGAAAACTTTATTATAAAAAAAGACTATAAGCTAGTAATAAAAAAATAGTAGAAGTAAAAAAACTTAATATAATATAATAGCGTTAGCTATTTTAATATAGTTATATTAATAAAGCCGTTTAATATAATAATAAAAAACCCCGGTTAATATTGTTTGCTGGTTTTTTTTATTATAGGGTATAAAGCTATATATTTAAATTAGTTTTTTAACTATAACTTTTTTTTTTTAAAAAAAATAGTCCGATTTTTAGGTTAAAAAATTATATAATATATTATTTTAAGCGTAAACGTAAGTTATATTAAAAGTTTTTCTAAAATCGAATAAGTTATAATTATAAATATTTTAATTAGTTTATAAACGCTAAAGCTAAAAACTTTATTATTTAAATCGAATTAAGCTTATATAATTGTTTATATATTCTTAAGCGTATTATTATATTTAATTTTTAGTTAGTTTTTCGATGTAAATAAAGACGTTCGATAGCGGTAATTTTAAAGCTACAGAAGTATAGCTTTTGTTTTATTAAAGCGATTTTTTACGCGTTATTGTTTGCTAAGCTTTTTGCTCCGGTTATTATTTTAGTTAGCGCGTAATCGCCGATTTTATTCTTATGTTTTATGTTTTAGTAAACTTTTTTACGATATATATTATTTATACGTTATTATTGTTATTACTATTGTTATTATTATTATTACTTTTGTTATTATTTTTATTATTTTTGTTTTTTTATTAGCGCTAGTTTGTTATATAGCAGCAATAATATTATAACGCTAGTTTTATAACAATTAATTATTATAAAAGTTATTAAAAAAATAGTTAAAAATTAAACTATAGCTATAAAATATAATTTAAATTAAAAGTTTTAATTATTACGCTTATTCGGGGGTATTATTAATAAATATTTATATATATATCGAACGTTTATAATATATTTTATTAAATATTTAAAGCTTTATATTAATTTGTTTTAAATATTTTTAAGCTAGGTTAATAGTTTAAAAAGTTTATAAAAGCTATTAAAGCAGCTTTAAATATATTTTATAATTAAAAATAATATATTTAAGCTATTTTTTATAGCGCTTATTAAATAACTTTTTATTTATAACCTAAAGTTATAAATATTAATATAAAATAATCTATAGTTATTCTAAAAAAAATTTTTATATTGTTTTATTTTATAGTTTTTATATACGTATAAAAAAAAATTATTTATATATTATTACTATTTTAGTATTTATTTAAAATATATAGAAAAGATTAATACTAAGTATTATATATAAAAAGCTGTTTATAATAAATAAATCATTTATATATACAAAATATACTAGTTAAATAAATATTTAAAATAAACAAGGTTAAATAGCTTATAGCAATTAATCCGGTATAGTATTTATATAGTAAGAATATTGTTTTTTTATTATTAACCTTTGGTACGTTATGTAGCTATTCTTTTTAGTTTATTTTAGCCTTTTATACGCCGTATTTTTTATAGTTCTAAAATTAGTGGTTATTTTTGCGGATAAATAATATAGCTTAAAAAAAGCTATAAATAGTATATTAACTAGCTAAATATATAAACCTAAACTTTATAACTAATTAAGTTAAATATTTATAAGACTATATACCTAAGCGCGACTTGTTTTTTAATAAACGGCTATTTTAAATTGTTATATTTTAGTTTTACGTTTTTGTGCTTTTTTTATTATGCGCCTTTTTTGCTATTTTGTTTATGTTTTATAGCTTAAAAATATTATTAGGTTTTATTTTTTTGTTGCTATTATTATTGCTACCTCCTTGCTTTATATCTATTTTAAGCTAACTATACTAATTATTATGTTTTTTTTTTTTTATTTTTATAAATATATACGTATATATAAAATAAAATAATAATAATAATAATAAATATTAGCTTAATATTGAATTAAAAACGTTTTATATTATAATATTATTTTTATTATTTTTTTATATTTATTTTATATATAGGTTAATTTTTAAATGTTTATTTAATTTAAAGTTAAAAATAATTTTTAAAAATTTAAAAGCTTTATATAGTTTGCTCGATATTTTAACCCAAAAATAAATTATAATATTATAATATAAAATAACTATATTTATATATATTATGTTTTTTTAATAGTTTAATATTTTGTTTTATATAGCGGGCGTTTTTTTTATTTTTTTTATTAACTATATATTTTTTTTTACTGTTTATATATATTTAATTATTTTTTATAAATAAAACTTTAAAAAGCTTATTTATTAATAATAAATTACCGATAAAAAAATATATAATAAGAAAATAAATTTTTTACGGTTCGAACAAAATTTTAAACTTTATAACTTTAAATAAAGCGTTCTAATTTGTTTGCTTAGCGGATAAGTCCTAAAAAAAAAAAAAAAGATATATCGAATTAGCGTTAGTCTTAGTAATAACAGAGCTTTAAATTATTTATTATATTAATATATTTATTTGCGATATTTAGTTTTATTATTTTTTTTTTAAACTAGATTTATATATTATTTGGAATAATAATAGATATAAAAAGCTTCGCCGAAAAGAGTTTTATTTTTTGCCTAACTTTAATATTATAGGGCTATTATATTAATATTCTAATTTATAGTATTATATAAAAAAGTCTAGCTAGTATAAAAGCTTTCCGTTTATGTCTAGTTTTATATTAAGGCTTGTAGCTAGCGAGCTTAAACATATATTAACGTTTAAGGACTATTTATATGCTGTTTTTTAAAATATTGCGTAATAATATAATAATATTATATAAAAACTAAAAAAGTATTAGTTAGCTACTGCCGAAAATAAGCGGAGCTAAGTTTTTTAGTAGCTTTAGCAGTATATAAGTACGCTTCGGGCGTTATTAAAAATATTTAAAATAGTAAGTTTTAAAGCGTAGTAAAATTATATTTTTTTAGCGGATAATTTAAACGTAGCGCTAATTCGATTTAACGGGGTAATAAATAATTTTTATTAGTTTATTTATTAAATATTTTTTTATAAGCTTTATAACCTGAACTTTATTTTTATATATAATAGCGCCGCGTTTTTAAATTAGCTTAAAAGTTTTATTTAATAGCTAAAGCTAGATTAAAAGAATAGTAAGACTACTATAATAGTTAAGAACAGCTATTATTAGTTCGGCTATTAGTACGTTAGCGCTTTTCCGCGGATAGTGCTCTTAATATAATCGAATAGCTTTTAAGCAATTTAAATTTTAGCGCAAAATAGTGCGCGTTTTATTACTTTATATGGCCTAATTTATAACTGTTTAACTTGTTTTTATTAAATATTTAATAAAATAGCTTAAACTTTTTTTATTATATTTACGTAAATTGTTTTATTTTTTTATTAAAATTTTAAACTTTTTTTTTAGGATATAAGCCTAAAAAACCTAACTATATAATTTTTATACGTTTAAGCGAAGCTATTTTTTATATAGTTTGTAAAAAATATTTGCTTGTTTAAGCTATTTAGCTTTTTTTATTTATTATTTAATAAAGCTAGCTTTATAGTTTTAAAGATTAATATAATAGTTAATATATTTATTAGATTTATTTGCTATTTATTTTTATTTTAATTATGCTATAAAACTATAACGTTAATTATAATATTTTTTTTGCTTAAGTATTATTTTATTACGAACGATTAACTTTATTATATTATTATAATTTTATTTTTATAACTTTTATTAGGTTTAATAAGGGGCGTTTTAGTAAGCAGTAAAAGATTAGTAGCGCTAAATAATAAAATAATATACTAATATTATTAGTAGTTTTGCTGCGTTAATAGTTTTATTTGTTTATATTAAACGTTATAAAAGCTTATAAATCTTATTATTAAGCTATAGCTTATTTTAATCCGGCTTGTTTATTTATAGCTAACTTTTTAATTTTTGTTTTTTAATAAATATATTTATTAAAACTAGCGGCTTAAATAAAATTGCCTAGCGTTTATGCTATAATATTTAGTTTGTATATAGGTTTAAACAATAAAGTTTTAAAAGTTTATTAAATTTAAATTATAAATTAAATAGCTATATACCTGGTATTTTAGTTTAAATTAATATTTGCTGGCGAATAATAAGGTTACGTAGAATTTTTTTCTATAAGTTATTTAATATAGTATTTAAGAACGCGTTATAATATAATTTTATATATTATAAACGTGCTTAATAAACCTAAACTTGTGCGTTTGGTTTTTGGTTATTATTTTTAAAAAAAAAATTTATAAGTTTATTTTTAATAAAATATATAATTAAAATAGCGTAAGATCTTTTTAGTTTATTATAATTTATAAAACGCTGTTATAATTTAGGTGTTTGCTAGAAATAATAATATTAAGCAAGAAGTCGGAAAAGTTGGGCTTATAAATGTTTAATTATAACAAGAAATCGCGTAGTTTCGAGGATAAGCTTTATTAAAGCTTATTTATATACTTTTAGAGGGGGAGGGTAATATTATAAGTTTGTTAGTATGCTATGATAACTGTTTTAAATATGTTTTTTTTGTTTTTTTAAGCTTAAAGCTTTTTTTTTTATTTAGCGGGTAAGCGGGTATATTTTTAGCGCTTTAGATATGTTTATTTTATTAAAAACTGTATAAAATCCTTTAAACGTATTTTCGATTACCCGGGTCTGCTAATAATACATATGTTTGCTTATTTTATTTTGCGGCTAAACAATAGTTTATATTAAATATTGCTTATATTTAGAATTTTAAGCTGCTAGTTATCTGCGCTGTTAAAATAGTTAAGATTATTAAACATAAAGTAGAAGTTATTTGTTTATTGGAATTACGGTCGGTCTGCTTTGACCTAGGTTATTATTTAGTTTTATGCTTTAAGCTGCGGGCCGAAGAACCGGCAAAAAAATTTTGCTTGCTAGTTCCGGAATAAGTTTTCGCTGCAAAGTTACATATTTATTAGCTCGATTATATGCTTTATTTTTTTAATATTAATTAAAAATAAGCGTACTACGTTTTTATTATTTTAAAGAAGTTTAAAGTATTTATTTTATTTACTGGAAAATAGTTTAGTATATATCCAGCGATTATCCGCTAGTACTATATATTATATATTAAATAACGTTATTAGCGTTTTTTTAAAAACGTAGTTAATACAGCTATAATTTAAATTAATATAAGTAAAATAAAGCTAGCTTAGTAATCCGTTAGCGGAGCTTTGTTTGTTATATTATTATAACGAAAATATAAATAATATATGTTTAAGTTTTCGCTAATATTTTATATTAATAGTAGCTTAAATAGTAGTAAATTTATTTTAAGGCGTTAATAATAAGTTTTTAAGGTATAAACAATAATTTTTCGCTTCCGAGTTATAAGACAAAATATATAGAAAATAAAATATTGCTATTAAGGTTAAACTATATTGTTCGGGGCGAATTTTTATTTTCGGACTATTTAAGATTTTGGTAAAAATACTAAAAGCTAGTTTTATAAACGCGTATTTATTTCGGTTATAATAATGGCGGATAGATTATAAAATAGTAAATATATTAATAATGTAGGTTGCCCTAATATTTTAAAAGATTATTATATAATTTAACGCTTGATCGGCGCTGTTTAATATGTTTTTATTAGTTTAAAATATTACGTTGTATTTTTTTTAGGATATATTTTTATATTTTAAAACCTATATTTATTATTTTTAGTAATTTTTTATTGTTTATAACTATGAAGGTATATTTTGCTGCTGTAAATGTTTTTGTTTATAATTTCGACTATATTTATATTAGCGTAATTGCTTTGGTTTTAAATCCTAAACGCCGAGCGGTTTTGTTTGTTTGGCCGGATATAAGCGCGTTTTTACTATTTTTACGTACGCCGGGTTTATTTAATAAAGTATAAAAGAGCTAAGATTTTAAGGATAAATATAAGATATATATTTGCCCGAAATGTAAAATAGTAGGGTTTATTAAAAAATAATTTAGAAATATATTAATAAATATAAAAAAAATAAATCGATACAATAAAAGCTTATAGCGGAGCTAGGACTATATATTATTATAAAAGCTATAGCGGATGTTTTTTGGCGTTAGCTTTTATAACTATATTTGTTATATCGTAAGAAATCCGGTCTAGTTAAGTTTATAAAACAGCTTTTTAAACTTAAATATTATATATATTCGCTAGTGCTACTAGAACTATTTAACTTTAAATAGTATATTAGGTTAAATATTAAAATATATTTTAGATAAAACAGTTTTTAAGCTGCTTATAAATTTTATGTTTACGAAGGCGTTTTAGAATTTATTACGAATAAGCAATCGTTTAGTTAGGAATATAACGTTAATTAGGACGTAGCAAATAATTTCGATAGCGTAAACAATAAAAAGAATAAGCCCGACTACGAAAATATTTTTGTTTCGAAATATTACGCAGTAAAAATGAGATAAAAACCGATAAATAAAATTAAAATATAAAGTTTAAAATTATATTAGACTATAGGCCTTTAGGTGGTTATAACTAGGAAAATATTAGAAATGCGGCAGGCAGTAATTTTAAGCAATATTTTTAAAGATAAAATAGCTTAGCTATTTATTATAAACGAATGGCCGATAAACTAAAATAAGCCGGTATTACGTTTAAGGATTTTAAAAAAACGCTATATAAAGGATTAGCTTAAAAGTATAGCTTTTTTTTTTATTTATTTTAGTATATTATTTAGTAAAAATAGCGTATTTTCGAAGTTTTTGTTACTCCGGCGGCGGGGAGCGGCTTATTTATTATATATTATTATAAATGCGCGTATTTATAGCAGACAATTTAGTTCTAAACTTAAGAATTAAAGTTTATAGTAAATAAGGTTTATTTTTGCTGCAAGGAAAGTATCGCTAGCTAATTGTAGCGCTATAGTACTATAAATTTTATATAAATTAAGTTGTAATATAGAACATTAAGAGCTAGCTTAGGTTAAGTTTTGCGTAGGTTTATCGGCCGAAGTTATTGCTTTATTAATTAAAAACTAGCTGCGCTATATTTTTGTTTATTTGTTTTAAGCGCTTTTAAGCAGTCCTTACATAAAATAAACGCTTTTAATATAAAATAAGCGGTATTTTTTATAAATATTAAGTTTTTTTATAATATTTAACGAAAATACTTTTAATATATAAAATAGCTATTCGATTTATTTTAAATAAAATATTTTTAATACGTTTATTAATTATAACTTTATGTATTATAATTTATAATAAATAAAGCCCGAGATATTTAAAAAGTTTGTTTATATATATAAATTTTAAAAAAAGTTTAGTTAAATATATAGTATAATATTTAGCTAAATAACCGTAATATTGCTTAAAATAAAAATAAAACTTTTAGCTATAGTAATTAAATAGTTATTATAAGGTTACGATTTATACGATAAAATAAATATTTAATAATACTATTTTTTTATAGCTATTATTAAGATACTGGTTTTAATATAACCTCGGGCTTTATAAAAGCGTGGCGTTATTTTTATTATTTATATTAATATTTTCGGATTTTAATTTATAGCAAATATTATCAGGCTTTGATAAATAGTAAAAAGTTTTTTTCATAATAAAAAAAGCTATAAAATATTTTGTTTAGCTATTTTTTAATATAAATAAATTATTACTATTAAGCTATTTTTTTGCAATATAATAAGGCTATTTTTTAAAAAAAGTAAAATAAAAAAAATATAAAAAAAACAAGATTTAAATTTAAACAATAAAATTTAATTTAAACAATAAAAAAAGCAATAAATATAATATAAATTAACAGTTTAATTAATTTAATTTTTACCGATATAAAATACGCTATAAATTATATAAATATAAAACTATTTATTTTTAGAAAATATATCGTATTATTATAAGCGGGCGAAAAACTAAATATAATTATTTATTTAAATATAATATATATTATTATAATATTTATATAATATTAGTTTATATTAATATATATTAATTATTTTTTTAGCTATTTGTTAGCTTATATAATTTATTTTTTTTATGTTTTTTATATATATCTGCTTATAAATAGCATAAAATAAACAAAAGTTTTATTTTCGGAAGTAAAAAATATATAGCTAAAGACGCAAATATTAAGGCGTAGTTTATATTATCGAAATTTAAATAAAAATTATTTTAAGTCTAAGTTATATTTTAAATAAAATTTTTTTTTTTTTTTTTTTTTTTAGCGAAAGCTTTTATAGTTAGTAAAATATTTTTATTATATTTGCTATAGTATTAAATTTATATTATTAACGATAAGTTGTTTAATTTATATTAAATATATATTTTTAAATTATAGAACTTAAATAAAATTTTTAAATAGTTGGCTTATTTGAAGTTTTTAATTGTTGCTTTTTTTATTTTTAAATAAGAGGGGCTATAAATTAAATAGCGCTTTATTTCCTAAGGTTTATTTTTTAAAAAATTTATTATTTATTATTATTATTTAATTTATTATATTGTTGTTATTATTATTATAATTATTATTTATTATTGCTGCTATTATTTATTATTATTACTATTAATTATATTTGTTAAGAGGATTTTAGGCTATTTTTTAGTGTTTTAATAAGAGTAATTATATTTTTTTTTTATATAAAAGGTTTAATTAAATATGCGGGCTATTTTAATATTTAAACGTATTAAAGTAATATATAAGCAGCTATTTTAATAGCTTTTGTTATTTTTAGGCAATATTTAGACTATTATTTTGATGTCCGTGATTAGTTTTTAATATGTTCGGATATAAGTTTTATTTAAATATAGAGCTTAAAACGGTTGTTTAGCGAATTGTATGATTTGGCGCGCTTAATAGTATTAAGATAATTAAAGATTTAGTTAAATAATATTTAAAAGTAAATAATTTGATTTTTTAACGATTATAAGTTTTTTTAATATTAGATTTAAAAATAGTTAATATTTATAAAATTAAACGCTAAATTATCGATAATAAGCGTTTTTTAATAAAGAAAACGATTATAATAATAATAATTAAAATGTTTAGATTTTATTTATTTAAAGAAAAAAAAGCGCAACAATAATATTTTTAGCGTTAATAAATACGATAAAAATATTTAAGCTTTAGTTTAAAAAAACGATATATAGCAATTATGTTTTTTAATAATAATAAAATAATAATAAGGTAAATTATAATAAAATAAATAATAAAAAAATAGACGAAAAAAAAAAAAAAAACAATAGTTATAAAAGTAGCAGTTTATATAGTTGCTTTGTTTAACCTAATAGTGCTAAAAATTTTATAGCTTTCGAGGTCTTTTTATACGAGTATTTTTGGATTTTTTATTAGTAAAGATATAAATTTAATTATTTTTATTAATTAATAATAAATATATTGTTATTATTATCGAAGAATTTTTTTGTTTATATAATTTAAATATTAGCTTGTTTATTTTTTTATGCTTAGTTAAAAAATATTTTTAAAGCTATATAAATAGTCTTAAAATAATAGAAATAAGTAAAATTAAAGTTAAAATTTAAAAGGTTTATTTTATTTATAAATAATTTATTTAGCTATATATTTATTTTAATAAAACGTTAATTTTTTAATTTTTATTAACTTTAATTTTTAAAAATAATTTAAGTTTTAAATAATTAAAGCATTTTTATTAATTTATTTATTATTTTTTAGTTTTAAATATGTTTAAATTAATAAACTTTTTTAATAAAAACTTTTAAATAAACAAGTTTATTTAAGTTGTTTTATTATATAAATTATTTTTTATTTTTTTATTAATTATATTTAATTATAGTTTATAGTTATTTATAAATATTTTATAATATTATAGTTATTATAGTTAAATAGCTAATTATATTTATATATACTAGATTTTAAAAGTTAAGTTAAAAGTTTATTAACTATTTAATATATTTATTAAGAATAATTTTATATAAATAATTAAAATAAGAATTTTTATAGTAGTTAAAAATCTTATTAATATAAGTTTAGTTGTATATAAAAAATAATATTTATATAAAAATATCGATTTTTTTATTATTTTTAATTATTATAACTAATTATAAAGTTAATTATTAAAATAACTATTAATATTATTATTTTAGCTGCTAGCTAAATTATTTATTAAGCTATAAGTTATAATTTAAACTTTTTTTAAGCGTAATAAGTATATAAAGGAGTTTTATTTTTTTTTTAAATAATATATTTAAGTTAAAGCTTTTAATAAATAGGTTAATTTCGCTGTTAAAATTTAAGGGTATTATAATAATAGATATTTTTTTAATATTAATTTCCGTAATAAGTAAAAAATTTAACTTTAATATATTAAAAATATAAAAGTTTTTAATTAAAAGGGCTATATATAATTTTTATAAAAAAAAAAATGCTTTATTTTTAGCAAAAAAATTATATATTAATTATAATATAAAATTTATAAAAGCTTTAATTAAAAATTTAAAATAAAGTTTAAATTAATATAAATAATTATAGTATTAAAAAAGCTATATAGATTTAAGTTTTTTTTCTTTCGAAAAGAAAATTTATAACTTTTTTATATTTAGAATTCTTTTTTTTTTTATAGCTTTATTAACTTTTATAGGACCGAAAAAAAAATATATAGCCGGTAAAGCAAGTATTTTAATGTTTGAGTTTAGCTTTAATATTTGCTTAAAATTTATAATAACTTCTATTTATAAGGTAATATTTAACGAGCTTTATGTAGGACCTTATATAGCACTATATTACGTACTAGTTAAGATTTATATAATATAAAAAGCTTTATATAATAATTATACCGGGCGAAAAAAGTTGCTTAAGTAAAATATTTATGCTTTAAAAAATAGCGATAAATATTATATAGGAAACTTATAACGGGTAGTTTACGCTAAACTATTTAAAAAAGCGTAAATATTAGCTATTATTAATTTTTATTTTTTAGTTTATTTATATTTAAAAAGGGAATTAACGAAAAAAAAAAACAGTTAACTTAAGATTTATTATATTATTAGCGCGAATAAACGGAACGTATTAGTTTTTAAAAATAATAAATTATATTTTTAGGCTATAAAATAAAATAAATAATAAAAAAGTTTAATAAAAATAATTTTTTTAATAAAATTGTTATAGTATTAGATTAATTAAATAAATTATATTTATATATTTTTAATATAATATAATTATATGCTTTTTAAAAAGCTTTATAAAAAGCTAGCTTGCTAGCTAACTTATAACGTTAAATAAAATAATAATAATAATAAATAGTTATTTTAGCCCGGTACGTTTTTAGTTAAATATATTTGCTAAATTTTTGTTAATAAATAAAATGTTTAAAGCTAATTTTTAAAAAAAATAATAAAATTTATATATAAATAAAAATAAAGGTTATATTTTAATTAATATTATTTTTATAATTTATAAACTAGCTAATAATTTATATATTTTTGTTTATATAATTAAAACTATTTATATATTTAATAAAATAACCTAAGCTATATTTATAATTTTGCTTTTTTTTTTTAAAACTTTTAATTAAATTATTTTATTATTATTTAGCTATAATTATATTTAGCAATTTAAATACGGGTAATAATTTTAATAGCGCGCTAGCTAATATTATATAAGTTAAAAATAAAAAAATCGATAGCGATTAAATATATAACGAAAAAATTAAAACCCGAGCAATATTTTATAATTGCCCCAAAATAGCCCGCTATTTTTACCGCAATTTAAAGCGGATACAACTAAAATTTAAGCTTTTAAAAAAAAATTTATCGTAAAAATAAACGTTATTATAATTATATATTATAGCTATAACTTTGCTTTTATTAAATATCCGGATATTTTAGAAATCTTAATTATTATTTTAAGCTTAAACGTAATTTTAACGGAAAAAAAATAAAAAACGTATATAAACTTAAAGCAAATTAAAAATACTTACTAGCTTATAATAGTTTATATAAAAATAATTTTGCCAGATTCTTATTATAAAAGCAAAATTTATACGCGCTAATATAAAATAAAAGGCAATAATAAATTTCGAATCTTTTAAAAATATAGTGCGTTATATAACCGTAATAAAAAACCCCCGCTACTATAAAACGTTATTATCCCTTAAAACCCCAACCTTAAAACACTAGTATAAAAGGCTTTTAATAAAAAATGCCAGATTATTTATAGCTTTTAGTAAAAATTTTAAGCTAAAAAAGCCTAATAACATAATAGCTATAAAAACGGGTTAAAATATAACGGATTTATTTTCGGTATTAAATAGCGCTAACCTTATTTTATTATTATAAACAATTTAAACTTTATTTAGTTAAAAAAAATAGCAAAAATAAAAAGGAAAGCTATTAAAATTAAGCGTAATATATAAGTATTATAATAAATAGCTAAGTAAGGCTAATATTTTTATAATATAGATTTTATTAGGTTTTAATTTAGCAGTTTTATTATATAAAATAACAATATTTATTTAAAAAGCTTTTTAAAACGCTAGCCGGCAAATTAATATATTATTTTAGTTAAACTTTATATTAATTTTATTTTTTTTAACTATTTTATAGTATATATAATAATAAAATTAAAAAAAAAATATATTTTATTATAATAATAATAAACTTTATATAAATTATGGTTAAACTAAAAACTATAATTAAAATAGTTAATATTTAAAATTTAAGTATTAATATAATAATGCTACTATATATGTTTTATTATTTAACTATTATAGTAATAAATAATAATAAAAAGATTAAGCCTCTTTTTTTTTATTTTATAAAAGAAGTAAACTAACTAAAGGTTATATTCGGCCAATAAATCGTAGGCATTTTTTGCTATTATAGCGTTTTTATATCCAATGCTTATAATATTAATTAAAACTTAATTTTTTAAGTAATACTAGGCTAGCTTAATAAGTTTTTATATTTTTTTGTTTTTATAGTTTATATAATTATATAAGTTTAAATATAAACCAAAATATACTTATAATATATATTAATATAAAAATAAAAAACTAAAAATTTATATAAGTTTATAAGTTATAAGCGTAAAACTTATAATATTTATAACTAAAAAAAAATTAAGTACGAAAAAATAAAACTTTAAACGTTATTATACTAAGCTTAACATTAATAAGTTTAACTATTATTTATAATTATTAATAATTTTAAAATTATTTAATAAGCTATTAAAAATTATTATAGCGAAATTAAAAATAATATAGGAAAAATTTTTTTTAAAAAAATATCTGTTCGCGTTAAAATAATATTAAAAAATACTTATAAATATTTAAATATAATCTAATATAATAAAAACTTCGTAATATAAAATAAAAGTTTAATAGAAACTTAAAATAGCTTAAAGTTTTAGGGGGCGTTTTTATTTTTATAAAAATAATAAATAATTTAAGCTTATATATATAGTTAAGCAAAATATTTTAATATTTTTAAAAGCTTTTTATATAATTATATAATAAAATATTTTTATATATAAAATAAAGATTTTAAACGTAGATTTTTAATAATAATATTTATTTTTAAATAAAAAAGCTATTTAATGTTTTTTATTATGTTTTGCTAAGCAAGCTTAAATTTTTTAAAATTATAGCCGCTTTATAAAACAAAAATAATAAAGCTACTTTAAATATATATATATTATATATTTAGCTAAATAACTTGTTTTATTTTTCGTTTAAGCTATTATTACTTAAACGCGCTTTTTTCGAACTAAATTATTTAAGCAAGTAATAATATTAGTAATATTAAATAACTAAAGAGCTTTTTAGTTTAATTATAGCTATTTTTGTTTAATAGCTTAAATAAGATTATATAAAAGCTTAAAAAGGTTAAAAATTATATAAACGTAAATATAAATTCTAAAAAAATTAGGTTAACGGTTTAAAAACTGCTATAATTTTTTAAATTAAAATATAATTTTTTTCTTATTAATAATGTTTATATTATAATTATATATTAATATAACTTAAAACTATAGCGCTATAAATTCTAGCTTCGCTAAAAATATATGCTAAATATAAATTATATAAAAAGTTAGCTGCTAGTTTTTTTTAAATATATAATAAATTTAGCTATTTATGTAAAATTTATATTTTATTAATTAATAAGGTGATATTTACGAGCTAATAATATAAAGTTTTAATAAATATATATTTTTATTTACTAGCCGGTAATGGTAGGTAAATAGTTTAAAGATTAGCTATATTTGTTATAACTAATAACGAAAGTAAATAAAACTAAACTATTTAATTACTACTACTACTATTATTATAAAGGCGTTCTATAAATAAATTATAATATTTATAAACGTTTTGTTTTTTTTTTTAAAAGCTTCGCCTAGTTTTTTAGATTTAATGTGTTTAATATATAATTAACTAACTAAAAACGAATTTTATATTTTATTATTTTTTAAAAATAGAAGTTTTTAATATATACGATTATATATATATATACTACGTTTTTTTCTATTTTATTTATTTTTTTTCTAGGGTTTACGCTTGCTATAATAGCTATAAGGTTAAATATTATTATACGGATTTTTAGCTTTTGGCTGTAGTTTGTTTATTTATATTATTTTGGGTTATATTGGCTATATAGGCTAACGGAAATCCGTTGGGGTAGCCTGAAATTTATATATATATAAGCTAGTTAAATTTTAAGCTTTTTAGAAAAGGATTTAAAAAGCGAGAGGTTTTTTAACGCTAAAGCTAATTATTAGATTTAAAAAAATAAAATTATTTTTAAGCTTTTAAATAAAGCTTTTATAATAAATATAATAGTAAAAAATAATTAAGTGCGGGATTTTTTATTATTATATAATTATTTTAATGTTTTCGATTATAGTTAAAGCTTATTTTAAAAAAAGCTATAAGTTTTAACGTTTTATTTTATTATTTTAGTAAAAAGCTTAACGTTAATATTTTTTATATTTTAGCTACTTTTATTATATAAAAAAGTAGGGTTATTTTTATTATTTATTGCTTAAATTTATTAAATACCTTTTATTATATTCGACTAATATAATAGTAAACCTAAGAACTTTAAAGGCAATATTTTTTAAATAATTTAATTTAGCTAAATATATATATTTTTAGCTAAAATAAAACCGCTTAAAGTATAAATTAAAAAAAAATCTAACTATTAGTTTTATAAACGTATATAATATAATATATTATTATTATAAATTAAATTTAATTTTTTATTGAAAAAAGATCTATAATTTTATATTTATTTTAAATAAAAATAATAAATAAAACTTAAAAATAAAAAGCTTAGTTAAATTTTTTATTTTTTAAAAATTTTTATTAACTTAATAAAGCTTATATTATAAGCTTACTATTTTATTTTAAGTAATAAAAGCAAAAGTGCTAAAATATAATAAAGATTAATATTTTATATTAATATATTTTAAGCTTTTAATTATATTATATTAAAATAAAGAAACTAATAAGGAAAAAATATAAAACTAGCTATAAGTTTAAGCCTATTAACGAAAAAACTATTAATAAATAATAACGTAAATATATTTTTAAACGCGTTTATAAAATTAAGTTTAAAATATATAGTAAATAATAGTTAAAATAAGCTATTTTTAAAGCTAAAAATTAATAGTTTTAATATTTTTTTTATTTAATAAGCAGCGTTTATTTAAAGTTTAAAAATCTTATTTATATTTTTTGTTCGAGAAATATTAACTTTATAAAAATATTTTTAGCTTAATCTTAATATTTAAAGCTTAAATAGGATAGCTATTTTATTATTAAGGATAATAATATTATATATAGAATTTATAGTTTAAAAAAAGTTATATATAGCTTATTAAAACGTTATAATATAATATTATAAAAAGATAGTTTATTAACTAAAAGGTTTTTATTTTAAACGTTTTATAAAAAAACTTCGCAAAAAGTTTATAAATAAAACATATAATTTAGGATATAGTTTTAAAGCTATTAAAGTTTATAAAAAAAAATAGCTAAAAGTATTTTTAAAGTAATATTTAACTTTTAAAAAAAAAGCTTTAATTTTTACTATAATAAAAGCTTTAAAAAAAAATAAAAGTATTTAAAAATTATAAATAAGTTAAGCTATATTTAAGCTTTAATAAATAAGCGAAATATTAATAAATAAATTTTTTTAATAAGTTTAATATATTAATAAGCGAACTTAAATATTTAAAATAAAAATAATTGTTTAGTTATTTTAATAAATTAGCTTTATAAAAAATATTTAATAATAATAAAAGTTAATAAAAAAAAATATCGGCTAATAAATAAAAAGGTTATTAACTTTTATTTTATATTTAAATATTAAAAGTTTCGCTTATATTAATATATAAAAACGTATTAAATAATAATTTATTATTAATTATAATATTTAATAAATAAAAGCAATATAAAAATAAAAATATAAAATAAATAGTATTATTATATTTATTTCGGATATTAAATATTTATTAATTTAGTTAATATTATAGATTATAAAATAGTATAAATAATAATATAATATATAAAAGCATATAAAAACAAGAATAATATTTATTTACTTTTTATTATACTATAGTTAAAGGTAAATAGTAGTATATAATGCTATAGCTTAAATATAATAAAAGTTACTTAAGTAAAAAAAAAAACTTTTAGCGAAGAAAATTTTAATATAATAATAAAAAGATTTTAAAGCTTATATAAAGCAGGAATACGTTTTACGTAATATTGCTTAGTTTTAAATGCTTTATATACCTGGCTTTTAAGGCTAACTTATCTTAAAAAGTTTTTTTATAAGCTGCTTTTTTGTTTAGTATTAATAAGCAATTATTTATTTAAAAATAAAATAACTTTTAATATCGACTATTATATAAGAATAAGAACGGCTATTAGCAAGGGACCCCGTTATTAACTAAAGCTTTAAATATATTAAATAAAACGGAAAAATTAACAATTATTAAGCTTTATAGCTAATTAACGTAAAAAAATAATTATATTTTTTATGCCGATTTATATAGTTTCGAATAATATTTTAATATTTTATTTAATAAAGTTAAAACGTTAGAAGTTATAATTATAAATATATTTAATTTTATTAAAAAAAAAAAACGTTTAAAAAATAAATATTTAAAGTTTATAACTTTATTATAAAAAAAAATTACTAAGAAAAAAGTTATTATAGCTCGCTTAAATTATAATAAGTTTATTATTAATAGTTTTTTAATACGGCTAAATAAAGCTAAACGATTTAAAATAAACAAAAGTTTATTATAAATAGTTTATTATTAATAATATATTTAAACCTAGGTTCGAATATATAATTTGTTATTTATTTAAGATTTTTATTAATATTGTATATAAATAGGTCGATATATATAGCTTTAACTATTTGTTTATTTATACTTTAAATAATTTATATATTTTTTATTAATTTAAAATAAGTAATAAAAGATTAAAAAACGTTTATATTTAAATGCGATTTTTTTAACTTAAATAATATTATATATTATATATTATTATTTTAAATTTATATTAATTAAAACTAAGGTTAATATATATAGTTTTTTTTAAAAAGCTTACGTAAAAAAAAAATTATGCTAAACGTTAATTTTAATTTAATAATATAATTATTTATAGTTAAAAATAAAAGGTTCGTTTAACCTAAAATATAATAAAGTTTATTTTAAAATTACGCTAGTAAAAAGTAATAAAAAAAAAAACAGCCGGTTAAAAAAGTTAAGGTTAAAAAAAGGCAAAAGATATTCGATATATATAAGTTTATTTATATTACCGAGTATATTTATCTAGAAGAAGTTCTATATAACCTATAGTTAAGTTTAAATAAGCTAGCAGCAAACTACGCGTATAATATACTTACTATTATTATATTTAATATTTTTAATTATATAATATATATACGTAATATTACTAGCTTATATTTATTAAAGCTTTAAGCTAAGACTATTTTTATATAAACTAATTATTAATTTTTATAAGCTAAAATATAAAAACTTTTTTTTAAGCTTAAATATTATTTAATAAATAAAAATTTAAAATATTATTTAACTTTTATAAAAAAATATAAGCTTTTCTTAAGGCTTTATTAAAGCTATTATTATTTTTAACAACAAAAATAGCAAAAATTACTAATTATTGTAATATTTTACGTAGGACTAAGAATAAGCAAAAAAAAATCGAAAAATAATAAAGGCTTTTCTTACAATAGCTTTAAAAAGCGCATAGCTATATTAGGACAGAAGATAAACTTATTATAGGCAGCGGGCAGCAACTATTAGATTCTAATTAGGCTAAATATATATATTAGGTAGCTAGCATAAGCACTTATAGCTAGTTAAACAGATTTAATTAGTCTATATGTTACAAGTCTAGTATATATATAGTTAATTGTAAGCAGTTAAATGCTCGACTTAATAACGTTTTACCTTTTATAGTATTATAGTATAATGTGCAATTTTATATTATGACACTATAAATATTAACCAGCTGTTTAACGCAACTATTATAAAGTCTTAAGGTTGTTTTATATTATGTTTAAGAATTGTTTATTTATTTCGTAAAATACTTAGTAGCGCTAAACAAGTTATTACTAAAATAAAAAGCTTTACCGGCGAAGCTTTATTTTAATATGTTGTAAATTAAAATGCTTTAGTACTTTGATTTAAATTAGGAAGATTTCTTAAACCGTTTATTTTTAAACTTTTTACTTTTAAACTTTTTATTTTTAAACTTCTTATTTTTTAAACCTTTACTTTTTTCGTAAATTTATATATTTAAAGGGGCTCCGCCTAAAAAGGTTAGACTTTTAAAAACTTGGCCGCCGTTTTTTACGGTCCGGCCTTTGCCTTAGCTAGCCTTTTTATAACACGTATTGTTAACCGTGTTATTAATATCTACTAGTTTTATATTCGTATTTAAATATAATAGTTGTTAGCGGCTATTTTTACTATTATAGTACGTAAGCTATATAGTTTATATAAATGTAAATACGTTATAGTTAATGTTTCGATTTAAATTTTAACTAATAGTAGCTTTGCAAAGTTTATATAAGCTAATTAAAGCGTTATAGAAAAATTTATACTTTTAAAGGTTACTATTAAAACTTTTAATCTTTATTTTTTTTATACTTAATTATTGTTGCTAATACATGTTTGGAAAGGTAAAGCTTTTTAATTATAATAAATTATAGTTTAACTATATAATAATATAAAATATAAGTATTACGGATAAATAAGTTTATAGTAAGCCTTAAAAATAAGGCTCGTTTTAATTATAGTTTAAATAATTGTTTACTATATATAAAATTTTAATATATTATTTTAAATATATAAAACTTTTATTTTAAATTATTTAAATATACTTTATTTAAGCCTTTTTAAAAAATATACTAGTTTATTTCTTATATTAAATCGTATTTATAAATATATAATAATAAAGCTTAAGCTAATTATTATATATAGCTAAAAACGGGCAAAATATATTAAATACTTAGCCTTTAATAAAAACTTCCGTTAATTTAAATCATATATTTTTTACCTTTAGGCTACCCCCCGGGTATACAAATATAAGAAAATATAACCGTTAAGCTTTTTTGTTTCTTTTTTATTTTTTTTTTTTTGTCCTCCTTTTTTTCTTTATTTTTTTATTTTTCTTCGTTTTTTTTCTTGTCCTTTTTCTTATCCTCCTTATCTTTATCCTCGTTTTCTTTATCTTTATTCTTATCCTTATTTTTTTATCCTTCTAATTTTAATTATTATTAATCTTATTCTTAAGCTTATTAAAAGCTATTAAGTTTTTTATAATAAAAATTTTTATTTAATTTTTTAAAATCGTTACGTTTATTTTATTTATTTTTTTATTTTTAATTTTATTTATATAATTTTTATACCTTTATAAATAAAACAATAAATATTAATAAAAAATTATATTTATATAAGCCAAAATATTATAAAATAAATCTTTTTTATATTTATTTATTATAAATTATTTATGATTTTAGTAATTTTTTCGTATACTAATATATAATATATTTTTATTATAATAAACTTTACTATAAACAAGTTTAATTTTACAATCTTAATATTAATTTAACATTATTAAAAATATAATATATGGCTGTACTTTTAAAATATACCCGCGTATAAATTATTAATATTTTCTAAAAGTTCGAAATTTCGTTGCTTAGCGAATTATTTATTACGTTTTTTTATAATTATATCGAAAATATATAAAAAATAGTTTAATTTTATATTATATAAATTCTATTTTTAAATTTAAAAATTATTATTAATATTTAAAAAAAAAAAATATATAATAATTTATTTCGTTTATTATTATTTAAATTAAATCTATTAATTTAAAAACTAGCTTAATAAAACTTATCCGCGCTATTGCTAGTAATTGAAATTTTTTATAATATTGTTTAATATATTAAATATACTAAGCTTTTTTTTAAAAAAAAGCTTTTTTTACTATTAAATAAAATATAGTATATTTTATTATAGTTTAATTATTTTAAAAATAATATTTTTTTAATAATAGTTTAAAACTTTAGTAAAATTTTAAATATAAGCTTAAAGTTTAATCTAAAATATAATTATTAACTAAAAATATTTAAAGCTTAATATTAATATTAAAGCATAATATAAAATTTAATAATATATTAATTTATTTTAAAACATAATATAAGTTTTATAATATGTATAATATATTAAGCTTTTTTTTTAAACTATTTTAGTATATTTTTTAATATAAGCTTAATAAGCATTTTTTATATAAAATATAGCTAAATCGTACTTATTATATTTTTTTCCGCTTAGTAAACAATAATAATAATAATATAAAAAAATTATATTAAAAAAACCTTTATTTTATATTTCGGGCATTTTAATAATTTGCTATAAAAGTTTATATAATTATAATATTTAGATTAATATTCTATAAATATATTAAATATTATTTTATTCTTTTTATTAAAATCCTGTATTTTTTAGCGTATAAATATTTTTTTTTTTATAAAGTTTATAATTAAAGCTTTTATATTTTTAGTATAGTTTTTTTATTTTTTTATAAATAATAAAAATATTATTTATTATTTTTATATATTTTAAAATAAAGTTTTTAATATATTAAGCCTATTTTATAAAAATTAAAATTATATTATTTAAGTTTAATTATAATAATAAACAATTAAAGGTAATTTAAATAAAAGGTTTTTTTTAATAAAAACAGTAAGATTTTTTAATTTGTTTTTTTAATATAATTATCTTATTATATAAACGTACTTTTATATAAAAAAAATAATAATTAAAACCTTTAGTTTATATACGTAGTTATACTATTTTAAATAATATTTTAAGCTTTTAATAAAATTTTTATATTAATTTTATATAAATATATTATATTTATTTATTTTAAATATATAAAAATATAACTAGTAAGTTTTATTTAAATATTTTAATAAATATTAAATAGCTTTTTTTATTTTTTATTTTTATTTTTTTTTCCGTACTAATATTCGCCGCTATAATAAAAATTAGTTATAATATAAAAAACTATTATTTTATATAAAGATTTTACTAATGTTTGCTTTTTTACTTACGGAGCTTTTTTTGCTTATAAAAAGTATTTATTTAAATTAATAAAATAATAGTTTTTTTAAAGGATTTTTTTTTAACTAATATTATTTTATAATTATTTAATAAGCTAGCATTTATATAACTTCGATTTATATATAATAGCTATTAGGTTTATTATAAAAGCTGCTATATTTATATTTTTATTAATGCTAAATTATTTTTAATAATATTTATTATATAGGAATCTTTATAAAAGCTTAAATATTAGGTTTTTATTATTAAATAACCTTTATTTCTAAAATTTAGTATATTTTAAAGCTTTAATAACCTTTATAATCTTAATTATTAACGGAATAAAATATATACTAGATTATTTTAATAAAAAAGTTATATAATTTAATACTAAGAAATAACTATAAATTAGCGGTTTTTTTGTTTTAAAAAGTTTTTTTTTTAGTCCGAAATTAAAAAATTAAGCTAAGTTTAATATAATATTATATAAATATTAAGTTTAATTAAATAAATAATATTTATTTGCTTAATATTAATTTATTTTATATAAAATATTTATATAATATTATAGCTTTTATAGTTAAGCTTTTTAGAACTAATAATAATAAGCTATATAAATATTATTATTATATTAAGCTTAAAACGTTTTAAGCTTATTATATAGTTTTTTATTTAAAAACGTTGCTAAAATAAAAATAAAATAAAATTTTTTATTAATATTATATTTATTAAAATAAATTGCTTTATAAAATCGGTTAAAAAATACTTATAGCTACTAGTTATATATTTAAGCTTATTAAATAATATATTATTATTTAGTTTTTTTTAATAATAAATAGTAATATTTTATTTAAACCGTAGCTTATATTATTAAAATATATTATATTAGCTTTAAGTTTAAAACTATAAATTATTAAGCTATTATTAAGTTTTTATTTAAAAGAAAATAGTTATAAAGTTTATTTAAGTATAGTTTTTAAAACTAGTTTTTAAATAAAATTTTTTAAAAAAAAATTAGCTTATATAATAATTTTACAAATAAGTTCTAAAACTATAATAACTTTTTTACTAAAGCTTTAAAAATATTAACTTATAAAATATATTATTATAATTATTAAAATATAATTTTAATTTATTACGAATTATAAATCTTTTATTATTAAAATATAGCTAATAAGTTTTTATTATATTTATATATAAAAGTTATTTAGTTTATAATTAAAAGTATTAAGTTAAATCTAGCCTAGCTTTTAAATAGCTATTATATTATAAAACGCGGATAAACTACTAACGAAAAAAATAAAACTATTTAAATTATTTATAATAAATATTATAAAATCTTTAAGTTATTATTAAAACTTTTTAACCTTTTTATAATAGCTAAGTAGTTTTAAGATATAAATATAAATTAAAAGATTTTTACTAAGTATAGCTTTATAGTGGTTTAAGTACGCCTAGGACGAATTTAAGTAGTAGCTAGAAGTATAGCTAATGTAGCTAGCGCTAATAAAGGCTTTTATGCTATTATTTTAACTTAGTTACTAGAACTTAATACTAAAAAAAAGCGCAAACTTAATAATAGCTTTTATAAAATTTTTTGCCGATAAAATTAGCTATTAAAAAAATAAAAAAATTAATATAATAAAAAAAAATATTTTGCTTTATTTAATTTAATAAATATATAGCTTTGCTTATTAAAAAGCTTAAGTATAGCTTTTATTTTTTATTTTAAAAAGCTTTAAAAATCGAAATAAAAAGTTAAGTTTAAATATTTAAACTTTAGTAGCTTAAAGTAAAAAACGCTTTTAATTTAAATAAAAGCGTTTTTTTTTTTTTTGCTTTTTTTTTTGCTAACGTAGAAGTTTATAGTAAAGGAATATTATTTTTGGTTTTATTTTTTCGCTATAATATATTTAGCGTAAATATTAACTATTATATTATTTAAAAAAGTTATCCTAGATTTATATTTTAAAATAGCTCGATTTTATAGTAAACTATAGAACATTAATATTTTAAGCTTTTTTAAATAGCTTTTTTATAATATAATTTGTGCTACGTTTTAAATAAGCTGCTAAATAATATAACGTACGAAAAAATATGTTTATTTAAGGTTTAAAAAAAGCTAATATAGCTAATAAGCTTTAAAAATCAGGTTTAATAAAATATTTTAAACGAACAATCTAATAATAATTTAAACTATTAATATAACTAAAAATAAGACTACTATATTTTAGCTATATTTTTAAAACTAAAGATATTTTTTTAATACTTTTAGTTTATATAATTTATATGCTATTTTTAAAATAGTTAGCTATATTAGCTTTATAAGTTGTTTTTTAAGCTATAATATTATTTAAATAAAATAAAAAACAACGAACGTATTATTAAAAAACTAGTTTTAAACTATTATTTATTTTAAATCGATAATAAAATAGTATAGATTTTAACGAAAAAACTTTTTAAATTTTATAAATAGTTTAGTTTATTTTACTATAGTTTTAAATATATTTACGCTAAAATAAATAAAAAGACCTATTTATAACTAAGGATATAATTAAAGCTTAATAAAATAATTAATTTAATTTTTAAACTTTTTTATTATAATATAAAACTATATATTATATTATAATATTATAAAAAATAAACGTTATTAAATCGAGCATTTAATTGTTTATAATTAATTATATATATATTAAGCTTATAATATTTTTAAGTTTAAAAAAGTTATAGCTTATATATATATAAAGGTTTATTAGTAACTAATTATTTTAATAAATTCTAAAGCAAGTAATATTATTTAAATATAAAATATAGCTAAACGTTAAATATTATTAAATTGTTTGTATTTTATTTTTTTATATATAATAAATAATCGTTAGTATAAATTTATTTATTTATTTTTTTTATTTTTTTTTATTTTAAACTGCTTATTAAACTTTTTTTAATTTAAAAAAGCAAAAGATTTATAAAATAAAGTCTTTCTAAGTACTTTATTTTATACTTATTACTTATTATATAAATATAAATACTTACTTACTTAAATATATTAATATATTATTAGGGATTTATGCTTGCGTATAAATGTTATAATGGCTGCTCTATTAACTACTATGCTTATAACCTTAAAAGGTTAGCTATATTTTAAAGTGGGATATTTAGGGCTCCGCACGTATATATACTACTTTTAACGGCGTATAACCTTGTTATTATAACAATAAAATATTATTTTACGTATTTAGTAAAGCTTTTATAAAAAAAAACGTTTATATTTATATAGTTTTTCGAAGCTATAAATAATTATTACAATTATTACTTTAGCGTACTTAAATTATATAAAACTTAGTAATACTTTTTTATTCCGGCTATATTTTAAAGGGCTAGGATAAATAAATTAAAAAAAAAAAACAAAAATAAAAAATAAAAATAATAAAAAAAAATACTTAAAAAAAATACTAGTTATTAATACTTTTTATATTATAAAAAAGACTAGTATTTAGGTTAAATATAACAATAGTAATAAGTAGCATATAAAACTAAAGCTTAAAAAAAAGAAAAGTTTATAATAAAAAATAGGCAAGAATAGTATGTATGTATAGGCTGGTATTATAGCCCAGTAGAACCTAATATTTAAAGAACAAGAAAAAAAAGCATAAAAAAACGTGCTTACTTTCGACTACCTTCGGCTACTTTATCTTTATGCTTCCTTTTCTAGAAGGGGAGGAAAAAAATGAAAAATTAATATAATTTCACTCACGCGATCTATAACAATATAGAAAGGGGCTAAAAGTTATCTATGTTCCCTTTGCGCGGGCGATTTCATCATGTAGTAGGAGCAAGAATTGGGGGGTTTTTTTTTTGCTATAAAGGCTAATGCTATACTCGAATTGGTGTTGGCCATGTATCCGATATAAGTTAAGCATCAATGAAAGTTGGGGCTCCGGGCATTAGACTATCTGCATACTTTGCAATTCAGGCAGCTAATCTTCGATGGTCGATATTACGAGCTTCAGCATGTGAACACGGCGGGGCCTAATTGTCTTTGTTAATTCACAAAATCTCTACCTTCGCATGCAGGCACACTTTCACATACCGGGGATTTTGTAAGGGTTGCTTCCGCTAGGCGGCTTGTTACTGTAGGAGTTTGAGTGTCAGTTTATCGCATTTGATTCAGGGGCATGCTGGAGCATGTAGGGGGGGGCGCCCAGGAACCTTTCCAAATAGAAAATAAGACTTAGAAATACTTACTAGATGTCAATCAGGAGGCCGGGGTCATTAGACTGTTGTTTCGAATTGATTAGCTTATCATTTTCGAGAATCGGGCGTTAAACAACTACTCACTTTGTATATGCCCGGAATGCTTGCTGTAGTAGGCTTCTTCGTTGCCTTTCCTCCCGTGATGTTGATTTGAGCACACTCCATCTGTATAGGCATTAGTGAGATTCATGTTTGATGCAGAGAAGCTAACGACTTACGTAAAGTTGGGCGCCATTAGTAGATCGAGCACCATGAAGTGCGACCATCTCGGCCCGCAGCAGGTATTGTCCGTCCTCGATACACTCAGGGATATGAATCTGCTGGCTACCACCGCTGTTTATGACGGTGTCAGTGCCCCAGACGCCATTACTGAAGCCGGCCTCTTGGATCTTGAACCTATACGGTGCCGGGTTAGCCTCTGGCTCCTATTCGCGGCTCTATACATGAAGTAAAATTCGGCACAGCGGAAGGACACTTACCATCCATCGCCAACGCCACTATCCTTAGTAGCGTCGGTGACCTTTTTAAGGTATGCCATCACCGGACCCTAGATCATCGATGAGTCGAAATTCGGCAATGAGCCCATGCGAGGCGGCTAGAGATTCTCAAGGAGCGTACCTTATGTCCTGGGTCCATCACATCATTCGATCCCGCTGGCAAAATCGTCAACTTCTGCAGCTTGGGGTTACCACGGAAGGGTGCTAACACTGAAGGGTGTGGCGCCAGACAGCGCTGACCGAACTGCCTGCTTTCACCTCGATGATGTTACTGGAAGGTGTTGTCGGGTTCGGTGGCCCGTTGCACGCCATATTGGCCCCGTTCACATCTGTTTGGGGCTTTCTTATAATTAATTTGAAATTCGACCCTAACTATTTCCCTCACAGACAAGATCCAAGGTTTGAGGAATGACTTACACCATCGTAAGATGGCGTACGGATGCCATAAGACACAGCTGTAATCATATCAGATCAGCGTCCTAGTAGACCATCATTTCCGACTACCAGAATGCCCATACCGTAGGTCTGCTCATCGGTCTTAAGCTGGCAGAAAATAGTATGTGCTGATGCTTCAGCTGCTAAGAGCGCAGCCGAGATGACCGTTGAGTAACGCATATCGATTGATTATCGAGGCGGCGCCGGGAGTCGAAAAATAAGTCCTGCTAGTGTAGAAAGCCTTTCTATAAGCCAGATGGGATATCGTCCTTTTTCATCTTGCCTCAACATGCCGAAGCTAGTTTGCGAGAGTGGTTAGTAGAGCCTGCCCTCTCTGAGGCTTAGCGCCCTATGGTGATGAGAGACCATTCACAGCTGAGAGTTATATTGGGATGTACTGAAATCGATGCCAAGGCGGTGTGAATACACCCGCAGTATATGGAAGGGTAGTATGAATTCGTGGTCATCGTTGCCGAGCACCCGGATAAAACTCCGGGTTGAGGTACATGATACCTCCCGGCTTAACCCTTCATCATTGCCGTACCCTCATAGTGATCAGTCGGTTATATCGTTTTAATCGAATTCTAGTCCCCAAAAGCAACCTTACGGGAACATACGACCAGTTCAATCTATGCGCCGAATAATATTTGTATTTCTCTTTTATTTTATTACCCAGTGTGCCTTGTAGACAAACTCAAAGCGATTTAGAAAAGGGGAAAAGTGTCAGTGATGTTCTCGAGTAAGCGCGAGTCCAGCTAGCCGGCAAGGAGTGGTCGAATATCGGTCTCCTATATTTGACAAACATGAGTCTACTATTTCACTATCAACCAATGAAGATCCAGGTCATGTATCTCTTATTGAGTGAAGATCCCCGATTAGTCGTCACCCCGTCCAATACTGATTTGGTCGGGTTTGGGCAATGTCACTATCGCATACTGGAATGATTCTGTTCCTTTCGGTGAAGAATGGACGTGAATTCATTAGCTAGACGTGCCATATTACACCCTGTATGAGTTATTCCATTTACAGAAGAACGTGATGCGTTCACATTCATGAAAACCCAAAAGCATTACACTGTAGCCCGGGCCCTATACTGCTAGATAAGATATAAACCTAATGGGAGCCTACTATTAATCCTCTTGGTATTGATACTTGCTAACCATAGAGCCATACTGATCAAATCTCACGGGCGCATATTTGACAGGCGTAGCCTCTGTAACAAACTTGGCCAGAGGTGAGACGGTATATGAAAAGTTGGGACAGAGGAAGAACGGAATGGAATAGCGAGATGGGATACCAAGAGGGGACACCGTGTCTGGGTCGGGAACAGATACTCTATGAATGGCAGAGATGAAGTAATCTGAGAAACAGTCATGAGTCAGTATCTATTTAAAAGGCTTGAGAGGCATTCACATACCGTTAGAAGCACGCTGGAGCATATCGCCTACATTGAGAATGAGCGCGCCGTCTTGCTGTTTAGCCTTGAGAAATGTCTGAGAGACAGGGTCCTTCAGTTCGAGCCCTCCTCGGTCGTCTTGAAATAGCATCGTCAATGTTCTACGAATAAATAGTAAGAGTATTGCACCAAACACTATACCGAGAGAGTTGTGGTCATCTTACCCCCAGTCTTGATGAGGCGGGTAACCTTGCTAGCAAATTGTTTACCAATTTTTCATTGCCGATGGCCGGATAGTGAAGAAGGCGAAGTTGACAGTGACGATCTGATATCAGCTCCTGAAGGCTAATGAGTGCGACACCTTCGAGCCCTAATCCCACTCCAATCGCATGTATTATCATCTTACCAACACCACAAAGCCGCTGGTAAAGGGCTGTCATATGAAGTTGGAAATTTGGGAGTACTTCATCGGGTAGCCATATGTTTTGCTGGACGGGATCAAGCTCGCTACCGATTTCGTAACTCTCCTAACATGTCATGAGTCCTTCGGATGATGGTAAAAGGGCAACACTATTCGAGAGTTCGAGACTAACCTTGAAGTCTGAAATTTGACGAAGGCTCTGGCCTATGTCAACTTCGTCACCGTATGCCTTGACGTCGGATTGAGAATAAACTTTTTCTTTCCCAATGCCCGAGTATCCACGATGAGGAATTGGCCCTGGTGGATGAGGTGCTTTCATCTTATCAGCATAAGGTAAATCGAAGAGCGCCTTGGTCCAGGCTAGGGCTTCGTCAATCTCTTGCTGGCTGACTCCATGGCCTGTCACTTGGACAAAGCCAAAATCATGAAGGGCGTCAACGAGAGCGCGGCCAGTTCGTAATCGATCCGAGTCCAGGATCGCCGCTCCTGACCTATCAACAAATGGTGATAAGTCGACTGTCGTAATTGCTCTTGCTGCTGTGCGAGGTGGGATCGGCATATTGGCTTAACAAACGAAGGGAAATGTATCCGGCAGCCGTCCACAATATGTAAGGTTGCCAATAAGCCAACTTGAAATTTAAACCTGATCTTTCAGTTGAATATATCTATTGTTCGTTCCTTTGGAGTATCTATCTCAACTTTCATGCTCGAAATGCGACCACTTTCCATCAGGTGTCAGTCAGAAGCCTACCTATGTAGGTTCATAATTGCTGGTGCGGAGGCAGATATGTATGCCATTGCTAAGCCGAGCAAGATACATAACCGTTAGATAACAAATGTTCCACGTCTTGGTAGTGCATATTGTGCTACACAAATACCACTCACATCTATTTGATGATTCTTGCGCCGACCTACCTTCTCGTGTACATAGCCGATGGGCGAACTGGCTGCCCCATGGGTGTACTAAATCAAAGTCGTACCTTGTTCGGACGATCCCATTATTAGTTGCTTTTTACAGAGTGAGAGGGGAAATCCTCTATAATTGTGTGAATAGATCTCGATTCGTATGTGTGATAACCTTGAAACCGGGGTACAAATGATTCATGTGAGACAGCGAGTATGACGATCGGAGGAAATACTTGGTGCCCACAGCCCGATTAAGTGAAATTGATTCAGATTATATCGAAGTTAGAGTCACATAGTCTCCGTGAGTTTCTCCAATCGGTCAGTTCGGGTGAAGCAAGGCATGCAGGTAAAGATGAAGGTAATGAGCTCTAGACTCTGGACTCACTGATCTTGTCTCCTCCTGCAGTGACATGTAGCTTGAATATCTAATCTGATATTTCGCACATTACACTCTGGATCTTAAATCCATCCGAACTCCGTACATGATGAGCATATTTGTTTCGAACGACCTGCGTCTATTCTATATTGTCAATCTGCTCTCATCCATCCCACCCTATACGAGTGTTCGTACCTCGAATAAATAATAATGGGTAATGCTGGCCAAGGTATATCGTCGAGCGGCTTTCTAGTAAGCACATCGTCCGAAATCACATCCATACTCACTTCTATTCAACCTTCCACTCTACGAGGGCGTACTTGTCGGCTAACAGTGGTTAGGCTGTGATCTGGACACTCACAGCTGTGACAACTCTATTGTTCGCTGGTCGTTTATTCATCCGCAGCACCCTACTGAAAAGCTTTCACGCGGACGATGCTTTCAGCACAGCAGCATGGCTCTTCATGACCATAGCTATTATTTTGGCGACGGTAGCAACTCCTCTCAATTATGAGTTTGGCTCCATTTTGGTCGGCGAGACTCCTAAGCCTTCCCAAGCTGAACTTGCGCACATAATCATCGCACTCCGCAAGCTCAATATCCCGGCTGAATTTCTTTTCTGGACTGCGCTGCATTGTGTCAAATTGTCTTTCATGTTCCTTTACAGGCTTGTCTTCGGTTCTCACCGCGAATACCGCTATACGTGGGCAATCGCTACCACGTATATTATCCTCAGCTACATTGTCTGCCTGATCGGGGTCTTCGGCCAGTGTGGTGATGCCAGGAACTTGTTCTCATACGGTGAGCGCATGTCCTTAAATGCTTTAATATTTTTGCTCGCTCTGCTGACCCATGAGCGTAGAGAAATGCATGACATCGTTTGTTGAATACCTCGGCCTAAGGTTGATATGGGTACAATACTTCTTTAATGTCACTTCTGATTTCTTTGGTAGGCCCCCAACACCACAGGCGTCTGTTGCGGAGTTTCGGTCTTGGCCTTAACTTACTCTGCTCATAGTCATCGCTGTCCCGATGCCTACCATCTGGCGCCTTAGCATGCCCATTGAGCAGAAGCTCGCATTAAGCGGCATTTGCGGCCTAGCTGTGGTTACTGTGGCATTTGACACATTGCGGACGGTGAAACTGTACTCGGAAAACTTCGCGCTCACCGGCCTCTACAGCTACCTAGAGCTCGTAATCGCCGTGCTCATAAGTATGTTGCCATCCTATAGGTTTCTGGTATCTTCATCCGAGAAAGGCCGCGAGGACCGTAGACGGTTCTTGAGCCGGATAACTCTCAGAAGCCGCTCCTCGATTTCATCAGCCCATTCAATGGACAGTGGCGAAAATCAAAGTTACAACCAAGCAGGAGATCATACGAAAGCCTACAACCATCCCCAGCATTGGCAGTATTTCAGCCAATATAATTGATAATCAATGTTGGCTGAATGCTTTGCCAGCCAACACGGCGGTAATCGTTTTGAAGGGGCTAGTAAGACCGAACTTTGGAAGGCGGAACAAGATGCTACGGCGCGCCCTCGATATACCACGTACTGTATAACTCGATTATCCAGGCACTATGTGCTGTTTAATTGGCATTTCTGTCTGTGTATTCAGTCGTTATGATCCTGGATAGGTGTTCTGCTCTCTCGACATCATGCAGCATGTGGTATCTGCAGGTTTTTAATAATCATATCAGACTAGGTACAAAAGAGAAGTGCCAACTAAATTAATGTAGAAGAGGCCGGTGCAAGAGTAGTTAGTGTAGAAGAAATTGGGAACTAAGGGTGCAAGATCAAAACTACATGATTTGCACTGAAAGAAAAAAAAAGTTTAGTTTATTAGCTAGCGATTGTTTCGATCAATCGACCTCCGGGTTATGAGCCCGGCGCTCTTCCACTGAGCTAGCTAGCTTGTTAGATGACGTCAGTTAATTACCCTTGCAGCAAACCAGCTATATGTACCTAATCTTTGCCCCACCTCCTTGGGGTGAAGCTACACCTGCTTGCAGCTAAGTTGCGCTCAAACAACACCCACTATCGAATCAGCGAGATAGATGACAATAAGTAAATAAGTAAAAATTCGCACATTCTTCCACTCGCGACAGTTCGACATCCACGTCGGAGAAGTCAGGTAGCTTGCTAGATCAACGTGTCTCGGCTTGGTTGGTCCGCGAAACAGGTCCACGCGCCCACGGTGTTGGCCAGCTTGGCTAGGGGCATTTCCTGCTTCGGGAGTGGCAGTTCATCCATCTGTAGGCCAGCATTCCACGAGAACATAGTTATTTCTGGCTGTGCAGACGGTGCGTAACATATCTTCACATTTTATCTTAGGCGATGCAGAGCAGACTATACTAGATCTCGAGATCAAACGATCCTACCCGCGCATCGTACGAGTGAGACTACACAGACTGGTATCTTGACGAAGCTGCGCAACATGGCAGCTTTTATACAGGATGATGTTACAGATGGGGCCAACTGGGTACCGAGTGCAGCTCAGCCCACACTGCCCCGGTAAACTCAGCCCCTTGACCTCGTCATATGAGGTTAGATGCCGGGCATGGCCTTGTGGCATCTGATGGGTCTCTTGAAATTTTCGCGTGTGCGGCCTCATTTGGGGAGTTCGAAACAAGGCAACTTTGCACGGAAGACCTCGAAGCTATAGTGTGAAAATGCTCGGTCTTAATAGTCCAAGGGTAGCTCTGCTCGCGCTATCTCAGCTCGTTGTGAGCGTATTCGCTACGAGCATACAGGCAGCGGGCGTCACACCACGAGATGTCACATCTAGCACGTCGATAAACTACCCGTACGACTACTCTAGCCTCGCGTGCCCTTTGTCGAAGCTGTCAACGCTTCTTACGCCAACGTACGGAGAAAACGGTGCTATCTTCACAGTCTGTTCATCTATCAAGATCAACGCGCCCGCATCCCTCACGCGGGACGCGATTCTCAACTTCAAGTCCTACAATCTGTGGAACTCATTCGTCGTCTCCGTCTCGCTGCCGTCGAACGTGACAGAGACGCCAGAGCATGATTACGTCGGCATGCCCATGGTCTTCACGACGTCAGGTCTTGTCACAGGACTGAACACCACCAGCGCCGAAGTCCTCACCGTCGTAGACTATGTAGGCGTCGGTGATGACAGCAAGCCGTACATGCTCGTAGCTTGGCGGTATGACGATAAACTCGCCGGAGTCGGCGCGAGGGCTGAACATCCCGTCGTCGTCGTCGATGAAGGCGACGGCTCGTCATCGTATTTAAGCTGGGAGACGTATTACGTAGGTTTGCTTACTCCGGAGATTGCCTTGCTTAGAAGCAAGCTGCAGGCGCAATTTGAGGCTCAGTCTGCCGATCTTAAGGCCTATGTCGAGGGGTTGTTATGATGAGAGCAACATCGACAAGCTCTTCACCTGTGCTTGAAGCCCATCTTGGCGCAGACTGGGTATTTCGCAATACCTGATAGTCCATAATTCAGCGCTCAGCATTTTCTTCAGATACTGCTTGTCATATGTCCTGCGAGCATACGTTTTCAGCTATCTCAGTTTGCGGCAAAGCATGTACCAATTAGCTTTCAGGTTCCAGCTACACGAAGAACAGGGGTACGCATCAGATGTATCAATTAAAGATTCGATTTGTTGGTTTACAGAAGCTTATTGAGAGGCCACCAATAACCTCCATCTTTATTTCTAGTGCAGACTTCTATATCGAACCCTGTATTGACCCAAGATACCTGTAATATGACACGAAGCATGGAAATTCGTTCTTTCGTGCAAAGCCTCGTACGAGTCGTGTAGTAGCAAGCAATACATGAGATACTAGTTTAAGCATCTGATTCGTCAGAGGCTCCTGATTCATCATCGTCATCAGACACATCTGATCCCATTTCTTCATCTTCGTCATCTTGCCCGTCGCTCTCCCGTCAGGCGATTCCAGACCATAGTCGTCATGGTAATCTAACAACTGCTTAATATGAGTTGTGTACCCATCTCCTGGAGTTCCTTCTCCAATTTCTGCAATGTGATGTTAGCGCTATATGTACTTTCGTCTGTCAATAATAGGAATAAACAGAAGACTTGCCTCGACCATGACTTGTCCACAGCACACTACAACGTTGCTCTTTCCCGGTTCAAATATTGGGAGCAACCAAGTTTTCATAGCCTCCTTTATATCATCGACCGTAACAGCACGAACTTTGGCGAGCATTTGGGTATTGTAATCGGGCTCGAGGCCTCGGACAACGCCAGTGATATAATTCTGCATAGCTGCAGTAGACATTGTGGCCTGTTCATCAGCAAGCCCATGACAAGCTGACTGATGGCCCCTTCTATCATCGGTTTCTCAAATGCTGCGGTTCCATTCACCAATGCCGCGATAGCATCGCGCGCGCACATAGCTTTGAAGCAGAGGGAGAACGGTATACTTTGAAGTGTAGTAACCACCATCCAATTCCTTAGCAAAGTAAACCCCGTAGGCAAGTCCATTCCACGGACAGCATTCCAGAGTGTGCCCTCTACGGTTTCCAAATATTGCACCGCTACAAGTAGAGCCGGTACAGCTGGATCAGTAAATGATGATAGACCTTTACCTGAGCTCACGGAATAGGAGCTGTCAATAGTAGCCATAGGAATGATGGTCGCACCTATAGAGCCAGGATTACGACCTCGGTGTTTAGAAGCGTGTAAGGTTTGACGATAGGTTGTATCTCCTTAGGGGTTGTAGTGAGAGATTTACATAGTACGTCCCATGTCTTTACAGGTTCGGAAACCTTAGATTGAGACACGTCGGCTGTGACAAGAACACGGATGTTGTCTGAGGTGAACAGTACTTTGCGGACTTCTTCAAACCATGCTATAGCAGTATCTGGGTCGTTCTGGAGAATTTTCTTTAGTCGTTTCATGTAAGTAGCCTTGACTAAGGTCCTCTTCGCTGCAAGCAAAGATGACGGTTCGTTATGAAGAGCAATCTCAACTTCATTGGCCATCACCCTGCCGTCGCGTTTGGCTTCGGGGATATCAGCAAGCTGTTTCGAGACGCCAGCCTTTAGGCGGGTCACATCGAAACGCTATCAAATCATAGTGCGAATCCACTCGACAGCAGTAGCATACTTGTTCGGCTCAACTTGCATCCGGATCAAGAAGCTCTCGGAGTCACCAACTTTTGTGCCGGATTCTAGGCTGTAACTAACGGTCTCCTTTTCGAGCTCCATCACAACTTGCTCAAAATCAACACGTTTGCCATCTCGTATAATGGGCGTGTTGAAGAAATTGTCATTAAAAAGGCTCAGAAGTGGTTTGTACTTCACAGGAACCTTGTTTGTGCCAACATGCACGGTAATATGCACGAAATTCGTTGGGACGTCTTCGAACTGAATGAAGAGTGGCGCTCCCGCCGACGCTTGGTCAATCTGCTTCTGAGCGGAGTTTTCGCGTACACCCAACTTTCGAGCCAACCAGAACGAGCCGTTTGTGACTCGATAAAGTGGATAGATTCCGTTGGAGGAATCTGCCACTTTTCCAATACTGTATCCGGAATTTCAACATCGCTTTGCTTCTTGGCATCTTCTAGTTTTTTCTTCAATTTCTCTAATCCTTCCGGTCCGAGTTCTTTCTTTCTTTCTTCAACTCGAGCAATCTCGTCGGCCTTTTGTTTGTTGGCCAACTCCAGGGACGGTTTCCCAAGGATAGAGATATGGTGAGCGTCAGATATCCATTTCCGCAAGAAAGCCCGCCATTGCTCATCCGTCCATTTCTCCAGGCGATCGTATTCGCCTAAGCTCGCCAAGTCCTTCAGCGTTGAGCCATCTCTGGCACCGAAGAGATAATCAACAATGATATTGGTTGAATAGAACGACTCAGACTCCTCTGCCTGCGCCTTCACTTGCCGTCGCTCTCTTTGGATGCACTCGTTGATGTATGTCATATCGAAGGGCTTCGATGCCACCTCCTTAAGCAACGAAATGAGTCGTTGTTCAACGAATTGAAGCTTGTCAGTGGAAACTCCCGTGGGTTGGAACCAGATGACGGAGTTCGGACGCGTATCCCACCAATATGAGATTGAACTTGCTAATTCCTCTTTCTCCACCATCACGTTTTCCAAGACAGCAACTGAAGAACCACATAGATAGGTCATAAGGACGTTGACCGCAGTCATTTCGGTCATATCGGTGCAGTTGGGCCCAAAGAATGCTACCACTATATCTCCAACTGATTCGTCCTCTTCCGGGAATTCCACTGTCTCGATGATCGTTTCTTTAGAGGGGGCGGTTGGGCAGATTCTATCCATGGTCGACGGAAGGGCGCATCAACCGGTGGAATATCATTTATGACACTTTCTTCGAATGAGTCAAGTATTTGGAGAAGGTTATCGTGGTCCACCTCGCCTACAATGATAACACACATATTCCTCGGCTGATACATGGTTCGATGGAAGTCCCTTATCTTTTCTGGAGTCAGGACGCGCAGAGCCTCCATCATGCCTCCAGTCTCGTATCGAAATCCGACATTTTCTGGGTAAAGTAATCTTCGAGCCTTGATATCCATGAGCTCTGAGCCAGTGTACTGGACCGCCTGCATTTCGGAGTACACGACACCTGCATCATTGCCCTCGCGTCGACGTGATGTACCTCGGTCAAACACGCGGCGTCAGTGATAGTGGGCACGACTAGATGCTCGAGATATACAGGCAAGGTTTGCGCAAAACCTTCCCAACCAGCAGTTTCGAGTGTATAAGCAGTATGATCGGTAGCAGTCCACGCATTAGTGCTTCCATAAGCTCTCGAGGCAAGCTTGTCGAGCAGGCCCTTGTATTGATAGCTTTTCGAACCCATGAAGACCAAATGCTCGAGAGTATGTGGTGCACCGGAGTCGTCAAAGATCTCGGTGGCCAAAGTGAAGTATCCGTTTACCTTGGGACCCTTCCGATCGGCCACGATGACCTGCATCCCACTGCGTTCTGATTCATATTGAGTGATTATAGTGGGTGCATAATCAGTCTCAAAACTTTGAATTTTGCGGAAGCGTACACTAGGACCCGTGGAACCCATTGTGCGAGATGAAAAGCGTGAGATTAGACCAAATCTAACCGTGAGTTAGTTAAGTGGTTTGAAGTATTTATGCCAATATAGAAAAGAGGCACAAGATTGATGCTGATGTGATGACAAGGCAGATGATATTGATGAGGCAAACACCAGTATAAGTCGGGCAATATAAATGAAACGATATATATGAATAATGGTTTATATGATCCGTCGGGCGATGCAAATGAAACGAGTGATATAAAGGATGTCTTTCTCATGGAGGAATAGTATACCAGGTAGGTATGTACCAGGATCAGGGTATCAGTAGCCTTCAGACCCGATATATGAGGCGGCACTTGCGCAACAGCGTACGAAAATATAACACGAACTATCATGAATCATGAGACAGGTCCTTGGGAGGTACAATGTCTTACTCCTAGAAACGGGGATAGGCGTACACTGAGTCGTTACAGAAACGTGGATATAAGATGGCCAGAGTGGCAATGAAAGCAGCAAAGACAGCCGTTCGCGCTGACAGCAAACCAGACATGGTGATGGATGCGGGTTGATATAGAGGTATCAATTCTATTTGACACTGCTAAGTCGTCGACCTCACATCTTGCCCAAATGGCAAGGTTGTATCCAGGATAGATGCAACAATGATGCTGGAAATCTGAGTTCGGGCATAAAATGCTGACATACCTAAAGTAGTAGTGCTGGGGCACAACTAGCGACCAATGAGATGCAGACGACGATTGGAACCCAAGGGCCACAATCGCTTGAAAGTCGTCAGTTTAGCCAGGACAAAAGAATACCGGCCGCTTATATGCACTCTTCGCTGACGACGTGTCGGATGACTATGTAAGAAAAGCGGTATAAGCAGGTGGTTGGTGGGGATTGGGAGATGGGTAAGGTAGCGAAATGGTTTCTATATGAGGCTGGACGGTCAAGGTTTATTGGTTAGGTTGTCGTTGTGATAGATTGTGAAAGCGTATACCAGATAATTAGACGAAAATAACGGAACAAGAAGTAAAAGACGAGAACGAAAATGAATAAAGTAGGTATAAGCTCAATTGGTGTATTCCTTCAAGGTTCCTTGACCTGAAATAAGCTGATGAACCACAATAGTGATACGGAGACCCTGAAGATTGTCCAGCTATCAGAAATCACCCGCGATCAACCGTGCAGCCGGTACCCGCTACATCATTGCTTCTTATCTGGGACGGATAGGTTACCGCAATCTCTATTAGCGGGTGTCCTGCCCTATCTGCACATATAATTGGACTGGCGGCAATCAATCGATAAGCGATGGGAAGCTTGCAGGTGGGGCATCAGTACGTACAGTCTCAAACTGGCCCGAGCTCCTTGTGCTGTTGCATGATGACATGTTGGCCATGACATCCATGATGTTCCTTTGAAGCTGTCATGAGATTCATTTGTAGCACTACTGTTGTGCTGCACTAGTTGCAATCCTGCGTCAAACGCCATATCCTAGATTCCTCGAGCAATGGATTCCACCTCAATAATCACGAGATAACACAATAGCGAGCTGATTGGAATATCGAAGAACCCTCTATTTCCATCGTCCTACGACCCCTGTTTCGACTCCATGTCCGAGCAACTTCACCGATAAAGCCGATCGATCAACAACGTGATCGCAGCTCTCTGTAGTGATGACGAGCATCGAAGCCGGCCAGATTGGTCGCGCCTTGGTCGAATTCTCCGTACACGGCTTATTCCCGAAGATGATGTCTCCTCGAGCCGAATCGAAGTCAACCATCTTGCTTCCGCACTAGAATCCTTGGCTGCTGCTAAATCAAGACTTGAGGTTCGTCAGTATAGCTCGTGGCGTTGTTTCTAGAGTTAACGTATCTTTACTAGGCCGATATTCATGTCATCAACGAAGAGACAGCCTCTGATGTGAGCCAGTGGGTTGCGAACGCGAAATCTCTGGAAGAAGATATTAATCGAACACGCAACTGGGCGAGCGAGATCGTACGGCGGTCGGAAGCGCCAGATATTTCAGGGAGGACGATACAAGACGCCGAGGACAAAGTCGACTTTCTTCAACAGGAGTCTGCGTACAACGACCAGCTCTACAATGCTTTAGCCAGCATCAAACGTGTTAGCCAACTCTTGGATGAAGTTGAATTAGCGCGAGATGAAAGACGCATTCTACAATCGCTCCATCTGCTTGAGCGTAAGGTCCAGACTACCGAATGGCCATTTATTGGTCGCTGACGTCCATACAGAGTCCTGGACTGCCCTTGACGACATCCCCGTTAGTAAATCATGTCGTGTCATGAAGCTCCTAGATATGCGAGCATTTGAACTCAAGTCTGCCGTGCACGATGTATTTGATCACGTATGGAACTCCCTCGTCCAGATAGACGCTCCAAGTAAACGAGTCACTGTTTTCAAGTCGCGGGAAGGTAAGATTGAACTCATCGCGCCAATTCATAGCATCGCTGACATCATCTAGACGAGCAAATGAGTCTCGCCGATGCTGTCATTGGGCTCAAAGCTTACAAGGAGGTTGATAAAAGGATGACAGTACTCTGGCAAGGCTTGAATCAGATCCTGATCCATCCGAGGACCAGTCGAGAGGGGCAAGATGTGCCCACCATTCAAGTAGAGAATGTAAGGCATACTTCGTGTGATTCACGGAACACGCTGACACAGATAGTCAACTTTGACATTGACCGGAAATCAGACGAGATGGTGCAATCTCTTTTCCAGGACCTGGCGATTGTCCTGGAATATCTCTCGGAGAGGTTGCCAGAAGAGCTAGTATATTCATTATCGAACGTCATGATGCCTGATCTCATACCTCATATCATCACTAGCTGGTTAGAACCTATTGTTCCAACGTCTCTAAAAGATATGGCTGAGTTTGAGATAATCATCAATGCTACTGAATCATTCTGTACTCGGCTTGAAGTCTTAGGATTTTCAGGGTTTGAAGAGCTGCATGAATGGGTGCAGAACGTCCCACGGGTGTGGCTTGCTAAGTGCAGGGAGACAGCATTGGACTCGATACGAACAAAACTATCACAAGGCTTAGGTGCTCCGAAAGAAATTGAACGAGTCGAGACACAAACTGTATCTCAAGAGGAAGGGCGGAAACTTGCTCCCAGCAATGTCGCTCCCGCTAATGGCGACGGATGGGATGCGGCATGGGATGATGGTGATGCTATTGCCAATAATGAAAAGGAACCGAAACAAACAAATAATCAAGACGATAGCGGTGGGGGTGATGATGGTGCCGACGCATGGGGCTGGGGCGATGATGACGGTAACGAACCGAATACCACCGTTTCAGACACAACACCCAAGTATAGTGACCCAGCCGAGGAGGATGACCCAGCAGCAGCGTGGGGATGGGGAGACGAAGAAGACACAACAACCACATCCAAAGAAACGTTGGCGGCGAATGAAGTACTGCAATCAGCCGCCTCAACACGCGAGTTGACCCTTAAAGAAACATACAACATATCGTCAATGCCTGAACCTGTCATTACACTCATATTGGCTATACTAGAAGATGGGGCATGCTTAGTTGGGTACGTCACTATCCGCTCCTCGCACTATACTTCGTTAATAACACTTGTTTAGTGGCGATGGAAATCCGATGGCCGTTGCAGCTCCTGGTTTGTTCTCCTTGCCAACACTCGTGTTAGCTATGTTCCGGGCCGTCTCACCGCACTATTATGCTCTGAATGCAGGTGGAAATATGTATGACACCTTAGCCCGTTCATTGAAGTTGAATTAACGCGATTAGGTTTCTCTACAATGACGCGACGTACCTTTCAGAGCAGCTTTCTGAAATTACCAGCAATTGGAAATCCAGGGACAACCTAGCACCGCGAGCGAAGTCACTGCTTCGATTAGATAATGATGCGAAGGCATTGCAATCGTTTGCAACCCGCGCATACTCTTCAGAGATGGCAACGTGTCGCACGATCTTGCGTGACCTTCTCGGAGGATCTCAAAGCTTACTTCAACAAGACGGGTTAGACTCTTCTGATTTGCAATCGCAAGTCGACAACGCTATACGTATGTTCGTACAACTGCCACATCTTGGTCGAAAATACTAGCCAAGTCGGCCTGGAGCCAGGCTGTGGGTTCTTTGGTGGATACAATTGCCTCCAAGGTCGTCGCCGACGTGATGGATCTCGCGGGCATTGGTCAAGACGATGCTTACAATATTGCCAACCTAATAGCAAGGATCACAGAATTAGACGACTTATTCCTTCCTCCTGGCGCGGACAAAACGCCATACCATCCACATCGGAGTATGCTGGAAGTTGGCTACGACTAAAATACTTGAGTGAAGTATTGCAGAGCAATCTTCAAGATGTCAAGTTCTTATGGATGGAGAGCGAACTAAGTCTTTACTTCACTGTCGACGAGGTCGTAGAATTGATCAGGCTCAGCTTTGTAGATAATGCACGAACCAGGGAAGTCGTCCGGGAGATCCAAGGACGACCTCATCCTCGAGGTTTAGCTTAATGGATGTAATAGCTTCTCACGACAATAATTGTTTAGTCGATGTGAGTGTAGGCATTTTAACTATACGCTCACAAGAACTGACAGACAAACCCTGGCTTCATGCGCCAGGGTGATAATATTCGTCCTAATAGATTTCTAACATTCTCTAACGAGTATACTCAAATATATAGTAACCATCAGAGATAATAAAGCATCGCTTCCCGATGACTGTGTCTCCTATATTTTACCGTTCTATAGGGTTACGAAGTAACGGAACGGAGAGATGGGGATGACCTCGATTATTATATGACGCAGGCTCCCTTGTTACAAGTCATAACACCACATATTCCAAAACCCTGGTTTCCATAATCATCTCAACCACTTGGTCGTTATCACTCGCCGACCTTGCTAAAGCTTGGCACATCGGCGATGACATCAAACATGAACCCCTCGATCGGCAGCCAAGTCGTCTGCCATCTAAAATGAAGAGAAACTATTTCCAGCACAACAATTAGTATATTCACGTGTCATTATTAACCTCAGGCCTCTGTTGTGCCATGTTCGCCGCTCCCTTCCCAATGTCGGCAACGGCATGACAGATCTGCGACGGGCAGCGCTTCGTTTTACGTGGCACGCCCAGCCGGTTGTGGTTTCAGCGGTTCCGCATCACGACCAAGCCGCGCGAGGAAGTCGTCGCTAAAACATGCCCTCTGTACGGATAATAACGCCCGAGACGAGCGCATCGCGAGGGAGTGGTGGATGGATATAAAGCCGTTAGGAGCTCCTGTGGGATTTCGTAGTTACTTTTTGGTCTCTCATCAATCACGCTCACTCGTCTCTTCACATTTATTCGTTCGCTGCGCTCGGCTAGTCCGGTTCTCACTCCTTATATTGTAATTCTGATACAGCGGCCGGCGTCGTCTTTCGCTTCTTTACATTTATCGCACTCGTTCGAGTCTCTCATTATCAAACCTTTCAAAATGGTTCGCGTCAGCATTCCTCGCTACATTCACTTGTAAGCATAGTCCTCTCTTTGACATCTCTTCCCACACCTGTCCCCATCAACTCTCCCTCTTTTTCTTAACACCACGACGACACAAAGTCTAGAAACTGTAGCTAATCTAATTCAAAACCCCAAAGTCGCCCTCACCGCCTTCGCATTGACCCCTAACAATGCAGGCGCCCGCGACGTCGGCAACGGACAAGGAGCACAGTTCATAACGGGCGGGTGCGTCAACGACGCGGATTGCTCCTCGGCATGTTGTGCGGGCGGCGCCGAGGCCGCCGATGGCAGTGGTGAAGTCGGTATTTGCAGCGCCGAGGCCGCGTCTCTCCAGAACGGCAAGACGGGCTGCGGCTTCGTCGATCCTAACGCGGCTGCTACGCTCGAGGCCGCGCAGGCTCAGGTCGAGAAACAAGGTTTCTAAAGGAGTAGGCTGTGTAGTATTGATACTGGGGGTTTTGGCACATGGCCATGGATATGGGGGCTAGAGAAATATAATGCTGTGAGAGTGGCTAGAGATGTAGGAGACTCCCTAATACCTGTGGTAGAGGTTTAGCTTGTTCAGTCGCCGTGTGGATGTAGACGAATCTTGGGTAGACACAATAAGGGGCATCTTCATGATCAACTATTCGTAAGACAAATATGTGAAGAGCATATCCATAAGGCTCAAGTAACTTCCCAGTCTTAGTAATCTGCCGAACATTTCTCTTAGGGCCCAAGCCATATACTTTGGAATTATGTCTTCTATAACATCTCTAGTGGTGGCTGCCATGCTTATATTACGACTATGAGGCGTCTTAACACTCAGTATTGCATTTACAGTTTACGAGATAGATCCTCCCTTCCAATAGTTTGCAAAAGAAAAAAATTCATACAGACACCAACTTGACAAGCTTAGTTTCTAAGATGAAGACTTCAGACAAGAGAGACTAGACCTGCGGCCACTCTCCAGGCACTCCAATACCGTCCGTAGAAGTACAGTAGATAGGCGGAGGAAGCTAGTTTAACACATGTAGGTTCAGGTGAGGAATGTACCTCGGAAAACCGCAGCGCGTCTGGGACTCAACACCGTCCTGAGTTAAGGCCTAAACTAACTCTCACTGTAGCTCCTGGGGCGTAAAATTAATCGCGGAATGCATCCCGCGGCTTTGAATAGTGGTTACAAACTCTATAGCATCCTACCATGAGAGCTTATGTTCAAAGCTGGGTCAACACCACAAACCAAAGTCCAGGGGTCATTGGAATAGTATGTCAGAGTTCGTTTATTTAGGCAACTCACAGCTAAATAGATATCTGTTCATGTTCTCCCTCACTTGATGACCCACTCAGATTTTCTCTTCTCGGCATACGATAGACAAACATACACATTAATTTTGGCAAGCTGGCTGGTCTCGCCTCGTCAACCATTTCCTGATTTTTCCAACCCGCTCGGCGAGTATACTCATGCTGACACGCTGTCATGATACATAATAAGAAAGTTGAAACCGCAGCGAGGTATTTGTTGCATGTAATTCAAAACGCGATAGTAGAACGAACGATTTTAATAAACGACCGTGTGGTGTTGGCGGGTATGCCGTTTCTCTTCCTTTTGTCCCTCCCTCAACCCCTATTCCGAAACCAAACCAAGAGTGAACGACAATAACTCCGTGAAAATGCAAAGATATCTGATATCATCAACCGTAGTCGGTGGATATATCGTGTTGGGTATTAGAAGTTGCCAAGATCCCTTCCGATCTCACTTAATCTGACACGTCAAGTTTATTGGTCTGGGTTGGCGATGAAAAGTCGGCCAGAGCTAAGGGTCATAGTCCTCTCATCGACACTACCTCTTCTCCTTAGGTCTTCAGGGTTTTTAACGCTCTTCTCCCTCGTGAGGGCCGCGTTTAGTAGGCTGTTACTTGCAAGCTTAGTGTTGTTGGAGCTGGGTAGCTCAGGCAAGGCGTCTGCCCTCTCAGCACTACTGCCACTATGTGTGCTCGCGGCGCGATTGAGCTGGTCATCGCCAGGTGTGTATTCGGGATTCTCCACTATGCTACCTCGATCAGGAGTGTCGGTTGGACTCCAACGCTTGCTTATACTGCCCGAGGTACGATAGGCGATGCCGCGACGGCCACTAGCCGTGCTACTACGCCCGCTGCTCCCCGTTCTGCGGTGTTGTAGTCGCTGTGCAGAAGTGTCATCTTCGTCACTATCTTCTCCTTCCACCTCGGTAGCACTGAGCCGTAAGGGAACACCAGCCACACCAATATAATTGTCTCCTGGCGTGTACCCAATAACGCCTGGCTTGCCGTGATGTCGGAATTTGGTCACCACCTTTCCAGGGCCACTAAGGCCTGTGGTGGTACGGGTTTGCGTCGTCCGGCCTGTTACTTCTTGAGCGGCTCTTTGTTTAGCGGCGCGTTTCTGGGCAAGCATGCGCGGATCTTCGGTCTGTGCCCGATCACACCACACTGTAGCCTTTTGCTTGCGGAGTAGAGCAACATAGCCAGTTTGTTGGTTACCAAACGACCGTGCAGACGTACTACGATGGAGGTCGGTGTTAGGCGAAGCTCCATAGGCAGCAGGTGGCGTATTGCTCGAGGTTGTGCTGAACGTGTTAACCGATGGCGAGCGTCGAGCGTGGCCCACCGGGAGATGGGGTTCTTGTAGATGGTGAGTGGGCATGGGGGCGTATTGTGCTGGGAACGTGTTGGAGGAGGTTGTCCTCGTCCTAGAGTGAGAGTAGACCTCGGGCGATAGGTCGAGAGGCCGCCTGGCCGTGCCGTAATCTGGGCCGTACATGGGGGAAAGGTATAGGGCTCTTTGAGCCTCGTTCAAGACAGCTAGGGCGAGCGAGGTCTCTTTGTCGGAGTCGGGAGGAAGCACTCGGTGAGCGACTCGATCAACGTGTTGTCTTGTTGGCCCTTTTAAGATAATCACAACGACAGAGAGCAGTGAGACCCCTGTACCTATCAAGTTTGGCAGGGTTAGAGCATGTTTTAAGGTTTAGCTATTCTACTAGCCCAACCATGACATCGGTAAAGCGAGTCGAAAGCCAACAATGGTGTGGAAGTGCGTAGATGGTTGGCAGGTGGAAAAGGAGAGACGGGTCTCAAAAAAGAAGAAAACAACAGCTCCGAGACTGTCGTGCTACCAACAACGCACGGTAATACGTCGTATGCGGCACTCGTGGTCGAGGGCTGGGTAGAAATGCAGGAGAGTGTGAAAGGCAGTGCGCGAGTGTGTGAGTATAAGGCCTGATGTGACCTGGGATGGGCATTGGAACCAGGATGCGGGATTGGGACGTAGAAGCATACCTTATCTCGCTAATGGTGCCGATGTAGATATCGTCGGCGGCGGTAGTGTGTGTTCGTGTCGGTGGTGATAGCGATGTTGTGCGTTCCCGATGCAGGCTGGCTGTCCGAGCTGCTGTTGTTGCTGCTGCTGTCGTTATTGGGATATGTGGTGGTGGTTGGTGTTGACGTTAGGCATGTTGTCTCGAAGGAAAGCAGACAACAGACCAGAGAGACAGACCAGCTGCGACAAATACCTTACAGATGTTGTAGAGTCTGGTGTACATGTCATGCAGGTATTGCCGCACGGAATAGTACCTGGTACCTACCTGACCTACCCAAAATGTCACAGCCAGGCGCGCGAATGGCCCGATGTTACTACTTTGGTGCTAGTGGACGCTAGTGGGTGTTAGTGGGGTGACATAGCCAAGCAATCGGAGCTCGATCAGCGGCCAATGGAAGTCGCAGAAAGCCTCGAGGCGCTGCCGTAGGAGGCCTAGCATCAATAGAGCACTAACCTATATAGCTACTAATATGGTCTATATGGTCCGGTGAATTTGGAGGATCATCGAAGAATGAGATCACCTCTAGATCAGTCCGCGGAAAGATCTCTACATGACACCGATGAGGGATAATATCACGTCCCATAACAATGGGTGGGACTAGCAAGCTAATCGAAGAGGGGTAGAAAAAAAAAGAAAAAAGAAACCACCACACTTAGTCTCTGGATCCTGTCTGGGCAAGAAAATCAAGAGTTGCATAAACCGTTAGCCTGTTTCCGGCCAATTGTACGACGTGACGTGAACTGCACTAGCTGATAACACAGCACCAAATGCTGTATGTAGGTGACGCCTTTTTCTATACTATGCGCTCGGTTTCGCCGGCACTGTTTATGTGGTGCATGGTATCCGTTACCGAAGACGAATTGGAGATAAAAAAAAAAGCTGACACCGGAGCCGAATCGGTTGGCTTCCCTTGCATCGTACGTGCCCGCTCGAGACCTATCGCTGCATCGGTTGCCTCCGACTTGAAAACCCTCCTCACGAGTGCGAGAGAGAAAAAAAAACACGATGGCCCGCAGAAATGATTGTGTAAGATAATATGGAGCGTGAGGTAAGGTAGCGTGTGTTTTGGTGGGGTTCATGGACGGGTGATGCTACCAGCTGAAAGGCACTGCGAATGGCCGAGGAACTGCCTGTCAGCCCAGCCAATCAACTCCCGAAAACTGCCTTAGCTGTGATGGCTATGCAATAGACTACCCGGCTGGTCGTCGTATTTTAAGTCCGGTACTCGGTGTTCATGAGATCCCAGCGCGTCAAATTGCCTAATAGCACTAAATTGAGATTGTGGTGCTCATCAGATTACATATCTTACTTAACTCATTAAACGAAGACAGCTTTGTTGAAAGCTTGCAGAATCGCAATTCCATCTCGAGAATGCGGTCCTTTTGCAAAGGATCATCGGTCTAGTTATAAGCGTGGTAACGTCTGGATAACACGGCACTGTCTACCTAGTCTACCTAGTCCCTGATGCAAAACTCCAGGTCTGATTCGCAAAACCGCCACGGCACCGAGCGAGTTGGCTCAAAAAACGACACCAAGTAAACACAAGTAATACCAAGTGATTCGGAAACTGCTTAATGTGTTTTTGTCATCTGTTCTTAGACAGCTGGCGAGATCTGAATCTTGCTTGAAAAATTTTGAGGTGAGCGATGATGCAAGATGCAGGGCGATCAGGATTGTATTGCAGCGGCCATTTTCCCTTGAAAGGAAGTGTAAGGATCATCCTCCGCCGACCCGTCACACCGCGAAATACACGAGGAGGCTCTTTTTTATTATAGAGCAACAACGCCAAAAAGACATAACATTCTGCCGCTCGGATGTGAGCTATTTGGGAGTAGTACAACGGCATAGCATGGGAACTAAATTAGGTCACCAACAGTCGCCTCAGAGATATATACTTGCCTACCTACTTAGGTATTACGGATGGCCCTTTGAGGTTAGGTGTCGGTAGAACTACACCGACTTGATCTTTGTCGATTCACTGATCTGCTTTCGGAGCCTGGGTATTAACAGGGAACTTGTTAGGTGTTACAGATTAATACTAACGATGCTTTGAGAAGGTAGCACGATTCGGCCTATGTCATGTCTCAACGCCGATGGCCTAAAACGATTTGTTTGCAGTCAGATCCCACCATCTCATCAAACGGCATGACGCTCGAGTTTGTTGTCACTCATGGATCCTGCAACTAAATCCTCGAGTTGAATAATGTTTGCCCGACCGCGCTGCCCTCTTGTCCAATCATGTGCACAGCCTTCTGTCATCCGCTGGGCGAATGTCACACTGGGTTTGGCTGTGCGGTTGTTGAACTACAGTAGCTCAACTGCTGATGAAACGTTGTGACGTTCCAAGGTCCAAGCTAATCGGATTGTCCATGATGTCAAAGCTGCGAAATGATCCTTGACGATTTCCCCGCGTATTCCCCAGCCCAGTATGTGTGGATTGGGCGATCAGCAACGTTCGCTAAAAACGTGTATAGTGCAAAAGGTTGATGTGCAGAAAATGACAGGCCGAGAAAAGGTCACGTGAAAGATCAACGCGAAAAAACCAACACTCCAAATGCCTTGGAAATGGGAAACACGAAATGTTCGACGTCGAGTGGGTGTAGGTCAGCTGTGTTGGGATGGTCAATCTGGCTCCTGCATAGGCCCTGATAGGCAAATGATGCGATCTAAGACAAAATGCAATGTTGTCAGCTGTGTTGGGATGGTCAATCTGGCTCCTGCATAGGCCCTGATAGGCAAATGATGCGATCTAAGACAAAATGCAATGTTACCCGGCACATGCTATTGGAGTCAGCCTCTTCCCTTCACCGTTGTGGGACACCATGATTGCCATCGAAGTTGGGGTAAGGATGGATGGTTGAATGACGCGGCTGAACCCTTGTAGCCGCAGAAGACTGGAACGACAGAAATGCCAACGCCGCGGCATATCCTCGGCGGAGGTTGTACTGACTCAATGCTCATCAAGCTTGATACAAGTATGTAAGACGTCTTCTGTCTTGTGTGACCAGTCGAGTGTCACTTTCCTGGATTATGGTCTCCATCTAAACTTGTGATATGGAATTGGAAGTATTCACCGTAGTCTACACGTCATATCCCTATATATTGTCGTTTATTAGCTAGGTATGCCTTGGATTTCCTATCTATATCCAGCTATCGCTATAACTACACGCCTTGGTCATTCCCCTGTCAGCTCCGTTGACCTTGTTTCGGGTACGGTATTACACTCAGATAAAACAATTGATGGCTTCAGTTTGATGTCACTTGATTAATCATTCATCACAATTGACGCATTAGCGAGTGAGTGTGTGAACAGCCTTTCTCTCCGGCCAAGGCATGGATGAGCTCATGCATTGTCCCAAGGCGCTTGAGCCAACTTGGCCATGGTCGCGTCTCTCCCAACCTGCAGTGCACGATGCGACCGATGTTAGACCAGGCCAGGCGTAAGGCGGTCAAGCATGCAGGTCTATATGGATGCATATGCGGTGCGTGTTTGTATGCAAGCATGGCACCTATTTAGGCAAGGCGAGAGCGCGGTCACCGGGAAGCTATACGCTATCTTAGTGTAAGTCAGCTACCCAGTTCAGGTATGACTTCAGCAGAACTATTTAATGCTATAATTCGACAACAACAAACTACATGTCTAGTGTCTAGGGACGAAAATTAGTTCCATTTGAAAAAATATTACCTACGAGCATGAATGCATGTGAATATACTCCCTAATACTTAGGGTGGTAAGCTGTCGGCAAATGCCTTTAAGCTCAAGCTACCACGGTCCACGACAGTCGATAGTCGCAGTCCACGGACATGCCCGCCCCTCCCATTCTCCCCTCCCCCGCTCTCCTTGCTGGCAATGCTTGTGATTGATTGGTCTCCCATGCCGCCGTACCACACCCGCATTCAGGACAGCAGCTGAAAACGGTCGACCCGACTCCGGCTCTTATCTACAGGAGGCGTCTTTCGCAGCGAAGATGAGGGGCATGCAGACTTCTAGGCTGGCCGAGCAAGCTTCGGCCGATGGACGGCTATAGTGAGTAACCTATTATATGCCTTAATACAATATATATATACCTTATCTACCCCAAGTCGACATGCAAACCATTTCTTGACTAACAAGCGAGGTTGGATACGTTGTATCGCTTAGTATTGTGTGTCCGACTCAAGCACAACTCGTTGCTGACGATCCCCAGTTCTCATTTACTTAATTCCAACTACGCGGGTGCTGATAACGTGGATTCCATTGCCTAATCCGCACAATGAATAGTACGAGGTATTCTAGCCCGCTGAGGAGCTAGATGGCGGCCCTTTGCGTAGTCTATATAATAGTATACGGCCCTCATCAGCACCTCAACCTATAGTGTGATCACAGCCGGGCTAAGACGCCGCTACGAGTAGTACACCAATAGTAAAACGCGAACGTAAGATCCGAGCATCGCAGTGGCAGCGAGTGAAAATATTTCCCGAGGAAGATTGACGAGACGCCACAGAAATGGAATAGGAACGGGCAATAGAACCATTCCAGGGCAGGGGGGTGAATGCCAAGAAAACTGTTCAACGTTCCAATCAAGGCACAGGATGAAAGCCTTGGAACAGTCGAACACACCATAACTTGTAAAGAAGTCTATTCCGTAACCTACGTAGTAACTTATGTCCTGTAACCGTTATCGCATCGACTCAGACCCCGCTCGGCAAAGAAATACCCGAATATTAAGCATTTACCAAGAAAAAAGCCCGATGAAGCACTCAACGCTTCGATCTCATCGCCAAAGTCTCCACCGCGTTCTTGATTTCATATATCTAGTACAAACCTTCGACACAGATTTTATCAGGGCTGGCGAGAGTGGTGATATTGTAGTTAGAGGGAGAATTGCTTCGTAGGCTATATTTCTATCTCTAAGCCAACGTATCCCGAAATTGGATACGTAAATAACTCATGACCGAATTATATCGTAGGTTTGTGTGATGATGATGATGTCCACCTCATCAAATATACAGTACACTTGCGTTACGCGGTTCTTATAATGAAGTACTGTAACATTTAAACGTTCCAGTTACCTAAAATCGCACGACCATATCAGATGTAATCGTACGAGGCATGCCTAGTCGCCTTCCTTTTGTCCGTACCTCTTGTTACCTTCCCGACCCGTCGTCGTACATTAATGATCGATACAGCCCTTATGGGCATTCCTCTGATGCAATAGCGAAATTGTAACCCGTAAAAAACTCCTGTAGATGCTCAGGCCGAGACGCCTTGAAATACGATCCAGAGTAACTCCCTTACGATAGAATGCACAATACGCTTCTTCCTAGCCCTCCATCTCGTCCTCTTCAATCAGCCTACCTAGAATTAAGCTCTGGATGACCAACTCATCGTTTAGAGTCCTAATCCGCTTCGGTGGCTGATTACCCGCGCCTGTATCCGTACTTATACGCTTCCGTTTCTTTGAAGTTCCCTCGCCTGTTTCAGAACCAAACAGCGCGGTCCTTGCATCATGAAGATGATCGTCTACGTAGACCCAATCAAAGGCTTTATTTCCGGACTCGGACTCTCGTAGCTTGGATCTTGCTTCTTCGACGCTGTTAACACGCACTAGGGACGCGCGAGGACTTGTGCGAGAAAGACATATGGCCGTCTCTTCTCTTCATTCTTTGTTTTCTTCATTATAAGCAGAATTTTGCTTTCGTCCAAAAGCTTAGGCCTCTGGGATATGACCTGCGCAAGTCTTGCTGTTGAAGCATCGTAAGGCTGAAGGTTACGAGAGCGAATCGCGTCCCCAAGTAGGGTGCTTGATCCTGCACATAATAGATACGAAGACCAATCGACTATTTCCTTCTTCGATACACATGTAGTGACCCATTTTGGTGCTAAACAAGGAATACCTAAGGCAAGTGCTTGCATGTATTTAACCTTTCTCGAGTGCCCGTCGGCTATCAAGGCGGCAAAGCCAGTCCCACTGTCTAAGAGGTGCAATGAACTTGACAAGACAGGTGTAGATGATGCTTTAGTAGTTGTTGGGAGCGTGTCAAAATCAAAAAGAGCATTGAAGCCGTCATCAAGGATAGTGCCTCCTTCCTGTCGAATTATCTGTTCAATGCTGCCTTTGGACAGTGATTTATCTTTGTATTTCTGGGGCTGATGGCGCTCTTGGAATGAGATTGCAAACACCATGCCTTCGAATAAACCACCTTTTGTTAGAAAATCGCGTAATGTGGTAGACTTTCGTGGTGGGTTACGGGTGATAGCTCGGGAATCCTCCGATACGGTCACCGATGGCGATCTATCCAATTCATCGGGTGATAAAGAGCTATGTCGCGTCCCTTTCCTAAAATTCTGTGGGGGTCGTTTATATGTCTTCAGTTTTGTTGAAGACGGCGATGGCTTAGATAACGATGATGGTGGGCGCCCTCGGCGCCGTCCTCTCTCTGCAGCGGGAGAGGGGACAGAAACGGTATCGTCTGCGGTTTCCACGCCATGATTATCTTCGGTGTTTGGGGTTAGGCTAGAAGAAATGGTTGGCGTCGTTGACAGCACAGTCAGTGAAGATGAAGTTGTGCCAGGATCGGATTGTAAAAGCGGTTGATTTGCCGAAGAGGACGGCGTTATCGTGTAATTCAACCTACTAGATCGGCGTCTAGTACTTTGTTGAGATGATGCTAGGACGATAGAGGGTGAGGATACCACAGCAACCGACTCAATAGCCTGGTGGTCAATGCCAGGCGGCGCGGATGTATTTCGCTCCGATTGAGTGGGTTTATTTAATGAACTTGATGGTTCGGCAGACGCATCCGTAGACGGTGTTGGATAAGACAATGGGAGAAGGCCGGTTGAGGCGCTAGAGTTCTCCCTCATTATGTCACCAAAAGGTTTGGGTGGTTCAGCAAACGTAGGAGCAGGACTAGTCTCTGGGATCATCTCCTTATCTTCCAGATTTTCTATAGGGGCACTCAATGGCGGATTGAAGTCCTTGTGAAGTTCTTTGCTGTCATCTCTAACCGGGAAAACTAGAGTATCAGTCTCATTCGACGATTTCTGCTGAACAACAATATCCTGCGAGTCGCCTACGGTCTCTTGTGAACCGTCGTTACTGGTGGCATCTTTCTCGTGACACTGAGCAATGTACTTTTCGGATTCGGTGCGTGCAAAGTCTTTCGAGCGTTTAGCTCGGTCCGTGGACGGTACTTCAACCTTACCTCTACTTAAGCTAGGTGGAGGCACACTGATTTCTGGAAACGACTTCGAAGCCTTTTGCTTCTTCGACCTAGCACGCTGGCGGCGAAGTTCGGCGTCATCTCGCTCAAAATCTGAATCCAAACTATGTTGACTCGATGATCTTGTTGCCTCATTATCTGAAACTTGTTTCCGGTATGGCTGGTATTCATTGATAGGTTCCAGTCCGCTTCTACCTTTACGAGAACCGACTTTAGGGAGCCTTGTTTTATCTATTTTATCTTCATCTCGGCCTTGAGCTACACCTGATGCGTATTCTGGGCTTGGTGATCGGGATGGCCTACTAGTTGGTGGTCGAGAAGAACACTCAGCAGCACCGGGCGATGTCGACACATAAGCGTCAAGTGGACTAGTCCCAAAGCCTCGATTTTTAGCGGCGACGACGCAGGTTGAGTGGGAGATGTCACATTATCTCTAAAGATGATTGGTGAGGGACGGGAGGATGTCGGGCTGGCTTTCTTGAGTGCGGAAGTCGGTTGGGTCTGGTCAAATAACTGGGACGCAGGCATAACATGTCCATTGCCGCTAGCGATGAAGGGCTTAGGAAGAGCTGCGGGCGTCTCAGGTTGAAAACGGTTTGCGTGGGTCGAGGTCAGCTGCGATGTGAACTGCGATCGATCATGTAAAGCATCGAGTTCGTCGTTGCGAGGCAATGGCGTGTCGGGTTCGACCGGTGCGGTATCTTGTAGTTCGAATGGGTATTTGAAGTTCACGTAGCCCGTATCCCCTCTTGCAGAGTGCGATGCTCCTCGGTGAAGCTTCTTGGTGGGGATGAGGGCTGAGAGGGCTCGTGAGTATACTGCTCATAACTGCGCCCCTCGTTTCGCTGAGTAGGCGACTGAGAAGACATGGCTTTTGCCTTCTTCTTTAATGGTGCCTTAGATGGTAGAGGTATGGCATCGTCTCGTGTTTGTGGGCTGATTGATTTATCCACCGGCCAGGCATCGCGTGGGTTGGTGGGGGTAGGTAGGGATATGGAAGATCTAATCTCGCGACGTTGCTCGCTTGATCTCTTCGCCACTGACGCGAAAGCGGTCACAGGGTCTATGTCTGTGTCGGCATTGACATTGGCGTTGGCGTTGGCGTTATCGTTGGTGATATTTAGATGTGAAGGCGTGTGGGACGCGTTTTCCAAACGCTTAAATTTCGTCATCAGTGCCACCCTTGTAGATACAAATACATAAGAAAAGAAATAATCCCCTGCAGCGTCCGTGCTTTGGTGATAGGGTCAATGTGTCTAGCTTACCCAGGCTTGTTGCTGCTTGCTCGCGACGGCCGGATGTGAAGTCGGCGCGCTAGTGAGTCCTAACAAAAGCAAAAAGTGTTAGAGACAGAGATATTCATTTTCTATAAGACCGTGGCTGCGTTTGTTACCTTTGACAGGCCGCGAAGGCTCATCGTCGGGAGTTGGTGAACTAGTGGTCTATGAGGATGCACATTGTCAGCTGTCATTGGCCAGGACAGGGAGTAGAATGATGTGCATATTGGTCGCCACCTACCACGCCAATCCCATGTTCCTGAATCAGAAAAAGCAATTTCTCCTGGCTATCCTGGCTCTCATTCTCGCCAGCCAGGGCTCGTCGTTCTGCTGCAAGAAGAGACCTCGCCGCCGACTTGCGGGTCATGGTGAGAGCAGACAAGGTTTCATATCTGGCGTGTGTATTGGATTGAAGAAGAGTAGATGAGGGACCAAATCAGGAAAGCAATTAACGCGACTTGCAATGTTGGGACCTTCCCACTAAGCAAATTCACTGAACAAAGAACGCGACTACCACGCGGAGTCATCTGATGGTAATTAAGGTTTGTTGTCTAGCCGTATTTGGTAGCGCGTTGGTACAGCTACTTACCCCGCTACTAAATTATATACATATATATATATATTAGCGATTCTAAAAGGAACAAAGATAAAAAGCTTCTCTATTTTGAAATGGGCATTCGCTAATTCAAATTATTTGCTCAAGCACCTAGCTAGCTGCTTTTATTCTAACCATGAAGTTTTCTTAGTAAAGGGCACATTGAGTGGCTCTTGCCACTTACTCCGGTCTAGATAGAGTAGCTGCTGCAAGAAGTGAGATTTCCATGCATTCAAACACCAGGCCAGTTTGTAATGCAAGTCAAACCCCTACGTGTAAAAATAACTATTATATCTAATAAGAATTCCAAAAACTTCTCCCAATACGCTACCGCCAAATTTATTGATGTCCTTGGTGTTCTCAGTGATATAAATTATTCTTGAAGAAGACTAGAGAACATATCATGACTATAACCAGAGGTGATAATAGGAAGAGATAATGTGTGCAAGTAACGAACCAACTTAGTGATGAGTACCTTTTTGACTTCAGGGTGCTACATGCTGCATATCCAATTAGGGAATAACGGGCTCATAACTACAATAGACAGCTAATTCTAGAAGAGCTGGAGGAGGATACGTCTAGCCTATAGTAATAGCAAGCATGAACATAAAATGGCGATGAGCAATCCGCAAAGATATCTTATTAAGTCGATTAAATAGACTATATAATCATTTAATCTTGTGCCCTTCCCCTAGCTTGATTGCTGTTGTCGTTTATATAGTACTGGTTTATATGAAGATGTAATACCTAGGTCGTATAAGGTTGCGGTAGGAATATGAAAACTTGAAGTCAATATATTCAATCATGCAGAGAGTACCCCGAAGCATCAACGTGGGTTTTCTATGCTTAACTATAAGTACCCAGAGATAATGTAAGAATGCTACCTACCTAGGTACCTTCCCTAACACCTACCAGCCACAACTTCCTCGACATCAACACTCTTGCGGTCCCTTTTTATTCTATCTGGTATGTAACTATACCACTTCCGTCCTTCTCTACCTTAGGCACAACACCACCCACGCGGTTTTCTTGGTCCAAAGTAGTTTCACCGCCGCCACTTCCGCAAGTTGACTTGGCCTCTCCAACGGGCAATTCATGACAAACTCGGCACATCAGATTGGTACCAACTGCAACACAACAGCCAAGATGAATTGGACTGGAGGAGTCATGCTTCCAGTGGTGGCGCCGGATGTGGAAACCGCTCTGAGCAAAGACGGGAACAGTCCAAGATTAGAGCTAGCCGTTTGGGTCTGTGTTGGACTAGCCTCTTCTCTGGTGACGGTGCGCATCTACTACCACTTGTTTCGAGGACGTCGTCATTTGTGGTCCGATGATTATTTGCTCATCGCCGCGCTTGTAAGATCTATTCCTTGCCCTCCAAAGGACTGGAAAGAGAGGCAAAAGAAGAAGTCGACTGCACGCTCCAAAGAAGCGTTAGCTAACCATCTTGTATTTCAGCTGTGTGTAGTTGGCAACAGCGTCACGATTCGGGAATGGATTCGGTACAAGCTCGAGCCTAACGTGACTACTGCCGCAGCTCCCGGTATCGTTTGTAAGTGCCAGCCGCTCACTCCACCGCTGTCTCTGTGAAGTGACGGAATTTGCAAGTTGCTAATTGGCTTGGTAATTCCAAACCCCTCGCCGCCATCCAGAGGTATATCAGTTACTGACTTGATACAATAGTGACGGGCAGCTTGATGGGCCTCTTCAACTCTTTCGCTCTGGCCTTCAGCAAGACCTCATTGGGAATCACCTTCATGCGACTGACATCAGGATGGTGGAAGTGCAGCCTTGGGCTGTACATCTTTGTCATCGATATTATGTTCGTTGTTCAAGCATGGACTTATTGGGTACAAGATTGCGATGGCCCGTCCGAGCCCTTTCGATTGCAAAGCACCGCGGTAGAGGGGTGCATCACTTTTGAGTCGGTCACATCTTTTCGGCTTACAGTTCAGCGTAAGCGACCTAGGAGCCCATTATATGGATAGGTTGGCCAAGCACTTACAACCAATAGTTTTGTCATGTGTCTTGGATGTGTATCTCACAATCCTGCCTTGGAAGATCGTGCACTCGCTTGAGCTCAAGCGATTTGAGAAGATCGGATTAGCAACCGCGATGAGCTTCGGTTGCGCGTGAGTGCCTTTATTCCCTCTTCAGACAATAATCTGCTCACTCTTTTCCAGATCCCTCATTTCTGGCATGGTACGATTGGTAATTCTGGTGCGCCTTTCCTACCAGTCGTATGATCATCAGCCGTGTAAGTTATTATACCCCATCTTGAACATGTAGCTTGGTTAGTCCTAATATAGTCATTAGTCTATTCTGTTGGAGGATTCCTATTTAATTTCTTTGAGCCCGGCTACTCGATTGTGGCTGCTTGCATTCCTGTTCTCCGAAAGATCATTATGGATCAAGTAAAATCGAAGAAACGTAACTCGGGCCCTACCCGGACTTCGAATCGACGCAAGAAACAAGACCCTCTGCCCGTTCTGCCGATAACTGAATTTCGTAAAGGCTCGGCCTTTGAGGGCACTTCGCAGGCAACCGACACGACACTGGTACTATCAACCGCGCCTACAGAGCCAGGTAAAACATCATCGCTCAGAAGCTACTGCCACTGTGATCATCCTGCTCAGTCGCTTGAGGTGCCTAACAGGAAGTTGTGTTGATTTATTTCACAAGCTGTCGAGTGGTTGTCTAAACAGAGATGGATGAGATGGCTGTGGATGTAAAAACCGGTGGACACAAGTGTTAAGAAATCGATGTAAGCTGAAATACGTCGAAATAATACAACTTTGCTGGAATGGGAATAATTATTGTTTCCTCATGCTGTAGCCGTAATGTTTAATCAGTCCAGGCCTTGTAAGCAAATATCTTCTAATATCCCATAAAACAGTATCTATCAGCTATTGCTGACCTAGAAATCTATATCAACAGACAAGATATTATCAGGCTTGTCCCTTTACTTGTTGGATAAGTTTAGAATTGTGTGTTTATGCTGGACTTACTCTGGCTGTCTTGGCTGTCTGTGAATCTTTAGTTCCGTAAAATCACACTCGACGGCTCGTCTTGGCAGATGACGATGAACCAATCACCGCTCACCTACTAGATGGATTAGGTATCTTCCCCCCAATTTATAAGTTTAATTGAAGCCTCAGACTTCTGATGTTTTATTTCGGAGTTCGAACTGTATTATTCGGTTGGCAACTTTGTTTTGGTTTTTGGTTTTGCTGATCTTGAATAGACTCTATGATGCTGGGGCGGCCTTTTCTACGGCCTTTGCAGCTTTCTTAGCAGCTATCATCTTCTCTTTCTCTAGTTTCTTGAGTTGATTCTTTGTGAGTTTCCCATCCCAAGCACCCTCCTCTTGATTAGCCGTGACTGGTACGACTCTCTCTACTTTAGGGTTTCCTTTCCATTTTAGAGGCCGAACTGACATGAAATGTTTGACTATATCATCCGTTGCTTTGGATCTCCTGTCTTGGAAAGCCCCTACGTACTCCTGTAGTTCCTTGATGCAGATTGCCTTGAGCTATGAGGCTGTTAGTTGCGATCCATAATCCTGGAGAATGAAGAAACGAACCTCTCCGGTCAGGAGTTTGCCCTCTCTATACTCCTGGCCCAGCCTGGCTAGTTCCTACTGGTTGTGAGTTTGCAGTCTACATGGGATCCGGTGAACGACATACCTCGTCATCCTCCAAGAAGAATTGTAGGTACTGGTAAGCGACATCAACATCTGGGTTGCCACCCAATTTCCGCTGTTCCTCTGCTGTGTCTTGCCCACCGGAGAACGCATATTTGTTGATTTTGTTTTTAATCTGGTTGGGGCTATCTTTCATAAAGATGGCCGAAGTATCGATACTCGCCGACATCTTAGAGCCAGGGCCCTGTAGCGCATCTAGGAAACGTGAATGAATCAACGACGGCTTAGCGTATTTTAACCGCGATGCACAGTCACGCGTCAAACGGAAATAGGGATCCTGATCGATGGCGCATGGAATGAGACATGGAATCTTTGCCGTCTCTTTTTCGTTATCGCCGAAGATGTGAGGGAATGATGTGGCAAATGATGTGCTGCCCTGAATACTGGCAAAGTGGATTTTGCCAATGTTCGAACTATGGTTAAGTAAGTCATCATGGAATAAATGGAAAAGTGGCGCCATCATAGCTGCTTCAGGAGTGTTGAGCACGCACCTTTCGTCGAAACCGAACACAGCCTTAGCTGTATTATATGTGACGAGCTATAGCACTCCAAGTTAGCCATTACCATGCCGAAAGTGATCTGGCAATGTCCCCAGACTATATAAGGCTTCCATGGCCTGATTTAGGCCCAAAGTTTCACTGCGGATACTTTGAAGTTGCCAAACCGAGAAAAGAATGCTCACCTTCGAGAACCGTGTGACGTTGCGGTAGAACGCACCCCCCATGAACTCGTAATCTGAGAAAATGAAGGTTTTATCCGGGTCAAAGCCTATCGCAATAATATCTTTGCAGTTATCATGCGAATAACCAATAACCTCTTCGACTGTACGCTTTTCTGAGAACAAAACTTTTCGTCTATAGGTTAATTGTTAGTTTGCGAAGTGAGACACTCGAGAGTGGCACGTCTCTGCTGACCGTCCGTGAGCATGATAATGAGAGGAACGTCGAAGACATCTTGTATCCATCTAGTACACTACATTTAGTCCCGTAATATAGTATACGTGGGTGCATGAGAAACTACTAACTTGCAGAAGTCGAAGATCTGTGTGTGACCAATGTGCATCGAGTCGCTACTGGGGCCACGGCCAGTGTATAGGAAGAAGGGTTCCCCTACATACAATTAGACGACAGTAGTAGCTAACAGTGAGTTCCATGTCATACCTTCTCATAGCGGTCGAGTATGACCTCCAAGTCTCTCTGACTGAAGACGATCTGGCGTCTTAGGAACCTGTGGGTTTGTGGCCGGTGACTCGCTCGAACCTGTCGAGGATCTCTTGGTCTATGAGCTTGGTTCCGAACTCCTCCACCAGCTTCTTGTAGTCGATCGCCTTCAATTTTCCATCCTCGCCAACTGCGCCTGAAACGTTCCAGGGATCGACAGTCTGCTTGCTGGACGGGGGTTCGCGACGTCCGGGTTCGCGACGGGTGGGACTTCGGCCGTGGCCGCCTCCAATTGAGAGGCCATGATTGCGCGGGACAACTATTCTATAACGTACGGCAATTCAAGAGGGAATTGGGAAAATTGAGACCGAACGTATTAAATAATTGTTAAGAAAGGTCGGAGGTGAGTCACAATGACTAATTGCTAAGTTATACCGGCGGCGTGGAATGTGACGATTAAGTCAATGGAGGGGCATTGTCCGTATGATGGGATTTGGAGGGCAGGGGTCGCGACCGGTGCCGGGCAGGTGCAGGTGGGGTTAAGATAGTACTTGATATAAAGATACAGCACCTATTGCATATTGTGCAGAGTTTGAATGTACCTAGGTACCTAACCTATCTAGCTGGTGCGGAAAATCCTTTCTCCACCTAAGCTTGCCGCAACGAGTGGGAGCTGTGGTTGTGCCTTAGGTATGGTCAATTGAAAGTGCCCGCCGCTGAATACCAAACTGTGTATCACGATCAAAAGCTCACAGCTTCAAGCATCACATAATTAGCACCGAAGCCAGAACTCCAACGCCTTTCACCAGACGCGCACTTCTACTATTCCGACCTCTCATCACACGCGATCCACCTAGCCGCCCATCATGACGTCCACAATCGGCATCCCGATTAAGCTCCTGAACGAGGCGCAAGGTCACATCGTCACGCTCGAGATCACGTCTGGCCAGACGTATCGCGGCAAGCTGCTCGAGGTAGGCATTCCTTCCCCTTATACGCGAGCGATGGCGTACCAATGGCCGTGCTGGCTGCTAACAGTGTCTTTGCACAGCCGAGGATAACATGAATGTACAACTCAAGGACATCACCGTAACAGCGCGTGACGGCCGTGTCAGCCATCTGGACCAAGTATACATCCGTGGCAGCCACGTTCGCTTCTTTATTGTACCGGATATGTTAAAGTTCGTCAACTTCTGTTTTGTCCAGGCCCCGGACTTCTTGTGCGAAGCGCCACTAACATCTCTTCTAGAAACGCGCCCATGTTCCGAAGTCGCAATGCCCGAGGTCGCGGTGTCGGCTTGGCCAGAGGACGTGCAACGGTCAGCCGAGCAAGGGCCAGCGGCCGGGGTGGAAGATAAGGGGTACATATTGGGGAGTTACAGCACAGCCCTCTCTTGCGAGCTTTCGGCCGGCTATCGTGAAGAGGAAAAGGGTAGACGAGGCGGCTTAGATTACGGCGAACCAAGTTGCTTGTTCGATATTTTCTCGGCGTTCAGGGTAAAATGGTGAATGCATTCTGGCGGCATCTGGAATACTGATCTGCGAATGTGCATACTAATGCGGCTCCGCAATGGTTTTGCGACAGCCTCTTACACGATGGATATGGCATTTGAACATACTAAAGTGCTGGGTCTGCCCATGTAGAGAACAGACCGTGCGCATTCTCTCATTCAGTCCCCGAAGCTCAATGGTTCTCCGACTAACATGGACCAAGCATGGTTGTTAGGAGGATAGGATAAGATTGCAACTTTGCCAAGAGACAAACCTTCACGTAACATCAGATATGCGTAAGTTTCATCTTCTGTTACGCAAGGTGACCAAAATCCACGGTACCTAGGCAGTCATTGTGTAGATCATTTATACAATCCAAGTACGAATTATCTACAATCCCGAGCCGAATGGTAGGCAGTTGTACACAAGAATAATGAGCATATATCACATGTTTTGATCCAAATATGGTTAATGTCGAGCATCAAGTGCTCTGTACCAACTGGTTTATTCATTCATTCTAACGACACCCTATCTAGTATCTCATGGATGGGTGAGGATCACAGTTGTTGCTATACAAGTCAGTCTACCTCGCCAACACTAAAAGGGAAAATGACGGCATCACTTACGGGTCGTACTGGTCGTACTGGCCATACTGCTGATCGTACAGCTGCTCAGCCTGCTGCTTGGCGTGGTGCTTGGCCTTCTCGCGGTCACTGTAGGAGGGTCAGAAAATAGCCCGAATAATATTTCTTAAAAGCACCCGGAAGGATGTGGGAGTATAGGGGGCAATGTAATAGGGAGCGAAAACTCGTAGCAACGTACAATGCGTCGAGGCCCTTGGTCTCGAAGAGTTTGTCGACCTCGGCACCTGCGATACCTGCTAGGACCTCTTTGGCGAAGCCGTGGTTGACAACCTTGCCTATACTCTTGTTAGCAGGTCGCCCAAAGGTTATTTAGAGACGAGTATATAAAAGGCCAGCGTATGGGTTATTCGACGGTTATGTGTCATAGGAGACGTAATGTCCTTGGTTTCGTATATGGGCACCAGAGTGAGGGCATCTCAATACCAGCTAGACATGGTATGGGTGTGTGGAGGGTAGACAAGGGTGTTTAGAGGGTGCATGATTCACGTACCCTCGCTTCTCTGGCGATCTTCAAACAACTTCATCGCCTCGAAGGCAGCGCCGCCGCCAATGAGCTCGTGGCTGAGGTGCGACTCGTGAGGCTGGCCATCGTAGATTTGATCACGCTTCTCGCGGCCTTCGTCTGTACGTGAATTGAGACAAAATTAGCACAGTATCTTTGAATTAGTATCATAGAGGAAGCTCCAACACATTACCCATCAGAGTCTTGTAGCAATTGGGACTAACGTACCGAATCCAAACATTTTGAATGATGGTGATGGTCTTTTACGAATATGATATTGATAATTGTGTGTAGGCGTAGATGGTGTAGGAATATGTGATGGATGAAAAGCTGAGCTGACAGCAGGAGAGGTCGAAGAGACCCCTTATATACCACCACCCTTTGTCCCGAGGCCTCCACGTACGTCATGATGGCACGATCTTGCCATACTGACGAAACGTGTACTCAACCCTTGAAACTACCAATCGATTGAAAGACAAGCTCAAGCTTCCTTGGTTTAACTCCTCCAGCCATAACACAACACATCATTGGTGTGGATTCCCGGCTAGTCGGCAGTACTAAGTACTAGGCGAAGCTAGAGGAGGAGCGAGGGGAGCTTGAGATGCGGGGTCCATCCATCTCATCAGTATACGAGTATTAGTCGTTATACCCTGTCGTAATATAGGGTCTTCTGAATCATTGGTCTGGACTCCTCCCCGCCCTTGCCCTTGGGCAGGGGGCCCGAGGGGTTCTCTGGACCTATATCTGTGTAGGGAGCTACTATGTAGGGGTTGTCGAAAAGCCGTGTTTACCTCCTTCACTAGGTTAGTAATTGTTACGTAGTAAAGTGCTACCTAGGAGCTGAGGACTTGGGGCCCTGTGCAGGTGAGATGGGATTGGATGTGAGTAAGAACCCCATGTTCGGCGTCTCACAGGTGGTAGTCGACATGCTCGAATACGGACCAGATACTTCGACCATTGAATGTACTGTACGCGCGTCCATCTGTTTTTACGGCCGGCTGGGTGGAGGTAAGCGGTCTTGTCTCCTCATCTAACAATAACATAACATCATAGATCAAAGGCTAGGGAGGTTGCATAGTGAAATAAGGATGTCGTCTTTGAGCTCTGCGCCAAGAATCGTTGCCAAGTCGATTCCCGTCTTGGCAATGCTTGTTCACAGCACCGATTATCGATGGGTGTGGAGATATACCTCAATAAAATGACACCTCTTCTCAGACGATCTTCTCAGACGATACTACCCCCAGCTGCCTTGAAAAGCAGAGCTAGTATGCCGATCAATGCTTGTGCCCTTACAGCAAGAATACGATTGCTAGCTTCTAGTTTCAAAATGGGACAAGGCCTTATTGATAATGCCATGACTTCATGCGATGGTATCGTGACCCTAATAGTATTTGTGTATCAGGGTTTGAACTCATAATACTTGTGTTTCTGGCGCAGACTCGCGCTTTATGAACCTCCAAATTTTGTGAGATACTCGCCGTGCACTTTCTTTTGTCTATCCCATTCTTTCTTTAGCTTCTTCAATTGTGTTTTTGGCACCTCGCTGCCGTCCTTCAGCTTAATAGGCATGCCTTCAGCATCCCATTCGCTGTAACGCTCGTCACTCTTGAACATGTCTTGTGGCGCGAGCTTAGCCTTTTCCCATTTCTCTGCCTCAGCTTTCTCTCGGGCTATCCTAGCTTCCTCCTTGGCCCTTGCCTTTTCTGCATCTTTAGTTGCCTTCTCATCTCTTGCTGCAATGAGCTCTGCCGCTGGAATGAATTTGATCAATGAAGGTTGCCCATCTGGCCTGTCATCGAGATAAACGCCAATGTTTGTTAGATCGAAGTCGCGTATACGATCGCTCAGAGTCAGGATAGACTTCTTGAGTTCAGGCGCGGCCGAGGTTACAATCCGCCGCAACTCATCACGTAATTTGGATGTTGCACGAATATACGGCAATCCCAACTGTTCGGGGTCTCGAACTCCTGCTTCCACCAGCGAGTCAAACTCAGGCCCAGGCGATTGAGATAATAGATGTACTAATGTTTCTGAAGCCGGAAGATCGAGTGATTTGGTTTCTGATAGGACAGAGCTATACACCGCCTCGTAAGGCTTTACTGCTGTACTCGGATCTACGTTAGCTGGCAGCAGCAGCAGAGACCCATCCTAACCCTTCATAGGGTGGGCTTGCGTTAGCGTCCAGACCTAATATGCCAACAATCTTCGTGACCCATCTAGCGATAGATTCAACCGCTGACAACTCCAACTTGCCATTAGGGGCGCCTATATATATGTTAGTTTTTCGGATGATATCCGCAATTGCGCGAAGAGCCTGTGGCGTATCGAACGAATTGCTAAGCGCTGTGCCAACGTCCTTCTTTGCTTGTTCCAAATCAGCTAGCAGTCCCTTGGTAGGTTCGTTTTCGGTGATGGCTAGTCCTTCTACTCCATTTTTGACTGCAGTTGTGGTGTCGTCGGCCTCCACTAAGAGTGATTTCACGTTGTTGAAAAAGTTCTAGGCCTATCAGCGACACAATTCAGAGATGAAGTAACCACAATTGACTTACGTTGACGGCAGTTTCCCAGGCATCGGCTTGTGTTCGCATGCTTGGAGTAATCTCTATACCATCATTCCATCTTCCGTGTAAAAAGATAATACGCAATGATCGGGCAGTGTATGTCGAGGCTAGCGCATCCTTTATTGTTTGGAAATTTTTCAAGGATTTCGACATTTTAGATCCAGTGATGGATAGGTGGCTGTGAGCCCGTCAGTCAGCTCGTTTCATAAAATGGCAATCCTCTCCCATCTCAATATGTGATATAAGAGGATCACAGTTTGCGAGAAGCCGAAGGCTACCTCACAGTAAAAGTTGATGATAGTAGAGAGACATACCCCATATGCAAGAAGTAGTTAACCCAAGTATGTTCATGCCCATGCTCACAGAAGTAAGCTTCACTCTGCGCCAGTTCGTTGTCATGATGAGGGAAAGCCAGGTCTATGCCGCCGGAATGAAGATCCATGCAAGAGCCTAGAACATCTGATGCCATCACTGAGCATTCGCTAGGAGTTGGAGAGTTAGTGTCAAGCATCCCATCTAGTTGAAACTGCACGCAAAGATGAGATAACACATACATATGCCAACCAGGCCGACCATTTCCCCATTTACTCGGCCAGTAAGGCTCGCCAGGTTTCGATTTCATAGCGCAAAGTCGCCTGCGCCTCTCTTTCCTCCGAGGCTCTTGCCCAAAGAGCCCTCCCCCTCGTCTTGGAGACCCTTATCATTCTTACTTTCCGGCCGCAAGCGTGCGTATGTGTTACCCGCTTTCTCGAAAGCACCAATGTCAAAGTATACGGAGCCTTCAGCTTCATAGGCAAATCCCTTTTCTACAATCTTCTCCACAAAACTGGCGATCTGCGGTACGTATTCCGTCACTCGCGTTACTACATCAGGGCGAAGGACGTTGAGCGCATCCATGTCATCAGTGAAATCGTTCTCCATGAATTGCGTAAGTGACGTGAAGATGGTCTGGTCGCTTGTATCGAGCGATTCTTTATAAAGAGAGTCGAAGTATGGCAGCAATATCTCCTCGGCACCTGAAAATAGCTGATCACCCCCAATAGCACTAGCAGCGGAGGTCATATTGCCGATATGCATTTTTAGTTTCGCCTCGTCGTCACCGGGCTTGCCTTCGCCCGTCAGTGTTCCACCAGCAAGTACTTGTCCATATGCAGCATCTCTCCGAGATACATAGTTATTCAAGTCCAACGGGCCGTCGCCGCCTTCAAGAAGCTCGGGGAGGTTGCTTTTAGCATATGCCTTGAAGGCAGCCATGCCTAGCTCAGTAAGCTCAGTCCCGGTATATTGCTTCTTCTTCTCGACCTCGAGCAGTCGCTGTCTTCGTGCCTTAAGAATGATCTACGAATGCAAGATAAGTTTCGGGTTTGGGGTATATGCCGCCTACTTCGGGGAGGCACACCTTGTCATCAATGTCTAAGCCAAGCAAGGATTAGTCTATGTCGCATTGTAATACTCTTAAGGAATTCGGGCAGTACCTGTAAAGTTCATGACAAACTTAACATCGAAACCATAGTAATGAAGCAATATGCGCCGGATAATGTCAGTTGAGACATAGTTGCGCGCATGGCCCAAGTGACTGTGATCATACACAGTTGGACCACAGGCATACCACGACACCTTCCCCTTCTCAATCGGCGTGAACGAGACAGGCGGCCCCGGCCTTAAAGAGTTGTGGACTTTGATCGAGTCCATAATGACCCGTGTCGCAAACCTTCGACGACGTGGATCCGGAGTTTGTCGCAATCGAATGAGGGTGGAGTATCGAAGTAGACGAGAAGAGAAGATGAGCATCAAGACGAATGGAAAAGAGACGAAAGGGCAAAAAGCCAAGGAGGGACTAGAAGGGTTGGAATACCTGAGAGGGGAAACGTGGCACGTAGGAAAACGGGCTGAATCAAAGTCGCAATGAATTGAGTCACAGCAGGTAGCTAGCGATACCGGGTCATAATGGCCGAGAACAAACTTGGGAAGAGCACGCGATATCGCGATTGGCCTTTACTGACATTTGCCCTGAATAGCCTTACATTTCAGGCGTGTAAGGACCCCAAGAAACCCTAGCGATTAGCCCTGGGCATCTACCCCTCTATTTGCTGCATAACCCGGGTGATGGGGCGCGTAAAGTGAGAAGCTACCCCGCCATTAGCGCGCTCAATCGCTGATCAGCTTTGAAAAAAAAATAAACCGAGTTATCGTCGTCCTTCAACCTAAAGTTAGCGTAGTCGATTCCGACTACAATTGCACATTTCATCAATACTACTATCGCGTGTTAATGCCGCTACAGTCCTTCGTGGTATTCTTATAATCCATCAAACATCGAATTTCCATAGAAAACAAACGAGCCCCTTCCGAAATGTCCACTATCTCCCCATTCCTCGATCCAGGTCCGTTTACCACGCCGGGCGCTCTAGCTCTTGTTCATCTCTCACGCGACAACGTCGTGCCCGTCTACCTGAGCGGAGGCTCTGGCACTGTCGACGGCTACTCGGAAGGCGCCGTCATTAATACGCGTTTTGGTTCCTTTCCGCACTCGACTCTCATCGGCCAACCATGGGGCTCGCAAATTCGCGCCTCCATCGTCGATACCGGCTCGAGGGGGAGGAAGCGCAAGCTCGGCAACGTGACTGATGCTGACACGACTGGAAACGACACAGAAGCCGTCGGCTAGCACTAGCAATGCGAAAGACGTCAAAACCGCGGCTAGCGGCTTTATACATATCCTTCCCCCGACACCAGAAATCTGGACATCCAGTTTGCCCCACCGAACCCAGGTTGTTTACACGCCTGATTATAGCTACATCCTACACCGTATCCGTGCTCGTCCAGGGGCCCAGATAATAGAGGCCGGCTCGGGAAGTGGGAGCTTTACACACGCTGCAGCACGGGCGGTCTATAACGGATACCCTAAGGACCCCCACGACAAGAGAGGGAAAGTATGGAGCTTTGAATTCAACCACGATCGCTTTCTGAAAATGCGCGAGGAGGTGCAGGATCATTGTTTGAATGGTATTGTCCAGGTTACACATCGAGATGTGTATGGCGACGGGTTCCTGGTCAACGCTGAGAGCCCAGGGGCAGAGTGTGTATTCTTAGATGTCCCAGCACCTTGGAAAGCTCTACCTCACTTATCCCGTAGGAAGCCGACCCCTTCTCTGCTGGCCAGTAGTGGACTGGAGCCTTTGAAAGAGATAACGCCTAAGTGGAGGTCTCCGCTGCATCCAGATCGAGCTGTACATATATGTACATTCTCTCCTTGTATCGAGCAAGTCACCAAAACTGTCGAAATAATGCGTCGTTTAGGTTGGATGGACATTGAAATGGTCGAAGTGGCCCAACGGAGGATCAATGTTTTTCGTGAAAAGGTTGGATTGAACATGCCCCTGGAGCGGGGTACTAATCAGTCTCCTCGCAATGTGGACGAAGCCATAACGAAGCTGAAACAGATTGACGGCCGGTTCAAGGAGTTCTATAGGGATAAGGGAGATACCGATGTCAACATGGAAGACATTGGCGTAGAGAATGGCAATGGGGATGAAGCAGAATCGTCGAATGGAGATATCAAAGATGGTGCTAACACGAGTGATACGCCTATACTAAAAGCTTGGATGGCAGGGAGATTAGTCCACCGTACAGATGCCGAGCTCAAGACACATACCTCTTACCTTGTCTTTGCTGTTCTCCCCCAGGAGTGGTCGGAAGAGCAAGAGGCTGCCGCGTTGGAAAAGTGGCCTTGCGGGAAAGAGAGCAAAGTTATTGGCAGTCTGGATAAGGAGACTCGCAAGCAAGAGAAGCGAGAGATGCTACTTGGAAATAAAGAAAGGAAGAAGGCCGCCGAAGCCTCAAGGCTTAACAACCCCGCGACAAAGAAGAGCAAAACGGAATGAACATATCGATATACACAGAAGTAGGGGCTCATGATACCCGGCCACATATATGGCCACTCAACACGAAACGTCAAATTAGAAAATGACAGCTGGCTATCATCCAATCCGGTTTAAATCCTAGGTTAGCAATGTCTACATTAATCGCGTAGACTCGCCTTAATACGTTTCGCTTCTCAAGTGTTGTACAACATCAGTCCCGACATCGTTTTCTAGTCTCATTAGTATTCATTAAGGGGCATGCGCTACAATCGATATATGGGACATGCCTTTCAAGACTAGAAGCCTCAGGTTAGATCCCCATGTAAACCTTCTAGTTCTGAAAGCATACATAACGCTTCCTTGCTTCCGATTGCCCAGGTGGCTTTACTAACCCCCAGAATAGTAACCCTTCCGCTAACTCGTTTCCATGTCATCGTTGATCAATTCTAAACTGTTGTTGTTACAGTTAAATTGTCATGCTCAATCTTCCACACGACGTAAAAGATTTGATGCCATTGATGTAAACTAGGAATATGCTAAGTATTGTAAACTAATAATAGTTTCGTGTTGCTATTCGAAGTTGCATAGAAATAGACTATCAACGTAACATAAGGGCGTCTCAGCCTCAGGGGTTTAGCCATTAGTCGTCACAGCCTGAAGGGGTTCCCGAGACACTTAACGACCCAATCGAACTTCTAGTTTGGATGTTTATGCTGAGGAATGGGGCGTTGAAGCGTGGTAATGGGCTGCCTCTCCTGGATTCCGGCATATGTAGCACAGAAATCGATTCGAATACTACACCGTTTCGTCCACGCGGAATTGTAACTTCTCTGACTTATAAGCACCCATTCCTAAATTAGCTTCGGATTTTGTAGAGTAAACGTAAAACAACAGCAGGATATCTAGAACGAAGGAGAGCAAAGTAATACTACTTAAACTGATCAGCGGGAATGATCGATAAAGATGTCAATAATAAGAACGTGGCGGCCTCCATCTACGCCGCGTCGTAGTAGGTTTGCTTTATACAGATTACAACATAGGCCAAGGCGTGGGCTATATTGTATTACGCGTCGTTAATCCTAATACCACTTTACCATACCTAGCCTAGTAACATATAGTTGTGGTCACATTTCGTAGGGATGGGATTTCTGGCTTGGAACCAACAATGTCAAATAAAAAAACTAAATTATAAGAAGCACTCAGTCGAATCATCTAGGTTGTTGTGATTCAAACCTCACGAGCATTATATACTATAAACAGGCTGTAGCTTATTCTCGGTTTCTCTCCCATAACTGTGCAGCACAATTCCCCCTAGACGTTAGAGTCTTATGAAAGTGAGTGGCAACTCTGAGATAAGACAGTTAACCCCCTAACTAAAGTTCTCCAGAAATATGGTTCTCGGTCTCATGTTTACGTCACAATGTTTAATTATTCAACTGCCGAGCTCGCTAGCAACATCATTTTTGGGCTGCTTTCTGTTGCATGTAATCTCGTGACCGTGTGGCAGAATCAAAGGATCTTAAACGAAATCAGGTATGTCTCGAATGATGGCCATCTAAATGAACGCTCCTCTATACTAGCGTATTGGACACTTGTCACTAACAAGCATAGACTTAGGACCCCTCACCACACAGACTTGAGAGCATGAAAACATGAAGTTATCGGGATTGATGTACAATAAGGAGAAGGGAGGATAACAGAGTTTTAGCGCCTGGGTCTGTACGAGTGCGAGGAAATTGGTTGTGTGGACTGGTTGCTATGCCTTATTTCTTAAGGACTGGTATCATGATTATACTCGCCTAGGAGACGAGATGTATCTGTCCAGGCGAGCATAACGGTGTATTAGACCAGCATATGGATTGTGTCTTCTTGATATGTATTATTAGCTTCGGGTTTGGGACCGGGCCTTGGTAAACTAGGTTACCTAGGTAGGTACCAAATGGATGGTTTTTTATTCTCTAAAACAGTATAAACCAGAGAAGTCGTACTAAGATGTATGAGGTGTCCTATTCCTTCTTCGTAGAAATATAGTTCCTAATTATACAGGTAGAATTATTTGTCAATAGATAAACAGGTAGACCGCCTTGGTGAATACAAAGATTTGGGTGTGAAGAAAAAGACTCGAGAGGTTGTGACAATGCCACACCTAATCCACGACTATGTTGATTGGCTGAGTGGTTGGACGCCTAAGCCAGATGCCCCACAATACCTACATTACCTTAGACTCAACTAAGCGAAAAACTATAGCGATGAGGTACTTACACATACCTCTGTAAAGGTCTCCATCGGACCCCCCTGATCTACCGATTCATCTCTGATAGGAGGCTCGAATCTTGGAAATTTGGGGCGGAGATTTTCAAGATTGAATTAACCTGCACATCCTATTGATTAGCTGTCTCCTATTATAATTGATCTTTGTCCCCTTTCTCTTTTCCCGCAGCGCTCCCATTCAACCAACGCGGTAGAACACCCTCGTTCACCCCCCCTATCGACTCGACACAACATTTGCCAGTCGAGAAACTGACCGCCTTGCCATCATTCCGACTCGCGATACAGTGCTTCGCCTGACCACATCCTCATACGTCTCCAACTCCCTCGACGCGCACCCTCCTCGGCAACCCTCCCTCTCCGCTTCTTCCCCATTTCTTTTGGGGATGCTCCGTGATTGAAGGGTATGAGGAGAACATCCGTCTCGTTGCCTACGAAGCAAACCCGGCGCGACCCTTACGAGAAGGCCGACCGGTACGATCCCGGTCACAGAGAACCCGGCATCCTGGAGAAGTTACAACAGGCCGGGATGAATCCCGCACAAAAATCACGATGGCTGAAGACCACTGCTATTGTTGTTTTCATCCTTTTCCTCTTCTACTACCTGTCGCCTAAAGGTGTGGATTATTACCAAGGAGGTGTGTTTGTTTTTTCGCGACACGGAATGTCACTAGTACCATCTGCTCACAGCTACTTAGTCTCACATTCCGGCGGTCAAGTCCCTGCCGACTCCTCGTATGGCACTGCAAAATGCACGAAATCGTTCTCTAAGGACAAGCCCATTGTCCAATATGTCATCATGATCGACGCTGGCAGCACTGGATCCCGTATCCACGTTTATAAGTTTAATAACTGCGGCCCTACCCCGAGCTCGAAGGCGAGGAGTTTAAGATGACCGAGAAGAGCGTTGGTGGCCTCAGCAAGTATAAGGACGACCCTGTTGCCGCTGCGAAGACCTTGGATCCGCTCCTCACCGTTGCTATGCAGACCGTTCCTGACAAGTTGAAAGGCTGCACTCCGATCGCCGTCAAAGCCACGGCTGGTCTGCGTATGATTGGAACTGACGCAGCTGACACCATCCTAAAGACCGTGCGGAGTCATTTGGAGAAGGACTACCCCTTCGCCGTTGTTTCGGAGAAAGAGAACGGCATTGCGATCATGGATGGTTCTGACGAGGGCGTCTACGCCTGGATCACCACTAACTACCTTTTGGGGAAAATCGGCGGCCCAGACGACAGTCCCACTGCCGCTATTTTTGATCTTGGAGGTGGATCGACACAGATCGTTTTTGAGCCAACCTTCAAGGGACTCAGTTCTGGTGGGATGCCCGAGAAGATGGCCGAAGGCGATCACAAGTATTCCTTGTCTTTTGGCGGGAGGCACTTTGACCTCTATCAACATTCTCATCTTGGATATGGCCTCATGGCTGCTCGCAATTCAATCCACCTCAGTCTGCTTCAAGACATATACGAGAAGGAGAGGAGTTTAGCCTTCCTCAAGAAACCTATCAAGAACCATCCATGCATCAACGCTGGACAAAGCGATGTCATCAAGGTGAAATTACCGAAGGATAGCCCGCTGGGTACAGGCGAAATCGAATTGAATGTAACTGGTCCGGCCATCCCTGCTCCGGCTCAATGTCGTAGTCTCGCTGAGAAGATACTGGTGAAGGATGCCCAGTGCAAACTGGCACCCTGCTCCTTCAATGGAGTCCATCAGCCCTCGCTTGCTAAGACCTTTGCGCGGGAAGATGTCTACATTTTCTCCTTTTTTTACGATCGCACCAAGCCTTTGGGAATGCCAGACTCTTTTACCTTGCGCGAGCTTCACGAGCTAGCACACACCGTCTGCGGTGGGGAAGAGTCCTGGGACGGCTTCAGCAACCTCCCAGAAGCTCTAGATGAGCTGCAGGGTCGTGGCGAGTATTGCCTCGATCTTAACTTCATGATTGGCCTTCTACACACAGGTTATGACATGCCAATCGACCGTGAGGTCAGAATTGCTAAGAAGATAAAAGATAATGAGTTGGGCTGGTGCTTAGGAGCAAGGTAAGTTCTTACCCCTAGCACGTTTCTTGGCAATGCGCGTGCGACTAACAAGTTATCTAGTCTACCTTTGTTAGCCAAGGAGTCTGGCTGGTCCTGCAGGGTTGACCAGGTCTACTAATAATGTGTTTGCTATTTTTCTGTGGCAGACGAAATATTGTACGAGGCATCAACGAAAGCAAGGAGATTATAGACTACCTACACATTATGTATGTGACCTAATGAAGGATGGGAACAGCAAGGATATATCTATGCCAGGGATAGGAAGGCTTTGGCATCAGAGGCATCCGTGAGAGGCCTTGGCGTTCGAGGAAAGATTTGAAATTTTGTGTGTAAAATTACGAAATGCGATACACGACAGAAAACGATTAGATCATGGCCTTCCCCTTTCTTAGGAAAGCGTGTGGAAACGCCCTGCAGAGCGGAAAGGACGAAATTGCTGGTGCTGAAGCGTCGATGGAGCCTTTACTTTTATACCTCCTGTACTTGGGCATACTTGTCACAGGTATTATAATCAGAATCACACTACCTGATTCATGCTACTTTCTCTCAGCAGCTGCCAAAGTGATTTAACTATCTGTACTAACGGGGTATCTATAATCATGCCTTATGCTATTGTGGGTTCGAATGTTTTTTCTCTTGATAATTTTTTCAGAATTTCCACCGTAACCCTGGCCATTTATCGTCTCTTTCTTTAGAGTGGCACATCTACCGTCCCCAACACATCTTCAACCACATCCTCGGGCTGCACGTCCTCCAGCAACGCCTGGACAACGGCCAGATCGCTCCCCCATTGCATGCTCCGCTCGCGCTCGGGCGGCACAATGACAATGTGGTGCGCGTAGATCTTGCGGGCAGCGAGCTGGACTAGCTCCGGGGTCGCGAAGTCGAGGCCGTGGAGCGCCGCCAGCGAGCGGATCAGCGTACGGAAGTGCGTCGTCGCAGCCGGCGGGACGCTGCCCGGTGTCACGGCCCGGTGGAGGCGCAGGAAGGCGATGATGTTCATCTGGTACCGCTGGACTTCTATGTCGACGTGGGTCTGGAGGCTTAGCGTCGAGAGTGTCGATATGTCTGTTTCGGTGAAGACTTGGCTGCGTCCCGTGTTGCTACTGTCTATTGCCTGGGAATTCTCTTCGCTTCGGAGCGCCCAGTCCGTTGTTGCTGTGTGCTGTCCCCGGACTGTGGGTATTGGTGTTGATGGCGTCCTTGAACTCCGCGGCCGGCGAACGACGCTTGCTGAGCTTGCTTGGCTGGCTGCGTCGTCGTCTTGCTCGTCCCTTCTGGTTCTATCGGCGTTGCTGGCGTCTCCTCTATTGTCGTCGGCATGGGAACCTCCCGCTTCCCTTCCCTCTTCCTCCTCGTCTAGGTGTGGAAATCCATCCTCGGGGTCTTGCCAGTGCGAGATGTAGAAGTGGTCGTTTAGGTGCTTCGTCAAGCGGGCTTGGCCGGCGCTCTCGGACCCGAGGACGGCGACGAGCAGGAATTGCTTAGGGCATGCTTGGACCGCCGTCCGAGTGAAAATCCGCCGCGTGCGCATCAGCTCTAGGCACTGGATCTGCACCGCCTTGGGCGCCGTGTCGAGGTTTCGCGCGAGTATTACGTTGGCGATCTGCTGCTGCTGCAAATGTGACCACCCATTACCGGTGTTGTGGCGTGTGTTGTTGTTGTATCCTTCCGATCCGCGCGAGTGCAGGGGCGAAGGCGTACAAGGGATGGGAGTCGGCTGCGGCGTCGGGGGACGTAGCTGGATTGCGGCGGCAAGGTCGTCGAGCGTCGTCTCGGGGGTGCAGTCTACGACGGCGGAGCTCAGGCCGAAGGTGCGCGAGGCGACGAGTTGAAGTTCCACTGTCAGGTCGTCGAGATACTCGGCGTCGGTGCTAATGATGCAGTGCTCGCGGCTGATGAGACAGAGAAGTGCTGCCAGGTCCATGTCCCCCAGCTCTCGCACCTTGTGCACGAGACCCTCATCCGCCATCTCGTCGATTCGTGAGCATTGAGATCCCGTTGCTGTTCTGTTTGTTGTATTATAAGTGGGATGACATGTCGAGTGTTGAAGGTGCTTATTTTGAGCTTTCAGAGGGGAGCTCCCGGAGGTGGATTGCCTAGTTAGGCCTAGGTAGTTCCTTAGAGCACGTTTGGGGTAGGCTATTTTAGCACCAAAGATCTCGGGGACTCGGGACTTCATATGGATCTCCTGGAAGGATCACCATTCTGAATTGTTACATGTAAGAGTACAATCAAGTTTACAGATACACTGGACCATGAAGTAGTCTGCCCCTCTAGTCCGGAATACCCACGTTTAAGCATTCCAATCATTGCCACCGCCTTCTCTACCGCCGCTATTCTCCATAGTCAGCGAGATGTTTAAATCAAAATGAATTTACTGGGGGTGTAACTCACACCCCTGACCAGAACCTCTTGTCGACCTTGTCCCCCGGAGCCGACTCAGCCTTATCATGCTTCTTCTCAAAATCCCGGTTATGTTCCTCGACCTCCCGCTTCTGTTCTTCTGTTAAACCAGACTTCACCCCGTCCGCGGACTGGTTCAGAATCTTAGGTTGTGTGGTGCGTTTTTGCCTTGTGGTCCCTTGAGGCCCTCACCTCCTTTTGCGGTTCCGGTCTTGGGTATCTCGCCCCCAGTTGGACTCCCACCGGTCTCGACCGCTTCTTTCGACCGAGAACCACCAGATTGTGCGCTAGCTTGTTCCTCGGGCGCTTCACCGCCAGAAGCCGCCTTCTTCATACTATCAGAAAGTCCACGCTTGGTGGCAGCATTTGCGGTACCCTTTCCAACGTCGGGCGGGCCCGGGCCCTGGATGCTGCGGACTCCTGGGCTTCGCTTGTCGCGGGTTGCTTCTCTGGGTCCTCTGCTACTGGATCTCCTTTGCCGTCTCCATAACCTTGCTGAGCGCGAAGGGGTGGAGCGGCAATGAATGTACGGCGTTGAGTTTGTAGAGCCCGCGTGCGAGTAGTAGCCCGTAGGGCGTTGATTGTGCTGTTAAGGCGAATTATTGCCATGATGACGGAATATGAAGTACGATAGTAGAGTACAGTTGACAGCTAAAAACTCCGGCCAGTTGAAATGCTAATTTGTCTCTTTCTTAGACTGGTAACAATTATTTTCATCTACTTTGATGAAAACAGTGGTATTTTAACTAAGCCGACAAACCAACCGTATAATGTCAACCCGTCAAATGGTGATCCGTGGATGATGTCATCATCATGACGCGACTGACTTTCGAGGGCGAGCTCGCCTACTAAGTACCTAAGTATCTACAATTATAGTGGGTATCTTGAGGTCCCCAAATGCAGGGTCTTGATGCATGTTCACCAAACACAAAAGGCTAGAGCTGTAACACAAAAAAAGATTAGTAGAGCTTCTGCTACATACATCTAATTGAGCCATCATGTACTAAAAGATGGATCTTTATCAGACACAAGCTTAGAAGCCTAGAACATAAAACAAGGCTGTTTGTCAACTTGCTAGCGTAAGAGCGGAACCCTGTTAGCGTCGCTGCTTGAGGTACAGTGCGGGGGCCTTTGTGGCTTTACCGTGGGGTTATTGGGTCACCTGGCGTGCACCAGCCACTGAATATTGATCCTGTGCTGCAAGCGCTGAACGGAGCTCTTTAAGTAATAGTAGGGGTGACCTTGTGTCTCAGCTAGCTTGCAGGTCCCGGTTGCTACCTATTACTTCTCAACCAGACAGACACCGAGCACAACCTTAACTCCCAACTATTCAAACCGTCCGCTACGCTTGAGTAATTTTACTTACGCGTCCTACTAGAACGTTGAGAAGCGACCGTAATCGCCCTCATACCGACAAAGGCATCGTCAATTCTATACATTACCTATTCACCGAACACCCCACGGCGAGACAGCCAAGCTCCCGAGCTTGACTACTTCCCAACATGTCTTCGCGGAAGAAGGTCCTTCTGAAGGTGAATCATCATTCAGCCCCTCTTAGATTGCGGCTTGAGTTGCGTAGCTAATCCATTTTGATTAAACAGGTTATTATCCTTGGCGACAGCGGTGTTGGCAAGACGAGTTTGATGAACCAATACGTACGTCACACATTCGTGAACGGCCCCCGAAGACAACATCTTCGAAGTTCCGAGTCACAGGAGTTAATGCATTTGTGAATGCTAGGTAAACAAGAAGTTTAGCGCGAGTTACAAAGCTACGATTGGCGCCGATTTCCTAACCCGAGAGGTTCTGGTGGATGATAGACAAGTCACAATGCAGGTATGGCATGGTCTTGCTGTGGCATCAATAGAAACATGGCGACTGATATCTGGCAGCTTTGGGATACGGCCGGCCAAGAACGCTTCCAGTCGCTGGGCGTCGCATTCTACCGCGGTGCCGACTGCTGCGTTTTAGTATTCGACGTCACAACTCCAAGAGCTTCGATGCGCTGGAAAGTTGGAGAGATGAATTCTTAATCCAAGCTTCACCACGAGATCCCGAGAACTTCCCTTTTGTGAGTTGCAAGCATACTGGGTATTTCTAGCTGATCGTCTGTGCTAATGCTGATATTACTAGGTGGTTCTTGGGAACAAAATCGACGTAGAGGAGGGCAAACGAGTGGTAAGTTGCTCATTTCCGGAATGTTTGTGAGCTTCGTATTGATGCTTACGAAACATAGATTTCAAGCAAGAGAGCAGCTACCTTCTGCCACTCAAAGGGCGATATCCCATACTTCGAGACCAGTGCTAAGGAAGCTATCAACGTCGAGCAAGCATTCGAAGGTAAGGCTAAATTGCCCTATGAACCTATCCTCTTCAGATATAGTCTAACGGGAGCCATATAGTCATTGCACGGAACGCACTCGCCCAGGAAGAATCGGAAGAATTCAGCGGAGATTTCCAGGATCCTATCAACATTCACATTGAGAACGATCGTGATGGTTGCGCTTGCTAAATCAGGGAAACACTCCTACGATCCACCGTACCCTCCATGAGATCGTATGCCGAGCAATATGGCCTACGAAGATGGAACGACATACACTTTTGCGTCGTACCTGCTTTAGTCATCAATCATACTACATTACGCTACCGGTACTCCCTGCAGGCGTCAGACTCGTTTAGAGGCTTTGAACATCTCGGGTTAGTTGGCGTTACGGAATACTGCCTTGCGGGCAGGCACCATTTTGGGCAGGATGTGTAAACGGTGTGCATATTACGGTGACGCGCCTTGTCGATATGGGTCGTAGTTTTAGTCAGCCTTGGTACCATCTCACACCGTCCTGAGCGTCATCATAATTAGAGGCTGCTTTGATATTACGAGTCGGCAAGTTGAATTTTGGGTTTAGAATCTTTTATCTCAATAGCATTGAATTGACAAGCGTAAACAATCCCAAGAACCTCAACTAAATGAGAGTCCCCGATGCTACTCTGCCTCTCTTAGGATATCAGGTAGTTACTTGCAACCTTAGGTTCATCAGGTAGCGTGACGCGGCTAGCCCACTTATGATGTGTAAAGATGGATGCCACCTAGACTAGACTAGTACAGACTAAGTAATTATGCCTAGTGAGTACCTACCGCATCCGGAGCAACATCGTAATGCTACAGGTCTGATTTACATGGGTATTCTGCCCTATCTACACCTTAGCTACAGTACCTCCATGCCACTGTTCCCACCTACCAAATACGTAAGGTTTAGAGATTCATCTCCATATATTTATATCTCAGTAGAGCCAAAGGTCTCTAGTACATAGAGACAGATAATAAACCAATCGATAAGTTGGTTCTCCTGGAAATATCATAACTGTATATGTCATCTATTCTATAAGACTTTCGTTTGCATGTTAAAGTGACCTGGGTATCGCATACGAAACAGTGGCCTATATAGATTAAGTGGGAGGGGGGTAGCATCAGTTGGGTAGGTGGGGCAGGCAGTCGGACTGCGACTTTACTTGTACCTAGCCGCCCCTTACTGTCTTATACCTTTGTTTGTTTCAAGCTTGGACAAGATTTGACTGCAGGTGCATTCATTCTACTTATGCTGCGCATATTCCGGCTTCGAAGATTTCCCGTTGTGAGGGGGCTTGATAGTTGACCCTTGGCACTCCAGCTTTGACTTGAAGTCAATGATTCCGTCCAGTGCCTTCGACATTACATACCGATCAAATATCCGACCTGACTAAGGCCCGCGTCTTCCGGTTTGCCAACGACGGCGACGGCGTGTGATATGGCGAGAAGCCGGGCGTCGATAGCCCTCTCCGCCAGCGACCGCTCATTGTCTTCTCTGATGTCTCGCACGAACTCCATCAGCGCGGGGCGCACATTCGGTGTTTGGCATCTAGCGCGCAGGACGCTTGGAATTGCGTTACTTCTTGTCACGGTTTCCTCTGGACAACGTCGAATTTCCTCGCTAGTGTAGGTTATACCGATATTCGATCACCGATTCTGCTGAAGCGATATGACTAACGTAGTGACAGTACATCTTCTCCGACCATACGTTCAACAAGCCGTTCTTTGTCGTGTATATCAATACCTCCGTTTTCGCGATTTCGATGATACCGATTTCTATCAAGTACATACTACGGAATGGCGGGTTTCGACATGTAAAGAATCAAGCACTACAGGCTTGGAGAGAACGTGCCCGTGGAACGGAGAGGCTCAAAACTCAGGCAGGAAATGAAGACCCCGCGATAGGGGAACGGCTGCTGGTCAGCGACGATGAAGGTCTTGAGGCATATGGTATCTCGAAACCCGCCGAGCAGCTATCGTTTCTCGAAACTGCTAAGATCAGCCTCGAGTTCGCCCTAATCTGGTTCTTCGGTAATTATTTCGCGTCCGCCTGCTTGGAGTACACGAGCGTCGGCAGCGTCACCATTCTTACTTCCACGAGCAGCGTCTGGACGCTGATCTTTTGCGCCTTGATGAAAATCGAGGTATTCTCGGTCCGGAAGCTCATCGGCGTGCTGGCCTCGCTATCAGGCGTGATCCTTATCTCGTTGGTCGACCTTTCGGGCGATGGAAACGATGACGGCCGAGGCAACTTTCCACACAAGTCGCAATCGCAAATCGCGATCGGTGACGCAATGGCCTTTTTAGTGCTATCGTATACGGCATTATGTAGTAGTTATGAAGATTAGGGTGGGGAGCGAAGACCGTGTTAACATGCCTCTATTCTTTGGCCTTGTTGGTACCTTTAATGTCCTATTACTTTGGCCACTATTCCCCATTTTACATTACACGGGAATCGAGCCTGTGAGTTTCCCTCAGCTTACAACGACTTGTGATATTAACTCTTTTGCAGTTTGAATTACCTCCTAATGGTAAGGTTTGGGCAATCATTCTGGTATGTTTCCCACTGCATTATTGCCTGCAGAGATTAACAGCCCTGTAGCTCAACTCACTATCCTCTTTTATCTCGGATTTATCTTGGGCATACGCTATGCTCCTCACAACTCCCCTCGTTGTTACCGTGGGGTTATCGTTGAACATCCCGTTGTCGCTAATTGGGGAGATGATCCAATACGAACAATACTCAAGCTTCGTGTATTGGGTTGGTGCGGTGATAGTTGTGATCTCGTTCCTATTTATTAATCACGAAAGCCATGAAAATGATAGAGATATTAAAGCCTCGAGCTCGGAGAGCGAGTTATAGAGAATAGATAAAATTTACGCTTTAGCGCGAGACGAAATTGCCAGGATACTCTGCATATAGGGGACATTTCACAGAAATTGCTTTGAGGAAATGTATGGCGAGTTCGGAGGCTATTCATAATGCGTTTAACATCAGCTGGCATCTTCCTTAAAGGCGTTTGCCAGATCGTAGTGAAAGGATCCATCTTAGATACGATTCATAAGCCACCCCCTAATGGTCATTCTAATTTCTGGCGGCCGTCTCCCAGTGACCTCCCACGCCAAACTCGCATAGAATATCCGCCCATGATGCTAAGACGTGTTATAAAAGCGCCTTTAGCCAGAGGTCTCTGTGAACATTATTTCGTTCCAGCTACTATAACTTATTCATGACTGTATCATAAACTATCTTCTAAGCATTATACTCTCGAGTGATACTAAGGCAAAAGATCATTATTTTTAGGACCTAAACAACTCCTAGCTTGCTATATACAAATCACCTACCATTGCCTTTTATATAGAGGTGCTAGAAGCTTAGCTACCTATACATTCCATCAAGTACTACAACAATGACAAAAGAGTATATATTACCATCCTAGTTATAGGTTTGTAGTAAGGTTACGTCCCGATACCGCTACTCTCATTCTCTCGGTCAAGAGAGACGCATGTTAGGCTGTACCTAAATCCCAACTACTGTCGAAGCCAAGAATGTACTATTCGAAACAAGTTATGTGTATGAAGCCCTTTTCATTATCGAAGACGACGGGTCATTCACTTATCCTCGCAATGAGGAATAATTCCCTCGATGGCCACGATTGAACACACGGCGTTTAGTTGTGGCATCATTGAGGTCGAGCTATAATGAGACGCCTGACCACTTGTCGACAGCATGATAAATGAATTCCTAGAGGATGCTGTGGATAGCATCACCGAGATACCGCGACTATCTCGCTTAGCTATCGAATTTTACGACTCTGTTAGTGTGATTCACCGCTTCAATTTCCGCATCGAAGATTGTTGGAGGTCTGTGAGCTGGGTCAGCTGGCCATCTTTCAAACCCAGTGCCAAGGTGCTGAAAATAGATCAACCATAGCCCCTCCAAGTTTTCATTCCGCTCTCAAATCCCGAATCCTTTCTACACACGCACACACACACATCCCACTCTGTCTCCTTTCGTTCTTTGCTTCAAAACTACATATCGTCTGCATTCATCCATCAGAGATCAGCCTGTTCCCCTTGTGTTATCCATAATTGTACCCCATTTCTAGCAGCTGTACGACAAGTACAATCAGCCGCCGAGGCTCGAAGCTTTCATGTTCACTTTGAGTTTACCGAGCGAGTTAATATGCCTCGAACAGCATTGTAAGCCCGCGAAGCCGAGCCCCTCCCCCCAACCCTAGATAGCTTGCTAGTCAATTGAGCTTCTCAGGTCATGACATATCTACTTCCTGTTTCATGGTAAAATAAAGCCTACCTGTTTCGCATGAGAATTACAAGAAACTTGAATACCGCGCCCGAGAGAAAGAAGCCCTATGCTCTTTCATGTTTATACTGATGAGCAGCCATTCCGGTTATATTAGCTATTGTTGCGACGTAGATCTTGTCCTATTAGTTGCTATAGATACACTCCGAGGACTCGTCAATCAGCTAGTATTTGTCTTCCTCTATGACAAGGTATAGCCTCTAGGTAAATTCGGGGTGGCGCCGAGTCTGCTCGTTATGTTCAAGACCTCTAAGATGGCGGTGAGACGGAAATAAGCTCTCGGGCAACTAAGAAGAGTATGACAAACAGAGTCTAAGTGCTGCTATTGTCTCCCAATACCCCACGCGCAACGATTATCTTTCTGCAAACGAAGTTCTTATCGACCGTTTGAGTCTAGGTGTCTTTATATCCGTCATCATCAGCATGTAGATGTTAGGTAGATGAATTACAACTTCGTAAACGGACACACTTACCAATCTTACAGATATGTCCCGAATATTTACAGTCATTGGCTTGCCCAGAATTCAATGCGTCACGGTATATATATGTGCAGCTTAGTAATCCGCAACATGGAAGAGTCAGTTACGTGAACAGTCTAGGTAAGTTGACACATATATCATTAGAATCGCACAGGGAGTGGCCTCGCAATTATAAGGACAGATATACCTAGTAAGCTCACTAACTTAGAATACATTAATTATAATCGCAGCACATATCCTTCGCCTTTCGGATGAGAAGTTACGATACGAAGCACCCTGATTCAGACTCTACTACCTATGAAGTTAGGGGAACTAAATATGGCAGTAAACGAAACTACACAACTCAATTCAGCCGGTGGTCCCCTTTTCCGCAGACCAGACATTTCTCATGAAGAATTCACGACGGCATGGCACCGTCATGGCCAACTCTGCGCGCCGTGGTGTTTAAACTCGGGCGTCTGGGAGTATATACAGATCCACATGCCCCATCCTCCAGCATCTCCTGAAGAATCAAGATTAACTTCAACATCTGGCTCAAGCGACGACACAGTTGAGTCCAAGGCCAGACGTATCCTCGAACAGGCTGACGGCGTAGCCATCATGCGCCGTTATGAAGTGCCTACGGAAGGAGGCAAGCGGTATTTCGAGACGGTCATCCTTGCGGATGAGAGGCGGTTCTTGCACGACGAGTCTGGAGCAGGCGCCATCAGGGGAAACCCACCTGTTTATGATGTCCCAGGTCAGTGATTACATCAGGGGTTATTCATTCCCTTGTGGCATGTCATAGAGCTACCAGTTACGTGCTGCAATGTTGTACTCCTCCTCCCTCTCTTACAAGCTCCAGAAACTCTAAAATGTCCACAAATCAATGATGAAACTGCTGACAACCGGTCTTATCAAGCATTACATGTTGATGTTTGGCGAGAGATGGCGATTGAGGGCGGTGTAGAATATGGTGAGCAAGTACCTACACCGTTACGGCCTTACATGGGCATGAGCCCGAATACGAGAAGTCTATGCGATACCTTATGAGAGTGAATGCTGATTTATCAATGCTTCAGCTAAGATTAGAGATGGGAAGGACCTTGCCGGGGCACCATGTGGGAGGAGTGGGAGAGGGTCAAGAAGAGGAAGAGCGGCAGGGGCTCACACTTGAGGGATGGTACTTGCCGCGGGCATAGGAGGATACATCAATGTAGATACATAGGTAGGCCTGCCCCAATTGTATACCTGAGTCACGGCTCCTCTGCTCGCATTTCGCCCACCGCAGTCGCCTGACCTCGACGAGGTGGTCTAACAAACATCGTCCAAGTAACCTGCTACCCAAACAACGTTACCCTGATTATAACAGGTTTGTGGCTATACATGTCTTTCGGTAACAGACATCTTTTTATCTCCAGATCTCCCTCGTCTACAACTACCCGTTTGAACATCACAACATGTCCATCTACGGCGAATGGCGCCCCGGGACCTCATACTATCCAAGGTACCGCGAAATTCCACTACAGCAATTCGTTACCATGATGTCTATAGATAAACAATCACTTTTCGCCAATTACGATACCCTCTTCAAAATCCTCGAGCGCTATGAAAACATGATCCGTATACGGTGGAATGGAATGTCTCAACAACAAAAACGGCATATCCTGCTCCGGCCTGGCCAGAATGCCAACCGAACATCGCTCTGACCTCATTGGGTTTTACCAGACTGAAGCTGAAGATCAAAAGCAACATCCTAATCTAAGATTTCCTATGTGGGAAAAACAAGCTACCCTTATCAGTATTGACGAAGCTTCTGAGCGTACTAGGAATGCGTTCACTTACGCATTGCCACACATTAACCAAGGTAAGCACTTTATCTTCGGTAGCCTCCCGTGGACCAGAATTCCCTACTACAAACGGATAGTTAGCTTCAATCGTTATATGTCTACCCCCTGCCCGCCACCACGCGTGTGTTCCTAATTATCGGCTATTTACCACCAATTATCGTACTAATTCGCAATTTTTAAAGAAGATCTACTCAAGGACAATTTATTTCTCCTACTATTGAACACACGTGGTCGCAACAATCCCGTTGTCTTTGCCCACGCTGACTGGATGGCAATGCGTTTGGGCGTGCTATCGTCGAGACTGCAATGTACTTGTCTTGTTCAATATATCATGGTCTTAGACGTCGAAGATCCGAGCGAGTATGGCAAATTGCTATCATAGGCTGAACTTCCTCAGAATTATGACTCGACGTTTATTTGGAATCAATATCGTGCGGGAGAGGCGGGTATGTTATTAAAGCACAAGGTAAACTGGTAGCAATTCTTCTCGTTGCTGCGAATTCATTATGGGAAGCAATGGCGAATACCTCGCAACTTACAGCTTCCCAGTTCAAGCCTCCCTTCATTAAGCATTGGAACAGATTCCAGTAGCTATAAGTCGGCCCTAATCAGAACAGCAGCGGCCCCTACCACCTACCACCGAAGATGGACTTCGCCCGGATCGAGAACCTACTGAGGGTAGACTATCTGCAGCCCAAGACCATTTATGGATATTGCGCGAAGACCCATCCTACTATCTATATACAGTTTTAGAAATCAAGCAAAATCGACGGATGGCGTATACGCTCTTCCCTGCTGGAGGTGATCCTATATTTCTTCCAATGTCCCAAGAAGAATTTTGGGCCGGCATTTGTGGGACACTAGTCGCCGAGGCTCACACTCAACTTATAATCTTCACGGAATTATATGAACAGGCAGTGTCGCTAAGGGTATTGCTGGAAAGTTTCGAGGGCAAGCTATCTTACTTACCGCCCCAATTGGACTATCAGATAATGAATTTTCAGTACTACTTGAAGGAAGTAGTGAGGTTTAGCCGCTCTTAGGCTTGAGGTCCCTCCATCATTACTATGGCGTTTTCTGATCGCTCGAGAGAAACCAATAAATTCTTTTATACAAGAAACAAGTATCGGCATGGTTGAGAGAAAAGTCATGCAATATTTCCTCAGTTTGATGGAGTATTTCGACGAATGCCACCCAATTCCTCTTTCACTACTCGTCGATGAATTGGGAAGGGAACTGGAAAGAGAGGCACGGCCAAGTCTACAATAAGCGCGCGGATTGTCGCCAAAATTGGGGACATCGCAATCATCTCCCAGTGTTTATCGCAGCTGGAGCAGTTCCCTCCGTGGGTTCGGGCTTTAGAACGGCACAGGGCGAGGTATAATAATCATCTAGCAGTGGATTTGCCATGAAGTCAAGAGCTTGGAAGGAAATTAACACCACCTTGAGCAACGAGAAGAACCTCAGATCTATGGTTCAGCTTGGCATTCCCACAGGCGAGAAATTTGTCTACCCCGCCATGGAGCACTTGATTGAAGAAAATGTAAGCCTTCTACGACAGGCTGAGCACGATTTGGACGAGTTCTGGGCGGCCATGGACCAGGTAACATACGAGAAGTGCTGTGACCTAGATGGTTTACGTTCTGAACGCGTTCTAGCTTGGACGATGCGACGAACGCCTAAGTGGGAAGAATTCGAACGGTCAAAGGTTATGCATGGTGGGATATACTCGAATCCAAATATTACTTATATCTATAAGCCGCTGTCTAGAGTTTACTGTGAAGAACAAGTTACAGCCCAGGATGACAAGCCCGTTACAGCTTCTATCGTTGTAGATAGCCGCTCGCTAGCAGTCTTCCGCATTCTATTCTTCGGCGAGGTCATGGCACTACCGCTATCTCCTGAAGGAATATTATGGGACGACTTTCTTTACGCTATGGTGGAGACAGGATTATTTACTGCGGAGAAAATATACTGCTTCGTTTGGCAGTTCCAGAGGTGCGAACTCAACGGGAAACGGCTGCAATTTCAGGAGCCACCCCAGGAGGTTGCATTTCACCCGAGACGGCAAGATGGTACGGAATGAGGCTTAGTAGGGCATTCGGATGGGATGCAAACACGTTTACCCTTTAGGTCCTTGTTAGGATTATTTTGATAGGGTTTGATTACGACGTTTGTCGAGTATTGCCAGTCCAGCAATCCTAATATTAACTTGAAGCAGAAATATATTCAATTCCGCGATATACCATGTCTGTGTTGCCAGCATGTAGTAAATGTTGATACGAAACACCCTGCGTGAGTTCCTCGCGAGGCGACATCTAGGCTACCCATATTTTGGCTTCAATGACTGTCGTGTTGCCATCGCCTCGTGGCTGAATTGATAGCCAAGTCGGCGCAAGTCTTGACGCGTGACAAAACTATTCATGCGCTGTCGATCGGTCCGCCGTCTTGATCCTCGTAAAACTTGGCTTTCAAGAGCTCCGCCTCCACCATGCGTCCTGTGGCATTGCAGAAGTCGGCCTGCATATGGAGCCACTTGTTGGCGCGATAGCGCGCCTCGAGACCCGCGAGTACACGGCAGTCGCTCTCGCTGTAGAAGCGATCCGGCTGGAGAACTTTCTGGTCCGGGTACATTCTTCCGAAGAGCGTGTCGTAGATGTATCGGCGGTGCGCCCAGTACTCGGCTACGGGGTCATTAATATCATTATCGTCGTTGTCATCGTTATCGTCATCGTCGCCGGAACTAGGGTCTGAGCTTGAATCTGAATCTGAAGAGCTTTCTGAAGTTTCCTGTCTTTCTTCTTCTTGCTCTTGGACGGCTTAAGGCTCTGCCGCCTTCTTGGGTTTCGCCTTCGACTTCTCGGTCTTCTTCTCTGATTTGCTCTCGTCTTTGTCCTTGCTGTTCTTCTTGGGCTTGGCCTTCTCCTCGTTCTCCTCGACGTATAGCTTTGCCAGTTTCGCGGTCGTGACACCCAGCTCCCTGGCGCGCGAAGAGAGGGCGCGGTGGCGCTGTTGGCACTCCCTCCTGCTGCGCTTGAGCTCCTTGCCTATCTCGGCCCATCTGGCGCGGTTATTGCTCGGGTCAGCTACCGGTATCACAAGAACTGTTCCTGCATGGGGAAGAGAAAATGACGAAGTGAGGAGAGGGGGAGGATGGTGTAAACGCACGACTTAGCCTCGGACTTCCTCACGCAGATGATACGGTCTTCTCTCCGCGTCCACTCGGGGGCAGCGTCGGAAGATTCGTCGTGGTACTCATCTTCTCCTTCCCTTACCTTTCGTGCTTGACCTTGCGGGGAATTATTCTCGAGTTCGCTGTCGGTTCCAACCACGGCGCATGTGGATGCGATGTCACTGTTGTTGCTAGATGAACGCTGATATCTGGGTTCCGGATCGACTTCTGTGGCCACGGGGCTGTGGAAGGTGACCTCTATTTCTCATGTTTCAGGTTAGTGGTTGCTCGTATGTATTATAGATTACCTAGGTATGTGCCTTTGTGTAGAGGGGGCGGGGGGTGATGCGAGTAAGGGAGCCTTCGCGAAATGTGAGGAGCCAACATGATTGTATAATCTGCTAAAATGCGATTAAAGAAATCGATATTTCATACTCTTCCTTGGCCTTGTCGGACCAAACATTGCATACAACATATCCTCAATATGCACGGGATTTGTGCTCCGGGCTAAAGTGCATGGAAGAAAAGGTAAGTGGACATGGGCGGGTGAGTGTTGTCGATGGTGTTGTTGTGGTTATGGGGATTAGATGAAGGAGTTGGTGAGTGATGTGCAGGGGATCATAAACATACCCTTTGTCTCTATTGCTGGGAGACCGGTGAGTTTTGGCATGAATCAGTGAACCAAATCTGTTTATTTATCATGTACCTCATTTAGGTGCACATGGGGGAAATGTCAATAATGGTTGAGAAATTTGGTTCAAAATACTGATGGTGAATAGTTGCTCGCGACAACACGAGCTTGTGACAACAGCAACAACAATAACAACAACTGCAGCCGCAGCTGCAGCGCCCTAATACTATACAACCATCCCTAGTATTTGGATATTGGGATGAAATTTAGAACCCTATTCCTCTTGTTGTGCCAGGTCTTCACTTCTTGTATTTTATTTAGAGAATCGGACTGCATATAGGATCCCCTCGATTACTAGAACATTCGGCCTACTGAGCTCATGTAAGTAGGTATCTGGAAATATTTATAGCTTGCTCCTTGGCCTCCATTTAGCATAAGGTGCTCCTCTGAACCGGGTACCAAATGGTCAACTGCCCCAGTTTGTAACAAACCAGGATGGACTTGATCTAAACTTGTAATTCCGCATTGCTGCATCGTCGTCTCGAGCTCATCGGTTAGAACTAGTATAGGTCAGCACCCCTTCATTTTTTTTCTCGGCGACCAGCATTATAGTTTTAGAGACTTACTGTTAACAAAATGCTCTATACCCTCTTTCCCATAGTTCAATGCGAACAAGAACCCACGACCTATCCCTACCGCTTTAGCACCGAGGCACAAAGCCTTGAAGATATCCGTTCCTCGGGTTATACCACCGTCGATATACACTTCCATCTTATCGAATATTTGCGGGCAGCACTTCTGCAACTCTAACAGGACCAAAATCGTAGCTGGTGCCGTGTCCGAACTCCTGCCGCCATGATTCGTAATGTAGATCGCCTCAACACCAACCTCCATTGCCTTGACGGCATCCATAGCGGTTTGTATCCCTTTCAACACAATCGGCAGACCGGGGACGGTCTTCCTCAACCAGGCAATATCATCCAGGTGAGCGATGCATCGATGAAATGGCCCATGATACGGCCTAGAGAGCCTCCTTTAATATCGTTCTTCGCCTTCACACCGGACATCGGAAGTTTCATGCTCTCATCTGCCTTGAGACGCTCGTCCGCCTCCCGCTTTCCGATGACAGGGGCGTCGACCGTGACGAAAATAGCCTTGACTCCTCGCTCTTTCACAAGCCGTAGCAGGTTTTCTGATTTCCGCCTGTCCTTGTCGACGTAAAGCTGGAAGAAAACAGGCACGCGCGTTCCGTCATCGCGCTTCTTTTCCTCTACGGCATCCATGACCTCTGGGAATGGGAACGAACAGCTCGTGGATACGCATTGCGGGATGCCCAGGCTCTGGGCCGCGCGTCCTAACTCGCGTTCGCCTTCGGGGTGAAATAGCTTCCCCATCGAGGTCGGCGCGATGAAAATAGGAGTCGAGATGCGATGGCCCAACATAGTCGTGCCGACATCCACTGCACTAACGTCCCGCAGGATCCGCGGCCGGAGCATAATATGGTCGTAAGTGGAACCATTCCGCTCCATCGTCAAGCAGTCCGTCGCGGCCGAGGTCATGAAGGCCCATGCCTTGGGCGTGTAGCTCTGTTGCGCCGCGAGTTTGAAATCGTGGGCGTTGATGATGCTCGAGAGCGGGGGCTTGGCGCCCTTTGCTTCCGCCGGCGGCTTCTCGACCGCAGGCGGTGGCTGCACCCATTCCGCCGTCACCGTCGACTTGTCTACGACGCCTATCTTGCGGGACGCTGGGAGCGAAGCGCGGATCAGAGACGGCGAGTGGACTGCTGAGTATGCGGCCGTGGCATCGCGGCCGGCGTGTTGGAGTAGTGCGCTTATACCGCCCGGATGCTCGGGTGCAAACTCGCTCATGTCGTAGACTACGTCGTCTACGACGAGCCAGAGGTCTTCGAGGGATTGATGGGCTTGTATCTCCTCGACGCTGACTAGCCGACCATTCGGTGCGTCCTTCATGCTCATTTCAAGGACGAAGAGAGCTTTCTTCAGTATCCGAATAGTATCTGTTTTTCAAGTAGCTATCACGGAGTGTCCGTGCCAGATCCGGAGTCTCGCCTCTGCATGTCTCCAAGGAAAAGAGGAAAGGGGGGAAATAGTTTCTTGCACAGTTCTAACCTACATATGGATATGGCCGCGTGGTTGGTATTTTAGGCGCCTGCCCGAGGTTTCAAATCGGCGGAAAACGAACCGAGCCTCACGCCAATCTAGAGTGGTTCAATGCCCCCATTTCCCCATGTTATGTACCCCCTCCCCACGATCGTGGTGCCCCTTGATTGCCAACCGGAAAACAATTGCCATAGTGTATCCTTATTTGTTGTTTTTTTATTGTAGTTAAGGTCAGCTCAGCTAGCTCGGTAATGCTAAACCATACCGGAGTTCCAGTAGTTGACCTAGTAGATCGAAATTAATTACACAACAATGCAACCTCTTGGGCTTTGCTGAGCCCTAGGGATCCCATTCATTTATTCCGCAGTCCTCTTTATTCTGCGAGCGCCTTCCCAACAAGCACCTGCGCACGCTCGCTAAGCTGCATAGCGAGCGCAATCTCGCGCCCGCGCAGGCTCATCTTGGCCCAGGTCTTGCGGAGGATATTGACCATCTTGTCCTCGTCGATGTCGTCCCTCTTCTCAAAGTCGTCGAGCTGGTCGTCGAGGAACACCAGACACGCCACGTCCTCGAGGATCTGAGTCTCGGGGTCCGCGGCCAGATTCTCCTTTTTCACGAGCGCGGCCACGCGCTCGACGTCCTCCGCGGGAATAGGCGAGCCCGACAGAGAAGATAGAAGCGCCTTCACCCTCTCTGCCGCTTGGGTCTTTTGCTTGGTCCGCCATGTTAGGTAGCCGGGGCGCGTCATGGGGAAGCTGTCGCGCGGTATTTCCCATCTTTTCTCCTCGTTTGGTTGATTAGCTGCATCTCGTGGTATAGTAATTGTCATCGCAGCTAACAATTGGGTAGGCGGAGTCGCTCACCTCCTGAAATGCTGCGCTCGACATGCGAGCTGCAGCGCAGGCGATGCGTCCGGACACCGTACGGCGAGCCAGCGTGTCATCTTGCGTGCATAGCGCAGCTCATTGGGCACGGCTGGGCCGCCGTCCGCGCTCGGAGTGGTCTTGGGATCCTCGGCGTGTGCGTCGTCTATCAGCTTCAGCGCCACGGCGAAGTTGGCGGGGAGACCTGGTAAGGGTGTCATGATGTGGCGCTTCCGCTTTATATGGTCTTTGTTGGGGAGTTACACAAGCTATGTATTATGGAAAAATGTCTGACTCAATAGCAGGATAACGGATGAATTTGGAGATTTATAAAAATTAAATAAGAGAATAATGAGTAACAACAAATATGAGCCGGACTCAAGTGCTATTTAGTGCTCAGGGTGGGTTTCGGGAACAATCACCACCAACCTATCCAAGGATTATCTAAATTTCTTTGGGCTTTTTTACTCGTAAAGTGACATTTAAATATTTTGGAGCTAGGGAAGGAAGTCTCGAATTATCTTGTTGCGTCCTGAGTCGTGTAGTATTGTTCAATTAAGCTTAGCTATGTGCCTTTCACAGCTAAATATGCTGCTGAACTAGCCACCAGCAAACCACGACATGGCCTGCCTCTGGAAAAAATGAAAGACGCCTCGTCCTAATCATCGAACGGCGGCTAGTATATTTCCCAACAACTCGTAGGATGTCTTGATGGCACATTTGGCCATTTCAATATGTTTAGTTGCTCTCTAGGAGCAATAGGTACTAAATAGGTATCGTGCACTAAAACCTCAAAACGCCAGATCCTCAGAGCCCAGAACGCAGGGTATATATTAATCCCCCTTCAAAACTAGCTAAGACTACTTCCGACTACAACCACACGATTATTACGTCCGATGTTATGTTCCAGGATATGGGCGATACGATTGGTATTGCTCCGGAGGTGGTGGGCTATACTGCGCGTAATCGGACTGCTGGCGGTGCACAGCAGGCTGCAGCGGCTGCAAAGGTGGTGATTGGTTTGATAGCGCTGAGACCATCGTGTTGTAGTTTTCGGCAGGGCTAACGGGACTCACCGGGCTCTCGATCGGTGATACAGCCTCGTCTTGCGGCTTGGATGGCACAGCTCGAGGCGGAGGGGAATGTACGCTGGCACCTCCGCGCTATGGTTGTTCCCTGCTGTATAGATCGGGTTCTGCATCCCATAATTGGCCGGGTAGCCCATGATGGGTTGTTCTAATGCCTGAACCATGCCAGGCGGTGCTTCTCCGTAGAATGTCGAGGGTACTGCGATCCTGGTATCGGCTCGTGATGGTATAAGTCATGGTCACTGGGCGGCATTTTCCGGCCTAGGGCGAGAGGATCCGAAGGTTGCGACCGCCTCTTCCGCCGGTATAAGAAGAGAAATATGGCGGCAACAATTAAAGCGAGACCAGCAACGCCGCCTACCACTCCTCCAGCGATCGCTCCGACATTCCTCGAGTGAGGGCTTGAGTTTACACTAGGAGGTACCGCTGTGGATGAACCACCATTACTAGGGAGACCGACGGTGACGGTGGTAGTTCTAACACCATCGGTAGTCGTGAAGGTAGAGAGGGAATCGGTAGAGCCTGTATCGCTCCCCAATCCAGAACTAGCCACAATATCGCCCGATGCAGCTCTCGCAGCGCATCCTATAAAGTACGCGCCATACAACGGGTCATAGAAGTTCGCATCGTAAGAATGTGTTACACAATGCGGCCGATCCGAGTCACCGCTACTCTTTTTTCAGCATAGAATCTCACGAAGCTCAGCCGTGTTATAATAGCACAGGTAGCTTACCAATAAGTCGTGAGCGGATCGCCAGACCATTGCGCTGACTTTGAAGATTCCAGGCATGTTGTGGGCACGATGCAGCCACGGGGGTTTGCCTCGGTACAACAGCCTACGATGCCAAGAACCTTGTCTAGCCTACAAAACCGCCATTGTCGCAAGTAACCGCGGGTCCTACATATGATATACCATTGTTAGTCATCAATTGCACACTGCGAAGGGACGGGACTAATTGGTTTCACGAACCGTCAATGTTGCCCACGGAATAGCCGCAGATTGTGGGTGAGCTATCATCTCTCCTCCGAAGCTCCCAATCAAACGGCCTCCTTTCGGGCGCAGAAGTCGTCTTCGGTATCCATCTATCAGGGCTCGACGTAGCGGGCTCGCTAGTTGGCGTCACCGGAGCCCAATCCCCCGCATTACTACCCGTCTGAAACCACCGGGCGTTCGCATGCGCGACCACATAACTCAGAGCAGTCAATCGAAGGGCGAGGGCCATAATTCACACATTCATCCATCAAGGGGAAAGGCCGACGGGAAGCGGGTGAAACAAGGCTCGACGGGGCCGACCATTATTTATGATGAGGGGATGATAATAAGATAAAAATGCGGATGATGATATAATGATAATGCTGATGCACTGCTGCTTATTGCCGGACTCGGCTATCGCGAGCTCTTCCCGTTGAGGCTGTCAGCTGAAGTACATAGCACCCCGCTCGACAATCAATGATGAGACCCTGCCCTGTCCTATGTCAGATTTCAGAGTATCGGCAAAGCCAGCCATGGGCCATGGGAGACGATCCCCAGCTCTATGCCAATGAGACGAGAGCCTCCCCATGCATTGTCAGCACCAACCCGGAAGAAAAGCTGTAGGCGGGCACTAGAAGCGGCGTGGTCTGCCAACAATTAGCTGCACTGCACCCCCCAAAACACGGGCACGCAGTCAGACAAACCCGGTGAGCATCGCCAGTACAATTGTTCATGCGGCTTGGGGGAGCTCGAGCTCCAGTCGAGCTGTTTTGGGCCGATGTAAGACGATTACTTGAAGGATGGTTGTTCCAAGAATAGAAACACGGCGCCGTGTGTCGCCGTTCTAGACTAAAACAGCTGACAGACAGACGGTGAATGGGATTATCGAGAACAACATGATCAGACATTCCATTCCATTCAGATGCACTGCAGTGCGGAAATCAAATACTTGCCGCCCTCTTAGCCACATCGACTTGGTTTCGTAGCACCAAGGAGCCGAGCATGAGGTAGGTGGCTCGGGTGGTGTCTATACTCCAACCAGGCACTATACCAGCTGCAGATGCTACAGTATACTATCTTTCCGGCCCATAATATTCAACAAATTCAACAAATCACGACTTCAGCTGCATATTGCTTTTTGTTAGTTGTGTGTGCGATGATACCTCACTACCATGCAGCATACCAACAGGATTGCTATAGTCATTACGTTTCCTAGTCCAAACGAGAAAGCCTGACTTAAATCACAGAGATGGATTTATTGACACACATCATACAGACGGGAAAGGCAATGCACCTGATAGACGTTGAATGCATAGGTGATGTAGTATGATTATGAAATTGCTGATGTTGATAGTTTACAAGTTACTTACACGATACGATCCTAAAGGTTTAGTGAATTCCTTCCGTAGTGTAGGGGTCCAACTACTATACTATAAGCAGGTAGTATACTCCATGTATAGCAAATTTTGAAGTACCAGAGCCGGCATGCAAACGATGATGTATTTGATGCTCATCTCACTTAATTTCTTGAATTACTTCGCACATAGACTCCGTGGTTCATTTTATTTCTTCATCAAATTGCCATACTAGTTAATGTAGCCTTACAGTAGAGGATTGAGGGTTCATCTTACCTGCCCTTCATGTGGCATTTGTGGATCCCTTTCCGGGTCAGTCAGATCGTCCGAGAATCATGCCTGAAAAGCATCAGGATGACGATGGTGAAGCGAGTGGCAAGTGTGCCCAGATAATCGTCGAAAGCAGGCAAGACGGCGCCAGGCCCGATGCCAGGCTACAAGAACGATAAAAATGCTAAAGATTCTGGGTTCGGCGGTCAGGGCGGTAACCGAATAAACCGCCAACTAAGATACTAGTCACAATTCTCGAAGACAGAGCCTTATTATACCCAGGGCCTGCCTAGGGTAACGGCGATGACCCATTTCAACCACCCTGGACGTACTGTAACCCCATTTCTCGACTTACAGGCCTTACACCTAAAGCAGTCTGAAGATGCGCCGTATGCCCCATGCGGATAGACTTGGCGCGAACTACTATGCCGACTACGGCAGCTATAGTAGTATCCCCGAATACAACCGTTGGTTCGCGAATGGATGGTCATGGTAGGATGTTGGCTGCAGGCTTGTGGGCGTAGTCTCTCGCCTCTATTCTGTATCTTTACGCACAGAGTTTGAGAGAATTTTGGTGTTCGTGTACTCTTTGTTTAGATACTGTTGTACGAGGGTTTTCTTATTGACAGTGTATATCATGCGACTCATTAATACTAAAACATATGAATTAAGGGAATTCATTGGGGAACCCACCAATCCCCGATTTCCTAGATATGCTATCCTGTCACATACGTGGGAACAGGAAGAAGTGACATTCCAAGACATTCAAAACCTCGACGTAGCCAAGACAAAGGCTGGCTACAGCAAGATCGTCAAATGCTGCGAGAAAGCTCTGGATGAAGGCCTGAGTTGGGCATGGGTTGATACTTGTTGCATCAATAAATCAAATAATGCTGAACTCACGGAAGGTCTGTCTTTTCTCTCATAACACGTTGGGCATGACTCAAATAGCTGATAATCCGTACCCCAACAGCGATTAACTCTATGTTCAGATGGTATGAAGCCGCAACAATATGTTATGCGTATCTGAGCGACGTAGGAGATGCCGGGATTGCCAAACATTGCGAATGGAGAGACTCCAGGTGGTTCACTCGAGGGTGGACGCTCCAGGAGCTAGTTGCGCCGTTCGAAGTTATTATCTACGACTCTGCATGGAAGCAGCTGGGAACGAAACGACGCCTGGCCAAGGAATTGGAAGAAAAGACAAGCATCCCGAGGAAGTCTTGCTTTACGCCGCAACCAGGGCCAAGCATTCCGTAGCCGCTCGCATGTCATGGGCAAAAGGAAGACAGACGACTAAGATAGAAGACAGAGCCTACTCTTTGCTTGGCTTCTTCGACATAGTCAACATGCCTTTGGCGTATGGCGAGGGCAATAAGTCGTTTTCGAGGCTTCACCAAAACATTATTAATGCCCAACAAGATGAGACCATGTTCCTAGGTGGATTAGCTTGCTTTGATCACGAGTTAGGCGAATTGTCGAACGCGGCTCGCACAATGTTTGGGCAGGGCTTCTTGATTACCCCGGACAATGTGCCTACACAACTTACGACAGTGCGCGCATTGCCCGATGCGACCGAAACGCCGCATAACATGAACCAAGACATGCTCCAACTAAACAACTCACTAAGTAACATTGATATATCAGAACGGAAAGATCCAAGGTTAAGGGGCGATATTCTCTCAATGCCTATGAATATCATTCAGGTCATTTTTTCCTCCTCTGGACCCCACCACATACCTATTACCATGAAGAAGCAAACTCAAATCGAATTAGACCCCGACGGTAGGAGGGTTCTCGAGGATTTTGATGTCTACGGTATCAAGTCCATGGGAGGATCCCTCTGTCTAGGCATGCTTCGTTGCGGCACGCCAGACAACCGAATTCTAGCGCGATACTTCCTATGCTACTCAGCAAATAATGAGTTATGGGCATACGCCACGGGAGTATATCGCTACGTCACGCTGGCAGAGGTTTACCACTGGCCTAAAATGCAATGCCACATCTTGCTTGACGAGGATGCTTGGAAACCATATCCAGTACTTGAGTCTCTGCGAGACGTGGCAAGCTGGGGATCCGAAACCCAGCTGAGTGGCGTTTTCAGCAACGGATGGAGTTGGGAAGCCATAAATACCAACAATACGGAAGAATCCATCCCGGACCCAGCGGTCGGGTTGATTAAAGGGTCACACATTATTACCATCTTTGCTTCGGCCCAACAGGCCAAATATGGGACTTGGCTATAAGTCTTGGGGCTAGCAATATCTCCAAAGAACAGGGCAATAGTGATGCTGATGTAGAGATAGATTTAAGGTGTCACACTACTCCCGAGCTCGGCACCCAAACCGTGAGATCAAAGCATAACGGTCGCGATGGCCAGGTCACGGAGCTATCCTACAGACTGCCGGTATCTGGGGGCTCCGCGGAACTTTTCGTCTCGATTTACTACGGCGTGGATGCGGAAACTCACTGCTACAGTCCAATGATCAGATTCAGAGCATTCGAGGCGAGCGATAACGAGCAAGCTCTCAGAACCTAAATTCAGCACAGAGCCCGAAGCTAGCTGATCCCTAGGTGAAGTCCCAGGGCACAAGATTGAGATCATTAACCGTTGCTATGCCTTCAAATCTGTACGCTAAAGCATAGAAACTACTTGCCACTTTCAGGCTACAGCTCAATTTAATATGTCTAAAACGGCGCACCTGCAACTTCTTATCTAGTAAAGAACGTAGTCAGACAGCTAGAGAGAGCCTGGGCTGAACCAATTTTCACACGAGTAAACGTCCGTGATGTATTTGCTTCGCTCCAAATCGCCATTAAGCTCATCTAGTTCAACGCTCCTATTCCTCCAATTTCCCGTCGATGGGAGCCCACTTACCAAATTATTATCTCAGCTATAGAAATAAGAGGCTTGTGTTCATTCTTGACCAACACCAATTGCCTTTCCCCAGAACTTGTGGTATCCTTGCTTTTCGTTAGGTTAAGCTTGTTTATATCATTGCCGTTACTTCCCTAGTATTTTAAGGGATCTAGTTCCCGAAGTCTGACCCCTTCATGTACACCTACGAACGAGTCTTTAGAATCTTCATGATGAATAGACTAGTGCTCGAATTAAATCCTAACAAGAGAGTATAAAGTATAACACTTTCGTCAGTTTCTGATCCCCTTGAACGTGGAGTAGTGGTAGGTAAGAAAGTATACTCCCTGTCTTCGTAAATGTAGTGTCAGGTCTCCGATATTAATCGCGTAGAGTTGCACGCCTTGATCATTAGGTTTCTTACTAGGAACTATCAAGAAACTATAGCACTCTATCACAACACTACCAACGGATAGAACGTAAGCAAGTCGAACATTTAACCGCGAGTACCTCTTATACACGCACTATGACAAAAGCCGTATATTTCATTGTGAGATATTTATAAGGGCTTTGCTACCGTAAACGTAAGATGGAATCCGTCTACAGTGACCTCTACTAGTTTGTGTGATTACAAAGAATACTACCTTAATCTCCAAGACGTTCCTAGATCGCTTATTCTTGGCTAGGAGTTGTATGATACAACTTGTATTATTCACGACCTAAAGGGGATAATACTATTAAGCTAATGTGATTACATCTATCCTCAAGGTTTACAATGACCCCCGAAGATGATTTAGGAAGCTTACTTGCAGTAGACAAATTAGGAGCCTCATCTGACTGGGAGATAGCTAGAGTATTAGGACACTAAACTGCACGTTTTGGTAGGTGTAGCCTGAATCACTGTCCGAGTCTCGTCCCCCTTAGGAATCTGCCGCGATGAACGGGAGTTACAGATCCAATGGTAAATAGACCAATTATCCATTTATGATTATCGTGCCCATATTGCTTATTTCAACCTCCCATAAATAAACGCACGTCATAGCTTGTCGACTTGATTGGGCTATTTCGTTGTAAGATGGCAGGTGAACCTTTCTCTATCAAGTCGGACGAGCAGGGTGTTGCCTCCCGGGCGTTGCTTGGTATTAAATTAACCAGCTGATTTTTTATGCCCTTAAAGCAACTATAATAAGAAAACAGATCAATAAAAAATATACTTCGAACAGTCACTAGGAACAATAGCCCTGCGAAAAGCTCCTCCAGCCTGGTCTCATGAACCCCATGCCCGCATCGAAGATGCCTCGGGTTTATTCCGTGTCACCTCCTCTCATTTCACGTAGGTGTTTCAGGACATGATTGGTTTCCATCATAGCCACACTGCTCCATGTTTACTCGAGTACTCGTTCGCCCGGCATAAGAGGATAGGCCACATACCGCTTCCGTATGACCACGTTAATGTCCCCCTATATACCGTAACCCTTGCGAAGAGGACAGCTAGCCACTGACAAGCCTAATATATCCAATCTGGCTCATGATATAATTCCATATCGAGTGTAAATCTCCCAAATTTGAATGTCTCAGATATCACAGCCAATCGCATTGTCGCCCCCGAAGTCACGAGACATGGCAATGAAGTATTGGGATACCCGAATTCTCGCCCTGAGACCTTGTATCGGGAGTATACGAACACACATACTCGCATGATAATTGGCGTCACAATGTTACATGTTACATGTTACACCAAGACGGCCCCGACTTTCGAGTCCACTGAAAGGAGGTTGATAAGTGAGGCGGAAAATTAGCCACAATAGCCATACTCCTAATCGATCAGCGGTCACTTCTCTTCTCTATTCCCCGTCCTCTATCGTCAGAGGGGATGGGAAACCTGTTTGCGGCTGCGAATTGTCGGTTTCCAGGATACCCTCGGGCACAGTGATGGCAAGGATGTCGTACAGTAGCCCAAGGGTGACCGCTTATCTACGATACCTATATTGAAATGTACGTAATTGCATAGATATGTTTACGCGTTTTCAGACTGGGGAAATGCGGCTGGCTGCATAGCCTGGGCGCCACAAGGTGGTATTAGACAGGGGGCTCAGCTCGGATCCCACCAGTGTCCATCTCTTGCATCCGATCTTCCAGGGAAATGAACCGGTCCCGGATCGCTGGACCAACTTAACCAGGATATGGGATCATTGAGTATGTACTGTAGCTAGTGCAGTTCCCAATGAACCCGCATTTGACACTGTCTCACAATCAGTAATCATTTTATTATATGTCATCTCCGGGCGTAACCTTGCCGCCTGTCGGCAGGGATTCACCAACATCGCGGATCTTGCCGCAGATAATCATGCCTTGAAGAAGAAGATGGTTTATATAGAATCTTGATAATATCACCGCCTTACCAACATCAGTGCCTATTGGCCTCTTAAATCACCTGACCCCGAGAACTGGACCCGAAGAACATCCGTCGTGAATGCATGCGCAGGTCCGTCTCCGAGTACGACAACCTACACTCGCAGTTTTATGCGTAGAAGCCCTGTCTTGGCTCAGCCCTACTTTTAATGTATACGGCCATATTGTTAAGAACTACTATCATGCATCGGCAGGTGACTACACGAGACCCAGCACTAGCAAGCTCATATCTGGGCCATTGGTGCTTTTTCATACCTCGAAAGATGATTCCCATGCTTACTATTGTATATCCCATTCTGTAAGTGGGCGATATCTCAAGCTAGTGAACGCCCAGCCACCCGCTAGTTCATAAGAACTCCCGTCCCGTCAGCCGCAGTACCGTAGTTCTGGTAGTATTTCGCCTCAATCACCTTGCCATCTGCTGAGACAAACTACGAATAAGGGTCGTTATTGTCTCACAATAGCTACAAACTGAACACATCTATAAACGAAGCAGTCTCTAGATTACTAAACAGATCGACAAGGGTCTTTTCACCAACTTAGTTAGAGAATGTCATCTGAGGTTTTTTATCTAACAGATGGGCTACTATCTTCGTGAATTATGATACCAAATAGCTACTCTGAGTTGTCTCTAAAAAGCGTACGACTGACACATTCTGAAGGGGAATTGCATGAACTCACGGCCTAGAGCCAAATTAGGATGAAAAGACTCGGCACTAATGTGCCGAATTCCCGTCTGTGTGTATTAGTCCGAAAATATCGTACTGGGACAAATCTTCTTATCATCGTGAATGGCATATCAACTATAGCACTAAGCTTTTGCTGGGAACAGGGATCTAGAGCTGTTTGTATTGGATATCTATACAAAGTGATCTAGAATTACACGCATTAGTTCTCTACTTTAATGACAAGGGCTTCATCAGTTAATAGCTTCATGGAACCAATCCTACTGCTTTCTTAAGACCTTCAGAGCCTACTCAGCTGATCTCGTCTCGGCCAATTGTATCTATATCGCCACAAACGCATATTCCACATGACGCTCTAAGCGGTTGGGCGGCCTCAGTAAATGGACCTTCCCGTCATGTCATATGATTCCATCATCGGATTCTTTTAGTCACCAGCTTTATTCAATCTTCAGGGAAAAGAAACGTCTAATTTGCCCAGAAAGGACCATAAGCTTACCCAACCTAAGCAATATTAAGGGTGTTAGTGAGTGACCAGGAACGAATCCGTCACAGTTCTAGCCCGGGCTACTACTAGCTTTAGTATCGATCCTTTTTTATTTTCTAAGGATTAAGTTCTATCGCATGATTTACAACATCAGTGTATTACTCAGACCCATTCGTTATAGTCCCTGGATAATAAAGGCCACTTGGAGGATCTGTGGCAAAATCTAGAGTGTGTTTTGTGGATGACTAATTCATCTGTGTAGCTCAGGGTAACTATTGGCTAAAAGTGAAATAGCGTATTTTATTCAGATTTACCTTACAATGGTCCCCGAACGAATCATGGCGCGCACTATAGATAATACCTTGACTAGCTGTGCCTAAACCGTAAGACAATATCCATGAGAGCTGGAGATATCTCTTGGTGTTTTCCATGTTAGCTGAAAAGCGACCGTGCAAGCCCGCGGATATTTCGGGGGACCTTAGGATGACAACTAAGGGTTTGCGTTCTAGCTCTTTTATCTGAATCGCGATATCCGCAAGTGAGGCCGCTAAGCTAATGGGTGGGTTGGGGAAGTGTAAGGTCCGTCTCTTAGTCCAGGTAGCGTGCGTATTGTCAACCTACATAGTAGGTAACCTTACGATCCTGGGAGTCTGGGGGGAAAAGTTTTATATTAGCCCACGATTCAGCGACCCTGGTCCTAGACTGGCCATCGGCCACGGTTCGTTTCCTCGAGTGATATGCGCTTATGTTTCTTAGACAGTTTATTACGCGCATCGCATCAGTATCAGACGTTCAGAACACCAAGCCTTGAAGATGCCGCGTTAGTTAGTCTACCTACATACGTTACAGTTATGAAGGGGTTTGATCGCCCATTGGATAAAGACCTCGGCTATCGCTGTCGTGTGTGCACTGGCCTATGTGTAGATGGCGATGAAAAGTTTTATATTATCGTCCTACCGAACCAATTCTACTGCGGGTTCGCCATATCCGGTCACTCGGACCCGATGTGACGCACCCACGCAGAAACTGAGACGTAGTTTCTCGCATACCGGTATGAGCCCGTTCGAAGTATCCAGTCTTGACGGGTAATATCGACAACTTAGCGAAGCCAAGAACAGGGATTCCAAGAACATGCGGCAACGTTCTTCCTCTCCCTCTTCCTCGATTCGTAGACCTGGGCCAGACGCTTACTCCCTGGCATGCATACCTGCACTACCCCTGGAGCCTAGACCTTTGTGGGCTAGCGGAGCCGCAATGACTCGCTAATATGTGCGTGCCGGCAACCAGACATGTTTGGAGCGGCGAGACGACGTTGGTCTAGCCCAGACCGGCTTCCACATGGCTAAACGGGTCTATCTAACGGTTTATGTTGGGGCGACGGGATTGATAGGATGCTGTCGGCTAGGCCCGATACATATGCGGGGCTTGATGACGAAATAGTGGACTAATGACAAGAAAAGAGCAGCGTGGATGAAGTGCGCTTTTGTACGCGATTGGGGGGTTGACACACGCGCACAGCACTTCCGGTACTGATCACCAGTTTCTCTCGTATCAAATATTGCTGGGCTGAGGCGGCGACTGTTGATGGAGGAGCAACGTTGGGGTCAGTCAGTCAGAACGCGCAAGGGCTCAACGTATTGAAAGATCTAGATTCGCCGGGGGCGGAGTCGACCACCAGGTCGGAGAAAAAGCATACTAACCTAGACCTCTACATTACTATGCCAGACCAGATACACGGGCTCAGGTCAGATTAGGGCGGGCATCCTTACCAACGTATTAGTCGCTGAGTGTTGGGTTGGAACCCGTCACCCACATTACGGTATGTAGAGTATCAGTAGGCATGGGTTGGATAGTGTGTGGATACTGTATAGACTGGTCTAGGTTTGACCGGTCGGGGCCGATGGTGGAGAGGGGTCGAGGGAGAGGATATTAAGCGAGGTTGAGAAATCAATGTTGAGGTCGGAGATTGTGGAGATATTGAGCGGGAGGCCTACAAATGTGAGGTTGGACAGCTAAGGCAGGTCTGGCTTATCGGACGAACCTACCTTCAAGTAGGTACCACCAGCACAAAACAATAAGGTATTATTATGTAGGTGCTGTAAGTAGGTGGTTACCTGGTCTGCGGTATCCTTGGCATCATCCAATCTTTATACTTGCCTATTGCAGACATCCCTACACTATTTACTCAACTACTGCCTTACCTAGTGTAGATACTACTGTATACTAGGTCTTCGTACTTACCTACCTAGGCATGTTATATGCACTAAATACCCTGATACTTAAACTGCAAGTCATCAGCTAACTTTACCAACTTTCTCTCGCTGTGCTATAGACGAGGTGTTCGGACTATCGGACTGTGGCTGTTCGGTTTTCCCCGTTCGCCCAAGTGCCCACCTGGCCGCCACCGGTCTCACCTACACTTCCGCCGCCCGTAATCAGTAATCCAAAAGTCTGGGGCACGTGTGTTTGGTCCGCGGAGTTAGGTTGGATGGGTACGGCAGTGTGCATGGCGTTCATCCCCAAATATAGCATGGTACTGGGGATATACACCACTAGACTGCCTTAGTAATGTTATAGGTACAAGCCGAGGTAGTACTGCTACGTACCTAACCTTAGGCAGCTAGTGTCCCAGCGGAGAGGCAGCCCCTGCTAATGGACCCCTGATCAGAACCCTGAATAGCAACACAACGGGTGCGCTTTTCAGGGTCCCTTTCCGTATCTGCGTGACACCCTACAACTCTACACCGTGCCACGTCCTGCCTCTGTCTTCCTACCTATACAAATGTCCATGCTCTCTGCCCCTGGCTGCAGATATTGAGGCTGTTGGATCGACAGTCAATCCATCTGCGGCCGCCTCGCCTCTACGTACATATGCCTTCACATGCATATACTTCATATATCATGTACAACTAAACTACGGTGCCGACGACCGAAGTACCGTACATTAACTAACCATATTACGTACATGTACCTTAGTCGAGCTACCGGCCTTAGCCTCTACATGTGACCTTGGTGAAAGTACCTCCCGGATCTCCATCCCCCAAGCTCTATTACATCGTGTTCGCGCCTCACATTCGCACCCGCCCGCCCACCCGCCCGTTAGTCTTCATAGTTTACCTATGGCCTCCAAGTACAGAAGTACCTATTAGCCACCGATAATGATAGTCTTATGGGTTGATTCCCCTTCGGTCTTGCCGTCCAGGCCCGTCGCACATCATTGCCCCCCGTTGTTCCAGTCCCGAGGTACGGTGTATCATGATGTCAGTCTCAATACCGGGAACGGCGCTCGTCTCTCTCGGTTTTTGCCTCATTTTAAGTCCATCGACTGTTTGATTAACACGTGAACCGTGTGAGTTCACGTTCTGTTTGTCCAGGCGCTCGGACGACGTGCTTGCCTATTCCGATGCTGGATGGGTAGATGGGCAGTTGGGTAGATGGTTAGATGGTTGGATGGATGGCGAGCCGTTCTCCCTGTCCCTGTCTCGCATACCAACCATGGCTCGGGAGCCTAGAGCATGTGGACCGAATTATAGCCCGGTTTTCATTTCAGATCGTCTCAGTATCTGTTCCGTATCTCAAGCTGTCTGGTCTGGTAACTAAAGAATCCAGTCTAGTTCGTCAACGTGCGCCCGCAGCTACATAGCAACGCCACGAGCCATGAAACCGCTAAATAAGCTCGAGAGGCTTAATTTTCATATGGCCCTGTCATGCTCTCTAGCTCTAGGTATAGATGACAATCCTATACTTGTCAGACTAACAGTCCCCTGGACCCCTATATTACCTTCATGTCTATCTGCCGCATTCGGTACCAAAAGTCCCCTCGTCGTCAGCCCTGATCGCCCCCGCAAGCCACGTTCAGGCCCTACTCAGTGTAGCGTCGAACGCACTTCCATTGTACAACGCGAACCCGTCTATCTACCCATCGGCACGCACATGAAAGACCATCAGAGTGGTAGCTCGTCCTCTTCAGCTCCCGTAGATCCGCTCTTGGGACCGCCGCTGTGATCCGGTTACATCAACCAGTGTATTACGCCCACCTCTACACCTTTTGTTTTCATGCCTTTCCTTTTCCATTTCGGTCGATTCCGGTTGCCGGAATCTAAAGACTTCATTCTCCCCCTGGCTACTCCCTAACTACAAGGGGGCTGGTCTTGTAGTGTATTGGCTAAGGGCACGGGTGTAGAGGCCAGCTAAGAGCCGATTTGACAAGTATTAAAAGACCTCGTTGACCCACCGCTACTGCCGCCCGCTCTAGTCCTGGTGGCCCATCTTTTAGCGATTCACATGGACTGATTCGACATACTGAAGACCTTCATACGCATGATCCTGCAGGTCTCGTCAAGACCATTGGATCCTGGTTCTGGTGAACCCTAGTTTATGCTGGACCATATACCACAAGCGGCAGTGGGCTCCTTAATTCGGGGATACGGGTAACGCCCACAGGATCCGCCTTCAATACTCTCAAGGGCCTTGGTCAAGCGGAACTTCTAACGAGACACGGGCGACTAATCAAGCCCGTTGACCTCAAGACCATCGATAGCCACAAGACTGTAGTCACGCTCCAATCCATGTGAGCGTCATGTCTTTCCCTCCACATGCCAATATGTTCCAGCCAGGCCCAAGTCGTTCAGCGTCCCAGCAGTCTATGTCGGCATTTCCCTTCGAGAGACATCCCCCGTTCCCTTTCCTTCCCGTGCAAGATTCACAATTCGATATTCTTCAATGGTACCCGCATTTCCAGTCCTGTGTTCGATACTTCCTTGACCACGCCCAACACGACGGCCCTGTCCAGGCAATGGCAGCCTTTATCAACATTCAACTTCCTTTCCAAAAGTCACATTCCCCTATTACGTCGTCGAGACCGTCGGGTTCGCCCTCCCCATATCCTCGTCAGCAGCAGGAAAGTTCGCTCTTCCGAGTCAAGCATTTCTGACTACTAGCTTGACCCCTTACATCCGCCGATTAGTTGCGACAGGATTCGATTTCCCTGGTGTGTTACATGGGTTTTTTGGAGATGATTGGGTATCGGAATAGGGCACCTACATGAAGTTGAGCGGAGGAATTATCTTTTCGCCGCCAAAGCCTCGAACTGGCTTGACGTCAAGTCGCAATACGACATGCCAGATGGGCAGACCGTTCCGTTCCTACGCCCACTGCAACATGTTACGGAGGAGGAGATTGTCAGCGCCGAATCCAATTGGAGCCAATGGCTTGCTATGCAAGACTGGATGGTTGGTCCTCGAACCCCGGAGGAACCTTCGATTGTTAAAGATGAGGAGGACATTTGAAACTCTGGCTTCCAATATGGTACCTCGACGAGGATATACAGAATAGCCGGACTACAACATAACACGCCATGTGTGCATGAATTATGACGAAGAATTGGTGCATGAAACGTGACACTGGAACAGGTATCTCTTCTTTTAGAACGAAACAATCTGCTCGGCAAATGTTTCGTGGTAACATGCTAGCGGGTGTAACAGATAGAGGATTAGTTTGTTTCTAATCGACGAAAGAGGCCACTGCGTAGTATCCTTCAATCATGTACCTACCATTAATCAGTTTTTAGCTGTAGAATGCTTGAGCAAATAATTGAATTGAACATACTGATTTCAACATTTACTTGTGGCATGCCAAGTTAATACGAGGCTCGATGTATTTTCATTCTGGGAGGGTACTTTAGCGGCCTGAAAATGACTAGCAAAGCAAGAATAAAGACCCGTTCCTTCATAGTTTTATTGGCCGGCTTATGACTTCTCCAATAAACTAGCCTAGTTGGCACGTAAAATACCCAGTCTACTCTGCTCGGATTTTAGCTTAATAAATGGGCATTCTATGTTCTAATGAAGTAGAATCGTTGAAATAAGGCTGATATCACTGCCATGAAAAAATGTAAAAGTTTTAGAATGCCGCATCTGCAAAAGGAATAATTATACGCACCTGGTGTAATAATAGTATTTCAGCCCCATTCACACGATAATTACGCTTTATTCACCTCACGGTAGAATCCTCAACTGGATCCTCACCTGGAGTTATTAGCAGCAACTCTTGTAGCTTTGGAATATATGATCCACATATTATGTATCTTGTAAAGTCGGCTTGGTTTCTAGGTGCACCTACTAGGCATGATTGGCTACTTTAAGTACTATAGTTGTTATTACCAGGGCATACTATGTTGCTACCACATTTCAGCCTATATTCAGAAGAAATTGGAGAAGAGGATCTGGTTGATCTACGTAAGGATATCGGCTTAGGGTTATACATCATTGGATTCCTTATTGGCAATCAGGGGCTTTGCTGACTTGCTGGGAAGCTTCTATGTTTAAGCATGAGATCAAAAAGTATAAGGATGCTATGGATTCTGGTTGTTGTGATAAGGGTGACCAACCCCCCAAGATTTCATCTGATGATAAGAGAACGTGTATTTTGTTCTTTTTCAGAGCAGCCCCCATCATTATAGCCTCTCCCGGGAATCGTTAATTGTAGTTTGTGTTCTTCACTAACGTTGACTGCGTTCTATGCATGATCGTCCTGGCCATTGAGTCGGACGCATTCCTGAATGTTTGCAGCACATCATGACCTTACACATAGTCCCGCCAATCAATTTGGAAGCTCGGGGGGCCCACCACCAACAATTCACTTGCAAGCTTCACTTCTCCCTTGTGCATTAGTTTGCAACTCTCTCGGCACTAGATTTAACTTTCTACCGAGATAAAATCTTGGACTAAGAACCACTTTCTTCAGAGTTTTAACGCCATTACGCCATTACGCCAGTGAGAGCCTCATCTATTCTCTTCTGTTCTCTCGTTAGCAACGTTTGAATATCCCATCTGGGCATGTATTCCAAACGACGCAACTAGCTATGCTTGGATTATAGTGTTTGTTTATGAGTTCTAATATCCTGAATATTATGATAGTAATCCATACCTGAGTTTCAGCAAACGGTGCCTGTATAGAGAGAAATACCCGTCCGCGTGATTATCCGATGCTACCTAGTTGAGCAAACAAAGAAATCAAGGGTTGATGCATAGAAAATATAATAGGCCTAAGATGAGGTAGTACTTAGTATAATTGGAGATTTATGATTAGCTGGTCAGGGATAGCAAATGGTGTGCTAAAAATAGTCTTATCAGGTGCTTACTTGTGTACCTGATCGGAGAATTTTATCTTATCGGCAGCAGTGAATGAATGATAGGCGCGCGTCATACTAGCACGAAAGCTTTAAGCTCCAGTCACCAAGAATGACCTCTCTCACTTCCATGCCACCAACCATATAGTGTCCGCGCCATCACGTCACGGCCCATGAGTGTATATTCTCTGCGGCCGCGTAGCTGCAGGACAATGTTGGCATTGTAATAGTACTATATCGTTTCAAAGAAATCTCTAACTTGTTCACTCGTTGCTCTAAAATGGATGTGGGAGGCGACACAGCGACCGGCGATCCAAATCGCGATGGGAATGCCGATTCGACTGGCTCGCGTGGCCAATGGGTGCAATACCTGTCCCATTGCCTAAACACCCGCGTCGACACAGAGGAATTCGACACCCATGTGCCATTGTTGTATCGGAAGCACCCGCTGCCCGCTGCTGCCATTGCCGATATCTGCTTGCGACCCCAGCCGTCCAACCACGAGAGCCTCGACCCGCGCATCTCACGCTATCTACAAGTCCTGACCCAGCACCAGCTTGTCGACACGGCCTCGATACTCAATGGACTCTATAAATACTCGACATCCCAGATATACTTGCACACGCCTGGCACAGATGGCCACGATCAGACCCAAGACCAAGGTGTGCTCCCTCTACGATGGGCCAGCTCGTATACCCCCGAAGAGATCTTGTTCTATCGGCTCTCGAAGGCTGTTAGATTAGGCACAGGCATTAGAAACCCGGGCGAGGCGCTTGGCATCTGTGTCCAGATGGCTCGATGGATGACCATGTTTACCACGGCCTCTGCAGCTTTTGCACAAGACGTCATGGCCCAGCTCCAAAACACTTCGAGAGAGGAGATGGAGGCCGCACGTGCTGCTTTTGTCATGCTTCTTCTGAGTGTGTGTGAAAACCATCTTGTACTACGTGGTTTAAGTCGTCCGACTGCCAAGGGTACGTCACCGTCCTTCCAGGCTTCCCGCTTTCAACCAGCTACTAACATGGGGCCCAGATGTGCGACGAGTCTTGTCCGAGAGCTTGACCTCCTTTATCCCTTCAATCTTGCAGAGTTCGTCACAAATTGCGAGTAGATTGGAGCTTTTCCGCACCGAGACCCTCGCTGCTTTCGAGCCCGTCGATAAAGACAAGAAAGAAGTCTCTAATATGGATATCGACGACCTTGAGTCATCCATGGCGCTCGACAGCATCGTCATCCCCGAGATGCCTATTTCCAACTCTAGGCGGCTTATACATTTACCTTAATGCATCAGTACGGACACCACCACTATTCTTGCCATAGCCCTTCAGGATGCGTAGCTAACATCATCCAGCTCGTTGGGCGGCCGCTGATAGATGACGCCGTCTTATTCAGTTATATACACAATCGCTATCAGGTATGAGGATTGAGACGCCGCCCGAGAAGCTTTACTGAGAACATTAGGGTGATATTCAAACTACCACGATCGATTTAATTCTAGCCTCCTTCGACGTTCTTGCCAATGCTGTTTTTCGGAATGAAGGCCAAAAAACTGGACACTTACTCCGATCCTATCTCATTAATAAACTCCCAGTGTTACTTGCCACCTTGGCTAACTCAATGTTGCTCCTCTGACTCCCCAGTATTGCATCACAGAGGCTCTTACCCAGGTTGATACTAACGCTTTCCCAACCTTGTCTGCCATGTTCGATGATACAAATAACAACAACACATTTACAGACAGCGTCCGACAGGACTTTTGTTTTGCATGTTGTTTGCATGGTTTAATACCGGAATCGAGTATCGAGAGCTTGCTAGGTGAGATCACCTATCAGAGTCTACCACAGGATGGTCGTCAAGTCAAGGAAACACTGGTCGAGCGCTGCATCGCCGACCCGGAACGGATCCAGGAGCTAGTTCGAGAGATTGACAATATGGATGGTAATGTGGGGGCTGTCTGTCAGGCCTTGATTGAGGTGAGGATACAGGTTATGGTTTATCAAGATTTACCACGCTAACATGAATTAGATGATTGGTCGTCTTTGTGCGAATAAGGAGACCATGTCTCTTAAGCTTCTATGCAGTCAGCTTGCTAAGAAACCACTTTCCCTAGATGTCATGCTTCTATTTGGCAAGCCGGCTGCAATATTGCATCCATTATGCGAAGTTTTGGACAACTGGCGTTATGATGAGGACCAAGGGGAATACCAGCCTGTTTACGAAGAATTCGGTGCCATTCTTCTTCTTGTCTTAGCATTTGTTTACCGTTATAACCTTACGGCTTTTGACCTTGGAATTAGAGCTTCAGACTCATTTGTTGCTAAATTGCTCAACCAAGGTCAATTGAGCCGGTCGTTGGATGAGCTCACTGAGTCAGAGAAACTCCACTTGGATGGCTGGATACAGGGTCTTTTTGACACGGAAACTGGGGGTCTAGGAGACGAGCTCATGTCCTCATGTCCCCCACAAGATTTCTATCTTCTCGTGCCAACATTATTTCATAATATTATGCTTGCGCTTGATACAAAATATCTGGCCGACGAGAGCTTAAAAACTGGCGTTGAGTGTGAGTCCATTCGCCAGCCTTCTATGAGGTATCATGCTAACAAAGCTGTCAGATTTGGTTGATACGTTCCTTCTCCCATCCTTAGTGGTTGCTATCACATACATGTCAAATCAACTATGGACAGAAAGCCGCCCAGACCAGAAATCAGTAATTACAATTTTACAACTGATCTTACTTAACAAAAAGGGCTCTGATGAAGCACAGACTATGCTCTCAGCAGTCCTCAATATCGTGGCTAAACCTTTGGAACATTCTCTTAGGTCATATCAGAGGCAGGATCCCAAATGTCAAGAGATCGAGCCTCTGCTCAATGCAATCAAAGATAATATTCGCCTATCAAGACGCACTGCAGGCGCGGGCCAAAACGAGCTCGAAGCTTGGGCCAGCACTAATAATGGTGGCCTTGCTGCTTCAGTGCGACAGACGATACAAGGCTTTGTGCAATGGAGCCTGCACCCGGGTATCAACATGATACCAACCTCGTACACACATCGCCAGATTCTCGCTGCTCATAGGATCTTGGGGCCAGGAGACTGCTGCATATAATTTTGGACGAGATAAAACAACAAACAGATACTAGCAGTTGCAGCATCATGTATGATATAGCTATTGCACTCATCTGCGCCCCGGACGCGACCAATGCTCCTCCGCCCGCTGTGATGGCGTTACTGGTAGACCCGAACAACCCCATCGTGGCTCCGCAGAGACAAATGTCTCTCCGAGAAGCATTGCAGTCCGAGGCCGAGGACTTCAAGATCATCCAAAAATCGGACCCAGCACTAGCAGAGCACATTGTTCGCCTATATCGACGCGTAGAGGCACAACTCATGTTGCCTCAGCCTGCGGAGACGATGCTACAGGGCGGACTCGGCCTTGAGCTGGACGAGAATGCCGCGGCCGCGTTGGCTGCTGCACAGGGAGACGGATTGGTGACTGGCGACGGCAATCTGAACCTGAACCTTGGCAATGCAGGAAGCGATATGGGTCTCACCGGTGCGCAGACTCAAGTGGGGGTCTTGATTTCGGAGCTGACGACGACATCTTCGGCAGCTTAGGGGTTGGTGGAAGTGGTGCCGACTTGCTCGAAGGCTGGGACGGAATGGATCTGTCATAGGAATCCGCCTTTGGCGACTGGTATCGTGTTATAGAGCTTTTTGAGAACAACAGTCGCAGACTTAAGCGGGGGCCTTGATTTCGGAGCTGACGACGACATCTTTGGCAGCTTAGGGCTTGGTGGAAGTGGTGCCGACTTGCTCGAAGGTTGGGACGGAATAGATCTGTCATATGAATCCGCCTTTGACGACTAGGAGCGGGAGTTGGAGAGCATTATGAGAACAGTAGGCGCAGTCGGAATTTTAACGGACGCTGGAACGCCATTAAGAAAGTATGGATACAGACCGGCTGTAGAGAGTCTGTATAGTATTATTATCTGTACTGATGAAGAATGAATAACGACACGTGATACCCTGATGCTAAACAGTTAATGCTAAATTTGCAATAAAAATGATAGATTAGAGTGAACTCGTATAGTTGTCATTATTCTAGGTAGGAAACGCAATTGTCCAAATACCAAGGTGTAATACCTTTGAGAGAGATACCCGGAACACTAAAGAAATCTAGCGTCCTAGGAAATTATAAGATCAGTTAATAATGAGCGAAAATCTCGAATATCGACAGGTGATCTTGCTTCTCTCGCTACTTATAATGAGGACTTGGAACAATCTCCTCTAGTATCAAAGAGAATTTGTTTCATATGATTCAGCCCACTTCGTCCCAAGTTCGTGTGACATTGTACAGTGTTCGGCGTTTTATAATGTTTGGATTCGATGTAATTCCGTCACACAGCTGGAGCACCGTATTTCATTATGAAGACAAGAAACGTGCAACTATAGTGACCCGATATAACTCGATGGCATCATCGCGTATCAAAATGATGAGCTGGCAGGGGTTTGTTGGGACAGCGCCCAACCACGAGATCCTATGCTGTGGTATGTGCTCCACCCTTTTTCACTAATACGCGGCCAACCTCGAGTATTGATTTATGCTTGACTTCAATTCTAGACCCAGAGTTCAATTCATGTTCATTTCCCAACACTTGATCTTATCCTTCTAGGTTTCTTTTTGTAATTCTAGAGTAAGCCAGAGTGATGAAAGAATTGTAGTAAATATTACCCGTTATGTTCCCGCAAACTTCTTCCCTGGCGCTATTGGTTTCAGTGTAGCTCTCAATTTCGCTCTGGCCCAAGCTCAAGGCCAAATTCCGCTCATCGAAGATGTTCCTCGACGACCAAACGTTATCTTCATTTTAACAGACGACCAGGATGTGCGCCTAGAATCGTTACGGTATATGCCACTCGTAAAGAAGCACATCATTGAACAAGGAACATACTTCAACAAGCATTATTGCAGTACAGCGATATGCTGCCCGTCTAGGGTGACGCTATGGACGGGGAAAACGCCTCACAACACGAATGTCACCGACGTCAACCCACCATATGGTACCGCCCGCTGTCTGTATATTCTAATTGTGTTTTATACTAATCTATCAACTTATAGGCGGTTATCCCAAGTTTGTTGCTCAAGGGTTCAACAGCGACTATTTCCCTATTTGGCTGCAGCAATCGGGGTATAATACGTATTACACTGGGAAGTTATTTAACGCTCATACCGTCAACAATTACTACTCACCGTATCCCGGCGGGTTCACAGGTTCAGTACGAAACCGGCCCAGGAACACAATCTTGAAGATTAGCTTATTTACGAGATTAGGACTTCCTTCTTGACCCGTATACATATGATTATCTCAACAGCACGTTCCAACGCAATGATGAAGAGCCCCGGAGCTACGAGGGCGAATATAGTACTGATGTTGTGGCCCAGAAGGCTTATGGCTTCCTGGAAGATGCCGTCCGCGGTCTTGACAATAAGCCGTTCTTTCTAACCGTCGCACCAATCGGGCCGCATTCAAATGTTGTCGTAGGGGACATGTCCTCGGGAAATGCTAGTCGGCCTATGTTTAGTGAGCCTATTTCCGCCCCACGACACCAGCATCTCTTCGAGGGAGTAAATGTCCGAGGACGGAGAATTTCAACCCCGATCATGTTAGTGCTTCTAGACAGCCCAAACAACACGAGGCTCATAATCAGGGCTAATGGATATACTCGTAGTCATCTGGTGCAAACTGGATTCTGGATTTGCCGCAGCAAAATCAATCCAACGTGGAATATAACGACCACTACTACCGCCAGCGTCTGCGTGCGCTGCAGGCGATCGATGAATTAGTCGACGGGCTTATCTCTCGCCTCGAAGAGCATGGTATCCTCGATAACACGTATGTCGTGTACAGTAGTGATAACGGGTTTCACATCGGGCAACACCGCCTGCAGCCAGGGAAGACGTGTGGCTACGAGGAAGATATCAACGTGCCACTGATCGTGCGGGGGCCGGGCGTCGCGTCCAACTATACCACTGATATCGTCACGTCGCACACTGACCTCGCACCGACGTTTTCTGGAGCTATTGGGGATCCCGCTGCGGACGATTTCGACGGAAAGCCGATCCCTGTCACAAAGGCCGCGATTGAGGCTAGCGAACAGACTCGACGGGAGCACGTAAACGTAGAGTATTGGGGGGTCGCGCTGACCGAGGGCGCCCACCAGCCCCTTTACCGGGACCATAACACGTACAAAGCTATCCGTTTATCGAGTGCGGACTACAGTCTGTATTACTCTGTGTGGTGCAATAACGAGCACGAGCTCTATGATATGACGGTACGTGCTCCTCCTCCTCATCACTACTTGCGCATCGAATAGACTGACAAAAATGACAGGTTGACCCGGGCCAGCATAACTTACTAGCGTCCTCCAACTCAGTATCTAACCAGACCCTCGTCGCAGGGCTTCCCGTCTCCAAGGTGGCGGCGCGACTTGACGCATTGCTTTTCGTGCTGAAATCCTGCAAGGGGCTCACGTGTCGCGAACCTTGGAAGCAGCTGCCCTGCCGATGACGTGACCACGCTGGCGGATGCGTTGGACCTGAGGTTCGACAGTTTCTACGAGGCGGAGCAGACACGCGTCAGGTACGAGTTCTGCGCCAATGGATACATCGTTGATGCCGAAGGTCCCATGTGGGAAACGCTCGGGACGACCGCGCCCTATCTGCGAGACGGTGCTACATGGGACGAATGGGTTTAGTATAAAGGAAACTTTAGATCTAAACGCAGTGAGCCCTCGTGTGCTATTGATAGATATCTATCAGGTCTCGTGTTTGAAAGTCAAATGATATTTGTCTGGAGAACAACACAGGAGTGACTTATTATTCAAACCTTTCCATGTAACTATACAGTGCCATGATTCGTCGACGCCCGAACCCCTATGCTTAATTCAAGGAAGTAGTTGCATATATATGAAAGCTAGCTAACGGATATGTTCCCTGACTTATAGTTTAGTGATCGACAAGGTCCAGACAAGAGATTGACTGAAATACTGTGCCCTTCACTGCTATCGCACATTCTCACAGTAACGCCTATAAGATGGCTTTTAGAATATGTCGGGTAACACGCCATGTCGTCGTGTTGGGAACAATAGAGGTAACAAATACATTCTATTCGACTGGAGGTTTTGAGAGTTCCAAGATTACCCTCGGCCTCGAGGCTGAAGGGGGACCTTGTGTCTCTCCCCCACAGTCCGCTCCGGGGTAACCACGTATCCGAATATGCCTACCTAGGTATGCAGGGAGCCTACCGGTTCGCAAAAGAAATTAAAGTATACAGTCTTTTTTTTTCAATGCCCAGTACTTAAACAAGTCATATACATTACAGTTTTGGATTTTCTAAGGATGAGTTCAGTTCAACATATCAATTACAATAGTCGTAACATCTCTACAAACCAGAATATGATGGAAGCCCAGACACCGCCTATCCGAGACATCGCGTCCATGGAAAATGACGCAGAAGCGGGACTGCGCATCATGAAAAACATCTCGATCCCATTGAAGGTGTCTCCACTACCGATACGGGCGAATATATATCTCCCGCTCGCCTCTTCCTCTTTTGCTGAAGCCACCAGGTTCCCCGTCCTCGTCACCTACGGCCCCTACGGCAAAGACATCCCCTACTCAAAATTCCACGAGAAGAGCTTCGCCGAGGTCAACCCGGAACACCGCTCTAAGCACTCGGCGTGGGAGACGCCCGACCCGGCCTACTGGACACGATATGGGTACGCCGTGGTACGTGCGGACGAACGTGGCCTGGGACAGAGCCCAGGGTTCCTGGATACCATGAGCGACGGCACGAGCGAGTGCTTCTTCGACGTCGTGGAGTGGTGCGCCGAGCAGCCCTGGTCCTCCGGTAAGGTGGGACTGCTCGGCGTCTCTTACTACGCTGGTACGCAGTGGCGCGTTGCGGCGCGGAGGCCGAAGGGACTGGCGGCGATTACCTTGGTGAGAAGAATCTCATACTCATACTTCTGTTGTACATCTCCTCGACACTGAGAGACTAACAAGAAAAATTGGGATAGGGAGGGGATGTCCGACTATTATCGGGACCGCTGCCGACATGGCGGCATCCTCTCAAACACGTTCCTTGACCTCTGGTGGAACCGCCAGGTCCTAGTGAACCAGTATGGAAGGGCCGGGCGGTCCAAGCTGACATTCCCGCCCGACGGGCCAGGGGCTCGTGGTCAGGAGGAGACGATTGAAGGTGATCTACCGGACGAAGTGCTGGCCCACAACCGCCGGGACCAGACCGTCGACAACTCAAAGTACAAGTTTCGCGACGAAGACTATTACGCGAGTAAGGACTTCCGTCTAGAAGACATCGAGGTGCCGCTGCTGAGCGTGGCGAACTGGGGCGGCATCTTGCTACATTTACGCGGAAACGTCGAAGGGTACACCCATGCGGGGTCCAAGTTCAAATATCTACGCTTCATCACGGGACGTCATGATCTACCCTTCTATTACCACGATGAGGTTGAGGTCCAGCGCAGTTTCCTTGACGCGTTCCTCAAGGGCGAGGACCGCGTGGGTTGGAGCGTACCTGGAAAAGTGTCTCCCGTGACCATCACGCTCCGCAAGGGCGACGTTGGCTTCAACGATGCCGAGAAAGAAAAGGCATACCCCAAAAGGGCGGAGGAAGCTTGGCCGATTCCAAGAACGCGGTATGAGAAGTACTACCTCACCCCTGATCGAAGCCTTTCGACTACCCAGGAGCAGGGCATTGGGTTGGCACAAGTCTCCTATCCGGCACTGGGGTCACTTAAAAATCCGCAGGCAGTTCAATTCAGTACGCCGCCGTTCGAGCGAGAGACGGAGATTACTGGACACATAACGGCACACCTGAACGTGTCGATGACACCAGACGAACCTCTGGGCGAGAAGGACATTGACCTTTTCCTAACGCTGAGACATCTAGATGCGAATAACAAGGAGATCTTCTACACCGGCACTGCCGGGGACCCAGTACCCTTTGCAAGGGCTGGCTCAGGGTTAGCTTGCGCAAGACGGACGACAAGAACCCGAAGCATCGGCCGTGGTTGCCACACCGTGAATATCTCTCGACTGAGGTCCAGGAAGTAAAGCCCGGCGAAGTCTACGGGGTCGATGTGGAAATGTGGCCGACGAACGTCGTCGTGGAGCAGGGCAATAAAATTGTGTTCGAGGTTGCTAGCGGCGACACGCAAGGATCTGGGATCTTTCAGCATAATTCTGATACTGACCGGTGTACTCCCATCCCAAGACGAACATTGGCTCGATGCTAACACGTAGAAACCACAGGCCTACTTCCAAGTTTGCTGGGATGAACCATATTAATTTCGGCCAAGAGGTGGAAAACTATGTAATCTTGCCCATAATTCCATCAAAATAGGACCTGGATACTATACTGTGAGCAATATAGAGCGAAATGGAAGGTTCGAGACCATAGGGACGAAAAAGCCATACATGAGATGTATATGCGAGTTTCGGTTTATTGGATCCAGACTGGGTTACAGCACCGACATCCAGTTTGCTGTAGCTAATAGGATCTGTTTAAATACAGTGTGTCCTACATATTGAAATGTAAGAAATAAGGGAAATACACTGCTCACGTATTGCAAGATTATGCATATGCAGGTAGGCGTGTACGAAGTAATTCGGATGTCCGTCAGCTAGAGTGGGGACGACGGGGTGCTCCCACATCAAGAGTCTTCGAGACTCACGATCTGCAATAAAGTCTGTGCCGAAGACCCTCACAAGGCGGCTTAAACGAAAGCATCCTGTTTAATCACTGTCAAAATACCGACTCAGGTCAGAACGATGTCTTACAAGGAACATTTCTCCATTTCCAACATCCCCTACGGGATCGCGAGCGACGGATCGCATGCCAATTCTGTTGCCACAAGACTCGGGGATAATGTGTTCTTCGTGGCCGACCTCGGTCTGAACTGCAGCCAGAGCGTGCAGTCTGCCTTATCCCAGGTGAGCAGTACCAATCCTGCCCTGAAGAATTAATGGCTAAGATGTAGCCTACCCTCAACGCCTTAGCGGCACAAAGCAGAGCGGATCTGAAGTTGTTGCGGGCCAACCTACAGGAAAGTCTCAGCGACCAGGCTGTTGTGCTTGAACACGGCAAGAATATCAATAATGTCACACTCCATTTACCCTTCGAAGTGCGTGGCTTTACAGACTATTCTTGTTCAAAGGAGCATGGCGAAAACGCATCCCTTGCGCTTTTTGGGAAGTCTTTAGTCCCCGAATCTTTCCCTCACTGTCCCTTGGGATACTCGGGGCGGCCGTCTTCGATTGTGGTGTCAGGGACACCAATTCGAAGACCATGTGGCCTTTACAAAGTGGGCGACAAAGTAGAGTATGGCGTGTGCAGATCGTTGGACTATGAGCTTGAAGTAAGAAGTCCTGCAGTTAATTCTTCATAATGAGATGCAGAGACTAATCCTCGTTTTTGGTTTTAGATGGCCTGCATAATCGGAAAACCAAGTAAACTAGGAGAGCACGTGCCATTGAAAGACGCCGACGACCATATTTTTGGCTTGGTACTGCTTAACGACTGGAGTGGTCAGTATCCTGCCCTCCGAGCGAGAGAGTTGCTTCATAAGTAGTTGCTGACGCGGTTGGATAGCACGAGATATTCAGGGGTTCGAGATGATGCCATTAGGGCCCATGAATGGAAAGAGCTTCGGACCTCGATCTCGCCGTGGGTTGTGACACTAGACGCTCTAGCGCCGTTTGAGGCTGCCGGTCCGCACAGGGATGAAGAGGTGACGGCATTTCTACAAGATGTGAAAGAGAAGCCGAGCTACAATATCACCCTAGAAGCAGAGATTCTGAGCAAAGAGCACACAACGACGATCTGCCGCGCGAATGTGTCCTGGATGTACTGGACGTTCCGGGATCTAGTGGCACAGCAGACGGTGAACGGGTGCAATATTAACACTGGAGATGTTCTAGCCACGGGCACAGTTTCGGGCAGGGCAGAGGATGAGCACGGTTGTCTCCTCGAGTTGACCAAAGGCGGCAAGGTCGAGTTCAAGCTTAGCAATGGGCAGAAGAGAACTTACTGCAAGATGGCGATACGCTACGAATGACAGGGTACGCAGGCCCTGGTGTAGGTTTTGGTGATTGTAATGGGCTCATTGTTCCGCTCGGTCCTTGTAGATGGTTATAAGGTTATAAGACTGGTAAGGAACGGGCGCACCGCCACAACGCACATGCATAGGTGCAGCTCAAGCCACTTCTAGACCCACTTTATATAGGCGGAGTTACATACCTAGACTAGCGCCGACTATCAATTAAGCTACCCTGCCTAACCAATTGACCACATTCCTAACGAGATTGGCCTTTCGAGAGCCTCCAGCATTCCGATCAATTGACCTTCTCCTCTTCTTCCCTCCCTTCCCAGTCTTTTGCTCTTTGTCTCGGGTAATCGCCAAAATGGTCGCCCTCCGCTACTCTGTACTCGCAGCCGTTCGCTTCGCGCTCTATCTGTCTTTGCCCAGGAGCCGATGTTGTAAGTCTGGTCTCTTCTCGTAGTATGAAGGCTATCATAGCATGGGCTAACCGTATATGTCATTTCCACCGTCGTTGAAGATGAGATCATCACCGACGTTCCGAGCCGAAGTTGAACGCCGAAATCGTCACCACGTCCCCGAGCCGACATCTTCGGCGTTTCAATCCGACTAAGGCTGTTGTGGACATTACCAACAACGAGGATCTGCCCATCCAAGTTGCCTTCCTTGCCGGTCAACTCAAGAAACCCGGCGAAATTGATCCCGACGTCCCTGCCTACGCTGCCGTTCTTCGCAACCTGTCTACCATTCAATACCAAGCTACTATTCCCGCTGGCGAGAAACAGTCGCTGCCTTACACCTTCGTTCTCGACATGCAGCCTCAGGATGTTCGACTACACCTCCTCGGAGTCATCATGAGCGGTTCCAACCAGATTCTCTCTCTAGTGTCTATGACGACGTTGTTAGCATTGTTGAAGCCCTACTAGCTTCCTCGATCCCCAGATGTTTTTTCCTCTTCATTGCTGCGTTCATTCACTCAATCAAAGGCTAATAAACCCCCTATAGTATTTTCCTGTACCTCTTCCTGTCCGCCGGCTTTGCTGGTACTTGCTACTTTGTCTACAAGACTTACGTCGGGCTTTCTTCCCTCAAACCAAGAAGCCTAGGTCTTCACAGAAGCCCAAACCAACATTCGAGAAGGAACCTCTTTCTGGTGGTGAAGGCACTACTAGCGGCACCGACAAGGTGTACGATGAGAGCTGGATCCCTGCTGACCACATCAACCGCCCTACCGCACGACGTGTAAAGAGCAGCGCAAGCACCAAGTCGAAATCTAAGGGTACTGAGTAGAGTCGGCGTACGAACAATCAAAATTACCCCCCTAGCATTAAAAGCATACTTTTCGGAAACGGGTAGCACGGTTTAAAAACTGGGTACTAGGTGGGAGCGGAATCACTAGCCTCGGATAGGGAGACAAAAGTAAAGTATTGTATATGATACGTCACCAAAAGTAACTGGTCATGTTTATAGTTATCAAAACCACATGTATCACTAGTGAAACCAAATTTTTGAAAGCGTCAATGTCCTAACTGTAAGGGCGACGGCGTTCATTTATTCTGTCCATAGGCTACGGGACAGTGCGTGGGCCCCTATATATGTATTGTTGTTTTTTTTTTCGGTTGCCATGCGTAACTCAACCCGAAATAGTAGTTCTCAAGGTTTATTCTACGTTTTCGATTCCTCGGTCTACTGCTCTCCTAGCTTCTAAGGCTGCAAAGTTGCGCTTGATAGCAGCTTGGATGAACTCGGCGCTGGAAACGGCGGGATACTTTTTAAGAGGTCCCTGAACCTGACACCTCCCAATAGGCTGATTGAAATAGGCCATACTGTACCGAGGGCCAAAGTAATCAACTGTTGGATCTCTTGGTGTCCTCACGCGGTGAAACGTTGACTTGAAGCGATCGTCACTCCAGCTCATGAGGAGATCACCACTACGGAAGAGAGGAGCATCAGAGGGCATATCTCGCCTAAGGAGGAATAGAAGGACAGTGTTGGTAAAAGGGGCGCGTACATGTTACAAATAATCTCCCCTTCAACGGGCTCAACTTTCGTCCATGTGTCACGGAGCCCAAACTCTGTGAACACGTCCCGGCCAGGACATATTTCGAGACCGCTCTCTCCGGGCCGTTGGAACAGCAACGTCAGGAGGCCCCAGTCGGCGTGTGCACCGGCGCGGTAATACGTGTCTGGGACCGGCGCCTTCGGGTCGAGCGGGAAGTAATGCAACAGCCGCAAGACAGTTTGGATTTCCGGGTCGGCGATGTCATGCACGCGCACGAAATAGTCGTCCTCGAACCCCAGCCCCCGCGCGAGACAGATCATGAGCTTCGCCGAGACGGCCTGCGCCTTGCGCATGAAGGCCAGGCTCGCCTCGCGGAAGCCCGGGACGGCGGCCTCGGGGGCCAGGCGTCGCGCATCGCGGGCCCGTACTGCATCTGGTACGACTCCTTCTGGTCCGGCTGCCCGGTGCTGGGCGCACCTGCGCCGCCTTCTCCCAGCCCACGTTCTGCCGCGTGAAGGGCACCGCGGCCTTCACGGCGTCCGGGAGCGCGAAGAAGCGCTCCGCTTGCGCGAACTGCGCCGATACCTCGGACCAGGGCAGCCCGTGGTCGACCACGGCGAAGAACCCGTCCGTCTCGGCGGCTGCTGCTAGCTCGGCTGCGATGGCGTCCAGGCGCGCGTCGAAGTCGTGCAGTGAGATCTTGGGGATCGCGCGGTTGGAGTAGCTGGTTTCGTTTGCCATTTGCCCTCTTCTTCTTATCCTCAGCAGGAGTGCTAGTTTGGGCTACTAATTGATACGGGGGACGACTCGTTTGGTGAAGCTTCTCGGTCGCTGGTATTTGATCTGTAAGCCGGGTAGTGGACTATTTCGGCCACGGTCGCATGACCCGGTGCATGTTTCTGGGATGTCGGTGGTTTCAGAGTCACACCGAGCGCGAACCCCTCACTTTGGACAAGTTCCCATGCGGCTTTGCCAATCCGACTAAAGGGATTAAGATAAGTTTGGAATAATGGGGAGTATCGAGTGCTGCTCAAATTCGAGGTGCCTTCCCTTTTTTGAATTCATCGCTCTACTTTGATGCTCATTCATACTCAACTACACATCTCAAGTATTATCAGGTCGTCAGCATGCTTAATCTTGCAGGTATCTTCAATACAGTCACACGTGAGCCAAATTTGCACATTTCGTCGCCTGCTGAGGTGGAAGGGGTTTTTCTTTAATTCTCCGGTTTTTTTCGCCACCGTACAGAGGAGGCTGGCCGAAAACGACAGAACCAAAGTTCTTTGTTCGACCTAACAATGCCGATATAAGAGACTCTCTTCAGCTAGGTAGTGCATGCCAGTAACTAGATGTTGTAAGCAGAATTCTGAATCAACTGGAAAGAGACTTTGAATACCTATTCTACACGAGGCGGGCAACTAAATTCAAATATCATTTCCATCTATCTCGAAAGACAATGGCTGCTCCTGGGCCTCAGGCCGGGCCACAAGCCGGACCACAGGCTCAGCCACAAAGTGCCTTGCCGGCCGGCTCCCGCTATTGCTGTTTCGATGAAGGTTTAAAGATCAACAACAACGCATTACAGAGCCTGCTTGTGTTGGTGAGAGATCTCCCGGAAGGTGACCTCGTACCAGCAATCCAAACCGCATTGACCAGTATCAGGGTAATCGACCGAGACTACAAGCCAGGGAGAGCTATCACTCTAATGGGAAATCATCACGCTTTCGATTTTATAAAGCAGTATGACATTGTGATCAAAATGCTCCGGCACGTTGTCACCGAATTCGAGTTGCCGGATCCGTGTAACGAGAATGCCTCGAAACTTGAATATTCCTGGCTTGGGAACACGTTGCAGGAGGCTTTCGGGGAAGGCTGGTGTCCTCCCGGTTTCTCGAAGTATTCCAGGAAGGAGCTCGTTGAGCGCGTAATAGAGCTAGCAAAGTTCTGGATAAAGGCAAGAGTGAGTAAAACTTGTCCTAATCTCTATGATCACGCAACTACTACACATAGATGGTGGTAGTACCAGTCGGAGGTTCAGAGAGCTAATTGCAATAAACCATGGCAGTGGCGTACGTAAAGTTGGCATTCATTCACAGTCAAGCTGACCGACATTCTTGAACTAACGCGAACTACTACGCAGGCGCTCTCGTCGAGTATAGAAAGTCTTCGAGAATGATGATCCGCAGTACATTTTATGACCGCGAGGAGGAGTATAAGTTTACCGATAGTCAGTATCTCCGAGGTTTTCTAATTCCGCCAAAACTGTATCAAGTATAGGCCATATTCCCAAGCATGCCGCCGAAATATTTTGTACCTATACATATATATATATATTTCTAGCTGCAAGTGATATTAGCCTTTGACTCCTAATCTCTTATAGCACTTTTCTGGTTACATCAAGCGAACCCAATCGACGACTCCATTTTGGCCGAGATTACAGCGAAAATGTTTATGTATGGGAACCGCGGTTTCTCGACGACGATGGTGCCAGTATTCAATGAAGTATATGGCATCAAATTGGAAGTAGTGAGAGATATACGTACGTAACTCTTCCAAATATTCTAGTACTTAACCTGAAAAGCAATATGGTCAGCGGCTCATGCATCAGCGTACAGGCGGTTTTACTAATGATCCCGCTCGCCCTAACATTGCCCATATATTTCGTTGGCTCATAGGATACTTGATTGTGTATCACCGCTGGCGCGGGGATAGAATGGGTGTAGCAAAAGACTGGATAGTTGGTATTTCTGTGTTATTTCCTTGATTTCGCGACATCTTGCTCTTGATGGTAGTTTTTAACTCTTGTTCCCTCACAGAACAACGGCAAAAGATTCGACTATCAATCCGTCTTGGGAGGGTTTTTAAAAAGATTGATGTAGCTTTTGAGACAGTAGTAGGTTTGGTAGAAAAGCTAGTCGACGAAAGAAAGAGCCAGGGAGGATTTTCAAAGCTTACTCATACTCGTCTGAAATCTGCCCTTACTGGCGTAAATGCCCTCGTTCGCGGCTCCAAGGTAACATTCCCGACCCCTTCAATCCCGTTCTGTTAGAAGCTGGAACCGTAACTAATATTGTTTGATCGGTTTCCATTACCCTTGTCAAAATACATAACCAGGTCATCTCAAAGCAAGTCACTAAACATGAGTTGATTTAGGTAAACAGACTTCCCCTTGGTCGTCGTGAAGGTTTTCAGTACGGGGACATTGCCACTTTTCCCAACATGGGCATGCCTGTTGTAAAATATAAGTTATCATTCGTCGAACAATACTTCGGTCCTGATATCAAGGGCAAGAATGAAATACCGGACCTAGGTAAGCTACTAGGGCCTTTTATTTCCCTTTCAACATCTTAGAGATGCGAGTTGCTTAATAGGCGTATTCTCCCCGCGGGACTCCTGCAAGCTCCTCAAACCCTGAGCAATTCACCACGAATGGATTTTATTGACTCTAGTGTCACATATAAGATGATGCATCCAGGGTCCCCAATGACCCAGAGACCCGGCGGACAGCGAACCCGGTTCGAAAGGGAATTTGGGAGGACAGGATGGCCCGGGCGGCCCCGGTGGGTTCATGGGCCCGGTGGACTTGGCGGACCTGGTGGACCGTCCCTACCAGATAACTGGTGAGGCTCTTCTTCACCGCAAATCCATTCGGGCTTCGTCTGTATCCGTTCTCATTCGCTGGCCTGTGCATAGTCCTGGGGCCTTTTTGATGCCTTGCTTGACTGGAAATTTACTAACTCCTTTTTTTCTGGCAGGTATAACTTTGAGGAGTTAAGGTATGTACTTTTGTCCTTTCAACTTTACTTGACCGATCTTGGTTGAGACACTTACATTTACATCCATCTTCTCTGAGCTTATATGTGTCTTCTACGCTAATACTGGAACGAAGCGATGACGAAGAACCCGAGGGCTCTGAGGATGGCTCTGGAGGGGGTCCTGGGGATGGCCCTGGAGGGGTCCTGGGGGTGGTCGAGGAGGGTGGTCGAGGTCGAGGACGCGGTCAAGGTCGAGGACGCGGTCGAGGTGGCGGGGGCGGCGGAGGCGGCGGAGGCGGTGGAGGCGGTGGAGGCGGCGGAGGCGGTGGAGGCGGCGGAGGCGGCGGAGATGGCGGAGATGGCGGCGGTGGTTACAGTGGCCGTCGAGGCCGTCGAGGCAATCGAGGTGGTCGAGGTGACCAGGGCAACCGAGGCGGTCGCGGTGACCGAAACACCAGAAGCCGAAAAGTTAGAAGTAAGTGAATGCCAGGAATGTTCAGCCACAAGAACCTTAACCCTTTTCATCCCATATGTTCCCTGATATCTTCCTAACTGCCAGCTTCCGCAGTGGTGAGAAAGGGGGGTGCCATTTACCAGATTACACGGATGGACCCTTACGACAAGGCCGACGATGCCTTCATCAAGCGAGCCCTACAACAACAAGACGAGGAAGACGAAGACGAGGACTTGGCAAATAGAATGGTGGATATGGAGTTCGGCAATAGCCCTGACATGGATTATGGACTGGACGAAACCGATGCTGACCAACTCTATATAGAGTGGTCATCGTTTGATACTCAGACGTATGCTGACCCCTTATTGAAGAGTTTTGGGTAGGAGATCGGATTCTTGAGACTATAATACTAACCTTAAATATAGACAGAGGAAGGCTCAGAACGCTGGGTTCAGGGCTCAACTAGCAATGGGATGGCAGGAGGCAAGGAAAGCGCAGTTGCTATCAGGGTCCTTGGATATTGGCGATTTTGATAATCCACTTTGTGAGCAATTCTTGGAACGATTTTCTTCTTGTTTTGGCAACTTTTGGCATGTATCATTTCTTTTGAACAAAGGCTTTAAATGATGAAAACTGACCCCCGAGTGTTGCAGTCTCCAACACCTCTAACGACTCCAGCATTGATACTAGCGGCGAATATGGTAGGGGCAAGTGGTCGGCCCCGAGTGGTCGCCAAATCTTCAAAGAGACAAATCATATATATCGAAGGTCAGGATGAATGATGCGATAGATATAGAGGAGGATCTGATTACAGCCTCCCAAAGTCGCCCAAATTGGAACGCCTTGTGGCGTTCTGTCACATGAAGGTTCTAAACAGTTTGGAGAACAGTTTGGAATAGTAAATTTACAGCTTTCAATATAGTCAATATAGTACCTACATCGTATGCTTTGTACTTGATTATCTACAATAGGTTAGGTAATTTATTAATCATGTACTTTGGGTAATGGGCCGCAACTGCCAGGGTACCTATGTACTGCAGACACCACAGTATAAATATGATAAATGCACGGTAATGCTGAATATTGGGGCGTCTGACCAGGTACCTAGGCAGGCATTAGAGACACGGTGCGCGCTCGCGTGGGCTGCCGACGCGTGCACCCAAGCTATGAACTGGTAGGTAGTGAACAAACATATGGCACCTCGCTCCCACCACGCTTGAATCTCGTACTCTTCTCCTACTTCTTCCGCCCAAAACACCCGTCGCATCCACCGACCACCAATTCTCTCATTTTCGCCCGCATTCAATTTATCCTCAATTGCCTTGTAGATAATTTTTCACGTTTTTCTCGATTTTTTATTCCCTCCAACCTCAGCCACCAACTTCACTATCGCACCATGGCGCCAACAAGACCTGCACGCGCAACCAAGGAGAACGGCACGCCTTCCAAGGCTGCTGACGCGTCTGAAGCTCCGGTGAAGCGTGGACGCGGCAGACCTCCCAAGAACGGCGTGGCAGCTCAGCCCAAGAAGGAACCCTCGGCCGCCCACGCGGCCGTCCTCCTGGAACTGGTGGTGGTGTCAAGAAGGCTGTCGCCAAGAAGCCCGCAGCCAGATCTGGTCCTGGACGTCGTGGCAGACCTGCCAAGGCGGCTGCCGTCGCTACTACCCCTAGCAAGCCAGCTACTCCCAAAGCCTCGTCGGCTAAGTCAAAGGCGAAGGGTTCTGCTACTAAGGGACGCAAGTCACGGAAGAGCGACGCTGCCGAGGAGCCTGAAGAGGAGCAAGATGTCGATGTCGATGCAGAAGATGATGGTACGCTTGGACGTCATATTTCTACGTTGACTAATATGAACTAACGCGCCGCTTTCTTGGCTACAGATGCCGCTGCTGATGCAGATGTCGCGATGGAGGACGATGCTGCCGATGATGATAGCCCCAACGAGGAGGAATTGGGCCTCAGTCCAGAGGAGGTAGTACTCCCCATATTCCTATAAGCGCAGACGGACTCAATCCATCTTGCCTATTTTTACCTTTACTAACCGAGGCGTCGTCCGTAGGATTAGAACAACAATACGATGGCCAGATTGCCTGGCTTGGCAAGTCTAGCAACTGCCTTTCGGAGGATTAGTGGCGTTGGGAAAATGTGATGACACACCGGCTAGGGTTGTGAAAGACGGGCTATTTCGCAAGGGCCTTTAACATCGCGAAGGTGGACTGCTGCGGTATGCTGGGCTTGTAAAAAAATGCTTAATCAAGTTTTAATGAAGGAGAGGTGGAGTTAGTTGAGTTCTCATAGGATTGCGTGTATATCTGATGAGTAAACCGCCAGTTCCTGTTTCACATTTTGCCTCTGATAATCAGATGTCTGTGCTCTGGAGACTGCAAACCTGTACATGTCTAAGTGTCTAAGCGGTATACCGAGAATCTTGTTGTTTCTATAGTACAAGGTATCTGCGCTTCGCACCCGTCGGGTACTTTAACTAAATCCCTGCATCAAGCCCCGCAGCCCGGCGCGGCGCGTCGCGTAGCATCATGTTAGTCCTAGGATTGCCTAATTTAAGGAGGGCTTTTGGACTCATCCTCTAGACTTGATTTCGGGGTTGGCGCGTCCGATATAGTATATATCTTTTGTTACTCCATCAATTAGTGAATCGGGTAGAGTCTTGTCTTGCTCTTCTTTCATTGCTTCTTCCACTCCTCCAACTCCCCAGCGAGATGGTCCTTGAGCTTTTTAAACTGGTTTCCGAAGTTCTTCCCGCAGCGCCAGCACCGCATGTCGCTATTCAGAAAGCCAGCCCGCCCGGGATGCCGTCGAGGGTCATCGGCTGCCAACGGAAAGTCGGCAACGTCAATGAGGAACGGCGTGTTGAAGGATTGGTAGTGTTTGCGGTGGCGCATACACTCGGATATCATGTCACGCGACAGAATATGTATATGCAAGTCGTTCATGGAGGGGTGTGCGTGCACCCGACGAGCAGCTCCTTCTCCCAGTCGCGGCCAGCCGGTAGCGGTGCCTCGTCATCCCACTCTACGTCTCCGTTCAAGACGGCCTCGCGCTGCTTCTCCTGGGCGCTGAACCGCCCATAATGCCGCTGTAGCTCCTTCGCTACGAGACCCTTCAGTCGCGCCGTCTCCGCTTGTACAGAGGCGAGGAACTCGGGGTCCTCGAAGGCATCGAAGGGGTGCAGACTGCTCCGGGGTGAGCGTGGCAGTAGGAGCGTGTGCACAGTCGACTTCGGATAGAGGTCGTTGATGGCAACGAAGGACTCGTTGTGGTAGATGACGCGGCGTGCTGGAAATGATGCCGGGTCCGCAGTGTATGCGCCGAGCCCGTTGCGTGACTTGAAGCCACCCGTTAATGCGCTTCGTGTTGAGGCTAGAGTCGGGGGCGCCGGTTTTCTTGGGCTTCGGAGCCATGAGCTCTGCGACTTGAGGCCATCGTTAGCATCATGCCGTGCGTGCCATGGGGCTAATGTATGACCGTGAAAGTAAGTCACTAGGCGAGATGTCTTTTCGCTAGGTAATATGTTGGCTGCTCACATGCGCTGCGTTTGGTTCCCTGGCTGACTCCTGCAGAGCTCGATTCAGGTGCTATCGCAGCCCCTGTGATCTCTTCCTTGGTGATGGCATCTTCCGGATCTGATTCTGTTACCGTCATTACCTAATTTCGTCGGCGAGTTCACGCGGCTATTCCTCTGCCAGGATCGAAGTGAAAACCAGTATATCACTAGCCTGATGCGCGTAGAAGAGGGTGAGGTTTATCGATCACATTAGGACAGTTGTAATCTATGAAGTTCCGATATCCATGTTGGTTAAAACCACTTCATAAAGTAAATAGGTAGTGTGGCTTGTTTGTCTAAGCCAACACGACTGCTCTGGACCCCGCGATGATGTACTTCAGGAGTGGAGCCACCCAGGTAGTAGGTACTTAGGGTACTTAAGTAGGTAATCTTAAGTACCTGCACAGGACTTGTACTGTATCTTACTTGCCCTGCCAAAAATTCCCCTGCACACTAGCGCCACTTTTCTCAACGGCTATCATCAACTTATATCTTCAGGCAATCGCCTCTTTATTACCGTGTTGAGACCGCTCACAAAGTATACGTGCACTCATGGCTCATCAATATGGTCAAAAAAGGGAAACAAAAGGCCACGGCTCCTCAGCCGCAGGCCGCAGCAAGTTCCTCCAGGAAGCCTGCGAAAACGAGTCATAAACCCCCTCCGGAGGATGACTTTATAGTTTTTACGAACTCTACAAAAGAGATAAAACCGAAGAAAGGCGGTCAAGCATCGGCATCTGGGAAAGCAGCGGATAATGAGCAGATGCCAATAGGTCCGCCAAAACCAACCGTGAAGCAAATCATCGGAGGATCCAGCTGGACAGGAAAGCTACCCGTCAACCTCCTTTCCGAACACTGTCAAAGGCAGAAATGGGACAGGCCAGATTATCAGCCCGTAAGTGATGTCGTCATCACTATATTCTATATGTACCTAGAGTTAATATGAGGCTGCTATCTAGATGAAGGGTTCGCAAGGCTTCTCGTACTTTGTTCAGCTCAGTGCCAAGAACCCCAAGACACAGGAAGTGACCAAGGTCCCACCATTCAAGATACATCCAGATTACAAGCATCTGGTCACGCGGGAGACCGCGTTGGAGGCCAGACATGCTGCCGCTACATATGCACTGTTTCGGGTTTGTAGCATGAAGAACATTCATACCACACTACCACCGGATTATAGGGCACTGTGGAAGCAATTCGAAGCTATCAAAGTAGAAGACGTTAAGAACAAAAATGGGTGGATGTATGATGCTGACCCGTTTGTCGCGTTGAAGCAGCGCGAGGATGAGAAAGCCGCTGCCGAAAAAAAGAGGAAAGAGAAGGAAGCCATTGAGGCGAAAGCGAAGAATATGCCCGGCGCAGCCGGCCTTGTTCTACGGAGCAACGCAGCATCTGCCTCAAGTTCTAAAGGCGGTGCGAACCCCATGAAAGGGTGGACTACCGTCCCCAAGATCGAAATGGGCCGAAAGACGCGATCTCAACTCGAGGATCTGGTCCGAAGGGAAGTCATTTGGAATCCCTATAGTGTTCATATACCAGGATCCCAAAAGGAGGCTATCGTGAAGGAGTTTACTAGTTCTGGGTTCCGCCAGAGCCACGTGAAAGAAGCTGTAGATGAGTGTAAGGACCGCGAGGAAACCCTTGAATGGCTATTAGTCCATGTTCCCGAAGATGACTTGCCCAGATGGGCCTTACCCGAAAGCTACGCGGCTGGCGTCTCGGTTGCCGCAATTTCAGATTTGAAACGAGAAGCAGCAATCAAGAGATTGTCACAATCTGGGTACTCGGTAGAGCTCTGCAAGAAGCTCTATGAAGAACATGGTCAGGATGAAGGACGGACAGCTGAGGCATTGCAGGAGTTTTTGTTGTCCAGTGGTAGTGGTTTAACGCCGCCCAAGGGGGCCAGCGAGGAACCTCTCTTCTTTGGTACCCCTCAGGAATGTTGGGCTGACGAGATGGAAAGTCTGGGCTCAGTATTCGGGACCACTTCAAGCGAGTATCTGAAGACGTCTGCCAAATCCGCATCGAGTCTGTTAGAAACGGACCGAAGAAGGATATTGAGTCATTTGCCCAGTTTCGCAGGTGTTCTCGATACCCGTCTGAAGTTATTGTATCTATAATTGCTGATCTTCCTTCTTACATCAAGCTTAGCGTGGTAAAGAGAACCCTTAAGTTCCTTGCTGAAACCTTGAGCGAGGAGCCTATGAAGCTGTACTTCGCTATCGATTGGATACAGCAGAACATCAATGATATCATTGAGAAGCCTGGCAAGCTTCGAGATATATCGGCTGTGGCGTCCGCCGCGGCGGAAGTACGCAATACGCACCCAGCAAGGCAACGCCAATCTCGACATCCAAGACCTTTACCTCGAGGCACCGATGCGCGCAGTAAAGACGAATGGCAGAAACGACAGGACAACCCAGCGTTGAAGGAGATGCTTCGCCAACGTCAGAAGCTACCCGCTTGGCAAGTTAGAGACCAAGTGGTCGACACCGTTCTGCAATCCCAAGTCACAATTATTGCAGGAGAGACAGGTTCCGGCAAGTCCACTCAGTCGGTTCAATTTATCCTTGACGACCTGTATAGCAAGGGGCTTGGCAACGCCACCAATATTATATGCACACAACCCCGCCGTATCTCTGCTCTTGGCCTTGCAGACAGAGTTAGTGAGGAACGGTGCTCACAAGTTGGCAAAGAAGTGGGTTACACGATTCGCGGAGAGAACAAGACAAGCGCGCAAACCAAAATCACGTTTGTGACCACTGGTGTATTGTTACGGCGGTTGCAAACTTCAGGGGGGCAAATACAGGATGTTGAAGCATCTTTAGCCGACGTCAGCCATATCGTAATCGACGAAGTTCACGAACGCAGTTTAGATACTGACTTTCTTTTAAGCATCATCCGAGACGTGCTGAAACAAAGGAGGGATCTAAAGCTAGTACTAATGAGCGCTACACTTGATGCTGCGGCCTTCAAAAGTTACTTTACTTCAGAAGGGCTGCAAGTCGGGCTTGTTGAAATCGCCGGCAGGACATTTCCCGTAGAAGACTACTACCTCGATGAAATCATCAGGATGACAAACTTCACAGTTGATAATGATAGATACCACGACAGCCATGCTCGTGATGAAGGGCTCGTTGACGGCGACTCTCAAGACCCAATCAATAAGGTTATACAGAAACTAGGTTCTCGTATCAACTACTCCTTACTAGTTGAGACAGCTAAAGCCATTGACGACGACTTGCATTATAGCAATAAGAAGGGCGGCATCCTCATATTCCTACCCGGGGTCGCTGAGATTAATAGGACTGTCAACCAGTTGAAGGCTGTTTCATCGCTCCATGTCTTACCCCTTCATGCGTCTCTAGATACGCGGGAACAGCGAAGAGTATTCGCAAGCCCGCCCCATGGGAAGCGGAAAGTGGTCGTTGCGACTAATGTTGCCGAAACCTCCATTACAATTGATGACATCGTCGCCGTGATCGATGCTGGAAGAGTCAAAGAAACCAGTTTCGACCCGCAGAACAATATGCGTAAGCTCGAAGAAACCTGGGCATCACGAGCTGCGTGCAAACAACGACGAGGCCGTGCTGGTCGTGTGCAGGCGGGTCAGTGCTATAAGCTCTACACGAAGAATCTTGAGGAGCGGATGGCGGAACGCCCAGAGCCTGAAATTCGCCGTGTGCCTCTCGAGCAGCTCTGCCTATCTGTTCGGGCCATGGGCATAAAAGATATCAGTAGCTTCTTAGGTCGAACGCCTACACCACCAGCTATTACAGCAGTAGAAACCGCCGTTAAGATGCTGCAGCGGATGGGCGCCCTTGACGGGGATGAGTTGACAGCGCTCGGCCAGCAACTCGCGATGATCCCAGCCGATCTCCGCTGTGGTAAGCTTATGGTATATGGTGCGATATTCGGCTGCCTCGATGAGAGCATTACAATCGCTGCAATTCTAAGTACGAAGAGTCCGTCTTCTCGCCACCGGAGAAACGCGATTTAGCCAAAGAAGCGCGCCTACGCTTCGCCAGAGGGGATGGTGATTTACTCACAGATTTACGAGCATACCAGGAATGGAGTGTCATGATTGACCAAGGCATGCCACAACGACAACTACGAAATTTCTGTGACGAGAACTTCCTCTCGTATCAAACACTATCAGATATATCTACCACACGGACCCAATACTACTCAGCGCTTACGGAAATCGGTATCGTCGACACTACTACACCTCAATCTCCCCAGGCCGCTGCAGTCCCTATGCTGCTGCTTCGTGCGCTGACGGCCTCGGCCTTCACGCCCCAGATTGCGCGCATCCAGTTTCCAGACAAGAAATTCGCGGCCTCTCTATCAGGCGCCGTAGAACTAGACCCCGAGGCTCGCACTATCAAGTATTTTACTCATGAGAATGGGCGCGTGTTCATCCACCCTAGCAGTGTGACTTTTGATAATCACGGATTTACCGGAAATGCGGCTTTCTTATCATATTTCACAATGATCTCTACCAGCAAGATTTTTATCAGAGATCTAACGCGTATGTATTTCTTTTGATAACTCCCCTAGATATTATGAGAGTTTGCTAACATGGTTTGGACTCTTTAGCATTTAATGCATTTACTCTGCTGCTATTTTCTGGTGATATCGAGCTTGATACATTGGGGAGGGGATTAGTAGTTGATGGCTGGCTTCGGTATGTCATCTCATTTTTGTCCCCCTGATTTTGTTTCCAAGGCTTGCTAATTTTAGGACGTTGTAGGTTACGTGGTTGGGCGCGACTGGGTGTTTTGGTATCAAGACTTAGGGGTATGGTGGATAACGTTATCGCGATGAAGGTCAACAACCCACATATAGACGTCCGAAATAACGAGGTCATAAGAATGGCGGCAAAACTCATAGAGTTCGATGGCTTAGATGCATAGTGCTAGATGATAGGGGATAATATCTTTTAGAAAATTGGTTTTATGATGGGTTCTAATTAGAAGCTAGGATGCATATGAGGCTGGTGGGCTAAAATTACTCGTGAAGCTCACAGCAACCTCATGTCTATCATACGTTTGATGCTAGGGTGCATTGATTGCCGAAATGAAATATTACTTTGACATCCTTCGTGTAGAGCTTAGAGCGCCTCTTGAGAGCTGAAATGAGATAGTTGATCTGACAATTATATCTCGCTTCACGTCGCCGTAGATTCGCAGGTAATCTTGGGTGACACGGCGGGCACGTAGCTCCCCCGGAATTTTCGCATTTAGGGTGACTAACATAAATAGGTGGTAAATAACAAAGGAGTTCGAGTCGACACTACGTCCTAATACACGATAATGCCAAATCTTCTTCCGCAGTAAGCCATCTAGGGCGATGTTCCATAAGCTTAGCTATAAGTGATATTCCAATCGCCCGGGAGCCTCGTCATCCCTATCCACGTATATTTGCGTCAGCATACTGTGCGCTGGATAGTATGAAAGGCAAAACATAACCCCTTCACGAAACTCGATCTGGTATATGGGAAGGTTGCTTACATCCTTCAATGTCCTCCGAAACCGTCTGCTTGAGTGTACAGTTCATAGCGGCGTCCGCCGTCTGGGACTCGAGCTCGGAACAGTGGTCGTTGCTACATCGTGCGTCGAGGGCGCGCTGCAGGGCATCGTCTTTCCACCCGAATAAGTAATCTCCGTGCTGGTGTCCGTACGTTAATACCTGTCTGTCCCCTTGGTCTTTGATGAGCATTGTCAGTCATCTTACCTGCCCATACCCCGTGCTAAAAACGAGAGACGATATAGTTAGTTCTTAATCCGATTTAGCGAGAAGATAACTATTCGTTTGGAAATTATTTAGAAGGATGAGTGGAATAGGGGTAGTTACCCGTCGCCCATAGAATACACGAAAGGCTGAGACCCGTCCTCAGGCCAGAGATCCCTGGAGTTAAACCCGCGCGTATCCCACAAGATCTCATACATGAGCTGAGGCAGGCGGACAGGATGACTAGCGGGGCAGGGCGCCAGGGATTCGAAGGTGCCGTTCGCCGGGTACGTGACGTGGCTCTTGTGGTCGGGCGAGTCGACGTTTACCCCGTCCCAGCAGGTCGGGAAGGTGATGGTCGTGCGGATCCCGCCCTGGCAGAAGTCTTCCGGCAGCGCCGCCGTGTCCATGGGGCCCGCGCATGGCGCGCCGCCAAAGGGTACCTGGTTTACTGTCGTGAAGCACCTGTGGCATATCTGTCGTTGCTGGTTTTCGCCCGAGCGCAGCATTGGGTCGCCTACGAGCATGCGGAATCCCTGGTCGCACCCGAGTCGGCGTGTTAGCCATCTCTGATTTGATCTCGAGAATGGGTGGTGTTTGCCTTAGGGATCAAGTTCCTGATAAATAGAAGTTGAAGGGAACGATGCTAGATTGTATGACCAGAAAAACAATACTTACGGGCTTGAACGCTGTGACGGTGGACTTCCCGTCATATGGCGGGATGTAGTACACGGTTATCCCACCATCGGCCTTAAGTCCCATGTTTACCATCTGCCCAGAATCAGACGTTGCTGATAAGCATGTTGGGGTTTAGGGTGATGATACCTGTGGGACCCTTTTGAGAGTGCCGTTTCGAGCACGGAAGTAGAGATTGGCTGTCCAATAATTACTGAAATCCTCTACGACACAGATTAACATTGAAGCATCCGGCTAGAGATACACGACACGGCAAAAGCGCAACATCCCAAGTCGAAGTGAGTTTGGGTAGACCACGACGTATATATTGAGTGAGATGAGAGACCCTGAAAACCACTAACCAGAAAAAGTACACGAAGTACACGTAGACTCCCCGACAGGATCAAAGGTTCCCGGCGCCATGGTGGCCTGGAATGAGTTTCCGCCGCCGACTTGATGCGTATGTGGGCTCTGGTTCATGCCGGGAGACACCAAGGGGTCGAGGCGCTCGATCGTCAGCCGCGAGCAGGAGAACCGGAGCATCTGCTGCGCCGTAGCGGTCTGCCAGGAGCACCGCCAAGGCGGCCACTGACTTGAATCCGTACATCTTGATCTATCTTTCTATGATGGCCCCAAGATCTCGTTGCTTCTCACTTCAGCTCGAATTAGGTGAAATTGTCGGCCGCCAAAAGTCGAGACGGATAGTCGAAGGATCAGGACATCGCGCGAATGGGGAGATAGCGCTACATAAGATATTTAAAGACGTGGCTACGTAGTGTATATATCCTATGGAGTAGAGCCCTGTCGCCGGGGCTCAGATATGCATAGCTACATCGAGTATGCTGCAGCAGGTAGTGTTGGCGTCCATTATCCAATAGTGTGAGGACCTAATCGTAATCTCGAGAAGCAGTGCTTGGAACTGCGTTATCGTCGATATTAAATTTCCATAAAACCGGTCGCTGAATGGCTGTAGCGAGGTATATTTGCCGTTGGCGAGATATCAAAGAGAATATCCGCGGGTAAAGGGCCTTGCAGGCACGATCTAGAGTGGTTGGAGAAGGGAGTGTTCCCCTGATAATATCTCACAAGCCAATCGCGATTTATAGGCCTCTCTTCGTTTAAGCAGGGGTTTTTTAAATGCTCAGCAGTAGTGGTGGAATTGAAGTCTGGGGTTCTATCAGAGCTGTGTCAAGGACGAATGTTCAACATTGAGGCATCGACTTAATAGATCGAGGATTTATACTTCTGAACAAACTCCCATCCCTCTGTCCATTGTTAGCTGTATTGATGAGACTTCCGCATTCTTCCTTATGCACCACGAAATTTCAAAAATAAAAAATTTAGTCTCAATTTACTATTTTATTAATATACCATTCGAGCATTCTCTTAAACACAGAGATGAGAACCAAGACCTAAGAAATCAATCCAGTACGCGTTATTTCAAGGGCTGTAGCCACTTTAATTGTAGATAAGGTTTACACCATGCTCTAATATCTATCCCGCCGTACCTTGGTCGATAATCGCTGCAGAACTTATATCACGGATCCGCTCAACCTCGAATGCGTTCGATAGACCGCTACTAAAGATCACACATTCACATAGTAAAAGGAGTAAGGAAGCTGGTTTGAATTTATATTGACTACTAATCAGGAAATATACAAGAGGCCCTTAAATCCTGACGCATTTAAGACCCTACCCGCCATGAAAACGGCCGCAAGTCTCTCACGCGAAAACATCCAAACCCATTGAGCGGGTGTATATACATTTGACCGCCACTTTAAAGCGTGTTAGAACATCCGGCTTAATGGTAAACGCGGTGATCTGTCCTAGTTGGACAGATCGCCCGACGTTCCCACGAGCTGGTACTTGGTTCCGTTGGCGGCAGTCCACTCGTGGTGCACGATGGTGTAGTTAAACGACCGTGGCCACAGGGAGACCGTGGACCCGGCGGCGGCGGCGCCCGTGGGCGTGCAGACGGGGAAGACGGTGGCGTCGGGTTATAGTCGTAGTAGCACGAGACGTCGAAGGCCGGGGCGTCGGGCGCGTAGCCGGCCGGGGCGCTCAGCTTGTACTGCATGCCCCGGAGGCGGCCGGCGCTGTCGCGCACGAAGTCGGCGTGGGTGGCCGACCAGGTCCCGAAGTTGCCGATCAGGCCCGGGAGCGTGCTTATGCTGTCGCTGACTTGCAGCTCGAACGGGCCTTCGGTGACCTGGTACTGGGGCCTGCTGGGGAGCGTGCCGACGGCCGAGCTGACTCTCCTGTATCCGTCGGCGGCGAGCCACTGGTGCTTGACGGTGACGGCTAACGTGTCGTAGTCCGTGTAGGCGAGGACCTCCGAGTACGCGGGCTGAGGACCTTTCCAGGTGCAGACACCGCCTTCGGCGGCTCCCGAATAGACATAGAAGGCCTCGCAGTGGACATCGAACGCCGGAGAATCGGGGATGTTCCCAGCCTCCACGGAGATATCAAATGCGGCACCGCCGACAAGGCCATGGCCTGCTAGATAGCCAGCCGCACCTGTTGCAATCCAAGGCTTGGTGGCCCGAGTCTTGTGCTCAGGGCTTGGGGCGGCGGCGGCCACGCTCGCAAGCACACTGAGAGATGTGAGAAAGGCGCCGTGCATGTTGACGAGAGGCTGTGAGGTCGTGGTGATGTGATTAGTGTCGGGCGGATGGTGGTGGTGGTTAGGAAGTGTTTTCACGATGGTCGCGGGTGAGCTACATATTTATACCTTCTCAAACATTTTCTTTTCTCACATTGCCATCGTCGACCGCTCTATCATCCATCCCGTCCTCCTAGTGGAGCCTCCGTGCCGCTTTGCAATATCCCACAATGCTTACTCACTGTGTAGTTTGCCGGGGCGAAAGAAGCGGCTGCCCATTCCTACACGCTAGAGAGGCGGCACATGCGAAAGTATATTCTTGCTCAGTCAGGAGACCGCCTGGGTTCGCATGACAATGGGCTCATTCCGACGACGGCTATTTCCGTGCGTCACCCTCCCATCGCAAAAGTTTACCTTATTACGGCCTCCCTCGAGCGGTCAGGAACATGTCCATGTCTGTGCCATAGACTAAGACTCACTCGCCAAGTATGCTGAGTAATAGGTGACCAAACGGGTCGTGATGTGGCACAGGGGATGTCCGTCTTGGCAGAGCTCTCTGGATAGCAACTCCTAAGCCGGCTTTTTAACACTCCCAACAACTACTGTATTCGTAGAGTTGCTTGGTTACGTGAATGCTCGAGTTGATTGAAGCTCATCTGCGCCCAAATGCGTCGTGTAGTCAGGTTGTCCCGGAGGATTCGGAGGATAGTAAGTTAGTCTTGCTGTCTAAATCTTGGCTTAGGTAATTCAAATGATTTTAGCGCAGCTTACCTTGCGAAGCACAATAATAGCCACACTAAACCTGCTGTGCCATTTCTATGCATTTTGCCCTAATTTTAAGACGCTATTAATTCTCAACCGAATTGTTCTCTCGGCCACTTCAGTCGCTCCTCGCTACTTGAAACAAGGTCTCATGAGGATTGTACACTAGGATCCTTTTTATAGGCGGTAACTACCTATCAAAGATTCTAATCCCAAGTTTGGAATCTGAAGGATCTAGCCTTCTAGGCATCTAGATATAGTTTTACATATAGTTTACAAGAACGCCTTGTATGTCGGCAGAATTATGCGAATACCACCGGTGCAAATGCAACCAGACCTCATGAAATTACTCGATCGGTTAGAAGAAGGTCAGACTCGAGTAGAATTGTTAGTTGTTTCGCCCGATTCCGTACTAGAACTGGTTGATCTAGCGGAAATCCTCACTTGTCTTTGTTTGTTTGTTTCCCAGATGATGTAGCGTGTATTTATCCGTAGTAGTTGATGAAGAATATCTTGGACGATTCTTAAATAGCCGCTTGAACTAGTCGCTACCACTGTGCTGCGTTGTGTTGAGACCTTATTGTGGTTGGTTTGCTGTAAATCGGTCCGATGAGGAACAAGAGAAAAAACCATAACCGCGGATCTATTGCACAATACACTCCCGGTCTGGAACATCCTTATCTTTTGATTTACCGCCGGTCATGGCGTGTCTTGACTTGCCTCTCTTCTGTACCAGTTCCTTCTCTTTACTTTTGGAGAATGGGCGAGGAGTCCCTTCTTGCTCCTGTTCAGTCAACACACATTGACAATAACCATATCATTGTCCTCATACTGTATTACATGCGTCGAGTCTATAGAGGCTCTTTGCTAGGTCTGACAAGTCCGAGCTTTGACATCGTCTGACTGATCCGAGTCTCGCCAGCCTGGCTGTGGGCCGACTCTTAGTGATGGCTTGAATCGGGCAGCTGCGCGGCTGAGTCTCTGTGCCGTCGTCTCCTCGCCGGACTAACGGCGGGTGAGTGGTCGTTGGAGGCCGTACTGGAGCCGGGTGCCGTCAAATCGCCGTATGCGATACTAGCGCGTCGAGAGACTCCGAGAAACCCGTCTTCATCGGTGAAGCTACGGCGCCCGGGTGGTTCCAATTCAGCCGAGAATCGTACGCTTGGTGGGGCTGAGGGAACACCACTTGAAGTATCAAAATAACTACTAGTCTTCCGGGATATCATGTGATACTCCTGGTGTCCTAGGGCATCTGTAGTGCTAATCGTGGGCGGCCCGTCATCGTATGCTGGTGGATTGGCAGCTATGCTTCCCACAGAGCTAGCTGCTACGTCAACAATAGGAACAATTTGATAGAAGAGAAGATACGGCATATCCTGTTTTAAGGATTCTTTAATGTCGTCGATGGCGGTAACTCGCTCGTTCGCAAGATCATCAAATTTGACCCATTGGCCTCCTCATAGTCAGGAGGGGATCTTTCTCGTACCGACGGTTATCAGTCAAGAGTTTGGGGGCCACACGAGAAAAGGAGACGTAATGCCCAGAATGTAATGAGTCTCCACGATGGCAGACTACGGACTGAAGCACCAGTTTATACTCAGCGGTGAGACCGCATTCCTCCAGATGTCTGTCGTCCATTATGAAATGTGGCAGCCTAAGGCTATCGGGTATGTCGATGTACGTGTTTTGGCGCTTCGTGACCCCATTATTGTCCATCATATAGCGTTTTAGGCAAATACCAACAACAGGCCGTTGACTAAAGTGTCGTGCCACCTCCAGGTCGCTCTGAGGGTCCGAATTTGCCGGTGAATGCCAAGCTATCGAACGAGTTAGTTTGCCTACTACGACGAAGGAAAATAATAGACCAACGTACGTATAAGCTTAAAGAATTGCCAGGCGGGTATTGTGACAGCTTTTACGACTGATGCCTTTCTTTTAGCTCTTTGAAATAAGCTTGCTGTATCCGTATCTGAAGATTGTTCTTGCCTATCAATAACGATTCTTTGGATAATGCTATCGGTACGGCTGCGGTGTGGTCGTAGACTCAGCTGAGACACACCAGATGAAGGCTGCGGCTCCGTATTTGACTGTATAACTCCAGTTTGGGCATCTGGAAAAGCCTCTAGTGAGGTCGAAGCCTGAGAATCTTCTCTCTCAACGACGCGAATAGTGCTTTTGGGTGTCATTGGACTTTTAGGTGAATTTGCGCCACTGGCTTTTTTCTCATCCAGACCTTCGCGATGCACGTCGACTTGCGAGTTGAAGTACTCTTCCAAGCAATCTTCCAACTTAACTCCCTTCCCTTCGGAATCAGGTGGGACGGCAAGGTTTAACAACCTTTCGTATACAACTTTGTGGTCTGCGTCATCGTTCTTTCCCTGATGAAATAAGTCGACCTGCAATGGCAAAAGCGGCAACTGGAGTGTCTCTGTAATGAAGGCAAAGGCTTCTGATGTATCCTGCTGTTCAAGATATCGTGCTTCTTTCCAACCACACTCAGCCAATGCTTCTTGGATATGCTCTGTCTGTGTACGGTTAGCACAGTGTGATTACGATTGGACCAAATAAAGAATGGTTCACCATGTCCGTTTCAATCAGCTTCCCGCTTCGTAGCATATTTACCCATAGTCGTAAAGGACGGCCAGCTTTTTCTGAGGTTCGTCGTCACGTATTTCGGGTTTTAGCATGCATTCGAATGCGTCGAGTTTTGCAAACATAGCAAAAAGTAGCGCGTCGAGATAGCAGGTCACATTCCCCCTATTTTCCGCACCTAGCATGTGGATGGCTGGATTGTAACTGAATATGTCCCCGAGAGCGAAGCTTGTACAAGCTCTAGTAACTCGATTGCTTTATCAATATCATTGGACGAGTATTTCGAATTAAGAGCATAGAGGATATGGTCATCGAGCAGGATATGGGTATCAAGGCCGACGCTGGCAGCTCTCTGTCGGACTTCTTCGATCTATCGGCGACCACTGTCAGGGCAAGTCTCGCAAATAGCGAGGTGGAATGAGTACTCACTTTGGTATCGTCTATTTCTCGTGGAGTTGCTCCGCCTTCATCTTTAGTTTGTTGTTTTGCCGCGTCGAATTTGAAGATGGAGAAAAAAAAGTCGGAGGAGGATGGGCGATGCTACGGAGAACGCAAGCTATTAGCGGGTTCATCTTGAGATGTATGAGTAGATCGATAGGCGCAATGGTCAAACATACTTTCTGAGAAGTATCGGATGATCTGCCCCGACGGTGTCCTGTCTTTTCACGCCGACTGAGGAACTTCTTAGGCAAACCGCTAGCCTTCATGGCGAGGTCGTAGCGGAGAGTAAACGGATACGAACAGCGCCGAGACGAGATGCATCAACGCCCCACTAGCTCCCAGCGCTTGAAGTTTCGCGAGATCTGCTCTCCTCTTATGTTGGGCGTAAATTGGTTCTTCAATTGAGCTTCATAGCTACTAAAGTATAACAGTGAAAATCGACAAGCTTGGGTGTTAGAGTTTCCGCCGGCCGAAAGACGACACCGACGGACAATGCGAGAAGACGGGAACAACACGCCGTCCGATACTATCAGATTCTGTTTTCTGTCTAGATTGTAGGAAGAAGCGACACTGCTAAAAAGCACCTTTCATGGGCTGGATTGCTAGGTATTCTCTTGATCGGCGGGCTGCTGAGGATAGGGATCGATGTTCCGCTGTGGGGTTGCAACGAGGATGCGCCGTGTGGATGGTTCCGTAGGTCTCCAGGGTCTAGGACGTAGGGGACGTAAGGGACCACTGTAAGTTAAACACAGTATAATAGATAAGGTGGTCTAGGTCCGTTACGGTTGGCACGAGATAGAGCGAGGAAGGGATAGAGAGAGAGGCTTGAGCAGAGATGCTACCTTTGAGAAGAATGGCTAGGTAAGTAGCTAGACGTAGCGTTGATATAATGTCGACGATGAGTCGCAGATGAGTAGAATCGTTCAACGTTATGGGTGAGGTTCAGCTGCTGCAGCCCCTCTATAACCCCTGTACTGGTGCAGGCGGTTTCAATGGCGGCGTCGACCAGGGTCAGTGTAGTTGGTCTAGGTACGGAATGTACTTGAGGTTAAGTAGGTATTCGAATATAGGAGATTCCCAATAGGTTAAGTAGGTATGTACAGCACATAAACGCCCCAGGGTCTAAGGTTCTTGCCTGTGGGCAAGTCTCTGCTTACTTAGATAGTATACGCAGGTAGTACTAGCGCCAGAGATTATATCCAATCTCTTACATAATGAGCATTGAAGAGAAAGGCAAGGAACCTTGGAATATTCGAAAGGTAAGTACTTGTATAAATCCTTAGCACTGCGACGTTAGATCTCGACAAGGCGCTGGTAAGAAACGGGTACACATGTAGATCCCCTTTCCCTGACAGGATGCTACTTATCAAGCAACCCCCACAATCTTATACTTTGTGTGCTGGGCTTTGTACTATGGTACTCACACATGGGGAATTGCGTGCATGACCACAAATCAGATGCCTGTCTGCCCATGGGTGACTGTGATGACATGGAGCGAACCCGGGTAACGGGGTCTTCTTGACGACAAACGGGGTCTCGGGGCATTTAACCCGGCTTTGATACCATCATCATCAGTTCGGTTTTTGCCTCTTTAATTCTACACCTAACCGCATAGATACTCGCGCCGGAGCAAGTCAGAATTAGCATCTGTATCGGTTTGTCAGCCGCACCACAGTGACTATTATAACTATCATAGTATAAAAGTCAGCTGTTAGACCAATCTCAGGATAGAGGGCCATGAAAATGTATACATGTAGATAGGTATTCAAGGACGGTGGTGCACTCATCTGCTGCCTAGGCTAACACATTTCGCGAGAGCCAGCCCCTGAATACCTACGTAACATCCACAGTTTTTAACGAGGTAACCTAAACTAGGCACCTTCGAAAGAACTATGCTTCGCAGACCCATGGAGTAGATGCCTCGTTGTGAACGTTCGTCATCATATGAGACGATCGACAGGATGAATCTAAAGATATCCCCGGGCCATGCGGGCCCTTAAATTGTAGTGTAGTGTACATAATGAAGACTCCATCGTGATCTCGCCCTAATAGTGGGTATGAGCTGTGTAGCACTATTTATGGTGGGCATGTATACTGTACTAATACTGTACATCGATAACCAGGGTATGGTCCTTATCTTGTCCAATTACGCAGCTGCCCACAGTGGTTCCAGTGCCAGTCGGTGTCGGACTTTGTATTTAGCGAGTTGTGCATGCAAGCCTGGGAAATTTCAAGATCTGAGGTGCGCTTGGTGCATTCAGAGGGCTCATTGGGAATTCAAATTGCGTTGACTACAACTCTCAGCCAGCCATCAATCACAGCCGGCGCAAATTATGGCCACACTTCGTGGGGTGCCACGTGCCGGTAGGCGGTTGCTGAACTCGGCATCTCATCTAAAGCCGTGTGCACCAGGCGTTCATCGATACGCCTCAACCGAGGCTACAACACCACCTATCGCATCAGATATCGAGTTGGACTCCGGTCTAGCTTCTCCAATCGTTACTCGGGAAGGAATCAATATAGTTGATCCGCGGAAACGCGCTAGTAGGCGAAACCATGAGCTGCCACATGAGAGGTAAGGACGGAGCACAATCATGGTTCCTATCCTATCCCATTTATGGCATGCAAAGGCGAATGTTGACAAGCATCCAAGGTACCGATTCCATGCGCCGAAATACTATCGTGGTCCACTACACCCTGTACAACCGCCTCCATCTTCGGACCCTATTGCCAGAGACTTCTCCCCCGGCCCATTCAACTTCCCTCGATTGAAGCAAACATACCAAGCGACTATTGCCTCCGACATAATGACGATGATGTATCAGCACACACCCCTGGAACGCCCGACAAGCCCGAGCGGATACGATTGCGGGAGTGGGATGACACTTCGCCCTATATGATAAATCGGCCGAAACGTGGGCCTCGTGGCGCCGATGTGCTGTTCCCTCTTGAAAAGTCCATCAACTGGCGAAACATCCCCGAGATCCGTGCGGTGCACATAGCTACATATTTACCGAAGGCGAAAAAGAATCATGATCACCTTATTGTCGGGCGCGCTGTCTTGCAGAGCATTGCAGGTGTGCGGCCGACAGTGACAGTAAACAAAACGAGCGTCGCGCAATGGGGTATAGTCAAGGGCGACAGATCCGGTGTCAAGTGCTCGATATACGGAAACCAGGCCTACGAGTTTGTCGACAAGATCGTCAATCTCGTGTTTCCCAAGATCAAGGAGTGGAAGGGTGTCGAAGGTCAGTGCTGAATATATGCCAGATTGCTTTGATGAATTTGGGCATGTGCTAAGATCCAACAAATAGGAACTACGGGCGATAGCACGGGCAATATTGGATTTGGTATTGACGCTCAAGACATGCAGCATTTTCCAGAGGTGGAAGCCGCCTTCTCAGTACGTTGATATAACTGTCTTTTAAATATTACATCCCTAGCGAATGTCTAATTGCTTACCGTTTCTACAGATGTACCCGTCCAAAATGATTCCGGGCTGTCGCATCATTTTAGAGACCACAGCCAAGTCCGATAGGCACGCAAGGATATTATGCAAAGCGTTAGGAATCCCTTTCTACGGCCGGATTGTAGACTGAGCAGCATTGATACCAGACGTAGCTGATTGCAAATTTGTAAAAAAATAACGTACATACCTTATTAGCGTATCGCTTCCGTTGTATACAGACTTGCGCTTAGGAAGTGTAAAGCTGTACAATATCACAATGCTTTAACACGACATGTTTGCGATCAAATGAGATTCTGAGACGAAGATGATCTAAAAGTTTTCGTATTTGAATTTGGCGAAGGAGATAGTGGCTCGCTCAGCGCAATCCAGACCCATTACCCTTTTCTACCGTTTCCCAAGTTGATCAACTACCCTACAACCCAATACCTAAACAACGCCGAGATATGCAGTTCATTTGACAATCATCGCTACGATCAACCCATCAGTGTCAATCGTTTCTTTTCCCACCTTTAATAACCCGAGCCTAATCTCAGTTTATTACCAGGTCGAGTTCAGAAATAGTGCGTAAATATGCGCTCGTGACCTTCTCCCTCAGCCGTGATCACAACATCTACAGTATCCATGTCCGTAGCATCGACAGTCTTGTCATCGCCACCCACATGCTCGGCTTGCCCCTGCCGCCGCAGTTCGCCGCACATACGTCCATGGCCGGCTGGTAGTTGCGGACGACTGAGCTCAGGGCGTATATGGCCTTGCGGCGGACCTTCAGCGTCTCTTGTTCCGCGGTTCCACTCGCCTTCTCTTCACCATTCGTAGCCGGCGCGGAGGAAGAAGGCGCCGGCGGCAGCCGCCTCCCGACGGCCATCTGCACGAGCTTCTCCACGCCGCCCAGCGCGACCAGACGCTCCTGGGAGGGCTCGTTGTTCTGGACGGCGGTGCCGACGCACCAGGCGGCCATGAGGCGGATCTCGTCCTCGTCGTGCGCGAGACACTCGAGGAGCGGGGTCCAGAGACCCAGCTTCGAGAGAGCAGGTTGGCGTTGTCGAGGGACTCGATCAGTTGTTCGAGGTTGTCGAAGGCTGTGAGTCGCGATTCGAGCGTGATTTCGGGGTCGGTCGATACGATGTGTTCCATGCTCTCGCGCATCAGGTCTGCGTCGGAGGGGCCGCCCATCAGCGCCGCGAGCGCCTCCGGGTTCAGCGTTGATCGTGGCGCCTCATTGGTCGTGCCGTCGGGCCCGGTTGCGGTGTTCTCGATGCTCCATCTGAGGAGGTCGCTTAGGTTCTTGTCACCCATCTTCGTCGCTGTTGTTGTGGGAAGGCTTATAGAAAGGTGATTGCGTTAAATTGGTTTCGCGATCGGAATTCTTGGGTCTTGGGTGCGATTCAATGATGCTTCTTTTTGTTTTAAAAAAACTCGAGTTTTTTCTGGGCTTGATCCACGTTCAGTGCAAATTTCCCCTCGTCTGTATAAACTTCGCTTGAAAGAATCGACTTCGTAGTAAACTTATGAAAAGTTCGCAGCACCAGGAGTTAAAATGTTTTCACTTGATCAAGCCTTTTGACTTGAAAATCGAAATTCGCGGCTGTAGCGTACTAGCTTAGCTAGGTTTAACTTTTTTGATCTCCAAGGTTCGCGAAGCTTCATCGGCTGTGACAAAGATAGAAGTGGGGCGCGGCTTATAGGAAAGCTCAAGAGATATCATAGGTCAACGCTTCATATGCTTACCAAGGCCATGAGAAAGACCATACTAATATATATATTTCAGAGTAGCTTCCTACGATTTTGCACCAGTATTCTAGTCAATCGACAGTTTATTATCTTATCTTTCATGTTGTACCTTGGCAGTGATTTTGACTCGAGGTACTTTAAATTGCCCCGCCATTTAACAAACCCAGTGGTGCGTACCTTTCCCAAAAATGGCTGGCGCTATACTTCAAGGTTACATCGTTTCTCACATAAGATCTGCCCCTCACCACCCCTCCTTTTTTTACCCCTTAAAATAATTTCTTATAATAATTCCAGAGACTTCCACGGTACTTATAATCCTTATCGCTATGAACCTTTGGAAGTGAAAAGAACGGCATAACAACGTCTCACTTAACATTGGAGATAGGGTTAGATATGATAAGTAGTCAACTATTACAATCTCTCGAAACTGGTATTGTGATGTGAAACAGCATCCAAATAGGCAGTAGCTTAAGATCTTTATCGCCAGAGAGATTGTTGCACGACGCGGGAAGCGAAAAGAGTTTACAATGTCCAAGATGTCCAGGATTCCGTTGGTGGTGCCAGCTTTGCCCCCGCACACGCAAGACTGGCTTAGACGCGTTGTTCCCCAGCCACTCGTTAAAAAGTGTAAAAGGGCGGTGCCTGCTTGGCGTCGAGTGTGATGGAGGCGATGGGGGCGGTGGACACACGTTTGCTCTACTGTAAGTACGCTACGCTTCTCCTCTACGTAATCGTGCTTGCTCCACGAGTGAGTGGCCAATGTTTGGTGTGTGGTCGAGTTACGGGTGGAGGCGTCCCGCTTAGTCCTTGAATTGTTCAACATGCGTTCGTCGTTTATAAGTATAGCGGCATATACGCCACCACAACAAACAAATCTACTGGTCTGTGCTATCTAGTAATACAACTCGTAACCGAGGAGGAGTACAAATGTCTTGTCGCGTTGTATATCCGAGGCATTGTACCTACCTAGGCAGGTAGGGAAGTTAGGCAGTCTTTAAATCATCATTCATTGAAATAGCCACGCGACCACTTACACGTAGTCGATGGAGCGAGAGATAGGCATAATCGAGTTGGTTCGGGCCACGGATATATCATAGCCAAGAAATCGAATTACGACTGCTGTTAGCCCGCCCCCCAAACATAATATTAGCTAGTTGTCGTTATTTGGCTGCCTACCACTCAAAGAGATCATTTCTTTCAGGCAGTAAGATATCGTAACATTACGTACCGACTTATAGTCCTAAACAATCATCATAAAAGGGCCGGAATTGATGGGCAAGCGAATATGAATAAAAAAAATAGGTTGATAAACACCCCCATTGCCAACAAAGAGAAGCAAAGCTTGCCCGCTCATTCAATCTTCCACTTGTCATTGGTGCTATTGCTGCTGTGCCAGTGCTCTTTACCCCCCTTCGCCCCGCCAGCGCTTTTTGTTCGGCCCACAAGTTCTCCCTGCTTAACCCAGTCCTGGCGTAGCAAGTGCACTTTGTTCAGTGCTTAACAGCTGGCTGGCCGCTGCTGCAGCAGAGCTGACCACTCGCAGTCCTCGTTCCTCCCCTTTCCACTCTAGGCTCTCCAGCATACCAACCACACATCTTGTCGACCCGACACATCTCTTGGAACTCAACCTTCCACATCATCCTTCCTCCTTGTCGCTTGTGTAGTCAACCACATTGAGACATCACCACCCCCAGCCAACTCCTGTATAGCTCCGTCGATTTCAATATCGCCTGAGCATCTACCAACAAATTTCGATTCCCTTCTACTAGTCTTTCTTCGTCACCTACGTAATCACAATGGAGGGTAAGCTCCCGTCTCCCGATCTTTGATCTAGCCGATTCCCTCCTCCCAATGTGTTCTTACCACATCGTTGTCCCTATTTTGAGACGTCAATCGGAGTACAATGGCTGACTTGAATATCCGCTACAGAGGAAGTTGCTGCTCTCGTTATCGACAATGGGTAAGACTCCCACCCTCGACCTCCTCACCGCATTCTCAGTCGCATACCGCCTGGCGAGATTTGGGCGGAATCCCGACCGTCGTCCATATACCCCATCTGCGATATCACCATTCACCACATAGCCATAACCTTGAAACGCATTGAGCTAACTGGAACCCCAGTTCGGGTATGTGCAAGGCCGGTTTCGCCGGTGACGATGCTCCCCGAGCTGTTTTCCGTAAGTCTTTATCTTCTACTACTAGCCTTGCCCAACGAGCGGCCCCGCTTGTGCCTTGCCAAGATGCGGCTCGTTCCATCGTCATTAACTCACCTTCTAACCTCCGTATACAGCGTCAATTGTCGGTCGTCCTCGTCATCATGGGTAAGTCTTCACCCGCCGCATGCATTGATGGCTGTGTCTGCAACCCAGGGCGTCCGTCGGTTAACATATGTCGCTCAGTATCATGATCGGTATGGGCCAGAAGGACTCGTACGTCGGTGATGAGGCGCAGTCAAAGCGAGGTATCCTAACCCTACGCTACCCATCGAGCATGGTGTCGTCACCAACTGGGATGATATGGAAAAGATTTGGCACCACACCTTCTACAACGAGCTGCGTGTGGCACCTGAGGAGCACCCCGTGCTGCTCACCGAGGCCCCATCAACCCCAAGTCGAACCGTGAAAAGATGACACAAATCGTATTCGAGACCTTCAACGCCCCTGCCTTCTACGTGTCCATCCAGGCTGTCCTTTCTCTGTACGCCTCAGGTCGTACGACCGGTATCGTGCTTGACTCCGGTGATGGTGTCACTCACGTCGTCCCTATCTACGAGGGTTTCGCTCTTCCTCACGCCATTGCTCGTGTTGACATGGCTGGCCGTTGATTTGACCGACTACCTCATGAAGATTCTAGCCGAGCGTGGTTACAGCTTCTCCACTACCGCTGAGCGTGAAATTGTCCGTGACATTAAGGAGAAACTCTGCTACGTCGCTCTTGATTTCGAGCAGGAGATCCAGACTGCTGCCCAGAGCTCCAGCTTGGAGAAGTCATATGAGCTTCCCGACGGCCAGGTTATCACCATTGGTAACGAGCGTTTCCGGGCTCCTGAGGCTCTCTTCCAGCCTTCTGTGCTCGGTCTCGAGAGCGGCGGTATCCACGTCACTACATTCAACTCCATCATGAAGTGCGATGTCGACGTACGAAAGGATCTATACGGCAACATCGTCATGGTATGTTTACCTGTTTATGAACTTTTCTCGTTTGAATAGATTGAATAGCATGCTGACGAGTACTATAGTCTGGTGGTACCACCATGTACCCCGGTCTCTCCGACCGTATGCAGAAGGAGATCACCGCTTTAGCCCCATCCTCGATGAAGGTCAAGATCATTGCTCCTCCTGAGCGAAAGTACTCCGTCTGGATCGGTGGTTCTATCTTGGCTTCTCTGTCTACCTTCCAACAGATGTGGATCTCTAAGCAGGAGTACGATGAGAGTGGTCCTTCGATTGTCCACCGCAAGTGCTTCTAAGGTATGCATTCTTGTTAGCAATGTCCTCGGCACTCGAATGTACGTCTAACGAATATATCCAATCAGCTGTTACGATGCCAAACGAATAGACGCCCTCCACGAGCTCGCCCGGGCTTCGGGAGAGCTCACTGCCGTTGACCTCAGAGCTCCTGCCGTTGTGAATGTATCCTAGACGAGCCTCTCATCTGCAAAAAGTTATGGGTATGCTAGAGAGAGATGCTGGAGCCGGGGACAAAAGAATGTGAAGTGCTGTTTTAGGAAGGCTTTTCATGTTTTGCACGGAATGGAGTAGACAAATCCAGTCGAGGTTGATCATATATCTTCATGTTTCTGTTGTCTGGCGTGCGTAGTGTGAATTTATCAATCGTAATTCAATCGTAATTCAATCGTAATTCAATGGGATAAATCATCTACCCCTTTTCGTGATGGCATAAACGTCAGCCTATGAGGACTTAAACGTCTGGCGTTCTCTAAAGCGTAGTCGCGACTTGGTAAGGAGTTGGGTGTCTATGATTTCATAGTCATGTTCTAGGTAGTTGTTTTTTATCGAGGATTGCCCTATCAGCAGCATCCTCATCACCGTCTCGGTTATTTTCTTCCTCGAGCAGTTCTCCAATAGGAATATCGTTATTTTCCTCTTCCAGTGCCTCCCCGACAGTAGCTCCCTTCTCTTCGTCGAGCTTGCGATATTTCCTTCGGCTCTTTTTGGCAGAGCTAGCCCTCTTCTTGCGCTTGACCTCCCCGACTATCGACGACCGGCTCTCGTCGCCGCGGGTCATATCATCGAGTCTGTCGGCCAGCAGCTGTCGGGCGATGGTGCGGTTCTGGCTGCGCGAGCGGGTGGCTTGGCACTTTACGACGATGCCGGTAGGGAGGTGTTTTAGTTGAACGGCCGAGTTCGTTTTGTTCTGCGAGGCGGGAGAGGTTGGTTAGCGGTGGGCTGGTTGAATTCTGGTGGAATAATAGGAGAGGGGAGACGCACGATCTTCTGCCCGCCGGGCCCGCTGCCTTTTAGGAAGGACTCTTCGATCTCCTCCGCCGGAGGTGGCTTCGGTCGTGGCGGGAAGTTCTTGTTGCTTGCTTTTAGCAGGGGTGGGTTGTTGGTTGTGCTGAAGCTGCGCGTGGATGGGAGGCTTGGGGTTGAGAAGCCTGTAGTGTGAGATTTGACATTGTGTCGTGATAAAGCCAATTGAGGTATGCTGCTAGAGCTCGGTTATCGTTTTTACATGTCTGGGCGAGTCGTGGGAGGAGGAGCTTCAATATCATGATGGCGGCAGATGGTATAATCGCCAGTCGAGCATGGTGTTGAAGCTTTTTGGTGGTCTACCGCCGTCTAGACATTAGGGTGAGTGTTTTGAGTTTGAATATAAAGTAACGAATACACGATGCTTGGGGTTAGAGCTTCATTGCTATGAGGGCGGCTATAAATAGCTGGATCCGTGGTTCTTACAGGCATCATAATAGGAATTTCACATGGTCATGCCGCTTTTTAGCTTAGGTCTAGCTTAGGTAAGCAGGAGCTATTCTCTACCTTGATTAGCACAGGTCCCCTATATACCATTTTTGCTTGCGATCGACTTCTGAGCAAAACTGTTAGTCTGTTTTCCATGTTTTAGGTAATATATAAATACTTTGTCAAGTATCACTTCATCCTCTTCTTTAACAGTATTATGAATATGAGTTAGTACTGTCAATCGCCTCAATCAGGCTTCGCTCGTGATGCCTGCTCAGGGATCATTATCGTGTCTCTCAATAAGTTAAATCTCAATGATGCGAACTGAAAGCGACTTGGATATGGATATATGCGTATACATAGTCATTCGAGTTGCTAGCCGGCCGTCAGTCAATAGTAACTGTACGAATCGCTGAATTCAAGTCTTGCTAGTTGTCTTATCCGTACTAGCCTGAACGTTGTAAGTACGAGTCTGTGACCGAGTTTGTAAGAATGTTACAAACCAACAGGCAGAAGAAAGAAGAAAGAAGAAAACGCTATTCGAGCTGGTGCTTCGGACACACAGAAATATATTCATAGTTTCATCCACTCGTGTGAGGAGATACTCATCGGTGATCCGAAGCAGACCACCGCGTTCCAGCATGATCTAACACCATGCAGCTCCAGCAAGGGGCTGAATAAGCATTCAAGGCAAATATATCTCACGGAAGCCTAATTTTTACCGGGAGTTTTAGTCTGGCATGGGCTGTAGTGAATAGGATAGCTCATGGAGCTCCTTGAGAAGACGAGGTTTCGCTCGAATGCGGCTTGCGACCAAGGATGGGTTGACCGAGGTTTTTGAGCATCAGAGTTGAAAACGCGTGTTGTTCCATCTTCTTATTCAACAGACGAAGTCGGATTCTACAGTTTAGAGCAGTCTGCTGAATATCTGCACTTATTGATAAGGAGTTATCAAAACTGCTATAATTCTTAACTATCACACGAGCCAGGGGTGGGCAAAAGATACAAGTATGGCTTCCGCTCTGCATAAGGCTCCAGCTCGTAATTTCCCTGCGTATTTTCTTACTTATTGAAATAGCTATTCGAAAGAGAGAAGGTAGGAAAATGCGAAGGTGAGGCCATTCAAACATTCATTTAAACTAGAGGCCTCCTATCAAACAGAGTGAAGGGCAAGACATTCGACCCCTGACGCCATAGAAGAGTACCGCGATCCGAATATCCTCCCAAGTCTTTGAACACATGACCTAGTTACATCGACCTAGAGCTGTGTATTGATCCCTGCCTTTCTATTACGCAGAAAATCTATAATTTCGGCATTCCCTCCTTTTTCTGCAGCTTCAATGGCGCTACTATACATTCCTGTTTGCAGACGCATATTAATATCCGCCCCTTTATCAACGAGGAATTTTACAATATTAAATTTTGGTCCAAGTCCCCCGGCTGCGGCCGCAAGGCACTACCATAGTTTCCTACCTGGAGAGGCATATTGATATTCGCCCATTATCAACGAGGAATTTTATAAGATCAACATGCGATCTATATCCCGCCGCGGCCGCAAGGGCACTGCCATAGCGTCCTGCCCGGAGAGGCATATTAATATCTGCCCCGTTTTCGACAAAGAAGCGTATAATGATCATATACCCTCATATGCTGCGGCCGCAAGGGCACTGCCATAGTCTCCGGCCCAGAGAAGCATATTAATATATGCCCCGTTTTCGACAAAGAAGCGTATATGATCATTACCCCTCATATGCTGCGGCCGCAAGGGCACTGCCATAGTCTCCGGCCCAGAGAAGCATATTAATATATGCCCCGTTTTCAACAAAGAAGCGCACAATCTTAATATCCCCCTATATGCTGCAGCCGCAAGGGCACTGCCATAGTATCCGACCCGGAGAAGCATATTAATATCTGCCCCGTTTTCGACGAGGAAGCGTACAATCTCAATATGCCCACTGCATGCTGCAGCAGCAAGAGCACTGCCATAGCGTCCTGCCCAGAGAACTATATTGATATCTGCCCCTTTTCCGACGAGGAAGCGTACAATCTCATTATCCCCCAAAATGCTGCCGCCGCGAGGGCACTGCCATAGTCTCCGACCCGGAGAAGCATGTTAATATCTGCCCCGTTTTCGACGAGGAGGCGTACAATCTCAATATCCCCCAAAGTGCTGCCGCCACAAGGGCACTGCCAAAGCCCTTGGTTCGGCCGGCGTGTTGACTGGCATTCCTAGTTCAAGCAGCTTGACACAAATCGGCTTACAGCCAGCGGCAGCAGCAAGAGTAAGAAAGTCGTCACCGCTGTCAGCCAGTTGCGATAAATTAATTAGTGGTTTATCCCACCAATCGCGGGAAAAGGCGTAGAAAGAACAGCGACATACTAAAAATGCCGTACAGGTGCTGGGAGAGATCTGGTCGTAGGGAACAGGCAACTGGTGCTTTGAAATAGTAATATGACGATGCCATCTGCGGTATTGCACGCCTGAATCCTGTAGAGAGCCGAGGAACGCTCTTAAAAGATAGGCTAACTTGGGTCGGGATCTTCACATTCTTGAGTTTGCACATGACGTATCCAATCATGTCGCACATAGGTCTGGAGTGGGTGGTCTGGATGAAAGATATCGACTGACTCGGTCTCCTGCCATTCCTGAGATGCATATGAAAACCTGGAACTATCCTCCAGGGGGTCCTTCCAATCCTCACATCCATATGTTTCTCGTAATAATATCAAACTGGCCTTTGCGACATGACAATGAGCATCTAGTACTGTCCAACGGGTTTCAAGATACTCAACAACCGACAGATGAGAAACTCGCCAGACAGGAGGGCTTTGTTGAGCATCAATCCGAAGTAGATTTACGCACCAGTCAAGGAGGTGAGTCTCCTTGATTTCGTAACCCTCGACGGTTTCCCTTTCTGGGTCCACGTGGATAGCTGCCAGAAGTTGCTGACTGGTAAGGGGTTTATAAGCACACATAACCCACCGGAGGGCTCTAAATGACAAGGTCCTAGCATCAGCATCTAGGGCTTCAACGACTGCAAGAATTTCATCGTAAGCAGCTTTGAGATCTTTAGGCAGCTTTCCTAGGCGATTGCGAATCTCACGTTCCGTACACACGTTAAGGAGTTGCTTGATTTGCAACATGGCCCACTGGAACATCCCGTTGCTCTTGGAGAGTAGAGTTTCCACAATCTCATTCTTGAGGGGTTGGTTTTCTCGAAGGGTACCGCTCCAGCGGCCATTTCTGTCGATACTTTGCATGACGAACTTGGCAATATCATTTTCGTTGTCGGTTGCTTGGATTTCAATGTTGGAGAGGTGAACGAGACGTTGTCGAATGTCGCCTTCTGGACGACTTGATATGAATATCCTCACAGGTTTTGATGATTTGCTCGGGATGGAATCGAAGAAATCAAGCAGGCTCGTTCGTTCTTCAGGTATACACTCGTCTAGTGCGTCTAAAATGAGTGTTGTGCGGGGGTAAAGATTCAAGAGTTTAACCAAATATTCGTGACATTGGCCAAGTGTCCATCCAGAGCCCCTTAATCCGGAATCGGTGTATAGCTCCTTCAGTTGAGGGCAGATATAACCCAGTCGTTGAGGAGTCGTTGATAGTTGCCTGATGTAGCTCCGGAGAATATCAAGGGCCTTTCGACGATTGTCTTCATTCCGGTTACAATAGAAGAATGCGAAACTTTCGTCGCTTTGTTTCCCAATGAGAGTCTCTTCAATGTCTTCAATTACTCTCGATGTAAGATAGGTTTTCCCGAGCCAGCTAGAGCTTGTTAGCTAGGAAAAGCTCCAGTTTAGAAGGCGCGAATTATGGATCATGATGGCGGGTTACTCACGAAAACCTTGGAGCCATAGTGTTATCGATGTCGTCGCACTACTCCATTGAGCAAACTTAGGACGTTGAAGTAGCCAGCCGCATGTGCCTTTCGTCCTCAACTCCTTAACTGTGTCATGATGCCTTCGATACTCAATAGGAGAAATCCACTGCAAGACCCGGGTTAACTCGTCCCTGTCTAGTAGCTGCAGTATTTTCTTTATATTTTCGTCGGTACGAAGAATTGGCTCAGTAAGTTCCAACAGACCGCGCAGTTGATCGTGGTATCTTGCTTCGATCTTGGCCTTGAGTCGACCCTCACAAGCCACAATTTCTCGGTCAACTTGGATCTCCCAGCTTCAAGGCTTGCAAGGAGGTTGGAATTTGTTGTCGGATGAAAGATAGCAGCAAAAACTGGGAAGGGGTGCGTTTTGAGAGAAATTCATTAGTTGTGACCAGTCTCGAAGAACACAAGCGTAGAGTTGAATCAAGGCTGACTCGAGATTGTTGATAACAGCGTGGTCCACTGTGGTGCGATTATATAACCCTCGAATACCTGACATCTGTGGACGATTCGAGTGGTTCTTTCTAGTATGGCAAGGGATGCCGCCATCTGTTCCTCGGCCGTGACAGCAGCCAGAAGAATGAACCGTGCCACAGCCCAAGGGAGAGCGGCGTGTACGGGATCATATTGAACCAATGTCTCCAATCTCTTTAAATTTGTTAAGCCAGACAATGATCGTACTGGTTATATTTTCAAGCGAAATTTTTACTTCGCCAAGTCGGACCGTTCTTTTCCATCTTTTCTCTTCGCACAGGCGTTGCTTTTTTGTAGCTAAGACGATGATCTCGTCCACCACGTTATGCACGGGTACATTAACATCGCCCGTCACCCGCTCAATCCATGCCTTGTCATCATCCGAAAGTGTAGCTCTTGCCTTCTCCCATAGATTTGGTTGGATGTGAGGCTCGCTGTTTGTTGGTACTGCAGGCTTCTGGGGACTATTCTGGATAGAGTTTTGTGCGAGGATGTTTGGGTCTCTTGTTCTGTAAGCAGTTGCTGGTATGGGCGCAGATGAACGAGATATGCTAGTCGAACGCGCAGAGTGCGGCCGAACTCTTTCGTTCACTAGCCCTGTTAGCATGAGCAGAGAAGGGACCGTATTTATCTCGGCATACCCGTGGTAGGCCTTATAGGCGCCGTGGACTGTGTGGGCTGTCCAGAACCATCCTCGCGACGCGACAGGGGCAAAATACCACAGCATGATATAGAAGGCATTTCCTAACATTTGGCACGAGAATATAGTGGAACAGAAGCTGTTGCGGCAATGCTATTGATGTAGTAAAGGTGACACTCATGGGGAGGTGAGTTGGGGCGGAGACACACCATATTGGGTTTTAGCAATGTAACGCATCCTTTCAAGTGGCGCATGCACACATAATTGGATGACTAGCTGGCCATCAGGCGCAGCGGCTGACTGAAGCGAATACTTATCTCGAGCGCTTCTCAATGTGTGCCGCTTTTGAGCCAGCTAGCTTAATAAGCAGACTGGGGAGGTCGAAGCCGAACATTATACTAAAAGCGTAATATGTAATAAGATACTAAGATCAATATCAACCGAGTTTATTGGCAAATCTATAGTAGAATGATGCGTAGTCTAAGCTTTCTGGATAATGAAGCTTGGTGGTTGGAACTCTACGATATACAACCTCCTTTCACAATTCCTGCTTGTAGCAGTCTAGATGAGCCTTCTTGATTGCCTCTACTTCCAATTTTGTTGCGATTCTGCAAGCTTACTTTATGTGTACGGTGTCAAGTTTTTTTTTTCTTCACGTGCCAGGCGTTGATAGACCAAAACCCCCTTTCTGAGATCCAGTTAAGGAAAAAGCATACGCGGTACTGCCTCACGCCGCTCGCACGACATTTTTTCATTCATAGGTTTGCTTTAATCGCCATGCGTTGGCATATCGATGAGGGTTTATGATCAAGGTCCCTGCAATCATCCAAGGAGATAGCCCAAAGAGAAGAGTGCTTTTTCATCCTCTATCATCGTAAAAGATCGGAACCGCGATTAGATAGAGCAAGAACCTTGATTGTGGAGTGTAAGTCACTGCTGTCTTTAGTGATTTGAAAATGCTTATGAAGCCGATAGACAATGGACGTAGAAAGAGCATGAGAAGGCGTAATCAGAAATCATGAGAGCCTATGAGGAAGTTAATGGAGAAATTGTGCGCATGAGTCAGACCTGGTGACTGCCTGGCCTGTTTAAATAAAAGAGAGCGCCACTTGAAGGTCGGCAGCAAAGTATTACATGTGAGGATAGTTCGGTTATACTTTAATCTACTATTTTACTCCCTAAGCTCAGAGATGTTGACGGTAGCAAGAAGTTCTAGCTAACTGAATATCTACACTACATAATACGAAGTCTTTATGCGTCCAAGTCTTTTCTTGGCGACAGCCGCAAGGGTCCTTTACTCCCAGGTTTTTGTTGGCCGCGGCGATTACGCGGTACCTATTCTCGAACCTTTTCTGTAGCTTCTTAAATCTAACAGTGAAACAGCCTGCGCGGCCTGCCTTCTACGTGTGACTCAAGGGGCAGTCTTAACGGGATTTTTTAATAGCCCCAGCTTTGCAGTTTCTCGCAATCCTATGACCCTCCTTTCGAACGTGCGGTATAAAGTGGCTTATCTACTAGAAGCGTTTGTATATGAAAACTTCCTCCTTCGGGATTCGTAAGGAAAAACTACATTTCATATTTTTTTTTTCACTCCCTTTCTAAGCTTTGCTGGAAATCACGAGTCGAAACTGCGAGATTATAACCCTGGGCATTATATCTATACAAACTCCTAAACTATAAAATGGATCATTGAACTTAGGCCCCAAATTGAGGATTAGGGATTGAAGTTGATACTTCGCGATAATTTCCAAGGTCGGTTTAGACGGCTCATTAGTTGAGGCCTAAGTCCTAGTAGAAAGTTAGCTATATAAAAACAGTAACAAGCAAACAGCCGTCAGGAACCTCATAATGGAAACATCGTCCTTTCGTTAGAGTTTTCGTCAGTTTAATACCACCAGGATACGAACATCATATCGCCCATCAAGCACTCCATTCTCTCATCCTGTCTCGCCCACACCACTGTCAGCTAGCTGACTGATCATTGGAATATCCAACGTCCCCTCCATATGTGCTCATTACTGCTCAGACCGGCAGCTAACTTCTTGCCAAAAGAATGATTGACAATTATTTGGGTTAGAGGAAACACCCAAGTGAGACTGCCCTGGGCTCAGCGGACACGGTGCATGGGCACCACCAGGTGGGAATCGGATACAGACAGCACACTTGCCGCCAAAGCAGATCGACGAGCCTCCGACAACCAGCGCGGTATCAGCGCTGTCCTGGACTGACAAATCACCACCGCCACCAAGCCAGCCAAATCCAGTTGATGCCGGGTCACCCATCTGGTCCTGCATCCACCAAGTACCGTTCGCTCCGACAACGGCGTCGGTGGTCGTGTTGCAAGCGGTCGTGTCGCCGCAGACGCGGAACACGACACCGGGATTCTCGCCCTGGACCTCGTACTTCGCAGCGTAGTCGTGCCCGAGATACAGCCCGCTCAGGGCCTGCAGCACATAGCAGTGGCCGTACTTGATTCCGAGGTCCGAGCCGCTCTTCTTGGGACAGACGGAATCGCCGGAGCAGACACCTGCGTCGGGAGCGGGCGGGGGCGCGGTGCAGAGAAGCCCGTCGAGGATGTTGCCGAACGGGCAGCAGATGCCGAGGCCCAGAAGCTTGTTGGTGAAGAAGAGAGAGTGCGAAGACTCGTCACAGCAGCCCACTTGAAGGGTTATAGCCGAAGTGAAGGTTGTGCATGCCCGTGACTGCAAGGAGTGGACCTCCACGGCCTGGGTGAATGCGCTGGCGAGCCCAGAAATGGGGAAAAGCGCAAGGAGGAGAGTGGTCTTCATGTTGACAAGCGGGTTGGCGGTGGTATTCTTGTGTAGTTAGAACTTGCTGGTGAAGAACTCAAACACAAGAAACCGTTTGAACGGACGGTTACCAACATTTTATACTCCTCGAGACATCTGAGAGAGTCCGCCTATCTCAGTCCTAGTCCTCAAAAACTCAACGAGTTCAACCCACGTCGCCGAACGCTCAACTGAATTAAGAAGTGATCCGCATATCAAGAGAGCTGAAAGAAAAAACGTCCAACCGTCACCATGTTGCCGCTTACCTAGGCTCCCTCTCAGTGTCTAGCCGGCGATCCCATCTGGACGGATGCACCCAGGCTCTAAGTTGTACGTCCGAGTGACTTGGTTCACGAGAGCTTCCCCCCTGATAGGACTCGTCGAGTGTTGTGGAACTAGCAATTATAACGGCGATCAAGTTGCTGATTAAAGCTGAACGCTATTGAAACCCGAGGTATTGATTTATGCAAGTGCACGTCTCGTGCATATGGTTGCCGTTCTAATGTTGCAATTCATGTAGGTCATGGCAAGCAGTTGACCAAATCAAAATTAATTTGTCCGAATTGGGGTTGGATAGGTCCCAAAACGTAAGTCACTCAAGCATAAGTATGAAGCTGAAACTAAGGGAACCACAGAAGATATGGGAACAGAACCCTGACTAATCAACAATCCTAACCCATTATTTCCAGTCGTGATGAATTCATTGGCTCCTTAACGCGTAGGCATTTTGCTTCAGCCAGCAGCTTCGCTGTCATGAAATAGACCTACAGCACAATACCACCATCTCACCGAAAAAAGTGCAATATTGTGAAGTCGGGCACTCGACGGTCTACAATCACTGGGTGCTTACCATTGTTCAGATGCGTGGCTACCTTAGTCTTCAAGTCTTCAACCTCAATATCGCTGATTTGCCAAAGGAGCAGCTGCGTGACCCCCTCATGACATCCTATGCTGCGTCATGCAAAGCTGCGGCATAGTTTTCCCCTAGTCTTCAATATTGGCTGTGATATTGGCCTTCTGCATCATAAAGAAGCTCACAGCTAGCCTTTGTCCATTCATCACTGCCCACGGTACCGAGAACCGTTGCCGTCATGGGCCTCAATATCGAAGCCCTTTTTAAGTGATGCCTAAGCAACACTCTCATGACCCTCGTAGCACTGTTTGGTGTAAGGGCGCCATTTTGGTTTCAATCAGTATATCGACGCTCGCCTCCTTTTCCGACAGGAGCTTCACAATGTTCCCCTTAAAGTGGTGTCCGGCCATAATGGTGTCGGTATTGTCCTTCCAGAAGATAATCGCATAGCTTTTTCGTATTTTGTGTATAATAGTGTCCAACAAAACCATCTTGCCCACATCGTCTTCTGTGTAGCCAAAATAAGACACCAGCTACCTAGCATCTTTACATTAGCTTAGCACATGATGCAGTGATATTGATGTTAACCGCCTCAATAAGGAGAACGGGGAGGAGTGGGCCCATTAGAATACCTAAGGGGAGACGATAATCCCCTCCTTACCCGCGACATACGCGACATACCACGCTAGATACTTTGGGCTTGCGATTACTAGGTAAGTAATGGGAATGGAAGTCATCCTTGGTGCAACTAATCGCATAGAGGGATGTAATAATATGTTTGGCAGATGATGTTGATCGACACTAGTAGAAGATGAGGGGGAAAGGGGGCAGGCATCACTACCTGGGTAACCTGTCTCTCGTTTTTCGTTCACATCCTGAACCCGGCAGACGTTTTCTTTCGTAGGACCTGCCGCTAGAAATAATCTTCGAAACTTGACATCTCAATGTGCCTGATGAGATACGGCCCTACCCGGACCTTCCGCTTTCCTTAGATTTGCACACAAATTACATGTTGGTCCTAAAATTTTATCGGTGACGGATCCTCGTTCTTTGAATGACAACAAGGTAGCGGAAGCGTATATCCGTTGCTCTAGAGCATAAGCCTAGAGTCCAACATTGTAGCCTCGAAGACATCGTCTTCTAAGTACCTCTAAGAGGTACGGTATGTATGTAATCATGCTGTGGTAAAACTTACCTAAGTCTATGTGAGCGCGGTAACACTAAAATCTTAGCGCAATTAGAACCCCTGCTCCCCAACGTCCACCTACATAACGCCACAACGATTTGAAGCTTTTCCGAATTGGGTAATTCTGTCAGGGGTCTCATTCATGCAATAGGCTGCCGTAAATGCACTTGACTTGCTGTCCCTCCTTTTCTCACTTCGGAAAACATTCAACCGTGAAAGAACAATTCAAGTCACGGCCAAACTCAAACCCTCTTTTATTTTTCTGCTCACCGAGAGACCACGATTGCGACCAAATTTATTCGACAATTGGACGCTAGAAGGTGTCAAAAGCCGTCGCGACAATTGCAGCATCGTTTTCTCAGTTGTTCCCAGACTCTGCGATCGTTAGCTGCGTGGATAGACAGACTTATAACCAACCACACGAGAACCCAATCCAGCATACTACGCGTTCCCAATTCGAACTTGAAAAAAACGCGCACTCCAGACGATCATTCCTCCCATTCATTTTCAGCTCCCGAGACGACCAGACCGCAAGAGTAGCAGCGAGGAGACAATATAACATTACGACAAAACAAAAACATTACAAAATGGAGTATCGAACCAAGGAGCCCGAGAACCAGTCGGCTCTCCAACGCTTCGGCCGCTGGCTCTCGCTCAAGCAGTACCAGATCGAAGTCACTTTTGGTGTATATATGTTTACGCCCACTGAGAAGTTCATTTTCTGTACGTTCTCCGTCTCGCGATTCCCATTTTCTATTTCGCAAGCCTTCCTTTTCCACTCAGACGTACCCTCGTTTGTCTATCATAGCTGTCTCCAGCACTTATCCCACCCTTTTCTTTCGTGATGAACGCCGTCTAACCGATAAACAACAGGGTCCGTCGTATTCTTACTCTCCGCCATGGGCTCCATCGCCACCATCCTCTACCTGCCGCAGCACATCCTCTTCATCATCAACCGCGCCTGGTTCTACGTCAACGGCGGCGAGAGCAGCGGCGTCTTCGGCTCCTCTAACGTGATCGCTACCGCTAAGAACGCTCTGTCGCTCTCTCTCGAGTCCGTCGACCCCACCAACAACCTGGCCTCCACCGTCACCGGAACCGTCCGTGAATTATGATGATGATGAATTGAATGATAGCCTATACAAAGCCGACCACCAGGGCCACGTTCGTCTTCTGCCCTTCGGACGCAGTAGCATGGAGGTTCGGTTTCTGGGTGTTTAATGACACTATGATTGTAGTAATGTTTAATCAGTACGCGAAGAAAGACTCAATGCAGTTCCCGGATAACGCTCGAGGAGGGCACGACAACTGACAGATGTCGGCATCGGCGCAAATCTGGTTCCGAGGTTAGATCGCAGGCATGCAGATCGGGTAGAAATGGGTATTGGGCGGCAGGGGAGTGTCGGTTGCTGACTACCAGTCCACATGCAACTGAGAGCACCGATAACTTTAGACAGCACCCGACTTCTCGTTTTGCGTAAGAGATAGAGCTTACAATACCAATACCAACAAGATCAACTAGAGGAACGAATGATTTGGTGAACTCATGACTCGTTTTCGGCGATACGATACACTCTGAGGGAACTATCGTCCCCGGCCACCGCCAGCTCGTTCGAATCTGTTTGCGGCCTCCATGCGAGTTGTAAGACGGGTTTTGCAAGACACAGCCTTGGTCATTGTTAGTCAAGATGGAGCATGCAGTAGATTATTACTAAGGATGGGAATCAAACGTAAGTAGAGCGGTTAACATACTCGGGTTGTAACGTAAAACTCGACGATACCTCGAGGGATGTCGGGTCTAGGGAATATATCGAGATTTTCCCGGCCTCTGTCCCGACAGCGAGGATGAGCCGCCCGCCCTTGTTTAGACGGTGTAGAAAATCAATGGCGGTCGCGGGATGCGTCTCCGCTATCGTAGTGATACACGCAATATCCGTCGCCTCCTCGCGGCGCCAGACCTTGACCGTCTTATCACGACCCGCTGTAGCGAAGACCAGCGACGAGTCTATCGATGGCGCCCAGGCGGCGTCAAGAATCATGCGTGCGTGGCCCTTCGGATTCGCCTGGAGCAGTTTGTAACCCGGCAATGGTTGTCCTTGCACATCTTCGCCGCCCTCTTTCGCGCCTTGTTCCCGCTCAAATACGGCCCATTGGCGGTCCCGTCCAACGCTCAGGAGATACCGGTCGTCGGGAGAGAACCGTAACCGCGTCGCTGTGAGGGAGTGCGCGGTCAGGGGCGGCTTGACCTCGGTCCACTTCCGGGTCTCGAAGAGGCGGATCACGGCGTGGTTGACGGAGCTCGCCTTGCACGCGCTCGCGATCAGGTCGCCCGCGTGGCTCACGGCCAGACACGAGATCTCGTACCCGTGCCCGTACAACTTCTCTGTCTCGGGCCATAGCGTGTGCCGCGAGAGGCTGTCTTCGAAGGGCGGGTGGTCGATCTCTAGCGCCGACTTGCGCACCGTCGTGCCTGGGTCCAGCGCTTCGCGGTCCGAGGTGTCTGGGTTCGTCGAGGTGTTGATCTCAACATGGTCGTCGACCGCTTCGATAGCTTTATTTGAGAGCCCTAGCACTGGCATGTTCGCAGCGTCGGGCATCGCTTCGACGGCCGCGCTGTCGTCGCTGCCGATCCCGCAGAGCCGGCTCAGCAGCTTTGCGACGGCCTTTGGCTCGTCGAAGACGCGCATCAGCTTCTCGTCGGCGCCCGACACGAACTGCGAGCCGCCGAGCGAGTCGATGCAATTCAGGTCGTACCCGTGGATCTGTGGGCGCGCCATCTCGTGCCATGTGTTGTTCTGCTTCCAGATTCCGTGGAGCCGCGTCGTCTGGTCGGAGCTCGTCGAGAGCAGGTACTCGCCGCTCTTAGCCCAAGCTATGCCCGTCACGGCTCGTGTGTGGCCGCTGATGCCAACGCGGGGCGTCCATTGGTCCTCGCCCTTGTTGTAATCCCACGCCCGCCAGCTCCCGGTCCGCCCGAGACACGTCACCGACATGCCGTCCGGAGACCAAAGACCTGTCCAGAACCCGCCCGTGCTGCCGGTTGCTGTAGTAGCGCCCTTCTCTCTACTGATCTCGCCCAGTCGGACGTTCGTGACCCAGATACCGGACGATGGGTCCGCCTCCCATATCGCGAGGGTGTTGTCCGCTGATGTGGATAGGAGCTGCAGCCGCCCGATTTCCGAGCCCGTATACCACTTCGCGCTGTATATCCAGTCGTCGTGGCCGAGAAGCAATGCCTCGAACGTGACAGTGAAATCTTTTCCTGCAGCCTCGAGTCTATGCGCCTTGTTGGAGGGGGACTTCCCCGGTAGATATGCACCGAGAGACGGATCTGCGCCGTTGGCCACGGCGGCCGGCAGCTCCTTGCCTTGATGCAGTCGCCAGAGACGGATGTACTTGTCCTGGCTCGCGGATGCCAAGAGCAAATCCGGGTCCGCGCATCATCTTTCTTCTCCCAGGTAAAATCCAGAGATCGGATCCACCCCTCATGGCCCGTCAGTGTCGCCTGTAGTTGAAATTCGGGATTCGCGGTCGACCCCGCGACGAAAATCTGTACAATGTCCCTTGTCCCCGCCGCAGCGAGGACTAGGGCCTCACCATTCCCCTCGAGTCTACTCAGGGCTATCGCCAAGGGGAAGAACTTGGGTTTGGGGTTGATCGTCTGCAATACCCGTGCCTCTTTTCCGTCGAAAGCCCATATCTTGATCGAGGCGTCTGCGGCCCCCGTGGCGAAAACGGTGGTGGCAGAGCTTCTCTTTGCCCCCTCGTACAAAGTTGCTATACAGTTGATTGCTGCCGTGTGCTCCCGTATCGTCTGTATGCATTTCACCGCGCTCCCATCTGGTGAGAATTCCCATATCTTGAGACAATGGTCGTCGGCGCCACTGAGTAGGTGTGTCCGCCTCTCATCGCCCTCACCCTCGCTCCGGAGGAACTTAATGGCCTTGACTATATCTGTATGTCCTGACAGTAGGCTTGTGACGCCTTTTGGTTGCAAGTCCTATTGTTTCCCAAATAAATATCAGCACTTGCGCATGTTGCCTCGAAAGTCGTGTAATGTAGTCTTGTTTTAGGCCGCGAGGCACTTATTGGTACATACATGGGGCCGCCATAGAGCAACGTTGGAGTCGGCGCCGAAAGCTACCAGACCATCCTGACCCCAGTCCGCTACCGCGGTATGTCTGTTGGCGCCGATAGACAGATACTCGACTTCAATAGTGTCTCCGCTCATATTTCCCAAATCTCCTTGATTTCATACAGGTAGCCCTGTAAATTTGGGTTGATCGTGAATTTATGAGTCGCAAGCTTGCATTTCCTATCTTGTGGCGACGGATGCCTCCTGATTGGACGAATAGCTTCAAACTCAGTCCTCTATGGCAACAGCTGTGTGCGACTGTCAGCCACCTGGAGTGGCTCACGCACTCTCCCTTGCGTCTATCGACAGATCCTATTGAAGCATCAACGTTATAATAGTCATATAATAGTCATCGTTCACAGGCATAGGTTCGGTTATTTCTAGGGCTTTAAACTATGTATGTTATAGTATCATATATAACCTATAATCTAGCATTTAACTGCGGTAAATGCGCTCAATTCCTATCATCCGGATATGAGAAGCAGGAGTTATAGCTTGTGAATGTCAAACATCCAATCGCAACATATCTACTTGATTAACATACTCTCAGCTTTCGTACGTGGCTTAATTACCTTTCTTAATAAGCCTAGATAGATCTGCGATATCGGGGCTTTGGTTATGGGAGTGTAACTTCACCATCACATTAAACCTAAGAGGCCCGGTCAAATCATTCCATTAAACCTGGAACAAAAAGCGTGTATGTAAATGCTGTACTCCCCAACGTACCTGGCTTCAAAAAAAAACGCATATCGAAGCCCCTGTAATATCAGATATGCTATAGCATCGAAATCGAAATCTTGCAATGGTGGAACTAATGAGATCCGAGAGAACGGCAGCCAACCCACCCGAACCCTAGGTACGGTAACATCCTCGAAAAGGCTGAATAATAAATGAATTGTTGGTTTACGGACAGGCATGTCGACAAGGTCTTCGGGGTTCCAGTGTGCCAGCAGTCCCGTGCTGCTTAGTTACTCAGGATTATTACTGATTCGGACCCATAATGCAATTAGTCGAATGTATCCTTCTCCATCTATCGATTTCAATTTTTACAACAATTTGCAATGTTCTGTATCACCTCAATGATCTGATCACACTTGCGCAGGTGGCACTCTCTTCACCATTGTTATCCGAGCCATGCCGAGTACCACCCAAACACGTCTCTTCACGCTGGACTCACGCAATTGAGTTGCCGGACGTAGGACTTTGGGAGGGGTTTGGATTCTGATTTTGCTAGTTGAACGATAAGCTTCTTGACAGATCCATGCCAACTCCAACAATAAAATAGGAGGCATACAAGGGGCACACCTACAAGCCAATAATCTATAGATTCATGTGCTGCAGGCGGGGGGCACCGATGTCAGCATCTTGTCCTATCCAAGCCAGTCTCGCCTGATCTGCATGCAGTACGCATGCGTTCGTTACGCCCAATGTCAAGGTAGAGAAAGACACGTGCCAGAGCGGCACTGGAGCAGAAAGACATACCTCGAGAGCTTTAGGAGCTCGTGTGGACCAGATAGGTCCCTGGAGAATGGTTCCACCTCACCAACATTGCTTGGCCAAAAAGGGGCCCTGGCAGTAGCATTCCAATCGTAGGGGCGGGCTTGCATAGATTATATATTAAGGCAAATGTGGAGAGTTGCGTTTTCAGGAACCGAGCGGCGTCTAAGAAATCCACTAAGGCGGCTTGCGTTGGTGACCTATATCGTGATGCCTCACACGCTTTTCTTGATTATGCGTATCGCTTCTCGTTTCAGCCCATCAGCTACCTACATGTAGCTCTAGGTCTGGTCTGCAAGCTACCATTAGGTGAATAAGTAGGCACATGGATAGGTATGCACGTCGCTAAATCGGGAAAGTTGGGTGACAATGGATTGAAATGGGCCATCAACGAGAACCCCTGCCAAACATTGATCTCCCTGCCGCGAGCCGACTCAAGACTCCCGGGAGATCTAATCTAGAAATTTGCAGAGATATAATTGGGCCACCAGCTAGGATTGTTATGGTTCAGGGCAACGGCAGAACTGCTATCACCGATAAAGTGAATCTCAATGGGGCAGGTGCAGGCAATATTGCAGAGATGAGAGTCTCTTTTACTAGATTCTCTCGTGAGTGTTACAGACACCGTCTCACGACAGGGACAGATGTCGAGGGCCCCAGGATGCACCAATTGCAGGTGAGAATGAATTAACAGTTGATAGTTATCAAAACCATCATGATGCAGAGAATAGTAGGGCCATATATTCGCCGGTTGGATGCATGGCGCTGGAGGCGTGTGCTGATGTGCCATCATCTGACGGCGATTCCTGCATGCCTCGAGTCGTCATTTATGACAAGATGTTCAATGCCGCATGGTGAACGAAGGCCCTTGTTGGCTTGTGCCTGTTGATTCGTCTCGGCCGAGCTACCCCTCTCGCTCGGGTTGGTGTGCTCACATCTACAGTACATATTGTATAACCTGGCCTCGCATTAGGATGTGCCCCAATCTCCAAAAGGGGAGGGCGGAGGTACAGGTAGCATCCTATGCATTAAAAAATTGATCGAAACAGAGTCGTGATGGCTGCTTTGTATCCACGGGCAGGCCTATTTGGTAAAAGCTCAAGCTGTTCAGCCAAAGTGAGAATAGAGAAAGGTGCCCCGATTAGCATTATGGAGGAGTAGAAAAGCCTACTGCGGGCACGGCATTAAGCCGGAAATCGCATGAAGGTTGAGAAATCGAGTGGAATGGTGTGATCTTGGCCGTCTCCAATATCGCCGGGCAATCTATACCAAAACCAGCGCTGTGGTTAGCTACTTGCCGCCAATGCTTTCGAATACCGTATTGATGTGACGACGCTGACGGTGTTACGGTTCCAAGGCATGTGAAGCCGTTGTTCGTGCCAAGGTAACTCCAGCTATCTCCTTTACATGTAACTGAAAATAACATGCACAATGGATGAAAGAATTGAAAGGAGTGGTGACAGACAACATCTACTAGATGATACTGTCCGAACAACCTTGTATCCGTGACGTCACTGGTTTCCCGGAGATTGTTGGATAGCTCACTACACGCGCCAGAGCTCCAAATTGACGGATATCAGTAAAGTTTGGAGGATAACCCTTAATGAAGGCGTAAATAACTGCGCTATGCATCATTGCGTTCTTCTTTCTGTGATATGGAATCGGGTTGATCATATCGAGCTGAAGTGAGTATATGACCTCTGAGTTTCAATGTACTCGTATCCCTACTTGGTCCGCAATTCATTCCGCTGTGGGCGAGATAAAATCGGCAGGGCGGCTCACATGATCTCGTATATCTACGATAATGTGCTGTATGTCGGGTGTACGAGTATTAATAAACAAAACATCAATGACGAGCTGTGCAACTCCTTCTGACTTCTCCTGTCCGCGCCTGGCATTCAAAGTTTGCCTTTCCACAGACCCAACCAATGATGGCTGTAGCGGTCGGCTACTCAGCCTAGTCAAGGGGTTGATACGTTATCGTGCAAGCCGAAGAGCTTGTTCTGATGAACATGCCCAAGACGAACGCCCTGCGCGCGTAGGGTGCGAGGTCTAGATCGCTTTGAGGTGTCTGAGACTATGGTATAAAGAGTGAAGTCAGGGGATCGATCAAGGTGGCCTAGGCTACCTTTGGCCATGAGTTCGTTCCCTATGCGCTACATGGGCATCCAGGCCAGTCACAGTAGGTATCGTGAAGCAATAATGTCATTGCCAGGCCTATCGGAACATGGTAGTGCCTGGCTTGGCGCCTTCGTTGTCATTGCCTTTACCAGGTAGTCAACGTTAGCTGCTCACGTGGCCCGACGAATTTCGCCAAGGGAGCCACAGCGGACTGGGTCGAGATTTCCGGTAGGCCCTGGTCCTGGCGCTGGGGCTCTTCCAGTGGATTCCGTAACCGGGCGCGTTAGTCCGTCAGCCGACCGACGTGGGTGCTCGAACAAAACCACAGCAGGATATCATGCCAATGTCCTGTACTGTACTGCACTGTAGCTCGTGATAACTTCGAATAATGATGTCTCCGATATCATTGTGGACGGGCCAATACAGACCAATATCAATTTAATCAATTGCTTGTAATTCCAAACCAATTGGTCCTAATGACTGATCAAGGTCGGATGAACTACTAAGAGCTTAAAGTCTAGCGTAGTTACGAGATACCTGTCAGTCAATCGGTATACCTTGTAAACTAACGATGGGGTCAAACGTCAGGGCACGAGACTACGTCGTTTCATGATACTAGACAGGCTGCTAGATAGACGAGTGGTGCTTCGCGCGACTGGACTTCTTGATCGTACCTAAGAGCTACTATGGATGCCTTATCTATGCGTAATATATATATAGGTAGTAATCTCGTGATCTAACCTAGGTATTGTGTCGAAGCAAATTTGAATTGGGTTCAGCTCGTAGTGTAGTGGTGCTCTGCAAACCTCGATGATATATTATCACCAGTCACCCTTTTCGTCTGCTGTTACGGGAGGCGTAACACCTCTATACCTACCTAGTTATACTTAATGATATTTCCCGGTGTGAATAATATGTTGCCTGAGTCTATTCGTTGTACATGAGGTTTCCTTTTTATTCTTTTTGAGCTTTAGCTGTATCTGGATAATAATAACCTCCTATTGGCTGATAGTTATGAGATCAATAGCTAGAAGGATATTAGTGCGAAATTGATCATACAGACAGGCAAAACAAGGACCGTAATTTGCACTGTATTCACACTATTCCGGTAGACTTTATAGGAAATCTTACTTCAAAGCCTATATGCTTACTAATCGATAGTCTAGGTCACTGAGTTGGACAGTATCAGGTAAGGTATTTGGCTTGCTTTGGCTTGCTATGGCTTACGATATGATGCTCCTTGGCCATGTCGATATTTGATTGGTTGAACTCGGGTAGACTTGCTGTCTATCGAATTTCGTAGATTGTATGATACGCATACAATATACATCGTGGAGAAACAATGTTCGCTAGCACACAATGTCTGTCAATTCCTAGGTTGGACTAGTTGATAGATAGTTTTGTCGAAGAATGGCCCTCTGAACAAGTCTAAGACCTTGTCTAATACGAAGCGAGTGTCCAGAGAACCAGGTTGTAAAGCGAGCGCCGTTACATATCGGGTGATAAAACCCGGCTAGGACGAGAGAGCAGAACAAAAGTTTTTGTTCTACCTGCCTGTGGCTGTCAAGCTGGTATCCTAGCTTAAAGCAGCGTGATCTGCACCTAAAAAAAGTTCAACTGTTTGTCTGCGAATCTAAGAAACTACCTACCTGGTACACTTAGAAAAAATGGAACCTCCCTATCACCAGTTCCATCTATATTGGCAACACTTTCAAGACTGCCAATTAATTTAGGTTTTAGTTTAGAAGAGGTTTGGATTGTTTTGTGATGAGCAGCCTGGATGAATCCTCAAGATTCTGTTTTGGGCTGATGGAGGGACATTTTGGGACCAGAGCCGTGCGGGGAACGAACTCGGATTAGTGGGGAACCGGGCGGCATTTATAGTACCTACAGTAGGTACTTGAGGAAAAAAACGAGGGGCTGTTAAATCCACCAGCCTCTGAATCCCCATTATCGTTGATGGAGACCGTGTTGGACATGCCTAGGTATACCAAAGTACCTAACTATACTGCTGGTAGGGTATTTTACGAAAGGTAAATGTGATTTGGACCTACCTCACCATCAATGAATCGTTATTTCATACTTAGGCCATATGGATAGAATTGAAAGCACCTACGTAGTAAGTTGCCTTGCAGGCAAGATACCACAAGACACCTCCAATTACAGTGCCTACCATGACAGACAAAGTAAAAATAGCAGAACGTCACCTGACTACAAATCTGAGCTGGAAACCACACCGCGGAGACTACCCGTCCCGAACATCATGATGAGGGGTTGTAGCTTTATATATATTTGGTCGGTTTTCCGCAAAGAATAATATGTCTGAGCCGTGAAGGATCAGGGGCCTGCACACATTAGCTCCTTTAGCTCTGAACTAGTGTTGACTGACGACAGTGCATGAGATCACCATCAATATGAAGTTATCTGAGTACAACTCGTTAGTTCCATGAAATTACCTACCTCATTTATGAATTGCAGTGCCTTGCATCAGTACGGCAGAGTCCGAAGGATTGATGGTAACTGAGCTGTCGGCGAACCAAACAACCGGGTCCGGGAATCGTAGCCAGCAGCGAAGATGTGAACGAATGTTATACCTGGTAGTCTACCCCTTGCATTTCAACTTGGGCAACCTTTCCTAGTCCTAGTCCTGGTTCAAATTCTGCCTCTAATGGGCTGCAGGTTGTGGCGCTTCAGACATTTTCACCTGGCGAATTCTAGATCAGAAAAGGCAATGAGCATCCTCGAGCAAGGTAGGTGCCGTAGCTCATGTAAGAAAGCTCTGCAGATGTTTTCTGCGGATATTTAGGCATCATTTTCTCTGGGTGATTATTCACAACTACAATAATGAATGCAGTGGTTCCTCGTACTTATGATCATAATAAGACTACTCGAGTCTATCTATATATATATATATATAGCTCGTCTTATCAGGATAGAATCATCTTTTCCTTCATCTTAAATGCGGTACACAAATGTGATACTTCTTCGATCCCCTTGGACCTAACCATCTGGGAGGCTGTGGCTGGGACTAGATGCGAAGGATTCTCCTTCCCTGCCAGTAGTTGAAGGACAGTCACGGCAGATGCACCACAGGACATGGATTTACGCATCGACCCTAGCCTCTTACGACGGCATATGGACGCAGTAGGTACTTCTAATTCAACATTTTCTAAACAAAGCTCTGTACTGCTAGAGCAGGTCATACAGCATAGCTATCTTAGACCTAACACTAGGTATGTCAAACTGCTTGGAACGAATCCTTGAGGTTACATGGACGAAGCAAGGGACGAGTGATGAGTGACATGCGGGTTTGCTGCGTGCCTTGAGTAGCAAGAATTGGTGTACACGTACCGCGTCGTATGGGGCAAGTACATATGGATGCGTCTGTCCCCCTGCTCGTCACAGCTAGTGTAGGCTCCGGAGGTACACTGTATATGTATAGTCGGGAAGTACTGCATTTCGCCCAACTCTGATCAATTGTCGCTGGAAATAGATTCGCTTGACAACGCCATCCCACCGCTTCTAACCACGTCAACACGATGGCATGTTTGGAAAAGCCGGTAGCTTATCTAGCAAATTAAACCCAACTGCAATAGGTCGATAGCTGAATCCAATAGCAATGCGATTGGGCCTTCAAGTGTCTCTGCTAGGTACATACTATGTAGTACTGCGGCAGCTGCCGGTGATCAGGCAGGGTGAGGGTGGGTTGAGCCAGATGGGTTGAGGCTAGTTTGCCTACACTACACTTAGACTTAGTTAGGTAGGGTACCTACATGAAGGTCAAAAACCTATCGTCATTTGTCGACGAATATAAAGTGCAACCCCTGCTTGCCGTCCGTTTAATCTAGCAATCTCTATCGTGTGAGTGTCTCTCGGTTTTTGAGGCTCACATCTCATGACTGTATGTACTGTACCTGTTGTACCAGGAGACTCTAGGACAATGATGACAGGGGCACGGGAACCCATGGCCCTTTGAAAACTCGAAGGTTTTTTTTGATCGTGTTTGCTCGATATTTATGTCCTTAGTAAACACATGAAGCCCAAGACAAAATCACTTACTCTTGCACTCGATGTACGACCCTTAGAGTAGGTATGAAGTGGACTGCTCTCCGGCTTCTTCGTTACTCAGTAGAATAACTGCATGTATCTAATTGTCGGACTGGGCCATTGTGTGCAACTTGAGCTTCGCTGATGACCACCTGCACCAGAGTGCTGCAAGGCCCAGAGCTAGCCCCACTTCGGCGCAGTTGTGATCCAATGGGGTCGCTGTTGGAGCTCAGGAATCAGTCGCCTGACCTGCAGAAAGAGGTACCTAGCTAAACACATACGTAAAGTACACAGGGAGCCATCAAACCTGCCCAGCCCCAGACAGCCCATAAGAGAGGTATACCTTCGGCGCCTTCAAATTGCCTGGGACCTTATGGCCGCTATTTGTCCCAGCCCATACCTCGTAGGTAGGTAGATACCTAAAGCACGGTACCTTTATTAGCAACCTCCTACCCCTCCTCGTCTGCGTCTTCTATCTATCTTCACTCACCTGCGCGATCCGACCTTCTTTCTGCCTACCTTAGTACCCTTACCTACGGCCTTCCTACCTATCCAGCTGTCTGTGTGTGTGTCAGTTGGATCTATCTACCCAAGTGAGTACAGTACCTACCATCTACCTACCTACCTAATCTTCTTAGTACTTCTATTAATTTGCCTGGATCCTAAACTCTAATATTTTTTTTCACGTTTCTTTCTCTCCTTCCCCCAACAATTAAGAGATTGGGTTCAGTATACCTCGTCTACCCCGTCCGTCATCGAGTTTGTGTTCCGCTGCCTTCTCACCCATTCTCCTGACACATAAACTACACAGTATTTGCTGTTTGCCTCTGCATCGAGTAAGTGGAGGAGACCATTGGGCTAGCTTGCTGTATTTGTCTCTACCTCAGCCCACCAACAAACCTGGATCCGCGGCGGGCTTCCCAAGATGCATTCGCCTGGCCTACCTACTTACAACCTTGAAGCTCAGGTCAATTAACTAACCATCGCCTGATTTCAGGATTACAAACAAGCGGTTAACGGGTCGTGCCCTTCGTCAGTCATCATCATAAGAGGTGAGTTGTACCGACTGTGACTCTTGAGCGGTCGTTACACATATTGCACCACCACTTACCACAAGATGTGTGTATACGGTCATGGCCACCATGGTCACCATGGCTCCCACAGCGCACCCAGCATCACGTATCACTCCCCGCTCGTTTACGCTGCCTTGTCCCATTCATTCGGAGTCAGCCATCAACTATACGCCCTTACTTGCAAGGAAGCATCCATCTATCTATCTATCAATCAACCTATTTATCCATCTACCTGCATGAGCTGATCAATCACCTCTCACCTGATTCTCTCCCTTTTTGTCTACACTGCCCCTCGCTGTCGTGGTCTGTCTATAGTCCCCGCCTACATTCATCGTTGCAAGCATACCTACCTACCTACCTACCAAAAAACATGTGGCAGTATCTCGCCCGTGTGTAGAGGTAGGGAGGTAGTGAGGCATAGGTACCTGCCAATGAATGCACCCATCCACCTGAGGATACCTAGCAATACATACCTAGATACTTACTACCTACCGAGCCCTCTCCAGTCCCGTCGTTACTGGTAGACCTTAGCACAGCCCACCCCGGTTTGGTTCCGTCCCCCGTTAATTCTCATTCGAGCAGCTCACAATAGCTTGATCGACCGGCCTGACCTGACCTCATTACCTAACAAGCCCTTTCCGCAAAGTCACGCTCGTCATCCTATCACTCCTCCATACAACCCAAACAATCCCTGAAAACCCCGCCAGAATCCCTACCCAGCCTACCTCACTTTCTTCTGCTTGACTTCTCCTCCGCCCACCAACCTACGCTCAATGCACTTCTAGTTCTTCTCCAGCAGCACACATTTATTTCCCTCTTCGGCTCAGGTCACTTGTCTGCATAGTTATTCTAACAAATACCCCAGTGCCTGCTCGCCTTTTTACCGCCCGTAGCAAATCCTAGTCGTCTATCTACAAGCCTTCGCATCGCAATCAAGGCGCTGTCATTTTCACCTTCATCTTCCTTCTGCTGTCTACTGTCGCTCTGTCTTCCAGCTCGTTCTCTCGTCAACAGAGGCACGTAGAAGCGACCCACCCGGCAATCACACCCAGCCTATCCGTCAATCAAGTGCCACCGACACGCACAACCCGGCTGATTCCACCCACCCATCGGTCATTGCCAACACGGCGTCCGCAACTTCAATTCGGACGTTCCCCGTCTCTGCTTTGTGACCATTAGAGGCGACTTGGATTATATCCCACGAAGTGTTTCCAAGGCTGATATCTTCTCACCATGTCGCAGAACCGCCCGACTGCGGCATTCAATTCACTCCGCATGGGAGGTAAGCTCGAGCCACCTGCCAACCCCTCCTCCCCAATCCCACCGTACTAAGACAACACGTAGAGGTCATTCGCGAAAAGGTCCAAGACGGCGTCACTGGTGAGACGAGGGACCTGCAATACACACAATGCAAGATCGTCGGCAATGGCTCGTTTGGTGTTGTCTTCCAGACCAAGTTATCACCCTCGGGTGAGGATGCTGCCATCAAGCGTGTGCTCCAAGACAAGAGGTTCAAGGTAAGTCTGGGTGCATTCGATGCAGTCGATCTTGAATCCCTTGCTAAAAAAATGTTGTATAGAATCGCGAACTTCAAATCATGCGTATCGTGCGACATCCCAATATTGTGCATCTAAAGGCTTTTTATTATTCTAATGGGGAGCGTGTGAGAGATGACCCGGTCCCGTTAGATATTGTTTTTCTAATAAATTGAGCAGAAGGATGAAGTTTACCTAAACCTTGTGCAAGAGTTCGTGCCCGAGACGGTGTACCGCGCGTCGCGATTCTTCAACAAAATGAAGACGACTATGCCGATCCTCGAAGTCAAGCTGTACATCTACCAGCTATTCGAGCTTTGGCCTATATTCATTCTCAAGGTATCTGCCACCGCGACATTAAGCCACAAAACCTCTTGCTTGATCCAAATACTGGGATACTTAAGCTTTGCGACTTTGGAAGCGCTAAAATCCTGGTGGAAAACGAGCCCAACGTATCTTATATCTGCTCCAGATACTACAGAGCACCAGAGTTGATCTTTGGTGCAACTAACTACACAACCAAGATAGGTAAGGCTGTTTCCTGGGTTAAGCTTCAACGACCTTGCTCTGACCCACCATCTAGATGTCTGGTCGACAGGTTGCGTTATGGCGGAATTGATGTTGGGCCAACCGCTATTCCCAGGAGAGTCTGGAATTGACCAACTCGTGGAGATCATCAAGGTGCTCGGCACGCCAACTAGAGAGCAGATTCGAACCATGAATCCAAATTATATGGAGCACAAGTTTCCTCAAATCAAACCCCATCCTTTCAGCAAGGTGTTCCGGAAGGCCGATTCGAATGCGCTCGACTTGATAGCGAAGCTGCTAGAATATACGCCAACCGAGCGTTTGAGTTCTATTGATGCCATGGTACACCCATTCTTTGATGAGCTACGAGACCCAAGCACAAAGCTCCCAGACTCGCGACACTCGAGCGGCCAGTTGCGAGACTTACCTAACCTTTTCGACTTTACTAAACATGGTGAGTGGCCCTGATGATACACGAAAAGCTGACACAGCCTACTTGGCGAATGATACTAATTCTTGTCAAGAAATGTCGATCGCGACGCATCTGAACCATAGGCTAGTGCCTGCACATGTGAGGCCAGCACTGCTCGCTCGGGGGATCGACATCGACAATTTCACGCCAATGTCGAAGCAGGATATGATGGCGCGATTAGACTGAGCCTTTGCTCAACAACGGCCTTGAATGTTTCTGATTACACAATGTCGCCTGTATCGCCGTAGCCTCATTTGCTCAATTACCGGATCTGTATACGACAGCAGCACCCGCATCGGACTTTTTAAGCGCAACAGAGCCGAAAGGTGGAGTCCTTCGTCTGTCTCGATGCTTCCCCTTGACTTGTGATGGAAGTATTTGGGGATCTGACTCGGGTGGCTGGGATGTAGGTGAACGTCACTGCAGGTCAGGCAGTTTCTAGTATGTCTGTCGGGATTCTCAGGATTCCACAGCGCAGCTTGATCTTGGCAGCTCAAACGCGGCGGCGGGGACAGCTGTATGATGCGTAGATTAGTGACCAGGATACGCGTGATCGGCCCGCGTTCCCAGTCTTTTGTTTCTATGCATGGCTGAGACGGCATTTGCTTTTACTATCTTGTTCGATTATTCGCTTTGTCCTTGTGGTGGAACGACGATGAGACGGCTGTATGCCCTTGATGCGCGCCTCTCGCAATAGTCCTACATACTTGTTGCAAGAGGGGTAGGGGTGGCGTATATTTGTTGGATGAGAGGGCTGCGGCCTAGGTAGGACCCAAGGGCGTTGCGTGAGAGGGATGCATTGATATTCCATTTGACAGGACTTGTCGTTGTCATCATGGTTCCGGAAACTCAGATGTGCGCCCTCGGGGGAAAATCGGACACTCCAAAAGATTTCTTTTGCATCGGATGGCATACAGTCCCACTTGAAGTAAGTGGGAAGGGACAAAAAGGGACAAAAATTACTAGGCCGGCTGTCTAACGAGATGCCTAAAACATACCATGGCTCAACTGCTCGGCCGCAGCATCCAAGAGACGCAGACATTATCCATCTTTCATTGCAAGTCGCCGGTGAGATATAAGCAGTGACATGTAGCCAAATAAAAGTAAGCATGCATTATTGAGGTATGTTCAAATGAAACGGCATTCTCGAAACGGCATTTGAATCAACTATTAGTTGTTTCGTCTTGGTGTTCTGTCAAGTGTACGTACGTACGGTGGTCTGTAAATCTACCTACATGGGTATCAATACATAAGTTTGCAGGAGCGGGTCCGTGCACAGCGCGCGTCACGTCAAGCCTGTGACCAGAGTACTTTGGTACTTTTACGAGAAATACCTACATAGGTATGTCCATGTAGGCTACATGCAGCCTCATCATTAGAACACACCAACTCTATCTGCTATCTTCTTTGATCCGTCAATCCCTCAGTCCACATGGCCGATTACGATCGCAGACAGTCCGGCGGCTTCAATCGTAAGAGGAGGTATCGCGGTAAGTGTATTATTCCTTATTGCTCGATGCTAAGCGCAGTGCTTCAGCTTCGATGCCAGCTCCATCTCGAGCTTCAGCTTCAGCTTCGTCTTTTTGCGGAGACTATCTTGCGCTGTTCGTAAGCTTGTGCGAGGATGGGAGTGCTGACAAGCCTGATCCAGACGATGACGAGTATGATCGCCGGCCGCAGCGGCGGCGCTTTGAGGCACCGCTCCCTGTCCGCATACGAAAGCAGCTCCTAGGCTTAGCTGAGTCTCCCCTCCGTCGTTGGCACGAAGAAGTCCAGTCCATTGCACAAGCCATTGCCGACGGTTACGACGACCAGGAGTTGCAGACCAGCTTTCTAGACCTAGTGCCCCAGATGGTGCTTGAGCAGCCACTCAAAACTCCCTTCGTTGCCGCCGTCGTGTTGGTTGTCAACTCATTGAAGCCTGAAGTTCTCGATACACTGCTTGCGCGCATCACGTCCGCGACCGAGGAGAGGGTGAAGGAGGGCGAATGGCGCGATGTAAAGCTGTACCTCAAGTTTCTGGCGTGTCTGCAGAGCTGTCTAGAAGGCGACGGCTTGTTTCTCGTGCTAGATGAGTTGTTCAGCCGTGCTGTTGATCTCCAAACTGCGAGTTCTGAAGATGTGAGTCCGGAGGCCCTGGTCCAGCACGCCACTTTCTTTCCGCTGACTTACCTGTTTAGACTATCGGGACCGAGCTTGTTAAGATCATCCTCCTTACGATACCCTACATTTTGCTGCTGCGCCTTCTACGCAGTCGCAACAAAAGGCCGCCGAGCTCATGGACAAGACCGACATAATTGCGTCCGAACCTCACGCACTACAGGTTCTCATCGACCCTTACCATCCCGAACAGGGGTCCGAGAGTCCAGTAGCCAATATGAGCCTGATCGGTTTACTTCAGAAGCAGCTCCAGAATGAGGCGGCCAACGAATGGCCCTTATCCTGCCTGCCGAGACCGTGGCGGATGCCGCTTGAAGAGATTGAGCAACAAGAGAAGTTAGATAACGCTCAAAAGCATACCTTGCCAGCCATATCTCTCCAGAAAAGGTTACAACTGGCCACGTCCTTTATTTCCAGAGGTCTATTATTCTGTCTACATTCACCAGGAAGTAGAATCCGTCCCCCGGTCAGCAATATTGCATCGTCTGTCATTCGAGATGCTCTACTCGATACTATCAACGTCCTCCATTTCAATCGTAATGTGACGGCTCGTTTTCTGATCGATGCAGATTGCTACTTTGCTCCGGGCACCTTTATTAAGCGTGCGACCCCGTTTGATCGGCTTCGTGATATGGAGGGCGATCGCTCGTCTTGGAAACCAGAAGATGTGGCCGTGGACGCCGTCTTTTCACAGCTATATCAACTTCCGACTCCGGAGCACAAATTAGTCTACTACCATTCAGTACTAACGGAGGCTTGCAAGATAGCACCAGCAGCTATTGCTCCAAGCCTTGGCCGCGCAATCCGTTACTGCTACCAAAATAGTCATCGTCTGGATCTTGAACTCAGTCACCGTTTCCTGGATTGGTTCACTCATCATCATCTCAGTAACTTCGGATTCATGTGGAAGTGGACGGAATGGGTCGAAGACGTCGGGCTACCAGATATGCATCCGTGCAAATCACTCATCTTGGGCGCTCTGGACAAAGAGATCGCCTAAGTTTTGCCCAACGTATCAAGGGACATTGCCCGAGCCGTATCAAGCCTTAATCGGCCCCCGAGAAAGAACAAGATACACCTGATTTCAAATTTAACCATGAACGTAAGCAAATGGCCCCTTTTCATAACAATAGGCGACCAACTAATACAGGAGCAGATACCCCCTTCTCTGCCGAGGGCAAGGAACTCGCCTCCCTTCTAAAGCGCAAGGCGCCGGATGAGGAGATCCAGCCAGTCATTGACCGTATTCACTCAGCGGCACTAGATCAATCCATTGATCCCCTAGTCACAAGCACGGATGTGTTCGTGACCGCCGTATGCTGGGTGGGATCCAAATCACTCTCCCACGTGCTCGCCTGCATCGAACGTACCAAAGACAGGCTTCTTGATGCTGGCGCAGCATCTGAAGCAGCGAGAGCACAGATCATTACAGCTGTTATGAGTTATTGGTCGGCCCACCCTGGCGTCGCCATCACTATCATTGAAAAGCTTCTCAACTATTCTATTGTAACCCCTGGCGCCGTCATAGACTGGGCCCTAGTTGGAGATCGTGCTGGCCCCCATGGGCAAGCTCTGGGTAAAGCGTGGGTTTTTGAGCTAGTATTCCACACTGTCGTTAAGGTGACAAGTAGGCTCCGCCAAGTCGTCAAGGGTGGCGTGACCGAAGGGGTGCAGGAGGAGATAACGGCTATGCGTGAGCTCTTCAAGGCCATGAACGACGCGCTGGTAAGTTGGTCGCATGGAACCAAGGATCAGCTCATGGACCCTATGGCTTCTGATGGGGACGATGACCTCGTCAAGCGTTGGGGTGAGAGATGGTTAAGAGTATTCCGACGGCGGTCAGCTATTGAGGAAGCTTTCTTGAGCGAGAACCAAGCGTCATGATGACAGGTATAGCAGGGGCCAGTCACAAATCGGGGGCATGTCCTATGTTGCTTGTTTATGGAGACGCTAGTGCTAATGAACGTGTTCTGGCTTGTGCTAGATAAGCTTTCTTTACCTCGACAGAGATTTCCGAGGTTGTATATTAGTTAGATGCCATGGTGGCGGCGGTGCTTCATGAGGCTTTTGATTATCAGATCCTTTGTACTCTATCTGACATCGACTTGTCTTTCACGCAGTACTACTGGGATGGTATGGTTTGCCACGCCCCGAAAGTCGCCGGTTATGGGCTTCTAAAACATGGGGCAGATATAACTATAGACCAAGGCTTTTGCCTACCAAATACTGCATCCCACACAACCAGTGTGATGATCATCCCGTTACAAGAGCATATAGTGACAGGTCCGCATAGCTTTTGCTCTAAGTAGACACGTGCATGACCAGGCAGGCATCGAACGGCACAGCTAGTTAGAAGATGGAGAGTCATATCAAATTCTTGACTGGTATCATTACATTGTATTCTACAAGGCCACTCCCCGTACAGCAGTCATCGCGCAATCGTGTACCAACGCCGGTCCTCCAGTCGAATAGGGTGTCGTAACCTCAGTAGCAGGACTAGGGACTGTTTGGTATCTCTTATAGTGTACACATTTTCTCATCTTATGGCCGTTTTCGAGCCCAGTTCTAGTAGAGAGGGGACAGTAACCTGAAAGAGTGTGAGCGGGCTTCTTTGCTAGCTAGTAGCGGATATGGAGATCAAGGAAGATGTACCGGATCATGGAAGGACGAGGATCGCTGCGGGTGTAGCCTGCGTATAGAGGTTCGAGTTAGGATACGTGCTGTACCGATAGGCAAACGCCAACGAAGCTATTGGGCGCCAAGATCAAGACTCGAACAGGGATTTGAAGCGCACCGAGATAGAGGATCAATGGCAGGTAACCACTATTAATCGTGTTAGACACCGGCTCGATTTCGTAACATGAAGGGGAGGAAGGCTCTGGGACATACTAGTGCATAGCAACCTTGGAGACCTCGATGATCTTGCCTATGCGCTCCTATCCAAAGGCAGTAATGTAAGCTCCCGCTCGTTCAAATGCCAAACCAGGGGGATCTGGTAGCGCACCTTGGACTCTTCGGAAAGGGTAAACATGTTGGGCGGTATTGTATTGTAGTAGGCTATGGTGTTCGTGGATTGATTTGTGGCCCGAGGATTATTGTTCAGGCAACAAGGCGGTTGCGCTACAAGAGAAAAGATGTAATGAAAAAGCAGCGAGCTAGCGATGGTTGCATACAAAAAGATGACGAGCTTCGAGATGCCCTCCGAAAAATTACTATAGGGCCGTCAAGTCGGGGCCTTGGCGGGCATGGGCGCACCGTAAGGAGTGGGGCACTAGCGTTGTCTAAATAGTCTAGGTTAAGTGCTAATCGATAAGTAGGTCTGGCTTGGCAACAACGGTCGCGCGCTTGCCTATGATTATTGAACAGAAGGAAACTCAAACCACTCTTGCACCTTGCAACGTGATCGTCTACAACCAACAATCTTAAACAAGGCGCCAAGATGTCAGGCGCTAAGCATTGGTAAGTAACCATCCCTCTATCAACCATCTATCTCGCCTCGATACTAACATAGATGATCACACAGGGAGCAGGACAAAGAAGCCACCGTCTATGTGGGCAACATCGACGAGCGCGCCACCGATGCCATGATATGGGAGCTGATGGTGCAGTCTGGCCCCGTCGTCAACGTCCACCTGCCCAAGGATCGCGTCACCCAGTTGCACCAGGGCTTTGGCTTCGTCGAGTTTAACGGTGAGGTTGACGCCGACTATGCCGCCAAGATCATGAACGGCATCCGCCTATACGGCAAGGCCCTGCGCGTCAACAAGGCCTCGGCCGACAAGCAGAAGCCCCTCGAGATCGGTGCCGAGCTGTTCATTGGCAATCTGGACCCCATGGTTGACGAGAAGATTCTCTACGACACTTTCAGCCGCTTCGGCACCCTCATCGCGCCGCCCAAGGTTGCCCGCGACGATAACGGACTCAGCAAGGGCTACGGCTTCGTCAGCTACAGCAGCTTCGACGCAAGCGACGACGCCATCAACAACATGAACGGTCAGTTCCTCATGAACAAGGATGTCAGCGTCCAGTACGCGTACAAGAAGGATGGCAAGGGCGAACGCCACGGAGACAATGCCGAACGTATGCTCGCCGCCCAAGCCAAGAAGCACAATGTCTCTATCGAAGCCCAACCCATGCCTCCGCTCTCCTCCAGACACCCTCACAAGCCGCACCTCCACCGTCAGCTGTTGCGCCACCTGCCATGGCCACTGGCGGATTTGACCCTGCCATGGCTGGCGGCATGCCTCCCCCGCGACCTATGGCCTTTGCTCAACCGCCCGGAGGGCACCGCGGGCCTCCTCATCCGCCCTTTGGCGGCATGCCGCTTCCAGGCGCTGGTCGATCCCATGCGCTACCACCCGCGCCCTCGGGTCTCCCAGCGCGTCCGCCGCCAGTCCAGAGCGGTTACGGCAGCCCGGCCGATTTTCATCCAGGTTCTTTCCGGGCACCTATGGCGCCTCCAGGCTTTGCGCCGCCTGGCAACGCCGCTCCTCCGCCTCCACCAGGATTCACTCCCGGCTATAGCCGTTAAAAAAAGAGTATGATCTACTAGTAGAGATATAAGGTTCCCCTTAAATGACTACGACCTGGTAGCACGCGTTGAAAAGCCCGTTTACAGAAGAGAGGTAGTGAACTGGCTGAGGAGATAAGAGTCTATCCAGGTTCATAAGGCAGCCGTTCATCAGAAAGGAAACACAGCCGCCGCCACACCGAAACTGGACAAGATCGAAAATTCGGGATCATAGTGCGGCCAGCAGCAGTGTTAAAAAATCAATGACACAGAACCGGCCAATAAAGTAGGTTCAAGACACCAACGCCTCCACCCTTATTAGAAGGTGACTAATGTAGTTGTGGTGGTGTTCAGCATTAGGACCGCGTCAGTATGTACTAGTAAAATGGGGTGTATTTTGTCACGGGTCACAGTACAGATTAGTGCTTAACATTACCTATAAACAATGTCACTTTTGAATTCTCTCGCACTTAGATACCCAATACACACAACGTTCGATATAAAGCTAATGTCTCCATCTACGTCCGCGGCTTCTTGGTTCCCTCCGGACAGCTCTGCACCCTCAGAGTCAGGTCATCTCGGTCAAATATAATTCATGCCGTGATTCCCCGATGCTTCGCAGGACTCGGGTTGGAGCAGCATGTGCTTGTTCGAAGAACAACCTATCCAGGGTCCCGCCAGATACTGGTCGGCGACATAACGCAGGCTTCAACGTCGTGTCTAACAGGGAAAACCCTGAGACGGCTATTTCCGTGTAATGGCCTTCACTTTCAAAAGACACACCGGTAGTCAGTCAGTCCTGAGTCGATGAAACAAAACGCCCAGCTTCTTAGCGCCAGCCATCACATACGTGCGGGTTACCACTACTCGGGGCGCGGTTTCATGGCCATGCATGCGTTTCTCTAGGCCATCATGCACGCATTCAGCCACTTACTCGGCATTCATTGCGAGATATGGTTTTAGGGTGTGTGTGTGTGCGTGAACAACGGACGATGGTAGGTGGATAGATATTCGGAACAGGAACGGTTGGATCTAGAACCGGTCCCTCTTTATCTCACCGGTGGTTCCCGTCCTAGGGCCAGTCGGTATGTGTGCATATATTGTAGGTGTGAAGATATGTAATGTAGGTACGTCTCTCTCTGTGTGTGTATGCAGACCTTACGCATATGTAGGTGTGTGTGTGTATAAGCCGGGAAGGACCCTTGCAGCAAGAGCCGTGATAGACAGATAGATACAGTAGACAGACCGCATTGACCGCGGCGAATCAATTGTTACACGCATGATTTGCCGCCACGGCCCAGATGTTGGAGTCGGGGCATGTACTTACTGCAGAATGTCCCGATGGATTCACCTGAGGCGCTCGCTCTGTGCATGTATGTATGCACGTATGTATGTATGTGTGTATGGATGCCTGCTATCTTGTCCATCTATTGATTACGTAGCTCCGTGATGGTGTTTACTATCTCTTTGTTGTTGTATCTTACTTGGGAAATACTAGCAAGAAGATCGCGAGTCACCTACTCGTAGTCTCTAAAAAAGTTTACATTCATCTTAGGATATGGTTTTGGTTGGTGGGCTTTTCTCTTCCGTCGTCTATACATATCAACGACTATTTTTCCCCTCCACTTCAGCTTCTCTAAGATGCGTATCGACTTGTGTATAATTAGCAGCACACGTGGTATAGTCCCCGTCCCCGTTGCCGTGTCGTATCAATCTCCGTGACACGGCATCTTATTAATATCGTCTTGCCATTTCGCCTAACTAAAGGGGGGACCAGCTCGTATAACGTACCGCGCATTGTTCTTTTACCCGTATCTGCGAGATTTAGTATTCATCATCGTCACCATCGTCGTCGTCGTCATCCTCATTCCTCATCCTCAAAAAAGTTCAACCGGCGGTCAAAATATTGATTGATTACCGGCAGCAGGGAAAACTCAATATTGACGTTTCTTTACCCCCTGTCTCGGTGTTTTTCTGGTTCAGCCTTCGCGGAAAACTACCCTTTTCGACACCCCTCCCCCCAGAGAAAATCCCACGGCTGTCGTTTTCGCTTAAATCCCAGTTGCCTTTCGCAACCATGCCAAAGTCCTTCTGTCGAAGGAGTGAGCTACTTACTTACTTACACACCTATGTACACTACATACTATACCCTGGTTTGCTAGCGCTCGCTTCTTGGGTCGGCCCATCCAAACCCTCGGGACCGTCAGCAATTAACTTTACTCCACATCATTATGTACCTAGGTAGATTGTGCCGGGCAACCCGCCATGAGAAGAGATTGTGAGGACGGGGGCACGCAATCCATCACATGAATTTTCAGTATTGGGTTGTTTTTTTTTTTAACACGGTGGGCGAACTGAGATCTCAGAAGTGGAATACGGCACCGTTCTTGGCAGGTAAAAAGGCTAAGGAATATCCTGGGGTTTGGCTGTTAGGCCTTGGTCTCCTATTTTTAGCCAAGAGCCCTGATCTTGGCCCCCTCAGCTCTTATATAGCGAATTACGTATTAGATTCCGAGTTTTTGGTTTTTTTTTGTGATGGTGATGTTTTATCTCTCTCTCTCTCTCGCTGGGCATACAGTGTCCAGGGTCGATTTGGAGAAAGTAGATGAAGGAGCAGACCAGGGGACTTGTCACATCGTAGATTGCAGTATCCATTGCCCTGCCTCATGTATATATAAAAAATTGTCAGGGTATCTATCGCCAGGGTTATCGCCAGGGTTATCCACGATCCTTGTCGCGATCTCATCAAACCCTTCACGTCTCGCGAGATCGGGGTGAACGGGTAGAGGGGAAAAACAGAACTGGATGAAACATATCAAATCACGCTGACGATGGATGATGTCGGCGTAGTGGGTGTGCTAGATGTGGGAGGCAGGGAAGGAAAGCATGGTTCTTGCGACAAGCCAATGGAAGCGCCCTCTCTTTTACCCCCCCTCCCCGAGCTGCATATGTTGTTGGTCTCGTTCGCCCATGGGTCGCCTACCTATATTCTCTCATTTGCCCGTGGTGGGCTGCAGCCGGCAGCCCTTTCAGCTATGCGCGGCGTAAAGTATATTGGTACCCAAGTGACACAGTAGTAGGTAGTCCCGAACGAACGTGGGGGCCAACATCTCACCAACGCCGCCGGCAACGGGCAACTATGGGATTGTGATATGACAAGGTAGAGAGAGGTATCGCAGTTAGTTCCCGGGAGCGGTTTACCATTCGGAAGCCATCCCGGTACACACAGGATCCACGGATGTGGTAACTACTACGAAAACGACCTTCACGCATCTACCTACTTACTTTGGTCGTCTCCTTTGGTCGTAGGGTGGTCTGGCGGGGAAGAGACGGAGAAGGAAGTTGTCGAGTACACTGAAATGTCTAGCTGCCAATGAAGTTCTAAAGCCTCGTGAATTAGAAGACGCCCCATACATAGGCAACTAATGCATCCAGCCGGTCAGCCCCAGATTCCAATACGACGGTCATTGGTGGCACTGCGCCTGATTACTCAATACCTTGACTCTTCTCAACGAGACAGGGCACGGCTATGATGATGTGTGCAAGGCTTTGCTCGTTCGAAACCCTTGAATGACAATCTCGACCAACATTCGATCCAGGCTGCGTCGTAGTCGCAGACATAGTACTTGATGCGACGGTGACTCGTGCCAAGGGCCCCGGCACGTGCTCCATCTTGTGATCTGTCAAAAGTTCGCGTCCACCACCTCACCTCAGCTTGTGATACCAGCAGAATTGGCAGGGTGTTTGCATAATTGGGTCCCCCTGGGAAAGTGAGGGATCGCGACGTCCGGAATTTGGCCGCGCCGTTTCGTTTTTCTTCGTGGAAACTGGGGTTTCGTTTGATGAATCAATGCACGAGTGGACAGTGGACGGGGGAGCTGGTGGCAACAAGGCGGAGCGACGAGATGCAGCTGAAAACAGTATATCATACCGCATGTTCCATGTCTTAGCACGATGAGTAGATTCGATGCGAGAGTTCGCCTGCCCGCATCTAGATCTATGCATGGTATTGATCTATGGTATAGGTAGGCATGTTTCCAAATCTCGTAGTTGACAGGGCCTATTTATGATTTATACTACTCGGGCAGACAGGTTCATGCAGGTGACTGAAGAGCTCAAGGAAGCAGAGCCTATCAACGTAGAAGCAGATGCCCCTTGAAGAAAATGAAGCAACCAAGATCTACGACACTGTCCACCTTTTGATGTCATACTACATATGCTCTTGACGGAAACTTGGAATAACTAGAGAAGATGATGATACGGTATTACCACATACCATTTTCCAATGGGAAACGAGGGGCGAGCGGCAAAGTAGCATCTTGGATGCGGCCCGTACGCTTAGTCGGGGAAGCTCACGAAAACAGATGGCTGGATGTACATAGCGTGAGGGGGAGTCTTCGAGTTCGAGTCCCAGGCCCAGGAGAGAAGTAGAATATGACGAGGCTCACGAGAAGCTGCCCCTCAAGCCCCCGAATCTATCTATAGGGGCGGGAGCACTATCCCCATGAATCAACATCCTCCGATTGCATACTGCAAGATCGGGTTACGCCGCATCCAAGCCACTTCGAGCTGGCCCCGTATATCGCCCGAGGGCAATTACCGACCTGCTGGGAGAATGGGAAATGGTCGCAAATAGCGGCAGCCAACAAGATAATAAAAGACCATGTATGATTTGCATTGGCTGGGGATGGGTGGGGCGGTATCATTCTCAGCTGGCCCATTCTGCTGCCCCTCCCCCCGTGTGCCACACAGATTAGCGTTCCCAGGCAATAATAAAATCCTAATAAGACAATTTCGAGGAACAACCGTGGTGGGGATTACTCATCATGCTTGCCGTAGCTGAGGTAATTACCTCGCGCTTGTTATAGCTTATTGGAGACGGGTATGCTCAAAAGTTGGGCAAATTCAGGCCAGGCTGGGCTTGTCTGACTGGATTGACTCGGGCAATGACCGAGTGAGCTTACGTACTATGCGGGGTTGTTTCACAACGCTCGTCGGCTCTTCTATGCTCTCCATCCAGACGGGTCTGTGGACGGCGAGTAGTCTACGCCCCTTCAATCCCTGCGGCAACAATGTCTTAGGGGATCAAACCACTGGTTATAGGGTTGAGACATTGCTATCTTAGGCCATCGTCCAGATATCCTTCGAAACCCAAGCCTTGGGCGGGAATCGGCAAAGTGATTTCAACTCAATTCAATCAATTGGGCTTGTACCTTGCAGGCGGCTAGACGAGGCTGGAAGCTAGATCGACTGCAACCGCAGTGCCAGAACCAGGGTTGCCGACAGCAATTCGTCTTGCAGTGGCGGGGATAAACTCCTACTCCTTTGTCGCTCTCCAGATTCAGCTGAAGTGTGGTTCGCCACGCGTGGGAGTTCGACTAACAGGGTTCATTAGAAGTAATAGAAGCGAATCCCTGGCTTATTATACGTAGATAACAATACAGTATAATGACACGCCGTGGGGCTACCTTCCTAGCATTTTGCGTATACGTGCGCGTGTTTGCTAGAAGAGCAGAGAGTATGTAGGCTTTTGCACTCTTGCCTACCTAATAGTCTCAACGATCTTATATTGTAGGGCCTTGTCTCTGGGTGGTAGCGAATAGTCTCGCAAATGAATCACAGTAGATGCACTGAGAAACACATGCCCTACGGAGCGGCCAATGTTGTGTAATTGGTTGAGAAGAGTTGATTCGTCAATGGAGGCCATTATGATATCCGATAACTCTCCGTGGCTTGCATATCCGGCGTCATACAGAATCTCGTGTAGCTCTAAGCTTCAAATACCTAAGCGAGGACTTGCATATACTAGTATACACACGAATGTAATCACAAAATATGAGGACGTCGTGTCGAAATGTGCATTGCTGCTAGAAACGAGGGAGATCGAGAATAGAGCGTCTATACCACAAGGATACCAGTTCTCAAATTCTCTATAGTATCCTGAGAGCAGTCGCTCCGATAAATAGCCATGAAACGAGGAGAAGCCTAGATATACCACTAGAAAATATAGAGGTAGGCGCTTGTCTCACAGCCGGATCCTGGCCGGATACCGGGCGATCGGTACCTCTCTGGGACCCCTCGAAATCCAAGACAATGGTCAGCGCTAGGTGCTAACAAGTAGCTCGATGAGCGTTTTTGGCCATGTTCCTTGGATAGTTTGCTACGGATGAAGATGAGGGCGTTATCGGCGTCCTAGGCAAGTGAACACGCACAATTGATGATTGGCTTGGGAAGATCGAATTGATAACCGGGTGCCTGATAGATCACCAGCAGCAGCTATATATCATGTGACATGGCGCGAGAGTAGACTTCTAAGCATGAAGTCGTATGAAGCATGTACAGTCGTCATGGCCTGTGCAAACTACTGCGAGGTTGTCGTCAGTTTTAAGTTAGCCAATGTAGGTACCAATGCCTATTGCATTGGGAGCCAACGATGATGTCGGGACTTGAGCCGGCCCATAGACGATCATCTGCCAAGGGAGACAGTTGCTCTAGCTGCCGTGTCCATTTAGCGGCCCCAAGTACGCCGTAAATCATTGCAAATCAAGTGCACACTTATATACTTATCCGCACTGCTTGCGCGGGCACTAGACTACCATGTAGTCTAGTGGTTTTTTTTTTCCTTGGGCTGAATGGTACGGTGTTGCGTCTCCACGACATTTTCTCGCACTGCCCCTTTCCTCTGTGCCGCTCGACACATGGCTTTGTACATAGTAGATGAGTTATGTTGGTATAAGAAAGGCGATAGGAAGAGCAGCTAATTGATTGTGACCCGCGTTCCCGTAAAACTATCGACGACGATCTTGGCCGGTTACATATCACGATCTACAATGGCGCATGTGGTGTGCATAGATTGATGGATTGATGCCGAGCCCAGCTCGCTGGTTACTGTCAGTAATTTCAAAGGCCCCCTGCCCGCAAATTTCGCAGTGAGTCGTGACCTAAAACCCCCACGTCTCCTGCATAGCAGATGGGCCTGCCCAGACGGTTGCCATACATTACAGCATAGGCTTGCCAAAAGGGTTGTTAGTTATCGATCACACGTGCCATATCCGTGGCCCGCTGGGGAAGTGATTGCTGTCGTCAACGGCCATTGGAGCACCATTGTGAGCATTCGCTGGTCTTGTTTGCACCATAACCGCGATGACAGTCAATGACCCGACCGAGGCTGGTGAGCGATTTATCTGTCTTGAAGAGTGCTGTAGTGAGTGTGAGTGATAGTGTAATACCTACTCGCACGTACTCCAAGTACTTACATATAATAGATATATCATATTGCTGTGTGCTGTACTGCAACTGTAAGTATGCGACCTGATTCCGTTAGAAACTTCTGCATCGTATAATGTACTTAAGGTAGCGTGGAAAGGCAGTCAGCTGACGGACGATTTTAATTAATTGGCATGTTTATGATGGTAGTGGGAAGACAAACTATGTAGACATGCCATGTAGAGTGGATGGCCAGGTGGGTGATAGCCTCTTGTGCACCCAATGCACGGCATTCAACAGCTTGGCAAGACAACCTTGGAAGAGCGAGCGCGCCAGAGGGCTACCCGAGCAGGCCCCGAGCCAGGACCCGAGATAGTGTACAGTATACAGGTAGCGGTAGCGTAGGATGACGCTGATCGAGGAGCGACAACAGAACTGGAGCGGGGGATCTGCCATCAACCATCCAGCTGGGAACGACGCGGCGCTAGTCTAGGGCAGCAGCGTAGATGGAACCTGGGCGGAGCCTAAGCCAATTACGCGCCAGGATGCTCAGGATGCTGCATACGGGAAGCCTGCCCGGCGTGGCGCCCCATTGTTTTATAGGCTGAGACCTGTTCAAGACCTTCTAGGTACTAGTCTACCTCACCGTGCTAGCCGCGTTTGTCCAAGGACAATACTATTGGAGAGCAGTGCCAATCCGTTGAGACGCCGTACTGTAGAGACGTCTCACCAAGATATGACAGCTCGCATTTGCGAGTCCCAGTCCCAGTCCTCCATCCTGTTGGTTGCATTTTCGTTTGTCGGCAAGTCCCCTCGGCAAGGGTTAATTAGTCCAACATGGTGACATTGGAACACACATGCATGCATGCATCATGTATGTCAAGACAAGTTGCCTCGACCTGCAGATGTGCGGTACGGTACCCAGGTGCAAACGGCGACGTCGGCGACCTAATTGACGCCAGTACCGCACACAATATCATACATACCATACATACATACCGTGACACTAACCGGTCAATGACTTGCATACCGAGATAGCCCAGATGGGAGAGTTGAATATCGCACGCCGGTTTCCCTCCAGTGGAGAGACGGCGAACTAAGTTAACGTGTCGAAGTCGATAAGTCTGGCTGATCAACCTCTCCGCGTAACTATTTAGTGAGCGTCTTATTAGACGCGAGACTTGAAGTGTTACTATGCTTATCCGACCAAGCCTGCGGTATGGCTCTAAACTGGATGCAGACCGACCTGTTCCTCGACGTTTGCTTCCTATCGCGGCTGTATAAATGTTGGAAGTGCTGTGGAAAGAGAAATATTGAGGTAGATCCAAGAGCGATCGATCAGCACACGTCATCGTCCTCCACGGACGATATAATGTATGGCCGTTATAAGTCACTATGACTGAGAAGATAAGCAGAAGACTTACCAGGCGATAAGCAACACTGTGGCCCTAAACAGAAACCGAAAACAAATATGTCGAAAAGAGGTTAATAGGTATTTGAGAAAGTCAGTACCGGCACCCAGAACTAGTTTAAACTAGGTATTATGGGGCAGACCAGTTCAAGTCTCGCCCACGAGGTAAGACGTATGATGTTTGCGCCGGTGACATTATGATAGCTATCATAACTAATACTGCAGTTCACATCTATTTGCTTACACCAACGTCCCTACCCCAGACTCACTAGCATACAGTAGGTACCGAGACCACTTATTATTCAGTACCTTTCAGCTTAATGTCCCGATCCAGCACGGATCAGCAACCGTTCCGACTGCGACAAACTATGAGATGTGGCTACTAATGGCGTGTTGGTTGGTGCTGGGGATAGGACTGGGTGTGTCTTGTTTATGCAGCTAAATCAAGCCAAGACCGACATCTCTGCGCAGTTTGAGATCTCACCTGCTGTGGTTGTTTCCCAGCAGATCTGAACCCCCATCAATGGGAGAGATTGGAAAGTCGACGCCTGCTTATGCATAGGCTGAGTGATAATGGGTCTAGTCTTTCGCATCCACTGCGCAATACAACACCAAAAAATGTGAGCTTTCCCCAGTTACCAGCCCGTATACTATGTAGCTCACGTACATGACTAAGTTCACATCGAGCCACGTTCTTAGCCGATTTGTAGGTGTTCGATGAACACGGTGCTTAAACAACTACCGGCGCCATAAATACACGATACTACTGGGGAGCTTTACGATACTCACTGTATGACACAGTCCATGAGGTAACCATCGCGGCATAAGACGGCGTCTTCGCATAGCCATGAACCGTCGCCACCGGGTATTGAAGTATCCGGCTCCAGCAAGGTAGGTCGCCTGCTAGTTAGATAGTATTGTTTCCCCAACGAACAGCGCTGTTTGTCCACGATTTACAATACCTAGTCTAGATCGCGCATACTATCTTACAATTCGAGACAGTATGAATTGCATACGACCGGGAAGGTGTACACATCCCTGACATTTTGAAGCTGTACGTCGTCGCAAGTGGCGGCGATGTCGTTTTTGAGCTCTCAAACAGGCCCGAGAGAGAGAGCGGCGCGCGAGGCCTGGAGGGCGTCGACGTAGCGGGATTGCCGGCAGGGAAATTCCAGCTGCAGGGGATACCCTGTCTTCCCGAGGCGCTGGACTATCGTCCCCCATCCTTGGCCTGGCCTTCGTCGACCCGGCTATTCTCTTTGCCCTTTTCGTCCAAGTACAGAAGTAATGACATTCTTGGGAGAGGCTCTTACTCTTCGGACGCTACAGCTGTAGACCCCCTGGAGGTTGCCATTAGTCGTTCTGGCTACTGCAGTAGGCGTTTCTTAGCCCTACGCTAAGACCCTTGTCTCCCTTTCCTGGTGGATTACACACCACGTTCTGAAATGACGATTTGACCTTTTAAGTCGAGAGCTGGGCCACTCGAGAGATCAGAGACCACATCGTTTGCACGAAATACTGTGGGAGAGGGCGACGACAAAACACGCTTCTCCACATGTTTCCGCATCATTCGCACATGCGAGTGGTTGAAGGCTCACCGGGACCTCCCTGTTCGCCGTTCATCTATGCCCTCTTGCTTGCTGCGGAAGAGGTAACAACCCGTGGGAAAGAGACAATGTCATCCAGCTTTGTCTTTCGTTTGTCCGCGCGAGTGATGTTGCTATGGCTGGCCAACGCCGTGTGTGTGCGCGTGTGTGTGTACATGCTCATAGTATCGAATCTGCAACCCGCCACGCCTTGTCTTGCAGTGGCAGTTCCGTATTGGATGTGGTCTGGTCCCCTCTGTCTTGACGAGTCAAAATGTCTCGCCATCCCGATCACCTTGGCGCCATGACGGCAGGCCTCCCTGTCTTTTCAGGGTCTCCAAAGTCCCAAATTGTCCACAGATTTCCTTCCGAATCAACAGCTGTATGCTGTATGTGTATTGTATAGCCCCATTAAGTAACTTGCCGGGTCAGGGAAGCCCGGTGGATGGGGGTGTCTTGAAAAGGAGCAAGCCTCATCAGACTAGCCCAGCGCTCTTATTTCCGTACCCACATGCATGTTGAGATGATAGATCAAGATCTCTGCGTTGAGGGGTGATACCAGTCGATTGGCTCCGAGATCTACCCTGGCCGCACATCATGGTCCCCATTTCAAAGACCTACTAATATTACATTCGCTCTGTCCCAGATCGGAAGCTTTGTCTCACCTTCTAGTAAACCTCGACTATAATAAACCTTGTGGTCGGCACGGGTTGACAAACAATCCCTATTTCCCAACTCACCTTCAACCTTTCTTATCGTTGGGCGGTTTTTGATTTTACATATATCGCAACCTCTAAACCTCTTATCGACTATAGTGCTGACGCTCTACGCTTGGCATCAACACCATTGCGTCGTCACGCACAGGAGCAGTTGCCATATCGTCGACTTTTGAACATCGCTAATCAGACAATATGGCTCGTCGGCCAGAGCCCGAGAGTTGGCAACGATGGCCTCCCCACCAGTCATGGCCGACACTACCACCTACCTTCGTTATGGAGCAGTCCTATACCATCACACCCTTGATACCTCAATATTCCGTACACCAGGGATTCGTCTATGACAGTTATGATGCACCTGAGACCTCAAACCCGGTCGTAACCACGAAACAATACATACCGGACCGCCCAGTGCTGGACATGAATACCATACCCGTTCACGGTTTATCCGAACCTCTCCAGGAGACCCACCACCTGCCCGTGAAACAACCAAGCCTGAGTCCCATAATCAAGAGCGAGTCACAGCCCCCAGAGAGTTTGAAGGACAGAGCAGTCTCGTCAACCACGGTAGATGGCCAGGCTTCCAGCCCGGTCTTCGCCACGGGTATCGACCGACTAATGAAGATTATTCAACAAAAGAATGACGGAACTGATGGGGATGCACCAGCCACGCAGCCTAAACCTAGGGCCCGCGCAAACAATAGTAGCTCTAAGGCATCTACTAGTCAGAAGAGGTCGAAGGACGGCGCAAGTAGCATGGAATTAATGGACAAACCTCATGTTTGTCACAGGAAGAAGTGCCACAAGCGGTTCTCGCAGATAACTCACCTACACATCCACGACCGAGCGCACACCGGGGAGAGACCTCACGTAAGTCTATCAGCCATCTTGATGAGCGACGTACCTAACACTCCTTATAGAAATGTACGTTTGCTGGCTGTGACAAACGCTTCACGCAGAAAGGCAACCTACGGGTATGTGTCTTTCGTTCTAGCTTGCCGAGGCAAGAGGCTTACTATTCATCAGACCCATGAACGCCGCCACTTGGGAGAACGGCCTTTTAAATGTCACGTCTCGGGTTGTACCCGGGCTTTCCCCCAGAAGGGCAACCTAGCGGCTCACTTGGAGACGCACTATAAGCGAAACACTTTCCGCTGCATCTTGAAGTCGTGCGGCAAGTCGTTCAGCTCGCGCGGCAACCTCAAGGTGAGTTTGCGCGCTAGCAAATCCCAATTTCAGGAGTAGTGTTGACCCGGGCTCTGCCATAGACGCATCAAAACAACTACCACAAGGAAGAGCTTCGCGAGCTAGAGCTCAAGTTCTCCAACATGAGATCCGTCACCGAGATGACAGAAGCCGACCGCGAACTGTGGGACTACTTCCTGACAGTTCACAAGAACAGCAACAAGGGGATCAAGGGGCGCGGAAAGGAGTGTAGGGTCGAGCTCCTCCCTCACTCCAACAACGCACTACCAAACCCATATCCGCTTCAGTCACCCGTAGAGCTCCAACACACCCCGTTCCCATGTCGCACGGGCTGCCCAACTCTATGGGCTTTGGCCACTACGGCATGCAACGGACCAACCTAGGACAAGACTTTCTAGTCACCCGAGGCGGGAATGGCTACGACGTGTATGAGATGGATCAGTCCAGCATCTCGAGCGGCACCATTACGCCAGCCAGCTCTCCGGGCGGCATATACGACGACCACCACCGCGGTCTCCCGTTCCACGACCGAATGTACTAGTGGAATGTGCGCCCCCATGAAACAAGGGCGGGGTGGGGTGGCATGCCATGCCATGTGGTAAGCCACTCTACTGCTCACCACCGCATATCGCGATTTACGGAAATCACTATACACACATATCAGGCAACAAGGGACGGGTTCAATACCAACATAACTGGGCGGCACATGTCAAATTTTGAGATACCAAACATCGTTAAAAGACTTATGGGGGACATTGGCTTTCTTTTCCTCTTCCTTTACTTGGGTTATTGTTCATGCTCATTTCATGGTCTTTCTCTTGCTTATCCTCACAACACGCTTTCTAGAGCGTTTTACGTTAATTCGGCCTGTCCGTCAGTACTCCGCGACACGCCGAGCGGTCCCGAGTGACGGGGTGGCAGAAGGAGTGGTATTTCCAAGAATGCCGGCATAGCGTAGGTTGGGGCGGCAATTGTCAGTTTTTGATATCTCTTGTTTTTTGTTTTTCTTCACTCTCATAAACGCGGCGTTGCAAGGGAGGTTACTAGACCTCCCTCTGGGCCTGGGACTGGGATTGGGTGGATTGTCTGGTTTTCAACACCTTTGGGCTCTACAATCTTAACGTGGACGCTTCATCGGACATGAGGGTGGGCATTTGGCTAGGTTGTCTGGATAATTTCAACCCGCAAATACTTACAAACATTGGTCGGTTATTTGCTCTTTCTGCTGTGGCTTTTACTCTTTGTCGGGTGGGCTCTCTTGTTGTTTCTCTCCATGGTTTATCTCTTGGCTAGTTATGTCGATTATGTATTTTGAAAATGGGTGTGGCTATGTGATTTCATTGGTTTATTATTTGCCTCTTGGTCCCGAGTTGCATGGCGGCTGCATACCTAGGGAATGGAATATTGGGAGGGGAGGGGTGATAGAGGTTCCGGAGTGTCCCCGGCGGAGTTTCTAAACTTAAAGTCATAAGGTCTACGAGGAATGGGCGGACGAGTACTGGCAGGTTGTTGACAGTAGCAGACTCTTGGGATCGATCGAAGGATTATCAAAGTATGCCGAATTCACATGCACTCTTTGGTCATAGCTAGTTCGTAAGCCTGGCTGGCTAGCAATGGATAACAATCCCCTACCTATTACATAAAAGTGATGCCAATAATGTGACCAGTCCACCCATGCATGACAATTGTTTTTCAGGTGACGGTAGACGACCCTGCATCGATCGGCGGCGTTGGAATTTGACCGGTTATGAGATCTTGGTAAAAAGTGACGGTGCCTTATTTTTCCCTAACCGCCCTGACGAACGGAATCCCGATCGGGAACATCCGTCCGTGGTGTGCGGGAGTTGCCGCCCCCTGATGACACTCTAGATAGCGCATCTACAAACGCAACCCTAGGTATCGTCTACTATTTCACTAGCTAAATGGCCGGGGGGTTTCTGTACAAGCAAGCGCAGCCCGTTCGCGTAGGTAAGTAACTTGCCTCGTCATCAGCTTCACTATGCGACGCGTCGCCAAGATCGGAACAGCGCATACAGGGGGCAACATTTGGAGTACTGGTAGCGAAAGCAGGGTCACGTATGCATAAGTTCGTATTTTTCTTGACGGCCATAGTTAACAGCTAAGGTTACAGTTTTCTTTTTTGTTTCTCATCCGTCGGTTTGCTCCTCTTTGCTTGTGAACAGTCTCTCTCTTCCTGTCACCCTGCGAGTCGCCCGTTTCGATAGACTAGTAGATCGGGCGCTAACGGAAAAAATTACGATCGATGGAACGGGACCAAGCTGAATGCGTCGAACCAGATTTGAGCAGATCGACCCCCGGTCATATCCACCGACTCATACACACACTACACATATTTCTGCAGAAGTACGCAGCACAGCAGTGGATTTTGGTGGGCGTCACAATCTTGAATGTCCGTAATCCGTCAAATAGATCGATTTTCGGAGATATAGATGCATGCATGCAGGTTGGTGGGGGTGGAATTTGACATCAAGAAATCGATCCATCCATAGCCGAAATTGTGATTTCGGACACGTGAATGCCATTCACAGATCGACCTTAGTAATGATGGTAATGAGCAACTTTGGATTCTTGCTAACTCGGCCCTACTCAGGTTAGGGAATATGTCCGTATAGTCCGAGGTCGTAGCCGTGAAGCTTACTTTCACCGCATGGTATTATCCGATCAGTCACCCCGATCAGCCACCCCTGTTCCGCATGCAGAGTCGCGGGGTCGTTTAAAAATGCGCGAGGTGTGGTTGTGCGGAACGGGCAGCTCTCTCGACTCCTAAGACAGCAAGAGGCGCGAGAGATGGGGCCTGCGCGGGCCGTCGAATCCCCAAACCCGGTCATACAAGGCTCATCCTTACTACCTACTGCAGCAAGGAAAAGACGCACGATTAAGTAGGCTCAACTGCAACGTCGAGGGCCAAGACCTGACACAAAGCACCCACCACGGACGACGATGCGGATGTGCTGGCCCATGGTACTGGCTAGCCTAACCTCCATGCAGCGTTGAGACAAATAAAATGTTGTCATCGTTCTGAATCTCATAGGCCTCCTCTCCCTCTAACTCCCAGTCGGCGTCGTTGATTAAAACCAGGATACCCGGTCGCCTGTGATTGCCCGGTCAGTCGGTTCTGGTCTTCACATGTCTTGTGCCGGTCGGTGAGCTGGCGAATGAACTCAATCACGAACAGCGATTCGACGATGCCAGAGCACCCCCGCGGCCAATCATACGGCGATCTCTCTAGAACTCCGGCTCCAAGGCGAGGCAAGGTGGGGGCGGTGAAGAGACATCGGGTATCACTCACACATGATGGTCGAGAACGAATAACTCCTTCCGGTGTCCTTCATCGTGTTCTCACACAGATATTCTACGAGGTACCCGATGGTCACCGGCTTGTTATTTTTGTCCATGGCCGGCAGGGAGAGTGCATGTCGTCGCTGGTCTGAGAACAGCATCTCCAACCCGCCACTAACATACCGAGTCAGTGACAGCACAGGACGGGACGAGTGAAGAGGAGAGGAACCATACGTGAACTCGACCACTATCGATAGGTGAGGCGCATCGGCAATCTTGGAATCATTTTCCATTACCGTGGTTTCTGTGGTTGCCGCCATCACTGCCGGCATGAGATTTTTAGCCGATCCAAACAAGAGTATGAATAAAGGCGCAAGCCACTTGTTGCCAGGTTCTATCGCTCGCCTAGGTCGAGATCGAGAGTTGGCAGTGAGGGTAGGCCATCAATTGATTTGATTGGAGGCCCCCGGGAAGTGCCTGAGACAGTGGAGCTTATGCCTCTATCAGATGCACCATCTTATCGCAACCGGTCTCATGTGGATCCCGTAAGACAGCCGGGGACCTCGGACCGCAAGCTTTCTACGCTACCTCACCATCATGATCCACGGCTTTTTTGTCGCCGAGACCTGACATCTGTATCCAGACACATAATGTAATACTTGACTTTCCTTTCGTCACATCACTCGTCTCTATGACACACCACGATGCGGGCCTCTCTCCCGCCTTCGTCGAGACTATCGCCGGCTTAACCGCCGGCTCTATCGCCACCCTTGTAGTTCATCCCTTAGACATTGTAAAAACTCGCATGCAAAGTACGTCGTGCTCGTTCAGGCCGTTCTATCCGAGTTGTCAATTGACGCCTAAACAGTTCATCGCAGCCATGGCGCAACTGCTCAGACTCTGACTACTATCTCGGTCATTCGCGGCTTGACGAGCACGCCCCGTCCTGTCGCCGCCCTCTACCGTGGTCTGACGCCAAACCTGCTTGGGAACGCCTCGAGTTGGGCCTCCTTTTTCTTCTTCAAGGCCCGCGCCGAAAATGCCATCTTGGCCATTAAAGGTCGGCCGGTTGGGGACAAGGTTGTCGCACTTACCCCCCAGGATTACTTCATTGCATCTGGTGTAGCCGGCATGTTCACTCAAGTCCTCACCAATCCCATCTGGGTTCTGAAAACACGCATGCTCTCTTCCGATCGCGCTGCGGTCGGCGCATATCCAAGTATGTGGGCGGGCGCTGCACAACTTCTGCGGACTGAGGGTTGGAGGGGCTTTTACCGTGGTCTGGGGATCAGTCTCTTCGGTGTTTCTCATGGGGCCGTACAGTTTGCCGTCTACGATCCGCTAAAGCAGATGTATATCAAGAGGCGGCAGAAGAGTGCTAGGGTCACAAACCATCCAGAAGATCGTGAGAAGCAGTGGATGACCAATGAGGCCACCTTGGTCATTTCGAGCGTGGCTAAACTGGTGGCTGGTGCAGTCACTTACCCATATCAAGTCATTAGAAGCCGTCTTCAGAACTATGACGCCGACGAACGATTTGGACGAGGTATTCGAGGCGTCGTGAAAAGGACCTGGAGCGAGGAAGGGTGGCGGGGCTTCTACCGCGGCATTGTCCCCGGTGTGGTGAGAGTCATGCCCGCAACATGGGTCACGTTTCTCGTGTATGAAAACACCAAGTTCTACCTCCCCAGGTGGACCAGCGACCCGAACGTAGATCCGTAGATTAATTGTATATATAAATGTACTATATCTCGGCTCTCTTGGCCTACCACATTTAATCCGTAGTCACGGAACTTAAATTGGTATACTGCTTATTTCTAGTTTGGTGGGTAAGGTGTAGCCAACTCAAAATGGCTCGACCTGTTTGTTGGCTTGAATAAAACCTTAGGAGATTTTCCATATCAAAAAGCGGCCTCTGTCACGAAACAGAACCGCAGCACCATACTATAGCACTATCCATACAAGATAAAATGTTATCAAGTCAAGCATTCAACCGTCTACAGATAACTATATGCATACTGGAACAGCTTCCAGAGTTCTTTTAGTCCCTCTCCTCGCATACAAGCAAAAGAACGAGGCTCAAAGGATGCTGTAATAAACGGTACGGCTATCATGCAAACTATGCCACGAGACACATCACTGATGAAGAGACTCCTGTATATAGTCAAATAACCTTCACGAGGATCGATCTAGAGTCTCGTGCAGCAACAAATGTGTTTTGCCTATCCTATACTAGGTTTATAGTTGAGCCTACGAGCAAGATTGGATGACGCTTCGGGTGCCAGAGCAAGGACTGTCATGGGCAAGGACTGCAATACTATACCATCACACTATCAAAGGATAGAGCGTTGTCAAGTCGAAAACTTGACAGTCTGCAGCCCTTGTATACGTACTGTGGCAAGGACATGATCATATTTTCCCAAACTCACTTTGCGTGCAACTTCTATTTTCTGCTGTTTGTACGCAGAGTCTTCCTTAGCTTACTTCAGCATGATCTGTAACTTGTGCATATCAGGGGGTATAGACGCGGCTTTCAACGAAGGGTAAGTCTAAGCACCCAATGAATCTTGAGAATGCCCATCCAACTTTGTACTTTTCGTAGTGGTTTAGGCATATTGGCAACATCACTCTGGGATTGGGGTCCACGATTTGCCAATAGACATCCTTGTGTAGTGAACGAGTCAGCATGCGAATTTTAATAGTTTGTCATGAGCATAGTATATAGTAGGCAAAACACACTTGTTGTTGTAAGAGGCTCTAGGTCTACCCTCGTAGAGGCTGTCTGACTATATACAGGAGTCTCGTTATCTGTGTACTTATGCCTCGTAGCACAATATGCTTAAAATATATCATAGCAACAACTCTAGTATATAAGATGTATATCTAGCACTATGCTGGGGTAATCCATGGTATCGAAATACCGTAGAGGATCTAATGGGGGTTAAAAATTATAACATGGGCCCAAATAAAAGACTTGCAGTAGAATAAATTTAGCTATAATTGACTATAGAGCCAAGAGTGCCATGAAGATCTGTCTTCCCGCATCTCCAAGCAGGAGATTTGTACTCATCCAAGGTCAAGACTTATTTACGTAGATAATCGGGGGACCTGCTGATTGAATAGGACGCAATGTATTGACAAACCCTTTTAATTCAACGATATTTGTAGCTAAGTGTGTAAAAAGCATAGCACAGCAACAGTTTTGGTGTTTTTACTTCCAAGTGTCTTTGATAACTCCCTGTCACTCTACCCGTAGTACTTCACTAGCAACTCAATTAGGTAATGACACCATCTTCTAACGTCTTAACGTCTTCTTTGATTAAACGACAATAGTATCATCGCTAATATGTTTTGTTCCAGTCAGGCGAAAGCTGAACCTTGAGCCGGCCAAAGTAGACAATCCTCATATCCCAACCACCTTTAATTAGGTACCAAGCACATTTACTATTCCCCAAGAAAAGCAGCTTATCACTTCCTTTCTCTCTTGGATTAATATGATATCCATGCACTCCACCTGTGCGTCGCAAGGGTTGCCAGGGACCTCGCAGGGGTAGGGTGTAGAGTTGCACGGAGAACCAGTGAAGCCATCTCCGTGCGCTCTATGTGACTATATGACTACTTATATACAGAGGGTCTCTTTGTCTTTCTGGTCCAGTTCCTGGAAGGCACTTTTAAAACTATGGTGTAGTTTGTGGCAGATTTTATAGACATGATGGCCTGTACTGCTGTACTTTCATGGTTGGTCTAGGTACTTGTGCTCTGCAACTTGGATGCAGGGGCTTTGTTAGCGCCAACATTTTAGGTGAGTTTAGGTAACGGTTAGTCGTAGATATATGGGTCTTTTTATGAGGTAACACGCTATATTTTGATGTTATTTTAGACCTACCTCTAAGCTGTCACAAGAGCTTAGATAGAGGGCTTGGAATAGTTCAAACTAAATACTGTAATAAATTACCTAAACTGTAGGTTTAATCAACTCCCACGCTATACCACCTGCTTGCCATCTACTACTCTCCGTACTTTACAAGCCTCCTACTACAGACCATGGAAAAGGAATCGCATTTTGACATCGCACTTTACCAAACGCATGAGACCGAAACTGATTGCGATCTGATATTTCGAACCAACAATGGCCGTGTATTTTACTGCCACCTTGACCCTTCTCAGTTTATCCGCTCACCCAAGGTCACCCATCAGTATTTCAAGTGCATCAACCTATTTCGCACTGGTGAGGAATATCTAGACGACTTTTTCCTCGATGATGCATGGGAATGGCTCTCTGCCGTTTTCGAACCATTGATTCATGAACTCGCACCATCTACATTGGCGCTTCCCGGGAATCACCCTCCGACACTATCTGACTACTTCTTCGCCCCATACTTCGTCTGCACTCTAGATGCCATAGACGATGAATTGAACCCCAAAAGACTCGACACTCAGGAACATGGTTGGAGTGACCCTTTTGTCCGCGCCGATAAGCAGTATCTGAGCGAGCTAGAGCAATGGACTCAGCTATATCAGATATCAGATGTAGAGCTAAGCTACGAAAACCCTCGAGACATCCTCATCAAACCTCCGACACGAGTACTGGTCCATCATGCCAAGGGTAGTCCCAAGATGGCTTGTTTCTATAAGCGATTTGAAATGTCCTTCGGCCAGCGACATGCGAGAAATGAGCTCATGAACCTGGAGAAGATCACCAAGGCGCACTTGCCACCGCCGCCAGACGCACGAGTCTGTCGCCTGCAAGGTGTCGTTGAAGGCGGAATAGGCCTAGCTGGCATGCTTTTTTCATGGATTGACAAGAAATCGGTTCTCTCTCAGGGTTTAGCCGAGGACAGTACGGCCGAGCTGAGAAAGCGTTGGGCTAGACAAATTAGGATAACGTTGGAGTGGCTTCACGAATGCGGGATAATTTGGGGTGATGCCAAGGCCCAGAATGTGCTGATTGACAAGGAAGACAACGCCTGGATCATTGATTTCGGAGGCAGTTATACGATCGGCTGGGTAGATGAAGACAAAGCCGGAACGTTGGAAGGTGATATGCAAGGCCTCCAAAAGATTATGAACATTCTGAGGTAGTGATGAAGACAAAGAAAGCGGAAGCTACAAGAGAGGCTGTTCAGCATATACTGTAGGCGTCACACGTATTTAGATCAAATACCATGGATACCTTAACTATTTAACTGTAACTCGTATCAGCCCCAAGTTATTTTACTCTGGACTCCGAGATAACTTGACTCCGGAAGCAAGAGACTGCGACTGGGGGTGATTTAGAAAGCTGTTGCCTACAGGAACGACGGAACCTTCAAGGCTCCTTTGGCTTTGTCATAGATTGTAGTACATTATTATAATTACTGTTTAAGATTGAGGAACTAAAAAAATAATAGCTTAAGAATAGTTTACGAGGTTAGCGAACTTCGAGGTATAATATTGTTAAAGATAGTGGACATGTATACTTGTAGTATAGCAGTAGATAGATTGTACTAAATTAGAATGATTAGTTTTAACATGATAATTTTAAACTTGAAAGTTGCTAGTAAGTGTATTATTAGAGCCCACTTAACGTTGAGGCAAAACATTTTGTCTTCTATAGCTTCTCTATGTGGAGCAGTGCAAGGATTACATCAGAGCATCTGACTACCTCTAAATTTAGTATGAAAAGTTCCAATGCTGACATGAGCACTCCGAACAAATGCCGATACACACCGATTCGAAAGCCAATGTACACAGGTTGTTTAATTGTTAGGTAATCAGCTACATAACCATACCACAGGCAAACACCGTGTGACAAGGGCCTGTGCTCAGGTGCTTGGAATAAAGAGTTCAATTCAGCTAATAATCTCTTTGGGGCTCTAGGGGCTCTGATTTCCTAATTCTGACTTCAATGTAACCTCGCCCATGCCCTCAATTTATAGACGAATTCCCAGGTCCTCTGCCTCCTCGCAGGCCTCCGAAAGCCTGACTCCTCGAGAGGGGTCGAGGCTATTCAACCAATACGAGTATGCTAATATATTATGTCTCAGCCCACGATAATGCCTCGGAGCGATGCCGGTCTTCCAGGTCCTTCCAGGACCTTCCAGGAGTTTCCAGGAGTCTGTGTGGCTTCTGTGGCTAGGTCCTGTGGCTGGCCCTAGGGTGGTCCGTGTGACACACCGCTCCTCGCTCCATCATCTATTTCAATTGCCTTGTACAACAAAAACATTGCTAATTTGGCGAATTGGACTCGTAGACTCGTTAGAGTGCTCAGGGTTATGGTGTGGCTGTATTACCTAGTAGTTGAACAACCGGTGCGCATTGGCTTTTGTTCACAGCTTTTAATTGTGATTTACTAGCTACGTGGGGAGAATCCTGTCTTACTACCTAGATGAAGGTAATACGGCCATGCCATCGTGACAACATTAGTGTAGTACCAAGAGAGGACACGAAGTAAGCGTTTCCTTTTTATCTCCGACGCGCTGCGGAACCAAAACTTCTAGCTAAAGACATGTGGCGAGAGAGTCTCATTAATTATAGCTATATGTATATAAACTGCCATTGTCTCGACAAGGTGAATTCAAGAAAAAGCTAGGTAGCAACCACTTCTTCCTCAGGGTGCCAATATCTTCAGCTCTCTTCAGCTATTCTTAACCTCCATCCTTTATCCCACACTTGCATTACGGCCGATTAAACCATTCACCCGTCACGAACATGATCGGAGCAACAATGATCAAGATGCTGGGTTTGGCCATGCTCTCTGGCATGCAAATTGTATCTGCTCTTCCCACAGCCTCGGATGGAATCATCGAAACTGGCCCTCCGCTCTTCTCCCGCCAGTCTGGCGTTTACATCACCACCACAAACCTTGTTGGTGATGGCAACCCTCACCAAGTCCCCTGGGACCAGCAGATCTCCAATAAACAGAACTGCGGCTCGGCAGCAGCCTGCGCCGTCAGTGTAACAAAGGAGCACACCCTCACGTACGGCTGGTCTGTCGGGGCTGCCTTTGAGTGGATCAGCGGCGGCTTCTCTGTCGAGGAATCCATCACCGACGGCGAGTCCCACGAATGCCAAGGCAGCAAGGGCCAGACAGTCTGCGTCTGGCGCGTTTACCAATACACTGCCTATACGGTGGCCGACACCACATGCTATTACTTCAACGGCGCTGCATCTGGTTGCACCACATCCCAACCCTATGTCCTCAGTTCACCAAACAAGTGTCAGAATGGCGGGTTTTACTGCAAAACCGGCAGTGAGTGCTCGAATGATGGCTACGGATTCTGGAAGCCAAACACCGGGTTTGGAGGCCCACAGTGCTAGACGTCTTACGTTTTGCATTTTGAGCATGCAATTAACTCTGGCCTCTGTTACTTTATCTTGAAATTTCGGTCTGTCAATAGCACAGTTGGTTAGAGTAGTGTTTTATGGTTTAGATAGTGTTCTGTGGTTTAGATAGTGTTTCATTTCTAGCAGCTTCCGGGATATTGTGTAATATTGGGCTTCATGTAACATTTAGTTGTTTCATTATACATTCATTAAGTTCACTTAATTATATAAGATAGCTTGACTGTCGCGTTGGCACTAGTAACTATTAGCCCTCCTTCTGGCATTGACTGTATTAAAACAAGGCGCAATTCTTTCACGAGATTGGTATTAAGCCTGGCAAGATAGTGCTACACAATAGGATCGTCGACAGGAAGCTTGCCTATAGCATCCAAGAGCGTTTCTTTGGAGTTGTAGAATCTACGTCATGAAGCCTGTCACAAGGGCTCTGATTGAGGGCTTGGAATAGGTTCAATTTGAGTAATAAACGACTATGGTGCCAAAGGGGCCATATAGATCTAGGTTTCCTTTTCCCTCGAGGGGAGAATTCGAGCCCTTTTATGCTCAGAATTCTCCTTCCTTTCCTTTCCCTTCTTCACGGGACCGAAAGGTAAGACCTCTGTAGCCGGTGAGGCGAGTGTTTCGGGTTCGAGTTCAGCTCGGTATCTGCTTCTAAGACTCACGATAACCTCGTACGACTGCTATAGCCTCGCAGGGTAGTATCTTGCGAACTCTGTGTGGGACCCTGTGTGGCACTGTATTGCGCACTGACCAGGGTCCGTGTGACAAAGCCACACTAGGTATCCAAGCCACAGTGCGACGGAAAAAAAGAGATCATCTGTGTATAGCCCAGCTACGTCTACGGAGATAGATTTGGAGACCTTCGCGCAATAACAAGTATATATGACCTACCCCATTGTCACAAGGGCTTTGATTGAGGGCTTGGAATAGGTTCAATTTGAGTAATAAACGACTATGGTGCCAAAGTGGCCATGTAGATCTAAGTTCCCCTTTCCTTCGGAGGGGGAATTCGAGCCCTTTTATGCTCAGAATTCCCTTCCTTTCCTTTCTTTTCCTTTTTTTTACGGGACCGAAAGGAAAGACCTGTCACAAGGGCTCTGATTAACGGCTTGGGAATAGCTTCATTCCTTCAGATTTAATAATTAGCTATAGCGTCAAAGGACCTCTTACTCTCTAGATTCCTTTCCAAAAGACTCGGGACCTAACTAGCCTATATATACACAGATTTCGGGCTACCCCAACGGACCTCTGTTAGGCCTTATATAGCCAATATAACCCAAAATAGAACAAATAAACGAGCTGCAGCCGAGGGCTGAAAATCCGTGTGACAAGACCTGTGTAGCCGGTGAGGCGAGTGTCTCGGTGTTCAAGTTTAGCTCGGTATCTGCTTCTGATATTTACGATATTTTCGTACGACTGCCTTAGCCTCGTAGGGTAGTATCTCGCGAGCTCCGTATGAGACCCTGTGTACCACTGTATTGCGCACTGACTAGGATCCGTGTGACAGTTATAAGGCCATACTATCAAAGCAACAGTGTTGCAAAGACACAGTGAGACAGAAACAAAGAGATCATCTGTATATAGCCCAGTTACGTCTACGGAGGTAGATTTAGAGACCTTCGCGCAACAACAAATACAGATGACCTATCCCATATATCACAAGGCCCCTGACAGTCTAGAAGCTCGGTAGGAGATGGGGACAGTTCCAACGAATTGGCCGTTATCTTTAGGACATCTTTTGAGTAGAGTAGCTGGATAAAGAAATAAGTACTCTATAGCACCAGGCGAGCTATCACCAAAGTGAAAAGCTTTGCCCGCGAAGCCTATTTGTTGCGTAGAAGTGGATATATATACCGTTAATACTTGCGGAGTATTAACGGCGTTGTTTTTGAGCTAATTAGCGCAACGGTATAATGTACGATCTACTTAACTACTTTTCCGATAAAGTACTTGAAAACAAGACTAAAGGACTAAAGGGTTCGAGTTAGTGACCGAGCAAAAATAGGCAAGCTGTTTCTTTGCACTCTAGTAAAAATATAGACTACAAAATAGCAAATCAGCGGTCTTTAGCCAGACTAGCTAATTTAAGGGATATGTCGCGTAGAAGTGGATACATATACCGTTAATACTCGCGGAGTATTAACGGCGTTGTTTTTATTCCGTGAGACTATTTTAATACGTTGTAAATCTTATACGGAGCTCGCGAGATACTACCCTACGAGGCTGAGGCAGTCGTACGAAGATATCATAAGTCTCAGAAGCAGATACCGAGCTGAACTCGAACACCGAGACACTCGCTTCTCCGGCTACACAGGCCTCTAGATAGGTCGCGGAGGTCCGCGAAGGAAAGGAGAATTCTGAGTATAAAAAGGGCTCGAACTCCCCCTTCGAGGGAGAAAGAAACTTAGATCTATATGGCTTCTTTGGCACTATAGTCGTTTATTACTCAATTGAACCTATTACAAGCCCTCAATCAGAGCTCTTGTGACAACGACTTTGAGATACCTGGGCCTAGGATGCCCGATTTTGCCCTCTCAAGGGACGGTCTCCATGGTACAGTAATCCATCAATCAATCAACCATTGTCCGTCTTCAGTCGTAAAAAAAAATAGCTCAAGTTAACCACCGATCCTGAAATAAGTTGAACAGAAATTCATAATAACATGTATTAATTCGAGGAGCGACGTTTGCAGCAGGCGGAAGACAACCCGGAGCTAGAATGAGAAGGATTGGCGGCGTAAGCAGCAGCGGTGCGTATTCAGGGAGACATGAGGAATTCCATCCCAGCTGCACACAATAATCCAACTTCCTTATATCAGACAGGTACTTTTGGTATAGGCGTAGATCAATTCCCGAAGCCTGTTGACCCGGGTTCAATTGAGCAAGATTCACTTTATTGTCCACGGAAAACATGAGAATCGAGGGGATATGCCCTTTTAGCATATGTCATTTTTAACATCTATCATTGATGAGAGGTGTGTGTGGGAGGGACTTGTGCTCAACTGTTTGAAACTAGGTTTTATTTTGAGTGAGAATATTTTGGGGGCGCTTGCAGGGCCTCTGGTTTCCTAACTCTATCTTTACTGTAACCTCGCTCTGGCCCTCTATTTAGAGACATGTAAGCCAGGTATAGCGAGAATGAAATAGTTATATCAGGGCCAGATTATCTACTAGTGGTTGTTGATATAGTAGTTGGCAAGATCCGGGTCGGCCAGTTCGAACTGGACCTTGGTGATACCTCCGATGCCTACTAACCACAGAGTCTTTAGGTCATGTCTAGACCCTGGATATTCTCGACCGCATGACTGGTTTGGATCCTTGTAATTTGTTTCCCTAGCTCATCCGTCATGTCAACGCCCGGTGCTAACCCGTTCCCGATGATCAAATACCCATTGGCAGCAATTTTGAGCCCATTAGGTGCGGCCCCGAGGGCTTAGAAGATATCACGTTTGCCAGTGATAACAGGGTGCGTGCCATCCGAACCGGTACGCGCCACATTCTACGCGAATACATTGCGCGGCCCAGTGCTGTTGAACTGAATGTTGATAGGGTAGTCGTAGAAGTCGCCGGTACCACGTGTAGGTACTGGACTGTAGCTTTCGAGCCCTGAGTCGGTTACGTACAATGCTCGACCATTGCGAGAGAATGAGATGCCGTTTAGATAAGACAGACTGGTGTCCATGATCTGTATCTGTCCCGTCGGCCGGAAGCGTCACGTTGAGAGTTGCAGCTGCTTGGTGAGTCTGAAACACCAAGCATGTAGGCATAATTGGTGCCAGTGAACCAGATATCACAAACAAAATCGATCGTCAAGTCATTAGGGCCCGCGAGATTGAATCCGAAGTAGTCGTTGATGAATCATTCAGCCTTCAGCGTTTTTGGGTCGACGCGAGAAATCCTAGCAGGCTGTTGAAGTCCGCTAGGGAGTGAAGCATTTTTGCCATGGACGGCGCAATAGATCATGCCGTCTTTTTCAAAATAGATGCCGCCCGTGGGTTTCTAGTTTGGTAAATGACATACTTCTCGAGCCCTGCTTAGTATGAACTATGCATGTTCAATATATAGGTCCAGCCTCGTAGCTAGACTCCTCCATGAAGGTGTCCCATGTATTCTATCCAAGTTAGCGAAACCTATTTTAGGTAATTAGGAGAGAAACAAACCCAATCGAATTCCCCATCCGGGCAATTATTCTCAAACGCGAAGCCAGCATTTAAAGTCTCAAAAGGCGACAGACTATCATTTAGCCCCAGAAGGTGGTCCGGGGCTTCCAGCGTTGATATCTCAGCCGATGCAGCTTCGGGCCTAGGTTGAAAGCTCGAGAGCATGCGAGCAAGGAAATGATGGAGTCTTTGTAGCTCACGGCAGCCGTTCATTGCTTCTGCTAGGAGATCACACGATTTATTGAGCGCTGCTAGCAGAACCGCATTATTAGGGCTTGCCTCCTCCTCCTCCTCTGAGGAGGAGGCCTTTCGTCGCAGGGCCAGCTCCAGGAACAAAACCATCATGCCGAGCATCAACATTTGCCGAGTCTGTGAGATTCTGTAAAATGCGGGCTGCAGGCCTCTTGGAACGCCAGCAGTGATAACGCCGACGAGACGCATCGTTCCGGGAGGGCTTGAACAAGCCTTCGTAGCGACTTTTGGCCATGAACTTGCGATGCAGGGTGCAAATTCCTCTGTGATACATTGCCACCAGACTTAGATTGGAGAAGTCGGCTGGTTTATGAACCGGCGGCGTTTCAGTCTCCCACGTAGGGCCTGATGCAACCGGAACCTTTAGGTGCAGAGGGAAGCTCTTATACACGTCTTGCACCGCCCGGTCAATGTCCATGACGCTATCATGTGAGCAAGGGCTCGGGTTACTGTTCAAATCGGCAACGCGCCCCAACTCTCGGAATAGGCGGTCCTTGAGGATTAGATACGTCACAGCCGTAGCTACGTCAAGCGGGCGCGACAGTGGGAGAATAGTCATTTCTTCTGAAAGCTCCCAGTCATGTAGGTTACGCGGTTCCAGTGTGTCTGAGTAAACGGTAGATGTAGTACGCGGGAATCCGCCGAGGAACGAGGCCATATTATCCATGCTCACTACAGAGTACCAAACACGCCGGCGGTATTCAGCCTGCATGACCGAAATCCCAGGCGACTGGCCGGGATCTCGATGATAGCCCATATTGATAGCAGCGCGTAAAACAACACCAGTCATAATCCATAGCCCTCGGCGATTGTCGTCCTTTCGGTTTAACTCGGCTGTAGCATTGAAACGCAAGGTCTCGACTGTGTAAGGCAGGCACTTGGCAATGTCACCTTTTAGTAAGCATTGCGCAGTTCGTATCCGATAGAGTTGGAAGAGCGACTCTGAACGGCCTTTGTATTTGGGTGGCTCGCCGTACTGGTGGTATGCTAGCATAGTGATGCCAAGAATAGAAAAGACAAGACCCAACCATATAAAATTTCCCTGGGATGGATCCTCCCAGTGCTCGTTGTACTCACGCATAAAGGTCGGCACGTGAATAATAGCTGACCATTTGGTAAGAAAAGAAGAGAGAGGCAGAGGTCAGAGAAAGGTATTGCTCACGAGGGACGGCGATGGGGAATGCTTGACGATCGAAGAATTGGCTGATGAGCCAGTCCACTTCATGCTTCGGCGGTAGAGCAGAGAGGATCTCCATCTTCCCAAGTGGTTTCACCTGATCAAATAGCAGGCCCGATCCATCGACTGTGTGCGACGGCGTGGGCCGGAGGTTTTGGTCACTCAACTCGTCTTGTTCTTGGTTCCAACTTTTCTTAAGTTCGTTAATCTAACGTCAGTTAGCAGATATGATGGGATTAAGGGGGTGAGTACATCAGAAAGTAAAAAAGAATGGAGGATTGCAAGTTACTTGCTTCTTGGAGCACAACGGACCAGTCATCACCGTCAATATAAACCGAGTGGATTCCATCCATGACAGTTCTCCCAGTCACCTGGGGTGAAGTATGGCCGATATCATCGAACGATGCACTATTACTTATCTGGGGGCGGGTCTCATATTTGCCGTGTTGAGAACGTTTTCATCATTATTCTGCGCCGACGAATTTTGCGAGCGCTCCGCAGCGAGCCTCTTGACCAGCTCCTCTAAGCGGTCGAGGCGCTGGCGCGTGGCATCACCGTTCAGGGTCAGGCTCGCGGTCGTGGCGACAGTACTATTCACAGGCCCACGGAATTTGCAGGCGGAGTGTTCGCCTCGAGCCGCGCAATTCTGGCATGGTTTCTCCCGGTTGCATTTGAGCCTACGGGGCTCCGTCAGCACGCCTCACGTCGGGGGATCTGTCCTGCGCGTATCACGCACTTTCTACTACGACAGGGATCACATGATAAAGGGACGCGTGACCGCCGGTGGGTTTGGCGGAGTTCAGAATGCATAATGGAGCGTGTTGCGATTAGATCTCATTCAGGGGTGCCAAATAATTATCTAAATGCTAAATGTTCGTCACAGCGCGTCGCGTCCTCGGTCTCCGCTACATGAAGACAAAAGTCCCCGTTGCCAGCTGGCAGATCATGGTCTAAAAATAGAATACTGCCCTGCCATAGCCTTGTCTCTTTTGAGCATGCTTCGATCATATATCTATCATCGTTAGGTAGTGTGGATTTAGCCTACCTTGCTAATATTCTATTACACAGATATCTGCCATTTGACAAATTAATAAACGAGTTCTAGGGGTGTGGTAGGCGTCACTAAAGTTGAAGCTGCTTCGGTTTACGGCGGCTGTTAGAAATTACCTAGTTAGCACGTAGTCCACGAAAATCAGCTGGCTCGTTGACTAGGATGGTAACCAATTTTCTTCATCTTCTTTATCATTTAAGGGCTTTAATTAGTATATCGACCCGCTTTATGAATGTGTTGTTGGATTCTAATCTAGAGGTTATAGTCATAAGCATTACAGTAAAGTCCGCGGACATAACTTCCCATATGCCCGAATATGTCCATGGGCGAATCGGTCCCCGAGACACATAAATAACATGAAATCTGGGCAGGATGGAAGGAGAGTGATTTCTCCAAGCCAATTCTTGATTCATACAAACAGACACCACGATTCTGACCACCAAGCACGATGCCTAGCCTTGGCGACTTCATACACACTCAGTTCTTGCTTAAGATCCCCGAGCCTTCGACCTCATTCGTATCCAAGAACGTCATCGTAACCGGGGCGAACGGAGGTTTAGGCAAAGAAATCGTGAAGCACATCATCCGGCTCGGCGCCGCCAAGGTCATCTGTGGTTGCCGCAGCCTGAAACGGGGCATACAAGCCAAGGAAGAGATCGAGACCGCGAGTCAATGCAAACCCGACATTATAGAGGTCTGGGAGCTCGATCTTGAATCACCTCCATCCATTAAGAACTTCATTACGCGAGCAAATAATTTGCCACGCCTAGATGCCGTGATTCACCTCGCGGGGATCCGCAGCTTCAACTTCAAGGTTGTATACGACACCGAGCGTACCCTTGCCGTCAACAACATCGGCACTTTCTTACTCGCGTTACCATTGATTCCCAAATTGAAGGAAACAGCCAAAATCTTTGGAACCACGCCTACAATGACTATCGTCGGCTCCGCCCTGTACGACAGGGCCAATTATCCAGAGAACCCCGGTCGGACTTGTTCACTTACTTCACGAACCAGTCGAAAGTTAATCCGTGGAACCAGTAAGTATCCTAGAAAGATTCATTCCAGTACCCCATCTCTCGAGTCTTGCTGACCGGAATAATAGATACAACCTTTCCAAGTTGATTCAGCTCTACACGCTCATCAAGCTAGCAAACCTCGTTGATCCAGTCCATGGCACCAACACGCATCCCATTGTCATCAATTCGGTCGACCCCTGTTTTTGCGAGACGGGATTATCGCACGAGGTGACGGGCATGACGCGAGTGGTCGTCAAGGCGTTCGCGGCATTCGCCGCCCGTCCCGCCGACGATGGTGCGCGCCAGATAGTACATGCGGCATCCTTGGGGCGCGAGACTCATGGCTTGTATCTGCGTGCCGGCGTACTACAAGCGTACAAGCCAATCGCGCAGGATGAAAAGAAGACCGAGTACCTATGGGAAATACTGAGCAAGCGTTTGGAGAAGCTGGTAAGTCTAAGTACTCACACTCTCTTTCTTACTTATGAGGTGGCCAGAAGACAAGACAGCTTCTTATAAATGAAGCAGATGACACAGAACTGACCTCATGTTTAATAGGACCCAAATATTACGGATAATCTTAAATCGTAATATGAGGGTAGCAGAGTATTAAGAGTCATCATGTACTGAAAAGGGCGCCTGAACACCGGCAACTTTTCACGTCTAAGGTATTCGCGATTTTCGGAAATCCCTGTTAATTAGCTTGTTATAACTGCTCGTTGTTGATCTATCTCTGTCCCGGGTTTAGTGGACTAAGTGGGTGCTGCCATGTTTCCTTGTTTCATAAACAATCAGTTGATGAAAATCTATTCCTAGCCCATTATTTCCATCATCACAGAACTATTCATAAACAACAATATATACCAATAAAATATTTAATACTGACTTTCCTTTCATTTCATTCACAATAGATGCTGAATTAAGATGGGTTTAGCTTTTTTTTATATTTGTGATCAAATGCATGCTACTGTGCGATATTCTCGTCCCATACACTCAAAGGAACGGAGTTCGGATATTAGCGAGAAACAGTCTGCCCATACAGTCTATGCGATTAGCGATATGTCATGTCTGTAATAGAGATAAATCCAATCAGACGGCAACAAAAGTGAAGGATTGGGGACAAGTATTGAACAGAATGATGGCTTCTAACCCGGCTTGTGAAGCCCCTGAAGCTGTGACCTCTTTCACCAGGCCCAGATCTAGACTTTATGATGTTTGGTTTATCGGTTGCACTATCCCTCGAAATAAATAGCTGTGAAAAGGGGTGCATATATTTCCATTCGGAACTCAGAGTCATATTAGTGTTCTCTGTCATCTGCCGCTGGCGAGGTTCCTGGAGCTGGCGAGCAATGTGAGTATATTCGGCGAATAATCCAGGACCGCGCAAGAAATCTTAACTCCTCAGAGATAGGTAGTAGGGTACCGCCATTGATCATCCGGTCCCATCCTCGGGCTTCAACGGAGGAGGGGCCGCGCCGGACTTTTAGTTACCTGAGCGAGCATCGGGGCCCGGCAGGAACAGTTTACTCGCGTAGATTCTTCTCATAACCACGCTAGTCTTGTTAATAACACAACACTTCATTTGATTATTTTTGTTAAGTCCGTTCGAGAATGCCAAGGCATAGATAAACCCGGGACTATAATGAGCACAGTCTCAGGAGGCCAAGCAAGGAGGGTAGAGGCGATAAGCCATGCCTGCTCCAAGTACGGCTTCTTCTATCTCGTAGGCCACGGGGTCTCACCTTAAAATCAACAAAATGCGTTGAATTGCGCCAAGCGTTTTCCCCAGCTATCACTCGAGGAAAAAATGGAAGTCTGGATAGGAAAGTCCCCGGGTCTGTCATTTTGAAGTCATGAGCCTGCGGGCATTCACACCCATCAAGAGGAACACAAAAGAGGTATAGGCCTTATTACACGTTATTTTCTATCATAAATCTGCTAGGCTAGTACTAACACAACAAAAAGCTTTTATTATTGGAGCCGAGGTCCCCGAGACTGTTCCCGATGCCGGTACTTTCTCCACAGGTCCGAATTTATGGCCTGAGTCTATTCTCACAGAAGAATTCCAGAACCTAATTATGAACTACCAGGGCTTCATACTAGATCTTATCAAATTTCTAGTCAAAATCCTTGCTCTAGGCCTCCCCAAAGAATAGGCCTGCCCTTCAGATGTTTTTAACGCCGCCACTGTTAACTCATCAATTCCGACGAGGCTCCTTCACCACGTACCGCAATCTGTCAGAAACGAGCGTCAATTTGGAGGTATTTCATCCGAGCTTCCCATACCGAGCGAAACTATATCCTAATGATTGATATAGTGGGTGATCATACCGATTTCGGCTGCGTAGCGATCTTGCTCCAAAAGATGGACAAAAAAGGCTTGGAGGTGTAGTATCCACTAATCAACACTTGGATTCCCGTGCCGCTCAAGGAGAATGCGTATGTAATTAAAATGGGCGATATATTGCAGACGTAGACGGCGGGGTATTCTCGCAGTGCTAGGCATCGGGTTATCACGACGGGCGACCAGCACAGGTATTGTGACAAGTGCTTGTGCTCAAGTGCTTGGCATTTGGAGTTCAATTCAGCTAATAATCTCTTTGGGGTCTCTAGGGCTCTGATTTCCTAATTCTGACTTCAATGTAACCTCGCCCAAAGCCCTCAATTTATAAACGAATTCCTAGGACCTCTACCTCCTCGCAGGCCTCCGAAAGCCTGACTCCTCGAGAGGGGTTGAGGTTATTCTAACCAATGCAATTACGCCAATATATTATGTCTCAGCCCACGAAAATGCCTCGGAGCGGTGCAGGTCTTTTAGGACTTTCTAGGAGTCTCTAGGAGTCTGTGTGGCTCCTGTGGCTAGGTCCTGAGGGTGGTCCGTGTGACAATTCTCCTCTCCTTCGCGGACCTCCGGTAGCCGGGGAGGCGAGTGTCTCGGTGTTCAAGTTCAGCTTTGGTATCTGCTTCAGACTCACGATTACTTCGTACGACTGCCTTAGCCTCGTAGGGTAGTATTTAGCGAACTCCGTGTTGGACCCTGTGTGGCACTGTATTGCGCACTCGCCAGAACCCGCAAAGAGGCCTAATCTACGTCCCCTGGAAGCCATAATGTCTCATCATCCTCCCGCAAGCATAGAAAAACTGGGCGGCTTTGGGCCATAGGTCTGCCGAGTAATCAAGAATGCCGAAATTCCACGACCTAGTGTCCAGGGATATGTTGCACCGACTCGCTTGAAAATCCCGGGCCTGGTTTTCCGGTCGCCGCAGCCCGCCGAACCCAGCAGTCATTTGGACCCCGGCCGCCACTGAGGACCATGACGTTGAAGCTGACTCTCCGGCATTGCGAGACTGATGACATTATCCCTAGGTATTGGCATATCAGGCAGGCAGCCCGAGACCCATCTTGACGAAGAGCCTGTCGCTCTCGTTCGTGGCGCGCGTTCTGTAGACCCTGGTCATCCAGTCAAGGATATGCGCTACTTGCAGACCTGAAAACCCAAATATTACGGATAATCTTAATCGTAATATGAGGGGTAGCAGAGTAGGCAACTTTTCACGTCTAAGGTAATTCGCGATTCTCGGGAATCCCTGTTAATTAACTTGTTAATGCTCGTTGATCTATCTCTGTCTCGGGTTTGGTGGATGCTGCTATGTTTCCTTGTTTCATAAGCAATCGTTGATGAAAATCTATTCCCAGCCCCTTATTTCCATCATCACAGAACTATTCAAAATACTCTGTAGCGCCATCCTGTCACTAAAATGGAAAGCTTTGCTGGCGAAGCTCCATTTTCTTCGATTTAAGATAACGTATCTTACGTATTTTCCCAGGGGTCCCCCCTGGACCCCCGAGTAGGGGCAAAGCCCCTAGTGATCCAAGTAGTAAATTCTCATCCATATAAGTACTTAAATAGTTATTTTACTGGGGGCTTCGCCCCTAATAATATATAACTTCTACTAGATCATCTGAAATATACTTCAGATGACCCCTCTAGAAAGCCCACTGGTTCACTTCCTATGCTATATCGTATTCATAATATGTGACAATACTAGCATTACACCCGGAGCTAGGTCTCTAGCCCTTAGTAGAACCTACAGGGGTATATGGCTTGCCTGCTTGTCGAGCTGTTATAACAGTACATCCGTACAAGAGCATGGCATTAGATTAAAGGAGAGAAGTCTATACTACTCTTTAGCTATCGAACGTACTTTTCGTTACTTTTGTGACGTGAAAATACTTATCCGCTATATATATCTAGGTACTTCTATAGCTCTTTTGCTTGGAATTAAATAGACTATTATAGTAATATATATGATTAACATTTCTAAGTTCTAGTTTTAGATACGTGACCTTTTGTGGAACAGATAGTAAAGTGGTCAGTGGGTTAAGACACATGGTGGTGGTAAAACACCTCTTCCTTATTATTTTACCCACCCTACCGGTAGGCCGGTCGTGAGCGGCTGCGTCATCTACACGGAGCGGCTGTGTATTCCGGTTGTTACGAGTGCTCGGCGGCCTAAGAGCTTACTACACACCTCCTCACACACCAGACGTAGTTTTTCTTTCATGATGGGTTTCTAGGAGGGAGTAAGGCCAACGTATCGAGGAAGTCTACTTGTTGGTCGGCACATGATTCATACGGACTGACACCACCCACGATCAACTACAGACCGCAAGTCTGTCAAAGGCTCAACAGTTCCGATATCTTCGTTCTGCGGCTATTTTGTGTGACGAGTTAGGAGACAAGCCGATAATCGCCGTTCATCTTTGCCTTTCCACGTCGTCACTACAACATTATAAAGTGGCCGGCAGAGGGCGTCCAAAGCCCAGCTTATCTTTGCTCACATCATCAGACTTCCTACCGGCAGTCGTCCCACTAATAAGCCATCCTCACCATCTTATGAGATTATTTGCCATAGTGTCCAAGCATAGCCCGTGGGTGCAAACGACATATAGCGAACGAAAGCTCGGACGACTCTCCAAAAAAACATACCTTCTCCGTCGCCCAAAGGTGACCTCTTGCCCGCAACTATGGCCATTCGTCGAATCAACATCATCAGCAGCACTACCACGGATATCAGGAGATACTGTCAGGATAATGATATCGATTGATGATGATCCCCTAGGGCGGCAGCGTAGAATAACGCTTCCTATGATGAGGGCGACCACGTACCTTCAAGTGGCCAGCCGCGCACCCGGTCTGCTAGAGACACCACGTCTCTTCAACTACTTCGTCGACTTTGTCCAGCAGACTAGGGATGGGATGCGTGAAATGTTGCATGACGACTACCCCGACGAGAATGTCTCTGGGTTGACAAAGGACGGTTTATGTATTGCATTGGCGAATGGGATGGTGGAGATGTTCTGCTCGGAAACAAAAACCAATCACGTGTCAGTCGAGGGCGCAGCCTCGTCAGCCCGCAACTGCCAGCAACTATCCGATGGCCAGGTTTTTGAATACAACGGAAAAAAGTTCACACTGTCTGCTCTCCCTCCCACAGACAAGCCAGTGAAGAAGTCCTCGCCTGCTGCGTCTGAGGACTTGACAAAGGAGTCAACGAGGGATACCAGGCGGTCTCCTAGCGGCAAGCATAATAACCTACCGCAACTCAATATAGAAGCCCTTGAAGCATTGCTAGGGGGAGTTCTCTCACGGAAAGGCACGTTGGGTGGGGGCGGAGAACAAGGTCTCAACAGAGAAGTCAAAGGACTCAACAAAGGACTCAACAAAGGAGACTAAGCGATCTCCTCGTAATAAAAGCAACAACCAGACTCAACTCAATATAGAAGCCCTAGGAGCATTGCTAGGGGATCTTCTTTCACGGAACGATGCATCGGAGGGAGAATCAGAGGGCGAGGCCTCGACAAAAGATTCCGCCAATACCACCGAGCGCAACGGGAATGGAGAAGATTTCGAAGACTTGATCGACGTGCTTGCGGGGAATGAGTAGCCAGGTCGGGATATGCTGGCATTCGAGTTAGAATACGTTGTGATTTGGAAATAGAATGGGATATGCTGGCGTTTGTAGTTAGACTGCGTTATGACTTGGTGTTACAAGAAGGCTATGTGTTTTTTTTTTGTGAGGGGATCAAAGCACGTTTGATACTTTGTAAAATAGGTATTGACAAGTGTGGACATACAGTACAATCACATCTGGTGTCTTTTAGGAATTGCAGCTACTTATCTCCATCGCTCCAGAGACCAACTCAATCCTCCGTTACATCAGTAATTGGAAAGCTTTGCTTTTCCCGAACACATATTGGCAACGACAATGAAGTGTGAGGGAAAGCGAAGCTTGAGAAGTTAGGCCGTGACCCCTAAAACTCTAAATAGATTCTGCAGCCTTCTGATTGGCCAGAGGGGACTCTGCAAGCCTCCCATTGGTCAAAGTCTAAATCGAGGCATCAACCACAACGTATTCGCACTCAAATAGACTGTGTGGCTTACGTACCGCAATAGCGAGTATAGTCGCTAACAACCACTATATTCAAATACGACTGCGAGACCAGCACTGCTAGCACCATCAAAAATACGCGTTGTAAAAGGGCCGGCTGGGGCGAGGACCGGACCGTAAAGAACGGCGGCCGAGTTCCCAGAGGTCCAACCCTCCCGGGCGGGGCCCCTCTAAATACGTAAGGGGTAGAGGTCTAGAAGTAGGAGGTCTAGAAGTAGGAGGTCTAGGAGTACAGGTCTAGGAGGTCTTCTCAAAATACCAAAGCACTTTAATTTACAACGTATTAAAATATAAAGCTTCGCCGGCAAAGCTTTCTATTTTAGTGACAACTTGCTCGGCGCTACTAGGTATTTTAAGCAACTATGGTGCCAAGGGGAGGATTCCGTGCCCTTTTATGCCAGAATTCTCCTCTCCTTCGCGGACCTCCGCCAACCTAAATAGAGACCTGTGAAGCCGGAGAATCGAGTGTCTCGGTGTTCGAGCTCGGCTTCGGTGTCTGCCTGAGACTTACGATAACTTTGTACGACTGCCTCAGCCTCGTAGGGTAATATTTAGCGAGCTTCGTGCGGCACACCGTGTGGCACTGTATTGCGCGCTTAGCCAGGTCCGTGTGACATTGGTAATATTTTAGTTCAGTTAGCTTTTCCTACGTATTAACGGTAACTCGTTTGTATACATAGTCGCCTACATATACACAAGTACTCTGGTACACCCGCCTTCTTAGGCACCTTGGTCGTATTAAGAAGACGTACATAGTAACATTGAGGAGTTGCCACGGGTGATGCAGCCTGGGCAACACGAGGCGCGTGTCCCGGGACAACGAGAGAACCTATATTTGAACCCTCTGCCCGTATTCTTTTGCAGCACCGCTCATCCATCTCTCCCCTAACTCGTTATTTCATTCCTACCCCAACTTCCACTACTACTACCAACCATGGGGATCGACAAGAAAGGAACAAAAACATCCCCTACACCCGGTCCCGCGGCAAGTATCAGGACATCCTCTTGCTGTTACTAACAAGCTAACCGCGACAAGGCCATCAGCAATGTCCTGCTCCGCCGAGCAGCAATTGCGATCTGCAAGTCCGAAAAGAGGTACAAGGCGGAAAAACCGCAGCACGGCTACGATGTCAGAAGATGGGATGTCATTCATGCGCAGCGAGTTTCAGACGCTCTTGAGATCCTCGGCCTACCACCAAAAGACATTGCAGCAAAAGAAAACCCGCAGGTAGTCAAGGTTGTGCAAAGATGCGCAGCACAACGTGTATGCCTTGGTGTGCTTCAAAAAGAATTCCCAACGATCGACACGAACGGACGATATACTGGTTTGACATCGAGGCAAAAATTTCTCTTTGTCGAGGGTGCTCTACGGGTAAGCATTATCAGCTGCCGTACTCTTTGCGTCTTCCCCCGATTTGCTTATAATTTTGCAAGGCGGCCTTTGAAGAAGACCGGAGAAACGCAGTAGCGCGTCGCTAGCCTTGCATTCCACAACCGCTCTCGACACGCGCAACATTCTTGCACCTACGAACAGGTATGCCTAACAAAACCCCATCCGCCTCGCCAAGGTCGAGAGGCGTTTTGTCCCCACCACCTACTACATTGCTCTGTCCTACCGTATCTTGACTATATGTCGGCCTATTGTTGAAATATTTTCTGGTCACATGAGGTCTTACACTACTAGTAGCCCCAGTTCCCGGGATGCTCAAGGTCGTTCCCATGGTCAAGGACGGCACGCTTGGGCTGCCGCCTCTTGAAGATATTACAGAGACGCCAATCAGACAACGGGAACGCTGGGATGATGGTAGCATCGGGTATATCTACTAGCAGCCGCAATAGCCGTTAAGTAGCTAATAGACTAAATCAACAAGCGTGATGATGCTCTCGGCTGCGATCGCTCCGCCAGCTACAGTCTAGAGTAGATTGATGTGCCGTTGCGTAACCTGCTTAATGATGATAAGTACAGATAGATAGCTAGAATGTCACGTCTGGCGCAACGGCCCTTCCGGTTCGCGAATGCCTCGAGGAAAATGAACTAGGGACAGCTGGGGAACTGCGTATTTCATGTAACGTTGTCAGACGGCCTCAGATCCGGATTCTGAGGAAGGAATTCATTACTCTGTCATGCCTGACCACACCCTCGGTTGCAGACACGTCTTCCTGTTCACCTTGGGCGCAGACTACCCAAAAATACACACGAGTCTAGCGAGGTCCTCGAGGCCATAGGATAGATACACAAGGTCGATTCGACCAAAAAAAGCACAAAATCCTCCTGACCAAAGATGTGGTGAATATCAATATTCATGTCGCCTGTCGACTGACTCTACCCAAGCCCTCGCACGAGCCCCGTGACACCGAGCTAGCTTGTGTTGGTATAAGACGTGACCTATGCCAGCCCCTCATCCCGTTTTCGTTTCTTGGATGCTGGCTGGCCAGCAGCGTCCCAGCACCGTTGGCTCTCGAACTTCCTCCCTCCGAGTCTGAGTTGTCTGTGGATGAATTAGAATTATTGGATATCCTATGATGATCATATTCGGCTCGTGGTTGCGTAAACTTACCAGAAGCGTGGCTGGCAGCCGCCGGCGCCGTGATGGAAGCCCGACCACCCGCACTCGTATCGTCTGTTTGATTATTGTTGTCTTGATCCCCATCAGACTCCGAGTCGGAACTCGAGTCGGGATCGTCGCTCGTATCCGACGCCGGCAGTTGTTGACCCAGGCTAGGTCCAACAAGGTGTATGGAGGTGCGGGATATGGCAACGCCTGGAGCCATCACGGGAGAAGCGCCTGTTCCTAGCTGCCGTGAGTACTGGCGCAGCTGCACGAGATTAGGGTCGACTCTAGTCTAGGTATTAAGAATTAGTACAAGGTTGAGAGAACTTGAGGCGGGGTTGTTCTCACTGTTCTGATGTGCTCTACGTGAGGCATGACCTCCCTTGTCACGAAAGCTAAGCCGGATGCATCCCTCTTGGCTGACCTGCTTGTGTTGCTAAAACACGTAGTCAAGTCGGCATGTAGTTGGCGGTGGTTGCGCCAGTCTAGCGAATAGCGCGATAGAAATAGAATTGATCTTTTTTCTGGTAGACTGATTGAGCTTACAAAGCCTTCGGTAAGGCCTTGTGTTTCCAGAACACCGGGTATTACAGCTGGGGTAAGCTTTATTGCCCAACTTGTGACATCTTGGGGGAGTTGTCTGAAGTTCAAAAATTGAACTTGGTTTTCGGCATCGTCCGGGTCGAGCGGCGGACCTGGAAGTAGAGACATTGTTGGTTGACAGGGTCGAGTAAAATCGTGTTTTGATGCAAGTATCGATCCAAGATCAGTACGAGTAGCTCGAGTGTTGGTGTTTGGTATTGGTGCAAGATGGTGTCGGTGTAAGAAGATCATTTAATACTTGAGATTTGGATAGGATATATTGGATGCCTTTGGTATTTGCTGGTTTCTTATTTTGCCCTGGTAAGTTCTGTTGCATTACTCCTTAGGCCCAGTTCCCGTTACTACAACCTTGGCTGCCTGTTCGCTTTCATTCCCATCATTCCCATTGTTGGCTCCTGGATCTAGTCCAAAGCATTCGGCGCGCCTCGAATTGCCACCGGTAATCTTGGAGCTTCACTGTATATGCTGCCTACCTGGGTAGTTTCATAGTTGCAGAGCAATCTTTCCAACCCGATCGTTCTGGGGCCGAAGTTGATTCGTTATTAGGTAGCTGTCTGCTAGGTTACCTTTTTATCATCGAAGACAGACAACCTTAACTACCTCTATCCCCCTTTATATAGCTGGGCTTGGGCAGTTAAGAACTATCCAGGAGCTCTAAAATTCCTATAAAATAACGTAAACTAGTATAGAGATATCCCCCTATAGGTTCTACCAAGGGCTAGAAACCCAGCTCCGGGTATAATGCTGGTATTGTCACATATTTATAAATACGATCTAGCATAGGAAGTAAGCCAGTGGGCTCTCCAAAGGGGCCCGTATAAAGTATACCTAGTTATATACAAGTAAAATAAGCATGTGTGGCGTGAAAAAGTGGCGGTGTGGCTGGGACCACGCATCACAGTATTGGCCACGCCGGCTTTTCTGGCCGACTCAAGCAAAGATCTCACACACCTAGGCACATATGCCATGATCTATTATAGGTAGTGAGTGATCATCTGGAATATAGTTTATCCGAGCACCAATGCCAAGGATAATGGTCAATTTTGGCACCGGCCTCAAAAATACGCTTTGATTTTGGAGCATAGGTATGATCCTACATACAGTAGAGGCATAAACCCGATCTGATCTTTGTTACAAAGACTTACATACGGCTTCGGGGTTTGTGGTAACAGGGAAACCAAAAAATTATGATGCTCCTGGTGAGATTCGAACTCACGACTTCTTGATTGCTGCATATAACTAGGCGCGGACGCTCTAGTGCTATAAGACAAGCACGCTACTACGGTGACCACTGCGTCACAGGAGCCCATTTGTTGTTAGGGAGGTCAGGGGAAAAAATTGGTTATACCGGGGATCGTGCTCGTCTTACAAAAGGTGGATCCTAGTGGGTCGGATAAGATGGATCCATTCTTTAGATGGCTACCCCACCTAGTGGGGCAATTAGTGGGGCAGCACCCTCAGCCACACATAGCCACCACTCTCTGCGTTGTACTGTAGGTAGGTCTAATTACAAGGCAACCTACTCAGCGGCTGCTAACCTTGCTATTCTGTCCGCTTCGACCTCCTCTCCATCATTCACCGTCTGTGACATAGACCTAGCACCCGCAGCTCCCCGTTCCGCCTGCGGAGCGCGGTCTGAAGCTGAATTAGCATTCCGGCTGTAATGTGGGTAATTGTATCAAATATACGGCAACTTACTTGGATCACCAACCTCCGGATCATAGGAGCGCTCTGATTATTACCTAGCAGGCCTTGGAGAGGCCTGTCACGGCCTACTATTCCGTAATTGTTCGCTAAGTAGGCAACATCAAACTGTACGCAATCCCGGAAGACATTGTACAGCTCCCCTTCGTCCTCCTCTTGACGCCGAGCATGTCGAGAGCTAAGCGAGCTGCACAATGCCATGGTGGCCCGCTGGATAGAGGGATGCCGTGCATTTGTGCTGTACGTTCGACACAATTTTTTTGGATTATAAACTAGCAACAGAGTAATATCTTGTACAATGGGATCGGTCGGGTCTATGTACCTTCGACTAACCGGCGCCGGAATCGGGTTTATAATCATTGCGTCCTGGATTTGTCGCACCGACATTTCTGATACGGCGCGAGCCACTTCTCTGGTGAGGCGGGCGTTTTTATCCATGGCGAATAAATGGTATGAGAAGGTCGATAATAGAAGTATGCGGATTGTTGATTCGGCAGAGGCGGATCCGGGTTTAGAGCAGACTTAGGCGGGTCGAGAGAGCTTCCTTAAATATTGTGACGGGAAATAATTGGTGAGATAATCAAAGAAATATTTTTGCGGGTTTTGTTAAAAGGTAAAATAAAATAAAACAGATAGAAAGAGAGCAGATGCTGTTAATTTATATGCTTAGGCATTATGCATCGCGTCGCCAATCAGTAGCAACACCAACCAAATATTTCGTACAAACATTTATTATACACTGTAACGTTCTATACCGTATGCGCGTGATCGAAAATCTTCCTGGAATAAACGCGACCTAGCAATCACGCGTAGCAATCATTTAGCCGTCGCTGGGCACGCACAGACATGCCAGGATACCATCGGCACCACTGTCTGCTCAAGTCTTCCTCTCCTTCTACCGCGCGGGGTGATCGAAGAATCTCCCTAAACTCTTGATCATAAGTCCTGGATACCGCTCCATCTTTTTAGAGAACCCTTTACCACTGATCTAGGCCACCCTCCTCTTAGCCTCACGTATTATTTTTATAATGGACCACGCTACTAATCCGTCTAGAGTCCGCGGAATCGCTCCCCTTCAAGGACCGCAGAGATCGCAAAGGGTTCCAAGGCACTCTCCCGATGCTGGACCTTCTCAACCGCCCGACGATTCTGCTCTCGGCGAGGTAATCCCCTTCAATAGGCTTAAGTTGGACGACGACTGGATCGAGGAGAATAAGAAACGGTTTCCCTGGTCCGTAGGAAGGGGACCAAAACCGTATCGTCTAGAAAACCTCATCAGTTCCGGGACAAGCCCCACTCGGAAATACAGTGTAGAGGTAGTAACCCGGAAATCCAATGGCAGACCAATCTTAAAATTGAAGGTTTCCAATCCAGAAAATGCACTTGTCGGTCCCCCATACGCTTCACGTCTGCTTTCCGGCCGCTAACCGGTACCTAGGAAAACGTCATCATCCCCATCGACCTACACGACACGCGCAAGCCCATATCCAAACCCACGTTACGTTGCAACAATATCAAGATACGGTCCGCTCAATATGTGAACACGCCTTCCCCCGGGTCGTCAGCCTAACCCCAACGCGATGGGGGTTAGGGATGCTGCCTTAAGGTATCATGGCCTCGGGCCTCGGAGGCCGACTTTTGCATCACCAACACCAGGTACGACGACGAACGTAGGAAACCATCCTACTGTACAAAATTTTTCGCCGTAGCACCTGGGGATGGCGCGATACAGCTGAAGGTAAAGGTATACATATCGCGCATAAACGAGGCCACGAATATCCCTACGGTGCCGGACGACGTAAGGATCACGATGGGCCATTATATCGACCTGCGTCCCGGCACCAGTGGGATTCCAGCGTGGGTCGAACCGGGGGAACGTCGCCGGCACGAGCTGGCGGCGAACCTGTCGCAGTATATCGCTTATATCTTTGCGGGGTCTTACGGCCCAGCTTGGGAAATTCGAAGCAAGATAAGAACCTTCCAGTCGTCGTACACGTTAGGGATCCCGCTATCAGTGGGTGGGATGCGCAGAGTTATATTGGTCGCGCGCGTCGTAGTCCACTTCGCTACCGCCGGCATCGTGCCTACTTTCTGGGTTAGACGGCTCTTCCCGGACCTACCCGTCCTCACCATACGTAGCCCAACGTTTCTCCGCACATACCGGACGATGCAGACCATAATAGAGGCGTACGAGGCCGGTGAGCACCTGTTAGACGCCTGGCGTCGAGGCTCCGATATCGCGGATCTGGAGAACCAACGCATCGACCGCGATATACGAGTCGTACACAGCGCGGTGCGACAAGGCGGATGGATGGCACTGTCACCCGTGCCACTCTTGTAGTGCGCAGCCCTTATGCTTCACCATGTCCGAGGTGCCAGAATTGAATATGCGAGTGTGCCACGGATGCTCGCAAAGGCCGGTAGAGGAGCTGATGCAAATCGACAATCCACCAAGAAGATGGGGCCACCAAGTGTTCAGTAACATAGCGAATGCAGTATTCAAAGACTACAAAGCAGCCGGCCTCTCGGCAGACGAGATTAGGAACTCAATAGGGGAACGACGGATCCTCGTCCACCAGCTACGCAAGGAAATAGTGGAACAACAAATCCCGGGCGGCTGGCGAGACCATTACTGTTTTCAAGACCTGCTCTATTCTGAATGTAAGAGATTTATGAAGCTATATTCCCAGCCCGAGCTAACCACCATGTACCAACCTAGTCGAAAACCACTTTAGTGTGCGAGGGATATACTATAGCCCATTAACTCCTTCTATAGATGCCGTCTGCTTGGTGCCAAAAAACGGGACCAGCACCGCCGTACACGTACCGGGCAACATGGCCGTGACGGCTGCGGCACTGAATCGAATCAAGTACGAAAGCCCTGCGTTTGTACTAAAGGCCTTGGCCCAGTACAAGCGTTCCAACACCTGCGCCGAGCTAGTCAACGCTTTTCAAGGTCTGCAAGTAGCGCATATCCTTGACCGGATGACCAGGTTCTACAGGACGAGCGCCACGGACCGAGAGCGACAGGCTCTTCGTCAAGCATGGGTCTCGGGCAGCCTGCCTGATATGCCGATACCTCGGAACAAGGTCTTCAGTCTTGCAATGTCGGAGAGGCAGCTTCGACAGCATGGTGCGCTGTGGCGGCCGTTTTCATACGACTGGCTCGTTAGCCAGTATGACCAGTTACCACCCATCTACGGTTTCGACGAAAACGACCGTGCTCTGTGGTCGATCCAAGGCGCCGACGGGGATTGGGTGCCTTACCCTTTGATCCCCAGAGCAAGCCTCTCGTCACTTGGAGCTGGTGGTGTGGCATTGTTGGGTCACCGAACGCTACGAGCGGACCCGCGATTATTGCAATAAGAAACATGAGATGGATTGCGACGTTTACTCGTACCAGCTTGCGTTAATGCACGGGCATTTCGAGAAGCTGCGTGCGGACCGTGAGCAGCTCCGCGAGGCACGCGTAAGTGCAGCTCGTTTTTGGGTTCCCCTGGGTGAACAGGGTGGCTAACTTTGAACACGACGTAGGCGAAGGACCCAAACATTCCTCACAGAGCCCATTCCGCGGACGGTCTAGGAATCTGCGCCGTGCCGTGGGCCAAGGCCCGAACTCGGCGAGCGTTGCCCACAAGCATCACAACAGTCCAATGACTGCTGGGTTTGGCGGGCTGCGGCGACCGGACAACCAGGCCCGGGATTTTGAAGCGAGCCGGTGCAACATGTCCCTGGACACCAGGTCGTGGAATTTCGGCGTCCTCGATTACTCGGAAGACTTATGGCCCAGGGTCACCCAGTTGTTTGATTGCCTGCGGGAGGATGATGAGGCACTATGGCCTCTAGGGGATGTGGATTGGGTGTCTTTGAATAAAAACCTGGATTGGGCACAGGACAAGGCCACGGGAACTGTTCCCAAAACAGTGGACTTGGAAAAAGAAGAGGAGGAGGGAGGAGACCTCACCGAGTCGGAAGAAAGGGAGTCTATGTTAACCGAGGAAGAGCCAGAAGAGTCATAGTTTGACGATTCTGATTATTTCTACGATTGTGATGATCCCAATGATCCTGGTCATTTCCCGGATTCCGACGAGTCTGATGATTCCGACTCCGAAAGTCGAGGCGAGATAGGACAGAAAAGGCGCAGGAAAAATTAGGTTCCTGCTCTCCAAGGAGCCCCCCACTACCTAGGTACAGGTCCCAGGATGATAATCGTGTAGCGCCGCGCTAAAACTAGAAGAGCAAGAGTACTGCTACTCACGAGTGAGCCTAGGTGCGTGGTATCTTGGCTTGAGATGGGCCAGAAATGTGATGTGTATTGGATGGAGAACTAGCGATATCTGCAGATGGGCGGAGCCCATATAGCCTATTTACTTGGGGGGGGTACGAGGGCCCCAGCCACACAGCCACATTATTACGCCACACGAGGCTGTTATATGTAGACGTACCGAAATTCCTACCAAAAATCCCCTGCCAGCACAAGCCCTAGCGCCGCGCTACACGATTATCATCCTGGAGACCTGTAGGTATAATAGGTTTCAGCGAGATTACCAGATAAATACCTTTTCAGGCCAAGTCAAACCCTTCACTAGAAAGGTAGATGGACAAACATACTGAAGGAGGGCGAGTGATTCGTACTAGGCAAATTAGGCCCGGGGAAGCCAAAAAGGGGGGTGGTAGATTGACAAGGGGGTGAAAATACGTAAAGACACCACAATTCCCGGCTGTATCTTACATACCTCCCTGCTTAGCAGGCAACACACCACCGAGATTTCAAATTTTTTATTATTATTAATGTATTGCGTTCCATCTGATTAACGGATTCCCCATACTTCTACGTAACCGCGACTTGAATTGGATGAGCAGTGCCCAGATTACCTCCTCTCGCTGAGCCAATTCAATACATAAGTCGAGCAATATATATATAACATGAACTTAAATACTTGAAGAAAATTATTCGTCTTATATTTAGCTATTTAGTAATACATTATCTCCCTCTAATGATAGATAGTATAAGGCCTGACATCACGTGAAGCGTCCTTTAGGCTTGACGGATAGGTGGCCAGCCTACCTCGTCTTAACTAGAGGATCTCTAGGTGAGCGATCATTGTACTATTATAGCGACGGGCTGTAATATTGGTTGTCAAGTAAAGGACATAGACTTGGGTTTGAATTGTAATGTTTTCTATATTTTCCCACGAGCTTTTGAAGTATTGTACTGTATCGAGCGTTTGGGATGCTGTAGCTTAATTTGTATAAGCATAGAAATATAAAGCGCCGATGATAGATATATGTGACAGCGTTGGTAGCTGTTCCATTTTTTTATGAGTGACTGGTATAGGTTTGACTGCTAGTCGTGTTGCTTGAAACAACGGTTTTTTCATTCTTTTTGGGGGCGGGGCGGGGGGACTTTGATATCCGGTCGCCGGAGCCTTGGGCCGCACCAAAATTTTGTGAAGCGCAGAGCTTGGATTTATAAATGGCTTCCGGTGACGTCCGGCGTGAAGCGCCGATGATAGATAAATGCGAGAGCATCCGTAGCTGTTCTATTTTTTTTTTGATTGACCAGAATAAGTTTAAATGCTAGTCGTGGTGCTTGAAATAAGGGATTCTTATGACTTCGAGATCGGACAAACGATGGACATGACATAGCTAGTGTTTTGTGTTTCTCTTTGTTGATTGTAAAAATATTACACCCGCCGATTGAGTGGCTCGGGATGACCTGCCATGGCCAGGTTCCCAAGACACCCAAGGGCGCTCGTCACAGGAGCTGTACATTCCGTGTCAATCGCGGTGTAGAAGCCGACCCCCGGGTATTAGGTGCGACATCCGACCGACAGATCTCGACGGAAGACAGTCCTGCTCGAGAATGTCTCGTAGAACAATACACATTGCAAGACAAGGCGAACCTTGGCCCCAAAGGAAGGATCTGTCTATTTATCAGGGATCTCCCGATTATCCGGGACTGGCACACAACGAATCACGCGGCGTTTCCATGTTTCCATACAAGGAGGTCGTGTTTCTGGAATCTACTCGGACGTCTTTATACTCTATCTACCAATTCCCCGGCACTGGCAGGTTCAGGATGAATTGGTGAAAAATTTTTGCGCTCGTCTCTCTGGGCATGGTAGGTGAACTGACCGCCAGCTGTTGGTTTGCGCTTCTCACGCACCGGTTCTGCGACATGATAACTGCGAATGCCACGCTATGCCTTCTGGGATAGATCGGGCTAGCTCACCATGGGTAGATAGTATCGTAGCATCAACATTAGACTCGTCCAGCCGTTTCTCGTCTCTCGTCTCCTCTAAACAAACCACTGCATTAGATGGCGTGGTGTTCGTAATATCAATGCCCCCCACGCCCAAAAGCTCATGTCAAAACATCAGATCATCAGATAAGAGAAGATACAAACCTAAAGACTAAGGTGAGATCTGCCACAAGCCTATGAAGCCTCTCCGATGGCAGGCCCCGCGTCCTCGGTTAGTGGCCTGCCCTCAGTCCTGAACCTGCACGGGCCTACTTTGCCGGATGCTTTTCGAGCTCGTTCTGCAGTCTGTTAGCGAGACGACGTTATGCTCCACGTCGTCTGACTGCGGTGACTTACGTCGATGTATCTGTTCAATAGGTTGCACTTGGTCCCTCCCGGCAACCCAATCCGCTCTTTCATCTCAACGTAGGTCATGGGAACTAGCTCGACCAGCCTCGGGAATGAGGGGGTCGTCTCGAGCAAGCGCGAACCCTCACAAGGCGGTCATGGCGCGCAGTTCTGCGAGCGTGGTGTCGCCGTGTCCCAGACCACGCTCGTCTGCTCTTTGTTCAGGAACCGGTTCCAGACGTCCCGGAACTGGACGTGGTTGGACGCTCCACCTCATCCATCGTGAGGCGGTCGATGCGCTCGTGCCGAGTCGAGCCTGTCGAAGCAGTGATTGGTGAGATGGGTGTTTAGTACCTTGCGTATTTGGTGGTAGGCCGAGCGCTCAGAGGTTTGTATCGTGGCCATTTCATCCGGCAACTGGCTACCGATCCCCAGGTCTGGCCTAGCGAAGATCGAGGACGCGGGCCAAGGCAACGTAAAACTGGCGGCGGCGGCATCGGCGACTCAGACATCGCCTCGCCAACCCAGTTGATGGGCGTTTTGACGATGACGGTTGCTGTTGCATGGCGAGAGTGGTGCTGCACTCGGTTTCGTGGATCGGCGGGTTGCCGACCAGTCGCGTATCTACCTAGGTACCTATGTATCACCTGGCAGGGTTTGGTGCCTTGGGGCCGGTTGCTAGGGGGGCAGCCGCTCGCGGACATTTAAATGAGCTGGCCAGGTCGACAGACTTCGCTTACTTACTTATATCCACGTCCACTGCCCTAACTACAACACCGACGTACCACGCATCTCTGCTCTTGCGAGGCTCGGCACCCTGCCTGATATTGTACCCGTTCTCGCTCTGCCCCACCCACTCCTCTACATCTTTAAAGATTACCGCGCCGGGCTATTCCGCCCCGTCTCGCCTTGTCCGATCACTCATCGACCCGTCGTCACCCACTTCTTCACGGAGCCTGGAATGGAGCTCTGCGAACCTCGCAGAGGCACTGTCGGCTGCTTCTCTGAACCAGCTGCAAAAGGCAGTGAAAAGTTTCATATCTGGCACCGGCCACGATACCAAAGAAGCCCCCGGGGATTCCGATCACCTCCTTGGACTTCTTCCTTCCTAGTCCGCATACATCTAGTCAGCGGATCGTGAGTGCCTGGCCCCTCGTGAGACACCATCTCGACCTGCTCCCGAATAATGCTTACATGCTCGCCACTGGTAGCTCGAGCCGACGACTTCGCGGTGATGGCTATGTCTTCATAATCATGCGCCGCTGCAGGGCACGACGCTGATGAGATTCGCGCCGTGGATAACACCAGCCGACATCAAGGATGTGGAGAGGATTGCCGAGTTGGCTGTGCCCGCGGCCTTCCGCATATTAGGAGTCTCGGGGGAGGAGAGCCAGAGCTAAGCACCCTGTTTGCGGACCTGTTAAGATACCGTGCTCTGAAGACCTTGATTGAAAAGAAACCGGAGTTATACGGTCAATTCGTCGGACCGGAAGACCTGGACAGTCCTTTCAAACCGTGCCAGGGAAAAGATGTTTTGGTAGGTCTAGGTCCAGGGTCCCGTGCCGAGTTAACCAGTTAACAGGGCATCGTGCGCCTCCGGAACGACAGGGTGATCGCGGAAAACGCTGGGCGGGCAGTATCTACGGCCTAGAGACCTTCTACGATCTAGGGATGGACAGTACAGGTATATTTCCCGCCGGTATCGTGTCATCGCCGTCGGAGCATGTTTCGGGAAAGGAGTAGAGAGTAGGGAGCTCTATGGTAGACGGGTGACAGATCATTCGAGGGGCCGGACTGGTGGATTGCTGGGGGAGATACGGCGTCCCCGTTCATGTTCATAGTCAGGCTCCATGTTCATTCTCGCGCAATACACCCCAGCATTTGTGACTGGCAGAATCAAATCTTTGGCGTATGTAGCCTAGCTGCGTTGCTTAGCGTGGCACGAGCGGCCGTCCCTTCGAGACAGCGGAACAAAGCTGAGCGCGTTTTGTTTGCGGGCGCGTGTCGTCCTAGGCGCGGACTAGATGACGCGTGTGATATCTTCTTCAGCTACAATAAGTTTTAGGTGGACCATACGCCCTGAGTAGTTTCCTCATAGTAGCACTTGCGATCAAGCCTAGATAAGCGACGGTTTTGATTTCGATCCGGGCGGTGTCGGGCTCCAGATCAATTTTCTTAAATAATTAAGAAGACTTACGAGTAGTATATAGGATAATGGAACTGGGTATTTAAAAAAAAAATTAAAATTTCTAAGTGTAGTAGGATAAGTATAAAAAGCGAGGTAGGCGATTAGTTATGTTATTTTCGTTGCCTACAAATCCTCTGCCCTACCTGATACATATATTCTTTCGATCTTTGTTGGTTCGTGACCTTAGAGTGCTATCCGCGACATCAGCCTTAGTATATCTTTCTTTTCAACAGCTGCGGGGTGTGCGGGTGACTTAGACATGTAGTCCACAGATAGACAACGTCGCTGCGGAGCTCACACATGCAAAGGCGCTGAAGCCATCCAACTCCTCCCTACGCGTCGCTGGAATTTGACCGCGCCCTGTACGAGCCCATCGGGCCAGCAACTCCTGGTATCCGGGGCAGCACTCGTCACCCAGGCATCGAGGTAGGGTCCCAATGTCAGCCAGCCCTCCCTTATAAAGAGCAATCTCGCCCCATGACGGAGAATCTCAAACAATCCCAGTCCCCAACACATACATCAACGCTGGAGAACTAGCACAACCATCCCAAGATCATGTATCGTCCTCGGCGAGGATTTCGTAAGCCTGACGAGGACAGCTACTTTAGTAGCCGGACGCTCCTGGAGCACCGGGCTCGAGAGAGCAGGGTCACGTACATGCCCGACGGCACATACGCACAACTGCAGGCATCTATCATCTTGGCTGATTACGACATTGACGATGATAAACATTCCGATTTTTTTTTCGAGCTCGCACACATCCTCTCGCTCCCCGCTACGAAGATCAAGGAACAGACGGGTTGGGCCGGTGACCCCGAGGCCACCAGGCACCAGGTGATTGAAGGGTATATGGAGGTATGTCCCGTCACCAAGTCCGGGCCATTCGAGTCCCGAAAACTGACACGCCGCAGAGGGTGGCCCCTAGGTATCAAGACAAGGCCGACCTTACTACACCCCCTCGTCCGTTCCGAGCAAAACGCCCACCAAATGTGGTGGCGAGGATTCGGACAGCGAGGATTCCTTAGATTTGGAGAAGCCAGCCAGCACCCACACCCTCGGCGAGAGCAGACCGAGCTCCAGTAAAGGCAACAAGCCCACGCTTCTCGCCTCTGTACCGGAGGAGATCAAGGATCAACGCTCGAGCTCCTCTAAAAACATCCCACCCCGACTGGAAAGAGATCGGAGGCGACGATGGAGCATCCCCCCGACAGACCACATGCTCGCTCTCTTGTCGAAGCTCCGATCGGAAGTGTCGGTGGGGATGCCCCGTCTACGGACGGAGGTGAAGTGTCGCACGCGACGTCGAGGCTTACCAAGAGGCCGGCAGACTACGGTGATGTGATGGTTATGCCCTCTGCCACGAGACGGAGGTTGGACGAAGACGGGGACGAGGACGTTGCCGTGCGCGTCAACGCCGAGGGAGGTGACGACGATGACCCATGCACCCCTCCAGCCGACAAGCCCGACAAGCCGCGCCCGGCCCGGCGCAGGTTGCCGGCGAGCTGGAACTTGGACGAGGATGAGTCGAGCCCAAGCACCCAAGAGAGGGCGGGCGAGCGCCGTCGCGACAAGATCGAAGGCAAGCCCGATGAGCCATGCACAGGCCAGAAGACGTTACGGTGGAAGGTACCCAAGAAGATGGGAGAGGGCGCAAGCGTCGGAGCAGTCATCTCACAAAAGGGCGACACGGAAAAGAGAGCAACCCCTAAAGCAGAGGATGAGGATGATGTGATATGCCTCGGATCCAGGACGAGGGAGGTATCAAAATCGATGACGGTGCGGCGCTTCTATTGCCGGACGGCGAGTTGGGACAGTACATCTCTCGATTTGAGCGAATGTCGCGAGCCGAGCGTGAGGCCGTCCGCACCGAAGCAGAGCTGCAGAGTGCTGCCATCTTCTTTGTTTTGACGCAGAAGGGCGAGCTTTCCCGCCGCCAAGGGTAGATATCTGCTTAAGCGCATAACTACTGTGAGTTAGCGCAGGTACCTACGTAGTACCCGTACCTTAAGTATCAGGTACTTGAGATTATTGTGAGGAGGATAGGTATCTAGATACATACCTAGTTACTTAGGCACCAGGTACTGATAGATAGCAAGCGAAATGTTACCTACCTAATGACGTGTAATTATCTGTGACTACCTATCTACTCCACCCATCGGTACCCACCAGGTACTGTTTTAATCCGAGTTCAAGGTTTACAGGAGGTAGACTAATGCCCCAAGCAACAGAGTCGTGATAGTTTGTCGAGTACTATCTACTTGGCTAACTACAGACGGTGAGCGATCAATTCGATCTGAGATGCCGTCGGGATCGAATCGTGGCAGATCCCCGTCACAAACCAAGTAGGTGGTATGTGAGGACTCACGACACTCGTTCTCCCTGCCCGCGGATTCTCCCAGGAGCCGTCCTCTCTACGCAACACCCGTTTACGTTGGAGCGCTCCCTCAACTTAATTTTCCACCACCTTTACGATTTGCGTCACCCGTCTACCGCTATTTGTGACGGGGCTTTTTCTGAGCGGTTTTAGATTCCGACGAGTCGTGCTCGGCGCCACGCTTGGCCCTTGTACCAGCATCGGGTTTTGGCGTTTTTTGCACAGTCAGTTGACCGTTAGCTCAATCTTTCGCGCGCTCTGTCGGGGTTACTTACATGGCTCGTCTGCTGTCCGCTAGTATTGGCACTCGCCGCTTTCTTTGCGACGTCTGGAGTCGCTCGGCTGCTGCTCGCGACTGCCTCGTCACCGTGGTTGGCTGGAGTTGAGTCTCTCTGGGGGATATGACCTATCACCTTATCATCCCGCACCTTGAACAGTATCGTGGCTTGCACGAACATCATTCTTTCGACGGGCATTTTGAATTACGTATAAGCTCTGCGGTATCTCGATGTTGACTTATTGGCAACACTGCTAGGGACGCGATGGTGAACAATGTGTTTTTCTAGGAAACTAAGAGAGGATTCTGAAGTACTTTTGTAGGCTGGCGTTGGTCTACTACGGAAAGCTTCCCATCTATTGCCGACGCTTGTCATGCTTGTGCATCCCAGGCCGCACTTGACTGACTCGCGTTTGCCAGCTCTCCCGTTGTTGTCTCGCCGCTTGCCAGCCTACCAGGTTGGCCAAGAAGCGCAAACACGAAGGAACCCCCTGTCGGCCTACGGCGTCTTGAATCCGCCACGCGAGCCCCACGACGAAGGACGGTGAGGAGGGCTGGTGTTAGTCCAAGGCAGGTTGGACAACATGTTTGGGGGCATACTGTGGCCATACCAGAGCAGGGACCAAAACGACAAAAGCCGGGGGGGCCCGCGACAACGCCATGGCCGATCCGTACGCCATCGCCCGTCTCTGCCAGGCCGGGACGGCCGCTCCCTATCGGCCGCAGATCTTCTCAAACTTGCCCGTCTGAGATCGACGCACCATGGCCCCCCGGGCTCGATCCTGAGCTTTGGCATCAACCGAGCGTACAAGGTCAGGGGTTTGTCCCTGGCGTCGCGATGTTCGTCCACCAGAGGCACGATGTATTGGTTATACCAACCCCTCTCGACCGTATCGAGCAGCACGGAAGCCGCGGTCTTGAGTCGTTTGTCGTCCTCGCTGCAGGATCTAAAGCCGGCGCCAGTAGCGGCTTCCGCGGCCTGGTCCGACTTTGCACAGGCGCTCACGAACGTTCGTTTCTGGGTTTCTCGAATCGCGGCGGCCAACTGCTCCTCGTGGACCATGACCCCCCCACGCGGTACCTCACCGGCCTCTCCCGGGTGCGTTCAATGCTCAAGATGTCATAGAGGTCCACGTCGGCCAGCGACAGATCAAGCGGCCCCGCGCGGTTGGCGTGTGCGACGCAGACCGTCTTCAGGAACCCCGGGACCGCGGGATCGTCGGGGAGCAGCATGGCGCCAGATCCGGGCTTGGCCCAGACCGGAATTCGTGAGTAATACCAGCTGAAGAAGGAGGTTCCGACGCCAAGCGACGCGGCCAGCACCACCAGGCTGGGGATCACTAGCATAGCTGTAGAGGAGACGGGCCGGGGTAAGAAGGCAAGAGAGTGGGAATGTGAGAACGTGAGATGTTGTGGTCCGAGAGTATGCTGGGATAATATCTTGTTCGTTTGGCAGACGTTGGTGGTAGCAGCGTCGGCAGGGCAGGCCGGTTGTTCGCATCGGTGGATCGTGTCTTGAGACGCAGCACGGGCGGGGCGCGCCTTTTAACCCCCTCGAAGTTGATGACGGGGCGGGTGTAGGCAACTCCCACTGGGGCGACCACGATATGACCACGGACTGGGATACGATGAGTCGACGTCCCATAGCTCAGCATCACCACCCGCAGGCCCACGCCCGCCGGTTCGATTGCGTCAGCTCCCCTCCCTCTCATACATGTCGCCATGGCCTGTCTCATCAAACATGGGTTTGCAAGGCCCGCACCGCCCCAGGCGTACCAGCCCGCTGCCGATCATCGGTCGCGATGGGATTAGTCAACGGCAGACACCTCTTCCGAGAGACGACAGGTTCGATACAACACAGACGTGGGACCCACGGGAGCCTGACTCTTGGACGGCGGCGGTCTACCACGACGCTTTCCGGCACGCTCTTTGGTTTGGAGGAAGGGGGGGTGTCCGCTGGGTGCGTGGCAAATGGACCGTCGCATGAGACGGATCTGTTTTTGTGATGATACTGGAAAAGGTGTCACGATCGTTCAGAGGTCACCCGTCAGCAGGGAGGGGGAAGGCAGATGAAAGAAGGGAATACGAGCCAGCGCGATAACCGCGACGCAGTCCCGAAAAAAGCCAGGGGCACCATGATGCTCTTGCGTCGTCATACGAGGAGAGGAGGGGCAGTCCGAGACGACGAGTCTCTTGCGTATTCGGATAGCATGAGGCGCTCGACGGGTCGCGGGAGGGCGTCGCCGTCAGATGGCGCCGGGTCCTGGTGAGAAGAGACGATATCGGCGGGCGTGGCTGGCTGGATGTCTGTCCATGGGGAAGGGCTCGGCCGCGGAGCCATGTCGGGTTCCTTGGGCCTACGCGAGCTGCTTTGCCCCGCCTCCTCTCTTACATCTGGCTCACCTGCGAGATATCAGTACTACCAGTCACCTATTGCGGGGAAGCCAGCGGCGCCCGGACATGTCGCGCGCAGGCTGCGCCATGAATCGCCGGGCTGTCCGTCGCGTGCTTGTGACGCGGTTCCGAAGGGGACTCTCTTGGCAGAGCGCGCGCAGAACGACCGGTGTTCGGCTGATATGTCGGTTATTGCGGGGGCTGGGCGCTAGCGGTGAACATGGGTATCAGACTTGTGGCGTTCAGTCAAGATGCACTTGGCGGAACACGTAACGTGAGCGTCTACAAGATCACGGTGGACAAGCACTCGCTCGACAGACTTCCCATGTCACATAGCCTCGCCACTCAGTCGCCGGACCCCGGGACGACGACGGCCAGGCTTGGAGACGAAGTCGTGATAAAGGTAACCCTCGTTATAAGAACTACACTCCGACGTGAAGAAGTGGAATGATGATGCAGCGTCGAGGGTGTTGAAGTAAAGTCTCCTTCTACTTATCAATCATGCTCTTCCCGAATATAGTCATTTTGATATCGATAACTAGGGGCGACCCTTTGTGACAAGTAAGTCTTGTTTTCTGCTAATCTAATTTAGTAGAAGTCCAGCTAGTCTGGATGTTTTGTTTGCAGTATTTGATTCTTTATCCGAGGCAGCGATTATCTTGGTCTGGACGTCGAAAACTTTTCTACTCGACATACACACCCGTAGCAAGTAAGTGGAGATGCCAATTTTACCTTGTCCGTTTTTGTCCAGCCTCGTATAGTCCACGTACCCAAGCATAGCAACCTTCGGTCAATACGGGTCAGCCGATCAGTTGTGATTAGACTGAATGGTTTCTTTACCGCTTGTTTCTTGACTGCAATGCTATTGGAGAAATACAGAAAGTCGCCCTTTGTCTAATAAAGGCAGTGCGGGTAGCACTTGGATGATTTCGACCAATAGGATCGCCGCCAACTTCAGTCTTCGTCGGATCTTACGACAATGTCCTATCGTGTTGCTGTTCGATCAAGCGTCGCCCGTCCACGTGATGCGGTCTGGCTAGCGCTGTAGATTAGGGAAAGAGACGCGGTGTCGGAGGGCACTCCCCTCCTGCCGTCCTAGAGAACAAAGACAAGCCCGCGCTGGAGATGATAGGAAGCACACGGCCTACGCCATCTGCTATCGCCTCCTTTATACATACATCCGATCTCCTTCCCAAGCTCGCCTCGGTTGGCGGATGGGCTCGGGACCGAAGAAAGCTAGAGCTATCCGCGCTGGAGGAATCAGCTCTGCCACGGGCTAACGTATTATATGCGGCATGTATATGAGACAAGGAACACGCAGTTACGATATCTAAGCTAGCCGTGTGCCAGACGCGCCGGCCTTCCCGAAGTTGCGGCTGCATGCTTGTCTCGCGTCGGTCCAGCTGGCTCGAGCGCGTCAAGATATAACATCACCAGTAGCCGGGCGCCTGGCCAGAACCACCACCGCCCCTCACCGATATCACACTGCTTACGTGACCAACCAAAGAGCTCGAACCCTCCTACGCTACACCGGACCGCGAGAACGCCGACATGTGCCGAAGTAACAACGTCGAGTATTGGGCGCAGCCACGGAATGTGGAAGTCGAAAACTGACAGCTCAAACGTAGACCCTTTGCGGACTGCCATGCACGTCTACACATCAATGCCTCATCTCTCGCACGCCGACCTCGATCTGTCGCCCACGGACGTCACCTTCATGCGAGCGCTCTACGCAGATCACGTCACTCCATCGTCCATGGATACCATCCACGGTCTCGGCTCCGACTGGTTTCGGGAACTGCTCAACTCCTGCAACTTCAAACATGATCAGCTGCCGCCAGATCACCGGCCGGTGCTGGAGCGCGCCATCCACGGCAGAGCTCGTTACCTGGTCGCCGCCTCGGGCGCCGATGTGGCTTCACCGAAGATCCCCCAACGTGGCGTTTTGGGACGCATCGTTCCGCGGGGGCGACGTGCAGGCCATTGCGAACTGGATGTACGACAACACCTCCTCTACGATTTCCGGCTTGGCGAGCTCGCCGTCAGGGATCCACGCGCGAGACGAGCCATCGGGAACCGGGATGGTTCCGATGCAGCCGTTATCGGGACGGCGGTGTGATACCCCAGGCCCTGCTTCTTGACTGCAGACGGTTCTACCAGCTGGTGTATGAGGCAGACGAGCAACGACAGCAAGGCTTTGGCATGGCCCGCAGGGCTCTATCCCAATTTTCCGGGACCAACGACCCCCAAAACGCCAAATCAAAGGACCAGCAGATTCTCCAAGGCTGGGAGACTTACTGGATTACGCGAGACAGTTGCCCTCCTTGAAGCAGCGCATTTTTGAAGCGATCGAGGACTTGGAAGCTCGACTTCGAGAAGACCAAGAAATGGAGGATGAAAAGAAGAAGAGGAGGAGGAGGAGGAGGAGAGGAGCAGGAGGAGGAGAGCAGCAGGAGGAGGAGGAGCAGGAGGAGGAGGAGGAGGAGGAGGCGAGCATACAAACTAAGAATATGCGGCGTCCAAAATACGACGAAAGATGGCAAAAATGTCGGTAGTGTTAGACATGGTTTGGCCTGCACCCTGTAATATTGGGAGGTTAAATCTGAACCTTTTTATCTTTGCTTAGAGAGCGATGTTGAAAGTGTCGTTATTAGTTAGAAGGAAGAGAGAAAATGTTGGTATGTAGACAGAAACCCGAGGGCTCGCATGCGATACAACAGCAATTCTACTTATCTACGGCCGAAAACTGTTTACCGAGATGATTATGAAAGCTTTAATCAGAACGTAACACGATGAATTAATTCAAGAAATCGAATTCGATGCCGTATTACAGTAAGGTGTTAGAGTTGGTTGTGGCGTTCCGAATGCCTGAGACCTAGCAGCATCTCGACGCCAATAGATAAATTAGTCTTCAGCATCATGTATTTGTAAAAGCCGCACCAGATCCTCATCAATTAAGGTAAGTTGGTCGCCCCACCATCACGATGCCATCGTAGCGGGGCCAAGATATAACGGTCAGAGGGTGCCGCCGGCGTTGTACTTCGTCCATTTACGTCATATACTAAAGCACCAAACAAAGTTCAGAAACTTAGAAATAAATATAGAATAGATTTACGGTTTTTTCTTTCATCACATATAGCTATCTATTTATTTTTATCGATTTTTCTGGCTGCATTGTTGGCCTTTGAAGTGGTAGAGTTTTGGTGGTGCATGGGGTCAACCCGGTGTTCTGTGGCACAGGGGTCTGCCCGTAATCCGCCTACCCGTCATCGAAGTCTGTCCCTTTGTAGATAGCACAGGTAATCGCATCAAACTATCTGAATCCTAGGCATTCTACGACTAGATACAAGGGAGCGAGACTTATCAATATGTGTTTTACGGACGTCATCGTATATTAGCCTCCCGATTTTGACACACATGTCCCATGTATGCTTGACCTAGACCGTCTCCCCTGTCTTGCGCGTCTCATCCGCCGTGCCGGTCTCGCTTGCGTGCCGTGCACCCTCATGGTGGTTCTCAAAGTGTCTCCCTCCACGCCGATGCTAGGCTCGCTCGGTGGGCGTCGTGTTTTAAGAAGACCAGGCGCCGCCCACGCTGACGGTTCTCTTGCGGAACATGGATCCCCATCACCTACACGACGCCTCACATCCAGAGATAATCCGAGGAGCCGCACGTGCTAACAAGACATAATGAGTATCACGAACTTCTTCGATAAACAAAACACCAAGCAGGTCCTCTGGAATATCCTGATGGATGAATACGACTGCGACGTGAGCGTGCACCCGCGAACCGGTCGTCCGATCCAGGGCTTGCCTGACGTGCGGCACGCAGACCTACTTGTCAGAGCACTGTTTGAGGCAGGAGGAGCTACGCCGGACACCATGCGCAAGCACTGGAGGGCGCTCGCCCAGCTCGTCACCCTCGACCGCGATTCCATGTGGCGGCGTGCCCGACGACTGGGGCGCCGGTGGTCTCACAAAGCACACGATCTGTCTAGATGTCGTCGGACGCATGCGAGAACGGCCGGCCAAGCACCAGTCACACATCCCAATCAATCGCCAAGCGCCCGTTCTAGCCAGGCCGCAACGCCTATATACTCGTCACGAAGAAGTTCGCGCTGCTGTGCTACAGCGACTGGCTCAACGGATATTACGTCGCAGGCGTTCTGAGCTACCCATCTGGAATCTGCTTAATGGCAGGGAGTCTGAAGAGGATGCATCAGAAAGCGGAGCATCGAAGCTCTCAAACTGTACCAGGCCGACGTCAGAGAACGAGTGCGCAGAGAAGGCAGGGAAGGACGTTGACGATGCCCGCGCCAAACTGGAGGCCGAACGGATGGCGGCGCGTGACCTGGGCTCAGGCTATGCCCGTGGTAACCACGGTATCTTCTACGCATGGCGGAAGTTACAGCTAGCGTCCATGCACAGAGTGATGGCAGACATCATCTCTCTCGACCTCTAGCTATCCGGAGTGCCCCCCCCCCCCCCAGTTACTGTCAGAGGGGGCGGACGGGTTAGTATCAAAATAGGGGCATAAGAAAGGAGTCATCAATGATGATATCGTAGCTAGGAATCAAACATACAGTGAGCGCCATCCCATGGTCTCTCGAGACCTGAGAGCCTCCTATGACCTTCTTACGCGGAGGCGACGCATCCCAGGAGCTGCTCCACCTCGTGGATTCGATAAGCCTGAGGAAAGTAGCCCGACAGACGATATATCCAGATCTCTAGATCTAGCTGAGGCTGTATCAAGATAGGTATAATAAGTACATTCGAACAGATACGCAATCATATTACTAGTCTTAGCACGCATCCTGTAAAAAGGGGTGATGCTGGCGAGGAGCAACGGCAGATGAGGGGGAAAGACCAGATTCAGGAGCTGCCGCAATTGCTCTTCGTGGAAAAGGACGCAGATGGTCTCAGAGAACGACGTGGCAGAAGCTTGCTGGCTCGGAATGGCCACCCTATGACACCTTACGTTTTAAGCCCAGGCCGCCGCCCGCGAACAAAGATAGCACTCTCTCTATAATAAGCAGAAGACGACATCCCCACGCACCATAGACCACATGCTCACGCTCAACTGCATCCCCACAATCAATCACATCCTCTTGCTGATTTTACGAGACAAACACATGATACAGATTATTCGCAAAACTGTGGCCAGCCAACGTGATAGTCCCGCTACTGAGCTTCCCTCTTCCTCCTCTTGTGGTGCCCCTTGACAACATGGCTCAACGTAAAGTGGTCTATATACAACAGGGCTTCCTCCAGCGAGGAGAAAATAACCGACTGGAAATGCTTTTCGACTCATCACAAGTCCCTGCGAGGTTTTGCAAAACATGCTCGAGATGAACAACGTTCCCATCGGCAATGATAGGAAGGCTAACGAGGCTAAATGTCTGCTCCTCTTGCTCGGCATCCCTATGAGTAATGACAATGTAGACTACGTCTGGCGCCTGAACAATCGTACTGCTAATGAACTCAACAAGATCCGTGCCGGTATGGAACCGTATCCCGAGGGAATAAAAAAGACCAGATAAAGGTCAACATCGTGCGCGCAAAGTTCGCTCGGCTAATGACAGAGATAACGCTCGTGCCTGGACCACCACCGCAACCACCGCAACCACCGCAACCACAGCCGCACAGCCGCAACCACCGCAACCACAGCCGCCACAGCCGCAACCACCGCAACCACAGCCGCCACAGCCGCCACAACCACAACCACAACCACCGCAACCACAACCCCAACCACATCTGCAACCACATCCACACACCACAACCCCAACCAAACCCCAACCACAACCCCAACCACAACCCCAACCACATCCGCAACCACATCCACAGCCTCAACAGGAACAGGAGCAAGATGCTGCTCAGGATGATCCTGCCAGCCAAAATATGCTAGCCCAACTACGGGACGGCCGGGTTGTTTTGGCAAGTGGCTGCCTATTATGTAATGCATGGCCTAGCTTCCCAATATTTCTCGGATACTTTCCTTTAGGGTAGGAGGCAACGACCTGGAAGCTGTGCATCAGCATATTAGGTATCCCAACTTAGTAGCCGCTACATTTGTATGATGGGCTAGGTACAACAATTGACCTCCATACTTCGCTTCAATGTCTGTCATGAACATCTAGTTATCGAATTAGGATAGTATCAATACACAAGTCTAAACGCATATAATATAACCGTCATACTACAGGCATGGTTGTACCTATCTCTTAGCCCCGCTATTCTATGTCTAGTCAGGGCGCTTCAGCCACCGAAAAACAAGTGTGATCTAGGTACCAATTGAGCTAACCTGGTTTTTAGCAATGTATAGTCCCCAAGGACAGGATGCAATTATTATTTAGGCCTATGAGTACCCTACACCACCTGCACTGCCAACCGCTAGCTATATGTGGCGTGGAAAAGTAGCTACCTAGAATGTAAGGATCAGAAAAAAGAAGCAGGTCAGATTAGCCGACATCATTCTGGTAAATAAACATCAAACTAGCCGCTAGCAGATGGTGTATATAGTAGGGAGGTATGCCCCCCAATACGGCCACCACAGCCACTTCTGCACGCCACAATATCCTAGACTAAGATACCATCCATCTCGACTAACACTACAACACAACTGGTCGGTTTGGCATCATTAAAATATTCTCTGGCGCCATCCAGCCACGAAAATGGAAAGCCTTGCCGGCGAATCTACTCCATTTTAAATACGGTATAAATCAAAGTGTAAAGCACTTCGATTTAAGTTGTAAAAGTTACATACCAGGGGAGACCCTGCGGCAGCCTCGGTAGTCCTATTTTACATTTTATTAGACTATGCGGCACCTCGATATTGTGATTGTGGCTTCAGGAAGGTTGTCTAGGTACCTAATGCAGGTGATGCCTCGATTATTTATAAAGGAAAGCAAGCCTAGGTATGTGGTGATCCTTGCTTGAGTGGCCGTAAATGTGAGATATTGTGGTGTTCATGATCTAAGTATAAGTGCTGTTCCTTACACCGTAAAAACATATCCCATGTCTACCCATGAAAAAACCCCCACCAAAGGTGTGATAAATAAAACATCACAGGACTTTTAAAGTCCGAGCTCGGTTTATTATCTTGCTTTTCATACCAAAGACTGATCCTTTCCTTCGTCGCTCGGCAAGGAGCTAATGTCGGCGCGCTCGGCAGATAAACCTTACCTCCATGTACCACTGCATCAAGTCTCTTGTCGCGTTAATGGGTTGCGGCGCGCCCGGTAGAGTCGTGGATCGGAAAGGCGGTCTGCGCCTTGTTAATACCCATGTAGTTTCTGTCGTCACTATAACCTTACCTCCATGTACCACTGCAGCAAGTCTCTTGTCGCGTTAATGGGTTGCGGCGCGCCGCAGTTTCGAACACGGTCCGCGATCTTTTCCCCGGTACCCCCAAGATCATTCGCATTATGTCGTGCTTGTCTCGATGCTGCTCTGGATGTTGACCAAATGTGACCAAAGCTACATCCACGGCGATGTCGTAGTTGTTGCGGCTGAAATTTTGTCCGAAACATGTTCGGACCCTCATCCATTCTGCGAAGGGCACAAGCCCCTTTGTTCCTGATAGGAAGATAATCACCCTTGGAGGTGGTCCTTGGAAGAGGACAAAATCATCGTAAACTCGTGCAGACATACTGAAGAGCGCTAGCTCGGACCTTGCTAGTATCGCGCAAAGGTTCTCTGGCGTGTTGCGTGTACGAACAATTATTGATTGCGAGTGGGGAGAGGCGTCTCTGTTGATGACCAGAGGATCTGTGTGGGACGGTTATAGATGGAAGACGAGGGAGCTTATGCCACGACAAGATAGGTAATATCCCAGCAACGGCACAAAGAAGGCCTCGGAGCCTCAGACACAGTCAGGTCAAGCCCGAGAGGACTGCGTGGCGGAGGTTGGTGCCTCAGGTGTCGGAGACACGCACGCACGGGCGGAGCCCGGCAACAGAGCAGTACAAAGCAAGTGCTGTCCTAAACCGCGACATGCCTTCAGAAGGCGGTCACCATGTGATGGTAGACGACGGCCTTGGAAGGCCATGGTAGGGAATGGTCACACCAACTCTTGAGAGGCGCGTAGGCTCGCCTGGGATACAAATCGACAGTCGCCAACTATCCACGACAGTGGATCTGGCAACATCCTCACCAAAACCAGCGTTGACTTCTCGTTTCGCACACGCGCGCGCACACACACACACACACACACACAACCGCAGAACTAGCAGCAGCCCGCCGCCTGCCTTTCTCATCAAGCCAAGATGTGCGGGTCGAACACACCCAAAGTACGTTTGGATTGACCTTGCTCTCTCAAGATATGTTACATGCTAACCAGCCGTGATCGATAAGACCGTTGAGGGAGTCTCGATTGCGAATTTGAGCCGAAACCCGTCGCGCCATATCCCGTGGTGCATAAAGGCGAGGAAATCATTCATCCGTCACTGCGTGAAATACCAACTCGACTTTAAAACGCTCAAGTGGATGAAGTTCGAAAACCTCCTTGTAGACATCAACTGCAATCATGTGAACGTGACGTTCCAATGCGCAACTAGGTCTAGGGTCGAGACCGCCCTCAGGGGCGCGCTCAAGAAGCTCATCACTCTAGGGCTCGTGCAACATATGGAGGACGGGACGCTGAACTATCCGGAACACCTTACTCGTGGTGTTGCCCAGGTTTCGTGGGATGGTGACTTGCATGGGTTTTTGTCTTTGGGGATCTCTAATCGGTCTCCTAACCCTGGCGTGAACCCAACTGTTTGACTACGATTCGCAGCCAAGTAGACGGGGGAGTGAAGTATGAGGGACCATATATCTTGGGGCAGAGGGTCAACCTAGGAAAAAGGTGGCGCGATAAAGTGGCCGAGTGGCTAGGGTCCCCCACCATAATAAGTAGCTGATTCTCCATCCAATACACATCACATTTCTGGCCCACCTCGAATGTCAACCTAGGAAATAAACGGCCAACAATTGATATCTCACAAGACCACCAACATAGATACAGGTACCTACTCAGTGCTGTAAATCCCTCGAAGACTGGAGGCTATCTACGTATCTAGCAAGATATGCCCAATCATAATTTTACCTGAGCAGTAAATGCTACTCCGATTGGTGCATCTCTCTACCTACTTTTCCCGTATATGTCACTCTGCCAAAACGGCACTTGAAGGGATAAGCTTTGACTATTTACATCTAAAACTCGCCACCTCACTTGCAGTACTGCCCACCTCCTGACCTAACTCATCTTAGAATATACTTAGGGTGTGGGTCAGAGGCTGCCTGAACTGAGATACAATAAGAGACACTCATGAGAATGAGGACTCTCTCGTGCGCCTAATAGGACTCAGAACAAAAGGGTATGCGAGAGACTGGCTCTTAGATAGACATAGGTTCACCGACATAGGCTGCGTTGTGCACTCGTCTCCCTCTGAAACGTTGACGCTGGCCCAGACTAGGTCTTCCAATGTTCGATCAAGATGACGAACGACGACAATCTCGTAGAAGGAATGGGATTCTCAGGGAAACGCACCAAAACTCTTTGCGGGACCCGTGAGGCGCCCGTGTATATATTGTCCAGGCCACTGGCGCCCGGTCGGCAATGACAGCAGAGATGGTGAGACGACGTTGGTAGCCCCTCCGATTCGCGATGCAGTCTAAAGATGGAGCCGCGGGCTCGTCGCGGCGACAGAAAAGGAAGCTTCATGTTTGCACGGCCATCAAATTTTGCGGGAGGCCCTGTAAAAAAACATTTGTGAGGGCGTGGAGCTTACGAAGGCATATGACAAACAAACATTCTGGCCGTGGCTCGACGAGGTCTCAAATCCGATTCGTCTACATGATTCCTAAACGGCTCGGCGGGGAGGGGTCGGCCTACCGGCTGGTAGAGCAAGACGACATCGAGATCACGGACGACGACGATGACGATGACGATGACGACGACGACGACGACGACGACTACGACGACAATATCATGGAAGAGTTAAATACGGTCGAGCACGATAACGACGGCGACGAGATCATGGTACACGCAGATATGGCCGTGGCGTCGTTCGTGAGACGGGAAGCCGCGTCTCCAGCTGGGGAGGATGGGCCGTCCGTCATCGCCATTGACGACACAGATGATCATGACGAAGAGGCCGAGGTACTCTCTCGGCAGCGGCCGTGGGTGGGAGACGAGTTCGGGCGCCCGCCTCTGCCAACTTACGAGGTTCGACGTGGGCGTAAACGCCACGAGCAAGTGATGGCTCTCGATTGGTTGTCGACGGCTGCGGCCGACGCCTTGATGAATATATAACTACCGTTCTTGGCGCGTGGGGAATAAAAAAGACCTACGAGAACAACTGCTTGCTGCTCACGTCAGACTGGGCTACCCTCGATCCCGTCACGGTAAGGCCCACCCTACTTCCGATCCCGGGACGGCTCTAATGTTTCCCCGAAGGTCATGTCCCGATTCGACTACCAGAGCTGCCCGCTGAAGGATGCTCCCACCCAGGTAATCACTCCCACCCCGGTCCCTGTAAGCTCTAGGACCCGAGGTCTAACCGTGAACGCGATCGCAAGTTATACCGTTTCAAGGATCACGCAACAAGGATCTGCCGAGCGATTGCTTGGTTCTCGAAATCTCCACGCAGCGGCGTCGAGCTGGATAATTTTACCGGCGCCGGGCCTTTCAAGCGCATGCAGGCGTCCCACCTCTGCCATCACGCAAACTGCGTGGTACCCTCGCATATTGTGTACGAGGCGGCGGAGCTGAACCAGGACCGCAAACAGTGCCACCTGCGAGCAATCTTCTTGCGGGCCGATAGCATGGAGATCCCAGAACGTTGTACGGTACACGAGCCAGGGTGCCTGCTCCGGGTAAGTCCAGACCCCAGCCTCACCCGTACTCGGTGGCACGGTGTCCCGCACACCCACGGACGCCTCGCCGTCGGATGCTGACTCGCCCTCGTCCTAGCTCGCGAGTCGGACCACTTACGAGTCCTACCTGATCCAGTTTTCCGTCCTGCGTCGCGCTCGAGGCCTCCCGGAGCCGCCCACACTTCCCCGTCGACCCCGGAGACACAGGTTCAATACTTTTATATGGGAGGCCACCCCCTCCAAGCCGGCCGCGAGTCAGAGACGCGAGGTGCCATCGCTCGATTCGACGACGACGAGCTCCAGCGGGAAACGCCGCCGAGACAGCTTGGCCGGCCGGACAACATCTGCCCTTCTGCAAACGAACAAAGGCTTTCCGTGCCCCGACCCCCTTCTGGTCTCACCTCGTCAAGGTACACGCCGACGTTGACCAGCTGGATCGCCTCGCCGAGGTCCGCCGCACGGCTCTGCTCTGGACGCGCTACTGGACGGACAACTCGGACGGAGGGCGGCGAGACGGTCCCACGATGAGAAGACTCCGCGAGGCGGCATCGGACGACTTCAACTGGAACCATGTCCTGGCGTGGGACCTGAGATGAGACGGTCCGGCGAGAACGAAACCAAAGCTAGGACTTCCGAGAACAATGCGTGTGAGGGCTGGCAAAGACGGCGGCGTGGACGAATACCCGTCGCGAACCGAAACGCATCATGATATCTGGGCGTCTGACGTCCCGTCTATCTACTTAGGCAGCGGTCCGACACGAATGGGCGGATGGTAATGTAGAAATAGTTATCGAGCTAGGGTAGTTGATTGACTACCTAGTTAGTCCATCTCATCACTGTCCTCTTCTCGATTTAATCTCGCGTGTATGAAAACGCCGTGACAACTTGCACCTAGCCACCTTCATTCCCGTGTCCTATTCATTCAGCCTTGCCAATCCCTCCAAGCCGTTCGCTTCTTGGGAGCAGGAAGCCAGGAGCAACAGGCGTCTCGGAGAGAAAGTAGGAACGGGCTCGACCTTGTCGAATCCACGTGCGCAAAGCAGCAATTCCCAGGATATCAAGATCAAAACGGAGACATCCAAACACAGTGACCGCTTGTATCGGTATCTGGGGCACGGGCCTGGTCGTCCCAAAGCCCCAGGCCAAAAATCTCGCGCCGACCTTGCCCCGAGAGTCGGCGTGGCGTTGCTTAGGACACGTACCTTTAGCAAGTTATATCAGGTTGCCGGGCGGTAAGTTTCAAGCTACAGCTTCGCCCGGGATAGGCGTAGCGTTGCCCGGGACACATACCTTTAGCAGGTCATGGTGGTTCACCAGGCAGCAGAGGTCAGGGCAACTTATACTTGCTTAAGTACCTACCTCGCGTCTACAACTCCGGCTAGAATGTAAAAAGTCCTCAACCACTTCCGCCAACTGACTTCTTATCAAGAAACTTGTGCTTGGGGTAGGCAATGGACCTTTCCCACTTTCGTAAACAAACGCCGTCATTATATCCGACAGTCTCTTTATCTACGCATCGCCCCAAATATCCTCACCATACCCTTACCCAACCCACCTTTTATCAAGAAACTTGTGCTCGAGGTAAGCAATAGACATTTGTTGTCGCGCCAAGGCCTCCCACCTTTATAAACAGACGCCATCTAATTATATACAGCAATGTCTGATCTACACATTGCCCCAGAAGCCATGGACCAGGGCCCTGATCACCAAGTCGTCTGTGCCGAGTTTACGGTAGCCATCAGGAACGGCGCGCCATACGCAACATTCACCCCAGTCACGGGCCTCGAACGGCCCATGCACGGGCTGACGTTTGACGTCGATGAAAACGGAAACGTGATAGATGATACCGGAGTCGTTATCGGTATTATTTCTAAGTTCAGTGACGCAGACAATCAAGAGCCAGATACCGAAATCCCTGGTGACGAAGTCAGTGACGGGGATTACGAAGAGGCGGAGACCTCTAGTGACAAAGCCAGTGACGGGGATTACGAAGAGGCGGAGACCTCTGGTGACAAAGTCAGTGACGGGGATTACGAGGAGCCAGAGGCCTCTGGCGACAAAGTCAATGACGGGGATTACGAAGAGCCAGAGGCCTCTGGTGGCAAAGTCGATGACGGAGATCACCAGGACCCAGAGGTCTCTGGTGACCATGTCGGCGACGGATTCGTATTTGTAAGTTTAGCATGGGCTCACCTTAGCACGTATACTAACACCTGCGTGCCTAGTCGCCGTCAGAAGATGAAATCGACGCCGCTTGTATCGTCTTAAATACCAAAGCCGAAAGAAAAGACCTCATAAAGGACGCTCAGAAGGCTGGAGTCCGCTTCAACGAGAGGTCTACTAAAGTAACGATTAAATTAGCCTACGTCTTGAAAATCCTCGGCTTCACCGAGGAAACGGCCAAGGCATTCCGTCTCCCCTACGGCCACACCCTTTTTAGTGTTATGAGCGACCTTTTGAAATTCACCAGCAGAAAAATGAGCTTTAAAGCATTTCCTCCGATTGAGGAAGACGATGTGGTGATAGTTAGAAGGCAGTCGACTCACTTTGAGCGGACCAAGGGCGTCCTACGGGTAAGTCGCAAGATCCACGGGACCAGATAAGCCGATATGCACAACCTAACCACCAGTACAGAGGATCTCACGGGAAGTGGCTGCAGAGCGTAACGGCCAGCCATTCGTGCCTCGGCTAACAAAGTGACCTCACCTGAACCACTCCCTAGTGTTGTTCGACGTTTGTGGTATATTATAACTCTGACATTTTTGAGCAAGGAGTGCTAGGCAGGCTTGACTCTTAACAAGAAGTCTTGATTGGCGACCAAAACATAACGTACATGGTATGTCCTGGCCAGATGTCAGTAATCGCTATCACATTAGTATTCCCCCTACGCTACAGGTGCTGGTTGGACCCGTGACAATCTTTTACCTCCCCGATATATCCTTATGACGATATATTGTAAAATCTCCACACATAATATCACAACCCGATCTGACGAACACTCACCCCAATCACGTGTCAGTTGAGGGTGCAGCCTCATCAGCCCGCAACTGCCAGCAACTATCCGATGGCCAGGTTTTTGAATATAACGGATAATAGTTCACACTGTCTGCTCTCCCTCTCACAGACAAGCCAGTGAAGAAGTCCTCGACTGCTGCATCTGAAGACTTAATAAAGGAGTTAACGAAGGATACCAGGCGGTCTCCTAGCGGCAAGCATAATAACCTACCGCAACTCAATATAGAAGCCCTTGAAGCATTGCTAGGGGAGTTCTCTGACGGAGGGTTCGCGGGGGAGATAAGGGAGTGTCATAAGCATTGCGCTCCCGTCATCTAGGTTATCAAAGAGACGGATCGCAGCAAGGTAGTTGGCAGTTTGATTATGATGTATCGCCGGCGCCGTCACTTGCATAGGTTGCGAAGATTCTTAGCAACGTAGGGTTATGCAAAGGTGCCCTCTTGCCCGCAACTATGTGTCAGGTGACAGGGTCACAGATGACTAGCTGGTACCCGAAGTATAGAGATTGGATATATAAAGACCTATGGCCTCCTTAGGTAATGGGGAAAAGGTTTAGGAATTAATGATATTAAGCTTTTACCTTTATATTTCTGCTTACTAGTGACTTATCGGTGACTTTATTTTATTTTGGAGCTAAACTACTTGATATACTCTATTGTTACAGTACCTAATTCGTGATTTCGCATTAATCTAAAGCATACTTACACATGTGGTAGATCAAACATCAATGCATTTCGAAAGCTACTAAGACTAACCACTAATAGGCAAGTGTGAAAGACCTTACAGAATACAAAATGTAAACAAACATCTTGTGAAAGGGTTAGGAAGCATAAAGCAAAGAACAACACGAGGTTTTAACTTAAACACTAGATCGCAAGAGCCACTTAAAGGCCAAAGTGTGTTGGGCCGCTACTTGCTCAACGATTACATACCTACTTATTAGAAAGCTTTGCTTTCCCTCGAAAAGGTATTTACAACGTAAATTGTCACACGGATTTTCAGCCCTCGGCTGCAACTCGTTTATTTGTTCCCTTTTGGTTATATTGGCTACACAGGCCAAAGGAGGTCCGTTGGGGTAGCCCGAAATCTGTGTATATATAGGCTAGTCAGGTCCCGAGTCCTCTGCTAGTGAAATCTAGAGAGTAAGAGGTCCTTTGACGCCATAGCCAATTATTAGATCTGAAGGAACGAAGCTATTCCCAAGCCCTCAAACAGAGCCCTTGTGACATAAATTAAGTATAAAAGGGAAGGCGAAGCTTAAGAAGTTAAGCAGTAACCCTTAAAACTCTAAATCGATTCTATAAGCCTTTAATTAGTTAAACTTTAAATCGAAGCATTAACTAGAACATATTCGTACTTAAATTAACTATATAGCTTACGTATTATAATAGTAAACATAGTTATTAACGGGCATTATATCTACTTATTAGGGGCGAAGCCCCTAGTAAAATAAGTATTTATATAAATAAATATTTACTATTATTAGCATATATGTCTAGTACCTAATTGGCCTAGTAATGGATTACGTAATCACTAGTGCCTGGGTGGCTGTGTGGCATAGTAGTACGTGGCTTTGTGTATGCGCTGGATATTACGCAGCACGCGTAGAAAAAGCCCTTTCTACGCGGGATAAAAAGAGTGTTAAGCTGCTATAGCTACTTAAGTATTTTTTAGTATTTAATAAAAAATAACTTATTTAGTTTATAATTAAAAACTAAAATATATAATAGCACGAATATATTAATTAAGCTAATTAACTTAATATTATTCCTTAGTATTAATATTATTTTTATATAGTAGCTAGCGCATTTTTACGATTAATCAACTTTTAAAAAGCTTAATTAGCGTATTTTAGCTATTTCTAGTTATTAATTTAGTTATTTAAATTAGTAAATACTAACTAAAAAAGAGTTGAGAGAAATTATCGCAAATTTAAAAATTAAAATAATAAAATATTAATTTATTTAATAAAATAATTAAAAAATAAATTAATACCTAGTAATAATTAAAAGTAATAATATATAACTTTAAGATATACAAAAGCAAACTATACTAAAAAAAAAAATATATAATAAAGTTACCGGAAACTTTAAAAAAAAATCGAAAAATAATCTATTATTATAAATATAAATAAAGCTTATAAAAAATAAGTTTAACGAAATTATAAATAACCTAAAAAAGTTAAATAAATTAAATAAAAGGTTAGTTCTAATTAACCCAGTTAATTTAGTTAATTAAGTTAATTTAGCTAATAAAGCTATATTTAAAATGTTTAAAAATAAAGAATATTATAATAATTAAAAGGCATTAAGCCTTTCGAATAAAGTAACAAAAATAAATAAATTTTTTAAAAAGTTTAGATCGATCGATTTTAATAAGAAAAAACCGAAGCGTAATTCTACTAAAAAAGAGTTTAAAGTAAAAAAAAAAAAAAAGTTATTTTTATTCTAGATTTAAACCTAAATTTATTATTATTATTATTATCATCGTTAAATTTAAAAGAATTTAATAATACCTATATATTACTTATTATAAAAAACTTAAAAAAGCCTTTATTTATAAATAAAATTAAGCTAAAATAGCGCAGATTTAAGCTAAAACTTAATAAAAAAAACTATTTAAAAAAAGCTTAAAACTAATTTATATTAACGTAATTTATATTTTGCTATAAAAATTATTAGGTATAATTTTAAAAACTTTATTAGTTCGTATAAAAACTAATACTAGTATAAACAATTACTAGCACGTTAAAACTAGCCTTTTTAAACCTAGTTAAAAATATTAAAAAAGGTTTATATACTAAAAATCTTTAATAAAACTTATAATTAATAAGCTAAATATACTAAAAAATATATAGGATAATATTATTAATTATAAATATAATAAGAAAAATTTAATTTTTTATATCTAAATTCTTTAAAAATATAAAGCAGTATAAAAAACTAAAAAAAAAATAAACATAAACTAATAAGTTATAATATTTATAGCTATAATTAAAAATAAAATAATAGCTTAGTATAATACTACTATTAAAATTATAAAATATAAAAAATGTTATATCTAAAATCTAGTTTAAATTTAATAATAATTTTAAAAACCGTATAAAAAAAAGCCTAAGTTAAAAAACTATAAGGAAAAAAGGTCTAGTAATAATGTTATTAATAAAAATAAAAGTTATAGCAAAGGCAATAGTAAAAGTAAAAATTATAAGTTAAACTTTAAATTTAACTTTAAAAAAAAGAACTATAATAAAAAAAAGGGCTTAAATGCTTTAAATATAGCTAATAAGGTTATATTGCTAAAGATTGCCCTAATAAAAATAATAACAACTAAAATTAAAACTTTAAACGATTAAAAACTTATAATATTTATAGCAAACTTATTAAAAATTAAAAGCTATTTACAGGCTTTAAAAATAACTTTAGTTATTTTGCCTATATAAATATAAATATTTTATAAAGTTTAATAAATCTTTATAATTATAAAATATTACTTTTTTTTTTATTATATTTAGTTTATCTTTTTTTATTTTAAATAACTATAATACTGCTAATTATAAATAAAATTACGTTATATAGGATAACTTTAAGCTAAAAATTACTATAGCTTAAAAAACCTTAACTTAAGAAATTTTAACTTAAAAGACTTTAATTTAATAAACTTTAACTTAAGAAATTTTAACTTAAGAAATAGCTTTAGCTTCGATAATTATATTAAGCTAAAAAAAACAACGGCGGATTTGTTTATAAAGAAAATTACTATAGATTTTTTTACGGAAAAAAAAACAACTGTAGACCTATTTACTGTAGTAAACCTGTTTATTAATCGAAAAATAACGGACTTTTTTATTAAATAAAAACTAGCTCTAGTAATAATAAATTTAAAAATAATTCAAAGCTAATTATTATTAATAATTCGAAGCTAATTATTAAGCTAGTTATTAAGCAGAAAACTATAGTAGTAGTGCTTTTAATTATATTTATTTTTATATTTTGTTTTTAACGGCAATTTTAAACAACTTAAGTTAAAAAAATATATTAAATATTAAAATTATTAGTAGTAGCGGACTAGGTATTAAGGTTATTATGCAGAAAAACAGTAGTATTTTTAAGCATATTTATATTCTAAGGAATTATTATATTTTAATATATAAGCGTTATATTTTATTTAATATAAGATCGAATATAAAAATATATAATAAAACTAACTTCGAAAAAAAATTAATAGTAAATTTAACTAAAAAACGAAAAAATATATAGTTTATATAAGGAGTAAACCTATATAAGTTAAAAAGATCAATACTATTATAAAAACTTTAAAACCTTTAATAAAGATAAATATAATATAAGCGTAAAATATACTTTATTTATTTTATCGTTTTTATTAAATATATTTTAAAAAAATAATTATAAAGCAAAAGGTTATTTAAATAAATATATTATAAAAAATAGCTGCAATATAGCTATTATAAATTTTAATATTTAACGGTATAGTTTTTTTTATAAATATATAAAGAAAAAGAACCTTATATAATATATTAATTTTAAAAAAAGCCGTAAAAATTCGCGCTAAATATAGCAAACAAAATTAAAACGTTAAAAAAATTATGCTTAAATTATTATTAAAGAAAAAAATAAAAATAACCTTTAAAATTTAAAATAAATTAATTTTTAATATTATTAGTTATATTATTTTAGTACTAAAAAGTTAATATAAATAATTAAATATATATAAATATTAATATTAAATTTAAAAAAATTAAATATTTTTTATTTTGTTTACGATTAAGCTAAAGCTAAAAAATATATTTTAAAAAAAGTTATCGAAAAAACTAATTATTTAAAAAAAATAACTTAAATAAACTTTAGCTAAATTAAACTAGTTTCGATCGAAAAATATAAATATTTTTATTTATAGTAAATAATAATAATAAATATTATTTTTAAAGTATATAAAATAAAAAACGAAATAAAGGTACTATTAAAATATATTTATAATAAATAAATAAAAAATTAATATTTTAAATATTTTAACTTAATAAAAACTATTAAAAAAAATATTACGTTTTACGTATAAATAGTAATAAAAAGTTCGGCATAAAAATTTAAAGTATTTTATAATAAAATAAAAATAACTATTATTATTTTATTATTATAAATTAATATTAAATAATATAGTTAAAAAATCGATAGATTTTATTTAAAGTAAAACTAAAGTTTTATTTTTGCAAACTAAATTACTAATTATATTTTAAACATATAAAGTTTTAATAACTATATATTTTTAATAAAATAAATTAATTTATAATAAAAAAATAACCTTAGCTAAAAATATTTTAACTGTTTAAATTAAAAAAAAATAATAAACTTAACTTTAATAATTTATAAATAATAAATATATACTATATAATATTTATCGATAAATTTATATACGTATTAGCTAAAAAGCTAAAAGCTAAAAAAATAAGTATATTTAACTATATAATCTAGCTTACTAAAAATAATAAATATTATATATACCGCATATAATTTTTACGAAAATATTAAAAATATAAATAACGCTTATAATTTTAAAATATTATACGTTTATTATTTTTTAAAATATAGCGTAAACTTAAGCGGTATTTTAAAAAATTAAAAATCTTATTTAAATATAAAACTACAATTATAATATTATCGAAAACAATATTATAAATAGTAAAAACGAACTAAAAAAACGTAGCCGACCGCAGAAACAAACAATAAAACTAACTTTATTATTAAGCGTAGTAAAAAAAAACTTCAAAAAAACTTAATTAAAAGCTTATATTTACTATAAAATAAAAAAAATTATTTAATATAATTTATATTTTAAATATAATATTAAGCTAAAAAAAGTAAAATATATATATAAATAATTTTATAAACGATTTAAAATATAAAGCTAAAATAAATAAATTCAAAACTTAAAAAGTTAATATAATATTTATAGCTTATAAAAAGCTAAATTAAATAAACTAAACTTTTATATTTTTAAAAAGTTGTTTTTATATAGATTATTTATAAAAATTGCTAAAAAAGTTTATAGTAAAAATATTTACTTTTAATAAACTTATTTTAAAAAAAATATTTATAAAAAAATAAAAAAAAATAGCTTAAAATAATATTTAAAAAATATATAGTTTATTTAAACATAATATTTTAAAATTCGTAGAACGTATAAAAGCTATTTATAGCTATTTTATTAATTTTATATAAATATTTAAAAAAAATATTTATTAATTAATAAACTAAATAAATATAAAGCTAAAATTTATATTTATAGGTTTATTTAGCGTAAAAATATTAACTATAATAAAACTTTTTTTTATAGCTTAAATAACGTTATAAAAAATTTTAATAGCTTTAATAGCTGTTCGAAAATAATACGTTATTTAAATCGATTTTATAGCAGTATACTTTAATAAAATCTTTTATAAAAAAATATTTATAAAATAGTTTAAAATATTAAAAAAATACTTCGAAACTTTTAAATTAAAACAAAAAAGTATAACTAGCTAGTTAAAAAGATTATTAAACTAATAAAGCTTTTATATAGCTTTAAATAATTAAAATATAAATAGCAAATTTAAATAAAATTAAATTAAGCCTATAATTTTAATAACGCTATATATATTAACTACGAAACAAAAAAATTATAGTATTTTATATAAATAATTTTTAATTATAAAACTTAACCTAAATTACTTAAAAAGTATTGCTATAAAAATTAATAAAATAATTTTAGCAAATAATTTAAACTAAGCTAATTAGTTTTTAAGCGTATAAATTATAAAATAAAATTAATAATAATATAAGCTTTAATTAAAAATAATATATAATTAAAGTATTTAATTCTATTAGCTTAAATTTAATACGTAAATATTTTATATTTATAAACGCTAAAAGGATAATTTACGCTATAAAGCGTAAAAAAAACTTGTTTTTAAAAATAAAATATTTAATTATGTTTTTTTATTTAGCAAATTAAATTTTTTGCTTAAATTATAAAGTTTAATATAAGCTTTATTGCTTTTATTTAAACAAAATTTATAATAAATTTTTTTAATAAATATATTAAAATATAAAACAATTAGCTAAATATATAAAAATATTTTAAATATAAATTAAATATAATAAGCTAAAAAAAGCTATTTATATAGAATTTATAATAATATAGGTTTATTTGCTACTATTAATACTATTTTAATATTAAATTTATAAAATAATAAATTATTAATAAAATATATTATATTTTTAAATAGCGCGCTAATGCTATAATATTTTAAACTATAATTAATTATAGCAAAAAACTTTACTAAAAATAAATATATTATAATAAGCAAAATAATAAATAATCTAGCGTAAATAAAAACTTTTTAAATAAACTTAAAATACTACTAAATAGTTTATTACTTTTTTATATAATAATATAAAAGCTATAAATTAGTTTAAATATATAGCTATATTAAAGCAAAAAAAATATATAAAAGTAGTATATTATTATATTAACTAAAAAGTATAAGCTAACTATATTAAGCTAATATATATAAAATTAAAAAATAATCTAACTAATAAGTTAATTAAACTACTAAAAAAAGCTAAATATTAAAAGTTTTTATTTTTATTTAATTTATAAGTTAGAAAAATTAGCAAAAAAAAAACAAAGCTAGGTTTTTTTAAAATTTTATATAATAAATAATTAATAGTTTAAACCTATTTATTACTACTAAAAAAAAAGATTATTAATATATTAACTTTTTAAAAAATAGTTAACTTAATACTTTAATACTTATAATACTTTAAAACTTATAAATTTATATATAACTAATTCGATCTATTTTATTATACGATTAATAAGTTTGCTAAGTAATAAAAAATAATATTTAACTAAAAATAATTAGCGTTATTTGTTTATTTTTTAGATCTAAAAGGGTCCTAAAGGTTTAAATCTAAAAAAGGTCCGAGGTCCTAGAAAAATAGCGCTATTTAATTACTTGTTTAATAAATACCCGGATAAGTATAAAAAAACAGTACTATTTTATTTTATATTTTATAAAAATAGAATATTTTAAAAGTTCTTTTTTTAAACTTTAAAATAAATAAAAATTATATTAAAATTATAGTAGCAATAAAAGCGTTTATAAATAGCGATTTTAAACTAAATAAAAAATAAGTCCGTTTTAAAACGGGTATATGGCCCGTACGTACACGTAAATACTACGTTTAGTTTAATTAGTTAATTATATATTTTTAGTTATAAAAAAAAAGTTTAATTATAATACTAAATTAATTTAAAGTTTTTTATTATTTTTTTTCGAAGCTTATAATATTATAATACTTATAGCTAAAAAAAATATTAGTATATACATCTAATATTTAATTAGCTTAGTAATAAATTACGTAATTACTAATGCTTAAATAGCTATATAGTATAATAGCACGTAGTTTTATATATGCGCTAGATATTGCGCAGCACGCGTAGAAAGAGCTTTTTTTACGCGGGATAAAAAGAATATTAGGCTGCTATAACTACCTAAGCAGATTCTCTAATATTTAGTAAAAAAATAACTTATTTAGTTTATAATTAAAAGACTAAGAGTATATAACAGTACGAATACACTAATTAAGCTAACTAACCTAGTATTGCCCCTAGTATCGACACCATTTCTACAACTGTTTAGATCAATAAAGGCGAAGCCCCTACTCGGGGGTCCAAAGGGGGACCCCTGGAAATATTACGTAAAGAGGTATTTGCTATATAGCGATACTTAAATCGAAGTGCCTTAGCACTTTAATTTACACCGTATTTAAAATACAATAGCTTCGCCGGCAAAGCTTTCTATTTTAGTGACGACTTGCTTGGCGCTACAGAGTATTTTATTGTATACGCAGCAAAAGATAATAAGCTAAGCCCAATTAGGCATATATAACAAATCTAGGATTGATGGGTAGTACCTCCCCCACCTTAGTGCTGTTGACGATGAATTAGCGACATAAAGAAAGCAGATCATAACTTCAAGGTTGTTAACTACAAGGCCACCAATACCAGTTCAGGCCAAACAATCGGTTTTCTTCGATACTTCATACAGAGCAGACGCATCTTTCACAATGGTACGTAAAGTCACACAAGTTTTCGTCCTGACAGGAAGGCAGGGCTGCCTATCACAGCATGCCTCTAGCTTCCCCCATATGTTTGATCTTGCTAAAAGCCCACCGACTGATCCTCTACTAGAATAAAGACGGGTGCTACACATACATACACATGCAGCGGCCGCGCGACGCCGACCTCTTCGAGGACTTTGGCAAGGACAAGCTGCCCGATGACGACATCTACGTGCCGCCGCACCATCAACCCATCAACCCGAGGACGAGGACGACGTCGTGCCCGACCAGCACGCCGCCTTCGGCATCCAGAAAGCCACGCAGCGTAGCAAGGAGCCTGCGTGGAAAGACCTCGACCTCGCCGGGCTCATGAAGAAGGGCCCGGCACGGGGTCGTACGACCGGTTCAGCCAAGACCCTGTATAAAGGACTACCGAGATGATGAGACACTTGCGAAGTTTATGGGATCTAGTGGGACTTGGAATCTTTACTTTAGCGGGAGTTCGACTTGCGGGTGGGAGTTTGCGGGTGGAATGGCGTTGGTTCACAGGGTCACTTGAGGAAGCGATGCATTGGTACTAGTTATTCTTGTTGATACCCCAAGATGCGCGTAGGCAGGGCTCGACTAAAACATGCCATAACCCTACGTTGTTTTGTGGCCTCCCTATCGTCCTAATGAATAAAATCTCGCCTGAAGAACCGTAGATCGCAGAACGCCGCCACCTGCCCGGAAACGCCTTGCCATGCTATAATCTTGACCCATAGAAACACTATCCCGCTCCTGACCCGACGAGCTCGTAATCTGACAAGGACGTTAGTCCTAGCCCTTGCCCAGGAAAGTCTCGCGCTCCATGACCTCGGGCGCGAACTTGACGAGGAACACGGTACGGCCGGGCCACATCTCGCCCTCCTCCTGCTTGCCGACGCTGTGGGCGGTGACGCGGGCGGGAAGGCGGATCCGTCGCAGACGCCCTCGATGATGCCGGCGACGTAGGCGGCGCAGTTGAGCTGGCTCATGTCGCGCGGCACGCTGATGTAGCGGTTGACGAGCGGCTCGTTGTCGATGATCATGTACTCGTCGGGCTTGGACGGGTCCGACGACTTCTCGAGGCCGTCCGCCGCCTGGCCGAAGAGGTGCTGCCACACGTTGATCTTGATGAAGTGCAGGAGCGTGATGATGTTGAGGGTCGGGTTTGCGATCGCGCCGGCTCGCGGTAGAGGAGGAGGTCGAGGAGCTTCAGGCCGATTGGGTGGCCTTGTACGTTGAGTCTGAACAGAAAAGTGTCGTGTTAGATATAATAAGTCTTGAGTAAACCTAATGGGGCGGTTGATCGGCCCGTTGGTATCACATCTCGGAGGGCGGGTGATGGTACAGCGCGGGACTAACCTCTTCTCTAAATCCTGGATACTCTCAATCTTCTTCGAGGCATAGCTCACCATCTCAGAGAAGAGGTAGGCGAAACTCGCACCACTGAGCTCGGCCGTCTTGGCCCGATTCAACGGTCGGTGGTATATCGTCTTGCCACTTGTTGGATAGCGCAGTCCCTCTTTCGCACCGCTTCGGGGCGCCTGAAGGTTCGACATGATCTCCTTTCCAATCGTATTATCTCGGAGTATTTGTGCAGCAAGTTTCCGCCGGATGTTCGATTGTGTTGTCTGGAGCTATAATCGCGTTTGCGAAAGAGAGCGGAAGGTTGAGGTTCTTGGGAGTTTCTTTGGTAGATTTCGACTGCCAGTAGGTTGGACCTGACGCCGAACAATTAAAGTTAGGTATTATTGGCATGTAGCTGTCCCCTGTGGGTCCCCCAGGTCAATTAGGCATACTACGTACCAGATACCTATTTCTATAGACAGGTAGGTGCCAAATAACAGCTCTCAATTAAGTACCCAGGTATGAATGCGTTATTGATGCAAAATATAGTGATTATTATAACTAGATGTGCCTTGTATAACTATGTTGCTTTTTATAGATTAGATCTACTGTATCTTACGTCTAAAGCCTTGAATTACTGCTGGCGCGTTCGACAAAATCTAGTGTCGATTATAGTAGTAGAGTTTAGGAACTAATCGTCGTGACTTTCTCTCTTGTGACTCAGTTGACCCGTTGTTCGCACCAGCAACACCATGAGGCGCATGGCCTCTAAGATAGTCTTCCGATTCGCCGATCAATTTGCCGCCAGCTTCCCACCTCTGAAGCCGCTCAGCTCGCCGCTGGTCGCTGAGTTTGTTCAGTGCAGGCCAGTAGACAGAGTGATCGTACTCGAAAGGCAGCTGACCGCCTTTGATATCCTTCGCTAGTTGTTCCGGAGTCACATACTGTGTCATGTCCTCGTTAAACTTGAGTTTCTCCTTGGTCAGGGGTCGATGAAAGGGGTAATCAACTTGAAGAAGCCCCAAACAACCCAAGGTACTAGTTCTTGTTAGTTTGAATCGTATCTTAATGTTCGAGAGTCTCCTTACCATTGACGATCAGCGCTCGACCAAGTCTCTCGGGATAATGTGCTTGGAGAATGTTCAGCACCTCGCGGCCTTGTCCAATGCCAGGGGCGGTATTGGTGCGCTTGGTACCGGTTTTGAAGTCGATGAGCAGGCAGATCTTCTCTTGTTCGGCTGGAATGAGGTCGATGACCCGTTCAAGCATGAAGACCATATGCTGCACCTGTCGGGGCGTGACCTCGGTGTTCTGACGCCCTGGGTTGAGATAATGACAGGGGCGGCCCTGCTTATCAAAACCGACGATAACCTGCTTTCCAGTCTCGTTCTCCGGGCCAATGTGGTCTGCGGTCAAGTCCTCCACGCCATATTCCCTCCGCCAAGTGAGCGTCTCGAGCAATCGTTTCTCGGCCTCATTCTTGTCCCATTTGGTGGCCCGAAGATATCTCAAAAGACACTCCTTTGTGAGCCACACCTTCTCATTACCTGTTAACGGTCCGTTTTTGCCCTTGGTTGATGGCACCTCTGCCCAACCGTTCGCTCTCTCGAGAAGCCAATCGTACTTTGATTGTTGCTCCGATGTGATAGGGGCATTCGCAACAGGTTTGCTGGTTGACGGCGGAGCCTCAAGTGGAACAGAAAATGGGCCATCTCTCTTCTCATCGAGCACCGACACACCAGAGGGCGGTGTCGAGGTGCCAACAGTAGCCATTATAAATAAGGAGATATATGGCGAGCTACGACCCTTAGAGAAACGTTTGAGGAGGGCAACAAATTGTGTACTAGAGAGCAGTGAATTTGATGTGATTATTGAGATGGTGCAAACAAGGAAACAAGAGGAATCGTCACAGAAAGGGGCATGGGATATTATACTTCTATCTGAGGCTCCGGTGTAATCATGGAGCTAGCGTATTCGGATATGCAAAAGTTGGACTTGGCATCCGAGCTATGGAGAACCCTAGCGGGCTGGGACGTACCTACGGCATGCCACAACCTGGTAGGTACAGTACAGTTTCTGGCATTAATAAGCCTAGCCACAGACCGATACTTGCAAACTGAAATTTATAATTACTTAACTGATTAGGTATTCTCTTGAGTACCTACCTTTTTCAAGGTTGTCGAAATAAAACACCGTAGACTGGTTATACGTAGGTACCTAAGCTTGACCCCAGACTTAAAATACTACCAGCATGTAGGTACACCTAAACCAAAATAGGACGGTGGGGTTTTTAGGAAACCCTGTCGCTTTAACCACTTAACACGTCTAGACGCGCCGCAACCGCGTCGCTGCCCACCTCTGGCTCAACGTCCATCGAAATTTTAGGAGTAATTGCGACAGTGTTCAGCCGGCCTGTAACTGACGAATTCGTCCATATACGCCACCAAAAACACACTGAACCCCAATTAGCAGCATATATCAGTCAGCACATCATGGCCGAGGCAGATATACAAGAATTGAACGAGCGCTTTGGGACGGGGGATAAGCCCCTTGAACATAATGTCGTCGTCGAGCTGCAAAATATCATGGAGCTGCACTCGCTCAGTCCTCAAGATCTCTTTTTCAAATGGGAATCCTACTGTATTAAGATGGACATGGACGAAATGAAGCTTTCTGTGGATACTTTGGGCGCCTTGAAGCAAGATTTGTTAGATGCGCTCGAACGGAACAACAGATCCCATCAGGTACATATCAAGACTGAGAAACGTACCGGGGCAACGCCTCGTACTGCTGTGAAGAATGGTGGCGACGTATTTGGCATGTGCGTCACCAACATTTTCGGGTTTCGTTGGGGAAATGCCCTGCTAACTTGGATCTAGGTTGGAAGGAATGGTACCTAGCACACCAGGTACGGCGAAGCTGAATAAGAGCGCTATAAAGAAAAGGAACGTCCTCGAGACGCCTTCTATATCTAGGGTAAAGAACGTTGTGCCAGGCAGCTCGCCTGACTACAAGAGTCCCACGCGTCTTCAGAACCAACTGGAATCTATGAATATAACCCCGTAAGTTATCTCTAGTCTAAATACCAGTTCGTGATGGCTCTAATGAACCGTAGCGCATTATCCTTTAATGACCGGCAGAATCCTGGAGAACTTATAGAGGTTTTGAATGAACATTTGAAACCTGCAGAACCTCCTATTGCGCCATTTGGGGAGTCCCGTATCAAACTGACAGCCGCCTCGGACCAGAAGAAGCTAGCCTATAAGACTTTGGCTACGAAATTATCAGAAGCTGCGGAAATTTTAGATGATCGGATAGACGAATTCATCGCCCTCGTAAGAGATCACTACAAGATAGACGAGGAGGAATTCGGTAGTGCTGCCAGTCAGAGTACGACCGAAATCGTGGCCGCGGGCCGGATAGCATCAGATTCCGCAGAGGGCAAGCTCAACAACGCATCCCTCGTGTTAGAGACATCACGGCGTACCGGAAACGGTCGAAGGATCCCACTCAAGCTAGACAAGTTGAACGGCTGCTACCAGTTCTTCCCTGGACAAATCGTGGCGTTCAGGGGCATAAACTCTTCGGGGCAAGAATTTCTCGTGCGTGAAGTGTTGGATATACCGCTGTTACACAGCGCTGCGTCAGCTCCAGCAACTATTGAGGGACACAGAGAAAGGCTTCGCGGCGGTCCAGATGCGATGGACTCTGATGACGAACCGGCCCCACTGAATATTATCTTTGGCTCAGGGCCCTATTCAGCCGATGACAACCTCGACTTCGAGCCGTTACATGCCCTCTGCAGTCAAGCGGCTGATACTTACGCGGACGTTCTGATATTAACTGGGCCGTTCATAGATGTTGATCATCCCTAGTTGCTACAGGCGATTTCGATCTACCAGAAGAGGCCTTGGCCGAGCCTGACACGGCAACTATGTCTACTGTTTTCAAGTACATGATCTCGCCAGCGTTAAACCGCCTCGTAGCTTCTAATCCTCATGTCACTATTCTCCTAATTCCATCCGTGCGCGACATCATCGACAAGCACGTTTCCTGGCCGCAAGAACCGTTCCCGAGAAAGGATCTCGGCCTACCCAAGACGGCCAAAATCATCGGCAACCCAATGACACTCTCCATCAACGAGATGGTGCTGGGTATATCCTCCCAGGACATCTTATGGGACCTGCGCCACGAAGAACTCGTTGGCGCTAAGCCAGTGACGCCTAACCTCATGTCGCGGATATCCCGGTACCTGATCGAGCAGCGCCATTACTTCCCCATCTTCCCTCCGCTCGATCGATCCAAGTTGCCCAAGGTCGGCACCACAGAGGGCATCCCCACGGGAGCCGGCCTCGACACGAGCTACCTGAAGCTCGGCGAGATGGTCAACGTACGGCCGGACGTCGTCATTGTCCCGAGCGCGCTTCCGCCATTTGCGAGAGTAAGTCCCGTCAGAAACCTCCCAACGCTCTGAGCTTTCGCGCTAACCTATCTACTGCAGGTTGTAGAGAGCGTACTCGTCATCAACCCTGGTTATCTCTCCAAGAGAAGGGGTGCTGGTACTTATGCTCGTATGACGCTGTACCCGCCGAAACTGACGGAAGAGGAGGCGAGTAGCGGTGCAATGGTTGGTCATAAGGTCTTTGAGAGAGCAAGAGTGGAAATCACGAGAATATAGGTCGTTGGTTAGTTATATACCCATATTGGCAAGTAGTCACGTATGTATACAATCCCAAGTATGAAAGGCATAACCACTGGCAGACATGAGCTTGATCCGTGTTATACAATTATCCTATTATTTTCACGTTATGGTACGTAGGTGTATCAGGGGCTATATACTCCATCTACCTATTCGATTCTATCCTTCGTCTCTTGTCGCCCTCGTAACGGCCAGTGTCTCGTGAAGAGTCTCGTTTTCTCCTACCACTGTCATAATCTCTATCATTTCTTCTCGGTGATCTTGACCTCGACCTCGAATAGTTCCGTCGCCGATGATTCGTATCGTCACGCGGCCGGTACGAATTCCGATCGTCTCTGTCCCGTCCCCGATACCGTTCGCTATCACCCCTTCGGTCACTATTCCTAGGGCCCTCGGGTGCGCCTGGAACTCCTTTACGGTCGCCAAGCGGCACGGCATTTGCGCCTCCGGGCCCAGACCTCTCCTGGAAGCGATCCGATTTATATCTGTCGTCCACATTGGTGCGATCAAAGTCTCTACCCGGTCGCGTGTCGCGGAAGTCACCCAACGGCCCGTATCCTCAGACTTGAGGTCTCTGTACTTGGAAGCGCCCTTCTTGCCCAGCTTCGTCATATCGCGCATCTGCAATGCCTTGGGGAGTAATTCGCGGTTCTTGACGTCGTCGGCGAAGCGCGTGCCCATGATATCGCGCTTGGCGAGCGACTCGGCAACCGTCGTCCTGGTAAAAGGCGCCGCGGTGGAAGTACTTCTGCATGTAGGTCATATTGCCTTTGGAGTCCTTCTCTTCCTTCTGCTGGGCGAGGAATGCTTCATCCTCGGCCTTGCGCTCCTCCTCCGTCAGATTGCGGCGGCGCTCGACCTCCTCCCGCTCCTTCTCGCGCGTCTCGATGGCCTCGCGCTCCCGCTTGATGCGTTTCAGCTCCCGCAGCTTCCACGCCGCGTATTCTGCCGCAGGATCCTTATCATCTTCCGTGTCGACATCTTCTTCCTTGTCAACAAGGTCGTCCCAGTGCTTCTTGCCGGCCGCGCGCGCATCCGCGTCCTTGCGCATCTGCTCCTCCACCAGTTCATCCATGGCCTTTTTCTTCCGAGCCTCCTCTTCCTCTGCTAATTTGGCTGCTTCCTTTTCATCTCGCGCCGCCGCCGCTTGCTTGGTATCAGCGTTCCGCTGACTCTTGGGTATGAACCTGGGTTTTAACATAAGCCGCCGCGGAGCCTCCTCCTCGCTGCTCTCCTCCTCATCATCACTATCTTCGCTCTCATCTTCGCTTCCTTCGTCTTCACTCTCCTCCGTGACAAAACCTTCTTCAGCCGCTAAGCGGGCAGCCTTCTCAGCGGCTTGGCGCCTTTCTTCAGCTTCCTGGCCTTGCTGTCGCTGTTTGTTTAGATCGACTTTGCTAAGGTTGCTCACGATGCGACCGGCGCTCGGCACTTTGGGCGGGGGAACGATCTTGTGCTCTGGCTTGGTTGGCTGCTCGGTCTCGCCTTCGCTTGCTTCTGAGTCGGAATCGGATTCAGAGGATGCGCCTGTGGCTCTACCTGCCCGGTGGCGAGCCGGCCGGACAGGATTCGCGGTCATGCGCTTCGGCGGCATGGTGGGCGGCGTTGATTTTTGTGCAACGGATAATCAGACAGTTGCAGAGATGATGAAGCGAGTAATTTCTGTTGGTTTGCGCGAGGTAGGAAGATGGTAAGGCGCGACAGCAGCACTGACTATGATAGGCCTAAACCTGAATTGAAAGTTGGATTGAGATGGAGCATGCACGCAGTTGGATCCAAGAACTATGCAGCAGCTTGAAATCAAAGATAAAGCTCGGGCAGTTATCTTAGCGGCTAGGCTAGACCCACTTAGCGCCGCCTATAACATCAGATGCGGGTCCCAAAATAGGAAATTCCATGTCACGACAGCAAATGAAACTCGCTCATAAGATGGTGAAAGTTGAGACGACCACACATCGGCCAAAAGTATTTGAGGTATCTTGAAGAACGCCGACCGGAACGCCGATATTTAATTCCACCCTTGAGCGTGACTGATCTGGGACAGCATCAAACCACCCCGCTCACCACTATAAGATGCCGTCCTGGTCATCTTGATCTACCGTGATCTCAATAGCAGGCCTCATCATGCCTATGTTATTTGTACTGCCCTGCTGATTCACGTGCTCTCCTCCCGCGTCGCCCATCTCGTCGTCGAATTCAGATTCGCCTGTATCATCCTCGTCCTGAGAGGCCGTCTCCTTCGGCGCCGCCTTGCTGTTTGATGGTACGTCGATGTTCTGGTTAATATCTTCCCAGACTTTCCTCCGACTCTGGATTGTCCTAGACGAGTCTTTGCTCAAGGCTACCTTCTTCTCGGTACGTTCCATGATTGCAGCCGCCCGGTCTTGGGCCTTCTCATGCCTTTTCCGTGCCTTGCTACTCAGGGCCCTGCCCTTTTTCTGCTTCTTGGAGACGCCGGCGCCATGGTGTATCGATAATATGGAGGGGCGGTGGTCGACTGACTCCGTCGGTGGCTTCGCATTCTTGAGGGACTTGTCCGTGTCGATGCCGGGAGAAGTAGCTCGCCGCGCGGCGCGCGAATGTAACGAAGGGGCTACAGATTGGTGGGCACTATGATTAGTTTCGAACGGATGTTTTAGTTGGATGTTTCCGTGTAGATACCTTTCTTTTTCTTTGATATCGCCCCTTTAGCCATTTTTCTGGGATTCTTTTCGCAGACAATCGTTTCTGACAGTGATGCTTTTGGCTATTCCAACTGTTGATTTCTCTGAGACCACATTATTATTTTGCCCCGCCAGCTGGCTGTGGTTGATAAGAGATCTTGATAGTGCCCCATACGCTACACTAAGGTACTTAAGTAGTGTAAGCAGAGGGTCGGCCAAAATACCACATACACAAGTACTGCACCATAGCCTAGACCGTCTAAAGCCCACGATTTATCAGTTAAACAATAGAACCAAGTGAATTTAAGAATAATAATAATAATAATATGAGCAGATTAAACCTTAAGCCTTGGTTATTCTTTTATATTTTGTTCTTATCTGCTTTATATACATTGGTTATTCTACTCAAGTATTCAAGTGCTATGTACTAAGTAAGTACTTGTGTACATAGTTAGGTAAATATCTAGGTACCTGGTATGTTTGAAATGGGCCTGTCGCAAGATCTGAAAACCCTTGTTCCCCATTACCTTTAAAGTGGGTGTCACCCAGTCCAGACACCTTACCCTCGAAATGGCAACCTTGACTTATAAGTACTTCTTCTACCACCTGAACTAGGTCATCACTTTCCCACACCATGTGATCGATCCACGGCGCTGCAATGGCTGTGTCTCTCTATCATAGAATTGACCCGCCTCTTCATACGAATAGCAGATCACAAACCTACTCAACATATTATTATTCGTTGCACTAGCACGCCAAAGCTGCCGTTTGCCATTGTCGCGAGCCTCTGTATATGGCCCTCGCCTTCGCCGTCATCTTCACCACCATCACCGCGCGCCGTCCGCTCCTAACACCCAACATACACTCAGGATGCAATCTCATCGCCCCGAAAGGCCTCTCGACCGCTCCGACTTCGCCGCCTACCCTTACCTTGCCGAAAATAACATCAACACCCTATGGGATCGCCTGATCCAACCGAGCATTCTTGTTCCCTTCGGTATCCTTCTGTTGACTGTCCTCTACCAGTCGCTACACTCTTCCGCCTCTTTCGCCCATGTGAAACATCCTGGCGAGCTTCTTTGGGACCTGGTGGTCACTATCACGCCCGCAAGACTCCTTTACGCCCTCGATCACTGGCTTCATCCGCCTCTTGTCCCCATTCCTGAGTCTACGTTACCAGTCCAGTCGAGATCCTATGCCGCCAAGAGCGATCTACTTCGTCGAATTCTCAGCATGGACAATCCCACGGGTATAATAAACGCCGTGGCGCATGCTGGGAAGAGTATCTCTTCGTTATCGAGCATTAAGTCGAAGCAAATGGCCGATCAGCCGCCCGGCCTAGGAAACTACGACAACTCCTGCTTTCAAAACAGCATCCTTCAGAGTCTCTCCTCCTTAAAACCTTTGCCAGCCTATCTTACAAGCGCTTTGGAAGATGCTGAGGCTATCAGTGACGATCGTGACTCTAGCTCGGTGGCGACACTGCGAGACCTGTTATCAAAGTTGACGGACTCGCAAAACAACGGTGTGACTTTGTGGACGCCCAAAAAACTGAGATCACTCGATACATGGCAGCAACAAGATGCGCAAGAGTATTATTCCAAGATATTAGACGAGATAGACAAAGAAGTTACAAAGGTCGCCATGACACAACATCGCTCCCCGGGCTTGGAGGCTACTGGCATCAGGGACGATACTGTTGAAAGCCAGCACAGCGATGATAGTGGGTATTTATCTCTCTCTAGTCTCGGCAAGCCGGTGCCTGACGCCAGGGCTACGAAGAATCCTCTTGAAGGACTGATTGCCCAGAGAGTTGCCTGTGTTCAGTGTGGTCACTCAGATGGCCTCTCCATGATACCTTTCAACTGCATCACTCTAAATCTTGGAGTAGGTCAAGGTGCTCATGATTTATACGAGCGTTTGGACTCATACACTGCCCTTGAGTCGATTCAAGGCGTTGAGTGCGCCAAGTGCACCCTACTAAAAATTCAACGGCTCTGGAATATTGTGTTAGCCCGAAATAGGGAGGATGGCTGTACGGAAGAGGCTATGCGAGAACCTCTCGCAAGGCTCCGAGCTGTCGAAGAAGCTCTGGAGGAAGACAATTTTGAAGAAGACTCTGCAGGATAAGTGTAAAATTTCCAAACAGCATAGAGTATCCTCAACCAAGACGAAACAAATGGTAATAGGCCGCCCACCGTCGAGCCTTGCCATTCACATCAACCGTTCCGTCTTCGATGAAACTACAGGCCAGATGTTTAAAAATCTTGCAGCAGTCGGCTTTCCCAGTACTCTGGATCTGGGACCATGGTGCCTCGGGAGTGCAGAGCCATACAATGCAGCCCAGGATGGTGTAGAGCAATGGACTTCGGATCCAAAGAGCTCCATGGTATCTGGCGATCTCAAACCTTCCAAAATTAGCGGCCCAATCTATGAGCTACGAGCAGTCATTACCCACCAAGGTCGACACGAGAACGGACATTACGTCTGTTACCGAAAACATGTCCATCAAAAAGCCACGGATGAAGACAGTTTCAATGAGAAAGATATATCACAAACAGACGATCAAGATAACCATCAAGAAGGAGAATCGAATGCAGATGACATGGATAAAGATTCGAAATGGTGGCGTTTAAGTGACGAGACTGTCTGGGAGGTTGACGAAGAATCTGTTCTAGCCCAAGGCGGAGTTTTTATGCTTTTCTATGATTGTGTAGATCCAAATCCTGTTCTTGTCTCTGAAAGTCAAGATCAGGATCCTACGAGTCTTAGTGATAACAAGCCGGCCAGCAAAGACCCTAACACAAAAGCTGAGTTTCAGGATATGCAATGCGGATCCGAGGTGTGTGAGGAACCAGAAGCGATAATACCGACAACTAAGCACTTACCAAACCCAAAACAAACTACGACTTTCAATGCCGGTGAGCAGCTAAGAGTGCATGCTACGTCTTGTCTCTACCCTCTACTCAGCCAGAACGAAGAGGTCGACCCTACGATACCACAGTGTTGGCCGAATAGTTAGGGACTGCCGGTCTGGAGTTATGATGAACATATTGCACATTCCAGCGTACATACATTTGAGTTATTTTTAGCATAGCATAGCCTTGGCGTTGAGAGGATTCGGTTTTCTACTTCCATACAGAATTTTCTGTGTGCTGCATCGGAGAGCTTTGTTTCTTGTGCGATGCCATTGTTAGCTTCGATGGTTTATCCGAATCTCATAAGATTGGCACCTCTCTAGTCTTGACGAGACGGACTACAGCTCTCATTCAACGCCGGATATCCCTAAATAGCCTCGCGTGAACTTAACCTTGGTAGGTTCATCATGCTAAGTAGAGCATCATCACAAAATGAGATCAAAGACTCCTATTGTCATTGTCACGTATTGTGCACAAAAGAGAAGATGGAGTTGGCGAGAATTCGTCCCTATCTTCCTTCAGAAGCGACACAAAGTGCCTAGGGTCGATATCGGTCTTTCGTCAACCTGCAATATACCACATTTTCTGACCAACACTTCCACATCCAGGGTTGTTAATAGCTGCTTGAGCCGTTATCCTGTTTAACTATAGTCTAAGTATTACTACTTTTTTTCGGTTAGAAGACGTATATCAAAAACATCACTTTTGTTTATGCGCGCAAACTATTTTTCTTGCAGAGTCATTTAGCTTTTCACCAGGCTTGCAATCTTCCGGCCAAAAATTGCATAATGGGTAGCATCTCTTCACGGTTTTTGGGCATGCCATCGTCAGGCTTCCTCCACTTAGCCTCGCGAACGTCAACGAACTCCATCTTTAGGAGTTCGATGGCATCATCGTCCAAAGATTCACTATTTCTCCCATAGCAGATCAAGACGGGTGTACGAGCCCTGTCTCTCGCATCCAGGGTCGGTATCATACTGATGGGTAACGGTCCACCGATAGACACGGCTCCTTTGAAAGCAGTGCCGGTGTTTCGTTCTCCCTCGGTCACGTCCACGACCCTCTCACTGTTTCTCAACCTCGAACAGAGGCCGAGGGCTAGTGAGCCGCCCTGCCCGAAACCGAAGAGCAAGATGTCCCTCGTCTCCCACCCACAAGTGCCGACGAGGGTGCCGCGAACCAGCTTCTCGAGAACTAGTTGCTCGGCTTTATCAAAGCCTGGGTCCGGGTCTATGTCGCCCGTGGCTGACGAGAGCGTCAAGTCATCTCCCCCAGTGGAAATGCTTCGTGGGCCGCGACGCCAGCGTCATCGGGCAGACCCAGCAATGAAGGCGGCAGGGGTGCCACGCCACGGACAGAAATGGCGAGAAACGCCTGGCAGGTTCATGCTCTTGGCAAACGCGGCAAACGACGCATCTGAATCGCCCAACCCATGGAAGAGGATGAGGATCGACGTCGGTCTCTGGGACTTCTGGGAATACTAGCGAGATCTTGAGTGAGGGCTCAAGATACGCGAAGTCTTCTGGTTTGGGGATCCGGGTAGGCATGGTGTATTTATCATATAAGGTAGGAATTGGGACATTAGGCGTTGATGTATAAATTATCGTAACAGACTCTCTAACGTTAGTAGGTGAAGTGGCATGTGAAGACTGCAGGTGCTGTACATATATGCTGTAGGTATCCACCCGGCACTAACCTAGGTAGGTATTTCCACTACAAGTACAGCGCGATAACTGCCTTAAGTGCCTAATCCCTGCCCCTGTTTCGCAATGCGACAGACTTGAGACTTTGAGGCTGATTTTGGGCTATCTATCTACTTCGAGGTCGCATAGCTCCTACCTACCTCATTGACTGAAGCATCTAACCTAATCCAAAGTCTATAACTCACAAGTCAAACCACATCACATCCTACATCCCGTCCAGTGTCACGAAAGGCGAATTGACTTACAACGACACTACCACCCGGATGCGATAGTGCGTGCGCCGCCGAGAATCACGATCCTCAGCCCCCGGATGCATCGTCAACGTGGCCATGTCCAATAGGTTTGGCGGGTCGTACCGCAACGGTGCCTACGGTCGCCAAGAGAACGGCTATGATAGCCCCCCTGCGCCGCCGCAGCTTAATTCTCGACGGTCGCCCTTCGACCCCGGCCGCCAGCCCCGTCAGGTCCCTCATCGCGGAGGCCGCGTGTTGACGAGACCAATGCCGAGCGACAGATCACCCAAGTGCTCGAACACATAAAGACCGAGTGGCCGTCTATGATCCAGAATGACTGCATACCGGTTTCCCTGGCCCTACAGTTGCTCGACAACAGTTCCGTAGGCCGCGCGCACGAGTACGATAACTTCAAGAAGACGCACCAGTACCTACAAGACTCGCTCAAGGGCATTGTTCATGAGCATCACCAGGGCTTCAACAGTTCCATTGGTACATTCCACAAGATACAAGGCAGTATCCAGGCCTCGCAGAAGCGCGTGCGCGCGCTCAAGGAATCCCTGGCGGCTTCCAAAACCAGCCTTTGCGCCTCAGACCCTGAACTCAAGAAGCTATATAAGTCTTCGCAGATGTACGATGAGGTCCTACAAACTCTGAGTGAACTCGAAGATCTGCGGACTGTGCCTGACCAGCTTGAGGCCCGGATCTCTGAAAAGCGCTTTTTAACCGCCGTCCAGGTCCTGCAGAATGCCCTGCGCAAGTTGCGGAAGCCCGAGCTCGACGATATCGGCGCTTTGTCCGACCTGCGGAGCTATCTAGCAAATCAGGAGACGGCCCTAATGGACATCTTGGTGGAAGAATTGCACGAGCATCTTTACTTAAAATCACCATATTGCAAGAGCGTTGGCAAAGTCTAGCCAAGAACCATGGTGCACACAATCAAAATTATGGTGACTCTGTTGCCATCACTCCTTTCCATGTCGTACTTGATGCCTGGATCTGGAACGCCCTGTAACCGAGGATCCTTCCAAGAACCCGGAAGCCGACACGTCCTGGTACATTGCCCTACTCGCCGAGTCTCTTAATAAGCTCGGAGATTAGAAGGTGCCGTAGAAACACTGAGTCAACGACTTCCTGTTGAACTCTTCTCCGTGGTGAACGAGACTATCAATGATGTTGATCAGAGACATCCCAGCTCGCTTCGTGGAGGGTCCAGCAATAGTCAGGGGCTCCATATCTATAATAATAGGGAAACTCAGATGCGGGCCGAAGTTATCTACGACCTCTTATGGACGTTATATGGAAAATTTGAGGCCATCGCGGAAGGGCACCGTGTGTTCCATGAGACCGTTAAAGCCCTTGCCAAGTGCCGGGAACAATTCACAACTCCTTGGAAGTTTTAGGGAATTATGGAACCTTTATCAGAATGAAATACGTTCACTTCTTCACAACTACGTAACCACAGACGCAGACATCTACCATTCTACCTCATCCCTAAAGAATGGGGCTCCTTTGAACGGGAATAACGATACACAAAGGGAAAGCCTCTTCAAATTCTCAGAAGCGGACCAAAAGTCTGTTGAAATGACGGCTGAATACGAAGCTCTAGATAACATCATCCAAACTGCCGTACCCGGCCTCACTTCCAATACTCGAAAGTCTCAGGCTTTAGGTAAGAAAACGACTTTAACTGGAAAGGAGTCACGGAAGAGCACGGGCGGTGGTCTGGATAGTAGGAATACGCCAGGCTCTTATAAATCCTTAGTAGAGCCTAGCGTTTTCAATATGAGTCTTCTCTTGCCACCAACCCTCATCTTCATCCAGAGGCTGAGGGCTATTGTGCCTCCTGGCTCTGACCTAGCGGCGAGTGCGCTAACATCTTTCCTTGATAACTTCTTGGTCAACGTTTTCCAGCCGCAGTTGGACGAAACCTTGGGCAAACTTAGCGATAGTGTGTTGGGAGAGGTTGATTCATTCCAACAAGACTCAGACTGGCGTTTGGTGGCACGGCGACCGGTTTTCAAAGGAACTACTGCGTTTTTCACCGTAGTCACCGCTTTTTGTCGCATGCTTGGTACCATTCCCCATGACCAGGCCCTCAGCGCCCTTATCATATCACAAATGATGCGCTATTATGAAAGATGCTTTACATGGTTTAAGTCCTTGGTTGCGAAGGCGCAGGACACCAACACTACATCACAAGACCTACGGTTTTCCGCAGAAATAGCAACTACGGAAGGCGAAATTCAGGACACAATCCAAAAGCTTTGGACATCCGATGTTCTTGACCGTGAGTTAATAGAGAAGGAAGTCGGATTGCTAATCATGCGTACCAAAATCCCCCTTGGACCAAGCGACGTTATACAGGATCGAGATGTAATCTCCTCATTGTGCCTCCTATACACCAGTATGAAGTGGCTTTCTAGCAAGGTTGTGGGCTTACGGCACATTACTCGACACGACACGGATTCATCACAGCCTACAATGCCAAAGGACCAAAATCGACGTTGGACTCTATTGAATGATCCCAGCAAAGCAAATGGCGAGCATCAAGGTCCTGTCTATCTGCCCATGACACAAGATACCGTCCAGTAAGCACTCTCAACTCCACCTTATGTATAAGTCATGCTAACATGTTCGGAAAGATCATTTGACAAAATTGTATCTTCATACGAGGAGCTAGCGGGCACTGTCCTTCTTACTCTTCATATGGAGATCCGCTGTCGTATCATTCAATCTTTGCGCGTGGCTTTGTCGCCAAAGACTGCGCCCTATGTTCTTGGCGATCGCGAAATCAAAGAGCCTGATCCGCAGATTCTATCCTTAAATGCCGAGCTGATTGCCTACGATGAAACAGCAGTCCGGTTTCTTCGCGATCGAGAGATCGCATTCATACGAACCGGCCTCGGTCTACTCATTAACTCTTATCTCGTCTCCAACGCGTTGTCTACGCAGCCTATGAATTCGCGCGGTTGCGAGCGCATGCAACTAAACATCCTTGTACTTCAACAGAATCTAAAGAACATCGAGGCGGACGTAGATCTTGCCAGGGCTAGCAAGTATTACGGACTATTTGCCGAAGGTGCTGACGCTATCGTGGAGAAGGCAAAACGGGATAAGGAGCGAGAGGCAGAAGAGGGCTCTATTCCCGAGGCGGAGAGATTTAGTTACGACGAGCTCAAGGCACTCGTCGAGTTGTGTTATAGTGTACAGCTCGCAGATCCCGAAAGAGGCGTCAGCGCGACCGCGAAGAGACAAATGGGAGAGAAGGTCTTGGCGCTCAGCGAGTACATGTGGCAGACATAAAGTTGTAAAACTAAAGTATATTGATAGTTCTGTCTGCTCGAAGCATCAACTATAGACATAAATACCGCCTTCTAAGTAATTTAAACTACACGGATAAAAGCACGAAAACCAAGGACACCTAGCCATACACTATTACATTAGAGCCGTGGAGTAAATATCTCTTCTGTTAGGGGCTTTATTGCCCGCTGTTTCAAATCACATAGTCGATGCTGCACTGCCACAAATTATTGTCGCTAGGCATAATGCTGAACACACTCAACGAGGGGAGTGGTTTTTTATGATGATAAGACGCACCCCTGTTTTCGTCAATTACTGACCAAAATGTCATCATACCTTCCAGACTACATCCAGAATGGATCTCGACTCTGTCATCAAACTCCCGATTCAAAGGAAATTCTGGGGCTACAACGTTAGTTTCCATTCATTGGTTGTTTGTTAGGTCGAGATTGACAGGATGACCGCAGTACCAAATTGTTCGACGATGTCCTAGAAAGTTTGCGCGGCGCATTAAGTGATGCTGGCAAGGCACATATCCAACACTTCCATGACCACAATCACGTGATTGTATCAGTTCAGAAGGTATCTTCTCACTTTGCTGGCAACCAGAGAGCACTCATGGGAATTGCGGAACGTATTACGATCTTTTCGAACGCTTTCGCCCCTTCCTCGATGTTGTCTTTAAGAGGGGGTATACCCTTCTATCTGGCTTAGCAGGATTGGGGGCAAGATAAATCACCGAGACACACAGACTCCGGCCACACGAGTTTACGGAGGCCCGCGAGTCTACCGGAAGAATATAAGAGTATCTCGAGCACAAACTGCACGGAATCCTTCTGCCTATGAGGATGGGGAAATAGATCTTCATGGCACTTTTGGAACTATAGATGATTATAAGCTAATTTGAACCCATTCCAAGGGCTCGTAGGAGGGCTCGTAGTAACGCACTTCTTATGTCACTTAACTGTTATTAGCACTCGTGAAAGTAGATCTGATCAAAATCACTCACGGCGGATTTGAGACGGGGGGCCTCTTGCTCCTCCTTGTCTCCCTTCACCTCGCCCCCCCCTCTCCGCCTTGATACATCTCTATATAGAAGCTACTATATATAAGTTAATATACCCACTTCCAGTCACATTAATAGTAGAAGATTCTGTTAATATACTGATTACTGAGACTGATATAAAAGTGATACCAATAAACAGCATATGTTGTTGAAGATCGTTCTTACTGTGGGTGATAATGAGGGTGGCAGTGGCGGTTGTCACACGGACAAGCCACATAGCCCATAGCTACAGGGCTACAGGGCTACGAGCTACGAAGATTCATAGATGGCCGAAGCCCTCCTGCCCCTTGTTTGGAAGCTGAGTTATCTGGAAGGAGATAGAAGGAATATTGGTCAATATAACCTCGTGTAGTACGGAATCCTCTCGAGAAAGCCCAGAACCCAAGGCCTGAGTCTATACACCAATAGGGGGCGAAGGCGAGGTTACATTGAGGAGAGAAATTTCGGAGTAGACAATTGTAGATGGAATGGAGACAGCTCAGCGCAGAGCTGCCACCAGATTTCTAATTAAAAGACAATCGAGAATGTTTGGATTCATGATAATCTCACCCTCATGTATCAACAATATAGAGCCTCATTTCCATTCTTTCAGTGCAAGATTTCTATTTAATAGTGGAAAATAAAGCAAAGCCCCCATAGCCCCGGAAACTCACTCTCTCCCGGTTCAAACCCATTCACCGACTTTAATTTAAAGTCGGTACTGGGCGCGGGCGCGAAAGACAGCACTTTTCCCCCTCTATGAGCAAGAGATAATATAGGTCAATCTCATTCTACCAACTGACTTCTAATCAGGATGTATTCCAGTAGTATTAACGTGGTATAGGCATGAAGCGCTCTCTCCTCGTCCTCTCAGGCTTCTCATGGCGAAGCTTGGATAGTAGAAATGCGAAGGCCGTAAGTAATCCTCACCTAGAGTTCCAACCGTTGTTTCGAATGCAGCCCCTTCCTTTTACTTTTCTTTCTTTCATCTTTAAAAGCATGCCATCTTCGATGAGCTTTTCAATAGCCTGAAAGGGTCTAGTAGATGATAAGTTGGTTGACAGAGCAATATGTGAGGCAGAATGCTTGACTATGTCAAACATCGCCAAGCTAACACATCACATGAGTAATGTGAACCTTACTTGGAAGAGAGACCAAAAGAAATAGGAGGATATCAATTGGAAAGTCAAGGAGATGTAATTTGGATGATCTCTATGTAACTCTAGAACACAAGCAAAGACTACGTAGGTGGGCTCTAGTTTGTTGCGCCGAATTCGAAAAGCTAGAAAACACATTATTCGACTACGGTTCCCAGAACCAATATCCAGTGTATTAACGCAGTCGTCCCAAACTTGAAGACGCATGAGAGAATGCATAGCGTTATTGACCAGCTTTGAAAGGGAAACATGAACCCGATAAGAGCAATCTTATTACCTACTCAACTATGCTAGACTTAGCAATCCCAGACCGCCCGCATTTAAAATATGTACCGCATCGTTCCTCAGCAGACCCACAAACGCTCACGATAGTTATACAGATAAACCACCACTATTAAATCACCCTCCTCACAAGGCGAGGTTGTAGCTATACTCGTCCTCCATGTTCTGGCTGACCCACAGGACGACGGAGGAGAGGCCGACGAGGCCGTTGGCGACGATGTTCTCGACGCCCATGCCCATCATGGGCCAGGCGACCTGGTGGACGGCGAACTTGAGGACGAAGACGACGACGCCGCCGGCCATGCCGCCGGCCAGCGCGGCGAAGCCGAGGAAGAGGACGACGCGCGCCTTCCACGCGACGCCCGAGCCCGAGTAGCTGAACGAGTCGGCCGACAGCCGCGCCTTCTCGACCGAGTTGATGATCAGCATCCCCAGCGAGCTGAAGATGAACGGCAGCCAGTCGATGAACGTCACGTGTACGTCCGACATGTTGAGCGGCGACTTGGACCACACGGCGGCGTCGATGAGGACGTAGAAGGCGAGCGAGAACTATGTGCGTCGTGCGAGTTAGCTACGCGATTCTATTCCCACCGTCTACGTAGGGGAGAGGGGATGCCGACGCAAGGGGTTACGGCGACGGCGACGGCGACGGCGAAGAGTCGGTTCGGGGGGGACGACGCACCAGAGCACCAGCTGTGTAGACGCCGGCGTTTCGCGCCAGGCGCTGTTAAGCCAGGCCGGCTTGCCAAACTTCCAGAGACGGTCTTCCTCCATGACGTTCGGTTTCGTTTCGGATCGTCGGGAGGGGATATCGTAGACGAGACCTGCAACCAGGTAAGGTGGACGGTGTGAGATAGTCGAGTAATGTAACTCGTGCGGTTGTTGCTGTTTCTTAGTTCTCGATGTGAGCAGTGTGCAGATGGGCTCTGGAGGATGAACATTGGGTGGATCGAGGCTGATGACGCTCTAGCCTTGGAAGCTCAGCCAGTAGGTATCCACCCAGGAAGGTGGTCTGAAGTGTACGTACCCACGGAGCAACTATCACGTGGCATAGCTATTTCGTCCCAATAAGCCACCCCTTATCATAGTTCCAACACATCCAAAGAAAACTCACGTAGACTCACGACATACCCATGGTTTATAACTTATTAAGTGGTTACTACATTATATTTTTATGAAGTCGTGGAAATCCAATTACGTATGTCGCCATGGTGGACCCCCTTGGCGTGTACGTCGCTATGCTACATCGTAGCCGTCTCAACAACAAGGCTCTCTCAATCAACTGAAACTGTATAGATATTGCTACCTCCGACGCCTACTAATGTGAGCCCCGATGACGACCAGAGCTGCTCGTCAGATCTATTATCCCACCCGATGATCGCAAAGCGCAAAAACCCATAGTAACGCCTTCCTCTTTGTACAAATCGCTATTAGAGCGCTCCCCGTACAGGCTCGCTATTTCAATGCGTCGCTCCTTGCAATTCTTAACATCTCGACAGGTGGCCGAGATTCATGAGGCAAACTGGACAAATACAGTTTTGGTACAGGAATCGAAAACCACCATGCAAATGGGCCTTGGAGTGCCTACTGGCTACCTAGCTTGAAGTTGCCTTCGTCTTTCAACGGTTGCTTAGGTCAGCCGAAATGATAGGTGTCCAAGTTCCCGTATGCCCAAGAATCACAACACTGTGGGAGTATGTGACTCGCGGAATGCCCATGGTGTTGTTGTAATAGAGGCGAGAAAAAACTGTGAAGCTCTCTCAAGATGATGCTCATGGAACGTTTGCAAAATCCGACGCCCCGAACGCCGCCCTTTTGTTGGATATGTCTTGGTCATGGAACATAAGCTATCATTGCTTTTCATCGTAGAACTCTCATCAGATCTCTATGGTTTTCATCCCTCCTTCGATGTCGTCTACGTGGCCGTTTATTAAATCTGTCTCCGTTTTTGACACTAAGGGATCCTTGCCATTAGCCGAGGGCATGGCGTCTTGTTTGGGAGTTGACGCAGCATCCTCTTGTACTTTTGGTGTTTCAACTTCAACGAGCTTATCCACTTTGACACCATTGGTGACAAGTTTCGGTCCAGGATTTCCTGATTCTTCTGCGACTCGCGCAAGGGCACTGGATTTGCCGAACCCAACCCGAGCAGGGCTCACCAATGGTGATGGATTGCTAAGTCGTTGCAATGATCTTCCACGGACATCGCCATTCGCGTCGACGGGGCTGGTGTAAGGTGAGCCACCAGGTGATGCGGCACTTCCCGGAACACCAGACCTGCGCTTCGCTACGGACTTCGCAGTGCGTCCATGCTTCTGGTCCATTCGCCATCGCAGGATATCGAAGTACGAGGGCTCAACACGGGTGGTCTTGAACTCGCGTAATTTGAGTTCATTGGTATCTTCGTCGACAAACCATTTGCCGCTGTTTAGGTCGTCCGCAACGATGGCAAGGAAAGCGCCCCACGACCTCGCGACGACGTACTTGGTATCGTAGTCTCGCCCAAACAGAAATAACTTGTCCCCAAATACCAGTTGGCCGGGTTAGATCAATGGCTAGGTTATTTCCGCCCCAATCTCGTACAAGCGGGATCCACGCAGAGTGCGCGTAGGCTCGCTGGATGGCACCAGCAGGAACCGCAGTCTTGCCGGGATTGGAGATCCTGGCGCCAAGAGCCTTCTGGACCCTGACTGAGACCCTGGAGACCCTGGCGCTGATCGAGAAGAGGATGCTTCACTGCTGCCACCAAGCGCTTTAGAGGGAACTGCGGCTTTGTGACTGTAGTTTCGGAGATACTGCTGGTTCACCCTCCGCCATTGATCCCATTCTTGTACTATTTCTTCACAGTCGAGCAGCATGGAAGAGAAAATGATTCCTGTAGGGTTGCCACCACGCTCTTGGCCGTCGTGAACAATGAGAGAGTCTCTCAGGTCTTGGGGTAATGAGCAATCGAGTTGATGCTCAAGTTCGGTCAAATCTTATCTGTGCAGCCTTCGCAAAGCTGGTCGAAAAGTTCAGGGTAATTTTCTTCAGCCCATCGATCTATACGTTTCCACGAGTGGCTCACAGGTGGTGCTGGGGGCGCACCGTCGGCAAATGATTGCATTTGAATGTCGCCGGGACTGCTCACGGTCTCGAAACCATCATCCCTTGAACTCTCCCTCCGAGCATTGAGCGATCTCAAACCAGGCGAGTAAGGGCCATTGGGGCGGGCGAGTGTGGGGATGCAGACGGCATGCCGGCGCCCATGTATGCAGTTCCATCTGCCTGAGTAGATAGCCGACCAAACTCATCATGATATGGAGACGTGATATCGGCACGAGATTCCGAGGCAGTGGCAACCGATGTTAATGTGCTTTGGCGGTTTAGAGGCACGTGGCGACCTGTCCGAACGGGGGAGTCATAGTTCGAGTCTGCATATCATTTAGCAACCTTGCTCATGGGTGTTTTTTGCTTTGCATGTCGACACCTACGTCGGTCATAACTGGTCATAGTATGCCAGAACGAACGAAAAGCTGACCCGAGATTGCTATGAACAAAAAATGAGTCGGTAATTCTCAGTCATCAACTGTCATTGGAGACTTACGCCATATTGTCTGGATTTTGATCCTGGCTGACTTGGTTCCTTTCCACGGCGTACACGTTCAAGTAGAGGCTCTGAACTCTGGGGAATGTTAACTGCTGGCAATCTGCGTCCAAGTGTAAACACGGACGGCGTCAACCAGGATGCGCGCAAACTATTGATAATAGCGGTAGAGAACACTGAAACCACTGGCGATACGGCCGTGACGCGTTCGCACCGTTGAATCTGCCTGGATAGGTGCACAATGAGGGATGGTTTGTTTGTGCCGGAGAACACGGATTACAAGATTAGAGAGGCGCTATCGAAGAGGGAAATCGCAGAGGTAGCCTTAGGCGTTGCCCTTCTCGTCGGTGTCGAATGCGAAACAGAATTCCGAAATGGAAATGGTAAGAGAATAGGCGTGAAATAGATGTCTTTATGGCGATGTTATACTCTTTGTCGTACGTACATTGCTCATTGGTATGCGCGGGTCGGTCGGTGGTTAAGCTCGGTCAGGAGGTCAGAGACGAGAGTCTCGGGAGGTGCAAGGACGCGAGTGAAATGGCCGTCTCTCGTTGATGATTGGTGAACCAGAGAGCTCTCGTCGGAATTCGATTGCGCTGCAATGACACCCTTTTCTGGCTTTGGCCCTTGTTTCTCAGGAGGCGACTGACAGGGGTGCACTGGGGATGGGGACAGCGATCCTAGAGTAGACTGGACTGCCGGAATAAGAGAGAATGGAATAAAAAAACGAAATGAGTGAAAAAGCGAATGAAGGGGCAGGCAGAGAGTAGAACGAGAGCTGTTAGGGTAGTATGAAGCCTCTCAACCGTGAATTGTGACTGGATTGCAGATAATAAAGTTCGTCAAGAAGAGAGGCAGGAAGAAGTTCTTAAGATTATCATTTGATTTGGTTGTCACTGCTGAGCTAGTCTAGTCTAGCTTGTTTTCTCAGGGAGAAGGCACATGTTTATGTGGTGTACGTTATAAGGACTCTTTGGGCCGTGGGCAGGCTGTTTTAGGGGAAGAGGGCGAAGAATTTTAGGGAGGAAGCTTGTAGCACTAGCCTAATCGACCACCCAATTTCCCCCTACCGCCTGTTGCATCGTTCTGCCGCGCCGAATAGTGGGTGCAACGTGGTGGCACTATTCCCCAACAGGATGACCATTTAACGAATTTAACCTGTACTGCGCTACCGTTCCCCCTGCTTAGTGGCTTCCAACTTGAAACGGCCACAATAAACAGCAAGCAAGCCCGAAATTGGGTGCCGCTGCACATATGCCGTGCAACCAACCACATCCCCGGAGCATCGAAGGCACATGCCTGCAACGCATACTTATACACTACCTACTTACCTGTACATGCCTACCCGTACTGTATCGATGCTAATAGTATTCCATTAGGAGGTACTTATATGCTAAACTGCGGACCTCCTATTTCTGTAGTACCAAGCTATCAAACAGTGGCAACATTAAAACATCGTACCATCATGTCTTGCCTTGAAGCATCACTCTGATCCTACAACATCCATCTGAACCGCTGCGCCTTGTTGAGAGTCGAATTAGACGATTCTATGTTGTGCTGCTCCTGAAAGATCGCGCCGCCGCCGGCGGTTGCACCGATATACCATGCAAGTACTTCTATTATTATCTTATGGGATGGATGGAATAATGGGGTACCCGGGAACCTTATCGAGATACCTAATAATCTAATTTGCTTAAGCTCATGGGCGCATCTACCTTTTCAGTGCAGGTTTAGCGTGCAGTCGAAACCGGCTTCCGCTCTGTTACCTATCTATAATGTTACTCGCAAAGGAGACACAAGAGAGATGATCGACGACAAATTACGCAGAGAGCGATGTGCTGATAGGTGGTATGGCATGTTCCCGATATACCTATCGTCATGCACTTCGAGAGACCCTTGTTCCGCCCAACGTCACCTATGTCACGTACCGTTTTTGCCTCTCGCATCATTGCATTTTTCATACGTCAGTTCCAACTCTTTTTTGCGTGACCCGCCTCCCCCTCACCAAGTCAACACTTGATACGACCCTCGCCCATCGGCTCGCGTGATACTATCTTTTCAGAGTGAAGCAGCTATCGCTTGCGCCTTTCCACGAACCATCGAACTTATATAGATATGCAGTGCTATCTTGTACAAAGATCCTCGAGCAGCCATTCATATTCATCTCTCTCATACGTCCTACATCTTAGCCGACATCAGAAGGGTACCTACATATGTAGGTACAATAGTGACCTCCATGGAAGCACATGGATAGCTGGTTGTTTAGCATATCCATAAGCACACGTCACGTGATACCCCTCAGGATAATCAGAACCGATCAAGGTGTCTACTTGAAGAAAGGATAGGTGCAGCTACACCTATACTATCCATACATTGCTCGAACCAGACAGACTTGAGCCAACCAGTTTGTTGGGTAGCTAGTGGCCCTACTAATCTCGTGCACAGCTGTATTTTCTCGATTTTATACGTGACATAGATACTGTGGTGCCAGGGGCTTTAAGTTAATGGATGACGAGTATACCAATGATTCGACGGATTTCAATATAAAATATCTGCAGACAGGGCTTGAAATCTGCCACTGTTATCAGTATCAGACCAATCTCAAATAAGCCACAGGAGTATCCTATACTTACAGGTGAGCTTCACAGCTAATGCGAGCTCTGCAGCCGGCCATCGATCAGCCTGAGTCATCTGCTGTCCCTACATTCGCCGTTTAACCTCAACTTCGCATACTCGAACTACATACATAGTACCTCGGCCCTCTCAACCATGGGCGGTCTACAGTATACCGATTTTACACCATCCAACATTTCATCCAATGACAGTTAGGCAAGATGGCCGAGTTGGTTATGGCGTGAGGTTAAGGTCCCAATCTTAGCACAGTTTCCTCATGGAGCAATCCGCGTGGGTTCAAGTCCCACTCTTGTCACTTCTTTCGATCCGAAAACTGTTCTTTTTCTTTTCGCTTTTTCTTTTTCTCCCCGTCTTTTTGATGTAGGAGACGAGCCAACACTCCCGTACAATAGCTGACACGTCTTCAACTTCAGCCTCGGCTTATCCCAACTTTTATACCAAACTTGCAAGACGGACCGATCACGGGCATTACTTAGCAGCAGTCTAAATCACGAAGCAAAATTATGTCCGTCTCATGGCTAAAAGAACCTAAAAAATATCCTATGGATAGTGCAATATTGATGACGTGTATTTGTTTTGTGACTTAACGAAGTTTTTATTGTTCCTGATGTCGTATGATCCTTTTTCCCTTGTAAATTTGAGGCTTCTGTAGTCTGCAGCCACAAAATTTAGAGCAGGTTTATCCACGAAAGCCTCGATACACGATACACAATCTTTACTGACCGCTAAGTATGCACATAAACGGCATCGGTACCCGGCAAAACATGCAGCAGGAACCTTGTCTTGCCTGCATGGCGCACGCGCAACCCCTCGATATTCATTATACCTGCGGACTACCTACCTGAACACTGTTATTTGACACCTGAATATAAGCCACCAATCGGCTCATTCGTCATGGACCCATAGATGGTTGTATGGTAGTCGACGTGGATAAACTAGAGGCGTAATAAACGAGCAAAGCGTTACCAACAAGTCCGAGAAACTGAATAAGGATGCTTGAGAAATCGAAGGAGGTGCACTAATAACTTGGGGGTGAGATACATCGCCCAAGCAAATAAGGGAATAAGTGACTTGAAATAGGAGGGCTAGAAGAAGAGTTCAGTCGCTTCGTACGACAGACCACGGGCGTAATCATGTAAACCGCTCCTTACAGATGCAGCATATATGATCAGTATATTCTCCTCAATGTTTCAACTGCTTGGATATCGTACAAATCGAATTCTGATAAAATCGTTGGTCTGATCTTACAAATGTAACATTACGCTTCTAGAGATCTCAACAGGCATTCTATCTATCAAGAGCCCTTCTTTGGCTGTGGTCGTACCCTTCTCCCGTTAAAAACAAGCAAGTATACCCCAAAATGAGAAACGGCGTAGGGGGTGATAACTAAGAATCTTCGCAACCTATGCAAGTGACGGCGCCGGCGATACATCATAATCAAACTGCAAACTACCCTGCTGCGAAGGATCCTCTCCATCTCCTTCCATACGTTTAAGCTTTTCAACCTGCTCCCAATTAGGCCAGAACTCTTTGTCTTCAGCTCGCTGAACGTCTCTCTGCCAGATCAAGAACGGATTCCGGAGTAACCTATGACCGACGTGCTCAGCGAGGTTTCTCAGCGCCGCCGAAATTTCAGCAACCGTACCAGCTGGTCGAATTGGCGAGGGCATGAGCTATGCTATCAATGAACTTAATCGCCCCATGTGCGGCACTAGGCGATAGTGCGGCGCGCCGCAATCCATTAACACGGCAAAAGACTTGATGCAGTGGTACATGGAGGTAAGGTTTATAGTGACGATAGAGACTACATGGGTATTAACAAGGCGCAGACCGTCTTTCCGATCTACGACGCTGCCGAGTGCCCCGACAATAACTTCTTGCCAAGCGACGAAGGAAAAGATGAGTCTTTCGTATAGAAAGCGGGATAGTGAACCGAGCTCGGACTTTAAACTTTAAACGTCCTGTTGTGTCTCATTTCTTACATCTTGAACGGTTTTTTATTTTAGGGGTGGACCTTGGACATGTTTTACGGTGTAGGGACGGCACTTCTACTTAGATCACGAACAGCCAAAGATTACCCAGCTTCTTACTGCTTGTGTTAGTCTCGTTTACATGGGGCAATGTAAGCCCCCCCCCAAAGGGGCTAGGATAATTTATAATGATGCTAAAACCGATCAGCTGTGTTATAGTCCTGCTTCTTGTTCATCTCTCTCGCTCGTCCTTGCATCACAGCCACTTTTCCACGCCCTCATAGGCATATCAACCGAAATGACCATGTTCCGGGCTTGCAACAGCTCCCTTCCACAAATACTTTTAGCATGTTAGTGAAGGAAAATATCAGTACGTGGTATCTATCTTCATACCGTTTTATAAAGTCTTTACTGAGCCTCTAGTAACGCCTTCTCTCGAACGAGAGAGTTAAAGCTAAAAGTAAAATTGAAGAAGAGCTTGTTCCGAAGCTCAAGATCGGGTGAGAAGCGAAAGCGCAGAATAACGTTCCCAGACACAAAAATTGGATCGTCAGAATATAGTGTCACAAGGGCTCTGTTTAAGGGCTTGGAATAGGTTCAATTTAAGTAATAAACGACTATGGTGCTAAAGGGCCATATAGATCTAATTCTTTTTTCCGTTTAAAGGGAAAATTCGCCGCTTTTATGCTTAGAATTCTTTTTTTTTCTTTTTTTTTCTTTTTTTTATAGGACCGAAAAGTAAAACTTTTATAGCTAGTAAAGCGAGTATTTTAGGTTCGAATTTAGCTTGGCATTTATTTTTTAAAACTTATAATAACTTTATACGATTATTTTAGCTTTATAAAATAATATTTTGCGAGCTTTATATAGGACCTTATATAGCATTATATTATATACTAACTAAGGTTTATATAATATTATCTTTTTTTTTTAATATTTATTTTCGAATTATTTAAACGCGCGTAAGTCCGCAAGTTTACTAAAGTTATATTAATAAAATTGCTTTATTTTTACTTTTATACTTTTGTTATTAAAATAATTATAAAGTTTTTAAGTTTAATATTTTTTAATAAGCTAATTTTATTATTTAATTAAATATTTAATATATTTTTCGGTTTTAAAAAAATTTATAATTACGTTTATTTAATAATTTTTTATTTTACTAGTTTTATTTTTTATAATATTTATATAAAATTAAAAGTTTTTTAATTGCTAGTTTAACAAAAAAGTTTAATAAATAAAACGTAAAATAAATTATAAATCTTTTAGGATTTTAATAGTATAAATTTAATAGCAGTAAAAAATAATACTTTTTAAATTTAAAAAAGTCCTAATAATTATTTGTTTAGCTTTTTCGTAAAACGTTTAGTTTTAATATTTTTAGCGTTTAATATTATTAGCTAGTTTTTAATATATATAAAGGCTTTTTTTTTTTATTTTTATTTATTTTTTTTTATTTACTAATAATTAATTTCTAAATATTATTATATATTAAAATAAACTTATATTATTTAATAAATATATAGCTAACTATTAAAATTATATAAAGTAATTATAACTAAAAAATTATATACTATAGAATAATAGCTATAATTAGTATAAAAAAAATTATATTTATAATAATTAATATAAAATTATTATAAACAAACTTGGTTATAAATAATAAATTTTTTTAATTAAATATTTTATAGTTAACAAAAGTTTATAAATAAATTTTAAAAATTTAATTAAGCCGTTTTATTTATTTATTTGTTTATAAATAAAAAGCTATATTTATTCGGCTTTAAATACTAATAAGTTTTAAGAAGTTTTTTTAAAAATATATTATAAATTTAAAATTTTTATTAAATATAATATTTAAAAATATTCCGTAAACTTTTTAGTAAATTTTTATAAAAATTTTAATAAAATCTTTTGTTTTTTTTTTTTACTTTAAATAATATAAAATAAGCTATTTTAATAAAAAATTAACTATAGCTTAAATAAAATTATAACTATTAAATAATAACAAATCTATAATAAAATTTATAGCTATAAATTATTATAATAAATAGTATAGCTTTAATAGCTATAATAATATATAAAGTGTAGCGTAGGTTTTTATTTCTTTAATATTTGCGATATTTAGTTATATAACTATATACGTTTATTTAAAAATTAAACTACTAAAAGTTTCGAATAATTAATTTTTATGTTTTATTTATTTTTATATAACTTATTACTTTAATATTATGTTTTAATTTTAAAACTTTTTTTTAAATCGTAGTAAATATTTATAACTATTTTTTATAATATAAAAGCTAATTTTATATTTCTACGTTTTTATTTAAGTTAGCTAACTATACTTAATATTTTAAATCGTTTTTTTTGTAGATTTAACTTTTTTAATAAAGTTAAAGGTCTATTAAAAAAATATTAAGCTAATTAATAGTATAGATATTATTAATATTGCTGCTAATAATAGAAAAATTGCTTTTTTTATTTTATAAATAGCGTTTTTTTCCGAATAAAAAAAATGTTTTTTTTATAAAACTAAAATTATCGGCTAGTTTTTATTCCTTTTTTTTTTTAAAATAGTATTATAGCAACTTAAATAAAACGTTAGCTTTTAATTAAAACGTTTTAGTTTATAGTTAATAATAAACTAATAATTTAATAATAATTATAACTATTTAGTTTATTTATAGTTTAAAATTTTAGCTATAATAAAATATATTAAGTTTTAATAATTTAAATAAATTTTAATATAATATTTAGTTTTTTTTAAATAATAACGCTATTAATTAAAACAATTGACTATAATTAATAACTTTTTATATAAATTTTATTAATTTTTTGCCGGTATTAATTTGCGGGAATAAAACGCAATTAGGTATAATTTTTATTGGTTTTTTTTTAAAAAAAACTCTTTTAATATAAAGTCTAACGAATTAGTTTTAACGTAAGCAATTAATTCGGGGTTAAAATATACTAGTATAAATATAATCGTAAATTATATTTTTAACGTTTTATATATTTAGTTTATTTTTAGCGTTTATTATTAAATTAATTGGTTTGTTTTATTAATATTAATAAATAGTTTAATTATAATAAAAAACCGGTAAATAAAACAACGATAAAAATTAATAAAGCTAATAAACTATTAATATTTTTTTTTTAAAAATAACTAGTTTTTAATGTAATTTATTTTATTTTACGATATAATATATTTTAGGAATTAATATTATATTTAAAAACTTAATATTTTATACTGCTTATATTTTTAAAGTATAACTATAAAGTTATAGTAAGTTAATCGTTAAAAAATTTTACGTACTAACGTATTATATTTTTTTATAATATTTACGTAAATAAATAAATTATTTAAATAAATAAACTTATATTAATTAAGTTATAAAAAATATTATTTATTAGCGCTTAAATAATATATTAATAATTAATAAATAATATTTAACTTATATTTATATTTAAAAGCTATTTTTTATTTATAATTTTTTTAATTCGGATTAAATAAAACTTTAATTTTAAATTAATTTTAATAAACTATTTAGCTAATCTAAACTAAGTTTATAGCTCGGTAATAAAAAAAATAAAATGCCGAATTTAGATAATAATTTTATTAAAGCCGTAATAATTTATTACTAATTATAATAGATTTTTTAAGTCTTTTTTATCGACGAATATAAAAGGTATACTATATAAAAAATTAATTTATAAATATAATTAATATTAAATATTTTATCGAGCTATAGCTTAAGTATTTTTAGCTCTTTTATTATTATAATATATAAAAACTTTAAAAAAACGTTGTTTTTTTTTTTAGATCTATTCTATAATTTTATAGCTAATAATTAGAAAAACGTTTTATAGTTTATTTTATTATAATAAGCAAGAATTCTCGGAAGCGCTTTAATATTATATTTAAGCTAAACTATATAAAATTTATTAAAAAAACAACTTTAAAACTAATATAATATTTTTAATAAAAATCTAATAAAAAAATAATTTTACTTATATTATTTGTAAAAAAATATATAACTAATATAACTAAAGCTACTAATAAAAAAAAATAATATTTTAATTTTTTATAATATTTAGTTTAAAATTAAAATAAGTAAAATAATCTTTTAGTATTAAAAAACTAAAAGTTCTGTATAATATTTACTATCCTATTTATCGAATATTAAATTAAAAGCTTATAAAATACGCGCATATATATATTTATATATAAATAACTTTTATTATCGGGCTTTTAAAATAATATTATTAATATTATATTTTTATAATTTAATAAAACTTTTATTTAATATTCTTAGTCGTTATAAATTAAAGTTATAATAATAATAAATTATAAACTAGTTTAAAGTTTTAAATACTTTTTGCTAATAAATTTTTTTATTTTATTAAAAAATAACCGTTTAATAGCGCTAGTTTTATAATTAAAAAAGTTAAGATTTTTATATATTATTTTATAAAACTTTTATTAAAATTTAATTTAAAGTTTAATAATTCTAGTATAAAATTAAATTTATATTTAATTTAAAATTTAATATAAAATATTTATTTGCGATATTTTTAGCTTAAAATATAACGCTAAAATTATAATCGTATTAATTTTTGTTTTTTTAGCTTTATTAAGCTAAAAAGTTTTTTATTTTTTTTTGTTTTAAAAATAAAGTTTTTTTAAAAATATAAATAATTTTTATTATTAATATTTTTTTTAGCGTAGCAAATAAAATCTAGTAATTATTTTTTTTATAACGCTAGTATATTTTTTTTTTATTTTTTTGTTTATTAATATTAGCTTAATTAATATTTTTTAATATATTTTTTAGTACTAAACTATTATTTTTTTTAAAATTTAATTTAAATCTTTTATTTAAATTTTTTTAAAGTTTTTTTTTTTAAAGATTAATTTTAGCTAAAATTAAAACTATTTTTTTTTTATTATTAGCTTAACTTTAAAAGCTTTAAAGTTAAAATAAACGCGCTTTTTTTTTATTAAAGTTTCGAAAAACCGGAGTTAATTAATATATTTTTATAAATTTGTTTTATTTTTTAAATAATAAAAATAAATTTTTTATCCGTTTTTAAAAATATACTTTTTTAAAATATATTAGTTTAATAATTTTATTAAAAAAAATATAAATAATATAGTTCTAAAAAATAATATTAAACTATTAAACTTTTTTATTAAAGTTTAATAACTTAGTAATATATTAAGCAGTATTGCTTTTATATTTAAGTTTAAATATTTTTTTAAATTATAATATTTTTTCGAAAAATTTTTAAATCGTTTTTTATAGCTATAAAATAAATATTTTAATTATTAGCTAAGCTAATATTTTTAATTTATTTTATACGTTATTAATATTATATTTACGTTTTATTAATAAATAACGATTTAATTTAGTTAATTTTTTAATAATTTTATATAAAACTATTAGTATAAAATTTTATATAAAATTTAATTTTAAATTTTTAAATATAAAACTTTAATCGATTTTATTTATATATAATAAGTTTATTAAAATATACTAAGTTAATTAATATATTATTAGAATAAAAAGTTAGCTTTTTTAATATATAAAAAAGCTGGTTATTAGCGTTTTTAAGGAGTCCTAGAAAGTAATTGCTAGGATTAAGAGGTCTAAAAAGGGCGACTTGCAGGTAGTTACAAAGTGCTTTAATTATTATTTAAATCTTTTAAATTTAAGCTAGAATATCCTAAAGGGTTGTAGGGTAGTATTTTACTACCGTTTCCGCTAGCGCTTTTATTACTACTAGTATTTTTAATTATACTAATTATAAATAGACTAGTATAAGCTTTATTAAATTAAGCGTATATACTATTAATAATATGCTATATTTACGATTATTAAAAAAAAATATTAAATAATAGCTTTTTAGCTAAAAATTAAAAATTACGAACTAAAAAAAAATTTATCGCGAAATATTAATTTATATTTAGCTAAAAATAAATTAAAAAGCTGCTTTATAGCTAATAATTTTAATAATAAAATCGGTATTAAAGTTTTTATTAATTATTATTTAATTTTAGAATTTTAATAATATAGTTTATATATAAGCTTATAAATTTTATAGCTAGCGCTATATATAGTTATTTAATTAAGCTAAGTTAATATAATCTGGGCTAAAAAGTTATTAATTTATTTTTTTTTTTTTTTAGCTTATTAAGTTATTTTAGTTTAAAAAAACTTTTAATATTAAAAATCTTTTTTTAAAATTAAAAAACATTATAATATTATTAAGCTATAGCTTTTAATTAATTAATAGCTAAAACTTATTTATTTAAGTTTTAAAAAAATTTAATAATAATTCTTTAAACTTATTAAAAAAAAATAAAACTAGTTTTAACTATTTATTATTAAAAATAAATAATTTATTAAATTAAAACTTTAATTTAAATAATATAAAACTAAATTATAGCTAAATAATTATTATATATAATAATATATTATGCTTATAATTTGTTTAAATTTTAGCAATACTATTAATCTATATTTTAAAAAAAATTTTAAATAGTATTATATAAATATAAAGCTACTTATATATTTAAAACATTTAATTAATAAGGTTATCTATAATAACCTTAAAAATAACTAAATTAAAAATATTATATATTATAACCTTAAAATTTTAAAAACTATAAAAAATAAATATAATATTCTTTATTTTTAATAAAACTTTTATACTATAATAATTAAGTTTAATAAAAAAAATAAATATATTAAATATAGTTTTTATTTTTAAATCCTTTTTATTAAAAAAAAATATTCTATAAAAAAAAAATAAAAAAAAAAAAGCAAAAAAAAAAAAGCTAAAAAATCTTCTAAAAAAATAGCTCCTAATAAATAGGTTTTTATAAAAAAAGTAATATTTTTAGAATAAAAAGCAAAAAATAAATAATTATAGTATAAATAAATAGCTAAATAGCTAGTTTTTCGTTTAAAACTAGGTTTTGTTTATTTTTAAAAGTTTTTTTTAAATTTTTCCGAAATATTTTTTTATTTAAGTTAACTTATTGGGAAGGTATAAGGTTTTAGGAAAATATAAGGTTTTAAGAATAAACTCCGATAGAGACCGCAGAAGAACTACGTTGCTTAGTTATAAAAGAAGGAGGGGATATTGCTTAATTAAAGGTTGTTGATCGCGACCGGGCTTGTAGGTCGTGATGCGGATAAGAGGATGTTGATTGGTTAGTGGCTACGCGATAAGGTTGGGTTTTAGTCGCGGGGTTGTGTAATTAACGCCTTAGTGGTATAAGCAGTGATTGGCTGTTTTGCTGCGGCGCGTAGAAGGGTAAAGTGGTGTTTTCGGCGCGTAAGGTGTTGCTACGTAGGTGGCTAACGCATGGAGAGGTTAACTTGTCGCAACGTGACGAAAAGGTGTGATAGATTGAATGGGGGTATTATTAAGATAGATAACTTTTAGTGAAGAGTCGTTTATTTATTATAAGGGCTTTATTTAAAGGCTTGAAATAAGTTTAATTTAAGTAATAAACGATATAGTGCTAAAGGGGCTATATAGATCTAATTCTTTTTTCCGTTTAAAAGGAGGATTTGCTGCTTTTTATGCTTAGAATTCTTTTTTTTTCTTTTTCTTTTTTTTTTTTACGGGACCGAAAAGTAAGACTTTTATAGCCGGTAAGGCAAGTGTTTCGGGTTCGAATTTAGCTTGGCATTTGTTTTTTAAAACTTACGATAACTTCGTACGACTGCCTTAGCCTTATAGGGTAGTATTTCGCGAGCTCCGTATGGGACCCTGTGTGGCACTGTATTGCGCACTGACCAGGGTCCGTGTGACATATGGCTACAAATGATAGCTTCGAGATCGTGGAAGCAAAAGTGATATGTAAACAGCTGATTCCGAACGATGATATTTACCTTGCCGACCACACACGTAGCAAACCTCCGAGTTTCGTTGTCGTTATTCATATACTATATCGGATATTCGGCAGGGGACCCAACAGAGAAGCGACAAGCTGGTCGAGAGGTTGAAATTGGCTAGTTAAACCAAAAGCCACTAGGTTAGACCTCCTTGTTTATCGTGACATATTCGAAAGAAAATCGTTTAATTTTCTTCGTTTTGATGCTGGCTTAGTTTCAGTTGCTCCCTCTAGGGTGTGAATTGGAGTTCCGGTTCTTTCTTGGACCAGTGAGCTAGAACCGATGGAGGGGGGAGAATTGCCATCGTTGCCGCTTGACGAGTCGAGACTAGTTCCGATACCGCTATCATGCATTGAAGTCTGTAAATTCTCCAACTCATGGTCTTGATCCGGATGGCCTTGTTCTGGGTCTCCACGATCACCCATCGAAGGGAAATCGCCGGCTATGGCCAAAGATGAGCGCTCCTCGCGGTGCCTGGGTGAGATCTCTAGGACTCTTGAAGTTTCGTCCCCATAACTTTGGAAATGTTGCCGGCAGCAAGACTTGCACTATGTCACACTTTGCCGGGGAAAGCTGCCCTAACTGACATGATTCGAACGTCTTGTCAGGGGTGAGCCAGTATATATCGTCCACGAGTCTCCAGGGCGTCGTCGCCGTTGAGCCTCGCTTTTGCAGAATGTCTTGCAACTCAGAAACGCAAACTACAAGCAGGTCTCGGCCTTTTGGTAAGTCCACATTGGCATGACAAGATGTACACTCTTTCGTATGGACCTTGGAAGGGCTGATGAGGTCCCCGAAACGAGTTCCAAAAAGAGTAACGGCATGTATAGCTCGGACAAAGTCGACCCAGCCTCTTCCACTTGACCGTAACGTGGCCTGCCGCGGCCAGCAGGGGTCTTCGTCAGTCGCAATGTCCATAAATCGAATCCTTCGATATGCCGGCGATCGCTCGCCTTGACCTTAAACCCGACGCCGTCTTGGGTACATGTATCCGCTTGATGCGCAATTTTTGCTCCAGGGTATTGCAAATATCTTCGATTTTATCTTTCAAGCAATAGTGAGTTTTGGTGCTGCTGAGCACCTCAGCCTTCCCACCCCCTCGTGAGTAGTCACTTCTACTCTGTTCATGTCAGGCTTTGCGTATAAGGGGATGTCGAGGTTTCGTGGATTTGTGAGCACACTGATAGCTGCATTTTTTCCGCCGTGGGGATCCAGCGACACATTTAGGGCCGATTCTCGATATAAGAACAGCGACTTGAACGGGTCATTTGAGTCGTGCTGCAAGGAAGCCCTGACTAGATGTAGCAAAGCACTCGCGCCATCTAGCAGCCATGCCCTTCTGTCCTGGACGTCATATAGCACGACATACTTCTTTGAAATCCACTTGAGTCGCATTGTATAATCATCTCTGGTTTTAAAATGCACAGCTTTGTCTCTTTTCCCAATGATTGTAGATACGCCAGCCGTGATGAACATGCCACCGACGATTGAGATCTTTTCAAAGGCAAGCCCAGGTCCAGGAGGTTTCAAAGAAGACCACCCAATCGCATAATTAGCGTCTGAGGTGCCTGTATCAGCGTGTCAGCAAATTTACCAACCGAGCCCTAGAATGTCCAAGAAACCCACCAGCACGGTTGAGAGCATGACTACACCAGCCGATAACGTGTCGTGAGTTTCGAGACTCCCGCGAGTTAAGCCTTCCGGATACTCTTTAAGTAAGGCCTTAACTTTAAGATCTGTGTATGAAATATAGCCGCCGAGTTGATCAAATATCAAGTGCCAAAATATATGTCTTGACTGCGTTGTGTTGGAACCAAGACTGCAGAATACCCTTTGATAAGAATATATCCAGAGAAAACTAAAACCTTTCTCGCGTTCACGAGTCGCGCCATCAGATCAAGAGGGATTTCTGCACCAGTTCGCTTCACTGTGCGGCGGGGAATCGGATATCCACTAACAACGGGACGGTCACCAAATAGGTCGACCAGCAGCATCCCTGGGAGTCTGCCTCTGTCGCCCTCTGAGAGGGAGATTCGACGAAAGTGAAATTTATACAAGGTGAAGTGTGATTAATAACGATAGTAGATTTTGGATCACCCCACTGCTGCTCGACAAATTGATTCCCTATATCGCAGGTGGGACAGCGATAACCGAGGTTATGTCCGAGGGAATCATGAGTAAACGCAGTACTTAGCCAGGCTACTATCTCAGCTATATCAGCTAGAGAATACACGGTGCCAGTAACGTAGAACTCCGCAGTAGATCCATTGTGATGTATCTTAGCAGAGATATTGGTCTTGTCAAAGAGCGTGCCTGGCCAAGGACATCGAGTCAACTAATGAACGTATAGGTATGTCAAAACAGACAAGTTAAATACTCACAACTGGCTACGAAGCCATGTGGACTACTAAGCAAACTTATGCAAAGGCTAAGTATTTGTGGACCAATATCTGGCCATAGGGTCCCTAGATATTCGCCACAGGTAGTGACAAAAGATTGGTCATCAACTCCCACAACTACTATGGCGCGAGGAAGCGCTTCGTGAATTGGTATATCGTATTCTTGCGATATTAGATAGTGCCGAATCCATGGTAAATTATAAACAATGGATCGCACTGGAGGAGCGTGCCTCTGACTAATCCTTGGGGGCTCGCCCAAGAACTCCAGTATCTTTCTCCTTATCTTGCCGCGTGTATCGTCGAGCTCCGCTGGTATCTCAAGTCCGACTTCAACAATGACTGACTTGAGTAGCCACGAGTATGCTGGTGAGTTTGAGAGTGTTTTGTCGATATTCATGTATCTCTGGAAAGTATTCAAAGTCGTCGTTATCATTGCCTACTTCATCGTCCATGAAGCACGATTAAGTTCATCGTAATCTCTGCTTACGTTGTCGGCCTGACCAACTACGTGGTCCGGATCTCGATAAGTTGATGATTTTTGCTAGCCCATAAGAGGATCTTATCCTCTACCGGCATTACATCACTAGGCTTCTGTGCTTCCTCTTCGGTGTCTTGTTCTTCAATGGTAAATGTACCTACCACAGCGTTCGATATTTGACTATCGGCGGCGAGTTAGTTGTCATATGGACACGGTAGGTTCCTTGACTTACTTTCTATACTTATAAACTAGATACATCAGCCGGTATTGGGAATGCGAATTGTCCTCTAGGCCAAATCGGATCGCAAACGCTTTCATGAGATCAGGAAGTGTGGCGGATAAACTGGGCAGCTGTTCTACTGAGATGCTCCTCGGAAGTACCGCCGCCAACTCTTCTGCAAACTCAGAGATATAGATCTCGAGCTCAGATTTGTGGAGACTATGCGTATAAGAATATTCTGTATGATTATCATCCTCGCCGAAGTTTAAACTGGAGGAGGAGGACGGTTCCAGTAGGGTACTTTTAATTGTATTTCTCAGTTGGTATTTTCTTAGATTCGATCCTAGGGAGGCATATCCAGAGTCTGTAGCTACATCAACACCATCATTGGGACTATCGGAGCCTCGTAATAGAACCGGAGAAGGATTATATGTGTCTTGCCGATACACATCACTGAGATTCCGAGTTGGCGGATTACTAGATTGCCATTGATTTGAACCGTTCGATATTTGTTTGGGCAAATCAAACATCGGGACTCCCTGGGAAATTTGAGTGGTGACTGGCGTCCGAAAATAATCTCTAGCAAGTAGAGGCGGGCATGAGTCCATGTCTCGGATGGTAGGCTGTGTCCTGCTACAACGCTTGGTTTGTTCGTCGACCCGTGGCCTCCGGTTGTGGTAGCACTCCAGTATTTGAGGCCATGAACTCGCGATCCTGCTGACTGGATTGCCATTAGAAATTATCGCATTATATTTACATACAATTTCAGTTTCCTAAGACAAGTGTCAATACTTACTGTCTCTCTTCATGTCTGGTTAGAAGATCTTGTCTATGGAAGACCTTACCACACCCAGGACTGGACATGGAACGTTGCTGGTCTATGGGATAATTGGTGGCGTCTAGTATGTAAAGTTAGAACTAGAATTTAAAATCATATGGAATTTGGGGGGCATGTAGACCTCAAGTGCTCAGCTCTGGTAAACGTCTATATTATTAACAGAACCTGTTAGTTTGGCAGTCTATAATCGTCCTCATTATTTATATCTGAACCCACCTTAGGCGGCTGACAGACGTCACATATGTGAACGGGTACTCCTTTCTTGGCTCTAGACACCCGACCAGTAATGGGCGATAACATGACAGGAATCGCTGTTTTGGGAGGCGGGTCGTTAGAGCCCATTGTGAGGGTTTGATTGATCAATGGGTTTAGAATAGTAAATACATGCTTGTATGCTGAGCAGAAGACTCGATGTCATGAACTTGAGTAAAAGCTGCGTATTTAAGTAGATTTGCATTCGCAAGGCAGAATGTGAAGATTGCTCAGCCACTTGCCGGAACGTGCAGGCACTATAGCATTTCTTCTAAGCGCTCTATGCCACACACCTGCATTGCTCATGTTCTATTATTTGTTGTCAAGATATCTAGCGATGGGGCTTCGAAAGTGCACACTTTAAGGCGGAGTGCATGATAACGTTATACTTGGCTTCGATATCACTGCTGAAGAGGAGTTAATGCTTAAAGAGTAATGAGTATTCAAAAGAAGAATTGACTTTTGAAAAAAGGGACATGGTGAATATACGGTATAAAGACAAGAACATTTAAAGCCCAGCATCGGCAACGTTGTGACAGAAATGCTTTCGGATTGCCCGCTAATGCAGCCAGGGAGTGCCTCACCAACTCAGGTATGCACATTGTGCAGAAGTAGCAACTGTATATTGGGCACCTGTACCTACCTATTGGAGTGAAAAGTTACAAAAAATTTCGGTACTGTGAATTCGCCCGCCAATAATTAAAATATCAACATGCTAGGTTAGGTTAGTTGAGCTTTCCATTACTCCGTATTGGAACAGTATTTAAAGATTCTTCGCTTTCTCTAGCCACAAATTCCTAGTCGCCCCGCTGCTCAGCCTCACAACAGGGCAATCAATCAGGAGCGCATTCCGCGCCACTAGCTTCAGTGCGCTGTTGGTGCGCTGTAACACTGTACGACCGACCCCAGCCAGCGTTTAACGATGGGTGCCTCTGAGCCAAGGACTAATAATACTCAGCCCCTCCACCAGGCGCGCAGGTGACGTCGCGACCCTTAGCCCTCTCTCATTGGATTCATTTTTGGTGTGTTGGCTGTGCCAATTCATGCCAACCTCCATCAGCATGCAGATATAGTCTAGCTATGCCAGTACGCTGGGAGGCCTTACTTGTACCCACATCGTCTCGGGGAATACCCAACGCTCATTATCTTAATATACTTCACCTCAGCACTTCATAACAGCTAGGTGTCATTCGTCCCACTGGATAAACTATAAGCTTCGAAGACGATGCCGTTCATTCCCAATACACCCGAGTCACTAATTGGTCGATCAGACTCTAAGAACCCTTCCACAACATGTAGAGGCATTACCGGCGGCGGTCGTCCGTGTCGTAGACCAATAGGTGCCACTCCAGGTTCCTCTCCGGCCGCTTCCCCAGCCGCCTCTCCGGCCTCACGGAGTCGAGTGAATCAGCTTCGTGTCGACGACCCAAGCGACCCCGGTCTTTATTGCTGGCAACATAAAGACCAAGCAAGCTCCTCTGCCAAATCCAGCCCCGGACCTACCTCCCGAACCAAACTTAACCCTATACGACAAGAGAGCTTCGAGAGCCTCATCGACCGACTCGGTATTGTTGAGGCCGAGAGGAACGGCCGAAAACAATATGGGAAACCTTCGAAGCCGTTGGATGGTGGCCGGAATGAAAAGATCCCGCAAACCAGCAACGCCAACGTCTCACAGACCCCTAAGCCAAACCAAAAACCCAAGGTGCAGAAGCATGTGAGCTTCTGCTGTTGCTTTACGGTCCCGGTGTACGAAGAAGAGCAACCCCAGCGACCAAGACCTCGCCCGATCCAAGATGGATCGACGAAGCCTAATACTGCGAAACTACCGTCGAATCAGCACCTGGCGCCGTCTTCCGCCAGCCAACGGCCGAGCCTGGCCGCGTCAAAGCAATCCTCTGCACAATCCGCTATGTCGCAGACCTCCCAATATCTCTCCTTAATACCCAACTCGGTCCTGCCAGAAACTGCCGCAAATCTTTTGAAGGAGCTGTCGAAGCCATTTGCGCAGACGGACGAGGCTGGCTATATTTACATATTCTGGTTAACCCCCGAATCTCAGCCATCGACGCCACCGGTCGACGTGGCGCGAAACCTGCTAGCGCCCCCTGCACGCCCCGATATGCACCATCGCCGGACGAGTGATGTGCTGCAGTCGTTTGCCGCCCAATCCACTCGGGCGGGCGCCTCGAGCAAGACCATCCTCCTCAAAATCGGGAGGGCGTCCAACGTCCAGCGCAGGTTAAATGAATGGCAGAGGCAGTGCGGATACAATCTCTCGCTCATCCGGTATTACCCATACGTCTCATCGAGCCGTCCGTCGACGCCGCGCAAGATGCCACATAGCCACAAAGTTGAGCGTTTGATCCACATTGAACTCGAGGGTCAGGGGCTTCGGGTCAATCACAAAGTGGGCTGCGATGCTTGTGGAAGAAACCACCGAGAATGGTTCGAGGTCGAGGCCACTAGAGCTGGCATTAACACGGTTGATGAAATAGTCAGGCGATGGTCAGACTGGGACGAAGGGACTCCTCAAAGGTTTTAATACCGTCAGTCAATATGAGTGTATGAGTGTATGATGTAACGATACTTGTATTAAGGATATATTATAGCATAGTAGGCGTTTAGTAGACAATAGATGTTAGTGAGGTTAGGTACTTGCTTCAATTGCTTAATAAGGTAGCAAGGACCTGGATGACAAGGACCTAGGAGCCCGTTGCGTCATGCCATGTTCTACAGCATTGTTTCCCCCGAGAAATGTCTCAGATTAGGAGCCAATAAGCGAGCCGAGATTCGAACCACAAGGCTGTAGCAACGTGGAAGCCTCGTGCTATTTAGGTTTGATGGACAATTTTTTCATTCATGGGGAGCTGTGTTGGGTGCATATAAGTCTTGTTTTCGTCAAGTCTTGGTAATGGCGATTCTTCGCATTTACTACTTATCTACACTAAACCAAGAACTGGCAAGATGATGCGAACATTCTAAATTTGTACCTATACCTGTACTTATTGCTAGTATATAAAATCACATGGTATTAATCGTGGCGGGATCCACCACGGGCCGAATCGAACTCAAACGGAACAACAAGATTCGGAATCAATCTACTCCATCTCTAGTGCATATAGTAGTGTCCCGAATCCCATTCGTCATAGGGGTTGTCGCCCCGGTTCGCCTACTACTACTACACTAGTAGCGTGCGATACAGGTGTAGGTTAGGTGGTTACAAGCAGTCGCATGTTTACTTACATTGCAGCCACTAAACTTCTGTGTGACAGCGGCGTCGGCATTTTCTACAGCCTACATACATGGCCGTCTTTGTTCCTCTATGTTATTGGACCGCAGAGCCAATTCCGACAGATGGGGCTGAGAAAAATATGCATGGAATGCAGGTCTCTCTGCAAAGCAACACAGCAAGCTGTCCACTGACGTGCAGGTAGGCAGAGCAGTCCCCCTACCCCTACCCACTACTAGGTGGGTTAGGTAGTATACTTATACCTCCTTGCATTTACACACGATCGTGCTGTAGGTAGGTGGTAGATGGTATGGGTAGTAGATAGATAGGTAAGGTAGCAGTCGGCACCGACAAGAGAACCCACATTACCACACGTGTGTGTTTATGGAATGGCCCCCGCGCGGTCCAATATGGCTCGTTCCTAGGACCACTCGCTCGCTAGCTCGGCATGTCAGGTGGGTTGGAGACAGACTGCGCTCATGCTACTGCGAGGGCCAAGCTGTAGGATGCCGTCCATCGTTCGTCCATTCGTCCATTCACCCATCCACCCAACTCGGAGACCCTTACAGCAGATGCAGGTCACCCTGCACCAAGAAGAGGTAGCTTAGGTACGGCATCACTGCTGTAAAGGCCTATCTAGGTAGATAGCTTGACCATATGTGGCATCCACTCCGTCTGCTAGCAGCACGCAGGGGTGCTTCTTCCTACATTATACCCACCCCTTCGCTTCCTTGTGACTATTTTTTAAACTTGAATCCTTCCGTTCAACGACGGTTGTCGGGTTCTTCCATACAATTATTGTCATTTCCACCGTCGTGTCATCATTCACTCAGTTTATCCTTCATCCAACCGCGGAATGAGTACATGATAGAGTCCCAACATAAATATATTGTACATTTACCCTGTTTGGTTTATGTGGAGGGTCTCATTTCGCGACTGAAGTGAAAGGGCAATAGAAGGGATCAACGCCATCTAGAATCCATCCGTTCCTGCATATCCTATAAGCCGCCTTATCACCACCCTCAAATAATGGATATACTACGATGGCTGGGAATTCTGAAGACGGCTCGGGAGCCGACCCTCAAAAGCCCGGCGGTTTACCGTTAACCACGGGTATTCACCTAAGAATGATGGCAGAAGATGATCGAATGTCGTGGGGAAATGGCAGCGCGCCGTCACTCCCGTCTATCGACGATGACCCTAACGATGTTAGTGACGAAGAGTCTGGGGGTGTGAAAAGGTTCGGCTGACACATGACTAGGACGCCGTGAGCATAACAGAAAGTGTCAAGTGAGATAACTGAAAGAGAAAGATATTATGCTGTACAAGCATGGCTCACCCATACTTAGGTCTTCGACGATGTCTCTAGATCCAACGCTGTACCACTTCGTGGAAGAGAACGGGCGGACCTATCATAAATATAAGCAAGGGAGTATGTTTTCCTATAAGCATACTCAGCACTTCGTGTCCTATGACTGACGATAGGTTTAGGATATTTTCTACCTAATGATCTGGTGCGCCTCGGAATCGATATATGTTTCCCTCCAGCCTGAAAGCTAATGCACATCCTAGGCAGAACAGGAACGACTCGGTAGGTACCTTGCTCTTCTCAACCCGGGCGAGCAATATTAACTTCCCTTAGATCTACAACATCAGCTTTTCTGTATCACAATAGGAGGGAAACTAAATATATGTCCACTCCCCAAAAAGCCAAAAAGAGTATTGGACATTGCCACAGGTTGGGATTAACTCTCCACCTTTGTCCAATTGCCCTCGCTGACAATATGTAGGCACCGGTATCTGGGCGATAGAGTTTGGTCCGTTATCTCGCTAAGCATTTTCGAGACGACATATTCTAACATCTTGTCTAGCTTCTCAATACCCCGACACTGAAGTAGTAGGCACAGATCTAAGTCCCATCCAACCTCATTAGTGCGCCATGTCCAGTATCTCATGGTTTGTTTTATACGGCAGTAACTGACAAAATTGTCTAGCCTACCCGAAAACTGTAGATTCGAGATAGACGACGCCGAGGACGAGTGGACGTTCAATGAGCCATTCTCCTTTATACATGGCCGCGCGCTGCTAAGCTGTTTTGATGATCCAAGTAAAGTTATTAAACAGGCTTTCGAAAACCTGGAGCCTGGTGGATTTATAGAGTTACAGGACGCCTTATTCCCTATGTACTGGATTGGCGAGCCGCCGAGGCAGTCGGCACTCTATCGTTGGAACGAGCTTCTAATGGAAGGGCTGAGGAGGATTGGACGGTCGTGGAGCAACGTTGTTAACTACCCGAGGTACTTTGAGGAGGCAGGTTTCGAGAGCATCACCGAGAAACGGTTCTACTGGCCAACCTCACCATGGGCCAAAGGCAAGTACTTCAAGACGGTCGCCATGTATTTCTCAGAAGACATGATCTCTGGGTTGGAGGCTATCAGCATGAAGGTGTTGCAAGCGACGGGCATGACACCTCCAGAGATCCAAACTTTTTGCGAGGAGGTCAAGCACGACTTCCGAGATACGAACCTGCATGCCTACCTGACTGTGTAAGTCGAGATCCCAACCTTGGACATCGTGGGAAGTAAAAACGAAAATACGGAGCTGACTTTCCGCAGATCATACATTCATGCGCGCAAGCCTTTGAATAAGTCATAGTATATGTGCTGTGCTGGCACCCCAAAGCTTTCATGAATAATGATTCAACGCCTATCTGTCCAAGTAGAAAAAAAGTACATATTCAGCCAAGACGACCAGGGGGAAGACCCTGTATTGATAAGCCATGCACACCGCTTCATATTGTCCCTGATATCCAACTCTCGCACGTCTTCCTCGGCTCGTGTCAAGAACACCCAGCCTTTCAAAAGCTCTTTGTGGACTAGGAGGATATTCCTGTCATGCAAGTCTCTGCTAATGGTCGAGTTGACTCGCGCTTAACCCGTAGCCGAATCACCGAATCACCGAAAGCACATCAAACGATGTTTGGCTGCCAAATGACGATCAATTATCACGAATTGGATCAGTATCAACTTAATTATATGTACTAACCACATTGTATCTCCTGACCGTCCGAACTACGACTGCTCGGCCGAGCATAGGCCCGGGTCGGCCAGGAGCGTTCGCAACAACATCTCTTAAAAAGACGCAATACCACTCAGGACGTAGTAGAAATGGAGAACGACATTCGAGATTTCCAAATAGGCTGACTAAATGCACATTTGAACGGCTTTTGTTGCTTTTGGCCTGAAACTGTTGGGTGCGAGGACCTCCCCTGTGCAGACCTGGACATGGTTGATAATTGATATTGCAGGGGGGATTTTCTCAGTTATTTGGTAGTGGTGACTCGATTTGGCGGATTTAACGGCAATAATATCTCTACCTGGTATAGCTAACGGCGGCGGCTCATGGATCCTTCCGTATTACCATCTCACAATCAACGGCCAAACCCAACAACTCGCCGTATTTCTTCTTACCTCAGCATCCGAGGCATGATATTTGGTAAAGTCGTAAAAGTCGGATCGGAACTCCACGGACCTCAAAGAATGTGCGAACGCCGAAGGTGAGGGGCATTGTCCGATGTCCCAACGGCCCCTCAATGGGCCCAGACGCCCGCCTACCCAGTCCAGCTTAACCGTGAACCAAACGATGAGCCTAGGCCTTGTTCGTCATCGTCTGAGAGCTAGCTCCTCACTAACCCGGCCCAGAAATTCGTTAACCCGGCTGGCGGGGTCGTTATATGTCCGTTATTGACCGGCAGCCTTAGATAGCTGTCTGCGATTATTAAGCTACAACTGCTACTTATCTCTTGAGTATGTTCATGTTGGAAGTAAATAGTATGTATAATGACGCACTATTGGATGCGGTTATATAAGAGGATGTTTACTCTCTCTCTCTCTCACCGAATACTTTGCTCCTGACCTTTAACTTCATCACTCCTTAGCCTTTTCCCAACTCAAGGTAGATACACTTGTCTAAAGTATATCAATAAATCCACTTCCTCAGAAAACCATGTCTTTCAGTTCATGTTGTCTCAAGACCTTTACCTGGGCGGCACGCCCACGGGTAAGGAGGTCAAGCTGGCCAACAACAACAGCTACGTGGCGGGAGACAACAAGGACGCCGCGGTGCTCTTCATCCACGACATCTTCGGCTGGAAGTACAACAACATCCGTCTGCTAGCCGACCACTACGCGCGAGAGGCCAATGTCACCGTCTACGTTCCGGACTTCTTCGACGGCTGGGTCGTCGACTGGGAGCTCGTTGAGCAGGGTCACTTTGACAAGATCGATCTCACTGCCATGCAGAAGGCGAACTCGCGTGAGGTCCGTGGGCCTGAGAGTAAGTCCAATTTCCCTGCCTTTGACTTTCATACAGTAGTTTTGTTAGGGTAGGGGGCTTCACGCTGGAGCCACGCTACAAGATGTCGAAGTGGCATCTCTACGGCTTCTGAGAACACATACCAGCAATAACAATAACTAACAACAACACTCACAGTGGAGGCCTGCGCCAAGGCTCTCAAGGGCGAGCACGGCTTCAAGCGCCTGGGCGCCATCGGGTTCTGCTACGGCGGGTGGGCCGTGTGCCACCTCGGGCACAAGGACCGGAAGCTCGTGGACGTGATCTCCATGGGCCACCCGTCGTGGCTCAACAAGGACGACTTCGAGAACCTGGCCGTGCCGGTCCAGATCCTGGCGCCCGAGATCGACCCCGTCTACCCGACTGAGCTCAAGACGTTCTCCTTCGAGACCCTGCTGCGGCTCAACCTGCCCTTCAGCTACGTCCACTACCCCGGCATCGCGCACGGCGGCCTCGTCCGCGGCAGCGAGGCCGTCCCCAAGGAGCGCGAGGCCATGGCCTCTGCCAAGAACTCGGCTGTCGCTTGGTTTAAGGAGCATTTACATTAAGTTGGGTGTTCACTGGGATGCTGGGGTCTTATGGAGGGGACATGAGATGGGATATAAGTTCCTCTCTCGCTCGCGGCTCTATAGGGCTTATGATAGTTAAATGGGATTACAGCCGGTTTAGATAAACGCCAATCCTGCTTTGAATAAATAAAAATTCAACTACATGCGTCTGTGCAATCTAATCAGCTTGAAAAATTGCTTGTTTCGAGGAATCGCTCACTCTTCCCTGGACGTAAAACTACAATTATTCCCTACGTAATTAGTAATTAGCATCACAACATCATCCTTGGCTCTTGACGAGAAATCTGATATCAGACTTCGCTCAATTTTCGAAGCTCGGTTTTTATTTTTATTTTTTTAATACCGTCTCGTATTTTATTCTGTGTCTATTTGTATCGCCAAAGTACCGTCATTCTAACCATGGACTTTCCATTCCCCAGTCTTCCGTGCACATTCACTCTCAAGTATTCACATCCGTTTCTCGCGATGGAGAGCACATAAGCCAGCACGCATGGTTGAGCGCCGGCAAGAATCTAGCAAAGACATCCATGCACAAGCATCCAGTCTGCGTATCGTACTCACAACCATGTCGACGGTTCGACAGAAGAGCATCGAGCTCCACAAGTCGCAGTTGAGGCTTTGCTGATCCGGCTTGAGATTATTGTACCTATTTCAACCATGCCTGTGCTTCATTCATGATAAAAATTAGGAAATGTCGTGAGATGCCGTCTTTCTGCTATGCGTAGCACCCCTTCCTCCTCAACTCCGACAACTTTTTATTTTGTGTTTGAAACTGCCGTGTTGGGTTGACCTCGCTTCGGCGTCCAGAAAACCATCGGGGCCCGTGACCGTATCATATCGCCCGTCCGTTATCGACATGTTGATCACAAAGTACCCTCAGTGCATCTAAGTCGTGTAAGATGGCGAGGAAAACATGTGCCTGAGTAGGTAGTAGCCCGGCACCCAAAGACATCATCCAAATGTCGACACGATGCGCCCAATCGTAGTGCGATTCAAGTCAGGAGACCAAAAGCGTCTAGACACCTAAGAAAGAGGGGTAGGAATCGAAATATCACTAATCCGACGAGCGCAAGTATTGAGATCGTTACTTTGATCAAGTGATCCCCCAAATGATAAAAATCGGTACTTTGAGCAGGGGGACAAGGAGCGCAATGCAAAGAGCAAACATGTTTGATGCGAATCGAAGGTGTAGTGCGATCTGATACGGACGAAGACACCTGTCCAAGCTGTTGTATTTAAATACCCTGAAAGGTATCGCCTTGGACTGCTCATTTATTCCACTACACCCTATGGAATCTCCTGGATGGCACGTTTGGACTACGAGTGGAATGACTCCTTCTCTAGAACGTTCGTGATAAACAACTTCAGGACTAAGACATCAATTGAAGCATTCACTCACTAAATCAAGAGTCGGTAATTGTTCAAGCTGCCCTGATACGTGACGTAACTTGTTATTTCTCCCTCGGCGCTCCAACTGTAGAAACATTCTCTAATCCACCTTACATTGTCCATCAATGTACCAAGGCCGTCCCGCAAAAGCCATATGCCCAGTGACGCTCCTACGCTCATGATGCTTGGTATCTCGCATGCAGATTTAATACACAAAAGGGATTAGTGGGCTAAAAGCCCGCCCTACAACAATACTACGCAAATCTAATTTCATTGAACAACCCAGCTCGTACCTGTATCAAGCTGGTAAGTTCGAGAAGGAAGGACTGATAGACGATGACATTGGTGATAATGTGTGACAGAAGCGTCCTTTTCCTCAGGGGACGTCTGCGGCTCGGGGTTTTCCTCGATTTCGTCGTCATCGGCGGCGACCTGGACTTCGGTAGGATCGATATCATCTTCGACGTCCCTATTCTCATCGTGCTCCAGACGTTCGTTTCTACTTGATTCGTTCCGACTAAAGTCAATAGGTATCGGCTCTACTGCCAGCTTAGGTAAACCAACTCTTTTAGCAAGAATTCCCTGATCGACGGCGGCAAAGGCAGCAACTTGGCTTGCCACAGGATTACCGCTGCGACTTAGGCCGGGCTCGTCATGGCTATTTGGAGAAAATGATCTAGATAGCCCACTTTTACTGGGACTTTCATGGGCTACTGGAAAGTCTTTTGGTGGGACAGGAATGGGGTTTGAAGTTGGTGTTGTAGCCCGTTTGCCTCCAGATTTTCCTGATGTGGTGTTGGAGCTACGCACGGCTTCTGTTCGCCCACGAGGGCTCTTAGATCGACTCGGAGTGCTCAATTCAGATAGTATCCTCTGGAACCCACCGAGCGCACTAGGCATCGCGGGTGACGCTGATCGGGAACCCCCGTGGCTCGATGATTCTACGGTTGCGGCTCCGGTAGCAGAGCCGGCTTGCACATTTGGTTGATTTGACACAATGGCATCAGCTGTTTGGAAGGCCTCGCGGCGCTGTTGCATAAGCTCGTCAAATCTGGGGATTGACTCTCGAAACGCCACAACTTGGTCGGCTAGAGTTTCTAGGACTAGCATGATTCGAGGCAGATTTGAAGGTTGCCATTTCGGCCTGCGACGACATCTGCTGATTGTTTGTAGCTTCTCAAGTTCTTTGAACGCTTTGGAAGCCGGGTCGGGAAGGGGGGAAGTGACTTCATCCGAACCGTCTTCAAACACATAGGTCCTGGGATGACGCAGGAGCCAGCCTTCTATCGAAATGTATCCGCAAACAGCTAAATCTAGCAAGGTTTCGGTAGCCGAAAGATTCGTTTCGACGGGATTAATAAAGAATTGCTCCAGTATGTCAAGTAAATTATGTAGGAGTGGGTCTTCGGGACTCAACGTATGTGGTGGTACGTCGCGAGGTGCTCCAGGTAGACTATCAGGGATAGCAGGGAGTTTATGATTGTGGGTTGACACTTTCGGAGCTACAAGCTTTAGTGAACAAGGATGGCCCTCTACTCGGGTCATGGTGTCCCTTAGAATGTTGTCGTAAACTTCGTCGAAATTGTCCTGGCCACCAATCATGCCGGCCAGTGTCATGAGAAAATCGACTTCTTGTTGATGGGCACCCATCGTTCTATGAGAAATGTTGGGATCAACGCCCTCAGTGTGAAGGAGTGTTACGATCGCGTAACGATGATGCCGCTTAAGAATCGTCGCTACCAATTGTATCGTCACACACACTGTTTGACTGTTTTCCGATTTGAGACACGATTGAATTAGATCAACTAGGTTGAATAGCAGGGGCGAGTAACTCGACTCCATCTTTGACGCCATCATAGTTGCTAGGTCCATAGACTTTCGCTTTCTAGCCGCGCTTACAGCAGGCTCAGAAAATCTCTGTGAAGATGTATCGGTGTCCGGAAGAGCAAGTAAATAATGTAAGATTAAATTGATCATATCAGGATGATCCAGCGCTTCCAAGATGCGACGCAGGTAAGTGAGAACGGCCACCGATGACCCTCCATCAGCATCGGAGGACTCCAAAAGTGATGGATACCTGAAAAATATTAGTACTTCCTCGCGAGTGTGAGGATGGGGAGCTTACAGCAGCTGCTGAAGGAAAATAATCTGGAAGTGTTCAAGGAGGGTAGATTTAACCTCAACAGATCGGCAATGATTGAGCACGTCCTGCCAAGAATAGGAGATGAGACAGGAATGTGTCCATATGCAGCTGATAGTCGGGACTGCATGAGCTGACTATCTCGAATGTCGTAGTCGGATGCTCATAGTCAGAGAAGGCCAGAACGGGTGGCAAGCCTTGGGGAGGGTGGTCGATGACAAGCTTCCGACTAAGCTGGCTGTATAAGGCTCCTAGTCCAGTTGCCATTAGTGTAGAAAGGTCGCTTTCGACAATCCATTGCTCCAACTCGATCGAGTTGGATGCTGCTTCGATGATGTATAGGAGCCGGTGCGGGCGAAGTCGCCAACTCTACCCTCATGATGAATATAGTCCATCAGGAGATAAAAGAGCGGGAAGTCTTGCTTCTGTGTCTTGCCGGCGAACTTCTCCCGATCATCCTGAATTTGCCATCTTGCGTCCCAGCGTCGGCGTGGACTTTGAACACGCGGGCAAGATCTCGGGCTCGAGTCTGATCTTGGTGGTGATGTTGAAAGCTAGCTCGACAACTTTGACTTCGGTGTCCAAGCCTAGACGAATGCTGTTGGCGCCGGTGATGCGGACAAGCAGGTTGGTCAAGCTCGCGGAGAAGGCATCGTTCTCGACAAAGGACTCTTCCTCACTCTCGATGAGGCTGGCGAAGAATAACACGGCCTCCTTGATGATCCACTCGTTATACGAGGAGGTGGCGATCTTGGCGATGGGGATGTAGATCTGCTTCGTGGCGGCGAAGGAAATACAAGGGTGCGGTAACGGTCGACGGGATTCCTCGGCAAGGATGTTGGTCAGCTCTTGGAGACGAATCTCAAGGATCTCGGCGCGTCGACATCGCGGGAGAGGTTGGAACAGTTGCGCCAGATGTGCTAGAGCGGGGGACGAACAGGTTAGCTTAGCAGAGGACAGAGAGTATTGAGCTGACGACGATGGTGATTGATAGTATACATGAGGACGGATGGGAGAAGACAAAGGCAAAGACAACAGCAACCATACCAACAGCTGACCGTATTCCTTCTCGAAGCGCTGGCGGCGTTTAATGGGATCCCTCGCAGCGTCCTTGGCAGAGTTCTTGGAGGACAACGGCGTGTTTGCTATGAGGCGCGACCACTGCAGCAGGGCATCCATTTCGTCAGTACAGCATCACGAGTGGCATCGGACACCGAAACGGGGGCTTCTCTTTGACTGACAAAATCCATTGCGGCTATGTAAACACCTCATCTCATCTTGGACGGTTGTCGAAAATACATAGGACAGAAAGCTACCGACGATGTTAGACGGGCATCACGGAGTCTTGTCTTGTGTGTCGGCCTCAACGCATGAACGACTCATGCCTGATGTTTGAGATGTTTCCTCAGAATGATTGATTGATTAGCCGGGTGGTGGATGGAACAAGCACCCCCCTGCTGCATAGGTAGCGAAGGTAAGGTACTTCCAAATGCGATCAAGCCAACTCCCCACTAATACAGTACCTAGCTACTGTAGGTACCACTGCTGGTACTTAACCACATAAGGCCATAGTGCTGGATAAGTGTTGGTCTAATTGATTAATTCGTTTTCTTTTCATACCTACAACCATTGCTTTTTGTTATGTGCTGCTATCGATGGAATCACAGCTTCAGAAAATCTAACGGAACTTTTCCTTGGTGAAACGTAGAAACATTTCTACCGTTCATCTAAACACTAAGCTCCGCCGTGCCGGTTTCGGTGATGTACTTGACATAAGGCGCTAGCTTCAGCTACAGGCCCCCAGCGCCACAGTACTTCTCCACGATGTCTACACTTCGACCGGTGTAGCTATAGTACACAGGTTAGTCTAGTCACAGTTATGCCTTTTTTATACTTAATGACAAAGAAAAGAAAGAAAGAAATAAGGGAAAGGGGAAGCATGTCCATATTCATACAGTTTAGGATCCAGCATGCCATCTAGCTCGCCCCAGATGGGCTGGAAGAACTCGTTGCTCTTAATTCGCGAAACTAGGTCATTAGGTTTGCCCTGCAAACACGTAGATGTCAGTTACCGAATCATCAAGAGAGATAGGTCAAGGTGATGCACCTCATTCTTACAACGGCTCCCGCTTGGTGCGAGAGGACGCGAATTTCTTCATGCGCTCTAGTTCAATCAGTATAAAGCCTCATGGTGGATTCAATATCGGGCGTACTAACTCTTGTCTCGAGGCCCCCTTGGCAACTAACTTCTGATTATCTTAGAAATAGTTAGGTTACTGTTTTTACTTAGGTTTAGGCAAATTGACGGGGCTTGGAATGTGTGCAGGAGAAGAGACTGGGCTGAGAGTAGAAGACGCATCACATATAGGAGTAGATAATCTTACGCTTTCTGTAATCATAAATGGAAGTTCCTAGAACACGGCTTTGAATTCGCTTCGGTATACGACTAACCCGTCCGTAATATTGTCGAGGCCCAGGAGAATGGATTCGGCAAGTAAGAACATGTCTGGTATATCCATTCCTATTGATGGTCAGCTACTACATCTTCGGGTTTTTCAAGATGCAGTCATTCCTGCCGAGAATTCTGTGACAATATGATAGAGAATATGAGGGGGCTTACTGCGGATAGCAGAGTCATCAAGCGTCCGCTCGGCCTATGATCTGGTATTAGCATCTACAACCTACGTGTAATGCAGATCAATGAATTTTCGTACCCATTGGTCTGATAGTGTGTTGGCGAAGTTCGCGGGCTTCGACATCAATTCTCGCGCCAATGAGTAGACTCTTTCCGAGCGCATGGGACTTTGCGTGAAGATCAGTACTTAGCGCTTCTAGTGGCCGAAATATAGCAGAGACTGATTTTATAACATCACTTACTTGCGTTTGTAAGCCATGGCTGATGACCCTATCTGGCTTTGCTCTACACCAATCGTTGTCAGCTTTTTATTTCTAAACGACATAGCGCATTTGGCGCTCTAAAGACAAGAACCACATTACGCTAATGGGTTGTTTCTACCGAAAAGCCTAGGGATGGAAGAGCTTAGCTCCTGAAGTCACTCACCGAAAGGTTCCTCGATCTCTTTCCAATTGGCAAGGTGGCGAATGTCACCACACATCTTCTGTGCTGTGGCACCAAGGCCTGCGACAGCATTGGCAATCACTAAATCTACTTTGCGCGTACTTTTGAGTAGTTAGCAAGTGTCTCGGTGCTGACATCGGCTATGCTAGAAACAAATAAGGTGATGACTGAGAAAGTCATGGTGTGGAGGCGGCAGGTTGCCTTACTATGTTTGTGTGGAAATATCCTTTTCAAGTTAGAAATGCTCTCTGCTAACGACAGCCTGGACTTACGTAGCAGCTTGGGAATCCAAGCTTCGCACATAGAAGTTCGTTCAATTGGTCGCATTTAGAAGCATCACCTTGGAAGCTATAGGGTCAGGTGTTAGAATCATCAACTACCAAATTTTGACGGCCGTGTGTGCCTTTTGCTGCAGAGTATGTCGTGTGTATTTACTTACATTTCTGCTACTCGTTAACAGATTGTGCTGGATCGCCGGTTTGCTCATCATGTTCCTCAATAGAATGAGAGAATCTCCTTACTATGTCAATGTTAGTTCAGCGAAATAGCTATTCTGGAGCTTTCATCTCTCAACCGACTAAAAGAGGATTTTGTACTTACCCTAAGAAAGAGGCCCTGACCAGAATCAAGAGTAATTAGCATCGATAAAACAGCGAAATGAACATTTTGAAGGGATTCGGGGAAGGAATGAAGCTATATGATGCCAAGGGTTTAAAGGAAGAAGATTCGTACTGCGTTCCAGTCGTTCCTACACCATCGTGTTAGAGGTTTGTTCACAATATTCCCTACTACGCGATAAAAGAGAGATGCCAAGCCGACCAGGACCGCAATACTGAAGGATAAGAGGTAGCCATATGTGGGAGCAGGATGACATCTACATACCTTGTGCGCCACGGAACTTGAGATCACTTCGGACTTGTTCAATAGCCTGGAGGTCAAACTATAACACTGTCAGAAGATTTTAACTCGGAATGCGCTGCATCAACATACCATGAGATCTTGTATCCACTGTGCGGCTACCCAGTTGTTAGTCATCTATGATCCTTGATGATGTATCTGATAGCAAATCGGCATTCACCTCGCTTTCCAACGGTAATCTAAAAATTAAATGTTAATATTTTACTCTTCACGATTAGAGATTAGGGTTTCTATCAATGGTGTAATATTCAATGGAGGCACTCCGGAGTTTGGTAGCTCATAATATTGGGACTAGTGGAAAAGGGGTTATCCGAAAATTAGGGAAACGTACCAATTGCGCTGGCTGAAGATGAGTGTAGGCAAGGGTTGGTTCCTCTTCAAAAATATTAGCATTATACACAGCAACGGAGGCTTAATTAGCTCACTCACCTTTCCATTTCATGGCAAAGTTGGACAGGTTCCAAATGACTTTAGCGAGGCGGTTGAGCAGAATATCCAAGGCATCCCGCATGATGACCAACTCAGCATTATCCGTCACAAAGCAACTCGTGGCACCGTAATGGATGATACCCGCTGCAGCTGGCGCAACAGTGCCAAATGCATGCACGTGCTACTCTCCCATCAGCCCAAGTATAAGATGCGCGAGTTATACGACTCACAGCCATGACATCCTAACGCGCCGTCAGTCAATGAGTGTCTCCAGTGAGGTTTTGGGCCAATTGGCTTACATGTCGGCGTTTCTTCTCCTCGACACGTGCAATCTCAAAATCAGAGTCCGTGACATAGAGATGAGACCTCTCTCTTCCAAGGCTTCTGGAGTGATGGTATCAATGCCGAGGGCGTTTTCACTCTCAGCAAGAGCCAGCCAGAGTTTGCGCCAAATTCCTATTCTCGAACGCTGACTGAATAGGTTGGACATGGCAACGACGCTACAATAGCGGCCAGTCAAGACCGTCTGGTACGTATCGAACTGGCCATTGCCTGGAGCCTTCATGCGCGCAAGCTGTTGTTGCAGCTCCAGAATCTGCTGGTCTTTGTCTGCCATGTTGAATACTAGTGAACCTACAGGGTTAGTTTAACAACACGAAAAATGCCTCTCTCGTCGAGGGTGTGTAGATTTTTCTTACTGTGTGCACGTATTAGATGTCGTCGCAGTGTAGGTGGGTGAGAATCAAGAAAAGCTGTGCCGACAAATTAACGGCCGGCATCGCATCTTGAAAGGTCCAAAAATTGTACTGGTGGTACGAGCACTAAGTGAATGCGCACCAATCAAAAGACCTCAGCTGAACTTTTACAGCTCTAAATGTCCCTCAGCGGGTTCAACCGGGTAGGCGGGGCTCAGCCCGCGGGGTTCTAGCATACGATACGGCTGCCCCTCCATAATTCCATCTAATTCCTCACATAAACAATGACCCCTCCATCTTCAACTACACCAAAAACCAGATAAGTAATACCGAACTCAACACGGAATTTCACAGTTGGATACCCTCTTAATCTTGGCTTGAGCGACATAAACCCGTGCCAGTTATACCCAACGCCAACATAGCTCTCCACACATGTGTTCTGACGTGACCACCCCTCTACCACAGGTAGAGTTAGTGACTAACAGGTACCTACCAATGCTCTCTGTTAGAACAAAATGAATCAAGGCCAGGGCAAAACTAAGTGCTGGTAAGTGTATACGAATCACTGAAAGAGGTCGCATGCTAGTCAAAAAGGTGCTACAAATATCTAATTTTCTATTCTCCAGGCAGGAGGATTCCGTGTCCTTTCATCTCGAATTTCTCCCATCTTTCCTACAGCCTCGCGAACTTCCGTAGACCTAAATAGAGAGTTGTATAGTCGAAGTCTATACGTCTCAGTGATCTGTCTTAGCTTTCAGTAAACACTAAGACTCACGAGATTCGTATGACTCCTTATAACTCTATCAGCCTCGTCGGGTAGTATTTAGCGAGCTCCGCGCGAGATCCGTATGACATTAGATGTGTGTTTAGCTTATATATCCGAAGACCCAAGTAAAGTCGAGTTAAGCCCCGACGTACTATTAGATTACTCTGCGTGAGGGCTAATAAGACCGAATTGCTCGCGTCATCTGCTTATTATGACGACCTCCTTTCAAAGGCCTCGTGCAATATAGGGGCTCACTACCGAGGCAAGGTGAGGGGAGGACTATAGGATATGCCACCTTACTTGCTCGTGGCAAAATTAACCTCTTAATCCTTATTTGGGATGAATATTTTATATGCGGACTCGCTTCTGTCTGATATCAACCCAGATCAGTAGATTCTAACGAGGAATCCTAAACAAGCAACATGCGGGATATTTCTCCGTGTACCGTACCGAGCTGCTGCATACATACCTGTCTTCATGATCGAGAAAATAAGAAAAGCATTGCAGTCACTCTTTGTACCAGGGAAGAGTGATAGCCTAGTGGAAATTTTCTTCGGGCTACAGGGTATTTAGGAATGAAGATTGAAAGCGTCTATAGAAATTGTAGTGAAAGCTCTGGCTTCGGTTACTAGTTCCACTCCGAAACTGAAAGTCAGAAAACATATTATATACATATTAACTAACCTCACCGAGGTATAAATACATCAAGCTAATATAGGTATCTACCGACTTACATGTACATAGAGCGAGGAGGAAGACGACATACTAGAACCAGAATCTGATCTTTCCCTCGATTGTGACGGTTTGGCCCGTTTCCTCTTCCTTCCACGCCGAGCCGGATCTGCTTTTCCGGGCGAGTTGGTATCCGTATCCTGCTCATCTGCCAAAGACGTACATATATTGCTTGAACTTTGATCTCTGCAATCTCACCCGCCTCTTCGTGTTTCCCTTGGCGTCGAAGGACTTGAGAAAGCTTTTTCATACTCAGTAATGTGGAGGGATGATTTTCGCCCAACGTTTCGTTACATCGCTCTAGTGTTTGCTGGTATAAGTTTTCAGCTTCTTCATGCTTCCCTTGCTCTTGAAGAGTATAAGCAAGGTGGAACATTTCGCGTAATGTCCAGGTATGCTTTTCGCCTTGCGTCTCTTTTACGTAGGTCCAATACTTGCCGGGATAAGTCTTCAGCTTCTTCATATTTCCCCTGGTCTGTAAGGACATAAGCCAGGTGGGACATGTCGTCTAATGTCTGGGGATGCTTTTCGCCTAGCACATCTTCATCTAGCTTTAGTGTTTGCCAGTAATAAGTTTTCAGCTTCTTTATGTTTCCCTTGCTTTGCAAGGATATTGGCCAGGCGGGACATGCTGTCTAATGTGGAGGATGTCTTTGCTAGCACCTCTTCATCTAGTTTTAGTGTTTGCCGATATAAGTTTTCAGCTTCTTTACGTTTCCCTTGCTTTGCAAGGATATTGCCAGGCGGGACATGCTGTCTAATGTGGAGGATGTCTTTCGCCTAGCATCTCTGCGTAGTTCCAGTCCTTCACGAAATAGTTTTTCAGCCTCTTCGTGCCGCATTTGCATTCTTAAAGTATCAGCGAGATGGATTATAGCGTGAACCGTGCCCGGATGCCTTTTGCCTAACGTCTTCTCACCTAGTTTCAGTGCTTGACGAAGTAGTTTTTCAGCCTCTTTGTGCTTCCCCTGCCACTGAAGAGCATTAGCAAGATTTGCCATGCTATAATTGTGTCGGGATGCTTGTTGCCTAGTTTTTTCCCTCAACTTTAGCGTTTGTCGGTTTACGATCTCAGCCTCTTCATATCTCTTTTGTTGCACGTATATGTATCCAAGTTTCTGCATACTTTCAATCGTTCTTAGATTTGTTTCCCCAGTGTCTCGAGCTGGAAGTCGAGCACCGTTTGATAATTAACTCACTCTCGATCGATCGGCCTCGATGGTTTAAATAGTGCCATAAATTAAGGAGCAACCCGATACTTCGATTTCCCCTTCATACAGCGCTGCCCACGTCCAGCCTGTTGTGCGTGGGCTAGGTACTGTTCACACATTTCCAAACATCCAATGAGTGTCTAAGCAATGTAATCCGGCTCTTTACTTTCGGGAAAGATGGTTTGTGATCTGAAACGCTACTTCGTAAAGTAAGCCTGCCCTTTCGTATCGTCTTCAATTTTTTGCAAGCGGTATCGGGCAGCTTCTTGACTAGCTTGTGCATGTCGTAAGCTCTATTTGGGCTCCTCTGTTCCGAATTTCGAATGCGAGAAATGAACTCGCAAAGACGTATTGATGACTTCTCTTATGTCACGATGGTCATCGTCTTCATTTCAGTATGGGCATTGCGGCCACTTTCATCACTGGTTTGCTAAGCTGGCTGGACAGAGTCCTCCTTTTTTGGAGAGTCGGGCGGCTTCGCGAATTAGCTCAAACGGAATGTTTGTTGTCTACAAAAGCCAATGAATGTAATATATCGTATGCTAGCTCGTTCTCCTTTCGTAGATGCTGTACGAGATGTCCCAGTTTCCAGGACACTGTTCGATAGCTGCTCTCGCCGGTGCTGGTCGTGTTTTGACTTTCCAAGTATTCTTCCTTGCTACGTTGGATTTCGGAAAGATATTCTTTAACAGATGTTGATATCCTTCGCATATATGCCGCAGTTGTGAGACGGCTAGTGGAGATAGGGTTTGGTTTTTTACCCAAAACCCATTTACCCAGAACCCATAAAAACCCATATAGGCTAGTAGGTTTTTTTTTACTTATAGGTTTCTATCCCTATACTATTTATATAAGTTTTTTATATTTATATTACTTATATAGGTTTTTTATACCTATATTATTTATATAGATTTTTTAAACTAATATTAATAAAATATATATTAAGATTAAAATATTACGGAATAAAAATATAAAAGCAAGTTAATGTACTAATTTATATACTAATTAAATTATAAGTATATAAATAGCTTATTTTAATTATTTATAAAAGTACGTAAAAATATACTAAAAATAATATATAGTTTATTTAATATAAATAAATATTATATTAAAGCTAGTATTAAAGCAGGAAATATTTTTAACTTTAGAACTATATAATATTTTATTATTATTAAATTGCTAAAGTTTAGTTAATTTAAATAAATTATAATAATAAGAGTTAGCTTAAAAAAATTCTAAAACTAAATATTTAAAGTTTAAAATTTTTTATAGTATACTAAAAATAGTAAAAACGTTATAAATAACTAAAAGCAAAAGCTTTAAAACTTAAAAAAAATAATATTATAACGTTTTATTTTATATTAAATAAATTATAATTTATTTTAACTATATAAATTAATATACCAATTATATATTAAATAAAAATAATATATTATTTAATAATAAAAACAAGCTAAATAGCTTAATATTAAACAAAAAAATAAACTAGCTATTTTTTAATATTATTAAAAATATAAATAAAAAAAAATAATAATTATAGTTTATCCGACGTAAAAATTATAATAAGCGTAATTTTATTTAAAATAAATTTAGCTAATAGTTTTATTTTATTTAAATTTTAAAACTAAATAGTTTAAAAAATAAAATAAATAAAATTTTAGAATTAAACTAGTTAGTATTAAAAAGCTTTAATTTTAAAATAAAGTTTTAAAAAAAAAATTTAAGCGTTTTTTTAAGCGTTATATAAATTATAATTTAATTTTTAAAAATTAATAAAAAGTTACTAAAAATAAAATAATAATATATTTTAATATAAACTTATTAATGCTTATTATAAAATATAAATAGCATATTTTAAAATTATTAATAAAATTTTTAATATATACGCTTAATAAAATATAAATTTTATAATATTTATTTTTTATTAAAAATATAAAAAGTAATTAATAAAAAGTTTAAAATAATAAGGTTAAATAACTTAAAAACTATTAATATATATTAATTATATATTAATTAAAAAATATTTATTTCGAAATAATAGTTTTAAATAATATATTTTTAATTAAAAATTAAAATATTAAAATTACGAAATAAAAATCGAAACTTATTTTCGAGCAAATTTAAAAATATAATTTAACGGCCCGAAAAATTTCGTATTTTTTTTTTAATATTTTTTATAAAATAATAAGTATAATTAGGATTATTTTCGTTTAAATTAATAATTTTAAACTTATTATTTAAACGAACAAAAAAATCATAATTTTTATTATTAAATTAACATTTATAGCTAGTTTAATTATATTAAAAACGCTAAAAAAATAGTATAATTATAAGCAATAATAATTTAATTAAAATATTTATTTTTATTATAATAGTTATAATAGTTAATAAAAAAATTAATATAAAATTAGTATAAAATATATTAGTTTTTTAATTTTTGTTTAATAATAAGCTAATATACTTTTAACTTTTTTTAAAATAATATTTAAGTTTTTATTTCGTTAATTTTTTTATTTATATTTAATTTAACGTTTAATAGTAATAAAACTTTTTTTATAAGTTTTTTAGCTTTTAAATAAGCAGGAAATATATATAAACTTTTTATATATATAGGTTATTTAATAATTGATTTTTTTTTACGCTATTTTAGCGCAGCTATATTAGCTAATTTTTTTTTAAACGTTTAAAAGCTATTTATATAAAAATTAATATAATTAATATAATAAAATAAAATTATAAAATATAAATATAATAATTAAATAATATAAAGGTAAATAATATAATAAAAAAAAATAAATATATATATAATAAGATTTTATAGTTAGAAACTATAAAACTAAATTTATTAATTAAAATTAGCTTTAAAAAAAGGCTAGCCGATAAAAGTTATAAAAGTTATAAATAAAAAAAAAATATAATAATTAGCTAAAATATATTATTAAAAAAAAAAATAATATAAATATATATATATAGTATAAAATATATATAAATAGGTTTGCTATTTTTTTTATTATTTATATAATTTATTGCTTTTTTAATTAAAATATGTTTTAAAAATTTTTAAAGTTTTTAATTTTTAATTATTATTATTATATAAAAAAAATATTTATTTTTTAGCTAAATTTTTTAATAATTAAATATTAAAGCGTATAATTATAATATATTTTATATAAATAGTATAATAGTTAATATTTATATATAATTAATATTTAAGTTATAAAACTAAAAAAAAATATATAAATAAATATTTTATTAAATAAGTTTTTATTACTTTTTATAAAGTTTTAATAGTATTTTTTTAAAATTAATATTTTTTAACTATTATTTTAGTAGTTATTTTTTTATAAATCGGGCAATAATAAACAAAAGATTAATAAATTGCTATTTATTAATATTTATAATTTTTTATAAAATATTAATTAAAATAAAATAAATAATATATTAATTATTATATTAATTAAATAAATTAATATTTTTAGCTTTTATTAATATTTTAGTTAATTGTTTTTTATATATATATTTTTTTTTTTTAGTTTTTAATAGCTGCTAAATTAGCTAAACTATATTTTATCCGTTTAGCGTTTTTTATATTAATAAAAGCTTAAAAAAAGCGGGTTAAATAAGTATATAAAAAAGCTAAGTAAAAATAAACAAAAGTTATAAATTAGCTATTATTAATAAAAAAAACTTATTAAATATTTTTTAATATTATAGTTAAACGTTTTTAGATTTTTTATATTATTATAAGCTATAAAAAAATAAATTAATAATATTAAATAAAAAAAATAATAAAATAAATAAATAAAACTAATAAAAAAAAAAACGAATATAAAAAACTATAGCGTTTATATAGTTTATTTTTAATAAAAAAAATAATTTATATAATAGCGCTAAAAGGGATAAATATATAAATTAATATATTTATTTAAAAAATTATATTTTATAGTTTAATAATAATATTTTTATTAAAACGTATTATTACTTTATTATTATTTATAATAGATTTTATTATTTTAAAGTTTATTTAAAACGATTTAAATATTATAATTAATAATATTGTTTTATTATTAAAAGTTTATTTTATTAAACTAAACTATTTTAAAAAATAATAATAATAATTTAATTTTTAGCCGCTTTTTAATTATTTTTTTTTTTTAATATAGATATACTATTTATACTAAATATCGAAAATTTTTTATTAATATTTATTACTTATTTTTAATAAATATTTTAGCTATTTTAGTTTTAATATTTATATAAGCTTTAATAAATTTATTAATAACGTTAAATTTAAAAAAATACTATTTAAATACTAAAAAACAAACAATAAAATTATTTTTAACTATAAAAGCTTTTTTATATTATTATAAATAATAATAAATAAAATATTTAAAAATAGTTATAATTAAAGATAATATAAAATATATTATAATAAAAAATAATATTTATAAAATCGATAAAATATAAAATAAAATAATTAAATATTAGTTAAAATAACTAAAAATAAAGCGTAAAAATAAATATTAAAAAGTTAAAACTAATTTATAAAAAGTATAATATTATTTTAATATATATTATATATTTAAAATTAAATAGTATAATTATATATTTATTTATTAGCGAAAAATATAAATAATAGTTATAAAAAATATTTTTAACTAAAAGCTAAATATAATAAAAGTACGTTATATTTTATTTATATTAATTATATATTAATTTAATAATAATAATATTAATAAATAAAAACCGGTATTTTATTTATTTTTAAGTTTTAAAAAATTGCCCGTTTAATTTTATTAAAAATAAAAATATAAAATATTAATTATATCGTTTAATAATAAATAGTTATTATTATAGGAAAAAGTTATTTATATAGTATTATATTTATAATAATTTTTATATTTAATATTAGTTTAATAGAATTATTTTTAGGTTTAATATTAAGGTTATTAGCAATATATAAATTAATTTTAGCTAATTAAAATATTATTAAAAAGTAGTAATATATTTTATTAATAAATATTAATAATAATATAACGTTTTTATTAATATTTATTTAATATTTAAATAAATAAATATAGTATAAAATAAATTATTAGTTTTTAAAAAAATATAACTTTTATATAAATATTTAAATATATTATAATAATAAACCTAGCTTTAATGTTAATTTTATCTAGTATTAATTAAATATTATAGTTAGTTAGAAAATTTATATTATTTATTTTTTTTTTTATACTATTTAATTAATATTAAGCAATATTTTAAAAAAATCGGCGTTAATAAAGCTATTAAAATTATTAAACAAGCTATATTTATATATAAATAATAAATAAAAAACAAAAAATAATATATTATTTAAATATTATAAGTAATATAATAAAAAAGTATATTTTTTAAATTTAATTAATATATTAATTAATATATTAATTAATATATTAATTAATATAGTTTTAATTATTAATAATATATATTTAAAATAATATTATTTGCTAAAAATAGTTTAAAAATATATAAAAATTATTAAGTTTAATATTTTAATTATTAATAGTTTATAATATTAAAACTTATTAAAATTTAATTATTTTTATGTTATAAAAAGTATAAAAACTATAACTAGCTATTAAAAAAGTTATTAAAAAGTTTTTAGTTATGTTTATTATTAATAATATAATATAGCTTTATATTAATATATTATTATGTATTATTTTATATTTTATTTAGCTTATTAATATTTTTAGCTTTTTTAAATAAAATTATATAAGCTATATATTAACTAGTTTTATATTTATAAGGAAATATTTTATAATATATAAATAGTAGCTAAAAGTATAGTAAACAATATTTAATAATTAATAAAAATATATAAAAAATTTATTATTAATATTAATTTCGGTTAAAAAAACTTAATAAATATATTAAAAAAGCTAAAATAATAACTAAGATATTTTTATATAATAGTATTATTAATTTTAAAGCTTTTATATAGTTTAATAAATTGTTTAATAAGTAAAAAATATTTATATATAAAATATAATAACGGGTAAAATATAAAATACGCTATTAATTTATTAAAATATATATTATATTTTAATAAAAATATAATTAATAAGCAAAAATATAATAATAAGCTTTAGTTAATTTAAACGAATAATAATTTTTTATAGTTTAGTTTTAATAAAATATAATATATTTTAATATTTATATTTTAATTAATTTAAATATAAAGCTTATAATTATTAAATAATATATATTATATAATATATTATTAATAAAATTTTATTACGTTATAAATTATTTATTTTTTAAAAATAATTAATATTAAAATTAATATATAATATTTATATTAGCTAAAATTAATTAACTACTAATAAACTATTAAGTATATTTTATTTAAGTTTATAACGCTTATATAAAATATATTTTTATATAAACAGTTTTATTATATTAAAATATATATAGTTATTTATTTATAATATTTTATTACTTTAAATAAAATAAGTTATTTTTTAGTATTTTTAAGCTTATTTTATATTTTATATATATATAAATTATATATTTAATTTTTATATATATTTTTAAATAAAAAATATTTAATAAAAAAAAAAAAAAAAAAATATAATAAATATATATAGCTAAAATAGCTTAAAAACTTATATAGTTATTTTTTTTAATATAAATATTTTAACGATTATTAATTTTAATTTATAGAATATTTTTTAGCGTTAATAAATATTAATTTTTAGCTTATTAATTATTTTAAAAATAAGATTAAAATATATATTTTAGAACTTATTTTCGATATATTAAAGATTAATTTTATATAGAACTTTGCTATATAGAATTTTACTTTTTATAAAAATAAAAAAATAAAAAGTTAAAATTAAATCGATTTAAATTTATTAAAATTAGCCCGAAAAAGTATAATATAATAATATTAAACTATAATAATATAGTTTTTTTAACTATTATTTTTAGTTATTAATATATAATATACTTAAAGTTTTTATAAATAAAACTTATAATTAAATAATATTTATATAAAAATATATATATTAATTATATATTAATTTTAAAATATAAAATAAAAAAAATTTTTTTAAAAAAGGGTTTTTTTTTTAAAAAGAACAGATTTATTTTTTTAATAAAAATAGTTTTTATTTTACTATATAAAAAACTTTTATATATTTTTTATATTATATTGCTTTTAATTTTTATAATTATTTTTTATTTTTATATAGTATATATTAATTTTTATTATATTTAAAATTTTCGTTAGATTTTTATATATTTAATTTTAATTAATTTTTTTATTTTTTTTCGGTTAAATTTAACTATTATTAATTTTTAGCTAATTATAGATTAATTGTTTTATTATATAAACTAAAATAATAATAATAAAAAACTAAATATATTTATATTAATTATTATATTAATCGATATAATTATTTTATAGCTATTAAAATAGCAAGGCAAATAATATAAATCTAAATAAATAAGTAATAAAATACTTAGAATTTATAAATATAGCTTAAATATATAATATATATACTAATTATATAATTAAATCGACTAAGCTATATATTAAGCCCGAGGAATTAAATATAAAAAAACTATAAGCGTTATGTAAAAATAATAAAAAAATAGCAATAATAATAAAGCAATAATTTTAAAATTTAGCGGAATTTAAAAAATAAACTAAAGCTTATAAATAAAAACGCTAAGAATTTTTATTACTTTAAACTTTGCTAAAAAAAATAGTAAAACAATTAAAAAAAAGCTTAAAAATTTAACTTTTTAAAACTAATAATATATATTATTTATTTATTAATTATTTTTTATACTAATAGTTATATTAATTTATTTTTAAAAAAGTTTATTATTAAATTAATAGTTTTTAATTTATTTAAAAATATAATTTTTACTATTATATTAAAAGTTAATATAATAATAGTTTTAAATAATATATTTAATAAAATAATAAATATTAAACTAGAAATAATAAATAATATTATTATTAATATATAAATAGGTTTAATATTATAAATAAACTTTTTTTTAAACTAATAAAAAATTTAGTAATAAAAAAAACTATAAATAAGCAAACTAATAAATATATTTAATTTATAATTTATATATTAATTTATATATTAATTTTATTATATAGCTATTTATTAAAATAGTTTTTATATTAAAAAAAAAAAGTTATAAAAGAAAGTTTTAATACTTAAAAAAAAAAGGCTATAAAAAAAGGTTTTAATATTAAAAAAAAAAGCTATAATAAAAGGTTTTCTATTAAATCCGATATATTATTAAAATCTTAGGTAATTATATTTAAATTTATTTTTTATATATTAATTATATATTAATTTTGCTATATAAATAATTTTTAAAAAGCTAAAAAATACTATAAAACTAAGTATAAATATTTTTTCGAGCAAAAATAACTTTTATAACTAATAAAAAATTTTCGTAAATTTTTAGCTTTTAAACTTTAATATATAAAAAAGTTTAAAAACTAATTAAAAAAACTAAAGTTTTTATAAATATGCTTACGTTTAAAATAATAAATAAAAACTAGCTAAAATAGTTTTTTAGCGCTATAAAAAGTTAATATTTAAAAAATAGTATATTTTATATTTATTATATTAATTTAGTTTTAAATAAAGTTTTATAAAAATTTAATAGTTTTAAAATAATTTATATTTAGTTTTATTAATTAAAAATTTGTATTTTATAAAAATATTTTATATAGCTATATATTTAACGCTTATATTTAAGAATTTATTATTATAGTTTAATAAAAGCTTTTAAAAGTATTATTATATTTTTATATTTAGTATATTTTTATATTAATATTATATTAATTTATATATTAATTCGTTTATTTAGCGGTATATTTTATAATAATATATATTAAATATATTATATTTATATTTAAGGATATTTATTTAGTATTTATTATTATATAAATAATTCGATATTTTAATATTAATATTTTTATAACTTTTAATTATTTTTTTATTTATAATATTATATTTATTAAGGTTATATAAAAATAAACGAAAAAATTATTGTAAAAGCTGCTATAAAAAAATAAAAAAATATCGTTTGGTTAAAATTTATTTAAAAGCAAGAAAACTAAAAAGTTTAGCAATAATAAGTAATATGGGCAAAAAATAAATAAGTTTAAATATATATTTATTTAATTTATTGCTAGGATTTATTTTAGGATTAATATAAAGATTAATATATATTTTAATAATTATAGCTATAATAAGCAATTAATCGATAAATTTTAACGTTAATTATAAATAAGCTTAGCTTTTAATTTAATATTGTTTATATTTTTATTTTTAGTTATAGTAAAACTTATTTAAAAAAACCTATAGGTTTTTTAGTATTTAAAAAAACCCATAGGTTAAAATATAGGTTAACTTATTAAAAAAAACCTATGGGTTTTTTAGGTATTTAGAAAAACCTATGGGTTTTCCGTGGGTATTTATGGTACTTATTTCCAAACCTTAGTGGGAGATAGTTTAGCTCGGTAAGCAACTCTCTTATGAAGCCGTACTTGCATTCCCTTGTTTTCGTATTCTTGACTGTATCTAGCAATGCCTCCGCTTCCGCAGATGTCATTTGTACAATGTGAATCGCCCGTCGTGCAGCTACGAGACTACCCGCGATACGCTGATCGCAACTCGTCCATAACACAGTTCCGGTATGACTTATGGGTATGAATGAATTTAAGGTTGATCTAGAATCAGAAGGAGAAGGGCGTTGTGATTGTGTGACTTTAAACAGTGTCAAATCATCTGCATTGTCGATCACGAGAAACCCAGTTTGGAATCTCCTCGATCCGCTCACGCACGGCGCGGAGTAGGTCTTCGCCATCGAGATTAGTTGCAAGGCCAAGCTTCCGCGCAACCAATTGGTAATCTTTCGTAAATGACGCCTCAGTATCAGCGTGGACCCAAAACACGGAACAGGTAAGGTCGCGACATCGGCCGTAAGCGTATGCAAGAGCGATCTGTGTTTTTCTACTCTTGTCAGTAACAGGGCCACACAGATGTTAAGTAACTCTGAACTAACCCTGACCCACCCAGTCCCCATAGAGCAGCGGACTGGTAGTTGGAAGCCGAGGAGGGAGGAGTTGGTCGAGGGCGCGCGATATGTTGCTCCGGTGCACCAGGTCTTCGTTGGCGGGAACGGGATCGAGCGGTAGACTGCCGGGGGGTGGGGCCGAGAATGGTCTTTGTCATGTCAGTCTCGTATCTTTTACGGCCTTTGTTTGTGGAATGCAGCAATATGTTATAGTACCTTGTGGGCCACGGATTGTGATGTTAGCCGCGCCGAGAAAGTGGTTCCCAACAAGGGCGTTGTGGGAATCGATAGTCCGAAACGAACTTGTATTGTTAGCCATATGCGCCACTTTCCTGTGTCCGCGGTACGTCCGTCAAGCAGAGTATCAAAGACAGTTTAAAAGATTGTCGCAGACCGATGGAGAGTATCACCAAACTGAGTTTGTAAAAGATAGTCCGGTCAGCTGCCTGATTTTGGAAGATCGGGTACTGAGCATGTACGCCTTACAGCCGGCCGTACGGGCGTAGGGTTACAGTGCCGTTTTGCACCAGCCGCTTTAAGCTCGACGTTATTTCAAATGAGTCACCTAAACCCAATACTATCTATGTGAACTAGAAAGCATATATAAGTACTCAATCTCATGCTCGTTTTCTCTAACTTAATATAAGGCGTTAATCGTCATGACTTCTACCCATGTGCCTATCTAGGTTATTGTTAGGCATTTAGGTGGTGTACTGAGGCCATAAGCAGTGCCTTGAGTAAGCGAATGTTGCCAAAACGCAGGTATCAAAACCTAATAATACCAGGTAGCCAATAGCTTTTTCAGGCTAGATCTTCCCAATACTTTACGAAAATTTCATGTTCACTGGCCGGTTGACGTTGTTCCGGCAACAACATTCCGACCGCTAATCGGGCCATTAAAGACCGATCGCGAGCCTCCCGTCTCGGCTGCCTGCCCCGGATGATCAACGGACCGTAGATCTCCCATTTCGGTTGCTCGCCTTGGGTTGCCAACCGTAGATGTTGTCGAGGCCGTATTTCATTCAGTATAGCCTTGGCATATGCGGCAGCCATAGCAGCAGCATATGGCTGTATTAACGAACATGAGGTCAGTAAATGCCAATTACAGTGAACACTCACGGGTTTTGGATTTGCTCGCGAGAGTGCGAGGTGTCAAGTATTAGTGTACTTACCTGCCATTCCTTGTTCTTATGCACATCTCCGTAGTCGCACACCCTCGGACTACACCGATGGGGATGCGGTTCATAGTCCCAGCAGCCTCCATTTCAAGGCCGATAATGTTGTATCTATCCCTGAGGTCATTCCTCTTACCAGCATTCTTTAGAAGTTTCTCTCCCGAGCCTATCGGTCCATACCAAACGCGGGTGCGTTTAGAGACCTCACGCGGCATCCGATTTCAGCTTCTCTGTTCCGTCCTCTATCGTCTCGTACAACATATCATTGTCCTGCCCAGGATCCAAAAATGTACCTTCATCGTGTTCTTCGTCTTTCATTGCTTGGTAGTAGTGGAGGAAGATTTGTGTATCGTTCCGAGCGCGAAGCTTGATACTACCGATGGCAGACCTAATAACAGGCTCGGTATTGGCTAAAACGTGCCCGAAGCGCAGTGGTTGAAACCCATCGTTCGTCTCCTTTCCTAGATCGTAGGCTACTAGGCCCGCACTCTCGCCGTCGGGAAGAGCCACCAGAATATCGCCAAGTCGAATGTCGCGAACTGGTTTTCGTGACAGGTTCGGGAGGCCTGCGGCTACGCCCACAAGTAGCCCAAACCAAAGGTTAGGGAAGAACGCTTTGGCCTGGCTTGCCAGAGCTGCCGCCGAGCCAGTCCCGTATTCCTGACCAGCTGGGAGTGTCGCGACAACGATATTATGCCCGAGCATATCCCCGGCAATAAACACGTAGTCATCAGCCCAACCCCCGGAGTTAACGATTTCTTATTTCGGAAGGATCTTAGCTCTAGAGACACTGTTTCGTAAGTCTATTTCGTGAGTTGCGTATTTAGCTATATAATGTGCTAGCTATACCTTTACTTTTTTTGTTTTAGTATAAAATTAGAACCTAGGTTTTAATTTATTATATTTGTTATATGTTTTTTATTATATTTGTTTATATTTTTTACTATAAAGCTAAGCTTTTTTTATATATCTAGTTTAAAATAAAATTTAGGTTTTAATTTATAATATTTATTACATGCTTTTTTATTGTACTAACTTATTAAAAAAATATTAAAGCGATACTAGCTAATAGTGCGAGCTAAAATAATTATATAATATAAGTTCGGAAAAAAAAAAATTTTAATTATAATAACTATTAAATATTTAGTTTTTACTTAAACAAACTATAATATTATTAAGCTATAAAGTTTAAATATTAAATTAAAATATTATTATATAAGCACTATTGTTTTTAAGCTTTATAAAATCTTTTTAAGCTAAGACTTTTACTAAAAAAAATAGCAAAAGCTATTAGATTACGCACTAACTAATAATCTACTTATATATCACTAAATAGATCACCTAGTTATTTACTTAATATATATAACAATACGTTAAGGCTTAACTAATAGCTAGTGCTCCCGTTAAATACCTTATATTAAAAATACTTTAATTAAGCTTAGTAGCAATATATAAATAAATTAATACATATATATTATTAAATCTAATAATTAAAAATTTTATTATAATTTTTATACTTTATTAAAAATAAAGCTATAAAAACATATACTAAAAAATTACTATTATATTTATATTAACTACTATAACTTTTAACTCGTTAAAAAACTTCTTACTATAAAAACAAAACTTTATAACGTTTATAATCTTAAAAAATCTTTAAGAATACTTATAACTAAAAAAATACGATCCTTTTAGCTTATAAAACTAAACGTACTAAATATATTTAACTTTTTATATTTATAAATATCGATCTAGCGATTATTATACCGATAAATCTAATAATAAATAAATAAACCTATATATTAATACTTAATAACGCTATAATATTATTTTAAAATAATTAATACTTATTAAAACAAAATTATTAAACTTTTTAAATAAATATAAAAAATAATAAATTCGAACTATAAATTAACTTATATAAAGCTTACTAAACTTTTAATTAATAATATAATAATTTAAAAAGCTTAATAAAATAATAAACTAAGTTTTTAAATATAAATATTATAACAAATATAAAACGTTTATTAATTTATAGTAAAAAAACCTATTAAAAACTTTATTAAATAAACTAATAAATAACTAAATAAAATTACTAAAATAAACATTAAAAAATTAAATATTGCTAAATTATTTAAACTTATAATTAACTTAAAAAAAACTCTATATAATATTAATCTATTTTAAGCTATATTATTAAAAAAACTTATAATAATAAAATTTTAAATAATATTTTAAATTATTAAATAAGCTATTAAGCTTTAATATAAAGCTTTTATATTAAATATAATATAAATATTTATAAAAATCGTTAAAAAAAAGCTTTTATTACTTACAAAACTAATAAGCAAAAAAACATAAAAATTATTTAGCTTATTTTAATAAAATTAACCTAAATAGATTTATCAAAAATAAAAAGCATATTCCCGAATAGCTTAAAACTAACTAAATAACTAATATAACGATTTTAAAAAAAACTCCCTAAATACTTTTATAAAACGCTTTAAAACAAATATATAAACTAAAACTAAAAAAAAAACCTTAATATAATAAACTATATAATTTATTATAAAAATATTTAATTATAAACTATTAGTTTATTTTTTAAAGCTTTGCTTTAAAAACTTTAAATTAATACCTACTTTAATATATTGTTTATATATAAATAATTACTAAAAATAGCGTTAAAAATAATAAAACGTACTAAAACTAGCAAAAAAAAAACACGTTAAATTTAATAATTAACTTATAAATTAACACAAAATTAATTTATATAGCTATTAATAATATATATTATAAACTTTTTTACAATTAATAAAAACTTATTAATTATATATATATAATTACGCTATAATAAACTCTAAATTTAATATATATATTTTTAACTAAATAAATCGTTTTTTAAACTTTAAAAATATTAACTTAAAAAATAGTATTAGCTAATAATATATAATTAAAATATAAACTATAAAAAATTATATTAAAATATAAAAACTAAAAAACCTATAGTTTATAAGCTTTATAATAGCTTTTTACTTTAATATAGCTATTAATTTTGTTTTATTATAAGTTTTTAATTATAAAAATATTTACTAAAAAAATAAACTTAATTTAAATCTTTTAAAATACCGATAAAAAAACCTTTATATTTATTAACCTAAATATATAAATAATTTATTATAAAATATTTTTTAATATACTTAATAAAATATATTTTTTATACCTAAAAAACTTTTTAAACTTTTATATAAAACGTTCCCGGTTATAAGCTAATATATATAAATAATACTAACGCTTAAAATATATAATTTTAAACTATTAAATAACTATTAATATATATTAAAAAATAATAATTATTTTTAAAAAAAATAAAATTAAAACTATAAATATATTAACTATAGTTTTATAAAAGCTTATTAAAATAATTAAAAAGCTCGATTTAAAGTTTTTAAAATTAATACCCGGCTAATAATTAATTTCTATAAATTTAATAACCTTAATATAAAAATAATCGCTTATAAAAAAATATATAATTATTAATAAATATTTAAATATATATAAAACTATTACGTTAATAATAAACGCGCTAGTATTATATAAGCAGTTTTTAAAAACTATATATATTATATTAGCTTTATTATAAAAATAATATAATTATAATAAATATAATAACAAACTAATAAATATTATAAATAAAACTATTTAACTAGTATTACGATTAATGTTTTTTTAGAGGTAAAGCTTTTAGTTAAGGTTTTTTTATATATTAATCGAAAAATATTAAGCTAGATCTAAGATCTAACGGCTAATTCTATATATAGGATTTTATATATATATAGTAGGGCTAATTATATAATTTTAGGTAGGTCCTTGTAAAACCTATTATATTTACTATATTTATATTTAGTTAGCTACCCGTAATTACCCCCCTTTAAAAAACTCGTTGTAAAAATTCGAATCGAACCCCGCGTTTACTAAAAAATTACTATCTAATAAAAAAAAATCACTTCGGGTTTCTACCTTTAAACTACTATACTATAAGCTTTTATTTATAGCTGCGCTTTAAAACTTTTTTAAATTTAGTAAATAATACTTTTTTAATATTATTTTTATTTATGTTTAATTTTTTATATTTTTTTTTATAAATAATAATATTAGTTTTTTACGAACTTTTAAAGTATTATTATTTAAATAATCCTTTTCGAATTTATTTTTTTTATAGCTTTTAGCTATTTTCTAGTTTTTTCGGTAATTTTGCTAATTCGGGGTTATTTTTATAAAATTTAAGTAAAATTAAACAAATTTTTAAAATTATTCGCGGAATATTATTCTTTATTAAAATCCTATTTTTTTTAATTTATTTAATATTAAAAAATTTTTTATAATAAAATTATAATATTTATATCCGCTTTATTTTTTATCGGGTTTTTTTCGTTAAAAATTACTATTTTATTTTTAAACTGTTTAGCGGCTTAACTTAATAATAAATTATTCGAATATTTTTATAATTAATTAGTATAATATAAATTAAAAACGCGCTAGTTCGAAAGTATTTTTAATCGGAATATTGCTAATTTTATTTTTTTAACGATTTTATAATATTAATATATTAATAAATAATTTAATTTATCCGAAAATCGGTTAATTATTTATAACTAACGTTTTTTTATAATAAATATTTAGTTTTTAATTTTAAAGTTTAGTTTTTTTAATAACGGTTTTTTTTTTAAATCGTTTTTTTTTATATTTATTTTAAAATCTATTTATATTTTAATATATTTTTTTACTATTTTTATTAATTTTTATATTTTTTTTTAAATAATATATTTTTTAATTAATATATCGGCTATATTTATTATATAGCTAAGTTAGTTATAATAATTAAGCATAAAAAATCTAAATAATATTTTGTAAAATTATAATTTTATAAATTTATACGGTAAAAAAACCGCTATAAAATTATAACAAATAAAACTATTTTTTAATTATTTTAATAGTAGTTATAAAAAAGCATAATTTTAGTTTAAATATTTATAATAATTTTAATTTAGCTTATTAATTTATAATATTTAAAAATAATAGCTTTTATATAATATTAAAGATTTTTATTAATTTGTTAATAAAAGCTATATAAACTAAAGCTTTTTATTAAAGTTAATTTTTTTAATAATTTAAAAATTTAGAAAAATCTTTTATAATATAAATAAACAGCTTAAATTATTATTATATTTTATTATAAAATATTAATTATAATAGTTTATTTAATCGGTTAATTATTATAAATATAAACTTTTTTTTGCTTTTATTAGTTATTATTTTTTTAAAATTTATTATTAAATATTAGAAAAATTTTAAAAAAATTAGCATAAGCTATAATAATTTAAGTGTTTTATTATAAAGCATTTTAGTAAGCTTATATTTTAAGCAGTTTTTATATATTAGTTATAATCTTTTATTAGTTTTAACTATTAATATTATAACGCTATAAATTTATAAGTTTACTTTATTTAAAGTAAATAGTTATAATATAATTATATATTTTTTTAAAATATAAACGGGCAAATTGTTTATTTTAAGTATTATAAATTATTTTTTATAAATAATTAAACTTTTGTTTAAAGTTTAATTTTTGCTTAAACTAGTATAAGTTTTTTTTTCGATAAACTTTTAAGTTTAAAAACTATTAGTTTTATTATAATATTTTATTTATTAAAAAAACTTTAGCGGCTAAAATATTAATTATAGCTTTTATTTTAAGTTTATATATAATAACTATTATTTAGTTATTTTTTAGGTTAAAAATATAAATAATAATATTTTTTTTATTTAAAAAGTACTAAATTTATTAACTAATTAAAATATAATTAATATTTTTAGCTTTTTATTTATATTTTTTATGTTTATAAATTTTTTTGCTTTTTTATAAAAGCGTTAGTTATAATGTTTTTAAATTTAAAACAATATATAATAATAAAATTATAATTAGCTATTAGTTTTATTTATTTAATTTATTTATAAATTTAATCGTTATTTAATATTAAAATATTTAAAAGCTTTATAATTAATAATAACCGTAAAAAGCTAATTAATTTAATTATTAGTTAATTTTAACCTTTAATATATTAACGTTTTTATTACTGCTAGTATTTTTTTATTATAAATTTTATAGTTTAGTTCGGCGTTATATAATATTTTAAAAAAAAATATAATAAAATATTATTTTTATTTTTTTTTTTTTAAAACAAATATTTAATAGCTACTTTATTAAAAGCGTTTATTTTAATTTTGGTTTTTTTTTTATAGTTATAATATATTAAAATAAAAATATAAATAAATAAATATTTTAACTAGTTAAAAATATTTTAGTATTTTTATATCTATTTAAAATATATTTTTTTTATTAAGTTAAATAAAAACTTAGCTATATAACTATATTTATAATAAACTATCGGTAAAAATTATAAAATTTTATAAATAATTATATATTTTTTACTATAATAAAATTTTTTTACTTTTTTACTATAATAATTTTTTTAAGATTAATTTTAATATTATATATTTAATAATAAAACTAAAATATTTTTATTAATAATATAAAATTTATATTTTTAATATTAGTTTAAAAACTAGTAGCTTTAAATTATTTAGTACTTTTATAATATAAACTTAATAGTTTTTAGGTTATTTAAAAATACTAAAATATTATTTATATAAGCGCTATAAAAATTATTTAAATATTTTTTTAAAACGTTATTTATATATTTTTAAAATATCGCTAATTTATTAAACAAACTAAAAAATAAAATTTTATATTTATACGATTTATATTTAATTTTAAACGTAATAAAATTTTTATTATTTAAATATATATAAATTTTATTAAATGTTTATTAAATATTAATTTTTATAAAAATTTAATTTTTATAATATAGGCTAATATTTTTTTAATTAAAAATATTAAATATCGATCTTTTTTTATTAGCGCGTTAATTTTATAATAATTTATATAAAATTTAAATCTTTATTAGCTTTAAATATAAATAAATAAATATAGCAAAAAACGTACTATTAAGTTTAATAAATTTTTTTTTAAGTTTTTATTATATTTTTTATTATTTCTAGTTTTTCTAAAAATATATAATAAAATAAGTTATTAAAAAAATCGTTTTAGCTTTTTTAAAAATAAATTTAATATAATAATTTATCGGTCGATTAAATAATAAAATATTTAAATCTATTTTATTAAAAGTTTTAAATAAATAATAATATTTTTAAGTATTTATTTTTATTTATTATTAATTAGCTTTTTTTTTTTTTTTTTCGGGGAAAAGCTTAGCTTTTTATTATTATTAATTAAATCGATTTTATACTACTTAATATAAATTTATTATTTCTTCGTAAAATATATATTATAAAATAAAATAACTTTAATCCGTTATAATATTTATTATCGGTTAATATTTATATATTTTATTATATTTTTTTATAACTAGTATAGCTTATATTATTATATTTTTATACTAATTTTATAAATAAGGTTTTTCGTGCGCGTTTTAAAAGTTAAAATCTACTTTTATAATAATTAATTAATAGTTTATTTTAACTAGTTTTTTATTATATAATTATTAAATCGGACTTTTTTAAAAATAACGTATTATTTTATAAGCATTTTATTAGCTAAAGATTTTTTTTTTTAAATATAATAATTATACTAAAAATTAACGTTAGTTAATTTTTTTATAACGTTTATTAAATATTTCGTTTAAAAATAAAAATCCGTTTAATATTATAACTTATAAAATAAAAATCTATATAATATATAATATTATATATTCTTTATAGTTTTTAAAACTTTTGCTATTAAATATTAAATATATATATATATAATTACTTAAACGTTTTAAGTTTATTAATCTAGAAAAAATATATTTTTTAATAATTAAAAAATATTTTAGTAAAAATATAATTTTATTATTAAAAATTAAATAATATATTATAATTTTATAAAATATTCTATTTTATAATAAAATCGTATATTTATTTTAATTATAATTAAAAGTATTTTTTTAAAGTTTTTTTTATAATAAAAATTTATAATAAAACTTTTTAATATTTTATAAAACTAACATTTATTTAAAAACTATTTTTATTTAAACTTATTTTAACAAAAACGTTAATTTATTTATTATATATTTTATATATTTTTATTTATAAAAAAATATCCGTTAGCTTTTATATTAGCAAATAGTTATAAATAATAAATATTTTTTTATTTATACTAAAATATATATATTAAAACAATTTTCCCCTAAAATATATTTAAAAAATCCTTTTTTATTATTAATATTTTTTATTTGCTAACGTTTTTTTAAAAAAAATTATTTTTTTTTAAAGTTAAATTTTTCTTATATTTTTTTTAAAACTTTTTTTTTATTATTTTTTATTTATATTAAATATAAAAACAATTAATTATACTTTTATTTAGTTATTATTTTCGTTTTATTTAAATTTCTTTCGAAACGTAGCTATACTTTTAATAATAAAAATACTTTTTTTTTTTAATAATTATTTTATTTCGTTTATAATAAATTAAATTCCTAGTTTACTAAAAAATATAAACAATTTATTATTATTATTATTATTAAAAGTAAAAATCTATTATTTTTAAATTAAATATAAAAATTAAATAGTTTAAATTAATATTAATATTAATATTTAAGCTATTAATATTATTTAAAACTATTTTATAGCTTTTATTTTTAGCATTAGTTTTTTTTAAATTATAAACGAACTATTTAATATATAAAATAAAAATCTTATAAATATAAGCTTTATTTAAATATTTATTTAGTATTTAATTTTTAAAACGAATAAAAAGTTAAATATAAAACTTTTTTTTTTATAATAAAAATAAAATATTTTATTTTTTAATAAAGCAAATAAAACTATTTTTAAAGCTTTAAAACTTTTTTAAAAATTTTAATTTAAAAATAGTTTATTTTACGCAAGCTTTTTTTTTCGGTTAATATTTATATATTATTATTTAAATATTTTATTAATTTTTAAATATTAATATTAATTTAAGTTTTTTTTTTTAAATAAAACTATAAATTTTTAATAATTTTATTTTTTAAGCGCGATTTAATATTATTTATTTTTATATATTATAAATAAACTAATTATAATTAATTGTTAAATAATTAATTATAATTTAAAACTATATTTCGAAATTAATTTTATTTTAAATAAAATTATTAAAAAAATTTATATTTTAATTTTATTTAATTTTTTAGTATATTTATTACTTTTAATAATATTTATATTAAATAAAATAATATTATAATTATTTTTAACTAAATTAATAATAGTTTAGTTAATTTTATTTAATTTTTTTTTTTTTATATTAAGTTTAGCTTAAAATATAATAACTTTTTCGCTAATTATATTAATTTTTTTTTTTTTTTATATAAATAGTTTTTATAATATTTAAAATATTATTAAAATTAATATTAACAATATTATTTTTTTAGTAAAAATTTTAAATTAAATAGTTATAAATATAAATATTAAATATTAAACTTTTATTTTTTTAAAAAAAACTTTATAATTTTTAGCATAAACGTTATTAAAAACCGCCTAATTTATATAACTATTAAAATCTAAAAATATAGCTTTGCTAATTTTTATAATTATAATAAAATAAAAACCTAATTTATTATTTTAAACCGTTAAAACAGCTAGTTTATTAATAGTTATTTAAACTTAATTATAAAATAGTTTATATTTTAATATATTAAAATAAATTAAAATATTTTTATAAAACTATTTTAAATATTAAAAATAAAATTTTTAAAAACATTTTAAAACTTATTTTTTTTATTTTATTTTAGCTATAATATAACTAACTATATAAATATTAGCAATAAATATAAAAACAAATTAAATAAAAAAACGTTAATAAAACTTATTTTTTAAAATATTTTTATAAATATAAAAATATAAATTAATTAAATTATTAAAATTAAAAATAATTTCCTTTTAATAATATATAAACTATATTAGCTATAATAATTATATTATTATTTTATACTATAATTTAGCACTATTAAAAATCTTCGCTTTAACGTTAATTATATTAATATAATATTAAAGATTTTTACTTTAACGTTAATCTAAATCTAAAATTAAAAAATAATAAACTTTAATTAATATAGCTAGCTATAATAAAAATATAAGTTACGCAAATTAATATATTTATTCGAAAAAATATTAAATAAATTAAAATTTAAAAAAATATTAAAATCAAATAATTTAATCTTTTAATTATTATAATTAATATTTTTTATAAAAACAAAGCTTTTAGTTAAGGTTCTATTTATATATTAATCAAAAAATATTAACTAGATCTAAAATTTAGCGGCTAATTCTATATATAAAGATTTTATATATATACATAGTAGGGCTAATTATATAACTCTAAGTAAGTCCTTATAAAACCCACTATATCCACTATATCCGTATCTGGTTAGCTACCCGTAACTACTAGTAAAACTTATATAAAATATTTATAGTATTAAATTTATAATCTTTTATTATATATTTAAAATTTTAACAAAAAAACAAAATAAATTAAAACTACTATTAAACAATAAATAGCTTAATAAAAATAAATATAAGCTTTTTATTTTTTTAGCTTAAAATAGTTCGTATTATAATATATTTATATAACTAAACTTTTCGCTATATTAATAGCTAAAAAGCTTTTTATAAAAAGTTTTATTTATATTTTAATAACTTATAAAACTACGTAAGCTTTAAATAAACCTTAAATATTTTATATTTAATAATATAAATATATAACTTTCGCTATAACTATTATTATAAAATATAAAAAAAAAATATAAAAAGTTTAACTTTAAAGCTTAAATAAAATATTTAATAAAATATTAATCTTTTAATATTTATTAAATTTAATTATTACGTAAAAATAAAATAATTATTATAAAAAATATTACTTTAATAAAAATAAGTTTTTTAATAGCAATAAAAATAAATTTAAAAATAATTTTCTAAAATAAGCTAAAAAAATTATAAAAAACTTATTAATTAAATTAATTATTAAAATATAACTAAAATAACAATTAATATTTTTAAAAATAAAAAAATAATAAACTAAAAAATCTATTATTAAAAAATTTTATTAAATTATTAAATTAAACTAAATAAAAAACTAATTTAAAAATAATAAACTTATAAAAAATAACTTAAAAAATTATACATTAAAAAATTATTTATATATTAACTTAAAATTTTTTTTTAATATATTTATATTATTAAAATTATTAAAAACTATATTATTTAGCTTAACTATAATATAATTAAAACTTATTAATTTAAATATAAACTATAATTAACCTAGCTATTTATATTAAAATTAAAATAAACTTATATTTTTAAATTAATTTATTAAACTATAAACTATATATTTTAATATAGCTTAATTATATAAATTATTTATTATAAATAAAAAAATAATTATTAAAGTATAAAAAACTAAACTATTAAAAAGTTTTTTAATATTATAATATTTAAATTTAAATATTAAATAAAAAAAAACAATATTAACCTATAAAAAATACCTTTATAAAAGCTTACGATTTATTATTTATTTAATTATAAATACTAAATATTAATAAAAGCTTTAAATAAAAAAAAAAAAAAATACTTTTATAAAAACTTATTTATTACTTATTTAATCGTAAATATTAAATATTAATAAAAGCTTTAAATAAAACAAAAAAAAAATACTTTTATAAAAGCTTATTATTTATTATTTATTTAATCGTAAATATTAAATACTAATAAGCTTTAAATAAAAAAAAAAAAAAAAATACCTTTATAAAAGCTTATAAACTAAATAAAAAAAATCCTTTAAACTAATAATAAATTACTTTAAAATTTATTTATAAAAACTATTATTTTAAAAAAAATATATATATTGTTAAAATTTACCTTTATTTTAAAATAATATAAAAACCTCGATTTATATTTATTAAAAAATTATTTTAAGCAAGTAAAATATACTTATTTATAAAGCTATTAAAAATAAAAACTTAAAAAAAAATACTTAAAAGCTTAACTTTAAATAAACTAATTTTTAATTATATATAATATATATATATAAATTTAATAAATATAAATATTATAATAAATATAAGCCTAGCTAATAATATATAAAAATTAAAAACTAAGCTATAATAAAAAAAATATTTATATAAATACTTTAGTAAAAAAATCGTTTTAAAACTTTAATAATAATTATTATTAAATTCGATTTTAAACTTAAATAAATAATATTATAAATATTTTTATTAATATAAAACTTATTAAAAAAGTTTATATATATATACTTTTTAATTATAAAAAATAAATATTATAATTAAATTATTATAAGCTTTTTATAACTTATAAAAATCTTTTTATTATAATAAAAAAGCTTTTAAAATTATTAAATAAAATTAGTTTTAAACTAATACTTTATAAACTTTACTATTTTTTAAAAAATAAATATTTATTTTTATTTACGTTAATAATATAATAATTATATATACTTTTAAAAACTTTAATTAATATAAATAATTATTATATTAAAATCTTAATATAAATTAACTAAAAATAAAAATTTATAGTAGTTTTTAAAAATAAAAATAATCTAAAATAAATAAAAATAACTATTATAGTTATTTTAAGCTTTTTATATTAAAAAAATCGTTAAGCTTTAAAATATAAACATTATAATATATATTATTACTTTAATAAAAACAAATAAACTATTTTATATAAAAAATAGCTTTACTTTAAATATATAATAATATTAATAAAAAATAAATTCGATTTTATATATAACTATTATTATACGTGTTATAGCCCCACTCTTTTGACCTATTTATCTGTGGCTGTGGTTGCATTGTGGCTGCCCTATAGGGAATGTGTGGTAGTACTAGGCTGGGCGGTGTGTGGTGGTACTAAGCGGTGTGGGGCATATACTTATAAATACTTATTGTTATTTATAGGTTAATATATTAGTACTTTTTTTTTTTTTTTTTAAATAAAATATTAGCTTTTAATATAAAGTAAATTAAATGTTTAAACTTTTATATTATATTTATTATAATATTTTATTTCGATTATATTATTGTTTAAAAAAACGATAAATTTTTATAAAACGAAAAAAAACTAAATTAGTTAAGTTTAGCTAACTATATATAACAAAATGTTTAAAAAAGCTTTTAATAAAAAACGATTGCTATATTTTAGCAATTAATATAGTTTAATATAAATTATATAGCTAAAAATATCCGCGTAAAATAAGCTTTATTAATAATAGCACGCTTAAGTATAATTTATTAAACAAGTTTTATTAATTTGTTATTAAAAGTAAATAAAATAATTAATTAAAAATATATTATAACCGAAAGCTACGAAAAAAAAAAAAGATAATTAATTAAACTTAAAACTTATATATTAATATAATAAATATAATATTTTATTAAACAATAAACTATAAAATATTATAAACGATTTATTATTTTAATTATAAAAAGCAAATTTATACGTATAAACTATTTAAATAAAAAATATAAAAACAAAAGTTAAAATATTTATTAAATATTTTATAACGAATAAAAAACTATAGTTTTTTTTATTGCTATTATTATATTAAGATAAAAAGCGTAGCTTATTTTTAATTTAGTTATAATAATTATTTAATTTGCTAAAATATTAAAAAAACTTTAATATTTTTTTTAATAAATATAAAATTAGATTTTTTTATTATATAAATAATAATATTATTAAAAACTTATATAATATTATAAAAACTATAAACGTTATTATATAAATATAAAATATTATTTTAATAATAGTTTGTTATTTTATTTAAGTTTAAAAAAATTACGATTTAAATAAAGCTAAATTTTAGTAAATAAAGCTATAATATATAATATTATTTTAAAAAAATAACTAAACTATTTTATATAAAAATATAAAAAAACAAAAAAACTATTAATATTTTAAAAATAAAATAGTTTAATTAGCTGTTTTATAAAACTTATAAAAATTAAACTTATTATTAAGCGATTTATAGTTATTTTTATTATATTATATTTCGAGCATAAAAATATTTTAGCAATTATTTATAAAATAATTTATAAAATAAAACGTTTATAATTAATAAAAATTAATTTGCTAAAATTAAATACTTTTTTATTTTTATTTTAATAAGCTTATAAATAATAAACTTAAAGTTAAATTTAAGCATTAGTTTATATTTTTAAAAAAAAAGCTTAAAAAAAATATTAACTATTAATTAAGCAAAAAAAAAAAATTAATTATATCGCTAATTATATAAAAAAAATTATATTTAAAAATTTAATATTATTTATTTAAAGCTATAATTTTAATAGCCCGTTTATATTAATAATTTATAATAAAGTTTAAAATATTTATATAATTAATATTATAACTTTAATAAATATAAAAAAAGTATTATAATATAAATATTTTATAATAAAACTTCCGATAAATTTTTTAAATTTAAAATTTAATTTATTCGATAAATTAGTTTAGTATAAATTAATAAAGTTAAATATAAACGTAATATATATAATATATTATTTTAACGTTTAAATAAGCTTTATATCGTTAAATTTAATAATTTAAATATATTTTTTTTAAAATATTATAATTATATTATATATAACTATTAATAGCAAAAAAACTTTTAAAGCAATAATAAAATAAAAAAAAAAAACAAAATTATTAATAAAACGGGAAAAAATATTATAACTAATATAATATTTAAAACTTATTTTTAAAATAATAATTATTAAAGATTATATTTTAAATATTATAATATTATTTAAATAAGAACTACTAATAATAAATAAAAAATATACGTTAAATTTAACTTTAAACAAATAAAATTATTAATAATAAAAAGTTAATATTTTATTTATTATAAATAAAATTATTATAATAGCGTTTATTTTATAAAAACTAATTAAAAACAATTAAATATTATTTATATTAGTAAAATTGTTATAAAAGTTATAAAAAATATTTATCCGAACGAATAGCTAAAAAATAACGTTTAAAATAATTAGTTTTTTTTTTTAAATAATTAAAATATCGGCGTTAAAAATAAAAAATATAAAAAATTCTATATAATTTTTTAAAAAAATTTTTAAAAAAAAACTTTTTATTATAAAATATATAATAATAAATAATAAACTTATATTATTTATATTAGCTTTATTTAATATAAAAATAAATATATATTTATTAATAAATATAAACTTTATAATATAAATTATAAAATATTTAAAGCTAAAAAAATAATAAAATTTAGCTTAATATAATTATTAAATATAATAAAAAAATAACTTAAATTATAACTTAGCTTTTCGATTATATTTTTAAGTTTAAAAACGTATTATATTTAAAGCGCTGTTTTTAATAATAAATATAAAATATAATATAATTATTAAAAAAAGTTTTTTAATTATTATAATATATTAATAAATAGCCGCCGAAAAAAATTATTATTTTTTTTAATTAAAAGCTTAAATATTTTTAAAAAATATATTAATAAATAAAACAAAAATTTAATTTAAAACTTTAGCTATTAATAAAATATAAATTATTAAAATAAATAATAAAGCTTAAAAATAAACGTTATTATAATAGTTATTTAAATTAAAAACGCTACGTATAAAAAGCTATTAATATTATTTTAAAACTATAACTATTATTATTAACTATTAAAAATAAACTTAAAAAAATACTTAATATAAAAAAAAATAAAATAAAAACTTATTATAAATATATTTTTAAAAGCTAAAAAACTAAAAAATATATAAAATTTATATTTAAAATAATAATAATTATAATAAAATTATAAAATTAAAATAAAAAACTAAAAAATTTTAAAAAAACTTTTACTAAAAGTTTATTATTTTAAAATATTTATTATAATTTATAACTTTTATAAGCTAACTTTAATATAAAAACAACTATATATAATAAAAAATTAATTATATAATAAAAGCTTTAAATAAAAATAATTATAAACTATTTATATAAAACTTGTTTTATATAAAAATCGTAAATAAACTAATTAAAAAAGTTATTAAAATAAATATAAACTATATATTATAAAAAAAACACTATTAGCTAATATAAATAAAAACTAGTATAAATTATTACTATTAACGTATTTATTTTATAATAACTTTACGCTAAAAAATATAATAGTATATAATATTATTTTATTATAAAAATCGAAAAAATTATCGATAAAAAAAAACAAACTACTATTAAAAAACAAAACAAAATTACGTAAAAAGCTTATTGCGAAATATTTAAATAATATTATAAATATTTAAATATATTTAGTAAAATAATTTCAAATAAATTATTTTTTTAATAACTAAAATAAACTATAAAATTATAATTAAAAAAAACTAAAATTATTAAAATATAACGTTTTATATAAATATTATTAAATAAAACTAAAATACTAAAATATATATAAAAAAACTTGCTTAAAAATTTTATCGAACTTATAAATATATTATAAACTGCTTTAATATTATTTGCTATAAAAATAATAAATTATTATAGTTTTATATAAATTATTATAAATTAAATAATATTACTTAAAAAATTAATATTTTTTATTATTAATAAAAAAAACGTTATTTCGATTAATTAAAACTAAAGTTTATATTAAAATTAATATCCGCTAAGCTTTTTATTATATTTATATTATAAAAAATAATAAACGTTTAACCGTTTTTTATACGTAATATAATATTTATTAATTTAAAGTACTATTATTTAGTTTTATTAATAAATTATTAATATTTTAATACTTTATTAATAATATTTTAAATAAATATTTAAATATTTTTTATATAGCGTATATTAATAATATTTTAATCTATTTTAATAATAAACTAAAATATAAAATATATATAAATAAAATATTAGCCCGCTTTTAAAAAGCCGGACTATAAGCTAATTTAAAAAAATATAAATTTTTTATTATTTAAACTAAATTTTTAAGCTTTATTAAAAAAATAAAAAATATAAAAGTTAACTAAAATAAAATAAAAATTATTTAATATTAGCAACTATTAATTAAAAATAAAAAGCTATATTATAAAAAATACGTTTTTTTTTAAAATTTTATAACTTTTATAAACGTTTTATCGAAAAATATAAATATATTATTAAACTTTTAAATAAATTAATTATAACGGGCATAAACTTAATATAAACTAAATAATATTAATAAACTTTTAATATTTTAAAAAAAGCTTTAATATTAGCTTTTATTTTTTAATACTTTTTATATAAATTAAAAACCCGTATAAAAACCGATATATCGGACAATATAGCTATAAATATATTATTATAATATAATAATCTTAATAATTTTAAAAGCTAGTTGTTTTTATTCGGAAATTTATAAAAAAAAAGCTTAATTATAATATTTTTAATAAAAAATACTTACTATTATAAAAAGCTTTTTATATTAAAAAGCTAAACTTATAAAGCTTTAAAAATAAAAGCTTTTTATTATAATTATTAACTATACTATATTAAAATATTTTAGTACGAAAAAATTTTAAACTTATAATAAATAAAATAAGCTAAATTAATTGTTTAATATAATTTTATAATATATATTAATTAAAGTTAAAAAATTATAGTTAATATTTTATCCCGATTTTATAAAAATATAAAAATATAAAAATAAATTTAAAATAAATAACGAATAATAGCTTTATTTAAACCCGCTATAAACGTATAACTATTAAAAAATATAATAATTTATGCTTTTAAAAACTTCGAACTATTATTGCTATTAAAAATAGTATTAATTAATATTATTTAGCGATTAATTATAAAAATACTAGCTTTAATAAATATTAAACTTAAGTTTATATTAATATATATTTAATTAGTTTATATTAAAAACTTATTTTTATATAAAAAAAACTTATAATATTAAAAATAAATAATTTAAAAATATATATAATTAAAAAAGCTTATATATAATTAATAATAATATATTTAAATAAAAATAAAACGCGCTATATAGTTTTTTAAAAATATTAGTAGCTAAAGCTATATAGCGATATTAAACATTATATTATAAATTATTATTATTAACTATTTAAAGTTTTATATAATAAAACCTTTAAAAAGCTAATTTTGCTAAAAGTTTTAAAGTATTTTTAATAATATTTTATTATTAATTTTAAAAGTTTTTTTAAAAATAAATATAAAATAATATAATTTTTATATTATCGATTAATTAATTAAAATTTTTTAAACAACTATATATAAAAACGAAATTATTGCTAAAAAATAATTAAAATATATTATTAAAGCTTTTATTAAGTTTTCGGATAGCTAGAATTATTTATAAATAATTAAAAATTATAATTTATAGCTAACTTTATAAACGAACTTTTTAAAATATATAAAATAAAACTAAACTTTTTTTTATTAAATATAAACAAACTATTAAATAAATTAAAATTATATATTAATAAATAAACTAAAAGCTATAACTTTTTATAAGTTATTTTTAAAAAAATTAGTTAAAAATATTATTTGCTTTAAATATAATATAAATATTTTTATTTTATAAATTATTTAATAATTTAACGCTAAAAAAAGTTTTTATAAGTTAATTAATAAAAATAATATTTAATTAAAAGTTTAAAGCTAAAAAACTAATTAATCGTTTAACTAAAAAAAGTTAAATAAAAAAAAAACTTAAATATTTATATAGCGTATATAAAATATATTAAAATTGTTAAATAAAACGTAAAAAAATATAGTAAAAAATAATTACTTAAGCTAATAAATATAAAAAATCTTAATTTTATTATTAAAAATATATTTATATATTATGCAAAAAAATAAATAAATTAACCGCTTTAATAATAAGCTAGATTATTTTATAACGAAAATTATTATAAAATTAAAAAAATATAACTAAATAATTTTAATATTTTTTAATTATAGCTGTTTAATAGCTAGCGTAAAAATAAATAGTTTTATATTAATTGTTTATATAAATATTTAAATAACTTTTTATTAAACTAAAAATATAAACAACTAGAAAATAAAATAATAAACTTTAGTTTTAAAAAAAAAAAATAAAAAATTAAAAAATATTATTTTTATATATTTGTTATTATAAATTATATTTAAAAGCGTAAAAAGTTAAAAGTATAATAATAAATAATATTTAGTTATAAATTTATATAATTTTATAAAAAAATTAAAAAAATACTATAAAGCGAATTTAAATATAATAAAACTATTATTACGATTAAACAACTAGCTAAAAGCTATAAAAAAAACAAGTTTATAAAAAATACGAAAATAATAATAAGTTTGCAAAAATAAATAAATAAAAAATATAAAAAAAAATAAAAAGCTTACGTAATAAATAAAAATATATTAAATAGTATAATTATTATATAATCGATTGTTTAAATAGCTAGTAATATAACGGGGATATAAAAAGCTTTATAAATCTTATAGCTATTAAAAACTAAAAAAAACTTTTTAGTTTAAAAATATCGATTTTAAAAACTTATTGTTTAATTCCCTGTATATAAAACGAACAAACTTATAGTTTTAAAGCTTTATATGTACTAACGAACTTAGGTTAAGTTTTTTTTAAAAAAAAAAAGTTATTATAGCCCTATTTTTTTAACTTATTTATTTATAGCTATAGCTATATTATAGTTGCTTTATAAAAATATATAGTAATATTAAGCTAAGCGGTATATAGTAGTAATATTAAACGGTATAAAGCATATACTTATAAATACTTATTATTATTTATAGGTTAATATACTAGTACTTCTTTTTTTTTTTTTTAAGTAAAATATTAGCTTTTAATATAAAGTAAATTAAGTGTTTAAACCTTTTACCTATATTATATCCATTACAATACGCTTAAATATAACGTTTATTATTTTTAAATTATTATAATTTAACTATAATTTTTCTTTTAAACATTATAAAGCTATAAATAAAATATTTTTATACTTATTATTTATATAATATATATTATAATTTAATAATAAAAATAACTTTATAATAATTAATAATATATTATTTACTAATAATACTATTAATAAAAAAAACTTTTAAGCTTATATTATAAAGCTTTTTAATAAAACTATAAACTAAAAAACTAATAAATAAAATAATTATAACGTTTATTATAAAAACTAAATTATTAACGTTAGCTTAAACTATTAAAAAACTATATATATTAATAACTTATTATTAAGCTTAATATAACCTTATATTTATAATATATTTAAATTTAATATAATAACTAATAAACTATAAAATTAATTATTAAAAAATTAGGTTTTTTATATATTAAACTATAATATATTAATATTTATAACTATTAATTATACTAAAAAATTAAAAATAAAACTTTAATAATAATATATGCCTATTAATAAAATAATCGCTAATAGCTTTATTAAAACTTTATTTATTTAATAATAAATAATATTTTTTAATAACTAAAACTAGCTAAACTATTTATTAAGCTAATAATATTAATAAACTAATTATTTACGTTAAAAAAATTAAAAACTAACTAATAAATAAAAAATTAGCCGAATAAACTATTAATTAACTATATTTTATTTTTATTTATTAAATATTAAAATTTAAATATAAACGCTTATAATATAAGTAAAAAAATCAATTAATTTTTATTTAAAGCTTTAAAAACTATTATATATAATTTAAAAAAAAAAAAAAAAAAAACAACTGCTTAAAAAGCCCGCAATCTTACTACCTAAATAGCCAAAGTTTAATCTTAACCGGCCTACTCCTCTTCTTTTTTTTTTTTTTTTTTTTTTTTTTTTTTTTTTTTTTTTACTGCTTTAAAAAGCTTTAATAAAATACGCACTATAATACGCAAAATAGCAAACTAATATATAAGCTTAGCAAAAAAATATATAATAAAAATAATAACAATAATATAGCGCGCTTAATTAAAATATCGCGCAAAGCGTAAAAAGCCCGCTTAATATCCTTAAAACTAACTACTATTAAATAAACTATTAATTATTAAAATAAAAATTATTTATAACTTTTTATAAATATATTTAAAATATAACGCTAATAATATATTTTATTACTAATTATTTTTATATAGTTATTATTAAAATAACTTATAAAAGCGTTTTTAATATACTAAAAATATAAAGTTTTATAATAAACCGATAAACGCTTCGGCCGAAAATAAAAATAGTATAATAATAACTTATATTTTTTTATAACTATATAAATAATAAACCGGGCTAACAGCAATAAAAAAAACAACCGTAGCAATAATAATAATAATAATAACAAACGAACGCCCTAATAAAACTAAAACAAAACTAGCGTTACTTAGATTATTTGCTTAGCTAAATTAATAAAAGTACTAAAAAAGCTTAATATTAAACTAATAATTTTAAAAATAGTAATTATAACAATAATAGCTAAAGTTTAACGAACTAGCGTATAAAAAATAATAATAATAAAACCTTATAAGCGTTATATATTTAATATAACTTAAATCGGCTAGCTAAAGCGAACTAAAAGCAATAAAAAGTAGTAAATAAAAATATTTTTTTTGCTTAAAAATAAAAATAAAAACAAAACAAAAATAAACTACTAAATTATTTAACAATAAATTATATAAATATATAAATAATATTTATAAAAAAATAATATATAATATAAATTTTACTATATATATTTAACTAAATATATATTAATATTAAGCTTAATAATTATTAATATTACGCGCATTATTAAAATAACTTAAATATATATTAAAAGCTTATAATTATTTAATTAAACTATATATAAATTAATATTAATCTTAGCTATTGTTTAAAAATACGCGTATAAAATACGCATAACTATTTACTTATAAGTCTTAAAACTATAATAGCTAAAAAACAAAAAAAAAAAAAAAACGGCTAATATTTATATAAATAAATTAACTATTACTACTTACGCAATTATTTACATTTATTTAGTTATATAATAGTAACTAGCTTTATAATACTTATATTAAATATAAATTATAAAGCATTTATTATTATAACATATTAATAAACAATTTATTTATTATATTTTATATAAATTATACGCTTGTTAACTAAAATCTAAAAAAAGCAACTAAATTTACCCTCCATAAAAAAAATATATTAAATTACGCACTAACTAATAATCTACTTATATATCACTAAATAAATCACCCGGTTATTTACTTAATATATATAATAATACGCTAAAGCTTAACTAATAGCTAGTACTCTTATTAAATACTTTATACTAAAAATACCTTAATTAAGCTTAGCAACAATCATAGATAATTAATACACATATATTATTAAATCTAACAAAAGCGCGTTAAATATATAACTAGCTTAATATTATTTATAAATAATACTTATTTCGTTTAACCGTTAGTTAAAGTTTAAATAAGCTAATAACTACTATAACACGATATTCTAGAAGGGCTAGAATCTATGTTATATTATGTGGTGGTGATGTGTAAGTAAAAGTGGTGGTAGTGGTGGCCGGAGGCCACTGCTACAGATCTATCTACACAGGTGGGTCCCACGTGGGGTCACGTGGGTCACGTGGGTCACGTGGGCCCCTGCCCACGAGCCACAGCCCGGGGTCCCCACTGCGTGGCTAGTGCCCCCGTACGTAACTGTGTCAAGTGCCGCATATATAGCAAAATCTATTAACCTCAATAGCCTACCTAGCCTACAAGCCACAGCCCTAGCTACAGCCCTAGCCACGCAGGTCCTTAGATCTACTATATTCGCCAATGCCTCTAGACCCTCCACTAGGTCCGTAAAGGTCTACAAGGGTCTATAGATCTATAGGTTTGTGTAGGTCTACGTAGGTAAAAGTCTGTAGGTCCGAGCAGGTCTGCGTAGACCTATAGGGTCTATAGGTTTATATAAAGCACGTAGGTTTGCTAAGGTTAAAGTATAAAGGGTAACGAATAGCTAGCGAAAGCATTGTCGAAGTATTATACTGTTCGAGATCCCGATCGGCTCACTTAAACAGTTTTCTTATATAGCTGCCGTATAGCGTACTTTAAGCGTTTCGGCTATATAAATAGCGCGAAAGTTAGTTAAGTAAAAGATTTGAAAGTATTTAATTAGTTAGAATATCGATAGCAAGTAGCGTTAATAAGGTGTTAATAGCAGCAGCGTAGTTATAATAATATGTAGTTGGGTATTTAAATTTACCGATTACGTACGAATATAAATTGCTTAGGCTTAAGTACTTGAATTCGCCGCGCGTAGGATTTGCAAACAGCTGTTTATACGTATTGCGGCAACTAATAAAATTATTTTTAACCGCAAAAATTAATCGTAGGAACGACTTAAAAAATAAGCTGCAGGGCTCGAGGGGTAGGTGACTCAGAAGGGCCTGGTCCTAGCTATTTACTATGGAGGCATTACTTAACACGATATTTTAGAGGGGCTAGAATCTATGTTATATTGTGTGGTGGTGATGTATAAGTAAAGTGTGGTGGTGGTGGCCGGAGGCCACTGCCACAGATCTATCTACACAGGTGGGTCCCACGTGGGGTCACGTGGGTCACGTGGGGTCACGTGGGCCCCTGCCCACGAGCCACAGCCCCGGGTCCCCACTGCGTGGCTAGTGCCCCCGTACGTGACTGTGTCAAGCTTAACACAAGATTACAGAGGTATGCTGTAATCTATGTCATATTGTGTGGTGATGTATAAGTGGTGGTGGTGGTGGCCGGAGGCCACTGCCACGGATCTATATACACAGGTGGGTCCCACGTGGGTCACGTGGGGTCACGTGGGCCCCTGCCCACGAGCCACAGCCTCGGGGGCCCCACTAGCCACGTAGTAGCTAGTGCCCCCGTACGTAACTATGTCATACTAGTTAAAAATATCGATAATTATAGCGAACTTAAAAATAGTTCCGTTTAAAATATATAACAGTTACGATCTGCAAGCTCTGGTAGCTGTGCCTTACTACTAGCCATAGCACCCGTAATTTCCACTTGTAGTAACTACCACTTGTAGTAAATGCAGTTGTAGTGAATGAAGGCGCACTGGTAGTGAATGTAGCTGCCCCACGCGAGTATTTAAGCAGCTGCTTATACTATAGATTTAGACCTTCCTTTTTTCCTATTTTATTTATAGATTTTATATATAATATTATATATATTAAAGCTTTATTTTTTCGAATATATAAAGCGTAACTATTTATAAATTATTTAAAATTATAAAATATTAAAACTATTTTATAATATTTTTTAACTAAATTAAATAATTAATTTAATTTAAAAATATTAAAATATTTTTAAAAAAAAAAACTAAAATAATAAACGTACGGCTATACGTACTAAAGCTTTTATTAATATTTCGGACTTATTTATTTAAATATTTAAAACAATAAGTTTTTTATAATAAAACTTTAATAAATAATAAAAAAATATATTTATTTTAGCTTTTTAATTATATAAAAACTATAATAATAACTATAAAAACTAATTATTTTTAATTAATTTATAATAGTTTATTATTAATAACTATATATTTAAAAAATAAAAATTTAATATAAATATTATTAGCTTTAATTAATAGTTTAATATTTAACTAATAATTATATAACTATAAATAAAAAACGTTAAGCTTATTTTATTTTAAACTAATAATATATTATATAAAATAATTTAGCTTAGCTTCGATAAAAATATAAATTAAACTATAAATAATATATATAAAAACTTTATTATTATTTTTTAAAAAATAAAAATACGCGTTTTTTAATAACGGTTTATTATTATTTATTATTAATTTATATATATTTGCTAAAAAATTAAATAAATAAAATAAAGTTTTGCTTAATTAAATAAAAAATAAATAAAATTATTATTTTTATAATAAAATATATTATATTAATATATATTATTAATATTTTTAATTTATAATTAAAAATAATTTTAGTTAATAATAAAAATTAATAAACTATTAATTAATTATTAAATAAACTATAAAAATAAACAATAATATAATTACGCTTAAAATAACTTAAATATTTCGAACTAATAAATAGTTAATTTATTAAATTATTATAAATAACTTTTATTTTATTAAAAATAAAAAAATAAATAACTAATATATACTAAAATATTAATATTTATTTTTATAATAATATAATTAAAAATAAACTTAAGTTTAAAATATAAATTAATATATATAAAATCGCTTTAAATTTAATATTAATTAGTTTTATAATAATATAGCTAAAATAGTTAATATTAAAACTTATATTAAAGCTATATAGCTAATAATTTTTTTTTTTTTTTAATTATTTTAATATTTATTAATTTAAAACTATTTTAAAATATTTTAAAAAATTTATATTAATATTAACTATAATAAAAAAGCTAAAATTAATTTTAATTATTTAGTTTTAATTAATATAATTAAATTTTTTAAGTTTTAAATTATTTTTATCCGTTTAGCTAATAAAACTAAACTTAATAAAACTAAATAAAAAAAAATTTAAAAATAAACTATTTTTTAATTAATAATTAAAGCTATATTAAAATATTTAAAAAAAATATTAATTTTAATATTTATACGAAATATTATTTTTAAATAGTTTATTATTTAATAATTAATTATAAATAAAATAAAATTTATAAAAAAAAAATATAAAATTTATATATTTTTTATTTTTTTTTTTATTTTTATTTAAATAATTTTTATTTTATTTTAAAACTAAATAATAATAATAATAATTTTATTTAATTATTTAAGCTTAACGCTAATAAAATATAATAATTAATTTTTAATAATAAATATTTTAACTATTATTAATAAAAATATATTTCGAAAAAATATTTTTAAAAAATTAAACTTTAATAAATAAAAAAGCTCGGGTTATTATTATTTTAGCTATATATAATATATTAAATATTAAGCTAGCTAATATAAAAAAATAAACTTATAATAAATATAAAAAAAAAAAATAACTTTAAAAAAATAGCTTTTTTTTTAAAAAAAATTTTTAAAAAATATTATTATTATAAAATAAATCTAATAAAAAAGTATTTAAAAAAAAACTTTATTATATATTTATATTTTATATAATAATAAATTTTTTTAATTATAAATAATTTTTTAAAAATATAAAAAAATATATATATAAATATAAACTAATAATTTATAAAAAAATTATTAAACTATTTAATTTATTATTATTATAAATTTTTTTGCTAAAAAAGTTATAAAATATAATAATAAAAATAAAAAAAATATTAATTAATTTTTTTATTATATTAAAAATATATAAAAAAACTTTTAAAAATAAACTTATAAATTATTAATTAATTTATAATATTATTTTAAATAAATTATATTTAAATATTATAATATTTTATTAAACTATTAATAAAACTATTTAATATTTTTATTTTAATTATTTTTTAATTATAATATAAATATTATTTAATAATAAATAAAATAAATATATAGCTATAATATTTAGTTTATTAATTTAACGTTAATTAATAAAACTATAATTTTAAAATTAAAAAATATATATTAATAATAATAAAAAAAATAAAATAATATTTAAAAAATATAAAACTAAAAATATTTATTTTAAACATAATAATTTATATAAAAAAACTTTAATAAAAAAATAAATAATATTTAATTAGTTTTATTAAACTTATTTTAAAAAAATAAATTATATTTTTTATAAAAAATATAATTTTAATTTTTATTTAAAATTTAATAAAAAAATCTTTATTATATAAAACAAATAATATTAATTAATATAAAAAAAAACTAATAATTAAAATATTTAGCTTAAATATAATTATTTTTAATATAATAATAAAAAAAACCGGGTAAAAAATATTTATTATTAATATTAATAAAATCGATAAAATAATCAAAAAATTAAAAAAAAACAAAAATAACTTTTTAGAAAAAAAAAAAAATTAAAAACAAAAACATAAAAAAAATACTTAAAAATATTAAAACTTAGCACGCGTTTTTAATTAAATAAACTTTAATATATTATTATATTATTTATAAATAAACTATAAAATAAAATTTATTAAAAATAAATTTAAACTAATTTAAATTATAGTTTTTATATAAAATATTATTAAACAAGCTAAAAACTATATAAAAATTTTTAATTAAAAATTTATATAAAAACTTTATTAAATTTAATAATATTTTATATAATATATTTATTTTATTTATAAAAAAAATAAATAATAAGCTTTATTTTTATATAAATTATTATAAGCTAAATAAAATTATAAAAAAAAACTAGTATTTATTTTTTTTTATTAAAAAACCTTAGTTTATATTATTAAAGCAAAAATTTTTACCCGATTTAATATATAATAAATATTTAATTATATTTATATATTATTTAAAAACGAAAATTATATATATTTTATATAAAATATAATATATATTAATTATTAATATTATTATTTAGTTTATTAATAAATTTTTAATATTTTAATAATATATTAATAATATATTATTTAATTTTTTAAATAATTTTTATAACGTTTATATAAATAATATTATTATTTATTCGGAAATAATAAAAAATATATTATTTATATATATTATATATTAAAATAATTAATTTAAGCTAAATTATAAATTAATTTAAAAAAGTTTAAGTTTTATATTATTAAAACTAAATTTTTAAGCTATATTATTAATATTAAAAAAATTTAAATAAATTTTATTAAAATTAACGTTATATTAAAATAAAAAACTTTTATATTAATTAAAAACGTATAATTTTTTTAAGATTTTATAATTTTTATTAAAACTTTATTAATATTTAAAATTATATTATAACGTTTTTAAATTAATTAATATAAAAAATATATTTTTTAAATAAACTAAAAAATATAAAAATTATTTTATTAGTTTAAAAAAGCTTTAATAAAATTTTTTTTATTAAAATATTTTAATTATAATTTATTAATAAAAATTAAAATTAATTTATTTAATAACGTTAGTTTTAATATATTATTATAACTATATAATAAAACCTAATATTTTATAATATATTTTTCGAAAATATTTTATAACGTTAAATTAAATTATAATATTTATAATAAAAATTATTAATAGTTATATTATATTTTAAAAAATAAAAACCCGAATTAATTAATAATTATAATAAGCTTTTTTTAATATTTATTAATAATTAAATATTAAAGTTTTTTAGCAAAAAATAATATTTTAATTTAAAATAAGCTAAATAAATTAATTTTTTTTAAAATATAATTTTTTATATTACTTTAGTAAAAATAATATATTAGCTAACGTTTTATTATAAAAATAAAAAAACCTAACGATATAAAAAGTTAAAAAAAAATATAATATTATTTTATTATTTTAATTAATAAATAAATAATATAATTAATTTTTGCGTAAATAAAATTATATTAAATAAACTTTATTAAAATATATAATAAATTAAATATTTTTATAAAACTATAATTAATTAAGCAAATTTTTAAAAAAAACTATAAAAATATAATATAAAAATTTATTATTAATAAATAAAAAATAATAAACTAAAAAACCTATAAAAATTAAAAAATTAATTATTTTTTATAAATATTTAGTTATTTTTAATTTTTTATATTTATAAATATATTTTATTAAAAAAATATATTATAAAATATTTATTATATATTTTAATAAAAATAAAATATATAAACTTATTAAATATTATTAATAGCTAAAGCTAAACAAAAATTATAATTATTATATAATAAACTATATAAAATATAAACTTATTAAAATATTTAAAAATAAAATTTTTAATAAATTTATATTTTTTTAATATTTAAATATATATAACGTTATTTTATTATTAATTTTAAATAAATATTTAAAAATAAATATAAATATAATAATATATTAATTATAATAAACTATTTAAATAAATAAGCTTAAATTATATTTTATACTATAAAAATAATTATAAAAATATTATTAAAATATATTACGAAAGATTTTTTTAAGTTTTTAAATATTTATAATTATAATTTTAAACTAAAACTTTAGTTTATTTTTATTTTTATAAACAAACTATATAAACTAATAAATATAAAATATATATTAATTATTATAAAATATTATAAAACTATAAAATAAATAAAAATTATAAATAAATATATTAATTAAAAATTATAATTATATATAAGCTATTATTAAAATAATTAGTTTAAATATATATTTATTATAAATTATATATAAGCTTTAATTTTTTATATTTAATAAAACTATTATTTTATAAAATAAAAATAGGTTTTTTAATATTATTTAATTTTAATTAAAAAAATTAAACTATAAATATAAAATTATAAAAGCTTTTTAAAAAAAAAAAACGATTTAAATAAATATATAAAAAAAATAAAAAAAATAAAATAATTTATTAAATTAGCTAAAAAAAACTTATAATATATTAAAAATATATAATTAATTAAACTAATAAAAGTTAATATAAATTTAATTTTAATATAAAAAATTATATATTAATTTTAAAAAAAAAATAATTTTAAAAAATAAACTATTTATTAAATAAGCTAATTTTTTTATAATATAATAAAAGTTTAAAATATATAAAAAAAATAAAAATATTTTATATTAAATATTTTTATAATTTAAAAAATATTAAACTATTATTATATAAATTAATTATAAAAATATTTAAATAATTTATTATTAAATTAAAAAGCAAAAAATTTAAAAAAAAATAATAAAATTTAAAAATAAAAAAAATTTATTATTAAAAAAATATAAACGTTTTAACTTTATTATTAAAAATTATAATATTAAATAAATTAAAAAATTAAAACTTTAATAATATATAATATTTAAAAAAATTTTAAAAATAATATAAAAATATTAAAAAATTTTTATAATATAAACTTTAATTTAATTAAACTTTTAATAAAATTATAAATATAGCTAAAAGTAATATAAAAAACAAATTTAATAAGCTATATTTAAATAATAATAAAACTATAATATAAAAAAAAAAAATAACGTAAAAAAAAACGTATATAAATAAAAAAAATATATAAATATTATATATATTTAAATATTATATTAAGTAAAAAAACTTTAAATAATATATAAAAAAGCTAATATAATAATTTAATAGTATAAAACTTTATAAAAAATTATATTAATAAAAACTTAAAGCGATTTTTTTTTTCGTTAAAAAGCAGTTATAATTTTAACCCCGGTTAAATTATTTTTTTTTTTTTAAAAGGGAGGTAGTTATAAATTTGCAGGCTTTAATGGCTATGCCTTATTATTAGCTATAGCACCTATAATTTCTACTTGTAATAACTGCTACTTATAGTAAATATAGTTATAATGAATAAAGGCAAGCATTAGCAGTAAATGTAGCTGCTTTACGCGAGTATTTAAGCAGCTGCTTATATTATAAATTTAGACCTTTTTTCTTTCTTATTTTATTTATAGATTTTATATATAATATTTATATATGCTAGAGCTTTGTTTTTTTAAGTGTATAAAGCGTAACTTATACGAACTATAATTTATATAATTATTTAATTTTATAAAAAAACCTAGCTAATATTTAATAATACCGCTAAATATGTTTATTAAAAAAACTTAAAACTTAATATAAAATTATTAGTAGTAATATAACCATGCTTAATGCCGCTTTTAACGATTTATAGTATAATTTAAAAGTTTAAAACTATTATTTTAAAACTAGTTTAAACTATATTATATAATAAAGCTTTAGCTATATTTATTATATATAATATTATTATAAAATATATTTTAATAAAATCCGATATTTTATGCCCGGATATAATAAAAGCTTTTATAGTTATAATAATAAAAATAGCTACGCTAAAAGTATAAAATACGCGGCATTTCGGAAAAATATATAACGTTTTTGTTCGCTAAAATAGCTATAATAACTTATTAACTAATATTAAAAAAATCTAAAAAATAGTCTTTATTAGCTATTAAATAGTAGCAAATATATTATAGCTAGTTTATATTATATACTTATAATTTAGTTTTAATAGCTTTAAACTATAAAAACGAAACTAATTTTAGCTTTTATATAATAAAATATAAAATTATAAATATAGCGAATATAAACTTAAAAACTTTAAATAGTTTAAAAATAGTTAAATAAAAATTAAAAAGTTGTTTTATTTAGATAAAATAACAAATAAATAGTTATATAAGTTTATAAAAGTTTATAAAGCTAGAAAATAAATATAAAACTATTTCGAACATAAAAACTATAATATTAAAACAATTATATTTTTTAATTTAATCGTTTTAGTTAATTATATATTAAATTAATTATATTTTTTAATTTAGTTTTAAGCTTAACTATTTTAATTAATTATAATATTAAAAAATTATATTTTTAATTTAGTTTTTTATTTTTATATATAAATATTTTTTTTTTAATAAAAATCGTTTTTTTTTTATTAATTTATTTATAATATTTTTATTTATTAATTTATTTTTATTATTAAGCTTTGTTTTTTTTAGCTATTATTAAATTATAAATTATAGCTTTAATAAAGGCTTTAAACGGCTAAAGTTTTTAAAGTTCGATAATTCGATAAAAGTAAAAAATATTATTTATTTAGCGATTTTCGAGCTAAGGTTTTACGCTAGCGTATTATTTTAGTTCGAAATAAAGCTTATTATAATAATTTTTATTAAAAAGCTATTCGAAAAAACTATTAAATTAAAAAATAAAAAAGTTTATATTTTTTACGTTAATATATAATTTCGGCTATTAAATATAGTAATAATATTTTATTTAAAATTTAAAGCTAAATATACTTTTAAAACGTTATAAAATAGTTATTTGTTTAAACTACGATTTATTATATTATATTAAGCTATACGTAATAAAAATATAAACTAGTACTAAATTAGAACTAAAATTTAGAACTAATTTCGCTTAAGTTTTTATAAATATTATAAAAACGAACTATATAATATTAATGTTTTAAATAATAAAAAAATAATATTTAGCGTATATATAAGCTTGCTGCTTTTATAAACTTTAAAGCTATTTATAGTTTTTTTCGAAATATTATATATTATAATAAGCTTAAAAAAGCTAAGCTTATAAAAGCTAAGCGATTTTAAACTAAAGCTAGGCTATTTTAAGCTAAAACTAAGCTATTTTAAATTAAAGCTAGGCTTTTTAAGCTAAAACGTTAATTAAGCTATTATTTGGAAGTTAATTAATATTTATTAAAAATTATTTAAACTAAATAAAAAAAATTAAGTTTTAATAGTTTTTTATTTATAGTAATATTTTATAAAATAATTTAGTTAAAAATAATATAAAACGTTAATAGTTATTTAATATATTAATAAATATAGCGTTATTTTAATATATTAGCAGTTTTTCGCTAAATTATATAAAATAGTTTATTTAATAATTAACGTTAAATAGTTTAAAAATTTAAAATATATTAAAAAGTAAACAAAAACTATATATATTAATATTTTAAAAATAAAATAATAAAAGCTAATAAATACGAACTATGCTTGAGTTTTATAAAAGAAGTACGATTAAATGAAAAGAAGGTTTTTTTGTTAAAAAAAAAATTTTTTTTAGCTTTATTTTTTAAAAAAAAATTTAAGTATTTTAATTAAAATTTTTTATTTTTAATTATCGATTTAATTTATTAATATATAATTTTATAATAATTTATATTATATTTATATTATATTTTTAGTTAATTTATATTTATTTTTAGTTATTTATATTTTATTTTTATTTATAAGCTAAAAGTTTTATTTATTTAATAATTAATGTTTTATATATTAATAAAAAAAAGAATTTAGTTTACGATTTTATTTTAATATTAAAGCTATTTTTAAAAATAATTATATAAAGTTTTTATTATTATTAAAAAAATATATTTTTAATTTATTAGTTTATTTTAGTTATAGTTTTAATAAATTTATAGCTTTTTAAAAACTTTTAAATAAATATTAGTTTTTTTAGTACGAAACTTTTTTGCTTAAACAAATATACGCATTTAGATTTTATTATAGTTATAATTTTATTTAATATTTAATATTATATATAGTTTATAAAAATTTAATATTATTTTTTATTTTATAAAATATTAAAATAATTAATTATTAATGTTTAATTATATAATAATAATTATTTATTTAGTTTAATATTATAAAACGGGTTTTTATAGCGATAATTGTTTTAAATTTTATTAAATATATTATAAAATATAGCTATAGTTTTAATATATATAAATAATAAAAATAAAAATAGTTTTTTTTTAAATAAAATATAATTTATATTTATTATATTTTTAATTAGTTTTTATATAAATTTAATTTTATATTTATAATTTTTTACTAAAAATTATTAAATAATAAATAATTTATATTTTTTTAAATATAAAATATTTTAAAAAAAAAAAAATTTAACTATAAAATATTAATTAATTAATATATTTAAAAACTTTTTATATATTATAAAATAATAATTTAAATATTTATTTATTAGTTTAAATTTATAAATATATAGTTTTAAAAAATTTTTTAATTATAAATATAATAATAATATTAGTTTTATTATTTTTTAACGCATATATATCTAAATAAATATATTTTATTAAATAAAAATTAATATATATTATTAAAATAGCCGATTAAAGCCCGAAATTTTTTAATCGGGCAAAAAATATTTATTTTTTTTAAATTTATTTTTAAAAAGTTTTTATAAAAAGATTTATTAGCTATATAATTTATATTATAAATAAGTTTAAACTAGAAATTATTTTATTAAATATTATAAAAAATATTTATAATATAAATTAATAATTATATATTTGTTTTAAAGCTATTATAACGTTATAATATTTTATTTTAAGTTTATATTATTTAAATTTATAGTTAAAATAAAATATTAGCTAGTTTTAAAAAAGCTTTTATGAATAATTTTATTTTAAAAATTATTTTTAAGCTTATTATTTAATAGTTTAAAAATTATTTATTTTACCGGGGTTTAGCTTAATAATATTTAGTTTTTGTTATATTTTAAAAGTTTAAATATTAAAGTTTTTTTTTTATATAATAATAATAGTTTGTTTAAGTTTTTTAATATTTATTGGACTATTTTTTAAAATAATTTTTTTTAATAAACTAAATTAATATTAATATTATTAATATTATATAGCTAAATCTATTAAATAATTAAAAGTAAATATATAATAGTTTTTAAATTAATTATAATAACGTAGTTTTTAAATTTATAAGGTTTTTTTTTTAAACGTTTAAGCTATTTTAAAGTTTTGTTTAAATATATTAATAAAATTAAACTTTTATTAAAAAAGCTTAAAATATTATAAAAATTAATATATTTTATAAAAAGCTTATAAATTTTTTTTATAAAAAGTTTTTTATTTTTTTTTTAAATAAAAATAAATAATTAATAAAAATATAATAGCGCTACTAATTAATATTTAAAAAAAGCGTACTTTCGCTACTAATTAATACTTAAAAAAGCGTATTTTTATTATTAACTAATATTTAAAAAAAGCATACTTTTATTACTAATTAATATTTAAAAAAAGTATATTTTTGCGCTTTGTTTTATTATAGCTAATAAAAAACTATAATTTTAATTTTTAGCTCGAAGTTATAATCTAATTATAAAATAATATTATAACTTTATTTTATATAGTTACTATTAATATAACGAGCAAATAATATAAATATAAAGTTAATTAATAATTAAATTATAATACGTAAATATATTTCGTATTTTTAATTTAATTATATAATAAAAAAACTACTACGATTAATAATAAATTAAAACAAAATAATAAGTTTAACTATATATAAATTATTCGGAAAGACTAAGCTAGCATAACTAGCAACTATAACTTATTTATTATATATTTACTAAAATAAATATGTAGATCCTAAAAACTTAAGCATTTTTGCCCCTAGATTAAAAGGCTTTTAGTTAAACTTTAGCTTTTATTAAAATAACTATTAATAATAAATTATATAATTATAAAACCGTTATTATATTTTTATTATTATATTAAAACTATAAAAAGTTTTTATATAATATTTTTTAGCAGTTATAATATTTTATAATATAATAAAAAAAAACTTTTTTGTTTAATATATTATTAAAGGTTTATTTTAAAAAAATATTTTTTGCCCGTTTTTTTTAAATATTTTTTTTACTTTAAAAAATAAAATATAAGTAAAAAGATTTTTTAATTTTAGCTAATGCTTTTTTGAAAATTTATAAAAAGGGCTATAATAAATAAGCTAAAAAATTTAAGCTAAATAAGCTTAATTTTAATTTTATAGGATTAATAATCTTTATAATATATAATTTAAAAAAAAAAAATATAAAAAGCGTTAGTTAAAACGCGAAATATATTATTAATAATAATTTCGGGCTTTTTTATATTTTGTTTAAAAAATACTTATTATTTATAGCTTTATATAAAAAGTATAACTATAATATTATAATACTATTTAGCTTTAATAAATATTCTAATTAAATAAGTTTTAACCCGGTTAAAAATTTCGATAAATTTTATTATATTATAACTTTTAATTTTATTAAGTGGCTAAAAAGTACGATATTATATATAACAATAAATAAAATAAATACTAATATATATCGATTTATTTTTTTTAATTATTTATATAAAACTGGCTTTCGTGCAAAAAATTTTTTTATACAAAAGAATTTTACTATAACATATTATATAACCAAATCGGGCGAACATATTAGCTTAATTTTATTATATAAATAATTAATATTATAATTAATAATTAGCTATTATATATAATTAATATTAATATATTAACTTTATATATAAATAATATTATAATTATAATATTAGCTTTTTTTTTTTAGCTATAACGTGTTTTTATACGATTATTTTTAATATAAAAAATTTAAACATAAAAATATTAAATATATCGTATAGCAAATATATAAATAAAAAAGCGCTTAATAGTATATTAAATTGCTATTTTTTTAAAATACTAGTATTTTATATAACTATATAAAAAAAAAAGTTAGCAAATATAAATAAAAAGCTAACTTATATATAATTATTATATATAATTTTTTTGTTAATTTATTTAAATATTAAAAAATTAAATAAATATTATTTTTATATTTGCTATTATTGTATAGTTAAATCGCTTTTATATTATTTTTTATTTTTTTTTTTTTTTTTTTTTTTTACGCGTATATACTTATACTTATATATATATATATATATATACATGTATATACATATTCGTACGTATATTTTATTTAATCTTGCAAACTTATATAGTATTAAATCTAATAATTATTATATAATAAGCATAATATTAATAATAATATTAATAATAACATTAGTAGTACTAATAATATTAATAATATTAATAAATATTATTTATTATTATTATTATTATTATTATATATAAAGCTTTTTAAGTTTTTTTAAATATTATATTAATAAATAATTAAAATAAATTATTATTAATATTAATAATAACTACTATAAAACCTATTAATTTATTAAGGTTTTTTATTTATATTTATACTTTTACTTTTAATAATATTATATAGTTTAAAATTTCGTATGTTTAAAAAATAGCGGCGCTATTAAAGGTTTATAGCTTTTTACTAAAAATTAACTTATAAAGCTTTATATTAACGTTATATATAAATATATATATTTTTATTTGTTTATTTTATACGAATAATTTTTAATATATATTTTAGCTAATTTTTTATTATATAATAAAAAAAAAAAAAATAAATTTTTGCTTTTTTATATAATATTATTTTTTAAGTATTATTAACTACTATTTTATTAATATATAAATAAAGTTTATACGTTAAAAAAATACTTTATATAATTTTTTTTAAAATTATAGCTAAATTATTATTTTATATTAAAATAATTTATATAATATTTAATTATTAAAATATTTTATTTAACTAATATTATATAATATTAAGTTTTTAAAATAGCGCTTATAGCGTTTATATATAATAATCGTATAATATTTATTATTTTTACTATATATAGTTTAAGTTTAAAAAAAAAAGGAAAAAAATAAAAAATTAATTATACGCGTTATTTTTCGGGTATAAATTTTAGTTATTATTTTTAATAATTTTTTTAACTTTTTTAATATTATATATATAATATTACTTTTATATATATTTAGCTGCTATTTATTATATAAACGTACTTTTTATAGTTTTTTAATAAATATTTTAATTTATATAAATAGTTTATTTATAAAAACTAAAGTTTTTAATATTTAGTTTAACGTACGTTTAATAAATATATTAGCTAATTATTTTATTATTAATTTATTATATTTTAAAGATTTTTTTTTTATATATAATTTTTAAAAAAATATAATATTTATTATTAATTTTTTTTTTAAGTTATTTTTAGTTTAATTAAATAATTATATAATAATTTAAAATTTAAATATAAAATAATAAATATTAAAAATAAATTAAATATTTTATAATTTTTTAAAATATTATATAAAAAATAATAATATTATTAAAACTGCTAATTATATTATATAATTTATTAGCTAAATATTTTATATAATTTTTTATATTTATTTAAATTTTAATATATAATATTATTTTTAATTTTAAAGTTTAATTTATTATATTTTTTATATAAACTTTAATTATAAATATAATAATAAATTTAAACTATAAAATTATATTTATATTATTTATAAATAATTTATTTATAAAAATAAAAAGCTTTATATAATAAAAATTAAAAAAAATAAACGTAAGTTTTTTAAAAATTATTTTTTTGCTATTTAATTTATTTATTTAATATTTTAATATTATATAATTATAGCTTAATAATTTAAACTATAATAATAAAATTATATAGTTTTAAATTAATATATATTATTAATATATATTTTTTAGTTTATTAAAAAATATAATTTAAACGAATTTTTTTATATAAAAATTAATTTTAGCTAAATTTTTAGTTTAGTTTTTTTAAATTATTATAATATTTTATTTATATAAAAAAATTTTTTTATTATTAAACTTAAAAAATATTTAAAAAATAAAGTTTTTTAATTTTATACGAAATTTTATTTATTTAAGTTTTTTTTTTATATAAAAAAGTTTAATATAATAAAGCTTAATATATTATTTTTATATTTTAATTATTTTAAAAATATTTAAATTATTATATATAATTAATAAATATAAATTATATATAAATATTTATATTTAAGTTTTTTTAATAATATTAATAATATATTTTAAACTAATATAGTTTAAATTTAACTAAACTATATAAAAATATATAATATATAAAATAATTTTTAAAAAATATTTTTTTTTAGTTTTAAAAATAAATAAATATAAATATTATATAATAGTTTATTTTAATTAAATATAAATTTAAATAATATTTTTAAGTTTATATAAAGCTTTAAAATTTTATATAAAAATAAAACTAAATATTAAAATTAATTATTATTATTTATTAAATCGTTAATAATTAAATTAAAATAATATTTTTTTTAATATTATTATATTTTTATATAATAAGTTTAAACTTTTTATATAGTTTTATAGTTTTTTTTTTAATTTTTTATATAAAATAAAATTTAAAAATATATTTTTTTTTATAAATATTTAAGTTATATATAATAAATTTAAAAATATTTATATAATAAATTTATTAATTTTTATTATATTTAATTTTTTAAATAATTTATTAAAAATTATAATAATTTTATTTATATATAGTTTAATTATTAATTTAAAAGCTTGTTTTTTTTTTTTATTAAAAAAGTTTATAATATTTAAATATTATATAATAAATATATTTAAACGTTATATAATAATAAAGCTAAGTTTTTTTTTTTATTAATTATATTTTTTTTAATAATTATTAGCTATATAAATTATATATTATTTTAGTTTAAATTATTTATTTAAATATTTTTATATAATAATATAGCTTAATTTATATATATTAAAAATATATTAGTTTATTAATCGAAGCTATAATTATATTTAATTTTTCGATTATTTCGATTTTATACGGTTTTTTATTTTATTTTTTTTTTTTATATTAAAACTTTATTTCAAAAAAAAATATAAATATATTATATAAAAATAGTTTATTTTATTTATTAATTATAATTAATTTTAATTTTATATAGTTTTATATAATATTTTATTATTTTTTAAATAGTTATTATTTTTTATAATAAAAAAAAATAAAAAAGTTTTTTATTAATATAAAAATAACTTTAAAAATAAAAAAAATTAATATAAATTATTAAATTTAATAATATTATTTAATATTTTTATTATTATTTATAAAATTAATTTATTATTTATATATATATTTTTTTTAAAAATATTATATATATTTAAATAGTTTAATATTTATTTTATTTATTTATTATTTAATATATTTTAATAAATATTTTATAATATTATATATTAGTTATTTTTATATATTTTTTAAATTTATCCGATAAAAAATTTATTTTAAAATTATATATAATATTATTAAAAGTTTTTAGTAAATATTAATTTAATATTTATATAATATTTTTTATATATTTATATAAATATTAATTTTAAAAAAATTATTATTTAAAATAATATAATAATATTAATAATATATAATATATTTTAATTATTTATTTATATAATATTTATAATTATTTTATAATTAAATTTATAATTATTTTTAATTATAAATTTAAATTATTATAAATTTTATTATACGTTTAATAATAATAATAAAATTTTTAGATTTTTTTTAAAATAAATTACGATTTTATATTTTACGTAAAATAATATTTTATATAATTTTTTATATAAAAATATTTAAATTATTTATATAAATAATATAATTTAGTTTTTATAAAATAACTAGCTATTTTATATAAACTAATATTAAAAATAAATAATTTTATTTATATATAATAAAAATATTATTTTATTTTTTTATATAATAATATTTTTTATATTATTAAAATATATTTTTAAATAGTTTATATTTTTAAAAAAAATAAAAATAAAATAAAAATATTTAAAATATAAAATATTATATAGCTAATTTAATTATTAATTTTTATTATATTAATTAAAATTATTATATAGTTTTATTAAAGTTTATTTTAATTATTTTAAAAGTTTAAATAATTTTAGCTTTTAAGTTTTTTATATATAAGTTTTTATTTATAGTTTTTTTATAATAAAAAATTTTAAAGCTTTTATATTTTAAATAATATTTTAATATTTTATATAATATTAATTATTAAATATAAATAAATTAAATAATTAATTTATAATTATTAATTAAATATTTTTTTATTATATAATATATAAATATATTATTTATAATATATTATATAATGTTTTTATTTTATATATTTAAATTTTTTTTTTTTTTTATTATATATTTAAATAATTTTTATTTAATTAAATAAGTTAAAAATTTTTAAAAGTTAATTTATTTTCGAATATTATTTTATATATTAAAATATTAATTTTTCGCCTAAAACTTTTTTTAAAAAATATAATTAATTAATTAATATTTTTTTTTTAATAAATAAAATATTTTTTATTTATACGTAAATTTTTTAAAAAATAACTATTTATATAATTTTAATAATATATTTTTTTAAAAATTTTTAAAATATTATATAATATTTTTATATTATATAAAATAATAATTAATTTAATTATATTATTAATTTATATAATATAAATTTTTTATTTTTTATATAAAATATTAAATTATTAAGTTTTTTTAACTTAAAATATAAACAAAAATTTAAAAAAATTTTTTATATAAGCTTTTAAAAAATAAATATTATTTTAAATTTTAAAATATTTTTATATATGTATATAATAATTATATTTAAATAAATTTTTTTAAATATTTTGCTTTAAATATTTTTTAAGCTTTAAATAATTTATTAATTATAATTTTTAATATTTTATATAAAAATAAATTTTTTTTTATTTATATATTTATATAAAAATAATATTAATTTAATTAGTTTAATATTAATTATAGTTTATAATTATATTAAAATATATTTATAATATTATATTTTTTTATATATAATTAAAGCTAATATAATATATATAATAATTTTTTATATAATTAATTAATATTATAAAAAATATAATATAAAATTAATTTTTTATAATTTTAAGCTTATAATAATAATTAATAAATTATTATATTTTATTATAAAATAAATTATATAGCTTTTTAAAATAGTTTTTTTTTTTTATTAAGTTTTTAAAAAAATTTAATATTTTATAAATAAAATAGCTTTATTTTAAATATTATATAAAAAGATTTAAATTTTAAATAAAAGTATTTTTATATTTAATATTATATAATAAATAAATTATTTTAAAGTTTAAAAAAATTTTAAAAAATTAAATATTTTATTATATATTAAAAATATAATATTTTTTATTTATATAAAATAAATTATTAACTAAAATAAATAATAAATAACGTTTAATAATTATAAAAGTTTTTAAAATTTTATTTTTAATATTTTATTTTTATATAATATTTATTATTTAAAGTTAAAAACTAGCTTTTATATATATATATAAATTATTTTATAGTTATTTTTTATTTATTTTTTTATTTTTTTTTAATTTATTTTTTATTTAAAAAAAAAAATTATAAAGTTATTTTATTATATAAAAAACTTTATTAATTTTAAAGTTATTAATTTAATATAAAAAATATAAATATTATTTAAAATAATTATATAAAAATTTAAAATTTATATATTAAAATATATTTATTTTTTATAAATTATATAATATAGTTTTTTTTAACCGTTTTATAATTTTTAATTTAAAACGCTTTTTATATAAAAAATATTATAAATTTTTTTAATAATTAAATATTAATTTATTAAAATTTTAAGTTTTATTATTTAAAATTTTTGTTAATATTTTTTAAAAATTTTTAAATTATATAAAATATAATTATATTTTATATATAAATATATTATTTATATATTAATTTATTTTATAATAATTATTTAAAATTTTATAAAATATTTTTATACGTATAAAAATTAATAGTTTTTATATAAAACTTAAAATATATTAGTTTTTTAAGCGATTTTTTTAGCTATTATTTAAATATAATTTAACTAAAAAAATAAAAAATTATTTTAGCTATTTTTTTAAAAATATAACGTTTTTATATATTTAGCTATATTAATTATTATATAATTATTATTATTATTTATTATATTTAAAAATATTATAAATAAAAAATTATTAAATCGTATTATAAACTTTTATATAGTTTATATAATAATAATTAAAAAATAATATTATTATATTATTAATTAAACTTTATATAAAAATATAATATTAAAATATATTAAAATAATTAATTTTTTTTTTTAATAATATTAAAAACTAAAATATAATATAAAAAACGTAGCTTATATAATTAAATTTAAATTTTATTTATATTTTTATTATTATATTTTTTAGCTAAAATATTAATTAATATTAAATAGCTAAAAAATATAATATTAATATAATAATAAATATAAATTAATATATATTAATTTATTTTTTTTAATTATTTATATAAAAGTTAACTTTTATATAAAAATTTTTTATATAAAAATTCTACTATAATATACTATATAACTAAATTAAACAGATATATTAGCTTAATTTTATTATATAAATAGCTAATATTATAATTAATAATTAGCTATTATATATAATTAATATTATATATTACTTTATTATAAATAATATAATATTATAAATTTAGTATTTATAATAATATTTGCTAAAACTAATATAAAAAAGTAAGCAAAAATCCGTAAGCAAGTATTATTAGTATTTTTTTATTATTTTTTTTAGCGTTTTTATTTAGAAATAAAAAAAAGTCTAGCTTTTTAAAAAAAAAAGCGAAAAAGCTATATTAGCATTTAAATTTTTCCGGAGTTTTTATAAAATTAAATATATTTTTTTTTAAAGCTATTTTATTTTAAACTATAAAAAAAAAAAACTTTAAAAAATTAATTAAAAATAACTAATTAAAATATATAAACTTTTTTAATTTAATAAATTTTAATTATAGCTATAAGTTTAAATAAAATAAAAATAATATTTAAATAACTAAAAACTATTAATAAAACTAAAAGCTTAAATAAATATATATATAATTTTCGCTAAAATTAACTGTACTATTACGAATTTTATAACGTTCGAACAAGCTTAAAAAATAAACTATAGTTTTATTTATTTATTTTTTATAAAAAACCTAGGTTATTTTTATACTTAGTTATAAATTATAGCTAAAAGTTTTATTTTTAATATTTACTTTAAGCTTATTATAATTATAATTATATAAAAATAAAAAGCTTTTTTATATAAAACATATAAAAAGGATTTTTTTTTAGGTTTTATTTTAATGCTATTTATATAAATATACTATAAGCTAAAATAAAAATAAAAAAAATATAAATATTTAAAATATATTTTTAATAAACGTTTAGCGAAATAAGCTTTAAATAGCATATAAAAAATATATAAACTTTAAAAAAAGTATAAATACTTAAAATATACTTTTTAATAAACGTTTAATAAAATAAGCTTTAAATAATATATAAAAAAATATATATACTTTAAAAAATATAAATATTTAAATATATATTTTTAATAAACGTTTAATAATAAAAAAGCTTTAAAAAGTATATAAAAAATATATATAAATTTCGGGAAAATATAATTATTTAAGTTATATTTTTAATAAACGTTTAATAAAATAAGCTTTAAATAATATATAAAAATATATATAAATTTCCGAAAAAGTATAAATATTTAAGTTATACTTTTTAATAAACGTTTATTAAAAAACGTTTTAAATAATATATAAAAAACGTATATAAACTTCGGAAAAAGTATTTATATTTAAGTTATATTTTTAATAAACGTTTAGCGAAAAATATTTTAAATAATATATAAAAAAATATAATAAACTTTAAAAAAAGTATAATTATTTAAATTATACTATTTAATAAATATTTAACAAAATAAGCTTTAAAACTTATATAAAAAATAAATATAAACTTTAAAAAAATATAACTATTTAAATTATATTTTTTAATATATATTTAGAAATAAAAGCTTTAAAGTTTATATAAAAAATATATATTAAAACTAAAAACCTAACGTTTAAATAATATATTTATTTATAAATTAAACTAGTTTAACTTTTTAACTAAAATAGCTATAAAAACTATTTATAAATATTATATAAGTTTAAGTTTAATATATATATAATATTATAAATCTTATTTAAAATCTACTAAATATTATATTATAAAGTTAAAATAATTATATAAAGCTATAATAAGTTTTAAATAAATATTAAAACTAAACTTAATATTAAATATTTAATTTTTAATTATAAAAGTTTTTATTTAAGTTATAAAGCTATAAAAAAAATATAATAAAATTTTATATTTTAAAAATAGTTTAATAAAAAATAAAATATAATTAAAGCTTATATTTAAATATTTAAAATTTAGAGTTTAATTTAGCTAATAATTTTTCGAGGTTTTTAAAAGTTTTAGTTTTTTATTTTAATTTTAATATAATTTTTTTTATATTTTAATTTATAGCCGAATTTTAAAACTTTTATTTTTTTATAAACTTTTTAAAATATAAATTTTTAAAAAAGCTTAAAGCTATTTTAAATAATATTATAATAATAATATATTTTATTTTAATTTATAAAAATAATCGGGGTAATATTAGCTTTTTAAAAATTTTTAAAAGTTTATATAGCTTTTATAGCTAGGTTTTATAGCTAGTCCGTATAATAATAACAAAAAAAAATTTTAAACATTAAAAAGCATAGAATTTTATTTTTTAAAGAATAAAAAATTAGATTTTTATAATATTTTTAGCATTATTATTATTTATTAATTAATTTTATTTTAAGCTTTTTATTTAAGCTTTTATTATAATAAATATAAGTATAACTAATATATATAAAAATAAAAGATTGTTTAATTATTAAGCTATAATTAATTAAATAATAAATTAAATAGTTAATTTATTAAGCGTATTAAACGATATAAATAAAATTATAAATAATAATTCGTAAAATATATTAACTAGCTAATTATTTAATTTATTAAACTATGTTTTAGCTATTATAATCGATTTAAAAAACTTTAACGCTTTATTATATTAATATAAATAAAAAATAAACGGAATATAAACTAAAATATAAATAAAACGTAAATAAAATATAAAAAAAAAAATATTTATTATAATTATTAATAAATTATATTATATATAATTAATAATATATATATTTTTTAAGCAGTAATAATAATAAAAAAAACTAAGCTATATAGCTTTTTTAATATTTATTTAATAATATATTTTTATATAAACGTTTTTTGTTTTTATATTATTTTAAACATATTAAAATTAATAGTTAATATATATTATTTTAAACTTAAGCGCAATTTTATTTAGTAAGTAAAATTATAATATTTGTTTTATATATTTTAAGTTTTTAATTTTAATAAATTTATAAAAGTTTTTATAGCTAAATTATTAATTAGTTTATATTAATAGTAGCAAATATTAAAGCTATATTATTAAATAGTTTAAAAATTAAGCTTTTATTTATTATTATAAATTTTGCTTTTTTTTAAACGAAAAAAGTTATTAAAATTATTATTATAAATTATAAATATTTTATATTAATATTTAAGTTTAAATAAATAGCAAAATAATATTTATAAATAATTTTAACTTTTTTAATAAAATAAATTATTTTAAAAGCTTTAAAAAAAATAGCTATAAATATTATTTAAAAAAATTCTAGCTAGTTTTATAAGCTAATTTAATATAAAATTAAAATAATAAAGCTAATAAATTTTATAATAATAAATAATATAAAAAAAAAAAGCTTTAAAATTAAACTAAAAAAAAGCGTTTTTTTAAACTAAATTTTAAATAAAAAAAAAAAAAAAAATAATAAATATTTTAGTTTTTTTTTTAATTTTTTATAAGTTTAAATAGTAATATATAATAATATACGCTAACGTTATTAGTTATTTTTTTATTAGTTATTATTTATATAACTTGCTAAAAAATTATATAATATATTTTAGTTTATATATTATATTTAAATATTTTTATATTTAGCCGTTTTATATAAAAAGCTATAATATTTTATAAAAAAAAACTATAATAGTAGTAATAAATAAGCTGGCGTTTTTTTACGCCCGTTATTGCTATTATTAGCATTAAAAGCTCGATAATTTTTAAACGTTTTATATTATTTCGGTTTATTTTAAAAAATATATTAAATAACGTTTTTTATAATATTATAAAATATATTTAATATAGCTTTTTAGTTATTGTTTATAAAGTAGTAAAAAAAATAAAAAAATAATAAGTTTTTTTTTTTACGCGGCTTAGCTTTATTAGCGATTTTTAATTTATATTTATTTTAAAAAAACCTACTTAAATATATAAAGCTAATAAAATAATAATTATTAGCTTATATATTATAATTTTTATAAAAATAAAATATAAATTTATTATTATATAAATAATTAGTAAAGTTATTTTATAAGCTTTATATAATTATATAGCTATATATAAAAGTTTTTTTATTTAATCCGGTTTTTAATTTTTATATAATATTTAGTATAATATTTAAATAATAAGCGCTATAATAAACGGTTATTTTTTTTATTTTAAACTAAAGCTAATTTTAGTAGCTATTATTTATTTTTTTTTTTAAATATATATATTTAGTTATTATTTCGCGTTTTTTTTTATTGTTTAGTCCGATATTTTATGCTTTAAAAGTTTAATTAAACTAAGATTATTTTAAAAAAAAACTAAGCTTTTTTTTATATTAGAAAAATTTTTTTTAATACTAAGTTTTTTATTAATTTATATATTTAGTTTATATATATAATTAGTTATTTTTTCGATTAAATAATTTTAGTTTAATTTTATTTTAGTTATTTTATACTAAAGCTATTTATAAGCTAAATTTAATAATAATATATATATATAGCTTTTTATATTTTATTATTTTATTTTATAGTAGTTTTAAAACGTTATATTTTATTAATTAATATATATTATTAAAAACTATTTTTAGTTTTAATAAAATAATATTTTCGTAAAAATATTTAATAATAAAGCTAAACGTTTTAAGTTTTATTAATATAAGCTTTTTTTGCTTTATAAATTTATATTATTATTATTTTTAATTTTTAATAGGTTAACTTTTTATAAAAAAATAATTGTTTGGCCGCTTATTTGCTTGTTTTAAAAAATTTAATAGCTTTATTAAATTCTTTATTTATTATAAATATAAATATAAATATAAATATTTAGCTAATTAAAAACTTATACGGGCTAACTAATATTTAAGCTATTTTTATTTTTTTATTATTTAGCTTATAATAATAATATTTTTAAAGCTTTTTATATCGATTGGCTATATATTAAAAGTTTTTTAAATATTTCGTTTATTAGTAGCGCTTAGTATAATTTAATAGTATATTTATACGTTAAATAAAGCTGCGGCAAAAAAGTTATAGCGGGCTATTTAGCTTTATAACGCGTTAAAAAAATTATATAATTTTAATTTTATTAAATATTTAAACCGCGGACTAAAAGCTTTTAATAAAGCTAAAAATTTAATTGTTTTATTTTTTAGTTTTTAATTTTATATTTTTTTTTATAATATTACTATAGATTTTATTATATAATTTTTTTATTTATTGTTTAAAAATAATATATTTTTTTTTTAAAGTTTTTTATTTAATATTAAATTTTATAAATATAATATTTATATTTAAAAATCCTTAATATTATTTTAATAACGTATTATTTTTTAAAATATATTTATAATAGTTTTAGTTAAATTATTTATTTTATTAAATATATTAATAATTTTTTAATAAATAAAAAATATATTTATTATTTTTTAATATATTAATAATTTTAGTAAAAATAATAATATTTATAGCAATAATATAAAAATAATAGTATTAAAAATAATAATTTTATTTAATAAGCGTATTATTAAAAATTAGTATTTTTTATATATATAAGTTTTTTTACGCTTAAAAATAAATATAAATAAAAGCTAAAAATATTTTTATCGGTTAATTAGCTAAATTTTACGGATAATATATTATTAATAAGCTATATTAAATATATTTCGTCGAAAAAATAAATTATAATTATATAGCGAATAAAAATAATTAAATAATTATTTAATATATTAAAGCTAAAAAACATAGTAGTAAAAAAAAATACTAAATAAATAAATATATTAAATAGTCGATAGTAATAATAGTTATAAAAGTTTTATTAGTTTTTTATAAATATTTTTATAAAAGTTAAAAATAAAAAAAATAAAAAAAAAAAAGCTATAATAATTACTAAGATTTTAGTTTTATATATAAAATATTATAATAGCTGCTTTATTATTTATTTAAAAGTTTTTTTTATTTTATTTGCTTTTAGCAATATATAATAAAATATATTAAAAATTAAAAAATAATATTATTTTAAAAATTTATTATATTTATTTCGAAAATAAAGTTTTTATAAAGCTTATATAAATACGCTAAAAAAGCTAAGTTTTATTTTAAATATAAAAAGCAGCTAAAATAAATACTTTTTAATATATAAAAAAAAAACTATTAATTTATAATTAAAAACCGGTTAAAACTATATATAAATATTATAATTATAATAATTAATATAATATATACGTTTTTTATATAAATAATATAGTAATAATTATAATATTATATTAAAAAATAATAAGTATATATTTTTATTAAGTTTATAAGTTTTATATTTTTTAATAGCGTTAAATTTTATATTAAACGTTTAAACGTTATATTTTTGCTTAAATAATAAAATTAAATATTATTTTTTTTATTAATAATATCGATATTATTAGTTTTAATATTTTTATTTTTATTATTATATAGTTAATTATTATTATTATTATTATTATTATCGTTATTATTATTATTGTTAGCTTTATTATTATTATTATTTTAGCCTAAAGGTAATATTATATAGCTTTATTTAAAGAAACGTTTTTATTTTATTAATTAAAACTAAAAAATAATTAATATATAATTTATTTTAAAATATTACTATATAAGGTTTATAACTATTTTAACTTTGTTTAATATATTAAACTATATAATATAATTTTAAATCTTTTTATTTAGATTTTAATTATAACTATTAAAAACGTTAATTAATTTTATTTTAATTTTTAGCTAAATATCGGAGTATTATTTAAAAGTAATAAATGCTATAAAAATAGCTATATTTAAATTAATATAAAAAAAAATAAAAGCTTTTAGTTTAATATTTTATAAAACTTTTAGTTTTAAAGAAAAAATAATTATTTTAGCTAGTAGTCCGGGCAAAAGTTAAAAACTTTTTTAGTATATTTTATAATATTAAATATATATAATAATAAAAATTATTTAATAAAATATAACTTAAACGTAAAAAATAGCTAGGTTAAATATAATTATAATATAAAAATATTTAAATTAAATATAATTATAAATATAAATATAATTAATAAACCGTTTTATAATAAAATAATAATTTAATTTTTGTAAGCTATAAAATAAAGTTTTTATTATATTATATTATATATTTATTATTAATAAAAGTTTATTATTTAGAAATAAATAATAATAAATAAATTTTAAATAATGATTAGTTTATTTATATTTTTGTTTAATATTATTAAAAATTTTTATTATTATTTATTTTAATTATTATAAAAAATATAAGATTTATTTAAGTTTTATATTTTAAAGTTTTATTATAACGTTATTTAATAAATAGTTTTAATTTATATATTTTTTTTTTATTAGTTTATAATATTATTTTTTAAGTTTTATTGTTTTTATTATATTTTATAAATATTATATATATTATTTTTTAACGTTTTTTTATAAAAGTCTTTTTTTAAAATATTAGCTAGTTTTATTTAAATTAAGTTTATTAAATTATTATATATAATTTTTAAATATAATTTTATAACCTAGTAATATATTATATTTTTTTTATTTTTTTTTATTACTATAATTTAAATGCTTTTTTTAAATATAAGCTTATATATTTATAAAATTATTAAAACTTTTAATATAATAATATAGCTAGCAAATAATAGCTAAATAGCAAATAATATTTATTAAAGCTAATAGTATTTTTAGTTATAAACTTTAATTAAATAATAAAATTAAAAAAAACAAAATTTATAAAAGTTTATTTTTAAACATAAAATATTAATGCTATAATAGTTAGCTAAATAATATTTAAAAAAGCTTATAAAACTATTATAATAAATATTTAAATCGAATATTTTTAAATATAATAAAAAAAACGTACTATATTAAATTAAATACGCCGGCTTATTAAAAAGCTATTATTATAATATTTTATTTATTTATATTAAATAAAAAAAGCTATAAAAGCTATATTTTAATAAGATTATTTATTTTTAGTTACGTAAAAAGTATATTTTTTTCTAATAATTTTAATAACTATAATTATATAAAATTAGCTCGAAAATAATATAATTAAAATTTACGTATAAAAATTATATATTAATAAAATATTATATATTAATAAAGTTTAATTTTAATAAAGTTATTAAACTTTACGTTTATTTATAATTATTTATTATAATTATATTATTACCTGGGCTATTATAATATATAATATTTAAAAAAATATATTTATATTATATAATTAAAAAAATTCTATTTTATATAATATAAGTATAATTCGTTTATTAAACGATTTAAGTTTATTAGCAAATAAAATTTAAAATTTAATAACGTAATAATTATTTTTAGTTTTTAATATTTGTTAATTTTTAAGCTAAATAATATATATATTAAAATATATTATTTTTATTTTTTTACTATTTTTAGCGATATATTTTTTTTTTTTTTGCTTGCTATATATATGTTTTTTATTTATAGTATTTTTTTAATAAAACGTATTATATATATAATTTTTATAAATTAATAATATTTAAACTAATAATTTTTTAAATACTATTTAAAGCCGGCGTAATCCTAAAATTAAATAATATTAAATAAGCTAGGACTACTAGTTAATAAAAGTAACTAAAGCTGCTTAAGCGGCTATTTATTATAAACAGCTTTAAATGCTTAAAGTCTTAATAATAAATTAAAAGTTTATTATTTTTATTTAAAATATATTTAAAAGTATTATATCCGTAAAATCTAATAAATATTAAATACTAGTAGTTTTTAATATATAAAAGTAAACTTAATTTACCGATTTGTTTTTAATATTATTTTTATAAATATTATTGAAAATTTTACGTACGGCTAAAATATAATTATATTTATATCTAATAATTTTTATATAATAATATTATTTAATATTTATTTTTTATTAATTATTTATTTAACGTTTAAAAAAAACAACTTATTTTTATAAAAAATATAATATTAACTTTAAATTTTAATATATTTTATTTATATTTTAATTAAAACTATAAAAAATATAAACTATTAAACTTATAATAATATTTTATTTATATAGTTTTTTTTATATATTATTATAATATTAATATAAAAAAGCTTATTTAATATATTATAGTTTTATATTTTAGAACTTTTATAAAATATTTTAAATATTAAATATTATTTTATATACCGGATAACCGGATAGTTAATTTATTATATTTTTTTAATTTTATTAACCTTAGTTTTATTTAGCTAACTAGGTTTTTTAAATATTATTATTTTTTATTTTTTAATTAAAATAATAAATATAAAATCTTATAATATTTAAAACTATTTAAAAATATATTTATTGCTTAAATATATATTTATTTTTTAAATTAAACCTAAAACCTAAGTATATTTATATTTATATATATATTTAATATTTATATATATATATATTTTTTATTTTTTTAAAAAAACTTTTCGTAATATAAATATTAATAATTAAATAATATTTTATTATACCGTTAAGCTATTTTATTAAGCGTATAGTTTTATCCTGTATATTTTAGTTTTTTAAAATATATATATTATTAAAGTTTTATATAAATATCGTATTAATAATATATTTATATTTCGGTAGTTTTTATTATTTTCGATAAATATTTTAATAAATATTTAAATATTCGAGAAATATTTTTTAATATTTTTAATAGCTATATTAATATTATAAATAATATAGTTGCTAAGCGTATTAAACAGTATAATATATTATAAGCTATTAAATTATTAAATTTTTTATATAATAATATTTTAAAATAAATTAAAGCTAATAGTTATAGTTTTTTTATTAATTTAAAATAAATAAATTTTTAAAAAAAAATTAAAAAAAATATATATAAAACCTAAATAAAAACTAGAACTATAGTTATATACTATTTAATAAATAATATATTATTAATTTAATTTAAACTAATAAAGCAAATAAAAAAAACAAAAGCAAAAAAATACATAAAATAATATAAAATAAAAAAATCTTTTATACCGAAATAAATATATTATATAACTATATAAAATTTTAGTTTAATAATTATTATAAAATATATAAAGCTATAATTAAATATTTAATATTTTAATTATTTTATTTTTATATTTTAATCGTTTTTTTACGTTAATATAAATATATTTATTTTAAGGTTTAAAAATATTTTAAGTTTTATTTTTTTTGCTTTATTAAAAATATAAAAAAAGCTATTATAATTAATATTAAAAAGTTAAACGAACTATATTAATTTATGCGCGCATAGTTTAATTTATTGTATAATATTTTAACTACTTATTTTTTAATTTTTATTATAAAAGCTAATAAATATTAACTTATTTAACGTTAAATTTATGCTTTTTTTATAATAGAAATAATAATAATATAGCAATAATAATAGCAATAATATAATAATAATAATAATAACAATAATAATAATAATATTTTTAATTAAACTATAGCTTTATTTTTAATATATTATATTATTGCTTATTATTTGTGTATATATATTTAAAATATATAGATTTATAATAATAAAAAAAGCTTATAATAAAGTTAAACTATAATTCGGTGTTAATAAATTTATAATTGCTTTTAAATATATATATTTATAATATATATTTTTAATAAAAAACGTTTATTATAAAGCTAAAATAGTTTAATTAATAAAGTTTTAACTGCTTGTTTTATATATATGTTTAAGTACTTTATTTTTATTACGTAGTTATAATACTAGTAGTTTTTATTTACTATTTTAAACTTTATTATAATTAATAAATTAAATAAAAAATAATTAAATTAAAAATTAAAATAAGTTTATTTTAAATATAATATAGCTTTTATTTTATTTTATTGTTTAAAAATATATTTATTTTATTTTAGCTTAACTATTTAATATAAAATAAAAAATATTTTAAAGCAATAAAAATAAAATAAAGTATAAAAAAACTTTAGTATTTAAATAGCGTTTTTATTTTGCTGTTTAAAAAGTATGTTTTGTTTTATTTTAGCTTAGCTATTTAAAATAAAATAAAAGTGCTTTAAAAGGGTAATAATAAAATAAAGCATAAAAAGAAACTTTAATGTTTAAAACTTTAATGTTTAGAACTTTAATATTTAAAACTTTAGTATTTAAAACTTTAATATTTAAAGAGCGCTTTTATTTTGCTGTTTAAAAAGTATATTTTATTTTATTTTAGCTTAGCTACTTAATATAAAATAAAAATGCTTTAAAGCAATAATAATAAAATAAAGCATAAAAAAAAACTTTAGTATTTAAATAGCGCTTTTATTTTATTGTTTAAAAAATATTCTGTTTTATTCTAGCTTAACTATTTAAAATAAAACAAAAATGCTGTTAAAATAATAAACACTTAAAAAATAATATATTAGTTAGCAATATATAACGTTATGTTCGAAAATCTGTTTTTAATAGTATTACTTATATATATTATTATATATAATATATAATATATTATATTATATATATATATATATATTATAAAGGAAATTTATATATAAAAGTATAATTATTATATTTTATTACTAATTAATTATTATTTATAACTTACGATTTAACTACGTTAATATTATATACTTTTTAAATCTTTTTAATATAAAGCGAACTTTTTTATAAAATATATTTAACGTTGCGTTATAATATTTTTAAATAATACGTTTATAATAAATAGTTTACCTAAGTTATAATTAAAATATAGTTCTATTTAAGCTATAAAACTAAAAAATACGCTAGCTAGCTAATATATAAACTTAGTTATAGTTTATTCGTATATAATTATTAATAAGCTATTTATTTATATATATAATAATAATAAAAGTTAAAAATATTATTAAATTATAACTTTAAAAATTAATAATAGTTTTTATTACTATTTTAAAAATTAATTAATTAATATATTTTAAAAACCTATATTAGCTAAAATAGCTTCGAAATTATATAGCTTTTATAAACTTCGATTTAAAACTAGCGTAACAAATAATAATATATTTAAAAAAGCAAAAAAAATATATATATAAAGCTAAAGTTATAAATTAAAGTTTTCTAATAATAAATAATTAGCTTAAATATAAGCTTTAGCTATAGCTTTAGTTTAACTTAAGCTTTAGTTTTATAAGCTTAAATATAATTTTATTTATCCGTAAATAAATAATTTATTTAATAATTAATATATTTTAAATATTTTAACTTATTAGCTTTTATATACTAGTTTTAACGGTTATATTATTATTATTATTTTTATTTAACCTATTAAATATTTATTTAATTAGTTATTTTTTAGCTAGTATATTTATTAATAATAATAGCGCTATAAAATCTTTTTATTAATAATTAATTATTAGCGAAACTAATTTTTTATATTTTAGCTTATTTATAAATAATTTAAATAAAATGCCCTAGTTTATTAGCTATTATATTTTAACGTTTTAAAATAATAATTATATTATAATATTATTATTTTAATAGTTAAATATTTATATAATTAATTATTTTTAGCTAATATATTTATTAATAATAATAACGTTATAAAGTTTTTTATTAATAATTAACTATTAGTAAAGCTAATTTTTTATATTTTAGTTTATTTAGTAAATAATTTAAATAGAATATTTTAGCTTATTAGCTATTATATTTTAACGTTTTTAAAAATAATAATTATACGATAATATTATTATTTTAATAGCTAAATATTTATACGGCCGAACTTACGTAAATAATATTTTTAATAATATTAATAATAATTTTAGTTTAATATTTTATTAATATTTATTAAATAACTAATTAAATATTATATAATTAATATATTATTTTTATAAATTGTTTATTTTAATTTTTTAACAAAAACCGCTTATTATAAACGAACTTTTTACCGGTTAAAATTATTTATTATAAATAAAGTTTTTATAAATTTAAAAATCTAAATATAATATTATTTATTAATATATAGCTTTTTTTAGCTAAAAATAAATTTTTAATAAACTATATTTTATAAAATATAATTTTATTAATTATTTTATAAGCTATTAGTTTAAAAATATAATATAATAATCTAAAAGCTTATAATATTTTATTTAAAAATAATACCGAAAAAATTATATTTTTTTATAAAATTAATATAAAAGCTTTTTAATAAAAGCTAGCTTTTTTATTATTATGTTTAAAGCTTTTAAAAATATTAATATTAAAACTAGAAATATTTATATCCGGAATTTTAAAAATAATTTAATTATAAAGCTTTTATAGCAGCTTTAATAAATTTAACGTTATTATTAAAACTAGCTTTTACGTTTAATAAATATCGTTAAAAATTTTTATTTTTAAGCTTTTAGTTATAATTAACGTTTTTTTTCTATAATATAGTTATGCTTAAAATAATATTTCGATAAAAAGTCCTATTTTTAAGCCCCCGGCTATAACTAATGTTTTTTTTTTATAATATAATTACGTTTAAAATAATATTACGATAAAAATCTTATTTTTAAGCTTTTAATTAAAACTAATATTTTTTTTTTATAATATAGTTATATTTAAAATAATATTATAATAAAAAATCCTGCTTTTAAGCCCCTAGTTAAAACTATATTTTTTTTTATAACGTAATTACGCTTAAAATAATATTTCGATAAAAATCCTGCTTTTAAACTTTCGGCTAAAACTAATATTTTTTTAAATAATATAGTTACGCTTAAAATAATATTACGATAAAAATCTTACTTTTAAACTTTTAGCTAAAACTAATATTTTTTTTTTATAACGTAATTACGCCTAAAATAATATTTTAATAAAAAATTTTATTTTTAAATTTTAGCTAAAATTAAAATTTTTTTTTATAAATATAATTACGCTTAAATAATATTATAATAAAAAGTCCTATTTTTAAGCTTTTAGTTAAAACTAATATTTTTTTTCCGCAATATAGTTATGCTTAAATAATATTTTAATAAAAGTTTTACTTTTAAACTTTTAGTTAAAACTAATATTTTTTTTTTATAACGTAATTACGCTTAAAATAATTATAATAAAAAATCTTACTTTAAATATTTTAGTTATTATTAACGTTTTTTTTATAACTTTATTATATATAAATATTATAATAAAAAATATTTATAAGTATACTTTTTACGTTAAATATATTTTACTAAAGTAAAATTGTTTTTTTACTAATAAGTTTTAAAAAAAAAATAGTTAAAAAAAAATAGTGCTAAAAATTACTTTTAAATAATTTATAAGCTTATAAAGCTATATAAATAATATAAAAACGTAAAAAATAAAATAAATAAAAAGTTAATTTATAAAAACATAAAGTTATTTTAAATTTAAATTAAGTTTATAAGCTTATTAAAACTTTATAAATATATTAACTATATTATTTATTTAGCGAAAAAAAAAATTATAAACTTTATTACTATTTTAAATTAAATATTTAAACTTTAAAACTAAAAATAAAAATTAATAAAAAATAATTTTATATTAGTTATATTATTTAATTTAAAATATTTCCCGTAAAAATATATATATAATTACTAAGGACATAATATATTAGCATTTTAAAATAGCTAAATAAAACGTAATAAATAATAATTTTAATCCCTACTATTTTTATAAAATATTAATAATTTTAAATATTTATATTAATATAATATAAAAAATTTCGTTTAATATTAAATAGCTAAAAGTAATATTATATATAATAATAAATAAAATAAATACTAGTATATATCGATTTATTTTCTTTTAATTATTTGTACGAAAGCTAAGCTTTTATACGGAAAATTTTTTTATACAAAAAAATTCTGCCGCAATATACTATACAACTAAATCGGCAGATATACTAGCCTAACTCTAATTATACAAATAACTAATATTATAATTAATAATTAATTATTATATATATTAATATTAATATATTAACTTTATATGTAAATAATACTATAATTATAATATTAGTTTTTTTTTTTTAGCTATAACGTGCTTTTATACAATTATTTTTTTAACATAAAAAATCTAAACGTAAAAAAAAATATTAAATATATTATATAATAAATATATAAATAAAAAACGCTTAATAGTATATTAAATTATTATTTTTTTAAAATATTTAATGCTTATATAACTATACGTAAAAAAAAAAATTAAATATAAATAAAAAAACTAACCTATATAAATTATATATAATTTTTTATTTAATTTGCTTAAATATTTTAAAAAATTAAATAATAATTACCTTTATATTATTACTATTATATATAAATTAGGTTATTTTTTATACTATTTTTTTTTTTTTTTTTTTTTTTTACGCGCGCATATTTATATTATATATATATATATATATATATATATATATATATATATATATATATATATATATATATATATATTTCGTACGTATATTTTAACTAATTTATAAACTTATATAATATTAAATTTAATAATTATTATATAATAAATATAATATTAGCAGTAATATTAATAATAATACTAGTAATACTAATAATATTAATAATATTAATAGCAATATTAATAATATTATTATAATATTACTGCTATTATTATTATTATTATTATTATATATAAAGTTTTTAAGTTCTTTTAAATATTATATTAATAAACAATTAAAGTAAAATTGCTATTAATATTAATAATAGCTACTATAAAACTTATTAACTTTATTAAAATCTTTTACTTATGTTTTACGTTTTTTGCTTTTAATAATATTATATAGTTTTAAAACTTCGTACGTTTAAAAAATAGTAGCACTACTAAAATCTATAGCTTTTTTATTAAAAATTAAGCTTATAAAGCTTTATATTAATATTATATATAAACGTACGTATATTTTTATTTATTTATTTTATACAAATAATTTTTAATATATATTTTAGCTAATTTATTTATATATATAAAATAAAAAAAAATATAATCGCTTTTATTTTTTTATATAATATTATTTTTAAATATTATTAATTATTATTTTTGCTAATATATAAAAAAGTTTATACGTTAAAAAAAATACTTCCGTATAATTTTTATTTAAAGTTATAGCTAAATTGTTATTTTATACTAAAATAATTTATATAGCAATTATATTAATTATTAAAATGCTTTATTTAATTAATATTATATAATACTAAGTTTTTAAAGTAGCGCTTATAACGTTTATATATAGCGATTATATAATATTTATTATTTTACTATATATAGTTTAAGTTTAAAAGAAAAAAAAAAAATAAAAAAATAAAAAATTAATCATACGCATTATTTTTTAAAATATAAATTTTAATTATTATTTTTGCTATAATTTTCTAACTTTTTTATTATTTATATATAATATTTGCTTTTTAAATATTTATATATAATATATTTTTTATATATCCGGCTATTATTTATTATATAAATATTTTTATAGTTTTTTAATAAATATTTTAATTTATATAAATAGCTTATTTATAAAAACTAAAGTTTTTAATATTTAGTTTAATATATTAATAAATATATTAGCTAAGTTATTTTTATTATTAATTTATTATATTTTAAAAATTTTTTTTTTTTTATATAATTTTTAGAAAAATATAATATTTATTATTAATTTTTTCTTTTAAATTATTTTTAGTTTAACTAAGCAATTATATAATAATTTAAAATTTAAACATAAAATAGTAAATATTAAAAATAAATTAAATATTTTATAACTTTTTAAAATATTATATAAAAAACAATAATATTATTAAAACCGTTAATTATATTATATAATTTATTAGTTAAAACATTTTATATAACTTTTTATATTTATTTAAATTTTAATATAATATTATTTTAATTTTAAAATTTAAATTTATTATATTTTTTATATAAACTTTAACTATAAATATAATAATAAATTTAAATTATAAAATTATATTTATATTATTTATAAATAATTTATTTATAAAAATAAAAAGCTTTATATAATAAAAATTAAAAAAATAAATATAAACTTTTTTAATAAATTATTTTTTATTACTTAATCCGTTTATTTAATATTTTAATATTATATAATTATAGCTTAATAATTTAAACTATAATAGTAAAATTATACGTAGCTTTAAATTAATATATTATTAATATATATTTTTTTAGTTCGTTAAAAAATATAAACTTAAATAAATTTTTATATAAAATTAACTTTAGTTAAATTTTTAGTTTAGCTTTTTAAATTATTATAATATTTTATTTATATAAAAAAATCTTTTTACTATTAAACTTAAAAAAATATTTAAAAAATAAAATCTTTTTTAGCTTTATATAAAGTTTTATTTATTTAAGTTTTTTTTTTATATAATAAAAAATCTAGCGTAATAAAACTTAATATATTATCCGTTTATATTTTAATTATTTTAAAAATATTTAAACTATTATATAATTAATAAATATAAATTATATATAAATATTTATATTTTAAGTTTTTTTAATAATATTAATAATATATTTTAAACTAATATAATTTAAATTTAGTTAAGCTATATAAAAGTTATATAATATATAAAATAATTTTTAAAAAATATTTTTTTTTAGCTTTAAAAATAAACAAATATAAATATTATATAATAATTTGTTTTCTAATTAAATATAAGCTTAAATAATATTTTTAAGCTTATATAAAGCTTAAAATTTTATAAAAATAAAACTAAATATTAAAATTAACTATTAGTTTATTTATTAAATTATTAATAATTAAATTAAAATAATATTTTTTAATATTATTATATTTTTATATAATAAATTTAAACTTTTTATATAACTTTATAATTTTTTTTTTAATTTTTATATAAAATAAAACTTAAAATATATTTTTTCCCGTAAATATTTAAATTATATATAATAAATTTAAAAACATTTTATATAATAAATTTATTAATTTTATTATATTTAATTTTTTAAATAGTTTATTAAAAGTTATAATAACTTTATTTATATATAGTTTAATTATTAATTTAAAAATTATTTTTTTTTTTTATTAAAAAGTTTATAATTTAAATATTATATAATAAATATATTTAAACATTATATAATAATAAAACTAAATTTTTTTTTTTTAGCTAGCTATATTTTTTTAATAATTACTAGCTATATAAATTATATATTATTTTAATTTAAATTATCCGCTTAAATATTTTTTATATAATAATATAGCTTAATTTATATATATTAAAAATATATTAATTTATTAATTAAAGCTATAATTATATTTAATTTTTCGATTATTTTGATTTTATATAGTTTTTTTATTTTATTTTTTTTTTATATTAAAATTTCGCTTTAAAAAAAATATAAATATATTATATAAAATAGTTTATTTTACTTATTAATTATATAACTAATTTTAATTTTTATATAGTTTTATATAGTATTTTATTATTTTTTAAATAGCTATTATTTTTATATAATAAAAAAAAATAAAAAAAATTTTTTATTAATATAAAAATAAGTTTTAAAAACAAAAAAAATTAATATAAAACTATTAAATCTAATAATATTATTTAATATTTTTATTATATTTATAAAATTAATTTATTATTTATATATATATCGATTTTTTCCTAAAAATATTATATATATTTAAATAGCTTATATATTTATTTTATTTTATTTATTATTTAATATATTTTAATAAATATTTTATAATATTATTATAATTATTTTTATATATTTTTTAAATTTATTTAATAAAAAATTTATTTTAAAGTTATATATAATATTATTAAAAAGTTTTTAATAAATATTAATTTAATATTTATATAATATTTTTATATATTTTATATAAATATTAATTTTAAAAAATCGTTATTTAAAATAATATAATAATATTAATAATATATAATATATTTTAATTATTTATTTATATAATATTAATAACTACTTTATAATTAAATTTATAATTATTTTTAATTATAAATTTAAATCGTTATAAAACTTTATTATATATTTAATAATAATAATAAAATTTTTAGATTTTTTTTAAAATAAATTATTTAATTTTATATTTTATATATAATAATATTTTATATAATTTTTTTATATAAAAATATTTAAATCGTTTATAAAATAAATATTGTTTAATTTTTATAAAATAATTAATTATTTTATATAAGCTAATATTAAAAAATAAATAACTTTATTTATATATAATAAAAATATTATTTTTATTTTTTATATAATAATATTTTTATATTATTAAAATATATTTTTAAATAATTTATATTTTTTAAAAAAATAAAAATAAAATAAAAATATCTAAAATATAAAATATTATATAGCTAATTTAATTATTAATTTTTATTATATTAATTAAAATTATTATATAATTTTTATTAAAATTTATTTTAGTTATTTTAAAAATTTAAATAATTTTAGTTTTTAAGTTTTTTATATATAAGCTTTTATTTATAGTTTTTTATAATAAAAAATTTTAAAGCTTTATATTTTAAATAATATTTTAATATTTATATAGTATTAATTATTAAATATAAATAAATTAAATAATTAATTTATAATTATTAACTAAATATTTTTTTTTATTATATAATATATAAATATATTATTTATAATATATTATATAATATTTTTATTTTATATATTAAATTTTTTTTTTTTATTATATATATTTAAATAATTTTTATATTTAATTAAATAAGTTAAAAATTCTTTAAAAGTTAGTTTATTTTTAAATATTATTTTATATATATTAAAATATTAGTTTTTTATATAAAACTTTTTTAAAAATATAATTAATTAATTAATATTTTTTTAATAAATAAAATATTTTTTATTTATATATAAATTTTTTAAAAAATAGCTATTTATATAATTTTAACTAATATATTATTTTTAAAAATTTTTAAAAATTATATAATATTTTTATATTATAAATAATAATTAATTTAATTATACTATTAATTTATATAATAAAAATTTTTTATTTTTTATATAAAATATTAAATTATTAAATTTTTTTAACTTAAAAATATAAATAAAAATTTAAAAAAAATCTTTTATATATAAATTTTTAAAAAATAAATATTATTTCGAATTTTAAAATATTTTTATATATATATATAATAATTATATTTAAATAAATTTTTTTAAATATTTTATTTTAAATATTTTTAAACTTTAAATAGCTTATTAATTATAATTTTTAATATTTCGTATAAAATAAATTTTTTTTTATTTATATATTTATACGAAAATAATATTAATTTAATTAGTTTAATATTAATTATAGTTTATAATAATATTAAAATAATATTTATAATATTATATGTTTTTTTTATATATAATTAAAATTAATATAATATATATAATAATTTTTTATTATTAATTAATATTATAAAAAATATAATATAAAACTAATTTTTATAATTTTAAGTTTATAATAATAATTAATAAATTATTATATTTTATTATAAAATAAATTATATAGCTTTTTAAAATAATTTTTTTTTTTATTAAATTTTTAAAAAAATTTAATATTTTATAAATAAATAACTTTGTTTTAAATATTATATAAAAAAATTTAAATTTTAAATAAAAATATTTTTATATTTAATATTATATAATAAATAAATTATTTTAAAGTTTAAAAAATTTTTTAAAAAACTAAATATTTTATTATATATTAAAAATATATATATTTTTATTTATATAAAAAATAAATTATTAACTAAAATAAATAATAAATAACGTTTAATAATTATAAAAATTTTTAAAACTTTATTTTTAATATTTTATTTTTATATAATATTTTATTATTTAAAATTAAAAAGCTAGCTTTTAATTATATATATAAGTTATTTTATAGCTATTTTTTATTTATTTTTTTATTTTTTTTTATTTATTTTTTATTTAAAAAAAAAATTATAAAATTATTTATTATATAAAAAAACTTTATTAATTTTAAAATTATTAATTTAATATAAAAAACGTAAATATTATTTAAAATAATTATATAAAAATTTAAAATTTATACGCTAAAATATATTTATTTTTTATAAATTATATAATATAGTTTTTTTTAATTATTTTATAAGTTTTTAATTTAAAACGTTTTTTATATAAAAAACGTTATAAATTTTTTAATAATTTAAATATTAATTTTATTAAATATTTTAAGTTTTATTATTTTAAAGTTTTTTATTAATATTTTTAAAAGTTTTTTAAATTATATAAAATATATTATATTTTATATATAAATATATTATTTATATTAATTTATTTTATAATAGCTATTTTAAAGTTTTATAAAATATTTTTATACGTATAAAAATTAATAGTTTTTATATAAAACTTAAAAATATACTAATTTTTTAAACAATTTTTTTAGCTATACTATTATATAAAATATTAGCTAAAAAAAAAAAATTATTTTAACTACTTTTTTAAAAATATAGCGTTTTTATATATTTGTTTATATTAGTTATTATAATTAATTATTATTTTTTATTATATTTAAAAATATTACGAATAAAAAATTATTAAATTATATTATAAATTTTTATATAATTTATATAATAATAATTAAAAAATAATATAATTATACGTTATTAATTAAACTTTTATACGAAAATATAGTATTAAAATACGTTAAAATAATTAATTTTTTTTTTTATTAATATAATACTAAAAAAACTAAAATATAATATAAAAAACGTAGCTTATATAACTAAGTTTAAATTTTATTTTTATTTTTATTAATTTATATTTTTTAGCTAAAAATATTAATTAATATTAAATAGTTAAAATATAATATATATTAATAATAAATAAAATAAATATTAATATATATTAATCTTTTTTTTTAATTATTCGTATAAAGCTAGGCTTTTATATAGAGAATTTTTTTATATAAAAAAAAATTCTACTATAATATACTATATAATTAAATCGGGCGGACATATTAGCCCGATTTATTATATAAACAACTAATATTATAATTAATAATTAGCTATATATAATTAATACCGATATATTAACTTTATATATAAATAATACTATAATTATAATATTAATATATTTTATATACTTAAGTAATTTTATATAATAGTTATAATTATAATACTTATAATTTTATTTATAATAACTATTTATAATAAATAATATTTAAATAAATAAAAACAAATATAAATAATAAATATATTTATTTTATTAAATCGCGAATATATAAGTAGCTATTTATAGCGTAAAATTAAACTTTTTTTTTTTTTTATTTATAGATTTTATATATAATATATTAATAAAAATCGATAAAACTTAAAAACTTTTTAGTTTATATATCGAGTATAAAATAAAAGATAAAATACTAAAAATAAAAATTAAAAACTAATTAAATAAAAAACTTTATATTATATTATATAGTTATATAAAACTTATAAAAATAATTTTATTAGTTTTTATATAATAATAAATATTTATATTTTATTTTTATAAAATTATAATATAAAAGAATTTTATTTATATTTTTAAAGTTTATTGTTTAAAACTTTATTTTATATATTAAATAAAACTATATTATTTTAAGATTTAAAAAAATTAATATATATTTTTTATTTTATTATAAAACTAAAAAAAACTTATAATAACTATTTGTTTTTTAAATATAATAATAAATTAATAAAAATAAATAAAAATAAATATAGCTAAAATAATATATTTAGCTTTTAATAAAAATATAATTAAATATATATTTTTTTATATTTTTATTTTATTTATTTTAGTTTTTATTTTTTATAAGCTATATTAAATTTAAAATATTATTTATTGTTTTTTTTTGCTTTTTATTTATAAATAAAGTTAATTCGGCTTTTTTAAAAGCAGTTAAACGTATTTTATAATAAAAAAATAACTTATAATAATTTTTACTAAAAATAAAAATATTAAAACTATAATAATAAACCGAATTATATATAATTTAAATATTTAAAGCTAAAAAAAAATTATAAAATATTAATTTATATTAATATTATAACTAAGTTTAATTATTATAAAATAATATTTATTAAATATTTTAAAAAAACTAATATTAAGAATAAAAATATAGCTAAAGCTTAAATAATTAGCGCTATTATTTAATATTAATATAAAACTATTAATTTTAATAATATAAAGTTTATTTAAAAAGAATATTATAAGTTATAAAGTAAAGCTTAATTAAAGGAAAAGAATTTATTATTAGATTTACTACGTAGATTTAATAATAGATTCTTTAACTAGTAGTGTGCTAGCTATTTATTTAGATATAAGTGTTATTAAGTAGTTTTTTTTATATTTTACGTAAAGAAGCTATTAATAATATAAACTTTTTAAAGGTTTTATTAAAATATTAAGGTATAAAAAAGTTTTTGTTAATTTTAGTAAATTAATTTAGCTAAGCTATATTATAATTATAATTTTTTTTATAATATTAAGTAATATTATTGTTTGTTTTATTTTTTTTATTATTTTATTTATAGGTTATTATAATTTAAAGCTTCGTTAAAAGTAAAAAATTTATTTATAAATATATTAAGTGCTAAGGCGTTAACAATAAAAATATTAATAAAATTTAGTACTAAAGCTTTAATAATTATTTTATATAGCTTATTATAAAAGCGTTTGTTTTTGTTTTTTTTGCTTTAAGTATAGGTTTAAGTAGTAGCTTTACGGAAAATTTTTTTTTTTTAGCAATATAAAGCAAAAATTATATTTAGACTAATATTCGTTAATAAGTTCTTATAAATATCGAAAATAATACGCTAAATATTAACGGTTATATTTATAATTTTATTTTTTTATTTAATTAAATAATTAAAGTTATTTTTTTCCGGTTAAAATAATATTTAAATATAACTTTAATTTTATAAATATTATTTTTATTATTATTAAAATATTAATTAGCTTTAATAAACTTTAGTAAAATATTATTCGCTTAAAAAAATTTTTATTATTTTTATATAGTTATAATTATATAATAAAAATAATAAAGTATATATAATATATTAAAAAAATTTAATTTATAAACTAAATTGTTAATTTTATGCTTAATAATTTAAAGTTTAGCTTATTATTAAAATATTTTTTAAAAAATTTGTTAAATAAATAATAATTATTATTAAATAAAAAAAACTTTATTATTTAGTTTAAATTTTAATATTTAATATTTATTATTAAAATATTTTTTTATTATAATATAATAAAATTTATAATTAATTTAATATTTTATTATAAATAGTTATATAGAAATTTTATATTTTTAAAGTTATATATATTTATTTAACTTATAAATATATTAAAAAAGCTAAAAAATTTAAACTTAAATAACTATTCGTATAAAATAAATTATATAGCTTATAAAAATATAAAATTAAAGTTTTATTATAAAGTAAAAATTATATTAAACTAATTTAATTTAAATATATATAATTATAAAAATATATTATAATTTTAATCGTTTAGTTTTTTTTTTAAATAAACTATTTTTTTATAAATAATATATAATTTATTAATAATTTAATATTTAATATTTTTTATATATTTTTTTAAAAGTTAAAAATAAACTTATAATTGCAATTAAAATAATTTTTTTAAAAATATTTTAATTATTTAAAAATAATTATTTAATTAAAACTATTGCTTAGTTTTTAGCAATATATTTTATATTATTAAAAATTATAAATATTTATTTAAATATATAATAAAAATTATTATTATATAATTATATATATTAAAATTATTTAGCTATTATAAAATATTTATAATTTAATAAAAAATAATAATAAAATAAAATTAATTACGATTATTTATATTAATAATATATTTTTAAGTTTAATTAAATATAAACTATTTACTAGTTTTTATTTATTATTACGATTAATATTATATTTTAAATAATATTTATAATATTTTTTATAATTATAATTTTTTATAAATTAAATATAGTTTTAAAGCTTTTATTATATAATTAAATTTAAAATAATATTTTTATTATATATAATATATAATATTTATTTATATTTATATAAATATAAAATTGTTTAATTTTTTTATATTATATTATAAATTAAACTATTTATAATAAAAAATAAATATTTAGCTTTAAAAAAAATAATAATGTTTTTATTATTATATAATTCGTAAAATTAATTTTAATAAAGTTTATTTAAGATTTTTTTATAAAAAAATCTATTTTATATTTTAGCTTAAAGTTATATTTAAATATATTATTTATTATTATTTTTATAATATATTTTATTATATTTTATATAAAGTTTAATATAATAAATTTTTATAATCGTTTTAATTTAAAGTTTATAATATTTTATATTATTATAAATTAATTTAATATATTTAAAATATAATTAAAATATTTTAATAAATAAAAATTTAAAAATTATATTATAATAAATAAATAAATTAATAAACTAGTTATTTATTTTATTAATAATAAAAATATTTAATAAAGTTTAATTAATAATATTTTTATAACTAAATAATTTATTAAAACTATTATATAATATTTATTTAAATAAATATTATATAAAGCTTTTTTATAGTTTATATAAAATATATTATTTTTTATTTAAAAAGCTATATTTAGTTTTAGTTTATAATAAATATTAATTTAAATATATAATAAACTATATTTATATAAAAAATATAAATTTGCTTAGTTTTTATTTAAAACTTAATTTAATATAAAAACTATAACGTTAAAACTTTATTTAAAATATTTATTAATTTATAAATATAAAATATAATTTAAGTTATAATAATAAATATAATTTTAAAATAAATAACGTTTTAAATAATATTAAAAAAAATTATTTAATTAATATAAAATTATAATATATAATTTATATATAATATTTATAATAACTTAAATTATTATTTATTATTTATTTTTTTTAATAATTTTAGCTAGTAATATATATATTTTTATAAAAGCTCGGCTAATTATTATAATAAAAAAAAAATTACGAAAAAATTTATTTACGCTAAAATATTATTCGAAAGTTTAAAATTCTTAAAAAATATAAACTATTTAAACGTTTATATACGCTTAATAATAATAAATATTTTTAAAATATTAATATAAAATTTAAAAAATTTAATAAAAAATAACTAATAAAAATTTTTTTAATAATTAATAATATTTTTAATTAAAATAAACTAAAAATAATATTAAATATTAATATATATATTTTTTTAAACATATTAAAAAAAATAATAATATTATTAATAAAATAGCAATAAAAATAAAAATAAAAATAAAAAAACTTATTTATATATTTTTAAATATAACTAAAAAAATTTATATATTTTATTAATATAATATTAAATTATTTTATATTATAAAAATTAATAATAATAAACTTATTTTTATAATTAAAATAAAAAAATTAATAAAAAAAACTTATTATATTAATATAAATAATATAAATTTTTTATAAAAGCTTTTAATTATTTTATTTTATAAAAAAAAAAAATAATTATTAAAAATAGCGATTTTATTAAACTATTATAAATTAATAATTATTTAGCTTTTATTTACGCTATAAACTTTTTTTTAAATAATAAATATAAATATACGAAAATATAGTTTTATTTATTTAAATTATATAATTTATTTTATAAAGTTTATTATAAATTTTATTAAAAATTTTTATATTTTTTCGACTAAAAAAATAAACTTTTATATTTAGCTTTATTTTTTATTAATTATTAATAAAAAAAATTTTAAACTATTTTATTTTAAAAATATTAATTTTATTTTTATTTATTTAAATATTATAAGCTTTAATAATTTTAGCAAATTTAGCTATTTTAAAAACTTTTTTAATATAAATATAAATATATTATTAGTTATATTTTCGGGAAAATTTATAAGCTTTTTAATGTTTAAAATAAAATATATTTTTAAAAACTTAAGCTTAAAAAACTTTTTAATATTAATATATATAGTTTTTTTAATAATAATATAGTTTTAATATTTATAAAATTATACTATATTAATAAAAAAAATATTTAAAAACTAAACGTTAAAAATATTAATAATTAAAAATAAAAATATTATTTTTACGTAAAGTTAATAATATAATTATTAGTTTTATTAAACGTTATTATAAAAATAACTATAAAATTTATTAATTTATTTATAAATATTAGTTCTATTAATATTATATTAATTATAATAGCTATAATAATTAATATTATATTAAATTTAATATTTATAGCAATAAATAAATTTAAAATAGCTAAAAATTTTAAACTAATTATTTTAGCTAATAATATTATTAAAATAATTATTAAATAGCTAAAGTTTTTATAATTATTTTTATAAGCTAATATATATATTATTATATAATTTTTATAGATTTATTTTAATTTAATATTTTTATTTATTTTAACTAAAATATTTATAATATTAATAATTAAAATAATTTTAAAAGTTTTTATATTTATTATAATATTTATATTTTTATATATTATTATAAAATAAAAATTATAATTAATAAATAATAGCTTATATTCGATTTATAAATATATGCTTTATTAGTTATAATAATTATAATATACGTATTAATAACTTTTTATATATATTTATAGCTATAAATTAAAACCTCGAAATTAATAATAAAATTATTAAAGTTATAAAAAATAATAATATTTTTAAAATAATTAATAATAGCTTTATATAAATAAAAAAATTATTATTAATTAATATATTTAATTATAATTTTTATTTATAATTTAATTTTTTTTTTATATTTTATAATTTTAAGTTATTTATTACTATTAATTTTTTAAATAAAAAACTTAAATTTAATTTAACGTATTATTTTTATATGTTTATTTTTAATAGTAATTATTTAGTTTTATATTTTTTATTATATATTTTAATATATTAAAATATTTATTACTAATTATAGTTTTATTTATATTTAAATCGGTATATATTTTTATATTTTAACCGGTTAATAAAACGTATACGTAAAAACGAAAATATATATAGTTTAAGCGTAAAGCTTATTATATATATTTATATTTAGCGTTTTAAATATAAATATTTTTAATTTAAAAATTTTATTTAATTTATTTTATATAAATAATTATTATTAAAAATATTTTATTTTAATTATATTTTTTTAGTTAATTTATATTAGCTTAAATATTAAAAAAGTTTATTTCGTAAAAATAATATTTAAATATAATATTATATATATATCGCTCGGGAGCAATAAATAAAAAAGTATTAATATATATTATATATTTTAATAAAATATATAGCTTATATTTTTATATATAAAATAAAAATATTAAATAATTTATATTTTTTATAATATTTATAATAAATAAAGGTTAAACTAAATATATAATAAAAATATTACTATTATAATATTTTTATTAATATTATATTTAGATTTTTTTTTATTTAAATATATATTATTAGTTTAATATACGCTATAATAATTATCGCGTTTTTTATCGTAATAACGTTTAATTATTACTATAGTTATAATTATAATTATAGCTATAGTTATAATTATAGCTATAGTTTTAATTATTATTATAATTGCTATTATATTTTTATTTTTATTATTATATTTTTTATTTTTATAAGTACTTTTTTATTGCTTTTTTTATAATAGTTATAATTTTATTATAATTATTATTATATATTATTTATTTCGTTTATTATTAAAATAATAATAATATTTATAATAAAATTAATATTTATTTTTAATTAATAACGATTAAAATATTTATAATTATTATATTTAAAATATAAATTTTAAAAGTTTTTATTATTATTTTTTAAATAGTTATAAAAAAGTTTAATGTTTAAAAATTATATTTTATTTTTTGTTTTAATTTATAGCACGCTTTATCGATTTTTTTTATATATTTATTTAATATATTTTTTTTTTAATAAATAATATAATTAACAATTATTTTAGCTTATTAATTACGGATATTTTTTATAATATTTTACTAATTAAATTATTTTAAGCTAAAGTTTTATTTTTATAAATATATTATAGTTTATATTAAATAAATTAAATAAATATATTTTATTTTATATTATAAATATAAAAAAAGTTATTTTCGAAAAATTTTTTATAATATATTTAAAACGTATTTTAAACCGTTTTTTTAACTTTTTAAATACTAAACTTAAGCTTGCTTTTATTAAATATAATAATTAATAAGCTTAATTTTATTGTTTTATTATAAAAAAGCAAAACTTATAAAAAAATAATTAAATAGCTTTAAAATTTAGCTATTATTTAATAATTTTATATTATTAAACTTATAATAATTTAAATATATTAAAAAATATATATATTTATATAAATAATATTTTTTTTATTATAATAATTTTTTTATTTTTTAAGTTGTTTTAATTAAAGTTTAAAACTTTAATATTTTTATGTTTAATTTTATAAATACTTTTTATTATAAATATAATTAAAACAAAGTTTTATAATAATAATATTTATTATTATAATTATAACTATTAAAGCTAGCTTTATTATTTAATAAATTTAGATTGTTATTAAGGTTGCTTGCTTTTTTATTGCTATTTTTACTATTGCTATTTTTATTGCTATTATTATTTGTTTCGATTAAAAAATATATTCTAGCGTTTTTTATAATGCTTTTAAAGCAACGAAAAAAAAGCGGAGGTAAAAGTATTATTACTACGCTTATTATATTTAAAAATAAAAGCGGGGGTATTATTATCGTTTTTTTTTACTTATAGTTATATTATTAAAGTTAATTATTATATTATAAAAGTTTGCTAATTTAATACGGTTAAAAATAAAATATTAATAAAAATATAATAGCGATTTTTTTAAAACTTTATAAAAACGTTAAAATTTTAGTTTATTTATATAATTAAGTTAAGTTTATTAATTTATTATTCGATATTTTTTTATAGCTTTTTTATATTTATTTAATTTGATTTTGCTTAAAATTGTTATTTTACTGTTATTTTAAAAATATATTTATAGTTTTTATATTAAATCCTAGATATTAGTTTAGTTTTTTAAACAAAACTTTATAGGTTTTTAACTTATTATTATTAATCGAGCTTTGCTTATATTAATATTAGTTTTAGCTTTAGTTATTTTTGCGCTAATTTTATTTTTTTGTTTTATTTTAACTTTTTAAATTATATTATCGGATAATTATAAGCGTTTTTAATAAAGTTTATATATAATAATAATATTTATTTTAATAATTATTATACTAAGAATTAAAAAAAATAACTTTAAGTAAAAGTTCTTTAATAATAAATTTAACGTTTAATTTAATAAATAACTAAGTGCGTAAAAAAAAACTATTATCATATTAGTTTTATAATTTGTTATTTTTATATAACGTTATAAATAATAACTTAAGGACAAAATAACTATATATAAATAAAATAAAATATATATTTATAATTATGTTTTAATAGTAGGACTAATATATTTATAAACTTTAATAGCGAACTAGAACATTTAAAAATTTTATAATAAAACTAGAATATTTAAAACAATTAATTAATAAGAATTTATAACGTTTATAACTTTTAATAATTTTAGCTACGCTATAAAAACTAGTATATTTAAAATATAAAAGTATTTTATTAAGCTTTTTTTAAAGCTAAATAATTAGTTTATTTAAAAGCTTCGCAAAAAGTATAAAAATAAAAGTATAAAATAAATTAACGCTAGAGCGCAATATTTGCTTTAATTAATAAATATATATAAATCGCGCGCTAATTACCGCTAAAAAATTAATATTTTTTAATTTTAAAAAATTTAAAAATAAATAGTTTTAGTATAGTTTAATATTTATAATAAAACTATGTAATAAAGTACTATTTTAAAAAAAATATTATAAGTTATAAAATAAAGCTTAATTAAAAGAAAGAATTTATTATTAGATTTATTATATAGATCTAATAATAAATTCTTTGACTGGCAATATGCTAGCTGTTTATCTAGATATAGGTGTTGCTAGGTGGTTTCCCTTGCGCTCCGCGCAAGGAAGCCACTGGTAACATAGACCCCTTAGGGGCTCTATCATTATTAATAAAAACTTTAACGTTAATAAAACCGCTAATAAAAATAAAACTATTAATAAAAGTATTAACGAAGTTTTAAAAACTTTTTTTATATTTCGAACTTAAGTTTTTTAACGCTTAATAATATTTTTTCCGATTAGCGCTATTATTAAGCATAATATATATATTTTCGTAATTTTAAAAAATATTAGCTATTAATATTTGCTTTATTAAAATAATTACTTATAAGCTTTATTTATAAATAATATTATTAATATAAACCCGAAATTTTTAATTTTATTATAAACGCGTATATTAATAACTATTTATTTTTAAATATAGCGCTTTAGACTTATATAATTAAGTTTTTTTTTAAGTTTACGCTACTTTTTGAAAATAAAAAAACCGTACGCCTAATAAAAAAAAACAAAATTTTTTATATTAAAAATAAAAATATAAATAAATAGTTTAACTAGTTTTATTATTTATTAAAACGTATTAAAGCTAGAAATATTATTAAATATATTTAATAAATAATCGAAAATTAATATAATTTAATATTTATATATAAAAATATAATTATAAATTAATAAAACTATTTAATAAATCGGTTTTTATTATTTATATAATTATTTTATTTTTTAACCTAGCGATATTAATATTAAAAGTTGCTAAAAGTTTTATATAAATTATATTTTAAATAAAACGTATATATAGGTTAAAATTAAATAAATTATTTTTTTATAAAAGTTTTAATAAAATATTATGTAAAATATATTAAGCTATAAAATTAAAAATAAAATTTAATAAGCTTAAATATAATAGATTTTAAGCTTAAGTTTATTTAATATATAGCTATTAATCGATTATTATTTATAAATAGTTTTAATATTTGTTTTTAAATTTATTAATAACTATTAAATCCGAATTTTTTAAAATTATATCCTAAATTTTTATATAAAACTTTTTTAGTTATAATTGTTTAGCTAAATTTTTTTTTTTTAAATTTATTTTAAATTTAGCTATTTAGTTTTTAATTTATATATTTATTATAATTATTTATATATATTTTTAGCTATAGTTTTTTTTTATAAATAGTATTAGTTTTATTTATGTTTTATTTATTATTTTTTTATTTAATTAGTTTAGTTTTATTTTTTTGCTATTATTAGCAGCTATAATAATTTTAAATCGTTCGAAAAAGCCTTATTTAATATAAATCCTATTAAGTAAATTTGTTATTTTATAACGTAAGTCGGCTTATATAGCTACGTAATTTTTTTCTACTTAAAAAATAAAAAAAAAAAATATATTATATAATAAACTTTCGTATATTATTAAAATATTTAGTAAAATCGTTAATAATAATATTAAGCTTAAATATTATTAATTAAATAATTTTATTATTATTTTTAATTTAAGTTAATATATATAATTATATTTAAATTTTTTTATAAAGTTATAAAAAGCTAGATTTGTCCGATTTTTTTTTTTGTTTTTTATTATATATTTTTTTAAAAATAAAAATAATATAAATTTGTTTAGTTTTTACGTTTAAGCTTTTATTATTTTTTATTTAAAAACAATATTATATAAACAAAAATAGCTATATACTAAAAATAATATCTAATATAATAAAAAAGCTTTATAAACTTTATAAAAATAAAATATAAATATTTATTATTATATAAAAAATTAATAAAGTTATTTTTATAAGCTTTATATAACTATTTAACTATAAAAAGTTTTTTATTTTTAATAACGTAAATTAGTTTAAAATATATAATAAATATTTTAATAGTTAATATTTATATTTTTATTAATTAATACTAAAATAAAAATTAAAAACTAATTAAATAAAAAAACTTTTTATATATAGCTATATAATTATATAAAGCTTATAAAAATAATTTAATAATAAATATTTATTTTGTAAAAAATATAATAAAAAGTTTTAATAAAAATATTTTATAAAATACTAAAAAATTATTAAACTAACGGCTAATTTGCTTTTAAAATAATATTAACTATTTTTTTAACTAATATTTAAGTTTAAAAAATTTTTAGCTTTATATAATGCTAAAAATATAAATTAGTAATATTATTTTTTAAAACTTATAAAAACGTTTTTTTTAATTTTAATATTTTTTATTAAAATTTTAGCTCGATTTTATAGCTATTATAAACTAAAACCTTATTATTATATTTTTTTATTATTAATTTTTTATTAAAATTATAAAATCTATTATTAATAAAATAAACTTTAATATTATTTTTAATTTAATAAAAGCTTTTAATTTATTAAAAGCGCTTTTAAAAAAAAAATATTTAAAGTATTATATATATTTGCTTATTAGCGGCATTTTTAAAAGCTTTTTAAAAAATTTTTTAGTTTATTATATAAAATATTTAAAATAAATAATCTTTTTAGCTTAAATAAAATAGCTAATTATTAACTTTATATATTTTAAATTGTTATTTTTTTTTAAAGTTATTTATTTTTTTAATAACTTAAATAATAAAACGTAATATTTATAATATTTTTTATTTTTATTACTTTATAAACTTTAAAACTATATTATTATATTATAACTAAGTTTAAAGCAATTTTTAGCTAATAAAACTATTTTTTTAATTATTTGCGGCTTATAGCGTATAGATTTTTTTATTTCTAAAATAAAAAAAATTTTTTTTTAAGCTATTTTTATAAATAACTAATTTAGCGTTTATAAAATTATACTAAAATAAATTAATTAATGCTTAAAAAAAAGCTTTAAAATTAAATATAATTATTATATTTTTATTTTAAAAACCTAGTATATATTTTTTTTATTTATAAAATAGATTAATTTATTTTTTTATATATTTAATTTTTTATAAAAAAATATTTTATTAGTTTAATATTAATTTTGCTTTTTTTTAAAAAATATATTATATATTTAATATAAAGTTATAAATTTAATTAAGCTTTATATTTATTAAAAATATTTTAAAGCAACTATACTATTTTTTTTTACTATAGCTTATAATATAATAACTTAATAAAAAATTTTTTATAAAGCTAAATTATTATATAATTAATAAATATAGCTAATAATTTAAATATTATTATTATTATTATTTATTAAAAATATATAACTATTAAAAAATAAATTAATAAACGGTTTTTTTTTTAATAAAATAAAGCTTAAACGATAAATATTATAATAGCTACGAAAAAACGCGCTATATTTAATTATTTTAACGTTAATATACTATTTTTAACTATATAAAAACCCGCTTTTATAAACTACGTTAAAGCGAAAAAATTATATAATATTTTAGATTTCGATAAAAAAAACTAGCTAATATCCAAACGTCTAATTATAAATATTATTAACGTTATATTAAGTTATACTAACAAAAAAATTAATAACAATATATATTATTAAGCGGACTATTTATTTAAAGCACTGTTTTCGTAATAAATATTATATATAATATAATTATTTTATTTATTACTTTTATTCCGGAGTAAATAATAAGCTATAGTTAGTATAATAAAATATTAAAATATAAAGTTTAATTAGCTAATAATCTTTTTAAAGTTTTTAGTTCTTAATTCTAACTTTAAACTTTTAGTAAAAACAAAGAAATATTTAAAACATATATACTACGTTAGTTATTTAACGCTTATTAACTTAATAGTTCTAGAAATATGTTTTAAAGCTCTAGAAACATGTTTTTAAAGCTGAGATCTTACCGAAAATGGCAAATTGTGCCTACCCGACCCATGGGAAATCGCCCTTCATGAATATTCTCCATCATGTACAGCGCCATGCGCGCCTCGATGTCTAAAGGGGCAATCCATACTACTGTATAGAGCTTTGGGTTTAACTCAGGCATAATGATAAGTATCGTAGTAATGCTAGGTTAACTAATGATAAATTTAGAAGAGTTGTACTTATCCATGCCAGAGGCAAGAAGACGACAGAGCCATCGTCACAGAAGGAATGATGAGGAGGGCAATTTGTACATTGCTGCAGGCTCTATCACATCCATGTAGGCTTACGCTTATTGAAAGGAGTCTCTACATATAAGCTGATGTTAGCTACCTCTTATTGACCTAAGGGTACTTGGCCCACACACTCTAGCTCATTGAAAGGACTTCTCCATATGTCCTACCTCAAGTACCCTATGTTGACGCTATTTTATACTAGTGGCTCAGTCTCTTACATATGCGCGGACATCACCAGCTGAAAGACATCTTTTCGACAGTCCCCTCATTCAGAGAAACAAGTCTTGTCTACCAAATGAAGCCGGCCCAGTACTGGTTACAACTAAACCCACTTTCGCACTCTAAGAGGGTCATCTAAAACAATTAAATCAAGGGTATAGTAAGATCACAGATATCAGACTACAATTACGTGTAGGGTAATACATCAATTCTTGTCCTAGCATCTACTTCATTGTTCCTATAAGGGAATAGTTATGGTCAGTCCTTCATAATACAATCGCATGAAAGGAGGTTCAATTAATTTTTAAAGACACTCGGGGATGGCTGTTTCATAGCCACTAACTATTAAATCTTATAATGGCTTGTTCGTGTTCTATAAACAGGGTCAAAGACAAACCACAAAGATAAATAACCAAAACAATAAAATAGTTCTTTAACAATCAAGGAACTGATATGAAGAGGTTGTGCAAGGTTTATTTCCAACTCTTCCCACTTTTGGGCTTTCAATCCTTAGTCGAACCAGACTACTCATTCCAACATCTCTGTGCCATCATCTTGCTGGCTGTATCACACTCACTCCTAGTATCATTATGCTCACAACAACCCCAACCCCAATTGCAATAATCCGAATCCTAACTTTAACAATTCCCACCATAATTCCACTAACCCAATTGCAATAATCCGAATCCTAACTTTAACAATTCCCACCATAATTCCACTAACCCAACCCACAGATATAAGGGGAAAAACTTTGATCCAAATTATAGAAAAAAATTTCGATTCCAATTGCCGGCAAATCATGGACACCGCTATCGTTATTATCAGGAAAATCCGTTTCAACAACAAACCCCCTAACCAAAACAATACTACACGGCCTCACCACCAGCAACAACAGCACCAGCAACAACAGCACCAGCAACAACAGCACCAGCAGCACCGACAATACCAACACAACACCAGCAAACGACGACAACAACAACAACAACAACAACACAACAACAACAACAACAACAACACAAAAACACACAACAACAACAACAACAACAACAACAACAACAACAACAACAACACAACAACAACAACAAAACAACACAAAACAACAACAACAACAACAACAACAACAACAACAACAACACAACAACAACAACAACAACGACAATTCCACCCCTCGTCTTCGGCACAAGCCACGCAAGCCCTCGGTGTTTTTCGCAACGAGATACATCAAATGCTAGGTACCGATAGGGACGGGGATATCCGCATGTGCCATTGCCGACACAGGGGGGACGAGTTGTTTCCAGGGGATATCAGAATTATACGCCGAGCAACTAGTAAACGCGGCGGGCTTACAGCACGACATTGTTGAATTATTATTTTATTTGATCCAGCGAGAGGGTGCGCCGCAAGGGTACATTGCGACTTGGTTGGGGGAATTCATGAGCCATAATGCAAACACGCCTCTGTGGACTATACTTAACACGATGGGCCAATTTGGTTTGGTAACTCGGGGTACGGCGTCCCCGTTCCGGGTGGTGTTGGGGTGTTGATTGACAACGTAGCCACTTTTGGTAGAGAAGATGTTTGGGAAATGTGATAGAAATGGGTTTCTTATGGGTTTACATGTATACATATATATACAACTCGCTGGGCGAAGACTTGTACATAATGATAATGAATATATTTTAGTTGTGTTATTCCTAATACACATATCTTCTTGCAATGTTTAGATGACTTTGCAACCAGTCAAGATGCTCCATTGTATGTCATATGAATCAATGATTACTGGGTTTCTATCACCGACGACAAGTTCAAGATATAACTATGGCCTGAGAAACAAAAAAGAAGTTAAAAGTGGCGATCTGTATGAACTACTTAGTCACCTTTCCAACGGGGAAGAATGCGATGATAGTCTACTCTCTCTTAAATCTTCTCAATTATTTTTCAAGACAATTATCTAGATAATACTTGATTAGCCCTTCTATACCTCCGTGTCTATCCTGAAAGAACCTCATGAGCTCCGTACTAATGTGGAAAAAGACTAGTGAATAGGTAAGCGTGGGGGCTAGTAGAATATGGGTAAGAATCTCTGCTCTCGACTTGTAAACTAAGGGAAGCGCACTACCTATTGGTATGCGAGCTGGCCCTGCGAGACAACTTCGTCAATGCCCTTAGCATGCTCTCTCGTCTGAATTCTTCGTCGCTCCAATGAGTCCCAAAGTCAATACCTATGTAATCGCCAAACTTGCGCTTTTGCATTAAGGCGAGGTGCATAGGCGTGACGGCAGAGCTGTGTTCTAATCCACTCTGAGATTTCGGAGGATCATGTTGCCAGATGATATACTCCCTCAAAATGACGACCCCTTCAATGTGATCTGACTGTTCATTGCACACTTTGAGAGCGAGACGCTCTAGATCGGCTAATAGGTCAATGTCTTTTAACATCTCGGCGTCACTATTGTTAGTAACGTCCTCATCGGCACAGCAGTCGTCTATCTCAGGATCCTGGGAAGATGTGGTGTCATCGGGAGCTTGAGTATCTGCCTTAGTAGGGCGCCAATTCACAGTCGTTAAGCAACTTGGGGAGTACTTTTCGGATTGAGTGGAGCGCCTGCGACAATTAACGTGCCGAAATCTGACTTTATACGAGGGATGAGACTCACCGGATTGAACTTTGGTTGTAGGCTTACGTTCTGGCTTGTTGATTGTAGGAGTCATGGCTGAGTTACGATACGCGTCTGGGAAAATGAACCAAAATTGTTTAACCTGCATTTTGGCGGTCGTTTCTTATATCAAGAGGCCTCTCGAGCCTATTGGTTAATAGTATTAGTATTCAGGAGCAGCGCCACTGTTTTATTGTATCGCCTTTGTAACATAGTCATTATAAAAGCAGACTATGTTATTGTCTATAAACAAAGAGCATGTTTGCGCAACTAGGCAAGGTTGCAATATCTGGAACAAGGAGAGAATGATACTTCACTTTGTATCGTGCCCCTAGTCGAATTCGCTCGAGCCATGACAGACACATCGCCTAAGCTCTCATTGTATGTGATGAGTTGGTTCTCGATGCCCGTATCCAACATTGACTTCGAGTGCCCATACCATTATACTCATTGAAAGCTGCGATCTATAGCGTCTCATACCAGTCTGAAAGTCTCTACCGGAATATTGCTCCGTCCTCTCCGAACTAATTCAACCAGTTGCCCTGACATCAGATCCAATGATGTAAATAGCAATCCCCTATCAACACCCAATCTGTCGACGAAACCTGCCGGAGGACAAACGCTATATGACCCCCGTATAAGGAAACGACTTGATCACCAGGCTTCATGAAATCAGGCCCAAGGCCGAGGTATCCGCGTCGCGTGCGAAATACTCGGCGGTGATGTATATAGTTCAATACCCCGACATGATAATACGCGAGATTGAGCTGCGCGCTGCGCACGGCTTCTGACCGAGGCACCAGATCCTGATACGCTGATTCTGGAAACCCATATGAAGATGAGAGCCAGTGGCGTGCTTGGTTCCGCGCATGCTCTGCCAGAATATGTAGAGTTTGGAGACGATTAGTCAACTCGCCAAGCTGATCAGGCATACTCAAAACCATGCCGCTGCCGCCACCGCATAAAGTTAATAGGAATGCAGTGTCAAGCTTCTCAAGGCCCCTATGTACTCTAATTTCGTGCGTGGAAATAGTGGGAAGGCGAATAGGTCATTCCATAGGCGTTCAACCGGAAGCGTTCCCCCTCGTCAAATTGGACCGGGCCGGACACCGCAGCCACCTCGTCCACCCTGAACCCATCTAGCTGAAGGACATTTGGCTCCATTGGTGTTCCTCTCAGCGGGCAATCGTGGAGTTCGGCAAAATACGCATAGTGTCCATTAAGCGGAACGCCTGGAAGGAATAAGCGATGTGGGAAGAAACTGCAAGACTGAGGCTCGTCAAATCGTGGCACCCATGATGGCCATGAATTAGCTGGAGATGGATCAAGCGTATGTTGGACGTGAGATAGAACATCGAGGACGCGAGGGCTTTTGCGGAGCATGAATCGTGTGAAATCGCGATATACTTCCATCACGGGCTTTGTATAATTGGGCTCATCGCGGGGTTGCGCTCCGTCCTTTTAATGCCGCGGGCATCTGCTTGCCTCCCAAGCCAGACAAATGCCCTTTGTACGGTAGATAGTAGACGAGCATTACTATTATCCGAGTGGATAACGTCCATATTGGCTAGCACTGGGCGCAGACCCTCGTCAGAAATACCGAAAATAGCAAACAGGCGGTCCCTGGGGTCTGTTGCTTGGAAGTTGCGCATATTCATTAAGACCTGCAGCATACTACCAACTGACGCTTCGACTCTTAGGGCGTGCGGATTCCATTGTCTATTTCTTTGCTGGTAAATCTGGTTCCAGAACTTTAGCGGGCTATATGGATTCTGTGAACCGACGAGCTCAACTATGAGGCCTAAGAGTGATAGGAGATCGAAAAAGTCGAACTCGACACTGCCACTTTTGCCTATGCATTGTTTTGAGGCAACGACTTCTTGTATGCACCAGACTCTCTCGAAGTATGTAGTTTGAAAAAGCTGCACTAGGTCGTCAATCGATTGTGTGCTTGTTTCAGCGCTCCCAGTCTCTGCAATCAAAGTTTCAAGCATCATGCGATCTACTTGCGTGTTTACAAGTGCCGGTGGTGCTGTAGGACCAACACTCTCACGAAATGTCGCCAGCAACACGTTTCGGTACTCACATAGCTCCCGAGCGCGAGCTAGACCCCGTGCAGTGACTGGATTCTCGGACCCAAGCCACACGATAACTCGACCGGCATATTGATATACTGGGACATCCAAAGTCAATGACCACCACGTTGAGCGTGGAAAGCAAGGAAGATATAATTCCACCCCGGATGCGAGGCATCGTAAAACTAGAAACAAGAATACGGCGACTCTAAGAATTCTTACCGAGCTTCATGTAAGCGACTTGACGCGCGCGCTCATCTTTATCCTGCTGGTTGATACAGATCGCATCAACCCAGAGAGGTCGGATGAGAGTCGGGTGGCGTAGAGCCAGCAAAGCATTCCGAAGATTTTGCGTGACAGGAATGCCGTAACCGTAGCATTTAATAGGCTGTTGCGCCTTCTCGGTACCCCATACATATGATAGTGCTTCATACCGTAGTGGACTGTTCGCAACATCGATGACGCCCAATGTGCACTCAAGGGTCTGCGCGCCGCTTCCTGGAGAGAGGTGCATCAGTCGCGTGAAGGATGGCGTCTTCCCTGTGTCTGCAATAGGGGGCAGAGGTTCATAGTGATATGTGGCCATTGAATCGCTGTCTGGAGTAACACTCACGACGTAATAAGGTGGCTTTGAGACGGCCAAGATTAGGACCAGGACATTCCAACTTAAAACATCTCGGAAATGAAAACTAAGAGGCACTCTAGAGATCCTCTAACTCGTTGCTTTTCCTCCTTAGTCTAAGTCTAGTGCGTCAGCTCTTGGCGGAGAGGGGGTATCGTGACTCCTACTTGCCTATAGGATGGCTTCTAAGAGTCCATCCAGGCTTGTGAAATCGACTCCTGTAATCTATTTTGGTCTTCGAAGAGTAATATTTGTACACAAACAGGTGTTGATGGGAAAGTGCAGATCATGGTTAGCCGCTCGTAAAGATAAAAGTATGTGGCCTCTATATAAGATTGGCATACTGGGAATTTTAAACATTTCCTTGATGCGTCCACACATTTCGAATCGAAGTCTTGTGATCTCAAGCAATTTCTGCAGAAGCTATAACCCAAAAAAGCAAAATGAGACCTGCCCTTTCGATCTACTCTAGTTGCAAACTCAGAAAAGAGGACAATGATAGTGTTGATATCGATTTGCCGGTCCGATTGCGGGGGAGTTCATCCCACGTTGTAGCCGGCGTCAGCAATGACGCAAAAATGCACTCAGCAAATCCAAACCCCTCATACGATAGCCCTTATCGAAGGGGTATTTCAAGTCCTCCTTGTTCCTATAATTCGCTCACTGACTGCTCTTGATCAGATATCCATCGTATAACCTGAAATTCAACGACATTCGATTTCCCTGTACTGAAGTTTGCCTGGTACGACGCCCATGCAAAAGAAGTATGGCGCCTCTCGCAATGGAGATATCTATTGATCAAGGTAACTATACAAAAACGATGCACCCGGGTGTTCGACTTGCCTCGCCGTGCTTCTGCTAGTCTGTCATCGCTCAATCTGATTGAGTCTGATGTAAGCCAAATGATCGCGGCGGGCAGTTGATCTGAGAAATACCGGTGAACTTGATCTGGATAATACCAGCGAAAGGACGTGCTTCTTTGACATCCCCCTTCAAAGTCCCAGTCAATGTTGTGCTAACCCTCGCAGCGTCGCGCTTGATCTGTCACCATGTCCACTGACAAGATCACTTTTCTGACCAACTGGTACGAATGAAGCGCGATCTGCAGTGATTTGTACCGAAATATAGGTTGACATAAGCTAGGCACGCTACGCCATACCATGCTCCCCTTTTCCTGGCTCAGTCGAAGGGCTTTTTTAAGGCGGAAGGCATCAAGGTTGCTCTACTTGAACCCAATGACCCCAGCGTAAGTAGTAGCATGTGATATTTTCGGTAGAAAGCGCTCACATTGGCGCAGGATGTGACCGAAATCATCGGCACTGGCAAGGTTGACCTTGGTTTCAAGGCCATGATCCACACCCTCGCGGTAAATATTAATAGCACAAACATATCGGATACATGTTAATATTACCACATAGGCCAAAGCCCGTGGCTTCCCGGTTCGCTCGATCGGCAGCCTTCTAGACGAACCTTTCACTGGTGTCGTCTACTTGAAGTCCTCAGGCATTACGCCGGACTTCCACACCCTCAAGGGCAAGCGCATTGGCTATGTCGGCGAGTTCGGCAAGATCCAAATCGACGAACTGACATCTCACTATGACATGTCCCCAACGGACTACACCGCCGTGCGCTGTGGGATGAACGTAACCAAGGCCATCATCCGAGGCGAGATCGACGCCGGCATCGGGCTCGAGAACGTGCAGATGGTCGAGCTCGAAGAGTGGCTTGCTTCTCAGGGCCGCCCAAAACTGACGTTCAGATGCTGCGCATCGACGAACTGGCCGAGCTGGGCTGCTGCTGTTTCTGCTCAATCTTGTATATCGGCAACGATAAGTTCATCGAGGAAAACCCGGACAAAGTCCGCGCGTTCCTGCGCGCAGTGAAGAAGGCGACAGACTTCGTGATCACGCAGCCCGAGAAGGCGTGGGCGGAGTACGTCGACTTCAAGCCCGCCATGGACACTCCTCTCAATAGGAAGATATTCGAACGAAGCTACGCTTACTTCTCCAAGGACCTGAAGAACGTCCAGCGTGACTGGCAGAAGGTCACCGCGTACGGCAAGAGGCTGGGCATTCTTGACGTCAGCTTTGAGCCCAACTATACTAATGAGTTTCTGGGCTGGGCGCTCGGCCCCGATTCACTGGACCCGACCGGTGACCAGAAGAAAATGGCCGATTTGCAGAGACACCTCGCGACTCAGGGTGGGTTCCACAGACTGCATGCGGGTGAAGTCGAGGTTCATACTTGAAAGTTATCGTCTTGTTTTGCGACAATGGTAGCGGGAGCAATGTGCAGCTGCTGAACAATGTCCTAATCACGCTCCTTTTTTCATGCCAATTTCGAGGATTTTAAGTACGCGTTCCTAAAAAAGAACAGCGGCAGATATATAAATATGATTACCTGCCCCAATATTGAAGTCTTGTGAATACAAGCTGGTTGATTGTCTAATATATAGCTACCCATCAGGTAGTCTTGGTAGAAACAAAAGGTACTGTACATCTAACTTGCCTCAAAACTGTCTCGCAAAGTATTGCCCTTATTGAGGTATCTTAGACCTGATTGTATAAAATGGCTAGCGCACGTACTGCTATAATAAGTGGCCAACTAGGTACAATAGATCATGCTCCATGCAGCTAGCTACCCGCGAGTTAGTGCAGCAGCATTATCTTGTACAACACTTTATAGCAAGCCACATCGATATTTCTTTGACGGCCCCGACAATCGACCGGCGGTGAAACATAAGTAACATAAGTACCTACGAAGTGTCGGTCTAGAGGTACGGGTGCGACCCCGGCTATGGGTCTATCTCTCCCGTCACCTGTGGTAACTGGCTTACTTTTGAGTCCGAGTAAGATCTCCACATGATCCGCGGTTTTGTTTCTTGCATTGCACTTCCTCGTCGTCTATCAATCGTTGATATTCATAGATCGCTAGACACCTAATCTGCTTCAATCGAGTCCCAAACGGGTCAAGAGAACAGATAGCATGGCGAAAAACAACGCGGCGAACCGCAAAGCCGGAACAGATCAAAAGGACGATATCTCGGTTGAAAGCCATACTGGAGATATAGACAGCAGACTGGCCTTATCGGGAGCTAAATATCTCCGGGTGTATTGGTACGATTATACTTCGTTGCCAAGTGTCGTGTGATCCCCACGCATCGAGTCCTCGCCGCCGAGGAACCGTTAACCATCTCGATCACCAAGGCGAGTCTGGGAATCCTCCCCAATGACACCACGATCCCAGGCGTCACGGGAACAGGCGTATACGTGCTGAAACCAGACTGGTCGAGCCTAAAGAAGGGACCTGTCGACGGCCACGTAAGCTGCCATGCCTTCTTCGAAGAAGAAAATGGTTCCGACGCCCTGTTATGCCCGCGTGGGATTTTGAGGCGAGCCTTACGACACGCCAAGGAGGCCGAGGGGCTCACCTTTCTAGTCGGGTTCGAGGTCGAGTTCATCGTGCTCGAACGCACTGGCGACCCCGACGACAAGTTCCGAATGCTCTCCAATGACGGCCACTCGTGGTCGACGGCGGGGGCTCTCGCCAGCTGGGGCGCTAAAGGGAGCTTCAACTCGGTCGCCGAGGAGATCCTGAACGCCCTCCGCCAGGCGCATGTGGGCGTGGAGCAATTCCACGCCGAGGGGGCGCCCGGCCAATACGAGCTCGTCCTCGCTCCGCAGACGCCACTAAAGGCTTGCGACACCCTTTGCACACCCGACAGGTCGTCGAGAGCGCCGCCGCGCGTCATGGGTTCCGTGTGACGCTTCATCCGCGGCCGTTTTCGGCTTCGCTTGGAAACGGGTCTCATGCGCATATTTCTATCACTTCCGAAGACGGCGACGACCGTAAGGTGTATGAGCGGTTCTACGGTGGCATTCTCAAACACTTCCCAGCCATATTCGCCTTCACGGACAGTCACCCTGCGAGCTACGAACGCATGGTAGACGGGTTGTGGGCCGGTGGTCGCTGGGTTACCTGGGGATCCCATAATAAGGAGACGCCGCTGCGGAAGTGCAAAGATAGCCATTGGGAGGTCAAGGTGATGGACGGGTTGGCGAATCCTTACCTGGCTATAGCGGCCCTCATATATGCCGGTACCGAGGGCGCCGCATTTACATGGGGAAACTGTGAAATAGACCCCGCGAAACTTAGCAACAGTGAGAGGAAGGCTCTAGGTATCAAAGAACAGTTTCCTAAGGATCTTCAGGAGGCATTGAATGCCCTCGAAAAGGATGACACCATGGTCAAGTTGCTTGGTAGAGAGGTAGTGGAGCGATACGTCGCCGTCAAAAAGGCAGAAATGAAGTTGCTGAATTCCATAATACCCGAGAAAACGAGAAGACAGTGGGTCATGGAGAGATACTAGATATGGTCGGTTGCTTCCAAGTAAGACTGCAACATGTGTTTGTAGCTAAGATATTAATCAGGAGCATAATTCCATGTCAACATTCTTGCCATCAAGGCTAAGACTTGAATAGACATCAGAAACTACTAGTGATAACCAATTAAATATGTGATTGCCGCCCGTGGCAAGCAGTGCAATGTTGGGCACTATGTATGTATATATCCAAAGAGGGCTTAACAACTGTCTAATAGAAGCGCCTACTAATTAAAATGAGGATCTGGTCTTAATATCGAACATTATCGCCAATGCATCCCATCATCAATAATCGAACGTGGTTTACTTCAGCTTCTTCGTGGCATTGACCTTGGCCCTGACGGCATAGGCATCGTTCATGTCGGAGACGGCGACGTAGCACGCATATAGAGGGATGAACACCCAGAGGACGTTGAAGCTGCAACACTCGGAGTCAGTTATTGTCATCCCGAGCTGATTTGTGAGAGAGATAGAAGGGCCTTACAAAACCAGGTAGACCCATTTGTACATGAAGGTGCTCAGGTCGAGGTTATAGTTCATGACCAACCACTCGGGCAGAATGTGATCCAGCCGCCGTACATTTCCATGGTGGCAATAACAACCATGAGCACGTTGACACTCTCCTTCTTCTTCGCGATACCGTACGAGACGTAGGCCGCCAGCGGGCCGGCGATGAAGACGGTCAGTAGCTCGAGACTAATTACAGCCTATTGGAGACAATCTTATGTCAGCAAAGCCCTACTCAAACAGTTATATGGCGCGCGCGCGCATGTCAGGATCGGACTCGGCTGTTTCGGTGGAGCGAATTGAGGGGTAGAAGGTGATAGTAAGCAGAGCGCCATTGTGCATACCAAGTCTGCGCCAGCCCAGCGACGGTCGGCCTTTCCATAGATCATCCATAGCTGAGCCATAGGAGCATCCCCGCCCGCCTGGGGGCCATAAGCACGGTTGGTGTGTCCAAGAAAGTTGTAGGCGGTTGGCGCGAGCGCGGACGGGTTCGAGACGCTCGAGAGGGGCATCCAGGAGAAGAAGCAGTGGTACAGGAAACTACCCTCGAGACAAAAGTGAATCAGGGCATCGAAGGCATGCCAGATGAAAAGAAAGCGGCGGGCTTTCGAAATGGTGCTGTCGAGCGTCCATAGTGATAGGCCATATGCGACAACCAGGATCGCGACGGTTGAGCCAAGCGACCAGAGCGTCACCGGATCAAAGAGATCGGCGGGCAAGATTTCTTTAAGCTGATCCATGGTAGCAGAGGGAAAGACTCGAATTAAGTGCGCAGTCGTGCGATGGCGTCGCAGCGAATATTATATCCCAAAAGTGAAGGGAACCACCAAGCCGTAAATGTGAATTGGCGATGCGAAACTCGAGGGTGAGATTTAAGATCCCCTGAAACAAATCCTAAGTAAAATGATGTGGTGGTCTGTGCATGTCCACTAAGCTAGAGAACCTTCCTAAATAGGTAATATTAGCAGTAGCCAAGTTCCGCATCGTTGATGAATTCTGGAGGACAAATAGCTTTATGCTATAACATCAAATAACTTGCGCTACACATTGAATCGCAAGCTATGTTCAATCTCTAGCCACTTGGATCAAGAAGCGGAGGTGATTCGTAGTTTGTAGCTGGAATTGAGTGAAACCGTAGTTAGAAGTCACATAACACACCAATGGTTGGCAAGAATCTTTGGCAAGAATCTGCCATGTTAGTAGCTATTTCACGATGGTTTGCTTCATCATACCAAATCGAAAACAGACGTGTCACTTGGATAAGACGTTTGAGTGTTGTAATGAACAAGCAGCTTTATTCTAAGCTATCATAGGGGTATATGGAGCGTGTCGCGAGGATTCCCCGAGGGGGCCCATCCACCATAATCCATGCCATTCCGAAACCAAAAGAAATGCCTGTCCGATGTATTTGTTCATGATCCATTAAATCGTACACTCGGTAGGTGACCGAAAGGGTTCGAATTGGAGTTGTTTAGTGCTTGGCAGCCTCCTTGTGAACCTCGGCAGACTTGTCATTCTTCTGCTCGTTGAACTTGTCGCCGACGGCGTCCTTAGCGGCAGAGGCGCTGTTAAATGATTAGTATGTGATTAATGTTGGACCTAGGAGCCATTGTGGAGGAGAACTCACCGAGTGCCAATGGAAGCATCGCTGTCCTTGGCGACCTGCTTGTTGGCCTCCTTGGAACCAGTGTTGGTAGCGCCTAGCAAGTATGTTAGCTGATGTGCTGATGAAACTGGAAGGCGTAAGAAATCGTACTCTTGACGGAGTCGGTGACGTAGGTGGCAGCGTTCTTAAGGTTATCCATTTTGATGTTGGTTGGGTTTGTAGGTGATTTGGTTGTGAGTTGTTGTGAGTGTGGTTGTGTTGAGATCTGAATTGCTTGGTGATGATGATTAGGAGAGAAGCCGGTTAAGGATGGAGGGAGAGAGGGTTTATATAAACAAAATGACCAGTCAATGACTTGAGGAATATGGCGCCTTCCTAGTTACCTAAACAAGGGCACTTGCGTAGCAGCAGCTGAGGTAAGTGCATACATCACCGCCCTAACCTACATATCGTAAGGCAGTTTGACAGCAGCTATCATGTGAACGAGGGGCAATACGTCATGACGCTGTTTGCTTGGTACGTCTTTGTCCAACATACTGTACAGTACGCGGGGAAGGATCTATGTACCATACTAGGTAGGTACGGTACTAAGAAAACAAAAGGTACCTACCCGGCTTCTTTGCTGGCTAAAATGTAATGTCTCTGATTACTTGACGTCATTGACTATGCACCTACCTACCTTGTGTTAGAGAGCAAGGCGAGACCCAACAACTAGGATGGGATTTATCCCTTTACCATGCTTCCCAAATCCAATTCTGTTCATGGAGATGATTTGCATAGAATGCCTGTTGGATTTGCTCTATTAATTCCTTAATCCAGTTAAGTATAATGGTGCCAAAGTCGCCACTATCAGGATGGTTATCGTGAGGACGTCTCCCGGCAGATTCCCGGTATGATGTTTTGCTAACAACATTGAAAGCACCAATTAGATGTAACGTGGGGTGTACATGACTACCTAGTTGAATTGAAAGACTTGATTGGTCGTCCATCTCCGCTATGACGACATGACTTTCTCACTTTGCAAGAGACTTTGTGAGCTGCCAGGCAGCTAAGTACAAGCCACAAGGGCCTAGAACAGCCGGAGCTTATTCGCGTGCTGGCAAAACGGTCAAAAGCTCGATCCTGATTGAATTTGTCGATCTTGCCTACCGAAAAGCTGCATGCGTACTGCATCTCATTTTCGTTGCGCACTAGCCACACCCTTTTGACAATCCGATGGCCAATGGCCGATGGTCAATGACGTAATGAGCACCAAGTCAGGCGGAGACAAAGCTCCGTATGAGCCTCAACGATGCCAGTCACTCCATCCTCGTTTCATACCTTTGACTTCCGTTTTCGTCCAATTCCGATACCATCGTCGTAGACAAATCGCTCCAATTTTTTCCTTTGCCAACGGAGCAGGCAGAAACTGACTCATGATGTCATTACTATGTCTGACGGCAGGCAGCCTTACTTGCGGCTTTGACTCTGCCATTCTATCCACTGTAATTGGCCACCTGTAAGTACTTACTGTCCTTGTATCAATCTCAACATTAATAAGCTAATGGAACCTTGAGGCTTCCCCGCATCAGCGTCGGGCATTGTATTTGGCGGGGATAGATGAGGTTACGGCTTCTTCCAGTCTGCCTAATTTATGCACCCTGGGATGCCTTATTTTTGATACAATCTAGAGATCTACTCGGGGCCCTTACGATCGCAAGCAATATCCTGCAGGTACGAATTAGGTTGTCAATGATAACATATAGATTTGGATACGTGCATCTCATCCAAATCGCGTCTCGAAGCTATTATTCCCCGGCGCTAGATGATGCTCCATCGACATGACTGATTGGGTCTCGCCTGTATGACTTCTCGTAAATCTTAACTACACGACCTACGTCAGGATCACAAGATAAGTTGAACTGGATCTAGTAATACACAAGACATAGTTGAAACCTTATGTCAGTAGTTGGGTCTTAGTTGCGGTAGGCTATCTACATGTAAGCATCGGTTGCGGCAACGCACACATGGGTACCCAATGGCGGCTGTTGAAGGCGGAGGGCTATCTCCCAACTCCTACGGAGCCGGACATTGTGTCATTCTCCGTCGTTTGATTCCTTATGTATAGGACATTATTTCGAATCAGAAGCCCCCACGCCTCGTTACGGCCTTACAGAACATCCTGATGTGGAGATGCAGGCTGCAGCGTGCATATACACGCTTCTTCAGGCAGATCGGTCCCACACGTCAAGTTCAACGTATCAGTCATATGGCTCGGATCTTACGCCGGGGCACTTCAATCCATGTGGAGCACTTGAAGTTACGTTTAGCTACATTATAAAAGATCGCAATATTATGATTGATACTATCGGAATTACACGTAGCCATGGAGTGTAGAGAATTACCTGCATAGGAGGTTTCCATCCGGACAATGTCCGATTGTTGTTTATTATATATTAGCGTATACCATGACTAGAATGCCGGGTAACTTATCGCGATGCGGCGCATTGCGCATAAGAAACTTGGAGCACAGCAGAAATAGAATTCCGGTCAGTAAGCGTCGCTCTGACCTAGGTGCTACGATCCTGTCAAAGGTTTAGGTAGTTGTACTCATGTAGTCAACTGGCTGTGCATATAACATGGGAAACCTTGCCGGTGTACGACCTAACTATGTGTTTTAACCCGTGTAGCAACAGTTTATTTGGACACCACGCTCTTAGGAGGGGTGAAATGGCGATGACTATAGTATGTTTTGGGAGGTTGCTAAGGTCTCGCCGTATCTAATAAAGTGCTAGCGCATATCAGTTGCTTCGATTGCGAATTATGAAGGTATTGTAATTAGGTATGAATTAAGAGTTTATCTATCGCTAATTGGTAGCTAAGGTTTTGTTATGTGGCCTGCGAGGGCGTCGTATTTCTCATTATCATCATACCACTATACACCTTGACAACACGACTATCTACACAACTCTACAGGAATCACAAGCCGATTCTAACCCATTTTTAGTATTCATCGCGCTAAAACTCGTCCCTTCCTATTTGGGCTTGCCCGCTCTGATGAATTCCTGGTTAACGCGGTCTAGCGTCAACCTTGCTTTGAAGAGCAGGTTGAACCATTCTCGAAGGTAATTGACGTATGCAATCTCTCTTTGAATGTATTCGACGGGTGGCCCTCTGATCTGCGCCGGCTCGTCTTGGTAGTCGAAAACCGCCCAGCTGGACCCTTCGTTGCTCCGTAGCCCAAAACCTTTGCCAGCTAGGGATACATGTGAAATTACGGAAAAGAACGACGTCGCCAAACTTGATCACTGGAAGTGACTCTTTGTGTGGGCGATAAAACAGCGCTTCGGCGACGCCATATGGATGGAGTAATCGGTGATCGTAAACGACATCATGTATTCTCGGGCCACCTTTAGCCCGTCGTGGGATTGGGGTCGCATTGCTGCAACTGCAATTACATCGAGTGACTTGGTGACGTGTTGACGCAGGCCTTCAAGTGAGCAAAAGTCGGGAAGCACGTCGCGGAGATGACGGGCCAACTGCAATTTGGCGGCTGTCATAGAAGGACTTTCTTCTCGGATTTGGCGTTTGACTGGAGAGAGAAGCTCTTGCAAGTTGTAGGCTCGAATTATCAGTCTCGGGGGTTGGGCTACGACGAATGTCCAATGTTCTTCTGCGCCGGCGAAATAGGTGGCCAGATGAGGCACGTTTCCTCTTCACTCCCTTGGAAGCATTTGCCGCCCGAGCTAGGCGCACACTGGGATCATTGACTGTCGAGATATCCGAGTCCTCGCCAGAGCTGCTACCATTCACAATGAAATTTCGCTTCAGTTGCGCAGATATGTCCTCGTCAAGTTGCTTTGCTGGAGTATTGTCATGCAACGATGGCGCGATTTCCACTAGATCTGTACCTTCTGGCTCGAAGGAAGACTCGTTGGTGTCAAATTGGCTTGGCCCATCATGTCCATTAGAGACGTCATCGCTGTCGTATCCTTCAAGTAGAGACTCTTCTAGAATGCTAGCTTGAAGTTCTTCATCGATGTCGTATGCTTCAGGTAGAGAGTCTTCCGGAATGCTAGCTTGGGGTTCTTCATCAATGTCGTGTTCTTCAAGTAGAGAGTCTTCCAGAATGCTAGCTTGAAGTTCTTCATCGATGTCGTATTCTTCAGGTAGAGAGTCTTCCGGAATGCTAGCTTGGGGTTCTTCATCGATATCGTGTTCTTCAGGTAGAGAGTCTTCCAGAATGCTAGCTTGAAGTTCTTCATCGATACCTATATGCGGCGCGAATGACTCGCTTGAATCTGATTGATCAGAATCATGATCAGGAGAGAATCCCTGGATAAGTTGACTGTCGATTTGTGTTTGTTCATCGCTCTCAGACCAGATCGATTCTCCGTCGTCAACTTGGCTCTGAAAGCTGGGTGCCGGTGATGAAGTGGTAAGTGTTGTGTCTGTAGGTTTCCACGCTTCAATCTCCACAACTAAAGTATTATTTGTGTCCTTGCTCAATGTCGTCTTCACTCGTATTGATGTCTTGCGGGACGGGATGAGCAACTGGCTCCTCGACAACTAGGTCCTCTGTGCTTTTAGCATCTGGTTGTTCAATGGTTGTGTATAGCCAAATGAGTCTGCATTCTCATATGAATCTGTAGAGGTATTCAAAGTAGTGTCTGTAACTTGTGTATCGAGAGGCGTTGGAAGCTGAGTTGTAGCTATTTGGGCTGCTGGAGTAGATACCGCGTCTGTAAATGTAAAATCATTCTCCTTCAATTGCGACGGGAATGAGTGAGTTAGGGAAGGCGACGATGGTGCAGCAGCTGTAGGTCCTCTGGCTCTAATGTCTGGTGGATGTTCAGCAACACGTTTCAGTTGCGCTATTGGATCGACTTCATTGATTTGTTCTTCTCCATTTTCTTGCTCAGAGAACATTTCTAGTACCGCTTCAAGAGCAGTATTAAGCTGATTGTCCAAAAGTTTTTGCATTTCGACAACATCTTCCTCCGATGCTTCGGTGGAGGACTGCTCGTCGGAAATGGTTTGCGTTACAACCTTCTCCATAGCGGATTCGGCAAACAGCCCGTGGCTGCGAGCACTTGACTCCTCTTCAACTGCGCGACTGAGAATTTCGAGCCCGTCAGCTGCCGAGAAGGTACGATGGCTAGACGCTCTTCTGAACTCTCTCTTATGTTTCAATCACAGGACTTCCAAAGATCTCTGTCTGAATTTCGGCTTGGCGAGATAATTCATCTTCATCAGCATCCGTGCCTCCAAGCACCATATCGCCCTGAAGCTCAGTGTCGCGTCCCAAATGATTTTCTAGTTCGGGATGCTGCTCTTCTGCATGCTGCTCTTCCAGATACTGCTCATTCAGATGCTGCTCTTCTGCATGCTGCTCTTCTGGATGCTGCTCTGCTTGCTGTTCCAGCGGTTCAAGCAAGCTCGCTTCCTCTCGTTCATGTTTTCTGATTCTATTTCTCGCCCAATCCCATCACCCGTTGTTTCCCTCGATATCATATTTGTCCTCGTCTTCATCGTCTTCATCGTCTTCGTTTTCTTGATCCTCTGGATCCTCTCCGTCCTGTCCTTCATCTCCTCGATGAGAACTCGAGTATCCGGGATTCTCTACACACAGCCTCCGAAGAGTTGTCGGATATGGAAGCTTGGGAAATGATCTCAGAATCGTCATCATTCAAGTGAACTTGTTGAGCGTTGTCCTCGAAGCTTTTTTTCTGGTGACTGGGCGATGTCCTGGCATCGATGCGAGCGCTCATTGCCTGAATTCCTGTTGTTGTATCGTCCTCGTCCTCTCTATCATCGACATCCTCACTTTCATCTTCTGAAGATGAAATTAAATCAATCACTGTAGGATTTGCTCGTACTATAGGTTCAGGCTCAGGTTCGGAAACGCCTTCATCCAACTCATATTCACCTTCGTCCTCTTCATTGAGGAGTTCTTCTTGTTCTTCTTCATCCCAACTCTTTCTTCAAACTCTGGATCTAATGGTGTGGTTGGAGGTCCTCTTCATATTCACCATCGTCATCATCATCTGGCCGCTCATAATTTCTTGTGTCGTAATCTCCACCCTTTCATTGGGATCATACTCGGGCTCATCGTCATCAGAGTATTGCGCATCGACCTCATCTTCAGCTTCCGCATCTTCATACATGCCTAGTGCGTACGCACGGCCATCGTTTAGAGTGTCCTCAACTGCTATTGGCTTTGGACTGGAATCGGATTCGGGATCACTCTCATCGATAACAAGCGCCTGTTCCGGTGTGGTCCCATCTCTACTTCCAAGGCGGTCTGTTAGGGGCATTGTGGAAGCATCTGATGGTTGATTGATCGTAGCCCAAGAACTCGGTCCCGATTCAGCTACCGCGGGCATTTGGGCTATTTGTTCTTCCATCATCTGGCTGGGTGGAGACATATGACTACCTTCTAGGTAGCTCGCGGGGTAATTTGTTATAGCCTCGTCGTGGGTAGGCTGGGGATGTATATCTTCGACGAGGCCAAGCGCCGGATAGTTGAACGTTGAGGATCTGATTCGCTCGAGAGCATTATACATTTATGGATCCCTGGCCCTCAGCATTGCCCAAACGTTGTTTGTTTAAGCTATCAGATTCGTCGACTGGGATCGGCTGGTTATTTGGTTCGATATTTCCAAAGCCTGGTGATGCGAGAGACTCATCCACATTCAATGGAGGGAATGGCGGTTCGTGCTGCTGTTCCAAGGCAGATGGTAATATGTCCACATTCCAAGGGTCGCTCACCAAGTTGCTTGGCGGAGGACTAGTTGTTGCTTAGAACTTGGTTGAACACCCACCTCGAAATCTGGAACTTCGCCAGTATCAAGAGCGACCCATTTTGGGCTCCGATTTCTGGGTAGATCATTCAAAGGTGACACTTGTGCCGGTTCAATTACAGGTTCCGTATATGCATCCGAGGGTGCATCATTCCGTGAGAAGTCTTCCGCACCACCAACTCTGCGTAGGTCTCCAAAGGAGCAACAACGGGCGGGGGCGGAGATCGATCAAGTTCTATGGTTTGGCACCCCTCATCGGCCATCCGAACCTTATTCGGAGAACTGACTAGTCTGTCCGGGGAGCTAGCTTGTCCATCTGCTTCCTCAGGCGATGCAGCAGCAGGTTCGGGGCTTGGGGTCCGGCTCGCGTATCGCCAAGCACTGCTATCCCGACCAAATATTGTTCTCTTGCGTCCCTCGTCTCCTTGCCATTATTTTCCTGGAATATATCGAAGCCGTCTTCGAACAAGGAGCCGTACGACATCCTCGCTCTCTTGACGAATGCGGAGAAGCGAATTCACCATCATGAATCTCTTCCTGCGTTCTCTCGCACGGGTGAGTAGTTGGGTAGGGAAGGGGAGTCGGGCGGAGATGGCGACTCCGTTACGGCGCGGTGGTTGGGTAGGAGTCGGAGCCGGAGTTGTCTCTTGGTTATTTGGCTGTTCGTTCACGACGATGAGATCGGTTTCGTTAGTTTCGGTTCGTTTGATCTCAAGTGACAATCTTTCTGAAAAGATCAGCTTCCATCCCAGATCTGCCCCGGGAGACTTCGTCGTTTATTTGTCGTTTCTGCCTCCCAGGCGGCGCCCGCCAGGCTCAAGAGGACCTCATCATTGCTACCAGCCCACATTCTCCTACAGCCTCAGCAGCTCTGCTAGTGAAATCGATCCGGACCTGGCCCCTGTTACGGCGGAGGCGGAAGTCGGGCTCGGCAAGGCTGAAGGCAAAGGTGCCTTTGACTTTGTTGTAGGGCCATGTGATGGTGACGACGCCACCAACAACCGTGGCGGCTGGGTCCGGGAGATCAGGGCTCAGTTCTGCGATCGGCACTACCCTTGCCGCCTCAAGCGAATGTGACAGGTTTCCTGCATCTGTAGAGTCCATATTATAGCATCGCTCGGCTGTAGTCAGGATACACGGACACTCCTCCGGATCCAGCGTGCCTCAATGAAGCCCTTGGTCAGGAGCATGGGAATAGTGGTAGTGGTCGTCGTGGTCGTGGTTGTTGTCGTGATATGGTTACACTGTTTCATACACAGCAAACGAGACGTCGCTTGTTCTCAAGCCCTTGGCAATGATGATTGATGATTGTGGATAGGACGATCTTCAGGTAGCAACCTATAAAGCGTAGCCCGAGTTGCTGAAGCAATGATCAGTATGACATGGCGATGATTTGAAGCTGAATCCGCCGAAAGTGCTAACAAAAAAAGTGCCTGGGAGACCCCCTGTACATTCCAAGCCACAAGGATACAGTATATCTGCACGGTCTCATACTATGTGTGAGCCACTCCGGTTGCAGATTCCGGTTCGCCCACACACCGTCGAAGCGGGCCGCCCCTTTTATCCACATGTGGGTTAGGTTAGATACGTGTACAATGTTGGTGCCCAATATGACCAGTTGTTAACTGGAAGCCGGAAGAGGTGGTGTTGTGTTGGCGGATGTCCACTTATCATTGACCGAATACTACTACCGAATCATAATGCAATTTTTAGTCAGTCCGCACAATGGAAATTAGCGTCATGTTAACGCAAGGATACTAAGCAGTTTATTGAAACCTCTACTCCTGGTACTTGATGCAGACAAAGGAAAAGGGTGTAGGAAGTGGGGAACCAGAATGAAGAATGCAATCATAGAGCGCCTGGTGTCCCGAAACGAAGCTTTTGGCCCTTGTCTAGTCTATGTGACATTCGCCAGGAATGTAACAAGCACAGCAACATATGCAACACCACCCACGACCGCGTGACCAATGCGATGCTCGATAAGGATCAAAGCAATGTTGAAAACGACCCCGAAGATGACCACTACTGCGAAAGAAAGTGGTTTGTTAAGTCCCGCGAGATACAGAATACCAACAGGTATTAGGATCAGCGACGAGCCGAGTAGAGTTGTCGATAGAGCTTTTAGGCCGCTGTAGGAAAACTTGAAGAGGTTGACCTCTACTGCGTTGTATGTCTGAGAACCGCCGTTGTCGGGTAGGGATCATTCCTCAGGCAGAGGAATATCAGTATTCTCTAGACCGGCCGACCTTGTTAGCCTTTGTACATGATCGTTTTCACCTAAGCCTAAAACTATGTAGCCGGGGAATGAAATGGTTCTTGTAAGGGTACTGCCCATTATATACGTTGATGAAGGGTTTGATGACTGTACGAAAGGGTATCAGACGAAGTACTCACCCTGACCCAAGGTGTGGCGGAAAGCCAGAAACTCTGAAATCGTGAATCGACAGGATTGAGACTGACGTAAGCCATGTCATCAACTGCCCTTAAGTGTTCAATGGCCTCACCTCCTAGTCCATGAAGCTCTCGTGCTGCAGTAAACAGCTGATAATGAGCCTCTCTGGGGACTCGAGGGAGTGTGCTTGTTCGTTGCATCGAGCCAACAAGTTCGTCTAGGAACAGAGTATTAACTCATTGTACAGGTTTGCTAATGATACCACGGGTCATACGATATTTCGGTGAGATGCACTCGATGTGGGTATAGAGCTTCTCTCGGAGGTCAGTGAACTCATCTTGAGACATCTGACCATCCGCTGCCAGTGCTTCAGGTATGTATGAGGCATCATCGGAACCTCTAAGGCGACAGTCTATAAAACTCTCCTTATTAAATGGAAGCTTAGACTTCTGTGACCCGTCGATCGTCCTTTCTTCTAACACGTCTAGTCTGTGAAGTTGACTTTCGAGGTAGGTAAGCTTCGTCTCGTAGAACTTAAGCCGTCGCCAATTCAGATAGTCGAACGTTCGAAAGGTACCGGTGTTCGGCCACTGCATCTGCATCGCTGCCACCGCTGGAAAACCCGAGGTGCTACAGCTCCTGGTCCACATCAGCTTAAATATACTTAACAGATAACACTAAGGTGAAGGCATATTAAAGGCACTAACTAAGATTGTCGGTATTATAAAAATGATCACTTCGCGGAGTCGGTTTTCCATTTGATAATAGTAACGTTCTACGATGGTTGATATCGGAGTAAATGGTACAAGGATAAGGTGACCCTGCCATATTGATAGTGCTCGTTTTGGGGCGTATACGTTCAATATTCTGGAGAAGCACGAATATCAAATCGAGACCGACGTCTCCTATGATTGTTGAATTGATATGAGCTCGTTCCGGTCACAGTACCTCTCCCAAGACTTGCTACGGCTTATATACGCCGCGCGAGGTTATAACACGGTCCACTGAGGCTGGTAGATCCTAAGATAGATAAAAGCAGTGACTAACAAGGCCATATGTCGTGTCGGCCCCTATATCGGGCGAAGATAATTGATCACAGGTATGTTATGGGTGTGTGGCCATTGGTTATTAGCAAAGAGCCTCGACATTGTATAGTCGAATGCGAAACGACGCCATGTTCTCAATGCATCTGGCAACTTTGTTAGGAGTAGCCTTCCGGAGAAAAGCCTACCATTCCCGTACAAAAGAGGTAAAGCTGTTGTGCAGTGATGCTTCGCGGGGGCCAAGGACTGGCGGCGCCACTGAGCTAGACGCCAGTCACCTCCTGTAACATGCTTACGCTGGGAACCAACATACATCATTTGGGGTAAGGCCCCCTATGGGCGGCCTGTAACGAAGACTCAATGGGGGCGTTGCCATTGAACCAACAAGTGATTATAACGGAAACGAGATTAGAATAGAGAGCCATCAGGTCAGTCACTGACGAGAGATGGAGAGAGAGAAATCCCGCTTGCTAGTGAAAAAGGCGCGACTAAGATAATGGGCCGTTTGATTGTTTAATTTAGGAAATCAATATGGCGTTGATGATAGATACTTATGGTTTCTGCAGCTTCATGTAGGCTGGCGCTTGCCAGGCTAACTCGCTCTCCCGTTAGACGTGATATCTAAGCGCGGGCGAAGATGGAAACACTTTCCAGCACATATGATCAGGCAATGGCCCCCTTCCTATGGAATGATTTCAAATTGTCCACGCTTGTTAATGGTACGTGTTGATACTTGACCTAGGGGGCAACTGTGATTATCAGTCCTGGTTTCCATAGTTCTACCTGACGGCGTAGTGTTGACTTTTCAACTCTGTTTTTCGCTATGTCGGGAGCCTGTTTTGCTGACGAGCTGAGTAATGCCCAGCATTCGAAGTATTCCTTTAGTGAGCCTTTCGCCGCTCTCCTCAGGGGCACGAGATAAGCAGACATACAGCTAAAAGATTTCAGGGCGGCTTGATCATAGTAAGTCGACCGACTGTCCAGCAGTCTAAAGGGACCTTAAAAAAGTATAGTTGTGAAGGAGGCATCACTTAACACGTAACGGCCCCGGATAGGTTCAGTAAGCCTGGGGCTACGGTCTTGACTGTTCGTAGGATAAGCACATAGTGAAGATCAGCAGAATTCGGCGAGCATATGTCAAATGGGCCCAATTCAATTTTAACGTTTGGAGCACGGGGTAATGAGAAGAACATCAACAATTCTAACGTATCTAGACTGGGCAGAGCGTGCGTTGTCTTTAATGATGGCAAGTCCGAAAAAAACGCTTGGTCATGGACCTCTCCGCGAAAGCCGCAGAACTTGCTTTTGTCATTACCCCTCATCCTTACATCGCTTTTGATTTTGGAGACATTCCCCACTCCAACGCACGCAAAGACTGTTCACGGTGGGTGGTCTCCTCCGTGATCCATCTAGAATGTGCGATAACCTGTCGTAGAGGAATATGTCTATAGACATACACGTGCACATCCTGAATGGGTTGCGCGATGACCTCAAGGTCCTATCACAATACCTCATCCTAGACACTTGGCCCAACACAAGCACATCAGCGAGACCAGATACTGAAAAGGAGCAAGGAAGCGTCAATGAGGAGGGACTCGTTGCTTAGTCAAGCATTGTCGATGTCGTATGATTCAGCAGTATTAAGGTAATAGGCCAGAGACAAGACGCCAATCAACCCTGGCGTAACATACTTGTATGCACACTACAAGGTATATCCATCTAGTGTACCTACCTACCGAGGTAGGGTAGGTCGGTGTGCAGCTTGCCCCAGACAGTTGAAACTGCTGGTAGTAGCCGAACCGGCGGTTCGAGTGGTACAGAACGTGCTGCCGATATGCACCCCAGATTTCCGGAACAATATGACGTCTCCCCGCGTTCGACCGCTCAACAAGCTTAACTGTCTATTCGACACTTCTTATCAATTAGTCAACTGCGAGAGTTTGATCCACCCTGTAGCTTCATCGCGGATTCTGGCATTTGCATGCTTGCACCAAGCAGAGCGGACATGCGCAATTGGCTAGCTGGTGGTTGTCCGTCTTTCGAGGTAGTGCTTTCCGGGGAGGAGCACCGACCACTCGCGGGTCGGCCGGGGCCATCAAATGTCGTGCTACTCTACTCGCATCCGATAGGAGAAAGGACGGAGCGGAACGAAACAGACGATGTGGACGAGCCGACGGAAACGAAATCAGCCATTCGGAAATCGAATGAGGCAAAAAAGAAAGGTTTACTTTGGAGTGAACAGCTTTTGTTGAAGATAGAGACGGAGCCATCTACCCTGACCCTCAACAAGTTCACACGTGGGGCAGGCTATTATTGCACTTTTCAAGGATGTCCAACACTGTCTACTCGACAATCTTCGCACTATAGACAATAGGCTGTCTACTTTGGATATCTACTTTCTCTATGAACCTAGAGGAGCTTCCGATATGAGAGGAATCGCATATATCACGCATCACCAAACATAAGTCTTGGTTATGAAAAGCAGATCCCTCTTGGCAGAATACAAGATATGAGATATCTCGTCACGGGGTATTCACCAGGATCTTCAAAAACAGAGTAGGAACGAAATGCCGGAGGCGGTGGACAGGGGTCTGGCGCACAAGCTCTTTTTTCCTTGTCAGTCGCGACTCTAACCGATAACTAACGAATTGCTTGACGCGCTCAAAACACATTATGGCCGGCCCGAGTACCACACAGCTTATACTACATTTCAGCTTCCTAGGCCTGCACGTCCCAAAGCCGCATCGACGACCTACCATCATACCGGAATCGACCAACATGGGAGCGACCATCCAGTCAATCAGGAAGTGTGCAGCTTCAGGCTACACCCTCACATAGACAGGCCTTTGGACACAGCCTCGTTTAATCCTCAACAAAGCCTATCAAGCTAATGCGTATCCTGCATGCTATCGAGTTAGCTACCACGTGCCCATACTATCGATTTCCACCGTCTGTTCCCCCTGAAATGGAAAAGATGCACTGGGTTCCGTGTACGAGCCTATGCTCTATCCGACACTTACAAGTTGATCATATTCGGTGTGCTTGAACCTAGGAGACGAGGCGAAACCGTTTCCCCTCGACATCGAATAGAAGAGTTTTCGTGATTCTTCGCAAGAGAATCATACCCAATACGTATTTACATACAAGTACCCGCTATAAGGTAGCTATCTCGAGTTGACCGTTGCCTACTTTCTTCTCACTAAACTCTAGTGTACCAGTTTATCGCCAATCTACCTATCTGCCTCCGAAAAGCTCGATTCACGCCATTTCACATACTCCTTATGACCTATCGCTTAGAATACTACTGAGCCACACACACAACTACTCGGGCGATAATCAAGTACGCCATGAGCGATCAAACGCCACGGCTCGGCCGAAGTTTCGCCTATGGAAGCCAAAGAAGCAACGAGAGGTTGTTAAGGAGAAGGTACAAGAGCCAACTGATCGACAGTTTTTCGCACAAAGCCAACGCGTCAGATTCTTCTCATTAATCAGAAGCGATCATGAGCATATTGGCAAGCCACCATGGGAGTCGGCGGACCTAGCTTCATGCTTACACTACATCTACAAGATAACGTTGTCTGAATCTATGACATCAAGCCTTGAAATTCGATACGCCCGTTAGTATTGCTATATAGTCGCTCTATCGGCAATGTCCCACCTTGTGGATGGCGGTCAAATTTCCGTGGCACCGAGAGCTTCAGTGATATACCAACTTACTTGTGAGATAACATTATCCGATTCACACCCTGGCCTTGTGCCCCAGACCCTGATGGAAGGGCGGGCACAACAGGCTATAGCCACAACTGAGGACGACATAATCAGTTTAATTTTCCCGCCCAGAATGCTACGTTTATTCGAGGCGACCATGCACCACACATGAGTGACAACTATATAATGCCATAGTTACCTCAACCCTACGTATGCCTAATCGAGATATAGACAAATCAACTTGATTAAAGCGAGTGTGGAGTATCTTGAGGCTCATAATCAAAGGAAGCGTAGCTCCTGGCGGAGCGTCCTCGTCTCCTGCGCCGTCTTTGCCTCTCCCTATCGTGATGTCGCATTTGTCTATTCTCCTCCCTGATCGTCCTCCAAACTTCTGCCAGTTCTGCTTCTACTCGTCGTGATTCTATCATTCCTTCGTCTTCCGCTGCGAATACCCTGTTCTTACGTTCTATTCGTCTATTTCTTGCTCTCAGCGCCTCAAAGCTTGATCCGCATCTACTTCTCTTTGTACTCCTTCTAGCCTTGGTTCTTGTTCTGCTGCTCCTTGCTCTTCTTCCGGTCGTGAGCATACGGGACACTGAAGTCGGTTGCAGCGACCATCCTGTGTAACTTCGCGAACTTCGGGAGTATAGTTACGACAATGTGTAGTAGGGTAGGCATATAAACAACCAGAGCACATTTCAAATACTTGCCCCACAAAACCACAGGCGTACCAGTTCTTGACGCGTTGGCACATTCTGTCGTAGCGAAAGTTCGTGACCAGGCTACTCGTTACTATTAGCGGGCTGGTCTCCGTCAAAGTTTACATAAAACGTACTGGTGGGTAATCTGCAGTGACCAAAAAATAGATAATGAAAGTGTTCAGTCTTGTATGGAGTTGAAAAGCTCTGATGAAACGTTCTCATGCTGGACCATCCCGAGCTCTTATAGACGCCATTTTGAGAAGGGATTTAGAGAATCCCCGTCCTTGCTCTACGAGTGTGTCGCACTGGCATGTCACATGTAATCTATTCAGGGCTGACCGTGCGGCTCTGTGTTACCAAGAAAATACTATCCCTTTAGCGACTGAGCTCATAATATCTGCAAGCTACAAGGGGCTCTAGACAAGGAATCACGGCTAATAGGAATAGGAATTTGTTTACAATATGCAAGAAAGGATATGTATTGGCTAGATCTAATTGCCACAGGCTTACTTGCTTGTAACATGCGCCTGAAACGTTGCTCCAAGGGATATAACATTTATTCGAGCATAACCATGGAAACGTCCCGTCAAGCTGCCTTCAGCACCCGACCTGAATGGCGTTGGCATAGAGGGCGTACGAATCGGCGTTATCAAGCGACTGGGAACTGCTGATTGCGGTCACACAGCCGTCGTAACCGTAGCAAACATCGTCAGTACCCTTAACCTCAGTCAAATGTGTGGCCTCATGAACAATGACATAGGGCTGATCAGCATCGTGGCAGATATTGTTGGTGGCTGGGAATAGGAACCAGTAAGGGCAGAGTACGATCTATGCAGGGAGAGTCAGTAATTTAGTTTCAAGGGAAAGTCTTGCTGACGTGGTTGTTTACACGACAGGGTGGGACCTCGTAGCTTCTATTCAAGTTTTTTGTTTGCATAACACTAGAAAAGGGCACAGCGGTAATTGAATAACGACTTACGTATTCTGTGCCAACAGCTCCAGGCGAGGTGTAGGCTACCACTCCGTCAGTACAATAATCGGCCACGTCCTGCGTGTGTAAAAACAGGTCAGCCGAGGTTTCTAAGTCTCCCTTCATGGAATTTTTAAGATCGTACGAAACAAGCAAACTAAGAAATGAGGCACGGGAAGTTTTTATACTCACAGTACAGTAAAGCTTCGCATTGCCACTCGACCGCTGTTGGCTACAGATGTAGCAATCTTGTTGAATACACCGACAACGGTGCTCACAGTGCTGCTAGAGGTTGACTTGAAGTATTCTTGCAACTTAGTTCCAGCGCTGGCTGCGGATGCCGCGTTCTGGGCGTAAGTCTTGGCTACACCCAGAGCAGCGTTGACAACGGTCTTCTGCGAGCTACTGCAGTCGCTCTGGATTACAGCTCGCTTTGCCTTCTGGGCCTTATGGAAGTCTTCGTGAACCTTGGCAGCCTGGACGCCGTCGACATTTGCCTGGATGACGTTGGAACTATAGACAACTTGGCCGGCGATCTGGTTGCTCCATCCGCAGCATACTTGAGACTGCCCTCAGAGGTAATGTTGAAGTCGCCACCTGCGCTGAGGTTGTGGAACTGAGCCGCATCCCACTGGACCTCGATAGTCTCCTTAGCACCGATCGTTTGGAAAGCTCCGTCTTGCAGGTCGGCGGTATGGACGTATAGGCGAATGCCGGTGAAGGGAACCTTGGTTGCTACGATCTTGTTAACTACACTTTCCGAGGTCACTTCCCAAAAAGCTCACGTACTCCCTTGAGCGATTTTCACTTTCTCGACGGGCGTCGAATCGAGAATAGAGCCGGCTTTCAAACTCTCAAGGCCGCATTCCCAGTATTAGTGATACTGGCCTTGACTTCGCTATTGCCAACCTGCTCAATCTCGACGACAAGGGGTGATTCCCTTGGAGATTGATAGCGGCCGCATTAGCGAGGCCGGTGAGGCATGAGACAATAGCGGCGGCCTTCATATTGACGATTGAGTGATGGGACTACTTCGAGGACACGAGTTTCCTATGGCTACTACGACATTGATCTCATGATGGGCCGTGTAGGATCTCATATACTTATTCCGAGACCCAGGACGATAATTAGTCGCCTTCCTAATTCTAAGGACGGTGTTCTTACCACCATACTTCCCATATGCATATTGTGTTTTCATTGGAGGAGAAGCTAAGGCATCAAATTACTTAATTTTCCGGGGCGCCAAGAGCATGGAATCCAACCCCGTCAATTGACTCCAACCTAAGAATTGGAAGCATACGATAATTCGACTGACATTATGTGGATGGAGAATCAAAGAACCTGCCTTTTTTCTCCGGTCCGGCATTACGTGTTAATTGTCTTGAAACCAACTTTTCTTGAATAGGCGAGTGATTGGTGGAAATTGATGTCCTTACCCGTGGAAAAGGGGGGGCCGACCTCAAGATAGAGTTGGGAAGGTAATAGCGTTCGTCTTCAATTACCTAGCTTCTCTCTTGATGGAGGGTCTCAATCGTCAAGAAATCGTCGAAGTTGGAGAAATATCAGAAGAAGTCGATCGATCATCTTATGCAAACCGGTCATGGACGTCGTGTCAACGGGTATAGGAGTGACGTGGAAAGATCAACCAGCGGATTAAGCGGCAGTCATTGCGATACCCGTATATCTCCGCGCGAAGTAGCCCCCGGGCTTCATCTTGCCGGAGTATATAGTAAGGCCTGAGCCTGTCGCCAACCCAGTTACGTAAAGAAGACGCTTGGTATATGGACATTCTAGTCCACCGCAGCTATTATCTGTTGGCTTTGACTGTCGCCTTGGCGTTCGGCACCTTTATCCTAACAACACCCCACGTCAATTCTTTCGACTTGTCGGCAAAATATATAATGGCACAATCGTCGTTTTTGAGCAATCTTCGACTGAATGTCACTCAGTCACCTATTTCTCAACCTACTATTTCGATATCAGTTACGAACACGCATTCATCAACTCCGTGACAGTTCTGAAATGGAACTCTCCCCTCGATTCAGCGGCACTCGGGCTAGGTCTAGTACACGTCGTACCAGCCGGCGCAACTCAGCCGATCCATATCAACGTTATTAAAGTCAGCAGGATGATGCCTCCAAAAGCGGAATCACTTGTGACTTTATTGCCCGGGGAAAGCGCTACCAACCATAGAACTGCGCGACCAATTGTGCCAAAGGTACCTGGGATGCCGGGCCTGCCAAGGTTAGGATGTCAGGAAGGTGGATGGCTGTGTGGCCAGGACTAACTAAGGAAGACGTTTTATCGGACAAGCAAAGATTACAGGCTGTTGGAGCTGGTGTCGGATCTTTGACAGGGGACTGGGAGTCTGAATATGTTGAGCTTGATTACTGAATGAGACTGGCATTGCAGCATATCACATACGGTGTTATCATGCCAAGATGGTTGTGCGCTGGGCACCGCCTGCGGCAAACTAGGACAATCCATCTTGATAACTTGGTAATAAAGCGAGAGCTCATTAACGTTAAGGTATGTAGGAATTTAAACCCATCATCAATGATTATGGCGATACAAGCATATCTTAATATAACCGAGTTTAGTAGACAGCGAAGAACTGCATTCGCCTTGGATTAGCCGCAAAATTAGGAATCAGCACCGATATACGCACTTCACTAACAACAAATGGACCAAATAGTTTCCTTTTGGCATTGATTTCCGCCAACCGGCTATTCTAATGAATTATAGATGGAGCTGGCTTAGCCCTTGGGCTGGTATTCCACCGTACCCAACCATTTTGCACAATAAGCCCCTGACCCGGGATAACATCGGAAGTTGAGGTGAACGAGAATATAAACGAATCACACTGGCTCTGCATCCTCGGTGGCGGTATAGTAAAGCCCACAAGCACCACTACCCCCATGGAGGCGCCACAGCCTTCATTATCGAGACAGGCCTGGCAACAGGCGCTCGGGTCATTAGCCCACGGGTCATTGCGCGTATAAATCACCGAGGTGCGATTCGCGTATCTACCCGACTGAAGACCTTCGCCGTTGATGGCACCAATGAGGTTCGTAGGCGCGCACTCGGCAGCCAGGGTTTTGGTTACGGTTTCTTCGGCGCATGGGATAGTGGTCGTCGTTGTCACGGCGTGGGGGGTGTACGAGGTGACGCTCACGGTCACAGTTGTCAAGTACGTGTACTGGGTGCCGAAGATGATGGTGCTCGTGAATGTTGTTGTCGGCGCCGTCACCGTGCTCGTAGGTGTCACCGTGGTTGTGATGGCCCTGAGGTAACGGTTGGGAATAAGATGAAAAATCGTGTCACCCGGTGCTACAGAAGGCCTCCGTCGGGTATGTCGCCGGGATAGTGGTAGCCTGACCGGAAATTGGGGTGTATGTACCCGTGTCTGTGAAACATGCAAGTCAACAATTATCATCTTATTACCTAGTTGTCAGGAATTCTAGCAGCATTCGGGGGAAAACCACGTACACATTGTCACGGTGACTGGTTTGGCTCCATCGGCACACACAGTAGCTCCAAAAACGCCAGTGGCAACCGTCTTCCAGATGCCGAAGCCCGCAGTAGACGTAGGAACTGTTATAGTCTCATCGGCGGCGTCGTATACAGTCAAGGTGCGTTGAGTTACCGTAACCATCGTGGGAGCATCCACAACAATAGTCGATGGCACAGTCACAGCGTCCCTGCCAAAAAACCATACCGTTAGCTATCCCTTAAGGGTCTAGGTTCTGGGTAATCTCGAGCAATAGGACCTTGGCAAAGGGCTATGGAAAGGGTAAGCAAGATGCTGAACAGCGTACTAGTCTGGGTTGTCGAGATTGTTGTGAGCGTCGAGATAGTTGGTATCTAAAATACGAGGTATCAGATATCACCAGCGTGAATCATGGGGTGTTGGAAGTTTCTGGAAAGATTGGCTTGGTCTGGAAGAAATTTTGTGCTCTAAACTTTGCCAATAAAAGAAGAAATGGTTCCAAGAATCACTCACCGGTGTTAGAGGAATGCCACCGGTTGAAGACTTATAAGAGCATGAAGTCACAGTCGTAGATGTTACACTAGTAACTGTAGAGGCGAAAGTCAGGCCGCCGTATATAGTAGCGCTGAGCAACAGGCTTCGTAACATCTTGAAATGATTTATATGCCGGGTGCAGTGAGTTCGTTGGGCAATCCAAAGTTAGCTCAGGCAGCTACGATTCGGTTGCAAAGGAGATTGTCCTCTCGAAGGAGGTATGTTTTCTTATATCATGTCGTTCAAATGCTGTTACCTTGGTCTTCTTTCTCTCACGGAGATGCTGGCGCCATCACGAATCCCTAAGTGTACTAGCGAGAGTTCAATCCCGTTGTCACGATGGATCCGTAAGGCATGGTTCCGCCGCCTTCAATTTATAATCATTACTTGAGCAGAGTGTGACGCTGGTGGCTATCTGGTGCACCGAGATCTCAATTGCTTTCCGGAAGGTAGCTTGCAGCATTTGGTAGCAAGCCGTAGAAATGTAAGATATAGTATGGCAACGAAGAACTGTGACATGCCTAACTATTCACACAGCACAGACCTTCAACATTGAACACATATAGGCTAAGGCCTCAATACTTTCCGGAATAGGGAAATGTCAAATCTGGATCAGATGTTTAGAGCGGTTGCATCTGCCGCATCTGACTAAGGGTACGGTAGTGTATGCAAAGACCCAGTTCCAATGCATCTACCTCCTTGAAAATTATGTTAGGAAGGTAGATGGTAAGACTGCAATAAGTTGGAGGGGTTGAAATGGATTTCACCAGAATGGTATGAATTTATTGATAAAGGGGTTAAGAAATAGCGGCGGTCTATTAATCAATGATTTCCCGACCTAGATAAATATAGCACTCACGACATGATAGGCGAAATTTCCTCTTTGGGGAGCGTTGAAATAGTCAAAGCTTGAATATATAATTTCTTCAACTCTCGTCGGGATACCTGTCTATAATCTAGTTCAGATCCGGCGACATCATCCGTCAAGAATCCAAAGCCCGCCAATCGGAATCTTACCTCTATTTGCACAGCATATGCGCATGTGAATGATACTCTCAATTCCTACCTTCTCCAAATAGCTAAGGTATGAAGGCAGGTAACCGTGATCTATGTTCTAAGATGAAGAATTACAGTAGCACATGATATGGTAGGTAAGCAGGATAATCTGGAGACCGAGCTGGGTTATTCAAGCTTCTAGTGAGATGATCTTCACTCTCTAAGGAGTGGGATAAATATCGCTACCCTAAAATTTAGTCGTTGTAAACATAACGATATAATGATGAAAGAGCTTATATCTCTTACTACTATTGGTAATTGAACTTGATCTTAATATTTTCTACTTCTTCAATCTATATTAATTCTACATTAGATCTAGTACTTAGTACTTTGGCCGCCCGAACCAGGGGGTTTTAGGTTATGTCGGTTGATGATCTGAACTTACTTATTTAATGCGATACATGAATCTCTTCATAACATCTTCCCCTATCCTTTATTAATATTCAGTGTTGGGCAGCATCGTTTTTGGGGGGGGGGAGCTGATTGAGCTTGATAGTGGATTAACCTAGAGAGCGGCCCTAACGCATATACACATCCATGTATTGCTAATTCCAGATTCGGAGGTTTGATCTTCTGTAGTTAAACCCTGCTTATAAAACTGATATCTACACCTACTCTGAGCATGAGTCAGCCATCTGCGTTGACGGGTCATAATCTGACCTTGAGCTGGCTATTCGGCAATGCGTATGCCCGGAGAGGCCATTTCGCCTAACGTCTAGCTCAGCTTATGTACAGGCGCCCCGAAGCTTCGGAGGGCTGTCCTGGGTGTAGTGTACTTGCTAGGGGCCGTGATTTACAATTAATTGTGGTGGCTAGTAAATATAATTGCAAGAAAGTGGTCTGATTAAAAAGCTGATACCCTTTTGATTGAGGGTTTCCGGCAGCGCTGAACTTTGCTTTTCAAATGAATACAGGTATTAAAAAGCAAGGGAAGTTGGCGCGGGGTATATCCCCAGCCAGTTTAGTGTGCTGTACTGTACAGTGGGAAAGCTACCTAGAGCGGTCTTGGCGTCAGGCGTCAGGCACCGGGACACCCCTTTCGACCCGGCATTCTTATGATGCACCTGCATACTTTTCACAAATGCCGTGGCAGAAGCGCCATGTGGCTGCGAGCATGGCTCATTCTTATAGGCTCTAGAGGAGTATCTTTTCGCACGTCAGATGTATGCCAAAATGCACGTGCCTTTTGGCCGCAATCGGCATGATACACCTTGAAATTCACACAAAATAAAAGCGAGCGTATGAGAGCTACGGGACAGATTATGTGGCTAGTTTCAGTGCGTGAGGAACTTTTGAACTGCTTCGATTTCTTTTGTAAATATGCTGTGGCAGGGCTGGGAGAAGTTTGAAGGGCCCTGATTGAATCTGCGACTCTGGTTGGCAACAAGTGCTCAGCTTGTACAGGCATCCCAACATCACCGGCTACCCATGTAGACTATGCAAAAGTTGAACTAAAGACAGAAAATTCCGTCTTGTAGTCTAATGTCAACTGTAGATTTACAAGATATAGACACGTGGACCTAACCAATTCACACCCAGTCCATTTACTATTGTTCGCTTCGAGATATGTTAATTTGTAGGGCTGAACTAACCAGTTTCGGGCTCACGCGGGTTACAATACCTAATGTAGAATATAGACTCGAATAAGAGTGCGGAATTTACTCTGTTGACTCCAACACCTAAACCGGGCAAGGATGGCGAAGATAATGGAATGTGTTATGACGTAGAACTTCAATACAACTCTACCTACACGCCTGTCTGATACAATATGTTAGGAAGAGAAAAGGGGTTGATATTATATTAACTATTAGGCGAGAACCAAAACACCCGGAGACCAGTTTGCTTGCCTACCAGACCACAACATCCATATCTAGGCTTCATATCGGACTTCCTTGTAACGAGTTTTCTAGCCGCGACCGGCGATAGTATCTTACCGATCCCTTCCCCAGTGCAAAGGAGGTGGGTGTAATGCTGTGTAACTCCTGCAATAAAAGTACCGTATTTCCGCATCTATGCTACGTAGGTAAGGTAAGCATGCATGTCACCTGGGCCTGCTCTTTAGTTCGCATGGATCTAAGTTACAGAGTAGTTTGAATGCCGGACTATAATGAATCACTCCACAAAACCACCAGTCGCAGTCCGTGATACTACGATAGTATACCACGTTGGAGTGATACTACAGTGGGTCATTATATATAATTTACCGCTTTGCACCAAGGAACTACCTTGGATATACCGGGTACGCGGAACGGGCCCTCTGCTGTACATAGTCTAGCATTTGTTAGCATCTGAGAAATGGAATAGTAACATGATCTAACTAGCGAGTAAAGTATCGGTTCGGGTGACTAGCCGGTAGCACTATTAGACATTGTATTAACTAAAACGTGAGTAAGATAGGGCGAGATATAATTATTCCCAGTTTCCAGCATTCCAAGTTGGCCCACCTTACTTAGGAAGACGGGTGCTGGGACTTTTCCTCATCGGACCGGTGGCAAAAGCAAAACTGGCCGGACTTGGGCGCTCCTCATCGCTCGGTACCGATGTCACAGCAATCTCCACATCCTTCCTGATGCCGTCACTACTGTCATCGCCATTAATGTGTGGCGTAAGGCCTTGGAGAGAGTGAGCTGTCGTCAACTCTTGCAACTTCATTTGCCCTTGGCTTATCATGCGCTCTTCGCTTTCCGTGAACGTGAGCCCGGTAAGGGGGTTCGCGGTGCGAGGGATTCGACCCCGTCCGTTCTGGCCATTCACGACACCGCCCCCAAACGTCGCGACGCTTCTCCTGAACTTTCCATCTGTTGATTTCTCATAGGTCCCGCTCCGCATTGAGCGCGCCAGGCTTGTGAGGATCGGCTTGACCCAACCGCTGACGAGCGGGAATACCATGGGTAGATTTGTCGTGATCACGGCAACGAATGTCTCACGAACAGCCCAGGAGCCGGCAGTCTGGGCGCCGCCAATTGGATCCTTTAACGCTAAAGCGTCAGTAAGATAATAAAAAAAATGATCATCAACTGACTTCCAAGGTAGAGACCTTACCGTAACAATCAGGACAGCCCGTATCAGAGCACAGACAATAATGAAAATTCCGCCACTGAACAAGACGATTAAGCCTAGCTTTTTGGGAAGTGCCAGTGTAGTATTCCATAACATAGGTATAGGGATTGAAAGGAGGTAAAGATCCGAGACTATGTTCAAGGAGGCATATACCCAAACAACTCGGGTAGAGACAGCAGGTTGACAGCCATCTAAGAGTGGAGGTCAGCCTATGAGGAGAATCCGAGAACGAGAGGACTATAGACCTACCACCTGGATCTGGGTTTATTTGCCAGTATCTGTGAAAAGGACGACAACCCAGGAAAAGATTAAGTGTAGCGGCCAAATAGGTGGATGCGAGGAGTGCAAAGCCAATGTATATACGACGAAGGTAAGTTCGTCCCAAGCCAGACTTAAACAGACAAAACCTTAGCAAATATTGAAACCAGCGAGTGTTAGGATATAATTACCGTCAGTCGGATATAGAAGACGAGTAGCGAAGCCTTTAGCGTCCACAGTAAGGCAGAATATGTAGACCAGCCCGACAGTTGGATCTTGCAACCCGTTACTCTGCACAACAACAAGATTAACGAGAAGATGCATACGATATAGACGCGATAGTATACCTCGTATGATATTCCGGGCTGTTTGGGTTTAGAGCCCTCCTTTCTTCGTCCGTCATGCCATTGTTGGCCAATCCCATTGCAACAGCACCAACTGAATAGGCAAGGGCAGTTTCGGCTGCGTATATTAACTGTGAAGGATGCTGTGAGTAAAGATCGTGAAGGCAGACTAACACGCCATAGACAAACCATTGCCAACCAGACTAGATAGTCATCGCCCTGTAACCCCTTAAACCCAACTTGCTTAACTCGAGCGAACGTCCTCGTGACTGTGACAACGAGTCCGACGGCAAATAGTGTAAAGTCTTCCCTGACAAATTCCTGAAAAGCACTCGCCGCCGCTTTGGCTGCTGCTGCTTCCGTCGGGTCCATCGGCGGATTAGTAGATATGGCCGTCTAAAAAGGTAAGAGTGGAAGCTCCAAGATAGTAAAATAATTATGAAGTAACATCTATATCAATAAAATATAAGAATCGAGTGTAAACAGTTTGGCTTGACGGCAACGTCGTATGAGGAATAATGATTTTTAAAACTCGACGCCAACCTCCCAGGATATTAACACATCTCGGGCCTGAAGGGATATACCCTGCGCTCTGGAATTCCAGAAGGCAAACAGTAGTATTCCGGTTACATCGCCCTCATGTTTGCCCCAGCAAACGAAGAGCCTCCTGTAGAAGATTGGACATGTAATTTACGCCCGGGCTTGGCCTGCTTGATGCAGTATTACGGAATCCGAAGGGGTGTGCCGAGCGCATCTCTTACAGGCCCGCTTAGCGTAATGGTTCGACGGAACGCAGGGAGTCTGCATGAAAAAACGTGCATTATTGCAACTCGAACTTGGGTCGTCTGAAGTTATTCACTCCCCTCCCTTTTTGCGCAGCTTGACGCACCTGTCACGGGCTGCGAACTGGGACGAGTTAACTCGAATACTACTACTGGACATGTATTAATTAGGCGCAGCGGTCTGCCTTCTCTATGTCTTCAAATTACCGCAGATCCTGTAGCAATTTTTTATATGAACTGGTCCTCCGATGTGGCATATAAGGCTTTCAGAGGTCGACGATGTACCGTTTCGCATCGCGGTTGCGTTTATCCTGTCTAGATTTCACTTACTTTGCAGAGGTATCCGCCCAATAAGCCCGACCCAGGCTTATTCCGATAGAAACCCTGCCATACGACGACATTGTTGGAGAATCCCGGCAAGGCAGTTGGTCATCTTACTGCAGTGGCACACCATGGATCCAAGCTGACCTCCGAGTATTACCCCTTGCTTGGCATGTACTCCCTCGCGAAACGCCGCATCAGATCCTCACCATGCGCGCTGCAAATGAGCCATGGCAGGCAGTTCATCTCTGCTGTACACATTGTATGCAATAGTTGCATCTCGCATACTATATCAAAAGGCTGTCAAAATTCAGGGGCAACTACTTTTTTTCATATCAAACCGGGTATTTCACATCCCAAACTTTCGAACACCGACGTTTTGGGCTTGCCTCTGACAGTTCTCAAGGTTGCACAGCAGACCCTATCGAGACCGGAAAAAGAACCGTTTATTGAGAATATCACAGCCCGGTTAGCGACGCACCCAACTCGTATGCCATGGAGGACTTCGACTGTGTGGTGATTGGCGCTGGTAAGCCACACACCCTCGCTACCTTTTTCTTGAGCCGTCATCTCTCCTCTATTCCGTAATATCGATACCGAATACAGATAGTAGTTGGGCCATGACCCATGGAACACCTAGCTAAGTCTTTCAATAGGCTGGTATGGCTTAGCTGCCGCACACCAATTCCGTGTCACACAACCCGACCGGTCACTGGCCATTTACGACAGTCAATCATCTTTGGGCGGCACGTGGGCCGACGAGCGATTATATCCAGGCCTCAAGAGCAATAATCTCTTAGGGACGTATGAGTATCCTGACTTCCCTATGAGCAGCGATCGGTTTGATGTCAAGCCTGGTGAACATATGTCCGGACAGGCCATCAATAGCTATCTCAAAGCGTATTCTCAGCAGAACGGAATTAACAATCTCATTCGCCACAACACTAAAGTCTTAAGCGCGGAACACCAAGATACGGATAAAGGGGGCTGGATCTTGACACTTAGTGCGTCACATCCGAGCGCAACAAAGAAAGTCTTCGCCAAGCGCCTTATTCTTGCCACAGGACTAACCTCTGAGGCTTTCCTGCCCCATTTCGATGGTGAAGAGGTCTTCGGCGGTCGGATCTTCCACGGCAAGCATTTCCAGCAGAACAGTGACACTTTGAAGACAGCGAAGGCAGTTACAGTATTCGGTGCAACCAAATTTGCCTGGGACGCTGTCTACGCATATGCCACCGCTGGAGTGAAAGTCAATTGGGTCGTTCGATGTAGGCTTCATTTAACTTATCTACGTCTCTAGAAAAGTCTACCATAAGCTAACTGAGAACAAAGCTAGTGGACACGGCCCCTGCTGGATTGCGCCTCCTTATGTGACGCCATTGAAAAAATGGATTGAAAAGCTTGCAAGTATGTGCTACCCGCAGTCGGCACTGGGCAATCATTCTGACACAATGTAGATATACGCCTCCTAACATGGTTTAGCCCTTGTATCTGGGGTGATGCCGACGGCTATTCCAGGATTCGGAAGTTCTATCATGGCACTGCGATAGGTCGCTTCATAGTGGACTCATTCTGGAAAATCCTCGGCAACGATGTGATAGCGCTGAATCAGTATGATTCGCACCCAGACACGGCTAAGCTAAAGCCATGGACCGAAGCCATGTTCACCGGGGCAAGCTTTAGCATTCTTAACTATGAGCAAGATATCATGGAGCTCGTGAAGAGCGATATGATTGATGTACACGTGGGCGAAATAGACCACCTGAGCCCTGGAAAGGTACATCTCGCGGATGGCACGCAGTTCGAATCTGATTTGTTGCTCGCAAACACGGGCTGGAAGCACGTACCGCCAATCAAGCTACTCCCGGAAGGGATCGAAAAGGAGCTCGGTATCCCTCACAGGCTAGCAGATGACACATCGACGGAAGATCTCGCCAACAATCAGTCCTTGATCAAGCGCGCTGATAAGGAGATACTGGCACGTTTCCCACGCCTGAAGCATCAACCAGTCTGGAACAAGAGCTACAAGCCCCTAACCGAGCAAAAGGGGATCGAAAGCAAGGATGAAGTGACGCCCTGTGCGCCATTAACGCCATACATGCTATACCACTTCCTCGTGCCACCATCGCCACGGTTTCTGCGCAATCGCGACATCGCATTCACAGGCATGGTGTCCAACTTCAGCAACGCCATCACGGCACATATCGGCGGTCTCTGGATCAGCGCATATTTCGAAGGCAAGCTCGCGATCGACCCCTCCGCAGCAGCCACGGACGACGAACTCGCGCTGAAGGCGCTGCAGTACGAGACGGTGCTGCTCAATCGGTGGGGGAAGTGGCGCTATCCCACCGATTGGGGTCACAAGAACCCGAATTTCATCTTTGACGCTGTCCCGTACTTCGACCTCCTGCTGCGCGACCTGGGGCTCAATTCACATCGTAAGAAGGGCTGGTTTGCGGAGATGACCGAACCTTATGGACCGGAGGATTATGAGGACGTCAATGATGAGTGGTTGGCGAAAGGGAAGGATTTTCGATGACATGCATAAAAAGTGAGCTACTGAAAAATTCTCAAGCGCGGAGGCGACTTGTAGCGACGCGACATTGGGGATGTGAAATGTTTAAGGGTGCGGCGGTTTGCAAATATTAGTCAGTATGTCAATTGTTGATAGCCCATAGTGTATTAGTGGTTCTAAAATGAAAAGTTCAAAATTGCGCAAGTTCAATATTATTGATACATTTATTGTCGCGTCGTTATCCATATTCAAATCATGGGATATCAACCTGTTCGTAATCACTAAAAAAAAACAGCTCACAACCGCGACTCCATCGCCGACGAGTAGTCTCACGGACCGTGAAAAGCTTAGCCCTCCAATTCTGGCAAGTCATCCACATTGTGCCCCGAAAACGGCTTCTCGAACGAACCTTGGCTAAAAGGTGGGCTTACCGGCGTCTCACGCATCGAGGGTGAGAAGGAGAAAGAGGTAGATGTTGGAGTACTGGCTTCAGTTCCATCAGTATTAGCGCCACTTGGCTGCCGTTGGATCGTCGATCGGCTGTTCATAGAAATGACTAAGCTAGTGTTAGCATGTACACATTCACATGATGCCCTCTTAGTGCGCGGATTGTTCATCATATTCTATAAGGGGGGAGGGTGGCGGAAAGTCACTGACCGGCTTGATGCACTCCACTACCATCCTCGGACATCAGCCGCCGCGGGAAACCGCTGATTAGCAAGGCATGGACACCACTCGGGTACGGAGCAATCTGCAAACAAAGAGATAGTTTGATATCAGAGTCCTCGTGCGCTGCCCTGATGCGGATTTGCTCGAGCTGGAAGGTTCCGTGTAGGTGCATATCCTGAAGCACGGAGTTTGTGAGCACTATTTGGCGAACCGGCCACTATTAACTTTGGGTCAGCCACTCTTATTTTTCTCTTTGCGTATATATCGGATCATAGAGGGTAGTGTGCCCAGGGTCACATGCGATGGTAGTACAATTATCAGGGGATCTTACAGCTGCGCTATCTTCGTACTCTTCTTCTATAAGAAAGTGCGGCTCGAAATCGCCGTCAAGGAGTGAGATGAGAAACCAGGCCAGGGCCTTAATCTCAGGCGAATACGGACGGAACTTGCAGAAAATAGACCCTAGAGCTTGATTAATGGCGTGTTATAGAACAAAAACCAGAATCAACTGCTTGACTTTCCCTCGCAAATGAAACTACCTAAAGAAAACTTACCAGTACATGTAAAGCCCGAAGCCTTCTGCTTGATGCTCGCCATATCTTTCTCGAAGAAGAATGTGCTTGCCACAAGTCTATGCGCAATCTCAACAAGTTCTGTTGAATCTTGCCGCAGTACTTCCTGTACCTCCCGTTCCACCTCGTCCAATTTTGTGACATCGTCAGTGTTTGGTAACTTTGAGAACAGCTCGGGACAGATGCGTCGGTAACGCTGGCGAATAAAGGGCTTCCGCGAGACGTGCGTGGACAAGAAGCTATTCCAAGTATTCTCGGTTATACGCTGATCATTCAGGCGATCAGTTTGACCTGAGATAGGATTGTTGAATGTAAGCAGCATCGGTGTTTGTGGGTTGCGTACGATATAATTCCTCATGGTGTTTTTATGAGGAAGAAAATCTGACGATACTGGTCCGGGGGGATTCTGCCGTTTATAATTTCCCATGCCACCCGACCTTGTCGAATTACTGCGCTAGGGGGGCTACTTGTGCTAACTGAATCATTGGTAGTGGTATGCAGCGATGTTGGACTGTTGAGTCCTGCTTTCGAGCGGTCTCCAATATTACCACCTGCACCGATTGAGAGAACCAGATCGGGTGGTCGATTGCTAACGTCTTTCCAGGCTGACTTAGCTTCGTAGTGAGCGACAATGATTGGACACATCCCTCCATTGGCATATTGATGGCCGGTCTCAGCTTTCTTGAACGGAGAAAAAAGAGGCGCCGTGGCAGTTGTTGCTCGAGCACTTTTATGAATATGATTAGTCTAGTCTGTCCGTATATTTATGTTTAAGAGGATCACACTCACGCCTCCCACATACGTATTTCTTTTCTGGGGTATCCGATCGAGAGAACTGGTAAGGGATGCCTAGCAGAATACTTAGCTTAGTGATATGAGCGACATGCGTACTGCGTATCGTTGACTTACTTTTCTCTGTAATATCCGGGCGATTATAGTTGGCAAAGACAACATCTTGGCCACAAGCTACTGACATGGCTGTAACCGCAACTTTAGTTGAAGCGGCCAATCGAGATCCATAAGATGTAGCCCCAAATAGGGGTTGCTCAGACAAATACCGACGTAGAGCGCCTTCGAGAGGTTGGTGCTTGTACAAGCTTTTATGATAGAAGACCGAGAATGCCCCAGAAAGGGGCAATTTAGATATGCCCCGAGCTACGTAAGCTTCGCGGCAGAGGTCCTTGAACTTTTCTATCGCAGAGCTGACAGACCACTTCTTCACTCCTAGCGCGATAGCGATGACGCCGCCGAAGCTTGTATGTGTTAATAAATGCTCATATTACCGATAAGCTTGACTTACTCAGTTCCGACAATCAGGTCGAAGAACAACTGAACTGGCAAGTCGGAACCCAGTATCTTCTCAATCTCTCGAAGGACATGTAGTTGTATAATCCCACGAATGCCACCTCTTTCATCGTGTGTTAGTATATTCTCTGCGCCTTTAAATCCGGGATACTTACCCATCGATAGAAAGAGTTCGGACGCCAGCATATCGTGGTTTCGTTACAATAACCCAAGGCGGACTCGCTATCACGTCACGTACGTGTATGGGACATCGATTAATTTCGATCGTCGTTCTCGATGTTCTTGCTCCATATATCTCTACACATGGAAGACACTGCAATATTTGGTGTCAATTCTCGTCACTTCAGGGGGAAGGTTTGAGTGTACATAGCTCATGGGGGCTGCTGGGGATTTCATGGGCCCGAACTAAGCTCCAGAGGTTGGAATGATGAGAATAAAATATTGTCGTGATGACTTACAAGAACATGACCACACGGCAACGCACACTCCGGAAGCTCCCGTAAGCAGCAGAGGCAAGATGAATAACTAATAAAGTTCGAAGGGGCCTAGGTTGTTAGAATACAACTCATTCAAATGCTCTCGATGCAGCAAGGCAGCGATATCAAGCTCAGACCTGTCTGGAAACTCTTGAGTGAGCCGAAAACTGGCAGACTGGACTTGGACAAGGCTTGCTCTTATCAAATTCTCCCAAACGGGCTGGAATATGTTGACGTTGAAGCTGGACTGGTATTCGCCATGACCAATGATTTTGCCTTGCTTGTTTTGATGGCCTTTGGGGTTGTGCCCCAACTTAACGTTACAACACTGACCGAGCTCGCCATGCGCCTGGGTCTGAAAACTGCAAGGCCAATAAAGGCCTGCGAACGTCTGCATTGCTCCAACACATGACGCCGCATAGCGGTCATCTAATAGCCGGCTGACTGTTCCTATAATAAACGGTATCAGCAAGGTATGGTTAGGATTATATTAGCGTAGTCGAACTTACCGGGAAGTTTCTGCCGGACAGCGTCAAGCATTACGCATGATGCTATCATGGGCCCGATGGCTCGAAAGATTTGCTCGGCATCGTTACGAACGGCGGGGTTGACAGCATTCTCTTTGATTAATAATGCGAGATTCAAAATGTTTCCTTCAAAATTTCGGGAAACAGGACTGTGACGAAGCATCTCTTTAACAAAATCAAACGGCGTATTGAGATCCATAGTAAAATGATCAAACGCCGCTTGAAGATAGAATTGAAGTTTCTCTGTGGTAGCCAGCATGCGCACCTGTTTTTCTTTGCGAGGGCCGCAGCGCACCGGTCTTTGATGAGATCGCATAGTTTGCCAACTTGCTCGTTCATTAACACTAGAGTAGTTAAATTAGCGTGATCATTTCATACTTTCTATCGTGATATTCAGGCCGCACACAAAATCGAAACAGTATGTTGTTGCAAATGTAACTTACTATACGATCCTTTATAAGGGATTCTGACGACACTAATAGAAGCGTAGTAGCACTCCAGGAGCTCTTTGGTCGTATTGAGACGCCTTCCACGTTGGCGCCATGTCTGCGCATATTGTTGAAGAATAGGCTCCCGTCGAATTGCATCACTAATATCGGACAGGAGCATTTGGGTTGCTTTAGAGACATCCCACTCCTTCTCATCAACATTGGTATCGGTCGCATTGAGGACAATGATGGCGTGCGGAAGAACAGGTTGGTTAATTGACTTGTCTATAGAGGCAGCGCCCCATTTGATCAACCTAGTCAACACAGTCGATTCAAACGACCGAGGATTCCGCAGCACAAAAATTACGCAATCGGAAAATGTGTAGAGGATACGTGGGTAAAGCTGGCTAACAGCGAACTCGCGCTTCTGAGTCTGCGGCGTTTGCGCCCATTCGATCTTTCTTGGGGCGGCATATCGCCGTTGATAGTTGGCGGCCGGGTGTGATGATGGTGAATCCTGCTGTCTTAACTGTTTAGGTGCAGCCTCACCGCCGCTGAGACCCTCGCAATCAACGAAAAGTAAAGGGTTAGTCGCGTATAATGTAGATGGATCCGCATAGAGATGCACGTCGCCTGTAGTTGAGATTCGGTCTCGGTTGGACGACGTTACTGGAGAGAAATACCTCGATCCCTGCGGTGATGTTAAGTCTTGGCGGTCAATAAGGAGTTTAATTAGTGTACTTTTCCCAGCACCCTTGCGTCAGACAGCAATTAGTATCTATGGCTTTTCGAAATGACTAGTATGTCATTTGTTGTAGCAATGTCGTTCATGCATACCTGTTTCGCCGATGAACGATGCTAGTTGAGGATACCGCTCGCCCGTTTCCTCAGTTTGAGTCTCAGCGAGGATAGCAGAAAAGCGCCCATAATCGTATAGTTGGGGAGCATTTGATGCATCGCGACCGAACCCAAACCAAGTCGTGTCCTGGTCTTCGAGTAACTCGGCTTCATGTTCTTCTTCCGTCCGTGTTGGCTCTAAAATCTGACGAAGTCGGTCTACGACAAGGGGATCGGCTTTCTCGTGGGGCTTGCCATTCCTACGCGACAATGGTGGTGATTAGTTAGTGGACCTATACTAGTCACGATGGATCTGAATACTATGATCACATCGTAACAACGATTTACACTCATTTTACTAACCATCCCACAGCACCAGAGAGGTGTAAAACCCATTTGGACCAACAAGCATCGCAAAATGCAAGGTTATTGCACTGTATGCAAGTAAACGTCCTGTCGGCCACTGACGCACAAATGTGGCATGGAAGTGAGTGCGGAGCTATAAGGTCCCCTGCCATAGCGACTTATCCGTGGTTGTACACGAGCCGACGGCGCGTAACGGAGGTGTCTAAGGATCACGGCCGGCAAGAGGAGGTTTCTTGTACGTAATTCCGGAATGGGGGAGAATGGCGATGAGTCCAACAACACCCGGCTTGTTGGGCCAGCCCGTCCAGCCATTTCCCCTCAGCTAACTACTGAACGTCGCCCAGCCGCACGAAAACTAAACGCCCCCTTTGGGACGCGGGACAGGGGTGGTGCAAGACCTGCTGCAACATGAAGCTGCAAGATGCACGCTCGAGGTTTGCGACGGCTTGCGCACTCGACCAGTAGCTGGCCGCGAATGAGCCAGACTCGAATAGGAAGCGCCCTTGATCCTCAGATGATTGGTTGCATACGCCGAGATATCTACTTTTCTTATCTATCCTCGCTAATTTGCACCTTAGTGCTTGCATTAGAGTGTTCTCTCTACCATCAGCTATTGTGGCTTGCCTCGGTTACATTAAGTGGCGAATTGATGGTCTCTGAGCACAGGCCAAATTTGGGTTCAGCGCTCCTATTAGACATCAAGTACAAGAATAAGTTAACACAAGACACCAATAAACCCCCATATCCAAGTATCCATGATATCCGACGAACGAAGAAAAATGCAGCTGGTGCGCAGTTCAAGTCTTTCCATCTTAGTGCGGCGCAGGAAAACTAGCCTGTTTTAATGATCACCCTATGTTGAGGTATGTTGTGACCAAAACATGGAGATCAATACGTGGAATTTGCCTTTGCCCTGAGCTTGGCCCCATACCGCCAAATGAAGAAGGGGGCTGGTAACGCGAGGGCAAGACTAACAAAGGCAATCGTGCTATTTCCCCATCCGTATCCAAGGACACGGTAGAGGCTCGGTGTGAAGAGCGGGAACAGAAAGGCCGTCAAACTCCTCAAAAACTGCGTGGCCGCAATGGCACTGCTGGTATGCTCGGGGTATGCATCGATAACATATGCTGATAAGGCCATACCGCCGAATTGGCCGCCGAACATGTTAATGAAGATGCCGATATCCACTGCAATCCAATGAACTCTATACTGAGCTGTCCAACCATATATGAATACCAATAGGCCGCGATAATTGCCCCCGGGACTGTCATTGGCATTCGGAACTCTGGGAGATGTTCGCTATTCCCAGAACGAGACTGCATACGGCGGTAGAGGGCATCCATTACTCGGCCGCCAACCTGAGACCGACGAGCTCTCCCAGTGCGCAAGCAATGTAATGGAGACCGCTGATTGACACACGTTGGTGATAACGAGAGCTCCACAACTCTGCGAAACTAGAGAGAACAATGTATAGCGTGCCGTAGCTAAAGGCAGAGACGACGGCTGTTATTTGGATAAGGGGGTGAAAGCCAGCAGCCTCAAGGCCGAGATAGCGCTCGAAAAGCAATTCGAAGGATCGACTGTTCGCGGGTTTGTTTTTCAAACTCGGTATAGTATTGCTCGTTTCCACTCTCTTTGCGTAGTCGAGCAGCTCTTCGTTTGAGAATGAGAGGCCCAAAGGTCTCTCGGAAGACATCAAAGGAGACCACAATCATGACGCCTTGGAATATGGACGTCGACCAGAACATCCATCGCCAAGTGGTATATTCAGCAATAAAGCCCCCAGGATAGGTCCTGATTGAGAAAAAAAAACAATTAGTATGTTTTTCTCATAAGCGCTTAGGTTAACTCATGAGGTACATACCCACCGCAGCTCCAAGTAGAGGGATAAGGAGGTATACGCCTAGCGAACGACCACGCTCCTCCGGTCGCCACTACAACACTCGGAGTCAGTTATTGCTATTTAGAGCTGATTTATGGGTGTTTTGGGAGCTTTCAGACACTACTTTGTCTCTTAAAGGGAAACCTGGTGCTCTAAAGGTTGTCGAAATAGGAAGAAAATGGCACCGAGTTACTCACAATGTCGCCCAACACACCGCCACCAAGAGCGTAGATCGCACTGGCACCAAAACCAGCAAGGAATCGGGATGCTATCAACAGCTCTTTGGTATTTGCAAAACCGCAGGCAATATTCCAAACCAGAAACCAGACGTTAGAGGCATGTAATATCACTTGCCGTCCGTAAATCTCGGAGAGCGGGCCAATAAACAGCGGCCCAAATGCAGTTGCGAGGATATAAATCGATAGTGACAGGGCGGACTCAGTCGCACTCATGTGTAGCTCTTTGGCAATGGTTGACAACGCCGGCGCCATAATGGTCGAGACCAGGATACGGTTGAAGCCAGTGGCAGAGAGCACGTCGGTTACCGCCCACTTGCGCCCCTTAGGCCAGTCTTTAGGGTTGTCGGCATCGTAGGGCTCATCAAAAGCCACCAAGAAAGGGTCGGTCTGCTTAACATCCCGAGTTGGGGGAGGATTCTCGATTGTTGAGGTTGTAACGGGCACAACAGCAATGGGTGCAATGGCATCGAGAGCGATCTCGTCGGGGTTATTAGGTGAAGACATCTTGCAATTCTATCTTATATGTTCATCTAAACCACACGGGGAAATATCTGGTTCTAAAGACGTGGACTTGAAAGATACATAAGCAAGCGCACAGTCGGATCACAGTGGTAAGAAACAGACCTAATGGCACGTTACAACCCCGGAATGCGAAAGTATTTGAATAACCCCAGCATTGTCGATTCACTTGCTAGCTCGATACAGTTGGACGTCAGATACATCTTGATGGGTCTTCCCAGAGAATGCTAGGATAATCTTTAAGCGAGATCAGATAAACTAGTACTCCGTACTCGGGCTTGCCGATCTGGATTTATCTTATCAATCGCATCTAATCAGATCTTAGTCGACCTAGCCTACCTAGAGAATAAGCACTATTTCGCGCTCAATCAAGTATAGATCGTAGCAACAAAATCATTTTAAGGAGGTGCAGTCCGATTTTCTTCCGAGATGATATTTGTAAGAAGCCTGCGCAACCCACAATACCGATACTGATGTCTTCGAGATCTATTTGTGACTGCATTCAGTCGGGACAGAAAAGACTTGAAAACATACCAATATAAAAGGAGGGACATCAACGAGCCACTTAGCGCTAATAGCTATTGTCTATCCATCTAATACCTCCACATCTAATGTCTACGCCATCTTAAGCACGAGTGTGTGAGTCATGCACTAAGAAGCATATACCCCTGTTATTAGCTGATCAACAACAAAGCTAGATATGATTTGAGCTTACAGCATTTGTAGCCTGCACTGATAATCCCGACAAACCGAGTACGAAGGATGTCGGTGCCTTGTAGTCGCGAGAGCTTACTTAATCGACGACGAAAAGGCCAGTCGCCAGCCGTCACCGACTTTTGTGAGCAACTTTCGTCGTAGCTGCCTTGAGGCCACGTCATAGAAGGAGTTATCACGATCCGAGCATGATGCGAGAACGATTTGATAATTGCGCAAGACAAGACCCTCCGCACTCAATCTTGCTGACGCATGCATATGTCTACAGTTGCGAGATTATTTACATATGAATAAAGACACAACACGCATATTTATAGACTGAAGGTTAAAGGCCAAGCAAGTACCTACTATAAATGAGATTATATCTCTTTTACCAGACGCCGCCGTGTTAACAGCCATGTCATATTTTCCACAACAAGAATTACGTTAACTACCGATATCTACGTTCCGTAAAGGTCAGCTGAGGAAACAACATGCCGCATAGTTCTACTTAGTAATGATTCATTAGACATGCTTTTTTAGTTACCTGAGTTAACTTGTAGATGATGTCGCTATCTATAATAAGGAGCTGATTACTGATGGATAACACCGTCTTGAATCAGCTCCTCATCTAGACCAACCCAGTACTTAATCCAGTTGAAAATGCCACGATGCCACAACAAGCTATTCTGGCGATTTGTCACCCAATGACTCTCATCTGGGAAGTGGAGGAAGCGACTGGGCACGCCGAGTCTTTGGAGAATGTTGAAGGTTTGGAGGCCTTCACTGATGGCGACGCGGTAGTCGCCGTCACTGTGAACAATAAATTCAGGTGTGTTAAAGTTTGCCGCATGCGCCAATGGATCCCAGAGTTCGTAGTTTTCCCTGTTGTTCCAGATAGTGCCATTTGAATCATGCTCAATGAACCACAGCTCGTCGGTCGCGTATGCCGCCACTTGGTTGACTTTGCCATCATGGCAGACAAGCGCCTTGAACTCGCGCCCAGGTCATGGCCTTGTATCCAGTTTGTCATGTAACATCCGAAGCTAGCACCCGCTGCGATCGCCCGATCTGTGTCTACATAGTGGACATTGTGCTTGAGATGCTCGAACACCTTAACCAGGTCAGTGTACGGTGTTCCTCCCCAATTGTTTTGAATCTTGTCTGTAAATGCCTGGCTATAGCTCGGTGATCCTGTGAATTGTGTCGCCGTCACAACGAATCCTTGTTCAGCCAGAGTCGAAGATTCCATCTAGTACTCCATGAGTCGCCTTGAGTCGACTGCGGGCCTCCGTGACTGCATGCATGTGAGATTAGTAACAGTTACCGTTGGCATAGCATACAAGCTTTCATAGTAATATGAGAGTTTCTAGGCACTACTTGAGCCTAAATTAAAACATTGCGCCCCGAGACAGCTAGAAGAAATTGATTCGCAACAACTCACAGGATAAATGCCAAGGGGTACTTCTTTTGCGGGTCGAAGTCGGTGGGATAGAACACAAAGGTCTGAATCTTATCGCCATCGTCATTTTCGACCCAAAAGTTCGAGACCGAATCAGGCTTAAGCCCCTTCAGCTCAGGATCAACCTCATTGGCAGTGAAGAGAATCTTTCTGTCCTTTCCTGGCGATTGAGTGTAAAAGATACGGCTCGTCCAACTAGCCGAGGCAGAAACTAGCGCATGTCCATCAGGCAGAATACTGAAGTCAGCAAGGTTGGTGTCCGGGCCGGTGAAGTTCTTCGGCACAAAAGAGCTCTTGGCGTTATACGGGATGACAAACAAGCGTGTCGAGGCATGTAGCTCAGAAGCTACCCACAAGTTCTTGCCATCAGCAGCCCATTGTAACGACGAAGGACTCGAATCCCAGTTTTCAACGAGAGGGGTAATCTTTGAATTGAGGCCGTCCACTGCTGCAACATACAGCTTATAGCGGTCGGACTCGTACGAGATACCGTCCTGCTGAACGTATGCAAGTCTCTTGCCATCTGGAGACCAGCGTGGTGATCCGCTAGCTCCCTTGGCTTTCGCAGGGGCCGAAGTATTGGGGCCGTTGACACTGACAGCAGCTTTGGAGCCGTCATGCGGAACCAGGTAGATATAGCTTGCAGTGTAATTCGCTTTCGATAGCTCCGGGGCTTTGGTAAGGAAAGCAACCGTCTGGCCATTGGGCGACAGGTCGTAGTCACCAGAGTCGCCAAAGGGCTGCACAGGTGTCTCGGGGCGGGTAACGGTGCCGTTGATTCCGAACAGCAGATTCTTCAATTCGCCTTGCAAGGAATAGTGATTCTTTCCCTGTTTGCTGAGCGCAAGCTTGCCACCGAAGATAGCATATCGTTCAGAAGTAATATAAGTATTCCAATGACGAATGTAATTGGAATCGTAGATTGCACCAGATGTCAATGGCGCGACAGCCAATTCAGGATTATAGGCTGATCCGTCATTCCAGTGGGCAAGCGCATTTACAACGAAGTTGATATCGCCGGATTTCGTCTTCACAGCTTTCAAGCCCTGGAAAGGCGCTTCTAATGATGCGACTAGGGTCCTGTCCAAAACTGTGTGAGCATTTATCAAGCCTATGACAAACGGATCAACACGAACGGTGAGAATTTCTTTGCTCCAAGATCAGCGGTATAGAGTGCCACACCACCAGCAGTCTCCTCATTGGTGCTGTTGATGTATAGGATGCTTGTATCGGTATCGCCGATCCAGACAGCCTCAGAGACGTCCGAAACGGTGCCTCCTTAGTTGTGCCGCTGGCCACATCTAACAGATGCCAGGTTGTCGAAGACTTCTGGGTGTCCCAATTATAAGTGGCAGAAGAGAACAAAGCCCATTTCTGTATGCTTTCGTATTAAAAACCAATCATGCCAGTACCAGAATTGAGTAGACATACCCCACTAGGATTAACGTTGGCAGCGCTTCGCCGCGGAGCAGCAAGCATTCCTCTGTGGAAATCAGCGTGAGTATATAGCCATTTTCGAGGATGTTTTGGGCAATGCGTACTCAATGGTGAGAGAACTAGCAAACGGCAACAAAATGCCAACGGCAAGTGCCGCTACCCTCTTAAACGCCATTTTAGTGTTCCACCTAAGCACTACCAACTCGGTGGTGTGTTCCTGGAGAACGGAGGTGGCCAGGCACGAGAATTCAGCGGTAAGTCGAACATATATAGTCTTCCCGTGCGAAACAATATGCATCCATGGTTCTATACATGGCCCAGCGTATCGGGGAGGGCCTACATGGTAGAAGATACCAAGCATGCGTTCTTTTGCATGCCAAGGTGCACGCCTTATGGTGTATGCTACATTTACCTGCCATTTACGATGCTGCCAAGGGCTTAGTATATTGAATCGAGCCTTGGCCTGCTTACTTTCATTTCATTCCTTTGTATTTTGCAGTAAACGCAAAGGTTGATAAAAGGCATCCGATCCAAGTAGTTTCCGAGGTATAGAGCTGTGGTATAGTCCGATCTTGTAAGCAAGTCGATGCATCATGAGTTCGCGCTAAGAACATTTCTGCTGATGTTGATAGTGCACTGTCCCCATCCTGATTGGCCAGTTTCAACATCAATATCCTCGAGCAAATACCATTTCTAGAAATCTTGAGGCATATGAACGTTCTCAATAAATAGTTCCAATTGTTAGACCTCACTGATAACGGTTAAGGTTAAATGATTTAGTAGATAGAATCAATCAAATTTCTACTCAACTACAATCATTTTCTTGCTCACCTGAACGAGCGACCAGTTTACCCGTAACAATAGTTCTAACGTTAATCTTCAACTTATTAAAGGATGCCAAAAGGCAGTTTAATTTATGTCAAGGCTAATGCGAGGGAGGCACTGCAATGATACTTTAGGTAAGCTAGCAATACATCGAGAGACAAGAAGTGGCCATGAGCAGAGTATAGCCTACCAAGCAGCTAATGCATAGTTAGAAAATCCTCAGTGCTTCATAGCTTAACTTATATCAGTTGACTATTATGCCTCGTTGGCGCAATGGCTAGCGCACAAGATTTCTGATCTTGGGGCTGCGAGTTCGAGTCTCGCACGAGGTTATTTTTCTTCTTTTTTATGTAATCGCTAAATCAACTAATAAATGTCTATGTGCACTTTCCACGCCACATACACATAAGTTTCATGCTACAGGAATAGCTCCTCTGTGATAATGTCAAACCATCCTATCTCAATTCTAAGCTGGGATAATAGGAATCACCGTCCGGGTGTAATAACATTTATCCCGGCCAAACCTCCAGCACTAACCTGAATCTCCCAGCCCTGACTACTGCTACATCCTCTACCCGCGTCATTCTTTCTAGTACAAGTAAACAAGTGAACTGCCTAATATTAAACACGACTATCTGGAATTCACGATGTTGAGCGGGGCCTCCATTTTCAAGCAGTTAATAGTGCGAAACTTGCGATCCAGCCAACAAGTGCAACCATGCGGGGTCGACCTCTCCCTACAGCGCGTTCTTAAATGGACATCGCCAGCAACGATTGACTTCGACAATTCGTCTCGGCAGGCTGCCCGCACCTCTGAACTAAACTTTAGCGGCACGGCTGAGGCGATCAAACTGCCCAGGGCGCGTATCTGGTTGAATTCAACGAGACATGTTGTATCCCGCTAGATTGTATGGGCCAGATCTTCGTTAGGTCTTCGCTATGGCGCTCAGGCGCAGCGCTCACGGCGGGCGTGATAGACGCTGGGTATGAGGGCGCCCTTGGTGCGCTGCTGGACGTACGGAACCCAAACGGGATCGTTGTACACAAGAACGCGAAGTTGGGACAGATCGTGTTGCATAGATTAGAAGAAACGGTTGAGGGTTACCGTGGGGTTTACCAGAATTCAGTCAATAGTTTCGGACGTGACGGACCTGCTGTAGAAGGTTGAATTTGCCAAAAGAAAATACCCGTATGGACCCACACTCCACACAAAAGCAGGAGTGGTGTCTTTGACCTGCGATTGACCAGTTGACCTACGATAGCGCGGCTACATAATCTACTATACAAAATATACCTAAAACCCATGTATTTCTACTTTCGCGTCAAATAGAAGAGGTCTAGGGCTACAGAACTGCCCAGGTGGCTACTAAAGTCAACTTGCGACTTTTCGAAATAAAAATTTAAGATTATTGTTTAGTATATTAACACGATTTTATAGATACCAAGTACTACCTTAGTTTTAGCAATGCCCTCACCTATTTCGAAGTAATAACGAAAAATCGCAGGTCGACTGGTTAATCGCAGGTCAAAGACCCATACTAAAGGGTCAGTGACCACTCCTGCTTTTGTGTGGAGTGTGGGTCCATACGGGTACTGGATCTAGAACACTTTAAGCAGCTAATCTAGGCACCAACCGAAAACGGTTTAGCGCGCACGAAACCAGTACAATTTGGTGTTCCCTTTGCTTGGTTGTAAAATTTCCATCTCTGCTCAATCATATAGATTCACTTTTCATGGTCCAATCAAAAGCATGGGGCTTGTGGTTTAGTGGTATAATACTCCCTTAGCATGGGAGTGGTCCGGGGTTCGATTCCCCGCGAGTCCATCATCGGAGGTTCAATTCCTCCTATACCATCCTTTTTGCTGATTTTTTGCCTCAACTTGTCACCTTAGCTTAGCCGCTCCGTGAAGCCGCTCCGTGATGTCCCTCCCTGTTGTTGGAGCGGCTGTTCATATCTTTTGTTCTACGTAGATTCTGAGTGTATACATTGAGAGAAAGAATGTCACTTCAGAAACCACAAATTGTGTCAACAGACTTGTGCTGGCAATTCTTTGATCGGCATGCTGTTATAAAGGGAAGAAGGAAGGAATAGTGATTATGATATATCGGTACAGCTAAATAGAAACGACCATGTTTAGAAACTGTGAGATTTGCGATCCTTTCTTTTGAAAAGCCTTTGCTACCATTGGACATCTCAACGTTGACTAACCCCATGATCCCACGATACATCCCCCAGACCCCTTAGGCCTTATCTACACAGGCCTCACTCGAGCATCTTGAGACCAAAGACCCGAGGGGTAAATGGAATATATTTATATATCGAGGAGCTGGTTTATTAACGGAATCAGCCCCTGAACCGAACCGCGAGGCCTTGACACTTTGTCCTTTGACATCACGGTCGAGACCAAGGTTACACTCCCCCAAGTTGCGTGTTCCTTAATTTGAGCCTGATATATTACATATTTTCTTGCTCGAACGCCAGTCAAGGACTGTCACACGGATGTCGCTGAATCCTACCCTACGAGGCTATTGCAATCGCCCGAGTCGCCCGAGTCTCGCGAACCTCAGTCATTCACCGAACACCAAGATAGATCCCCGAAATACACAGACTCCGGCTATAGAGGTCTACGGAGGTCCACGAGGCTGTAAGATAGATGAGAGAATATTCCGAGCATAAAAGGCACGGAATCATCCTGCCTGGGGATGAAGAAAAGATATGGCACCCCTGAAACCACAGTTGATTATTATTCAGTTGAAGCCATACCCAAGCTCTTGTTACAGGCCCATCGGTTGTTGAGGCTGGACGTACCTATGTATGCTTTTGCTTGAACCGTACGTAACATGATTTTAAAGTACTATCTATAAGCCTAAGAAGACAAACGATTTGCATATTTGAGAATTAACCGAAGGGCGCTTCCTCTCTGCGTTTGTATTTGCCTATGGAAAATTAGAGTTGATAGAGAATAATTGGTTCTACAGGTTGAAGCTTATACTCAGCCGTAAAGTCACGGCCATGATGCGGGAGAGAAGTTGGCTTGTAACTTGCGTTTACGCCTTGTCTTTCTTCTTGGTTCGCATTCATTTCATCGGCGGAACGACCTGAGCGATGACTCCATCGGTCTTATACGGATTAAACTCCTCCCCGTCATCTGCCTCAGCATCCTCCGCGTCCTTCACCTGGGTATCCTCGACCTCATCCTCATCTTGATCGAAACCTCCAGCCAGCTCGTTGAAAAAGACCGCGTCGACAAGGATCCACGACACATGATCGCCGCCACTATTATCGCCGTCTTTCGGGCAGTCACCGACGTCTCGGCGAAACACATCGATCGCCTGCACAAACCAATTATTATCTTGCTTAGACAGATCGGGCGTCGTGTTCTTCAGCCACTCTCGACGAGCCTCTACCAAGCACGTAAATAGCTCGAGAAAATGGCCTCGGGTAGGCTATGCGCCCAATTGCTCTCGCGCTGCACCCAGGGGAGGGCGTCCCAGAGACTGAAGCCCTGTGCGCGCGCCTTGTGGACGAGGGGGCTGGCGCTTCGAAAGATGTCGACGAAGGCTTGCATGACGGACCCGGATGACAGCAGGTAGCCGCGTGACTGTAGCGCATTGGTAACACGCTCTTCGCGGTTAAGTTGTGCATAAGGCGTTCCTCAGACGGATAGGTCACTAAATAAGGTGTTAGGACTCCCTTCGTTTTGGACCAAAAAATCCGAATAGCTTACTGCCTTCAGTTGGCATCATACAACGGAGGCAACATGGGATAGTACCAGATTTAGGCTGTCTGGGCGCATTATCTTTACGTTTCCGGGCCATGACGAGGATAGCGTGATGTAGTAGTTTTGGTAACTGACGAAAGTTGCTGCGAAGAGTGTGGCTGCGGTTCCATGCACGAGGATACAGAAAGGAATGTGCAACGAGAAATTAACTAAAGCGGTGCCAAATGTGCCAGATTTCGAAATCGAGGTTACCAGAAAGACAGGTAGAGAAGCATACAGTACGGGTATAGCAGAAGCTGTGAAGCGGTGGCTGTGGCTGTGGCAACCGTGTAGTAGAATTCCCAACCCTAGTTGGTAGCACACTGGGGGTAATGCTGAGAGACAATGAGGTAACTGCTTCAGTAAAAACTCAGCGTAGAAATATAAGCCGTTATTCGGTTTTTTTTAACGAGCGAGATGCCTCCAAATGGGTTTGTTGAGGGGCAATAATGCGGTGTCGTGAATATAAAACTATCCACGTGCTATTAATTATTAACTCCTACTTAGAGGTATAGGCTCTAATAACGAGTCATCAACATAGAGAAATGAAAGAAAAGTGAGATTACGTGGACTATCAGGTGTCTGAATTCAATGTCAACTGTACTAATTATCAACGCGTAAAGCAATTCATCGTTGGCTTAAAGGTTTTATGATGAAGGACCTTTTCACGTTTTCGAATGGATTTTTTCTCACCGTACTATCATAAATGATATGCAAGTTAATTGATATCACCTTTGATTCTCGACCTGCGAACTTGCTTGGGTCACTGGTTCTATCTCATTAGAGCGGTTACCGTTGTACGCTTGGTTTCCTTGATAGCGTACGTACCAACCCACTGGAAAGACCGAGAGAACGTTTGTAACCGATAACGTGCTCTGAGTTTTAAATTACCGCGGTGAATTTATTGTTTAATTACTTTATTAAGTTGCAGGATCAGGTTAGCAGTGGTGTATCTTCATGTACAGTACTATCATCCCCATCTGATTCCTCGTCAGATCCATCTTCCTCCCCGGAGGCTGCGAACGCACAGATTGCCTTCTCCCGGATTATCCAAGTGAGACAGAGCGCAGCCCCAGGCCCCAAAACACGGTAAATACCAGCATCAGCCCAGCAGGCACAGGACCGGACTCGGCAAAGACCCAATACAGTATCGAAGCACCAACGAATACGAAGTCGATCTCGATAAACTTGAGAGCTGAGCGTGTCATCTCTCGGCCGTCATTCTGGTAGAACAAATTCCAGATGAAGAGGGCGTGCGTAAGGAGCGAGGCGACGAAGGGTAGGGCGTATACGAGCGTTACCGAAGGCGGGTGAGACTCGAGATTAAGCGGACCATCAACCCTTAGTAGCTTAACAGCCGCGAACTTGATAGCCAAATGCACAAAGCCACCCACAACGGAAAGAAAAGCCAGACGATGACGGGCGCAGCATCTTTGAAGACGAGCATCAGGACACTAGGGACGATGAACCCAATCGCCACTGCCAAAGGGATGGCGTAGACATCGGCCCTAGTGAGAAAGCTCCGCTCCAGCATGACGCGCTCTTCCTCATCGAACGAGCCCCCATTCTCTTGTCCAGATTCAAGTGCATCTTCCTTCACCCTTTCGAGCCTCAAGTCCTTAGCGTGTTTAAGGAAAGCAGGAATGATCCAGAGGTCCCAGATGAACGTCCCGCCGACGAGATTGAATGCCAACCAACTGAGGGTGGGAAAGCGAACGTTCAAGCTTCGCTGATTGCACGCCCTGGCGGCTTCCACGCGGCAAACAGTGAGCAAGGCCGCGAGAAAGGATAGGAAAACGCCAAGTTGGGCAACCCCGCGCATAGAGGCGGTGGCGAACATGAAGGCCGAGACGAGGAAGCATGCTGGTGCGCCTAGGACGGGGATATGCGATAGCGCCGGTAGCCGCGACCTCGCATGGCATTGCGAATAGAGTAGCGGGATGTTCACATCGCCGTGTGTGGTGAGGAAAATCGTTGCCAAGACGGCGATGAGCACCGGTATGATTAGCAAATAGTGGATGGGTAGCTGGTGAACCAGAGGTTGGCTAATTTTGAAGCGTGCCATCCGACCAAGTCTCTGCGTCTAACTTTTATCGGGGATTTATGTTGATGATAGGCAGGAGAGGGCCTGAGATGTTCGTCCAAGAGATACTCCTCATTGCAAGGCGGTTGCTGTGGTCATGAGAATATGATGTAGTCACGGGTTTTAAGATTAGGTGAAGCTATAAGTATACAGTCTAACAACACCGTGTTAAATATAAAAACACTGTATCACCGTCTGTCATGTGATAGATGCGTAGCTTGGGAGACGGATGTTTTGCCTAAGTGTCTTAGCAGATATGGACCTGTTATTGACCAAAGAGTATTAATTATACCTAGTAAAGCAGGCGTATATTTAGAGGCTCGATGTGGCCTATCACCTAGATAGTAGGTAGGCAGCCAGCCGCACTTAGCATTACATAAGGCTTCGCGACACAAATTGATCGCCATCCTGATCGAGATTTGTACCGTGCCGCGTTTGTTTGCCTTGCTAAAACATGAAAGGTAGGCACATACTCTGGCTTCTGTATTTTGGTTCATCTATCGTGTGGCATGGAGATGCTCTGTGTCATGATTCACTATACAGTTGTTTGTTTATACATATTTCTACAATGGTCGATGGGTATGATATGCACGGTTAGTTGATGATGTTCTATTACCGAACCTTCCTTAATATCCTTTCGTGAACGATTTTGCTTGCAGCCTTTCCTCCATTTTGTAAAGCGATAGCGCCTACTAGAGCATAGACAGCACCAGATATGACTGCGTTAAAGCCTGATCCTATTAGGTTCTCAGGCTAGGTGCATGTCAGCATTTTGTGATTGAACAATAACGACATACTCGGCTTACCATCCGGGGTTTCCATCTGACCACCTCCGCCAAGCCCGTGTCTACGGCGAGTTTTGCCAACTTCTCTAGTGTGAAAATATCGTTAGGCTGGCGTTGGCATAGATTGTCCAGGCTCCGAAGGGCCGGGTCGGCAACGGGCTGTCGCCTATCGGCAAATGGGTCGGCAACAATTAGGTCGTCCTTCGAGGGCGAGGTGATTATAGATTCTGTCGCTTCGAGGATGCATATTTGTCGACCTGACGGCCACATGTCAGCCGAGACTCGCACTCGCAGGCCACCTAACCATACCAAGAAAAGCCAGACGGTCATTGAACCCTCTCCTGCCCTGATCAAAACTCTTGTGCGTCACAGCCAGCCACTTCAGTTCATCGGGCAGCATCCTCTCACCATCGCGACCAAGGAAAGTGTTTAACGCGGCGTCTAGCCTCTGCGGGTCCTCGTTGGAGCGCCACACCGAGCGCGAAGGGTCCTTTATGATATGAGGAGAGAAGGGCGCTTTCATACGCTCAGGTGTATAGCTCCATCGTGGCGCCTCAGCGGTGGCTGCTGAAGATCTAGATATCGATGTTGCAAATGTTCGCGAAGTGGGGGAGGCTACGGGATGGGCTTCTGCTATCGCGGCTACGTTTCGCCTCCTATGGTGTCTTAGTGCTTGTCTTGACAAGCTCGTAGCGGATCGGGAAATTTTTGAGGCCATTGAGACGGTAACGGCCTCTATCGCATTGAGACGGCTGACGATAGTAACAGGAATCGTGTGGCGGTTGTTTAGAGTGCTTCAGTAACTTTTTTTACAGCGTGGGCGTTTTTGAGCTATGCGGCCAATCAGAGTTTGCGAGCGATAGCCCCGCCTGTTTACTTCATTACATACACATGTAACCCCACAAGTACGTACCTAAGTCTTACAGCACCTAGGTAGGTACCTAAACTAGTATGCTACTGGCTTAGGTTAGTAGGTAGGTATCTATTAACACGCTTTCAATCGCCCCAACGCGTCAAGCTGGTATAGTGCTTCATGCCACCATCAATCGCAGCAACAACTGTAGATTCAATCCTCCTCAAATTCCGTTCTACCTACTGTCAATTCATACTCCACCTCGGGATCAGAAACTTCCAGCGTTTGTGGGACAGCATATATACGACCTCTTTCAAGAATCCTTACCTTTAGGTTGTGCGGTACATTACTGCATTGCTCTATGGCTAACAGGTAACTACCCATTGCAGTGCGCAGTGTACCGGACACATCTATATCCATAACTGCTACAACTACAGATTAAACACACTTCGGACGGGGGCTTTGAATATTCCAACTTCGGGAACAATGAGTAATGAAGTACTCCGCAGTTCGCGAAATCAAGACAGCCCGCTCGTGAAAGCGTTGGCGCAAGCTCTGCCCAAGGATTCGCATTATACCGCCTGGCACTTGTCCACCACACCTACAGCCACCGAAGCACTTTGTTATCCCCCGGCTCTAAACGCGACCGCCGAAAAGCGCCCGAGCAAGCCTTTGAAGACATATTGCGAAAAACACTTTCTCGCTGTGTCCGTCGCCGATCCGACAAAGGCCAAGGATGTCCTAGCCCTAGCCTTGGAAGTCTACATATATACCACGACCTTTTCCACTACTATATTCGTTGCTAAGGCCGACTCTACCGGATACTTACACCTCCAATTAACGCCCAAGGGCTGCTCGCCCATTCGAGCCGTCACCGTAGCTTTCTTGGACTTCCTCGTCGAACATCGAGCACGACCTTCGAAACAACTAGTTGTTAACCTCTTCGCTCGTGCGCAATCCCAATACATCTTCCCAGGAAGTGTGAAGAATGATAAGAAGCATATTCTTGACGATGGGGGTCTGATTAAATGGTGGTGTAGAGTACTGAATCCCCTCCTTCAAGATGAATTTCGAAGCCACTCAGCTACAAATTGGAGTCGCATCCACGGGTACCTGGTTATACCCGGACTCGATGATTACGAAAGCCGCGCCTTCATACCCAAGACAGAAGACGCAAAACTCAATTGGTCACTGGGTCATCCCCTCGAACTGATAAGCCCATATACCAAAGATGCCGTAGATTATGGTAGTGTCCCGCCTAGATGTCTTATTCCGACGTATCCGGATGACCCCAAGGCACGTTTTATAGAGGAATTAGAGGAGTCTACTTCAGACAAGGCCAAGTTACTGGGCGGTTGGAAGACCCCCAGGACGCTCGACCAGTTCTGGGAGATGATGGCTTTTCGGCAAGAGTGTTCGAGCGGACGAATGACTGGATTTATGTGGCTCGTGTTTGAGCCACCTACTGCTTCAACGGCCCCATTGAACCAGCATCCTTTAACACAGACAGATGATCTTCAAAATACTGCCTCCCGAGAAATATCGACCTCATCTCCCTCAAAAGTAACTACTGCAAGCTCAAAGTTGCCAAGGCGAAGACGTAAAGCCAAGAAAATACTGAGGGGCCCATCATCCCTCGAGAACCCCGAGTAAAGACTCATCGTGTAAAATACCCTGATCGAATCGAGACACCCTATTATTATTGGCCTGAGGCAGGACGAGGGCAGGTGGTACTTGACGAAAACGGTTACAGGAGGGCCATAGAGTTGCTGCTCCACCTCGAGTTCAAAAGCCTCGAGCACGCGATTGCTAGCACATCGAGGTGGACTAGCGAGGTGAACATGGCGAGAACTGGGCATTACCTGTGGATGGCGAAAAGGTTATAGCGGATCAACTGAGCTCTAGTTCCTCTCGGGGCAGCGAACAACCTATCGGGGCTAATTCAGAGGAAGCGGAAGAGCGAGGATGAATCCCCGCCACAGGAGAACACATCTGCACAGGTGAATACGCTTGGTGGAGGCTTATTGCGGAAAAAGACAAAAGTTGAAGCTGACAATGGGTCGCCTGACGTCCAAACCCCCGTCAAGACAAGTTCCGAAACTAGTGTTAATGTGCTTAACGCAGGGTTGGTAAGGAAAAAGGTGAAGTCCAGCTAACATTTCGTATAAAAGGTTTCTGTAAAATACACGGTTGGAGTACTGGTCGAGAAGGTTTGGGTTGGTGTTTGAGTTGGTGTTTGGGAATGGGGAAAGCGGGATATACCAATATTGTATTTGGATCAGTCGCACCAGGATTCATAACTTTACATTTTCAATACTGAGCTATGTAAACATCTTGTCCTAATGCTTTTTAAGATGCTTGCTTAATTTCAGTGACATGGGGTTTCACGGGTTATACACGCAATGATTCAAGTGTGGTATACATACAATATGGCGATCTTTCAACCGTACTGCATTCTGATCTTCTATGCGCGTAAAAATAATAGGATATACCGATTTTTAGGAGGGCATACTTTGAACCGCCCACTACGCAGTATAAATCGCCTGTTTAAATCCCCGGTTCGTGAACCGATTCCGCGGAATCGGCCCTCGCTCAGAAACACCACTCCCATGCCCGCTCCCTCGCACGGGCACTTTCCTTCCACAGATAAACACAGCACCCTCCTCGGTGTCGGAGGGGAGACAGTCCGGCCAGTCACGCCATATCTCCAAGACATCCCACCGCCCATACGCAAGCTTATCTCCAGTTATTTGGCTGCTATCCCCGGGATAATGGCGCGCGATGGCCATCTCTGCTACGCGGATAGCCTGCGCCATATCGCCGACTTCGAACGCGGCTACACGCGGACGGACAGCATCCGCGATCTCGAGGAGTCGCGCGTAGAAGATGTCCTCCGGCGCACAGGTCGAAGGGGGGAACAGGGATGGGATAGAGAAGGCACGAGCGCGAGCTTCGGCTCGTGGTTTCGCACGCTACGGGCCGTGTCCGTCGCGAACCCGCGCTGTGAGATGTACGGCGGGTTCGAGACGAGGATGTCGACCGTCCGCCGTCGCGGTGGGCGGCTATTCTCGCCTGCCTGTAAAGATTTAAGCGAGTTGTCTTTGTCATCCAGACTAGCCATCCACTCATCGGTGAAGATGTCGGCTCGCTCGAACGTAACGACATCCCCTGCTTCGTCGGTACCCCTAGGTCGCGATCCGTGGAAATTACGCCGCAGATTCCTCCTCCCGAGCCGCACGGCGCGCGGCTCGACGTCGAAGCCGAGGACGCGTAACCGTCCTTGACCCCCCTCCCCCGCGGACGCAAAGCCAGCCCGCGCGCGTAGAGCGAGAGGCCGATGCACCCCGTCCCAGAGCAGAGGTCCAGGATCCTTAGTTCTGCTGCCTCGCTCCTCCCCTCCTCGGCGTAGCTGTGCGAAGAAGAGAGCGCGAGGTCCGCGAGCATCGACGCCCACGCCTCCGTCTCGGGCCGCGGGATCAGCACGCCCTTCTCGCACGAGATCTCCAGGTCCCCGAAGGGCTGCGTGCCGAGGACGTACTGCAGCGGCTCGCCTGCGCCGCGGCGCGCCACGAGGCGGGCGACGTCGGCCTCGGCATCGCGTAACCTCGCCCTGCCTCTATCCGAGCTTAAGTTCGATCGGGTTTGCGATACTGGCCCGGGCTCGATATCGCGGCGATGCATGATTCCCGCACTGCGACGTAGGCTCGAGAGGAGGTGAGTCTAGCACGTGACTGCGAATCCATCGGAGCTCGGTCTGCGCTGACTCGATGGTCCTGCAGCTGGGAGCAGTGTCGCGAGATGTGGGGAGATTCTGCCGGCGCGCCGGAAGAGCGAGGGGGCGAGGCGCGGCATTCAGTTTACCCCAGTTCCGGCCCACGGCCTTTGGTTCCATTTCCCGTCTTGATACTAGGTAGATTGGAACAGAAATCAGCTGCGTTTGGGTCCGAGATTACCTAAGTTGCTCCAGTTCATTAGTTGTGGTCTGTGCAACAAGACCAAATCCCTATGCAATACGTACACCAGCATCACTAAAAAGTGAAGAAAGATGACGACTATTCGAGATGCGATTTTTAATTATCTGTTTATTCTATGCAAGTTTCTAATACATCATCGAGTATATACAGATAGTATAGTACATGCTGCGTCTTGATATACAGAGACAGCGGGCTACAAATCTACATTTTCGAACCTTTTGGCATTAGATAATTAACACCTTTGCCTCCCTTCATGATAAATATTTTGGCGGCCTTGCGGATGTCATTCTCAGGGGTATTCAGCTTCTCTTGAGCCTCGGGCGTGTTGAGAACCTGTTCTGTCATCCACGCTTCAAGCGCTTCCCCATCACCGATGCTCGCCGGCCTTAGTGGTATGTCTACTACGCATCGCTTTTTGCCATTGACGGCTACGGTACATTTCATACGGTTGACTTTCAGCAATGGCAGCGATCCGTCGGGTACGGGCCACTGAACAAGAGAAGTCTCATCAAAGATCATTCCCTCGTTGGGACGCAAAATGCTCCAGCATTCTTCTGCAAATGCAGGAGCAATAGGCGCCATTAACCGGATCAACTCGACCGTGGCTGCAAGTCTGACGCGCGGGGAAGCGCCAGGCTTGTCGATTATCGTATTAGTTAGCGTCATCAGTGTTGATACCGCAGTGTTGAGCGCGTATACTTTGTCGCAAGAGGTCGTGACGCTGGTGATTGATTCCTGGACGGCGCGCCACAGACTTATACTATCTTCCCACTGCGCCACTTCTTTGTGGTTCATCGCACCCAGTTCGCCTTCTGATTTAGCAAAATACTCTTGACCAACAAACGGTATCTGCTCGTCGCCATTATCCTGCACCATAACTGCGAGTGTGTGCACATGATCAAAGACCCGACGCAACCACCTTGAAATGCCGGCAATCTTGTCGTCGTCCCAGTTGAGAACATCTGCCACCGGCGCTTGAAATAGGATATGAGCCCGCGTCGCATCGGCCCCGTACTGCGAGATGAAACTGGTCGGATCGACTCCATTGTGTTTTGACTTTGACATTTTTTCATATGTGATAACCGGCTGTTTCCCTGTTGCTACAACTTTTGGCTTAGATGAGTTCGACAGATCAATTTCGTCCGGTTTTAGGAAACGACCATTATCGGGATCCAGGTATGTCTTTCCATGAACCATGCCTTGAGTGATAAGGCGTTTGAAAGGCTCATGCGAGGACTCGTACGGAGATTCAGCGACACTCCCGGTTGTGTTCTTGGCGTTCTTGGGATACAAATTACCCATAATCGCCTTATAGAAAAACCTCGCATAGAGGAGATGGAGAATGGCATGTTCAACACCTCCAATGTAGATATCCACAGGTAGGCGAGTAGTCGCAGCAATTTCAGATATAGGGTTATCCTTGTTCTGGGGGTCCGTGAATCTCATGTAGTACCAGCTAGAATCTACGAATGTATCCATCGTATCAGTATCTCTCTTAGCCGGGCCATGACACTTGGGACAGGAAGTATTAACCCAATCCGTCGCAGACTCAAGCGGGTTTCCTGCTCGACCACCAGCCCAGTGGTGATCAACTTTTGGTAGTTCCACAGGAAGTTGGTCGTCTGGAACCGGCTGAGGCCCACAGCTTTCGCAGTGTATAATCGGGATCGGTGTACCCCAATACCTTTGCCTACTGATAAGCCAGTCTCGAAGCTTCCACTTAGTGCGAAGCTCGGCAAGTTGTGTTCGGCTTCGGATATGTTCAACAATGGGCTCCACCACTTCATCAGATGGGCTTTGCCTGTATTTGCCAGCCAGGCTTGTCATATACCCCGGTTCAAGGAATGGTTCGTCCATATTCGGGGAAGACCCAGTTGGGTCCGGGGTAATAGCATATTTGATTTCCCCGAACGAAGAGTTCCGCTTCCAGAATGAAAAGTCCCGGGTATCATGCGCCGGGACACCCATGACAGCGCCGGTCTCATAATCACCGCGCACATAAGGAGCGATGAATATAGGCAAAGGTTCTGCTTGACTTGAAAATCCGGGCCCTGCACGGCCGATAGGGTTATATGCCTGTATATGTGGTATAAGATACCCTTGCATATTGCTCTCTGGGCTGTCCCATGCAGCCTCTAAATATTCTTGTATCTTCGGGTCGAAACTCGCAAGATCCTTTGCGAGGTTGCTACTTGGTGAGATAGCGATGAACTGGACCCCGAAAATGGTCTCTGGTCGGGTAGTATATATTTCTAGATCTTTCAAACCTTTCAGCTGAAATTGGCCAATGCCGGTGAGGGGAAATCGATATCTTGCACCAGTCGTGCGCCCTAGCCAGTTCTTCTGCATAGCCACCACCCGTTCTGGCCAGCAATTATCCATGGCGAGCTCATCAAGGTCGCGTAACAGAGCCTCCTTGAACTCCGTGATGCGCAAGAACCACTGCTCTAGTGGGCGCTGTTCGACTATGGCTCCCGATCTCCAGGAACGTCCCTCCGAATCCACCTGCTCGTTCGCCAACACAGTCTTATCCACGGGGTCCCAATTGACGACAGCGCGCTGGCGGGTAACGAGGCCATACTGATTGAGAAGAAGGAAAAGCTTCTGGGTATGCTTATAGAAATTCGGATCACAAGTAGCGAGCTCCTGCGATTAACATGTCAATGGCTGACTGAGGAGCATTCTCCCGAAAATCACGACTCACCGCCGACCAGTCAAAAGAGCCGTTCATAAACTCTAGCTGCTCCTTCATATGAGCGATGTTGTTCCGGGTCCACGGCCGGGTCGATGCCTCGTTCGATAGCTGCATTTTCAGCAGGAAGACCAAAAGCATCCCAGCCCATCGGCAGCAGCACATTGCGCCCCCTCAGTTTGTGGTATCGTGCAATGACATCGGCGACAGTGTAGACGCGGAGGTGTCCCAGGTGGAGGTTCCCTGAAGGATATGGAAACATGGAAAGAATGTACATGTTATCGCGGTTGGCGGACGCATTCGAGGAATTGGCACCGAGCCGGCGCTGGTCGGCCCATCTTTTGCGCCATGTTCGGTCCAGGGCTGGGAGATCGAGCTGAGCAGTGGCATACCATCTGAAGGCGAAAATGGGCGACTTTCGTGTGATGGGTGGTGTGAAAAGTGCTCGGCGGCTAGGGCCCGCAAGCTGTCCTATAGTGCGATACATTGGGGTTTCGCATGGTTGCAGCAATTCGAGACGAATCTTGACCGGCCTATGCATCATAGATCCGGCATCTTACTTCTGCAAACTATCCGAGCAATATTGTTGTGCTTTTGAAGCTTTTATTACTTCCTGTTTCGGAGCTTTTTCTAGAAAAGAGCGTGGGGTTCGAGCTAAGACCCACCCGCTGCAACTCCACTATATTTCATAAGGGTTACCTTCATCCAACCAACTTACGTCTTATTGATGTTGCCAACCTCAAGCTCTCGAAAAGTAATGGCAATAGTTATGGTAGTCAAATAGTTACTACTATTTGTTTCAATGCCAGAGGCGCTTAGTGAGGATCTAGGCACGCAGGAAAGTAAACAAACGTGTCTACATGGTCTTTTTAAATGAAAGGGTGAATGTCGAAGACGGTTGCCGAACCAGTCATTCACAACGCCATTAAGCAACCGATAAGTCCACCATGACTTTTACATGCCCCTCTTGTTTTCGATTTATGAGGGCCTCAAATCCATCCTCAACCACGCGATTAAGAGCGATCTTGCCCGTGATCATGGATTCCGGCCGCAAGCGTCCGTCGCGGAGGGCAGCAATAACGTCGTCAAAATCAGACAATCGGTAGCATAAGGCTAACTTCAATGTCAAAATCATAGAGATAGTAGAGGTCACCTCTTGTTAGGGCAAGGGGAACGACGTACATCCAATCAACTTCTTTTCACTGAAGAGCAAGCTGTTCGGATCGAAGGGAAAGGGTCGTTCCCACTATGGTAGATTGCGTTAGCAAACATCTTCTATAACGGATATGGAGACATGATCAAGAAATGCAGAATTCCCCCCAAGGCTGAACAGGTCGGTGAATTTTGACATCGACTCACCAGAGAAACATTCATAATTGTCCCACGGGCGCGGACGGTACGAATGGCACACTCCAGGCTAGATGGCACACCGGCACATTCAAAGGCAACAACAGGGCCCTGTCCATTTTGTCATCTTTGGGCAGCCTTGGTTACATCGACTTGAGTCGGATCCAGTATGTGTGTTGCGCCAAATTGCTTCGCAAGTTCCTGACGCCGCGCTCTAGTCCCGACTGCAATAATCTCACCAGCGCCTATAGCTTTAAGACACAGGATTACAGAGAGTCCAATAGGTCCTGTGCCGCAAACCATTGAAGCTTGACCAGGCTTGATACCAGACTCAATAACGGCGTGCCAGGCAACTGCCAGGGGTTCTATGAGAGCTGTGGTTGAGTCAGCACCCCATTCATTGACCAGAGCTCTTGATAAACTAGCTGACCGCCGACCTCCATCGAGATATTATCCGCGAGTTTGAAGACCACGTCAGCTTCAACGCAGAGGAAATCGCTGAGTCCGCCGCCACCTCCCGATAACCCCACGAACCCTATCTTTGCACAACAGGCTGGGAAGCCTTCCTCGCATGGTGGGCAGTTTCGGCAATACAACAGCGGGCACACCGTAACCCTATCCCCCAGTTTCAAGTCGGTAGAACGGGCAACTTCTGAACCAACCTCCACTATAGTTCCTGAAAACTCGTGGCCGAGAGTAACTGGTGCTGCCTCATTAGTTATCGCGTGGGGCGCACCATGCTTGGGCACGACTGTTTGAGTATGGTATTCATGGAGGTCTGAGCCACAAATCCCAACGAAGGAAGGTTTTATTTTCACTTCTGATGGTCCACATTGTGGCTCCGGCAAAGACTCCAAGCGCAAATCCTTGGGACCGTAGTATTGAAGAACACGCATTGCGATTAAGGATGTGTATAACAACAAGACCTCACTTAATGAGAGTATCCACCAAAGCTCACGGGGGCGAAGGAGCAAGAGGAAACGGATTTCTCGCGAACCAGACTGCGAAGCGTTTGTCTTAAAATCCGCCGTATCTCCTCATAGGGCTCCTCACAAACGAGTTCCATTATCGGCCAATACCCCTCCTTTCGGAGAGCGTTGGTCTCTCCTCGCCTGATAGCTGTGTGTAAGTCTGCATTGATAGCTTGCTTGACCAGCGATCTCTATAGGGTATCCGACCTAAGCACGCATGCAAGGCATTCGGCAAGTTCCGTAAAAAGAAAAAAGGAAGAGAGATGCAGCAAGAGTAAACATCATTTCTCTCTTAATTACGCGCTGCACTAGCTCCCTAGCCGCAGCCTGTCGTAAGGGAGCTAGCATCGCCTTTGTTGGCGCAAACATCTTTACTTGTACCACAAAGATATTGTTGTCAACAGAACATCCAACACCCCACCACTGAAAAGGGGCCAGGGGAAGGAGAAGGGATAATTGCCAACCAAGCAACCAGAAAGCTCAATACACCGTGATTGGTTGTGGTCTGCTGAATAAAGTGCCTAAATAGGTAGGCGTGACCCGCCGTATAGCATTAGAAGTGGACCTATTAGCAGCGCTAGATGTTGCCGCGATCGATTTACTTAGGGAGAAACCCCCTAAAAGCTGGTTCATGGCCCTGAGCCTGAGCCTGGGATTGGAACTAGAACAAGGCCCGTTTTGACTAGGTACTTCTTTCTCGACGTCTTGTCGGCTCTGCATCTAGACTAGAACAGTAATAAAGGACATGACTGGTGTTTCTTGCCATCTTGGATCGTGTTTTCATCTTCTTTCCCCGCGGTATCACTTGATCGAATCCACTTAACTATCTTACCCTGCCCAGATCTCACAGGATTGGAGCCGTGGGACCTGGCATCGATTTATCGATCCTGGCGGATGCCGTCATATACATAAAGTAAACACCAACACACATGAATTAAGCATCGCCTCTCTCACCCGCACGATACCACACGAACTCGGCCGGACACCGAAATAGCCCCTTCTCTTCGCGCCCGTACACAACCTGCGATACACCTTAGCCGTTTCTTCTTGGCCGACGATGCTTTGCGCCGAGCTGCCCATGATATAGAGTCTACCCAGCATTCCTCAAGGAACACCTGCCATGCCTAACCATTACACACCCAACCTCCACGCGAATGAGCGGGATTCCCTCGAGCTCGCCTCCCTAGCCTCGTCAAGTCACGGCCCCGATACATACTCGGAAACCGATTCAAGGCCCTCGATATCGTCGTCTCGCAAATTCTCCCTCGAGCAGGACGACCCTTTAGACGACGGCAACCCAGCCGCCCCTTCAGGCCTGGCGGCGCCCGCGACAGGTCATACTCGACCACCTCGAATTTCGACTATTCGGCGAATCTCTTCCCGCTCTCCTCCTCTACCGCTCCTAGTTATGCCCCCTGGGCGCTCCCACCTCGGCCGCGCAACGTCACGGTGGATTAGGCGGCGCTTCACTCGAGAAACATAAGACGCTCACTTATTTAAATGGGTTGGGCTTGATCGTTGGTCTCATTATCGGCTCCGGCATCTTTTCTTCCCCAAGCCAGGTTAATATCAATGTTGGCTCTCCCGGCGCATCTTTGGTAGTGTGGGCTATAGCAGGTGTCCTAGCATGGACAGGTGCGGCTAGTTATGCTGAGTTGGGTGGCGCCATTCCTCTCAATGGCGGCGCACAGGCATATTTATCAAAAATCATGGGCGAGTTGGCTGGGTTCCTGTTCACGTGGGTTGCCGTCCTCGTTCTGAAACCTGGGAGTGCCGCTATTATCGCTATCATCATGGGAGAATATCTCGTACGGGCCTTCATTGGAGCCGAAGCAGAACACATAAACCCTTGGATCAGCAAAGGAGTTGGTTTTGCCGGGCTATTTGTGGTTACGTTGCTGAATTGCGTCTCAACCCGGCTGGGAACGCGGATCAACGATGCTCTAATGTTCCTGAAGTTTATTGCCTTGATTGGCGTAACGGTTGTTGGGATTGTGGTGGCTCTGACTGGGTTCTCTTTCTCGGGTCAAGCAAATATGGAGTGGAAGAATCACCAGTGGTTTGAAGGCACAACGACAGACGCCAGTCATTGGGCTGTTGCCTTGTATGCCGGGCTCTGGGCATATGATGGCTGGGACAACGTAAGTTTGGGCAATGATAACATGTTGTGTTCTAAGGTACTAACACCATTTCAGACAAATTACGTTGTTGGCGAATTTCGTAACCCATCGCGAGATCTCCCACGGGTCATACATACAGCTATGCCCTTGGTAATAATTGGTTACTTGCTCGCCAACTTCTCATATTTTCTTGTCTTACCTAAAGAACTTCTCAACAGCACTAATACCGTCGCCGTCGCGTTCGGTAGCAAAGTATTTGGTCCTGCAGGGGCCCTCATATTCGCCCTTATTGTTAGTGCCTCATGCTTCGGATCCCTCAACTCCACCACATTTACGAGTAGCCGATTAGTATATGCTGCTGCAAAAGAAGGGTTTATTCCTTCATTCGCCGGCCGTATTGGAATTGGCTCAGCGGAACCTAGACTCTCCACAAGACGAAGTGGTTGGTTTTCTAAGCGATTCCGGAGCCTGATTGGGGATGAAGAAACAGGTCTATTTTTCACGCCTGTGAATGCTCTCATCCTCAATACCCTACTAACTTCGGCCTATATGGCAGTAGGCGAGTTTAGCGAACTCCTCACCTTCTATGGCGTCGCGGGATATTCTTTCTACTTTCTTACGGTCCTTGGACTGATTATCTTGCGAGTGAAGGAGCCGCACCTCGAAAGACCTTACAAGACTTGGATAACCACGCCCATCATATTTTGCTGTGTTAGCTTATTCCTTTTAAGCAGAGCCGTCTTCGCACAGCCACTAAAAACAATCATTGTCGTCGCATTCGTTCTCCAGGAATACCCGTCTTCTTTTGGGCGGATACAAGGGCGAGATCAAGTGACCAAGCGCGAAACTGGAAGGAGAGAGCCACCGTCTTGGCAGTTTTGGAGGCGCGGTCGCCGGACATGAGATCATGACAATTGTACTTGATAAAACAATGAATAAAATCTTGGTGGGCGTTGTTTCTTGAAGAAACATCATACCTTGGCTTACGTTCCCAAAGAAACGGGACATGGAAGCAATGGATTGCGAAGGCGTTGGTCATTACCGCTCTCGCAGGGTTGTTGGAGTACAAAACTTTCATGCAGTGATTGAACGACATACACACTTCACAACTATGTACATCGCGCGTCATCTGCACATAGACGCTGCTACATTTATAGAATAATAATCTAATAATGCGCAATGGATGTGTCGTGTGAGTCCATTCAAGAGTTTCGGAGCACAGTACAACGTCCCTCATCTAAAATTTTAATTACATGCCATTTGAGGGCTTGGTTTATACTCTTACTAGACTTAGAAATCTCTTTCGCCGATAAAATGGAGAGAATGCCCGTTGTTTGAAAAAATGCCGTTTAGAGAATGCGACGTGAGCATTTTGGCTGTTACGTCAAACTTTTCTCTATTTAGGGAGTATCGAAATCGATGTTCGCTAGTTTTACGGGATGCTCTTTGCTGTGTTGTTCCAAGTACACCTTGTAGCCTTAGTAGCCTGGTGCTATTTCCTGAAAGCAACATGAAGGCTCCTTTCATATAGTTGCTGTATTTTCCTTATTATATCTACTTCACCTAGAATTATAATCCTCAACCTAATTGTGTCATGTTGATGCATCTAATGACCGATGTTGCCTTTTCAGCCAAGCTTGACAAGAGCAATCAAGTGAGCAGCTGGTCTGACACCGAGTCCCCTGCAAGGCCTTGAAGCCATAGATGTTTCCCACCGGTGTGGCACCGGAGATAGGCAAAATGGGCATGGTCCTGATCAACGCCAACATGCCAGAAAGGACGGCCCACGCGGCGAACTTCGGATAGAATGGCAGCAAATATGATCACAAATATGAAATACACACGCCAAATGCAGCCTTGACCATGATGTCCCCCTTCAAAAAAAAATCGGCAATAAGAGGAGTGTCTCATTCAATTGATCCGATGTTGTATCTTGCTCCCACATTGCCATGAGTATGCACATCAACACCAACAGGGTACTAAGGTAGTATGCTGCCCCTTTTGCCAAGCTGACATAGTGGGGTTATGCGTGTGCCCTTGTTAGTTCAAAACAAAATGTCCGCAACCCCGGGACATTTTCAGATGCATTATCCATCGTGGACCTGTCCGTCGGGTTCTCCCAGCAGTACCATCTAGGCATCCACTATAAACAAGGGCAATACCCAACAATTGAGCCCGCAATGACTAGGACATAAATATGATATAAAATAGGAAACTTCTAATGGCTTTCCAATTTCATCGTTGAATTTATCAGTTGCAAAATCTGAAATTCTCAATATTTACATACTGAACCATCTCCCCGCAGTGCATATTAAGAAAAGTCGACGACGAATCCAAAAAGCTAGCATATCTTGTCTTAGTCTACCTTTGTTCAAACCAATATCAGCATGGCAACTAGAACCGGGTCGTGCCTCTGTGGCAGCATTAAAATCTCCATCCAGGGGGCACCGGTATATAACAACCTCTGTCACTGTACCTCATGTCAAAAGTTTACAGGCACGGCCGTTGCATCACTCATCACTTTCAAAGCCTCGGTGAGTTTTGGATAATTCAACTTCTCTAATTTTGCCTCGATTTTTACAAGATCAAGAAGTAAGATGAGCTAATAGCATACCCTTATTTCCAGGACGTCACCTACACAGAGTCGGAGCCCTCGATCCTGAAAACATACGAAGATAAGAGCTCGGAGTCGGGACGCATCGTGAAACGCCAATTCTGCGGCCGTTGCGGCAGTTCCGTAGGCGGGAGTCGCGAGGGATTCGAAGAGTTTTCCATCGTGGGTGTCGGCGTCCTCGATGGCGACAAATCCGATCTGAAGCCGCCGGTCGAGTTCTTTCACAAGAGCAAAATCGATTGGGTCCCGGCCGTGCCAGGTTCTGAATGCTTTGCGACGGTTCCATCGACGTTGTGAAGTCTATGTTAGATATAGCATGCCGGTACCCTTTGTAATTACTGCCGAGTTTGAATCATCACGTGTATCCTAAAAGTTGGTTGAACATACTCCGATTACTGGCGCTATAGTTCTCCAGGGGATAAATAAACTATAACCGATCTGCTCTTAGCTTTCTTCTTACTGATGGGCGGTCTCTTTTATGGAATAAACTGTATCTTAGTTGCAGTTTTTCTCTGCCAACTCGCAAAATGCTAAGGACATCTTACAACAACGTGCTAAAAGTTTAGAAAGATGGCTAGAAAAAAAGTTATCAATTACCACTATTTTCTATTTCCCACTGTAGGCTAAGTTTTCTTGAATGCCGAATAAGCTAAGTTAAGTTCCGGCTAGGTTAAGCGGAACTTAACTATCTTAGTCTCTGCAATTGTATTAAACAATATAGGAGCTTCTAATTCATATATACCGGACGCAAAACCTTTGAGCAATGGTTATAGCGCCCTTAAATACTTAGAGTCATAATCTAATGGGATATTCCCTTTTAAATCTTTGGTGTTCGAAAATGTAGTCTTATCTTATTGTGTGTAAGTTGCCACGTTCATACCATATATTACAGAACTAGAAAAGCCCCTAGAGGAACTCTAAGCGGCCACTCAAGCTGTAATTTTATAGCTGTACTCATAGTTTCTATGTTCTATTACGTGGTGCGTGTTTATTGATGAATAGTGTCATGATACAGAACTGCACACTATACCACAACACAACACTACAAAAGGTAGAACGTTGTCAAGTCGAGCATTTGACTGTCTGCAGTTGACTGTACGTGTACTGGACTTGTGACAAATAGGTCCAGCAGTCCGGCATCCTTGACCATATTGATTTTCCACTCCTTGATAGACAACGTAAACATGAGGCGTGCCGCATATACTACCTCACCTCAAAAAATTCGTTACTATGTTTGTGTCGTAGGGCTGCCTACAACACGGGATCCGTCCGTGATCTGGAGCTCGTCCTACCAAAAAAAAAAAAAAACGCAAGATGGGCGCACAACTCGCCGACTTGGCGCTAAATGCAGTCCAACACGAGCATGACAGCGAGGTTAGTGACAATACAAAAGGCAATAGACGCCGACTGTTTGGGCCAACCAAATTCGCGTTCTAGGTGGGTGACCGAGAAGGTGTTCCGACTAAACTATAGTGGCTGTTACTTAAATGGGATTGAAAGGAACTTGAGCTTGAAGGGTGAAGCTGCGCAAGCCTCAAAATCGGACTAACCAATCAGTCGAGCTTGTGAGCCTCACTGATCCCGATACACACAACCAATGGGAAAGTAGAGTTGCTGTATAATTTGGGGTCTGACACAGGGCCTTCAATCAAACCCTGTCGTTGTGCGGAGAATTGGGAGACAGAGATTGACACAATACTAGGTAGGCCGTAGAATACCTGTAACAAACAACAAACATCTATGTGTTGTTATTGTAAATTGTCCACGAGATGTTCAAAGAGAAGACACATACTGAAAATTTTTTTATTTATACCCAAAACAAAGATGCCATCCATACACTGCCGCGTAGCAATAAACTGCTTTCTCTCGAGCCTAGTGGTAATCATATTCAAAGAGTTAGACGCTGATTGCACATCAACAAATGGCACGTATAATATCCCCTTTCCTTCGAGGACTTAGGTAAGTAAAATAATGACATATATATGACAGACGTAACCCCTTTGGGGAAAATAGAAGGACCAAAGTTGTTATGACGAATACTACAAAACACCCAAGACAGGATAACAAAAAGCATGTGTGATGGCTAGAATAACGCGAGAAAGTGATTTCATGAAGACCATTCATCTATGACCTACCAAAGTACAAGGTTCCTAGCGATAAGGCTTGGGGCCTTCGCTGCCTACAACGGTTTGCAGCAACAGTGTTAATGAGCTGTCAATGGGCACCGGCCATTTGGTATCCTTGGTTCTTCGTGCTGTATGGCGATGTATCATGACTCATACTGCTCGAATATAGTTGTCTATAGAATACCTGGATCATCTGCAGCCAGCCAGATGATTTGCTTTGCTTCTTAGTGGATCATTGCCCTTCTCAGGTGGCTATGTAACCTATGCCTTATATCCGGCGGCATGTTAACATCCAAATGGACCACATGGAGGGGGAACAGCCAGCGTTTTGTTGATATACTGCGAATAATTTCGCTAACATAGCGCTCTCTGTACTACTGTTCCTCTGGCTAGGTCGCAAGGGGCCGTAGCATTGGCAGAAGTAACGGTTGCTATCAATGGCTGCGTGGGCTCTGATAATGACCTGATAAAAGTATCGAGTACCAAATATAACGGATTTTCTTACCTCAAGCCCTCAAATAAGGCTGCATGCATCCCAAGGATTGTGACTTGTCGTTTCTCCGCAGTTCTAAGCTTATGATATGAGAAGGGTAGCGCGACCAACACCGTCGACACCGTCAACACTTCTCTCTATTTCTCCTGAATCATCGATTCACATTGACACGGAACTTGAAACTGCAGGACAAGGAACATTCTGCATAGATCTCCGGCTTAAAAACAGAGGCGCCTTGGAGATCGCGGCACAACAATAAGTGTTCAAGACTTACATCAGGTTCGTGCCGATAGGGGACCATTGTCATTCATACTTGCCGTCTAATTTCTCCAGCAGAGGAAGATCATATGTACTATTACGATACGTAAACGCTGTATTCAACTCGCTCGCAAACGAATATCACCATGGCGAGGAAGAACAAAGCCCAGGAGAAAACATCATCTATGCATCCGTCAAGACACTCTGAGGTGTCTCAGCTTCTTGAAGAAGATGGCCTATCTTTCACGTTCAACAACAACAATGACGACAACGGACGAATTGCATATTGGGATACTGCTGTCATGGGCCGGTTCAGGTGCCACAATTCCAAGTGCAAAAAGGATGGATGGGGAAGTCGACGGATAGCCATCCAGATTCGATTGTACCCCAAACAACGATACAATGCAGTAGTATACCATCAGCACTGCAAGAGCTGCAACTTCCTAGCCAAACCTATCTTAGACGATACATACGCGGAACGAGTGACATATTGGCTCAAGACGTGGAGTGGAATCCATCCGCCAACGCCACCTCACTCGGACAAGAAAGAAGGGCCGCATGAAGAGTTGTTATGTGAGGGCTGCAAGGCTGGCCATTGCCCACAAAGCAGTGGAAAGGCGTATGGCCAAAGGTTAGAGGCTTGCTCTATTATATTTCCCTGCCTGCACTAGCCATGGTCTATACTTGATGCTAATGCTTACGTCGACAGCACACAACTTTCCCAAGCCCTCCAGAGACTCGCGATCCACGATCCCAACTAAGGTTGATCTGTCAGAGTTATATGGCATGTTCAAAGAAGATTGTATAAGGAGAATACTTAGTTCAATGAGATATGAGTCTGTTCAATGTCAGTTTAATGGAGCATCAAGAAACGGGATTGGATAATCCTCTACCTTGACCGAGCTCATAATGCCGTCGGGTCAGAATGAAAAGAAAGTTTGACGCTAGAAGGATAATTTGATACATAAACTCGCCAGCCGTCGATACCCTTGGGGAATCTCAACCCAACGTCGATGAGCTTGGAGATATCTTTCTGATAGTTAGACAACTAGCTTAATGTAGAGCCCAACTACAAGCCTCTTAACAAAAAGAGCACAAGGATGATTGGAGACAAGTCCTTAGAAGACGTTGGTATTTCTATCTTCTATGTTAGTATGCGGTAGTGCGGTTATTTAGTGAGCTTTTGTTTCTGAGAGGCCAAGAGGACAATCTGCGAATTTGCCAAAATGGTTGCTGAGTCGAGTGAATATGTTGAATATAGACTGAAGAAGATTACAACAGAAGTTTCGCTGATCAATAATCATCGCTCATAAATAGCTAAAGAATCACTGATGCCTAGTCTAGATCGTCCGTAGAAGGTCAGAAATGTGCAGAAATCGAATGTCCGCTATGAATTTTGTATCGACGCCAAGAAATGGCGTTGCAACATCGACACTGAGTTAGAATATCTCAAGAGTGCTATAATGACGACCACAACGTTCATAAGTGTCGAATAACTCTTATAAATATGCTTGAGTGACAAAGAAAGAATGGTAAAATGGGTTCTACTTGATTGAGTATTGGATCTTTCTCTTGAGAGATCTAATATCAAGTCTCATCTTAGGCTCATACATCTTTAGCAAAACTTCGTGCTGGGCGATGCGGATTAGACCCAGCTTGAGCTATATACTTTACCGGCTGTTTCCCTCCTTCTTCCTACCTCCTTTTCCTCTTCGCCCTTGTCACCGATAATAGTCATGGTACGTTATTTGAAAACGTCGCGGGCTTGGATTGTATTAAGCCAATAAATTGATTGATTGGTTATTATTCACAGGTATTCTAGTCGTTACGACCGCTCTAATTTACAGGTAACTTTCGTCTACCGCTGTAACGAGTCATTCATCACAACTCTTATGTCGTCATTATGTATATATCGATTCGGACTCTAGGTCTCTGAGCCCCTTAGCCTTCTCGAACATGCCTTTATCGTAACGCCACTTGCTGTTTAGCCCTACGGAACTCCGCTTGCCGACCGGGCTTGGAGTTGGAGGCTCGGGCCACTACCGAATATCGATGCTCCTGACGATATGCTAGTCGCAAGGGGGTTTTGTGAACTAATTGAAGAGCGACGCGCCCCAAACAAGGCTCGTTGGAGTAGTGGGTAACCTGGTGATGCGACGCTTGATCCGTTTCCTGTCGGCGTAGGGCTTCCCTGGTTTGATGGGCTGCGGTTTAATACGGGCGAACTTGAGAAGCTGCGCCGTGCCCCTGAGCCTGATCCCGATGGCGTACGCGTGTATCGAGGGGGTGTACTGTACGTGGAACCGGCGGTTGGAGGCGCAGATGATGGTGGTAGGCCAAGCAGTTGTCGTTGGCCAGGGGTTAGAGGAATATCGGAGATATCATCCCTGCCTCGAAACAATGGCCAGAGATTAATAGCGATATTGCAGAGAGGCAGTGAGAGCAGGGCGTAGTATGTGTATCTGTAATAGGTCCACGCGCTGCATTCAAGCAATTAGCAGGCTGTCTAGAATCTGAGTTGCGTGGACATACTGAGGAGATGAGCGCTTGGTGGTAAAACCTGCTTGCTGAAGGAATTCAGGACAACTAAGATGACTAAGAGTGATAGGTTGACTAGTATGCGCCTGATATTCCTATCGCTGAAGGTAGATGCTTCCTGTCGCTTCGTGATCTCTTGGAGACGAGGATGTCGCCATGTCCAGGACTTTCTGCGGCTGGGTCACGGGGGCTTTGATGGGAGTGGACACTGCTGTTGGTGCAGTCGTTGGAGCCATCTAGGCAATCGGGACCGTGTGTCCGAGGCTCGAGTATGTGGCGAGAATGAACACGGCGTCAGATGGCGCCGAGCGATTGTTTGTTGACTGCGAACGAGTGAATGAGAACGAAGATGTTGCTTGGTCTCTGATTTAAATAGCAATTTGGGAGGAAATGCTAGAAGTTGATTAATTTACTCGATCGCTCTCCGGCTGGTATACCTAAGGATTAGTAAATGTCGTGTTGTTGCGCTGCAAAAGCAGCTTTCGTCGCTCTACCAGGCTGGGGGTTGTCTTTGTTTTCTTTGGAGAGGTTGTGACGGTTTCCAGGTCGCGGAAAATAGAGCTCCACCCAGTCTACCTAGCCACAAATACATTCCCTGTGCCTAGTGACGTTTTGTGGCTCGCACTGAATCTGTGTGGCTTGATCGGGTAGCGTACGCTAGGTACTAGGTACCTACTTACTTAGCATTTGGTTGTCTCCGCTATATTCCGGAAGTCGCACAGATCAAGGAGATCCGGCAGTGCCGCTGCCCCTCCTCTCGTTGCTACCCGCTCCCCAAACTGCGTAAGCCCCACCAAAACCAAATAAATGCTACCCTAAGACAGCTGTACCTTCGGATCCATGGATCGAACGAATTCGATCCATGTCAGCACCGAGCCTCTGGTCGATTCCTTGTGCTTCTATATAACTGACCCTCCTTCAGGTACCACACATTTGGTCTGTCCCGATGATTGAAGTTACAGGCGTCTAATGCCACCTTTTGATGCCGTATTTCTTTAGCAACTAAGTACCTTTAGCTCTGCAGCAGGAGACCTGCGACCGTCGTCACCATCATGAGTTTCAGCAGCGTCCTTGCGCAGCTTGATGATGGCCTAAGTTCCCTCATCGGCCAATGGAATGTGTATTCCACTGCCATAGTAACCGTCTTAGTCCTTCTCGCCACATACTCGATCACGAGCCGCGTGGAACCTGAGATTCATCCCATGCTCCTCGCCCGCCAGGGCCATGGCTCACCAGTTCGCCAGGAAGGGGAGTCCCCCATCTACCGTTCAAACGCGGCGCCTCACAGCATGCCCCTTAACAGTGGCCTCAATGTTAAGGAGGCCGGAGCCTCTAAGTGGGCGCAGGGCCGCGATGGAGATTTGAGAGATATTTGGCGTAAGGCTGTCTCAGGAGTGTCCGAAAACGGGGCTCGAAGGGCAAAGGCACTTCTTTACTGTCTTGGGCACTGAAAAGGTTGTCGAGCACAAGCTTGGTAAACTCACTCATGCAGATGGACGCCTTTTCAATATGCTAACAACATATAGACGATATAACTCGCCAGATCAACTTGATTGGCCAGTACATCTCATCTCAGGGTGGAAGCAAGGTGGCCATCTACCTGCCCAACTCTATCGAGTATATTGCCACCCTCTTTGCTTGTAGTTTCTACAATGTGACGGCTATTCTATTGCCGTACGATCAGTCAGATGCTTCCATCATCTCTATGCTTCAGCAATCTGGTGCTGATACCATCGTTACATGCCCGGGCACATTCCCTTTGACAGCGTTGTGAAGAGCTACCCGTCCCTGCGTCAATTGATTTGGGTCGTTGACGAGGGCAGCAAACATCTTGACTGGAATGAGGTTCCTAAAGGCATGGGCGGTAAAGTGAATGTGTCTACATGGCAGGATATTTTAAACGATAACCCGCAAAACGCTGGCACCGAGCTTCCCTCCTCCGATAACCAAGCTACTGCTCCCGATGTCGTCATGTTCTGGACATCTAAGCCCGAATCGGTGGAAGAAATGGCACGTTTTACACAGGGCAACCTTGTGTCCGCCGTCTCAGCCCAGCTTGTCGCCATCCCTACGAAGGAGCGTTTCTCGCCAGCAGACCTCTTCCTGCCCGCGGCATCGCTATCTTCTTCGTACACGCTTGTTTTAACCCTAGTGGCAATTTATAGCAACGCCTCCCTCGCCTTCAACTCGGTTGCGGGCTTGTCTCCAGATCTCGCTCTTGCTACACAAGGCGTGGCCCCGACCGTCATCGTTGCAACTCCTGAGACGCTATTAAAGACCCATGTCGAGACGAAGGGCAAGGTCACATCTGCTCTCGCCTCGCTATCCCATTGGGTCCAGACCCGTAGCCTTGTACAAAATGGTGTTATGCCGGTGGCATCGTTCCTCGCTTCGTACAACGACAACCTACGTCCACGCCTCGGGACCAAGCCTGGCAAACTTCGGCTGATCTACGTCGCACACCCCGCCAACAGCAACACCACACCACTACTGTCTGAACTCACGCTCTCAGACCTGCGCATCTTCACCGGCGCGCGTGTGATTTATGCCCTCGCCGCAGCGCCGTGCGCAGGTGCTGTTGCGCAAACTCAGTTCCATGATTATCGCGTCTCGGGGAATGGAAAGGGCTCACATTTTGGCCCACCTGTTAGCAGCACCGAGATACTGCTGCGCGATAGCGGTTCTTATAAGATTACCGACGACAACTACACTGGCGGGGTAGTCGTCCGGGGACCAGCCATCGTGGGTGGCGAGGCTGCGCTGGGCTTGGTGGCTACGATTCGGGATGATAATACGATTGCTGTCGTCTAACTCTCCATTTGTAAACTGAGGAATGAGTGCGATTATCCTGTCACGAGGTGATACATGGATAGTGAGCGATTATGTTCTCAGATACCAGCTGGGAGGATGGTTGAGAGTATGATTGACGGATGGATTTTTGCTAGACTTTTATATAGTTGTTCATACTTGATCCAATGATATAGACGGGACTATCTAACAACTAAGCCTCAGGGGGTTGAAGTCCTACTTTTCTCTCGCCACGAGTACACTGTGTGTTGCGTTTTTTTCCGAGGTATTTTCATGTCCAAATTCGTTGTCCAAATTCAGGTAAGCCACTTGCGTGATATGCCTCTTCACACTTTATTTAAAGGCCCAAGATTCTTTAATTACCGCTTGGTGTACTGAACCAATTCTTTAATCGAATGTAGTACCTTATGCTGTATTCCTCATGCTCATGCCATGTTCGCGCCCACAAGGTATACGTAATAATAAAATCGACCGAACCCTTTCATAAAGAACCATAGACGCCCTCGATTCATAAATCATATGTTTTCTCGGCATAAGCATACTCGGTCACCCCATTGCACATAGCCATCCATTCGATCTAAGCACCATTCCGATAAACCTGCGCTCCCTGGTTCCTGAACATGATGGTGTCCCTCCTCTGGAGGACCATGAGGGCGCGATTCAGGCTCTGCTCGCTAAAGCCCTTGCCCTCGACGAACTCGCGGCGAAGCGACGCAAGACTGGTGCTCCAGCCGATGGGGAGGCGCCGCCTGAGCTCGGCCTCGACGCGCGACGCCTCCTCGTTCAGCTCCCGGCTTCCCTGGTTCGATCCCTGGTTCACCGCGTCCATGGTACTGCAGAGGAATAGCCGGATAGCCTCGTCGACGTGCTGCTCCGTCACGACCGGGGACAGGGTGAGTTTCGCCAGCGCCTCCGTGATGCGCACAATGGCCTCTAATTGACGTACTGTGATCGGGATGCTGGATCGACTGTTTGCTTCGATTTCCGACGCGTGCACTTGCTTGCGGATCGACACGAAGTGTGAGGATAACTTCTCGGCGGCTTCGGGAGAGAGGCGGGGGCGCAGCGCCTGAGACATTGTTAGCTTTCCGTATGATCTGGAAAAGGAAGGAGATTTGTCCTGTGGCTTACGATTTGCAGTATGAGAGATACCGCCGCATCTTCTCAACTGGTACCTCGCCTTCGACCTGCTCTTCGAGACCGCGCCCGCCCATGTGGATACCCATGACGTGCCTTGCAATACGCTCGTCCTTGTCGCGTGTGTGCTCATCCTTGACAATGAAGATCATGTCAAAACGCGACAAGATAGTGGTCTGGAAATCGATGTTCTCGCCGGGTGTTTTCATGTCGTCGTAGCGGCCGAAAATAGGGTTAGCCGCCGCCAGGACTGACGTCCGGGCATTAAGGATCGTGGTAATACCCGCTTTGGCGATTGAGATCGTCTGCTGTTCCATGGCTTCGTGAATAGCAACTCGGTCTTCGTCCGCATCTTGTCGAATTCATCAATACACACAACACCACCATCTGCGAGCACCATGGCACCGCCTTCTAGGTAGAATTCTCTCGTCGAGTGGTCGCGTTGTACCGACGCCGTCAGACCAGCTGCTGACGAACCCTTACCAGAGGTGTATATAGATATAGGGGCAGCTTTTTCCACGAACTTTAACAATTGCGATTTCGCCGTACCTGGATCACCAAGAAGTAGAACATTGATATCGCCTCTGAGTTTCATGCCGTCTGGGAGGATTTTCTTGGACCCGCCAAGAAGTAAGCAGAGGATAGCCTTCTTGATGTCTCTATTTCCGTAGATGGAGGGGGCGATGCAGTCGGTCATCACGTTGTATAGATCAGGCCGTCTGCTAAGCTCAAGAAACTCTTGCTCCTCCTCTTCAGAGAAAACCGCATTACCTTTCGCAGTCGAGTCAACATCTGTCTGAATCCCAACAGTTCGGAGGTAAGGGGTTCGAATAGCGCCGCAGCTGACGAGTTTTCGACCCTTTACTTTGATAGATAGAGAAGATGCCCATGATAGTACATCTTGAGCCCGGGACAACTCTATTTGTCAGGTAGCGATCTGCGGAGATGAGAACATGTCTCGGGAGTTCTCCAACAGGTACTTGATCGGGAGCCTCTTGAAGCTTGATAATCTGTTGGTCGACGAATCGAGACTTTTCGTGGATGACGAAATACGGATCGAGAGGGCACTTCTCTGCGGGGTCGTTCGGAGCACGCTGCCGGCCACACTGGCGTGGCAACGTGACGCCGGTGAAGCCACCAAGAATGGGGAGCACCTGGTTATGTAAGCAGCTTCGGCATTGGATGTGAAGCTCGGTGGCTTTTGAGGACATGACGGAGGCACCAATCACGATACCTGAAACCCTAACCAGGCGCGCGATGGTCTCCGAATCCAGATTCCGTATCGACACATCTTCGGCGGTGCTGTGCAGGAGGAGTTGGTGTTCTGGAATCTCGGCGGTAGGGTTGTGAGGGAAGACGATTCTGTGGGTGCACTTCTTCAGCGCATTCTCGAACTAATAATGGTCAGCAACATACGCTCTGCAGCAATGAGGGAAATGGGAAATGGGTGTTCGGCGCACCAGCGGGATGATCTCTGCCGGCTCTGTTACTAGACGGTGCGCCAGCTCTTCATTGTATTTGATGAGGTCGGCTATATTAATATCGCAATAAAACTTCTTTAACAAGGCATTTTCACGGAGCTGGTCTCTGTAGACAAAGATGTTGTCGTGTCTGAACTGCAGGATGAAGTTGATCAGTTGCTCTTGTAACTGGAGCCGAGTGTCCTCGTTCGGACCTGAGCTGTTTTGGAACACGGAGACTGAGTAGACAGACTGGCGATCCATCTTGCTGCTGTCTTGCTACGACGGAATGGTGACAATGAGGCGGAGGTGGAGGTGGATTGAAGTCAGTCTAGGACAGGGAATCGAGGGGCTGTTGGTTCAGCTTTGGTTGGTGGATAAGATTTAATTGACGATGGGGCGCGTGTTGGACCGGAAACACGCGATGGGTACGCGTTACCCAACCAGCGCGTTTAGTGGTTGCATTGAGCTAGGCCTTATTGAGAGCGACCCTTAAATTATTATGAGACCTGTCACGTGCCAGATACGTCTCGAGTCAGGCATCAGTATTAGAGTCTGCACAAAGCTCTAAACACTGTACCATAGCCAAGTAACCAACATATACGAGACAAATAAACTAAAATATATAAGAATGACAATCAAGGTCTAAATATTAACCAGTTTATGTTATTCTTATTCTACAGATTTCTTGGTTCTATTATTTAATTGAGAAATCGTGGGGTTACAGGCTGTACGTGGGTGGTCGTTAGCTACAGGCATCGGTATAGCTCCACTCCCGGGTAGGTACCTTTCTGCCAGCAGTTGGGCGTATCAAGGCCTGTGTCAGTCTAGACTCGGCAGGCCGTACGTAGCCCAGGGTAATCCTTTGCGACAGATGTCCATCCTACCTACCTAGTGTAGCAACAACACGAATGGTTAAGCTTTACAAAGCACACCTAAATCCAAAGTTGATCAATTCACACTCGAACCAAACCTTTAATTAATTATCGCCCGCCTGCCTATTCGCCTTTGCTCAACTTGAGTAGTGGTACTCACACCCTGGCTTACAGGCTGTGAGCTCTAGCTTGCCTCACTCCTCGGTCAGCGAACCTCTAGATTGCTCGAGCTCGGCCTTCATCCATCAAGCCGGGGAAACACTACTCTTGCGCGCCGGGGCATCCTGCACATCCGCAGCCAGTTGCCTCTTGCGCCGCTATGCTTCCTCGGTAGCCCTCCGCGAGCCTTCTCGATCAGCCGATCGGCTTCCCTCTCCCACATAGCTCGTCCCTGCTGGCCTGCTGCGACGCCAGCGCCGCACGTCCACGCGCCATGTTCTCCAACGCCGCAGCTCGCAAGTCTGTCGACAGCCTCTCGACCTGGTCTCCGACATCACCCACCGAGTTTTCTTTCCACCGTCAATCTGCGACCGCCCATCCCAAGATCCGCCGAGGCTCGACCGCGAGCTCCATACATTCCATCGGCGGCCAGCTCGACACGTCCTCCGGCACATGGTCTAACGCCGTCCTGGAGACGGGCCAGAATGCTATATCTACTCTACTCCAACCGCCTATTGTTCGGACTGGCTTGCAGCCCCATACCGCGGCTCCGGCATCTAGCACGCACAAACCACCTACCGCCAAGGATATACCGCCCGTCACCCTGACCAATGTGCCACATGTCGATGCTTCCGAGTTCAAGCCCTACCTCACCGAGGTTGGCGCTCTCTACGACCAGCTGCGGCGCATGCGAGAAAGCGACGATGATGTGAACGACCAAGTGTTTCGCCGCGGCAGGGCGGATGAATCTACAGGGCTCAAAGACAATGGCCATCTACGACCAGGAAGTAGACCATCGTCTTCCACACGGCCGACATCGTCGGGCTCGACTCGGTCAATATCGCCAATTGATTCTCCCCCATCGAGGGGTACGATACGCAGAAGGCCCAGTTCAGGATACATTCGTAAACAAGCTCACGGACCACCCCCTTGTCTACCATTCCAAACGTCTACTTCGACGACGAATTCCATCTTGAGAACCCTCGCACATTTGATATTGTGAGCGAGAAATCTGAGGTTGTTCCACCGGCTCCTGGTCCTGCTGAGATAAAAAGTTGGCGAATGGCAATACTCCAGTGCCGCGCAAGGCGCTAGCCACGAACGCAATATTACAAGAGAAGCTCTCCTGGTATATGGACACTGTAGAAATGCATCTCATATCCTCGATATCCACGGCGTCTACCACGTTTTTCACGGCTTTAGGGTCCTTGAAAGAGCTTCACTCGGAGGCCTCTGACTCTGTTGAGCAGATCAAGACACTGCGGAAGGAACTAGGGTCCCTGGATCGCGAAATTGCAACCAGCGGACTGGAAATAGTACAAAAACAACAACGCCATGAAAACCTACAGCAATTGAATGATGCTGTGAGGCAATTGAAAACCATTGTGGAGTCAGTAGCGACATGCGAGAACTTGGTAGAGGCCGGAGACATCCAAAGGGCATTGGACAACATCGATGACGTGGAGAATCTGATTGCCGGCCGTGATTCAAGGAATTCGACGGATAGAAACGATCCACGCCCACAATTGCGCGATTTGAGAGACGCAGTAGCACTACAAGGGGTCAATGATGACCTCGCCACATTGCGGTTCCGTGTTGGCAAAGCATTCGAATCACGATTCCTTGAAATTCTCTTAGGAGATCTAAGGCGGCATGTAGATGAGCTTTCCACGCAAGAAGTACTGCTACGGTGGAGCAGCGCCGCAATGCGATCCCGGGGTAGCCATAGCAGAGATCCGTCAGTATTTCCGGCTTATTTGGCCCAAACCGAGGATCTTCGCTCCCAGTTGATGCCTGCATTGGTTGGTTTGCATCGATCAAAGCATCTCTCTATTGCCATTGCCTCGTACCGAGAGGTTATATTACGAGAAATCCAAAATCTTGTAAAGCGCCCACTACCAACATCACACGACGATGATAATGAGTCAATGATATCTGCCTCCACGGTAAACTCCAAGCGCTTGACGCAGCAGGAGAAGTCGAGTATCCTTGCACGGAACCTGCGAGCGTTAGACGAACAAGACGCGGAAGAGCTATTTACGAAGATGTACGTCAGTGTTACAGAAACATTGCGGAGACTCACCACTCAAGTCAAAGTACTATTTGATGCTGCGAGCTCGATTGGAGAATCACCGACGCCGACAAGCGATCGCTCCCCTTCTCAGCTGAAATCGCCGCCTCTCAATAGTGCCAATCGCGATATCCAAGAAGAGATACACATGACTATGGACATGGCAAACCTTCTAGGCCAAGCCGTTGATGTTTCCCAGGACAAGATCGTTAAGGTCCTTCGCGTGCGATCAGAGCAGAGCACTCGGTTACCTCTCGTAGGGTTTTTGAGATACTTCACTCTCAATCTCTATTTTGCCAATGAATGCGAATCTATATCAGGCAGGAGCGGTACATCGTTAAAGACGGTAGTCAATGCCCATATCAAAGATTTCATCCAGTCCCATGGCGAAGTAGAAAAGCAGAAGCTTGCTCAAGCCATGGAGTCTGATCAATGGAGTGCCAAGGATTTTACGGAAAGCCACAATGCCTTACTCAGTGATATCCTAGAATGCAGCACAAAAGACAGTACATCCTGGACAGAAGGAAGTCAAATTTGGATCCCACTTTCTGAGTCTGAGAATGATGAAGATGCTAAGCCTAACGGACGACCTAGGGCAGAATCTAACGGAACAACAAAAGAGAAGGTCAGAAGTGCCATCATAGATTCGGAGCCTTTCATACTACCTAATTCCGCCATTCTTTGCCTTGAAGGCATGACTCATTTCTTACATCTCATTACGGGTATTCCCTCAATGGCTTCCGATATTTCTGCCTCTCTTGTTGCTTATCTCCAGCTTTTCAATTCACGGTGTACCCAACTCATTCTTGGGGCTGGTGCGACGCGATCCGCTGGTTTGAAAAACATCACAACCAGGCATCTTGCTCTTGCTTCCCAAGCGCTGTCATTCATATCCACGCTCATTCCACACGTTCGGAGTTCGTGCGACGACACGCTGGATCAGGGACGCATGTCAATAACGCGAATGTCGCTGCTCTGATGGGCGAGTTTGACAAGGTTAGGCGCCTTTTCCAGGAACATCAGAACAACATATACGACAAGCTCGTTGAAATCATGAGCGGTCGAGCTGCATCACACGCTAAGACAATCAAGGGAATACACTGGGAGCAGGAAACCGAGTCAAAGGTAAACGTGTACATGGAGACTCTTGTGAAAGAAACGGTGACTTTGCATCGAGTCCTTACCAAAAACCTTCCCGAGGGCACGGTGCGATTGATTATGACTCCTGTGTTTGAAAGTTATAAGAGCCAAATTGGAAAGACTTTGGAGGTCCTTGAAGCGAAGAACGAGGTTTCTACTAATCGGTAAGTGGCATCATGAAGCATTTACTCTAGCAGTAACAATAGCTCTAACGCTATAAGCAGGATGGAGTCAGATATCAATTATCTTATTGCACGGCTTAGTAAGATTGACGGATTCCGGATACCGGCGATCATCTACTTAACATCGTGAAATCCAAGAAGTCGGTGCAAGCTACTACTACTGCTGCTACTAACAGTAGCTCGGAAACGCAGCTTGAAAGGAACGATAGCGACAACAAAGATCCTAAGCCAAATAACATAGTAGATGCCGATGCACCAAAGACATCAACAGATAATAACTCTTGAAAATAAGCGATCGAAATCAAAATCTTTTATGAGGAGTATGGAATTGGCGGCGTTTTAGACAGAAACGTCTACCTTCCGCTGGTCGATTAAATGACTACGCTATGTATATGTACACCAGTTGCTACGAATCCAGAACTTTAACCTAATCATTATCTAACTACGCCAGTACGAAATCTATCTACTAGAAGGGGTAACTCGTGGACTCATCCAATGATGATACTACTTATATTGACGTTGCGAATTCAAAACAATTATAGATATCCAACCCATATGTTGAGGAGCCTGTCATTGGTGCTTACTACGCATAGAATTGTTACCATTTTGATTTTTAGTCCGTTCTTGCTAATTCACTATGACGCGGAACGCCTGGGAGGTGGTTGCGAGCGAACGTGATAGAGACACAAGGCAACTCTGCGTCCGTAAATATCGATACCGTTTAGTATCGCTTATAGTATTACTCATTACACGATCAATCACTTTATGACCTCACGGGTGACTTTTTAGAGGTTTGAACAAGTTGTTGTGTTGCTTGCATTGCCGGGTGCTCTAGGTCCATAGCCTAGGAGGTAGATAATCTGGTTATTAACTATCTAAGGTCTAGACTTTATTACGGAGACATTAAGGAGATTTATCTAAAGTGGAACTAACTTGGAGGTTGCACTACCAGACACATAAAGGGGGCTCGGTTTCCCACAGGGGCTGTATTTGAAAACCCAGGAGTTGGTTATCCGTAGAGCCAACCGTAATAAACAACCCGAATAATCAGCACCTACCTTCATGCCATTCACTAGGTACCTACCCACGTTATCACTTGCAGGTACCTCTGTACCTACCCACCTCCCAAACCAACAAAGCATATAGGTTAACATAGACGCAACAACCATTAAGCAATAGCTACAGTGGCCAAGTTGGTTGGAGGTTGACAACAATCCCGTACCGGCAACTATAAGTCCGAAGTTACCTTGGAATCCTGGGAAGAACACTGTCGCGAACATAAGTCGACGTGCCCAGGAGGAATTGGTAGGGCGGTGAGTTCGATCCTCCGACTGACAAAATCTGTGCCTCTTTTTTTTATTTAACTTCAAGTAATAATAGGTAGCTCTCAACCATATCTTTTAGACACATTTTACTTTCGCCTTCGATATTACTTAAGACAACCTTCCTGAGTGTCACGAACCTTGCAAAGGTAAGGTGTAAACATCTGTTGTTGCACTGAGGGCCAGTGAAGTCATCTCCGTGGGCTGTGTGTGACTACTTGACTATATACAGAGAGTCTTGGTTCCGGTTGGATCCGTGCCTAGATCCCTGTTTCCTGGCACTGGGGTTCAAAAAATGTAGCAACAGGAGAATCGAATAGCTCAACTACAAGCAAAAGGAAACACCAGGAGAGCTTGTCCTTAGAACACCATACATACATACCTAGCTTAGAGGTTGGTCATGTTCGAGGAGCATTTTTCATACTACACTTAAGCAACTTTTGGGATATTATATTTTTACAAAAGAAAATAACAAGCACTGCATGCAAATAGTATTAACAAAAAAAAAAAAAAAATAGGGGCACTCAAAGTGCTGAGGGTCCAGGAACTGCAGCCACCTTTCCCTTATGCCGGACCTGATACCCGGCATGTCCGTTGCACCCTAACATCTGGCCATGCACATAACTTACAGGCACTAACACCATTGAGCCACGGAAGGGTACCAAATAAACTCAATGGCTGTTCCTTGGGACGTTAGAAACTAGCACCCTTTTTTAATTAATAAAGCCTGTCTCTCTCTCTCTAGACTTTCTGTCACAAAGCCACAAGCCACAATATCCAAGCCACAGTGTTGCAAAGCCACAGTACTATATGAAGGGTATATTTAGAGACCTTCGCGCAACAACAAGTATAGATGACCTACCCCATATATCACACGATCCCTGACACTTTATATTATATATAACCTTATCCCCGTTGCTCCCCATAATCGCAATAACCAATACAAACCATATCAACCGCAATTACTTAGCAATTTTTAAGATGTTTGCTCAGACGTCTAAATAAGCACTTGAACGCCTGCAGAGTGTCTAAGACAAGACAACACTAACTCTGGGAGGCGATATTACCCCCGGGCAGACCGAAGCGTAATGTCTTAGAAAATAGTGTAAGTCAATGTCGCGGAAGTCGGAGAATAAACGAATGGGGCTTGAAGCTAGGTAGGGTATAATCTTGGGAGAATTGTTCGCGCGCATTCTCAAGGCCACGCACGGTAAAAGGACCTTAGTAAAGTGCGTAATTATGATCCGGGGTAGAGGCGTTATTTATATATAATGCGCCGAACTTTGTTTTATACGCGTCTTATTGCGCAGGGGATTCTGGCAATGATCTGCGGTGTCAATCCCTTTGAGCAGTTCTATTCTGGTCCTTGCGAACGGCACGTGGCATTCGCGTGCCTGGATCGGCAAATGTCTAGGATCCCGATCGATCTTTATACATAGTAACACCCCACACACAGCAAGATCTGCCCAGGCATGATATTCCGCACATCGTATAATCCCCGAGGCTAAAACATGGATCAAGGGAAGCACCGGATGAACTCATGGGTGAGCCGGGGTGGTCTGTTTTATTCTTCTCGAGGCTTTCTTCATCTGCCCGTGGTATGGAGGAAACCACCTATAAAACCCTCTTCCATCCCCGCGCCCTTCATCTCGCTTGGTGTGGATTTATCCAGCCCGAGCCGAGCCGAATTGAACTACTCATCATTCGAACCACTGGAGACTGTGATTACAGCCTGTCTATGAACATAGGGACCACGTCATTGGTGGTACAATGAACAGCACACGGCTGTCAGGGAATGAGGGAGCTGAAGGCGAATGGATGACGATCCGCCTTCCTCCGCGCCTTTCCCCCGGATTCATCGAGTCGGGCCGAGTATTCATCTACGTTCCTGCCTACCTATCTACCAGGTCATTTAATTGCTTGCACGGCAGACCGTAGGCATCGACCTTTCGAAGGACAGAATCCTTTGCCCCTCGTGGCGGGTCACATCCGACGTATACTTTACCTACGGCGTATGTGTAGTCACGTAACGCACACGTTTCATTCCTCGACGGCGCACGTGTCGGTCTCGAGTGCGCGTGGCTGTTTGCGATAGAAGATGTTGCGTACGCGATCGCCGGAACTGCTGTCGCGGATTGGTGGATTGATGGCTTGATTGATTGCTTCTGCTCTTTACACGTTTTCGGTACTCCGAGCGAGAGGCGTCGTGGGACGCCGCGCGTGTCCTACGTGGCTTGGGGGCTCGGGGGCTTCGAAGCAACTACTGCTGTGCTCCGACTAGCTGAAGTTACGCCATTCTGACTGGCTGCAACCTTGGCGCTCCTGGGGACTTGCTACTGCTCTCCTTCGCAAGTTTGCTAAATTCAGCGATGGAAAAAAAAAAAAAAAAAAAAACCTACGCACAACTGCAATTACCTGATGGTGTAGAATTACGACCTGCGATCCGATGCTGTCTCGAATAGGAAATGGGGTCTGCGCTACGTACTTACTAACTGTAGGTGCAAGTACCGGCGGCTATTCCCAGCACCGAGACTAGCTGCTCCGGCCAAGAAGGAAGTGGGGATGGAAGGAGGAGGGGTTGCTATTTTTCGCCGACAATGCATGCGTGTCTTGCATCGCATCGTGGGATCCGAGAGCCAAGACAGTTTAGCGGCGGGTAGCAACAGACAGGAGGGGCCGCACTTTGACTTCGTGCGGCACGGCCGGGGTCTAAAACGTTACCGAACGGGGGAGCAAATTGTAAGGATGGTAAGCAGGATTTTGTGAACAATGATTGTGTCTATTCAGCTACTTCGCTTGCGCGTATCATGTAAAGCGAGCTGAGCCAAGCCGGGAGATGCGCGGCCACTTGGTCATTTGGTCACCATCATGATGTCGTACGACAATAACGTGATTCCGTTTTGTTATTCCTGAAAACTGATGATACCTGTCAAGATAAACCCCAGAGCGCCCCGGTCCCCGCCAAACTATGTACATGAAACAGAGTATTGGATAGTCTGAGCTAGCGAATGTAAGAAATAATATGGTGCATGTTAACGGTGGGGAGGATGGGGGGTATAAGCCTTGGCAGCCATGATTTCCCTGTTGTTAACACGATTTTGAGAATCGAACATTGCCGTGGCGGCGGCAGATCGCTCCGCGACCGCTAGTTAGGGGGTAACAGGTTCCTCTCCCGTCACACTTTGTCCCAAGTCCACGTCCACGAAAGAAAAGTCTATATACTGAACGGGCGTAAACGCCGCCTTTACAAGCTACAGAGTGTATGTCCCCGTAAAGGCTGAAGAAAAAGGAGTGAGTGGGTATCTCGTCATGTCTGTCGTTCATCATATTGAGCGCCCAGCGCCGTAGATTCGTCTCAATGCCAGCTGGCAAATGGGGGTGCTTGCCCTGGCTTTTAAAATTTGCCTAGAACGAATTTGCGGGCGACGAGCTCTGTCTCAACATCACGAGCGACCGCGTTGTTAGGCGGGTTGCCGAGGGTGCAGATGAGATCTTCCTCCATGGTGGTAACAGTTTGGATGTCATCAGGGTGGTAGTATGCCTTGGAACAGGGGAACAAGGCGCATCCAGAAATCGAGAGCTTCTCCTTGGCTTCCTGTTCGGAGGTTGGGTATAGTTCCTTCACACCATCGTGGTCATTGGGGTTGACGATGGCAGACACATCAAAGTAGGTCATACCCTGCCAGCCTTGGAACGTAACCCTTGTGGAAAATTAGCCTGGGTCATGGAATAAGCAGTAGTGATGATATGACTTACTCGGCGAGCATGCCTACAACGGAAGGCGCACCCTCTGAGACGGAGTAGGCGTTGCCTATCCAGCCCTCGGGGAAGTCGACCTTAGTCTGGTCCATTCCGGCGATGACAATAGGCTCAATCTGTTGGAGCCCGGCGTTGGGAGTGAAAACAATGGTGCGTTTGGTAGCATCCTGGTTAATGAAGGTGATGGAGTTGGCGCTAGCCAACGTGGCGGCAGTGGCAGCAAAAGCGGTCAACTGTTGTGAGAAACGCATGTTGATAGTAATGTGTATAGAATGATAGAATCGTAGTAGGTGGTATGCTCTGTTGTTCCTTGGTGGATAAGACGTTGTATACTGTTGTATAGTATTCTTGTGTTGAAGGAGGGCACGGCTACAGCTAGATCAATAGCGAGGCCTGGTAATCAAGGAGTGTGTATGTCTAAAGGAAGGAATGATAGCTAGAAATAGCTAAAGGAGTGAAAGATAAGTCAACAGTGTGCTAAGAAAGGAGGGGACTTTGTGAAACTCGCAAGATACCATGTGAGGACGACGTGCTCTTATATGATGGCTCACACAAGAAAAAACTGCCGGGGACAGACGGGATGTGACCACATCATATTGGTGGTGCCAACACCATGTGAGTCGGGATGCAGGTACCAGGGCTGATGAGTGCCAACTATCGCTGAGGTTAATATACCCGATCTAATTGCTAAGCCTAGAAGGGGCCTTGTGGGCGTAAGCCATCAAGGATGAGCGAGCCTGCCCTGAGGACTCATTGGTCGAGGATGCCCATACACAACACAAGATGGCCTCCGTCGGGGTCTAGCTCTGACACACAAACAGGGCTGCTATCAACTCCCTTGGCTAGGACAGGAACAAATGGAACAAATCCATACCGCTATGGAGCAGCTAGATTCTGACACACCATTGTGGATGTTCTATCTATATCGTAGACTCAACTATAAATCAAAGGGTCACATAATCTCTATTCTGGCCTTTATCGCCCAACCTTAGGTAGTTGAAAAGGTGAATACCGTAGTCTCTAAAAATTGATACGCTAACCTCAGTGCAAACAGCATCGATTCACTGTTGAGGGCTGGAAGGTGCTCTTGGCATTTCCAATACTTAATAGTGCCCGTTTAGGGCTGACGCGATCAGCCAGGACCGGAAGTGCGGGAAGGATCTAGGCAGGATTAAGATGCGGCAGAAGTTTTTTTCATGTGTGCTAAATAGGTACGCGATGAGGGGGACGGAAGAGGCACTACACCGGGACTATTGGAGGGAAGAGGGTGGGATGCAAAGCGTGGTCGGCAGAACGACTTTTCTCCTTTCTTCTGACATCTCTTCTCTTCTCTTTTAAACAGGGTCGGACGACAGGGTTCACCGTCTACTTAGGTGTTGATGGCGACAATATTGTATACTCCGATTGGTCAGCGTTGCGGTTATTTGGTCCCTTCGTGCCTGGTTCCTGGCAGGACGGGACAACTCCAGCCAATGAAAGTTCGGCAGCGCGATTAGATCCGTCATCTAGACGTTGGTGCCTTGCAGGTGTGCGTGGCCATTGACTTTAGTCACCGGAACAAAACCGTTGCGCTGGATCAAGTTGCACATGTCTTAGCAAACACGTGTGATTGATAACTTGAGTGACAGGAAATGTGTCTAGAGTCCCTGACAACCAACACAGCTTCTCATGGACTTTCGTCATCGGCTTTACCTGTGGCTGGGGAGCTGGTGTGCGTGTCTCAGCTCTCTATAATTGGCAACAACGCTGGCAACCCCAATAAAAGAGTATTACTATTCAGCTGAATCGCAGGCCTCCACGGATACTCGGCGTTTTGAACTGGGTCGAAGAAGACGGGTAATTAATGAGGGCGATTTCTTTAGCAGCCTTGCTAAATCTATCGTCTGAAAGAATAGGCTGTAAAAAAAACAGAGGTGCGACGTCACAGAGGAAGAAATTTTCTTTTCGCTTCGGTCTTGCACTTTAGATCGTGGCAGAGTTGCGGGCCATACAATTAAGATCCCTGTGCTTAAGTAACTGGCGGCGGACAATAATCGGAGGTGAAGGTGATCGAAGCACGCAAGGATGACCTATTGGAGGCGTGCCTAGATTTTGGGTTGGTATACGCTATCTAGATAAGCGTGGGGCAGCGCTGTCTCCTGGTACCTTGGCATCAACGAGCAGTACTATGCGATTTAGAGTGAGCTCTTACTGAACGTGCAAGGCTTGCAGGCCAGCTCATGGAGATCTTCGGGGCAATAGCAACTGTCGAGAAGGAGGTAGTGTGTCGTCGTTGTCAGGTACCATGTAGAGGCCACCAAATGCTGGCCTATTAACCTCGGCTGGTTCCCTCTGGGTTGACGTCTCAGTATGTCCACCATGAGAACGAGGCGAGTTCTTGATGGGAACCGGTCTTGTGAAAATCTTAACCTACTGTAGATAAAAAACTTTTTTTTGGTGTCAAGCGGATTTCCACTCTGCTGAAAGCTCTTAGTAGCTGCTTGTTATGGATATCAAACCAAGCTAATTGGTGGCAACCTACCTAAAATGCCTCACATTACCTACGTTAGGACATAGAGAGATCGATCGGGGATTGTGGCAATCTTTAGTTTCGTGATATTTCGTTTAAAGATAGGCTCCGACAAAATCCCGCCATCTCTGATCCCGGTGAGGCAATTCAATTTGTGCGGTTGTATGTATGACAGCATCATCACTCTCTCTGATTGATGAGTGGAGTGTCGAATGATGACAGCACTTTTCAAGTTTGGCCTTCAGTTGCCGGTGTCATCTGTGCCGAGGTAAGCATCATCTCAAGTTGAAGACTACCTATGTACAGGTCTGTGTACAGGTCTGTGTACAGTAGTATGAATACCTAATTGTCAGTAAACAATTTGTCATAGAAACACTGTGGCTGTGTCTGGTGTGGTGGCTCATGTCCGGACGTGGCGAGCTTGTGTGGCTGAGTCAATGAATACACCGGTAACTAAATATATGGCATAGTTGCACAAGTGGCGCCCAAACCTTGGAATTCAACTAATACCAAAAGTCTAATTCTGAAGACGAGCGGAGCTAACGATATCCTCGTTCTCGTAAAAACAGTAGGCAAAGCCGATTTCCCCAAGAAAAAAGGGCAAAGGGGAATGAGCGTATGTCATGATTGGCTAGGCTAGAAAGTGCCCGTTAAAATCGCTAGTAGTCTTCAAAGACAGTCAAAATAATGTGTCGTGAGAGCGAAAGAGACCACCCAGTGCTCTAAACAAAAATATGGAATGGAATATACGAATTCCAGTGGAAGGTGTAAAGCAAAATCGTATCATTTGTTAGTCATTCGTGGCATGTGATAGACTAATACACCTATACGAGACAGCTACGAGCGTGTTCCTGGGCTGAAGGTCGAAATGTGGTTAAAATTAGACATCGTATACTCTAAGTAAGGTTTCCCAGTTGAGATGTTGTTCTGGGTACCTAATTGTCTGGCACATGGATGGAACGGTTGGTCCAGGTCCAGGTCAACGGGTCGGGTCCATCCGATCTCTGGACCGACCCGCCAACGTTCATGGAAGCGGCATAAATGCATCGTATGTATGTAATGAATAATGAATACATACCTCCTATCTGCATGCACCTACGTCTAGTTGCACTGCCCAGGTCCACTGCCCAGCCATTGCGCCATGATTTCGAAGAATCGCCCCACATTCACTTGCCTAACCTCCGCGGATTAGGTAGATACCTTTGCTGGTTTTTTTTTTCTTTCCCTTAATACCTACTCGGTACACGTATCCAGCGCCATATGCTGCCCATTGAGACAGTGGCGCACCTCTCAATCAGCTTCTTTAAGCTTCCTGCGGTGCACTATCGCGTTGACGTCGGGTATTGATTGGTTGATTGTATGACCATCGTCCTTTGGCGAATCGGGCCATCCAATGACGTACTCGAGCGGATGGGCCACGGAGCCAATGAACCGTCGGAGCCAAGACATTGCTAGGGCAACACGAGCATACACGAGGTTTGTGACTCGGCACTGTCGGTAGCGGCGTTGTATCTGGCCCCGAAAGCGGCCAAGAGCCTTTGGCCAGCGCAGAACAGCATCGTCTGGCACCAGAATCCTCTGCTGGTCAGCTCCCGCCCTAGGCCAAAAAGCGAAAGTCGATAGCCTAATATGACGTATCCAACTTCTGTGGTGCTACCTGCAGAACCTTTGCAGAACCTTTGTAGCCTATGTTGGACTTCGGCCATGCAGCTAACGCCAACAAAGCCCATCGCCCGTCCAACCTACTCCGTTGCGAGTTGCTCTGCCCGTCACAGCCCTGCCAACAATATACTCTCAACGATATCTGCCCGCAAGATCATCGTTCGTCCATCTTCCAGGAGCGGCCCCGCCAGAGCCATGTAGCAGGTACCTCGTTAACCCAACCTCCCGGGATAAGCAGTTCGGTAAGCCGTGACCTCGTATTACCATGGAGCCATGACGATGGATCTCTTTCACTCATCGGCCCGCCATTCGCTCCTAGGTACTCCTTCGAAGTTGGGTATTCACTCGGCAATACGGAGATCATGCTGCTAATGCAACGTTGGCTGAGGTGGTTGGCGCCTTCCACAGTCCCTACAGTACGCCATTTCAGTGCTCCAGTCAGCGGCAGGTAAGTATCTTGAGAATCCCCCAAGATGGCAATGCTTCTATGCAGGGTTTGGCCAAAGCTGGTAGTGGGAGCGGGGGGTTTCGGTTCCTTGGCTTGATCTGAAAGATTGCCACATACGATGCTGCCGTTAGCACTGCTACTGTACTGTGATCCATGGCGAGTTGAGGCTACCAGGGTGGCTTTGTTCCTCTGTCTCGGCCGCATGCACTATCACCCTAGAAACAAAGAGGGTGGTCAGGGATTAGTCGTAGATCTAAGCCAGGATGATTATCTCGCCACAACCCACCGAGTTGGTCGCCAGCCAGCCCCCTTGAAAACAAATAAGTATATAGGTAGCCGGGCAAGGACTCATGTTTTGGAAATAAATCTCTCTCTCATCCAGTATATAATCGCTCCTCACAGTCGCTATCCAGATCGTTTGTCGTAGTTCGTCGACATCGCAATCGTTCAAACCAACCCGACCACTCGCTTCGGTCCTCGCTTGAAAAACACAACTACCTATTACTATTAATCTTAATCGTCAAAGAATCTATCACCATGAAGTTCACTCAGACATTGGCCCCAGCCGCTGCGCTGTTTGCGAATGTGAACGCCGGAGGTTACCCAGTTTCCTCGTCCGAGTATCCTGTGACATATCCCACGGAGACGCCTACCTACCCTACGGAGACGCCAACTTATCCTACGGAGACTCCCACTTATCCCACGGAAACTCCTACCTCTTATCCTACTGAGACTCCTACCTCTTATCCTACTGAGACTCCTACCTCCTATCCCACGGAGACTCCTACCTCGTACCCCACGGAGACTCCTACTTCATACCCACGGAGACTCCTACCTCATACCCTACGGAGACTCCTACCTCATACCCTACGGAGACTCCCACTTCGTACCCTACGGAAACTCCTACTTCGTACCCTACTTGGACGCCTTCCTCTTACCCCACGGAGACTCCCACCTCATACCCTACTGAGACTCCCACCTCGTACCCTACTTGGACGCCTTCCTCTTACCCCACGGAGACTCCCACATCCTACCCTACTTTGACGCCTACTTACCCAACCGAAACCCCTACTTGGTATCCCACATCGTACCCGACGGTGTCATACCCTACTTGGACGCCTTCCTCCTATCCCACGGAGACACCTACCTACCCTACGGAAACGCCTACTTATCCCACCGAGACTCCCACGTATCCTACGGAGACTCCTACTTACCCAACCGAAACTCCTACTTATTCCACCACGGTTGTCACTACCCCTCTGACATACCCTATTTTGACAACTACCTACCCAGTTAACTCGACGACTTTCGTCACGGTCACGCCCACGCCAACCTACCTCCCAGGTGGCACTTCATCGTACCCGGGTGGCTCATACCCGGGTCCGAGCACCACTCCCGGCAGCCCCCAACCACCACCGGCCCCGTTACCGTTCCCACGGGTGCGGCTGCCAAGGTTGGTCCGGTTGGCGCCCTGATTGCTGCTGCCATTGTCGCCCTGGCGCTATAAGTGGATCGTGAAGAATTTATGGTTACATCAACAGAAAACGGAGTGATGGAATTAGAGAGAAGAACGGGATACTAAGGTCCCTTAATGGGATCTCGCAATCGGCGGCTATTAGTGGAGGATTTAATATTTCTGGTCACTCCTTTAATGAGGTCTTCTAATCTGGAAGACTCTGATACGAATTCAACGACGCTTGCACATTTTTTGGGACGAAAAAACTCATGATACGGGTTAATGCCAGAGGATTTATGGGGGTGGGGGACGGACCAAACGGGCAGACGGCGTTTTTCGATTCATCGGCCGGTGGTCATGACAAACAGCGCACTCCTTTTCAATGACGATACCAGGTAGTGGCAGTCGCAAGACTGCTTTCAACAGATAGAATAAAACATGAATTATCCCTCAAAAAATTTTGCCCCGTCCCATTGGTATGCTACGTTGCGAACTAAACCCTGGCCATCGTGCCATTTGCTCGGGATATGCGCCAAGACGTTTAGTATCTCGTATTTACTATCACACGCTATCCGCTTATTGGGGACCTATTGAGTGGCTCACAATTCGCCTTTACTACGTTAAAAGAGTGAGCATATACAATGAATCTAACAGAGTAAGGATTTTTGCGCAAGTTAGCTCCGGGAGGCAATACTGGGCGAGGAGTGAGGGGCTTGTATGATGGACGTAGGTCGTTGTAGATCACGAGGCTTGGCATCCAGGAAGGGAAATGGTTTGCGATGACGATCTCTTACTTGTGGATTCGCGTCACGCTCACAGTAAGAAATCATACTCTCGAATATTCACTTGGATGACCGACCGCACAGGAACCGCGCGTACAAAGAGAGAAGTTGGGACGGCAATGGAGATCAAAACAGTTGTTGTCGAGTGCCATTCCCCAACGTTGAAGGCTGAATATCATGGTCGCTGTGTTACGTTCCCACATGAACACCGTATGCCACTAAAGGTAGAGTATCCGTATCATGCGAGACCGGCGCCTACCGTACGTACGTGCTACCTAAGGTGATCTGCCTCGCTGCGTGGCGCTTACCCGAACAATAAGCAGAGGGTTGGGCTATTCGTTACCAGCCTCGCCAGCCATTCATCCACGTACAAGTATCAGCGTCGCATCTCCGTAACGTCGCTAAGGCAACCGTTCTCGCATGGCCTTCGGGTTACGACACGTCGCTCACCCGAGCATCCTGCGAGATTGATTGGCCCGACCTCCACGATTGTATATTCGACTTGTCAGATCGGTTCGCTCCTTCAAGGTCTGGCCTTGACCGTCCATCAGTCTATAGTACCTTCAGCTGACTCAGATAGTCCTGTAAGGACGTAGCTTACTTGCTGCCTGCATAGCATTGGTACTATACGTGGTATTGAGTATATAATATCGCTTTAGACGACGTTGATGATTGGATGTTGCCAATGCGCCTCCTCTGCATAAGGCCCAGTGTTCATCGCCGGCCACCATACTCTAGATCAGGCACAGTGGTATTGCCAAAGGGCCCCCTTGAGTATGCTCCTGATATGGCAATTAGGGGCCGGAAATCCCTAATCCAGAGATGCATGGTTGCAAAAGTGTCCCCAATTGAATATTTCACCACATTATATCGGCATAAGTAGCACTCCCTGCATGGCTAGGGGCTGGCCACGGCCCCTCCCGTTCACGGCCTTGAAAACAATGGCGTGATGGATTCCAAGACAGGATACCCGAGTAGTCCTACTGAATGAAAGGCGGAGTGACGAATGTTATGTGACAGCATAAAGGTAAGCAGATACATATACCTCTAGGTAAAGTGTCAGCTTAGAATGAATTTCTTACGCCGAGTTCGCAACATCTTTCGTAGATTGTACACAATTACATTACTCAAGCTCTGCTGATATTGCCCCTTGTCGCTTGATGGTGGCGGGCCCGCTTGAGGACAAATTTCTTGGGTTCATGCTCTCATGCTACTGTTACCTGCATGTTCGGCTTGAACCGAGCTACGGCGAAAAGAGGGGCACATCACCACAGCAAAGTGTTGAGCTCTACTAAGTACCTAGGTACCTAAGGTACCCGCTCGCTAGAGGTAGAATCTATTGCTAACTCCTTTTCATTGCCATTATAAACAGGAGAGTAGAGCACAAGTTTATTTTATCATACAGTACGACAACTCGCCACCATGAGTCTGGCTAATCTTATATCCTTCAATTGGTTCAGGTTTCAGACATGATAGTGAGAGTAATCATAGATACCTAGGGACCTAGTTACTTATGGGTAGATATTTAGGAGTGCGCAGTTAGAACCCCGATAACCTACTAACCTGCCTACCTAAGTTAGGCGGTCTTGGTAAAAGGAGGGGTATCTAGGAGGTATACATGTGTATACTGCCAATACACTGCCACCAAAAGAAACATCTAAACCACAGAACATAGTCACTTGAGCCTATCTATCATCTGATCGCTTCTGCTGTAGTTGAGGGGCCGAACTTTGTCTAATATCATTGATTCAGGAGATAAATATCTTCTGCCTCTGTGGGTCTCGACTAGAAGCACTTGAAATGTGGCTTATCAATGTCAACTCTCTCGAGCTTAAGGAGTTCGTCGGAGATACGCCTGGCTACGCTATTCTTTCTCATACATGGGACGAAGAGGAAGTGACGTTCCAGGAAATGTCAAGGGGGTTAGGTAGGAAGAAGAAGGGATACCGGAAGATTCAGCTGACTTGCGAACAAGCTGTAAAGGATAATATAGACTGGGCGTGGGTCGACACGTAAGATTCTGCGGCGACCTTACGCTATGATACTTCCTTAACAACTAACTTATAAGTCTCTTAGTTGCTGCATCGACAAGAAGAGCAGTTCTGAACTATCCGAGGCTATCAACTCGATGTTCCATTGGTACGAAAATGCCACGGTTTGTTACACTTACCTCGCCGATGTACTACTCGAAGAGGCTACCTCGACATACCGTCTCTTTCGGGCATGTCGATGGATTACTCGTGGTTGGACGCTTCAAGAACTGCTAGCACCTCGCGATATGATTTTTTATGACTCCCAGTGGAATGTGATAGGGAACAAATTTGACCTTGCTTCCACTCTTGAACGCGTTACAACATTTACAAGAAATATATTGACACGACCCTGCCGTTGACCAGCGCCACTGTGGCAGAGAAAATGAGCTGGGCGCAGTCCCGGAAGACAACTCGAGAAGAAGATAGTGCTTACTGCCTCCTCGGCATTTTCGGCGTAAACATGCCACTACTCTACGGCGAAAGAGGACAGGGGCATTTATGCGGCTCCAACAAGAAATCTTCAACAACAAATATGATCCTACCATTTTTGGCGCCTTTCTAAAGGAGAGCACAATCGCATCCTTACCGCTGGATGGACCAATATGTAAAGTGAAGATTCCATTGGAGATCTTAGGCCTCGAGGCTCTCCACTATGGAGAAGGGGATTTGCTCGAGATGAACCCAGGCTGGCCTGATCTGGCCGGCGATGCTCCCACACTCCAGAGCGGAACGATTCGCGCCACGGTGCCTATTATAGAACTCACATCTGGTGCGTTTGTCAACAAGGTCAAGATCAAGGAGCCTGTAGTTTTGGCTCTATTCGGCTTTCGCTGGCGAGGTTGGGGCGGCGATACCCTGGGCCTAGTCTTACGACGCTGGGGTGACAGCCTTTATTGTAGGAATCAGGGGGACTGCGCTCTCGCTGTTCGCATTCCAGTACCAGATATTGACTATTTAAAGTCTCACACCAAGACAATATATATCAAGAAAAAGCCCTTATCGGACCCAGAAACTCAGACGGAGATCCTACTTGGCAAGAATCTTCTCAAATTTCCATCCGAGTTTCAGCTCCAGACTCTCGTTCTAGTTCCACCTACTACGTATGACCTGCGTACTCGGTGGCTTCTCAACATAAGCGAGCGAGAAGGAGTAATCTTCGCGCTGATATATTCCAACCCTTCTGGGTACCGCTTCGCCTTGGTTTTCGCTAAACAGGACCAGGCGGATATAATGGTTCGCCCATATAATCTAACCCGTTTGCTTCCCGACGAAGAGAGCACGAGCGATTCGACCCACTCTTCCCAAGAAGACGACGACGCTTCTGATCGAAGCCATCAGTCAAATGATGACCGAAGCCGTCGGTCAATTGAAGATGACCGGAGCCGTAGGTCAATTGAAGACGGGCCGCGCGGTCATCAATATGGAGTCCCGGAGATCGTGGAAGTAGTCAAATACAAATTAGAGAGCTACATTCAGGAGCTAGGGGCAACATCGGCGGGACCAGATCGCGACGAGCCGTACGATTATCTGATTTGTCCCGTCGTCCTTCGGATTACGAAAAAATTGAAGGTGAATATTTATATAAAGGGCGTTCGCGCCAGGGATCCTGATGACAACCGGATAGATTCTTTAGGCATATCATGTTCTTCGGCAGCAAGTAATGCGCTGCCCAACTGGAACACAGACTTCTCATATGCAGAAACAGAAACCGAAAGCGAAAGGGAGGGAGACTCCGAGTAGTCATAGAAGGGACCCCTTTAGCACCAACAAGAAGCAAGCTGCTTGAGTCACTGGTTCTAGTGTTTGATCATGACATACTGTAGGGCGTGGTCGTGAAACATTAATTATGCGAGAGCTGAAGAAGTCTCGATTGATAGTATTCTTAATAGACTGCAACCAAAGGTACCTTACCCTGGCCTACTCAAACACAAAGGCCGCAACATTGACTACTTTCTAGACCTTATCTGTGATGTTTCCTGGCTTAAAGATTAAGCATAGTCCATCATTGTGAGTCGCAAAAATATGTTCTGTTTGGTATTCATTGGGCTTAAGCTTGATGAAGATCCACCCACCATGTTGTGTTCGATAACATAGCACATCCAGAAATATGCCCAAGTACCAATACTTGACTACTCGTAATTGAGCTATTTTCTGTGAACATGGCGAAATTGCTCTGGTGGGACGAGTTAGCCAACGATGATTGTAGCAAGGGACTAGCCGCTCCGCTGAGATATCAGAGAGAAGGGATAAGATGATGTATGATCTTGGTAGAATAGAAAATGAACAAACTTTCCATCAGTGATCATTGGCAGCTTAATTAATATAGATACTGTCATGTACCACGTTTTGGATTAGTATTGAGATAGCTCCATGAGGCTCTGCAAGGGCGAGCGAGGGCGGAGAGAATGTTTGAAGCTGAGGCAAGAGTACCTATAAATATATACACACAATATATACTTACTTTACACGAACTCCAATATATGTGCCTCCAAACATCTATCCCTTGGTGTTTCATGGATGATTACGTTCTTGATTGGCTATCAAACGCCCATCTCAACCTCCACATCTTATCCTTCATAAAATATTTCTAGATTTTAATTTGTTCGCGTAACCAACGCCGATGCCAAGGGTACGCAGCTAATGAAGCCCCGAGGTTCAACGCGTGCCATGTTAAGTAACCGAATACCGCCCATCGAATTACCCTTGAGTACCCATCTTGATATCCATAGTAACCCCTTAACCCTGCTTATGGCAACGACCTCTTAGGTAGGAATCCCTATTCAGCCTCCCTGAGAGGCGAGATGTTGCAAAGTAGCATTTTGCTATCTATGTGAAGTCCAGAACATATTTCTCTTTCTCCTCTCGCTAAAGTGCTGTCAACAAAAGTTTTGTTGGACTGATCTCAACTTTTCACAAATTCAAAGCCGACATCTTCAGTTACGATCAACACTATTGCTTACGCCCTACTATTTTATTTCAATGGCACCAAATGGGCTGGCTGGTCTGATTGGCAAGGTTGACAATGACCCGCGCAGAGCCCCCTCATAGCGTCAGCCCCGACTTCATCAACCCTCCCAATGGAAATCGATTAGCCTACGCGGTAATAGGAATCAGTGTTATAGTAGTGGCGCTATCAAGCCTACTGAGGGTTTATTCTAAAGTCTTTTGCGTGAGAAGAGTCACGATTGAGGATTGTTAGTTATTCCTAGAACATTTGAGGTGCTCTGACAGTAATCTAATGAAATCTCAGGGCTCGGACTTATTTCAATTGTAATCAAACCCCATCCATTTCTGCCCCCCCTTCTGTAAATTCTAACATAACTAGCCGTTCTTCGTTGCAACAATTTGGGCGTTGTGCCAAATACCTCGAGAGGCTGGGTTCTTCGTCCACCAATGGGATCTCAAAGTGAAAGATCTGGAATGGTTTCTTTACGTAAGTCCCCATCAAACTCAAGGGTCAGTACTTGGCCGCTTACAGCAGCAGTATTCCATGCTCTCGAGGACGCTCAGTTGTGTCGTTCTTCTTTTGGCCAAAACAATGATTCTTCTCGAAATCTCTCATGTCTTTGCAGCACATCGTAATAACTTCTACTGGGTATGCTGGGGAATGATTAAGCCATTGCAATATCGTATACGGCTACGATTTGGACCGTTAACTTTGCTTGCACCCCAAGAGAACGGAGTTGGCGGCCGTCTGTTCCTGGAACTTGTATCAATTATGATGCATTCAATATTTCCATAGCAGCTTTTCTTCTAACATCCGATATTTCCATGCTACTGCTACCGCAGATAGTTATTTGGAAGTTAGTTATGACTAAAAAACAAAAGATTGGGGTCTCGGTGGTATTCTCCGCGGGTGCATTGTTAGTCCCCCTGTTCCCTATTGTCTTCGATTTCATAAGCTTAAGCCTACCATGTGCTAATCGAGTCTTAAATTAGGGCTTGCATTTGGCAGGTGGCCGACTTGCGTCTGCAAGCGTTCTCTTCAGGTCCTCGGACATAACCGATGCATATTCTCGCTACATGATGTGGGGTTTAGGAGAAGTCGCAACAGCAGTGCTTGTATTCTGTGCTCCTGCGTTTCCCGTCGCATTTCGAAAATCAAGTCCTATCAGTACTCTCTTCAGATTGTTAGGATCAAAGCTGAAAATGTTTTTTCCTCGCGAAAAACCTCGAATCCGAATCTCAAATCGTCGAAATCACCACAAGAAGCCTACCGGATGTCATTGTCAAGTTCTCTTTTCCCCCAATTCGACAGCGTGAGCAATCCAAGCTTCGCGGAGGTAGAACCAGTCAAGATAGAAGGCGGGCGGAAATCCAACGAGGAAGCCTTAGAACCCGTTTTTGGAGGGATATTGATTAGTACTGAAATCGAGATCAAAAGTCATGAGGTATCAACATCCAAGGGGTTGTATACTATACAAGAGGTGACCCAGCCTTCTTGGTAGAAAGATCAGATATACAGCGAATGAAAAATTCGTCGTTTCAAGCATGTTAGTTACGCAGCAAGATATTACTGCAGAAAAGCACGCAGGAATAAACGGATAGACTGAATATACAAAAAGTATAACAGATGGCCTGATGATAATTAGTCTAGCATTTCAGCGGAAAAAACTACAACATTTCTCATATTTTGTCTGCCTAACTAACTACTACGCTATAAACTACTTGCAAGGGGTTTTCATTGATTGCTAGTTGAATAACTTGAAGATAAGCCTAATAGAACGAAGAACCGTGCGGTGATACCAGATGATCACGACACTGTAGAAAGACCGCCGACAATCGGCTACTCCAGTCTACAAGGGTATTTTGCGGACCCTCCAAGGAACATGATGCATTCAAGATATACCCTAGACTTTGCAGGGGCCTCAAGGGAACATGTGCACACACAATATGTGTGTGCTCATTAGGCGTTAGAAGATTACGAGGTACCGTACGAGGGGGATGTAGCCTTAGCAATACAACGTTGTGTTTTGATAACAATATATAAGACGAATATAGCTCCCTATGCTAAGCTAGCCGTAGCTCAACTACGGTTGAGCCTGAAATGGGCAGTGCTGGAAAACCCTAAAAATGTTTAAATATATATGAAGAAGTGAAGTTATCATCGTCGGTTGATAAACCCATAGTGCCTATCCAAATGATGTCCCAGCTGATGTCAAGTCAATTTACGCCAGCGTCGCTCGGGGTCCATCTACACGCCAAAGGAGTTTCGAAGAGACACATCGCTCTATGCGTTTGTATCAACCTCCCATACTCTACTACTAATTATGACGAGCTCGTCTCCTCCGCCCGCCGCAATGGGCTTCGGTTTCGACGTCTGGGAAGGCTGCGCGGTACTCGTAGGCCGCAGCGTGAAGTCGGGGATCGATTCAAGCGAAGTAGAAGAGGGCGTAGGAATCACGGTCACAGTAACCGGTACCGAGCTAGTCACGACAACATGGGTCGTGCCGGGGGCCTCAGACGACGAAGTATCCGGCGGCAGAGCCTCCGCGTTCAAGGCGGCGGGGATGGGCCCGGGCGCTGGGTACTCGTTGCTCTTGAGCTTGTAGGCCGGCGGACCATTAAAGTCCTTTGCGGAACAGTGCGTGTCGAGATCTTTGCATTTTCTCCCCATACCTCGCAATTGCGACCTCCTGATGGCATCTGCTGTGCCCAACACTCGTTCGCCTATGCAATGGAGTCAGTGATGGTCATTTATCATAATATTTTTTGTCCGAGTTCCGCGAGCTTGTAGAAACATACGCAGTTCACGGCTCCGAGATACGCAAAGAGTGGATGAAGGACTTTAGGAACTAACCTGGCTCCAGCAATTTTGACCGCATTCCAGCAGCCTGTTATATCGTTGTATGAGGGCACTTCGACACCGCACCAATTCGCGTTCAGCAGTAGACAAGAACTGGGATTTCACCCTCAGTTGGTGCACCACTTTGCCACTGGATGCTTTCACATTAGCGGCGGGGACGAATGGCTCGGGACCCATTATTGGATACGGCTTCTTGGGGTTCGCGTATTCTTCATCCTTATAGATATTGTAGGTTACCGAAGGGTCATTCGCTTGTAAGTACCCCGGGATACTGACGCTCTTCTCAGATGGTATCGTAAGGTCGCCCGTTACCGAGCTTTCGAGGAATACCTGAGCGCACCCGATGTAAAACTGTGGCTCGACTTCCGGCGTGACGTTATGCATTGCCACGACTTCCGGTCTAAACAAGTAGTTTCCTGCCGGCAGGGCGGTGGGGATGTCGATTGAGATCAGCCCATTGGCGTCAATGATTTTCTCCGTCGCCCACTTGTCGGCTGCCATGTCGTAACCTTCGCCCCAGATCTTGAACCATCCGGGCCCTGTGGCATCTGCATCAGGACTCGAGAGACGCTTCGCGTAAACGGCTACCGGGCCTTATGACTTTCGTCGATGAAGCCCTGGCCTGCCTTACTAGGGTTAAGCCGATACTCGAAAGTCAGCTTCGCCCCGGCCGGCGCCGGACAAGTGAAGTTTACGGGGGTGGTGCCATTGAAGCCACAGACCATATCATCACTGGACAAGTCGCGGACAGGCGAGTTTGAATGCGGCAGGTCGGTGTTTTGCCGGACGCACGTCCCATCGCCCTGCCCTTGCTTCACATCGTTTATATACAGAGAGGTGAACAAGGTGTGAGCCTGAGCTACAGTGAGTAGAGAGGCCGTTAGGCCGAAGATAGAAAATGGCTTCATGATGAAGATCGAATGCCAGCAGTCCAGATATTCTACAACTGTGAAAGTTGTTTCAAGTAGATAATAGTTGTGAAGAGAAAGATAAAAGATACGGGTCGGTCGTTCAACGGCCTGTGAGAAACGAATTGAGGGTTCAACCTAAAGCCGAAAGAAATGTGTGGAAATGAAAACCTCGTCGTGGGTGTGAGGTTCAAAGTACCACGAAGGAATGTAATGCTCGTAATAGAGCAGATACTTCAAAGGAGAAGAGAAAGACGGCCGGCCAAAAGAGGTCGAGTCGAAGAGAAAGACCTACCATATCTCGACGGCCATGTGAGCGGGCCAACAGGGCCTTATATCTTATTCATGCCACATCCTATAGAGCAAAAGATGATAGAACAAGGCGAGACCATGGGCCGGCTTGGCAGGAGCGCTTGATGCGATTGATGTGACCCCATCACTGCATGTTCATCGCATCTTGCAGGTTGGGGGCGTTGATAGCCTCTCCTTCATCTAAAGTGTTGTGGAACTAAGAAGGTGAACAATGGACGACAAGGACAATAAGCGCCGAAAATCGCGCCCAACATTGCCGCGGTGTTTCAAACAAAAGTGTGCCAAGACAAGATCTCCCCGCATTCTGTTTCGAAACATGCGACCTGGGTCAAGCCTTAGTTTGCGGCTGAGAAGAAATGGGGAATCGCGCGTCTAGATGAAGATGTAGACATAATTGTCGGTGCCATTAATTAAAGGTGTCGGCAAGATCTTAAGTATAAGTAATTGTAAAATACAATGTTGACATCATTAGCTCAATGAACTCAAGGCTACGTTTTAGCTTGAGGGGTCAGGATGAACGTGATTCATGCCCCCCCCAATCGATAAACTCCTTGATGATCAACTAAGAAACACCCGGCGTCCGCCCTCTTAAAGAGCTCTCCTCACCTACAGAGTGTATTCGAGATCTTATTTCCCGGATAAGTGCTTTAGCCTCCTCGACCTCGACGCCGTCTTGGCATAACTCATTCGCCAAACGGTTTGCCGTAGGGTAGTCTTCAAATCTCATGGCAAACCGCGCAAGCCACATCCTCGCCTTACTAGTGGCGGCTGTGACCCCCGTTCCTTCACTGCCCGCGCCACGGCCTCCTCCATCTCCAGCCTCATCTGAACCTCCGCCGGGCGAATCGTGGTGTATAGCAATACTTTCACTCTGACTCTCGCCTGCCGGACCGACTTCCTGCGCAACACACATCTCCATGTATGCCTTCGCATCCTCAACTTCACCCAGAGTGTCGTACATACCGGCGATTTGGAGTAGTATCTCCGGATCGCCCCGCATGCTATCGGAAGCACTCTCAAAACTGCTGCCCGCTTCATAATAGTTGTCAGCGAGTAAAGCGCGTTTGAGAGCTTTGATGCCACGTTGTTTCGGCCCATGCGCTGGAGACAGGAACCAACTGCCATCCACATTTTCCCGTCCCAAGGTCTCAATCCCGCAGCCTTTTTGTAGTACCAAAGGGCATATGCATGCATCTCCAATACCTCATATGTCTGACCCAGCCCATACCACGCGCGGTAATCCCTGCGGTTAACATCTACTGCTCGCCTATATGATTCGATAGCCGCATGAGTATTTTTTAGTTCAACATACTCATGGCCCATAAGCGTCCAAGCCGAGAGGCAAGCACGATCCAAAGTCAAAGCTCGGCGGAAGTATTGGACCGCCTTTTCGTGAAGAGAGAGGAGTGAGTAGTAGTTGCCGATGACGACACATGATTCGGGGCGAAATTTATCGACATTGCTGCAGAGATGGGCCAAGAACGCTAGTTTTGGCCTCGAGTTCATGACATAAAGGATATTAGAGTAATGGTCGAGTGAGTCCAAGCGAAATGGGTGAACCGCCAGTAGATGACTAAAGTTTTGCTCTGCAGCTACCAAGTCTTTTGCGTGGTATGAGAGAAGGGCGTTGCATGTCATTAAAAAGGAAGAAGACGGGAAGATATTAAGAAGTTGGTCCAGTGAATTGGCGAGATTAGCATCGTGTTGATAGAGCTCAAGAGACGTATATATATGAAACATGAACGACACAATATTTTGCGGTAGGCGAGACATAACTCGGTTCAGCTATGATAGTTAGCGGCAGCTTCAGTATAGCTTGTGGACTCACATCATCTACACGTGTTATAAGTGATGCCATCTCCAGCCAACAGCCCCAGTTCATGGGGAACAGATGCACGCTACGAACAAGCCAGTACAAGGCTAATTCTTCATTCTTCTCCTTGGCGAGGATCATACCGTAGCTGAGCGTAGGTTAATTAGTAATAGGGCAACATTTCAGCATCATGGGACTTACAGATACTCTAACCAACCCTGCCCACCCGTAATCTCACCATCTTCCGTCTTACGACTCTCAAACCATGCCTCAAGCACTCGGCTAACGGTGATTAACTGTTTGTTCCTACAAGTGCCAAGATCTTGCGGACCCATGACCATTTCGGCATCTTCGTCCTTTCGTTTCTCGCCAGATAAGAATTTAGCATAGAGAGAGAGGAATAAACTGCGTTGGCTGATGTGGGGATGGCCTGTCCGCTACTTGGCCTGGCACTAGCACTGCCAACACCAGCCTTGCCCTTGCCCTTGCCCTTTGGGGTAGAGCTGGCCTCCTTGGGGGAGATGATACCCGTGAGAGTGGACTCGGGCAAGAAGACAGCAGCACACCGGTCATACTCTCGACAGTCGAAGAAAGACTTGGCGAGAAGGTAGTTGTTGATCTCTTTCCCCTCTAAAATGGCCTCATCCGGATCCGTACTTGGGGCTATCACAGTTGATGCATATCCGCTCGAGGCATCTGAAAGGCGTGAATCGTTAGGTGATATCTCGGCCTCGGGAATAGCAGTGAGAAGTTCAGCGGCCCTAATTTGCATCAGGCGACACTCAGCCAGATTTCTCATAGCTGCAAACGAGCTTCATCAGAAACCGACATACCATTTTGACGACTGGTAAAGGCATCGCTCGGAGCACTTTATTACAGCCTCTTGCAACGCACTTCGTAGTTGTGATCTCTCTCGGTCGTTCAAAGACATCGTGGCATGCTACTCCATAGATGCATAAAAGTGACAACCGGTGAGACAGGGATGAGGAGCAAGCTTCAACAGTGTGCAATCGGCGTTACAGTCGCCCGATCAACGGCGAGTAAAGACGATACCGCGACGGGTATGGGCCAATCGCCTTACTTGACTGCAGCCCTGAGCTTTCCTAGATGTGACTAATTGGAACGCAAAACAGTTAAAGTCTGTCTGGTACGCAAGTCGCTTGGTTTCTGTTGCCGTTATTTGGGGTAGTATATCGCGATCCTCGCTTCACTAGGTAATGATATAATGATGGGTCTCCAGGTCGCCCTAACTGTCTAACTGTGTCTCCTGGAGACCGTGACTGCCCCACCACATCTGTAAGGTGCATGTACCAAATATGGCGGCAATCGATAAGATTATACGGACACGATAACGATAAGCCGAAGTACAATGATACCGATAACAATAACCTAATACACCCATCCCACTGCCAGCACCTGACTAATACCACTCTTTTGAGACAGTTTTTAGGGTAAGTATTGGTAAGTGAGGAGGAGCAACCGACTAAGAGGATATGAAATACATATTTGTACTATGCACCATCTAATAATACCTACCTGGCGAGAAGTGTCGCGCATGCGGAGGAACGGCAACTGCCGGACATTTCCTACTCTGGCACTTCACCGGCAGGATTATCTGGGAACAGTCAGCTCCCGTCAGATTTGTCGCACCAGCTAACCACCTGCTGCTTGCCGCCACTAAGAGTGAGCCGACCCGCCTAGTGTCCCCTTTTAGCTCTCGAGGTATCTGGATCCCCGGGGGGTTATTTAAGTTATAGCGACGATAGATCATATTACAGTACACCACACTACGCTAGTGTACCGACCGAAAACCGGCCCTACCACATTTGGCATCGGATTCTACAATAAATGCATTAGTCCGGTGGACCCCTGAAAGCTTAGACCCGAACGTGTGGCTGCCCTCAACACCAACGCTTTTGAACGTCCGCTTCTCCCCAACATTTCTTGTCTTACCGCTCCCATTTTCCACCAGCAACGTGTTTCCCAGTTCATTATCCAGTCTGCGAATTCATATTGCCTTAGAGAAACATGGCGACCAAAACTACATTACAGGAGTTTGAGGCTGTCTTCCCGAAGCTCGAGGAAGACCTGCTAAACTGGGCCAAGCAATACAACTTGCCTCAGCAGTATCTAGAATGGTACAAGAAGGTGAGATGCATTTTTCACCGCCACCAATAATTTCACACAATACATCTCACAAAACATGAACACGTCACACCAGCAAATACAACGATAGTCTTGCTGTAATCAGTATCACTACGTGTCTTCTTCGCCAGCATCAACTCACTCCCCTCATCCCCTCACCTCTGACCTCCACCACAGACCAGATGTTAACAATGAGTACCAGTCGCTTGAAGAGAACACGGTGGGCGGAAAATGCAACCGCGGCATGTCCGTCCCAGACTCAGTGTCCCTCCTTCTCAACAGGGCCTTGTCCGAGCAGGAGTACTTCCAAGCCGCTGCTCTCGGCTGGATGATCGAGCTTCTGCAAGCTTTCTTCCTGGTGTCTGACGACATCATGGACAGCAGCATCACCCGTCGTGGCAAGCCTTGCTGGTATCGCCAGGAGGGTGTTGGCATGGTTGCCATCAACGACGCTTTCATGCTCGAATCGGCTATTTATACTCTTCTCAAGAAGCACTTCAGATCTCACCCCAGCTACGTTGACATGCTTGAACTGTTCCACGAGGTTACTTTACAAACTGAGCTGGGACAACTGTGTGATCTACTCACAGCCCCTGAGGATGTCGTAAACCTAGACAACTTTAGCGTGGAGAAGCATAGCTTCATCGTCATCTACAAGACCGCTTACTACAGCTTCTACCTCCCCGTCGCACTCGCACTACAGATGCTAAACGTTGCCACCCCTAAGAACCTTAAAACAGCCGAAGAGATTCTCATCCCCATGGGCGAGTACTTCCAGATCCAGGATGACTACCTCGACAACTATGGTCTTCCCGAGCACATCGGCAAGATTGGGACAGACATCATGGACAACAAGTGCTCGTGGTTAGTGAACCAGGCCCTCAAGATCGCCACCCCCGAGCAGCGCAAGATCCTCAGGAGCACTATGGCCGAAGGACAAGGCGCACGAGGCCGAAATCAAGAAGCTATATAACGAGATGAAGCTCGAGCAATTGTACCAAGACTACGAGAGAAGGTCGTCGGCGAACTCAAGACAAAGATCAGTCAAGTTGATGAGAGTGAGGGTCTGAACAAGGAAATCTTCAATGTCTTCCTTTCCAAGATCTACAAGCGAAGCAAGTAATAGAGTATAGCGGTAAACTTGGGAACAACGGACTTCAGGGGTGCAATATGGCAAACGTCTTGGGAAATATACGTGGTTTCGGTTATTGTTCAAATAGATATGTGGCGGTGGCAAAATAGCACTGCAATGAATCCTAGAAAACGACGGCTAGAGGAGTCTATAAGTTATGGATATACCCTTACCTAACTATGTGTCGAACTATTTCCGTAGGAATGTCAATAATGGGAAACATGAGCCCACGGTTTTGATACTCGAAACCAAAGTTAAAGTGTTGTCGGAAACTTGTAAAGCCGAAACTATAGAGAAACAGAGTCTGGATAGACCTAGACCGCTCGCCTTGAAAGTAAACTCGCTTTTATTTTGTGATTATTAGACTTGTGATCTAGATAGAGTAGGACTTGGTGTCCTACCCCTTAAAATTCCCCGTTCCCGATATACAGCTACGTTAATTCATGCCCTTGGTAACGCCTGCGCTGGTTCGGTGTCGGGGTCAGGAGGGAGTAGACGGATGGCGAAGGCAAAATGACAATGTTACCCACGATCATCATATTGTTAGCCAACACAGTCTTAGCCGTGTCGGCGGCCAATACATGAGCCACAGAACTACAGAGCCCCAGGAAGCCGGCCCCCGCCCGAGACCAAGACATACAATTAGAGAAAATGGAGCTATTAGCTGAGATAGACCTATGATTAGTGCCTAACCGAAAGAGTATATTAAGACTATCTATGAGTAGATGTCAGGGTCGAGGTTACATCGTACATAAAAGAAGGAAACAAGAGACCCTTTAACTTCGCAAAGAGTTATAAGCTATACACTAACGCCATTTCCTAACCCTTGTCACAAGTTGTCAGTTTAGGTCTTTAAGCTACTATTCTCAATAATCAATGTCCTATTAAATAGCCGTCAATGCTTTACTCTGCTACTCAAGTGTAGACACTTCCTCCTTGAGGATAAAAAATAGATGAATCGATAGTCAAAACCAGTATATTCTAAGCTATAGAATGCGTACAACAATAATAAGACATAGGCAACGTAGCACTTCTCGCTGAGTGGGTTATGTTGGATCGAATCACGCGCCCTGTCATGTGACTCAAAATCGGCTACCCTCTTTTGAACGAGAACAATGTTATTATGTGTATTTTTTATAAAATTTCTATAGAAGGCTAAAAGTGTCCGAAACTACTTGCATGTAACAAAAGGTTAAGTAGAGCTTAGAATATAATCAATTTACCTAATAAACAACTATGGTGTAGTATCCGGGACTTGTACGATTATATTACACTTAAGCTCGTATCCCAGTCTGCAGTCCAAATCCGTGTAACATCACCTGCCTAAATGCGAATTATGAGTATTATGAGCTTCAAGACTAAATGTCACACGGACCACCCTTAGTATCGTAGGCTGAGACATAATATATTAGGATGATTGCATTGGCCAAAATAGCCTTAACCCCTCTCGAGGAGTCAGGCTTTCGGAGGTCTGCGAGGAGGCAGAAGTCCTAGAGATTCGTCTATAAATTGAGGGCTTGGGCGAGGTTACGTTGAAGTCAGAAATAGGAAATCAGAGCCCTAGAGACCCCAAAGAGATTATAAGCGGAATTGAACTCTAAATTCCAAGCACCTGAGCACAGGCCCTTGTCACACTAAACGAAATGTTTTGTCAACCCTGAATGCTAGTAATATAACGTGCTGTTTGGTATTTTTGCCATGCGTCATGAAATAAATATAGAATGGGTGGGATTGAAACCCAAAGAATCAGTTGTAGAAATCACAACAAGCTACAATTGCCTCACATTAGGCTTACTACTATACGTTGCAGCTTTATTCATAAATTAAAGCCGGGATAAAGATATCGATTTTATGCGAATAGGCGGCTTATATATGTTAGAAAGAGAGAGAGAGAGAGGGGGGGGGGGGGGGGGGGGGGCAAGGAAATTAAAAAAGAAAAAAGGGAAATAGGAGATTATAGCCTACGAGGGAATCGAACCCCCGGGCCTAATGATGCGGAGTAAAGATATAAACGCTACATCACTAGACTATTGCCAATAAGACTATTAGTTATTGACATTGAAATACTTTATATAGTAGGTACTCGTTGGGTAGTACAAGGGGTCAAGCAATCTATGATTGGCCTATTCAATTTAGGTTTAGATAAAGTTCAGCGTACGTACATCGTCTTGGAGAGAAGGCTAGGGAATGCTAGGTCGGGCCTGACATAGAGTAGTGCTGCCCGTTTGAAACTTTACAGTAGCTGGTATGGTCTAGGTGGCCCATAGAAAGTCGAAATAATAACTTATATACGAAGTTGAGACTTTCTTCCGGTCGAAAGGAGGTCACTTGATCTAACTAGCGACGGAGGGCGCTCAAAAACTCACGTGCTTCATTAGAAGCTGAAGCTGAAGCTTTGCAACGCTAATTGGGCGTAATTTCTGGTGATTAGAACAAATTGTGACCTCTGATTTGGATATCTGAAGGAAAAGCCGTTTTTAATTCCGAGTTTGTCGACGTCATCCTAAAACCGGAGGTCTGACGAAAAAGAGAAGCCTCTGAATTCGTCCATAAATAAGTCACGGTGAGATTATTAACTGAATAGAACCTTAAGTTCCACGCACTTGAGCACACGACATTACCACAGCCGGAATCTAGCCAGAAACGTAAAGGAATGGCGCTCGTGCCACCACGCATCAATCACAATCCGTACCAAAAGCCGGGATAATTCGCTACTACGGCTGTCTTATTATATAATTGGACATTTGGCCGCAGCTTATATAACAGGCACAGTTGTAACAGTGGTGATTCACGCTTTAAAGTAGCTGTCTGCGCACATTCACTTGATATCGATGTCATAACTCCACCTCATCCCCATCCTAGAATTTCCATAGAAACTGCTTGCAAGAACCCAGTTGCATCATCGAGCAAGCTTCAGCAGCTGATAAGACACCGTCACATTCCGCGCGTGAATCACAGCCAACTTCGCTGACCGAAGTTCTATGCGGGGCTTCGGTGTGACTTCCAGGCCCTTTTAACGAATGAGCAACCAAAGCTGCGAGGTCACAGTGAAGCTATCGATGCCAACCTCGTATGTGCGGAGTGCGACAAGTCGTGTTCAGAATGCCAAGTGTATCACGCGTCACAAACCGTACGTGACGAAAAGCAACAATAGCACATGATAATGCAAGCATAAGCCCGAGTATGCGAATATGGAAGACCCCTTCTGGCTTTTACAGGCACTGATCCCACCAGTAGGTGCCGAAAAGGGCGTGAGCATCCTTCTCTCGCGACATGGGTTGGTAAAACATCCCCACCTATTACATGGGTAACAACTCGCTTGTGACTTGCTCATTGCAAGGGCACGCTAACTTGTTGGATCATGCCGAGCAGACTGCCTACCGAAGAATGTATGTCGGGATTTGAGGAGTTTCATGATGTCAATGCATTAAATGAGAGACACATGCACGTTGATTTTAACTACCTACTTTTGGGGAATTTACGACGCATCAATACAATGTAACTTATCCTTAGGAACATACTGATGCTTCAATACGTCCACATCTCTATTTCCAAAATTTATCATTGAGGATAATCTATAGTCGTCGCATGATATCGATTTCCAGTGAACAGCGCTACCACGTGGCACCCTTGTGGATATAAGCGAGAATATCCATTCTTATGGTAGCCTGCCTTATGGTAGCCTGCCTCATGTATCTATCTGCCGCCCACTTTTCCGAGACACGGATCAATGTGGTTGGGGTACGGCAGATACACATGAAGATGTATCTGTTCGGTTAACAGCGGGGGAATATTTACTTGTGTGTTTCTGTAGAGGCGGTACTATTGTAGAACTACGCTACACCTCTCTGCACATCATGGGTATTTCGGAAATAATTTAGCATTAAATCTAGATAAACAATCTATTCTCGCATAGTGTACAACTGGTACTACAGAATAATATGTCCGCGGCCCACTTGGGTTCCATCCTTGTTCGAAATTCGGATTATTTGCCGAGGTAAGCTGAATGCAGCCTTATCACCTAGTGTAGTGGAATCACAGTACTCTCCCAGAATGAAGTCATGTTGGCGGCGGGATCTTGCGTGGCTGCGATGCGTTTGTAGACATGTGATTTGCATCGGCATGTCTCATGACGGCTACCGCAGTACGCCATCACCTCCAGCTCACAATTTGATCTTTATGTGTTTGAGACACAGGTTCTGGGCCGCCAAACTTGTGAACCGCATTATATGTATTCCTGGTTGGGGGTTGTTGCGAGGTCATCTCACCGAGGCATGGCATGGCGGCGGTGTTGCGGAACCGGGAATAGTCCGTCTCGGCTGGCTGGTAGACCAGAGCGGAGCAGACAACTCAGGACATCCACACTAGGACCCCATGAGCTCTACCATGACCTCTACCTTGCGTTGTGATCTGTTAATTTAAGAATCGCCATTGAGAAGGGATTTTAACAGCTTAAAGGCTGGTATGAGCCCAATTCGACTTAAATACTATTCGTGAGGGGCTAGTTACCTAGTATACTATTTTCTAATAGAGATACACTTATCGGCTCAGATCTATGCCAAGCCGCACGATGCTCAGTTCCTGGTCACTAGATCACCCTACCTAGCAAGCAAGGGTCCAAGTTCCTACTCCGCTGTGAGGTGATGGTAGGTTCGACCACGTCAGCCAATAGCAAAAGCAAAGCCTCACAACACCTGGACGGGAGGCTATGTGATTAACACTGGCCATCTTGCATGGAGCTGTAGAATTCCCTAGACTTAGTTCACTTTGATTTCTCATAGGTTCGATGAGACATAGCATGTTGGCTCCCACTCGTATGCTTTTCGAAGGCTTCAATAGTGGCTTGAAATGACATCACTTCATTCCTGCCTGTGCGAATCTGAACCAGATTTGGATTATGTGTGAGAATTATGGTGTGGACACCATTAACTTCGAAGTCACTGTTAGAAATGGCTAATCCTGTGAATATAAAGGGAGAAATTTCCCCTGAGTTTTTTTTAACTACGTGGACAATGCTACTATGGTATTGCTACATGATACCGAAGTGCGACTATTATATTCAATATACATTTACGAACACTTATTTCGTACCATATTCCCTATACACATCTATTAGGAAACTACCTGTTCGCAATGGTTCTGGTTGAGAGGATCTCAATACTACCTCTTGCTACCTTGTTGACGTGGCTCTTTATTATAGTAAGTAGAGTTGTATAATCATATGATTGGGTGTATAGCTAACTTCGCCGAGGGACTTCTATGTTACTCTTTTGGATGGTGTTTGTACAGCTTCTATTTTCATCCGCTAGCGAGGTATCCGGGCCCCAAGCTCGCTGCTATATCACAAGTCCGTGTATTCATCCATTTTTCAGCCTGTACAACTCACTAATCCTATGTCCTTAGATTTGGTTCGCCTGGAACTGGCTCAGCGGACGTTATCCAATAGTTATAAATGATGCTCATAAAGAATACGGTTAGTCTTTTCCTTACTCATTTTACGGCTATTGTTACCGCTGACATATTGCAGGCAATGTTGTCCGGATAGCGCCGAATGAGTTAAGCTTTAATACGATCCAAGCGCACCGCGATATCTACTCGATAAAAAAGAAGCCATTTACAAAGACGCCACCTTCTATAATAACGGCGATTCCGTGAGAGTGCTTTTCTACGAAATAGACACAACTGAACATGCATGGCTGAACGTATGGCAAGTACTATTGCCGGGTTTCAGTGCAGGGTCTATACGTAAGCAAGAGCACCTAGTTCATCCGATATGTCGATTTATTCGTGCAGAAACTAGGAGAGCTTTCTGCTACATCATATGGAGTTGGTGTCAATATGGCAGAGGCAGTGCCATGGCTAGGATTTGACATTATGGGTTCGTCATTATTTTTCATCGCCACCCCTTTATGGATGCTTTGCGATTCTACCTTCCCTACTTATGCACTGTAGAAACAAGAGATAAAAGGAGAAAACAAAAGAAAACTTGACGATTAGGGCTAACACAGAGTAGGGGGATGACATTTAGCGAGTCCTTTGGTGCTGTCGAAGCCTGCAAGTCACACTTTTGGATTTCGCTGCTTCGTGACGGAGTTCACACAGCAATACTTCCTGCCTTAGCACAGCGAATGCCGCTCCTGAGGTTCGTATTACCATACTTAGTCTCAAAGTCTGCGATAGAGAACCGTGTGAAGCATTATGCGTACACTGAGGAGACGCTTCGTAAGCGAGTGCGGCTCCAGGAAGAGGACCCAAGCCGAGAGACGGGAGATATTTTCGGTCCTGTCATCGCAAGTGGCAAGCTGGATTGGGCCTCGCTCGTGTCTCTTGCCAGGCAATGGTCATCGCCGGCGCAGACACCGCCTCACATGCTATGACGGGCGCGATATACTTCTTATGCGCAAACCCGGAATGTATGAGGGCGCTCCAGGACGAGGTGCGCGAGCTTGGGAGCTATGACGAGCTAACGGGCGACCGACTTGCGTCCCTCCGATACCTCAACGCGGTGATCGAAGAGACATTGCGCGCGTTCCCGCCGATCGCGTTCGGACTCCCGCGCGTGTCGCCAGGTGATTACGTTGATGGTCAGTTTGTGCCGCCAGGGGTCACAGTCTCCGTACCACACTGGGCTGTCAACCACAACGAGACCGAGTGGGAAGATCCGTACACGTTCCGACCTGAACGCTGGTTGGCAGAGGGTGGTGTGCCTCAGCCCAGAAATCTGGCCTTTAGCACGGGACCCACGGCTTGTCTGGGTATTACACAGGCAGTAAGCAATCCTCGGTGTCATTTTCTTCCTCGTCTTGGACACTTTCAAATGGCTAACTTTGAGTTTTCCTAGTGGCTTGAAATCCGTGTCGCGATTGCGAAGATTGTGTATACATACGATATGGAGTTTGCACGAGATCATGGCAACTGGCTCGGCGATGCCGAAATGTATAGTGAGTAATTCTCGGAGTCGCTTTCTACTTATTTTGGTAATTTTCAATGTGCAAGTTTCCTTTTATGTCAAGATGATGCCTAGAAGCTTCTAAAACCCTCCTATATCGCACTTGAAATGGCGACAACTAACTTCGAGTGTTTTAGTGATGTGGAGGAGGCGCCGCTAATGGTGAAGTTGATACCTCGGAAGGACCACGATGTTCTTAACTAGTAAAAGAGCACTTAGATCTAGAAGCAAAACGCCTGTGATAGTGTAATTGCTGGCGGATAAAATTCACTTACAGAAGTTATTAGCGAAGTGGTCATTAATGATACCTATAGTGCCCAGCTGAAGGAGAAATGGTGCACAGGCGGCATGCAGCTCTATAGTTGCAAGCACACGATCCGTAGCTTGGCCTTCCTCTATATCGAGCCTAGATAGGATATTTGGGATACAAATTACTTCAAGACATCCATCATGGCTTGTTCAAAAGTTAAAATTTAAGGGGATTTAGTATTATTGGCTAAGGGGAATTCTAACCTAAGATTGATTGCGTCTCATGGATTTAGGCAAAGATATAACGCTATAACATCACAATACCATTCCTAATAAGGCCACTGGTCCTTGATGTTGAAATTCTTTATAAAGTATTCCAGCTAGTAAAAGGGACATCCTCACTTTAGGGTTGAAGAGAGTCTAGGACGCGAATGTAGGTTCGGAGAGCATGCCGCGCCGGGCATAGGAAAAGGAGCAAGGAGGTCCTTATTCACTGATGACATCGAAGTAGGTATCAAGGGATCATAGCAATTATCATACGGACAAGCTACAGAGCCACAAGTTATAGGGCCACCAGCTACTCAAAGTTCTGGACGGTCGAACAGCCTTTGACCTCCTCGAAGTCCGAGGCATACAGAGGGAAATATAGTGAGTAATAATTATAATAGTCTCGTGTAGTATGGGCCCCTGCCGACGAGCTTACTACTGGAGGTTCTACGAGACCTCTAAATCTGCCTATTAATAAGGAGCAAAAGCGAGGTTGCATTATAGAGAGAAATAGGAAACCAGAGACCCCATAAACCCCAAAGAGCTCTTGAACTGGATAGGCCCCCGTTCCACGCTCTTGAGCACAAGCTCTTGTCACAGCGGTCTATACACGTCTGCGAAGATGCCATTACATAGGGGATTGTTACCACGAGGACGTCGCACTCCAATACCAGCTATTAATAAAACGATAAAGATAAGACCTCCAAATACAAGTGTCCTTTGATGCACGAAGGGCCTAATACTTGAAGACAGATGCTAGCCCCTGACTATATATACACACGTCTTTTGTGCATCTGTATGCAGTGCTCTGAGAGGTCAGTCAAGTGCAGACCGAACCCCGAGAATATAACCTCTCAGAGCACTAAGTAGATTTAATCCTTTCTAGTATCTATTGCACATGTGGCTATGGACTATGTGCTATTTTCAGGTTAATTAGTTGCATCAAATTTATCAGTCTGATGATCAAGTCCTACATTCCCTCTGCCTCAGGGTGGCAAATATAGGTTCTCATTCTACACGGGTCATTATGATTCCTTATGACTAGCTACTGCATCATCATCTACGGCAATATCGTGACACCATGTAACTCGCCGCGAATGTCATGTTGATTCATTCATAATCCGTAATCCGGCCCCGAAATCCGCAGAAAGCCTGGGTTCGGACTTAAGAAGCCGCCAAGAATCTGGTGCCACAAGTTCGGTTATATCGGGGCCGAATATAGCATCGTTATCTATGCATACTACCGATCAGAGAGAGTCTTAATCGGTTTCTATCCAATGTGGATTTTTCCTTATGGTGCGTTTGCCGCACACACAACACACGATGATCTCATCCGAAAGTGCGAAAATAAGCAGCTTAATTGACAGGCCCACGCCGCAGTCTTGTCTCGGCATACGAATTAGTTTGGTTTTACACGTACCTACGCTAAATAGATTAACAGGGGTATTCGTAAGCCCCTGCTCATACTGTTCCTGAGATTTATGTCGCAAGGTTGATCGAGAAAGGAACAAGAGAAGACACAAAAATACGACCTGGCTAGGTATCAACATTTAAGCTTATCGCCTATCAAAGTAGTGTAAAGATATCCAAGTGCCCATATATAAGAGAGGTCAACCAATCAAAAATGCGTGAGATTGACCTGTCCAATCGGTAGCTCTTATTTTTGACGACAAGGGATGAGGCGCTAGTATATGTATTATATTGTGCAAGTTGTTTTGATACGATATTTCTGGAGTCGAATTGTGTGGAATAGGGTAGAGTAGACCGGATTTAAGGTCCCCCACGCCTATCTATACGGACGTTCGAGATCGTCGCTGGGTGTTATCATTCAGCCCAAAGGATGTCGACTCGGCGGGTCAATAGAGCAGGCCGTTGAGAAAACCAAAATCTCCAAGCATGCTGTCAGACGGACCGTCCCGTAATACTACTGGAATACCTACCCATCGTCTACCGATTTCTGCTTACCTTTGTAGATGGGTATGTCATGAGCCAGAATAAGTGAAGTTCATAATTCAATCAACGTTTATTGATTGAGATCTCTATCTCCAGCTCAACACCGCACGGATACCATATGAACTGAACATGGGTACGGCATGCTGTTCCACCTCGAACGACTAGGCTAGAACGTCTCGGCGTGGCTATTCACGGTTGGCCCACGTACGTAACCTGACAACAGAATCTCCTTCCTTAAGCGCTACTCATCATGCCTACCCAGCTTATAACTAATATGCATCGGCAATAAACCCAATCATCTCGCATGGTGTGCAACACCAAGTCACGCGTATCCATGCTGCTGCATGCGCGTTGGAGTTAGTTTGGATAGGCTTATACTACTATACTAGCTGCCGTGTCCGGGCGGAGACAGCAGCCAAATCCATGTCTACACGGTTGGAAAATTGTGGGCAGTCCGACTAGGGATGTGTAATATGTGCGTATTCCGCAAGTGACGGATGGTCGGTCGATCAACAGCGTAACACGACTTACCAAGCCTCCAACCGCCAACCACTCCAGCTCAGAGCAGCCCCGGATAAACATGCCTACTCAGAATTATTAAGTCTCCGAGTTGCCATAAGCAGGGGAATTTGACGGCGGGAACCGCCAGGCGGAGGTCCACCATCATGATGGCCCATCCTGATTCATGCCTGGTCCGGCCGGCTCATGCACCCCATGGCCAGGCCCTCCCTTCCAAAAGACTGTCGTTGCTACCCTTACCACTTCTACTATTCAAGTAGGCATTACCACCAATAGCAAATGTCTACGAATTCGGAAGCTTGATGAGCCCCGGCATCCCGATCGCGGAGGGTCGGGTCCCTGGTTTGACGCCGATCCAACGGGGAACGTCTATCGGTTCTGCCCAACCGATCTACTACTGCATGTCCCTAGTCTTTTGGTACGCTCTACTATATTGGGCAAGTGACGCTGGTGTCTCATGTAGTGGTAGTGCAGGTCCCCGCCTAGACTACTCATACGACCATCCAGCACAATTATATATAGACACATAGGCCCCAACCTGTATAGATATTAACTTGAAGCCCATAACTCACAACTACATGTCTGAGAGAGAGGTGTAACGCTACCTGCACCATCTATACTGACAACACGTACCTCTTTCCCTTGCGTCGAGAACTCCGTAACGCCATCCCCAAAGAGTAGTGTTTGTATGCACAGCATCAGAAAACCAAAACCAAAAAGGATAACCTACTGGAACCGGCAATATGGCCGGTGCAGTTGAACTCGCCCAGAATGGGCTGGCGCTTGTAAGCTCACCTACCCCTATTGTGGTATCATGGTACTGGGACATCCAGCTCCCACTCCCTAGCTCAGGAGGACATATTGACTAACAAGCAACGTCTTTAAAAGGGGATTATATACATCATAGGACATGTCATGTACAATGTATTTTTACATCCCCTACGAAACTACCCGGGACCCTTGTCTCATCGCATGTCGATATTTCCCCGTGCTTGGTACCAGTTACGGGGGTTTCTACCTTTCCATGTAGACGAATTACACAAGCAGTATGGTCCCGTAGTCCGTGTCGCCCCCGGTGAGCTTGCTTTTAGCAGCCCTCAAGCTTGGCGTGATATCTATGGTCATAAGAAGGCGGGCGAGGAGGAGTTCCCGAAATACGATGGTGTTTACAAGATATTTGAGTGGTTGCCAACATCAATAATTAACGCGGATCGCCAACATCACGGCGTATTGCGGCGACAAATGTCCCATGGCTTTAGCGACCGCTCATTGAGAGAACAAGAACCCATAATCGGCTCATACGTCGACTTGTTAATTTCCCGACTGAAGGAAGGCAGTAAGACGAATACCACTCAAAATCTACGGGAGTGGTACAACTATACCACATTCGACATCATTGGGGATCTTAGCTTCGGTGTCGAGGGTGGCTTTGGTTGTCTACAGAATTCGGAATATCACCCCTGGGTGACGCTTATCGGGCAGGTCATCTATCAGGGCGCTATAATCCAAGGACTGGTACGGCTTGGGCTGCGAAGACCTATTGGATGGATCAACAAGTCGTCGATGCTAGCCGAAAACAGGAACCGCTCCGTGGTGTACGAGAAAGTCGGCGAGCGCATGAAGGGTAGCGAAAGACCTGACTTCCTTGAAGGACTGCTTCGTAAGAAGGAAGAACTCAATCTCGACCAGAGCCGCATAACTTTGAACGCTGTTTTGTTGATTGTGTAAGTCATTCTCGGAATTATTCTCTTACTTTTTTTGGGAGTTTTGAAGCACGATGTTTCCTTTTTTGCGACAATAGAGTGCTGAGAAGCTTCTAAAACCCTCGCGCATTAGTCCCAACTAGCAATAACTGACTCCAATAGTGCCGGGTCCGAAACTACGGCTACTTTGCTATCAGGTGCTACTTGGCTGCTTACGAGCCATCCTGAAAAGTTAAGAAAGCTGGAGCAAGAAATTCGATCTGCCTTCAAACACGACGACGAAATAACACTCACTAGTGTTGGAAATTTGACATATGTAAGCCCCCGACGTCTTTGCTTATCGACTTTCAAGATTGCAGAAGCAAGAGCTGCCAATCCAAAAGTTTAATGTCTTCACACCTTTTTCAACACGCAATAAAACGACAATACACTAAACTTAAGTCTACAGATGTTGGCGTGTTTGAACGAATCCCTTCGCCGCTACCCTCCTGTTGCGGGAAGTTTGCCTAGAATAGCGCCCAAAGGCGGCGCGATGGTGGACGGCAAATTTGTGCCAGAGGGTGTAAGTCATTCATTGCCAGGTCCTCAAGGCCTATCATTTTCATCTTCAATAAGAGATATCATGGTGACTAATTAAATCAACCCTACTACAGACCATTACCTCCGTCTACCAGTGGGCCGTAAACCACGACAGTCATTATTGGAACGAGCCTTATGCATTCGCACCCGAACGATGGCTGGGCGACGCGAAATACAAGAGCGACCAGCTCGGTAAGTGGACACCTATGTCCTTTTCTTCATATCAAGGCCCAGAAGCAAGGTTTTGGATTATGACGTCTCTCCTTGCTCCTGTGGTTTTTAAGACATGTTTACTCCGATCGTCAAATGCCATCGCTAACGAGCCTCTTAGATGCCATGCAATCATTTAGCGTTGGTCCACGTAACTGCCTTGGTAAAAAGTATGTCTACACTTGTCCCATTCGGGAGAATTATCATCATACAGAATTGACCTGGAAAACTAACATATCACTCTTCACATCTAGCCTTGCCTATGCCGAAATGCGCCTGATCCTCGCCAAAATCTACAACTTCGACATGACCCTAGCCGACGACAGCCGTAACTGGCTGGATGGCCAGAGGGCGTTTACAGTTTGGGAAAAGCCTGCCCTCAACATCCACCTCAAGCCCGTCGAGCATTAGTAAATATACTACAAGTAGGGATAAGACATCCCTACAAGTTAGTCACGAATCAGGCCATCACATTGGATAATGTAAGAGTATATAGTCTACCACCGCACACTAGAAGTGACGTGGTAGGCCGTTGAGATATATGTAAAACGTTGTTTAATACTATATCTTATCAGTTTGTAAATAACTATCCTTTAGGTTTTATTTTCTTTTATCATATCTGACTCAATCATCTGCACGGTTTTCTTTGGTCAAATTCTATGGTTCTCGGTAGGATCTATTTTCATTTGGTAGCATCCGATGTAACCTATACTCAAGCTCGCAGATAAATAGCGCGCGCCACTCCCTATCATCTCTAATAAATTCTATGTCACCTGCAAAGTATTTGTATTAAATCACCTTGCTATTATCTCGGTGTAGGGGTATGCATAATCTCTTATTGTTGCGCGAAGCGACTAATCACCCTAATAGGCTGGTCCTCGACTGGTGTATGCATATATCCTTGATCAAATGCATGCATGTATCATAGGAGACTTGTTATGATTTAGCCCAGGTGTTTGAATGCAAAAGAATTCAATTGGAAACGAACGATGAAATAAGCGAAGCAATTGAGTAGTGCGAGTGGCTGTCCGCAAAAATAGTCCTGGCCAGTAAAGGGGGTCCTCATAAACGAATTGCAGATCAAGGAGCAACAAATAAAGTCGCCTATACGTGTACTTAATTACATACACCTAGATTTCTATTAACTTTCAGTCAAATCTAATACGTTGGTTTTGATCGAGACAATCCATATTCCTCCAAGTTGTCAGGAAACAGCACCGCAGCACTATACCACAACACTGCCAAAAGATAGAATGTAGTCAAGCTGAGCACTTGAATACCTAAAATTGACTTATGCGTATCGTGACAGAAGTGATTTTGAGTAGACTTGAATGTAGTACTGGGTAGGTCATCTATACTTATTGTTGCTTGAACGCCTCCAAAACTGCCCCTTTATACAGATAGCCTCTTCGTTCAAGTAATATTTCGTAACTTCGTGACGGTCACAATATGATTCACGGATATACGCGAACTACATGGTAAAGAGCAATATTATTACAAACATCCATGGGCATTTCTTTGCTGGGGTCAATAGTTCAGAAATGCCGGTACTAAGCTAAGAAAGACAAGGCCAGAGTAGCCCAACAGCTCTATGACGAATTGTGAGAAGTAGATTGCAGCTCTACATGATCCTTCAGAGATTCATCGCTGTCACCGACGTGGTTGGCTGAAACCGGAGTCCATCTATGGGCATCACCAAGGCGATCAGCGGTCACTGTAGCACTCGAGGTTAGATCGTATGTCCAAGCATGATATGTTTATAAATCAGAAGTGTGGGAACTTTTAAAGACAGAAGTCTAGCCCAAAAGGAATATTGGTATAACCTGGACAAGGAAATATGTTCTGAGGGTTACTTACAACCAGATCTGCCAGGGTTCTTCATGCCCGCTTCAAGTTGTCGTTGATAAGAAACATTTCTAAGGCGGTCATGCTCAGCGGGCGTGAGGTGAAGCTATCGAAACATCAGCACGAGACCCCTATCACAATCGACTATGTTCAGGTATGCGATGATGCTTACATATAATTCCGCAGCAAAAGCGTGCAATGCGAGAGCAAGCCATGCAGCCGGACCAAAGGCCGCATTTAGTGACGCACCCACCTCCATGGCGTTATTTCCGTTAAAGTTTGCGGAAACTGCAGCCTGCTGGTCCAGATTCTCGCCAGAGAACAGGGGTGCGCATTCAGGATAGAAGTGCATCGTAGCATTCTCGCCCTTCAGCGCAAAGTTGATCTTATCGCAAGGTTCGACGTAGTAGTGACCGCCGATGGATGTGATGATCATAGCACCAATGATTAAGCCGATACGAAGAGTGATGATAGTGCCTCCCTTTATTCATCAGATATTAGCATAGTGTCTTTTATAGATTGGGTTCTCGATTAGGGGCACTTACATAAGCCCACGCTCGAATCATCCAAGCTCTGTGTTGCTCGATCTGTAATCGCTTGACGTTGATATACGCCATTGCCAGGGAGCCAATGAAGAGTATAGCTAGGAGACCGACTAGGGTCTGAACGTCCACTCCACCTCCTGCCGCACGACGACCTATCATGAGTGCGCCAACCGTTCCCAGAATAGCCAGGAGTATGACGAGGTACCCGTTAATACGATGGACGATGATGAACTTGTGTCGGATCACGGGGACGAATTGGAAGCATGCAAGCAAACTTCCCGGAACGATGGCGGCAAGGTGTAGAATTATACCGATGTGGTATCTTCCTGGCATAGTGTAGTAGTAGCATTCTCCTGGCAACGCACCACTTCCTGCTTTCTTGTTTGGATCGCAGAAGACACCCCAAAAGTCGAGATACTCGAGCCGTGCGAGGCCAAATCCAAACAGTGCGCCGATGAAGATAAACCATAAGATAAAATTGTAGCCCTTCGAGAAACCGATTGGGTTGTAAACTTTGCGGGCTTGGGCTACAAAAGCGTTACGGGGAGGCCTATCCGATTTCGCCATTGTGAGAGACGAAGCAGAAATTTCAAGACTAAGAGACAAGGTTCGGGAATTCCAGAATTAGACGAGAATAAAGGTAAAGAATCAAGAAAAACTAAGTAGATGTAGTAAATTTGTGTGAATAGATGTAGAAAGTCAACTGAAGTGAGTATTAACTATCAAAGACACTAGCTATTCGGGCGCTGTCTATTCTATATATACCTATCCTCTACGTGGCGATAATCATATCTACATTTCAGTTTAATCATCTTCTTGATAGACAATGTATGATACTGAGGCGCATTCACCTCGATGCGATGGTGTTTGTCTTGGCCCCGGTGCTAAATGAATGCGAACGAGGCGCATACGTCTCGCATTTCATCCCCACAATATCGTAGGGAGGTGAGAATGCGAGCTTGTAGCTACGTAACCTATGTTGCCAAGACTAGCCCTCCCCCAATGGGATGCCACCGCACTGCATAGTTCTCCACTTACTGTTCGGTGGAAAATCTATCCGAGCCTAACCAAACAGGACAAGGCAAAGGATTGTGTAATACGGAGGTCTGGGCCAAAATCACCCATTATCCTTGACAATGGGGCAAAGTGCAAATAGAAAACATTGTATACGGTATGACGGCTTGGAGAGCAGTGTTTCGGGCCGGCAATAGTCTTAAGAATACGGACCACTAATTACGCTATAACGTTAGCGCAGATGGAGCATAACAAGCGCTAGCTATAGCGGAGTTCAAGGCTTAGCCTACCTGGTTGGGTAGATGCTTAGTTAGCTTCTAAGGTTGTTGTTAACGCTGTCGGGCTGCCGGCGGCCCGATGGACTGCTTGCCAAGCCGCCACACCGTATACAATCTTTTCTATTTGCACTTTGCACTATTGTCAAGGATAATGGGTGATTTTGGCCCAGACCTCCGTACACTATGAGGAAATATAGATTACCTACTTAGGTATCGTCCTGCATATTATAACAAAGCCGTCTGCTATAAGCCTCGACAAAGTTATTTTGAGATACAAGCGCTAGTCGTAGCTCCTCGCATTCAAACTAATATACGTATAGTTTAAGTAGATTCGGGGCGGATCAATCAATTAGCAAGGCTGATCAAGATGCTAATCGCGTGACTGTTAATGTTGTTCCGCAACAAAGATCAATGATCGAGAATTCATACAACACCTTACCATATTTGCCTAAGGCAACAATATTATTCACGAATGCATCGCAATTAGCTATTATCATCAACCACCTCAAGATATTACTCTCAAACGATGGAAACATTCTCTCAAGTCTCACAAGCCTACAAGGCATCCTTCTTAAAAACCGACCCATCCTCCATTCCGGAGATAGTTTGCGTTTTCATTGGAGGTAGCCGCCTTTACAGCCCTAAACAGCCAGGATCTTCCCCGAAGGAGAGCGACTTCGATGGTATTATAGTTCTTAAATCAAAGTTTGATATACACGATCTCGTTAATAGGGGAAATCAGCGCCAACGCCTTTTAGATATGGTTGGTATCAAAGTCGAAGGACGAGCCAATCCCTTTGTTCCCGCCCCGAATTCCCCTTTATACCCCAAATTTGACGGCATTCGTATTTCAGGATACGACGGGCCCGATTCCTCAACCTCGGCGAAAAGGTCTGTCAAAATTCTAAGTTTGGAGTACTTTTCCGAAAATAGAACATCTCTCAACCTCATATCTTGTAAAGATCGGAGGGTTTTCAATGGCATCAATTTAGAAGACGGGCTATCAATGGAAACCCTGCAGCAGGCAACCACTTTCGATAAATTAGTTATTTTGCATGACCAATGGTTGTATTGTACACCACACATGGACAATACTAAAATCTTAGCGAGCTTTGCGCTGCTCTAGATCTCCTTGTCTCGGGTGCTTGCGTGTATGGCGAGACCCAAGGGAAAGAAATTAAACGTCTCGCTGTAAAGCACTATACATCTATGACGGGCTGTTCCCCTAGCGTGAAGTCCTTCGTCAGGTACCCAAGGTTTCGCCCCTTTTATATTGAATGGCTCACTCGAGAATTGGCTGAGTTATGCCCCACGAAGTCGGCTATGCTCTTTAATCCAAACCCACAAAGGCTAGATGACCATATCATCCTTTTAGGCGACACTATTGAGGCACGAGCAAGCGCTGTTCTATTCAACTCCTCCTATACTAGGGAACTCTCAGCGGAGGCCGTGACAAATTTTGATGAGGGACGTGTAATCAAACATGAGAATAATGAAGCCCAGTTCTCACATAACTCTACGTCTTACCGAGCCACAACGTTGTCTTCGGACCTTGTCGAGATATTTGTCAAGAAAACTCCATTCGCCCAAAGTGAGCTACAAGGCGCCAAGACGGCCCTGGAATTCTTCCCCCGTATTACAGTCCCCCGTCTTGCTCGTTCAGGTGAGTTGCTCTACCCATATTTTCCTGGGATAACTCAATCGGAGGCTCGTGTTTCTTATATAAAGGGCGGGCGAAAGGTCATGAATTTGCTTAGTTCTATCTTACACGTCGAGCTTGTCATGGCCCAAGACACGCTTTGTGTGTATCGGCGGTCTCTATCTCTTACATCGAATGCCACAGATCCACACCAGAATATTCAAAGGTTTTTCTATGATCGCTTACTGAATGACCGGAGGATGAAAGACCGTTATGGGCAGGGCATAACGTTGGCAGGAGAGACTTTTTCGCTTGATGAATTGCTTTCGTTACGCTGGCTGATCAATGACGAAGAGTACCCTTCGTTACGCGAAGCGTTTGATGAAGCTAATAAAATTATCGCCCCCGGCTCAGGGCCAATGCTATCTTCCCAGCTGTCTTTGGCATGGGTGATGCACATGGGGGTAACATCATGTATACTGCTGACGCCACAGGCTACGATGTCCGTTGGATTGATTACGAGGTAGCGGGGTTTCACCCCGTCATGCTCGACCTTGCTAAGCCAATTTACAACAGCGTTTTACTCGAAACAATAAACCAACAACTCATGCCTGAGAATGTTCATCTAGGTTTGGAATATTGTGTAATCCGAGAAATCAATACTATCGTGATTGATCTCTCTCCTCGCATTGACTCTTTGACTCAGGCGATGTTAGACATCAAAGTGCGATATCTCATCAATCCACTATGCCAAGAGGTCCACGAATTGGGTGACAACCTCGAGGATTACGTACCGCTCCTTGCTACTGCGCTCTTTCTATGCGCGACTCTGGCGAGGAATTTCGCTGATAGTGAGCAGGCATTCCTGGTCAACTTTGCTACGGGTTTTATACTCGGAAGAGCACAAAACTGGGTGCAGTTCGCGTCCGCACTTGAAAAGTTGGGCTTCAACTCTCAAAGTGCAGTAGCAATCGTGCATTAGTAAACCTAGAGCATAGCTCGACCATGTTAATTCCTATTTTTATCTCCAGAGTGATAATAATATAATATCCTTAACAAATCTTGCAACTCTCGTTTTACTGTAGTATAGAAAATTATTTCATAGTAACTCAGTCGCCTTGTGATATGGATTTTGCTCCCCTGTCCTCTCTTCTAGGTTCAGCCAGTCTGTGCCAGATCGCACTAAACAAGGGTCATTTTTCAACTTATAACTCCAAGGCCTTTCTTATGTACCAGTTACTAGATCAAAATAATAGGCACCATTAAAATAATTGTTGAAATGATATATCCATCGATTGCAAATTAAAGCATGAGAGAACGAATAAGTGGCGCTGTTAAGAGTCAACCTACCTCGGATTTATACAAGTCAATTATATGGTACGTAACTCTATCTAATGAACACAATAAAATCCGAACTAAACACTATTACAGACCTCCCTCTTCTGTAGTAAACTTCAACCTTGCGTATATGAAGTTCGGCGCTTATTATAATTGAAGTTGGAAGAACATAAAAAGTGGCATAGATCTGGCTACCTGCGCACCCCATTGGTCCGTGCACACTAAAGTACATACATGAACAAAGCACCTGTTTTTGTAACAAAACCCCGTGATGAAATATATTGAAAGAATACTCCAATTGAACTATTAATCTTCCTCTTCATAGTATAGGATTAAAGAGGCTGTAAAGACCTTGGCCCTTTTGAGTCTAGGTAAGAAACCCTTATGTTACTTAACTTGCTTTCGTATGTATAGATGTCTCGGGCGCGTCTAAGGAACTAGGAGAATAGAGGGGAGTTAGAGAACTTATATCGCTCTACCTCGAGACCGTGTAACTGTTTCGTGGACGTTATGCATGATTTCGAGATCGCTATTAATGTAAAACCCGCCTGCTACTCTGTTGATCAGGGTGCCTGAAAACAAGAGGTATATTTGAAAACGTGCCCTGAATTGCCGTACACTTCGTGTCGGCAATAAATCTATAAATGCTACAATGATGACACCTTGGTCGCCTTTGTTCTTCACCCTTCAACCTCGGTTCTACGGACATCGAACTCTAAAAACGGTACTTTAACTTTACACAACAGAACCAATCAACAAGCCTACCCAAAAATGTCTCGAATAGAGAAATCAATTCAGAGGACTCTAATGAGGGCACTAATCCTGCGTCTTATTCGCAGGGCAAGACGCGAAAGAAATAGGCCGGCTGGAACTTCTGACGCGACACCTACTGATAATGCTGATAATGTAGGGTCTGCTGAGAATGAGGCATCTACTGAAGCTGAGGGTGAACGCTAAGGATAGCTAGGGGATTGATAGTGATAATGCGGTTACAGTTACAGTAAAAGCAAGTCAACGGATAAATAACAACATGATGGGGAGTTTGAGCTTAACTCACAGGTAAAAATAAAAACAAGGTGATCCTGTTACCTAGAATCTCAATCTCATGGATATTACCCGAGTACTTATAATACTAGAACTCGACTAGGCCAGATAGGGAGACATTTATATTTATGGTGCGCGGTAGTTTTATTTCCGCCAACCCGCCAATAATTTAGCAAAATATAACGTCTTAATACTATAGTAGTCTTAGTAAACTAAGTAAATAAGCAAAAGAAAAATAGTTAATAAGTTATATAATAAAAAAACATTAACTATTGCTTGTTAATTTTAATAAATATTTAATAATTAAACTTATATAGTAAAGCGTAGCCTTTATATTATTATTATTACTAACGTTATAATATTTAAATAAATATTTAATTTATAAAATAAAATATCGGGTTTATACGTATAGTACTAAATAATTATTTACTATTTGCTTTAGTTTTTAAATTTTTTAAACTTTTTACGCTTAATATATTTAATATTTTAATAAAAAGCTTTTTAATAGTTTAAACGAAATATTATATTTTTAGTATTAAAAGTTTTAAGGTTGCTTAAACCAAAAGCTTTATAGTTTATTTATTATTTTTTTTTAATATTTTATTTTTATTTGTTTAGCCGAACTAGTTTATAATTAAACTTTATTTAAAAAAATATATTGTTTTTAGTTCGTAACTACGTTTTTTTATATACTAGATTTAAATAAGTTTTTTTTTATTTTTATTATAGCTATTAAAAATATAAAACGAATTATTAATTATTATTATTTTTAATAGTATTAATATATTATTTAATAAAAAGCTATTAAATAATTAATATTAGTTTTATATTTATTAAATAAATTTAGTATTATTTAATTTTAATAAAAACGAAAATAAATAAAAATATTTTAAATCCGAAAAAATATTAAATAAAAGCTATTTAAAGCAGCATTATTTAACCGTTTAACTAAAGGATAAAAAAACTTAAAGTTAATATATAATTTAATTTAATTCGATTTAAATTATAAAAATAATAATAAAAATTATAAATAACTATTTTAAATATTTAATATAAAATATATTCGAAATATATTTTAAACTTCGTAATAAAAATAAAAAATAATAGCTAAAAAGCTTTTAAAAGCTTAAAAATAAGATTTATTAGCTAATATACTAAGTTAATATTTTATAGTATTAAAAGCTATTTTTACTTATTTATTAATAAATATTTTATTTTTATAAAATAATATAAGCTTTATATATTTTTATAATAAATACGTGTTTAATAGCTAAAAAAACTAAGCTAATATTATTTTATAATTTATTAATTTTATAGCGCTTTTTTAATTAGTTTAAACATTAAATCTAAATTAACTATTAAAACTTTTTAATAGTTAATAAAATTAGTTTTAAAATAGTTATAACTTTTTAACAAAGTTTATTTATATTGCTTAAAACTTATAAACAAGATTTTATTTATAAAATTTAAGCGCGTTTTATTTAATTAATAATAAAATTAATATAAAGGTTATATAAGCGGTAAAAATATAAAAGCTATTATTGCTAGCTTTTTAGTTTTATTAGGCAAACTTAGGCCGTTTAACCTAGTTAATATTTTATTTAATATTATTTATAACGTTATAATTATTTTTTTAAAAAAAAATATAAAAAAGTTCGATATATTATATTTTTAATATATTTATAATATATAAGTAATATTAAAGTTTAATTATTTTCGATTTAAAATTTTTAACTATTATTTATTTCGATATATATTTTATTAAATAAATATTATATATAAAAAATACTAAAATAAACTTTTTTATTTTAATATATAACGCTAGTTTAAAAATTAATAAACTTTAATTTATATTAGTTTAGTTGCTTTTTTAATTATTTAGTTTTTTTATAGTTAAATTATAATAAAAACAATTTAGGTTTTTTGCGTAAAAATAGCTTATAAAACTAATATATATTTTTTTTTACGTTTATTTAAATAATATTATAAACGCTTTTTTATAGCTATAATAAAATAAAAACTATAAATAAAAAGTTTAAATAATTAAAAACTAAAATAAATAGGCTAATATATTATAAAATAGTTTTTATATCCGAAGTTATTTATTTATTTAAACTAACTATAATAAATATTTGCAAAAACGAAATATTAAACATATTAATTTCTACTAGTACGTATATAAGCAGTAGGTTTTATATACGATTTTAAGAAATTTAGCGGTATAATATTTTTTAAGCCGACTAAAAAAAATAAAAAAACTAATAAAAAAAATAAACATATTTAAATAATATAACTTTTTTATTATAAAATAATATTTTAGTATATTAAATATTTATAATATTTTATAATTGCTAATAAATAAAAATATTATAAAATAGTTTAATATTTTTATATATTTAACTAGATTTAATAGTAATAGTTTATAAAATAAATTAATTAAATATATAATTATATAAGCAATAAAAATTAAAATTATATAATATTTAAAAGCTATATTAAAATATAGCAAACTTTTAGCTAAATATTAAGTTATATAAGAAATTTTTAAAAATAATATTAGCTAATAATATTATATTATTTTATTAAAAATATAGTTAAAACTAAAAGTTTTCGAATAATTAAATAAATAAAGTTAAAACTTTAGTTTATTATTAATAAATTATTTTATATTTAATAAAACCTCGGAAAAATTATATATAATAAATATATTTATAATAAATTTTTATTATAGTTAAATAAATATTATTATAAAATTATTTTTAATAAATATATAGGACTTAAATATAAAATATTTAAAAGTTTTATTATATAAACTTATATATAGGTTTATATATATAAAAATATATAATAGCTAAACTTTTTTGCGCTTATATATAATATATAGCTTTTTAACTTTTATAAATATTTATAATAATTATAAGCCCGGTTCGCAGTTTATAAATTAATTATATACGGTTATTTTTAAAACTATTAAATTAATAGTTAATTATTATATAATATTTAACGGATAAAAATATAGTTTATACGCTTATATTATTTTTTATTATTTTATTATATTATTAAATTTATAATCGCCTAGTTTGTTTATAATATATATATTTAAACTAATTAATATTTTTATTTATATATTATAATAAAATTTTATAGCTTCGGAAATTATATAAACTTTAATAAACTAATCTGTTATAATGTTATATTTATATAGTAAAGCTTACGCTTATGTTTAATAGAAGTAAAAAACGTAAAATAATTAAAGCAATAAAAAACGCGCTATATAGCGTAAGAAGTATATTTTATAAAAACTAAAATAAAAAAGCCGTTTTTATTAGCTATAAAAAAAGCTGCTTTTGTTAGCTATAGCTACGTACTAAAATATAGCTTTATAGCTAAATTTATAGCGTAAAGATTATTTAGGGCTTTTTTTAAAATAGTTTGCTATATAATAAAATGTTTTAATAGTTTATAGTTTTTTAATAGTTTTCGAAAAACTATAGCAAAATTAAAAATAATAAATTTAAATAGAAAAAAAATAATAAATTACTATTAGTATTATTATATTTATATATAATAAAACTTCGATTTAAACTATTTAATATAGCGGTTTTAATATTTTTAGCTAGCTACGGCTAAAATTAAAAAATAATTATTAATTTTTATAAACTATATAAAATAATATATATTTAATATGTTTATTTATTAAGCTTTAAGTAAATATTATAATATTTATATTAAAATTAATAAATAAAGTTTATTATTATTTTTATTAACGTATGTTTAAGCTTTTTTTAACTTTTTTTATTTAAATTAGTATTTATTTATTTTTTTAATATTATTAACGTTTTATATATTATTTTATATATTTATTTATTTTAATAATTTATAGTTTTAATTTAATATTATATTTTATATTAATATAAATAATATTTATAACTATTTATTTTTTGTTCGGTTTAATATTTGTTTTAATGTTTATATTTATTTTTTAATATTATTTTTATATAGTTTATTTTATTATTATTTTAAAAAGTCTAAGCTTTTTATAATAAATAATTTAAAAAATAGTTATTTTATTTTTTTTATTTATTAAAAAAGCTACTATTAATCGTTTTAATAATTTTGCTTTAAAGCTTAAATATTCTAATAATAAAAAATTAAAAGTTATAGCTTATGCTAAATATTTTATTAAAATTTTAAAATTAATAAATAAGCTTAATATTATAAAGCTACTAAATATTTTAAACTTTTATAATATATTTAATTTTAATACTAAAGCAAAAAATATTATATAAACTTTTATTATAAAGCTTGCTAATACTTTTATAAATAATACTTAAAATAAAATAAAACATATAAAAATAATTAAAATAAAAATTAATAATTATAATTTTTAGATTTAAAAACTAAAAAAATATTTAAAAATATAATATTATTTTTAGTTTATAAAAATTGTTTTATTTAATAATAAAACTAATTATTTATATAAAATTAATTTTACCGAAAAATTAATTTAATAATCCGTAGATTTATTATTAATAATAGCATTTAAACTTAAAAAAAAGCTTGTTTTACTAATTTTTTTAATATAAATATTTTTTTAGTTTTAATAGCCCTAGTACTTAAAATTACCGGTATTTTTTTATAAATATATATTTTAATATTAATATTAATATTTTTTTAATATTAATTCTAATTATAATTTTAACCCCAGTTTTAATTTTAATTTTAGCTTTAGTTACTTTGTTTATTTTATTATAAAATAATATAAAAGCCGAAAAACAAACAATTATATAAACTATTAAAAAAACCCTAAAATTATAGCTTTTTAATTCTAAAATACCGATTTAAAGCGCGAAACAATATATTATAAATATATAACTAGCTATTAAAACTAAGTTAATTTAAATAATATTTTTTTCGTTTTTAAAAAAAAACTATATAGTTTTTTAATTTAATTAAAAACTTAACTATATAATCGCAAATAGTTATTTTTAGATTTATACTTAGATATTATTTACTCTAAACTTTTAAATAAAATTTATAGCGGTTTAATTTTATATATTACGCGCGCGAATCATATAATAATAGTAATATTTTTCGTACTAAGCTATAATATTATATTTATATAACTATATTAATAATATATTTTATTATTTTATAATTTATAGCGTTATTTTATACGTAACGTTTATAAATACGCTATTATATTTATTATATACTTTAGTCGTTTTTCTATATTAAAAAAAGCATAATATAATATTTTAAAATCCTAAACATTAAAAATTTATTTTACTTAAAACTAAACTAATTTTTTACAAAATATAATTTTTAAACGTTTATAAAAATATAAACATTAAATATATTATTATTATAGTTAAATATAAAACAAAATAAAACAATTAACAAAACAGCAGTAATAATAATAATAAAATATTAGAAAATATTTTATTAATAATTAAATTATTATTAATATAACGATATATATAAACTAAAATTAAAAAAACGTTTAAACTACTATTTATTATAACGAAAGTTTTATATATTTTGTTTTATAATATAATAAACTAAAAAAACGTATAGCTTAATTAAATAAAGTTTTAAAGTTATAAAATACGTTATATATTTAATTATTATAATAAACCGCTAAAAAACTAAATAGTTAAAATATTAATATTAAACAGTTAATAAAATAAAAAGTCGCGCTATATTATTAGTTTTATTTAATAAAATAAAAAAGTATTATAAATATAATAATATTTTAATTTAAATTAATAAAAATATAAATTATTAAAAGCAAGTTAAAAAATTTAATTTATTTTATTTTTTATTTATATTTATATTCGCAATATATTATTATTATAAGCAAATATTTTAAGCTAAATATATAAATATTAAATATTAAATATACGTTTTATTATAAAAAATAAATTATAAAAAAATATCCTATAGTTTAAATAGTTAAATATAAAAATTAATAAAATAAACTAAAATTATTTTCAATAATTAAAATAATCGAATTTATAAAATAAATAAAAAATATTATTAATAAAGCTATTAAAATATAATTTAATATTATTATTTTATAAGTTATAAAAAACGAACTTATTAAACAACTATTAATATATTTATAAAAAGTTTATATAAGCGGTTTTAATTTAATAATTATATTAAAATAATTAAAATAATAAATATTTAAAATAAGCTTAATATAATAGTTAAAATATCCAAAAATTAAATAACTTTTTTTTAATTAAACAAATATAAAATTACTATTTTTAGTAAAAATTTAAAAAAAACTAATAATATTATTAATTAAAGCTTATTAAATTAATATTTTTTTTAAATTTTATTTAATTAAATTTAATTATAATTAGCTATATTATTAAAATAAACCGCGAATTATTTGTAGTGCTAGATTAAAATAATAATAATTAATAAGTTATATTTTTATAAATCGCTAATAAACTGCTTAAAAAAAACTTATTATTACGGCTAATCGTACGGGCTTTAAAATTTAACCCAATAACGTAGTTAAAAAATATGCTTAAGTTTTATAAAAAAAGTACTAAATCTAATTATTTAATAATTATACGTTATTTAATTTAATTATTAATAGTTATTTATTATATAAACCTAATTATTTAATATTTATTTATTATATTAAACCCGATTATTTAATATTATTCGTTAATATATTTATTTATAGTTATTTATTTTTTTGTTTTTTAATTTAATATTAACTAAAATATTTATTATTTTTATATTATAAATTAATACTTAAGGCCCCTTACTATTATTATAAACCTTGCTTAAATATAATTTTTACTAAGCTACCCTTTAAAAAAACTATAGTTGCTACAAAATTAGCTATTATATAATATAATAATATAGCGGTATTTTTTATAAAAAGTTCGTATATAATTTTTTCTGCTTTTTTTTTTTATTTTTTATTATAATATTTTATATTTAAACTTTATAAGCTAATATTAAATATTATAAATAAATATAATAAAGCTTTATCGATCGTAATAAGTACAGTTTTTAAGTTTTTTAAGTTTTTAGGTTTCTAAAAACTTTAGGGCTTTAAATCGATTATAATAAACGCGGTTTTTAGGTTTTTTAAGTCCTTAGGTCTCCGAAAACTTTAAGTTTTTAAAAACCTTAAAGTTTTAAATCGATCGTAATAAACGCGTTTTTTAGGTTTTTAAGTTTTTTTTTTTTAAATATTTTAGCTAGCTTATAAAATTTTTTTTAAACTTATTAGCAAGCTTAAGCTTTTTTTAAAAAAATAAAAGTTTAATATATTATAAAAATTAATATATTTTATAATATAGTTTTAGTTATATTTAAAATTAAAAATAATAAATAATTTATTAAAATTAAAAATAATAATTTATATTTATTAAAGAACTTTTTAATTTAACCTAGGTTAAAAATTATTATAAAGATTTTAATATTATAATAAGTTTTTTTATTTTATAGCATAAATTAGTTATTTTATAATATTTAACTTTTTAATTTTATTTTATAGCTCAAATTATAATTTAATTATAAAATAATAATATAATTTTAATATATATTATTATTATTAATAAAACGGATATATAAAAAATACTATATACTAACGTTTATATTTATAAGTAAATTTATTATTATTATTAATTAAACGGCTAAATATTTTTATAATATAATATATATATTATATAAAAAAATAAACTATTATAATTAATAAATTAAAATAAAATAGCAAGTTTTATTATATATAACTTATTAAAAAGGACCAAACTAGTATAACCGGCAATTATAACTTATTTATTAACGTAAATACGTAGTTTTTAAAAATTTAAGCATTTTTGCCTTTAAATTAAAAAACTTTTAATAATAAAATAGGTCGATAAAGCAAAATTATTTATATTTATTATAGCTATATGTTTTATTATATATAACTATAAAAAATATAAGTATTTTTGTTTTTAAAATAAATAGCATATCGATAATTTCGGTTAAAAATAGTTATATTAATACTGCTTTATTAAGATTAAATTTAAATATAATAAATCTAATAAAAAAGCTTAATTTTACTAAAAAAATAATATATTATTTTTTTAGCAAATATTTAAACAAAATAAGCTAATTAGCTAAACTATAATTATCCGTAAAAAAGTTAAAAAGTTTTTTAAGTCGGGTTAAAAATACTATAAATATTTACGCCCGTATTAAATATATATTAAAAATAAAGTTATTAATATTTTTAAAACGGATTTTATAGTTAAAAATAATATTAGCAGCCGCTAGATTAAAATTATAAAAACTAATATTTAAAAAAGAATAATACGCTTATAAAAACTTAAAACAATAAACTTTCGATTAAAGCAATAAAAATTATATTTTATTATTATATTATTAGCTTATATACTGGCTTAAAAAATACTATTAAAAAAAACTAAAGGGCAAACTTTTATTTAAAACTAAAAAAAAATAATAAACAAATATTTATATAAGTTAATAATTTAAAAATAATAAACTTTTATAATAATAGTAGGACGGCCTATGGATTAAATAGTTATACGCTAGCGTGGTTTTTAAATAGCTCGATTTACCCAGGAATAATTAAAATAGATTTGCTTTTAATTATTAATTTTATAAATAAAAAATAAACAAAAAATAAACTTAAATTCGGAAAAATAAATAAATTATTATAAATAACTAGCTATAAAACGTAATAATTTTTTTTTTAAAAAGTATATTATATAATTATATATAATATATATAAATATTTTATTAATTAACTAATTAATTAACTAATTAATTAATTAACCGATTAATTAATTAATTAATTAATTAATTATATTTAACGCTATAAAAGTAATTATTTATATATATAACTAAACTTAACCTCTAAAAAAATATTAAACATATCGAGCTATTTTAGCTTTAAAAGCATACTATTATAATTTTATTTTTTTTTTTAAGATTATTATATTTTATATATTTTTTAAAGCGTTTTTAAGCGGTGAAGCATAAAAAATTTTTTAATAACGCTTTAAAAGCAATATATAGTTTTATTTTTAGCATATAATTTTTTATAGGGCTAGGGCTAAATTAAAAAGTTATATATATTTTAAATAAAAGCATAAATTAATAAAATATTTTTAATATTTTAGTTTATATTTAAAGTTTAAATTTAAATAGTAGCTTTTAAAAAAATTTATTATTATATTTAACTAGCCGGTACTAAATTATTATATTTATAAATTAAATATTAAATAATAATTTTTAATTAATAAAACATATATAATATATAAATTAATATATATAAAATAAACTTTATATTACGATTTTATTTAGGCTAACGCTAGGCTTAATATTATTAAACTTATAAATAAGCTTATTTTAGCGTTTAAAAAAATATAATATTTATATTTTTTATTAATAATAATTTAAAATTATATAAAAAAAAAAAGCGTTAGTTAATAAAAAATAAATAAATAAAAATAAAACAAACTTATATTATTAATTTTAATAGTTTTAGTTTAACGGTTTTTAGTTTTTATTATATTTTAAAACTTTAAATATTAAAGTTTTTTTTTATATAATAATAGTTTATTTATATTATTTGCTATTTATTAAACTATTTTTTAAAAAGTTTAAAACTACTATAAAATCGGCTATTATATTAACATAATAAATATAGCAATATTTTTTGCAAAAAGTTTATATATAACTTTTTTTATTTGTTTTTTACTTTTTAATATAATAGTTTATTTTTAAACCCTAAAAAAATAATTTTTATAATATATAATTTTTTTTAGCTTTTAATATAAACTTATATTAAGCTAATTTTTTTAAAACTAAATATAATAATATATAATATATATTAAATAAAGTTAAATTTATTTAATTATTAAAATAAATATAATATAATTTTAAATAATTTATAAAAAATATATTTTTAAGTTTTTAAAATGTTTTTTTTTTCGAACGTTTAAATTAATTTATAAAGTTTTAGTAAGATTTATTAAAGTTAAAAACTTAAATCTACTAAAGTTTTTTAGTTTAAGTTAAAGTTTTTAGTAGTTAAAATTTTAAAATAAATTTATTATTTTAAAGCTTAATAAATATAATATTATTAAAGTTAATATAAGTTTAAATAATTTTTATATAAATATAGCGTAAATATTTATTAATATATAAAAAGCTAATAAAGCTATTTTTATAAACTTTATATAATTATAATTATATAAATACAGAAAGTTTTTTTATTTAGTTTAATTTTTATTTTTAACGGTTAATAAGGTTAAGTTTTTATTAATAAAATAAAAGTTTAATATATTATATTAAATATTAATAAATTAATATAAATTTTCGATAATATTTTTAACTAAATAATAAAAATAAAATATCTAGGTTATAATAAATAAAAAATAATTCGATTAATATTATTATATTAATATTAATTGTTTATATAAACAATTATAATATTATTATAAGAAATATATTAAAGTTAATATATTTTACGATAATTTTTTTATTTAAGATATAAAGCTCGTAGTTATAACTAGGTTTAAAAATAACAACATATATTATAGCTGCTATAAACCTTATTTATAATAATAATAATAATAATAATAATAATAATAATAATAATATAATAATAATAATAATAATAATAATATAATAATAATAATATAATAATAATAATATAATAATAATAATAATATAATATAATAATAATAATATAATAAAGCTTACGGTTTTTTTTATATAAAGTTTTCCGTTTTATTTTAAAAGCTTTAAATAAAAATAAATAATTAACAAAAAAAAATTAACTAATATTTATAAAAGACTTCTTTGGGGTATTATGCGTATTATATTATACGTATTATATTGCGCGTATTATATTGTATTTAAGAGTGGTTATAATTATAAGTATATTATTTTTTAATTTTGCTTTTTGGCTTAAAGTTATAATTTAATTATAAAATAATAATATTGCTTTAAAGTAAATTAATATTAATAATTAAGCGGGTAAATAACCTAAAAATAGTTATAACTATAATAAATAATATATAATGCTTAGGTATATATTGTATTATTAATGTAGTTACGCGAAAAAAAAGCTATTACGAATAAATTAAGGTAAAATAATAAAGTATGCTAAAAGTAAGCCGTTCGGAAAAACTGTAGTAATATAACTAATAATTATAGCTTATATATTTAAATATATATTATTTATTTATTATAGTTATTAAATAAATTTTATATATATAAAATAAAATATAAAATAAAACGCTATAAATAACCTAGAATAATTTTATTTAATTTATAATTAGATAATTATTATACGAAATAACTATAAGCAATAAAAATAAATATTTATAAGCTAGTTATTTAACCTATAATGTTTTTATTATACGAAAATTAATTAGTATATTTTATTATTTTTTTATAAAGTATATTATTAATTTAAAGCTTATTTAAAACTTTTTAAATATATTTATTTTTTATTATTGTTATAATTTAATACATTTTAATTTTTTTTAAAAATTAATATATTAGCTATTAATTTATTTTTAAAAAATTTTATTATTAAACTAAGCAAAACTATAAATATATATATTTTTTTTTTTACTAGCTTAAAATCGAAATATATAATAACTTTAAAATCCGTAAAACGCGTTTTTAAACGAATATAAATAGTAAATATTTAATATTAATTAAAATTAATAAACTTTTAACGTTTGCTAATAAAGTAAGTTTTTAGCTATATATATATAGCAAGTTTTTTAACTTGTAGATAAAAATATTAATAGTTTTATATTTAATAAACGTAATATTAATATTTATTTTAAAGTAAAAATTTGCTATAAAAAACTAAAGTAAATTTTTATATTAAATAGCGTTTATATTATATTTATAAATTAAACTATAAACTATATAAAAATAAGTTTATTTAGCTAGGTTAGCTAATTAAGTTTATTTTATATTTTATTTTAAAAGTTATTTTAAAAATATAGCTTATTATTACTATTACCGACTTTTTATATAAAAAACTATAAATTATATATATTTAAGAACGTTTATACGTTACGCGTATTATTTTTTTTAATAATTATAAACTTTTTAAAAGTTATATTAGTATAATATAATTAATATATATAAATAATACTATAAAAACTAGCTTATTGTTTTTAAAACTTTTAAAACGTTAAAAAACTTAAGCAAAAAGTACTAGCTTTATACCGGCCGGTTTATTTTTTCTAGCTTTATTTATATTATTAATAATAATAAACTTAAACTAAAAGATTAATATAAAATTAAAAATAAAAAATATTACGCTTAAAAGAAATATAGCAGTAGTAGTAATAATAAACAAAAATTAGTTTAATTTTAAGCAAAAAGTTATAAAAAAAATAAAAAATTAACTATATAATTAAAAAAAATAAAAATTATAAAACTAGCTATAAATTATTATATATAATAAATATATTAAATAGCGTTAAAAAGTTTGTATAAATAATTATTTAATTTTTTTTATATTTATTAAACTTATTATAGTTTTTTAAATATTATTTTAGCTAAAGTTATTTATAAATTAAAAATTATTTAATTATTCGGGCAATAATTTATTATTATAATATTATATTATTTTATATTTCTAAAAATAAAATATATATACTTTTAATTATTATTTAATAAAATATTTAAAATAATTAATTATTATTAATTATATAATCCGATTTTTAATAGCTTTATATTTTTTTTTTAACGTAAGCTTATTAATAGCTATATTTATAATATTAAATTAAAATACTTTAAATAATTTAGTATAATTATATATATTAAATATTAATTTATATTTTAACGAACTTAGTATAGTTTATTTAAATAACCTAGCTAATATTATAAGCTTTTTATATATTTTAGTTTTCGAATTATTATTATTTTAAGCTTTAAAAGCGTATATATATATTAAAAAAATATTATAAAAGTTAAATAAATTAAATGTTTATTTATTTAATAATTATATTATATATAAAAAGCTTATAATATATAGTTTTTATATATATATAGTAAATGCTTTTTTAGGACTTTTTTAAATAATAATAAAGCTTATAGCTATTAAAAAGAAAAAACCTGGCGCTATAGCACTAAAGTTAGCGCTAAAGCAAAGAATATATATATATTTATATATATTGCTAAAATATTTGTAGAACTTAAACTTAAAATTATTATATAGTAATAATTTTTACTTTTTATTATTTTAATAATATAAGCTTTAGTGCTATAATTAAAATTATTTATTTTTATTTTATAAATATTATTATTTAAATAAAAATAATATCCCGAGCTATATATAAAATTCTAAATATTATACTGGCGGTTTAATTAATTAAAACTATAAAAATTATATAAGTTTTTTCGATTTATATAATTTATATTATTAGTAAACTAGTTTAATATTTCGATTAAAGCTTATAATTATTTAGTTTTTTTTTAAAAATTAGTATATAAGCTAAAATAATTATTTATTAAATCGAAAAGTTTTTTTCGGCTAAAATAAAAGCTATTTTATTTAAAATAAATATTAATAATATTTATAATAAAAGTTATATTTAAAGTATATATTTTTAGTTTATAATAAAAAAATAATTAGCTGTTTTTTTATAACTATTAGATTAATAGTAATATTAAAGTCCGTTTATATTATATATTATAAACTAGGCGTAGTTAATAAGATGTTTAAATAATTATATATATTATAGTTTATAATATTTAACCCGGCGTTTATATTGTTAGTTTTTATTTTTTTTAAACTATTTAGTTCGGTTTTAGTAAATATATTGCTTTAAAAATAAAAAAATAATAACGAATATTTATAATTATTTTTTAAGCTATTTTATACTTTTTTTAAAAAGTAGTTATAGTTTTAACTAATAAATCTAAGCTATTAAATAATATAAATTAGTAGTTTATATTAGTTATAGCGTTTTATAAGCTAAATATTATTTTAGTTATTTTATTAATTGTTTTTTGTTTTAATAGTTATTTATTTTGTTATATTTAAGTAGCTAAAATATAAATAAAAAGAATTCGTTTTTTAAAATATTAAAATTTAAGTTATATATTAAGTTAATAATATTTTTATTATATTATAATAAAATATAATTATTTTAAATTAACGGATAATTTTATCGAAAATAAAGTTTATATAACGTTAATATATAAAACTTTAAATATAAAAAATAAAATATATTTTATAGGGCTAAATAATAATAAAGCTAGCTTAATATAAATAAAAATAAAATAAAAAAAGTTTTTATTTTAAATAAGTTATATAATTTTAATTTTTATAGTATAGCTTTATAAAAGTATAAAAAGCGGGCAATATTAAAGCATAATTAGCTTAGTTTATTAAGGTTAATATAATTATTTTGTTTATATAAATAAATAATTATTTTAAATTGTTTTTTTAACGTAATTAATAAGTTAAATAATATAGTAAAAATAAAAAATATTTTAGTATATTTAAAGTTTAAGTTTAAGTAAGCTATAATAAAAATAACTGCGATATATTTTTAGTTTTTTTTAGTTTAAAAATAAGATTATTATTATTGTTTAATATATAGGACTGTTTAATATTTTTTATATTTTTTTTTCGATATAAGTTTTTAAAGGATTTTTTTTTAATTAAATAAGTTAGCAATTTTTATATTATTATAGCTATTAATATATATTACCGAAATATATTTATTAGCGTTATTAATAAATTAAATAAAATTAATTTTAGCTATATTTTTATAGCGATATTATATTAAATTAATATTATAGTTTTAATAATAATGTTTAAAAGCTATTGTTAAAAATTTATTTTAAAAAACTTAATATTAATATTAATATTAAAAATGTTTATACGAAAAAAATTAGTAAAAATAACTAAATAAAAAAATAGAACATATAATAAAAAAATATAAAAAAATAAGCTAAAATATATTTATATAATTTATTTATAATTGGTTTATATTATTATTTATATTTAAATTTAATATAAATTAAACTTTAATATATTTAATTTATAATTAAATAAAAAGTTTATTAATTTAGTTTAATTTAAAATATATTTATTTTAATTTAAAATAGTACTAAAATTTAATAAAAAAAACGTAGTTTTAGTTAATTAATTTGTTTTTTTATATTAATTTAAAAATAATAGTTAGTTTTAAAGAATAAATATATTGAATTTGTTTGCTAATTTAGTCCGGGCTAAAGCTAACTAACCTAAGAAATTATATTTTCGTTAAGTAGTAAATAATAATATATTTAAAATTTTAAGTTTATAATATATATTTATTTAAGCTTATTAAAAAGCGCGTTTTTTTAAAAAAAAAGAAACTTATATATAATAAATTATATTAAATATTAGTTTATTATAAATAAATAGGCCGCTAATTATTATAGCTAATAAAATAAAAAAAAATAAATAAAATAAATAATAAAAAACTTTTAAACTTTAGATATAACTAAGATATTTTATTTTTTTTATAGATAAGAGTAGTATATTAGTTTTATAAGTTTAAAAAATATTTATTAGTTAGCTTTTTTTGCTATAAAGTATTTATTTTTTAACGTAAAATTATTTATTTTATATTAAAATATAAATAAATAATAAATTAATAAAAATAAATAAAGCTTGTTTAAACTTAAAAAATATAAATTATTAAATAAAAAATAAGTATAAATAATATAATATTATATAATAAACTATTTAAATTAAAATATATTATAAATTTTAATAATATATAATAATTTTTAACTTATTATATAATATAGTATATAAATAATATATATATTAAGATTACCGATTTATATTTAGTATTATAAACTAGCTATTTAATAAGCTTTTTTTTTGCTTAAACTATTAATATTTTTTTAAAAACTAACGATATATATAAAATAAACGTTATAATATAATAATTGTTTATAATATTATATTATAGCTTATAATATTTTTTATAAATAATATAACCGATATTTATATTTTTAGTTATAAAAATTGCTTATTTAATTAGCGGTTTATCCGGTTAAATTATTAAAAAAATTTTATAAATTAATAATATATAAAATAAACGCCTAGATATATTATAAGCTTTTATAATATTAAACTTATAAAAGACGATTTAATAACTTGTTTATAAAAACTAGTTTATTAATTTATATAAATAAATTTTTATTTTCGAAATAGTTTAAACGATTTAAAATATTTAGCTAATTAAACAATAAATAATTAATATAAAGCTAAAAAAATATTAAATATAAATATAATATATATTAAACGATAAAAATATTATATTTAAATAATAATATTTATATATTTAATATTAGTTATTTATTATATTATAAATATTATTAGATTAACGATAGTAATTTTAAATAATAAAAGGGTTATTAAAAAGTAAAAGCGATTTTTTAATTTTTAGGTTTTTAGTTATATATAATATAAATAATATAAATATTATAGCAAAGAATTTATTATTAAATTATTTATTTTAGCTTGTTTTATATTTTTTTTTTTAAAGGATAGCTATATTATAAAACGTTTATTTAATTTTATATAACTTTAATTATAATATTTATTTTAAACCGATTAATAAATAATAAGCTTTATTATTATAAGTAAATATATTATATAATATTAATAGTTTGTTTAAATAGTTAGCTTAATAAGTTAAGCGGAATAGTTTATTGTTTTTTATACTTATTATTTTAATCTAAAAAGTATAATAATATAATAAATATAATATTTTAATTTTAACGTTTTAATAGGATTTAATAATCGATTTATAAGAATTAAATCTTTGTTTTTTTTTTATATTTAATAATAATTAGTTATACCGACTTTTAATAATTATTTAACGGTTTATATTATTTAATTATTAAATTAAATTAAAAAAAGCTAGTATAATTAATATATTTAGTTTATTTTTTAAATTATTAATAAAATATATAACTATTAAATATTATTATATTATAAAAGCAATTTTAAAAAATAATGCTATAAAGCTTATTATTTATAAAAAATAATAAAATAATTAATATTAGTAACGTTTGTTTAACTAAGGAAAGCTAAATAAAATAATTAATTAATCGTATATATAGTTTAAATAATTAATTTATAAGCTAAAATATTATATAATATAAACTTATGTTTTAATTTTTTTAGGCCGTAAAAAATTACTATTTAAATATATTATTAGCTTTATTAGTAAATATAAATATAATAGATAAAATAACGTTATAGCTAGCTTAAAATATAATAAATATAATAAAGATATTTAGCTTTAAACCGAACTTTTTTTTATTGTTTAGTTGCTTTAAAACGTATTTTATATTGCGAATTAAATATATTATATATATAATATTAAAATAGTTATTTTTAAATAATAAATATTTAATATTAATTAAATAAAAATAAGTTTTATAAAATATTAAAGTATAATATAAATTAATATATATAGTTTTTAAAAAACTAAAAGAAATAAAAAAGGTAATTATTATATTAATAAACCTAAAAGTAATATTATTAAGTTTTATAAACTAGGGGCTTTTATATTTAATATTTAAATATATTAATTAAAGAATATAATAAAGTAGGTATAAAAAAATTAAAAACAAATAAACATTAAAATAATATATTATACGCGTAAAATATATATATAGTAAATATTAAATAATAAATTTAGTTTTATTATATGTTTAATAATAAGTTTTAATTATACGATAAGAATTTTAATTATGCGATAAGAATTTTAATCGTACGATTAAAATTCTAATTTAAATATATTTACTTTAAATATTTAGCTTAATATTTCCCCCGTTTTATAATTTTATACTTTTAGTATATTTATATAAACCTTTTTTTTTATTTAATAAATTATTAGCTATAATTAACTTTTAATTAATATATACGCTTATAATTAATATATATATAAACTAAACATTTTAGTATATATTTAAAAAATAAGCTTATTAGTAAAACTAGCTAGTAATAGCGGCTTTAATAAATAATAAAATAATATATTGTTTAGATTATAGTTATTTTTATTTAAAAAAAAAAATTAATTTTTTATCGCTAATATATTTTAATACTAATAAGTTGGACTTATTTTTTAATATTAATAAAAGCAATAATAAAAAAGTATACTATATATAAAAAGCTATAGTTAATTATTATTAAAGCTAGTTTATTAAATATTATTTAATATTTGCTTATAATAAAGCTCGATATAAAAAATTATACTAAAACTATATAATTATAATAAATATAGCAATAATAGCAATAGGTTGTTTTTATATTTTAATAAGTTATTCTAAATTAATTAAAGCTTTTTTATTAGTAAGTTAATATTACGAACAATAGTATTAATTATTTATAAAAAAATATTAGATTTTATAATTAATATTTTATAAATAAAGTTAGTTTATATTAAAAAATATTTTTTCGCTACGTTTTTAAATAATATATATAAAAGCGGCTAAAATATAATTAAATTAATTAAAATATTTAAGTATAAATTATTTAATAGCTAGTTTTATTTTAAAGTTTTTTTTATATTTTATATGTTTTTTATAGTAAAAATTATATATATTTAAAAAAAAGCAAACTATTTAAAAAAATCGAAAAATATTTTAAAAAATATTATATATATATAGTTTTTTTTATTAAAATTAAAAATAAAATATATTTGTTTTATATATTTTATTTTTTTTATATTTTTTTTAAATATAATAATAAAACTAGTATATTTAGGTTAAAAGATTAAATTTTCCGAAAAAAGTTAAGCTTTAAAAAAAAGCTAGTTATTTTATTTAGTACTTTTTATTATATTAATATTATATTTTAATTTTAAAAAACTAATCGTTATAAATTAATTTTAAGTATTTTTTTTAAATTATTAAAAATATTAAAAAGTTTTATTTTTTAAAAAATTATAGTAAAAAAAACCCCGAATTACCCCAAGATATAAAATTTATTTATAATAATAAAATATTATAAAAAAAATATAAATAAAGCTATAAACTATATAAAAAAAAGCTAGTTTTTTTAAACTAGTTTATATATAGTTATAATTTTTATTTTATTAATATAAACATAAGCTTTTTTTTGTTAATAATATATTTAATATATTAATTAATAAAGTATACGTTATTATAAAATTTTATTTGCTTTAATTTTTTAGGCTAACTTTTTTAGCCGGCTATAGCAAATAAAAAGTTTTATAAAAAATATTTTTAAATAAAATATATTAATTAAATATATAAAGCTTTTTATTTTGCAATAAAGCTTGTTATTTTTAATATATCGATTATTATTTAATAATATTTAAGGTTTTATTACGCTATATTAAAAACTAGTCCTAGCGGAAAAGTTAAATTATTTAGCTAATAAATTATAAAAGTTTTATTTAATTAATTAATTAATTAAATAATAGTATTTAATAAGTTATATATAAATTTAGTAACGTAGGGCTATTATAAGTATAATGGCCTTAAAAGCTATAGTTTTGCTTTAAAAGCACGTTAAATTATAGTTTTATATTTGTTTTTTTTACGATTATTATATTTTACGAGTTTTTTTATATATATAAGTATTTAAGTATAAAAATAGCTTTTTTTAATTAGCCTTTATAAATAAGTTTTATATAGCGGTTTTTAATATATTTAAATAAATAATATTAAACGACTTTATAATATATATATTATACTTAAAGGATATAGTTTATATTTTTTAGGCTTTTTAATTATAGGTGTTTAAGCATGCTAATAAAAAATATATATATTAACGGGCTTTAATTTAGGTAAAAAAAAATAGTAATAATAGTAAAAACGTAATAATAATTTAAATATTTATACGTAAAATAAAATAAGGTTTATATTATTTATTTAGTTAATAGGTTAAGTTATTTAGCTTTATTAAATAATTAATAAAATATTTATATTTTTGTTTTTGGGCTAGCTGCTAAATTAATACTGTTTTATTTTTTAAAGATTAATTTAGCCGTAATTATAGTTATAAAACTTTTATAATAATATAATATTACTTAATATTAAATTAATAAAAGTTTAATTTATTTATTTATTAATAATATCCGTTATATAAACTAATATTTGTTTTATTTTTTTTTACTTTAAACTTTTAATATTTGTTTTTTGTTTTATATTTATAATATAATATTTTATTTCCGATTTACGATATAATATTTTTATTTTAGTTTTTTATTGTTTTAAACTTATAATATTTTATTTTTTAAGTTTCCGATTAAAATTATTATATTAATCGTTAAATAATAGCTAAGCTTTATTTATATATTTAGTAAGAATTTAAAAACGTATAATATTTTTTAAATTAAAAAGTAAAAAATTATATTAAAACTATTAACTAAACTTATTATATATAAATAAATAATTTTTATTATATATTTAATAAAAATTTAAAACTATTTAGTATTTTTTAGATTAAAAATAAAAAATTATAATAAAACTATAAACTAAACTATAAAAGTTAATATATTATTTAAATTTTTATTAAATATAAATAATATATCAAAACTAATATATTAATAACCGCTTAAACAAAACTATAAATAGTTTAATATAGCTTTTTTATTTTTTTTAAAAAATAATTAAAAATAAATATTAATTAATATACTGTTAATAATATTATATAAAATCCTTAGTTTTGCTTATTGCCCGATTAATTTTAAGCTTAATATTTTTAATATATATAGCTTATTAAAAGTTATATATTAAATAATTAATATAATACTTATAATAGTATAAAAAATCTTTAGTTTTATTTATAGCTTAATTAAGCTTAAGCTTTATATAAACAATATATATAAAAAAAAAAACAATATAAACTTTAAATAGCTTTTATTATTATAAAATATTTTTAGCTGCAATATTATAAAAATACTAGTAAAATATTTTTTGCTATATCTTAGCTTTTTAGTTTTATTAGTAAAAAATAAACTATTATTATTAAAAATATTATTTTAGTTAATTTATTTTACTAATTATTTTAAAAAATATAAGCTAAAGCTTATATTATTATTATAAAAATATAAATTAAATATATATATTTATTAATATTTTTTTCGTCGAACTAGTAAATAAGAACGCTTTTTTAGTAGTTATAAAATATTAAGTTTAATAAATTGTTAAAACTATAATAAAAAAATAAATATTAATTATATATTAAACTTTTTTATTATTATTAATAATATTTATATTTAGCTCGAATTTAAATATTTATTATTATATTTTATTTAATAAATAATCTTTAATTATATTAACTTTTAATTATTAAAATATAAACGTTTTAATTAATAAATTAAACTAAATTATTTAAAAAGTAATTTTATAATAGAACTATATTAATATAACCGATATTTAATATTTAAATTAAATAATAAATATAGTACGTTTTTAATTTTATTATTAAAATAGCGAACTAAATAAATATTCTATATATTTATTTATATATTATAATATATATTAATATTATTTAAATAGTAATATAATATTTATTATATTTTTATTAACGTTAATAATATAAATAATATAAAAACTTAATTATTAATATTTAAATATAATATAAAAGTTTTATTAAAAGTTTAACTAATAATATAAACGATATAAGTTTTACGTTTTATTTATAATTTAAAAAAATAAAAAATAGGTTATAAACTGTTATAAAAATAATATAAAAATAATACTAATTAAACTAGGAAATAATATTTTTAGCTTTAAAAGTTATATTTTAAATTATAGATTATAATAATTAATAATTAAGTTTTAACGTTTAATATATTATAGCTAGAATTATTTAGCTTGTTTATTTTAAATATTATATTTTATAATTTATAATTACAGATATTATATAAAATTTAATAAAATAAAACAATAGTTTTTTTTATTTATAACTTTTAATAACGCTAAGATTATATATATTAGCAATATTGCTATTATTAAGCGTTATAAAATTAAAGCTATAAATTAATATATTATAAAATAGCTTTATATAGCTATATAACTAGTTTATTTAAGTTAAAACTAGTATTATTAGCGAAAATAATAAAAATTAGTATAATATTATAATAAAAAACAATATAGCGATTTATTTTTTATTTTTAATATTAATATTAATGTTTTTAATAGCTTTAGTTATAAATATTTCGGCGTAATTATTATTAAACGTTATTTTAAACTTTTTAATAGTTTATAAAAATACGGCTAAAATATTATATAATAAACGTTTAGTTTTATTTAATAGCTAATTTATAGCGTTTTAAAAAATAATAATATAAGTTTAACTAGTAATAATATTTAAAAACTAGATTAAAATATTTTCGCCGATAATAACTTTTTTAATTAAATTATAATAATTAAGCTTAATTTATTTAAAATAATTAAAAATCGATATAATTTTATTATTTATTATAAATATTAAGCGCTTAATATTATTAAAATTAATATACTTAATAAATATAATATTAATATTAAATAATTATTTAAACTAGTTATAAATAAATTAACGGTTAATAAAATAATTAATACTATATATTTTAATTTTTCGACTTTTATTTTTATTTTTATTTTTTTTGCTTTTTTTAATTTTACTAATTTATTTGTTAAGCTAACTTAAAAAAAGCATTAAATATTTTAACTTTATTAATATTTATAAACGTATTAATTATAAATATTTTAGTTTTTTTTAAACGTTTAAACTAATTAATATTAATTTTTTATTAAAAATAAACTTTTTATTAAAATATAAATTATTAAATTTATTACTAGCTTTTTTAATAATTTAAATATAATTAAAGTTAAACAAACTTTTAAAATAAAAAATAGCATTAATAGCTAGTTTAGCAAATAGATTTTAATTTTAAGCTAAAATTTTAAAGTTTAAAATTATATGCGTAATAATAATTAAGTTTTTTTTAAAAGCTTTAAGATTTTTATTATAATTAACGGCCGAATATCTAAAAATTTATAAAACTATTTAACTAGCTATTTAATAGTTTTAATAATAGTTTAAAAATATATTTTTTTATTAATAAACGTTTTAGCTTTATATAATAGTTTAGCAGCTAAAACAACCGATATTATATTATTTTTTACTTTATTATTTTAAACTTTAAAAATATTTATAAAAACTTTAGCAATAATATTATTAAAATAATAAATTTAAAAATAATAATATTATTTATTATTATTATTTTTTATATTAAGCTATAATTAAAAATATATATTAGTTAGCTATAGTTTTATTAACGAAATAATAATAAAATAAAAAACTATAACTAATTTATAAAAAAGTTTTTAATATAAATATTTATTTATTAAGGGCTTTATTTTTAAAAATATAGTTTTATTATAATTTTTTAAATAATTATAAACCCGAATAAAATATAAAAAATTATAAAATATTAAATATAAAAATAACGTTATAAGTTTTTATATAGCAAAAATAAAACTAGCGGATAAAATAAAAGTTATAAAAAAAAAAAATATTATTATAGTATTAAAAGGTTTTTTTTCCTTTTATTAAAGCATTTTTTACTTATTATAGCTTTTATAGCTAATATTTTAATAGTATTAAATATTTAGTAATAAATATAGTTTATTATAAAATAATAAATTAGCTAAAAATAATAAAACTATTTAAAGTTAATTTTATATTATAATATAATATAAAAAAATAAACAGTTTATATTTTAACTTATTAAAAACCTATTAATTATTATTAAATAAATATTAATATATACTAGAAAATATTTTTAATTATTAAAAATTTTATTTTATTATTATTAAATATTTATTATATAAATAAGCGGCTTTTTTTACTATTTATAATAAATTAAATTAATAAAGTTTATAGATTTTTTATTAATTATTTTAAATATATAATATTATACTAAAGTTTAGCTAATAGTTAATATTTTTATTTAATATATTATACTAAAATACTTTAAATAAATATTATATAAATAAATAAAAAATTAATATATTTTAATATATATATAAATACTTAAATATTAAATTTATATTTGTTTAAATATTTTAAAATTATATAGCGTTAAAAAATAACGGAGTAGCTAAGGTTATTTATATTTTATTATAATAAATAGCTTATATTAGCTATATTAACTAGTAATATTTTTTTACTTTTATTATAATTTAATTTTTTATTTTAGGCTAATTTTATAGCTTTTAAAGCTTAAGCTTATTTACCGGTTTAAATTAATTTATAAATATTAACTTTAATTAAATATTAACTTATTATATATAGCTTAATACTTATATATATATATTATAAGTACGTTTTATTTGGCTAATATTAAGCAGTTAAATATTAATTAGTTTTAAATAATAAAAAATATTTTAATTTTTTTTTTATTATGTTATTTTTATAAATAGCTATTTTGTTTATTTTTTGCTTATTTAAGCATATTTTATTTTTTTAGCTTAGCTAATAGCTTATAAATTAAACGTTTATTAAATTAAAAGTAATAATAATGAAAGATTTATAAAATTTTTACTAGTATATTTTTAAATATTGTTAATTTATATTTAAAATAGCTATATATTTTAAGCTCGGGTTAAAAAGCTATTGCTAAAAAAGAAAAAAACTAATAAAAATAGTTAGTTATATAAAAAGTTCGGAGATTTAACAGGTTTATAAAAACGTAGTTATTAATACTTATAAAAATAAAAAGCTTAATAAGCTAACGTTTATAAAAAAAAGCGTAAAAATATTATTAAAAATAATGTTTATTAATTAATAAGGTTAGCTTTAGTATAAAAAATTTAGCTACGTTTATAAGAATTATTTAATAATAAATATAAAACTTTATTAAATAATATATTTATTTAGTAAATAGCTATTTATTTTAAACTTTTATGTTTTTAAAGCTTAAAATATTACGAATTTATTATAATATATTGTTTTTTGCTATAATTTTTATTTATTAATAATTATTTAAATATTTTAGCGCTTATACTTTTAATAAACTAAATAATATTAATTTTATTGATTTTTATTTTTATTAAGTTATTGTTATAATTATTAAAATTATTATATATATAGTATAAATAATCTAGTAAAGTAAAAAATACTATATTTAAACTTTAATACGAATATAATAATTTAAAAAATTCGATTATAAAGAAAACTTTTAATAAGCTAGCTTTTAGATTTATTTTAGTAAATATTAAATATTATTATATAAAAAACGTTATTTTAAAAGTTAGATAAACTTAGGTTAATATTACTATTTATAATACGGATCGAAGCGGCTAATATAATTGTTTTTTATTTTAACTATAAAGTATTACTATAATAAATAATACTAATTTAAAATATTTTAACGTTAATAATAAAGTTTTATTTAAGCTTTATAAAAGCTATAAAATTTTTTTATTAGTAATTATAAGTTAAAAATATTATAATATTATGCTAAATTTTTAAAGTTATAAAATATATTAATATTTTAATATATAAACTTAACTTTAAAAATTATAATATTATATTTATAATATTATTTTAATTAACTATTTTAAACTAGTATTTTTAAATATTTATAGGCGAATATTATTATTAGTAGGACTAATTTAAATAAAAGATTATTTGCGTAAAAAAAATTATTAAAGTTAAAATTATTAGCAAAAAAAAAAAAATCGGATATAATATTTTATAAAGTATTATAATATTAATTATAATTTAACGAATAGTTTATTATTTATATTAAAGCTTTAAAGATATTTTATTTTTGTTTGTAAAAAATACCTAGTTTTTAAAGCTTTTATAATATTATATATAAAAAGCTCGAAATTTAAAGTTATAAGTTAAAGCTTATAAAAATAGATAAAAAAAATAAAAGCTTAATTAAGCGGTAAATCTATAGCTAGGTTTATAAAATAGTTTATTTATTCCGCTAAAAGCGCTAAGTAATTTTTATGCTATAAATCTAGCTATATAACTATGTTTTAGCGCGTGGCTATAACTATTAAAAGCGGCTTTTTTGCTTTAGTTTTATAAAGTATACTTTTTATTATAATATATTTTTTAGTTTTTTAGCTACTTTATGTTTTAGTTTTTTATTTTATTAAGCGCTTTATTATAAGCGCTAGTAAAGCTTTATTATTTATATATAATATTGTAATAAAGCGGCTTATTAAAGCTTATATAGTTTTTAAAGCCTATATAGCTTTTAAAGCTATAAAAGCTATAAAAGTTATAAAATTTAGCTATAATATATCTAGGTATATTAATTAGTTTAAATATACGTATTATATATAAGCTAAACGATTATAAGTTTATTTAAAAAAAGGTTTTAAAATAAAAACAACAAAATAAAAGCGATAAAATATAATATTATATATAATTATTTAAATTAAAATAAATTATAAACGTATAAAATTAATATAAAGTTAATAAATATAAAACTATTCGTAATTAATCTTATTATTATTAAATTAATATTTAGTATTTTATAATAAAAATATTATATAATATAAATATATTATTTACTAAGTATTTTAAGCTTATTTTTTTATTTGTATTTTCGATAAAATATCGTATAAATTTTACTATATTTATAAATATTTAGATTTATTTTTTAATAATTTATTATTTTATTATATATAAATTATAATTTATATAGTTTTAATATTTTACGTTATACTTTTATATTATAAATAAACTAATAAAATTTTTAAACGTTTTATATTTTTATTATTTTAATATAATTTTTATATATTATTAATTTAATATTAATTAATATTTTATTTTTAGTTGTTTAAGCTTTATATAGAGTTTTTTTTAGTTAGATATATTAGCGTAAAGCGTATAAATTGTTAATTAAACAGCTTAAGCTTATAAACTTTATAACTAATATTAAAATAATAAAATAAACTAGTTTAAACTATTTTATTAAATAATATCGAAAAAAAGTTTTTTATTAATATATTATTAAAAATAATATTAAATACTATAATATATTAATTAATTTTATATTTTTAAAAATAATACGAAGCTATTTATTAGTTATATAGCTTTAAAGATTAACTTTTTTAAAATATATAATATAAATTAAAAAGCTTTATTAGGATTAAATTAGTTATATTTTAAAATAGTTTTATATTTTTTATAATAATAATTTAAAATATTAACTATAATAAAATTAATTAATTAAAAACCGGACTATATAAATTTTAAAATATGTTTTAATTAATTAGCTTATTAGGTCGGAAAGTTTGCTTTACTGTTATATTTTTAGCTTAAACGCTTTAGTTTAAAATTAACTATTTATTATTTAAGCTCCCGATTTTAATAACTAATAGCGAAATACGGCGTAAAAAAATTAAACGTAATAAAGTTTATTATAACAAAATTTAGCGTAATAAAATCTATTATAATAAAATCTAATGTTTTTTTATTTAACCGGATATATAAAACTGCTATAATTTATAAATCGTTTATTTTCATAATAACTTAAAAATAAATTAGCTCGATAATTTATTTAAAATATAATATTAAAATTAATATTATTTATATTATTTATGTTAGATTTATATAGCGCTAATTCGAATTTTCGTTTATTTTAGCTAATTATTAATAATATATTTTTAATATTAATATATATTAAATAAATATAAAATCTTAAGCGTATAAAATCTAGTAAGCTTTTTTTGTTTAAATACGTATAAATAGATTTTATTATATAATAACTATAAACTATTTATATATTTATAAAAATATATATTATAATTTAATCGAAAAAAAGCTTAATATTTTTAATAAATAAGCAAAATTTTATTAAATATATTATAACTAGGAATTTTTAAAATAAAATTTTAATATATAGCATTTTTAATATATTTATTATATATAATTAAACTTTAATAATTATAGTTATTACTAATATATAAGCGCTATAATATAGTTAGCTAATTTAATACGTTTAAAAATTAGCCGTTAAATTAAAATAAATAACAGCTAGCTATTAATAATAAACAACCCGGCTAAAAAAATAGCTATTTTTATTAACAATATAGTAAGCTATAGCTTAACTTTAACTTTTTATTTATAAAATAATACTAAACATTATTTAAGCTATAGTTTTTTACTTTATAATTATTTAAAATATAAAGCTAGGTTTAATATACTATAAAAATATTTTATATTTTTTATAATATAGTTGTTTTAAAGTTTAATAATTAAGTTTAAATTTAATATAAGTTTATTAATATTTAAAAAATAATATTAGTTTTTACTATTAATTTAATTAATAATGTTTTATATATTAATATTAATATTAAAAAGTTATAATATATTAGTTATGTTTAATTTACTACTAATATTTTTATTAGTAAGGTTATATTATTTATTTTAATAATTATTATTATACTTTACTAATAATAGCTATTTTATACGTAATAAATATTTTAAACTTTTTAAAAAAAGTTATAGTTAATATTAATTATATTAAACTTTATTTTTTAAATATCGGACGAACTTTTTAAATTAAATTAGCTATTAGCGCAACTTTATTTTTACGAAATATTTTAAACAATAGCTATATTATATATTAAATATAATAATATTATTAAATTAATATAAATATTAAATTTAAAATAATATATTTTTAATAAACCGAATAATTTATATTAAAAATAACAAAAATTAAAGATATAATAGTATAAATAAGCTATACCCGAAAAAAATAAATAATAGAAATAAAATAATAAAAAAATTATAAGATTTATTTTAGCGGGCATTAATTAATAATAACTTTATAAAAATAACCGTTAAAATATTATAATATACTATATAATAATATATTATATTAAAAATATATAATTATTTATTAATAATTAGCCGCTTTTATTTTAATATATAAAAATTATTTATATAAAAAGAAATAATATAATAAAATTAGATTTATTCGACGAAATAAATGCGAAATTATAAAAAATAAGTATAATAATAATAGTTAGTAGTATAGTATAGTATAATAGGGGTGGTTTTGTTTTTAATGCTATAAACTTTATATAAATATAATAAGGTTATTATTTGTTAAAAAAAAACTTATATATTATATTTTATACTTAAATTATATAAGTATAGCTATAAAGTATATATAATTATTTATATTAATATATAAGTTTAATATTTAATTAGCTTAATAATAAATTATATAATTATTAATGCTTAGGTAGCTATATAATATTATGGCACGTAGCTTTATATACGCGTAAATATTACGCGTAAAATAAAAAAAATATTAGGTTGCTATAACTGCTTAAGCAGATTTTTAATATTTAATAAAAGAATAGCTTATTTAGTTTATAATTAAAAAATAGCAAAATATACTAATTAAGCTAATTAACCTAGTATTACCTTAATATTAATATTATTTTATAATTTATAATACTTTAATTTGCCCGATTGTTTTTTTATTATTTTAAACTATTTTATAAATAATTTAAACTTTATAATTAACGGGGCTATAATATAACTATATAATACTAAGGCGTAATAGCTTATATAAATAAAGCAATAGCCCGTAATAACTACTTAATATATTTAATCCGCTAATTTTTTATTACGTTATTAATATTTTTAGGTTAATTTTACTTCGATAATTATATAAAAATAACGAATATTAATATAAAAAAGATTAATATATTAAAATAAATATTTTTTAAAAAAAAAAAAATATTTTACTATTTTTTATTTTAATAACGTAGCTATAAAGCAGCTAAGCATAAATTTAATATTTTGCTTAACGCGCTAATATTATTTAAGCTATAAATTACTAAATTTTTAAAAAAAAACAATTCGATTATTTTATAAACTAGTTATATATTACGTAAGCGGAGCTTATATTAGCATAAATATTAACTATTATTAAATTATTTTTTTTTATTTTTATTAATATAATAGTTTTAGTTATAAGTTTGTTTATATTTTTTAGCTTAATTTTATACTATATATTTATATTATTATTTCTGATTTTATTTTATTAAGTAATATTGGTTTTATGCTAAAATCTTATTTTTTTAAAGTATTTTTATTTTTAACTTTTATATAGTGCGAATAATTTTAATCTATATACTTTTATCCCTTTTAAACTACCTATAAACAACAACAACAATAATAAATAACAAACAATAATAATAAATAATAATAATAAATAATAAACTAAGCAATTATTACTATTAGTTAGTTGTTTAATTAATTTAATAAATTTAACTAAACAATTTATATACTTATATATATATAATTTAATATAATAATAATATAATCTTTGTTTATTTAAAAAAACGTTGCTAAAACGTTTGCTAACGCGCCTTTATTTTTTATTACTCTTTAATCGGGATCCCTTAGTATATAAATAAAAACTAAGCTACCCTTAAAAATATTAACTTATATTTACGTTATTTATAACTATAGCTAAATATACGATATATTACGCAAAATAGCTATTTTAGCTTAATAATAGTTTAGTTTTAAAAAGGCTAATAGTTGCTAAAATTTAGTCCGTTTATATTTAAATCGTATTATATAAAATATTTTTAATACCTAGGGCTATTTTTGCTATATATTTTTTTAAAAACGTTTAATAATAATAAATATATTATTTTTTATTTTTAATAGTTATTTATTAACTATACTTAAAAATTTTACTATTGTTTGCTAAATTGTTTTAATTATTTTATTTTTTTTTTAACCTATAAATAACTTTATTAATATTTTTTATTCCTTTTTAAGTTAATTTATTTTAAACTTTATATTTAATTTAAAAGTTTAGATTTTTTAATAACTTATTTTAAATATTAAGCTTAAAAACTTTCGGTTGCCCTTTAGTTAATAAGCTGCTAGCCTATTTAATAAAATAGTATAATTTTTTTATAAACTAATTTATTTTATTTTTAAGCCCCTTTTTTTACGTTATTTTAAAGCTAGGCGTAATATTTTAAAATATTAATATTAATTTTAATATTAATATATTTTTATACTAAGCTATAATATTATTTTATAAGTAAAATAAAACTAATACTAATATTAAATTAAATATAGCTAAAAAAGTTTTAGCTTTAATTAGTTTAATTAATATTAATATTAAATTAATTAATATTAAAAAAATTATAACTTTAACCGGCTTAAGTTTTTTTAGTAGTTTATAAAAGCTATTATATTTAACTTTAATAATATTAAAATATATTAAAACGTTTAAAATAGTTATTAATAATATTAGTTTATTTAAACTAGCTATATTTAATAATTTTAATTTTAAGCCTATATTTTAAAAAAATACGGACTTTTACTATTTTATTAAAACCTAAAAAAAAAACCCTAGAATTAATAAAGCGTAAATTTACTAAATAGAAATTTTAATATATTAATAGTTTTTTATTAAAAAGCTTAATTTATTAATATTTATTAAGCTAAAATTAAACTTTATTTTAGTTATTATAATATAATAGCTTTAAATAATTATCGAAATATATAAGCTTTAATAATAAATAATTTTTTAATAATTAAAAACTTAATTTTTTATATAAAACGCTTAAAATAAATAACTATTTTAATAAAGTTTTTTTAACAACGTTTTATAAATTAAGCAATATTTTTTAATAAGTTTTTTAAACTTTTAATTAGCTTTAATATATAAAACAAATTAAAAAAGTTAATAAAAACCGATTATACTTTTAAAATATTTTTTTTTTTTACTATATTATTTTCCGCAATTTTAACTACTATATATTTATTTATTTAATCTTAGCAGCTTATATAACTAATAAAAGCTATAAAAGCTTTTATTAAATAAAAACTATATTATTATTTAATTTTAATAGTTTATAATTAAATCGATTTAGTTTTTTAATAAATATATTAAATCCGTAGTAAAAAGTTAGCTTTTTAAAGCTAATTAATTAGCTAGGCTTCCGCGCCTTAAAAAGCAACCTCTTTTATAAAGCATTCCTAGAACTAAAATACTAGTTTTATTATAATAAGCGTTTTTTCGGCATTTTATATTACTAGTATATTAGCTATATTATTCTTAAAGCTTAAATAAATATATAATATTTTATTAAAAGTTTTATAAACGTTTAGCACGTATTAAAACCTTTTTTATTTTTATTTTTTATATATAATAGTTTTTCGGTTAAAAAAATAATTTACTTAAATAAAGTTTTAAACAAATATAGCTGGATATTTTATTTATAGCGTAAAAAATCCTTGCCGAAAAGCTAGTTATAATTTATAAATAGCATAACTTTAGCTTTTAGATTTTTTTGTTTTTTTACTATATATAAAATAATAAATAAGTTATATTATTAACGCCTTTTTAAAACTTTAACGAACGTTTAGGTTACCCTGCGGCTAAATTATTTAATTAACCTTAAAACACTTAATCTATAAATAAAACTTTATAATTAAGTTAAAATAACTAATAATTAAAACAGCTATAAAAATTACTAAAGAATATAAGCCTAGCGCCTTTTTAATAGGCTTTTTTTTAGCCGACCTATTTTTTTCCGAAATATCGCGTACTTTTACTAAGTTTTATTCTTGCTTTTATTTATTTAACGTTTAAGCTTACTAAAAGCTATTTCGGTATATTTTTATTACTTAATAATAAAAAAACTATACTTTTATTTATATAATATAAAAGCTAAATTATTATTTAATTATTATATATATACTTAAAATTTTTTTATAAGCTTTAAAATATAAAGTCCTGCAAAAAAAATAAAACTTTTTATTATTTTATTTTATATATTATCTTAAATAGTATAGTTAATACAAATTATAACTAATTATAATATTATAAAACTTAAATATTATTTTATTAGAAGTTTTTTAGCTTAATTATTTTAGGCGCATAAAAATAGCAGCTAGTTAGCAAGTATAACAAGCTTAAGCTTTAATAAAAGTTAACTAAAAAAGCATTTTTAATATTTATTATTATAATTTAATTATAAATAAAAAAAAATAGTTAATAATAAAATTAAAAAATATAATTAATACTTTTGTTTTATATAAAGTTATTATAAAAAAACTAATATTTAGGTTAAATATAATAATTACAGGTTAGCTAAGCTAGTAAGCTTGTAACCTAGGTTATAGCTCTAGCCTTAAGCCGGAGCTACTATATAGCAGCTTTTTTATATACGCTACGCGTATAGATTTTTTTTTTTTTATTGCAATTAATAAACAGTATTTTTTAGCTTTAAAGCTATAACTTTTTATATATTAACTACGATTATTTTACTTTTAAATAGCGAATATATGCTTATTAGCTACGTAGCAATAAAAATTAATAAATATATAAATAGTAAAAAAGTTTCCCGTAAAACTTTTATAATAACTTAAAACTTAAATAATATAACTTAAGCCTTATTAAATAGCTTCCGATAAAAACTATAAAAATAAATAGTTATTATTAACTAAATAATATTAATATTTTTTAAATAAATTTAAACTATTTTTAATAACTAATAAAATCTAAACGTTAAGCTATATAATAGCTATAAAAATAAATAAATATATTATATACCGTTTTATTTTTATGCTTTAACATTTAACGTTAGTACTGCTATTTTTTATAGCAAAATAATTATAAGTAAAAAACTTCGTAAAATAACTAACCTTTTTAACGATTAAAATATAAACTTTTATTTTAGCCGGATAAATTTATAAATATTTATATAAAATTTCCCGCGTAAAAATAGCTATAAAGCAAAAATTTAACCGAAATATTAAATTTATAAAAAAAACGTAATAAATTTTACTAAATTAATAAACAGCTTAAAATATTACTAAACTATAGTTATACCGTTTTTTATTACTAACAGCGCTTTTAAACTTATAACTTTATAAAATTTATATAATTTTTTTATAATTATTATTTTAATATTAACTATTTACGAAAAGTTATTTTAAAACTATTTTCGTTTATATAAAGCAAAAACTATTTTCTAAATTTTTTTAAAATAAAAACGTATATTTATAAATATAAATAATACGCTATAAACTAACGAAACTAAGCTAGTTATACTAAAAAAAACATTAAACAAATAGCTTATTTTTATTTTAATCTTTAAAATAACTTTTTTAAAAACTATAACAAATAAATTAATAAAATTATAATTATAATAGCCGCTTTAAAAACTAAAGCTATTACGCTAAAACTAATATAAAAAATAACAAAAAAAAACAATAACTACTATTTATATTAGTTTTTACTTTTACTATAAACGTTAAAAACAATATAGTTATAATAAAATTAAAACTATTAATATTACTTTAGCTTATTATAAACTTTAAGCCCGCTAAATATCGGATATTAAGCTAAATAAATAAAAACTAATAAATAATACTTTAAATATAAAAAACGGGCTATTTTATTAATAAATACTTTTTTGCGCTAATATAGCTATAGTAAAATAAAACTATAAACGTAATAATAAATACCGAAAACTTACTAGTAAACTTTAAAAAATCGGAAAATAAATAATTTTTACTTTTAATTATAAATAAAATATATAAAAATTTAATTCTTATAAGCTTAAAAGCTAAACTAAAATAATATATAAATAATATACTTTTTATTATAAACTTTATTTATAATAAAATATTAATTATTAAAATATTAATAAATTAAAGTTATAAATATATAGCTATTATAAATAGTTATTAGTTTAGCGCTTATATTTATATATTAATATTATACTAAAAAAACTATAAAAAGCAATAATAAAAAAAAATTATAATAAATAATTTACGTAAAAATTAATATAAATAGTTTTTAATAATAAATATAATATATATAATAAACTATTTATAATATAATTTAATTTTAAAAAAGCTATAAATAAAAAAATTAAAAATATATATATAGCTTATAAATATATAATTAATATAAAAAAAACTAATTACTTTAAAATATAAAAGTTAGTTATATACTAAAAACTTAATAGCTATAATAAATATAAAAAGCTAAACAACTTAACATAATAGTTTTTAAAGCAAAAATTAAAAAATTAAAACGTTTTAAAATAATAAACGCGTTAATATTTATAATTATATTAACAAATATTATAAAAACGTTCGCGCTAAAAAATAATAAAAATAAAAATATAATTATTAAAAAAGCTTAAACTTTAAATAAAACTATTAATAAAAAAAAAAAACAAACTATTTTTATATTATAAAAAAATAAATTATAAAATTTTTATCGAAATAATAAAAAAAAAAACCTTTAATTTTATAAAAGCTTTATATAATATATCGAAAAATAAACTATTAATATTATAAAAATATTTATAAAACTATTTAATAAAAACTATATTTATATTAATAGCTTATTAATAAAACTTAATATTATTTATAAAAAACTAAAAAAAAAGTTATATTTTTATATTAATTACCGAACGTTTAACGTTATAATATAAACAAATAAAATTTTTTTTTTTTAATTTTAAAAACGTTAATAAATTTATTAAAAATACGCTAGTTTATTAAGCTAAACATAAAAGCTACTTTTTATAAGCTTTATATTTAAAAAAAAAATAAATAAAAAATAGCGTTTTATATTTAGTTCGGATTTTTTAAATAATTAATTATTTTTTTCAAGCTATTAAAAGCTTTAGCTATATTTTAATATTATATAAACTTAGCTTTGCTAATATTTAAATATATTTATATTTATATATAAATAATTTTAATATAGTTTAATAAATTAAAAAAAACTATATAAAAAAAATAAAAAAATATTAAACGCTTTAAAAGCTATAAAATTATATTTTAATATTAATAAATATAAATTTAAAATAATAAAAACTAAATATTTTAAATTTATTATTAAAATAAACGTAAAATATATAAACTTTAAAAAAATAAAAGCTATTAAAAATAAAAAGCTTTTAAATGTTTAAAAATATAAAAAACTTTTTAAAATTTATAAACTTTTATTAATAATTTATTTTTAAATATTTAAATATTATTATATATTTATTTTATTTATAAAAAAAAAGTTTTTTTTTATTAAAAAAAAAAAAAAAATAGCTTTTAAAAAGCTTAAAAGCTTTTTATATTAAAGCTAATTTTCGCTTAATTTAATTTAAAAAATTTATAGTTATAAAAACTAATTATTTAAAATAGCTTATAAAAATTGCTTATTTTAATATAATAAATAAAAATTTTTTGCTTAATAGTTTATTTTTTTCGAAAGCTTTTTATTTATAAAATTAACTATAAAATATATAATAAAAAACTATTAGCGATAATAAATTACTTAAAAATATAAAATACTAAACTTTAAACTTAAAAAAAACGTTTTTAATTATTAAACTATAAAAACTTAAAATATTTTATAATAACAAAAAACTTTCTAAATAATAAATTTAATAAGCCGAATTTTTATAAATTTTAAGTTTATTATTTTATAAAGCTAAATAAATAATAAATAACTAAACGTTTTTTTTAAATAAAAATAAAACTTATTTTTTAAAACTAACGAATAATTTTTAGCTAAAAATTCTAACTTTTAAAAAAAAAATAAATAAAAAAAAAACTAAAAACTAATATTTATATAATAGCTATAAACTAACGGATAAAAAAATCCTTATAAAATAAAACGTTTTTATAAATAAAAACTTATAAAAAATAAAACATAGTATAAAATAATACTTAACTATTAATTAGCTATAAAAGCTATAAAAATAATAAAAAAAAATTCTTTATAAATTTTAAAATAAAAAAAACTTTTTAATATATTAATATTTAAATATAAAATCGGAATTAATAACTTATTTAAATATTAAAAGCTAAATATAAATATTAAAATAAAAGCTATTTTAAACCGGCTTAATTTAAAACTATTAATTTTATTACTAGCCAGTTATTTAAAACGTAATAATACTTTAGCTATTTTATTAAAAAGCTATTTTTAGCCGGAAATATATTAAATAATATATTTTATTAATAATTATAATATATATAGAAAAAAACGTTTAAAAATATAAAAAACAAAAACTTTTTAAACTTTTATTAATACTAAAACGGTTTAAAGCGAACTATTAATAAACTTTATAACGGATTTATTAATAAAAAATAAAAATAATTTATTTTTTATAATAATTATTACGGAAAACTAAATAAAATAGTTATAATAAAAATAATAAACTTAAAAACGTAAAAAATATATTAAATAGTTTATTAATTATTTTTAACGTTTTTATAAATTTTTTAAAAATATTATAAATAATTAAAAATTAAACTAAATAAAAATTTTAGCAATAACTATATAAATTAATTAGTATTAAATAAAAATTAAATATAATTATTACTTAAAAAATAAATAAAAAAAAAACAAACGAACTAAAAAATATTAGCTTATTTTTATATTTTTATAGCTTATATATATTCGATTAAAAAAACTTGCTTTTAAAAATAATATTTATAATTAATAATAAAAACTTATTATTATAAAGCTAAACTTTTTTTATATAATATAAATATTATACCGAACTTATAAAATAAATAAAATATTTATTTATACTTATTTACAAGCTAAAAGCTTTAGTAAAAACTTTCGTTTAAAAATTATAAAATATTTAATAGTTCGTTTAAATAATAATAATAATAGCGTAATAAAAAATAAAAAAAATAGCTAATATTAAACGATTTTCCGCTAAATATTACAAATAAATAATTAAATATAGCTAAATTAAAAAATATTATATAAACTAGCTTTTTAAAAGTTAGCCTAATTATATTTTAAATATAAATTATTAAAATTATTAGTTTATATATAATAAACTTAATATTAAAAAATATATTTATTTTTATCGATTTATTATAATAAACTACTATTAACTTTTTATTTTTATAACTAAACTTAAACGTTTAACTTTAATAATATTTAAATAAAATAAATATTAAATAAAAAATATATTTTAAACAAAAAAAGCGTAAAAAAAACAAAAAAAGCTTAGTTTATTAATAAATCCTAAAAATAAAAAAGTTATTAATAACTTATATAAAAGCTAATTTATAATTTCGAAAAAATAAAAGCGTTAAAACTATTTAAACGTTACTATAAAGCTATAAATAATATATTAAACTAATAGCAAAAAAAAAAAAGCCCGCGCTACTAAATAATAAAATAAAATATTTTTAAAATATACTTTTAAAAAATACTAAAAAATAACCAAAAAATAACCGAATAATAATTTATTAGCTAAATATTATAATAAATATATAAAATATATTATTTATTTTTTTTATTTATTTTATTTATTTTTTTTTATTTTAATTAATAATAAATTAGTTTATTTTATTTAAAAATAAAAAAAAAACAAATAGTTCGCAAAAAAAAAACAGCCGTATTAACTAAATTTAAACTATAAAAAGCTTAAACTATTCTATTAAAAATAAATAAAAAACTATTAAAAACTTATATAAAATAAAATAAAACTACTAATTAATTTTATATTAATATTTTTATCCGTAGCGCTATTATTATTAAAAGCGCTAACTAATACTATAACGCGCAGCTTAAAAGCATTTTTTATATTGCCTTTTCGTTAAACAGGAATTTTAACCAGAAAAACAAGCTTAAAATAACTTTTAAAAAAACTAATACTTTTAAGCAAAAATAAACATATTTTATAATATATACTTAATAAAACAAAAAATATTATTAATAGCTTATAAATACTTATTTATTTTTTAGTTTATAATAAGTTATTTATTTATAAATATTAACTATTATTTTATAAAAAATAATAAATATAAAACTAAAAGTTTCTTTTTAACGCTTAAACTATTTATTAATAAAAAAAAGCAGCTTTAAAGCTATAAAAACTTATAATTTATATAACAAACATGCCGATAACTTTTTAGGTTATAATAATATTTAAACAAAAAATTAGCAAATATTAAGCTAATATAACGTATTAATATTTTTATATTTTTACTATTATAACTATATATAATATTATATAATTTATTAAAAGCTTTAACTATATTAATATATAAAACAGCTATAAAACTACTTATTAGTATAAAAAACAAAAATAAGCATAAAATATTTATAAAAATATATATATATCTTAACTTTTTACCCGGGCTAGCGCAAGCGCTATAGCGTTTATTAGTACTTAATAGCGCGTTAATAAAAAAAAACAGTTCTAAAAAAATAAAGCTTAAAAATAGTTAAAAAATATTAAACAAACCGCTATTTATTTTTAGCGTTAATATAAAAAGCCAAAAATCTTTAGCTAAATAAAAATATACTATATATTATTATAAATAATATTAAATAAATAAAAATAGCTAAATAGCTATTTTATAGTATAAAAAATCTTAAGCTTATTAAATAAATAAAAATAGCTTATAAACCGAAAAAAAACTATTTAAGCTTATAATAATTAGTTTTTCTTTTAAAATAAAAGCAAAAACAAAATAAAAGCGGAGCAAAAACAGCTAACAAGCAGTTAATTAGTAATTATACCGGTTTAAAATATATATTTACTTAAAATATATTAAAAATAAACAGCCTTTTATTGCTTTAATATAAGTAAAAAATAGCTCGTATTTAATTATAAACTAAACGCTTAAAAATAGTAAAACTTATAAAAATAATAAATTAAAAAAAAAAAAAAAAAAAAAAGCTAAAAAAAAACCTCTTTTTTTATATAGTTAAACAAAAGCAATATAAACAATAATATTAATAAGCAAGCAATATAAACAATAATATATTATTAAATAAAACCTAAAAAATTATTTTTTGCGCCCTATTAGCTATATTTACGCTTACAAGCAAATAAAAAAAAAATAATATTATAGGTTAACCAAGCTAATAAGCCTATAACCTAGGTTATAACTCTAGCCCCGAGCCGGAGCCACTATATAACAGCCCTTTTATACACGCTAGCGCGCACAAATTTTCTCTTTTTTATCGCAATTAAAAATAATATTTCTTAACCTTAAAGCTATAACCCTTTACATAATAATATAAAACTAAAGCTTAAAAAAAAAAAAAATCTAAACTAAAAATAAACAAAAATAGTATATATATAAACTAGTATTACAGCTTAATTAAACCTAATATTTTTAATAAAAGTTTAACGCTTAAAATAAAACTAATAAATATAAAATATTTTTAAAAATTTTTTTTTCTTTATAATATTTAAAATAAAACTAGCAAACATAAATATTTTAAAAAAAAATTTTTTTTTTTTATAGCGCTTAAATAAAACTAGCAAATATAAAATATTTTATTTTTTAATTTATTATTAGTTTTTTAAATATTTATATAAAAATTCTTTATAAAATTAAAAAAAATTTTTTATTAACTATTAAAACAAAAATTTTAATATTAATATAATTATTTTTAGCTTTACGCTATTTATAGCTTTTTACCTTAATTACTAAATTTTTAAATTTTTAATTAAACGTTATATATATTTTTTTTTCGCTTTTTTTTTGTTTTAATAATATTAATATATATTTTAGTTTTAGCTAATAAAAATTTTTATTTTTATTATTTATAAACGTAAACTATTAAATATCGCCATAGAAAATAAGGCCGAATAAAAAACAGCCCTTTTTAAGTTATAAATATTTTTTCTAGTAGGGCTACTATTATAAATACAACTAATATATTAAGCGTAAAAAACTTATAAACTTATAAGTTTATTTTAAATTATTTTATAATCGGTAGTTATTTATAAGTTTATATATATATTATTTACTAAATAACTTTATATATATTAAATAATACCGCTAATTTAAAAGCGATATTTATATAAACTGCGCATTTTTAAGGCTATAAACTAAAAAATAAAAAGGTATAACAACGTATAATTTGCTTAAATCTATAATTATTACTATTTATTCTGCTTTTTTTCGCCGAAAAATCGCTAAGCTTATAATTAATATAATAAAATTTTTTAAAAATATAAAAATTATTATTAATTTTAATCCTAACTAATAACTATTTAAAATAATAAGCGTTAAAATTTTTTATAACTAATATTATAATACTTTTTAAAATATATATTAAAAAGTTATTAATATAAATCTTTTACTAAAGTTTAATAAATATTAATAATATATACGTAATATTTTTCCTATTTAAATTTAAATACATAAATATAGTCCTTATTTATTATTATTTTTATACTTTTAAGCTTATATTTTTATTTATATATATTAATATTATTATTATATTTTTGCTTAAATATATTTATAAAAAAGTTGGTTATAATTTATTATTAAAATTAAAAAGCTAGTAATTTTAATAGCTAAGTATTTCGCCTTATATATATTTATTATATATATTAAAGTATTACCTTAGTACCTTATACTTAAACTTGTTTTTTTTACTTAATTAATATATAATTTACTTATTAATACTTATAATTATAACATAGTTAACGTCCACTAGCTAAGCTAATTTAGCTACGCTTACTTTGTAATATTTACTTTATAATAAATCTCGAGCACTGTTTATAAAGTAGTTTTTGCTTTAATTTATATTTATTTTTTAATTATCTTAATTTAATATAATTTATTTAACCCTTAGTAAAAAAAAATTCTAAGTAAAATTTTTTTTTAATAAAGGCGGTTAAGCCGGCTTTAAAAATAAAAAGTAAAAACGTTTTTAAAAAGAAAAAAAAAAAAAAAGAAAAAAAAAAGAAAAAAAGTAGGATTTTTTATACTTCTTATATACTATAATATAATTATGTAGTTTTTTATTATATTAATATATTTTATAATAGTATTTATTATATAATTAAAGGTTTTTTATTATTAACAACCCGCGTTAAAAAGCAATAAACCTAATAATTATCCTTATAAAAAATTAAACTAATTTTAACTAAAACAAAGCTAAAAAGCTTATAATAACCTTTTACTCAAGTTTATAATAAGGTCTTTAGTTTTAATAATTGTTTATGTTAACTAAACATTAAACAAACTAATTTTTATACTATTTATAATTTTGATAAAAAAAATTTATATAATAGCTAAAAAATAACCTTTTAAAAGTCCGGCTTTTTTTTATTAAAACAGTTTAAAACTAATAAAAAAAAGTTTTAATACTTTATATTTTAATCTTTTTCCTTATTTATAATAATACTAATACTTATTAACTAATTGTTCGCCTTAAAATAAATAACTCTTTTTAAATAACAGCTATAAAAATTAGCCTTAAAGCGCAGCTAAAAAGGGGCATTATTTATTAAGCCGGACTAATAATAAATACGCCAAAATTTACTTATAAAAAATAAACAAAACTAATAAATAACTATAAATTTAAAAAATAAAAAAATCTAAATGCCGTAATAAAGCGTTTATAAAAGCCTAAATTATATTTAGAAATATAGCTCGGGAAAAAAAGCGGCAACTTTTTTACCCCGGCTATAATAATAAAATACCCGCCATACAAACTAAATACTAACTATTTTTAAACTTAAATTAAGTTTTTATTATATTTATTACTTATAATATATTATTTTTATTTATAATTAATAAAAACACTTTTAATAAATATTATCGTATTAATTAATATTTAATAAATTATTAAGCATTTTTTTACTATAAAATATTTATATTTCCGAATATTTTTATATAATATATAGTAGCTAATAGTATATTAACGTTTAACTATAAAACAAAAAAGCTATAATAGCTTAAATAGCCCTAGCTATATTAAAGCAAAAAGCCGGATAATACCCTTAAAAAGCCCACTAGCTTTTAATAGCTTATTAGCCCCCGGTAGAAAAAAAGCAGCAGCCCTTTTATCCCGGCTAAAGTAGTATAATACTTGCTGTATAAACTAAGTGCTAGCTATTTTTAACTTAATTTAAGTTTTAGTACTATATTTATTATTTATAATATTTTATTTTTATTTATAATTAATAAAAATACTTTTAACAAAAGTATAGTTAAGCTTATAAGCTAATAGCATATTATTTAAGCTAATAAAAACTGCTAGCGGGTATTAATATATACTAAAAAAATATAGTTAAGCTATAAACCTTATAGCGTATAACTTAAAGCTAGCAAAAATTATTAGCGGGCTATAATACGTAGCATATAAAATATATAAAAATAAGTTTACAAAGTATAGTTAAGCTTATAAGCTTAATAGCGTATAATTTAAAGCTAGCAATAATTATTAGCAAGCTATAATACGTAGTGTATAAAGATATATTATTATAATAAACTATATAAAAATAAGTTTATAAAGTATAATTAAGCTTATAAGCTTAATAACGTATAACTTAAAACTAGTAAAAACTACTAGCAAGCTATAATATATAGCGCATAAAAATATATAAAAATAAGTTTATAAAGTATAGTTAAACTTATAAGCTTAGTAGTATATAACTTAATATTAGCAATAACTATTAGCGGGCTATAATATATAATGTATAACTTAATTAAACAAACTTAACAGAAATAATAATAAAAATAATAAAAATTAGCGTACGTAAGCCCTATAATAATATAAAGTTTAATAGGCTAAACTAAAAAAAACTATTTAAAATAGCTTTAATATATTTTAAAACTTATTAAAATAGCTTTATTATTAGATTTATTTGGTTTAAACGGTCGGTTTTTTTATATATTTATTAACTTTATTTAGCTTTAAAATATAAGGTAAAAATTTTCTGTCTAGCTAAGCTATTTCTGAAAAAAGATTTATATAGTAAATAAGTTAATATAACTTATAAAACCTATATTTTCATAAGTTCTAAAAAAATTAAAGATTTAATTTAAAGAAAATTTTTACCTTATTTTTTTATATAAAATAACGTACTTACTAAGCCACTTTTATTTATATATTAAACTATTACTAAGATTTATTAAACCTTTAAAAATTATTTAATACTAAAATTTATATAAAGGGTTTTTTTATAAAGTTTAGTATTTTTAAAAAGGTTTTAATTTTATATAAAGAAGTTAATTTTATAACCTAGTTTTTTTAACGAATATTTATTATATATTAATATATTTGGGTTTATTTAATAGTTTTTAAGTGGCTATTAAATAATATTAAATATATAATTATGGCTTTTTTTTTCGCGGAGTTATTTAGGTTATAGTTTGGGATAATAAATAGTAGTGCTAACTAAGGGGTAGGTTTTTTAAAGTAGGTCTTTTAAGGTAGGTTTTTTAAGGTAAGTTTTCTAAAATAAATCTTTTAAAATAAATCTTTTAGGGTAAATTTTTTAGGGTAAATCCTCTAAGGTAGTTTATCTACGCTTACTAAGTTTATTATAGCTATAGCGTTTAACCCTATTAATATTTTTATAAGGTAGGTCTTTTAGGGTAAGTTTTCTAAAGTAGGTTTTTTTTAAAGTAAATTTTCTAAAATAAGTTTTTCGGAATAAGTTTATCTACGCTTATTAAGTTTACTATAGCTATAACGCTTTATTAAGATTATAAGTATTAATAAATAAGTTTATATTAATTAAATAAAAAAATAAGTTTAAATATAAAATATTAAAATAATACTTTATATATATAATATATATAAGGCGAAATACTTAGCTATTAAAATTATTAGCCTTTTAATTTTAATATATTTAACCTTACTAATATCTTTATAAAGTAAGTCTTTTAAAATAAGTTTTAAATAGGTTTTTTTTAAAATAAATCTTTTAAAGTAAGTTTTCTAGGGTAAGTTTATCTACGCCTACTAAGTTTATTATAGTTATAGCGCTTAACCTTACTAATATTTTTATAAAGTAAATCTTTTAAAATAAGTTTTTTAAAGTAAGTTTGCTTACGCTTATTAAATTTACTATAGCTATAGCGTTTAATATTATTAACTTTTTTTTAAAGTAGCTTAACTTCGAATATATAGCGATTAAATAAAAAAACTGCGTAATTATAATAAATTTCTAACGAAATATTAAAAATATTTAAAAAATAAACAACTATTAATTAAAGCTAAAATACTAAATAATTATTAAACTATTATTATTTAAATCGGCAGTATTATTTAAGCTATTATTATTTTTAAATTATTATTATTTAAATTGTTTTATTAGGTCTTAATAATATAGCTTTAAAGTAGCGATTAATAAAACTTTAATAGGTATTATAAGCTAGCTTTATTTTATAGCTAAATAATATTAGCTTATTATAAAAACTAAATTTTTTTTATTTAATAAACTAATTAAATATATTAAAAACTAATTTATATAGCTTAAACTATAATAATAAAAGCTTTATAAGTTATTTAATATAAGTTAATAATATATATAATAATAATTAAACTTAATAATAGTTAAAAATAAAACAAAATTTTTAAAATATAAATAAAAAAATAAAAGTTATAATGTTTAAATATAAATTAATATCTTTATATTAGTATTAATACTAATAATTTTTTATAATTTTTTCGTAAATATTATAAAGTATAAAAAAACTACGTTATTTTCGATATATTTTTTAATTTTTTATATAATAAATAACGGAATAAGCATAAAACTATAAACAAAATAAATAAAATATATTTAAAAAATATACTAATAAAAATAAACGCTATAACTATTACTTAAATATTATTAATATTAATATTTTATTTTAAGTTTATTTAATTAATATAAAATATAAAAATGCTTTATTTAATATTAATTAATAAATAATTATTATTTTTTTAAAAGTTTATATTAAATTTATAATTATAACTATTATATATTTTTAAACTAAAATTTCGATAAATATTAATATTTATATTTATAGTTTATATTATTTTTAAATATTTAAAACTTATAGTTTTTAAAACGTTATAATATTTATTTTTATAATATTAAATCTATTATTATTTAACGGTATTAAAACTATTATTAGTAGTATTTATTTTTTTCGGTTTATATTAAATTAAAAAACTTAAAATTACCCGTTAAATATTTTAATAGTTTTAAGTTTTTAGCTTATTAAAAAGTTTTTTAGTAATTAATACTAAAGATTATTTTTTATTATAAACTTATTATATTTATTATAGTAAGTTAAGCTATTTAAGTTATTAATTAAAAAATATACGGTTTTATAGTTTGTTTTATTATATAATATTTAAAGCATTTATAATTAATTATATATTTTAAAAAAAGTATTAAATTAGGACTTAATAACTATTGTTTTTTTTTAGTGCTTTTTTTTATATTAGTGTTAAAATAACGTTTTTTTTTTTTTTATTAAGTTTAGCTTTTTTATTAAAGCTTTTATTTTATTTAAAGCTTATAATGTTTGTTTTTTTAATTTAAAAGCTTTATTATATTTATTTTTAAACTTTTTATTTAAGCTTTTTAGTTTTAGGCTTTTTATGCTTGCTATATTTATATTTATAAGGATATTATAGTTTTTATTATTTTTTTATTTTGCTAGTTAATTTAATATATAATTAATAAATTTTTTTAAATTTTACGATAATTTTTTTAATAAAGTATATATTTTATAATTAGTTTTAGTTTTATAATTATAATTAGCGTTATTAAAAGTAGTTAAGCTATTGTTTCGGTTTTTTTATAATATGTTAATATTAGCTTTATTTTTTATAATTTGTTTTTTTGCCGGGTTTTTTTGTATAACTATTAATATTTTTATTAATTAATAAGTATATTTTAAAGGGGTATAGCGTATATTTAAGGCTACTTAAATAATTAGTTTAATAGTTTGTATATATTATTAACTTTACGAAGTTTTTTCCGAAAAAAAAAAAAAAAAAAAAAAAAAGAGAAAAAGAGTTTATTAACGTTTATTTTAGGCTAACTATAACTAATTACTAAAGGTTTAATTATAGCTATAAGGCTTTTAAGCAGTTAGTTTTATAGCCGTTTTTATGTAACTGTTTCCGATTATATTTAAATAAATAATAGCTATTTATATTTGTTTAATAAAGAAATAAATAGTAAATAAGCAAGGCTAGCAAGTTTACCTTAGTATTTTTATAAAAATATAGCTTAAAATATTTAAAAGCTATATGTTTAATATTATAAGTTGTATTAAAAAAATTTATATTTTTTTATAGCGTTTATATTTAAAAGCTTTTTATGTTTTTTTCTATAGTTATAAAGAAGTTAAAGGAGTATATATTATTTTAGTTTAAATATTTAAAAATATAGCTTTAATTTTTTTTTTTTATAGCTATAAAGCTTGATCCGCTTTTTTAAGTAGTTTTTTATAATATTTAGCGAAATTTTTATATTTTATTTTTCTGCTATAAAGTTAATTAATATTTTTTAAAAAATAATATTTTTTAAAATCTTTAAGCTTATAAAACTAGTTAATATTTTAGTTAATATATAAATTTAGCTTATAAAAATATTATTATGTATTATTTTATTTATTTAATTTTTTTTTATTTTGTTGTTTAACGTAAGCGTATTTAAATTAATTATTTTTAAAAAATAGCTTTAAAATAAAAATTAGAAAAATATTAGCTAGCTATTTAGTTAGCTAGCTTATGTTTAGGATATTTTTATAGCTAAAGGACTAATAAACGTATATTTGCTTAGGGAGCGCGGTAGTAAGCTTTTTAAATTCCGTAAAACAGTAATTAAACTATATAAAGTTCTATTAAATAAAAACAAAAACCGAAATATTATTAAAATATATATAAACGAAAAAGTAAACTAGAAATATTTATTATAAAATTACTAGAATATTTTAAAACGTTAAAATATTCGGCGTTAAAAACTTTATTTTTATAAAATTATTTATTGTTTTAATATAAAAAACTTTGTTTATATATTATAAAGCTTTAAAAAATAAAAACGTTTTTAAAGTTATTAAAATACAAATAAAATAAACAACTTTTTTTTATTTATAAAAATAGATTTAGCTTAAGCTATATATTTTTTAAACTTTAACTTTTTATTAAAAGTAACGTTTATTAAAAAGGAAAAAAGGCGTATAAAAATAGTTTATAAAGCTTTAAAATAAAAAAACAATTTTTTATAAAATAAAAAAACGTTTGCTAAAATATTAGCGATTTATATAACTATAAGCTAAAAATAGTTAATTTATATAATTTTAATAAACGCTTGCTTATAAAAAGGCTTATTTCGTAAATAATTGCGGTATAAAAATAGTGCGCTAAATAAAGGCAACCGCTTTAGTAATAATAACTAAAGCGCTATATATTTAGCTACTAGCGAAATAAAGCTTATTATTGCTTTTAAAAAAATAGCATTAAATGCCTAAGTATTATACCGAGCTATTATAAATAGTAATAAGGACTATTATAGCGTAAGCGGCCGCAGAAAAAATATAGGTTAGTATGCCTTTTTAATATTATTAAAAAAGCGGAAAAAAGCGCTAATTCGGGATATTTTGCCTGCTTATATATTTATATAATATTTAAAAAAAAACGTTTATTTAAATATATTTTTAGCTAGTATATAAAGTTTTTTAAAGGATTAATAGTTATATTTAAAACGATTATTAGTTTTCGAAAATTATATTATTATTATTAAATATAATAATTTATTATTAAATTTAAATATAATCGTATTATTTTAGCCTTACTAAATAACTTAAAAGTATATAAAATAAATAATAGCGTTAATTATAAGTTATAGCTATACTTTATTAAAGCTACGTTATTTATATATTTAAAAATATTTTTTAAGATTTTATATAAAAAAAGCGAAATAAAATATATAAATAAAATAAAGAAATAAAAAATCTTTATAAAAGTTTATATTTTAAATATTAAAATAATAACTTTTTTAACTTTAAGCAAACTATTATAATCTGTTTTATTATAAAAGATTATATTTAATAAATAATATATAAGTTTTATTTTTATTTAAAGATTTTAGTTATAAAGCAGTTTTTAAAAACTATATTAAAAGCGTTAGCAATATTAAAAATAAAAAAAAAGATTTTTTTTTAATAAAAATATTTTTTTCGATATAATATATTAAAATAAAAACAAAATTAAAAGCTAACCGGTTAAAAAAACCCGAACTATTATTTTAAAATAATATTATTAAAAATAAAAATAATTATTTTATTTAGCTAAAAATTATTCGAGCTTTTATTTAAATAAAAAAAAAGGATATAAAACGTTAAGTTTTAATTATTATAGTTAAGCTTATTTAGTTTAAAAAAAAAATAATTTCTATTTTATAAAATAGTTTAAAATAATAGCCTAAATAAAAATAAGCTTTATAAAAGCGAGCTATAGCTAAGCTTATAAAAGCTAGGCTAATTATAATAAAAAAATATTTAATTTATTGATATTTAAAGCAATAAATTTAACTTTAATATAAGCGTTATAAACTTTTTTTTTTAATATTAAATATTTGATTTTAAAGCGCTAATAATATTAGTTTAGTTTAAAGCGGTCGAAAAATCTAAAATATTATTATTTGCTACTTAAATAAAAAATTTAAATAATAAAAAAGCTAACTTTTCGGAAAAAGTAATATAAACCTTACTATTATAGCGAAAAAAAAAAGCTTTAGTTTATCGGATAGCTTTTATTATTTAATAATAATAAAAAGCTTAAAAATATTAATATTTTTAACTATAAAAGTTTAATAGTTTTATTTAGCTAAATAAACTATACGCCGAGCTTTTACGTTAGTTTTTAATATTTTATTTATCGAGCCGATTTTTTAAAAAATAATAATAATAAGCCGAAATTTCGGCTTTTATTATAATATATTTTATAGCTATAGTTATAAAAAGTAAAAGCTATTTTATAAGCTTTGTTGAGCGGAATTTTAAAAGTCTTAGCTTATTATTATTAAAACGGTTTAAAAGCTTATATTTTTTCGAAAATCCTACGGGAAGGGGGCTAAGGCTAGGGCTAAGGCCGGGGCCAGGGGTTTAGAAAAAGATTACTAAACGGATAATATAGTAGTCCGAGCTAATATATAGCTTATTATTAACCTAAGCAGCGGTTTTTAAAAAGCTATATATAATTAAGTTAAAAACTAAGCTAAACTTATAAATAAATATATTAATTATATATAAACTAGCTTATTATAGTTATAATTTAAAAATTTATTTTAAATATATAGTTATAATAGTTATAAACTTTTAAAGCTTAGCTATAATAAGTAGCATTAAAATTACTTATTATAAAAGTATTTTCTAGTATAAAAAGCTTTAATAAGTTTATAATAAATCGTCGGAAAAACGTTTAAAAAGTATATATATATTATAATAACTTATATATTTAAGTACTAATAATATAAAATAGGTTAAATCGGTAGAAAATAAGTTTATTTTTGCTATTTTTTGCTAATGTATATTATAACCCTAAGAAGTTTTTTTTTAGTTGTTTTTAAAAAAAAAATATTATTATAATTTATAACTTTATATATATTAATATATTAATAAATATTTAAGGTTTTTAAACTAAAACTATATTTGTTTATTTTTTGTTATTAAATAAAATAAAATATTATATATAAAAGCAACTATTATATTTAATTAAATAATTATAAAGCTTTTTAGCCGTTTTTTTATTAGTAATAAAGAATAATTAGTCCGATTAAAAGTTATTATTTTTTAAAAACTAATTAAAAAAGCCTTTTAATATAGCTCGAAAAAAAAAAAAATAATTTTTTTTTTTATAATATAAGCTTAAATAAAAAAAGTTCTAGTTAAACTGCTAATTATAGTTTAAGCAGGCCGGTTATATATTATAGAGCTATACTATAAAAAGCGGCTAAAAGCTAGCTAATAATAATTAAAAAAAGCTATAAAATATGCGTTTTTAGTAGTAAAAAAGATTTAATTGCTAAAAAAATCGCTAATAAGGTTATAAGCGGCGTTATTTTTTTTATACGTACTATAAATAACTTTTTATTTAATAAAAAGGTCTAAAGGCAGCAAAAAAAGTAATAATAAAAGCTTTAGTATTTATTATATTAAGTTGTTCTTAAAGTTTAAAGCTTATATAATAAGTTTAAACGCTTTAAGATTTTGCTATTTTAATAGTAAAGCAAACAAAGTATATAAAATTTAAAACAAAATATAAACTATAATAATTAATATATTATTTAAAGCTTTAAAAATAATATTTTGCTGTATATAATATAAATACGTTTTTATTATATATATATATTAAAAATTTAATAATTAATATATAAATAATAATAATTAACCGAAAAATAAATCGGAATAGTTTAAAACTAAAAAACAAAAAGTTTCGTTTAACCGGCTTAAGGAAAAAAATAACCTAATTAGCTAAGTTATATTTAAAAAAAGCAACGCTATTAAAAGTTTGTTTTATTTTAGCAATAACTTTTTTATAAAAAATTAACTATAATCCGGTTTTTAAAAGTTTAAATAAAAATACTTAAAACAATATAAATAAATAAGCAAATATTATTTAATTATATAAAAAAAACATATTATACGGACTATATAAAATTCTTATAAAATTTTTTTATAGCAAACCTCTGTTTTTTTATATATTAATATACTTTATAATTTTTTTTTTAAATAATTTATTTTTATATTTTTTAAAATAGCTTTTATAATATAATAATTCTTTATCTTTATACTTAATCGATTAGCCGGTAGTAATAAATATAGCTATTAAAAAAAAAGCAAATATATAATTTAGCAAATTATAAAAAAAACCTAAAAGTTAAAAATATAATAAACTTAAAAAAAAAATTGTCTATAAGTTATAAAAAGATTTTAAAGCCGCCGACTTTTTTTTTTAGAAAATAAGTTCTGATTTTTACTATTATAGTTTAATTAAAATTATTTAAAATTAAATAGTTTAATTAAAACAACTAATAAATTTTCTAAAAATATATATTTTAGATTTAAAGCGCGAACGAAAATATTAATAGTTATAAATTTATACGTTATATTTTTATTAAAAAATTTATATTATTAGTAGCGTTATTACGCGCGTATATAGTTTATAAACTTTTAAATATAGCGCCGCTACGTAAAATTATTATTAAAATAGTACTATTTTTATAAATTTAAAAAAAACTATAAAAATAGCTTTTATAATTTTTTTAGCCTAGCGTATATAAACAAACGCAATAAAAATAAACGTAAAAAATATAAAATCTTTAAAAAATAAATAAAAACGTAATTAAAATAATCGCTTATAATAGCGTTATTTTAAAGTATTTATAAAAACAAGAGCTTAAAAGGTTAAAAAAAGCAAAATACTTAGTTATAAAATAAAATTTAAAATAGTTCGAAAACTTTAAAGTTTAAATATTATTTAATAACTTATTAATTAAATATAATTTATACGTTTTAGCTATAACTAATATAATATATAATAAATTTTCTAATTAATAAAAGCTAAATATTATTATTTATTATTTTTTAAAATCTATAAAAGCTTATTATTACTACTTTTAAAATAATAATAATATTATTAATATAAAACTAAATATATATAATTAATCTTTAATAATAAATATTATTTAAAATAATAAATAAAAGCTTAACGTTATTATTAATATAATAGTTTTTATTTTTATTTATATTATTATATAACTATTTTATTTATTAAAAGCTTTTAGTATAATATATATTTAATATTTTAATTTTATTAATATTATAATATAATTTATAATTAAGATTTTTTTTCGTTTAATTAAATAGCGTTACTTTTAATTTTAAGCATTTTTTATTTTAAAAGCTAGCGATTATATAATATTATTTAATATAATAATAATTAATTAATAGTTAAATTAGATTTTATAAAAGTTTTTTAAACTTAATTATAAAATATAAAATAATACGCGCTTATAATAATAAAAATATTTTTTAATTTTTTCGCGAAATATAAGCAAGAAAGCTTAGATTAAAATATAATATACGTAGTTTAAGCAGATATTTTATTTATAATACTTTTTAAGCTTTTAAAAAATAGTAGAATTTTCTATATATTATTAAGCGGTTATACAACCTTTAATAAACATATTAGTATTGTTTAAACAATAAACAAATATATTATTTTAAAAAAAAACTATATTAAGCAATAAAAATTTTAAAATATATACTTTATATTTTTTTTAATAGTTTTATATTTTTTAGTTTAAAAATATATTTTAAATTTTAATATAACGCTCGGTAAAAAAGTTTTGCTATATTTTCGAAAAATAATTTTTTATATAAATATTAAACGTTATAGCTTATTATTTAGTTATAAATTTAAAAAATATTTAATAAAACTTAAAAAATAATATTTTTATAAACGTTAATTTAATATAGTTTAAAAATTAATATTAAAAATCTAAGTTAATAATTTAATAGTTAATTTTTACTTTAATTTTTAATTTAATACTTTAAAAATTGCTAATATTTTAATTTTAACGTACTAGTTATTAATATTTTTAACTTTAATATATTAATTACCGATTATATTCTTTTTTTTTTTTATTAAGTTTTTTTTTTAGCTACGTATGCTATAACGTTTTTTTATAGCTGCGAAATATTTTTTAAGTTTACGCAAAAAATAAGAATTATATTAATATAATATCTAACTAAAATAAAAAAGTTATTTATAACAACAATAAATTTAGCGGTTAAATAAAATAATAAAAAGAATATTAGTAGCTTTAAATTTATAATAATAAGCCCGGTTTAATATATGTTAAACGAACGTTTATAATAAAGCTATTATTATTATTATAATAAAAAACTTATATAAAATAGTTAAAAATTAATATAAAAAACGTAATAAATTATATTATACTTATTATATTTATTAGCAAAATAAAAAATAATTATTAAAAATATATTATTAAAAAATAATAAAAATAAAATAAAGCGTTTTTTTTTTAAAATAAAACATACTATATATATTTTAAAACTTGATTAATTAATAATATTTAATATTATAAAAATATAATAAGCTACTTATTAAGCTATTATATATATTCTTTTTCGGATTATTATTATAATTAGCATTTTTAGCTATTATATAGTTATATTAACTTTTATAAAAAATATAAAATATTAAAATAAAAGCTTAGCATTTTATTAATAATTATATTAAGATTGTTATATAATATATTTATTATAACTATTATTATATTTTATATTTAGTTCTTTTTATTAAATTAGTTATAATACCTTTCTTTATTTATTAAAGGGCTAGTTTTAAAGCATAAGTATAAATAAATATATATTTATAATTTATTATATAATTGCTTTAAATAATTAATAAATAAAATTTAAATAAATAGTTTAAACTTTAATAATATACTATTATATTTATTAAAATATCCTTTTGCTATTAAGCGTTAGTAGCGCTAAAAAAATAAACTATAAATTAAGTTTCGAATTAAAAGCAAAAAAAAAAAAATTTATATATAACCTTTTTTTATAGCTTTCGATTTTTTTATACTTTTTTTACCTTTAGTTATTAATTTAATAAGCTAATTAACTTTTTTATTAATAACTTTATTTAACTTTTATTAAAAAGTTGGCCTATTTATTAATATATATAGCTTTAAAGTATAATTAATAGATTATTTTAATAAAAAATATATAAATTATATATAAAATTGTTTAGTTTAAAAACTATTTATTTAAGAGTAATATTTTTAATAGCGAACTAAAAATTAATATATTAATTAGTTATTTTAATTTTAGCTATTAAAAAGTTATTTTTATTATAATAATAAGCCTATTAAAAATATAAATATTTTAACTTAAATATAAATAGCTAATAGTTAACTTATAGTAGCGTTCTTTAGTACTTATATAATATTAAGAATTTTAATAAGTTAATAAATTCTTATAGTATATTCGCGGCGTAATTATAATATTATTATTTTTTAAAAAATAATAATATATTAGTATAACTATATTTTTAACTTTAATATCCGAAGCGATTTTAATTAAATTAGTACTATCGACTTTAATAAAAAACTTAAAGCTAAAAATAATAATTTTTTTGCTATAATTCGGCGTAAATTAAAAAATATTTAAAATAAAATCTTTATCGTTTATAAACCTAAAACATAAAAGCTTATTAATCGTCCAATAGTAAATACTTTTTATTTATTTATATTTTTTATATCGATATTATTATTTAAATTAATGTTTAATATAATTAGCTGCTTTTCCGGCATTTTAAAATATATAGCTTTTAATATAAAAGCTATAAAAATAAATTAGCTTAAACTATTAGCTATTTATAAAGCTTTTTTAGTACGTTTTTATAAAATATTCCTAGAACTATAATATTTCTTATTATATTTTCGTAATATTAAATAGTTTAGTTTAAAGCTTATAATAATCTTTCGTTATATATATTAAAAAAAAATAACTTTAATTATAAATTAATATAATATAATTATTTTTAATATTTATTATTTGTTTAATAATTTTATTAATTTTACTAATTATATAAAGAGCTAAAAATTAATAAATATATTAACATTTTAAAAAACTATTTAATATGTTTAGTTATTTAGCTATAAAGCTAATAAATTTTTTCTAAGTAATAAATAGTTTTTTCGTTATTTTTTTATTATTTTATTATTTTAGTTAAAATCTTTTGTTAATATTATTATTAAATACGCTTTAAACAAACTTTTATTAAACGTTTTATTTTATAAAGTTTAAAATTGTTTTAAATAAAATAATTATATATTTTTCGCTTTTTTAAAATTTAATAATATATTTTTTATAGTATTAATAGCTAAAGCATATTAATACTAAAAATAATAGCTTAATTTAATATATATTTAAATATATTTTTAAGCAAACTTTATTTTTATTTTTATTTAAATAAATACCTTTAATAATATTTTTTAAGCAATAATAATAACTTTTTTTATTATATTTATTAATATATTAAATAATTCGTATATTATACTTTTTATTATATTAATTTTAATATTTAGTTTATTTTTTTACGTTATATTTAAAAGCTTATATTTATAGCCGTTTTTACTAGTTATTTTTAAAATATTATTTTTATCGCTACTATTATAAAAATAACAAATAGTTACTTTAATTATAATAAATCTATCGTTATTAAAAAAACTAAAAAAAAACTTATAAATAAATTAAAAAAAAAAAAAATAAAAATAAATTTTAATAGTATAAAAACAATTATACTTAAATATAAAATAATAATTATTAATAAAAAAAAAAAAAATAATAATAATAAAAATAATTTTTTTTATTATTTTTAAAATAAAACTAATTTTAACTTTATTACTATTTATATTAACTTTAGCATAAATAACTATTTTTAAAATATTTATCGGGAATTATATTATTATATATAACCGTTTTTATAAAAAACCTAACCGGACTTTAGTTTAATAAAACTTAATATATTACACGTTACTAGTTATAGCTTAATAGCTTTTAAATATAACGCGATTAGCTTTATATATTTATTAATATTATATATTATTTAGGCTTTATAATATAACAAGCTATATAAATTAAATCATAGTAAGTTAAATCGTAATAAATTAAGTTATAATAAGTTAAGTTATAATAAGTTAAGTTATAATAATTATTTAAAGTATATTTACATATATAATTGCTAAGCATGGCTTAACGTTTATAGCAAATAATGCTTACCGAATTATTTCATTTAAACTTAGCTATTTAAATTATATACGAAATCTTTATATTAGCTATTAACTAAGGCTTAAATATTAATTATTAATAGCTTATTTATAATAGCAATATATAGCAAAAATAATATATTTTTTATAAAAAAAAGTTTAAACTAATAAAATATAAAATAGGTTAAAAAAATAATAAAAAAATAGCTTATAACTAAAATTATTCGTTATTTTTAGTTTATTAATAATTAATATATAGCTAAAAAACCTACCGGTTTAGCTTATTATAATAAGTACTTAATTTCGTAAATAGTTTATTGCGCGTAAATAATCTATTATTAATTAAAGCTACTTAATATATATAAGCAACTAATAGTTCGTTTATATATATATATTATTATTATATATAATAATATACTATATATTTTTCCCGATATTTTAGCTGTAATTTTTAAACTTTTAAGTTAATAAATAAAAATTTTAAGCTAAAAGCAAAAAAAAAAACTATTACTTTAAGCTAATATATTATAATTATATACGCTTATAGCATACTTTTATTATTATAAGCGTAACTAATACTATTTAAACAATAAAAACACTTAAAATATAGACTATTAGCTATAAAACTATTATAGCTTATTAAACCCTTAGAATATAAACCTAAAAAATAATCTAGGACTAAAATCTTAAGTATTAAATTAATTTTTTTTTATTATAAATATAATACTAAAAATAAAACAATTATTATACTAAATATTTTATTATTTATAAAACTTTTTATATAGCTAAATCGTTTATAAAAAATTTAATTTTATTCGAGTTAAAATTATAATACGTAAAATATTACTAAATATTATAAGCTTAATAGTAAAATTGCTAGCTAAAATATAAAACTAAAGCTTATTTATATCCGTTTAAACGTATAAAAAATATTACTACGTTCTAGTATAAATTTTAACTTAAAAACATTTAGCTATTATTTAGCAAATAATAGCGTTATAGTATTACCTGGTCGAACAGCTATAAAAACTAATTATTTAAATTAGCGGTTCTTTTTATACTAAGCTAAATTATTATATAATAAAGCTTAAAAATATAGTTTTAGCTAGATTTTAAAAGGGAGAAAATAAAACATATTATATATAAAAGCTAATAATTATTATTACTATTTAGCTATTATTATTTAGCTATTGTTATTTAGCTATATTAAATATTTTAAAATATTACGGGCGTAAAAACATTTTATGTAACCTATATTTATTGTTAAACATTTTATTTATTTTATTAAATATAACTTAAACTTTTAAAACTAATTAGCGCAACTTAACTAAATAGTAAAGTAATTACTTATTTATATTATATTTAAATGTTTATTTAAAAGCGCAAATATTTAATATTATAATATTTATTAATTCGTAGCTAATAGTTTATATATACTACGCATAGCTTAATAACTAATATATTATTAAAAATCATATTTTATTAATTAGTGCGCAATATAGTACTATATAAAGTTATATATAAAGCTTGCAAAATATTATTTTATAAAGCTAAAATAGTTATACGAAATTATTATAAGTTTTAAAAATAAATATTAAACTAAATTTAAATATTAAAATATTTAAGCTAGCTTTAATATAATAAAATAAAAAATAATATAAAGGTTTTAAAGTTTATTGTTGCTTAAAAATTTAGTACGAAATTATCGTAAGTTTTAAAAATAAATATTAAGCTAAATTTAAATACTAAAATATTCGAGCTAGTTTTAATATAATAAAATAAAAAATAATATAAAGGTTTTAAAACTTATTGCCGCTAATATTATATAATAAAACTAAATACTAAAAGTTTAATATGCTTTATTTTAAGATTATATAACCTAATTATATTTTATTCTAAATTATATAATATTATATACTAAATATAATATTATATTATAAATAAAAAGTTTTAATATTTTATATTTAATAGCTATATATTTATATATTTAATTATAAAACAAATTATAATATAAAAATATATTTGCTTAATAATTATTTAATATTTATTATAGTATATTACGCTATATAAAATATTATAAAAATAGCTCGTATATATAGCTAATTTATTATTTAAATACTTAACCTAATTATTAATTAGTTTAATAAATAAATAATTAATAATTAAGCTTAAAGTTAAAAATATATATATTATAATACAAAATAAATTAAAAGTTTTTAGCTTTATATTATATATATTTTTTTTAATATATAGCTATATAATTTAAACTAACTAGTTATTAAGTATTATTTAACGGATAAAAATAATAAGAATATTTTAATAGCTAAATTTAATTAAAACAACGAAATGGATAAAAATTATTAAAACATTTCAATATATAAAAATAATTAAGATATTTTAATATATAAAAATAATTAGAACATTTTAATATATAAAAATAATTAGGATATTTTAACATATAAAAATAATTAGAACATTTTAACGTACGAAAATAATTAGAATATTTTAACGTATTATTACGATCTACGCAAAAATAAGGTATAAATATTTATTATTATATAAAAAACCAATAAAATTATTTCTATAAGCTTTATATAACTATATAGCTATATATAAAAAGTTTTTTATTTAATTAATTTTTAATCTTTATTTTTAGTACGTACGAAAATAATTAAAATATTTAACGGACGGACTTTAGTTATTTATTATAATTCGAACTATATAGTACGGCTGCTTATAAGCCCTGGCGGCTATTAAATATTACTATATTAATTTAAATAAATTATAGAACAATAAACCGGTTAATAAATAGTTTTTATAAAATTTTATATTTAAAACCTAATTCGTATAAAAAAACTTCGGATAAAAAAACAAAAGTTTTTTAAATATTATTACTATAAAGCTAAGCTAAATATTAAGTTTATATTATTAATATTATAATACGTTAATAAAAGTCGGACAGATAAATATTTTAATTATATTTAAAGTAATTTAAAACTTAAACATTATAGCTAAAGATTATATAATATTTATATTATTTTTACTATTAATTTTAAAAACTTATTAAATAGTTTATTTAAATAATTTATTATCGTTATTTATTTTTATATACTATTTTTAATTATTGTTTAAGTATTATATTTTTAATTATTATTTAAATATTGCTATTTAATTATTATTTTTAATTATTGTTTAAATATATTATTTTAATTACTATTTTTAATTATTATTTAAATATTGTTATTTTAATCACTATTTTTAATTATTATTTAAATATTGTTATTTTAATTATTATTTTAATTATTATTTAAATATTGTTATTTTAATTACTATTTTTAATTACTATTTAAATATCGTTATTTTAATTACTATTTTTAATTATTATTTAAATATTGCTATTTTAATTATTATTTTTAATTATTATTTAAATATCGCTATTTTAATTATTATTTTAATTACTATTTAAATATCGTTATTTAATTATTATTTTTAATTACTATTTAAATATTATTATTAAAGCGTTATTATTTTAAACATTATTTTTTACTACTATTTAAGTAGTACTATCTATATATTCTTTCTTTCTACTATTATTACTTTTTATTTACTGCTTTTGTTTGATTTATACTTTTAAAACTATAATACTTAAACTTAAAACCTAGCCAAATAATATATTTATTAAACGGTTGGTTATTTTAAGCTTATTAAAAATTCTAATTTAAAAGTTTTATTATTAAATTTAAAATATACTAAAAATTTTAACTATAATTTATAAAATAATAATTTAAATATAAATAATAAAAATATAAACGATAAAATATAAAAAAAAATATAAACAACGAAAATATAAACAATAAAATATAAATAACGAAAATAAAATTATTAATAGTAATAATAATAAAACTATTAATAATAAAATTAGCAAAACAAAAAAAAACCAGCTTAAAATAATAAAACGGTAAATTAAATAAATAAAAAATTATTTTAAACAATATATTATATAATAATAATTTATAGCTATTTAAATATTACTATTAAAAATATTAAATTTAAACTTAAACAATTTTAACTAAAAACAATATTTATTTAAAATAATAATAAGTATTAATAATATAAAAAATATATAGTTTTAATAAGCTAAAAATAAATATAAAAAAATAACGAAATATTAACGCTATTAAGTTTATAATAATATTTTTAAAAAAAAATAAAAAAAAAAAATACTTTAATATTATTCTTAAGATTTATATAATTTTTTTTACTAGTATTTTAACTAAATTACTAGTAAAAAAAATAAACAAAAAAAATATACCTCGAAAAAAACGTTGCTAATAACTTTTTAGTATATATTTCGGCTTGTTTTTTAAAAAAACATAATATTAAAATTAACTAAATTATTAACTATAAAAAAGTTGCTAATATATATTACTTTTATTATTAATTTTACTAAAGTTAATATATTTAAATAATTGCTAAACTTAATATAAAATATAAGCTTGACTATAATATATAAAAAACTGCTTAATAACTTTATAAAACTTTAAAAACTAATTTATAATAATATTATAAACTATAAAAAAATCTTTTAAACTTAGAAAACTTTATATTTTAGCAGTTTTATTTTTATTATTATTAGCGCTATAAAACGCTTAATTAATATTAATCCTTAAGCTAAAATTTAGTAATTTTTAACTATTTTTCGTATAAAATTTAATAAACTTTAAAAATTTTTTAAAGCTTATTATTAAACTTAGTATACTTTATATAAAACAATATTTAAAGCTTAAATAATATAAATATTTTTTTTATATAACTTAATATTTAATTAATAATTATATAATAAATATTTTTATTCTTAAAATTATTTATAACTTAAGCTTTTTTTTAATCTATATATATTCTTTTTAGCTATTTTATTTAAACGTTATATTTTTTTATTCGATTTTTTTAATAATAAGCTTTATATTTTATATAATTTTTAAGTTTATTTAAAAAATTATAAATTATTTTAAACCTAAAAAAAAAATTTATAATAAAATATATTTTTTAAAAATTTATAAAAACTTTTTTAAGCTATAAATTATTTAAATAATAGCTTTTTTATAGTATAATAGTTTAATAAGTTCGGATAATTAAAACGTTTTTAAAGTTTAAAAATAATATAATATATTATAATTTTTAGTATATAGTAAAAAATAATTTAGATTAAAATAATATAAATAATTATTTATTTTTTAATAAATAGTGCTAATTTAATATAATAAATATTAATAATTTATTTTAGAATTTAATTATAAATTACGTTTTAAATTTAAACATTTTTTAAAAATATTATTTTAATCGAAATATAATAGCCGATTTTTAAGCTATTTATAAAAATAAATAGTTTTAAAATGTTTTAATTTAATAAGTTTTTAATTATAGCTATTTTAAAAAAATATAATAACTAATTAATTTATTTTATATAAAAGTTAGCTATTATTAACGAATATCTAAAATATAAACGTTTAATATAATAGTAAAAAAGCTTGTTTTTAAATTTTTTAAAATGTCCGGCTATTATTTTAGTATACGCTAACTTATATATAAACTAAAAGCTTTAGCTTTAAAATAAGTTTAGTTTAAATAAACTAAATTATAGTTAGTTAAAAATATTAAACGATAAATCGTTAATAGCGTAAATTTTTTTACGCTAAAAAAAAAATACTTTTATAGTTTTTTTTAATAAAACTTTTATATTAATAAATATTTAATACGGTTATATTATAGCTAAACAATAGTTTAACTAATATAAATATTAAAACTTACGCGATTAATATTTTAATTATTTATTATAAAGTTTAAAAACTTTCGATAGTTAAGTTAATCGATTTTTAACGACTTTTTTTATTATATAAAAAAAAAAAAAAAAAAAAAAAAAAAAAAAAAAAAAAAAAAAAAAAAAAAAAAAAAAAAAAATAAAAATATAAATAAAAATAATAATAAAAACTAAACAAAAAATTTAATAAAGTTAATATTTATATAAAATATAAACAGAAGTAAAAACGTCCGTAAATATTTTATTTATATTATAAAAATATTTATAATATTACTAATAAAGCTAGCTTTTAATAATTTATATTTAAATTTTTATAATAAAGCTAGCTTAAATAAACATTTTAATAAAGTATATTTATAACTAATAAAAAATAATAATAAAATAAAATATTTATTTTATAAAATATTTTATAAAATAAAATAAAGCTTATAATTTATATAAAAATTATATATAAAGTTTAAATATAATAAAAATATATTTTTATTAAAACTACTTTATATCTTGCTTTTTTATTTTTATTTTTTTTTATACTATTAAATACTTATTAAATTATTAAATTTGCTATTAGCGCTATTACTATTTATAATATTATTATATTTATTAAGCTATTAAATACTTTTTTTTTTTTTATTTAGCAATAAGTATAAAATTTTTAAAAATAACGCGCGTAATATCGATATTTTACTTTTTATTATTATTTAGCTATTTAAAGTTATATAGCTTTATTCCTAGTTATTATTAGCACTTAATATAAAATTTTAAGCTTAATAAATAAGCTATTCGGCATAGCTTATTATATTTTAGCTATTATAATAAATTAAATAAAAGCTAAAAAAAATAAACTTTTTAAATTTTAAAATAATAACTATAAACTAGTAAAATTAATTTCTTTTATATTATTTTAATAATTATTTGCTATATTATTTTATAATTAGCTATTATATTATAAATATATTATATAAACCTGCTTTAAATAGTTCGTAATTTTATTTCCTCCGAGCAAAAAATTTATCGTTAATATAAAACCTAGGACTAATATTAATATTTATAATTTTTTATTAATTTTATTATCCGTAAATATATTAAATATTACGTTACTTTTATTATTATTATATTATTAGTCTCGCTATTACTATTTTTATTGCTATTATTATTGCTATTATTTTTATTATTTTTTAGCTTTTTACTCCTTTTTAGCTACTTAATACTAGTAAAAACAGATATATATAGCGCAAAAAGCATTTAAGCATATTTAATATATATATTATAGCCCGCAAATTAGTTTTTTACATTTTTAATAAAAATAACGTCTAATATATAATTTAAAATAGCTTTATATTAAATTTTAAGAAAAATAGTAAAAATAATAAATATAATATTATAAATATTAAAAAAAGCTTCGGGGAAAATATTATTATTATAGTTTATTAACCGAATAAAATTTAAATCGTTTTTATAGCAACTAAAAATAGCTACGCTAAAAGTATAGCTAAAATATATAATTAAAATAAAAATAAATCTTATAATTTTAGTAAATATATTATAAATATTAAACAAGCTTGTTTTAGTAAAAAAAGCTTTTTTTTTATTAATAATAAAAGCTAGAACCGCTTATAATTAGCGCTTTAGTAGTTTTCCGACCTTTTAATCTATATTTATTATTTTAGCAACCTTTATTAATAGTTAAGCTTAAATAATTAATCGTTTATATTATATTATTAATAAGTTTTAATTTTTATTTAATATTTAATTGTTTTTTTTAAAAGTAGCGCCTAATTAATAAGTTAAACGATTTAATTATTATATAAATAATTATAGTTAGTTTAAAAAATATAAGGTTTATATAAATAATATTTAAAGCTTTAAAATAAAAATCGAAAAGTTAACCGTAAAAAAATAAATTAAAAGTATAATTTAACGTAAATATTATAAAATATTATAGTTAAAGTTATTTTTATTAAAAAATATTAAGTTTATATAAATAAAAAAATATTAGATATTTATTTTTTTAAATAATATTTTAGCATTAATATATAAAAAATAAATAGAAAAACTAAATAAATAGCTAAATAAATAAATTAAATTAAGTATATTTATTTAAATAAAAGTCCGATTTATTTATTTAATTATTTATTTAGTCTTGTTTTTCTATTTTTTATATATTATAAATAGTATTAAAACGTTATTTAAAAAAATAAATAACTAAGGGCTAATAATAATATATACTTATAAAAGCGTAAAAAAGTAAATATTTAACTTATTTTAAAAAACTTATAAAAATATATTTAGGTTATTAATATTAAAATAAAAAGTATAAGTGTACTATTTAGCTATTTAATTATATAATAAAGCAAATAAGATAACTTATTTATATATATAATAAATATTTATGCTTTTATATAGTATTTATAATAATTTTTTAATTTAATATTATTTTAATAATTAAATATGCTTAGCTTGCTTTTTTATTATTAAAATAGCTTTTATATTTTTTTAAGCGTATTTTTAATTGCTATATTAAACTAATTTTTTTTTTTAAGTTTTAAAAATATTATTTATTATAAAAACTTTATAGTTAAAAAGTCTTTTTTATTTATAGCGTTTTATATTAATCCGAAAGTTTAATAATAATAATTTGCTTTGAGATTTATTAGCGTAATATTATTGTTATTATTTATTAAGTTTTAATATAAAACTTATTATTATAGTTAATATAGCTTTTTAAACTGTTAAATTAATTAATATAATAAAATTTTCGAAAAAATTATTTAGTTTATATTTTTTAAAATTTTTATTATCCAAATTAATTTAAATATAAGTTAAATCGTTAAAGTTATTTTTTAAATTATTAGAAAATTCGAAGCTATAATAGCTTTTAAGCTTATAAAAACTAATATTTAAAAATTAGGGCTTTTAAGCTTATAATAGCTATAATAGTTAATATTATTAATACTAGAACTATTAAACTTATTAAAGCTTATATTGTTCTAGCTATTGCTTTAAAAACTATTATTATTTTAATAGGCTTTAAAAGTTTAATTTTTTACCGGCTTTTAAAAGCTAATATTTTAAAAATTAAAGCTTTTAGGTTTATAATAGCTATAATAGCTAATATTATTAATATTAGGACTGTTAAGCTTATTAAAGCTTATATTGTTTTAGCTACCGCTTTAAAAACTATTATTGTTTTAACTACTGCTTTAAAAACTATTATTATTTTAATAAGCTTTAGAGGTTTAATTTTCTACCGGTTTTTAAAAGCTTTAAATAGTGCTAGGATTATAAAAATAAATTTTTTTAATAAATATAATTTAAAATATATTATATAGTATTTATTATAAATTAAATATATATAACTAAAATATATATAATATTAATATTATTTTTTAATAATATAAATATATTATATTATTTTTATTAATACTTTTGCTAAAAATTATTAGGCTATAGCTAGGGCTATTATTAAAACTACTATTAAAAATATTATTAAAGCTGCTATTAAAAATATTATTAAAACTACTATTAATATTATTATTAATACTTTCGTTAATATTGCCGGTAATATTTATTATATTTTTATTTTTATATTTATATTATTTTTATATAATTATAATAGTTAGATATAATTTCGAATAACGAATTTTTTTAGTTATTATTTCGATAGTTGTTTCGATTATTATTTTGATTTAAAATATAGAGCTTTTTCGACCGATTTTTATAACGAATTTTAAAACGATTTTTTAGCAACTTTTAAAATAACTTTTAAAATAATTTTTAGGATAAGTTTTCTAGCAACTTTTAGGATAACTTTTAGGATAGGTCTTTTAGCGACTTTTAGGATAACTTTTAAGATAAGTTTTTTAGCGATTTTTTTAATAACTTTTAAAATAATTTTTAAAATAAGTTTTTTAGCGATTTTTTTAATAATTTTTAAAATAACTTTTAGGATAAATTTTTTAACGACTTTTTTAATAATTTTTAAAGCGATTTTTAAAATAAATTTTTTAGCGACTTTTTTAATTTTTTAGAATAACTTTTAGGATAAATTTCTTAGCGACTTTTTTAGTAACTTTTAAAACGATTTTTAAAATAAGTTTTTTAGCGACTTTTTTAGTAACTTTTAAAGCAACTTTTAGGATAAGTTTTTTAATAACTTTTTAGCGACTTTTTTAATAACTTTTAGGACAACTTTTAAAATAAGTTTTTTGGCGACTTTTTAGGCGGCTTTTTAATTAATATTATATTTCCGTTTTTATATAAAATTACGCTATATAAATAATTATACGTTAAAGTTTCGTTAAATAATAAATATAATAAATAATAATAATAATAATACTAAAACTAGAATAAATCTTTAATACTATATTATATATAATAAAAATAAAAAAATTAAAAAAAAAAAATTCTTATATTATAACCAACTATTTAAAGTAAATATTAGTTAGAAATAATTTTTATACGTATAAAAAGTATCGGGAATAATTATATGTAAAAAACAATATTGTTTTTTAATAGGTAGCGGTTTATAGTAATATTATACTAGGCGGTTTTTTGTTTTTTAATAAGTTAAGCTTAAAAATAAGCATATAAATAAATATATTTTACTAATTAGTTAATACGTTTCCGCTTATATATATTATATATTATTTTATTGTTTACTTATAGCTATAGCTATAATTACGCTTATTAATTTATTATTATATTATTTACTTAAGCTATAATATATATTACTAATAAATATATTTTATTTTTTAAATATTATTTAATTAACTAAACTTATTAGAAATATTAATTAGCTATTTTTATATTTATATATATTTAAGCATTAAATAGTACTATTATTTATTTATATTGCTGCTTAATTAATAAAAATAATTAAGCTTTTATAACTTGTTTTAAAAATAGTTTTATATTATATTAATTTATATTTAATATTATTATTTTTTTAAATATAACGTTAAATATTACGTAAACTATTAAACAAAATAACTTTGCTAAATATAATATTAAAATCTATAAGATTTTTTATTATTTTAAAAATAAAAGTAAAAAAGTAGAAAGATAATAGTAATAATAATATTAAGCAAAAAAATAAAAGCTTTTTTTTAAAAGCTTTATTATTAAAAACTTATTTTAACCTAAAACTATAATAAAAATAAAACAAGATATTTTTAATAATAAATATAGCTTTATAATATTAGTAAAAGTAAATATTAAATATTTTATTTATATATTTTAATATTAATATTAAAGTATATAAAATAATAATTTTTTTAATATAATTTATATAATTTTTAAAGCTATAATAAATATACTTTTAAACTAGTTTTTTAATAAGTAAACTATTTTAAATAATATAAATAATAATAATAATAAGATTTAAAGCTTAACTTTAAATAAAGATATAGTTTTAAACTAATTTTTTAATAAATAAACTATTTTAAACGATACGGATAATAAAAACGATAAAAATAATAAAATTTAAAGCTTAATTTTAAATAAAAATACAGTTTTAAACCAGCTTTTTAATAAGCAAACTATTTTAAATAATATAAATAATAATAATAAAAAAAACAATAAAATTAATAAATAAGAAATTTAAAGCTTAATTTTAAATAAAAATAATTAATAAAAATAATTAATAAAATAGTTTATAAAAAAAACTAATAAAACTTATAAATACTTTTTATATTAATAAATATAAATTAAATCTATTTTTATTATATTATTAAATATATTATACTATATTATTTAGATTTATAATATAAGCTTTAATTAGTTTAAAATATTATAAACTTTCGAAAATTATTATATTAGCGTTATTTTTTAAATAATATAAAAAGTTTTACTAAATATATTATTATTAAATAAGTTAGTTTTTACTTTTAAAAAAAGTTTAACTATAATCGATATATTACTATAAAAAATTATTAAAATAAATAAGCTATTTTTAAAACTTAGCTTATATTTTCTATTATTAAAGCTATAATAATATTTAATATTTTATTATTTAGCGTTTTACTTTTTAAATTCTATATATTAAAGCTTATAATTAATTAAAATAATCTTTTATTTTTTTTTTTAAAATTAACTAGTTCGTTATTTATTAAATTAAAAATGCTTTATATTATATAATATTTACTATTTAAAAAAAAGCTTATAGCTAATTATAATATAAACTTTAAAAATTTTTATATATTAATATATATATTTTTTTATATAAATAATTTATTATAAATTAATAGCTAGCAATTATTAATATTATTATACTTTTTTTTATTAGCTATTATTTAATACTAATATTAACTTTTATATTAATTAATATATATTTTTTATACTTTATTAAAGTAATAAATAATATAGCGCAAAAAATAGCTAAATAACTAAAGCTATTTATTCTTTACTATAATAATAAATAACTTATATTAGCTACGCTAATCTATAAATATCTTTAGTTTTTTATTTATAATATATTATATTTTTAGCTTATATTAAACTAAAAACTATATATTTAAGCTAGCAAATATCCTATATAAATATATATATTATTTTTTAGCTTTTTTAAACAAAAATTATATATACTCCGGCATATTATACTAAGCTAACCTTACCCTTATTTTTATTCTATATTTTCTTTTTTTTTAAACCTTAAAATAAAATAAACTAGCCTAGCTATTGCCGCTTATAATTATATAAATTAATCTAGCTTAATATTATACGTATATTTTTATAATAAAGTATTATATAATAAATATTAAACCGCGTTTTATTTTATTTTATATTTATTTATTATACGCCCGTTTTTATAATAATAAATACTACTAATATAACTTAAACTTAAGCATATATTTTTATCGGGTAATATTTTATTTATTTTATAAATATTTTATATATAATAATATTTAATATTATTAGTTTATTATATTTTTTTTTTTATTTATAGCGTATATTTATAACTAATACTAACGTTAGTAACGCTTAGTATAGTTGCTATTTTATCCGCTTTTTATTTTTTACGTTTATTTAGTACGTTTGTTTTTATAAAAACTTTTTTAAACTTTAACGCTTGCGCTAATAACTGCTTTAAGTATTAAATAGTTTTTATTTTTATATTAATATTTATAGTATATTTTTTAAGCAAAATTATTTTTTTTTTAGTTTTAATAGTATATATAAACTTTTTTATTTTTATTTTTTTTTTTATTATTAATTAAACGTTATATAGTTTATTTATTTTTATTTTAAAACAGTTAAACTTTATAAATTAATAGCTAATTTTAATTATATATTATTTAAAAATAAAAATTATTATAGTTAAAATAACTATAATAGTTTAACTAATAAAATAAATTAAAAAACTTCTAGTATATTTTTTTATTTTTTAGTTTTTTTTAATTTATTATTATAGTTTTTTTACTTTTAATAATATTTAATTTAAACTAAAACGTACTTTTTATAGCTTAATATTTTAAGTATAATTTTTATTTTATTACTAAAAAATTGCTAAAAATAATTAATTAAAATATTAACTATATTTAAAAAATTATAATAATAATAATAATTTCGTAAAGCTATTATTATTATAATTATATTATAAATATTTATTTTTTTTTTATTTTAAAACTAAATAATTATTATTAATTTTTTTAATAATAATATAGCTATTAAGCTATAACGCTTTATTGCTATATTAAAAACGTATAGTTTTTTTATTAATTATATTATTATCCTCGATTATATTAATCGCTATATTAATAGTTAAACTAACTACGATATTTTAATTAAAAAGGTTTTTTAAACTATTTATAAATTATAACATTAAGCTTAATAGCATTAAATAAATATATTTTATTTATATATTAAATTTATTACGGTTTTTTTTATTTAAAAATAATAATTAAAAATAATATTTATTTAAACTTATATTACCCTATATAAATATTAAGTCCTAAATATAATATAAATATAAACTAAGCAAATTATAATATAAAAAATATTAGTTTTTATATCGACTAATTTAATTTAAATATTTTAATTTGTTATTTAAAATTTATTTTCGAAAATTATTTAAATATACTTTTTTTTTTTATTATTTCGAAGTTTAGAACTTTTATTAATAAAATTTATTTTATACTAAACTATAAACTATAGTTATTTATAATAAAATCTAAATAAAATATAAAAGCATATTATAACTATAATACGCTAAATTATTAATATATTTTACTATATTAATAATAGCTAATTAATATTATATATTTTTTAAATAATTATTTATAAGTTAGTTTAAATAATTAATATAAATTTAACTTTATTTATTAAAATAATTTATTATTAATATTACTTTATAAATAAAACAGTTTTTATTAATTATTATAAGTTTTATATTATATATTTCAAAATATAATAATATTATATAGCTATTTTATTTTTTAATAATTTATAATATATAAATTATTATAAAAAAATAAACTATTTTACGTATATTATAACAATAACTTTTTTTTATTAAATAATAAAAATATATTATAATAAAAAATTTAAATATTAATAATTTATATAATATATAAAATATTTAAAAGACTTGTTTTATATACTATAATATATACTATAATATATATATAAATAGTATTATTTTTTATAGAAAATTTCTAGAATTATAATTTTTTTTTTTGCTTATAATATTTTATTAGTAATATTTTTTAATATATTATTAATAATAATAATAGTAAATATATTTTTTAGCCTAAAGCTTTTATTAAATTATATAATAATTAGCGTGCTATTTAACTATATTATTAAGTTTATAAGCTATTAATTTATTTAATAACTTGCGATTTTTCGCTTATATTATATTTAGGGTTAAAAGTTTAAAAATAATAGCGTTTATATTAAATAAATCTTATTTATTAAAATGTTTTAAAATAAAAAATATATAAAAATAATATATTATTTAATAAATAGTTATATTAATTAATAATAATATTAAATATATTATAGTTTTATATTTTTTATTTTTAAAAATAGTTAAACGAAAAATCAATAGTATAATTTTTAAAAGCTTAAAACTTAAATTTTATTTTATTTAAATCGGAAAATAATAATATTTTTATTATTTATTATTTATTTAAAGTTTATAAACTAATAATAAAAATTATTTGCTTATTAGCTAATATTAATTAATATAAATTTAATTTTAATTAAATATATTAAAACTTAAGCTTATTTTTTTTATTAGCTTTTAATAAATATATAATAAATTTATTTAGTAATTATTTTGCTTTAAACTTATAGCTATAATATTAGCTTAATAATAAAGCTTTATATAAAAAAAGTAATTTTTTTAACTAATAATTAAGCAAGATTTTTTTTATAGTAAATTTTATTATATTAATTAGAAAAAATAGCTTATAAAATAAGTTTTTATTTATTAAAAAAACTTTAATATATTTTTTATTAAGCTAATAATAAAATTTATTTAAGGCCGAATTTTTATTATATTTTAATAAGCATAAGCTAAAAGCTGCTTAGCCGAAAATAAAATAATAATAATAAACGCGCGTTTAAGCGTTATATAATAAATAAATTATTTAAACTTATAGCTATTTAAGATTTAAAAATAAATAATATATTTAGCTTTTTTATTTCGTTAAAAATTTTTATTTTAAATATAATATTATATAAAAAAATATAAATAAAATAATTAATAAAGCTTTTTTAAATACTTTATATTATAATAGTTTGTTTAAGCGCGCAAAAGCTTAATTTAAAAAATTTTAATTTATAAAGTTTATAAAAAATTATATATATTTATAAAGCTTTAAGTTTTTAAAATATTAAAAACATGCGTTTTTATATATATTTTAATTTATAGCTTATATTAAGTTTTTAAGAATATTCCGACCTCGCATATATAAATAAATATTATATATATATTATAAATAATTATTATTAAATTAATTTTTATTTATAAAAAATACCCGGTTTTTATAATATTTATAATATTATATAAAAAAGCTCGATATTTAAAAATAAAAATTAAAACTTTATAAAAAATAATAGTTCGTATATTTTACTAAAAACGTTAAATAGTTTTTATACTATGAATTTAACTATAAAAATATATTATAACGTATAGTTATAGCTAATATAAATAGTTTTTTTAAGCGAGCTTTTTATTTTATATAATATATTTTTTAGTTTTTTATATTTTTTTACTTTATTAAACGTTTTATTATAAGCGGAGGCGGAAATTTTATTATATATATAAAACTATTAAAAAAAACTAGTTTACTAAAGTTTATATAGTTTTTAAAGCTATAAAATCTAGCTATAATATATAGCTAAATATATTAATTGGCTTAAATATTTAAATTATATAAACCTAATAGTTATAAGCTTATATAAAAAATAAATTTTAAAAAAAATATATTAAATAATATATTATTAACTTATATAATAAAAATAAATTTATAATAAAAAAAATAATAATAATATATAAATAGCTTAATTTAATTAAATAAAACGTATATTTTTAATATATAATAATAATAAGAATTTTTTATTTATTAATTATAATATTATTATTATTTATTTTTTTGTTTTTTATTATTAGTATAAACGTAATAAAATATAGTAAATATATAATATTGTTTTTTTTCTTTTTTTATAATTAAGTTAATTAATAATAATAAAAATTTAATTTATTATATTAAACTTAGCTTATATTTTAATATTTAGTTTTATTATTTTAAATATAACTATTATTATTATATTTTTTTTTTAATAGTTATTATTTTTTTATATTTTTATTAATTATTATAGTATAATAATTTTAAAAAAGTTTATTTTAATATACTTAAGCGGTAATAATATTAAAAAACCTAGCGTAAATAGCTATTTTATTTTAATTAATTTAAAAATATAATATATTAGTTAATAAATAACTTTAATTAATAAAAATAAAATAAATTAATCGAATATATAATTAGTTTAATTTTAAAAATATTTTAAAGCTTTAAAAATATTAATATATTATAAGTAATAATTATATTTTTATTTATTTTATTATTTTTAAAAGTAGTTTAAAGTTAATAATATTTAAATATAATAATAAATAAGTTTAACGAAATAAAATAGTTTATAAAAATTTAAAATAATAAATTAAAAAAAAATAAGTTTTATTAGCAAAGCTAGCTAATAGCTAGCTTTTAAATAAAAAACTAAAAAATTATACTTAAAAATACTAATAGGTTATTATAATAAACTTAAAAACAAAATAATAATATAAATTATAAAATATATATTTAAGACTTTAATTTTTAATTATTAAATAACTAGCATAATATACTTTTTTTACGTATTAAAAACAATATAAATATATAATATATTAATAATAAAATACTAAAAAAAAAAAAAAAAATACTAAGTTATAAATAAATAATAATAACTTTAAGTATATAATTTGCATAAAATAATATAGCTTTAATATATAATTATTTAGTTTATTTAATAACGGGCATTAATATATAATAAATATTCCTAAAATTATATAGTATTATTATATATTAAATAAGGCGTTTTATACGCTATAGCGCTATTATTATACTATTAAGTAATACTTTTAAAATTATTAAAAAAAAACTTTATAAACTAACGTGGCTAATATAAACTATTTATTATAATAAAAGTATAAAAAGCTTAGCCGCTTTATTACTTTTTACGTTATAATATTTTATTAAAATTCTATAAATTCTAACTATAATATAATATAAATTATAAATCCTAAATATATATAATAAAATATTTTAAATAAAAATTAAAAATTAAATAGTTAAATATAAATAAATTTAAAAAAAAAAATTTAATTAAATAATTATTATTTATACTAAGTTTTATATAATATAATAAAAGGATAGCCTTTTAGTTTAGCTATTTTTATTATTTATATAACTTTATAATATATTAAAATTATAAAAGTTATTTATTAAACTTAAACTGTTTTTTATAACTTTAATATAAATTTTTCTATATATATTTATTATTAATATTTATACGCTAAATATATAATTTATATTTATATTATTTAGTTATAATATATATTATAAACTAATATAATAAATAATTTATATTATTATAATAAAGCTAAATATAAAAAAAAAAATAATTTTAATTCGCTTTTGCTAAAATAAATAATAATAAAATTAAAATAATGCTAAAAAAATAAAATAATAATAAACTTGCTATAAAAAGTTTATTATTTATACGATTTATAGCTAAATATTTTAAATAGTAAAAGTTCGGAAATTTAATAAGGATAATAAGCCGCGTTTTATAGCGCGGTTTATTTAAAATAAAGTTTATATAAGCTTTTATTAAAAAACTTAAAGCGCTATAATAAATAATATAACGTTAGTTTTTATAAACTTTTTAATATATACTAACTAATTTGCGCGCTATAATAAAAATAACAATAAAATAAAAACGTTTATAAAAATAAAAAAAGCAATAATAATAATAAAAATAAAATATAAATAAATTATTATTTTTTTTTTGTTATTTTAAACGGTTAAAATAAGATTTAATTTATATATATTGCTAAAATATTATTATAAACGTTATTAAAATAAACAAAACGTTTTTTTTAATATTAAAGCTAAAATAAACAATAAAAATAAGCCCGAAAATAATAAAAAAGTAAAAATAAAAAATAAAAGCTTTATTAAGCAAAAAAAAACCGATAATTTTAATAACTTTAGCTATTTAAAATTAAATAAAAATATATAAAGCTCGATTTATAGCGCAATTATATAAACTATAAAAACTTTTAAAAAAAAGCTAATTTTTTTATACGTAAATATAAATATAAGCGTTACGCTAAAAGTATAAACAATATTAATATTATACTTTAAAAACTGCTTCTTTTAATATTAATAATTTTAATATTTAAAGAAATAGTATAAAAAAAGCAAAAAGCGTAAAATTATGTATTTATTATTAAGCGTATTTAAAAAAAAATAAGTACTAAAAATAAATTAAATATTATAGCAGCTTTTAAACGTAGCGGTTTTAATTTTATTATAAAAAGCTTAATTTATACTAAAGTTTATTAGTAAACCGATATTTTCTAAGCTTTTAATAAAATATTTAATATATATTTTAAAATAAAGCTTTTTTTTATTAATATTAAAATATTTAAAAAACTTTTATATTTAAGCTAAATATATAAAAATAATTTTAATAATTTATATTTTTTTTTTTAATAAATTATAATTTAATATTTTAAATATTTAATTAATTATAATTATATTATTATATATTTTAAATATTAAGTTAAATATTAGTTTAATTAAAACTTAATACGGCTTTATTAAACCTAGAGCTAAAAAATAAAAAGGTTTTTTTTATTATTTAATTTTAATATTATATATATAAATAAAAATATATTTATTTTATTAAATTTAATATTTATGCTAGCTTAATAAAATTATTAAATTTAATTTATATTATTATATATTAAGTATTTATTTTATATATATATAATAGTTATATTTAAGTAATTTATAAATTATAAATAACGTTATTGCTTTAATAGGCCTATTTTAACTAATATTTACGTTTTATTTATTATAACTTAATTTTTATATTATATATTAATTAATATTTTACGTTTATTATATTTAATTTATATTTTGCCTAGTTTTTTATTTATTATATTATATAGTTTGCTATTATATTTTATATTTAATATAAATATATTATTAATTTCGTTTTTTTTTTTTTATAATAATTAATTTTTTTATATAATTATTTTTCCCGAACGGATATTTATTTTTTTTTTTTTTTTTACTAAATATTATATCCGTTTTATATATAGCTAAATAGTTTATTTTAAATATTTTTGCTTAATTTATAGCTAAGCATTCGTTATTAATTAGCTTATAGTTTTTATTATAAAAAAAGCAAAACTATTAGTTTAAAATATTATAATATTTTTTATTTATTAATAAACTATTTATATTTAATATATAAAAAAAAAGCTAATATTAATATAGTTTTAATAGTTTAATATATTTTTATTCGACGAATATATAAACGTTATATTATATAGCTTTATTAATATTTTTATAGCTTATAGTTTTTCGATTAATTATTAAACGATTATCCGGCATTATAACGGCCGGTTTAATAACGGTTAGTTTAGCTTAATTAATTTTTTAGCTATTTAATAATATATTAAGCGAGCCGCCTATAGTTTTATTGTTTATATATAATAATACTATATTAATATAGTATATTTTTTTAATAAATTTATTATTATTTATTTTAATTAAAAAAAAGTATTATAGTTTATATATATTAAATATTAATATAATATTAAAAACTTTAAACGTTTAAATTTTTTAATAGTTTAAAATATAGTTTAAATTGGTTAAAAAGTTAGTATTTTTTTATTATAATTAATAATTTTTTAATATTTTTTATTTCGCTTTAATATATTTTAATATTTGTTTTTTTTAAAATATATTGTTTTACTTATATCCTAGTTTTTTATAAACCAAATTTAAAATATTTTTATATAACTAAGCTACCGATTTAATTATTAACTTAAATATACTAGTTTTTTTATTAATATAGTAATTTTACTATTAATAGCTAGATTTAATATTTTAATTTTATTTTCGATAGATTTAATATATAAATATAATATATAGTTCGGAAGTTTTTAGCTTATATAAATTTATTAGTATAAAAATTTTTTACTAGTTTATATTTATTGTTTATTAATGTTTTTTATATAATATAGTTTATATTATTTATTATTATATTATATTTACCGAAAAAATCTAATAAAAATAAAATTATAAGCTATATATTATAATAAAGTTTATATTATTCGATTAATATTTATAATATTATTTAATAAATATATATCGCTAAGTTTAAATTTTATTATAGCGTTATTATCCGTAAATAAACAAAATTATAAAAGCTTAAAATTTAGCTTTTTTTAAAAGTTGTTTTTTTATTTATAATAGCGTTATATTAGCGATATATATATATATTTAAACTAATAATAAAATTTATAATTATATTTATTTTATAATAAGCTAATTTATATTATTTATATAAATTATATTATTTTATAGTTTAATAACTATTTATTATAGCTTAAATAATAATTACTAGCTATTATAACGTTTCGGCTATAATAATATAAGTTAATAATAAAAATAATAATTTATAAAGCTATTTTAATATTAATAAATATATAAATAGTTTATATTTAATAAATATAAATAAAAACTTTTAAATATTTTTTTTAGGTTTAATTTATATATATAAGATTTTATTATTTATATATAAAACTATTTATTTATAATTAAAAAGCTTATTATATTTTTTTTTCTTTTTAATTTAATTTATATAAATATTCTAATATATATTAAACGAATTAAAATATAAACGCTACTATATAAAATATTATTATAGTTATATATATTTAAATATACTTTTTATTTAACTACCTTTAATTTTTTTTATACGGGGAGTTTTTAGCTTTTAATATAAAACGTTTTGTTAAAGTGGTTATTATAGATTTAGTTGCTTTTTATATATAATATTAAATACGTTATATTTATAAAAAACGAAGCGTTATTAGTTATTTTAAACTTATAAAAAGCTTTTAACGTATTATTAAAATAAAAGCTATTGCTATAAATAATAAAATAAAGCTAGCGAATATAAAATATAAGCAACTAAATAAAAGCTATAAAAAGCTACGATTATATGCGTAATTATTATAATTTTATATAAAAATATATATGTATAAAAGTTAAAAAAACTAGTATATAATAAGTTATAATTAAAAAAGCTATAATTAATATATTTTATAAATAAAATATATAAAACGTTTATTTTAATAGTATATATAATATTATTAGTATAAAAAACTATGTTTATAATAACCGTATTTTATAATTTAAAACTATTTATAGTATAAATCGCTTTAAATAATATTATAATGTTTTATATATAAATTATAGTTTATAAACAAATATATTATTTAATAAACTAAATAAAGCAAAAATAAATAATAAAAAGTAAAAAAGCAAATAATATTTTGCTTAAAAGTTATTTAGTTTTAATTATTAATTTTTTTTTTATTTAAAGCGGCTTTATTTTATATTTTATTACGTAAATTTTTTAAAGCTTTATAAATATAAAATAATAATTATTTAATAAATTTATTATATTTATATAATATTTATATTTATAATAATTATTATTAATATTTTAGTTAATATATTTATTATATTATATAGTATAAATATAAATATTAAAATTTAATATAACTTATTAGCGTTATTAATTTTTAATTTTATTAATAATATTAAATATATTTTTTATATTTATATATTAAAAAACCGCCGTATTTTATTTTTTATTTTAAATATTATCGTTTTTTTATAGCTATTATTTTTTATAATAAACTTTATAAAAATAAAGTATAAATATTTATTATTATATAAAAACTAATAAAACTATTTTTATAAACTTTATATAATTATATAATTATATAAAAAAAGTTTTTTTATTTAGTTTAATTTTTTATTTTTAGCTTTTTTTATATAGCTATAATCTTACGGCCGTTAACTTTAGCAAAATATTTTATAACTCATATATTTTATAAGTTACGCTTAAAAAACTTAGCTATATATTTATAATATTTAATAACTATTTATAATAAAATATATATATATATTTTAACTATAAATATTTTTAGTTTTTAGTTTTAAGTTTTTATAAAAAATAATATTTAATAAATTTATTAAAAGTTTATAATTATATAAATAATTTTTAATTTTTTACGATTTTAATATAATTAAATTATTTAATTTATTTAGTTTTAAAATATATAAAGTATATTTTTCTTAATATAGCAACTTTTTATTAAATTATTTTTAAATTAATATTAATAAATTTAAATCCGAATAGTTTTAAAATTATAATTTTTATTGTTTTAAAAGCTAAATAAAAATTTCGCTATAAAATATTTTTTTTTAAAATTATTAATATATTATAATTAGCTTTATAATATAGTTAAATTATTTTTACTAAATTATCCGAACTATAAAGCGCTATAATTATTAGGTTTATATTTTATTTTAAACAGTTAACTTTTAATTTTGCTTAAACTTTATTATTTAATAAAAAAGCAGCTTTTATTAAAATATAATACTTTGTTTTTTATAAATTTAAATTATATATAAATATAAATATAATAAATAATTAAGTTTAACGATTTATATATATATAAAACATTAATTAAGTTTTAAATTTTATTATAGCTATAATTTAAAAATAATTTTAAATTGGTTTATTTTATATTAGTATTTAAATATATTATAATAACGTTATAGTAATTTTTAGCTATAAATATATATATAATAAATAGTAATACTAGCGAATCTATAAATATAACATATAATAAATATTAGTTTTGTTTTTAAAGCTAAAATTATTAATTATTAATAGTTAGCCTTTATATAATAATATTTAATTAATAAGTAATTTTAACTACTAATATTTAAAAACTAATAAACAAACGTTTAATAATATTTTTAAAATAGCGATTATTATAAAATATTTATTATTTTTACGTTTATTATATTAGCTATTAAAAAATATTTTATAAACGTTTATTTTATATTTATTAACTTATTAATAATATAATATTTTATTAACCGAAATAGTTTTATATATTAAAAAATATATTAAATATAAAAATATTCGATTAAATAATAAAGCTTATTAAAACGTATTAATATATTATTAACTATTAATAACGTTTAGTTTAATATATTTAATTAATTATTAATTTTATTTTTTGCTTAAAAAGTTTATTTTTTATATTTATTTTAATTAGCGTTAGTTTATTAATATTACTATTTTTTATTATTATAACTAATTATTATATATAAATTAAATATTTTCGTAAATTTAAATTATTAGCTAATTCGTTAAAACTTTAATATTATTTTTTGCTATTATATATAAACGTATAGTTAGTTTAACGTTTTAATTTTTATATCCGATTTATTATTTTTAAAAATAGTTAAAATTTTAATAAGCTATTATAATTTAAAGCATTAAACTTTTTTTAAGTTTAATTAAAGCTTATTTACGTTTTTATATTTTTTTTTAGATTTTTTTATTTTAGTTAATTTTTTTTTTATACTTTATTAAATAATTATAGTTATTTTATAAGTTTCGTAGTTTTATTTTATTTATAATACCTTTAATTATAAGCTTTTTTACTTTTTTAAAGCTTTTTTTTATTTTTTCGGCTAATTATAAAATATATATTAAAAATAATAACAAATAATATTAATAAATAATATTAAACTATTTAAAAGTATAAATTTAAATAATATAAAAGCTAATAGCTTATTAATATTAAATATTTTTTATAATTTATTAAAAAAGCAGAATAACATAGTTTTAGATTTTTTTATACTATAATATTAATAAAACTTATTAAAAAAAATAAATATTATATTTAATATATAATATTATTTTTTATATTAAAATATTAGCTATATAATTAGCTTATTTATATTAGTTTATAAATATTATATATTTATACGATTTTAGTCGAAAATTAATATAAGTTTTTAGTTTTTCCGCTTAATTTTTATTAAAGCTTATAAACTTTTTAGTAATTTTTATAACTATTATAAAACTATTAGCAATATATAATTTATTATAAAATATTTATTATTTTTATATTAATAATATAATATATTTATAATAAAAAATTATATAAATTAATATTATTTATTAAAAGTTTTATTAAACTTATTAATTTATAAACTAATAAAAATAAATAGTATTATATAAATAGTTAAAAAATCTAATATTTAAGTTATAATTTTAAATAATAGCTTAAATTTAATATATATAATTTTATTAAATATAAAAATATTTTAGCTAAAATAATAAACATTATTTAATACGTTATTAAATAAATATTATTATTTTTTATTTTTTTAGATTTTTAAAATAATTAAATTTTATAGTAATTATATTTTATTATCGTAAAAATAGCCTAAATTATTAATATTTCGGTTATTTTACTAAGCTTTATTATATTATTTAAATAACCGCTTTATATATTATATAATAATATTTAATATTTTAAATAACATATAATTAATATCCGAAAAGTTTTTTAATAAAACCTAGAAATTTTATAAATTTAATAGTTAATAAATATTAAAATATTTAATATATTTTTTTTATTAATTTTTAAAAATATTTTAGTTTATATAATAATTTTAGTACGCTAAAACAAAATTAAAATTATAGTTTAAATTAAATATATTTAGCAAAATTATAATATTATTTTATAAATTAATATTAAGATATTTTTTTTGCTATTATTAATATATAAAAATTAAAATTTTAGCTATATTTTATATTAATATAGCTACTATTATTAATAATTATAATATTATTTTTATAATTAATATTAATATTATTAATAATAATATATATTATTTATAATATTATTAAGTTTAAAATTAAAAATAAAAAACTAGTATTATTATTATTTAATATTATAAAGTTAATTTTAATATAGGTTAGTTTTTATTTTATATGTTTGTTAAAATACTAATAACCGGATATTTTAACTATTAATATAATTTTAACTTTTTTAGCAACTTTTTTTAAATTTCTTAAACGTTTATGTTTTTTTAAGCTAGTAAAAACTTTTAATTTAATAAGGACTAAACTAAGTACTAAATAATAAACTACTTTTAATTTATTACTACTAAAAATAAAATTAATATATTTAAATAGTTTTTTTTTTTTTTTTTTAAATAAAACTTATATTTTAGTTTAGTTTAAAATAAAAAAATATATTTACAAATTAAAAAAGCTAATAAATATAATATATAATATCGCTATTAGTTTATTTAAATTTAATTAATATTAAAAAACTTACTAATTAAAGTTTTAATAGATTTAATAATATATATTTATTTATTTTAAAATAAATAGTTTAAAATAGTCGAAAAATTATATTTTATTTATTATTGCTTTAAAGAAAATAATACTATTAACTTTTTAAATATATAATCGATTTAAAATCGTTTTTAAATATTATTATTTTTTTTATTATTATATATTAAATGTTTAGTTTTTTAATTAATTTTTTTATATTTTATTAGCAAAATTAGCTATAGCATATAATAGTTTAAATTAAAAATATAAAAATTAAAGTTTATAAAAATTAAAATATTAGCTTATTAATTATATCGGTTATTTATTATTTAATAGTTTTAATAATATTATTAATAAAAATATAAAGTTAGCTTTATTATAAAAAATATTATATTTTTATAATTATTTAATAGCGTTAGTATATTTTAAACGTAAAAAAAACTAATAAAAAAGCTTAAAGTTTAAATTCAAGTTTTTAAAGTTAAAAAAATATAAATTTTAAAATCCGTAAAAGTTTAGTTTAAAAAATAAAATTTTAAAACCCGCAAAAATTTTATATAAAAATATATAAAAAACATAAAAAAAAAAAAACATAAACTTAAACGCTATAAATAGCTAGCTTTATATTAATATATACTTATATAATATTAATATTTATAGCTAATTTAAATAGTATATTTAAATATTAGTGCTATAAGTTATAGATTTGTAGGCTTTAGTGGCTATGCCTTACTATTAGCCATAGCACTTATAATCTCTACTTATAATAACTGCTATTTGTAGTGAATATAGTTGTAGTGAATGAAAGCAAGCATTAGTAGTAAATATAGCTGCCTTACGCAAGTATTTAAGCAGTTGCTTATACTATAGATTTAGACCTTTTTTTTTTTTTACTTTATTATAGATTTTATATATAATATACTATATATATTAAAGCTTTATTTTTTCGAATATATAAAGTATAACTATTTATAAATTATTTAAAATATTATAAAATATTAGGACTATTTTATAATATTTTTTAATTAAACTAAACGATTAATTTAACCTAAAAATATTAAAATATTTTTTAAAAATAAACTAAAATAATAAGCGTATAGCTATATATATTAAAGCTTTTATTAATATTTTAGATTTTTTGTTTTAAATATTCGAAAAAAAACTTTTATAATAAAACTTTAATAAATAATAAAAAAATATATTTATTTTAGTTTTTAAACTATATAAAAATTAAATAGCGGGCTATAAAAACTAACTATTTTTAATTAATTTAGTATATAATTTTATAGTATATTAATAACTATATATTTAAAAAATAAAAATTTAATATAAATATTATTAGTTTTAACCGTACGATTTAATATTTAATTAATAATTATATAAAATTATAAATAAAAAAAGCTAAGCTTAGCTTTTATTTTAAACTAATAATATAATATAATAAAATAATTTAGTTTAATTTAATAAAAATATAAACTAAACTAGTATAAATAATATATATAAAAATTTTATTATTATTTTTAAAAATAAATATATGTTTTTTTAATAATAGTTTATTATTATTTAATTATTAATTATATATATTTGTTAAAATTAAATAAATAAAATAAAGTTTTATTAATTAACAAAAAAATAAAATAAAATTATTATTTTTACGATAAAATATATATTATAAATAATATTATTAATATTTTTAACTTATAATTAAAAGTAATTTTAACTAATAATAACTAACTAATAAACTATTAATCGATTATTAAATAAACTATAAAAATAACTAAATAATAAATTATATTTAAAATAACTTAAATATTTAAACTAATAAATAATTAATTTATTAAATTATTATAAAATATTTTTATTTTATTAAATAATAAAAAAATAGCTAATATATAGTTAAAATATTAATATTTATTTTTTATAATAATATATTAAAAATAAACTTAAATTTAAAATATAAATTTAAATTATAAAATCGTTTAAATTTAATATTAATTAGTTTTATAATAAAAATATAGCTAATATTAAAACTTATATTAAAAGTTATAGCTAATAATTTTTTTTTTATTTTTATTTAATTATTTTAATATATTTATTAATTTAAAAGCTATTTTAAAATATTTCGAAAAAATTTATATTAACGTTAATTATAATAAAAACTAAAGCTAATTTTTAATTATTTAGTTTTAATTAATATATATCTAAATTTTTTAAGTTTTAAACTATTTTTATTTATTTAATTAAAAATTAAACTTAATAAAGCTAAATAAAAAAAAAATTTAAAAATAAGTTATTTTTTTAACTAATAATTAAAACTATATTAAAATATTTAAAAAAAAATATTAATTTTAATATTTATATAAAATATTATTTTTAAATAGTTTATTATTTAATAATAACTAATTATAAACAAAATAAAATTTATAAAAAAAAATATAAAAGTTTGCTATAATTTTATTTTTTTTTTTTTTATTTATTTAAATAATTTTTTATTTTATTTTAAAACTAAATAATAATAATAATAATTTATTTAACTATTTAAACTTAACGCTAATAAAATAAATAATTAATTTTCGATAATAAATATTTTAATTATTATTAATAAAAATATATTTTAAAAAATATTTTTAAAAAATTAAACTTTAATAAATAAAAAAGCTTAAGTTATTATTATTTTAGCTATATATAATATATTAAATATTAAGCTAGCTAATATATAAAAAAATAAACTTATAATAAATATAAAAAAAAAAAATAACTTTAAAAAAAATAGCTTTTTTTTAAAAAAAATATTTTTAAAAAATATTATATTATAAAATAAATCTAATAAAAAATATTTAAATAAAAGATTTTTATTATATATTTATATTTTATATAATAATAGATTTTTTTAATTATAAATAATTTTTTTAAAAATATAAAAAATAATATATATATAATATAAATTAACGATTCGTAGAAAAAAATTATTAAATTATTTAATTTTATTATTATTATAGATTTTTTTGCTAAAAAAGTTATAAATATAATAATAAAAGCAAAAAAATATTAATTAAGCTTTTTTATTATTAAAAATATATAAAAAACTTTTAAAAATAAACTTTAATTATTATTAATTTAATTAAATATTATTTTAAATAAACTATAGTTTAAATATTATAATTTATTAACTATTAATAAAACTATTTAATATTTTTATTTTAACTATTTTTTAATTATAAAATATTATTTAATAATAAATAAAATAAATATATAGTTATAATATTTAGTTTATTAATTTAACGCCGATTAATAAAACTATAATTTTAAAATTAAAAAAATAGCGTTAATAATAATAAAAAAAATAAAATAATATTTAAAAACGCGAAACTAAAAATATTTATTTTAAAGCGTAACAATTTAATATAAAAACTTTAATAAAATAAATAAATAATATTTAATTAGTTTTTACTAAATTTTATTTTTAAAAAATATAAGCTATATTTTTTATAAAAATATAATTTTAATTTTATTTAAAAGTTTAATAAAAAAAGTTTTTATTATAAAATAAAAAATATTAATTAATATAAAAAAAACTAATAACCGAAATATTTAATTAAATATAATTATTTTAATATAATAATAAAAAAAAAACTATAAAAAATATTATATATTAGTAATAAGTTAATAAATAATCGGAAAATTAAAAAAAAACAAAATAATTTTTCGGAAAAAAAAAATAAAAAGTTAAAATAAAAAGCGCAAAAAAAAATACTTAAAAAATATTAAAACTTAGCACGCATTTTTAGCTAAATAAACTTTAATATATTATTATATTATTTATAAATAAACTATAAAATAAAATTTATTAAAAATAAATTTAAAGCTAATTTAAATTATAGTTTTTATATAAAATATTATTAAATAAACTAAAAGCTATATAAAAATTTTAATTAAAAACTTATATAAAAGCTTTATTAAGCTTAATAATATTTTATACGTATATTTATTTTATTTATAAAAAAAAATAATAAGTTTTATTTTTATATAAATTATTATAAACTAAATAAAATAAAAAAACTAGTATTTATTTTTTTTTATTAAAAAAACCTTAGCTTATATTATTAAAGCGAAAATTTTTACCCGATTTAATATATAATAAATATTTAATATATTTATATATTTAAAAATAAAAATTATATATGTTTTATATAAAATATATATATATTAATTATTAATATTATTTATTTTATTAATAAACTTTTAACATTTTAATAAATATTAATAATATATTATTTAATTTTTTAAATAATTTTATAATATTTATATAAATAATATTATTATTTATTTAAAAATAATAAAAAATATATTATTTATATATTATATATTAAAATAATTAATTTAAGCTAAATTATAAATTAATTTAAAAAATCTAAATTTTATATTATTAAAATAAATTTTTAAACTATATTATTAATATTAAAAAAATTTAAATAAATTTTGCTAAAATTAATACTATATTAAAATAAAAAATTTTATATTAGTTAAAATATATAATTTTTTTAGATTTTATAACTTTTATTAAAACTTTATTAATATTTAAAGTTATATTATAGCGCTTTTAAACCGATTAATATAAAAAAACATACTTTTTAAATAAATTAAAAAATATAAAAAATTATTTTATTAGTTTAAAAAAGCTTTAATAAATTTTTTTTATTAAAATATTTTAATTATAACTTATTAATAAAAGTTAAAACTAATTTATTTAATAATATTAGTTTTAATATATTATTATAATTATATAATAAACTTAATATTTTATAATATATTTTTTAAAAATATTTTATAACGTTAAATTAAATTATAATATTTATAATAAAAAATTATTAATAATTACGCTATATTTTAAAAAATAAAAACCTAAATTAATTAGCAGCCGTAATAAGCTTTTTTTAGTATTTATTAATAATTAAATATTAAAATTTTTTAGCGAAAAATAATATTTTAATTTAAAATAAACTAAATAAATTAACTTTTTTTTAAAATATAACTTTTTAATATTATATTATTTTAATAAAAATAATATATTAGTTAACGTTTTATTATAAAAATAAAAAACCTAACGATATAAAAAGCTAAAAAAAAACATAACGTTATTTTATAATATTTTAATTAATAAATAATATAATATAATTAATTTTTATATAAATAAAATTATACTAAATAAGTTTTATCGAAATATACGATAAACTAAGTATTTTTATAAAATTATAATTAATTAAGCGAATTTTTAAAAAAAACTATAAAAATATAAATATAAAAATTTATTATTAATAAATAAAAAATAATAAGCTAAAAAACTTATAAAAATTAAAAAACAGATTAATTATTTTTTACGGATGTTTAATTATTTTTAATTTTTATATTTATAAATACATTTTATTAAAAAATATATTATAAAATATTTACTATATATTTTAATAAAAATAAAATATATAAACTTATTATTAAATATTATTAGTAGCTAAAGTTAAATAAAAATTATAATTATTATATAATAAACTATATAAAATAGATTTATTAAAGTATTTAAAAATAAAACTTTTAATAAATTTATATTTTTTTTAATATTTAAATATATATAACGCTATTTTGTTATTAATTTTAAATAAATATTTAAAAATAAATATAGATATAATAATATACTAATTATAATAAACTATTTAAATAAATAAGCTTAAACTATATTTTATACTATAGAAATAATTATAAAAAACGCTATTAAAATATATTATAAAAGACTTTTTTAAATTTTTGAATATTTATAACTATAATTTTAAACTAAAAACTTTAGTTTATTTTTGCTTTTATAAATAAGCTATATAAGCTAATAAATATAAAATATATATTAATTATTATAAAATACTATAAAACTATAAAATAAATAAAAATTATAAATAAATATATTAATTAAAAATTATAACTATATATAAACTATTAAAATAACTAGTTTAAATATATATTTATTATAATTATATATAAGTTTTAATTTTTTATATTTTAATAAAACTATTATTTTACGAAATAAAAATAAGTTTTTTAATATTATTTAATTTTAATTAAAAAAATTAAACCGTAAATATAAAGCTATAAAAGCTTTTTAAAAAAAAAAAAACATTCGAACAAATATATAAAAAAAATAAAAAAAATAGTATAGTTTATTAAATTAGCTAAAAAAAACTTATAATATATTTAAAAACGTATAACTAACTAAACTAATAAAAATTAATATAAACTTAATTTTAATATAAAAAACTATATATTAATTTTAAAAAAAAAATAGTTTTAAAAAATAAATTATTTATCGGACAAGCTAAACTTTTTTATAATATAATAAAAGTTTAAAATATATAAAAAAATAAAAATATTTTTATATTAAATATTTTTATAACTTAAAAAATATTAAACTATTATTATATAGATTAATTGTAAAATATTTAAATAATTTATTATTAAATTAAAAAGCAAAAATTTAAAAAAAAATAATAAAACTTAAAAATAAAAAAAATTTATTATCGAAAAAGTACAAATATTTTAATTTTATTATTAAAAATTATAATATTAAATAAATTAAAAAATTAAAACCTTAATAATATATAATATTTAATAAAAATTTTAAAAATAATATAAAAATATTAAAAAATTTTATAATATAAACCTTAATTTAGCCAAACTTTTAATAAAATTATAAATATAGCTAAAAATAGCATAAAAAAATAAATTTAATAAACTATATTTAAATAATAATAAACTATAATATAAAAAAAAAAATAACGTAAAAAAAAACGCATAAAATAAAAAAAATATATAAATATTATATATATTTAAATATTATATTAAGCAAAAAAACTTTAAACAATATATAAAAAAGCTAATATAATAATTTAATAGTATAAAAGCTTTATAAAAAGTTATATTAATAAAAACCCGAAGCGATTTTTTTTTTCGCTAAAATAGTTATAACTTCGACCCTAGTTAAGTTATTTTTTTTTCGAAAGGAAAATAATTATAGATCTATAGGCTTTAATAGCTATACCCTACTATTAGCTATAGTACTTATAATCTCTATTTGCAATAACTACTATTCGTAATAAATACAGTTATAATAAATAAAAGCAAGCACTAGCAATAAATATAGCTACCCTACGTAAATATTTAAACAGCTACTTATATTATAGATTTAAACTTTTTTCTTTCCTACTTTATTTATAGATTTTATATACAATATACTATATATACTAAAGCTTTGTCTTTTTAAGTATATAAAGCGTAACTTTATAAAAAAAGAATTATTAGCTATTAATTTAATTTTTTTAGCTTTTTTAATTTATTTGTTTAAACTACTTAAAAATAAAATATCCGAAATATTATATATTAAATAGTTAAGCTTTAAAATAAAATATAATTATTAATAAATTTTTAATAAATAAAATATAGTAATAAAAGCTTAATATTATTAATTTTTAAACCTAGGTTTTTTTATTATTTAAAAAAGTTATAAGTTTTTATATATTTAATTTTTATTTATTAAACCTATTAGCTATATATAACTTTATTATTTAATAAAATATTTTTTTTTAAATGTTTTATTTTTAAAGTATAAAAAAGCAGCTTTAAATATTATAAATATTAGTCCGTAAATAATAAATTATACTTAAAGCACGTAAATATATAGCTTAATAGTTAATAAATAATTAAAAGGTTAAAAAAATTAAAAGCTTAAAGCTAAATATTTAAATATATAAATAGCCGCGCGTAGTATATAAAGAAATATATTTTATAAAATTTTAAAAATAGTCCTTTTTTCTTTTTTTTTTTTTTTTTTTTTTATTTTTATTATTTCCGCTTTTATAAGTTCTTTTATTTTTTATATATATATTTATAATTAATCGGAGGGTTATTAATAATATAGTTTTTTTAATAATTTATAAATACTTTTTTTAAAGTATATTAATAAATCTCCGGCTATAATAGTTTAAAAAAATATTTAATTAATAAATATATTAAATATTCTATATATTATTACTGCCGCTATTATTATTACTATTACTATTATTATTATTATATTATTATTATTATTATTATTATTACTATTATATTATAAATAATTATTAGCTAGCTATAAATAACCTTACAGCTAATTTTTTACTAGTTATTTTATTTTTTATTACTATTGCTTAAATAATATATTTAAATAAGCTAAAAATTTTATATTATTTACAAAAATATTACTAATAAATATATTAAATAGCTATACGTTTTTACGCTTAATATTTAGCTTATTATTAAATTATTATAACTAATTATTTATTAATAATAAGCGTTAAATATTTATAATATAAAAGCTTTAATAAAAGCTATTATAAAATTAATAATTTATATTATTTTGCTAAATAGCTATAATATAATTAATATAAAATAAATATAGCTTATTAGCTTTTTTAAAATATAAAATATTAAGCTTGTTTATTTTTTTATTAAAATAATAAAATTAACTAATATAAATAAATAAAATATATATTTTTTTATTAAACGCTAGCAAACTAATAGCTAAATAAGCTATTAAAGCAAATTAGCTATTAATACGCTAAGCTTTATAAACTAAAAAAAATCGGTTAATAATATTTGCTAAAAAAATAACCGCCGCTAATACTAAAGCTATTATAAAGCTATAAAAACGTAAGCTTTTCGTTTTTAAACGTTTTATTACTACTGCTAAAATTAACGTTATTATTATTAAATAGTAAAAAAAAAACCTTCGGGCTATTAAAAGTATTTTAGTTTTTTTAAAAATGTTTTTTATAAAATAATAAATAATTTTATCCTAAATATATTATATTTAATAAATACTTACTAAATAAATATTAAATATTATATTGCCCTTAAAACACTAAATTTTAATTATAATAATAATAATAACAATAATAATAATAATAATAATAAAATAAACGAATAGTTTTAGTTTTTAAGGAAAAAAGGTTATTAAAAGGTTGCCAAGGTATAAAATAAAAGCTATTATAATTAATAAACGGTATTATAACGTATATAATATATATATTTTTAATTATAAATATTTATTAAATTAATAAGTTTTAACTTAAAATTTCTTTTATTTATTAAAAATATTATTTTTATAAATTTCCTAGTAGGTTTAAATATACCGATTTAATTATTTACGAATTGTTTTTATTAGTATAACTTTATTAACGTATTAAATATTCTTGTTTTTATAAGGATTTTATATATAAAGATTTGCTTAATAATATAAATATTATTTTTTTTATATAGCTATTAATTTCTAAGCTAAATATACTAGCTTATTTTTTTAATATTTATAAAGCTCCGGTAAATTAATAAAGAATATATATTATATTTTATAAATAAAATAATTTTAGCTTATAAGCTATAAAGTTATTTTTATTATTTTTAATATTTTAAAAAATCTTAGGTATTTATTTAATATATAGTTTTACGTTTAATAGTTATTAATTAATATTTTTTATCGATAGTATTATTAGTTTATTTATTTAAAATTATATATTTTTTTATTTTTAATATTATTTAATATATTATTTATTATTATAATTTAAAAATTAAATAACTTTTTATAGTTTTATTAAATTTAATTTATTCGTTTTTAAATATTTTATAATTATATTTTTGTTGTATATTTAGTAAATTAATTAAAAAAACTTCGTAAAAAAAATCCAAATAAGATTTTTGCTAATATAAAGGTATATAAAAGCATAACTTTAAAAAAGCATAAAATTTTTAGCTTTTTTATTAGTTTAAAAATTAATTATTAATGCTTTTTATTGTTTTTTATTTTATATTTTATATAATTATGCTAACTTTATATATCGCGTTTAATTTATAATAAATTTTATAATTTTTTTTTTATATTATTGTTTAAAATTATTAATATTAATAATTTTTACGATTTTTATTTTATATTATTATTCGGAATTATTAATAATTATTTTTATTAAACTATATTTTAGCTTATTTAATTTTAGTTATTTTATAAGCGATTTTTTATTTTAAATAATTTATTATATCGTTAAAAAAAATAACGTATATTATATTAATTTTTTTTCGACCGCTTTATTATAAATTAATTATATATACTAAATATTATTACGTTAATACTTTTAATAAATAGTAATAATATTAATGCTTTAGTTTATTATAAGCTTAATAATAATAATACGTTTAATAATTTTTTTGCTTTTTATTTTTATATATTTAGTATTATTTTAGTTTTTTTAGCCGTAAAAAATTTAACGAGCTAAACTAAATAATATATAAAAATTAAAAAATATTTTTAATTAACGATTATAATAAAAATAAACAAAAATAATAATTATTATGCTTTTATTTAGCTTATTATTAAAAAAGCGTAATATTATTAAAACTAATATTTTAGCTTTATTTATATATTTATTAAAAAATTAATTATTTGCTAAATTAATTATAAACTATTATTTTTTATAATAATAAAAAAATAATTTAAATTGTTTTCCGAATTATTAAAAAATTATTAAAAAAAACTAGCGATTATTTATAAACTTAATATAATTATATAAATATATACGCTAATAGTAAAAAATATAAAAATTATTGCTATTAAATTTTAAAAGTTATAAATTTTTGCTTTTTTATTTATTATTTTATATATTTTTAAAAAGTTTAATATTATATTTGTTTATTCTACGGCTTATTAAGCAAAAGTTCTATAAAATATTTTTACTAGGTTTATTTTAGTTATTTAAAATAATATTAAAACGATTAAATATTTCGTTAGCTAATTAATATTTTTTATTTTTATTTATAGATTAAATTTTTAATTTATTTATTTTAAACGATTTTTTTTTACGTTTGTTATATTTTTTAGCTACGTTAAATAGTTTATAAAAATTAATAACTTTAATATTATTAAATAATATAGCTATAAATATAAATAGCGTTTAATTTAGTTTTTAATATAATATAACCGATTTAAAAAATTTAAAAAAGCTAAAAGCGCTAGGATTTATTAATAAAAATCTAAAAAATAAATTACTAATAAATAATTATTATAAAGTTTTTAAACTAAAATAATTAGTTTTTATAAGCTTATAATAATAAAAATATATAAGCATAATTATAGCTTAAACTTAAATTTTTTAATATATTTATTTATTAATAGTTTATTATTATATAAAAATATTATAATTATTTAAAATTATTAGTTAGTTTATAATAATTAAATAATATATTTAGTTATTATTTTACGCTATATATATTATTATAAAAATAATAATATAAAAATAATAAATATTATATTATTTAATAGTTAAAAGTTTATTTATATAAATAAATAATTTTATATAAATATTTTAAATATAATAATAATCTAGTTATTTTTTACTAAAAACTATTAATTAAGGCAAATTTATATTATTATATAATAAAATAAATAATAATATTTATTTATAATTATATTTCGCTAGTTCGGTAAAAATATAATTATTATACTATAAAAGCGCTAAAGCTAAAGCTTAAAATATATATGTTTATATAATTATTATTAAAATAAAAACTATACTAATAGTTTTTATTATAGTTTAAACTTATTAGTTTATTATATTAAATATATTTTTTATAAACTAGTTTATAATATTATTATTAATGTTTATTTTTATTAGCTATATTAAATCGCCGATATATTTATTATTATTTAAATATTATTATATATTTATTAAAAAACTATTTAGTTATTTTATATAGCTATAAAAAACAGCTAAATATTAAAGCTTATTATATATTTAATATATTTTAATACTAATAAACAAAGTTATAAAACCGAGCTAAAATTATTATTACGTTAAGTTTTAAGCTAATATTTAATAAAATATATATATTATAGTATATAATATTAACGTTATATAATTATAAAATATTTATTTAAATATAAATAACTATTAATTTTATAAACGTAATAATATAAAATAATTAATTTATTATAATTGCTATTTAATACATTTTTTTTTTAACATTTAAAAAGTTATATAATTATAATATTAACGTTTTTATAAATTAATATATTAATTAATTAAAATATAAAAAAAGTTATATATATTAAAAAGCTTAATTAAAATAATATTTTATATTTATTAAAGCGTAGAATATTTAATTTCGATTATATAAAAAAAGTTAGCGGATAAAAACTTATTATATTAAAAATACTATTAATTTATAATAATATAAATAAGCTTAAAAACTTGCGTATAATATTAAGCGGCTATTTTTATATTATTATTTAAATATTATAATATAAAAAGAATAAAAATATAGCGAAAGCGTAGTAAATAATACGGCTATAAATAAAAACTATACGCCGAACTAAATATATAATATATAGGCAAAAGCAAAATAAATATATAAAAAATAATATTACGATAAAAATATAAAATAAAATAAAAAATAATAATTAATAATATTTAAATAATTAATTAAATAATAAAGCGAGGATATAAATTAAATTAATAAAAAAGTTTTATATATTTTAAAATAAAAAAAAGTTGTTTTTTATTTATAGTATAAAATAGAATTGTTTAATTTATTTATATTTTTTAATTTTTTTCCTAAATAAGAATTTATAATATAAATTATTTAAATAAAAAAAAAAGCGTAGCTTAAAAAATAAAAGCTATTTTTAAATTAATTTTATAGGCTTTTTATTAGCTAAAAAAGATTTTATAGGTTTTTAATTAATAAATCGATATATTAACTATTTAAATATAATTAATTCGTATAATTACTAATATTTAGTAGCTATATAGTATATAGCTTTATATACGCGTAGATATTACGCGGTACGTATAAAAAAAGCTTTTTTTACGTAAAAAAAAAAAGTATTAAGCTATTATAGTTGTTTAAGTAGATTTATTAGTGTTTAGTTAAAAAATAGCTTATTTATTTTATAATTAAAAAATTAAAAGGATATAATAGATTAAATATATTAATTAAGCTAATTAACCTAGTATTGCTATTATTTTATATATTTTAATAATAAAATAACGTTAAAAATATTTTATATTAGTTATAGCTTTTAATCTAGTTATTATTTTATCGCTATTATATTAAAAGTTTATAAAAAAAAGTTATTATATTTATTAGGGCTATTTTAGCCTAAACGTTATTTATTTATTATTATATTTAAATATTATAATATTAGCTTTTAAATATTATTATATTATATTAACTTTTTTTAAAATAAAACGTTATATATTAATAATAATTAGCTTTTTTTTTAATATATTTTATTAAATATATTATAAAATAATATAAAATTATAAATATAAGCGCTTATTATTTATTTAAATTATTAATAAAAATTACAAATAAACTATTTATTATAAATATATTATATAAAAAAGCTTAGAAAACTTTTAAAGTTAAATTAAAATAAAAGTATTTTTATTTAATTAAAAGCGTTATAAAGCTAAAGATTAATATTAATATAAATAGCTTAGTTATCGATAATATTTTTTTTTTTTAAGTTTAATTATAGCTAAATAATATTTTTATATATTATATAGCTTTTATTTAATTAGTATTTAATTTTATAAATATTTTAAATATAAACAAATTAATAAATTTTTTTTTTAATTATTAAGCTATATATAATATAAACCGCTATTTAATTTAATAGTTATTAATAATTAAATAGTTTAGTTTTAATAAGTTTATTAAATAAGCTTTATTTTATTAGCTAAATATATATAAATATTAAATAAAAATTAATAAAAACTTATAATTTAGTAATTATTAATTTTATATTAAACGTAGTATTATTATTATTTTATTTTACGGTTGTTTTTATTATTACTTTAAATATAAAAATTTATAAGCCGGTTTTTTTATAAATATATAATTAGCTGCTTAAAATTTAAGTATTAAAACGTTATAATAAGTTTAGTAATATTAGCGAAATAATACTATATTAATATTTATAAAACGGTTTTTAATTTATAGTTGCTACATATAAACTATAAATAAAATTTAAATTAATTTATTATTTAAAAATAACTTTATAATATAATTAAAAATATATTAATAGATTTATTATATTATAAAATATAATATAATAAAAATATATATTATATAAATATAAATTTCGAACTTAAACTTTTAAAGTTTAAAATAATTATTAAAACTTTATATAAAGTTTATTTTAAATATAAAAAATTTTTTTTTTCAAATAACTAAAGTTTTTTTAGTAAGCTATTATATTAAACTATCGATTAAAATAAATAGTTTTTAGTTTATTTTAGCTAAAACTTAGTATTATATTTTAACGAATATATAAATAAAATATATTTCGGCTTATATTAAGTATTTTAAATATAATTTTTTTTTTTTATTAATTTAATATTTAATAATATTATATAATTTTTATTTATTTTTTTATTATAAATATAATATTTTATAATATAATTAAATTAAAAATAAGTTAATATTATTAAACTAACTAGTAAAATATTTATAAACCGTAAAACTATATAAATTTTTTAATTAAAAAAGTTTTTTTTCTAGAATTAATATTTTATTATTATAAATAAAAAAAAATTATATATAATATATATTAAGTTTTTTTTTATTTTAATAAAAGCTTTTTATATTATAATAATAAATATAAGTTTATATTTAGTTTTAATAAAATTTTTTATTTTTTATATTTTAAATTTAATATTTTAATATTATTTAATTTTAGTTTTAATAAAATAAAATAATATTTATTTTTTATAAAACCTTAGTTTATTAAATAACGTTAAAAAGTTTAAAGCGTAAAATATATTTTATATATATTATATAGTTTGTTTATAATTTCGGCTTAAATTAGGTTTTTTTTATATATTAACTTTAAATTTAAATTTAATAAACTTTAAATAATATAAATATTATTAATATATATATTTAATTTAATAAAAAATTAAAAAAAAAAATATTATATAATTTAAAAAAAAGTTAGCTTATTTTTTAATAAAAGCTATAAATTAAAATTTTATTTAATAAAAAATTAATTGTTTAATTTTAGCCCGTTTTATAAAACTTTTTTATTGCTTTTTTAACTAGAATTTATATAAACGTTATAAATTTTATATAATTTTAATAAAATATATTATTTAAAAAAAATATATATATAAAAAACGTTTAAAATAGTTAATTATTATTAAAATAACTAAAATATAAATATATATATTATTATATTTTAATTTTTAGCCGATTTATATAAGTATTTAAGCGTATATTAATAAAAAGCTTAAAAAAAATTTTTATAAATAATATTTATTAAAAAGTTTTATTTTTTTAAATATATATTAATAATAATAATTAAATATAAAGAAAAAAAAAAATTAAAAAGTTTTAACGGTAATTTTTAAAAATATAAATTTTTTATAATATTTAATCGGTTTATATAACTTTATAAACTTTTTATTAATTAAAGTTTAAATTAAAATATTAATTAAAATATATTTATATTTAAATAAACTATATAGTTTATATATTATAATAATAAATATAATTGTTAATAATTATTACATTTAAATATAAATATAAAATTAATATTATATTATTAATATAGTATTATTAATATAATTAATAAATATATTATAAAAAAGCTAGTTAAAGCAAGGGCTAAACTAAAAAAATAACGGCCGAGTTTTTAAAAGTTTAACTTTTTTAAGTAAAGTTTTTTTAAATATATTAAGTATATAATATATAGTATTTATTAATAAATTTAAATATATATTAATTAAAAACCTAAAAGTTAAAAAAACTAATATTATATTTTTAAATTATAAAAATATAAACTATATAGTTTAGTTTATAAAAAAAGTTCGAATATTATATACGTTATATATAGTTTTTTATAAAAGTATTAAAAATATAAATAACGTTTTTAACTTTAAAAACGTTATATATTTATTATTATTTAAAATTTAATATAATTAATAAAATAGTATTTTAAAATAAAAAATTTTATTTAAATATATAATTAAAATTATAATATTATTAATAATAATATTATAGATAGTAATATTATAAATAAAAAAAGTTAGCCGAAAAAATATATCCGATTTAAAAAATAAATAATCGAACTATTATTTTTTATTATTAAGCGTAGCAAAAAATAACCTTATAAAAACTTAGTTAAAATATATATATATATAAAATAAATAAAGATTATTTTAAAATAATTTATATTTTTAATATAATATTAAGCTAAAAAAAGCAGGATATTTTATCGAATAATTTTTTAACCGATTTAAATTATAAAATAAATAAATAAAAAATATAAAAAATTAATACTATAATATATATAGCTATTATTAACTAAAAAATTAGTTAGTTAAAACAAATATAAAATATATATTAAGCTAATATATATTAAATTAAAAAATAACTTTGCTTAATAATAAACTAATTAAATAAGCTTTTATATAAAGCTAAACGTTTAAAATATTAAAGGTTTTTTTTTATTATTTATTTAATTTATAAATATAAATAAATAATAATAAAAAAATTAAATAAAGCTAAATTTTTTTAGAACTTTTTATAATAAATAGTTAAAAGTTTAAAAAAGCTTATTTATTACCGCAAAAAAAAAGGATTACCGATATATTAACTTTTAAAAAATAATTAATTTTATTTATTTAATATTTAAAACTTTTAAAACTTATAGATTTTATATAATATTAAACTAATTTATTAAATATTATATTAAAAAATTTATTAAATATAAAAAATAATAGTTAGTTAGTTAGTTAAAAGCGATTAATATTATTTAGCCGTTTTTAGGAAATTTTAAGATTTAGTTCTAAAAGTCTAGTTTTAAAAGTCCGGTTTTAAAAAAATAGCGCTATTTATTATATCTATTTATAAGTATTTAAATAAGTAAAAAAAACGCCTTTATTAGGTTTTATATTTTATAAAAAATAAAACGTTTTAAAAATATTTTTATAAAATTATAAAATTAATAAAAAATATATTAAAATAGTAATAATAAAAGAAACATTTTTAAATAATAAATCTAGCCTTAAATAAAAGTAGGTTTATGTTAAAATAAAGTATATAGCTTATATATAATAAATATTATATTTAATTTAATTAATTAATATATTTTTAGTTATAAAAATAAATATTTAATTTTAGTATTAAATAATTAATTCGAAGGTTTTTTTTTTTTTTTTTTAAATTATATAAAAATATATAATATTTATAGCTAAAAAGGTTTATTAAATATATTATATAATATATTTTATATAGCATACGTAAAAAAGACTTTTTTTATATAATATAAAAAAGTATTAAGCTATTAGTATTATTTAAATAAACTATTTAATATTTAATTAAAAAATATTTATTTAGTTTGTTAATATTTATTAATAAAGTTATACGTAATTATAAATATTTTTATATTTTTTTAATCGCGATTTTATTTTTAAGGTTTTTTTTATTTTTTAGCTTTTATAATTATTACGTTTGTTTGCTATTATTATTATTATTGCTTTAAATATATAATTTTAAATATTAATAAATTATATAAATTATTTTCGGTATTATTTATAAACGGTTAATTTAATATATTATTTATTATATTTGCTATTACGTATAATATTTTTACTATTAATAGCTTATTAAACTATAATTATAAAAGTTTTATTAATATAAATATTAAGCTAAATAGCTATTTTATAAATAATGCTTTTATTAATTTTATTTTTAGCTATATTAAGTTCGGATATTAGGATTTTTTTATAGTTTTATATAATATTTATTTTTAATTTTTATTTATATTAATATTTTTAGTATTAGCAAATAAAAATATTATAAAGCTTTTATATTCGTTAAGTTTAACTTTTTAATTTTTTATTACTAATAGTATATTTTTATTTTTATTTAATATTAGTTCGATAAATATTATTTTAGCTTTTAATAGTTTCGATAATAATAAACTTTATATTAAAAACTTTTTAGCGTTTTATAATTTAAATATTTTTAAGCTTTAATATTTATTATATATTTAACGTAACTTTAATATTAATAATATTAATAATTATATTAAACTATAAGCTAAAAATATAAAATATAATAATTATTCTAAGGATTTTATTTTATTTTTAATATATTATTTATATAATAATTAATTTTATTTATATATTTAGTTTTATTTTTTTTTTGTTTTAATTTTTATACTTATTATTTCGAATTATATTTTTTTTACTTATTGTTTTTATAAATTATTTTTTACAAAAAACGTTTATATTTATATATTTATATATATAATTTATTATTTACTATTTAAAAACCTATATATTACTTAAATATATCGATAATATATTATTTTATTTAAATTATTTTTTTTTTTTTTTTTTATATTTATATTATTATAAAATTTAATTTATTTAAAACGTTTAAGCAGCTATTACTAACGTTAAAAAAGCATTTTAATAAGTTTAAGTTATTAATAGCTATTTTTTTTATTTTTATTTTTTTTCGATTAAAACCCCGTGTTTTATAATTTAAATATTATTTTTATATTTAAAACTACTAGATTTTAATTTAGTGCTTATTAAATTTATATACTTTTTTTTTAATTATTATTTATATATTTTATTTAATTTAATGCGCCGAACTTATAGTAATAAACTTAATAATTTATTTATAAGCTATTTTTTTACTAATTATAACTATAGCTAATAAAGCAACTAAAAAATAAATAAAATGCTTGCTAACTATATAAGTAATAATTATTAGCTATTTTACTTTAGGTTTTTATTATAATAAAACTATAGCTTAGCTATAGCTATTATAATATTATAATAATTTTTTAAGTTTAATTAATTTATATTATTTTATTATTATTTTTAGCTTATAAAAGCTTTTATATAAATATTTAAACTAATATTTTTTTTATATAATAGTTTTATAATTATATATATTTTAAGCTTAAAAAAAAAAACTTTATTATAATAGTAAAAAATGTTTAAATTTTTACTAACGAACAAAAATTTTTAAATAAAACTATAATTAGTTTTAAATATTAATTAAAACTAAGGTTTAATCGTACGTAAAATATTATAATAATAAACAGCTTAAATAATATTATATATTTACGAAAAGCTATATTAATATATTTAGCTATTAAAAATTAAATAAGTTTGCTTATAAAAAGCTATATATAATTTAAAATAAAAACGAAACTAAAAAAACTTAGCCGATATTTAGCTAGTTAAAAAAAACAATATTATTTAGCTTTAAAATAAAAACCTAAAATATAAAAAACTTATTATAATTTTAAATAACTTATAATCTATATAAACTATTTTTATATTTTATCGATAATTTTTAAAGCTTAAATTAAATAAAACGTAAAATAAAAATAAAAAAAATAACTATAGCAAAAACTATAATAGCAATAATAATAAAAGCTAATAAGTTATAAATAATAAAACTAATAATTTATTATTAAAAGCTTAGTTTATTAATAAAAATTAAATAATTAATAACGCTAGCTATTTTAAAATTTTATAATTTTTCGCTAATATATTAGCTATATAAAATTTTATACTTTAGCTTTTATTATTATTATATAGCAAAACTTCGAACTCGAAAAAATTAAAAATATAATTAATTTTATAGTTATAAATTATAGTTTAAAAAAAATTAAAAACGAGCGTTTATATTATTAAATATTTAAAGCTTGTTATTTTATATATATTTCGATATTTTTTTAATAGCAAAAAAACGTAATAAAAAATAAAAAGCTAAATTTATCGGGAGGTTTATTATAATATATTATATATATTTTTTTTATTATATTATTTTAAGTTTTTAGTTTTATTTAATTTTATATAATAGTTTTTACGTAATATAAAGCTTAAATTAAAATTTGCTGTTTTTTTTAACTTTATTAAGTTTATTTAAATATTTATAGCTATTTAGGCTTTTAAATAGCGTTATTATTCGGGCTTTTAAATAATATCGCTATATTATTAAAAAATATATTTAAAATTTCTACGTATTTTAAGCTAAATTTTTTATAAATTTTAATTTTTACGCAAATAATATTAAGCTAAAAAATATTAATATAAATATTATTAAATTAAAAACATTTTAATAATAATATTTTATTATACTAATAAAATATTTTATTTTTAGCTAATAAGTTTTTATTTTAACTTAAACTTTAAAATGTTTTTTTAAATAAATATATTATCGAAAAACTTATAAAGTTTAGCTTATAAAAAATAATAACTATTTTAGCAATAATAATATTATTTTATTTAATAAACTTATTATTATTTAATATTATTATTAAATTAATAATATTAAATTATTTATAAAAAATATATAATTATTTAATAATATATAAGCTTAAGAATATTATAAAATATATTAAAAATAAATTTTTTTTTTTATATTATATAAATATTCGAACTATTTTATTAATAAAATATTAAACTAATAATAAATAAATTTTATATTATAATAAAAATAAACTTATTAAATAATATTTTTTTTATTATTTTTATTTATTAAAAATAATTATTTATAAATTATATTTATATTTATAATAATTAGTTTAGCTTTATTTTATTTTTTTTTATAGCTATTTAAATATTAACTATATATTTAGGGGGCTTTTTTAATAAACGTTTTTATTTGCTTAAGTTATTGTTTTTATAGCTATTAAAAATTATAAAAACTATTATATAAATATATATTTAAATATTTATATAACTTAATTAGCAGCTATTTAATAAAATATTATTATTATTTAATTATTATTTATAAATATTTAATTTTTTTTATTATAATTTTTAAGTCGGACTTTTTTAATATTTAATATTTAATATTTTTGCTTATTTTTTAATTTATTATTATATTAATTATATATTTTTTATACTATTAAAATATATAATAGCTTTTAATACTTTATTATTATTATTATAATATTAATATATTTTTTAATAGTTATTAAATTTATTATTATAATTTTTAGCGTATAATAGTTTATTTATTTAAAGCTTTAATTTATATACGTTATACGATAGTATATATAACTAAAAAATAAACATTAAAAAATTTAAAATAAATTATTAATATAAGCTTAAAAGTTTTAAAAAAAGCTTAAAAAATAATTAAAAATATATAAACCGTAAATAATAAAAAAATAAATAATTTATATTTTTTAAAAATATAGATATTATAGTTTATATTGTTTAATAATTTTATAAAATTTATAATAAAACGTATTTATAGCTAAAAATATAAAAATAAACTATTTTATAGTAAAAACGAATTAATACTATAAAAATAAATAATAGTACGGTTTAATTTTAGTATTTTTACGTTATATTTAGTTTTTAAAAATAAAACAGCTTATTTTTAAAGCTTTTTATTTTTATTAAAAAAAGTTATTATATTTTTAAATATTAAATATAATAATATTTAATTAATATTTTTTAAAAAACTAATTAATAATAACTTTAAAAAGTTAGTTTATAATAATTTTATTTTATTATTATAAGCTATATATACTAAATTTATTATAAATAAAAGTTAAACGGTATAATTATATAGAATTTTTTTTATAAAATAAATATATTTAAACTATTATTTAAATATTAAAAATTATAATATTAAAAACAAAAATAAATTTAAAAAACAGCAATATTTTAAAAGCTTAAATAATAAATATATAGCTTTATAGTTAAATAGGCTTACGTTTTTTAAAGAAAATAATAATAGTTTTATATTTTTTAAAAAAAATAAAATTAATAAAACTTATAGTTTTTTAAAAAAAAAACAATCTTTTTAAATTTATATATTTTAAAAAAAACGATAATTATTTTATACTTTTTAAAAAAAATATAATTAATAACTTTAGGTTTTATTTTTTTTTTAAAAAAAAACTAATAATAATTATTATATTTTTCGTTTAAAAAAAAGCTTTATATCGTTAAGCTTTCGGCCGTTTATTTATTGTTAAATATTTTTAAGTTTTTTATTACTAATTTTTTACTATTAATTTTTTATTATTAGTTATTTTATAGCTAAATATTTAGTTATTCGGTTATTTTTTAATTTATATTAATAAATAATTTAAACTTTATTTATTTAATAAGTTTTATTTTAATTTAAACCGAATTAGCATTTAAATAAAGTATTTTAATTTAAAAAAATAGTTTAATAATAATTATATTATAATAATTTTAAAACAACTAATAAAACTAACTTTAAAAATAACTTTAATATTAGTTAATAGTTTATATATATATATTATAATATTTAGATTAGATTATATTTATTTTTAATTAATTTTTTTTATTATTAAAATAATTTTATTTTTTATTTTAATTAAAAATAATTATTAAATTTTATTTAATTAGGATAAAAAATTAAAAAAACTTTAAATTTAAAATTTAATAAAACAAAATATAATTTTAAAGCTAAGTTATAAGCGATTTATTATAAAAGTTTAATAAATTATAAACTTATTATATAATTTAACGTATAATAATATAACTTTAAATATTTTTAATAATAAATATATTTTATTTTTATATAAAATTATTAAAATTATAATTATTAAATGTTTAATTTAAAATAATATATATAATTATAAAATTTATTTATTATAGTTTATAAAAAAGATTATAAATAATATATTATATTTTTATAATAATTATTTAATATTTTTAAAATATAATAAAAAGCTAGAAAAGCTAATAAATTACGAATAAAATATTATATTAAACTAATAATTTTTTTGCTATAGCTTTAATAAAATTTATATTATATATAAATATAATTTAAAAAATTTATTTATATAATATAAAGCTTAGTTTAGCTTTATAAAATTATATATTTTTATAATAAAAATAAAAATATTAGCTAATATTTTTTAATTATTTAAATTTAATAAAAGTTAATTATATTATTATATTATTATAATATATATTTATAATATTTATAAAGTTTTAAAAAAGTATTTTATTAAGTTTTTAAACGTGTAGTATTTAATTAGCGTAGCTAAGATTAATAAGGATTAAGTTTAACTAATAGTATAAATATTAGCTTTTAATTATATAAGCTAATAGTTATAGTAGAAAATAAATACGGACTTTTTTTTTTAATAATATTAAAATTTTATTATAGCTAAAAATAATTAAATATATAGTTTAATTATTAAATTAATAACTATTAAAATAAAAAAAAATATAAATATTATAGTAGAAATATTAAAATAAAATAATCTAGCTAACGGAGTTAAATTTAGTTGTAAAAAATATATTTAATTTTTTTATTTTTATATTAATATATATAGTTTTAATAATATTATAAGTTTAAAATAATATAAATATAATAAATTTATTAGCTAAAACTAATTATTATTTTAAAATATATAAAGTATTTATAGTTATTTTATATTATTTAAGCAATATATATAATAATTTAAAAGTAGTAATAATAAATTAATAGCTTAAGATTAATAATTAGCTAAATAATAAAAAAAAAAATAAATTAGCTAAAAAAATATAAAAATTTAATAATATTATTATAATTATAAGCTTTAGTTTATATAAACTTTATATATTTAATAAATTATTAAAAAATTGTTTTTTATTTAAAATATATAAACTAAAATAATATAATATTTATAAACTTTAGTAATAAATATTCGAACTTATATTTAAAAGTTATTATAATATAATTATAAAAACTTAAAATTAAAAAATAATCGGTTTATTAATATATATATAATTAATATATAATTAAATATTATTTATATAGTTTTAAAACCTAGCTAGTTTTTAATTAATTTATAATATTTTTAAAATTATAATATAGCTTTAAAATATAATAGTATTTTATTATAACTATAATATTGCTAGAAATATTATAATAAAGCTTATTATAGGCTAAATTTAACTAATTAATAATATAAAAATAATTTTAAAAGTTTTAATATTTATTATTTCGGACTTTTATATAAATACTTAAAAGGATAGCTAAATTATTAACTAAATAATAATAATAATAATAATATTAATATTAAAATAAAGCTAAATATATAACTAAAATAATAAATTATATATATTTTAATTATAATAAGTTTAGTTATTAGGCTAAAATTATTAAAAAAAATATAAAAATTTAAATTAATAAAACTATAAAGCTAATTAAGCTAGTTTATTACGTTAAAAAACGTGCTATATTAAAATAAACTAGCTAATAAATTTAATAAGTTTAAAAATAAATATAAAGCTTTTAAAAATAAACCGTAAAAACGTATATATTTTATAAAAAATAATAAAGATTATAAAAAAAACTTTAAAAAAGTCGAGCATAATATTATTAAATATTTAAAAATAACCTAGTTAACTAAAAACTAGAATATTTATTTAAAAAAGTTTAAAATAACTTTATTTATTTATTTAAAATAAATAAAAGCAATAAATTAACTTTAAATAAAATAAGTTATAATATAGCTATTAAAACTATTATAATTTTTTTTAAGCTTAACTTAGTAATAGCTATATATTTATAATATTTTAAAATTATAGCTATATAAACTATTAATTTTTATAATTATTAGTTTTAAAGTTTTAGCTTTATAAATCCTAAAAATAAAATATTATATATAATATTAAAAAAATTAAACTTTTAATTATTAAAATTATAAAAATATAGCGTAATTTATAATTATAAATAATAATATAAAGCTTTAAACTATAATAAGCGGAGTTATATTTAACCGAACGTTTTTTACTAATATAATTATTAAGAATTGTATATTTTATAAATAAAAAAGTATTTTTAGCTTATTAAATAATATAAAAATTATTAAATTAATAAAATTTAACGGAATATTTTTATTAAAAACTTTAAAATATTTAATAATTAATATAGCTATAAAAATAGTTTATATTTCGAAAAACTAAAAAATTAAATAATATAAAAATATACTAAAAAATATATAAATAACTAAATAATAAACTAAATATATAAAACGTTTTTAAAGTTTATTTAATTTAATTAATTATTATATCGATATAATTATATAATTATTTAAAATATTATATCGATATAAAAAATAGTTTATTAATTAAACTATTATTGTATTAATATAGCTTTATTTTAAAAAAAGCTATAAAAAAATTTATTAAAGTTTATTTAAATGTTTATATTAAAAAATATATTAAGCTATAAAAAGTATTAATATTATTTATATTAAAAAAATATTTAGCGAAATTATTAAGCCCGATTTTAATAATTATAAATAAGTTATTTAAAAGTTTTATTATAATTATAAAAAATTAAATAAAGTTATAAAAAAGTAAGCTTATTTATTGTTAAATATTATAAACTAAATATAAAAAGTTATAATTAATAAATAGTATATTTTATAAATTTTAAAAATAAATATTAATATTTAAAAATATATAGCTTTTATTATAAAAAATAATATTTATAACTTTGTTTAAAATTTAAAAATAGCTAGTAATATTTTTTAAACTTTATAATATACTAGTTATATTTTAAGCTTTAATAAAAAAAAATTATAAAGCTTAAAAAATAATTAGTAAGCTTATTTAATAATATTTATATTTAAATAAATATAAAAAAAACTATATTAATAATAATATATATTATTTAAACGTTTAATATAATATAGTATAATAATTAATTTTACGAAAACTTTAATATTTATAAAATAAAATATATTTTTAAAATTTTATATATTATAAAATAAAAAAAATAAATTTAATAAAAGTAGTTATTATAAAAAACCGATTAATATTTAAAATATACAAGTTTACAAATATTATAAACTATTTTAAATATTTAATTAATAAATATTTATTAATTATAATATTATTTATAATATTAATAAATAGTTTAAAAAGCTTAAAAAATAATTAAAAATATTATAATTATAATATTAATAATTAAAATATTCGATTAAAAGTTATTTTTTATAATAAATATTAATTTAAATTAACTATATAAAAAGTTTGTTTAATATAGTTATATTTTTATAAAAATAAAATATTATTATATTTAATAATAAATTAATTAAATATTAATATAAAAATATAGTAGCTATTTTATTAAATATTTATTATAATATTTATTATTTAAGTATTATATAAATAAATAAATATTATAAATATAAAAACGTAAATATATATAAATTTTTTTAATAAAGTTTTATTATATATTATATTTAAAACGTTATATAAGTTTATAGCTTTATATTTAAGTTATATATATTTACGCTAGCTAATAAATAAATAAATATTATAGTTTTTTATTTATATTTAATATATTATTTTTTTAGCTTATTTAAATAAAAATTTTATATATTTAAAACTTATTTAAATATAATAAGTTAAAATATAATAAAACTAAACTTTATATTATTAAGCAGTATAATATTTTTTTATATAATAATAGCTTATATAGCTTTTAAACTAAAGCGTACGTTATATATATAGCTAATAATACGTTAGCTAAACTAATTAATAGCTAATATTTATATAAGTAAATATACTAGGTTAAAATTAAGCGATTTTAATTAAAGCTTTTTTTTTTGCTTATTTAATTTGCTAAGACTACTATAGTGCTAAGACGTTATATTTTGCTGAATCGTTGGCGGGTTGGCGGAAATTAAATAATAGCCGACCGTCGTATTTAGGTGTGTAGCTTAATGGTCCGTGCACCTATCAAAAAGATACGTACCTCGCATTTGGCCAGGTTCTTGGCCCGGACCCTCTCTGCTGTTTTCATCATAGAGCAGCAGACAAGCTAACCTGGAACACAGATCCAAGCAAGCTCAGTCCCAGCCAAACTTGAGTCGCAACCTGAACCTTCTTCTATCTACACCACACAATCCCTATCGCACCTTTCAGAATTTTCAGTCATCCAAGTCGGTTTAAACCCCCAAACCCATACTACTAACATTTTTACCTACCTACTACATATTACATACTACACCCATAGCAAGTGCCAAGACTTCCATCTCCATCTTTCCCCCTGTCTCTGGCGCGCGCTCTCATTCCTGCGCATTCGCATCCGCAGTCGCGTCAGCATCGCCCATCAAGCACCTGCAGCCATGGCCGACTACGCATCGCTCAAGGTTCCAGAGCTGAAGAAGCTGCTCCAGGAAAAGCAGCTTCCGTCACTGGCAACAAGGCCGATCTGATTGCGCGCTTGCAGGAGCACGACAAGGCAAGGAGGAGCCTAAGCCCGCTGCTGCCGCCACCGCAACAGCAGCGGCAGCACCAGGTTTGTTCCCGTTATCAAGGCATTGCGCGCGAGAGCGGTAGCTAACGCATCATAGTGTCTGCCGAAGAAGACCCCATTGACTATTCAGACGACGATGTCCCAGCATCCAAGCCCGAGCCCCCGCGGAACCCGCGCCCGTAGAAGAGAAGGCCGAGACGGAAGCCACAGCCGCAGCGCCCGCCGCCAGCAGTGAGGACCAGCCCGCCGAAACGACTACAGACGACGTGAAGCCCGCCGAGGCCGAGGCGGAAGCCGCGCCGAAGACGGATTTCTCTGCACACCTGCCCGCCAGCACGGCCGACGACGAGGCCCGCAAGCGCGCGGAGCGCGCCAAGCGATTCGGCATCGTAGAGAACGTGGACGAGGAGGCGAAGAAGAAGGCCGAGCGCGCCTCGCGGTTCGGCGTCGACGTGGACCAGGGCGCGCTGGTGTCGGGGCTCGACGCGGCGCTGCCCGAGAAGCGGGAGCGGAAGCGCGGCCGCGAGGGCGCCCCCAACGCGAACGCCGACGGCGAGCGCGGCGCCAAGAGACAGCAGAGCGGCCCGGGTCGACGACGGGAGGAGGCAGAGATAACCGGAGCCGAGGTGGTGCGCGCCAGGGCGGTGGCGATCGCGGTCCACCGCGGAAGGAAGGTGGCGGCGGCGGTGGAGGGAAGCCCAGACGTGTCGTCGACGATCCCTCTGAGCGCGCCAAGGCAGAGGCTAGAGCCAAACGTTTTGGTGCCTAGGATGAATTCCATGCAACTCCTAGTGCACGAAAAAGGCCAAATTGGACCTAGTAAGGTGGTCCTGTAACCAAAATGCGATTATGACGGTCCTAGCCAGTTCAAATGTGGGATGGCCCTAGATACGGCCAAAATCGCAGGTATTTTCAAGGAGCAGACTTGACCGCGCGCCGGCTTCAGAGCAAGCCGCTACCAGCCCCACTGTACAGCACCAGAGTACTTATGCATCATCATCGTCTCACCTAATACGGGAGTTGGCAGCGTGCGTCTCATACTTTTTTCATCGCTATGTCTTGCTGGATCCATCCTCTACTCTTTTTTTGGGACCTCTCTTCGGAGACAATTTGATAATCAGTCCGCTATAGGAGAGCGGATGGGGGTTTGAGAGGGGGGGCGCTTGGTTTTGATATGCTATGAGAATCGACAGGCGCAATATTTAGAACTCGGTCCGTGTCTGGACCGAAAAGGTCAAACAAACAAAGGGTAGTCAGTTACTGTCTTGTTTGGAGATGAAATACAAACGGATCACGCTAAGACACCAACACCATTCATTACTGCAGGCACTAGGCTGCTTAGTGATCGATTGTGAGATTGTAGACACGATGATATAAGGCAAAGGTCAGGTAAAAAGTACGGCATGTGACATGGCGTTTGTTCATATATGATTCATATTGTTATATCTCAATCCCTGATATTACACCTGTCACGTAAGCATAGACCCATCATATGGGACAGGATGGTACATGTCAGTCACTGAAGGCATAATGAGTGAAGAATAAATCGATATCTCGAGTCTTATAATAATTCAAAAAATATTATATAAAACCCCTTAAACTAATTTAATAAAGAGGCCCTGATATGGGGTATCGTCCACAAACCTCCTTGTACTAAACCATCATGACTGATCTTGGTGCTCACTCTTGGCCCCCCATGTCTTCCTATTCTATGTGTATCGAATTGCACCCGCTTTTACACAAACAAAATCCAACATCATAAATATTATATACAAGCGACATCTTCTGTAGTAGAAACGCTTCAAAGTAAGAAGACAAGGATAAGAAAGAAGAGAGTAATTTCGCCAGTAAGGAGGGCCTGATTATATATGATGTGTCATGATACACATATGGGAGAGATGAGACCAGACAGGGTGCGGCAGGTAGGGAAACGAACACATATATTGAAGGGGAAAAGGCTAGCTAAGCTGGTGTTGGTACGGTACTTTTGCGAGCTACCGAGAACCCCCACCCGCTCGCTTTTTTTTCCTTGTGTTGTTTTGCCTAACCCTTTTGTTATATCCATCCTTTACCGCTTTTCAGCCCTGTCTGTCTATCTCCCGTCCCTCTAAGTGATGATGCACTACCTTGCGAGTGCGAAGCAGTAACGTTAAGGGGTACCATGTCTGTGACTTCCCTTCCGAAGGAAGACCGCATTGAGAAAGAGACATTTGACTTATATTGCGCATCTCGCACTTAGCTCAGTTGCATCACCATAGGCCCAGCAACGGTGATATCATCCGTCAAGACACCTGTAGCAGGGTTATTGCTCGTGAGCGTGACGTAGACGACACCAGCTAGGTTAGGCGGTAGAGCGCAGCCAGTCGCAGCATCGAAGGGCGTGAAGGCGGTGCCGCCGGAGCAGCCGAGTTCGTGAAGCCACAGAACGACGCCAGACGCGCCGTCACTCTGGACCTGGATGTTTGGTGCGGCAACGAGGCTCATGACGCCTGCGACGGCGCGGGGCTCGTCATGGTGAGCGTGGGGAAGGCAGTAAGGATTAGGTTGGAGCCGCCCGGGCAGGAGGTGATGAACGGCGCGGCGAGCGAGAAGACGGCCTTGGGACCTAGCGGTGTGTCGAGGGGCGAGGGGGACACGGCCACGCCCGAAGCACTGCGAATGAAAGATTGGTGGCGTGCTTCGACAGTTAGGATTGAGGCGGTGTGCTGAGGATCCCCCCATCGGACACCAGCGGTGCCGCGCCGAGGTACGCGGAGATGCCCACGCTCTCGAGAACCGCAGCGGTGGCGACCATGCCTGCTGCGTCTGTGAAGCCGAAGTTGTACGTACAAGGCTGGACGGGCTGAACGCCGGCCTGGGCGATGGCGCTTTGTAGCAGACCAACGTGCGCTTCCTCGCTAGTTCCAATGCCCTTGAGGTCGGCGAGTTGAGCCGCGTTCAGTCCAAGAGCAGCGAACTGGTCATCAGGGAATTGAGCAAAACCTTGCTGGTAAAAGGAGGCTTCGAGCCACTCCAAAGTCAAGGCACTATATAGTATTCGTGTAAGTGGTTGGTTTTATACAACAAAGCCAAAAGAAGCCACTTACAATTGGAGGATATCAACATCTGCTAGTCCGAGCGCCGCGGCTGCGGCATTCTGCCGCTTTGCCAAGTGGTAGATACCGTTCTGTCTTGTCGAGAACTTGGGTTGAGCTGGAAGAGCGACGCAATTGCCACCAATCCCGCCAGGGCACCTGTGGGTCTTGAAAATAGAAGGCATCTTGTTTGCTATTATACTCTCGTCGAAATACTGCTATTTGCCTTTGTTCACTTCTTTTCCTGATCCCGTCCGATGGTGATAGTAGCAGTCGAATTAGTTAGGGGTTGTTGGCGATGAAATGAAAGCAAGAACCAGCCTAGCTGTTCCTAAGGTATAAAATCCCACCTGGGTATTAGAAGAATTAGACGTTTAAAAAATGAGTGAAAGTCGTTGATCCTAGGGAAGCAGACCAGCGCTTATGGAGTAGGATTGATGCACACGAACGACGGATAGGGATAAAGAAGAGAATGGGAAACCAAGGTTCAGTCCAGAGGTGGGAAACATGGCCGCATTAAAGCTAAGCTGCCATGCACCGCAAAGCATGGCAGGACACGGCAAAGCAGAGCAGAGCACGGAATCAAATGCCCTGGGGGGATGCTTCACGGAAAGAAGGCTGGCCGGGCGTGGATAGGATGATCCCTAGCTGTCAGCACTTTGCGGTTCCCCTGTGATTCCCCATTGCTCCTTGATCTCATCCCGTCGGCATTACTTGTTCCTTATCGAGGATTCGCTTCCGAACGCGGATGTGTGCCAAGGTTGAAGGGGGAAGAGATGGGACGGAGCATGCTGGGGTTCGTAGACCCTTGATGTATGTATAATAGCTGTAGATACCTATTCACGCGTGGGATGAAGCGCTAAGAGTCGAATCACACGTGCTGGCGGCGTTAAGGGAAACGAAACGAATTCGAGGCAAGCTGCCGGTTAGCCAATGGGAAGGGTTTGTACTTCACGACTTGGCAGATGAAGTTGAGATGGAAGTCGAGGATCCCAGGTTAGGTTTGCCAAGCACGGACGTTCCAGGGTAGCACCAGGGTTCTTGGCGTTCCGGGCCCTACAGCACATATGCATTATTATGAGAGGGCGTACAGCGTACCGCATCCGCTGCAGCAGCCACCGCGGGGATTCCCAGGAGCAGGGCAGGGGCTGACGGCCCATCTGCCTCAGATGCTGTTTCATGGGGCTTGAGCCGACAGCACTTGTCTACACGGGCGAGCGTCAACCCGAACACTGAAACTACCTCGAGATGCTGTTACTGTGCCGATGATGGATCTGTTCGTGATCTGTCAATCTCGAAATCCTACCAACTTATCCCTATGGCGTCTAGCGTGCGAACTACGGGAGTCATAGGCTATGACACGATAACCCTGGAAGCAACATTCTATACCATTTTTCCGTCACAATGGTGGTTGTTGATATAGGAGTCTCAATGGGTTATCTCGAAAGCATAATCAATGAACGGTACCCAATCGCGTGCATGTCACTCTCCCTTGGTTGCAGAGACGGAATTAGAAATCCCCTCTGTCGATCCTAGATCTTCTCAAATTAGCTTTTGATACATCATCACCTTGATTAGTCTCTACGACACCACAGCAGCAAATGCCTGCAAATATTGTTTGCGGCGACGAAGCCGAGACTAGCATAGAAGATTATAGAGCAAGTTCATTCGCATTCAAAGTCAGGTTAGACGTCGGTTATAAGATAGATAATAACACGGTTCATATCTCGCAAGACTTCCCAGAAATAAAACAAAACTAACCTAGTTGCTTTGATCGGCTGCAAAACAAGCAGCCCACGGGTCTTATAGTCTCCGGGCAGGTTCAGGCTGGAGCTAAAACAAGGGCCTGTAGGCGAAACATAACCGGCATGGTCCGACATGTTTATTAGATAACTACAGTACACGTAGGAAGTTCATTGGGGACTGCCTCAAATACGTAGTGTCATGACTTATTGATGCACTAGCAACGAAGGTTCGCCTTGAGGGCTCCGCACCAGAGCCTTAATTGACGGGAATCAAGAGAGATCCTGACAACAAACAGTTTGAAATAGTCTAAGCAGCAAACACGCATAACTCCTTGGATTCCCTTACCGCGAGATCCCTGGCCCGTCTCTCCTCTTGCCGTTGGGTAGGGGCAAAGGGTCATACAATTATACATAATACGGGGAAACCGTTCATAGTCGTGGCCTATCTAGCTAACACTAGAAAGACGCACGGTAGATGAGAAGCATGCCGCGTCGAAATTTTAGGAGACATATCTTGCCTGATATTATCTTCAGACATCCTAAAGAGCAATAAACCAGTCACGGGGCTGTCCACATCCCGATCCCGAGCGCCCCAGCTTTATCGCATATGACACGGCTGATCATAATACCTCCTTACATCTATTTGTTCCCACGATTGTTCCCACGATGACAACTTTTGCTGATGCGACTAAGAGATGCTCTTGGAGAGGACTTCGACAAGAAATTCGTAATACATTCTACCTTTTTGTTGTGCCCTCTGGCGTTCGTTGAGCAAATCCAGACGATACCATGCTCCATCCACTCCATCGCTCCAAGATACCAAGTACTACAAGCAATTCGTGTTACACCAATCAAACAATTAGAGAGCATAAGGGTTGAGCGAGCGGATGGTCAAGCAACTACAACAGAGTTAGCATTCCAAATCTCACACGGGTGGGTATTGGACTTCGGCATGGACTTACGGTGGGCTCTTGGATAAATCTGTCTTGAGAATGATGGGCACTCTCGTCATCTCCGTCACGTCTTGGATGTATTCTCCGCCCTCTTCTCTTAGCTTGAATAGCTTGAGATATTTTTCCTTGTTCGTGAGGCGCGTTTCAACAGCCTCAGCCATGGGAACCTTTGAATCTGACCTGGTGCGGTGCAGTACACCTGCGGCGCTAGAAGAGGACCGATTCGGCGACCCTGGAACACTCTGGGTAGGACGCTCAGCCAACGATGCTCCCGCCATGGCCTCAGTGACATCCGAAACATTGTCATCATCGTCATCAAACAACGCATCTACATCATCTGTAGACATAGTGCCAGTGTCTGTCTGCTTTCGGGCAGCCTCCTCACGTTCTTTCCTAACGCGCTCAGCTTCTTCAGCTTGGCGCGCGGCAGCTATCGCATTCGAGACACGCTGCGAGGCGGCCGCCTTGGGCCGTTCATCTTCGGGCACGTATGCCGAGCTGGAACACCTTTCTCCCAATACAGCTCTAATACTCTCTTCTCTTTTCTGTACTCGGCTTTCTTGAGTGGTAATTGATCGCAATGCACACGTTTTTCGAAACCCCACTCGGGAATCAGGACATCAAAGGCCGATTCGTAGACACACAGGACGATACCTTCGCTGATAAGATCACCGTTGACCTCTTGTCGTTTCTTGTCCATAATGCGGCAGGATTCGATGTGGATGCTCTGTTCTTGGGCGTTTTGGGCCGACTCCTTCTTGATGTTACATGACTCAATAGTCTTCACTAAAGTCTCAATATCGTCGTTATACTCGATGGCACCATCAGACAAGACGGCTTCCAATTGGCGGTGCACGACCACATCCGCGTATCGCCTAGTCGGACTTGTGAAATGGGTGTAGAGGGAAGGTTCAAGGCATAGTGAGATCGCAATTGCTGGTTCATTTTGCCAATAATGAAGTACTTCGCGTGCTGCATGCTCTTAACAAGTAAAGTCTCCATGCCTTTGCGGATGCCAGCATCGTCGACTTTGAATAAACTATTTTGGAGAGTCCCACTGCTAGTCGTGTCAATATCATATCCTAGAGCTCCCATGCGTTCAACAAAGGTTTGTAGGCGCCGGGCATTAGGTGGTCCTTGACGCCGAAGCAGTGCCTTTTCAGGCAGTCCACTAGCTAGCTTCTGGGCAACGTAGGCGTTAGCCCTGTAAAGAAGCTCCTCGACAAGCTCCGTTCCTGGCGTCGTGTCAAAAATGTTGTGTTGAATAGGGATATTCTCGTCATCAAGGTGGTGAAGCAACCGGAGAGGTGCAGTAACCTCGCCATCCGACCCAAGACGTGTCTCCTGGAATTTTTGCGCAATAGCCTATAAAATGTAAGCAAAAGCCACGGTGTAAAGGATTGAGTCCTACATTGAGAATTTGAATGTCCTTCACTTCAGCACTCTCGTGCTTGAAATTAGCTTCACCTGCTAATGCGTCATCAATATCTTTGAGTGACAGTTTCGCACTACTTTTGACGATACTCTTGCCGATCCAGGCGTCACCTTCGGCAACGGCGCCTGAGTGAGGGCTGACCTTGAAGACCACACTCACAGTAAGTCTGTCTTGTCCAGGGGTAAGTGTGCAAAGCTCAGACGCAATCTTAGGAGGAAGCAATGCACATGTGCGATTCTCTAGATGGACAGCAGTCCCGCGCTTCTTTGCTTCACGATCAACTAGTGAGTTTGGCTTTACAAAGTGAGTAACGTCAGGCACGTGGATGCCAATCTCAATCTTGCCATCGGGTTGAGTCTTGACGTGGACGGCATCACCCAATTCACCTGTGCCGGCAAGGTCAAATGTCAAGATCTTTTCGTCACGGAAATCTCGGCGAGCAGTGATCGAGGCCTCGTCCTCCTTAGCAAGAGACCAATCTTGGAAACCAACGCTCCGAAGAACGGCTTCAGCAAACTCATCCGAGGAGAAGTTGTTGTCACGGAGAAGGGCATCCGTCTCAACTTTCAGGTCCCCATCTTGCCAAGCTGTTCAACGAGGGTGCCAAATGGATGGAGGGACGTGATCGGCCATCGTTTGATACACGCAACAAAAATTCTGTCTGCGTAATCTTGATGCTTCTCTACGAAATCTCGTGGCGCCTGCTCGGTAGGAATTGCGATAAGCGGCACACGCTTGTCGGTAGGCTTAAACCAGACAATCTTTGGCTTGTCTTGCTGTCTATGATCATGGGAGCGACCACCATCTCGAGCAGCTCGTTCGGCTTCTTGCTTCTCTTTAGTTGCTTGGCTACTTGGTCGCAAAAGACCAAGTGTACCCGAAAACATCTGGCCAGCAACCCGTTCGATAACAGCAACAATGTGACCGGCATAGAGAGGCTTTGATTCGTCATTGATTTCCTCTTCCTCAACAAGTAGTAGACTTTGACCCTCTACTTCTACGTCATCGTTCTTCTTCTGAGTCGGCCGTTGGCGCAAACTACCTCTTCTGCGGATGCTGCCGTCGGCTGCCGCAGCATCATCGCCATTGGTAGTATTCGATGGACCATTTCCGTTCGTAGAACCAGTTCTAGTATCGGTAATGTCCTTTCTTTTCTTCTTTCTTCCTTCTCTCGTTTTTGGCCCCAGACTTCGTCAACATCAAGAAGCTCGACTGCGACTAGGTCTCCCTCTAGTGCTCTGTTGCGATCTTTGCTTCCACAGATAAAGATATCGGCATCCAGGAGACCGTCCGAAGTTGACACATATGCATCACTACGGTTCTTCTTGTTTACACGGAGAATTCCAGAAACGAGTTGGCCATCGCCAAGCAGCGCTGGCAGGGTAGCCTGAGGTAAATAAGGAGTGAATAGTGTCTTTCTCTGCTGTTGCTGTGATTGCTGGCCTCCAAGCTGAGGAGCATGTTGACTGGCTTGAAGACCAACCATGTGCTGGCCATTCATCTGAGCAGCTTGGAGCGCCTGAAGTTGGTTAATTTGCATGGGGTTGAGTTGTTGGCCGGGATACATTTGCATCATGGGGATTTGGCCGGGGATTTGCATGAGCTGGGGTTGACCAGGGTACTGGAAAGCACCAATCGAAGATATCGATTGATTAACCGAACCGCGAGGACGATGGCCAGGTTGGAATCCCTGCTGGCCTTGGGCGGGTTGCTCTTGGCCTTGATTCTGATTACGCCAGTTGCCCTCAAAGTTGCGTGAGGATGTCCGGGCGTGGCCAGCGCCCCCTCCTCCGCGGCGGTTAAAATCACCACTATCGCCTGGGGCACCGCCGCGTGCACCTCCACGGCCATGCACAGCCATGCTTTGGCTGCGCCCATGTCCGCCTCGTCCGCCGCGAGTGGACGACCCCTGTGCTATAGGGGTATCCGCGATGCTGGGTTTCGGCTCGTCAGCAGGCGACGTCGCCTCTGCGCCAGGGCCGGGGAATTGAAAGCCTGACGTAGTGCGCTTTTGCTGAGCAATCTCAGCAGCTTTCTTGGCATCGGCCAGTGCCAGCGAATGCCTTCGCTGGTGACCTCCGCCGCCGCCACTAGCGCCGCCTCCTCGACCGCCTCGAGGCGCATTCTCCCGGCTCTGACCGGGCAAATTATTATCAAAGTGGCCGAAGGCAGAGCCAGAGGCCCCGGAAGAAGGTGCGGGGGGTGGACCCAGATTCATGTTAGGAAGCGCGGACTGATTCCGGCGGTGGGACATTGGTTGGTTCGGTGCTCCCATCTGCACATTTTGCTGCTGTGGAAGCTGGTTGGGAAACTGAAAGGGCCGTGGCGACATGTTGGCCATGTTTGATTGCAAAGGATTGTACTGACCACCAGCACCGAGCTGGCCGGCTTGCATCATTCCCATGTTCAAGTATTGCTGGTGGGTAGCTTGGATTTGCTGTTGCTGCTGTTGTAGCAGCTCGATCTGTTGTTGGATGGCAAATTGCTCCACTGATGAACACAAACACAGTTAGCTACGCCAAACAGTATGGTGGCGGCGGGAGCGGCCGTCTCGTGCGATCAAAACACAAGCAGATAGCTGTAGCACAAGGCAGGAAAGGGGGGTTGAACTTACTTCCAGGATTGGAGAACATGCTCACCAGAGGAGTCACCTCGGACGGGCTTCGACGATGAGCGATGTGAAGACGGCGTCCAGTCGGCCCAGGAACCCCTCCAGTTGGGGGAGGTTGCTGCTGCTGGTCCATGGTGGGCGCTGGTTGCACGTCTAGGTGCGACAGGCTGTGGTGTAGTTTGGTAGCAATATCCTAATGAGGGGGATAGATGGAATAGGCTGGGATAGATGTTGGCTGGAGCTCCAGCGAGGACGATAGTGCGGTTTCCTGCCTGCCGGTGCACAGGTGCACAGTATGACTAGACTAGGACAGCTCTGGCGGGCAGTGGTGGTGATGACAACTGATTGCGTGGACGCTTTGTGCGACTAGAAAAAGGAGGTAGCTAACTAAATGAGAGGATGAAGATGGATCGTCTCGGTGATGGAGAGTGATGCTAAAATTCCCGAGGGAAGGAGTGTGCAAGCAAACCCAAGAGAGTGGTGGTTAGATGGGACAAGATGAAGAGGATCGAGGGGGGAGTTGGGAAAGAGAGAGGTTGTATGATGAATGATGAAGATGGGATGGGAGCTTGGACGATAGATGTCCTTTCTCTGGCTTAGGACTCTGGCCGATGCTCTCCACACGCTGCCCGTATTGAGATAGCGGCTGTTGGGCTGGTGAGGTCAGGGCGGGGCCCACCCGGGCGAGCTTGGGATGGCACTGGCCGCCTGCAACTGGGTCTGGCCAGCCTCTAATCACCCGCTGTCGTGCTGCTGGTGAACAGCTAAACCAAACCGTACCCCGGTGGGGTTAGACTGGGGGTAACAGGGATGGGGTTGGCCGGGCGCTAGGTGGCCACACTAGAATAGCGAGTAAATCCACACCCATGTAGGCCGTTGATACCGCTAGGTAGGTCCAGGTAGCCTAGAAACCCCACTACTGCCCCCCAGAGCTGTCTTAGATACCTAGGTACGTAACGAGCCTCAAGCTGTTCTATCAAACAACGCTTCGTGGCATGCATTGCCTTTATGTATTGCCTTTTTTGAATATATACTGACACAAGTTAAGGAATTGACTATTACTGATACCCAATGCAATTGAATGCGTCAAAAGTGTAAAAGGGCTTCTTTTCCAACAGAACATCACGTCTCATGAGTGACAGGTATTCAGAGTATGGGTAACCTTGGACTCTTGAAACAAACGTAATGCTAGGGTACAACAGGCTCCCGTCAAGATAGACACGACGGACTTTACTAATAAGAGCATACCAAGAAGGCAATCAAGGAATTGTTAATATCTATATGCATAGCTTTAGCCTGTTAAACACTAAGTCATCCCCTTACTTATACCTAGATAGAACTTCCATTGTACCAATAATGACAGAAAATTAGCTAATATCAAACGTACCAGCCTTTGGGGTGGTAAGGCTATCATAATATTACTCAAATAAGTACTTAGGTAAACAATTGCTTACAAATAATATACCAATTCGAGATCTATGAAAGGCCAAACTTTAAATCAGACGACAATTATACGTTGGGAGTTCTAAAGCTACCTTAGTAGGCTAGGCACTTGGGTTTGTCGGTGGCCATCTGCGTGGATTCTATACTGGCTATCACATGTCGATCTACACCGTTTGGCCGCTCATCCGATCTTCTCATTTCACTACATTGCACCTTTCATCTTATTCTTATTAGACACAACCGGCAATCGCTATCACTATCTTTCATACTACCATACATTTTGATTTAACGACAACCAGGTCTTCGACGTACCAAATCATCCACTACCAATTAATGCGTACGCTCCGAGGAGTAATCACATCACGTCCCATCACGGCCCCAATGTTTTAACCTCACGCTGTCAAACCCTTATATAGACCCCGGAAAGCTCCATGCCGTGCAGTTAAGTCCAACATCCACCCACTAGTTGCTTGGGAAATGTGCTTGGAGAAAACACTGGGGCTGTGACGAAAGATATATGATATATCTCAGGATAGTACAATGATAACCAGAGCTCATGTGCGGCCACCTCCTGACTCATGTTGTCTAGCAGCTAGGAAGCTAAACATGCCATGGTGGCAGCTATAGCTCTACCCAATGATGAAGCAGATGACAAGGCTCGGCTACGAGGCTCAACGCTATGAGTATCTAATGAGGCAACTCTCGCGACTTTTTGAGGGCATAAGTGGACTGTTCTAACACTATCCAAACCTATCGACCATCTAGAGCCCGCCCTATTAGTTCGTCCCCCTCAGATTATCTCTCACTACCCCAGCTTGATCAAGCCCGTGATCACATTGGCATCGATAGCAATCTTACCATACATGATCAAATCAGCGATGCTCTATTGATTTGCATCCCGAGTCAAGATACGAGGCGGTCGGTTCAAGTCTTCACTTGTCGTGTGGAAAATCACCTGGTACGCCACGCGCTGACCACCTTGCGCAGAACGGCCTGCATTAGATGGCTCCCGAAGATTCATAACTGAAGCGACCTTTATTATATATATATATATATATATATTTTTACAAAAATTGATACGTGAACTTCCCGGCTGCATTGTATAGGCCTTTTATAACCCCAGTTAGTAATAGCCGCATATAGGAATAAATAATTTTAAAGTTCCGGACCTTGCAGGAGCGGCGGGATTTTGCAATGCATAACTCCAAGACATGCCAAAAGGGTGGACCGAAGGAATACAGCGACTATCTGAACCTCTTCGCCCGCCTTGATGTCAACACCTCGGTTGATCCGTTGGCCAAGTACAAGCCAAGTGCATCTGCGGCGATCGTGATAGTAGAACTCAAAACGGGCCGGATATTTGATTTTACATGCTACTGAGCTCTGCGCGGGTCTTGACTATAGGAATATCCTCAAGCGTCGTAATAAGGGATTGGATTATAATCTGGGTCGGGGTATTGGCGACCGCGTCGCTACTAGATCGGCTCTTAAATAGACAGAATTGTATCACAATCTGACATGAGCATCAGTTGCGAGTGGTATTGGTCGAGAGATCAATAACTCGGCCGTTGGTGACTCGGCTTCGCGTCCTCTATATCTCCTAGGGGCTGCCTGTTGAGGAGAGTGTGCTTGGTATATTGGGATATGGGTTTCATCCATTGTTTGGTGTAAACGACCGATAGCTGTTTATTCAGATAGGTGGCAAAGAGTTTGGAAATCAACCTGTTGCTAATATTGTTGATTCCATCAGCTGAGGTTGCCCAGAAACGGAGATGTGTAATGAAAATCAAAGAAGGGGCACTTTCATTGTCTTCAGTCGATAGGATGGTCATAGGAACGGATGAGGTATTCGCATCAAAATCTCTAAAGTTGCTGTAGCCCGATTGCGAAACCTCGCCCGGGGGAGATAAGGGGTCCAGGTAGTTGAGGCACTAAATGTAAACAACCCATTAGGAAGCTCATATGTTGGTCTAAAAATGAATGATGCCACATTTATCGATTTGTAGATAAAGATCGTAATATGTAATTAAGTCTACTGGTGATCGTCTGCTTAATTGAGATTGAGCTTCTTGCTTTTACGAACGAAGACTTAGGCGCCAAGTTAAATAGTTTCGAGTAAGCCCATAGCCTTGTAGGACTCTGGGGGATTTTTACGGGACTTTTGCGAAGGATTCGCCGGACGTATTACGCAGGGAAAAGAGGACGAAAATGAGTAGTAAGCAGTGGATGCCTATCATATATATGTCGCAGACAGACCTTTCACGGACTCTAGCTCCTGGTCTAACCGTTGGATTATACATTCTGTATCCCTGTGTGAAGTGGCCGTGGCGACGATATCCCGTAATGTCGTTAATGATTCTACCCAACTTCTTCCTCGTACTACACTATTTCTACCGCTAAATTCATGATTAGGTCTTGCTATAGCAAGCTTCAATCCTTCTTCTGCTGTTGAATGAAGTGTCTCTTTTGCTCGTAGGGAGAGCCAATTGGAGGCTCCGGCACAGATATTGCGTATGACTACCGGTGCAAGATCAGCCATGACATATGTGCTTGTGGGTGTGAGTATTCTCTCGTTGACGGTGAGTTTCTCAATCCATCGAGCTACCTCTACTATCTTATAGGCTGCTTGTAGAGACTCGTATTGAATCCGCGTATCAACAATCTGACCCAAGAAGGTATCGCGATCCTCAATGCCGTATTCTGCGACACAGGCTTCCATTTGCATGAAACAACTTAATTCCAGCAACGCAACTACTGCTTTGTGTAAGGGAAGAAAGTCTTTTAGCTCTGTACCTAAGGATCGTGTTCGTTCTCGTCGGTGGGTCACATGGTCAGGGTAGGGAATTTTCAGAGCAGATGGGCAGATGTTCGTGCGCCACTCCTCCAGCTGCTTATAAAGGTTTAATACATCGTGATGTTTTACGCCATTCCGTCTAGCCACTGGACTGCAGAGTGTTTGTGTCATGTTTCGAGCGATGGTTGCTAGACCAAGGATGGCGTCGAAGTATATTATGTTTTCGTCATACTCGTGTAGTCGTACTGATAGGTCAATGTCCTCGTCTCGAATTCGTGAAGCCATTTTACGATCGAGGCAACAGAAGGCATCCCAACCATAAACGTACCAGAAGAGGAGTGTTTGACGTTGCGCAGCTTTAGAGAGTGCAGTAGGTACGCCAGTTTCTGCTACAGGACAGGTCTCGATGTGGTATTGTAAAGTCATCAAAACAAGAGAATCATTAGTCAACAATAAATTTTGCAACTGCGACTCGAGCGGCGTCGTAAAACTATCGGCATTCTCGTACTCGAAATCAAGCATGATAGCTAGGGCTTCGAGGTCGTCCAGTCTAACGACATCCTGACTTGCGGTATTGCTTCGTGCTTTAAGGAACGCTTCCCTGAAGCGTGAAGCGAAACGCTGTTGCAGCGTCCATTTCTCCGTTGATTGAATGAACGGACACCCTCGACACGCAACAGCGCATACGAGTGCGGTACTACTCCGGCGATTCTTGTAGTCCGTCATGAACCCATCTTTGGAGAGGATAGGGAGAGCGAGGCAAGCGAAGGTGAAATACGCCTCAATCGCCGCATCCAGAATCTTGGGCGGAGTTTCCAAGTCGCAGTAGGGATTTTTAGTTGTAACTATATTATTCTGAGACTCATCACCAAGTTGTACGGCCGGGGTCTGCGTAGCGTCTTGGGTTGCAGGATATTCTGATATATCATGGCTTTGCAAGAAGATGGAGTCCAGCAGCGAGATACCCTCAGGGCTTAGCCCAAACTCCAAATCCCGGTACGTTTGCAGTGAGAACGTCGTTATTGGAGTTGTCGTTGTCGATTGGGGAGTAGATGTGGATGTGCCGTTCTCCAGCGACAACCGGCTTGAGACAGTAGAGCCATCGAGATATGTAGGCGGCAACATATCATTGCTAGCAGTCACGGCCAGGTTTCTTGTGCGAGTCCATCCATCACTACTTATAACCCCATGACTAACTTGCTGTTGAGGCTTGACCCCAGTTGGCGTATTGACGCTAGCGGTGACACGGGAAAGGTCGTGCTTGGGCGAGTTCTTCTGACGTCGTTGAACGCGAACGTCGTCGGATTCGAAAGTGCAGGGCGTTTGGCGAAGGTCACATTGGGAGCATGACGCCGGGCGACCCATCACAGCACGGGACGAGCGGTCGCATTTGATTTTGCGACGGAAGCAGAAGTCGCATGACTCGCGTTCTAATCCTCGCTTTAAGGGCATTTCAATGATCAATTCGCCGGCTTTCAATCAACTGACTATCTAGAAAGCTTTGGTCGCGCAGTTCTACAGGAGCTGATATGGGGAATCAATCTTATGAGGATGCCTGGCTCCCTACAAGGATCTGTCCCCAGACCTAGTCCGTAGGCGGTTAACGGCAATATTGCGGGCGTTCGCATAGAATACGAGACTTTAGACGGTACAGCTTACGTAAACACATCTGGTCAATCATTGATTGGTATGATGACGTGTAAATTAAGCATTCCAAACAAGTGGTTCTATTCTACTACTAGTACAAATTCATGAAGTAACTTAACACATCACATATGATGGGGGTTAGTCCAAAATCATATTTACGGTATCATTTCTTAAAGAGCTAGAGCACATGTAATTGTGTTAAGGGGAAACAGATTTGCTATATGTATTAGATAATATGTGTCTAATCTGACGGCCACGCCAGGTGAGGACGTGATTACTTTCGCAGGTAATACCTGGCTGAGCTTCATACCTGTCTGGTAAATAAAAAAGGACCAACTCCCGCAACTGAGCTGGCCCGGGAAGGTCGCCAAATTTGTCCTGATACTCACCGAGGAGTTTGATAAGTAGCTCCTTACCTTTAGTTCGATGACTTTTGCCGCCCCACGTCGGATTTGCGTCGACAACAACCTGACAAACATCATCCCATGGTGATACATCGACATAGTGAAATGTGAGCAAAAGCGATTGAACTCCCTGGTTCAAACCAATGGGCCTGTCTGGGCAATGTGGGAGTATATGATTGCTCGTTATTTGCTTGTGAAAGATTCTCCAGATTTTCAGCAAAACGATCTCGAGAAGGTTACCGTTGACAAGGGGTATTGATGTTGTAGCACCGTAACGAAGTAATGATCGAAAACAGTCAATTAGCCTCCTGCCGAAGCCTTCAAAGTCCTCTACCCCTAGATCCCATTGTCTAGAAAGAAAAAGTGAAAGAATAGGAGACGGCGAATAATACTCAAACCCAGCAAGGAAGGGGACTTTTTCAATCGAAAAGTTACCAATAATCCCATTTGGATTTGCGCCGAGATGAAGGAGTGTTTTGATACTCTCTGGCTCCAAGCGCCGGCAAGCTTCATGCAAAGGTGTGAATGTTAGTTCCAAGGGGGAATGCCTAAAGCTTTCTATAGGCGCGTCAACGCTGAAGCCGGTGTGAACTAAGATATTGAAAACACGAGTATCACGGAATTCTCCTGACGCGATGGCATCGTGCAGAATATTAACGCCCAAATTGGCCTCATGATTAATCAAAAAGCTGACCGTGCTAACCGAGGAATAGCACGTCGGGTTTGCTTTCACCGGGAATCCGTTGGGAAATAAGAGGGCTGGTAGTTGAGGAGGAAAGAAGCGCAATCATACTTACCTGTTTTGAGAGCCTCGATAACCAATTCCGAGTTTCGAGCGTTGAAGCTAAAGGGAGCATACGAGCCTCGAATTAAGCAGAAGCCGTGCTCAAGTGCAGAATCAGGGACAGTCCTACTCATTACTGGACCACCATCAATCCGCCCTGGCATTAGCGGATATTTGTGCACTAGAAATTGCAATGACTGCAAATTGTGAGTTGCTGCTAAGATGAGAAGTCTACCAACTCCCTTCTCATAGAACTAACTGTGACCAGTGCAACCCCAGACGCGATGAAGTGTCGAGGAAATTGATTGCCTTAGAAAGCAGTTGGATATCACCTTTCTTAATAGCGTAAGTCACCGGCTTCAGATCATGGTTGAATGGTACGCCGGTAAGAGCTACGGTGAAAGCGCGCCGTGTCAAAGGTTCAGTCAAATCTTGTTTCGTCGTGCTAAGATTTAATAAATCCTGATAGCCAAGATAGTCGGCAACTGAGAGCAATAGGTCATATGATAATCCTTGAGTAACAGCCATTTTGACAAGATATCAAAGAACAAGGAATGATTATACGTATGGGTGGTCGAAGTTGGGGCCATATATATGCAATTACATCTGATTGAATCTAGGTGCCTTATTGACCTGAGGTCAGGTACCACACCTCAATAGAACTTGTTTGCTATGTGGGGCTTATCATCACACCGCCTGCCTTGACGAGTAGGTAGGCGCTGTAACTCAGCAAAGCTGGGCTGCCAGCCAGTCACCGGCGATGCATCTCGCGTCGGCCAGTAGGTAGTGTGCCAACCAGCCCTTGCCTCTCCCAGCCTCGTCCCATTCTGCCGGTACCTGTGTAGCTAGCTATCTTGGACCTAAATCTTATAATCTTGGCTGCTCTGTTTCGTCCATCTTCACTGTCGGTGTCGATACTATCATTTTGAATGCAGACCCGATTTCTACAACCCTGTGCTCCTCCATGGCTTTCAAGTCTAGCTCTTGATTGTCGCACCACCGTCCCCTTTACATTCATACTATGCAATTGTTATAGCCCTTGTTACCCTTGAGCGCCATGACTGGTTCGTCCCGGCGGCGCGTCCATCCCGACAATGGAGCAGCCCATCACACCCTCGCATGGCCGAGTCCCTTACCGAGAATAGACACACCGAGCTAAGCCATCGAGAAGCGCTTGCCGCTGCCCAAGTCGAACATGAACGCGTCCGCCATACCGCCATCCGAGTAATCAAGGATCACGAGGTGCAAGAGCAGAGCCGGCGGCTACAAGAACAGGAAGAGATCATCATACAGCAGCAGCGAAGAGAAGAAGAACGGATTCGCCAGGAAGAAAGACTACGCGCCGAGGAAGAACGGCTCCGCGCATTGAAGCTGAAGACTGTGCCAAAACTTCCGCCAGAAGCACCTCCCGCCACCGTGTCTAGCCATCCCCTGTGCCCAATTGAACGGTGGCGCACATTCGCAGCCGATAGCAGCTACTAGCCCAGCCGACAAGCAAGGGTTCAAAGTACCAGGGGGGAAGCATCGTCTAATGTCACCCAGCAACCGCCATTAAGTGTGTCAGCACTGTTGGTCAATGGGACCAAGGGTGCCCAGCCTGTGCCGGCACATTTGCTGCAAGAGAATTCACAACCAACCGCTCCGCCGGCTGCAACCAATCCCTTTTTCAAGCCCGCACCTTCACAACCAAATATTCCCTCAATCCCGTCTACATCCAAATCACCAGCTGATAAATATGTGGCGATACATCAGAGCTTGAAGAGGCTACGTGCTTCCTTAGCCGAGCAAGCTAAGTCCTTGCCGCTACTCAAAGCTCGAATGGGAGATATGAGGCGAGAATTGAGGAAAAGTTTGGGTCAGATCGTTACCGCGAAAGGAGGCAACAAAAAACAGGTCAGTGATTATCTTCTGGTTTAAACCACCTTAGCTAACATACTACCAAGATGGCGACTATTCAAGCACTATTGCAAGAATCGCTCAGCGGTAGTGTTCCGAGCACACTGATTGACCCTCCGAATATGTCATTGACCAACGAGAGCCGATGGATGGGGCCTTGCACAATGGACCACAGCTACCATCACTCTTCCTCTACCTCCTCAATATCTTTGCCAAAACTATCATTAACCAATTTATTAACGAGTGTGGCGCTCAACCAAAAGCGGCCGATCCTCTCGGCGTAATTACCGCCCATATATTCTCCAACAAGACCTATTTATGGCGGGGCAAGACCCTTGTAGATATTTTGATGGCTAAATATCGAGTGGCCTGCCCTGTTCTCTTTGGGTATCGTGGAAGTGAAAGCACAGAACAGGGTCGTATACGGCTCGGATGGAGAAGAAATGGAGCTGTATGGACGCCAGAACAGCAACACATCGATAGGATGAAGGGCCTCGCTGTAGGATATGCGGCAATTTCCCTAAGAGATTTCTCAAAATCTCCCAACACAAACCCCTGGCCACCTTCTAAGTACTGGACAAGTTTGGCCAGGATCGTCAACACACCACCGGCCGAAATCTCCAATACGCAGTGTGTAGTCCTCCGGGGCATGATTGAGATATACGAAGAGCGCTTTATCTATTTCTACGGGAGCGCCGGCGTTGCTGCTCTTCGTTCAGCGTTGATTGATTTCCCTAGCAAAGCGCAAGCTAAAACGCCCGGCACTTCTGGTTTGTCAGTGCTAGCGCAGATCCTGAAACGGGATATCGGATTAGAACTATAGTTGTAGCGGTTCGCCCATGAAATACGCCCTTTTCTGGTGACATGATATAGATAACGGGCTCGGGAACGCATTGTATCACAAACAGGCGTTTAGGTCAAACAGCATGTATACGGCGTCTAAAGCTCTGTTTGCTGGGGGATAAACTGTATCCTGGAAAGATGGTAACCCGGCAGAATCATCAATACGTGAGAGTATTATCTAGTACATGTTCCGTTGTGGAAAGTAAAGTAGCCCCCTGGCGCCATTGCCCGCTTGAAGCGCAAAACCGAACCTTGTCATGTCTATAATACAAGCAATAAAACTAACAATATAATTAAAACGGTGATGAGGACGGCGATACAGCAACTACTATACCGGTCTTCGTTCTGCCGCATCACATAACCTAATTTCTGCATGCCCGTTTGTAACCTCCCACCAACACGGTCTGCCAGGGTATCGACGTGTTCTAACATTTCGTGTTGCTCTTCAAGCTCGCGGCCCATGTCGTCGGCCTGCCGCCGTAGATTACCGACGGTGACAAACACCCCGTCTAGCTGCTGGTCCTGTTCCCGCATCATCTGCAGCTGTTGTTGGTGCTCGAACTCGGCATAGTTGTCGTCGCCTTGCGCAGAACTCGCGTCGTCGATGGCGAAGGCGCTCGGAGGGGCAGGTCATCATTCGCCGCCGCCCTAGCCGCGGCTGCTGCTCGTGAGCCCGAGGGGCCGGAAGAAGAAGAAGAAGCGAGCGTGGCGGTCTGACGCGCCAGCTCCTCGCGCATATCCTCGACCTCGCCCCCAACCTCATCGACCAGCTTCTTGCGGCGCGAAACCTCGTGTGCGGAGAGCCCATAGTGCGAGGGGTCCGATTCGACGGCGCGCACGGATTCGACGAGGTCCGCGAGATCCTCGGCGAGTGTCGAGAGGGCGGATTCGAGATCGGAGCGCGCCGAGGCGACTTCGGGGATTGCGCGGGCGTGCTGCTTAGACTGCGGATGCGGAGATACGAGGCGAAGAGCGGCCGGGCATTTTGCATCTGAGAAAGGACGTCTCTGTATATTGTTCAAGACGGTTGGTATGCCATCACATGTTGAAGCTTGGGGGGTGCTGCCTACTGTTGGACCTGGAGGAAAGGATCCTCCTCGTTCATTGAGGACATCATCTTGCCGACTTAGAGCTTTGCGCAATTGTCTAGTGGCTACATCTGTGCTCTCGCATGCATTTTCCAACAACCGCTTCGAGCTGGTGAAGTGAAATGCGTAGACGCGCGTTTGTACGATTTAAGGTTAGGTTAGGGATTTGAGTGCTTGTTGGGGGAGGTACCTAAAGTGATTCCTGGGCGAGCTTCGCGATGACGTGGGTCGACAGACGGCCAGAGCTGCCAATTGCCAGCTGCTAGCGGCAGGCAAGGCGACGGACTAAACATGTGAATGCGCTGCATTGAAATATTAAATATTAGGTAAGTTAAGTTACCTTATCTGCATACCTAACAAGTAAGGTAGGTAGAACTACCTAAGACGTAGCTTTGTAGGTACAAGCCTATGATCAAGGGAATTTCGAGTCCAAGAATTTTTCATGTTGGAACTCTGAACACTTCAGACTTCTACGAATATATCCTCACTCATCACGAATGCATCGATTATTCTGTGTCTGTATTAAATTCTTGGCAGTGCCAAGATCAGCAAGGAGCAGTCAATATGATACCATCTAAGCCGTTACCCTACCCTGACTGTTGGGCATCTCCTGAAGACTACGTCGACAATCTGTTACAATTCATAAGTACCTCGGACACATTCCAGATTTTGTGCGGTGGCGTGCATGTTTTAGATTTCTTCACCAGCGAACCTGGCCTCTTCAGCTCCGTCGTGCCCAATGACTGGCAGTCATGGCTTCTACAGTGCGATTCCATGAGGTTGTTAGACATTCTTATGAGAAAGATGTTGATTCACTTCAGAATCATCAGCCGCCGGAGAGTCTATTGCAGTATATCAAGGATATTAGGCGGTTCTCCCTGGCTCGAGAATTTCCTTCGCAGGAAGCAAAGCTCCCCAAGCTGACCTGGCAAAAGTCGGTTGGAATGAAACCAAAGAAGATACATGAAGTCAGAAACTTCGCAAACTATGTGGACCAACTGGCTAGTGATATAGAGGCCGAGTTTGATACCAACATCACACACTTCGTCGATTTTGGCAGTGGTCAAAACTACCTCGGCAGAGCTCTAGCGAGTGCCCCCTACAACAAGCAAATCGTCGCCGTTGAAGGGAGAGAACACAACATAGCCGGTGCTAAAGAGCTCGACAAACTGGCACGCGTTGCGGATAAACCCAAGGTCATGAGGAACAAGAAGCTCTGGATGCAACATCTCGACAGCATGACCCCGAAGAACAGCGGGATGAGCGGGCATTGAAAAGAGCTACCAAACCGATAAAGCAGTCCGAAGAGTACGCCGCCGATTTCAGATCCCGATATGAATTGGATGCTATCTATACGCATGAGGAAGGCAAGGGTTTTATCAATTATATTGAAGGGCGCTTGGAATCTGGTGATCTTACAGACGTTATTGATCGATTGAAGAGCGCCCAACTGTCGTCGGCTGCGCCCCAAATCGACCTGAGACTGATGGCGATCTCAATTCACTCATGCGGGAATCTATCGCACCACGGAATTCGCTCACTAATACTCAATCCATCTGTCCAAGCCATTGCGATTGTGGGCTGTTGTTACAATTTATTGACTGAGAAACTTGGGCCGCCGACCTACAAACACCCCTACATGCGGCCTAGTCTTCAACCTCTCAACGGCCGTTTAGCTAGGGAGTCGGCCAGATGTGACCCCCACGGCTTTCCCCTGAGCGACCGCTTGTGCACCTATGAAGATGATGGCATTCGTCTCAATATTACTGCTCGGATGATGGCATGTCAAGCTCCATATAATTGGACAGAGGCAGAGAGCGACGGTTTCTTCAATCGACACTTCTTCCGCGCTGTCTTACAGAGAATGTTTCTTGATCGAGGTGTCATATCAAAAGTGTATCACGATGATGCTCAGGCAGAGTATAGGACAGATAGCTCTGCTCAAAACCCGTTCAACGTGAGCACTAATCCCGTCATTCTCGGCTCACTCAGCAAGTCTTGCAATAAATCGTTGCCCGCCTACGTCAGGGGCGCGATCGCTAAGTTGACCACCTCTTCCGATCATCGTGAGCAGCAGGACATAATAAAGGAGAAAATGGGCGACATTACTGATGAAGAAATTGCGGAATATGAGCGCCGGTATTGTCCCCGTAAGAGAGAGCTCAGCGCTATCTGGACGTTGATGGCATTTAGTGCCGTCGTTATCGAGTCTTTAATCGTCACAGACAGGTGGCTCTTTCTACAGCAACACTCCGATGTGGTTCAAGACTGTTGGGTTGAAGCTGTGTTTGATTATCGCCAAAGCCCGAGGAACCTGGTCGTCGTCGGCGTCAAGAAGCCGAGGCCTTTGGCATCGTGATAGATCTATTTTCGCCGACCTAGTTAGATCTCTACCATCGAGGCTCTCGGCCGAGTCGCTATACGGCGACTTACGACATTTTACTGAGCTGCAATGATGTCAATGGCCAAGCATAGAAGCATCACCTGATGTTGCGTGTACTTGGAGCTAGCACATCCCGAGACAAGTTGTTATCCACTATTTTGGCCCGTCGAAATCAGAGAACGAAACTCCATGACTGGTCATCATCGGCAATTTGGAGCCATTCAAGCGTCCCCGCATAGAAGGATGCGCGTGACTGATACTGCATGAACCTGCAGTAGGGTGCATGCAGAAAGGTTTACTGGTCGAGATGACCGAACCAAGCAATTGGTACTTGTGTCTCTCGTGCTATGGAACTATCCGAAGAGCCATTTTTCGCCATTTCTAGCTAGCTGATGATGAGGACCGTGGCGTCGGTATCAAAGACATCATGGACGATTCCAAGCGTGTTTTGTTGCAGCATCATCGACAGAACATCGCACGTATCGTAGAACACCTTTAGATTTGGCTAGAAGCCCGAGAAGATCCATACTAAGGACATAATAAGCCGTGATCGTGACGACATCTTATGTTACCGAAGTGCTGTGGCCTTCACGATGAATTGCATCCCACGCCATGTGTGAACCCTGAATCCTAGCCCCTGCAGCATGCACTCGGTCCAGCATCCATATATCAGGCCATATAGTGTACTAGTGAATGAGCCAAAGTCGGTGACATTGCCAGCGAAGCATACCGTACGATATACTTGTACCGAGTAGATGCCGACGGGGTCTCGACAGCACCGCTAAGTGGAGTATCGTGAACTGGGCACCCCAAATGCTATTAGTGCTGGCGAGACGGGTTACATGAACCTGGTTGTGCATCCCTTGATTTGTTATGCGGCGTTGCTTGTGCCAAAAGCACCGAGGATCCCATTCAGCGGCACACGCCATATATCGTCATTATATCCCAAGGGCGTTGAATTATCACGTATGCTAGCTAGTTCAAGCTGAGGGCTCTTCCACGGGCCTCACCGACATGACATGCCGCCCCGTGGAGAGAAGTGGCTGCCTCGGCAACTATCTAGCCTAGCTACATACGTGCGTAGGTGACCAAGATCTGGCCGGCGTACACTAAGGTTAGTCGGTCGATAGTACCGTAATGCAGTAGAGATGGCGCAGGAGGAGATGGGCGGAATGGAGGCGATGGCGGGGCTGATAACGGAGACTACCTCACTAAATGCCAGACCGGCACTGCGATACTGATACCTAGACTTAGTCGCCGTACTATCGCTGCCATGCAGCTTGGAGCTGTGGTGCAGCAAAAACAATATCTACCCCAACCCAAACCCATACCAAGCCCCTGCCTACTACCTAAGCTTTGGTAACTAAGACAGATAGACTTATTGTGCTATGTAAGGTTTGTCGACCCCCCACGCCGGAAACGTGGAATAGCTACCTGGCTCCACCATATTGCTGTACACTTATAATACAAGTGCATCCTTGTGCTCGAGATGTGCCCGCTGCAGGATAGGCTGGAAATGAACTAGCTCGTGCCTCTCGTCGTGGACCGTACCCTCACATAGCCGGTACTACGTACGACGAGACTCCTCGCATGCATGCATTGCTGCTTTCACCCCTTGCGTTTGCCTGTGTTAGCCTGCGGGATGCCTCTTTCAGGGAATTACGCGGGATGACATAGTGTCGATGCCCATGATCCAGGAACAGCCTGGCTTCACGATGAGAACAGTGCTGCTGCCGACGATGATGACGTTGACGACGACGGAGTCTACTGTCCCTAGCATAGCATAGCATAGCATAGCACAGCATAGCACAGCAACACGCACGTCCGAGCTGTAAGTAAGAGTAGTAAGTATGCGCCGATACATAAAACTTCCGAGCCCTCGCACTCACACTCACACTCACACTCACACTCACACTCGTTGACCGGTCGATCTCGACACACCAGCCACTTACATTCGACATCGTCCAGGAGATCTGCTTTGGGCTCTCTGCAGGTGCAGCCAGATTGCAGCCGCATTCGACAGCACGAGCAACCACGACAAACACATCTTCATGGCACGGTGCAACGGTGCCGATCTATCTAAACTCCACCATATTAGCTCTAAGTGGTGCCAACCATGCTGCAGCATTATCTTGCGCTGACTCGACAAAGTTCGTCGTGAGGAGGATCAAATCCTATCTTAACTTAACCCTTTTCTCGTTCTTTAGCGTAGCCCAGTTTCTCGGCACTAGCAATAGGATGCCTCCCTAATGCACCGAATCTATCTTGCTCTCTTCTCCGAGTTCCTTTCTCATATACTTGCTGCAGAGAGAGATTTGCTCTCTGATTCGTGTCCACTAGAAACTCGGACTAACAGCCCTATCTGCCGTGGTAGCTATACCAATTGACTCATATCTCTTTGTACGCGAGCACGCCGGCGCCGGTTCCGTTCCCGGTCCCTTGGAATCCCATCCACTACTTTTCCTTCCTCGTTAACAACAAAAAATATATATGAACAAGCGTTTCGGGTTTCAAGTCACGATCCGATACTCACGAAGCAATACACCTCGTCTTGGTCGTCCACACCAGTCCAATTCCAGTTGCCTTTACCAATCACCATTCGCATTGAACAACTCCGATAGGGCAACCCCGTCCGTGCTTGTAAGGGAAGCTTCCGAGATTCGGGACCAGCCTTGGCACCGGTTGAGTTGTACCATCACCTTAATTTAACATTGATACAATAAATACGATGAACGCTCAAATATCTTTTCTGGTGAGCAAACTTCTGCCTTGGTTTTTTTTTTTTTTTGTGATTTTATTGTGCCAATCTTTTTGGAACGCAACTGGAGGAGCAATTCGTGTTCAGCAACAAAGTGAGCGGTCACGAGGAAACCTTTTAGCTACATCTCCATCTAAGCATACAGTCTTACAATAGGCTAGTATGCAAGCAGCACAATCGGCAGTGCTTTGGAAAGATATTAGAGATGATGTAAACGCACTCCAAAGCTGACGAGCACTCTTCTAGGAGGGGACCTTCAGCCTAATACACATACCTCTAGACTTATATCCGAGCTTTCTACAACCCATATTACAGGTCCTTCTCCCTCAAGGAGCTGGGATATCTGTCTCACTAATGGGATTGAAGGGATCGGCGTGGATACAAGACATGCATTCCTCAATATCAGCATAACCCCATCGAATGTTCTGTCGTGTGCCACAGCAATTGGGTCAAGACAATATTCGAGCCTGTTGTTAACCGTTTACCTCGCGATGTTGCAAAACGAGTCACGATCTCGAAAGAGCCCTATCTCGTCTCTCTGTCCTTAATGCGGGAATGGATGCAGGTAATCGCGTCATGGAGCTCACGTCTCCCTTAGCATTGGCTGGTATTGCGATACTTTTTATTTCGACATATTATTCAGACTTCATACTAGTTCCTAGGAAGAAGAAAGAGACGGTGGTACAAGCACTGTTGGCTCGGGGGTTTGAATGCATCGAGGATGACTCGTCCTACGTGTCATCAGCCGTCGTGTCGCATGGTCGTGCAAGCAGTCAAGGCAGCGAACCACCTTCAACGCCTCCGCCGTCCAGCGTCGCAGAGTTACAAAAGCGAACTTTTGAACTACTCAAGAAACGAAACGTGGTTCCCTATATCTGCGACAGCCTTAGCCTCGTCCAGTGCTCCGGCCGGGATGTATCCGAGTTGATCGATATAAGCAGTCGTCGACCACATCTAGGCAACGGGCACAGGACTAGCTGGCTCGATAACATGGATACGAAGCTGTACACGAGCCTGATCGCAGTTCTAGCCGGTCAGCCTAAGTTTTTATCCATCACATTGGCGTTAGAGGACGCCCCCTCCTTATTATTGGACAAGACGCTATTGAATGTCTTTGGCGACTCGCTAGTTGGTGACACCGAAGGCGACCTTGTACCCATATTCCTCGATCTCGTCGATCTGCCCTCGAAGCCACGGGCATTGTATCTGGTGTGGCGGGCAAGCTCGTCGATGAGATGCACATGATAGATACGGGCGTCGGCGCCGAGCTGTCTTACCTCTCGACTGCGCGTGCAGGCGCTGTGATTCTGTCAAATGAACAGTCGAGAAAGGCGCTTGAAGTGCTGAAACCACTTCTCGATAAGGAATAAGGGAGATCGGGTTGCAAAGACGATCTGTTTTTGTACCATCTATTAAACCCTTCTCTTCACCATCTAGCATATGGGGACGAAAACTCTACCACGATCACGGCTACGACTTACGATTATCTACGACTTATGTCTCACCCAAAAGTTTGGGGGGCGGCGAGGCAGGGATGGTAAAATCTAAGCATTCTAGGGAGGGGCAGGCGAGATGCACACGTGGAGAGGCACTGGGAGGCTTGTGATTTGAGTTGAAAAGCAATCTTTTGATTTTTCTACATTATCATCAGGCGTTTGTGGAACAAACTGGCAGTTGGGCCCCAATGATAGTAACCGAGGAAAATCACTCGATTACTTAGATCTAATGGCGTAGAAAAGACGCTCATCTCAACCAGCGGACGCCACTTGGCCGTGACCGCTGTAACCCATACTTCACACCTTCAATACAAACGTCGATTACAACTGAATCATTAAAATGGATTTACATTTTTTCTCATCAGCCTCTTCTCTCGTCGATCTTAATTTGAACAACGCAATTACTATGGCAAAAGCATTTACCGAAATCCTCTATGTCGCAAGGTTATTGAGCTACAGGACAAAGGCAACGTTCACGGATGATCGTCAGATCACCAAGATATGGCGGGGAAGATAGAGCAAGGGTAGACTGCATTCCACGGTGACGAGCCGGTGAGATCAGAAAAGGGTAACCCGAGTACGGAATGGCACTTGCCTATCGTTGTCTGATTAGCTGGCTACCTTGCGCGGCGGGCGAAAAGCTGGGAGGTGTGATTTGGACAAGGTACGCGACGGCGTTAGTAATAAAGTAGGCGGGGATGAGGCAAAGAGGAGGCAGTGGTAGGTTAGGCACCTACCTACCTGGCAACGATATATGTATATGTATATGAAATTAATGACCGAGTGGTACGGAGGGGCTTCCGGAAACATGGGGGAAAAGGGAGGCCCGCGGTTGGATGAGCAGGTTTCCCCATCGATACTTTACATACAACTCATACATTACACTACATGGGATGGGATGGGATGGGGATGGGGATGGATGGATGTAGGTATGTCATGCAGGAGGGAAGGCGGGTGTATTGCATATATAACACGTGATGGATCGCCCGCCCACTCACCCTCTACCCACCAACCCTGAGGAAACCAGGTCTCGGGAGGGGAGAAAAGCAACGATATATAGATGGAGTATCATTCGCTTGCGAGGCTGTCTAAAGGCCTCACTGCGACGTTTTGCTGGTTTTGTCATGTGTTTTAGATAGAAGGCGTTTAGCTGAAAAAAGACATGGCGATAGAGATTGCCTCGTCTAATAGACGCCTAGCACAGCTGAAGATGAGTTCCAGGTCGTTCGTTCATTGTCTTGCGTGGGGGGAAAGATGGTAAGAGTTCAAGTCAGATCCCGGTGTTGTGGTCTCTTTCTCCAGGCCTTCCCCAGGTTTCATTGTGTAAGTACTTAGATACATGCCTGCCTAAGAGATTCCGTCATCCTTCGGCAACTCGTGAGCGGGGCTGAAGAGATGTAACTAACCCCTTTGAGATGCTCCTGGAATAGGCATCTACAACGGGAATGGGAATGATTACGCAATTGTACATGGCTGACTATCGCCTCTGACTATGACCAGCCACAATCTCGAGAGGTACCACGGGTCTTCAAGAAGTGTTTTTTGTTTTGATATTGGCGGTAAACTCGATAGACATTACATTACGCCTCTTCGTTTTCCATCCGACTCGTATACCTACCCAGGCCAGCTAGACGAACCCCCGTGTCCGCAGTCGATTCTGACGGATCACATATTTCGATGGTAAGGGGGTTGCATCTCATGTATGGAGTCCTATTGCTCAACGGCCTTCTACTATACACTTGAGGGAAACCACGCAGCTGCACTTGCATAGCAACGGTCACACCGCAGATATCACACAGCAGCAGCAACAGGGCGTGAGGGAGAGAGAGAGAGAGGGAGGGAACAAAAAAAGTGATAAAACCGTGTCGCCGTAATGCATATACGATTTCTTCTCGCCACCGTGGTCGTGGCAGTTGCTGCATTGCATTTTGATCATGGAGTGCAGAAGCCTCTCTTTGGCTCAGACGTCGACCCCGCGTTGTCAGAAGGTCTAGATGTCGTCGACGTGCCGCTGGATGCGCAGAGTCCTGCGTCCTGCGCAGTCTGCGAGGTGAGTTTTTCGGGCATGTCTTAAATTGCTTGTGCATGAGGCTAAGCAACCGGTGAAACTGTCAGGCTACGCTTCTCCAAATGAAACTGGCCGCTGCGCGAGGTGACAATTTCTTTGTTGCGGTGACGACGCGGGCATGTAAGCGATTAAAGGTAAGCAACTCGTGTTCTGTCGCTATCCCGTCAACGCCTCGATGAGCTGGCCGTGGAACTCCCTCCCTCCTCCATCGTTTCCGGAGAACTCGGTAGGCTGATTACGGTATTCTAGATTGCGGATGACGACGTCTGCGAGGGATCTGTCGCTCTGGAGGGACCCATTATAGCGCATAGCCTCCGGGGCCTGACCATTGGGTCGAGTATGTATCCTTGAGTCTATTATATCCCAATTTGGTGGAAACTTAGCTCTTGCACATTCCTGCATACTCTTGAAACCTCCAAATATGATGTCAAATCTCTATGATATGCGGCAGTATCTAATATTCTGGGTTTTATAGAGACATCACGGCTTATATGTGTCGCCCTATTTGGCAGGTGTTCGTTCCCTGATGTTGAGAAGCACAATGTCTCTTTTCCATCACCGAAGCCGAAAAAGCAAAGACCACAGCCGAGTGGGCAGAGACCACTGCGTATTATCCATTATTCGGATACATATTGATCCATGGTATACTGAGGGGGCAGACGCCAACTGCACGAAGTTCATGTGTTGCAGTAAGAAAAGTGTTTGTTTTAGGGATTGATCGTATGGCAATTAATGAGTTGAACCTTGTCATTACACCTACTTTCCTTATTATACCAGATCTCATAGGCGAACGTTACTCTACTTTTTCAGTCACTGACAACCCTGTAGAAATTACTCCGACGGACCAGCGCCTGGGGATGTGGTGCGTCCGGCCGGGCCAAACGGTGAGCACACATGTGACTCACCAATTAGCCTGGAGCAGAGCATGTACAAGGCCATCAAGACGCTGGTGCCTGATGCAGCTTTCAGCATCTTCACCGGTGACATCGTAGACCATGCTGTGTGGAATACGACCATATTACAGAACTCACTCGACGTGACCAATGCATACGATCGAATGGACGCCGCAGGGATGCTGGTATACGGAACCGCGGGAAACCACGAGGCGTCGCCAGCCAACTCATACCCTCCGCTAGGAGTGAGTTCATCTACGCAGTGGCTTTACGATGTTCTGTCCGATTCATGGGCAAGATGGGTTGGACCCCGTGCTACTGATATGACGAGGGAGTTTGGTGCGTACTCGGCAAAGTACCCTGATGGGAACCTCCGTGTGATATCACTTAGCACCAATCTCTATTATGTGCATAATTATTGGTTATACGAGGACCCAATGGAGAAGGATCCAAGCGGACAGCTTGCCTGGTTGATAGGCGAGCTGGATGCGGCGGAGAAGGCTGGTGAACGGGTGTATATCATGGGCCACATGGCCCAGGCGCGCGAGACGCATTCCATGATGTATCAAATTATTTCGATCAAATCGTGAACAGATATGAGGCTACGATCGCCGCGCTTCTTTGGTACGTCTACGTTTACGAGGTTTCTTTGGACGATGGTCCACCCTTCAGTTACAAGTAACAATACCCCTTTTACTACACACCACTAACCGTCTGCTAACCATTAGGACATACTCATCTCGATGAGTTTGAGATATCGTATTCTAACTATAGCCAGCGGACTTCGGATAACGCAGTCGCTGTGTCTTACATTGGGCCCTCCATGACGCCAACCTCGGGCAACCCGGCTTTCCAGGTTTATGACATCGATCCAGTCACCTTTGGAGTTTTGGATGTCACAACATACATTGCAAATATGAGTGATCCAGATTTCAAAGCGAAGGGCCAGTCTGGACAAAGTACTATTCGGCTCGAGAAGCATATGGTGCCCTCGTCAACCCGGCCCTCGCGGCCTAGGGATAATGACAATGAATCTCAAGAAGGGACTCGTGAGCTAGATCCCGCATTCTGGCATGAAGTCACTGAAATTCTGGAAGAGAACTCCACAGCCTTTGACGAATTCATCACGAGGAAGCGGAGGGCTGGCAGCCAGATACCTGTGACGATGATTGCAAGAGTGCGGAGATATGCAAGCTTCGAGCTGGCAGAGCACAGGATAATTGCATTCCACCCGGTCTCATTCGTCTGAGGCCGGCCCAGAACATCCCTACCACGAACCTTGGGGAGCGGAGAGTGCGACGGCTCGGTGCTCGCTGACACATTGGGCAATTGGGCCGGTGACCCGAGATGCGCGCGTGGTGGAGATGCTGGTAAGCTCGGATACCGATAGTAATGAGATCTACGAGAGTTAAGGATCCCATAACAGAATAAACATGTCACAGAAACTGTTGAAACGGATCATGAAGCTAATATACATAGTAATCTCATCTTAAATATAATATGAATTATATATATAATCAGAACCGACGGAATTTTAAACTCGGGTGTCTGCGCCGGGATGTCTTTAATATGCAGTATTCAGCTAGCCAGGTGAGACTTGGTGAGCACATCAGCTTCGCTCCAAAAGAGGCGGTAAAGTGCCGGTATAAGCCACCTTGACCTATATAGTACATGTCTGGGTCTAGTATAGATTTCCGAATTTCCAGTCCACTGTCACGGACCAGCCTTCTCTCACTTCACCAACATACCAGCCCACTACGTGCATTGTCAACAGCGCGCACACCCACGGTCCCAATCTAGCCAGGCGCAAGCGTGCAGTGGTTTTTGTACACTATTTACTTAACTTCCTACTATACCGGTTCCAGGCACAGAGGTGCTACGGGTCTCTGCGCGCGCATCACGACAGCCAATCGTTCGTGGGGTTAAACTTGTACAGTATTGATTGGATGCTGGCTTACGACCAACCCTGAAGGCCCGGCCGTCGCTAGTGGATCTCATGCGGCGGAATAGTGGAAACGATAGCAGACCCAGCACGCCCACCCTCACTGCTGCTAGCGCACCGCCTACCAGCACCACCAGCGGCAGCAACAGCATATCATCCACACCGACGTCTGCGTCACCTGAGGCAGGGCCAGTGGCAGACGCTAAAGCCACAGCGGGTTTACTGAGCGAGGCGGCTGCTATCGAGCCTATCGAACCCCTGTCCCTCCCTCCGCCTACCAGTCCTGTGCTGTCATCAACAGCTTCCCAGCTGCTGCAACTATCATTGCTATTACATCTCCAAAGTCATCTCCACCACCGACACCACCACTTCGTGCTGCCTCATCCCTGCAGCCTCGCCTCGCCCCAACAGCCGCCCGACTCCACGCCTGAAGCTGCCGAGGTCTCGGAAATAGCTCCCAAGATGGCTCCGGTAAGCTTTCACTTTGCCTGTCTCGAGCTGTAGCATATATATAGCTTTGCTATGTTGCCCCGCCACCGCTAGGCACAGACATAGCCATGGACATATCTTTACTGATGCCCTCGCCAGCCTGCGAAAGCCACTAATGGCGATAATGATGGGCTCAATACCGGTATGTTTTCCTTCTGATCCATGTAGCAAGACATTTGCTAAGACTGACATCACCAAAGGCAAGGTCTATTCCGTCTCCGGGTTCGTAAATACTTCTCGCCGTCCACCTATTCTATCTGTCACGGTCTAAAATCAGAAAGCTAATGGTTCCCCAGGCCTGTCGTTGTCGCGAAGACCTGCTCGGCGTTGCTATGTACGAGCTTGTATGGACATCCCTCGATTCTCTTCGCCCTGTCACTTCTATTAACGTTGGGAAAGGTCAAAGTCGGTAACGATGAACTGATCGGTGAGGTCATTCGGATCAGCGCCGACCAAGCCACAATTCAGGTCTACGAGGAAACTGGTATGCGCTGTCCGCACTTACAAGATCGCTAAGAAGCAATACTAACAGATAAATAGCCGGTTTGACTGTCGGTGACCCTGTCCAGCGAACTGGAAAGCCCCTGTCCGTCGAGCTCGGTCCCGGTTTATTACATAACATCTACGATGGTATTCAGCGGCCGCTCGAGAAGATCCAGAAGCAGGCCCAGAGTATCTACATCCTCGCGGTGTCGCTGCACCTGCCCTCGATCGTGAGAAGAAATGGGAGTTCACACCGAGCATGAAGGTTGGTGACCACGTCTCGGGGGTGACGTATGGGGAACCGTTTTCGAAAACTCCTTTATCAAGGTCCCAAGATTCTCCTACCTCCCAGAGCACGGGTACCATTACCAAATTGCCCCAAGGGCGAATACACGGTTGAAGAGAAGATCCTCGAAATCGAATTCAATGGTACCAAGACCGAGCATGGTATGATGCAGGTGTGGCCAGTCCGTGTTCCTCGACCCACCACTGAGAAGCTGTCGGCCAGCAACCCCTTCATTGTCGGACAGCGAGTTTTGGACGCTCTTTTCCCCAGTGTACAAGGTGGTACTGTCGCAATTCCTGGAGCTTTCGGATGTGGTAAAACAGTCATTTCCCAGTCTGTCTCCAAGTTCTCCAATAGCGATGTCATCGTCTACGTCGGATGTAAGTCTTTTAAAAACTGCTCCTTTGGTGCAATGACCTCCCTGTCCTCGCTAGCTCCTTTGTCTTGGGAATACTTATCCCCCAGAAGCCATCTATGAGTTTTGGATACAGGACAAGTGGCTGACGGTTAACGTTTGTTGTAGGTGGTGAGCGAGGTAACGAAATGGCTGAAGTCCTGAAAGATTTCCCAGAACTTTCTATTGAGGTCGAGGGTCGTAGGGAACCGATCATGAAGCGAACCACTTTGATTGCCAATACTTCCAATATGCCCGTCGCGGCTCGTGAAGCTTCCATTTACACGGGAATTACAGTAGCCGAATATTTTCGCGACCAGGGCATGAATGTTGCCATGATGGCTGACTCTTCATCGCGATGGGCCGAAGCTCTACGTGAAATTTCAGGTCGTCTTGGTGAAATGCCTGCTGACCAGGGTTTCCCCGCCTATTTGAGTACCAAGCTTGCTAGTTTCTACGAACGTGCCGGAAAGACCCAATGTCTAGGTTCTCCCGAGCGTGAGGGTAGTGTCAGCATTGTCGGTGCCGTCAGTCCTCCTGGTGGTGATTTCTCCGATCCTGTCACTAGTTCCACCCTGAGTATCGTACAAGTCTTTTGGGGTCTCGACAAGAAGCTCGCTCAACGAAAACACTTTCCTTCCATTAACACCTCGGTGTCATACTCCAAGTACACAAACACGCTCGATAAGTGGTATGAAAAGGATTACCCCGAGTTCCCCCGGCTTCGTGACCGTGTGAAGCAACTTTTATCCGATTCCGAAGAGCTTGACCAAGTCGTACAGCTGGTCGGCAAGTCGGCCTTGTCTGATCCCGACAAGATTACTCTTGATATCGCCACGCTGCTGAAGGAAGATTTCTTACAACAGAACGGTTACTCGAAATATGACCAGTTCTGCCCGCTCTGGAAGACCGAGTGGATGATGAAGCTCATGATGGGGTTCCATGACGAGGCACAGAAAGCAATTGCTCAGGGTCAGAGCTGGTCCAAGGTCCGTGAGGCCACTAGTGATCTACAAGCCCAACTTCGAAGTCTAAAGTTCGAGGACCCTAATGATGGTGAGGAGGCTATTTGCAAGAAGGTATGTTACCTATCACTCTGACTTGGTTCGCCGCCAGTGGCTAATTCCTTTTTACAGTACGAAGATATCAACCAGTCTTTGATGGACAAGTTTGCGTCCGTAATGGACGAGTAATTTGGCTTTGTCAGACGAGAATCAAGGACTGTATATAACCGGATTAAGGAGCGAGGCCTAGATAATGGGTGAGGTAAGGCTCAACGTCTCCTGAAGACTCCAACATCAATTTAGAGTAGGGCTAGTACCGGGTTTTGAAACCAGTTTAACAAACACTTCGAATTCCACATTTCAAATCTCTAGTTTGAGATATGGTGTGTTGGCGTTGAAATAAGTATCGCTACAGTTTGTGCCATTCACCGTAAACCTTTGTCACCTCATCCCTCAGAACAGAACATAATTCTTACATGCTCTTCAAACCCTTCTCGTAGACGAGAAGAAATTAGTTGGTTTTCTGGTAAGTGTGTCGTCACACGGTTGCCTAGAACTTTTGCTTCAGCAACCTGATCCTGACAGATTTGCCCGCCTGCTCATGTTGCGACTTGGCCCGTAGGATTTCTCTCGGAGTACTCAAGCGATGGGTATTCCTGCAAGTTATGCTACCAAACACCACGCTGAAGGACGCGATGGACAATTCGTTCCGGAGGAAGTTAGACATCGCCCAGGTCATGGGGTGTATGCCGCTCCCATCTGACACTCAGATTACGTACGCCTTTCTTTTTCAAGGGGCAAGGCAAACCTCGTACATATCGTGAATCCTCTGGGAACTCTTCGTGATATGTGTATGAGAATGGAGGCCCAACTTTAGTAGCTTGTCGCTTCGTAGTTCGTTTGTGATTGTGTGGTTCATGCGCGACTTTCTCCCTCGTCCACCCTTTTCCCTCCGGCGTGGGGTGGTGGGTAGGTTGGTAAGAGGACCGGCGATGACACCTCTCGAGGCATAAGTCAACGGCGTCTCTCCTCCTATCCGGACGGGAGTATTTTCTCTCCCTCTCTATCGTTCAGGTCGTTTCAGTCGTGAATATTGCACCACCGAATTCGCTCTACCATCATCCTTCCTCCTTGGTGTTTCCAACAGCCTCCGAACCCCGTCGTCGGTCATCTTTCTCCTCCTCTTCTTCTCCCCGCTGTTCATCCCCCTCGCCCCCCTCTCTCCCTCTTCCTCTACTACCTCTTCCTCTACTACCTCTTCCTCTTTCCCTCCCCGCTCCCCTCCCCAACATCTCCCTCACGCGCTCGATCCTCAGCACCGCACCCTCCAAGCGCCCGAGCCGCGCCGTCTTCTCCTGCTCCCGCCTCCCGAGCTCGCCCAGCCGCGCCTCGAGCGCCGCGCGCGCGCGCCGCTCCGTCGCCACCATGGCGTTGGCCTCCTCGAACAGCGAGGCGCTGAGGTCCTCGACCTCCCGGTTCGTCGTCGCCAGCTTCTCCTCGGCGGCCGCGCGCAGCTTGCGCTCGTGGGTTAGCGCCGCGAGGAGCTCCCGCGTCTCTACGTCCGCGGCGAGATCCCGCGACGACGATCCCGCGACGAGCGCGGGGGAGGAGGATAAGAGGCTCCCGCGCTGCAGCTGGAGCGCCGCCGCCGTGCTACCCGATATCGCCGCGGGTAGTGGTGGCCAGTGGAGGCGGCGGCAGCGGTGGCGGACTTCCGCGGGGAGAGCAGCTGGCTGATCCGCGAGGCGCCGGCGCCGAGGAACGAGGACCGCGGACTGCTTGCGCTCGTGCTGGTGCTGGGTCCGGGGTGTGCGGCCTATTGTTGCCATTGCTATTGCTATTATTATGGTTCCTCGTAGATGTGGCAGTCGTGGCGTTCGTGCTCGTGGACGCGGCGCGCAGCCGCAGGAGCTCGTCTTCGTAGTCGGCCCAGCGGTCGACGGCGGCCGTCGCCTTCTGGTTCAGTAGGCGGACCTGTCCCTGCAGGTCCTCGATCTGCCGCTGGGCCTGTAGGAGGGCTGCGTGCGGCTCCGAGGACGGCAGCGGGAGGGACAGGCCGCAGTTCGGACAGCATTGTTCCTCGGTCGTCGTGGATAGGGTCGTCGATCTTGTGGGAGGTAATGTCATTGTCATGGTTGTAGACATGGCGTTTTGGGGTTGGTTTTGGTGGTATATGTAACCTTGGATTAATGGGAAAGTGAAGTCTGGGAGGTAATCAGTCAATCGACCAATTCAGCCCCCTCGTAGACGTGGCGTCGTGCTGTTTGGCAGGTCGGTTCGGTACCGGAACGGAATACGCAGTTGCCCGTTTTGGGCGCTTGTTGCCTCCTCTATGGCTATTCAACACTATTGGAGCCCTTGCATGGGTTAGGTATAGGTAGCAGTAGAAGGTAGGTAGCAAATAGGTGGTTAAACCCCTTGATGCAGATAGTAAACGATGGTCAGTATGAACAGACTTTACAAATGAGAAAAAGGAAAACGGAAAAGTTTCTCGTCTTCTAATTAGGTTCGCATTCTTAATTCTTCACAACATTCTCTTGGTAGATTTAGCATTCTTAAGAAGGCGGCTATGCGCAATGGTCTATTTTTGGTGGCGGGACGTTCAATTTGCACATGTCATTTTAGGTTGGCTGCGCCTCGTTTTAGATGAATGCATGCCAACCCCTCCTATCTTGCTTCTCATTTATTTCACATAAAGACTTGAGAAAGATGGCCATGGTTTTCTGATATCCATTAATTACCCTTCCTCGTCGTCTGACTCAGTATTTAAAGCCTGGTGCTTTTGGTAGTAGCTGGATATATCTGATAGTCGTGTATGCGGAGACTCTATCGCCGCCCAGACATCCTTTTCACCATCTAATTTAGATTTCATGTCCTGAGCCTCTAAGCAAGTCTGAGAAGCTCTGTATTGAGCTCGTTTTCATAACTGAGATGCAACTCTCTGTGACCTTGCTTTGGGGGGTAATAGATTGGCAATGTTTCTATGAACTGCTCATTTGGCAGCCCAAAATTCAACCGCTTCCCAACTTCGGTGTTGCAAGAAACGCCCCGTGTTGGCTGATCGTCATTGGCAAGTTAAGAGCCGCAGCTTTTACCCGGTTCTGGGGAGAGTGCTGGTGCATCCCCCGCGCTTAACCATATCAATTCAGAATACCTGCTGTCCAAGAGGGCATTCTAGCGACTGTAAGGCCTTTTCAGAGCCCCCTCATTAAGGATTTACAGCATAGCGCCGCTCGTTCCACCCGGGGCTCGTCCCTAGAAATTTGTCGAATCGTGGCTAAACTCAGTTACTTCTATAAAGGCCTCGCCACTTTTCGGTTCTCGCTTAGGCCCGTCTCCGGGTCCTTATACTCCTTCCAGCTCACAGGGAGCATGGCATTGCCCGCCTCGCTGGTTGCCATTATAACGCCGAGTTCGTTGTTTGCGGTCGAGAGGTAGTAGTTGGCCTGGTCACCTAATGAGATCTACCCACCCCGTTAGCTCTCCCGCTCGCGCAATACTCGTCTCATGTCCGGAGCGGGGTATCTCTGTAAACTCACCACCTGCGCCCGCACAATGTCCCCAGGCCGGAAGCTCTCGTAGATCTTGACGCGGTCCTTCTCCGTGGCGCGCACATCCTGCACACGCACCACGCCCTGCCATTGCGCTGATAGCACGGCGTCGCCACAATGAGGATGGCCATCGTGGCCTCGCGCGGGGTGATGCGCGTCACGCGGCACAGGACTACGTCGCCGACCTCGGGGAGACTTCGCGCTTGTCCTGCTGCTCGGCCGTGCTGCCGCCAGCGGGAGACACGGCTATAGTCGGTAATGAGCTTGTGCTGGATGAAGCATGCGGCGTGTTGAGAGCGGCGATGCGGTGCATGCGTTTCGCGGGCCCCGGGGTCTTTTCTGGTTGTGTGCTGACGGTGTAGTAGTGACGAGTAGAGGTTCGATTCGTGGATATGTGTTCCTGAGCCGGCGCTGTATTTATTCGACGGACCGAGGATTTGGCCTGGGATGGCGACTGTCGGCGTCTGTACCTGCGCCATTGTGATGGCTGGTCGTTGTATTGCGTATTATTGTCCTTGTGGTTTGCAACGCCAATGGCGGGACATAAAAGTTGGTTCTACCTAGGTACTATGTGGGTAGGTTTTACCATGCACTTCAAGGTTGCCAAGGATGCGACAAATTGGGATTAGCGCGACAGCCGCTTTTGCTCAGCTCAGGAGGAGCCCTATACCTAAGGTAGGTATCCCTTTAGCGCTTTAGCGGGTGAACCACCTGCAGCATAAATGCTGCCAATAAAATAAAAGCGATCTCTAGAGCGTGTAAGAGGAAGCTGTTGTAGTTATCCCATCAGTGCCCGTTCAACTCCGTGACCTTAAAAGATCTACATAGCTAGAACTCAGGATTCCGCCTAGGTAATGGAAGCTGTCCCAATTCGGTGTAGCGTTATGTACCTTAATTACCAGTTCAGGTAACACTACAATTACCAGCACTGCTTAATAGCGTTCATTGGGTATGGGAGATCCTGGCAGGTCACACCGTGGAAACAGGCGCTAATTGGATAGGTACCTATTTTGATTGTAAATGATTGTGAATGTTACACGATGTGATGGCCCATATATGACTGCAAGAATTTTGTCCAAATGAGTGTGATGATTCTAACAAGCAGCCTCTGGTCTGTCGGCTCTGGATTTGCACCCCTTCCTTTAGCAAGTTCCTCCACCTCCCTACGGAGTACTCAGTAGCACTGCCTCCACCTGTTCTCCACTTTCTGAGTACCTAGGTACCCACGACATCTTGCCCGATAGGCTCTATAATGGAATATTTAGTGAATAAAGCACTTGCATGTCAGATTTGAGACAAGATACATTAAACTTAATTGGAGTACTACATTTGTTGCGGTTGACCTGCTCAACAGGCGTGATGGCCTTGCCAAGGGCTAGTTCATACCAACTCCGCCATGGCAGATCGCGATGTCACCCCTGATGACAGCCTGCTCAAGCAGATCTTCACCACCAATCAACCGGAGACCATCTCAATCTTTCTTCAGAACTGGGACAAATGTGTGTTCAAGGCAGAATTCCCCAGGGATGGCGAGCATCGTCACTCTACGTGTGTAGTCCGACTAGAGGCTGAGAATAAGAACCTCCAAACATTCACTACGATTGCTTCTATGTAACAAATCGCCGCGACCATCATTCCGGACCTTGTCCCACAAACCCTTCAAGTTGGCAAGGCAAAGAACGCGCAAGGAAGAATGTTCCACTTCTCGGTGATTGAGCTTGTGGACGGGGATCTCTTGGAGGATGTGTGGCAGCAGATGAGCGCCGAGGAGCAGAGCTCGGTTGTAGCTGAGCTAGTCAAAGCGCTCGAAAAGTTACACTCTGTTCGGCTAAGTGACAAGTGGGTCAAGGAAATCCTGGGCAAGATGCTTCGTGAAGAAAGTGACGGAATGATGAAGAGTTTCGAGCAACCTGGTGCCTTCGGGGTCCCCATACGGGATTTCTGAATGGCGGACCTGCCCTGTTGGACTCTATCATGGCAAGGCGAAAGCTCAACAAGCCATTCTGTACTATAGAGCCCATTGTTGGTTCACAAGATGTCGGGATCCAGTCCAGCTTTAAAGAGCTTGGGTCGACAGTCATCAACAAGTCCGACATGGACAAATGGCCAGGAGAAGCCGTGCTTTGCCACAACGATCTCAATCCACGCAACATAATCCTTCAGGCATGCGCCTCTTCAGGTGGCCTATCCAAGTACAAGCTGGTCGGTATCATTGATTGGGAGCTCGCTGGATTCTACCCTGCTTCCTACGAGCTGAGTCTGCAAGATACATACCTGAGCGGCGCCAATCGACATGTATCATTCTACCTACTATTAAAAGAACACATGAAGGATTTAGTACCACGATCTTCGTCACAGATTGTGCTTCTGCAAGCCATGGAGCTCATCTTCGAATCCCAACAGAGATATTTGATTGATGGCAATAACATTCCGGCTTACATCCGGAAGAGGTTCTTGGAGGGCTCGAAGTTGGCTCGAGACAATGATCCTTATGTCGGTTGGACAAGAGCCCACAAGATGGGCCCTTCTCCGAATACTCTAGCGCTGCTATTCAGCAATTGGAGGATGACGTGGTTGAGGAAATGATCGCAAGGAGATCATAGGCAAGGCTCCGATCTATTCTATTCTATTCAATTTGGGGCTATGATAGAATTGGATAGAACTGACTAAGCAAAGTCCCAGATAGAATAGATTATTTGATCTATTCTGACCGCAGATATAATTGAATAGATCTAACTAGATATATTAAGATAAAGGTCATATAATCTTGAGATGTCTAGTATTGTTGGAATGACTGAAACGTTGGTGGAGCATAGCGGAAACCTTGGCGTTGATCGTCAAGACTCCTCTATGATGGATATATATACAAGTATATTAGTACACTCGTTTAGCTCTTCCTTTTAGAATGAAAGAAATGAGAAAACAAGCAATCTGTTCGTAGGGCACAACCAGTATATTAGGTAACCGTTGTGAGGAGTCAAATTAATATAGAAGGCTTTTCTACTAACAAGACTTATTTACCCCCTGTAATCACTACTGCGGTATATATATATATCATGATCCATCTCAGGCCGCATTACCTATGGCAATTCGTTACCTTGTATTTACATAGATAGAAACTTATCCGACAACAACCAGTCGGTAACTAGAGTAGGTTCTCGCCATTAACCGTTATCTTGGAACAATATCTAATAATCTTATATCATAAGCGGTACTCTTAAATATGATTGAGAAAGACTGGAACTGATGTTCAAGTAAACAAAGGACGACACCTAAACGGATTTCCTCTCTTCATTTGCTTTTTGATCACGTGACTAGTAATCTATTGATCTAAGAAAGAACACCACCGAAGCCTGGAATAGCTCCAGAACACACGCTTTATATAATGATATATGTAATGATCGTACGGATCTGGAGTCGGGATTCTGCCGACACGCACACCATGCGCACGTGACTTCGCGTGGCCCATACTCCACTTATAGATATTCTTACCGCGTACCCTAGCATTGCTAGTTCTCTTCCTTCTTTTCTCCTTGCGCTTAGAATCTTCGTACGTATATTGACTATACGCTTTGCAGCCCGTCATGACCTTTACATGAGGGACGTCGAGCATGGACGGTCCCATAATTATAACCGTAGCAAAGAAGACAACGTTGAACTTGGGATCCTGCTGGACCCAATATCCCCAGTTACCACACTCGAATATAAGGAAGAACAACAGAGTTCTACCCAGCGGTATCTCAAGGTCTCCTATATAAAAACGCAGAAGCAGATTTAGTCGACAGCAGTACAGAGCTTAGTGCAACGCAACTAGCACGCGGAATCCGGGTTCGAGCCCTATATAACACTCAGCCATCTGAAGAGACGAATCAAGAGCCAAGCGTTGGAAGACTGTGGGGGGAATGGTTCAAAGACCACGAGGATAGCGAGAAAGGACTGCCTATCGCAGGCCTCGGCACAACTTACCGAAGAACTGCCCAAGACCTTTCACCTTTCAGCCATAATTCCAAGTTCATAGGCCAGCACGGGAAGAACACAATCGGCGTTATCCAGCTAAATATAGGGATAGGGTGCTTGAGACGCCTTTTTAAAAACCATTAATGCCAAGAAGAAGACATATGGCCCGATGTGCGAGGTCGAAAACGATAGCACATTTGTTTTTTACCTGCAAAAGGTATAGTAGGGTGTACAAGGGCTCAGATAGAGGGCTTGGAATGGGTTCAATTTGAGTAATAAGCAACTGTGGTGTCAAAGGGGCCATATAGATCTAAGTTTTATTCCATTTGAAGGAGGATTCGCGGCCTTTTATGCTTAAAATTCCCTCCTTTCATTTCCTTCCCTATAGCTTCGTCAACCCCACGGGACCGAAAGGAGAGACCTGTGTAGCCGGTGAGGCGAGTGTCTCGGTGTTCGAGTTCAGCTCGGTATCTGCTTCTGAGACTCACGATAACCTCGTACGACTGCTTCAGCCTCGTAGGGTAGTATCTAGCGAACTCCGTGTGGGACCCTGTGTGGCACTGTATTGCGCACTTGCCAGGATCCGTGTGGCATAGGGCGATAAACATAATGAGGAAAAAGATTAAAAAGATCTGTTAACTCTTTCAATAGATGCTTTTCGATACAACATTGGGAAAAGAATTCTTCCAAGCTACCGAGATATGACGGTGCCTACAACAACAAGCCGCATGAGTCGGGTTTGCGATGAGCCCTGCACGAAAGTGGCATCCTCGTTACGCCCTGCAGATGCTTTATAGGTTCCTACATGTTTTCTAAATACGAGTATCCTTCCTATTTAATTAGGTATTCGAATGTGTTACTATTCTAATGTAAATCCAATTTTTCTGTAATATCGTATACCTCGCTGTCTAGTTCTGCTTCGAGTTAAATTTCGAGCTTAGCGTTCTCAAATACTTTTTCTAATAATAAGACATAAAAAACTAGTTATATCTTCATACTTTAGGGTAGTAATACTCGGTATCTGGTTGTAACTGCCCTGCTCTACATCACCTGAGAGATAGAGGCAGTACGTCGGGTGGTCTTGATTTGTAGGTAACAATAGGGAACAATAACAGATGTCCGTCAGGGAGGTTTCAAGGGATTCCCACCACTATGCAGAGGTCACGTCTGGATACTAGTCTTAAAAGTAGATCTTAGTGTGAATTTGATAGCTAGGGAACTATAAAAGAGTGACTAGATATAGAGGAGATAGTAGGCTTAGATAGACATAGGAAATGAAGTGCACTCTCCGTGGAGTGTTGGTTAATCTGTTAGATATGTAGATCCATTAGATTCATTAGATTCCATAGATCCAAGTCGCGTCATCGTGGTCAATATATGTCTCTAGATGTCAAAACATCTTCTCCAATCAAATAGTAGAACTATGCCCTGAAATTTCTCTTCACAGAGCATAGCTGTGTTCTTTATCTCCAAGCCTAGCTGCCCTAGACTAATGTAGAATCTACTACAAGATCCGAAATAAAGCGTCTAAGACCTTTCACCCTTCTAAGTACTTTGATGAAGGTGTACTCGGCCTAGGAATTCGCCATTGTTGGACCAGTAGTCAACAGTACAATGAGGCCGGCCGTCCGACCTGCTTGTGTGCCAACCATTTCTGATAATTTGCGTTAGTATTTTGCTAGTGATGGGGAAATGAGGTGTCTTACACGACCTGAGCTATAGCCGCCCCGTTAGGTGCTTTATTGAGCACTCTTTGAACGATATCAGCCCTGACAGGAACATTGTTGGCGTACATGTTGGGCGGATCAAATTGGACGCGTCTCCAATCCATATTAATTCAAGTGTCAGGTTTTGGGAAATAGGATGGTAGACAAGTTTTAGGGTAAGTAGGAGTGGTGATTGATGCTATTTTTTGTCGATATCAGAGAGTCGATGCGTTGAACTTGTGGACGGCGAATGAGGATAATTTATATTCTCATCGACGCCATGTTTGAAGATACTTACTTTATCAAAATCACCAACATCGCCTACTGAAGGCCCAGGATGCCTCCCTTCTTTCACTAGCATGTTGTCCAAAAGCAGTGCTCAAAACTTGTTGGTGATCACATTCAATTCCGTTGGAGCGAGAGTCTGTATCAAACAAGGGTCAAGAAGCGCCAGTTGGTTCTAGGAAATTTCCCCGGAGCAGAGTGATCAGGTGGCATGGTACGATCCACCGTTCTTCGTTGAGCGATAGGTTGCTAATTGACCTCGGTGTACGACTTACAATGTGCTGTTGGTCGTGAGTAAAATGCGCCACATTACCAAGTGCCTCACCCAATAGAGAGGAACCAGCATGTGCTTGGGTGGAGGAGATAACCGCCATAGGGACTATTAGCCATGAGAAGTAAAAAAGGTTAAACTCCATGCTGCAGGAAGACCTAACAACAGTATATATCGTTAGGAAAAGAAAGAGTTGTTGGTTGTTATATAGTTGGTTTTATTTACATATACGATTCAACCTTGGTATGTGGGGAAAGTGGATCAGTCTCACCACTTCCCCAATTGTACCTCCATATGATGGGTGAGTTGGGCGGTTATTTAGGTCAACGGCAGCTGACCATGCATTACAGATAACCTGAGTACTAACAACAGCAGATTGGGCAAACTTCAGCATCACTCTAGATATGCGACTTCTAGCGTTACGAGGCTATAAATGTATGCGTTGAGCTGCATGTCCTAGTCTGCAAATTTCTCACGGACTTTTCTAAAATTGCCGCACAGTCTCTCGTTCAACAATTCGCACTGCTTTCAGCACCCACTGCCCCGGAGCCCTAGACAACATATCTTGATTATAGCCATGAGTATCTCCCCTCCTCCGACACCTCGGGTGTCGGGATTCATCAAGGATGACGAGAGAAGATTCAAGGAGATTACATCACCTTGCGAGTGGGTAGAAGACTATCATCCTGGTGGTTATCATCCCACCGTCTTAGGTGACGTCTTCCACAATGGTCAATACAAAGTCATTCGAAAGCTTGGCGAAGGCTCATATTCGACTGTCTGGTTGGCTCGTGATTTGAGGTAAATCCATCTCCTCACAATCTCTCTTGGCTTTGCAGACTGAGTATGCTTATTCATCCGAAGGAACAACAAATACGTAGCTATAAAGATTGCCATGTCAAAAATCTCAGAACCCACCAACGAGACAGTAATCTTGCGACTTCTCAGCCAAGCCCAGGAGGCTCCAAGCATATTACGCAGCTGCTAGATGAATTTGACCATCAGGGGCCAAATGGAATCCATAAGTGTTTGGTTTTCGAACCTATGGGTCCAACTGTCAACACTATGGTAGAAGAGCTCCCACCGTTCAAAGGCAAAGGTCGTTTCCCCGGCCTCAAGATCCGCTATCCATACTGGATGGCAAAGGGTATCCTCAAGCAATCCCTGCAAGCCTTGGTGTTTTTGCACGAAAACGGGATTGCACATGGCGACTTTCAGCCAGGGAATATGCTCTTCACGCTTCGTAATATCAACTCGAAGCCCGAGGACGAACTCCGTCAAAAAGAAGATGTGCAAGCCGGTTTTATTTCACCCCCCGTAGAGGTTAGATGGCAAACAAGATAAATGGGCACCTCCGTATCTTTGCATTGCACAGCCGCTTGTGTACCCAACCGACTACGCTCAAGGTTTCAAGATCAAGTTATCCGATATGGGCGGTGGTTAGTATACTCCTCTAAAACACCGTTGGCCTCTTCATTTCTTTGTTAGATGCTAAAATCTTTTCTGTATAGCCTATTTTGTTGAGGAGCCGCCGGCCAAGCTTATTATCCCAGCCGGCCTCCGAACACCTGAATACGTACTTACCGGCGCCGTTAATCATACTACGGACATCTGGAGCTTTGGGTGCCTAGTATTCGAGCTGCTCACAGGACGGCCCCTTTTCTGTACACCATGGTATCCAAATCAAACTGATCAAGATGATGACCACCTCCGATTAATAACCACTAGTCTCGGACCACTCCCTGATAGCCTCTACCAGCACTGGAAAACATCTTCGTTTTATTTCACACCCGAGAGAAAGCTCTACAACTGTTGGCTTGGGGGGTCCCTGAAGGTAAGGAGCCACTTATACTGGAAGAACCAACCATGGAAGAGGCATTTGATCAGGCAGAGCTAGGCATTGACAAGGAAGAAGCGCGCAAAGCTGAGGCGCTTATTCGGAGGATTCTGCACTACGATCCTGAAAAGCGGCCCTCTGCTGCTGAAGTGCTACGTGATCCGTGGTTCCTTGAGGATGAGGTTAGGAACGACTCGTCCTAGAGGTTGATATTGCCGTGTTGACATACAAGCGATCGCTTCAAAAGACGCGGTGACGCGTTCTTAGCTGGGGTAGGCAACTCATGTACTTAAGAAAGCTAAGAATATACTAGGTAGCTTACAACAAAGACTATAGTCGGATGTGGCCTGTGTTGGGACCGTGTCGTTTTGGCGAACGGAAGCAGGCCAGCGATGACCTGATAATGGCTCTCTGTTGATTGAATAGAACAGGCGCCTTACTAAAATCCGTTTTACAGTAAACCTCTACGGTCTTTATTTTTTGTGCAATTACCTTGCATTAGAAATTATGCAATTTTTTTTGGTTCCTATCGGCTCAGGCTCAGGTTGGATTCCCATTCCGAATCAGCTCAAGAGCTCTTTTCGCCGATTGAACTAGTACGAAAGCGAGCTAGGGTGAACGGGGATGATTGAGCCGCTTGGACCCCACAATCAACCCTGGATCAGGTCCCTGGATGTTCCTACGCCACGATCGGACTAGTCAGGGCGAGTACGAATACGGTTCAAGCTTGTGCTATTAATTAACCATGCAACAACTGCTAACATTTCTTTGGTACCTACCGTCTCTCTCTAAGCCTACTTTTCAGTCAATTTTTCCCTATTTATTTTTTAATGCTTTGTTCGCCCGTCATTCCTTAAATCTAGTATCGTACTTTGCAGCAGTGAAACACACAATGGCGCCGAAATCAACAGAGTCCGGCGGCGGGCTGACCCGTCTCCTGACCACCATCGCCATCGTGCTCGGCATCTTCGCGCCATCGTCATGCTGGTGGAGCGCAACCTCGAGAGCTTCTACATCTTCAAGATGGACGAGCTCCACGAGCTCGCCCAGCGCGGCGTCGCGGCCCACGGCAACGACACGGGCGCCATCGTGAACTACATCGTGAGCGAGCTCGCCGAGCGCCACCCACTCCACGTCAATGCGCACCGACACGACGACCCCGACGAGTGGATGTTCAACAACGCCGGCGGTGCCATGGGCGGCATGTACCTCATCCACGCTAGTAAGTCGATCCACCCATCCCAAATCCCAAATCCCAAATCCCTGGTTTCCTGTTCCGCGGAAACAGCGCACGGTACCCATCCTCCAACCACCCACTAACACGACACCAACCCACCAGGTGTAACCGAGTATCTCATCATCTTCGGGACGGCGGTCGGGACCGAGGGGCACACGGGCCGGCACACGGCCGACGACTACTTCCACATCCTCTCCGGCGAGCAGTGGGCGTACACGCCGGGCGACTTCGCGCCCGAGGTGTTCCCGGCGGGCTCCGTGCACCACCTGCGGCGCGGCACCGTCAAGCAGTACAAGATGCCCGAGGGCTGCTTCGCGCTCGAGTATGCGCGCGGCTGGATTCCGCCCATGCTGTTCTTCGGCTTCGCCGACGGCCTCTCGTCCACGCTCGACCTGCCCACCCTCTGGCGCACCACCTACATCACCGGCCGCGAGATGCTGGGCAATCTTGCGCTGGGTAAGCTGTAGAAAAAAAGAGAAAGAAAGAAAGAAAAATTACGAGTTCAATAACCTATAATAATATGCTGGGTGGATGGGGTTGGGGGGTGGACTGCAGTGTATTGACTGTAATGATCGATGGCTGTAATAATATGATGCGGATAGAATTGTGAATAGAATTGTTACAGCCCAACCCCGGAGTTAACGATTTCCTATTTCGGAAGGATCTTAGCTCTAGAGACATTGTTTTGTAAGTCTGTTTCGTAAGTTGCGTATCTAGCTATATAATTACTAGCTGTATATTTACTTTCTTTGTTCTAGTATAAAGTTAGAACTTAAGTTTTAATTTATTATATTTGCTGTATGTTTTTTTTATTATTTGCTTGTATTTTTTATTATAGAATACTTTTTATTATAAAGCTAAGCTTTTTTTATTATAATCTAGTTTAAAGTAAAACTTAGGTTTTAATTTATAATATTTACTATATATTTTTTTATTATATTAACTTGTTAAAAAAATATTAAAGTAATATTAGCTAATAATATAAACTAGCGTAATTAATAATATAAGTTTAAAAAAAAAAAATTTTTTAATTATAATAACTATTAAATATTTAGTTTTTATTTAAATAAACTATAATATTATTAGGCTATAAAGTTTAAATATTAAGTTAAAATATTATTTTATAAGCATTATTTTTAAGCTTTATAAAATTTTTTAAGCTAAAACTTTTACTAAAAAAAGCGGCAAAAGCGTATTAAATATATAACTAGCTTAATATTATTTATAAATAACTTATTTTGTTTAATTGTTAATTAAATAAATAAGTTTAAATAAGCTAATAATTATTAATTAAAAATATTAATAATTATAATAAAGCTTAAAAACTATTTTGTTTAAAATATATATACGAACTATAATTTATATAATTATTTAATTTTATAAAAAAACTTAGCTAATATTTAATAATATTATTAAATACGTTTATTAAAAAAACTTAAAAACTTAATATAAAATTGTTAGTAATATAATTATATTTAACGTTATTTTTAATAATTTATAGTATAATTTAAAAGCTTAAAACTATTATTTTAAAACTAGTTTAAACTATATATAGTAAAACTTTAGCTATATTTGCTATATATAATATTATTATAAAATATATTTTAATAAATTTAATTTTATATTTAAATATAATAAAAGCTTTTATAGCTATAATAAAAATAGCTATGCTAAAAATATAAAATATATAATATTTTAAAAAAATATATAATATTTTTGTTCGCTAAAATAGCTATAATAATTTATTAGCTAATATTAAAATAAATCTAAAAAATAGTCTTTATTAATTATTAAATAATAATAAATATTATAGCTAGTTTATATTATATGCTTATAATTTAATTTTAATAATATTAAACTATAAAAATAAAATTAATTTTAGTTTTTATATAATAAAATATAAAGTTATATATATAATAATATAAACTCGAGAACTTTAAACGGCTTAAAAATAATTAATAAAAATTAAAAGGTTATTTTGTTTAAATAAAATAATAAATAAATAGTTATATAAGTTTATAAAAGTTTATAAAACTAAAAAATAAATATAAAGCTATTTTAAATATAAAAACCATAATATTAAAATAATTATATTTTTAATTTAGTTATTTTAACTAACTATAATATTAAAACAATTATATTTCTTAATTTAGTTATTTTAATTAACTATAATATTAAATTAATTATATTTTTTAATTTAGTTTTAAGCTTAGCTACTTTAGCTACTTAAATACTTAAACTATAATATTAAAGCAATTATATTTTTTAATTTAGTTTTAAGCTTAGCTGCTTTAGCTAATTATAATATTAAAATAATTATTTTAATTTAGTTTTTTATTTTTATATATAACTGTTTTTTTTTTTAATAGAAATTTTTTTTTTTTTTTATTAATTTGTTTATAATATTTTTATTTATTAATTTATTTTTATTATTAAACTTTGTTTTTTTTAGCTATTATTAAATTATAAATTATAGCTTTAATAAAAGCTTTAAACGGCCGAAATTTTTAAAGTTTAATAATTCGACGACCGAAATAAAAATACTACTAATTTAATAACTATTAAGCTAAATTTTATGCTAATATATTATTTTAATCCAAAATAAGTTTATTATAATAATATTTATTAAAAAATTATTCGAAAAAACTATTAAATTAAAAAATAAAAAAGTTTTATTTTTTATATTAATATATAATTTTAGCTATTAAATATAATAATAATATTTTATTTAAAATTTAAAACTAAATATATATTTTTAAAACATTATAAAAAAATTATTTATTTAAACTATAATTTATTATATTATATTAAACTATATAATAAAAAATAAACTAGCGTTAAATTAAAACTAAAACTTAGAACTAATTTTGTTTAAATTTTTATAAATATTATAAAAAACAAACTATATAATAATATATTTTAAATAATAAAAAATAATATTTAGCGTATATATAAGTTTACCGTTTTTATAAGCTTTAAAACTATTTATAATTTTTTTAAAATATTATATATTATAATAGGTTTAAAAAAACTAAGCTTATAAAACTAGGTTATTTTAAATTAAAGCTAAATTATTTTAAGCTAAAGCTAAGCTATTTTAAACTAAAACTAAACTATTTTAAACTAAAATTAAACTATTTTAAGCTAAAATATTAATTAAATATTATTTAGAAATTAATTTAATATTTATTAAAAATTATTTAAACTAAAAAAAAAAATTAAGTTTTAATAGTTTTTTGTTATATAATATTTTTAAAATAATTTAATTAAAATAATATAAAACGCTAATAATTATTTAATATATAAAAACGTAATATTATTTTAATATATTAATAGTTTTTTATTAAATTATATAAATAGCTTATTTAATAATTAATATTAAATAGTTTAAAAATTTAAAATATATTAAAAAATAAACAAAAACTATATATTATTTAATACTTTAAAAATAAAATAATAAAAGCTAATAAATATAAACTATTAAACTTTAGTTTTAATTAAAATAATTATTAATAATAAACTATTATAAAGTATATTATTATATTTTTATTATTATATTAAAACTATAAAAAATCTTTATATAATATTTTTTAAAAATCGTAATATTTTATAATATAATAAAAAAAACTTTTTTGCTCGATATATTATTAAAAATTTATTTAAAAAAATATTTTACTTATTTTTTTTTAAATATTATTTTTTATTTCGAAAAATAAAGTATAAATAAAAAAATCTTTTAATTTTAGCTAATATTTTTTTAAAACTTATAAAAATAACTATAATAAATAAGCTAAAAATTTAAACTAAATAAGCTTAATTTTAACTTTATAAAACTAATAATTTTTATAATATATAATTTAAAAAAAAAAATATAAAAAATACTAATAAAACATAAAATATATTATTAATAATAACTTTAAGCTTTTTTATATTTTATTTAAAAAATATTTATTATTTATAACTTTATATAAAAAATATAATTATAATTATAATATTATTTAGTTTTAATAAATATTTTAATTAAATAAATTTTAACCTGGTTAAAAATTTAAATAAATTTTATTATATTATAATTTTTAATTTAATATTTATTAATAATATTTACTAAAATTATAATATAAAAAAATTAGCTAAAATTTATAAGTAAGTATTATTAGTATTTTTTTATTATTTTTTTTAGCGTTTTTATTTAAAAAATAAAAAAAAGTTTGTTTTTAAAAAAAAAAGCAAAAAAGCTATATTAATATTTAAATTTTTTAAAATCTTTATAAAATTAAATATATTTTCTTTAAAGCTATTTTGTTTTAAACTATAAAAAAAAAAAAACTTTAAAAATAACTAATTAAAAAATATAAACTTTTTTAACCTAATAAATTTTTTATAGCTATAAATTTAAATAAAACAAAAATAATATTTAAATAGCTAAAAACTACTAGTAAAACTAAAAGCTTAATAATATTATATAGCTTTTATTAAAATTAATTATATTTTTATAAATTTTATAACGTTTAAACAAGCTTAAAAACAAACTATAGTTTTATTTATTTTTTATAAAAAGCTTAAGCTGTTTTTATACCCGAATATAAGCTATAACTAAAAGTTTTATTTTTAATATTTATTTTAAGCTTATTATAATTATAATATAAAAATAAAAAGCTTTTTTATATATAAAATATAAAAAGGACTTTTTCCTTTAAGTTTTATTTTAATATTATTATAAATATATAATAGTAGTATAAGTAGTTATATATTAAAAAGAAATAGAACGAAGTCTTTAGATCTATATAAATTTTATAGGTTTAAATAATATTTATATGTATATATATATATAGCGGAGCTATATATAGACTAGGCCTTAGTTACGTAGTAGCTAATGCGTGCCCGCCAAAGCGAGTATATATTATATGCGCGTATATATATACCTTTTGCCCGCGCGTATTAAGTGCTAGCCGTACGAAAAAAGCCTACTGCTTTTAGCAAGTTTATTATTTTATACATAAGCGCTTTTATATTAAGGTTTAAAAAAAGTAGTATTAAATATTATTAATAATATATAAACGTTTTTTGCGCCAAAGTTTAAAAAAAATATTAGTTTTATTAAGCGTAATATTATTAACGTAATATTATTAAACGTAATATTATTAAGCGTAATAATATTAAAGCAACTTTTTTAAGTTATATTATTTATATTTTTAGTTAAAGTTTATTATAATTTTAATATTTTTTATTAATTATTATTATATAATTTTATTTAAATTTTTATTATTTATTTATAACTTTATTTTTTTTATTAATTAAATAATTAAAACTATTATATTTATAATTAAGCTAATAATTAAATATAATATTAATTTCGTAAACGTTTTTTTTTTTTACGTTAAAATTGTTTTGTTTATTTTTATAAGTCCTAAAAAAGCAATATAACGTTTAAATAAATTTTTATTTTTAAATATAAGTTATAAATACTTAATAATATTATTAAGTATATTTTAAAATTATATAAAAGTTTAATTTATAAGCTAGTTTTTTTTTTTATATTATTATATTTAAGCGTTATTATAAATATTTACGCGCTGGTTTATTAAATAAATAATACTTTTTATATAATTTAAAATAAATTTGTTTTTAAGTTTAAATTATAAATATTTATATTTACTATTATATTAACGTTTAGTAGCTATTCGTACGAAGTTATAATAAAATAAGCATTTTTTTTAATATATTCCTAGAAAAATCTAATTTTGTTAAATTTTTATAAATTTTTAACGTTTATTAAAATATTAATATATTTAATAGTTTAAATCTGAATAATTATTTATATAAAGTTAAATATATAGTTTTAAAATATATAGCGTTTAAATTTTATTATAAAAATAATATAATATTTATTTAGTTTGTTTTAAGATTTTCGAAATTATAATATTTTAATATTATTTTAATTATTTAATTCTTTTATTTAAATAAGCTATTTATTTATAAATAATAAGCTATTATTATAAATAGTTTATTTTATAGCTTTTATATATTTATTAAATCTAGAAATAAATTTTTATTTTAGTCGAAATAATTTTTTTAGTATTTTTAATTATATATAATAGCTACTTTATAATATTATACTTTATTTTTTACTATATATTTTTCGTTACTAAGTATAATAAAATACGTTTATTATTTAAATAAATATATTATTATTACGTTTATATTAAATAATAAGTTTTATTACCGCTAAATTATTATAAATATTATTGTTTAATATTTTAAATAAAGCTAAGATAAAATTTATATAATAATAATTTATATTATAATAGATTTTTAAGCGGATAAAATAAAAATTTTTAATTAATAATTGTTTATTGTTTTATTAAGCTTATATACGCTATAATATTCGACGTATTTTTTATTTGCTAAGTTTTATTATAATTATATAAAGTTTAAATATTTATATTATTTTTATTGTTTTTAATAGTACTTTTATTATATATAAGTTCTAATATTTTATTATTTTATATAGTATATAAACGTTTATTTATATATATATATTATAAATTAATCTATTAGCTATTAAGTTAAAAAGTAGCTAGGTTTAAAAAAAGTTATTATATTGTTTTTATTTATATTTATATTTATTTTTATTATGTTTTTTATATTTTAAAATTTATATATTTTTATTTTTAAATAAGTTTGTTTAAAATCGTATAATATTATATATTTATAACTGTTTTTAATATATATAAAACGTAGCGTTATAATTATTTATATATTATTTAAATAGCTACGTTTTGTTTTTTTAGGTTTTTTTTTAAGTTTTTTTATTAATATTATTTATAGTTAGCTAAACGTATTAAATATATAGTTTAAACGTTTAATAAATAATATATTTATAATTTATTATTAATAAATATATAAAAAATTAATTAAATATTTATTTATATAGTTATTATTATTATAAAATTTAATTAATTATTTTTAATAGCTAAATAATTTATTAAAACTATAATTAAATAATTATTTAATTAAATTATATATAGTTTTTTTATTGCTTAAATTAAATAAGCTTTTTATTTAAAAAACTATATTATATTTTAGCTTTTTTTAAATATTTGCTTAAATATAGCATTAAAAAATCTTTATTAAAAAAATAATTTTGCCGGGAATTTAAATATAATCGTTTTATAATTAATATATATTTTAATTTTTTATAATAAAGCGTTAATTTATAAAATAGTTTTTTTTTTAAATTATAATAATATAATATAATTTTATTATAATTATATTATATTATATTAAAAAATATAATTTTAGCGGGGTTAAAATATAATAAATACTTTAATATACGTTTTTTTATTTTTATTTTTTATAATAATATATTTTATTTTTTTTTTTTTACGAATAATTATACTTTTTTATTTATAATAGTTCGGAAATCTAAAATATAATAAAATATTAAGTTATAAAAAAAACTATTTATATCGATATATTATTTAAAAGATTTTAATTATTTAAAAAAAATAAAATTATAAAATATAATAATATAGCTATTAATATTAATAAGTTTAACATATTAACTTTAAATCTAAAAAAATCGATAAAAAAATATTTAATAAATAATTTTATATAAAAATATTATAATATTTTTTTTTCGAAAAATTAAATATCGTACGTATTTTATATAATTTTTAATTATATTTAAATAAATTATAATATTATCGATAAAATATTTATAAAAATATTTAAATATTTTAAATATTTTATTTATAAACTTTTATATATAATAATATATTTAAATTTTATTATTATTATATTATATTTTTTAATATTTCGGGGATTTATTACTATAAATTTATTTTTATAGTTTAAATATATAAAAAATTAATAAAAAAAAATATTATATTAAATTATAATAAAACTTTTATTTTATAATAATAAAATTATTTTTGCTTATAAATAATAAAATAATTATTAAATTATTATTTGGTTTAAATTATATAAATTAATAATAATATTTTTTTGCTTTATTTTAATAAAGTTATTTTTATCGAAAATAAATTTTTATATATAAATAAAAAATATATAAATAAATAAGTTTATTTATTTATTTTATTTTTTTTTTTTATATAAATTATTAAAATATTATTTAAAACGTTTATATTTTTATAGCTAATAAATAAAATTAGCTATTTATTTTAGCGTTTTAATTTTATTAATTTTTTATTAAAAGTATTTAATTATTTGTTTAGCAAAATATTAATTATATTTTATTTTTTTAAATATTAAAAAATTTTACGATTTTTCGAAAACTTTTAGCAAAAAATATTTATTTTATATAATATATATTTTTTTTTTATATTATTTCGGGTAAGTTTATTAATTATTTAATATTAAATATAAAATATATTTTAAGGATTTTTAAACGTAAAAGTTAAATATTAATATTAAATTTAAATTAATATTATAAATATTATTAGCTTTATTAATTATATTTTTATTATATTAAAAAAATATAAATAATTTAAAAATCCGGTTATATAAATATAATATTAGCTAGTTTATTAATAATTAATATACTTTTAAACAAAATTAATTATATATTATTATTATAATATTATTTTAATTTTAATATTTAAATTAATTAAAACGTTAATATTTTTTTTTATATTAAAAGTTAAAATAATTAAACTATTTTTTATAAAATAATATTATTTAATAAGAATTTTTATATTAAATTATTCGTTATATTTATAATAATAGCTATAACGAATATAAAAATTTTTAGCGCTTTTTTTAATAAAATTATTATATAATTAATTATATTTATTTTTATATTTGCCGATTTATTTTTTTTGCTAATTTTAATTAGTTAGAAATATTTTTATAAATATTATTTATAAGGTTTTTATATAATTAAAATATTTATAGTAGCTAGATTTATTTTATTTATAAAAAATAAAAGTTTTAATTAATAAATAATATTTTATAGTTTATAATATATAAGCTAATTTTTATTATTTAAAATTTTTTTTTCGTTATTATTTTTTTATATATTTAAATATTTTTATAATTATATTAAAGTTTATTATAAAGTTTTTTAACTTAAAAAATAATATAATATTTAATATATAATATATATTTATTTTTATAAAAAAAAAAATTATTATTAATTAGTATATTTGCTAAGTTTTTTTATAATTTAATTTTAATAATAGAATTTTTATATTATAGCTTTTTTTTAATATTTATACTTTTAAAATAAAATATAAAATACGTTTATTTTTTAATTTAAAGCTTTTTAGTTTTAAGCTTTTAATAATATTTTTTTTTGTTCGGTTATATTTTAATATATTAAAAAACTTATAACTAATATTATATTTATTTTAAGTTGTTATATATTTTTATATTTTTATTTTTATATAAATTTTTAATTTTAAACTAAAAATATATATTTAAAATATATAAAGTTTTTTTATATTATATACTAGTGCTTTTTTATTTTAATTTTGCTATTTAATATTTATTTGTTTAGTTTACGTTTATTGTTTAGCTTAAACTTTTAAGTATTTTTTTATTTTTTAATTAAATATAGCATTAAATTAACGTACTATTTTTTTTTATACTTTTTAATAATATTTAAAATAACTAAATAGTTAATTTAAAAAAAAAAAGTTTATTATAATAACTATAAGTTTGTTTTTTAAAGTTTAATAAAAATAAATGCTAATTTTTTTTAATATTAGTTTTAAATAGTATTTATAAAAATGCTTAATTTTTTTTTTTATATTTTTAAATTTAGCGTAATTTTATAGCAAATAAAGTCTTAGTTTAACTATATATTATAGTTATATTTTTATTTTATTTTTTTAAATATATAATAATTAATTAATTATTTATTATTATTAGTTTAATATATTTATAATTTATTATTTTTTTATTATAATATTATAATATTATATTATTTATTTTAATTATTATATTTATAGTTATTATTATATTTATCGCGTTTATTATAGTTATTTGTTACGATTATTATCTTGCTAGTTATAACTTTTTGCGTTTATTATTATTTTAATATAATTATATATTTTTTTTAATCGGTTTAAATTATATTTATTAATATTATTTTTTTAACGATAGTTTAGTTAGTAATTTTAATAATATTATTTATTTAGTATATACTTTTTTATTATGTTTATAATTATTATATTAAGCTTTTTATTAAAAATTTATATATAGTTAATATTTATCGAAAAATCGGTTATATAATTAGTTATATAATTTATTACGCATAAAACTATATTTATTATTAATATTTTATTTATATCCGTAAAATAAACGATTTTTTATTAAAAATAAAAATTTAATAAATTATTAAATAAATATAAACTTTTGCTTTTATAGCCGATAATTTTTAAGCTAGGTTTATATATTGCTTCGATTTTTATCGATTTATTATATATATTTATCGAATCTTTAGTTATTTAAAAAAGTTTAAAAAATTATTAATTTTAATTATATTTATTATATATTTAATATTTTTTTGCTAATTTAAATTATTATTATTTATAAATCCTATAATTTAAGCGTATTATTTTTTTATACGTATTAAAAAAAATATATTTATTATAATAAATATTATATAATAAGTTCGTTTTTTTTAAATCGTTTAATTATAATACTAAAATTAAAAAAAATTATTTTTTAATTTCTATAAATTTGTTTATTTTTTTTTTTCGTTATTTTATTTTTCGATTATTATAATTTCGTTATTCTATTAAAAAACTATAAACTTATTAATAAAGTTTAATAATAAAAAATTTATTATTTATTAGTAAATTTTATTTTAAGATTTTTAAAAAATAATTTAATATAGTTTTTAAAAGCTAAAACGTTAGTAAATATAACGTTTTTTTTTTTTATAACATTTTTAAATTATTTAAATCGTTATATAAAAAGTCGAAAATATTAATATTATTACGTTTAAGTTTATTTATATTTACTAATATTACTAAAGCTATAAAGTTAATATTATTTTTTATATTTTTTATTTAAAATAGAATGTTTTTTTATTTAATAAATTATTTAAATTAAATTTAAGTTTAAACTAAAATCTAAAAAAATTTTTTAATTATTTTAATTTTTATATAAATAAAATATTATAAATAAATATTATTTTTTTTATTGCTGCTTATAATAGCGTTTTTTTTATTATATTTTTTTTAACGTATATTTAAAATTTTTATTTTGTTTTTCTAGGATATTTATTAGCTAAATTATCTAACTATTTATTAATTAAATTATCCAACTATTTATTAGCTAATTGTCCGACTTTATTAAAATATCCTTTATTTTATAAAAGCGTTATATTTTTATATAAGTTATTAAATATTATAGCGTTATATTATTTATTATATTTTAACTTTATATAAATTTAATAAAATTATCGATACTTTTGCTTTATTTAACTATATTAGTATATATTTATTATAAAGCTTTATATGTTTAGGTTTTTTAATTATTTAGTTTATTATTTAATTATTTATTCCTAATTTTATAAATAATACCGTAAGTTCTAATTAAGCTATTATTAATATAAATATAAATTGTTTTATTTTATTTATAGTACGGATTTTATTTTAATATAAATTTTATTTTTTTAAACTATAAACTTTTTTTATTTCTAGCATAATATTAAATATAAGCTTTTTTAATATAATAACAAAGTAAATATAAACTATAAATAATAAAAATTAAAAAAATTAAAATTAAATATATATTACGCTTAAATAAGCTAGCAAAGTTATTTATTACGTTTTTTTATAATTTAATACGTTATTTTATATTATAAAACAAATAAAAATATATTGCTAAGCTTATTAACGTTTTATAAGTTTATATTAAAATATACGCTTTATTATTTTAATTAAACGTATTATTATAAACTAACCGAAATTTATACCCCGATAATAATTTTAATTTTAGATTTCGAATATATTATTTATATATAACTATAAAATATTCGGCTTTAATAAAAAAAATAAAAAAATAAAAATATACTAAAAATGCTTATTAATACTTGCTTAAAAGCGTTACTTTATTAAATAATAGCGTTTTAGCAATAATTAAATAGCAAATTAAATAATCTATTAATAATTTTATTAATAGATTTATATTATTAAAATAATAATAATTATTAAAAAAACTAATTAATAATAAATAATAATATATAGTTTAATATGTTTATATAAAAACAATAGAAGTATTATTTAATATAGTAAAATATAGGTAGAATTATATATTAAAAAGAAATAAAACGAAATTTTTAGATTTATATGAATTTATAGGTTTAAATAATTTTGTGTGTGTATATGTATGGCGGAGCTATACGCATAGACCAGGCCTTAGCTACGTAATGGCTGGTGCGCGCCCGCCAGGGCAAGTGTGTGCTGTATGCGCGTACGCGCACACCCTTGCCCGCGCGTATCAATATACTATAAACTTAAAAAAAGTATATATTAAGTTATACTTTTTAATAAATATTTATTAAAAAAAGCTTTAAAAATATATAAAATATATATAAACTTTAAAAAATAATATATATTTAAATTATATTTTTAATAAACGTTAATAAAATAAACTTTAAATAATATATAAAATATATATAACTCGGGAAAATATTTATACTTAAGTTATTTTTTTTAATAAATATTTAATAAATTAAGCTTTAAAAATATATAAAAACATATATAAATTTTAAAAAAAATATAACTACTTAAGTTATATTTTTTAATAAACGTTTAATAAAATAAGCTTTAAAAACTATATAAAAAATATATAAACCTTAAAAAAGTATTATATTTAAATTATATTTTAATAAACGTTTAATAAAATAAGCTTTAAATAATATATAAAAAATATATATAATTTTAAAAAAATATATATACTTAAGTTATACTTTTAATATATATTTAACGAAACAAGCTTTAAAAACTATATAAAAATATATAAACTTTAAAAAAATATATATTTTAAATTATATTTTTAATATACGTTTAATAAAACAAGTTTTAATATATAAAATATATATTAAGACTAAAAGCCTAACGTTTAAATATATATATTTATTTATAAATTAAATAATTTAATTCTTTAACTAAATAGCCGTAAAAACTACTTATAAATATTATATAAGTTTAAGTTAATATACTATATAATATTATATAAATCTTACTTAAAATCCGCTAAACATTGCGTTATTAAGCTAAAACAATTTATAAAGCTATAATAATTTTAAATAAATATTAAAGCTAAACTCGAACACTAAAATATTTAACTTTAACTATAAAAGTCTTTATTTAAGTTTATAAAGCTATAAAGAAAAAATATAACAAGGTATTATAAGTTTAATATATATAATTAACTAAATAATTAAATGCTTAACTTAATAACGTTTTACTTTTGTAATATTATAGCTATAATATATATTTATTATATAAGTTTTATATTTAAAATAGTTTAATAAAAGGCAAAATATAACTAGGGTTTATTATATTTAAATATTTAAATTTAAAGTTTAATTTAGCTAATAATTTTTCGGGGTTTTAAAAGCTTTAGTTTTTTTATTTAATTTTAATATAACTTTGCTTATATTTTTAATTTATAGCTAAATTTTAAAACTTTTTCTTTATAAACTTTTTAGAGTATAACTCTTTATATTATAAGTTTAATATATATATAATTAACTATAAACAATTAAATGTTTAATTTAATAACGTTTTATTTTTATAGTATTATAGTATAATATATAGTTTTATATTATAATATTTAAAAAGTTTAAAGCTATTTTAAACAATATTATATAATAATATAATATATTTTAGCTTACGAAAATAATCGGAGTAATATTAGTTTTTTAAATCTTTAAAAGTTTTTAAAAGTTTATATAATTTTTATAGCTAAGTTTTATAGCTAATCTATATTAATAATAAAAAAAAAAAGTTTAAAGTATTAAAAAACATAAAATCTACTTTATAAAAAATAAAATTATATTTTTATAATATATTTAGCACTATATTATTTATTAATTAACTTAAACTTATTTTAAACCTTTTATTTAAGCTTTTATTATAGTAAATATAAGTATAATTAATAATATAATAAAAATAAAAAGTTTATTTTATTATTAAGCTATAATTAATTAAATAATAAATTAAATAGCTAATTTATTAAATATATTAAATAATATAAATAAAATTATAAATAATAATTATAAAAACATATTAACTAGCTAACTAACTAATCTATTAAACTATTTTTTAGCTATTATAATCGATTTAAAAACTTTAACGCTTTATTATATTAATAAAACAAAAATATAAATAAAATATAAACTAAAATATAAATAAAACGTAAATAAAATATAAAAAAAAATATATTTATTATAACTATTAATAAATTATATTATATATAATCGATAATATATATATTTAAAACAGTAATAATAATAATAAAAAAACTAAATTATATAGCTTTTTTAATATTTACTTAATAATACGCTTTTATATAAATATTTTTATTTTTACGTTATTTTAAACGTATTAAAACTAATAATTAATATATATTATTTTAAACTTAAATATAGTTTTATTTAATAAATAAAATTATAGTGTTTATTTTATATATTTTAAATTTTCGATCTTAATGAACTTATAAAAAGTTTTTATAGTTAAATTATTAGTTAGCTATATGTTAATAATAATAAATATTAAAGCTATATTATTAAATAGTTTAAAAACTAAGCTTTTTTATTTATTATTATAAATTTCGCTTTTTCCGGGTAAAAAAAGTTATTAAAATTATTATTATAAACTATAAATATTCTATATTAATACTTAGGTTTAAATAAATAATAAAACAATATATTTATAAATAATTTTAACTTTTTTAATAAATAGATTGTTTTAAAAGCTTTAAAAAAAATAGCTATAAATATTATTTAAAAAAAGTTTTAACTAGTTTTATAAACTAGTTTAATATAAAATTAAAATAATAAAGCTAATAAATTCTATAATAGTAAATAATATAAAAAAAAAAAAATTTTAAAACTAAGCTAAAAAAAAACGTTTTTTTTAAACCGGATTTTAAACAAAAAAAAAAAAAAAATAATAAATATTTTAGTCCTATTTTTTTAATTTTTTATAAATTTAAATAGCAATATATAATAATATATATTAGTATTATTTAGCTATTTTTTTTATTAGTTATTTATATAATTTACTAAGAAAATTATATAATAATATATTTTAATTTATATATATATATTTAAATATTTTTATATTTAGCTGTTTTATATAAAAGCTATAATATTTTTATAAAAAAAACTATAATAGTAATAATAAATAAACTAGTGTTTTTTATGTTTATATTATTATTATTAGTATTAAAAGTTTAATAATTTTTAAATATTTTATATTATTTTAGTTTATTTTTAAAAAGTATATTAAATAACGTTTTTTATAATATTATAAAATATTTAATATAGCTTTTTAATTATTATTTATAAAGTAATAAAAAAGTAAAAAAATAATAAGTTTTTTTTTATATAGTTTAGCTTTATTAGCGATTTTTAGTTTATATTTATTTTAAAAAGATTTATTTAAATATATAAAAACTAATAAAATAATAGTTATTAATTTTATATATTATAATTTTTATAAAAATAAAATATAAATATTTATTATTATATAAATAATTAATAAAGTTATTTTTATAAGCTTTACGTAATTATATAGCTATATATAAAAAGTTTTTTTATTTAATTTAGTTTTTAATCTTTATATAGTATTTAATATAGTATTTAAATAATAAGCGCTATAATAAATAGTTGCTTTTTTTATTTTAAGCTAAAGCTAATATTTTTAGCAGCTATTATTTTTATTTTTTAAATATATATAGTTATTATTTTACGTTTTTTTTTATTATTTAGTTCGATATTTTACGCTTTAAAAGCTTAATTAAACTAAAATTATTTTAAAAAAAACTAAGCTTTTTTTTATATTAAAAAAATCTTTTTTAATATTAAGCTTTTTATTAACTTATATATTTAGTTTATATATACGATTAATTATTTTTTCGATTAAATAGTTTTAATCCGATTTTTGTTTTAATTATTTTGCGCTAAAGCTATTTATAAGCTAAACTTAATAATAATATATATATATAGTTTTTTTATATTTTATTATTTTATTTTATAATAGTTTTAAAACGTTATATTTTATAACTAGTATATATTATTAAAAGCTATTTTTAATTTTAATAAAATAGCGTTTTTATAAAAATATTTAATAATAAAACTAAACGTTTTAAATTTTATTAATATAAACTTTTTTTATTTTATAAATATTATATTTATTATTATTTTTAATTTTTAATAGGTTAGCTTTTATATAAAAAAATAATTATTTAGCTATTTATTTATTTATTTTAAAGGATTTAATAGCTTTATTAAATTTTTATTTATTATAAATATAAGCGTAAATATAAATATTTTATTAATTAAAAACTTATATAAGCTAATAAATATTTAAGCTATTTTTATTTTTTTATTATTTAATTTATAATAAATAATATTTTTAAAGCTATTTATATTAATTAACTATATATTAAAGGTTTTTTAAATATTTTATTTATTAGTAACGTTTAATATAATTTAATAGTATATTTATATATTAAATAAAATTATAATAAAAAAATAGTTTAAATTATAACGGGCTATTTAGCTTTATAATATATTAAAAAAGTTATATAATTTTAATTTTATTAAATATTTAAACTATAAACTAAAAGCTTTTAATAAAGCTAAAAATTTAATTGTTTTTATTTTTTAGTTTTTAATTTTATATTTTTTTTTTATAATATTATTATAAATTTTATTATATAATTTTTTTATTATTATTTAAAAATAGTATGTTTTTTTTTAAAGCTTTTTATTTAATACTAAATTTTATAAACGTAATATTTATATTTAAAAATTCTTAATATTATTTTAATAATATATTTTTTTAAAATATATTTATAATAATTCGGTTAAATTATTTATTTTATTAAATATATTAATAACTTTTTTAATAAATAAAAAATATATTTTATTATTTTTTAATATATTAATAATTTTAGCAAAAATAATAATATTATAATAATAGCGTTAAAAATAAATAATTAAAAATAATAGTTTTATTATTAGTAAATATATTATTAAAAATTAATATTTTTTTATATATATAGTTTTTTTACGCTTAAAAATAAATATAAATAAAAAACTAAAAATATTTTTATTAGCTAATTAATTAGATTTTATAATATATATTATTAATAAAGCTATATTAAATATCGAAAAAAATAAACTATAATTATATAATAAATAATTAAATAATATATTTAATATATTAAAGCTAAAAAAAATATAATAAAAAAAAATATTAAATAAATAAATATATTAAATAGTTAATAATAATATAATATTATAAAAGTTTTATTAGCTTTTATAAATATTTTTTATAAAAATTATAAAATATAAAAAAAAATAAAAAAAAAAAACTATAATAGTTATTAAAATTTTAGTTTTATATATAAAATATTATAATAGCTATTTTATTATTTATTTAAAAGTTTATTTTTTATTTTTTTTATTTTTTAATAATATAATAAAATATATTAAAAGTTAAAAAAATACTATTTTAAAAATTTTACTATATTTATTTTAAAAATAAAATTTTTATAAAGCTTATATAAACGCGCTAAAAAAGCTAAATTTTATTTTAAATATAAAAAACAATTAAAATAAATATTTTTAATATATAAAAAAAAACTATTAATTTATTATTAAAAACTAATTAAAATTATATATAAATATATAATTATAATAATTAATATAATTATACGTTTTTTATATAATAATATAATAATAATTATAATATTATATTAAAAATAATAAATATATATTTTTATTAAGCTTATAAGTTTTATATTTTTTTAATAGCGTTAAATTTTATATTAAACGCTTAAACGTTATATTTTTATTTAAATAAACAAAATTAAATATTATTTTTTTTGCTAATAATATTAATATTATTAGTTTTAATGTTTTTATTTTTATTATTATTATAGTTAATATTATTATTATTATTATTATTATTATTTATTATTATTATTATTATTATTATTATTATTGTTATTATTATTATTATTATTATTATTGTTATTGTTATTATTATTATTATTAGCTTTGTTATTATTATTATTTTAGCTTAAAAGTAATATTATATAATGTTAAGTAGCTAAGGGGTATATATTATACGTAATAATAAATAAAATAAATATTAATATATATTAATTTTTTTTTTAATTTATATAAAAGCTGGGTTTTTGTACAGAGAATTTTTTTATACGAAAAGAATTCTGCTATAATATTTGTATAACCGAATCGGGCGGATATATTAGTTTAATTTTATTATACGAATAATTAATACTATAATTAATAATTAGTTATTATATATAATAATATTAAAATATTAACTTTATATATAAATAATATTATAATTATAATATTAGTTTTTTTTTTTTAGCTATAACGTATTTTATACGATTGTTTTTTTAATATAAAAAATTTAAACGTAAAAAAATTTTTAAATATATCGTACGGTAAATATATAAATAAAAAAACGCTTAATAATATATTAAATTATTATTTTTTTAAAATATAATATTATATTTAATATAAAAAAAAAAAGTTAATAAATATAAATAAAAAAGCTAATTTATATATAATTATTATATATAATTTTTTTATTTAATTTATTTAAATATTTTAAAAAATTAAATAATACGTTATTTTTATATTTGTTGCTATTATATATAAGTTAAGTTATTTTTATACTATTTTTTTATTTTTTTATTTTTTTTTTTTTACGCGCGTATATTTATATTTATATATATATATATATATATATATATATATTTTATATATATACTTTAATTAATTTGCAAACTTATATAATATTAAGTTTAATAATTATTATATAATAAGCGTAATATTAATAATAATATTAATAATAAACTAGATAATAACTAGTAATATTAATAATATATTATATATTATTGTTATTATTATTATTAAATATTTAAGTTTTTTAAAATTTTTAAAATATATAAATATTATTATATAGCTACTATAAGATTTATTAATTTTATTAAGGTTTTTTATTTATATTTACGTTTTTTGTTTTTAGTATATTATATAGTTTTAAAATTTCGTTATAGCGCTACTAAAGTTTATAGTTTTTTATTAAAAGTTAAGCTTATAAAGTTTTTATATTAATATTATATAAATATATATATATTTTTATTTTTTATTTATACGAATAATTTTTAGTATATATTTTAATTAATTTGTTTTATTATATAATAAAATAAAAAAAATATAATCGTTTTTACTTTTTATACGATATTATTTTTTAAGTATTATTAATTATTATTTTTATTAATATATAAGCGAAGTTTATATATTAAAAAAATATTTTTTATATTTTTTATTTAAAATTATAATTAAATTATTATTTTATACTAAATAATTTATATAGCAATTATATTAATTATTAAATATTTTATTTAATTATATATATAATATTAAGTTTTTAAAACGGCGCTTATAGCGTTTATATAAACGATTATATAATATTTATTATTTTACTATATATAATTTAAGTTTAAGAAAAAAAGAAAATAAAAAATTAATTATATATGTTATTTTTTTAGGTATATTTTAGTTATTATTTTGCTATATTTTTAATTTTTTTATTATTTATATATAATATTCGCTTTTTAAATATTTATATATAATATATTGTTTTTATATATTTAGCTGCTATTATTATATAAGCGTACTTTTTATAGTTTTTTAATAAATATTTCGATTTATATAAATAGTTTATTTATAAAAACTAAAGTTTTAAATATTTAGTTTAACGTATGTTTAATAAATATATTAGCTAGGTTATTTTTATTATTAATTTATTATATTTTAAAGATTTTTTTTTTTTTATATAACTTTTAAAAAAATATACTTAAGTTTTATAAAAAAAGTATAACTAAATAAAAAAAAGTTTTTTATTAATAAAATTTTTTTTATTTTTTATATTTTAAATAAAAATTTTTTACTTAAATTAAAAACTTTTTTATTTTTATTTATTATTATATATATTTAATTTTTAATATTTATTTTTTTTATATAAATAATTATAAATTTAATAAAATAATTTAAATTAAATATTTATATTAAAAATAATATAATATAAATAAATTATAAAATTTTATTTTTAATTTTTTTTTATATAAATTATATTAAATTTATTTTATATTAAATTTAATTATTTATATTAATATTTTTATTAAACTTAATTATTAATATTATATATATATTAATTATAATTATTTAATATTATTTATTTAATATATTTATAGTTATTTTATTTTTTATTTTTTAATTTAATATTAATTTAAATATTTATTATTTTTAAATTATATATTAATATTATTATTATAAATTTTATTTAAATATAATTTTTATTAAATTATTTTTTAAAAAAAACTATAATTATTATAAAATTAACTATTATATTAATATAATAAATATAATAATATTTTTATAAAATATTTATTTATAATTTTTTTATTTATTTTTTATTTTTTATTATAATATTTTAAATATAATTTTTAAATTTTAAAAACTTTAAAGCTTTAAATTAATTATAATAAATATATTTTTTAAATTTTTAAATTTTTTTTTTTTAAACGTTTTAGCTAGCTTATAAAGTTTTTTTAAATTTATTAATAAGTTTAAACTTTTTTTAAAAAGTTTTTTTTTTAAACGTTTTAACTAGCTTATAAAGTTTTTTTAGATTTATTAATAAATTTAAGCTTTTTTTAAAAAGTTTTTTTTTTTAAACGTTTAGTTAATTTATAAAATTTTTTTAAACTTATTAATAAATTTAAACTTTTTTTAAAAAAAATAAAAATTTAAAGTTATAGATCTGCAAGCTTTAATGGCTGTGCCCTACTACTAGCCATAGCACTTGTAATCTTTATTTATAGTAACTGCTATTTGTAGTAAATGCGTGACTATTATTTATAGTAAATAAAAGCAAGCATTAGTAATAAATATAGCTGCTTTACACAAGTATTTAAACAGCTGCTTATACTATAATTTAAACTTTTTTTTTTTTTACTTTATTTGTAGATTTTATATATAATATATTATATATATTAAAGTTTATTTTTTAAATATATAAAGTATAACTATTTATAAATTATTTAAAATATTATAAAATATTAAAACTATTTTATAATATTTTTTAATTAAATTAAACAATTAATTTAATTTAAAAATATTAAAATATTTTTTAAAAAAGAATTAAAATAATAAACGCGTATAATATACGTACTAAAGCTTTTATTAATATTTAAACTTATTTATTTTAAATGTTTAAAATAATAAGTTTTTATAATAAACTTTAATAAAATAAAAAAATATATTTATTTTAGCTTTTTAAACTATATAAAAACTATAATAATAAGCTATAAAAGCTAATTATTTTAATTAATTTAATATAATAGTTTTATAATATTAGTAATTAATATTTAAAAAATAAAAATTTAATATAAATATTATTAGCTTTAATTATATAGTTTAATATTTAGCTAATAATTATATAAAATTATAAATAAAAAAAGCTAAGTTTAACTTTTATTTTAAACTAATAAATATATATAAAATAATTTAGTTTAACTTTAATAAAAATATAATTAAACTAATATAAATAATATATATAAAAACTTTATTATTATTTTTTAAAAAATAAAATATATTTTTTTAATAATAGTTTATTATTATTTAGTTATTAATTTATATATTTATTAAAAAATTAAATAAATAAAATAAAGTTTATTTAATTAAATAAAAAAATAAATAAATTATTATTTTTTATAATAAAATATATATTATATTAATATATTATTAATATTTTTTAATTTATAACTAAAAATAATTCTAGTTAATAATAAACCGATAATAAACTATTAATCGATTATTAAATAAACTAAAAAATAATTAAATAATATAATTACGCTTAAAATAATTTAAATATTTCGAACTAATAAATAATTAATTTATTAAATTATTATAAAATAATTTTTATTTTATTAAATAATAAAAAAATAGCTAATATATAATTAAAATATTAATATTTATTTTATAATAATATAATTAAAAATAAACTTAAATTTAAAATATAAATTCGAGCTATATAAAATTATTTTAAATTTAACGCTAATTAGTTTTATAATAATATAGCTAAAATAGTTAATATTAAAATTTATATTAAAATTATATAATTAACGATTTTTTTTTTTATTTTTTTTTAATTATTTTAATATATTTATTAATTCGGAAGTTTTAAAATATTTTAAAAAAATTTATATTAATATTAATTATATAAAAAAATTAAAATTAATTTTTAATTATTTAGTTTTAATTAGTATATATTAATTAAATTTTTTAAGTTTTAAACTATTTTTATTTATTTAGCTAATAAAATTAGATTAATAAAACTAAATAAAAAAAAATTTAAAAATAAGCTATTTTTTCGATTAATAATTAAAGCTATATTAAAATATTTAAAAAAAATATTAATTTTAACGTTTATATAAAATATTATTTTTAAATAGTTTATTATTTAATAATAATTAATTATAAATAAAATAAAATATAAAAAAAAATATAAAAGTTTATTATTATAATTTTTATTTTTTTTTTTTTATTTTTATTTAAATAATTTTTTGTTTTATTTTAAAACTAAATAATAATAATAATAATTTTATTTAATTATTTAAATTTAACGTTAATAAAATATAATAATTAATTTTTAATAGTAAATATTTTAATTATTATTAATAAAATATATTTTAAAAAATATTTATTAAAAAATTAAACTTTAATAAATAAAAAAGCTTAAGTTATTATTATTTTAGCTATATATAATATATTAAATATTAAGCCGGCTAATATATAAAAAAATAAATTTATAATAAATACGGAAAAAAAAAAATAAGTTTAAAAAAAATAGCTTTTTTTTTAAAAAAATATTTTTAAAAAATATTATTAGTTATAAAATAAATTTAATAAAAAAATATTTAAACAAAAGATTTTTATTATATTTATATTTTATATAATAATAGATTTTTTTTAACTATAAATAATTTTTTCGGAAATATAAAAATAAATATATATATAAATATAAATTAATAATTTATAAAAAAAATTATTAAATTATTTAATTTTATTATTATTATAAACTTTTTTGCTAAAAAGTTATAAAATATAATAATAAAAATAAAAAAATATTAATTAGGTTTTTTTATTATTAAAAATATATAAATAGCTTTTAAAAATAAATTTATTATTATTATTAATTTAATTTATAATATTATTTTAAGCAAACTATAGTTTAAATATTATAATATTTTATTAAATTATTAATAAAACTATTTAATATTTTTATTTTAGTTATTTTTTAATTATAATATAAAATATTATTAATAATAATAAAATAAATATATAATTATAATATTTAATTTATTAATTTAATTTAATTAATAAAATTATAATTTTAAAATCGAAAAAATATAATATTAATAATAATAAAAAAAAAAATAATATATTTAAAAAACGCGAAACTAAAAATATTTATTTTAAAGCGTAATAATCCGGTATAAAAAAACTTCGATAAAATAAAACAAATAATATTTAATTAGTTTTTATTAAAATTTATTTTAAAAAATATAAATTATGTTTTTTTATAAAAAATATAATTTTAATTTTTATTTAAAAGTTTAATAAAAAAATTTTTTATAAAATAAAATAATATTAATTAATATAAAAAAAAACTAACAATTAAAATATTTAACTTAAATATAATTATTTTTAATATAATAATAAAAAAAACCGGGTAAAAAATATTTATATTATTAGTATTAATAAAATCGATAAAATAATTAAAAAATTAAAAAAAATAAAAACGATTTTTTAAAAAAAAAATAAAAAATTAAAATAAAAGCGTAAAAAAAATATTTAAAAATATTAAAATTTAATATATATTTTTAGCCGAATAAATTTTAAATATTATTATTATATTATTTATAAATAAACTATAAAATAAAGTTTATTAAAAATAAGTTTAAAGCCGATTTAAATTATAATTTTTTATATAAAATATTATTAAATAAGCTAAAAATTATATAAAATTTTTAATTAAAAATTTATATAAAAGCTTTATTAAACTTAATAATATTTTTTATAATATATTTATTTTATTTATAAAAAAAACAAATAATAAGTTTTATTTTTATATAAATTATTATAAACTAAATAAAATTATAAAAAAAACTATATTTGTTTTTTTTATTAAAAAGATTTTAGTTTATATTATTAAAATAAAATTTTTATTTAATTTAATATATAATAAATATTTAATTATTTATATACTATTTAAAAATAAAAATTATATAATTTTTATATAAAATATAATATATATTAATTATTAATATTATTATTTAGTTTTATTAATAAATTTTTAATATTTTAATAATATATTAATAATATATTATTTAATTTTTTAGATAATTTTTATAGCGTATATATTAATAATATTATTATTTATTTAAAAATAATAAAAAATATATTATTTATATATATTATATATTAAAATAATTAATTTAAGCTAAATTATAAATTAATTTAAAAAAGTTTAAATTTTATATTATTAAAACTAAATTTTTAAGCTATATTATTAATATTAAAAAATTTAAATAAATTTTGCTAAAATTAACGCTATATTAAAATAAAAAACTTTTATATTAATTAAAAACGTATAATTTTTTTAAAATTTTATAATTTTTATTATAATTTTATTAATATTTAAAGTTATATTATTATATTTTTAAACTAATTAATATAAAAAAGCGTATTTTTTATATAAACTAAAAAATAAAAAGTTATTTTATTAATTTAAAAAAGCTTTAGTATGTTTTTTTATTAAAATATTTTAATTATAATTTATTAACGAAAATTAAAATTGATTTTTTTAATAGCGTTAGTTTTAACGTATTATTATAACTATATAATAAAACTTAATATTTTATAATATATTTTTAAAAATTTTATAATATTAAATTAATTATAATATTTATAATAAAAATTATTAATAATTATATTATATTTTAAAAATAAAAACCCGAGCTAATTAATAGCTATAATAAACTTTTTTAATATTTATTAATAATTAAATATTAAAGTTTTTTAGCAAAAAATAATATTTTAATTTAAAATAAATTAAATAAGTTAATTTTTTTTTAAAATAATTTTTTAATATTATATTATTTTAAAAAAAATAATATATTAGCTAACGTTTTATTATAAAATAAAAAATTTAACAATATAAAAAGCTAAAAAAAAACATAACGTTATTTTTACGATATTTTAGCCGGTAATAATATAATATAATTAATTTTTATATAAATAAAGTTATATTAAATAAATTTTATTAAAATATATAACAAACTAAATATTTTTATAAAATTATAATAATCGAATAAATTTTTAAAAAAAACTATAAAAAACGTAAATATAAATTTATTATTAATAAATAAAAAATAATAAGCTAAAAAACTTATAAAAGCTAAAAAAATAAATTAATTATATTTTACGGACGTTTAGTTGTTTTTAATTTTTATATTTAAAAATATATTTTATTAAAAAATATATTATAAAATATTTATTATATATTTTAAAAAAATAAAACATATAAACTAGTTATTAAACGTTATTAATAGCTTAAATTAAATAAAATTATAATTATTATATAATAAACTATATAAAATATAAACTTATTAAAGTATTTAAAAATAAAACTTTTAATAAATTTATATTTTTTTTAAATATTTAAGCATATATAATATTATTTTATTATTTAATTTTAAATAAATATTTAAAAATAAATATAAATATAATAACGTATTAATTATAATAAACTATTTAAATAAATAAATATAAATTATATTTTATATTATAGAAATAATTATAAAAAATATTATTAAAATATATTATAAAAGATTTTTCCGAGTTTTTAGAATATTTATAACTATAATATTAAACTATAAATTTTAGTTTATTTTTGTTTTTATAAATAAACTATATAAGCTAATAAGTATAAATATATATAGCTATTATAAAATATTATAAAACTATAAAACAAATAAAAATTATAAATAAATATATTAATTAAAAATTATAACTATATATAAATTATTATTAAAATAATTAGTTTAAACATATATTTATAATAAATTATATTTAAATATTAATTTTTTATATTTTAATAAAATTATTATTTTATAAAGTTAAAATAGGTTTTTTAATACTATTTAATTTTAACTAAAAAAATTAAACTATAAGAAAAAGCTATAAAAACTTTTTAAAAAAAAAAAAATAATTTAAATAAATATATAAAAAAATAAAAAAATAGCATAGTTTATCGAATTAGCTAAAAAAACTTATAGTATATTTAAAAATATATAATTAATTAAACTAATAAAAATTAATATAAACTTAATTTTAACGTAAAAATTATATATTAATTTTAAAAAAAATAGTTTTAAAAAATAGATTATTTATCGGATAAGCTAGATTTTTTTATAATATATAAAAGTTTAAAATACGCGAAAAAAATAAAAATATTTTTATGCTAAATTTTTTTATAATTTAGTATTAACTATTACGTAAATCGATTATAAAAATATTTAAATAATTTATTATTAGGTTAAAAACGAAAAATTTAAAAAAAAAATAATAAAATTTAAAAATAAAAAAAATTTATTATCGAAAAAATATAAATATTTTAATTTTATTATTAAAAGTTATAGTACTAAATAAATTAAAAAAGTTAAATTTTAATAATATATAATATTTAATAAAAAACTTTAAAAATAGTATAAAATATTAAAAATTTTTATAATATAAACTTTAATTTAGCCGGATTTTTAGTAAAATTATAAATATAGCTAAAGCATAAAAAACAAATTTAATAAATTATATTTAGATAATAATAAAGCTATAATATAAAAAAAAATAATAATAAAAAAAATATAAAATAAAAAAAATATATAAGTATTATATAAGCTTAAATATTAATTAAATAAAAAAAACTTTAAGTAACGTATAAAAAAGCTAATATAATAATTTAATAGTATAAAAGCTTTATAAAAAATTATATTAGTAAAAACTTAAAGCGATTTTTCTTTTTGCTAAAAAGTAATTACAACTTCGACCTTAGTTAATTATTTTTTTTTTTCGAAAAAAAATAGTTATAAATTTGCAAGCTTTAGTAGCTATGCTTTATTATTAGCTATAACACCTATAATTTTTATTTATAATAACTGCTATTTATAATAAATATATAACTACTATTTATAGTAAATAAAAACAAGCACTAGTAGTAAATGTAGCTGCTTTACGCAAGTATTTAAGCAGCTGTTTATACTGTAAATTTAGACCTTTTTTTTTTTTTATTTTATTTATAGATTTTATATACAATAATACTATAATGCTGGAGCTTTGTTTTTTTAAGGTGTGAAGCATAATTTTAATATTATATAAAAATTAATATATTATAATAATATTATTATTTAAAATATAAAGTTCGTAATTATATTTAAAATTAAAAATAATTTATAATTATATTTAAATTTAAAATAATAATTTATATTTATTAGAAAACTTTTTTAATTTATTTAGGTTAAAAATCGTTTTAAAAATCTTAATATTATAATAAGTTTTTTTTATTTAAAATAAAAATTAATTATTTATTATAATATTTAACTTTTTAATTTTATTTTATAGCTCGAAATTATAATTTAATTATAAAATAATAATATAATTTTAACGTATATTATTACTATTAATAAAATAAATATATAAAAAATACTATATATTAACGTTTATATTTATAAATAAATTATTATTACTATTAATTAAACAGCTAAATATTTTTATAATATAATTATATAATTATATAAAAAAATAAAATATTATAGTTAATAAATTAAAATAAAATAATAAATTTTATTATATATAATTTATTAAAAAAAAAAAAAACTAATATAATTAGCAATTATAACTTACTTATTAACTTAAATACGTAGTTTTAAAAACTTAAGTATTTTTGCCTTTAAATTAAAAGGCTTTTAGTATAATATTTATTATTAATTTTTTTTTTTAAATTATTTTTAGTTTAACTAAATAATTATATAATAATTTAAAATTTAAATATAAAATAATAAATATTAAAAACAAATTAAATATTTTTATAATTTTTAAAATATTATATAAAAAATAATAATATTATTAAAACTATTAATTATATTATATAATTCGTTAGTTAAAATATTTTATGTAATTTTTTTATATTTATTTAAATTTTAATATATAATATTATTTTTAATTTTAAAGTTTAAGTTATTATATTTTTTATATAAACTTTAATTATAAATATAATAATAAATCTAAGCTATAAAATTATATTTAATTATTTGCGAATAATTTATTATAAAAATAAAAAATTTTATACAATAAAAATCGAAAAAAATAAATATAAGTTTTTTCGATAGGTTATTTTTTTATTATTTAATTTATTTGTTTAATATTTTAATATTATATAATTATAGCTTAATAATTTAAGCTATAATAGTAAAATTATATATAGCTTTAAATTAATATATATTTTAATATATATTTTTTAATTTATTAAAAATATAAGTTTAAGCGAATTTTTTTATAAAAAATTAATTTTAGCTAAATTTTTAGTTTAATTTTTTAAATTATTATAATATTTTATTTATACGAAAAAATTTTTATTATTAAATTTAAATAAATATTTAAAAAATAAAATTTTTTAAATTTTACGTAAAATTTATTTATTTAAGTTTTTTTTTTTGCGCGATAAAAAATTTAACGTAATAAAGCTTAATATATTATTTATTTATATTTTAATTATTTTAAAAATATTTAAATTATTATATATAATTAATAAATATAATGACACAGTCACGTACGGGGGCACTAGCCACGCAGTGGCTAGTGGGGACCCCGGGGCTGTGGCTCGTGGCCAGGGGCCCACGTGACCCCACGTGACGCACTCCGTGGGTCCCACCTGTGTATATAGATCCGTGGCAGTGGCCTACGGCCACAACCACCACTTACAGATCACCACACAATATGATATAGATTCCAGCATACCCTCTAGAATCTCGTGTCAAGTGGTGCCTCCACTGGTAGATGGCTAGGACCAGGCCACTCTGAGTCACCTACCCCCTTCGAGCCCTGCGGCTTGTCTTTTTTAAGTTATTCTTACGCTGATTTTTGTGGTCGAGAATGACTTTGTTGCTTTCCGGCAGTACAAACGGCTGTTTGTAAATCCTACGCGCGGCGAATTCAAGTACCCAAACGCGGGATATAATTTGCATTCGTACGTAGTTGGCAAATTTAGGTACCCGATTACGTATTACTACTACGCTACCGTCGACGCCCTTTCGTCGACCGACCAACTAAACACTTTTCGAATCCCCTACCTAACCGACAAACGCGCTGTTTGTATAGCCGAAACGCCTGGAGTACGTTATACGGCAGCTGTGTAGGAAGATTGTTCGAGTGAGCCGATCGGGATTTCGAACAGTACAATACCTTGACGACGCTTTCGTTGGCAGTTCGTCACCCTTTATACCTCGACCCTTACAGACCTACGTACCCCTACGCAGACCTACAGACCCCACAGATCTACGCGGACCTACGCGGACCTACAGATCTGCAGACCCCTGCAGACCCCTACGGACCTACAGACCCCTGCAGAGGCAATAGCGAATATGGTGGATCTGGGGACCTACGTGGCTAGAGCTGTGGCTAGGGCTGTGGCTTATGGGCTAGGGCTAGGCTATTAAGGTCAATAGATTTTGCTGTGTGCGGCACTTGACACAGTCACGTACGGGGGGCACTAGCCACGCAGTGGCTAGTGGGACCCCGGGCTGTGGCTCGTGGCCAGGGGCCCACGTGACCCCACGTGACGCACTCCGTGGGTCCCACCTGTGTATATAGATCCGTGGCAGTGGCCTACGGCCACAACCACCACTTACAGATCACCACACAATATGACATAGATTCCAGCACTACTAGAATCCCGTGTCATATAAATATATACGTAAATATTTATATTTTAAGTTTTTTTTAATAATATTAATAATATATTTTAAACTAATATAGTTTAAATTTAACTAAACTATATAAAAATTATATAATATATAAAATTTTTAAAAAATATTTTTTTTTAGCTTTAAAAATAAATAAATATAAATATTATATAATAATTTATTTTTAATTAAATATAAACTTAAATAATATTTTAAGCTTATATAAAACTTTAAAATTTTATATAAAAATAAAACTAAATATTAAAATTAACTATTAGTTTATTTATTAAATTATTAATAATTAAATTAAAATAATATTTTTTTATATTATTATATTTTTATATAATAAATTTAAATTTTTTATATAGCTTTATAGTTTTTTTTTAACTTTTTATATAAAATAAAATTTAAAAATATATTTTTTTCGTAAATATTTAAGTTATATAATAAATTTAAAAACGTTTTATATAATAAATTTATTAATTTTTATTATATCCGATTTTTAAATAGTTTATTAAAAATTATAATAATTTTATCTATATATAGTTTAATTGTTAATTTAAAAACTTATTTTTTTTTTTATTAAAAAAATCTATAATATTTAAATATTATATAATAATATATTTAAACGTTATATAATAATAAAGCTAAGTTTTTTTTTTTAATTAATTATGTTTTTTTTTAATAATTATTAATTATATAAATTATATATTATTTTAGTTTAAATTATTTATTTAAATATTTTTTATATAATAATATAATTTAATTTATATATAAAAATATATTAATTTATTAATTAAAGCTATAATTATATTTAATTTTTTAATTGTTTCGATTTTATACGGTTTTTTTTATTTTATTTTTTTTTTTATACTAAAACTTTATTTCGAAAAAAAAATATAAATATATTATATAAAATAGTTTATTTTGTTCGTTAATTATATAACTAATTTTAATTTTATATAGTTTTATATAATATTTTTATTATTTTTAAATAATATTATTTTTATATAATAAAAAAAATAAAAAAAACTTTTTATTAATATAAAAATAAATTTTAAAAATAAAAAAAGTTAGTATAAAACTATTATATTTAATAATATTATTTAATATTTTTATTATTATTTATAAAATTAATTTATTATTTATATATATATTAATTTTTTTTTAAAAAATATTGTATATATATTTAAATAGCTTATATATTTATTTTATTTTATTTATTGCTTATATATTTTAATAAACATTTTATAATATTATATATTAATTATTTTTATATATTTTTTAAATTTATTTAATAAAAAACTTATTTTAAAATTATATATAATATTATTAAAAAGTTTTTAATAAATATTAATTTAATATTTATATAATATTTTTTATATATTTTATATAAATATTAATTTTAAAAAAATCGCCGCTTAAAATAATATAATAATATTAATAATATATAATATATTTTAATTATTTATTTATATAACGTTTATAATTATTTTATAATTAAATTTATAATTATTTTTAATTATAAATTTAAATTATTATAAAGTTTTATTATATATTAATAATAATAATAAAATTTCTAGATTTTTTTAAAATAAATTGTTTAATTTTATATTTTATATAATAGCATTTTATATAATTTTTTATATAAAATATTTAAATTATTTATATAAAAAATATAGTTTAATTTTTATAAAATAGCTAGCTATTTTATATAAACTAATATTAAAAAATAAATAGTTTTATTTATATATAATAAAAATATTGTTTTTTTTTTTTATACGATAATATTTTTTATATTATTAAAATATATTTTAAGCGGTTTATATTTTAAAAAAAATAAAAATAAAATAAAAATATTTAAAATATAAAATATTATATAGTTAATTTAATTATTAATTTTTATTATATTAATTAAAGTTATTATATAGTTTTTATTAAAGTTTATTTTAATTATTTTAAAAGTTTAAATAATTTTAGCTTTTAAGTTTTTTTATATATAAATTTTTATTTATAATTTTTTATAGTAAAAAATTTCGAAGCTTTTATATTTTAAATAATATTTTAATATTTCGTTTAATATTAATTATTAAATATAAATAAATTAAATAATTAATTTATAATTATTAATTAAATATTTTTTTTTATTATATAATATATAAATATATTATTTATAATATATATATAACGTTTTTATTTTATATATTGAATTTTTTTTTTTTTTTATTATATATATTTAAATAATTTTTATATTTAATTAAATAAATTAAAAATTTTTCGGGGGTTAGTTTATTTTCGAATATTATTTATATATATTAAAATATTAATTTTTTATATAAAATTTTTTTTTAAAAAATATAATTAGTTAATTAGTATTTTTTTTTTAATAAATAAAATATTTTTTATTTATATATAAATTTTTAAAAAATAGTTATTTATATAATTTTAGTTAATATATTATTTTTAAAAATTTTAAAATATTATATAATATTTATATTATATAAAATAACGGTTAATTTAATTATATTATTAATTTATATAATAAAAATTTTTTTTTTTATATAAAATATTAAATTATTAAGTTTTTTTTAACTTAAAAATAAAATAAAAATTTAAAAAAAATCTTTTATATATAAATTTTAAAAAATAAATATTATTTTAAACTTTAAAATATTTTTTATATATATATAATAGTTATATTTAAATAAATTTTTTTAAATATTTTGCTTTAAATTTTTTAAGCTTTAAATAATTTATTAATTATAATTTTTAATATTTCGTATAAAAATAAGTTTTTTTTTATTTATATATTTATATAAAAAATAATATTAATTTAATTAGTTTAATATTAATTATAGTTTATAATTATATTAAAATATAAATTTATAATATTATATATTTTTTTTATATATAATTAAAGCTAATATAATATATATATAATTTTTTATATAATTAATTAATATTATAAAAAATATAATATAAAATTAATTTTTTATAATTTTAAGCTTATAATAATAATTAATAAACTATTATATTTTATTATAAAATAAATATATATAGTTTTTAAAATAATTTTTTTTTTTGCTAAATTTTTAAAAAATTTAATATTTTACGGATAAAATAACTTTATTTTAAATATTATATATAAAAAAAATCTAAATTTTAAATAAAAATATTTTTATATTTAATATTATATAATAAATAAATTATTTTAAAGTTTAAAAAAAATTTTAAAAAACTAAATATTTTATTATATATTAAAAATATAATATATTTTTTATTTATATAAAAAATAAATTATTAACTAAAATAAATAATAAATAACGTTTAATAGTTAAAAAGTTTTAAAACTTTATTTTTAATATTTATTTTTATATAATATTTTATTATTTAAAATTAAAAAGCTAGCTTTTAGTTATATATATAAGTTATTTTATGGCTATTTTTTTATTTGTTTTTTATTTTTTTTTATTTATTTTTTATTTAAAAAAAAAATTATAAAATTATTTTATTATATAAAAAAACTTTACTAACTTTAAAATTATTAATTTAATATAAAAAACGTAAATATATTTAAAACGGTTATATAAAAATTTAAAATTTATATATTAAATATATATTATTTTTATAAATTATATAATATAGTTTTTTTTTAACTATTTTATAAGTTTTTAATTTAAAACGTTTTTTATATAAAAAACGTTATAAATTTTTTTAATAATTTAAATATTAATTTTATTAAATATTTTAAGTTTTATTATTTTAAGGTTTTTTATTAGTATTTTTTAAAAGTTTTTTAAATTATATAAAATATAATTATATTTTATATATAAATATATTATTTATACGTTAATTTATTTTATAGTAATTATTTAAAGTTTTATAAAGTATTTTTATACGTATAAAAATTAATAGTTTTTTATATAAAACTTAAAAGTATACTAGTTTTTTAAGCGATTTTTTTGGCTATATTATTATATAAATATTAGCTAAAAAAAATAAAAAATTATTTTAATTATTTTTTTAAAATATAATATTTTTATATATTTATTTATATTAGCTATTATATAATTAGTTATTATTATTTATTATATTTAAAAATATTATAAATAAAAAATTATTAAATTATATTACGAATTTTTATATAGTTTTATAATAATAATTAAAAATAATAATAATATATACTATTAATTAAATTTTATATAAAAATATAATATTAAAATATATTAAAATAATTAATTTTTTTTTTATTAATATAGTATTAAAAAAACTAAAGTATAATAAAAAACGTAGCTTATATAACTAGGTTTAAATTTTATTTTTATTTTGCTAATTTATATTTTTTAGCTAAAAATATTAATAATATTAAATAACTAAAAAATATAATATTATATATAATAATAAATAAAATAAATACTAGTATATATTAATTTATTTTTTTTAATTATTTATATAAAAGCTAAGCTTTTATACGAAAAATTTTTATAAAAAAAATTTACTATAATATATTATATAACCGAATTAAACAGATATATTAGCTTAACTTTATTATATAAACAGCTAATATTATAGTTAATAATTAGCTATTATATATAATTAATACCAAAGTATTAACTTTATATATAAATAATATTATAATTATAATATATAGCTTTATTTAAAGAAATATTTTATTTTATTAATTAAAACTAAAATAATAATTAATATATAATTTATTTTAAGATATATTATATAAAGTTTGTAGCTATTTTAATTTTGCTTAATATATTAAACTGCGTAATATAATCCTGAATTTTTTTATTTAGATTTTAATTATAGCTGCTAAAAACGTTAATTAACTTTGTTTTAATTTTTAGCTAAACGTTAGGGTATTATTTAAAAGTAATAAATGCTATAAAAATAATTATGTTTAAATTAGTATAAAAAAAATAAAAGCTTATTTAGTTTATATTTTATAAAACTTTTAATTCTAAAGAGAAAAATAATTATTTTAGCTAGTAGTTTAAATAAAAGTTAAAAAGCTTTTTTAATATATTTTATAATATTAAGTAATATAATAATAATAAAAATTATTTAATAAAATATAACTATAAATATAAAAAATAGTTAAATTAAATATAACTATAAACGTAAATAATAGTTAATAAACTGTTTTATAATAAAATAATAATTTAATTTTTATAAGCTATAAAACAAGGTTTTTATTATATTATACTAGTATATATTATTAATAAAAGGTTTTATTTAAAAATAAATAATAATAAATAAAATTTTAAATAGCGATTAGTTTATTTTATATTTTTGTTTAATATTATTAAAAATTTTTTATTATTATTTTATTTTAATTATATAAAAAAAATATAAAATTTATTTAAGCTTTATATTTTAAAGCTTTATTAATAATATTATTTAATAAATAGTTTTAATTTATATATTTTTTTTTTTATTAGCTTATAATATTATTTTTTAGGTTTTATTGTTTTATTAATTTTATAAATGTTATATATATTATTTTTTAACGTTTTTTTATAAAAAGTCTTTTTTTAAAATATTAGCTAGCTTTGTTTAAATTAAGTTTGTTAAATTATTATGTATAATTTTTAAATATAATTTTATAACCTAGTAATATATTATATTTTTTTTATTTTTTTTTATTATTATAATCTAAATATTTTTTTAAATATAGGCTTATATATTTATAAGGTTATTAAAGCTTTTAAGATAATAATATAGCTAGTAAACAATAATTAAATAGCAAATAGTACTTATTAAAACTAATAATATTTTTTAGTTATAAAACTTTAGTTAAATAGTAAAATTAAAGGAAATAAAATTTATAAAAAGCTTATTTTTAAATATAAAATATTAGTATTATAATAATTAGCTAAATAATATTTAAAAAAGCTTATAAGATTATTATAGTATAAATATTTAAATCGAACATTTTTTAAATATAATAAAAAAAGCGTGCTATATTAAATTAAATATATTTATTTATTAAAAAAGCCGCTATTATAATATTTTATTTATTTATATTAAATAAAAAAAGCTATAAAAGCTATATTTTAGTAGAACTATTTATTTTAGCTATATAAAAAGTACGTTTTTTTTAATAGTTTTAATAACTATAATTATATAAAATCGGCTTAAAAATAATATAATTAAAATTTACGTATAAAAAGTTATAATATTAATAAAAGCTATTATAATATTAATAAAGTTTAATTTTAATAAAATTATTAAACTTTATGTTTATCCGTAATTATTTATTAAACTATATATTATTTGGGCTATTATAATAATATAATTATTAAAAAAATATTTATTATTATATAATTAAAAAGAATTTTATTTTATATAATATAAAGTATAATTTGTTTATTAAATAATCCGAGTTTATTAGCGGATAAAATTTAAAATTTAATAATATAATAACCGTTTTTAGTTTTAATACTTATTAATTTTTAGGCCAAATAATATATATATTAAAATATATTATTTTTATTTTTTAAAACGTTATTAGTTTAGCGATATATTTTTCGAGGCTTTTTTTTTTGCTATATAAAAGCTATATAATGTTTTTTTACTAGCTTAAGTGCTTTTTTAATAAAAGCGTATTATATATTAATATAATTTTTATAAATTAATAATATTTAAGCTAGTAATTTTCTAAACTAGCGTAGTTTTAAAAAATTAATAACAGTATAAATAAGCTAGGACTATAGCTAGCAAAGTAACTAAAGCTGTTAGGCGGCTATTTATTATTATAAGCAACTTTAAATGCTTAAAGTTTTAATAAAATTTTAACTTTAATAAAAGTTTGTTATGCTTTATTTAAAACATATTTAAAATATTATATAACTAAGGTTAAATATTAAATACTAGTAGCTCTTAGTATATAAAAGTAACTTAATTTGCCGATCTTTTTAATGCTGCTTTTACAAATATTTAAAAGTTTTATGTATAGCTAAAAATATAACTATAAAAGTATTTATATTTAATAATTTTAATATAATAATATTATTTAGTATTTTATTTTTATTAATTATTTATTTAACGTTTAAATAAAATAACTTATTTTTATAAAAAGTATAATATTAATTTAAATTTTAATATATTTATTTATATTTTAATTAAAGTAAAAAAATATAAGCTATTAAACTTATAATAATATTTTACTTATATAGTTTTATTTTTATAATATTATTATAATATTACGTATAAAAAACTTATTTAATATATTATAGTTTTATATTTAAAAGTTTTATAAAACATTTTAAATATTAAATATATTTTATACGCTAAACAACTAAATAGTTAATTTGTTTTATTTTTTTAATTTTATTAACCTTAATTTTATACTTAGCTAACTAAGTTTTTAAATATTATTATTTTTTATCCTAATTAAATTAATAGATATAAATCTTATAATAATTTAAAACTATTTAAAAATATACTTATTTACTGCTTAAGCATATATTTATTTTTTAAATATAAACCTTAAATATTAAATACTTATATATATATTAATATTTATATACGTATTTATAAATATTTTTTTATTATTTTTTAATATAAACTTTTTGTAATATAAAATAATAATATTAAATAGTATTTTATTACCATTAAACTATTTTATTAAGCGTATAGTTTTATCCTATATATTTTTAGCTTTTTAAAATACGTACGCTATTAAAATTTTCGTATAAATATTATATTAATAATATATATTTAATAGCTTTTATTGCTTTCGATAAATATTTTAATAAATATCTAAATATTTAAAAAATATTTTTAATATTTTTAATAACTATATTAATATTATAAACAATATAATTATTAAGCGTATTAAATAGTATAATATATTATAAGCTATTAAATTATTAAAATCTTTATATAATAATACTTTAAAATAAGTTAAATTAATAATTATAATTTTTTTGTTAATTTAAAATAAATAAATTTCCTAAAAAAAACTAAAAAAATTATAATAAAAACCTAAACAAAAACTAGAACTATAATTACGTACTATTTAATAAATAATATATATTAACTTAACTTAAACTAATAAAGCAAAAAAAACAAAAGTAAAAAAATACGTGGGGTAATATAAAAAACAAAAAAGACAAGGAAAATATATAAAGCAATATAAAGGATAAAAAAAAAGAAAATAATAGGGAAAAAAAAGGAAAAATCCTTTATACCGAGGTAAATACGTTATATAACTACTTATATAAAGTTTTAGTTTAGCGATTATTATAAGATATATAAAGCTATAGTTAAATATTTAATGTTTTAATTATTTTATTTTTATATTTTAACCGTTTTTTTATGCTAGCTAATAATTTATATAGCTTTATAAATAAAATAAAAATATATTTTTAAAATTAATAAGTTTATATATTAAAAAAGGTTAATATAAATATTTATTTTAACGTTTAAGTATATCTTAGGTTTTTATTTTTTTATTTCGTTAAAAATATAAAAAAAGGCTAATATAATTAACACTAAAAAGTTAAACGAACTATAATTATTAATTTATGCGCGTATAGCTTAATCCACTGTTGTAGTGCTTTAATTACTTACTTTCCAACCTTTGTTACCTAGAATATTAGTTTATAACGTTTAAACGGCAATATCTCAACCTACTTACTTGACGTTAGAATTTATGCTTTCTCCCACAATAGCAACAGCAATAGCAATAGCAATAGCAATAGCAACAGCAATAGCAATAGCAACAACAACATAACAACAACAGCCCGATTAAACTAGGGCTCTGTTCTTAATATGCTATATTACCGCCTATTATTTGCGTATACGTGTTTAAGAACATATGGATTTATAACAACAAAAAAAAAAAAGGCCTATAACAAAGCTAAAAAAGTTCTACTAAAACAAACCTTTTGCTAAGGGTTTACTATTTACTATAGTATATATGTTTTTAAACATCTATGGATATTAACTTAAGTATAACAGAAAATATAAAGCTTTTTACTTTTATTACGTGGTTATAGTACGTGGTTTTTACTTGCTATTTTAAAACTCTACTATAATTAGCAGAGTTAAATAAAAATAATTAGATTAAAAACTAAAATAAGTTTATTTTAAATGTAATATAGCTTTTGTTTTATTTTACGGTTTAAAAATATTTTTTATTTTATTTTAGCTTAGCTATTTAATATAAAACAAAAAATGTTTTAAAGCGGCAAAAATAAAACAAAGCATAAAAAAAAACTTTAATGTTTAAACTACGGTTTAAAAAGCATGTTTTGTTTTATTTAGCTTGGCCACTTAATATAAAACATAAAAGTGCTTTAAAACAATAATAAAATAAAACAAGGAATAAAAGAAACTTTAATGTTTAAAAAAGCATGTATTTTTTTATTTTAGCCTAGCTACTTAAAACAAAATAAAAATGCTATTAAAACAGCGGATATTTAAAAATAATATATTAGTTAATAATATTAACGTTATATTTAAAAATCTGTTTTTAATAATATATATGCCTATATATATATGTATATATTATAAAGGAAATTATATATAAAGTATAATTATCGTTTTTACTATTAATTAGTTTTTACTTATAACCGCGATTTAATTACGCTAGTATATATGCTTTTTAAACCCTTTTAATATAAAAGCGAACTTTTTAATAAAACGTATTTAATGTTACGTTATTAATTATTTTTAAATACTATAATACATTATAATAAATAGCTTACCTAGGTTATAACTAAAATATGGTTTTATTTAAGCTATAAAATTAAAAAAATACGTTAGCTAACTAGTATATAAGCTTAGCTATAATTTATTTATATATAATATATTAATAAACTATTTATTTATATATATAGCAATAAAAATTAAGAATATTATTAAATTATAACTTTAAAAATTAGTAATAACTTTTATTACTACTTTAAAAAATTAATCGATTAATGTGTTCTAAAAACCTATATTAGCTAAAATAACTTTAAAATTATATAGCTTTTATAGATTTTAATTTAGAACTAGCGTAGCTAAGATAATAATACGTTTAAAAAAGCAAAAAAAGTATATATAGTAAAGGCTAAGGTTATAAATCAAGGTTTTTAATAATAAATAATTAGCCTAAATATAAGTATAAGCTTTAGCTTAAACTTAAGCTTTAGCTTTATAAGCTTAAATATAGCCTTGTTTATTTACAAATAAACAATTTATTTAGTAATCGATATGTTTTAAATATTTTAACCTAGCTTTTATATATTAGCTTTAATAGTTATATTATTATATTTTTGTTTAACCCGTTAAATATTTATATAATTAATTACTTTTTAGCTAATATATTTATTAATAATAATAACGTTATAAAGTTTTTTTATTAATAATTAACTATTAATAAAGCTGATTTTTTATATTTTAGTTTATTTAATAAATAATTTAAGTAAAATGTTTTAGCTTATTAGCTATTATATTTTAACGTTTTTAAAAATAATATATATTATAATATTATTATTTTAATAATTAAATATTTATATAATTAATTATTTTTTAGCTAGTATATTTGTTAATAATAATAATGTTACGAGGTTTTTTTATTAATAACTAATAGCTTGTTAGCCGTTTTATTTTAATGTTTTTAAAAATAATAATTATATAATAGTATTATTATTTTAATAGCTAAATACTTATATAGCTAAACTTATATAAAGTAGCATTTTTAATAATATTAATAATAATTTTAGCTTAATATTTATATAAATATTTATTAAAATAATTAGCTAAATATTATATAATTAGTATATTATTTTTATAAGTTGTTTATTTTAATCTTTTAGCGAAAAACTACTTATTATAAACGAGCTTTTTATTAGTTAAAAATTATTTATTATAAATAAAGTTCTTATAAATTTAAAAAATCCAAATATAATATTTTTATTAATATATAGCTTTTTTTAGCTAAAAATAAATTTTAATAAACTATATTTTATAAAATATAACTTTTATTAACTATATTTTATAAGCTATTAATTTAAAAACGTAATATAATTTTAAAAACGTATTATAGTAGTTTAAAAGCTTATAATATTTTATTTAAAATAATACCAAAAAAATTATATTTTTTTTATAAAATTAATATAAAAGCCTTTTAATAAAAGCTAGCTTTTTTATTATTACGTTTAAAGCTTTTAAAAATATTAATATTAAAACTAAAAATATTTATATTTAAAATTTTAAAAATAACTTTAATTATAAACTTTTATAATAGCTTTAATAAATTTAACGTTATTATTAAAACTAGTTTTATATTTAGTAAAATATCGCTAAAAATTTTTGCTTTTAAGCTTTTAGCTATAATTAACGTTTTTTTTTTATAATATAATTACGCTTAAAATAATATTTCGATAAAAAATCCCGCTTTTAAGCTTTTAGCTATAATTAATATTTTTTTTTATAATATAATTACGTTTAAAATAATATTTTAATAAAAATTTTATTTTTAAGCTTTTAGTTATAATTAACGTTTTTTTTTATAATATAGTTATGTTTAAAATAATATTTTAATAAAAAATTTTATTTTTAAGCTTTTAGCTATAACTAATATTTTTTTTTATAATATAGTTATATTTAAAATAATATTTTAATAAAAAGTTTTATTTTTAAACTTTTAGCTATAATTAACGTTTTTTTTTATAATATAATTATGTTTAAAATAATATTTTAATAAAAAGTTTTATTTTTAAACTTTTAATTATAATTAATATTTTTTTTTATAACGTAGTTATATTTAAAATAATATTATAATAAAAATTCTACTTTAAATACTTTAGTTATTATTAATATTTTTGTTTTATAGCTTTATTATATTAAAGGCCTTTTAATTTAAAGGTAAAAATGTTTAAGTTTTTAAAAACTACGTATTTAAGTTAATAAATAAGTTATAATTGCTAGTTATACTAGTTCGCTTTTTTTTAATAAATTATATATAGTAAAACTTGCTATTTTATTTTAATTTATTAATTATAATATTTTATTTTTTTATATAATTATATAATTATATTATAAAATATTCGGCCGTTTAATTAATAATAATAATAAATTTGCTTATAAATATAAACATTAATATATAATATTTTTTTATATTTTTTTATTAATAGTAGTAATATATGCTAAAATTATACTATTATTTTATAATTAAACTACGATTTTAAACTATAAAACAAAATTAAAAAATTAAATATTATAACAATAATTAATTTTTATTTTAAATAAAAAAAATTTATTATAATATTAAAATTTTTAAAACGATTTTTAACTTAAATAAAATTAAAAAAGTTTTTAATAAATATAAATTATTATTTTAAATTTTAAATATAACTATAAGCTATTTTTAATTTTAAATATAATTATAAATTTTATATTTTAAATAATAATATTATTATAAAATATATTAATTTTTATAATATATTAAACTTTTATTTTTTTTCGAAAAAAGCTTAAATTTATTAATAAGTTTAAAAAAAACTTTATAAATTAGCTAAAACGTTTAAAAAAAAAAACTTTTTAAAAAAAGCTTAAGCTTATTAATAAATCCGAAAAAAATTTTATAAGCTAGTTAAAACGTTTAAAAAAAAAATTTTTTAAAAAAAGCTTAAATTTATTAATAAGTTTAAAAAAACTTTATAAGCTAGCTAAAACGTTTAAAAAAAAAAAACTTAAAAATTTAAAAAATATATTTATTACGATTAATTTAAAGCTTTAAAGTTTTCGGAAACTTAAAAACTACGTTTAAAATATTATAATAAAAAATAAAAAATAAATAAAAAAATTATAAACAAATATTTTATAAAAAATATATTATATTTATTATATTAATATAATAACTAATTTTATAATAATTATAATTTTTTAAAAAATAATTTAATAAAAATTATATTTAAATAAAATTTATAATAATAATATTAATTTATAACTTAAAAATAATAAATATTTAAATTAATATTAAATTAAAAAAATAAAAAATAAAATAATTATAAATATAATTAAATAAATAATATTAAATAATTATAATTAATATAATATATAATTATTAAATTAAGTTTAATAAAATATATAATTATTAAATAATTAAATTTAATATAAAATTAAATTTAATATAATTTATAATAAAAAAAATTAAAAATAAAATTTTATAATTTATTTATATTATATATTATTTTTAATATAAATATTTAATTTTAAATTATTTTATTAAATTTATAATTATTTATATAATAAAAATAAATACTAAAAATTAAATATATATAATAATAAATAAAAATAAAAAAATTTTTAATTCGGGTAAAAAATTTTTTATTTAAAATATAAAAAATAAAAAAATTTTTTATTAATAAAAAAACCTTTTTTTTATTTAGTTATACTTTTTTTATAAAACTTAAGCATTATAAATATTATAATAAAAAATATTTATAAGTAATTTTTTATATTAAATATGTTTTACTAAAATAAAATCGCTTTTTATTAATAAGCTTTAAAAAAAAAATAATTAAAAAAAAATAATACTAAAAATTACTTTTAAATAATTTATAAGCTTATAAAGCTATATAAATAATATAAAAAATATAAAAATAAAATAAAATAAAAAACTAGTTTATAAAAACTAATAAAACTATTTTAAACTTAAATTATAAACTTATAAGCTTATTAAAACTTTATAAATATATTAACTATATATTATTTATTTAGCGAAAAAAAAATTTATAGATTTTATTATTATTTTAAATCAAATATTTAAAGCTTTAAAGCTAAAAATAAAGATTAATAAAAAAAATAATTTTATATTAGTTATATTGTTTAATCTAGAATATTTTTATAAAAAATATATATATAATTATTAAAAACATAATATTATAATACTTTAAAATAGCTAAATAAAACGTAATAAAAAATAATAGTTTTAACCTTTATTATTTTTATAAAGTATTAATAATATTTAAATATTTATACTAATATAATATAAAAACTTTATTTAATATATTTTATATTTAAATAATTTTATATAATAGTTATAAATTATAGCACTTATAATCTCTACTTATAATAACTATTACTTGTAGTAAATAATACTTATAATAAATAAAAGCAAATATAAGCAATAAATACACTTGCTTTACTAAATCGCAAATATATAAATAGCTACTTATAACGTAAGGTTAAACTTTTTTTCTTTTTTTTTATTTATAGATTTTATATACAATATATTAATAAAAATTAACAAAACTTAAAAACTTCTTAGCTTATATATTAAATATAAAAATAAAATATAAAATATTAAAAATAAAAATCAAAAATTAGTTAAACAAAAAAACTTTATATATATTATTATATAATTATATAAACCTATAAAAATAACTTTATTAATTTTTTATATAATAAATATTTATACCTTATTTTTGCAAAGATTATAATATAAAAAAATTCTATTTATATTTTTAAAATTTATTATTTAAGATTTTTATTTTATATATTAAACAAAACTATACTATTTTAAAACTTAAAAAAATCAATATATATTCTTTATTTTATTATAAAACTAAAATAAAACTTATAATAATTATTTATTTTTTAAACATAATAATAAATTAAAAATAAGCAAAAATAAATATAACTAAAATAATATATTTAGCTTTTAATAAAAATATAGCTAAATATATTTTTTTTATGCTTTTATTTTATTTATTTTAGTTTTTTATTTTTTATAAGCTATATTAAACCTAAAATATTATTTATTATTTTTTGCTTTTGTTTATAAATAAATTAATTTAGCTTTTTTAAAAGCAGTTAAATATATTTTATAATAAAAAATAACTTATAAATAATTTTTACTAAAAATAAAAATATTAAAACTATAATAATAAACCGAATTATATATAATTTAAATATATTTAAAGCTAAAAAAAAATTATAAAATGCTAATTTTATATTAATATTATAATTAAGTTTAATTATTATAAAATAATATTTATTAAATATTTTAAAAAATTAATATTAAAAATAAAAATATAACTAAAGTTTAAATTATTAGCTATTATTTAATACTAATATAAAACTATTAATTTTAATAGTATAAAGTTTTTAATAAAAATTTAATATTAATATAGTAATAAAAATAAAACTATTAATAAAAGCATTAATAAACTTTAAAACTTTTTTTATATTTTAAACCTAGGTTTTTTAACGTTTAATAATATATTTTTTTAACTAGCGCTACTATTAAATATAATATATATATTTTTATAATTTTAAAAAATATTAGCTATTAATATTTGTTTTATTAAAATAATTATTTATAAGCTTTATTTATAAATATATTATTAAATATAAGCTTAAATCTTTAGTTTTATTATAAACGTATATATTAAACAATTAAGTTTTTTTTAAGTTTATGCTATTTTTTAAAATATAAAAAACTATACGCTTAATAAAAAAAAAAAGAATTTTTTATATTAAAAATAAAAATATAAAATAAACGGCTTAATTAGCTATTATTTATTAAAATATACTAAAGCTAAAAATATTATTAAATATATTTAATAAAATAATTAAAAACTAATATAACTTAATATTTATATATAAAAAATATAACTATAAAATTAATAAAGCTTAATAAATCTTTTTTATTTATATAATTATTTTATTTTTTAATTTAATAATATTAATATAAAAATTATTAAAAGCTTTATATAAATTATATTTTAAATAAAATATATTATAAGTTATAAAATTAAATAAATTATTTTTTTATAAAATTTTAATAAAATATTATATAAAATATATTAAATTATAAAATTAAAAATAAAACTTAATAAACTTAAATATAATAAATTTTAAGCTTAAGTTTATTTAATATATAGCTATTAATCGATTATTATTTATAAATAAATAAATTTTTTAATATTTGTTTTTAAATTTATTAATAACTTTTAAATCTAAACTTTTTAAAATTATATTTTAAATTTTATATAAAACTTTTTAGTTATAATTGTTAGCTAGATTTTTTTTTTTAAATTTATTTTAAATTTAACTATTTAATTTTTAATTTTTATTTAATATATTTATTATAATTATTTATAATATTTTTTAGCTATAGCTTTTTTATTTTATAAATAATATTAGTTTTATTTATATTATTTGTTATTTTTTTTATTTAACTTATTTAGTTTTATTTTTTGCTATTATTAATAATTATAAATTTTAAATTATTTAAAAAACTTTATTTAATATAGATTTTATTAAATAAATTTATTATTTTATAATATAAATTAGTTATATAGCTATATAGTTTTTTTGCTTAAAAATAAAAAAAAAAAACTATATTTATATAATAAGCTTTTATATTATTAAAATATTTAATAAAATTATTAATAATAATATTAAGTTATATTATTAATTAAATAATTTTATTATTATTTTTTTAATTTAAATTAATATTATATAGCTATGTTTAAATTTTTTTATAAAGTTATAAAAAGCTAGATTTATCCGATTTTTTATTTTTTATTAGCTTTTTATATAATTTTTTTAAAAAATAAAAATAATATAAACTTATTTAGCTTTTACGTTTAAACTTTTATTATTTTTTTATTTAAAAAGTAATATTATATAAATAAAAATAATTATATATTAAAAAATAATATTTAATATAATAAAAAGCTTTATAAACTTTATAAAAATAAAATATAAATATTTATTATTATATAAAAAACTAATAAAATTATTTATAAGCTTTATATAACTATTTAATATATATAAAAAGTTTTTTTATTTTTAATAATATAAATTAGTTTAATAATATATATAAATATTTTAGCAGTTAATATTTATATTTTCGTTAGTTAATTAATATTAAAAATAAAAATTAAAAACTAATTAAATAAAAAAACTTTTTATATATAACTATATAATTATATAAAGCTTATAAAAATAATTTAATAATAAATATTTATTTTATAAAAATTATAATAAAAGTTTTAATAAAAAATATTTTATAAAATACTAAAAATTATTAAACTAATAGCTAATTTATTTTAATAATATTAGCTATTTTTTTAGCCGATATTTAGTTTAAAAATCTTTAGCTTTATATAGTACTTAAAAATATAAATTAATAATATTTGTTTTTTAAAACTTATAAAAATATTTTTTTAATTTTAATATTTTTTTATTAAAATTTTAGCTTAATTTATAACTATTATAAATTAAAACCTTATTATTATTTTTTTTATTATTAATTTTTTATTAAAATTATAAAGTTTATTATTAATAAAATAAATTTTAATATTATTTTTAATTTAATAAAAGCTTTCGATTTATTAAAAGCGCTTTTAAAAAAAAAATATTTAAAATATTATATATATTTATTTATTAGTAATATTTTCAGAAGTTTTTAAAAATTTTTAGTTTATTATATAAAATATTTAAAACAAATAATTTTTTAGCTTAAACAAAATAACTAATTATTAATTTTATATATTTTAAATTATTATTTTTTTTAAAATTATTATTTATTTTTTTAATAATTTAAATAATAAAAATATATATTTATAATATTTTTTATTTTTATTACTCTAAACTTTAAAATTATATTATTAGTATTATAACTAAATTTAAAACAACTTTTAGCTAATATAAACTATTTTTTAATTATTTATAGCCCGTAACGTATAGATTTTTTATTTTTTAAAAATAAAAAATTTTTTATTTTAAGCTATTTTTATAAATAGCTAGTTTAATATTTATAAAATTATACTAAATAAATTAATTAATATTTAAAAAAAAGCTTTAAAAATTAAATATATAATTATTACGTTTTTTATTTTAAAAAACTTAATATATTTTTTTTTATTTATAAAGCAATATTAATTTATTTGCTTTATATATTTATATTTTTTATAAAAAAATATTTCGCTAGTTTAATATTAATTTTTTTTTTTTTCAAAAAATATATTATATATTTAATATAAATTATAAATTTAACTAAGTTTTATTTATTAAAAAATATTTCTAAAGCAAATTATACTGTTTTTTTTTTTCGCTATAGCTTATAATATAATAAGCTTAATAAAAAAATTTTTATAAAATTAAAATATCGTACAATTAATAAATAATAGTTAATAATTTAAACGTTATTATTATTAATTATTTATTAAAAAAAAATATATAATTGCTAAAAAAATAAATTAATAAACGCTTTTTTTTTTTTAGCAAAATATAAAACTTAAAATAAATATTATAATAGCTATAAAAAAACGCGCTATATTTAATTACTTTAACGTTAATATATATTATTTTTAGCTATATAAAAACCTGCTTTTATAAAACCGTATTAAAGCAAAAAAATTATATAATATTTTAGATTTCGATAAAAAAGCTAGCTAAACATCCGAACGTCCAACTATAAATAGTTATTAACGTTATGCTAACAAAAAAATCGATAATAATATATACTATTAAACGGACTATTTATTTAAAGCACTATTTTCGTAATAAATATTATATATAAATATAATTATTTCGTTTTATTACTTTTATTCTAAAGTAAATAATAAGTTATAGTTAGTATAACAAAGTACTTAAAATATATTCAATTTAGCTAATAATCTCTTTAAGGTTTTTAAAAGCTTTAGTTTTTTAATTTTAACTTTAAACTTTTAATAAAAACAAAAAAAATGTTTAAAATATACATATTAACTTAATAGCTCTAAAAACATGTTTTTAAAACTTTAGAAACATATTTTTAAAGCTCTAAAAATATATCTTTAAAGCTAAGATCTTACTTAAAATGGCAAATTATGCCTCCGGGAGCTTAAGAAGACGGCCGGGATTGCCGAATATAATTCTTGGTTATATACACGTGCCTATAAAGCAAGTGGATGGTCAGGTTAAACAAATGACATCAATCTAATATTATTTGAACAACAACTCATTACATCCTATCATATAAACTCTAGTGCCTATCTGGGCTTCTATTTGTTTTAAATGATAAACATTTAAATTCATTCTAAATTCAGTTTTGTTCGTATTTAAATGAGAATGCGAAATTTAAATTCATGAAGCGCCTCTACCCATCCCCATGTATCTAGGTATGTAGTATGTATATATGAAGACAATGTACAAACGCCGATATATCGAGTCGGAAATTGAAATCAATGTATTTGAAAATGAGATTCAAAGACTAAGATATAAGATTGAAGATAAAGAGGAAACAAAAATGAAACGATAATTAGGTTTACTACTAGTGTACTACGCATCAGCATTTAAAAAAGGGTTTTTAGTACTTCTTACCTCCTCGAACCACCAAACTGTGAAGCGGAATCAGCTGGATTAACAGTCGAAGCATCTCCGTGCTCACTATTGTAGGCGGAATGACGATCTGAGTGCCTCGACTGCTGATGATAGCTGGCAACGCTATAAGCGGGATATTCGCTCACCTGGCTGGGAGCCTGGTGCTGTGACCCGGCATATGTCGGGTGCTTGCTTGGAGGAGGGTACGCCGATGAACCATGTGCCGAATAGCGGCTCAAGTGACTTGGCGGAGGCCTGTGCCCCGGTGCGCTACGGGCCGATGGCGGAATCAACCGGCTCGAGGACCGGTGCTCTGACGTACCAGAACGATGAGACGAATAATGACTCGGGGGCGGGTGTGGTGGTGCGTTGAAGGCGGGATGCTGGCTCTGAGGTGGATACCCTGGCTCACGAATATACTCGGCGACCCGGCCTGACTGGCTTTGAGGCCGATATGCCGGTTGGCTGTAGTCGGAATGCGGGTACCTGGACGACATGGTAGACTCGGAAGATCTGCGGTGTCGGTGATGGGATTTTGGCTTTTCGGCGTAGGCGTGGCCGGTCTTTTTATCTCGTTTGATAGTTGAGTTGGGGCTCGCGCCGACAACCCACTTCATAAATGCTCTAGCCTCGTGACCCCCATTTTGTGAGAATTTGAAGTTAGTTATGATATTGTTAAACTTGAAGATGTTTTTGATGTTGTGTAATATTTCAGGCTTGTCTAGTTAGTTGGTTAAGATGTGCTGTGTGGTTGAGAATGTCTGAATTGTGGTGATTTCGTCGTAATTTAAAGACGTTGACCGTAGAGATCTTGGTTTTTTGTTTCGAGTAGTTTGTTTACGACACTGTCTAAACGTCACCTGAGGCAAACGATTCGTCTTGAACATCCGCTTTGTCGATTAGTACAACAATGACTGCGTAAGTAGATTAGTATGCAAAAAGATGCGGCTACAATTAGAGAGCTATTGTTACAGTTTGACCAAGAGGTCAAGGATACCGCGCGTACAATGGGATTATATTTGACAAAGATAAAGATATTATACTTTCGATACATAGTATGACAAAGACCACTGAGGCCGCAACAACAGTGCTAAGGAACAATCAAGCGAGTTATTTGCTTGAGGGAATTCGTAGAAGCTGTACCGGGTCTGATGATTTTTTGTATTAGCGATGTAATTCACGTAGTGATTTTGTGCAGCGCTCTAGTAAGACTAAGCTAAGTTCGCACTTCATCGATTTGAATTTCACTTGACATGTCATGCAATACTATATTATAACGAGCTAAAAGCCATAATTACGCTTCTTAGCTCGATACTTGTCCAGAGAACATGAGGGATAGTTAGCTTTTGCCAGGCGTCAGCCCCGTCTACAAAACCACGAGCAATGCTCACAACTTCGCTTCCTAAATTCGTTTCTTCTGTGTATATGCCCCCGATCCAGTATCGCCGGCCTAGCTATTCCCGGAGCCCGACGCCCCCGGGACGTAATGGTCCGGCCATAATTTTCACCGTCCTTGAATCCCGGGTCCATTCCCAAAAGGGTAAACAATCTCTGATTGGCCAAGTTCGGGTCTCCAACGTCATCCGCCTTTTCATATAAGATGATTGGTTACTAGATATTACAAGAGGTGATGAGGCTATCGACGAGCAGATGCTCTTCGACTTTAAGCCCGTTAAATCCCATAAATCCGTGATGCATCTCTACGGTTAGATAAATAGAAGTAAATAATAAGCTGGCCGTTTGAGTATATATATAGAGGCTCAAGTGCGTCTTAGATTGTAGGAGGACGTCAACGAGTCATTAGATCTCTTCTTCATCCTCTTAAGTTTTGATCCATTTTCACACTAGACTAATTCATCATATCTACCCCATCATGCCGGCCACAACTCACCCAGAATTCAATGTAAATACCGAGGCTCTCGAAGTCGCCCAGGTCTTTAGCGAGGGCATTCGCGGAAAGACGGTTCTCGTGACAGGCGGCAACCCCGCAGGTATAGGCTTCGCTACTTGCCAGGCATTCGTAAGCTCCTCCGGGCCCTACAAGCCCTCCATGATGGCCAGATAACTTGCTCACTAATATTGTTCTTTCTAGGCATCGCAATCTCCTGCGCACCTCATCATAGCGGGCCGCACGCCATCTAAAATCGAGAGATGCATTGCCCTGCTCAAGGCCCAGTATCCTGATGTAGACTATCGAGGGCTCAACGTCAACCTTTCTAGTCAGAAGTCCGTCAGGGCGGCCGCTTCTGAAGCTCTCTCGTGGGCCGACGTGCCCACCATCGACATCATCGTCAACAGCGCGGGGGTGATGGGGATCCCAGAACGCGAGCTCAGCGAGGATGGGATCGAACTACACTTCGCGACGAATCACATCGGCCACTGGCTGCTGACCTGCTCCCTCATGCCCAAGCTCATCAAGGCCGCAGAGAAGAACCCCAAAGGAGCCACGCGGATCGTCAATGTGTCGTCCGCCTCGCCGATGCGGGCCCCCATGCGATGGAGCGACACGAACTTCGAGAAGCTCAACAAGGACCTACCCGAAGCAGAGCAGCCGAACTACGAGTGGATCGAGGCGTGGGGATACAAGGACGTGCAGAACAAGTCGTACGTGGGACTCGACGGGTACAACCAGAGCAAAATAGCCAACGTGCTCTTCGGCGTCGGGGCGAACAATCGTCTGTACGAGAAATATGGGATCCTCACCCTAGCCGTCCACCCCGGCGTCATCAAAACAGAGCTGGGACGAAGCTTCCCGGCTGAGAACATGGCGGCTATCAACGCTATGCTTGACGCAGGGCTGTTCACTTACAAGACGTTGGGCGCCGGGGCCTCGACTAGTCTGGTTGCGGCGTTGGATCCGAAGCTAGGCCCGGGCGAGACGAGGGATGGCAAGGAGAATTACGGCGTCTACTTGGATGCTTGCCAGATTACGGATAAGGCGCTGCCTGGAAACGTGTCGAACGCCGGGGGCGATAAACTTTGGAAGATGTCTGAAGAGCTGGTCAAGGAGAAGTTTGAGTGGTAACATGACAGAAATTGCCATGGTCTGAGACAATTCAGGAAACCACTATAGTCACTGATTTCCTACACAAGTATTGAATCTACAGACAATAGATTTGCTCATTCTTACAAGATACGCGTGACCTGTTTTAAATTGGGTTAAAAATGACACATGATTCTGTCTGACTAGCATTCACTAATTCTTAGAAACATTGGCGTGCTATCGGATATTGATAGAATAGGCGTTCACTAATAGTAATAATATTGATAGGGAGAAGGGAAAAGGGGAACAAGTAGCTTTTGGCTATATTAATAGGTGTCTACTAGCCTGACAAAGTCCAGGCTAAAGTCTAGGTATAGGGGGCTCGATTAAGTATGATATTATATCGTAGCAAGGCAAGATACTAAGTCTTGTTGAGAGGAATCATGTATTTAAAGATCGGGATAGCCGCGATTGTCATCACGCAGTTTGCTCGCTGGTAATCCAAGTCAGACCGCTAAATTTATTGCCGCTAAAATATAAATCGTGAACAACTTTCTATTTCCATCATTTACTTTATCGGTTAATTTATTAATTGAGTGTCGAGCTCCCCCGTTTCGTTTCCCGAATAAATCCTTGGGCCTCAGGGCATCTTCGAGCTCCAGATCAATGAAATGCACAACCTGCTTTTCCATCGTGGCCTCGCTGATCTTGAATGAATTGCTCTCAAATTCTATCAGCATGCCGCTTGGAGGCCTCTCGAGGCACTGTCTCGCCATTCCGCACATATGCTCTAGGCCCTTCGCACCAACCTCCATCAACCTGCGCCCGTGAACGTCCCTACTATGAACAGTCAGCCGCCTAATGCCAAGTTTCCATTGGCTCTATTAGCGAAGCAATGAAAGGACAATCCCGGCACTGAGTCAAGAGCATCGTGTTGAAGTCCTTCCGGAAGACGAAAGCGTTGCAGTGGCTCGCCTTGCGATCCCTCGATCATGAGGCGTCGAGCTGCTTGAGGATGTATATATTCCTCTTCTCGAACTCCTTTAAGTTATTCTTCGTTCCGCAGAATTCCCATCCCCAGTCATAGAACTCGACATGGCCTGGCGCTAATAGCTTCCGTGAGTTCGGCGCTGCTAGTCTTTACGATAGAGCACGTATCTACCCAGGCATACTGGATGCCGTCGCGGCGAGCCAGCCCACACGTCTTCTTAATCTTGCCGAACCCATTCTTGCTCTCCCTGTGCGAGCTAGAGCTCGTGAAGTCTTGGAATGTGGCCTCCTCATCCTCTCAACTGTGAGATAGTATGGTATACTCTATAGCCTCTAGCCTCACGACCATGAACTCCTCTAGTGTTAGGGGCTTCAACATTGATAAACCTCATGGTGGCTTGCTATTCGGCGTATATTGGTTGATGCCCCTCGTCATTAATTGAAGCCAACACGCTCTAAATAGATGGGTCCGTTATACGTCACCTGCTTGAGGCTACAACTGCGTGTACCGCGAGGGTATGCTGTGTGCATAGGAGGCTCTGTCATCAAGTGCAGCTAGTGCTATGGGTAAATAAAATTAAGTGCGTTCATGTCACGAGTCATCTATAATATCGATATCCCCCAATTTCCATCAGCGCCCAGTTTACCTAGAGCGAGGGATTTGACCCGTGGTAAAAAGCGAAGGCCATGCTACCACAAAGCCTACCTCGGAGGAGTTTCATTACTGAAATCCCAATTCTAAATAAATCTTTCAATTCCACCGAAACTAGATTTGTCTCCGGGTTACCCAAACCGGACGGCCGGACAAAGCTCTGTATGGCTATAACGGGCCTAGTGCAGCATATGAATTTGTTACAGATGCGCATGATTCAGACAGCTCTCGATGCTTTCGCTAGTGTCAGCTAAATTCCACGTGGTTCAAAGTGAGCTCGGCAACAAATTAATTGCACTAAGAGCAGGTATAGAACACTCCGGTGGAAGTAGGTAACATTCCTTAATGAACAAAGACGTCATCGCCATTGTCCCCACTTCGGATGGACATGGAGTAGTGAAATCTGAGGATAATCTCGAAAATATGGGTGCTGGTCGCATTGTCAAGTCTGTTCAGTTTTGCGGGCTTAATTAAGAGACTGCTTTAATGACGCTCACTGCGCACTGCCTAGACGTGGCATCATTTATCAAGCTGCTGCAACGCAATGGAGTGGAATAGTTGCATCGCATGTTACTGTGAGGTGTTTGGGAGAGCCTGGCTCAGCTCGCTTCCGTCCCATGTTGACGCTATATGCAAGATGAAGTCATGAGTCCATCCAGCACGCATATGAAGCATTGCTAGCCCCATTATAAACAAAGAATATTACATAGTATGCGTCACTTCATTGCGCAGAAGATCAGGACGTATAGTACCTTGGGATATATTATCTCCAGGTAGCCATCGTTTCGACCACCGTTTTCGAGGCCGCAACCCCTGCCCAGGCGTCCCTCTAATAAGAGAGTATATGTACATGATTTCTCGCTTATTGCGTTGATTATGGGTTATTCGCATGAGACAGATAGAAAATGGATGACGTGTGTGCATTGGCTGTTTGCCCAGGCTTTTGTCCTCTCCGTTCCGTGCTGGCCAACCGACAGTATGCTTTTAATGAAGAGCACTATGACTGAAAAGGCATAGAAATAAATAGCAAAAACCAACGCCGCCCGACCGTGATCCGAATCCTCCCGATGATGTCCCCGGTGAAGCCAATTGAAATGAGGTACATGCTCCGTCTAAACGAACAACCAAGAGGTATAACAAAGGGTATTGTGGGTGATGCAATGCTAAATGTTAAGAGAAAACTATCCTATCCTGATCATCGCTTCGTAAAGAAAATGTGGGTGCTATTTAAAAACATGAGAGGTGGGACAAAAGAAATAAGGCGAGTGAGATGTTTCAAGTGAGGTGGTAGCGCGTGGGAACTTAGAGCCGATCGCTGTAGGGGTTGTTGGTTTAGAACCCTGATGGGCGACGAATTTGGCCGAGGGGTTGGCCAAAATTACTGCTCTGCCTTAATTTCAAGGGAATGTGTTCCTCGACGTCTTCAAGTCCCTCTTCCGGATGGCTGTCATTAGCAGGCACAGTTGAAAGGGTAGCCCCATGGTCCGTCAAGTGTTTTCTTGCGTCCTCCAACATTGCCGGATCATTGAGAACGGATGGTGCAGCATCAGTTGCCCTAACTTCTTCTAGTTTATCTGATAACCTTCGAAGAAACACCTCATCCGCTGCCGGCCGATTTTTGAGACACAGGGGGCCTTTTAGCTCTGGATCATCATCGCTAGGTTCAAGTATAGCCTCCTCTGAAATGTTGTCATCATAATCGAGCCCTGGCGCCCCATGGTTCTCCTCGTCAGCGTCACGGATGGTAGACGGTCCGCTTTGGTCCTGTGCTGGGTCCACTTGAGGCAGTTTCGTGTCATCGGGACTTGTTGGTGTCGATGTTCCGGTGCTACCAGCGGTGTTGGTGGTGGTGGACTCTAAAGTCGGGATCTTGGAGAACGACATGGAATGATTTGGCGTATGCCCAGCATGCATCGTGAGTCTGCGGTGCTCAGGAGCCAGCAAGGCGGCTTGTACCCGTACAGCGGGTGAGGCTTTGGGTTGCGGTTCGGCAAAGTCTTTGGCTAGGTTAGATGGAGAACTTCTAGCAGATGCCCCTGTAGGTGACGATGGTTTTTCATCATTAAACGTGGGTTTCTGAATTGCGGGCGCTCTCAATCGAATTCCTTCAAGCCCCGGAATAACCTCGTTGATGTCGATCGATGGAACTCGTTCTTGTTCTTGGCAAGGAGCAGTATTGCTCGGCGAAGTACTCTGCATTCGAGGATCGAGCGGCACGAAGGGATTCGACTCTGGTATAGTCGACCCTCTCCCATGTGGTAGACTACTAGGCGAAACACCATCGGATGGAGTCCGATATGTGCTGGTAGATAGACCAACTATTTTCGGACTGTCAGAATTGCCTGATTTACGGTTTCCTATGGCTTTTTCAACGGTTCCATCGATGAAGGTGCCGAATTTACCCGCGCCATTGTTTCCGAGTAGCCTGGACAAATTAGCTACCTCGGCCTCGGCGGCTGCAGTCCTTTGTTTCCAATCCAAAATCTCATTTTCCAATCTCGTCTTTTGTTCCACCCAAAGTAGCCGCTCTTCGTCCATCATTTCCCGTTCTTCCCGAAACATCTCTTCGGCTCGAGCACGACTGGCTTCTAGATGGACACGCTCCGCTTGCCAGTTTTCTTGTAATCTCCGACTGTACTCCTCTCTACGTTGAAGAAGGATGGCACTTGTCTGAGGGCTCAAATGCTCGAACGGCGACATAGCGCCGGGGTTGGTGGGCGCCATGGAGGGCGATGTGAGAGAAGATCCTGGCGTCCTTCTCGTCGGCGTTAAGAGGGAGTGATGTTCCGCCGTAAGATACTGTTGGGAATCTGATGCTACTGCGAGGGACGATGGAGAGGTACGATATGTAGGCGGTAGCGTGATACTATTCGAAGCATCAAGAGAAGGTGGTTGCAAGGAATTCGGCAAAGACAAAGGGGATATCATAGAGTCTGGCCGGTGGTTGAAGTGGGGGATAGGAGCTATGGAGCGACGAAAAGAGTCAAGACCACCCGAAGGTAGAAATGAATCAGAAGGCATCCTCGTCATGGCGAGCATCGTCGAGAGAAAGCCACGCGGTATGAGATAGGGCGAGGTGGGAGCAACCTTGACTTAATCAGGTTGGAGGTTGAATGAAGGTTTGAGGTTGCAGACGGGATCGCAAGAGCTAAAGCTTAGAGGGAGGTGTTTGTTTCCTATAACCGAGGCGTCGATGAGGGTAGGGGGTAGGGACTGGAGTTGGAAGGGGCGCAGCGATTGTTTCCGAGACAATGGCGGCGTTGGTGAATCGACAATCGACTCTGAACTCGACGATCAGGCGCGAAAGGACCAGATAGCGGATGGGTTGTAGCTGCTCTAAACTGACAAACGACGCGGGGACAGACAATCCCGTCGATAGGGTATCGAGAGGTAGATAGAATTCGGCGCACTGTCAGCCCTGAGGTTGGGACTGTACGATTATATCGTCAGACACAAGTTGGAGGATTAGGTAGGTACGTGGTGCTGGTCGAAGATGAGAGTGTCGAGGCGCATAAGCGGGTAAACTAGGAGGACTACTGGCAGGTGTGACGTATTTGGTTTTCGTTCTACACTAGCCGGTACAGAGAGGGCGAGACGTTGATACAAGCAAGAACAGTTACTGGAGACGTCTGCAGTTCGAAATATATGAGTTGTTCGCATAAGTGGATATTGTACCATCTTCCCGTGTTGAAGAGATGTATACCTCAGTTGAATGGCGATATGATGTGAAGGAATCAAGGCAAGAAAAGAAGATGGGAGTGATGGAGAGATGAGAGATTACCCCCCTACAGCCCCTACAGCCGTACCCTAGACGGGTAGGTCGTGTTGTGCTGTGAGCCGTAGCGCCGTGTCACTATGTCACCACTAGCCAGTTGGACGGGTCCTAATTGGGGTTATTTCCAGGTTGGGCCAAGGGTGGGCCCAATGCAGTAATGACCCCAAATCAACTGGGCTGCCACTGGGCTGCCACTGGACAGGCCGACGAGGGAGCGGCACGGAGCCACGGGCAGCCCATGGGGTTCGCCCAGCAGGGCAATGACTAACAGAAGACCCTTGAATAACAGTGTCAAAGGTTTGCTCTACACGTAACGAACTACAATCTCACGCGCATACTCACTTCTTTCTAGGTATCGATTGGATAGATTGTTTGACAATGTTGCTTGCTCCCTCTGATCTGTCTCGATACTGGATACTGGTAGGTAGCTGGAGAGCCGATGCGCACGACCAGCCACCCCATCGTTCGACCACATCAGTTTCAGTCATAATCTTCCCCCCGAGTTCGCTGGCATGTGCTGGGGAGCCCCATAACGGCATACGTGGACGTGGCTAGTGCTCAGAATCATTAGTTGGGCAGCATCTCTACTAATGTATTAGTAGATTGAGGCGGCTATACATGGTGTATGCCGTGTCTTTGTCTTAGGTGTTTCAGCTGCCGCATAGTCGGACTATAGTCATCAGCCATGGTCAGCCATGGTCAGCCATTGCCCAGCTGAACTCTTCTCTCTCTTCTCTTCGCCTGGAGTAGCCGAGAAACACGTTCACTCGATACGGCGCGATGCATCGCGTCGCCTTGCACAGCATTTGATAGTGAGTAGGCAAAAGATGCGGATCGCCGATAGTTGGCCATTGTGACTGGGCGTTCATTCATTCAGCTAGCCTGGTTCATTGTTCATTCCACGTCGGCCAATCGGCTCCCTCCTCCAAGCACTCGCTCACGGATGGTCTGCCAGCGTGGCAAACCAACCTCATCATCGATCTTGCTCAACGGCGCCCAATCCTACTGTCTATCGTAACAGGGGGCTTCGGTTTCAGTGTCAGATAGGGACGGCCCGCAGAACCTTGACTGAGATTTGAGACAATTCCCAATTCCCATTTCCCCATTTGCTTCGCTCGTGAACAAACTTGGTGGGGGTGTTGTGCTACCGCGAATCAGCACCAAGCCGGTCTTGGCCTTTCTTTTTCTAGCCTTCCATCCAGTCTTCTGTCCTTGTACCCCACAGCGCACACGACACCCCGTCTAGAAAGGGACTCTTCCCCGTTATTCCGCCAGCTTGGCCTTGGGGCTACTGGACTTTGGGCACACGTTACGCCGAATACTTCTTCTGCCAGCGCGTCATCGTAGACTAACAACGGTGTTTGTTTGAAGGGAATATCTAGGTAAAACCTTTGCAAGTATATGGCAATACAGTCTTGTTTGTGTCATTGACAAACCACTGAACGCTATGCTCACTTTTCATCAAGACCTAAGTATCCAAATGTTGATATATTTTTTTTCAACGACCCAGCTGATCTGATCTGCAGGGACCTACACTCCACTTACGTTGAACCCAAACATCTACTGTTCTGTACGGAGCACAAGCCCGACTCACCGCCCAGCCGAGGAAAATGCGATGTACATAGTGTTCCCAAAGACGATCAAGGAGTACCCAAATCGTGGAACCCATGTTTGCTGGACCCTGAACTTCCACACTGCCCAGGATAGGGCCGCGCGAGCATGATCCCTGTCAAGGGTTTTTGTGTTCGCTGCTCATGTGACAGGCACTTGGGTCCTGGATTCGGCGTCTGGGCTTGTCTTCTGCAGTGCACATTACGGTCCGAGGCAAATCATCATGTAATATTAGTACGAACTGGCCCTAGTATCGCGTGCCTGGCTCGGCCCTTTATTTCCTTACATTGCCGTCACTACACTCTACTAGGTAGGTATGAAGAACCAAACACATGGCTCTAAGACCTAGTCGGTCATCCTTCCCTAACTTTCTTCAACACTAGCATGTTCCCAGGCCCTACCATACAGCCAGGTTTTGTCAGTGTTTTGACGGCCGTTAGTCAAGTCAAGTGCACGACAGAGTTCTCCAAATACCCACTCCAGTCAAGTTCCACGTACCCCTCATAAGCCTAGACTAATCAAGATTGGCGGGTATTCGCAGCGTAGCAATATGCAATACCATCCATCCCCTGAGCACATGGGAATATTGTTTACGCGGGGGCGGCTCATCCCGCTCCAGTGGTTGGCTTCCGTTTGTGACATGAGTATTAGTGATTGCTCTAGATGGCCTGATCTCTCAAAATGGCTGCATACACGCGACTGCATACAGACCCTAACCAGTAACACCGAGGCTAGTTAGTCACTGAAATGAGAATTGAACACCAGCAGAGGCAGCCAGTGCTTGGTGGCACTTCTCTTGCAGCCGCTCAATTCGGTATTATTTATAACAGAACCTATCAGAGCTGTCCTGGCAGAAGAGCGAACGTGAGTTTTCGTTGAAAGGGACACGGTTCATGCTCGATGATGGAGACGGATAACATAATCCGGCGAGTCAACGTGACTAGTTCGTGACAACCATGGCGACGAGCTACAGCAGCTGCCCACGGCCAAATACATACTATGAAACGCAATACTTATGAGGTTCGTGCCATTACATACTACTTTAGCCAATAAGAAGGCAAACCTACCATCACGATTTGAGGAGGGGTAATGATATCCGTGCGGATGTGGAACGTAATACAACTGACCCGCGATTACTCTCACGATGCCCTCTCCAAGAAACCGGAGCTAAGAAACTCCCTGCTCACCATTCTATACCTGGCCCCAACAACCTACACTAACCATCGATAACTTTGTAAGGAGGTTATCTTTAAAACACTCTACATTAATGCTACTAAATACCCATTTATTCGAGTATTAGACTACTCGAAGCTCGAGCTCACACGGTCATGACCTTCTAAAGAGAGACATCTATATAGGAAATAAGAAGACATATGCTAAATGGTAAGTTCCTAAGATTTACTGCCGGATTTTCTTGCTAGGATGCACTACGTACCTAGGTAAAGGGAATTTTTGGATAATATTCCTAATAGCTCTTGCGCAAGCACTAAATACGTACGCGACCCTCCTACTTCACCCAAATTGACCTAGGTATATACGAGTTCATAGACGAAATCACTCCAGTAAACAATGCATCACGCGCACTATTATTTTTCTATGGCCTTACCCCAGCTTGCCTTGGTCCCACACATGCGCCACCTCTACCACCTATGAGTTTTGTAATGTGTGGCTACTTACCTTATGAAAAAGAATCAAATCTCCTATATTCGAAGATTATATCGTAAGTCTCCTCCAAATGGGCAAGGACCCAAGTCTCCTAGCTATGCCAGTATCGGAGCACCCATAGGTCCTTCAAGAATCAAAATGAACATTCCATTGAACTAAAAGTTACTAGCTAACGCAGTGTCTATGTTGGCATCGCCCTCCATCGATACCTTGCTCAATATGCGTACATAATGTTAGTCATCAGTAGGGTAGAACACTCAATGCCCGCCGCCATATAAGACATCGTCCAAGAATGCTAGAATCTGATCCGCTATTCCCCCGCAGAGGCGTGGTTATTGTGCCGTTGCGATATCAGCCGAGAAGATAATCCACTTGGAGAAATCCCATCTTTTATCGAGTTGAAGAGGAAGTGCCACAAAACAAAGCCGTGAGAGTATCGCCCCTGAGCAGAGCCAACAAATGAATCCAAGATATGACTGAACCAAGTACTGTCGATGACAGCGTCGACCTGTAGGCCGCTCACTTTAAGCACGGACTAGTATAGCAAGTCAGTGAGCCCGGCAGTGAGGTATGTCAAACATCATAGGGCTCTAGGGCTATCACTACTTGGGCTTCTGTCCTTGGATTGGAAACCTAAGGGAGGCTTTTAGTAATTCTCCTTTCTATACATAAAGGCTCACGAGATTGGAGCCTATGATGGTAACAACTCGCGGGGTGCTTTTATTGAGCCCGAGGTATGTTACTTAGTATTCCATTTGGGTAAACTTGGAATTTAAGTGGTTTGTATTCTGGAGGGGAGAACAGGGCGACTTTTTTACATACTTCAACCACATCGAGACTATAATCTAGACGCAACTCGTCGGGCATAATATCTGCAGGGCTCAGACTCTCCACAACTAAGCCAAGTAGAGCATGAACCTTATCCTTTGGATCCGCGGCCCAATACTGAGTAAAATTTATGCATAACAGTGCGGTCAAGGTGCAATCGAGAGCGAGGGCCTCGAATGTTAGGTATCATGTCAAGTATCCATATGAGACAATACAACAGGTTAGTGCGCTGCCTGCCGAGAAAAATTAAATCTCGGCGAAAAAGATACTTCTCAAACCCCGGCAGTCCAAACAACCTCCTCATGTCCTTCTGTAACTCCTCGTCCTATCTCGAGGACCTGATACCACGTATTTTCGGTCTGTACGAATAGAAAGGGGTATCGGTCAGGAAGTCTACGAAGGGATTTTATTTCTAGATACGCTGTGTTTCTAGTGAATCAATTCATATATGACAAGGGCTTCTTTCCAAAGACTTGGGAAGATACTGAAATTATAATAATCCTTTACAGGTCTAAGGGGGTATCAAAATCCAGTTCCTTAGATCCTTCGAAGTAGGAGATTTAGTCTATTATATACTTTAATCGCTTCGCAATCTCTTGCTTTCGTATTATTTCCCAGGAGGTCAAGGGTAAGAGATTAACTAAATACCTAGGTAGTTAAAAATCTTCTGACTTCGCATGCTGCAAAGCACGCGTCAAAGCCGGGCCCCAACCAGATTAGCGTCCTAGTCGTTTAAGAGTAAATCGAAATTATTACCTGCGTACCTGAAGCTACTTAGACCACTTAGAGAAACCGCCTTGGTTTATGCGTATTTATTCCGAGGGGTTGAGGTAGATAGAATTAATAATCTTAACTCCTACAGTGGCCGGATTACGTCTGTTACGCCGGAGCTCATAAATAGCACTTCACCGTCTACTACGATCGGCAGACCTTGAGTTTGCTTACACCGGGACAAAATATGGCGGCGCTTCATTGATATTGGCCGTCCCTGGACGTGGTAGACTTATCCATGATATTAAAGGCCAGGCAGTCATAAATGAATCTCCTATTAAAGGAAGACGTCGGTAAGATTAATAAACAGATAATAAAAACATGTTCTTATCGCTCTGTAGCATATGATACACATTGTATTTGCTCCCACAATGTGGTTATAAGTAGAGATCATTATCCCCATCCGCCGCGTATATCTCATTAACATATCTTCAAATATTGTCAGTCAGTGAATGAGGTCGTAGCAAATGTATGGGGTTAACATCTTCCTAAACAATTGATATATTATTTATCGACATAAATATCCGTTCTTGTTCCTTCTAAATTTGCCATGTGTATTTGATGAAAACCTCACTTTTGTTTCTCTTCAGTTGACCACAATTAAACTAGAGTCAAATATAATTTTCATTTCCATCAAGTAATTAACAGCCCCACTACATTCACCTTGAAACGCGGAATCAGTCCTAGAAGACACACACAGCTAATGTCTGGCAAGAACTTATGTACTACGTTTCACAACTATTGGGTTCCAGAGCGCCAATTTTAGGGCGTTCGTGGCTTACGACTGATGTCACCATGATTAATTGGGTATCTATATTAAACATTCGCCTGGTAGTCTGGCTTACTCAATTTATTGGTACTCCAGCGTCACAGGATTCACCATGATGTGAGTTTGCGGCCGCACTCAGGCGTCTCCCTCCGTTCCGAGCTGTAGGTTGCACCGTCCCCAATCAAGCCACTGAGGGAGCGAAAGGGAGGAACCGGACGTCAATAAGTATGTCACAGGCTAGATTAATTGCTACCTAGATTCGACATTTTATAGGTCCCCAATCTCCAATCAGACCAGTTCCACCACCCCGTGAATCCAAGGGAGCGGAAGCGGTGGACTATAAAGTAAACAAGTACCCCAGATGTTTGTAACTGATCAACACACCGTGAAGAACAGCAGGATCGGCTACGTAACCTTCGTGTAACCAAAAACGCATTTTTTTAGCCATGCTCAACGCAAACTTCCTCCTTGGCCTCCTTTGGACTTCTGGAGTTTGTGCTAGATATGTAAGAGAGCCACATGAGCTACCTAGGTTACTCCGTCAGGGTTGGGTACTAACCAAACAGACCGCACACGACGCTCGAGATACCCAGATCATCAACCATGACGCTTCTGTGGACGAGGTGATCTCATCGCGAGATCAGGTTACGTCACCTAGAGACCCGTCAGTGTCAACCCGTGATACTGTGAGTATCTTCACAGCTTCATTACGTCTTCCCACTTTATTCAACACAATCAATCCTCGCATCAAGATCATTAAGTCACATTGGAATTTGCTAATTTCCATTTCATTCAACACATTACCTTCTATTCCGCAGGCTTTGTATGATGCTAATCTATCCCTTAACCACGAGCAGTACCCCATAAACTGCGATCTCCACAACTGGCCGTCCGCCTCCGTCGAATCAATCAAGCAAGCCTATAGTTGGTTCTACCAGCTATGGGCCCCGCTGGAGGCAGATGCACAGCAATGCCGGCGAATCGCGTGCTTCGGCACCTCGGGGGTGTGGCTGTGCGCCGACAGCCTCGACTACCAAAACATCAACAGCGTGAGGATTGCCGATGAGATGAACAATCTTCTCGACGGAAATCATGGGTGCCTCGATAAGGGCAACCCGAATATGGTTCAAGGACAGGTGAGCATGGTAACCCCTTGGAGCTACACGGTTTCTCCACTGTTAGTATTTGCTGAGGAGAGTATAAACATGATACTCTGGTAGAGGAGAACTAGGTGATGGAAGGTTCTACATCACGTTGGGATAGGAGACGTATCTAGCTTGATATAGGAGAGCCTTAGCTAACATTGGGTTTGTGGTAGATTTTCACCTCTGAGGAGTGGAACATTCTTGTCCGCGGCGGCGAGGATTGTTCGGTCGACATACCAGAGAAGCCAATATTCTATTAGTAGGCTATCGAGTAAGTTGGATAAAACCACGATTCACAAGAGGGGGCATGGTGGCAGATGTTGAAACGGGTCAATACTTAACACCAATATCACAAATATTATGTGCATGTTTGTGAAGTTATTTTTAAACAGCCATGTTTAATGTTCTTAGTAGTAAGGCAGCGATTAAATCAAGTAGACCGCATTTTTGGTTCTCGGCATACCTCAATAATCAGTCTCTATTCGAAATTAGTCGATCAAGGGGCTGTTGCACATAATCTACAAGCAAAGGCGTAGTGCATCTCATTCATTTCGTACGAACATGTCTTCTTGCCTCTCTTACACAATAGCCAAGTAGCTGAATAGCAAGCCCATATACCTTTCACTTCACTACGCTCAACCTCTTACATCTTCACGACTTAAATCGCTGTCTCCCACACATCGCAATTCGTTATATTTCACTCGTTCCGACAGTACGGACTACGTGTTTCCTGTGTTTCGCCTAATGACATATATCCTCAATGCTTGGGCATTTAACAAAACAACCGTAGCCGAGCCCACAGTTATTTAGCCCACCACTCTCTCCTCACCTACGTTTCAATATTACCTAGACCTAAGATGCACACAAAAATAGCTGATAATATCACAGAAAGCTAAAGCTATTATTGACACGCTACGGAACTACAGGATTGGGGATAGGAGACATGGTAGTGTTGTGGCTCTCCGTCCACGCTGGAGGGGACCACCTGGAGTCTGACTACCAATAGGTTTACTCTTTCAAAGGGCCGTTTTCATGAAATACTAGGGAAGGCTATGAGATAGTCAGACCTCTCTATTGGTTAGCAAGTCCGCCTGCCCAGGGATGGAAGAGGGGGCACCTTTGCTGATTAGAGACATTTGATTAACCTCCAATCTTGAACTATTACAACATGAATATGCCTTCGCAAAGCAGGCTAGACAGCAGGCGATGATTGACTAGACTGCACGACAATCAAGAAGCGGCCCCTTGATTGTCATTGCTGCCACCAGGCGAGAGGTCGGTCCATGATCGAGGGGGCATCTTGCCTAGGAAACGATTTATGATTGTTTCGAAGGGTAGCCTTTAAGAGCAAGCACTTGCTGAGGAGTAGAACCCGATAGCCTTTGACAGGCATTGATACGAAGAGGTGAGTGAAAAACCACTGGCAATAAAAGTTGTAATATATCGATAGTAGTACAGGGGTTGCGATGAAAATGGAAGTAGATAAAGCAATCCAAAAACACACCTTTCTATAATCCGTTTACCTACATCCTGAGAACTTGCAATCAAAATGCGATACCTGCAAAGCGCCAACCGTTGGAGCGAAAAAGCAAGTGTGTTACCAACACGTCACCCTTGTTACGAGTCGGAAACGGCCCCCAAGCAGTACCAGATACGTACGTAGACATCAATCTTCCCAACCTCATCACACACGAGCAACTTGATAACACCCAGCTTTTGGCGATGCGTGTCAGATTATCCCCCCCCCCCCAATTTTGTCATCACGCGGGTATACCCTCTGTGGCAAACCCCGTTCTAGGAGGCCAAAGTATTACGCGCAATGTTTTTTTGCCGACCAGCCAGTTAGCCAGCCAGCCGGCCATAGATGCTCTCTTCACGGCAGGCAAAGTCCAGTTCGATTTCTAGCGAGGTTTCGCCACATGCATGGGATGGTATAGGCGCACCCTTGCCGAACACCTGTCCCGGTCCCCCTCGTCGGGATACTATAATCGGTCACACGTCATCGGAGGTCATTTCAAGTCCTTCTGTGCTGTTCGAAAGCCCTTGTACTTTTATGTACCTACTGTTAGTCAGAGGGTCATAGGGGTCTCTCGATAGATTCAGAGTAATAGTATAGTGTAATGTTGTCAGACGCGGCTAGGTGGATAGGGTAGGCTATCTGTGGTTTCAGCCCCTTGCTCGCTGATGGGAAATACCAAGAAAAAAAAAGGGTATTGCATGCTGAGCTGACGTCTACTGTACCTACCCTTCTCCGTTTCGTGCCAATATTTTCTTTGTCAAACCCTCGCTGTTTGCCCAGCGATGCGGCTCCCGCCAAGCTCAAAGGCCAAGACGGCAATCAGGTACGAGATGGAGATTTGGCGATCGATGTGCATTTGCCCGATTATTCTACGCACGCGACATCATGCTTAAACTGGTAGCTTATACCCCAAAAACAGGGTCATTATATCTTACCTTTCTTTCTCGCATCAAGCTAATTGAAACTTAGTTCTTGTGTATTGTGGTTAACATGTCAAGACATCATTGAGGTGAGCTGAACTGTGTACGACAACAACCCGCGGTGAGTTACCTCGCCAAAAAGTCACGACCCTTTCTCGCTCTCTAACCGGCTTACGGCCCAGCCCAGTCCAACCCAGAGCGACAGGAAAGATGGGGGGGTATATGTCGCCGCTCGTTGCTGGCTGCTGCTGCGAGGGACCAAAAAAAGTGCCAGGGTGCGATGCGACGCAGCGCCAACCGGGTCACAATCCCCTCGCAGGGTGAGAGGCAGGTCGCATGATGCATGAGCGGCCAACCCAACTCTCTGCCACAAGTGAGACGCGACCATGTCCTTGGGATGTTGGTAGGTAGTGGTGTGAGTGATATCCGGCGTTGGCACTTCTCTGGTTCGGGTCCAGACTCCAACTCGTCCAATTGGGGACGGATTTCTTTGGCTGTACCTATGTAGAATGACGGACGGGAGACGACGCAAGTTTGGCCATCGAAACTTGAGTATCCAATCTCTCGATGACAAGGTTCCGGAGCTGCTTGCTGCGAATGCAGATGCAGCAGATGCAAGCTGCGAATGCAACGCCCGACAGCAAAGCGACAACCATTCCACACCCTGATGGGAATAAAAATGGCTGTCAAGGCTGCATCTGGCGGAATCAGGAAAGCTACCCCCCATGCCTCATTGATCGTTGCGCAGAAGGGGGAACATCGAAGACCCCGGTGTTCGACCCTTCCTCCCCCACTGTTGTGCACCTATGGGACAATAGTCGCCGTCACCGCACAGGAGCTAATGGGGCCATTGGTTTACGGCATCAAGAGATCACCGCGATTGACGAAGCGATCTTCTTTCTATGACCGGAATCTGGTGCAGTACACTAGTCGGGGGGGGGGGGAGGGGGAACCAAATGCAATTCTCTCGACGGCAATGACATTCGCAGAGCTTTAAGCTTTTGAAGTATCGTCAACGTCGGGGAGGATGTAGAGGCAGGGATCATCTGCCCTACTCCTCTCTATCCGCGGCACGGGTGTGGATATGCGGAGAAGGCGCTTGTAAGCTGGGTCATGCCGTGGGTTCAAGGGCGGAGATTTCCTTCCCATCCTCCGTTCCCTTGTTTCTCGAGGACGCGTATTCGGGACAAGCGGTTTTTCTGTCAAGTGGGATGGTGCATTGAGATATCGCTATGCGTCTACCTTACCTAGTAGAGACATCACGCCTAAGATTTATGTATATGTACGCCGTTTCATCATCCGAGACTTGACATCTCGGCTGCCCTTCTTAGGCCATTCCTCTGGCCCAACCCGGCACCGAGATTGGTGCGCCTGGGATAGCTCATTGTCCCGTGTGGGCTGGGAGACAAGATTGTGGGTAAATTATCAGCAGTAGTAAGTATAATGAGGCCAATTGATGGGACACGACGCCCACTTCACGACCGCTAGGCGATTTACGACTCCTGTCCCGCTTTCTGACCGGTCATCGGATTGAGTGTGATGGAGGATGGACGGATTCACGATAGTCGGAGAGTGGGCGCGAATCAGTGTGCGGTTCGCCAAGAGCTCTCTGTCCGCGGAGGAGAACTGGTCTGGGGGCCAACGGACCCTTGAGAAGCGGCGAGAGCCGCTGAAGGGTAAGTGTACTTTTACCTACCCCCCTCTCCTCCTACACTAGGCCAATGACATGTAGAGAGATGGCGATGCGATGTAATGGATGTGCGAGATCCGAGTTGTGCAAATTCTAGGCTCATGTGCGGAAAACTTCTATCGGGAATAGAAGATGAAATCGTCGGTCTGACCGTATGCGTTCTGTCTTCGATGCGCGTGACATGAATGCAACTATGCAATACTACAACGCCAACGGTCGAGCGTCTGAGGTAATGAGGAATGAAATACATACATAAAAAAAGAAAAGTACCCTGCCCTACCCTGCCCAGCCCAGCCGATGGATGTCGATGGTGGGCGGGACATCAGCTTGCCGCCGATTATGTTTTGCGAACTCCCAAGAATCGACAATCCTTTGGAACAACACTTGCAGTAGCATAGTAGCTGGAACCAGGCGGACCCCCACGAATCCACTCGTATGTTTTGTGCACCTGACGGCTCTCTAGCCTACTGCCTACTGCCTATGTAGTCAGCACGCATACGATTGGGCATGTCCATGCGGGAAGGGTGCCCGCACACCAAGAAGATCGCTCGAAAGTTTGTCGCACCAGGTGAGCGAGCTACCAGTAGCACCCAAGGGAAGATTGAGCAAATAGTAACACGGGCAGGAGGAGGATACCCAAACCGGGATACGGCTGCTACTACTGATTTTCAACATCGACAAAAAACCGGTAAAGCTAGGTGATCGTCTGTCTCCCTGCCCCAAATAAGCGATTCGGCTTGCGTTTGCATCATGCGGGTCTGATCCTGAATGAAAATGCTTATTTTATTCCCCGCCATTTCTCGTCACAAGGGTTGCGTTACAACGGGTTTTGTGCAACCCCGGTTGGTCGTCGTGGCACGTCTAGTGTACAACGAAGCTGTCACGACAAAGGGGATCACGGTGAAGAAATAGAGAGGACAAAAAAAGGATACAGAGAGAGAGAGAGGCGACTAAGCATGGCGCGCGGACCGGTCTGCGTCGCGCACGCCGAGCAAATCATAGACATACTTACAGCGGACTCATTTATTCAAGTATTAAAGTACTTTACCAATCACGATAGTGGCAAGCTATAATCCGGGGACTACTGTCCAGGGGTGCCCAGTAGAGAAACAAAGCCGACAAAGCTGTGGATGGCATTTAGCTGTCCCGATCTTTGGCCAAAGTTCCTTTCGGCCTAAAGCTCGGCCTTCGGCACTCACACGGTTATTGTTTGATAAGAATAGCGCAAAGACTAGGAGCGGCGAAGGTTCGCTATTCGGTTGTCAAGTAGCCCGCTGCTTGTCGATCGTCTACGATATCGCCCAGTGAGAAGCAGAGCGCTGCTGTGGGTATCGAGTAGAGAAGTACCAAGGGATGTATTAGCGGCTGTGGAGAGGGCCCTCGATCTACCGAATCAACTTCACAGATACCTACCAAGAAGGGTATTTGCCTATATGGGTCGCTAACTATAGTAGTTACACAGCGTTAGACCGGACCAAACTGTCGGATCGGTATCGCACGGCTGTTTTACGTTTTACTGTGTGTTCACAATCGTTCAAGGGGGCGCCGGATATGTGAAAACCAATACGGAGGTAAGCTTGGTTGGAATTTATCAACAAATTCAAACTCTATAGTCTGATATAGGGATGCGGGTAGCTTGAACCAATACTACCAACTCCGTGTCGCCCGTGAACTGAAAACCGCCTTGGAGCACTGTGATCTATAACAAGCTCTACTTCAACTCAGGTTGTGCTATGTGGTAACTCTGTAAAATAACGGGAGTCGGAGGCCAAGGTTGACGTGAGCCCTTCGAATCCCCAAAACAGGACTGAGTTTCGCTTTCCCTTCCGAATTGACATTCTGTCTGCGCATATACACCGACACCTTCGGCTTCTGAGGCCGAACTAGGCAGAGCCTAGAGTAATTACTGATGGTAAGATTATGTACCTGTTGGCAACCGAGGTTGCAACGCTCCATAACGTAGCAGATTCCATTATCCCCGAATCCGCCTGTTAATGCAATGGGTTATTCCCGCCGTAACGCCGTCATATGAACGTGATCTCTGATTCGGGATGTTCTGAGTATCACCGTGATACTTTAGTAGCCCGGTTTGCCTGGCATCGGTGCAAGCGTCCAGTGCTCATTGGGGGTAGATGATTGTGGCAAAAATCTTGCCGGTACTGCTCTTCATGCAATCCTTCTTCGAGGCGTCGATATATTTAACTGGATCATCGTAGCTCTCGAGCTGACAGCATTCCACATTTTTCATCCATCGATTGGTGACCACATCGTTCATGGTGATACGTTTCTTTGGATTGGGGTGCAGCATGCTTAATAGTAGACGACGTAGTCCGATCGGTTTGACGAAGTATTCGAAAGCCGCCAATTTTGGATAGGACTCCTTCCCATCCTCAGCCTTTGCTGCATTCTTTGCATCGGCTTTATTCCAGCCGGCAACTAATTCGTTGTAGGTTTTCTGGGACGGACTCGTGAGCCCTGCCTCGGCTTTCTCCAGAGATTGGCATTGAAAATGAGGTAGACCATCACAACGGCGGAGCTCCACACATCCAACGCTCGGGGATCGTACTCGTCTTGTTTGCTGAGAACCTCCGGTGCAATGTAAGGTAGGCTGCCACAAATTCCTGGCTTGCAAAATCGCACCTCGCCCATAGCAACACCACATTGACCCCTGCCTCTCTCAAACCCGGGTGTATTCCGAGAACACTTCTGAAACGCCGAAATCAGTAATCTTGAGTTTGCTGTCTTTCGTGATGAGAAGATTTTCCAACTTGATATCCCGATGTGCAATGCCGTTTTGTGAAGGTAGTTGATACCCTGGCAAAGCTGCTTGAATATGCACATCCGATCACCGTCGCGGCCCTCTTCCCTCAAATACTTTTTGGATACCAAGCTGAAAAGATCTCCTTCGGCACAGTATTCCATCACATGATTCCAGCGTCCATGATCGGTGCATAATCGAACGGTCTCGATGACGTTGGGATGGTGTAAACTCTTGGCTATGCTGTACTCTGATTTGATCTTCTTTTCATAGTCCTCAACTGACTCGTTCGATGATTTGGACCGGAATTCCTTCACAGCGTAGAGTTCGCCGGGACAGCCCTTGCGCACCATGAGGGTAACCTTGGAAGTAGCGCCTTGCCTAGGTGCTTGCCATGTCGACCAAGTTTAGACTGGTACTCATACTCTTTTAGCAGCTCAGCGACGTCAAGGGTAAAATCGTCGGGAAGACTTAAGCTCAGTCTTCTAGCTTTCATGCCTGTCCCCACATCTGGTGGGATAGCCCAAGGCTGTCGTGTTAAATGCTCAGGGTCAGGATTCTTCTTGCGTTCCACGCTCCTCGTTCGACGAGGAGTGTGGTTCTTGGCAGTGCTACCAGCAAAATTCACTCTCTGGCGGAGCGAGAATCCCGTATGAGCCCTGTTCTTTTTCGCATTGTTTTCTAAGAAATCCTGCGAGGTGGGCATTGAAGAGCCATTCGCCTTGTCCTTGGAGGCATTGGCTATTTCGAGGGGGGAACCAGGTGACGGTGGTGTATTAGATCTTGTTGTTGCTACCGAACGGTGGAAGGAAAACCGGCGAGTGTGAGTGTTGCCAGGAATTCTAACAGGTGCTGTCAGATTAGTTTCAGATGTACCGGAACTGTAACTAGGGTCCTTTGATGCACCATTTTCCTCTACATGGTGATAGCTGCGCCTGAATAATGACGCCATGGCCCGGGACAAGGTAGACGAGGAACGTCTCGTAATAGGTCGTATTGTGGCCGGGCTAGACGGGTTCTGTTCGGGCGAGGTAACAGCCTTTTTGGTTGGTGTTGAAGAATCCTCTGTTGCTAGTGCATGTGACGTAGGTCGCAAGGGATCCTTGGTTTGGGGCTTACAGCATCATCTGCATGCTCTGGGATGCTTAAAGATATACCACCAAGGCTATTTGGGACTGAGTCACGGTGGTATAAGTCCTGGCTGTCACAAAAGCGGAAATCTCGTGATTGGCGGCCGCTAACTGGCGTAACGGGGTCGTTGGGGAGAGATTCACTGCACGTTTCCTCGTCGCATTCCTCGGGAATCGGCGTGGTTAAATCTGTAGGGTGCCGACGCAGTGAGTCTATTGGGGTCTGTAGAGAACTGCAACAGGGCGAGGTATCTGTGGAGGAATATGAAGGAGAGGAGGATGCTTCTGGAGGTGGAATAATTAAACCAATTGTGTCGAAAACTAAACGATTAAGGTCGGATATACCTGAGCGAACCGTCTTAGACGAAACTGGAATGGGCGCGGAGCAGAGGTGGCGGAGGGAGAACAAGAGACGGCGGCAGCGGTAGCGGTGGGATTGGTAGCAATAGAATGCATAGGTGTGGTGGGAGAGTCGGTAGGTGACGGTTTTGTAGGCCGAACAAAAGATTGGTTAGGATGCGCGTTGGCGTCAGAATTGGGCTCGGCGCTGGAGCTAGACCTGGAACTGGAATTGCGGGCGGCCGAGGATGGCGAAGGGCAGGATTGCGCCGGCGCTGATGATGACATCGCTGGCACCGGGCTTGGCCAGGTCGTGAGCACTTGTGCCTGTGGGGCCATGTTTGCTGTCTGGGTGCCCTGTAAACCAGTGTCCATGTCCCATTCGCTGCTGTGTTGTATCGGCCTTCGTGCCTTGCTTGTCGCCGGCGCCAGGGCTCGCTGGCTGAGGTTCAGTGTACGACGGCCTGTACTTGTCGGGGCAATTACCGAGCTGCCACGGCGTCATGGGCAGGCCGCAGGGTAGCAGTGGTACAAAGAACAGAACGAACCGAGCACCCTGGACTGAATGGAGTGGGAAAAGGAAGCAGGACCCTCCAAAACCAGACAGAACCAGAGGAACAATCGATCAGGACTGAACTGGCTGGCAAGAGCTTAAAGGAACGGGAAAAGGGCGCGTTATGAATAAGTATGCGTCTAGGTAGTCTTGGGCTGAGTGATATAATCAACAATCCCCCAATCCCCCCCTTCTGCGTTCTCGCAACAAGCCGGCCGATGGGGTTAGAAACAGCGGCCGTCGAGCCCTAATGCACGCTGCAAATACCTAAGGTTGGTAAGAGGTATGCAGGGAACAGCGCTTATGGGGCCAGGAGCGCGACGAGAGGTAGCAAACGAGTACAGGTGATGAGTTACCTAACACGACCCCCCTGCTGCGCTGGGATGGGATGGGCAGTCACTACACCGATCCACTTGCAACGAGGTAACGTTGAGGGAATGACACCTGGGGAGGGTGGGATGGGTGCGTAGGGGGCCCTGGTTTAGCGCTTGTGGTAATGTGCGCTAGGCGTTGTAGGGCCTGTGAATGGATGTGCGCCCGGCCTATTGGGCAAGCGAGTATGGATATCTCCGGACTTCAACAGCAGTGTGCTGGATCAAATTCCCGCAAAGTCCCACGTCCTTTCCAATATGGGGATGACGTATCTAGTTCGAGTAGGGGCAGCCAGGTGGATGGGACGAGGGAGCGGCTCAGAGGCTTATGTATAATTTTACGATCAAACCTCCTTTTAAAGGCGAAGGTTTTCGGGATAAACAGAGTGGAAAGCTAGTTGTGCATTAGACTTCAGGCTCCGGACAGGACTGTTGGGAAGGAAGTAAACGACTCTGTTGTGAAGTTTAAGGTAATGTGCACTACGGCTCGATTGCAATAGAAGAATGGGTTTGAGAAGTGCTGGAGCCCCGGCGTACGGGATATAAAGGGGAGGAGAGTTCTCAAGTACAGTTTCTTCTGTCGGACGAGGCGGGAGTGCCGAGAACTTAAAGAATGTAATACTGTCTTGGCTAATTCTTCTTCGAAGATTCGATGCGGCCAAGTGTTGTAGGTCCCTGGGTATTCACAGTCAAGGAGCGTTGCACAGCTGGCGGTACTAAGAGGAGGGTCTAGAGATCTACATTGCCCAGATGCCAAGGTAGGCAAAGATGAAAGTACATTGCAAGATTGGTGGTTGTCATAAAACAACAACCACTTTCGTCAGCCCAATAGACAATAGCTGCTCGGCATAACTACTTGGTTCATTCATGCATACAAACATCCATGATGTGTAAGAGTTAGATGCCTACCTAGGTACTTAGGTATAGGTAAGGTAGTGAGCGTATCGAGAATTATGCTTTCAATCCAGGTTGCCCGACTTCCTCAGACACCTAAATACAGCAATCCAAGATAAGCTTAAGTATCGACCTACCTCTCTACCTACATGAGTGTACATAAAGTCGTCTACGACGCAATGTCTAGGTTGACAATCAGCCGTTATACGCTACACATGCAAGTGAAGGACGTGGGTGGAAGGAAGCGTAAGCTCGTCAGTTCCTGGTAGGCGTAGATCTATACTTTGGCGGCCTTTACATCTAAGATCGTGAATGCTTGGTATCTTCACTACTTAGTATTTATATGTCCACTTTCCAGAAATAGTTTAAACCTTAGGAAGCTTAGTCGTTTCCACTTCGCAGATCAATCGATAAAGGCACAGGTGTATATACACATCATGATTTGGCTATGAGTTATGAATCACATGATATTGAGTGGATGACCAGCCACGACGGATTGCCAAGGTTGCCAAGCGTTGAACCAAAGTAACAAACGGTAGGTATTCAATGTGTAATTTGTACTAGACATAATACAGCTTTTGCGGACCAAGCCCGGTGCACACAAATAACTACCATAGTATGAGATCGTGTCCTACAGACGGAATTAGAACAACTATCTGGACGGTTAGATAGCCTGAGGAGCACGGCGGGTATCAACACCGATGTCCGTTTCCGCCAACGCACCCCGATACAGTATACGAGTAAGCGTTTCAAAAGGTCACACCTCGCTCTTGACTTGATATTACATAGGTAAAGGGTGGTGTTCACAGACCAGCATACCCAGGACGCGCAATGGATCAGGAGTATTGCTATCCCTCGCTAAGAGCGAGTCGAGCTAATTGATATTGCGAACGCCCACGCTCGCACGGCGACGTGAGTTTAACTTAGTCTACTTACGCTATTCCCTGGCAGAAAGGTCGCCAGCCATTTCCTAGCACCGTAATCTATTTTAAAGTACTTCTGAGGGCTAACAATACAGATATGCAGAGGTTGCAACTAAATGCCGCAACTTTGCTGTCAAGGGACTAACCGATTTCGATGCCTGGGGATGCTGTGGGGCATGCAAGTGCAAATGCATATTAGTTCTTTGTCTACCTAGGTACTTATGGGCTGCAGATTCTGGTGTGGCTTTGATGAAGGGATCTATTGATAAATGTCTACACTACGTAGAAGATTCATAGACGGGTCAAGCGTAAGTTCCTCTGAAAGAGAATAAGTCGTGATGAATACTATAGGGGTCTCGCCGCTGACTTGTTGTGCCAAGTATGTAATTGCGGCCCATCAAAGCGCCACCGGTAATCAACCTACATTAAAGACCCAGTAAACAAGCCGAGGATTCTTAGAGCCGCTTGGCAAGGCGCACAATGAGTGAGGAATGTAGAGTAGTGTATGTCTTGTGCGTGCACTTTACTAACTATGATAGTCAATTCGGGTCTGTCGCAGATTTCTTTCGCTAGTACCTCCGTCCAAGCAATTGGTGCGGGAACGGCAAAATAGGTACGTGCAAAACGCATATTCACGATATTTACTTTAAACGACAGTATATTACAGCATTAAGGGGCAAGACAGAGGTGGCATACGGCATGGACAGGGTGCCGATGTGTCCGTTACTTACATAGGCACTTTACCGGATTGTACTGTAGGCTATACCTATACCGCCTTGGATCGTGGGGGTCGCTTGCTGGGACATGGACTTTTGGGAGACGACACATAGGGCTTTCTAGTGTCATACACGATGATCGATCGACTGTGATTAATTAGCAAGCGGGTGTCTTCTGCTTTAACAGACTTGGCTCCTCTTCCCACCAACCATCACGAGGAATTTGTCACTGTAACCATTGGCATCCTTGGCGGTTTGTTTGTGGATAGTGCGTACTGTCCATGTCTAATAGTGACTATACTCTATTGGCACATATATATGGACGACAGTTTCTGGTGTCTTAACTATGTAGTCTTTCACAGATTGAGCGAATACTTATCCTTTTGTTTTGTGGTGGTGCGGGCTTTGTCTTTTCGTATCTATTCAAGCATGTAAGTCGTGTGTCGTCTCATGTAGTACCGGCATCGCCAAAATGGGCAATCCGCCAAGAGTTTGTCCAAGGTACATCACACAATGAGTTATAAGTGCAAAAGAGCTTGGCCCATGCAATTGTCCAATAAATACTAGATAGTGAAAAGCCGCAGCGCACGCCTTATTCCTCGGCACGGGAACGAGATGTATGGCTCACTTAAAACACCCGTACTGTCTAGTCCTTCATATAGTAATACGCCACTGAGACTACGATGCGGAAAACCGTCTTGGCTACCTAGAATAGGGTGCTGCGATTTGATCGCCAAGTTGTCTGTGCAATTCTTTTGGCGACACCGTACTTAGCCACTATGGAGTACACTCTAACCTGCCTACTTGCTGAGGCTCTTGGCTCTTGGCTGAACCTGGAGATCGGCATATTTTCAAAACAGCAACGGTATGAATTGGCGGTCTGTTACATGTAGAAGTGCTCTGACTGTATGATTGAAGCAAGATTGTCACAAAAGCCATATCTTCTCGATGTGACTTTTGCCATTCAGTAGGCCACTTGTAGTACTTACTTAGTATGCTCACATGCAAATCTAGGATATATTTGGAAGCAATTACAAAAAATGGGGCAGGATTTGCTACCTGTACGCTGGCACCGTCACTTGGGCAAATAGGAACCATCACAACTTCACAGACCCAGCAGCGTACTAGCCCGACTGTAATCGTCACAAATAAACCATGGCCTGAGGCGACGGCCCCTTTCCCCGTAACGGATTGCCAACAGAGCCCTTCATTTGGGCATGCCCAAGCGCGCGTGTTTGCCGCTTCGGTACCGGGAAACATCAATTGGCTATTCCCAGGTGAGTCTGCGTCACCCTGACACCACAGCCAGCCCTGTATCTGTATGTCAGCCCTGAAACCGACCTTCAAGTCATCAAGGAAGAGTGGCGGTGTATAAGCTTCTAGAAAGGAGCGCAAAGGGCTCGGTACCATGCAGCAAAGAACGAACATGTACCTCAGTTATGTGGCGTGCAGCGTCTTTCCTCTGGTGAGGAATGGGTCCAGACTCGCTCGTGGTGTCGTGTAAGTCTAGAGCAGCGGTACCGTCGCTGTATGACATGCTGGCCGACAGGGCGTTGTTATTTGCTGACGGATGCCACCTCCCAGCCCTCTCCAGGTTTTCTTCCCCACGTTTACTCACTTAAACGGAATCCCCAGAACAAGAACAAACCCCTCCCCTGTCTCACCGTCGTGGGTGGTCGTGTGCCTTCTTACCCTACGCCTCTTTACCGCATCCGTCCCAGTAATATCCCTCACCCAGCTGGATCGATTGTTTTGTGTTCCCTGCTCACGCGACCACAACAAACAAGATGTGCGTTTTGCACGCCGAAGTCTCAAAGCCACCTAGAGATCCTAGAGACCGACGTGTCTACGGCAAGGGGATGCACCCACATCATCCCGCACGCCGCAGCCAAGCCGGGTGGCCTCCGTTAGGCTAGAAAAGCGTTGTGTCATGTATCAGAGCTTGAGCCGATCCGTTCGAGCACACAGCCTGGCGGACGCCGATGTTTGCGCCCGACACAGATCCCGCGAGCAGCGACGTACTACAGTATAGCAATTCTACGGGTACAGTTTTGCACAGCACCGACTACGCTCATCCCGCGGAGGAACAATGTCATCACCAGGATGTAGCCTCGCAAATGTAGCCCAGCGAATGACATGCCTGGCGATCACACTGGCAGGCTGTTGCAGCTGTGGCTTTCCTCAATCTGCACAAGAAAAATGCCTCATTTGAATAGCGCCCTTAAAGTTCACGTACGTGTAATCCCGCACGGCGTAGGGCACTGTACTCGTCACATCCCCCAAAGGCTATGACTTGTCGAATCGAAACTGCGCCCGAGCACAATTGCTGAGGAATTGAGTCTTCACGCCAGCCCTCACATTTCGATCGCTTTTTTGTACGCTAGGTAGGTCATGGATCTATGTCACTCGAGTTTCACTGCCGTGCCTGCCAAGCCGATGATGCGCGGATATGATCTCTTGGTATTTGAGAAGATTGCCTATCACGAGTTACACGTCGGTCCGACAACAACACTTGGCAATTCTGATGGGAAACAGAGGAGACGGCACGCAGACCTTGGCGCCTTTGAAAGCGAGACAGGAGAAGGATTTGAACATGCCTTGACCCGTTTCGGAGGCAGCACTACCGGCAGATGCCAATGTTTCGTTTGAACGCCGTCCGTCTGACCCGAAGATTCTTGGCTGGTTTCGTCTCGGACACCGGGTACAAATAACAATGCCCTCTCGATCGAGCCCGAGGTTTCCGCCTTGTGCTTCACAACACACTCTTGGTTATCAGGTAACGAGTGATCCCAATTGCTGCTTTTATTCAGTTACTCTCACCGCGAATTGCCAATCATTGGGCGCTGTCCACTCGCTGCAACGTTTCTCATCCTTTGTCTCGGCTCTTGCCAAGTTCATAGACTTGTTGCGAAGAGGAGTCGCAGGGTACGGCCCTGCGCCGAGACGGCTGCTAAGCCTGCCAAGAAGGTGGCGGCTGCGCGAGAGGTAATCCGGGGAATTATTGCCAAGCGGCAATGAGTCTGGTTGGGTTGAGGATGACACCACTTTGATCAACCACAAGGACCATGAACACAGTTCCTTTTGCTGTGTTCCGGTTGGTCAGCTGCGACCCTCCTTCGGCGATATCTATATCACCTTGAGATCTGAAATCCCACAGCCTTTCGGTCGGCGTTGTACGATGCTTACTATCTTACAGCTTTGACGCAATCTTGACGATGACCCTGGGCACGGCTAGGACTTGGGTGCATTGATCCTTCTTGATAAGCTGACGTTGAATGCTGTCTCAAAATAGAAGCCATTCGGCTCAGCCCGAAACTCGCTTTTTTCGGTAGCGTATCTGGGCGTAAAACATTGAGCCCGGTATGAAGCTGGCCACGGGTAACTTGTAACAAGTCGTTACTCAGAACAAAATGTACGCCTCCTACAGATAACGACTTATAGAGCAGTGTGAGTAGTACCGCCAGGCTTGGCCCGGTTGCATCCCGACCGCTAAGCGAATTTCATATTATTTGGCCTAGCGGCGCACATCTCGAGGAGCACAGCATTCACATGTGCCCTGGACATGTGTTCTGCACCTACTATTGGAGGTATCAACAACGACCGCCCTACACGTCTTATATCGGACAAACAATATTAACAAAAGTTTTGGTTCAAACAGCACTTCTCGGATATGGTTGCTGGGTAAGTCTGCAGCATAGAATGAGCAGAAGCTGCAAGGTCTGCCTTAGTAAATCATGTTAACTCTCGCAAAAGACGATACCACAGCATTTCTAATACCGCTAGGAATCCACGGCATCATTCATGGAATCCTTATAACCCTACCACTTTCAGTTAACACCCAAAAGACGTCAACCATTGGTACTCTATAGATCCTCCATCAAACCCCAATGAAATTAACTGGCCAATGAGCCCTACAGATGGCAGCACATGGCTGTCATCTGCGAATAGTTATCTACAACTTACCTGGGCGCTTGACTTGAGGATCTTGTTAAATCCCAAACTATTTTAGAAAACTGAACGTCCACGTGCCTACGCACTTGAATATACAAATAGATATAATTCACCGGTTTCAATCTGCATTTCAACCCAACATCGGTATCTTGCAGCCAAGGAGGCCAGTCAACTAATAGCACGCGTGGCTTGATATTAAATGTTTCTTATGCCGCCGTAGGTCTTCATATTAGTTGGGGATTTATACTCTCCTGGACGCTAAAACCATTCCATATATTTCCGCTTTGCATGAAAAGATGGTATTACGCGAAAGACTAAGTAAGCTAGGACTTGGGCTCCTGTTAACACAAGCTGGCTCACGTTTCCCCATGATTGTATACTTTTGGTATCTGTACATACAATCAATAGCAGACTAACTAGCGATTTTGCACTCTTATAAGCCTAACGATATATTCTCGGGAATCATCCCTTTGATACCGATACCTAACTCTCTGAAGCACAAGCTCCTTGGCGGCGCGAGTTATGCGAATAACTGCTATCCCCCCCAACCCCACCGAGTCAAACATGATGTCGTAGACAACACCCGCGCGGACACTACGACGTAGTGACGCTAGCGTGACTTGGCTGGTCACTGAGAAGTCGGGAGGTAAGGTACAGAGAACTTGGCACCGAGATCGACATCACGTCCCACCGGAGGGTTTGAACGTTAATAGGCTTAGACGATGTAGAACCTCGGTCCATGTGTCTCAAAGGCATGGGACAATGCTACCGTATATCACCTAGGCGTGGCGGACTTCCGTGCTTGAGTGCCAAGTTCATCGAAACATCCGACAATCTACGGCACTTCCGCCTTAAATCCCAATGGCTTTGCGTCGTAGCCTGTTTTCCTGGTTACGCGGTGTGTGTAGTAGATCTACACAGGGTCTTTCTTGGGTGTCACGATACGTGGGATCACCAGTTTCTTATCGTTGCTTTCCGTAGGAAAGATATCCGCGTGGGGTTGGACACACTACCTAGTAGGTCTTGCTGGGCTCAGTGCGAAGCAGATAGCGCAGGAGAATCGTCATGCTATGCGTCTTTTTTCACAGTCTTAGGTAGACCGGCATATGCCAAGGGACTTGGGTTACGGGAGCGTATAACTCGAAGCGAAGTTGTGTTTGATAGGTTTCCTTCCCCATATTAGTCCTATGTAGACACTTCAACTAGACTCACCGGTCCCGTACGCCCCTCACCCGGGATAACCCTGTTCATTATCTGTTTGCTAAGAAATGCCGTCTTGAGTCTGAGTAATTGTCGGTGAATGTCATATCATACAAACTTCTTCGACTCTTGGCCCACGTTCAAGTGATGCGGAATGCCTCATCTTGTGAGAGGATTACGTCATGGCATCAAACTATTTCCACTCCCCTTAAAACGAAGGCTGTAATATTGTTCACTGTATTCGTGAAGTAGAAGCAATATGGTCATCTAGATACCTCCTAAAATCATCGCTTCTATTACTTTCATCGGAGTCGCACTCGAATGTCTGATAAGTCTCGATTAAACTCTTTGAAAGGGGGCATTGATCGCATCAGATGTGCAAGCACAAAGTTTCAAAAACTTAGATGTGGCTACTTGTCATGGTTTAGCGACCATATTTTCAACTCTAGACTTAAAGAGCATGCAGTGAGGCTGAGTGTATATCGTCAATTCGACCGTAGTTGGCAAATTTTCATAGATCTTTCTATTTCATTTTCTTCAGCATTATCAAACTTTAGTGTTCCTCTACACTCTTATACGAAAACGCTAACTTGTAGACCCCAGTCAAGCTAGCAACAAACTGGGCCCTTAGGAGCAGTGAGAATTTTGAACCTGTGCAATACTTCATTCTGAAGTCTCGTTCACCCCGGCCAGTTTCTTCTGGCTGTGCTGATGAATATATAATAATTGATGAAGGACAATGCTCAATGAGCAGCTAGAACAAGAATTATTGTCCCTGAATTTTAGGGCTGACTGAGATCTGTTAAAGCATGAAAAGTTAATAGGATGCATAATAATCCATTCGCACACATACATACCAGCCCATCGGCAACCTCGCCGGCTTAACACACTTAGTCCTTCCACTCATGTACGTATAGATCCTCCTCATCATACCGACTATATTGCCGGGATGACCTTGTAAAGCTTTGGCGAATGACGCCTAAACTACGACCATGGTGAGAAACCGTCGCACATATCATGCTCGTCGTCGGCGTAGAGCAACCGGGGTTGAAGATAATGCCCGCATCAGGATGACCGCCTTTACGGGCTTTGACGCAAAACGCACACTTCATGATGCTGGTGTTGACATCCTCTTCGCAATAGTTACACGATGGGCGCAGTGAACACAGCAGATGCGGTGTTCAATCATGGCAGAGGCGTCTTATTTTGAAGGGCGTCAGCATCAAACCCAGGCAGTTGAAGGATTATGCATGCGTATGATAATTTTGGAGCTATATATGATGACGCAGCTTTTCACCAGCAAAGGCTATAGCTTACGCTATTCCATCTGCGAAGCTACGGCGTGGGCTCACGATGACCGTGTACGACTATCTTCGAAAACATATCCTTGAACTCTGAAGGGAGGTCAAAGGAACCATTAATAGCGTATATAAGGTAAGAAACGTTGTCAAGTCCCAGATTGTACTGGTACCCGCCGAATAGTTGCTCTGGCCACTAAAGATATACCAATAACTTATGAGACCTAGGCTACCCGCTCGTTTGTTGCTGTTTTAATAGCTTGCGGTGGAAAAAAAAATCCACTTCTCCTTAATACAAGAATAATAAACGGTGAATGACAGGATATATGCCTCAAAAACTCTGTTTATAAATATTTATAGATATAACCGGCGTCATGACGGCAATAATTTGATTTCGAATATCACAGTAGACTTATTCATAGTTGGGCCAGAGGCTTTGCTTAGCGAATCACCACACCTTAGGCATGTTTACGTCTCTCATGTAGTACGCTTCTAGAGGACGATCATTCACAATATATGCTAGCCACGTGTCATTCGTGACTGTTGGAGTACTGTCTAGGACGTGCAGTTTTATTTGGGGTTGCTACAAGGCTTACCATTACTAGTATCGGTGAATGTATTACTGGTGCTACGGAAGATGAGCTGTGAGGCGTAGACGAGTGAATATTTCGATCTACAACCTCCCATAGGTGATAGATTCGGGGAGGTATTCCTAAGGGCCATCGCACAATACAACAAATATTAATCTTTTGATATCACCTCCTCTTATTACTCACGGGCGTTCGGTCATATTGGCGGGAGCTCTATACATGTCACTCAAGATTACATGAAGTAGCCTATATATCAACAAGGCTTGGAGGATAAAGATATATAACGTACCTATAGAGATTATGATACAGGTAGATGCGTATGTGGCTTGGGCTATAGGATTACATTTAATGATTACCTAAAGCTAACTCCCTCTGGAATATACCCTGTATTGACTTGCTGTCGTGGACCGCGTAATCATTGTGATGTACTAAATAACAGAAGTGTTGTCGTACTCCGTCAGATGTGCGAACTAGGTTTTCTCCATAGCCCCAGAAGGTAAGCTCGAAGAGAAGAGGAGGCTGTATATAACATGGAGGGAATTGCCATGCTCATATGTTACGCAGAGGGCGTGGATGATTATCACAGCGATGAAAGCATAATAACCGCGCCGGCTCAAATCCCCATGACTATGAGGCATTATAGACTATAAGCAGATTCTTATGTGTCTATCCACCTCCGCTTTTTGGGCTACATTATGCTCCTACACATAGTATCCTTTTGCTTTTTGAAACTGAGCAGTAATATGACGCTCGGGGATGGCCGCTTATACATCTTGAATTTTCCGTTACTCCATTGTTCCATTGTTGGTCTCTTAGATGTTGAAGTTCTGCATCCTTCAATGAAGGTTAATTTAAGGTATTCTTCCAGCAAGAACCACGTGAGCAGCATCCTCAACTTACCCCTGTTAATTATTATTAAGATAGAGACGTATAATACAAGATAGAACGGAACACGGAATGTGCATGCCTGATTAGTACAGGTGAAAGCTGACGGGGGCTGATTAATTAAGTCTGTTCATTGATTCAAGGAAAAAGTTTAACTCTTCAGAGAAGGAGGATATTCTCGATTGTATAGCAGGGCGCTCCGGTTCTAGATTGCTGATGACTGATCAATCGGATACCCTTTCTGGAGAAGCTGGCAAGGATCTTGTGCATGATGACATCATCCCGTCAGAAGATTAAAGGGGTAGCTATGCTGATAGCAGATAAACGCTTCAGATATCTTCATATATCCTGCAGTTAAACTTTACAACCATTAGGAAGGAATCAGGAGTATGCGTATCCAAACCCAGGCACTTGCTCATATTCAAGTTTCCGCCAATTGAAGAAGAGCTAGATTGCGGGGAGATCCCCGACAAAGGGTCTGTGAGCAGCGGCAGATAGTCGACGCTATAACAAAACCGTCGTTAGCGCCAGCATAGGCGCGACTGCAGCGGCTACCACAGGCCACAGGCGACTCCTAGGCGGTCTAGGCAGTCTCAGGGGGTGCTTTAGGTCCACCTAGGGAGGCAACTGAGGTCAGGCGGTCTACCAGGTACCTTAATCAGACAGATTCAACAAGACTTACTTTCTACATACTCGTCTTTCTTGCCTATTCAGCGTCATTGTGATAGCTCAAACTACAAGAGAAACGTCAATTCATTCGTAGAAGTAGCTGATTCTGTCGTCCCCCGAGTTCTCAATCACCTTTAGGAGCTAGCTTCCATCAATCGGGCGCAATGACGACTCGGTATAGGGTAGAATGTAAGTCCCCTATAGCTCCCTGCTCCCGCTACAATTCCATCCTGTCAATAGCCTAACAAACATCGTTTATAGATGCCCTCAAGACGCACAGACGAGATCAATTCATAGGTAATTCTACCTTACCTACTCTGTCTCTTTATCCCTTCTATGTACAGGACACACCTCTCTTTCGATCTCAATCATTTCCCCCCCGTCCGCCCAGGTATGCTTAAAAGCTTTGGGCTGATGATACGGCGGAATACAACAGCATAAGGAGTGGGAAGGTCGAATGCTCCGGCTATGCGATGGGATTAGAAATTTAATGCGGCTCTCAGAATATTTCTACCTGTTTCCTGCTGACACGTTATTAGAATGGATCAAGGGGCTGCTGGCGGTTCCCTTCGTGCTTTACTCTCAGCCGACCGGTGTATTTGAAGCCAATGGCGGCAACGTCACTCAAATGTCTGAAGAGGCGCATAGGCGTTATGCTGAGATCATGAGGGATGTTGAGGTTATGATCGACGACCACAGTGTGTTTTGCTTTTCCCCTTTGCTTGGCGTGATCGAGTGGCTTACGTATCCACAGTCGCACATCAAGCTCACATGAATGCAATCCCGTCCAAATTGAAGCTTCTCGTTCCTCCGATAGGCAACTTCTTCACGAGGCTACCCTTGGAGGCAGCATTTAAATTCCAAGACCGCAAACGTTACATCTCATCACGGCGTTTCGTCTCACCTTCATTCAACGATGTCCGCCTTATCTTGAACTCGGCGCAGCTGATGGCTGTTACCACGCACAGTGCTCTGCAACTGGCGACCTTTGATGGAGATGTCACACTCTACGATGATGGCCAGAGCCTAGAGCCTGGTAGTCCAATCATACCACGCATGATCGATCTGTTGCTAAAAAATGTCAAGATCGGCATTGTTACTGCTGCAGGCTACACCACTGCTGACCGATACTACGCACGCCTCCACGGGCTATTGGACGCCATCGCCCAGTCAGCCGCACTCACGCCCCAACAGAGACAAAACATTGTCATTATGGGCGGAGAGGCTAATTACTTGTTCGAGTTCAGCCCGACGTCCCCTCATTTACTAGCTCCCGTCCCGCAGGAACGTTGGCTTACGGCCGAGATGGCCACCTGGTCTGACGCGAGCATTAAGGCATTGTTAGATGTTGCCGAGGCTGCGCTACGCCGACTGCATCAAGACTATGAAATTGCCTGCTACACTCATGCGCAAGGACCGGGCAGTTGGAATGATCCCAAGTGACCCAACGTGCGTATCCCGCGTGAGTCACTCGAAGAAACAGTTCTTGTGGCCCAAAAGACTCTCGAACTCAGCGTTGGCGGCACGGATCGGAACAACAAGGTCGTGCCATTTTGCGCGTTTAACGGAGGCCGAGACGTGTTTGTGGACATCGGCGACAAAAGCTGGGGTGTCTCTGTGTGTCAAGAGTGGTTTGGGGGAAAGAATGGCGGCCGACCAATGTCGATTAGACCGGAGGAAACATTGCACGTCGGAGACCAGTTCCTCAGTGCTGGGAGCAACGACTTCAAAGCACGGAGCGTTGCGACTACCGCCTGGATTGCCAGTCCTGCAGAAACGGTCGATCTCCTAGACGAGCTGGCGGACTTTATGACTAAGAAGTTGAGTTAGCATGTTATTGATAGCGCGAGATTTTTTCTCTTGGCGTTTCAGGGGATTTATTGAGTGATAGGATTTCATAAAGGATTATTATGAAGTGCTACATTTAAAAATACTACTAGGCGGACTGAGGAGATTTTAATAGAGAAATTGAAATCTTAAAATGACATGTGAACTTGCCTTTATGGAAAAATTGAGAGACAAGTTGTCCATACCTATTGCAAGTCAAAAGCTGAAAACTTGGAATGTTCTGAGTTATTAAATGATGAGACACATGCCTATAAACTTTCATCGTTCTTGCTCCCTAATCAAGTTCCCCCGTAGAAAGCTCTAAGAACACCACTACTCATCGAACTATATATGGCTTATATTGCGACGCGGCGATTCTAGAGCATACACTCTATCGCGCGGAATCAGCATCAAAATAACAGCCGTCAACCATTTTCAGGTACCCCTTTGTTACACGTATCTCGCCTATGGCTTCAGCCCTCGGCTGCAGCTCGTTTATTTGTACCGTTTTGAGATATATTGGCTACGCAGGCCAACGGAGGTCCGTTGGGGTAGCCCGAAATCTGTGTATATATAAGCTAGTCAGGTCCCGAGTCCTCTGCTAGTGAATCTAGAGAGTAAGAGGTCCTTTGACGCCATAGCCAATTATTAGATTTGAAGGAATGAAGCTATTCCCAAGCCCTCAATCAGAGCCCTTGTAACACCCTTTCGGCCTGGAAGTGTAACAATTATGACGTTAAGATTATTGGATCTTTGATGTGAGATTTCTATTTTAATATGTGATAAGCGATGGTGACCGCGGCGTTATAGAAAGCCATTAAAGAGACTTCATGCAGGAAAGCTGTTGGGGTACCTAGCAAAGTTCCTCTTTAGTAGAATAGAGACCGCAATAGAGAAATCTAATCGGTCTGGCTTGGTTGAGAGATGGCAATTAAGGGCGAAGGGCATCCCCGAGCGTACTATTAATCTCTTCTTTGGTGTGCGGATTTGCAGTTCCGCGTTGGACTCCTCGATGAGCTGTCTTGGTACGCCGTCCGAAAAGCTGCGCACCGGCTCGCCCTCCGAATAGCGTTGGGAAGTTATTGCTTCTTATTCCGTAAAGTTGATCCTTGTACGTACGCGTTTGGCCGGACGCTTAATGGTGAGCATGCTGGTCAACGGATCGGGGCCGCTATCTGTATCGCCATCATACATCAGGCCGAAGCGTCCACCGAACATTAGGCAATCGTCCTCCCTAGCATTCACTGCTTTTTTCTTCTACTTCCCTGTCCAAATCCCGGCCCAGAAGACTTCCTGAACGGCTTCGCGGGTCTTGTTGCTTACCGTGGCGTCGTCAATACCTTCTTTAATCTCCGTTCGTACGTCCAGATCCTTGAACACTGCTTCGATGCTGTCAATAAGATTGGATTGCACGTCACCTCCTGACTCTCCCACTGCTACGCGCATCTCTCTGGTGAGCTATGGCAAAGGTTATGACGTGGATTTTATCTGATCAGCTCGTAGAGTTCGAATTTCATCCGGTGGTTCTAACTATAACCTAATATACTGGTTCTGGTAATTGTGCCTCGCCTATTAATTATGCAGAGTACTGAAACTAGTGTAACTTACTAATAAGCTCACACCCAAGTCATATGAGGTCAAGAAGGGTTCCACCAGTAAAATTTGTAGATATGCGAGTCCGGGAATATTACTCATTTACTAAACATACATGAGTGGGAGCTAGTGATGATACATCATCTCTGATATACCTACTTCGGTGTTATGTGTGGCTGCCTATCGACCAATGGGCACATCTCATCGGCTCAAGTGCTAAGTCTCGCTTCATTGAAAAGCTCAAGAAATATGTCCGGTATTTGTTGTTTGGGGAGTTAAAATCCAAGAAATTGCTGGGCATGATAACTAAGTTGTATTAATCTTCATGTTATACTTGATAGCGTCGCTACCCGGCGTGATAGCCACGCCTCCGGCTTTTTAATAGGACTGTATGGGCTACCAGCTTCAACTCAACCCCGGCTACCTGTAGAGTAACTATGAATATCGTGATGCGAATCGGTATCGACTGATATTGGTATCACACATTACAGGAGGCAGTTGAGGGTATTATTGAAACCCCTGAGTACGGCCTAGCAGGTGGTAAGATATACCCAATGCTACAAGTGTACTTGATATAGTGGTCTATATGAATATTCTATACAGTGGCGATGCTGTTATATCATCTGCATTCAGCATGCGCACATATAATAACTAACTATCCCTGTATTTCTTTAAAAATGCTAGGACACTACTTTTATAACAAAGAATACAGGCATAAATAGCTAGGACTAGCCCATGAAAGTGATTCAGTGCCCGCCGCACAGCAACGGTGATCTTTATCTTCCTAAGAAATAAGTTATCGACGAGATTACCAGGCGCTAAGAGACATTCAGCTAGCTTTGGGACCGGGATTCGGCTGGCGCCGGCCGAATCATGCCTTTTGCGGGGAGGAATGTTTGGTCATCGATCATCTGTTTCGTGATTATAGGGCAAGTATGTTGATCGCGTGACACCTCACCTACTATTGAAGTATCTAAGTAGAAGTTGATGGCAAGGTGGGTGCGCGCTATGCCATCTATGATGAAATCATAAAAGTGCGAAGGGGAGAATAGCACGAAGGCGTGGTAAATTCGTCAAAGTTCATCACTTCAATTTCTTAGGTCTTCGAAATCAGCTTGTTACAGTAATGATAACGCAACATCGCCGCTTGTGATAGTGATTAAGGAGATATGCGACATAAACGACTCCTGGGAGAGGAATATAGATACAAAAGTTCAGTCATGAAAACTTGGGCTGAGGGCCCAACTAGGCTTATAAACTGAATGCCAAAGTGATCCGCGTACATATGTGTTGATAATTCACCTATCCTATACGAATAAACGTGTTGAATATGGGAATCCTCAGATGAGGGAATTGAGTTTAGATGTTTTATTAGGCGCAGGACATGTTTTTCACTCTTTAGCGAGGAAGAATAGAGGCCTGGCAAAAATCCTCGAGATTAGGCCTTCGAGGGTTGGGAGAGGTCATGTTCGTAGTTTTGGACCTTGGTGTCTGCTTGTTCACGTCGGTCTTATCGGCGGGCCTGTATTCCTGGCCAATGTCTCACAATCACGTTGGCGAGATGGTACTGGCTATTCTCCATATAGCGTCGAGATGAAGTTATATGAAATCTGCCCTTATCAAATATTGACCCGCGCCTCAGGCTAAAGAGGCTCAATAAGCGATAGCCTCGCTGGGTCGAGAATCAAGCAGATTGGCCCTTAACCGAAGCGATTAGGGAGGGGTGAAGAGCCAATCATGGGCTGTTATTTCTCCTTGGCACCCTAAAGAGGCAATTGTGCGACCCCTGTCGTCAGGGCATTATCAAATGGATTACCCGTACGATAATATATCATGTATAGTGCTCTCCTGGCTAGAACGCAGCAAGAGTGGGAAACGCTGGATGTCGGTATGTTGTGCTCTTCGTATCCTCTGTTGCGTTCGGCCGGATCTCACCTCAGGAGATTTTAGCACGACGTATCCCGCGCGTCGTAAGATTAGGCTGCCTCTTTCATGCAAGCCGGATTTCTGGACTCCCCTCTTCCAGACCTAGGTCCATGGTCGCGGGTATTTGCGGATGTCTCTCACTTAGATAGTAAATCGAGGATAATATTCTAGCTGGCCCGCCCTAGGCGAAGGTCCTGTTATCATGATGAGATGTCTTACTATCATATTAGCCTACTTTCCGAGGTGTAACTAGACCGGCGAGGTCCTTTTTTCGCGTGGAACAGTTATCATATCCTCGCCTAATACGCGAAACGGGCTAAGAATATGTCGAAATTTGTTGACAGACGGGTCCCGAGAGTAAGGTTGTTCCAAAAATAGTTGGCAAGACCTGGTATCTTGGGCTGGGAGCTGCACGATACTATACGGACCTGCATGTCAAGCCTCCGGGGATGCAAGCGGCCTGCAATATAGACACAGGCGTCTTGGTTCGTATCGTGTATGCTCGGAATACGCTCGGGTTGGCATATCATTTGACGGAAGGACGGGGATGACGAACGGAAGTTCATCATCCTACTCACGAGATTCTACTAGTAGAGCTAATGGTATATAAACATCAACCTTGTGTCTCTAGAATTGTCTATAGTTTGTTCTCCAGACTGCAGATCACCTTCTACTCCACTGACGATCTTCTTCGACGATCTAGTAAATACCGCAACAACAATCCCTGTATGATCAGTGCTGATCGGCAACGCGAATCTGTCTAGTATACTTAATTATACTAAGCTACCATGAAATTCTTTCTCGCTACCATCCTCGCGGCCTTGGCCAGGTAAGGCTCCATACTCCATAAGGCGTCAAGCTTGTACTTACGCTGTTAATAGCTTGACTGCGGCTGCCGACCCTGTCGCTGACGCCATCGTCGACGCCGCCGATGTTGAGCCCACATTCATTGAAACTGTCGGAACATTGACCCGATTTCCCCCACCGCCTCCCCCGACCCAGACGTCAACATCATCGACAACCTTCATTATCACGGTCACCACCCTGCCGCCGGGCAAGCCAACAGAAGTTCCCAGGCCATGCCCCACCGTCACCCTCACCACAAGACCTAGCGGCTGCGAGCCTATCCGCTGCCCTATCCCCGGCTGTACCTACGAGCAAGACATGTTCATCCCTTGCGGATGTCAAGTGAGGACCTTGCTCTGGGTCGAGGGGTGCCAGACTGCTTGCCCCGAGGGCTGCGCTACGAGGACCAACACTTTGACTCAGCTTTGCGGCACCGCCACTCCGGCGTTAGCTGAGCCCACCGGGCTTTAGGGACTTTTCTATGCTCGTGGTATTAAGGAATTAGAGGATGTGAAAACGAGAGCCAGGGTCTTGTATGATTTTTAAGTAGGGCGAAATAAAGCGGTAAACCAATCTCAAAGGGCTGCCTGAAGGCAACGTTTGCTACTATACTTTTGCATCATCGTCTGAATCGTACTCGGTGAGAGAGTCTAGTATGAGATAACTCACGATATTTCGTATAACTCCCTACTATGTATACGTTTTAAACTGATTGCGTCATCATGTTTCCGCCTCCTATATTTTATGAGTCTAACTCCCTGTTGGATTGAGTCAACCACTTGAGGCAACTAGGTATGTATGCCGTGTGACACAATAAGCTCCGTTTTATGACGTCGTATACTTATGGCCTTGACGGGAAACAAGACGTGAGAAATAGCAAGAACCTCGTTAAGCAAGTATGATATTGAGAGGAAAGAGAAGGGGCTTCCTGCCCGGGGTGAACATGGCTTTCCTTCATCTCAAGTTCCCAGAATCCAGCCTTCTATCTCCCCCTTCTATTCTATTCCTCCTATAGCCCACTTCACATCCCCATTCGTTCTGCCATTTCACCATGCTTCATCATGCTTCATCATGATTCAATCCTCCGCTATGTTTCGCCGTGACTCTGTCATCCACTATGCTTCATCGTTGCCTTGTTCTTCATGACCCTATTCTCGATGCTCCGCCAGCTAGCCCCTGCCGTTGAAACTTTACTGATTCATAACAGACTGACACACATACCATACTAAGCACGCCTAAAGCTCATCGACCTGACCACATTCCTATGGTCTTGAGTCATAATGTAGCAATGGTAGAATAATTTTCCCTTTGATACAACGACTGTCTTGTTAATGACAAGTCTATCAAACAGGAAGGACATATATACGTTTGGTGTAGCAAGAAATAGACTGGCTAGGCAGCTAGACACGATTACCTCGTAGTATATTTGAGTGATGAATATAGCAAATATTAGGCATATGTTGTTAAGGTGCGTACCTTAGGCAATGTACACGCATCCCGATCGTGGAGGATTCATATTAGTTATGAACAATTACCTTCCACTGTGAGCTCTATAAAGATAGCTACCTATTCTTCGACCTCGCTCGGGTACACTTGTAGATAGTCGGCACTGCGCCTGGTTCTAATACTCTCTACGATCTGATAAATTCCTCAATCACGTAGTCAATATACCCTATGTCCGCGCAAAATCCGCTCTGAAACCACTGACGATCCCGATATGCGATTACTATCTCCGTCCTAATCTGCGTTCTGTGGCTTACCTTCAACAATTGAAATTGGCCATTCCTTGACATGTTCTTATATAGACAGACCAAAGATGCGACTCATGACTGGTCTCTCGATGATATTGTGTGATTATTCATGCTGACTAATTATATCACCTCTCCTGGGCGAGGATTAGTGAGGATTTTGAGCTAGCTCAAGTACCTGTCCTCGTCGTCAAGCACGACATCAACACAAACAAGGTAGTTGACGGAAAAGTCCGAAATCCGATCCAAACACCGGATATCAGACATCAAGGAACAACATATATATAGAGATAGATACCTTATAGATGATGACCAAACGTTGATAGACTTATTGATCACGAGGGAGTTTAGGTGATATCTTGTCAGTGGTATCCCCAAGATGCGATCTCAGCTACTTTCAGCTCATCTCCTGTGCGTGCTCTCGAGTATTGTCTCCCGGGCGCCAACGGCTCTGGCAGACAACACGACCTCCATCCCAAGCGTGACAGTCAAGAACGGGACGATCCACGGGCGCCACCTCGCAGAAACATGGGACCAGGATCTCTTCCTCGGGATCCCCTACGCCCAACCACCCACGGGGCCCCTGCGCTTCAAGTGGCCGCAGCCGCTGAACGAGTCCTTCGAGACCCCTCTGGACGCATCCGCGTACGGGTATAGCTGCTACCAAGCTGGGACAGACTTCGATCTTTCCGAGGACTGCCTCACGCTCAATGGTCCGTCTCGTTCCCCTCATTCGCGTCTCACTTGTCACGTATTGACACACACATACCAGTAATCCGACCTCACGGCGTCAGCTCCTCCGAGAAACTCCCCGTGTTAGTCTGGATATACGGCGGCGGCCTCTTCGCCGGATCGAGCGCGGATCCGCAATACAACCTCTCGGGCCTCGTGCGGCTATCGCAGGACTCGGGGCAGCCCGTCATCGGCGTGTCGCTCAACTACCGGCTCGGGGTGTACGGGTTCCTGCAGTCGCCCCAGGTGCTCGCCGAGGGCAGCGCGAACGCGGGGCTCCTCGACCAGCGGCTCGCGCTGGCGTGGGTCGGGGAGAACATCGCCGCGTTCGGCGGCGACCCGGGGCGCGTCACGGTCTGGGGCGAGTCGGCGGGCGCCCAGTCGATCGCGCTGCACCTTCACTCCTTCGGGGGCCGTGATGATGGGCTGTTCGACGCCGCGATCCTCGAGTCCGGCAGCGCGATCGGCGTGGCCCTGCAGCCTTTGGCGTACTATGAGGCGCCGTTTGGGAACCTCGCCCGGTCGGTGGGTTGTGCGGATGTCGAGGATAAGCTCGCCTGTCTCCGTGGCGTTCCCGCCGATGAGCTGTTTGCGGCACGGGGGAACAAATATTGGAATCCGCTCGTTGATGGGTACGTTCCTACCACGATCTTGGGAGGATTGTTATATAATATCTAATGCCCATTTTAGGGATTTCCTCACGGACTATCCCTCCGTCTTAGCAGAGGCGGGCTCATTCATTAAAGTGCCTCTGTTACTCGGGAGCAACAGCGACGAGGGCATCTCCTTCGGTCCCGTCGGTCTCGACCGAGATCTACTACGCTCTCCAATCGAACCCCGGATTCTCAGGCCTCGGCGGGCTCCCGTACCAGATCTCTCCCGCCTCCGCCCGGAAGCTACTCGACCTGTATCCAAACGACCCTTCCCACGAGCCGCCCTACGACATCACGAGCCCCACCATATTCCCACAAAACGGGCTCCAGTGGCGCCGTTCCAGCGCCATATACGGCGACGTCGTGATGATCGCCGGCCGCCGGAAGCTGTGCGCCGAGTACACGAGCGCGGGTCAACCCGTGTACTCGTACCGCTTCGCGACGCGCCCGTGGGACGCCGGCGAGGCCGACGGGGTGCAGCACTTCGTCAACGTAGCCTACAGCTTCCAGAACATCACGGGCACCCTGGGTCCGGTGCCCGAGTTCCAGAGTCATAAGCAGATCAGCGCCGCGATTGGCGCCGCGTACCTCAATTTCGTCTACCAGCATGACCCGAACGGCAACGAGAGCGGGCTGCCTCATTGGCCGAGATGGACTACTGCAAGCCCGTCGAACATGGTACTGAATGCCACACGGCCTTATCTTGAGAGAGACGACTCTAGAGAGCCCGGCATTTCTTTTATACAAAGTATTAGCAGAGAGCTTTTGGCATAACACATTTTACGGGGAATGCATATGTGTTGAACTCGTAATAAAAGCTGCTTTTCATTGCTTCAGAGATATCTTGCCTGCTTGAGACCGCTTCTTGTATTTGCAGCCTGGAGTACTGTTAGACATTTGATTCTTACTGCAGTCGCCACAAAAACATGGCATAAGCTTCGAATTTAACCATGTCCATAGAATCTACGGTTTATGCGTTTGGGACACGAGATTTTAGCGAGAACATCGACTTTTATCTGGGGGTAATACGCTATCTTGAATTTTGAAGTTGTTTGCACGTTCTAGAATCTTGTGACCCTTCCACTCCACATCACCGCCCGCTGTCGTGATAATCTATACTTGGAATATTCTGTTGCGATTTTAACATAGGGGTGTAGGACTCCTAGGCGCTTGATCATCCCATCGACTTGTGTCTGACTCAATTCCTCCTAGTCCTCCAGCTTTTTCTGACTCGCTCGGAATATGGATGATCGAATAGTGTAAGTAATGCTCTCGTAAACTCCATGAAGGCCGTGCTGCCCTACCCATCTAAGCTATCATGATATGTAGAGACGATGACCTGCGTCTCATGCGCTGAAATTTGAGCGAGACGTGTTGCAATACCCAAAGGAACAATTTGGTTCAATTACAATTGTTTTCATGTAAAACACCTTGCGCATTGTAAATAATGAACAGGCTTCCCGACAGTCTCGACAACCGCGACCCTATTTTAGTCTTCCTCACGTGTAGTAACGGTATCAGCTACCGCCAAAAATGCGAGAATAACCGTACCATGTACCGTAGCCGGTGGTGGTTTCCTACCTCACTCCACCGTTAGAAACAGCTGGTTGTGGTATTTGACTACTTTGCGCGGCATTGGCGGCCATTTGGACAGCAGCCTGAGCATTGGCCTCCGCCATGTTAAAACACTGTTGTATGACACTTTGCTCGTCGGGGAGAGATGTGAGGTCAAGCCAGAATAGAATTGAGGATTTTCTTGTTGCATTTCTGTTTGGCGCAAAGTTAGCGAGAACACTAAAATATGACTATTGTTTGGATTGAACGTACTCATGAGGGCGCCACGCAATAGCTGATAAGGCTCAATCTTGTCCAAAGGCGATTCCAGGAGTACACTATCCTCTCCTAACTCTTCATCCGAGTCGTCGTGATACTGGTTTTCAATGTGAGCGAATTTTTGGGCTTCTTCATTCAGGAAGTCGAGATATGCAGTGCTCTCATCCCGGCCATCGTTCTGGTCCTCTTCCGGGCCTTCAGCGGCCCAGTTGGTATCATCTTCACCCCACTCCTCATCGTCATCAACGTCGTAGCTGCTCGGATCGAAGGTGAAATCGTCTTTTAGTGCTTCTTCCCGGTTCTTCATAGCGTGAGGCAATGTTTTGAAGAGAGAAGTGATTCCCTGTAATAGTCTTGGCCATCCAGTTGACACGCTGGCGGGAATCTGATCGGGGTTGATGCTGAGTAGGGATACGATAGCGACAATGCAGAGCTTCTTGTCGTGAACGCGACTAAAATGCTCCATATTACCAAACCAGAGGCTGAAAAACTTGTTTGTCCAGCCTTTGGCCTCGAGGACCGCCAACGTTAGGATTGGGCTGTAATAAATCGCGTTGATCACCATTTCCATAAGATGAATCTTGTAAGACTTGACCTTTACCTCATGGCCGTTAAGTACTGTCATAGCCATGGTGATAAAGCCGGTAACAGACTGATCAATGTTGCCACGAAGACTCAACATCATAGCCTCGGCAAGCTTGCACGCACAGATTCGGTCGACACCACCAACTTTTTGGTCTTGAAACATGTCTGAAACCATAGAGTGTAAAGCCGCTACATATTCGGGTTTCTGGACAAGTTGAGGCGCGCCGTACTGAACAAAGTTGTCGAGAGCGGGGAGCATGTCCTCCAAATACAACTCAGCACCAGACTTAAAAGTCGCATGAATGAGCTCGAATGCTTGCCACATGGTCGGTGAGATGCCCTTGGCTGCAAAGGTACAACTGTCAATGATTTCAAAGACTTCGTTGTATAGATCTGAGAAGCGGTCAGTATGATGTATGATAACCCATATGGATGGAGTAAAATATCAATTTACCATAGAGCTTATTTTGTAGGGTAATCTGTATCACAGGCATCAGGACGGCCTCGATGTGTAGGAGCACTTCTGGTGTGCTTTCCAGGGTGAGGATTAGGGTGCCAATGGTTTGAAGCACGCCCAAAGCTGTAATACTTTTATCATCCAAGTAGTCTCCGTAATCTCCATCGTCATCACTGCGACTCTCGTTCTTATCTAAAAGCTCCCGTACGATCCTCAAATACGTATCCCGCAGCTGTTCGCTGAGGGCAACAGCAAAAGGGGTCAGCTCTGTCGCAAACACTTCTACAAAGTCTTCCATGACGTTGGCCAGTGCATCAATATCGCATTCATTAGCCAACTTCAGCAACTGCTGCATAATAGTAGGGATACTTTGTTGCATGCTGATACGGATTGCGTCGTGTCTAATGAGGGGTTGGAGAGCTAACGCTGCTGTGACTCTAACTGGCAAGTCTGTATCGGCCATGCAGTCAAGAATGTGGCGGTATATGATGAGGAGATTATTCTGTTCCTTGAAATTAAGCTGCTCGAACTTCTCGATCGTGTCGCAAGCTCGGGCACGTAAGAAGCCTTGTGGGCTCTTGAAATCAGGGAAGACGTATCGCACGAGGAAGAATTCGACTTGATCGGCGATAGGACTTTTCTTGCCAAGCAGCACGGGCGCCAAAGTACCAATCATCCTCAGGGCGCCTTCCTTTGCAATGTGATTCTTGTTTCCTTCTGGTGCTTGCTCATATTCGCTTACAACGCTATTGATGAACTGGAGCAGTTCAAAAGTCTGTTTTCTTCGCACCTTGGTGAGGGTCACGAGGAAATTGGTGGCGGCCACATCAGGCGCGGAGACCTCTTCAAAGAAATTGAGTTTTCGGTGTAGATACTCCTCTGGCTCGTCCTCAAACTTCTCTACGTCTTCTTCGCTGAGGCATAGAACAGGAAAGACGAGATGTGTAACCAGAGTGTTCAAGTGTGGTTTCATTAGGCTCCAAGTGGACTTGGGGCGACAGCATTCGTCGAGGAAGACGAGGGTATAGGAGAGGCAAGGTTTACTCAACCAAGTTGTCTTAGAAACCCACTTCTCGATTTCCGAAAGGTAGTGCTTCATGATTTCGGGCGCGATTGTAGACTCGAAGTCCTTCGCGAATTTAGTTGTCTCGTCATTCTTGGTGGTAAGGCCCTGAGAGTTGCCATGTCTATTTGGCTGTTAGCTCCGTCACTAGAATAGACAGCTTGAGGCCAGAAAATGACTGACCTGATCCACAGCCTGTTGAGGTTGAAGTACGCCCATTTCTTTGCCTTCCACCAGTGGTGGCGTTCTCTGTCCTCAACATCCCCAGACATGGCCGAGGCAGGTATAGTTTTGGAGACAGTTTGTATGAAAATAGTGCACCACCCGATATTCACGTCATGCTGCCTTAAGTAGCTGGAAAGCTCAAGCTGCCAACCAGTCAGTGATAAGAGTCCACATGTACGGCTGGTTCCTATATGCTAGCACCTTCCTGCTCCGCCCAAGGAAACTTACCCATGTTGCGTGTTTGTAGGATTTGAGAGCGATATGAAGCATCTCTCCGGCCTCGTCGCTTTCTTGGTTTACCAATTCGTTACATACTTGCTGTAGTCGTGGAAAACTGGCCTCGATGATTTTGTCAAATTCACTCCTTTCATTATCCTGGTTTCCTTTGAATCGATATGCGCGACAGGTGACGAGCAAGCATTGCAGACCAGCGAGCACCGAAGGGGGGTCGTTGGCATGGAGGAGTTGTAGAGTCACATCCATGAAGCTGGGCCATTTCCCAGGGAAATCGAAGTGCAGGATACGCTGAATCAGCTGTAGTAATTGTTGTCGAACTAGGCCACGCGAGGCAGCAAGAATGGGCAAAATGCGGTCGCGAAAGCGTTGCTTTTCATCTTCAGCTATTAGGGTTTCTTCGGGATAGTGGTCACTCCTAGACCAGCCTCGATTCGTCCGGTTCTTGAGATAGATGACGGCTGCAGAGATAGTTAGATCGGAAGGGCGAGCTGAATTGGCTGGGAGTCGGTGAGGAAAAGCGTACTCGACAATCGGACGGAGTCTTCGGACTCGGTGCCTAGGATCTCGAGAAGGACATCGGTGAAGCCGGCATGTCCCTCGGCCTGGGCGACGGCAATGCTGTATCAGTAAACAGAACAGGCAGCAGGGCGGCCGGATGCCCGACCAATAGAGAGGCGCATCACGTAGACGGCCGCAACGACAGCACGGGGCGAGCCACACATACCTGCTTGAGCTCGAGTTCGGCAGCACGACGCACGTTGGCGTCTGGGGAGAGGGTGGCCAGAATGCGACTCCTAACGATGTTGGCATCCATGGTGGGCGGCCCAAGAACAACGGGAACGGGGTTGGTTCGGGGGCAGGCAGCAGGAATTCGGCGGTGGAGCGATGAGATGAACGGGCTAGAAATAAACTGGCATCAAGCCGCACCCATCGACAGCTTCGACTGGAGGGAAGGGGGGGACGGGCGGTTGCTGTTGTGGTTGTCGGTCAACGGTCGACGGACGGTTGGCAAAATGGTGGCCGAGTCGAGTTGTCGGGTAAGGTTGTGGATGTGGATGTGGATGTGGATAGGTCGATAGGCCGGCACTGCTCCTTGAGCATTAGCATTCACGAGGGTGAGGGTTCAGCTAATGAAATGCAGTGCAAAATGCATTAGGTTTAAGGTATGTATGGATGTACCTGTTAGGTAGCCCTGAACTGGGCTGGGAGTGTCAGACAGCAGAGTCTATACCTGGAAAATTTATCAGCGAAAAAATAACTGGTGCAAGCGGCATGTCGTTGTTCGAAGTACCCCCTTACCATCTTAGATGGGATGGAGGGTACCTGGGTATACGTAAGACCCTACCTTCTAGGTAGGTAGGGTGTTGTGCCTACCTACGATACGGCCACCGCCTCCTATAATAAGCCCTATAAGCCCTGGGCCTTGGATCTGTTGGGCTTGTGCTTGTTAGCCTGTTTTTACAGCTACTTCAGCACTACTTCCCAACCTCGCCAGATGTCGTATATCTAGTATTTAGCTTTTATAGTCGTCTAGGTATTTACTTTGTCTAAGGACACACACGTGCAATTCATTTTCCCAGTCTGGGTCTTTTTAGTGCACCAGACAGGTAGTTTAGGTATCAATCTATTGGTATGTATCTACGCTAGGGAAACCCTATCTATGCATCTGAGAATTCACCTAACTTGTTTAGGGCCAAGTGAAGGGGCGATGACCAACCGGTAGACGGGGCAGTCTTAACATGCCTGCTGTCAAGCAGCTGTCTGAGGTGGGCGAGAGGGATGTCGAGGGACCCCTCATACCTTGGAGGGGAGGGGGATTTTCGACCTATGTTTACCGCCTAGCCCAATCCCCTTCTAGCTGTCGCCTGTGACAGATCCGCTTTCATATGCACTACAACCTGAGGTAACTGCTACTGCGGTAGCAGCAAATGCTGAATGCAGTTTGGACCGCCCTCGTCCCTCCCTTACCCATCAGACCTACCATTCATTTTCCTGCAACCCACAACCCAAAGTCAAGTAGATAAGCCTATCTACTCCCTTCAAGTGTTGTTAGAGCTGGCGAGCTTCACGATACTGTGCCTCTCTACTGCATCTAGGATGATTCCCAGCATTATATGAATAACTCCATGAAGCCTGCCCCTCGTTTCACATGAATGCGGAATGCGGAATGTGCCCTGTTCATTCCGCCATATCGTGGGGAGCTGGATGCAGGGATCCGTATCCAGACATAGTCGGCATGCCTTATTTGTTCCAAACCTGGAACCCGTCTACTGCTTAAAACTGTAACCTACGCACGCGGTGGCTGGCCTGACGAGGGTATTCCGATACATAGTATAATAAATAACTGCCTACTACTTTATTAGCGTACCTACTGCATGTGGGACGGTTAGATACCTGGCTAACCACAACAACGTGTAGGTATGCTGTGAAGTTTTTACGTTTGTTGCCCTTAATTGTACATAGAGCACTTCTTGAAAGCCAGCATGTGGTTTTATCATGCCTACGATGTCTATAGGTCACCCACAGATATGCAGTCTCAATTATTTTTAGGTTGTGATTGCACTGGGGTTCTAACTGTTATCCTAAGTATCGCGTTTTTCGCGGCATGCTACTAATATTAGTAAAAATGGGAGAATTGTCGTGAGTTTAGTTATGAAACATTACACGAGACGAGGGGTCAAGGGTCAGTGTTAGATAATCTATATTTCGAGGACATTGCCCGTGAATTCATCCACCGCTAATAGGTAATCTTCATTATCCTTGTTTGTGAAAGAAATGAGTGCATTTTAAAGCCCGTGAAGAGAGGGTTCTAAGCCAGTAGTATCACTAGTAAGGATGAGGACATGCCTTAGCAGACACTGTGAAGAAACACTAAAACTTCCAAGCAGACACAGATGCGTGTCGCACATATACATAAGTCCAGAAGATCGATTCATTAAATATAAAGAGGGCGCAGGCATATCCTAGCATCTTAGTACACTCCAGAACTGCACGTGAGTGATATACAATCCCATAGCCCATATCAGATTTCCATTGCCCAGCTAAGAGCCTGTCCTCGTCGCATCACTAAGCAACAGAGGCTCCCCGTGTCATATACCATCACAATCCAACACTTAAGTGTCTTGTCCTTGCACGCACCATTTGAGACCGAATAGACCCTCTGACCTATTAGCGCGTAGTTAGTGTCGCAAGAAGCATGGTTCCAGTATCTTGGAAGAGAAACCGGGCCAGGATTAAATTATAACAAGGTAGCAGATTCCGCACAAAATGATAACAACGACTTAATGTGAAATGTACAAACATAAATCAACTGGAGGTCTGTCCAGAATTGAAGGTACAATATCTCTCAGGCGCCATTGAAGCCTGCAATGGTCAAGCGACTGGAGATTCCGGGATTTAGGGACTGATATAATGGCTCCGACTCCGGCACAAAAGCCCCAGATTTGACCAGTGACAGCTAGAACTGTAGCCTAGTGAATTTCTCGAATGGGCTCCCGCGACATGCATCGCAATGGTCTCGTGAGAGATTTCTATTCAAGTGGAATCCTTAAGACGACGACCACACCTCAAGGCAAACTCCAGACATTGGACACGTTTCCGCATTGTTTCCGAGGGAAGGAGCAAGTCGTCAATATCTCCATAGACTTGACCTCTTCAGTTGGTGGTAGATTGTACCCAAAGGAAATCTGCACCATCTGATGGACTCAGGGGCCACAGAAAGAGAAACTGAAACTTTGGTAGTCAAAAGGAGAATGCGGACGAAACACCGGATATGGTAGCCCGAGAGTTTGAATCCCATCTTGGGCTCCGTACGAGTCGTGAAATAGCAGTACTCAACAGTTCTGCACGGAAACTTCCTAACCGGGTAGTGCTTCAAGATGTAAATATCAATGGCCATTGTAAACCAGAGTAGTCGCAGAGTCCTTTAAAGTCCTAAATCCAGTGGCAACCTCCATTGGGGATTCCTCGGAAGATCCAGTACATAATCCATGAGGCCAACAGGCCGTCATGTGTTCCAGTGTGGGCTATGTGTTAGTGAACTGTTCATCTAAAGGGAATGACTGTCATCCACGGAGCAATTGCCTAGGTGAAAGCACGTAAGATGTGAAACTCCTTCGCAGAGGTTGGCATATATATACAAGTCGTCGTCCAGTACTCACCTCGCTGTCCGGATCGTATGCCCTGTCTATTAGCGTAACATCGTCCCAAATAAACCTCCCAAATCCTCACCCATGACCGGCAATGGAACCAGAATCATCCCAGGAATGTAAAATGAACCCCCAACCTTGGGCTGGATCCGGACAGCTGAGGAAACGCGGCATCATCCACGTCGCTAACCATGAGACAAATATTCTTTTCCTGAAAACATAAACTGGCAACCCGGTGCCTAAACCCTCCACCCTTCGCATAAAGCCACCGTGGGAGTATGATAAGTTGAACGGCCAGTCAAATGCATATGTCGTAGCAAGGTCCGTTCCAGGTAGTGCGCCGTATCCATGTGGGAAAAACAAATTCATGTGCGAAAAATCGTAAATAAGGTGGCCCGATTGGTGAAACGGTGATGAGGTAGTTCCGGTATCATCATGTCCCATAACATTATTCAATCAAGTTTGCAACTAGCAACTTTGAATGATTGGGGTATTATCTTTACTCAAATCCAAGTCTATCCTTTGGATAATAGATAACTCCGGCAGAGACCATGGCTGGTTATTGGATCCTTTCCTTGGGTATGAAACAAATGGATAATCTCACAAGGCAGGCAAAGATCCAAATCCGGAACTCCGAGGCTATGATTCTGGAACCAGATTACCGACCGGTACGATGGCGCGGTCTCTCGACGTGACGTTCAACACTTTCGCGTTCGCCGCGGTTCCGCGATGATCCACTACTTGGCTGTTGAGTATTTTGTGAAGATCCTGTACGTTTGTGGGCGGGGGTGCTCTCATACTGTTGATCTGAAGCGGCACTGAAAGGGGCCGTGCCTGCTGGAGATGCTAAATAATCAGAACAAGCTGTCAAGTTAGAAGCCTCTGGTGTACGCACCACGTCCGTAAAACGGTTCTACCGGCTGTACTACTTGGGGGTAGGCTGCACTGGCTGACGTCGCACTTTGTGGATAATTATAGGTATTCTGTCCTGTAAATGGTTGGGTAGTTGAAGGTCCTGCTGTTGTATAAGTAGTCCTGGCGGGTGCCATAGTACTAGTTACAGGTACTCTCTGATCTCTGGGGTCACCTCTGGCAGTTCCATAGGTATTATTGCCATACGGGTCTGGCTGAGACGACACACGCAAATTGGCATCCACAATATATATGAGTTATCTTGGGGATTCTGGCCATATCCTGCGGGCGCAACTGTGTGTCCGGATCCATAGGGAGCTACATTGCCTGGAGGCGGCGCGAAATGGGCTGAATTGGCCGTGTAGCCCTGTTGGGTAGTATACCCACCCTGCGGCGCTGCGTATTGCTGGGAATACGAGTTAGAGGCTCCTGTGTATCCGGAAGATCCAGTGCCTGGATATCTGGGACCAGGACCATTATCATAAGGATCATTACCAGGAGTTCCAGAATACGAGGCTTCCGTCGGCCCGTAATACTGTCGCGACTGATGAATATCTGAGTTGCGATACTGGACTGGAGGTGTGTTAGAGGATCTGATAAGCACGCCGTTCGAGGCAATAGTACCTCCGCCGGCGTTATTCCGATTCGCCGACTGTTGCCGCCTTTCTTGATCCCACCGTGCAGAATCTGCCTTCAAGTCTTGAATCATAGCCTACAGAACGGCTACTGTCAGCGCTCGGCCGACGATGCCTTCATGATATACGACCACTTACTGAGGTCAAATTGCGGTATGCGTTGATAAAGTACCCTTGAATGATCTGGCCATTCTCGGGGTTCTGCAGCACAAGCAGGTCAGAATAAGCCGACACGAACAATGTCAAAGACGGGAGACGACATGCCTCGTAGTTTCCCGGTCTCACTAGCGCATCATTCCCGAGGTAACGACATATATCGGCCGTGATAACTTCACGATCTATGCCGTCTCTAGGTACGAAATATTCGTTTTGGCGAGTCTGCTGAGGCAGGCCGCTGGTGCCAGAAGCGGGGGTCTGCGTGCCATATCGTCGTAGCGGAATACAGGCTGTTCGACGGTCGACCGAGATTAAGAGAGATCAATGAAAGAAAAAAAAGAATCCGGGGTCGGCAGAAGAGACAGCAAGGTAGGGGATAGAGAGTGGAAAGGAAGAGAGAGATGCAAGAAGCGCGAGGGAGAGGGGCGGTGGAAGAGAGAAAAGGGTTTGGGGGTTGGGCTGGGACTGGGGCTTGGTGGCCGGATGATTGGCGGTAGGTAGTTTGGTGGTGGTGTGCGGTAGCGTCCTGTTGTAGTGGGTGTGCAGGCGGCCTGGGGTTGGCGATGGCGATGGCGGTGGGCGAATTGGTAATGTGGGTCGCTGAGGATGGGGTCCGGCTGCAACAGAACAAGTAAAAGCAGGCAGCAAATAGGCAGGCGGGCAAGGGACAAATTTCCAAGTCCTACCCAATGCAATGCCGTATACAGTTCTGGCACACTGTCCAACTAGCTGTCGAGTGAAATATTACTTGGAAGTAGAGGTACCTGTACCTAAGTATACCGTATGGCCCAGATTCCGTAGGCAGGTAGCAGCAGACAAACGCCTGGAGTCTAGGTAGTTACCTTGAGGTATGGAGCCCAAACCGACAAGGGCTCAGTTACGCCACCCAGAAAACTGGACAGGGATCGCCGTGCTGGCAAACGAGCTCCGAGGGCCCTATCGTCAGAAGCGAGCGAAGTGGCAAAAACGCGACGGGACAAGCACCTCAGGACAAGGTGGTAGTGGTGTGGTAATGCCCCAGCAGATGACGATGGGATGGGATGGGATGGTGTGGCCTTGGTATGTAAGGCAATAACAGCGCAGTGGTAGGTGATGTGCATGCGATGCCGTCTCTGTGTCGCTTCAGTCTTCCCTGAGTCGACGAGAGGCACAGGTCTGCACAGGAGCAGAAGCAGGCACAGAAGCAGTCCAGGCGGGCCCTTAGTCAGGTGAGATTCCAAGGATGCTCCTTATTCGAGCTACCTCCTGTACGTGTAGGTACTCTAGAAATCCAATGACGAGATGGCAGTGTGCGCCAAGCTGGTGGGGCAGTATCACTGTATCGGAGGTGTGCGTGGGAGTATCTGGTTGGCCAGAGGCACTTGTATGGGAGGGCGATTGGTCGACGAGGGCCAATCGAGGAGTGGACGAGGAGTCGTAGCGCAAGGGCGACCCTGCAGATCGATGACTCTCGGCTTCTGTAGGTTGGTCGCGACGGAAGATGCAGCGTAACGGAGGCGAGGCGAGGACCACCAACTGCACTGTCTAACAACCAAGAACTGATGCTCGATTGCCGGGGATGAGCTCTCTGTACTGTACAGGGAAGACAAAAAAGTATGTGTACAACTGATAGCACGTCGTGATGCTGTGCGGCTGTACAGTGTATGTGGCAAAAACGAGGGTTAGGCAAACTGTCTCGCAAGTTGGGCGTGAAGAGACTTGGAGTTTAGGGTCTTAATCCACGCAGAATCGTGGCTGTAGTGAGGTTTTCACCGTGGTTAAGACTGTGGCTAGTGAGGCAATGTAGGTGTCGATATGATCGTGCCCCTTGTTGACACGTCCGACGTTCGTTTTTAAATCTTAAATCTCTTTTTTCTGCTTGGACATCGATTACATAGATGCTTCTTACGAGCATGACCTGTCTCTATCGAAGAAATAATACACACGATCCAGGCGAATGATGTGGTCCTTTCGTCTCCAAGGAATAGTCGCTGAGAGTATGTCGTCATGTATGACTGAATACGTCGATGATTATACGTGGTTCAGCGCTCGTCGGTGACAGAAATAGAAGATAAGACCACACTTCGTGGTACGGTCTAACACCTCACTCTTTTATTGTTATTTAGCTCTGGTATTTGTGATTGTTGTCTTAGTTGAGGGCGGACGAGCATATGCTAAGAGAGAACACAATGCGTTCAATGATTGAGTGTGACTATAGGAAAACGGAAGCGAGGGGCTTCTTATACGACAAACCTACTCATTCCCTTCAGATCTCCTTACGGAATTTCGCATTCATAAGAACCTCCAATTATCGGATAACTACCTGCCCAGTAGAAGAGGAGATTACAGGCGGCATTGCTTCACTGGCACATTCTTTGCTCCACTTGCTTGCCATCTGTTGTCTGAGTAGCCCGCGACTAAGTGAACAAATGGGCTGGAACTGTCCTCCGAAGACCCTCACATGTTATTCAACCTGCTTCCTTGAGAACCGCTCGCATAGACAATACACAGAACTGGCGAATAGGGAAGGCTTTCACAAATTATCGTCTATCGAGACTCATGCCCCGGGGGTTCATACAGTTATTACGTTCATAGGTCAGGAGTCGAATACGATCTTAACATCCCAGTCCACGGATTCGTCACGAGTGAATTACGCACGTTGATAATGAATTTTATAGTTAGAAGAACAGCATCAAACCTTGGACCTTACTTGGAGCCATGTGATGATGCAGAGCTCACTCTAAGGGCAAGGAATTAGCATTGCACGAGTCCAGAATCAAGGCAAATTCTGTGCAACGAGACATCACTATGGAGATAGTACTATAGGAAATATAACGCAAAGAAACATCCAACATTGTGTGAATGGTAGCCATGGATTACCTTGTCTTTCGCTGATATCGGTATACTATAGACAGTAGATAGACTAGGCAGATTGGGTTGGGTATCAATGCACCAGGGCCCAACTTGTTTTCACTTCTAGCCGTATTCCACTTTTGGATGCCCAAGCCGAGTACAGCCAATCACCAGCCAGCTTGCCCATGACATTTTGGAACCTGATGATATTTTCGCGCTTACGTATCACGAAGCGGTAGAGAACTCCAACATAGACGTACTATTATACAGCGCTTCATGTAGCTGTCAGATTACATGGAATTGGCTGCACTGGTGGCAAGAGGTAAGCGGCCCATTAGACAGAGGATAAAACGAGCGCCCTCAGCAGCCGGCCTCGGCTGCATCCGCACTATTAAGGCGACCTCATAACCATTTATGGAACCTTGTAGCCTGTAGGTTGTACGCTGCTTGCGAGACATCTTGCTATGCACCTCGGGAAACAAATCCCTATCGAGGCTTTCTCCTCCTTTCGGTTTTTATATGCTCTAGTTATGTACGAATCACTTCTCGCTATCAGTGCGCGACTGACAGGTCCGTGCGGAGCAATCCATCAGAAGGAATCGTTTGGTGCCGCAATCATGAACCATACGCAACGCTAATGATGGCGCGACCCATTCTGCATACCGATCCCGCTAAAGATCTCTCAATAGATCCTTTTTGAATCGAAGTAATGACACTAGTCACTTGTCAACCAGGCGGTCATACTCGGTTTCATCAGCGAGGCCAACTCTAAACCCCTTCGGGCATTGTTGGGTCACATTCAAGCATGGAGCTTGATCATATACTGACGCTAAATCTGGCGCAGACGAACCAGGGGCGTTCGCCGCAGCCTTCTCCAGGATATTGGCCTTGCCAATCCACATAGCCAGAGGCCAACGTGCTTCTACGGAGGCCAGTCCCAAGCGAAAGGGGGAGCGCGTGCGGACCCTGAGTGGATGATGTATGCATGTGAACCATCTCGGGATGTTGCCTTACTATCCAAACTTCAACCTGCTCTGCCCCTGCTCTAACTTCTTACCGCCACCGCCCCCAGACGGCTTCTTACGAGGCGTGAGAGTCGTATTCCTTTGGTTGCGTGGAACAGCAGGCTTACTGCTAGCGAATGCCGACTTGCCACGTTCCTCGTCCTGGAGGTCCATGGCGAAGTGCCAATCATTATGGTGTTGCAATGCTTCTGCGCTTTCAAGCCCTGCATTGCAGCGAGAGCACATGTAATCGGTGATGGGGACTTGACGGCTGCGCGAGTCACTTACCCGCCGTTCCACATCCTCGTGCGTATGGTCCAAGTCGGCCACTTCCTTTCCGTCCTCCTTATCTTCCCCAGTCGATGTTTCCTTCTTGAGAAAGAAACGTTGGATTCCGGCGCTCTCGAAGCGTGTTTTCTTCTCTTGTGGTTCATGTGAAGACAGATCAAGTGGAGAATAGCGCGATGTCACCTTCGATACTCGTGCTTCGTCACCTTTAAGTAGAAAATTACTGATTCCCATATTTCCAGTAATGCCATCTTCAAAGCCCCCAACGCTTAGGCTGAGGTTTGCGCAGGGCCATACCCTACCTTCGCTAACAATTTGTGCCATCATATGTTTAGCTAGGTCGAATAGAATTATCTCTTGAAGGGGTTTGCCCTGCGGGATGCCGCACGATCGTGACCGGGTCTGGCCTGCAGAGCGATGATGCAAATGGATTGTCTTAGGTCGGCGCTTGTTCTCAAGAACCCCCTCCTCGACTAGGCGGGAAAATATGTCGGCAGCAAATATCCGGAGCCATTTGACAGCTTGCTCCATGCTAGAGATATTCGGCTGAAACGACTTTGCAGAGAGCATAGATTTGATTTGTGTTCGTGAAGTGACTTCACTCGAGTCTATTCCCCGAATCGTGTCATAGAACCAAGAGCCCCGTCTCTTCCCCAAGCTTTATCTTGAGTTGTTCTAATGGAACACGAAGCATTTCGTCGACAGACTCCGTATTGAATTCCGACTTGACCTGGTCGCCAAGCTTTCCCCCTAGGTTTCGGATCTTCGTAAATTTCATGTCCGATAGGAATCGGCGGACGGCCCGATTACGTATAATTGTCTGTTGGTTGGGCTTCTTATGACCAGAGCCCAATTTACTGAGCATTTTATTACTCGCTACCCCAGCAGAGCAAGTATAGTGCAAGATCCGACGGACTTCAGCTCGGATATCCCGAACAATTTCAGATCCGATCAATAGGGCCACGTCGTCCCAATCAGGGTCGTCAACTTCTGTCTCAGCGTCGTTGAGGTCCACCAACACGTCAACCTGCCAATCTAGGGTAGTGATTGGAGGAAGAGGTAGTTTCTCGGTCGGGTCGTCGTAGGGAGGGGGGCCGGTTAATTCTGGGAACCTCTGAAGTAATATCGAGTGAACCTGTGCAGATAGATCAATGAAAACCTCGTCTATGCTTGCTTTTTCAACCTTCTGCGTGTTAGCTGGGAGGCATTCCTTAATCAGAGCCAGAATTTTCCTCGACTGGAGCCTATATGGATCTAACGAGACCTTGTGAGTCCCAATATGAGAGGCTGCATCTTGATGATAGCCCACTTCTCGTCGCCCTCCTGCCATGTAGCAACGTGTTGAGCGACAAGGCTCGGGCAGAGCTTCTTCGCTTCCGTCACAGTACAATGTCGACCAATACCAAAATTACGTGCCGGATAGTTGACGGCTATCAGCCCTTGCCTGTCATAGTAAGGTTACTAACTTGATACGAGACCGTATTGGCTTGGATCAGCCCATGACGTGGATGATGAATGTAGGGTAGGAAAATTGGCAAGTAACGGATATAAATGTCGGGCTCGGCAAATACCATTGCTGCACAGCAAGCGGCTGTTCCTCATCGACACCCAAGCGCACCATCTCTGCATAGGGCAAGAAACAAATCAGTTAATATAAATACTGAGTAGATTTCATAGCGATACGGCTATACTTCACATAGACGGCGGGTACTGAACTTAGTACACAGCTCAACTAACAATAGCCACAGCATCTATCAATGAAGAGTATATACTTACCACACTGAGCATAAAAAGCATCAAGATCAATATGAGCGATGACCCGCAGAGGAGAGGATGTCGAATACGAAGCTAGCATGCCAAGCTGGCGGTATGTGAACTGCGATTTACGACGTCCGGTCGTGGGTGGGAGAGGACAGCTGAAAGCCAGGCGATGGGAGGACATGATGATAGTTATCAGATTGGCGCCTTTAATTGGGCAGCGCGAAAGTAATCATAAAATCATGTGATTGACACGATAAGTACGGTCTCGCTGTGCCGCCATGGATTAAATGCAATCGATTCGAGGTGCAGGAACTAGGCGGGCAAGCGAGATATCGAGCTTCGCAGCGGCTCATTGACGATGAATGACTCTACCCAGGGACCGAAAATCAGAGCGGGGGTATGAAGACCTTGGATATCCACACCCTAGGAGGCAGATATCCACGAGCAGAGCTGACTAATTTGACTAGAAAATGAGACTTGATTCCCGAGAAATCGAGGATTCTAGGCTGGGAAGGGGGTTGAACTGCATTGCGATACAGCTATGCGAAAATGATGTGACCTCTTGAAGCCATGAAAAGGGAGGAGGTACCTCCTTGGTGTGTGATGAGAAAAGGGTGGATCCATTTTGGAAGATGCCCAACATTCCCGATATTTCCATAATATTACTATATCCATTATATCTATCGACATAATGCAGTGTATCCATATAAGCAACTTATAAGGCCGGCGGGCCCGGAGGACACCGCAGCCTCTATATTTGGACTTAGGTAAACTATGCTTACTTGTCTTCTCCTGTCACTCAAGCAGGAGAATTAGTAAATATTAACTACAAGTCTACTTATGGCTTTTTATTCTATCTCGGTTTCTTGTGTAGCCGTATACCGCTCCCGCAGGTGGCCATAAGCGCTTGGTCTGGAGGCATGTCAGCTTCAGCTCTGACCGGTCGTTTAGGCTTGGAAGTCGTCCGGGCTAGAGATTATGAGCATCACAAAGTCAACTAGCAGATAGCCCTCTGGGTGTAACTTAATGCGAGTCAGACGCCTCCCGAGGCCTCATGTCACCCGATTTATGTTGCCTTCTGGTTCCAAGTACCCGACCAGCTCGGCTCCTACTAGAAATTCGTCTCCGAATACTACGAGGCGTCAAATGTCGCGCCTGTAGCCAATTAATGTTGACAGAGTTAGCGCCGGAGCCTCACTTCGCCCCCAAAATAACCCACAAAGTATCAGGACTAGATGTAATTGGCTTCTTTATCCATAGAGATCAGTGAAAATAGGCCCTTCCTAATGTCACTGTCACCTATGTCACATTGCCTCTATCCTTGACGATTCACCCTAAGTAATGAGCATGCGACTATCGGAGTATTAGAAATGCAGTTGCATATATATTAATTGCTTACTTCTTGTCAGCTCGTCGGCTCCCACCCACGCTCGTGGGTTCGGTGTCTCCGTCCTCCATATTTACTCCTCTTTCCATTGGCCTTCTCTGGAGGTACTGGTGTTCTTGGGTTAGTATTTCCGTCTTGTCAATTAAACAAGGATCTTATCTTTTTCCAAAACAAAAAATAAAAAACTGATCGAGTGGCCCAAAAATAGACCAATCAAATAGGCGACTCTGTATCCCCAGAGAGCCTCCTCCTCGGTGTACTATTCATCAATGGATGCTTTTGGTTGGATAATCCTTACGTTGCCATACTAGAACGCAAGTATAGGCTGCCACAGTAGACATTGTAAGACAAGAAACAGGGGCGTTCATCAAGCCAACTGTGACATTTAGATCGTTAATCTATTACATTTCAAGGCCGCAAATTATAAAGCCTACGCCAAGCCGAGCGCCTTCATCTTGCCCAGCTTTGTAAGTCTTCTAGGGTAGCCTGATAAGTGCATCCACAGTTTGGAAGGGCAGCCCAGGCTGCTGCCGACCCCCTTTCCGGTTCCTAGTTGCTCGTGTCAGAGAGTAAGATTATTAGGATGTCACATACACAACTTCTAGAAGTCTCTCTTGATTCGTTGGGACTCAGCTCTGTCATACGGTGTTTTCGAAGACAAGTTGCAGAGCCTCACTATTTCGGTGTTTGGTATAGGGATCTGTCATCATGTTTTCTCGTGGCTTGCTAGGATGACAATCGCAGAGCGACAACTCCTTTGAAACCCCACCTCAATGGCACGCATGAGAACTTTGTCGTGTAACAAGATATTCCTTCCATGCGCCTACATAGCTTATCTTGGAAATATCCCGCATTCTTTTGCCTATTTAGTCTGTTAGTTCCGAACGGTCCCGTGCCGGCGAGAAGGGGGCTCGGCTGCGCCGTTTATTTCATCTGATCTACTACTATTGCACCACATATGGCCATGACATCACCAGATATCATTGTACAGCGGCGTCTCGCGTCTTAATGGCGACTATTCTATCACAGGTCCAACTGCCTGGCGCCAGGCATACAAAAAGGATTCAGAAAACCGCTTCTTGTGCGACAATAAAAATAATCCTTTGTGATAACAAGTTTTCTATTTTAGAGGAACAATAATTATGCCAGTTTAGTTACGTTGTGCTACAATTACACTGGTACGGGAAATATAAAATACTACTACTGTAGATTAAATAAAGTTTAGAAGCGCTTTACGAACCGGAGACCGAGATAAACAGGTTGAATAGACAAAACAAATATGCCATTCTAATTCAAAAGTGTGGATAATACTAAACTGCTTGGCAGAGGGCTACATTGATATAATTCCTATCTCTGACTATGCCGGCATACCTTCAGTGGCTGGACCTATGCGTGTGATATTCACTATATCTTGTAAGGCTAGGGGAATGCTATAAACGCGAGTCCCGCCATTTTACCTAGCCAAGGCATCGACAGCAGACAGTTTCCAAGCGGTGTGACTTGACCAAACTATCCTGTGTCTATGATTTCTGAGATCGAACTACGAGTTACCGGGCGTGCTTCCATTCGTCTCCTTCATGCATAGTACTTAAGTATGATGTAAGGACCTTCCTCTTGTGTGGACTGCTGAGTCCCGACAGAAAGGGACGCTAGTCGTTTTTCAACCAAGGCAGCCAGTTGCGATGCGAAGGATCTAATATTGCTGCCTTGGGATGGAGCGCCCCTAAACTCTGTAGTACACGATATGCATCCCGATAAAGAGTCGTTACTAAAGGAGCCAAGATAATTTGCCCTTGAATCGGAAATTTAGCCGTTGAGCAGCAGTAATGATCATTGTAGTTTACGGGCAGTCCGCGTCGAAGTACTCTTCTAGGTATTCCGGCTCGGTCTAATCCATGATTATCCCGTCGGTAGAACAGCCCTAGGACGGTGGCTTTTTTGACAGGCTCTTCTTGGCCAAAAAAGATCGTTGTTTTCGCAGATGTCATCGTCACGTTGGCCGTAAGGATGAATCCAGAAGGCTCACAGGCCGCAATCAACGTTGCACTTAGAGATTTTGCCCCTGTCGTTCTCTTACCCCTAGTCTCGTGGCGGTTAGAGATATTCTTTGGGTCGAATAGTTGAGGCTCTGTAGCAAGGAAAACGTGAAAACAGGTGAATTTTGGCGATCAATACTTTTGACACCACAGGATACCGATAACGGCGGTCCCGAGCACTTCAATGTAGCCATCCGAAATTGAAGTTCAAGAGTCCTACGAGACAATTTTATTAGTATATAAACACGGCGGGAAACCAAGAGAATTCTCTTCATGAATCATAAGTCACCAGCTCAAAACCTTGGACAATACTCTTTGCAAACAAATATCTTCACTCTCGTAGCACTTGAGACCAAACTTTTCTTCGGATACTGTTCTCTTTTAGTCGCTCTACTAGGCTCGTGTTACGTACTGCCTTCTTTATTCAGATCAAGATGTAAGATATTCCCTCCTAACATGACATGATAGATCTAATAAAGAGGCAGGGCCGACGATAAAGACTTTTCTCCTAAATCCGACTCCGAAGACAACAATGTCAGAGCCGATCCAGTCTACAAAACGACCGAGAAGTATACCTGCTCAGAGTGTGGCGAAGAAGATCACTTCGAGTATGCAACAAACGAAGCTGATGCCATCTGTAAGGGATGCGCGCATAGAAAGTGCGATGAGTGCAAATCCGCTTAGGAGCCCCTTGATATTGGGCTTGGAATCACGAGGAAAATAGTTGCCTGAGATGTAGGAACATTCTTTTGGAATGATGCTCTTATGTATCGATCACTCGTTCAAGAGATATATTGGGTTCATATCATCCGCTATAGGGAAGGACGGTATAGCTTGGTGTCACTCGCTTCGTCATGAACAATCATAGGACATTCGCTTGAAAGCTTATTTCGCAATGTGATCTACCTGTTCGAGCGAAACATCTCTAATTCACCTGAAAGTATCTAGGTCTATGGCCTAACGTAGAAACCGTTAATAAAACGTCTAGGTCACAGTCTATGCAGTAGTATCTGATACTTTGTCGGGTAGTTAGGCTCCACAGTGAAGTAGAGTCGCCGTTAGGTCACTAGTAGATAAAAGCTTAGGGGTAAGGGCTTCATATCATTAGTTCCTGAATTTATTCTTAGTATTTGGAGAGGCCTTAGGTCTCTGTATATCTAACTTCTATGTACTACCCTAAGTAGGTACCTAGGTAGGTAAGGTAGTCTTACTCTATAGTACCATCTAGCCTCCTGTGACCTTAGGGCCTGACATACTCATTTTCTATACCAGGTTCTTTTCGCCGGAACACGCCAGCAACGTCAACACAATTTGATAAACTAGTCTACTCGATAATAGCCGCTAATCTTGGCGCTGTCCTAGGTAGCCGCCCTATTCTCTCTAACCAAACGGCCCGACTTCACCGTGTCTCTGGATATCGGGGAGCCGGAGCCAGGCGGCGATCTTCCCGTCACCATTCCGCACAACGTTGGGACGAGTGACGCATTCCTGAGGGTGTGTCGGCTGAGCAGGCTGGTAAACCCTTCCCAGCTCATCTTTTATATTACCGTTTTGATACCTATCTAGCCCATCTGTGACGAGACGATGGTTCAGGCAATGCCCTAGAGATAAGAAGCGAAAGCACAAGAAAAAAATGTAGGACGATAAAACACGCTCCCGTGATTGATATAGTACCACAATATTATATAACTTCCTTCTTTGCCAGGAAACAGGGATCTGAACACACAAAGAGACTCTCTGTATATAGTCAAGTAGTCACATAGAGCCCACGGAGATGACTTCACTGGTCCTCTGTGCAACAACAGATGTTTACACCCTACCCTTTCGAGGTTCGTGACATTCTTCTACTTCGAGCTAGATGCAGTCCTGGAATACCTTGGAGGAGTGTATGTAGGGGCTAGCCATGTTATATGTTCTCTGCGACCACCTTTAACAACCACAATTTCAGCCGCCGGGGGCTGAAAGTGACTAGTTGATGTAGTGTAGATTCTTTTGGCACATTTATTTACCCTCCGGCCTGTCAAGCCGCTTGTGCTATTTCGTACGTTTTTGGTTCGTGGTCTAAGTCCATGAACTTGTCAAGATTAAGATACCTAGGGCGTAGCTTATGGATCTAATTGCATGAATCTGTTCAACGTGTTCTATACGGTAGTAGATATCGTAGCGCATAGACACCCCGGTCACGTATTTGCAACTACCTAATTACTACGATTCATTCTGGTCATGTTAAATTATAGGTCCGAGTTACTAACCATTTATTGGGGTAGTAGCACTGGAAATGAAAACAGTAAGAACCGTAGTGTAGCTGTAATGCAGGTTTAGTTAGCAAGAGCTCTGCCATAGCTAAGGACAAGTTAACATATGTAGCTGCTGCGACTCAACTAAGTGGTTGGCGGCGCTTTATAGGATGATGTCAAGGGGGCACGCTTTGGGTTGCAGACCTTGTGGACATCTGGACGTATCCAATATTAGCCATGCTCGGCTAGGTAGTCTTTCTAGCCATGTCATGACGGTTTCATCGATGCTAGCTACGCTGACTAGCTCTTCAGCCCGTGCCAAATATGCAGTTTCAGTCCTAGCCACGCAACTGTTTCCTCCAATCCAATTCAATAGGTTGGGTATGTTTCTCGGCCGCGCACCCTCAAGCCCGAGAAACCGACGAGTGCTCACAATTATATTGTCTAGGGCCCTTAGTTCCCTGGTCAGCGCAGGCGTTCATGCTTAGAAATGGGGGTCATACGTACCATAGTCAGATAGCGTTTTGTAGATGTCGGAAAGAAGAGACTTTCTTTCCTCTTTATTGTCTCGTCGTCGGCTTCCGACACGTAACGGGTTGCGTTCCTCGCGATCGACCTGCTCTAGCCTCTGCTACAGCACTGAAAGTGTGTCTTGCTTTAGCAATCAAACACGCGCGCGCAGTTTGAAAAATCAGCGGCAAATGACAAAAGAGTCGTGCGACGCGACGAGAGCTGCGAATCGAGGATATCCATTTCTATAGTCCTCAACTGAGACCAGTCACTACATCATCCGGCCACTAGGCTTTTCTCTTTGTGGGATACCTTGTATTGTTCGTCTCACATTCTCGTTTGGATACTGCGAGGCGCCGAGTTCGATATCCATTTTGTACACAGATGAGGACGTTGTCGCAAGTTTACATCAAATAATTGTTGGGCCGGCTATACAACTATATAACCTTCTTCTGGGCAGGCATATATACCTAATAAGCGATGAAAAATTAGGCACCAACAGAAGCTATCAAGGCTCCTTGTTACCTAAACGAAAGCCCGAGGGCGGTTGCAAGTCAATGTGACTCTGACTGCCTAACAGGCACCTGAGCACATCTCTCGGGCCTCCTAGATCTACACGCTGAAATGAACATAGGGAACCCGATGATACTTTGCTATTACTATTTCCTCCTTCTTCGTAAGTAGGTGAAACCTAGTTGTGTAGTCGCAGATGGTATGGGAACTCCATTTTCGGATTCCAAAAATTCCTAGTACCGGGGCCTCCATGCCCCCTTTTCACCATTTGTACGCAAGATTGATGTTTGCCCACGAAAAAGAGCCATCGCCCAGGATACTCATCCTTGTTATATGATCAATTCAGTACGGGGTCTCAAATGCCAACCCTTACAATGACTTGGAATTATAAACTTAATTGTATGTACAATACACCCCAACGCCATTACATATTAAAATAGTAGCAATGATGTGCTACCATGCTGTCAAAAGCTCTAATGCATCATAATGGTAAATACAAGGGTATCATCTGCCCCAATGTACAGTCGCATCTGTGCTCATCAACTCTGCAAACCCCTCATCTCCATCACCGTACTCTCGTCCGACGGCGGGCCGGTAGGAAGGCCGTATCTGCTACGAAGCTGATTAAGCATACGATCCATAGGGTACAGGCTCTCGCCGTTGTCGTGGCTAGCACAAGGAGAGTGGCGAATGGGAAGTAGCCAATCCAAGGGATTCCAGCCCATGACCGACTGCCAATTCCGCCAAGGCCCCATGTCCCATGGATTTTCCCCCGGTGCTGTCTCGAGAATTGCAAAAGTCCGCGTTGCGAGATCATCACGGGAAGAGGCAGATAGATCCGCTTCCTGCGCTCCGGCCTTTTGGCGTTTGTGATACGAGCCAACGCTGCTTCTCTTTCTATCACTTGAGCTGGTTTCCGGCCGTGTCAGAGGGTACACGACTACACCGAACCTATCCGACCTCGTGCTCCGAGGGACTCTCACGGCCAAGCAGTAGGCCTTCTGATGGAACGACAAGATGTCGACATTTGTCATGTTTAGGAAAATATACCGCGCTGAGGTGACGGTCATTAAGAATGAAAACAGCCCAAAGAATGCCGCAATCGCTATTACGGCAATCAGGTAAGAATCGGGAGAGGCACCATGCTGAACCTGGCGGCGAAGTACATAGGCACTCGATCCCAACACGACTGCGCAAAACGATGCAGTATAAGTGGTAAATTGCACGAAAAACTTAAAGGCTGCGTCAGATTAGTAGTGTAATATAGGTAGAGGTAGGTATTAGTAAACCTACAATTCTCGGCAATCATGCCGCCGGCCCAAGGGCAGTAGTGATCCATACGGTAGACACATCGACCAATCTCGCGACTATGATGAACCCGATCTTGTTTCCAGTTGCTGCATTCGGTGCACCATTTCGGGCGGCCGTCGGGCTCGCATACAAACGCGTCCCGGGAATAAAAGGTCTCCAGTCCAGGGCTGTCGGGTCGCTGTCCGGTCCGGCATCATAGGCGCGGCTTTCGATATCATCTGCGCCGTGCGACGACTGCATCATCCGCTTCCCACCATCGTCTTCTGTCGCGCGACTGCTCGTGGGCCCAGCGGGACGACGCCCGGGTTGAAGTTCGCATGGTAAAGGGTTCGTGCGTAGGTACATATCATGAAGAGAAAGAAGAAGAAGTAGAGAACCAGGACAGCGATGGCCGCCCCGGTTTCGTTTAGGGTCCCAAGCAGGTACTTGACTGCGAGAAGAAGCACGGTAATTAGCGCTCGCTCACTGCATGATGCACAAAGAAGCGCGTACTCACCACACACACGGACGACGACGACGTATGTCGCGTAGGCAACAGCAACGGCAAGAAAGACAGGGACTATGCGGGTGGTCCACCGCGTCCGGCCTTTGTGCTCTCGATAGCTGGCATTCCAAACGCATCCTGGGAGCGAGGCTAAAGAGGCATATTACTGTGCGTGGAAGCCGGGTCTGGGTTGGGTCTTATCATAAGCAGCGGCGCAAGAACCGAGAACTCCGCATGTGCCGCGAAGACGCCGGGTGGTGAGGTCGGTGAGCTGATGCTGAAAACCGACGAGTGCGAATCCACTGAGGATTGGGCTGCAATGGACGACAGCGACAGCGACAGCGACGGTGACAGTGACAGTGACAGCACTGACAACTCAGCGAGGCAAACTAGCGCTCGGAGATCTCATGCCGTCACTGATGCAATCAAACGGCCCCAGGTGTCAGCATCCTGGGCTTGCACATTCGCATTTGGAATTGGACTGCGATTTTAATTAGAGACTAGCCCAGATTAAACTAGACTACCCGCACCCCGCTAACCTGGTATAGACTAGCTTGTTCACGTAATGGATCGTTCGGTGGTCCGTGCAGCGCTGCGTCCCCTCTCAAAGCCTCAACTGCAGAATGAGCGGCGACATTATATCTCATTCATTAAATTATCTCTGCACTACAAGTGATTGAATGATAATCTATGACTGTATAATGTGTATCCCGAGTTCAAGCGAGTTGACCTAGGCTTTCTCACTCACCAAATATTCCACGCTAAACGGGTAGTCCACGTAACCAACCGAGTCGATTGTATAGAAAGTGTCGCGATTATACGCACTAAACACGAGGCCCTCACGAACCCGGAATACCAGATCCTGCAATACAGAAGTTAGTTTCCGCCAGATGGAGCTGGTTTAATTTCTAGACACTCTCTTATCCCAAAACGGGAAATCTCGAGTTCTAAAAGTCACCAAGATAAGAAGAAAATGATGCCGAGAATGACTCACCGGGTTTGAGATAAAGTCTCTCCCGAACACAACGACAATGTCCTTGTCGGGATATTCTTCATCAACAAGCCTTCGCGCATTTTCCGGCTTATAACCCCAGCAACAAGCAGAGGTCCATCCCAGAGCTTGTAAGCAAAGTCTAGCCGGTCATGGGCATCATGGTCGGCGGCGCCAGACACCCTTGACTCGATCAAATGAAGGTATGCTAGGTTTAACCGGCCGGCTTTGTTGATAACATCCGCAAATTGTGGAATTGGATTCTCCATCCTCATGCCCTGATAGGGGCTCCAAGGACTAAGACGAAGCCCGACACGTTCGGGGCCGATAGCTTTGACGACAGCCTTCATCATATCGTCGATAAAGCGAGACCTATTCTCTACGCTCCCGCCGTAGTCATCGTCACGCTGATTACTAGTGTCTTGGATGAACTGATCAGCGAGGTAGCCGTTAGCTCCGTGTAGTTCGACGCCGTCGAATCCTGCACTGATGGCATTCTCCGAGGCAGTCACGAAGTCTTGAACCGATTGCCGGATCTCTTCGATGGTCATAGGACGTGGCATCGCAGCGCCCTCCTCGATTGGGATGGCACTCGGCCCCACGATGCTGACTCCCTCCTTTTGGGCCACTTCAACAGTTGCAGTGCGACCCATTGCAAATAGCTGACAGAATATGAAGCAGCCTTTGCGGTGGACTTCGTCGGTGATGGTTCTCCAGGCAGAAATCTGATCTTTATTCCAAATCCCAGGTACCTGTTCGTATCCTCCACAAGCGGACGGGGAGATCAGAGTCCCTTCGGTAATGATCAGAGTACCAGGCACAGAGGCACGTTGGCCATAGTATTCGCTCATCATAGGCGTCGGCACACGATCTACGGTCGCCCGACGGCGAGTGAGCGGAGCCACTGCAACACTCAGAGTTAGCTATCGCTGTATGGAGTGTGATTATAAGGGTGTTAGAAATTTCTCGACCCTCTCCCCCAACTATACCGGGCTCTAAAAATTGCCAAGATAGGACGAAAATGGTCCCGAGAATTGCTTACTTCCGACCCGATGCTTCACTTCAACATTCCCTATGATCAACGGCTTGAAAAGGCGTGATTCGGCCATAGTGAAGGATTTGGACTTAGTATAACACGGTTTTGAGCGTTCAAGAGTGGGTGGTGAAATGGTGTCTTCCAATAGTTTGGATATCTGAGAGACGACATTCTCAACGTCCTGGAGCTCGAGGGGTTTATATTCCTATAGCTCGTCATTCTAAAGACTTCTTCTGATGACAAAACGATCCAGTTAGCTAGATGAGCTTACACATCAGAACAGCTATAACATTACTTAGGTATGTGCGTTGATGAAGAATATCTCTACTCATACACTAAACACGTCCATTTAGAGTAAATAGATAATTCCGAATCAGGAAAAAAGATACTTCCAATTGAGGAAACAAGATATTTCCAAAAAGGGTTTGGGCCTTCACTATCTAGTCCGTCCACGCTAGACATGGAACAAGTGGTCGGCCCTTGATACTGATTTGTAAGCAGACATGAGTCGAAACGACGTCCAGAAAGTCACGTTATCGCCTCTGCAAATGCACCTAGACCCCTGTTTGACGTGCATGCAAGCGATAGATCATCCTCTTAATCTACTTCATTGATAATTACCGGCCTGGCATACCTAGGTACTCAAGAGACGCAGTCCGAAGGCCGATCCGTCTGCCAATAGTCATGCACAATGTTATCAACAAGTCATGTTTCAACAGAAGCCGAAAGCAAGACTGTGGCAGGTAGGTGAAGTAGATGAGGAGCAATTGCGTCTTGTCTTGCTACTAACCCTTACAAGCTGAAAGTTTCCGGTTCATATCGATCCAGGCCCCAGATGATGCCAAGGATCAGGCCACGCGACGTCTGGCCCGGTCGCATGCTGTGAGGCAGGGACTTAGAAACAAACGAAAGACTCAGCAAGAATTGCGAACCAATTTCCGTGTATTAACCTCGGAGGATAAGCCAGAGAAGTTTCGGCGGAGGAGAAAGGGTGCCAGAACTGAAATCATACCGCTCTTTTCTCTGTCTGGGGTATACTCGACCCGTTCCAGACACTCGCGGTTAATCCGTCAAGGCTACAGACACTCCTTGGAGACTGTAAGCTCCCCCCAGCCACTGAGAGCTGTCGTGGACTGACTTACAGAGAATGCGTTAGACAAAGCTCGGCAGGGCCCGGAGCCGGTCTTCAGCGTTACGGAAGAGCTTGAGTTCCAAAGCTTTAGCTCGGTTTTCCGAACCGGTTTAGTTGACCCGGCTCTGCTAAGCGCCGTTATGCTTTCGTTAGCATTCGCTGTCGCTGGGGGTAGCATCAACCCAGAGTGCCTCGGATACAGGGGCCAGACGATCGGTTATGTTCGTGAGAGGATGAGTTCCTCGGCGGAGGCTGCTTCGCAATCAACCATTGGAGCTATCTTGCTACTCGCCGGGGTGGAGGTTCGCAAACCTTGCTCTTTAGCTATTTTCCTGGTATTAGGGGCTGTGTTCGGCTAATACTTGACGACCTAGGCTTGTCTTAGAATGACATCTCAGGTCCAACTTCACATGGGGCAGTGCGTCTGCTCCTTCAGATATGTCAAGCAAAGGGCATTTATCTGACAGGAGGAATCAAACGCGCCATATTTTGGTAAGTAGAGATACGTCTCTCCTTGCTCTTGTGGCGTAGTCTTCGTACACTAATAGTCAATAGGCAAGACCTGAATTCATCGGTCTTAACGGGCTCTAGCCGTATAGTTGATCACACGACATTTCCCGAGCTTCACTGGACAAGAGATTCGCTATCCTCGAGTTTTTTCCGGCTTTCGCCCGGGTTCCAAGTACGGTCCTACTTATTTCCTTCGAATTCATCGAACTGCTCGAAGATCTGCACGCACTACAATGCGTCCGGAATGTTCCCTCGCCCAAAACATGCGGCGCCACACTAATGGCACACATCAACAACCACACAGCATCCATCCAATCTAGGCTCGCGGGCCTACGCGATCTCTCCCCTGTCATGTCATGCTGCCGAGTTGCCGCATATCTATGCTCGGCTATGCTGTGCTGCAAAGTCTGGTGCCCCTTAGTAATTCCCGTAGGTGAACCATCAACATTGTGCCATTATCTCTCGCTAGTTCCTCCAAGCCGAGATGAGCTTTACTATATACCACGAGTCCTCCGCTTCCCGCGCTAATTCTGGTTCTCACAGCCCCACGTTTCCTCCCAACTGCTCCGCGAGTTACAACGGGCGAACGACGACCGAGTATGGGATGACCACCCGGATCTGCTACTCTGGCTCCTATACATAGGCGGCGCATTCGCCCCGGCAGGGGCCGTGCGTTCCGGCTACATGGCACTGCTGCGCTCGAACAACGCGTCCAGATTCAGAGGCTTGTGTGAATCATGGTCGGAGTTGCTTGGCATCTTGAGACAGTTTACTTGGTCGGAAAAGGCATTCATGGCCCACTGCAAGACATTCTGGGAAGAGAGACTTGTGCTTCGCTGATTTGGCTCGCACATCGTCAGGGTAGATGAAAGCGCAGTGTCTGTCGCCTTTCTCTCGGACATTCCATGATATCGAAGGAATTGAAGGCTAGAATTGGACATAGCAACCGCTTATGTTTATCATATAAGCAACAGGGAACTGAGAAGTCCTGCTCACATAAATTTGTCAGTATAGCATTATTATCGCTCTCATCGTGTTGTATATATCATAGCGCTTCATCATGATCAAACAGGGCGCAATAACGAGAGATTCTTGCAGTTATGAGTAGCATTGGTAGAGGGAAGGCAACTGATCAATGTACCAATATGTATGTAAACTTCGTTCAATGTAAACACATTTGCTCAATTAACAATTAGATAACCATCGCTTCTAATATCGTATACAATATAGTAGCCCCGCTACTATGCCTCTTATACAGATCGATTATAGGAGTTGTATTGCGGTCCTCAAAAGGCCTTTAAAGACAACATCCCTATATGTACATGTTCCAGTTCTCAATTACGTTTTGTCCTCCTCTGGCAGCTCGCTCTTTCTTCAGCAGGCTTTGGAGTCGCTCGAGAACTCGTGCTTTTGGCCGCTGCTGGTTTCTTCGATATCCGACCGCTGCGAGTCTTTAGACCCTTGGTCTCGCCTGTATTTGCGGCCCGCCGCGATAACGACTCATAGGGCTGGGGTTCTTCGCCTCGTTCTGGCAACAACCCGAACTCGGGCGACTGTCCTGCGAGTCTCCGACTAGTCCTCTCCTTCTCGTACGTCTTGCGTTGCCTCTTGCGGCGTTGGGGCGGCGTCTGCGTGGCCCTGGTCTCAGGCCCCTCGATCACTATGGGTGCCATTGTTGAGGATTGACCTACCCCATGGTTGAGTGCTCGACGCGAGGCACGTGGTTGCCGCACAATAGCGTCTCCAGTCGATGTTTTCGGTAACGGCGCTGCTCCAGACGAACTGCCCATAACTGTAGCACCAGCCGTGCTTGCTTGTCCCGCTTCTAGCCTGCCCCTTTTTATACGACGTGATAGCTGGTCCTCGACTTCGTCTGTATCATCCAAGAAACCAGCCCTCTTTCTCTTGGGCGCACTCGGTAATTGCATGGGTTGCGTGGTGGCTAACCCCGAACAAGGCGCACAATTCTCTTTATCTGCAGGGTCCGTCACTGGCACAGTTGGGTCTCGTTGTTGACCGAGAATTGTACGAATTGTACTTTCATTGGAGGATCGCTCTAAGTACCGGGAGGTCCAACCCTGCGAGATTGGTGGCCGAGTATATGGGCCACTGCTAACTAGTGCTATTCCTTGTTAGTGGCCGTTCGTAATCTCGTGAATGCGAGGGACTTACCGCCATCTGGGAAAGATGCATGGTGGCTGCTAAGGAAATAATTAATCTTTTCCAGCCAAAACTGGGGATCCCGGAGGTTCGGCTCTGGTCCAACCGTATGCCTATAACGAACCTCACCTAGGCCTGAAACATACACATCGTCATCGTCAAGGATTTTCCGACCTTCGTTTTGGAAGAAATCTGTAGTGAGGAGGAGATATAAATGTTCTTTCGCTTCTTTCACCTTCTGAACCCGGATTGACTCTGCAGTTGGCTGAAGACTTGACACCGAGCTCGATGTGGGAGAGAGAACGGACGATGCCGCACTAGGAACGGGTATCTCATACGGATATAGGGCTAATTCTTCAAGTACTTTAGAGCTGTCTTCTGGTATATATCAGTAGCTGTCTTTCGTTGCTTCGAATACAAAGAGAAAGGACTTAGGCCATACGCATATCTCGAAGGAAGGAGATATATTTCCCGGTAAAGTATTCCCATTTAGCCTCCCAGTAAGTTGGATTTTTCAGGTCCGGCTTTGGACCTCTACTTCGCCTATACCGCACGTCATGACGGCCCATGATACGAAGTTCGTCGTTTTTGACCGTTTCGCGAGCTTCGCCTCCAAGTTTCCAAAGCGCAGCCATCCTTTCGTAGACACCCCTGTACGCCTCATGCCATCTAAAGTACTCTTCAAATTGGTAACTATTTGTGTCTTCGGAAATATTCGCGGCAGTATTTTCGGACGGGTAATGCAGTATCGGGCCTCGTGGTCCTGATGAGCTGACCTCTATTCCATGTTAGCACCCACTGCGATTCTATTCCATGCGGATTCTTTACCTCCATGTAGTCCGTCGACCCACGCCCGAATATCTCTCTTCATTTTGGCCCAGATCCACTTCAAGTCTTCGGGATTGTCTTCTCGAAGGACTCTCCGCGGCGACGGCGGCAGCGACGCAAGGTCAACAAAGTATTCGGCCGACATCTCGGTCGGAGGGTAAGGCGTCTCGTATAACACGTCATATTTAGAGGATAGAAATTTGTATTGAGCCCTCCAGTAAGTGAGATCTTCGAGATCGGGTTCGGGATCACCGCCGCGATACCGGACGTCTTCCGTGCCAGCAAAGTCGAGTTCACATTCATCGAGGACCTTCTGGCCGTCCGTCCCAAGATCACGAAGTCTTTTCATTGTGTGATAGATAAGGCGTCTCTCTTGTCGGAGCTTGAGGTGGCGTCCATATTTCTGCTCGAGATATAATACTTTGGCTTCCCAAAAGTTAGAATCTTCGAGGTCAGGTGCTGGGACTGAATTTCCTCGATAGTGGACAACTCGTTTCTCATCCAGGTAAACGTCTACTTCATCGCGAATCCGGTCCCCTTCAGCTCCATAAGTCCTGAGTCTCCATAGGAATCGATAGATCAGAACCTTTGCTCGGTCCAGCGCATCAATAGGTAAATCGTCCGATGTGGCTAACGATGCTGTGGGGGTTTTTTGCGCCTGGATAAACTGCAGCATGGCCAGGTTCTCTTCCGTAACAGACTGCACGGAGTTAGACTCGTCCATGGTGACTGGTGAAGCGATGGCCCGCGGGTTCAGAGAGGAATTTGGGGGGCTCGCAGGCGGCTGACGGTTTCGCGTGTTCTGGTGTGGTGTGGTGTGGTGTGGTGCAGCCAGCGGGTGAAAAAGGAGCGAGTGGTGTTTCAAAGCTCCAAAACGCTCGTGAGATTGTCGATGGGCAAAACAAGGTAGTAGAAGCCAAAGTCATGCGTTGTGTGATGTCAAGATCCGCGTGGGAGGAGGTTGTTTGTTTGTTTGCCTGGCCCGGCTTCGAATTCTTGTCGGTGTGGAAGAAAGGGATGAGGGGCGTTACACACGCACCACGCCTATCAGGTGGCCAGGTCGGGTCCTCACTGTCCTCCCTGTCCTCACTGTGCGCAACGAAGTAGTCCGCTGGTCCAATGCCTTCCCTGTTAACTAGCCGCCAGCATTTGTGTGCAACTAATACTTGTGTCGGCCCGCGCAAGGTATGTTAGGCGTTTCAAAACGTATAGGCATTGTTGCATGTCCCCCTTGGATAGTTGTCAAAATGACTAAGTATATATTAATGAATAGATTCTCAAATTCGATCGAATGAGTTTCTGCATTCTCAAAAATCACAAGTCTAATCAGACGAGAAAGAAAAGAAGACTCCAACCTTGTTCCATCATGCCAACCATGGATGACGATGCCATCTCAGCCAAGACACTCTTTACGGTCCACTCAGAGAACCAAAATATCACTGGCGGCGATCTCAACAAAGCATTCATCTGCCATGAGGAACGAGACAACGCAACCGATGGTTGCCTCAAGAACCAATCTCGTCCCACCCAAGCCCCCCAATCTGGAACACAGAGATTCCTGCGGATCACCATGGATGATATCCATACGCCGAATAGCCCCGAGAGTGGCTTCGTTTTTGGCCGCGAGACCAATATTTGCGATATCCTGCTTGGTCCGTATACAGACGGGCGGGTCAGCAGAAAGCAGTTCAGCATCTGGCCGAACTGGAAGACAGGAGTATTGATTCTGATGAATCTGAGTGCAAAGGGCACCAAGCTAACAACATCGTTACGTCGTCGCATACTCGCTAAAGAAGGAAAAATATTCCTGAAGGAGAAACAATCCGTAAACGTCGACCTTGACTTCTGCAAAATTCAAATTCGAGTCCCTGACCACGACAACCATCGGGCCGCATTTCTCGAAAATTTGGCAGCATTTATGCCAGAGTTGAAGTGCAACCCCCCAGTATCCATGGACTAGCTATAGGTAACAAGACGGCGAGACGAACATTGGAGACTGATTTTGTCATCGGGAAGCAAATTGGTCATGGATCCCAAGCTCGAGTGTTTGAGGCAACGGAAAAAGCCACTGGCCAGCTGTGCGCGATAAAACGGTTCAACAAGATGGATACTAGCAGCTTCCGGGAGGCGCTAGTCAGTGGCCAACTTGTTCATGCAAGTATTTCCGTTGATATCACTCTATGACTATGAGGCCGAACTAACCAAACTATAGAAACATATCATCAGGTACATTTTCCAAGCCGTTTATAGCGGAGAGCAAATGATACAAATGGAATTAGGGGGGCCGGATCTCCACGAAGTACAACTGATTTGGCCTCTCAGTCATAAGGAGATAAAGATGGGCTTAAGCCAGTTGTTTGATGCCATGGTCTATTTCCACGGTAAAGGGATTACCCATCGGGACATCAAGCCTGGTAACATCATAGTACATGAACGCGACTCCAGCGGCATATTCTTGAAGATCACCGACTTCGGCCATGCATCACCTACAGGATGCACCCCCAGGAGTTTTCTTGGCACGAATCAGTATCTGGCACCTGAGGTCGACCTCAGTCGCCGTGGGTATACTAACAAAGTGGATATATGGTCTATGGGTATACTAACAGTGGAACTCATCTACGGACTTCCAGACTGGCCGGAGCATACAGAACCTGGAGACGCTCAATGGTATATGGTTCTTGACGTACATTTAGATTCTGAAGACTCAGAAACACCTGAGTGGGAATTTATAGACCTCATGCTTAAAGAAAATCCGCAATCCCGACCTTCCGCCAAAGTATGCCTCCAGCACCCTTTCCTTTCTACCCCCGAGAATCCACCACAAAACCCATCCCCGTTGGTCCCCGGCTACAAATATGGCACAGGAGCAAACCCGCTTAATTAGAGAGGTGATAAGGGCAGCACCATTACCCGTCAACTTGGATGGTGGCGGCCCAGTTGTGGAGCTAGTGGAGACTGTTGTTAACAAGATCTTGCTTCGTCTGGGCAATCCCCATTTGGCCACTACCGAGAACGAGGCGATTGAGCCTAGTGGATACGACAATGAGGCTAGCGATTTGAGTACGATCATCTTGGACCCTTCTGCGCCCAGGTCACCTGACAACCAGTTTGAACCGGCTAGTAATGGTGCAACGGAGGATTCTAATCACGTCGACTCCAACTCACGCGAGTATCACAGTACAATAGACGACAATGCTGGAAGTTCGATAGAGAGCCAAAGTGAGGGAAGTCAGGATGCCCAAAGCTTCGATTTTACTCGGGCGCCCCGGTCACGCGCATTTACACCAGGAGCTCATGACGATCCAAATGGTCGACTTAAGGAATCTCCATCAGAAGGCCTCGTATACATTACCTTCGGGCACGCGAAGCCGCAGCGAGTATCAATGCGTACTTCAGACTTCTACCTGAACGTTACGCAGATGTGTATTGCAGCAGGCTTTGAGTCGTCCCTCAAAAAAGCCTTGCGGACTCTAAGAAGTCAATATGCTGCGGACTTAGGAGAAGCAGCAGAGATATGGGTACCATTTTCAGTCGGTATATCCTTTTCCCGGAAGATGGACTACCCTGAATACTTGGAATCGCTATTTTGCCAAGTTCGCGAGGGTTTTGAAGAGAATACTACGCTCGTCACTGAGGAAGATGACGAGCTCCCCTCCATTGAGGAAGATGACGAGCTACCCTCCATTGAGGAAGATGACGAGACACCCTCCATTGAGGAAGATGACGAGGCACCCTCCATTGAGGAAGATGACGAGACACCCGTCACTGAGGAGGAGGATGAGCCCCCCAATGCGCCACAAGACATACAAAGAGGAAATTGGAGAGAATCACGTAAGTGCCCATTCTGACACGGAGCATTATCCACAAGGCTAATCAATTCTAATACTAGGTCTGAAAAAGCATCCATCATCAAAAGAATATTGGATGTAAATACTAATCGAGACATCGAAATATTCGACAATATCGCCAAGGTGGTGTCTCTTGATGTGACGCAGGTCGCTGACTGGACCAGACACTACGAGCGGAACCCAAAGCGCCAGCGGAGGTCGTAGATGGAGTGGCACACAGTACACAAATACACCTGGTTTATTTTTGGACACTTCGAGACGGCAAAGCCATGGAAACACTTATTACGTACATGCATGTGTTTGGAAACTAGAACTTTGGCTACACGTTTTGAACCAGGTTGGTCCACTTGTGTAGTTACATGCACTCATTTAGCTATGATGTTCAGTTAGATATTTTAATGCGTTGTATTCGACTGGTTGGATTCCTTGCTTTGCTGCGCCGCCATGATACTGTGAAGCACTCTCTAGATGGTCATAACACCCCTTTCATTGGCCAAACCTAATGTTTGTCTGTCTTGGGCATTCCTTGGCGAGGCAAGGGCTCCAAAAACTTTCGTGTGCCACGCTATGTCTACGCAGAACATCCGTGTTTGTGTGGTGTAGCCTTCAGCCCCTGTGGCATACTCGGACCGGTCCAGCTTGCGAAGGTGGTGCCATTTACGCATCACGAGGCGCTTAATGGTGCGAGTTCATACTCGAATAGAGAGCAAGTTGTGCAGTTTCAGCTGCTGGTAAACTCGCAAACAACTTTGATGATGACTCAGGGGAGAGAGGAACCCCTGTTCCCCCGTCAAGACTTGCACGACTAGCTTATCCCTCGCCTCAGGCCCGTGCCGCACCGACTCCCAGCCACTAGGGATTGCCCGCGCGGTTCTGTATTACGTGCTGATACGCGTTGTGAGTAAATTCCACCGAATCACACGGGTACGCGCACACCTGGCTAGTCAAGCAAGGAAGGAGGAAGAAAATTCGGTGGCGTGAAATCGTGGAGAACATTCTCTCTCTCTCGTGTCAGCTCGGCTATGATCCCGCCGCGGATAGATGTCGATCACAGATGTACCTTTTGCACTGTCTACCTTTTGCCACAATCGTGAATCCGAACTCGGTTCAAGTGAGTTGGTTGACCAATGAAGCGCCCACTCTGGCCAACGGGCGCCTATCTCATTACTCGCAAATCCCTTACGGACGTAAGAAAAGCAGCCGGGCCAGATCTTAGGCAGGAGAATCAACCTATTGAGTGAGAGCAATTTATTTGTTACGAAAACAGAATTGCAACTGGCTCACAACACTACAAAAGTGGAACCTTTTTGATATCGAGGCGCACCTGGAGTTACCTATACGAACAAATGACAATAACCTTTGATGAAAACAAGGGCCCCATGAAACGTCTAAGTCTCTTAGCTCGCTTGAAGTAGGAGATCTCTCATCCATTTACATCTTGACAGCCTCGTATTCAGTGATCGTGCTTCGCAATAACTTGCCCCGTTATTTTTATTGTCTCGGAGATTCGGTGCAAAGATGGACTCCTAAATGTATCGTACAAAGGTTACACTAGGACACGATAGTTAGGTATCCTGGGCTCAGTCTTGGTGACAAAGGTGTATGTATATCTCCATAATAATCCTGTTATCGAGGCAGTTGTGAGAATTTGGCAGTAACATTACACACAAAAAGTCACGGGAACTGAGCTGGGCGAGCTCCCAGAAACGAGAATGTTAAGCTACAGATAGTTGTAAAAACCAAGAACTATATAAAGAATATAGAAACACGTACTATAGTGAAGTAATTTGGAAAGGGGTAGAGAATATATCAAAGTTTTGTGGGAATGTCTTCGTAGTGGTTCAAGTTGAAGACAGAAATTGTCATGAGCCCGGTACATGGACAATAAACCCTTGTTGTTGCCGAGGCCCTAAAACTATCCCCATGGAGGCTATCTGATCCTATTTATATAGGAGTCTCTGTGTCTCTGTGCCTGTGCGTGCTTCGTGGCAAAAATTAATAAACAAAATTATCAACCAAGGCGACGCGGATCTCTAGAGGTGTCATGACCTTTATGGACGCCTCTTATATAATTACGATATGATTTCATTGCTGTGTGGAAGACTTGATACCTCATTGCCGAAGTTATGTGTCTAACAAGAGGTATATAATTCAAATTACAGTCATCAACACCACAACTAAGGCCAATCTTATCAAAGGAAACTCAAAGCCAAATTCACAACTCGGCTTCGATATAGTTGATTGTATCTGAATATATCTACCGAATACAAGCAACGTTGTGCTATCATTGTAGGTACTTAGTTATTTTATGGATTGAAAATAATGTAATAGCATTAGTTTGAAGAACTACCAGTTATTTACATCTCCAACTGACGTCAAAACACCTTCCAATGAAAGTATCTTGCAGCAGATGTCCACTTCCAGTTAAGCTCCATCTGTATAGAGCCCAATGGGAAACCATTTACGGCGATCTTCTCTTAACGCTAACCAAAACAGATTTGACTGCAACCCAGATCAGAACCCAATCGCGGCCTGTAAATACTTGACATGTCCCCTATCCAGTAAATAACAAAAGCTATGTAGTTAAGGAATTATACCCATTTCAGTAACCACGTCTCCAGACTGACGAGGACAAGAGGAACATGAAAACAAGACAATGCACAATCTGCTCAGCCAAGGAGGCAGGCCAGCAGCCCCGCGTCAACCCCAGACTATGCGATGACTGCCAAGACTGGGACGACCTGCTGCACGTCAACTACTGCCGAGAGCTGGCATCGAGCCACGCGCCGCTGAACCCCGTGATGTTCAGTTATAAGCACAACCCGAACTGGCCGCCGGCGCGAAAGGGCGATTACGGCGAGCTCAGAGACCTCGCCTTCTTTTCGGACGAGCACTTCGCGGCCCGCGGCGGGGACTGCATCATGTGCTCGACGCTCAGGGACGCTCTCCAGAGGGCGAGACGGGAGAACGGAGACGGGAAGGAGACGAAGATCGCCGTCTGGCGACCCTTTATTCTTGACCCGAGTGGGCATCAGTGGAATGTCCGTGACGAGCAGACGGCTGTGGAGAAGGGCATGGTGCCCTGGTTGCAGAAGTGCGTGCTCGCCATCTGCATCGCGACGGCGCCGACGGGCGGAGACGAGTGGTCGTATCAGCCCGGGATCCTCGAGTTCATTCTCCGGTACGAGAAGTGGTGCTACGATCTTTCACGGGTCCACCCGTGGGATAGGAGGGTTATGGATACTCGTCAGATCACGAGATGGCTTCATCGCTGCGCTCACGAGCACGGGAGAAGTGCCGCGCTTCGTGGACGCCGCCCTCCGTCACCCTGCCTCGAGAGTTTCGGCTAATCGACGTCCGCGAGCGCCTAGTGGTGCTGCTGCCACGGGAATCGCAGGTCGAGTACACCGCCCTGAGTTATGTCTGGAGCGCTGCGTCGGCTTCGCCGGAAAAGCAGGGTCTACAACTTTATTCCGAAAACATCAAGGATCTAGGGGAACCCGGCAGCCTGAGAGACTCGATCCTACCGGAAGTGGTTGCTGATGCTATCAACTTGTGTGTCGATATTGGGCAGCGATATCTCTGGGTGGACCGCTTCTGCATCGTGCAAGACGACCTGAAACTGAAGGCTGAGCAGATCGATGCTATGGGCGTGATATATGATCGTGCGTTTCTGACAGTTGTCGCTCTTGGGGATGGCCCTACCCCTGGTCTCGTAGGCCTCCCCTCCCGGCCGCGTCAACAGAGTTTCCGAAATTGGGGTGTAAGTGATGCTCAATATCATTTTCTGCCCAGTCTAATATTAAAAATATCCCCCACATATCCTTTCATTTTGATATAGATCACACTCGAAATCGTGACGACTGACTCCAACTATTATAGTGGGATTTATTGGCTATGATGCGTAACCCTATAGGCGAGGCTCGACTCCCACTCATTGAGTTGGCCATTTCAGAATCAGTGTGGAATAACAGAGCCTGGACCTTTCAGGAGAGTGTGTTGTCAAAGCGTAGGATCTACTTCGATGCGGGTCACGTCTACGGCGATTGTCCTCAGGAGAGATGGCAAGAAATGCCAGAGGGTGAAGACGAATCAGTATGGAGTAAGACAGCAATCTGGGATATGGAGAGTTTCCTCGCCCGCCCCTGGGATTTTGGTCTGGACTCGTTTGCTACTTATTCGAAGGTCATAAACTTCTTCAGTCCTAGAAAGCTCACATTCCCCGACGATGTCTTGCGCGCATTCGCGGGTATAGTCAATGTATTAGAAACCAAGCTTAAACGACCAATGTTACTGGGTCATCCCGAGGAATTTTTCACACAATCTTTGCGCTGGATCCCCCAACCTGGCTTCATGGGGACAAGACGGTTTGTTGGTAATGTTCCAAGCTGGAGCTGGGCATCTTGGGACAGCAGGGCAACCTGGGATACAGACTGGACAATCGCACACGATACATATCTCGCCGCCATGGTGACAGAAGTGAAAGCAAGTTTTGTGAACTTCTATATCTCCGATCTCAAAGAAGGGATAAGACCTATTAGGGAACGGCATCAGTCTCTAGAAGATTACCTCGTGGAGCAAAAACGGGTCGCACTCACGGTAATCAAAGAGACGACAGCTTCGTGGTGGCCATCGTCGATTACAGATGATCCCATGACGGTAGAAGTCGTTAGGCTAGACGAGCTTGTACAAGAAGCTTGGGACTGGGCACATAATAAAGCACAAGGTGGTGATATTACTCACCCCTGGCCTCCTTCGACCGCGGACATTCCTATATCGAACCGACTCCATGACCTTTCAGAGGATAAGACAGCCCTCGCAGCTTTACGGAACTTAGAGGAGCATACCGATACTAGATGGTGGCCGCCTACGACTATCAATGATCCTGAAACTCGGCGACAATTAGAAAATCTATCCAGCGAGGCCACCTCGCTCGCAAAGGAGAAACCAAACAGTAATTGTCTTCAATACTTCCTGTGCGTATTTAAAGGTCACGCCGTTTGGGCATATGTGGTTCAAAATACCTCCTCGACGACATCTCAGTGGCTGTATCATTGAAAGCCAAGGCGATGTCCCTGTCGGTATAACTATGACCATGGCGCCGCAAATGACCTTTGATATGTTCCAAAAGGGGAGAGAATGTCTTGTCGCACTCCTTGGTGTCTGTTCTGGGAAAAGATGGATGCAATGGGATAAAGGAGAGCTATCAAGGCTGGACCCGCGTCACCTGAATGAACTGTGCCTTCTCGTGATGATAATGGAAGAGAAAGATGGTGTCTGTAACCGTCTCGCCGTAGGAGTAGTGTTTCCCGACGAATGGGTGAAACTTCAACCACAATGGAGGACCGTGGTATTAGCCTGATACCAAAAACAAACCTCTATTTAAGATCTGCAATAATTGCCACCTTAATACTCATTCTAATTATTGTAGAGGCCTAATCCCAAGAGCAGTACAAATGTTGTCGAAGGGTCTACTCAATGGTAATCCAAGATGGCCGCTTCAATGTAGGCATACGTCGCACGCAGTCTTTCATCACTACGCCTTTCCGAAATGGGGAAAATAGTATCGAGCCTGCCCCATTCTGGTGATGTGACAGAGATTGGCCACTTTAGGAATGAACCTAAAACTCTCAGAAGTCGTATCGCAGTAAGATTGGGAGCACGTGGGTCTGCGAGAGCGTTGCTGAATCCTTCACGGGTAATTTCCCAAGTCTGGCCCGAAGAAAGTCGAGCGCCGCCCTGTACAAGCCAGAAAAACTTCTGGAGCGAGCCTTCATCCCATGGGCCGGTTATAAGGCCATCGGTATTTCAGTGTATCTATGGACCTCGATCCAAGTATTATGATTGGGATGTTCGGTTCCCAAAGTGGTGTAAGTATTTTCAGTCGGAAGCTCAATATTTCTAAAGGCATTGTAATCACGGTAAAAATAGTGTCTGGCTTCTGTGATGTCACTAATTCCACCCGTATAAGAGCTGGCCTCAATCGGACTACCCCATAGTGGGAAATGTTGGAATGGTAGATTCCGGGCGTGGCGCCGAACCCAGATATCCCGACAATCGAGAATCAGATCAATCGTCGTCCATGAACAGGCCAGCAGATCAGTCTGGAGCGCGTTAGCTACTCGTATTAGGAGTCAACAATGTAGGGAACCAACTTGAAAGCTAGGGTTCCCACCAAACCGATCAGTGTCTGTCTCCCATCCCGCGTAACTATGAATTGCGGAAAGTCTATGCCCGCGCCATTCACACACCCGAACCACACGTCCCACGTTGGTCCAAATGCGGAGAGAAAGGTCCCACGCAGCGTGGAGGGCCCAGAAAGTAGGCGTCCGAGGCGAGGGCCAGCGCGCGGGAAGTTGACATTCTCGCTCAGCCAAAAAATATGCTCAAGTATTTCAAGGGGCAGGGACTTCTCGATCTCTGAAGCTTTGGGACGACCATCCTTGACTTGCCTCTTCCGGCTCCGGTCTTTTTTAAGGCGCTTTGGTGAGCGGGCGACGACGAGTTTTTCTCCCCTGGCGCGCCGTTTGCCGCGCACCCTGATTGGCGTCAGTTCCATCTCCGGATGACATTCACATCTGTTCTTGGTTCAACCGTATCTTAGTAACAAGTGGAATTTATATGATTGAGGTTGCGATTGGGGTTGAGTTTGGAACCAAACCAAATGGAGAATGCCGCATAATTAACACACCGAGGCCTTTTGGAAGAGCCAAAAGTTGTGAAATCGAGATGCGTAAAGGAAGAAGTCGAATTAGGAGTATATTGGAAGTACACTCGATTCCAATTGAGATGTCGCGCCCCACTGTCAATTCACTTACATATAGGTACCCTGCCCCACGGTACCGTCCACCTGCACGCTAAAATAAGTGTACAAGCAACCCCCTGGCAACTGTCAGGTGCCCTTATCAGCATGTTCAGCTGTTTGTCCAGCTGCCAGGATGTTCTCATGATAGGTACTAGATAGACTATATACATCATCAAGCTTTTTTTTTTTTAAACTTCTCTGCGCCCGCGTTATCAACTTGGTGCTAGGCTTGTTGACAATCTACCTCTAGCTTCAGAGATGCGAACGTCACTGGAGAAGCCATGGACATAGCCTTGCCCACAACATCGTCATAGCACAGTCGTATATATTTATTTGTCCCATAAATCCGGATGGCGTCACTTCGATTACCGGTGCCCTCAGTCGGGCTGTTGCGCTTCCTTCGGCAACAAACAGAAAGCTTCAGTTTCTTCTCCCCAAACCACCATGTCTCGCCTCTGTCGGTAGGACAAGCTGCCCGCAGATCCCAATGCGCCGTCCGATGCCCGCCAGCCCCCTAGAGGCTGGTATATTAGACTTGCAATCACTCATTCCCGCGCGGGGTCCTCAAGCCGTCCGGACCAGGCGCTCGCCTTATCCAAATCTGGCCCTGCGCCGCCTTCACAACCCCTCTGATCGCCAGCCCACACCTGCCGGCCGGCTTGGAAAGAGTGGCTTTGGGGCGTCGGCACCCGCAGGCCCGGTCGACCTCTGGAACCTGACGACCTCCCCGAAGTCGATGGCGACGGTAGCACGAATTCCATGTTCAGCACTCGCCGTCAACTTAGCAAGAAGGCCGCCTCTGAGCCCAGGCTCCGCTGCACCGAAGTCGACGAAAACGGAAATGTCATACTGGTGGACAGCGAGTTCAAGAAGAGTGAGCTGATAGCGAGGGTATTCGCCAATCCCGCCGTGTGCTCGTTTGCCAGACAGCCTAGCTAACGCTGCGTAGTTTGGCCTTTTGCCCCGTGATTTGCGCAAGATCGACTCATCCAACCTGCCACACATCCTTGTCCGCCCTACGTCGATACTACTCAACCTACTACATCTTAAGGTTCTTATAAAGCATAATCGAGTACTTCTGTTCGACGTATACGGCACAAAAGCATCCCATCCGCAATCCGCTTTCATGTATGATCTACAAGGGAAGCTCCAACAAAAAGCACCGGCCACAAACGGCGGCCTTCCTTACGAGTTTCGTGCCCTCGAAGCTGTGCTACAGTCCGTGACACAGGAGTTAGAAGCCGACTTCGAAGCAGTGGCGAGACCCCGTTATCCATCCTCGCGAGCTAGAGGATGATATTGATCGCCATAAACTACGTGTTCTCCTCATCCTTTCGAAGCGGGTCAGCACTTTCGAACAGAGGGCAAAACTCGTCCGCGATGCTATCGACGAACTTCTCGAAGCCGATGATGACCTAGTAGCCATGTATCTAACCGAGAAAACCCGCGATATTCGCCGAAACCTTGATGACCACACTGAAGTAGAGATGTTGTTGGAATCCTACTATAAACTATGTGACGAAATCGTGCAGGAAGCGCAGAACTTGGTGTCCTCTATCCGCAATACCGAGGAAATGTGAGAGGTTTACCGACCCATCTATCGACGATTCCACTAACTCGTGTCTCTTACTTAGTATTCGCGCCATTCTAGACGCCAATCGCAACTCCTTGATGCTGCTTGACCTCAAATTTAGTGTTGGGACCCTAGGTTTAGCCATGGGCACTTTCATAGCCGGTCTATACGGTGCCAACTTGGAAAACTTCATCGAGGAAACAAACTGGGGATTCGGTGCAGTCACCGCCATCTCCATCATAATGTCCCTCATAGTGTGCAGATACGGCCTAGGGAAGCTACGGAACCTACAGCGCATCAAGATGCAGGGTGAAACACCGCAGGGCCGGGACAGGGAGTACCACTGGTTCCACGACGACGGCCATGTAGGTTTATTGGACCCCGGTAACCGTGAGAAACTACGGCGCCTACAGATGAGCAAGGCCGACGACAAGAAGGTCCCCAAGAGGAGCTGGTGGTGAGCGCTTCGGCTTGGCCCTCAGTATTATATTATGTATAAATGTACTTGGAAAGGGAGGCCGGCGTTCCACAGATGTTATAGATATTGGAATTGGCGTTTGGGCGGCAGAACGCCCCTTGTAGACCACCTATTGTAGAGAGGGCCGCGTGCGCCTTGGTGAGTAATATTCCCACCTCTCAGCGTTGTTTTGGGAAGATGAGGACAAGTCATAGTGTATATACCCATCATAGAGTCGGACATCCCATTCACAACTTAGTACATTTTTATAAGTTCTGGTCTCTTGTGTGGCAATGCGTTTTTCGCTCAAATCGCGTATGGAGGGCAGTCTGACAGCGAGTTTGCCATGTACCAGGAGAGTCAAATGCATATTTCCATGTTTAGCTTATATGAGATAATGCCTGAACCCAACAGGAGGTTAGTTGTTCATCTTCACCACCTATGTGGCCCCTATCACGACACACTCGGAATAGCCAGCTTAAGCATAGCTATCCTATACATACGGCATCCAGAGGTCGCTCGAAGGTTCTATGAGATTAGTATAAGTTGTCGTGATGCTTGTAGAATTCTTCACTACGCCCTCTAGGTTCTTTGGGCCATAGGCTCGCGAGCCCGGGTCGTTCTACTAGGTGATGGGACTGGGAACGACCTTGCGCTACCGCCTTTTCGGATTCTCGGGAGGCAGTAGGGATAACCTGCTGGTACGGCTTGTGCGTGTTTACATACACAAAGCTCTACGACTAGATGATAGTGTTCACAATTTTCTTGAGACCGTTCTTAGTCGTTGCCCGCGTGAATTGGACACTTCGAATGTTTGCTCTGTTGCACACGACTCTCAGCTATTATGGCTACTCCCTTCACTATTCATTTGGCTTTGGCCTATAGGTATAGGAGGTTCTGTGACAGACCCGTGGGGAGTCTAAGGTTGTTCAAGCAGTCAGGGGCTGAGTAGTATCTTGCCTGGACCAGTTGTTAGTCCATTGTCTTCCTCTAGCGTATGCAGCACCAAGTCAATAGAATGAGCCTCATTATCCAACACCGCGGCCTATAAAGATATATCCAACCCTGACCTGATACGCTGTAGATCCTCCGTTGGGCGTATACATTATAGGTAGATTGTCGCATGGAGGTGCTGAGTTATATCAGAGGCAGGAGAAACGATCGCGATAATAATACATCTCTCTTTCAAATATGAAAAGCCGTTTGTCGGAACTCCCCCAGATGCCAGTCCCCATCGTACCCGGAGCTCCGTAAGAGAATTAATCGTTTGACACTAACACGTTGTTGCATCCATGAAAGTCGTACATATCGAGAATGAGTATGATCAGGGTCGCCGTGGGTGTTTGTCGCAGTCGGAACCAGGCTATGCTATTAGTCGTCTGTTCAGGGACTTATCATTACACAGGTTGGCATCTCAGCGATATTTCCCACGAGCCTCCGGGGCTCTCACTGGACTGTCGAAGCATTATTTGTCGCCAGCCTCGTTACTAGTTGCGCATTACGTAGTTTTCTTCTCTTGAGCCATCAGTCCAGCTTTTCATGGTTAGCCCGGTGCCGGTGATGTCAAAGACTTCCTCACCAAGCCCATAATCGTTAGCGAATACCAGGGGAACCAACTCAATTGTATCAGAAGCTAGGAGGCGTAAGGGCCATATCAATAAATTTAGCAAGACTAAAATTAACAGACTAAAACACGTTGTTAGTTACAGTTCACACTGCCGATGTTTCCAATATAACTTATCATTATTACACATAGAGAGAAACCCCCTATGTAGAGCAAGAATTTAAGGAATGGTACATGTATATATAATCGCCTAGAATCCTTAGGTAATGCTTGAGGGACGTACCCTCAAGGTACCCCCAACGTGATATATTCCGATTCCCAGTATAGCGGTGGCAAGATAGAAATCTAATACATCAATTGATCCAGAATCATAATACGGGATCAATATTGCGGTGCCGAGTTAGTCTGATAAGAAGAGTGTTCAGAACAATACGCAAGAGAGTCTCTGGAAGCATGGTAGCGACATATGTAGAGGCTACTTTCCGTCTCTCTACTTTAACAATGTCACAAACGCTACGGAATGACTTTCGGCATCTAGGGGTTGCGAGTACGGGGTAGAAGACCGTACATAGAATAAGTGACGGCGCAGGAGGAAATTCCGAATCACCGCTAAATCCAGACGATTTTCCATAGTCAATACTTGTGCGAGATAGAAACTTACTTCACTTGACTACCGATGAGCTACATCTTGAAAGTGCCAAAACTTAATTCTACTAAATAAACATTTAGACTTGCCTAAGTAGATTATACAGCAAAGAAAGCCTACTAAATGAGGCAAGCAATAATCTTCGCCAGTCTTCCTTCATACGCTTTACGCTTACCACATCGCTATTGCCAAACTATGAAATGAGCATGATACACTCGGTGACAATAAAAGAGAGACTTTACTTAAAGCTTACAAAGTTAACTATCACTGACCATTATGATAACAGCCCCCTTAAATCCCACGACACTGATTTGAGCCTCAAACACATAATCTCTAGATATTCGGCCAAGTACCACGTACGGAGAAGGCTAGGTCCGTCAATTAACAACAGGACTATACATCTACCACCTCTTATATCTATAAGTTCTAACATTAACAATAAGAATAATTCACCCTATATATATGATGACTGTCACACTCACATACGCTTAAGGTCTATTTAGGAACATAACTGCAAGATCGTCTTCATCTTTGAGTCTCTCTTCAGTCTCCCTGTATCATATAGATCCGAGACACCCATACGAGAGCTAGATCAATATAAGAAACTGATATAAACAAAGCAAGGCGAGGAAGTTCTAACACTCGGGTTGTAGATCTCCTACGAACTAAGCACAAGCATCGTTGGCTCCGTACAGAACGTTATTAGAAAGATGAGAACAGTTTCAAATCTGCGTTGCTATTATACTTCTCTGCATGATACCTCAATCTAATCAATATATATACTGTACATAATTTAGATTAGCCTATGCGTATGTTTTAATCACAGATTATGGGAACAACAAGTAATCAAAACCTACAAGCGCAGGGTTATTGACAACCATGTTACCTTCTGGAGAGTTGGGGTTAGCTAACAATATTAACTAGGGGCTATTTGATTGTGGTGAATGTATTTGAACACGATTTCATAACGATATTAGATAGAACAATGAGGTTCAGTATACAACAAACGCTACTTCAAGTTCATGTATTTCCCTGGAAATGAAGAAGAGAGTAGGCGCCTAATTCTAAAGTCAGATCGGATTGCAGTGCTGAGGACACCTAATGTCGGATCTGAGCTATGTGATGAACCAAAAATAGAATAAAAAGACTATGTATCTAGAAGAATAGATGCAAATTTAGGATTATTGATTATGTAGTTACTATTTGGCAATACATAATTGGCTCATTAGCATGATAGGAATACTTTCCTTGTGTGAATCATCGTGCAACAATCTTCAGTCAAAGTATCACAGTAATGTGTATTCAATGACGCATTCCTGACCTCTTTCGGCCCAACTAGGCAATGTAGTATTATCAGAACGCAGGCATATCGTTGATCACTAAGAAAAAGTTATGTGGCAACGTTCTAGTTTTCGGGTGTGAAACTCATGTCATCAAGATGCTGACTATTAAGGCGAGGGATTTCTCGCTGATGGTGATCGCCCATCACGCGAGTGCATAGGCATCTCGGATTTACTATGACTGGCATCAACATGGTCGTGGGATTAATAGTACCGGATGACTAGTAAGAGTCAAGGAGGTCCCATGTCCTACAGATTCCATCACCTCTGACATAACAGTTCCACAAGAAATTCGTCGTGTGATGTGATAGTTGCAGGGAGCTTTGCCATCGTCGTGAGTAACACCGAGTAAGATGATCACAACCAACATCAGCCTTTCAAAAATTGTGACTCACGAGTCTAGGGTCAGTGATCCCGCGGTGCCTTGAGGTATTGGCTCGGCCTTGATTATAGTACCTTATTCTTGGAACTGGGGAATCGACTCAGCCAACGGCCTAACCTTCATAATAGGCAGTGCGGTATTCAGAATCCGGACGTGGCTCCGAGAGCATTTGTAAGGTTCTTTACATCACTTGTACATCATTTTTTACTGCACACGACTTCCTTTTGCCGATGTGTTCCTTCGCTTGGGATAAGCGGGGGTGTAGCTGATTCGACGAGATCTATGACTTGATTGTAGAACGCCGAACGTGTAGGCAGCGAGGTCCACGATGGCGAGAGTCATATCATCGCAGTCTTAGCAGCCCGAAGGAATTATTTGCCCGAAGCGCCTAGACCGTAGATAGCCGGACCCCGCGTGAGTCGGGCCTCAGAGTAGTCATGCCGTCACAAGACGCGCTCGACTTTTCCAGAGGCCTGACATGAGCAGCCAAAGGATCGTATGACGCGCATCGCGACATGGCATCTCTCGATGAAAAAGAATACTAGAAAAAATAATTCTTGTTAGACGACCCGTCGCTGAGCGACCGGAGGGGAAGGAGGGAGGGAGGGAGGCCTAGAGACGATGTTCACGTGTCGCGGTGGCTCCGCCACCTCCACCGCCGCGTTCCGGGGATCCTTGCGCAACGCGTCGAAAACACCTCGCTGGTTCTTCGCCGAACCAACTATGACGTAACACCAACGAAGAGAAATACGTGGTAACAGTTAAGCGCCGAGGCTTTGATTAGCACACACCATGTTCACGGGCTTGCTATTGGGGTTCACGCGTTCAAGTTCAAGGCTGAGGGAGCGTGAGATAGCCCCGTCTACAAGGGGAGGGGGGGGGGGGGGGGCGTAAGCGGGCAAGCCCCCGCTTGGTATTACCAACAACGCCAAAGGGAAAGATTCACGGACGCTGAATCCAATAAACGCCCGGCGGACCATGGTTTTTGTCGCGACTCTTTATTGTTGGGGGGTTGGGAACCTCCAGGCAGGCTAGGCGGCTGAGTTTCTTCCCTTAGCCTGCCTAAAGGTTTGGAGTGGTCAAGATGGAGGCGATATGTTACGAAGCAAAAGCTGCCTATTCAACTCTATCTCTAGGTCCCCGGTCACCAAGGAGATAGAACACCCCCCTTTTGGCTCTGTACCATGAAGTATTGGATTATACTCACTGCCCGCTGGAACAAGGTTACAGGTTGCTAGTAGTTGGTACACCGAGAGGATGCTCGTGCCGGCCGAACCTCATAGATCAATATTGTTGAGTGGGTGTGGTTGAATGCCTTGGAACATTGCTGCCTGGGCTGCTAGCCTTCCAGGTAAAAGTCAAGCCAGGACGTGTGAGCCAGGGTGTGTGGTGTTCTTGGCGCAAAAAGAGATGTATTGAGGATGGAGAACTAGCGATATCTGCAGATGGGCGAAGCCCATATAGCCTACTTACTTGGGTGGGGTACGAGGGTGCCCAGCCACACCGCCACATTATTACGCCACACAAGGACCTGCGTGTGGCGTGCCAACCAAAACTCAAAGCCGACCATATTGTAGCAGAAGAGGGAACACTGATGAACAGTCTGGCACTAATAGGGCCAGGCTCTAGGCTGGATTGATATTGCACAGACGTGGTGCTATGACGCCTGTAGCAAAAGTAAGAAGAACCGGTTCGTATACAGTAAGGATTGGGGAGATAATATACTGTTTTATGACGGCATTTTGACGCACTTACCCAGTAATTAGGCTTGCCTAACACTGTACGGTTACCTGAGCATACTACCTGCCCCTTGCACTTAGCCCTGAACCTGCCGACCTAGGTAGTCTAGCTCGGCTGCCAACCCGCAAGCTGAGGTAGGTGCAGTGACAAGGACCTGAGCTGCGATTTTCGGCGCAATTTTTGACTGTGTAAGTCTGCATCTTCGTTCTTTAAGACATCCTCCTTGCTACCACCTCGCACCAATTGGCTTCTCTTCCGTGACTCCTACGATGTGAGCAGAGACACAAGGGAACCCTATTAATTATCGCAGGCAATCTATAATTACCTTCCCCATTGGTGTCTGATTCCGCTCATTAACTCTTGGAGTACATAGCAGGCCGCTAGGAACCCTAGGAACGAACCCCTCCTCTGCCAAAACCAAAGCACCCATTTGAAGCCTCACCGAGATTTCGACGAGCGCAATTGCTGAGCCTCAGGCCATCGGACCCCTTTGGATTGCCTTCTCGTGCAGTCACTTCCCGTGCCTATAGATAGGTTGGGACACGCCAGTCCACCCCTCCCGCCCGATCGCTTCTCCTCTGGTCTGCCGTCTACCACCCCCAAACTGCACCAATTGACGCCGCTCTCTGTCCCTCGTCGTCGCGATGCTCTGTGTGCGAGCTGCTCGAGTGGCTCTCCGAGCTGGCGCTCGTCGTGTCACTCCTCGATTGACCCGTCGTAGCGTCCGGGCAGCAACCACTCCCCGTCGGGCCGCCTACTCGACACGATCGAACGCGGGTGACTCAGCTACCCGTGCCGCCGTAATCCAGGTACTGAACAATGTCGGCTCTAAGCGAGAGGTTCAGCAGTACCTCTCCCATTTCTCATCCGTCTCGTCACAGCAATTCGCTGTCATCAAGGTCGGGGGCGCCATCTTGACCGACTATCTGGATGAGTTGTGCTCATCGCTTTCGTTCCTATATCATGTTGGGCTGTTTCCCATCATTGTCCACGGTGCTGGTCCTCAGCTGAATAAGTTGCTTGAAGATGCGGGCGTCGAGCCCGAGTTCGAGGAAGGCATCCGTATCACAGATGGTAAGACACTGGGTATTGCACGCCAACTCTTCCTGGCCGAAAACCTCAAGCTCGTCCAGCGGTTGGAGCAGATGGGTGTCCGTGCCCGACCGATCACATCAAGTGTCTTCACTGCCGACTATTTGAATAAGGACAAGTGGAAGTTTGTTGGAAAGATCACAGATGTCAATGCCGAGCCAATACAGACTGCCATTCAAAACGGCTATCTCCCCATCCTCACTTCTATGGCGGAAACTACCGAGGGTCAGGTCCTGAATGTCAATGCCGACGTAGCCGCTGGTGATCTGGCACGTAAGCTCGAGCCTCTAAAAGTTGTCTACCTTAGCGAGAAGGGTGGTCTATTTGACGGCGATGCGCAGAAGATATCCGCCATTAACCTCGATGAAGAATTTGACCATCTCATGTCCCAGCCCTGGTGCAAATTTGGAACTCGCCTCAAGATAAAGGAAATCAAGGAGCTTCTGCATAACCTGCCTCGCTCCTCTAGCGTTGCCATCATCCATCCCGCCGACCTGCAGAAGGAGTTGTTTACTGATTCAGGGGCTGGCACTCTTATTCGCAGGGGAGACAAGCTCATGACAGCCACAAGCATCTCTGATTTCGCGGATATAGAGAAGCTAAAGGAAGTCCTTGTTCGGGATCGTGAAGTACGAGATGCTAGATCCACCGTTGACCGATATTTGGACTTTTTGGAAGAGCGTAAATTCAAGGCTTTCTTTGATGAGCCCATGAAAGCTCTCGCGGTCGTTCTCCAATCCTCAGATGAGCCATACGCAACTCTTGCCACTCTAACAATCACTAAGTCCGGTTGGTTAACCAATGTGGCCGACAACCTCTTTGCTGCAATCCGGAAAGAATACCCCAGCTTAGTCTGGACCGTCAAGTCTGACGATGAGAATCTTACCTGGTTCTTTGACAAAGCTGATGGTAGTCTTGTCAGGGGCAATGATGTCATGTTTTGGTATGGCATTGAGCCGGGTGAGCAGCTCCACAAGCTCATGAAAGAATTCCACATTGCAAGGTAGGGCGATGCTTGGTGATTCTAATCTCGAGTCGCGGCTCCACAAAGCAGCCCAGATGGCTTCGCAAAATCTTAGGACACATTTTGCTTCTAGCTCGGCAACCAACCAGGCTCGGGGTTTCTCAAGCTTGGCTCGCCGTCCTTTAATGGGTGCTATCCCTACCAGAGCTTTTCCTGGTCCTGCCTCTCGGGGTTATGCGACCACCACGAATCCCAACCCCCCTTATGGAAAGAAGCATGCCTCCAATGATCAACCTTCGAGAATAGCTCTTATTGGCGCTCGAGGTTATACTGGACAAGCCTTAATTAGTCTCATCAACCGCCACCCCAATTTTCAATTACACACTGTCTCATCCCGAGAACTAGCAGGTCAGAAACTGCAAGGCTACGACAAGAAGGAAATTACTTATCAGAGTTTAAGTGTTGAGGATGTGGGAGAGTTGGAGAAGAAGGGACTGGTCAGTATTTCTGGAATTCATCACTCAATTTGGCGAAGATTCTGCTCCTATGCCCCACAAACTTCTGTTCGCGAGTCAGTTTTTGCTATAAAGCAATAGTTTCTAACTCTTTATCCTTCATAGATTGATGTTTTTGTCATCGCACTCCCTAACGGTCTCTCTAAGCCGTACATCGAGGCCATTCGCAATGCTAGGGAGGCGGCATCCCGCGACGATAGTAGCTTAGTTATTGACTTATCGGCTGATAATCGATTCGACAAGAGCTTTGTATACGGACTTCCGGAATTAGTTCCACGAGCAGCTTTAGCTCAAGCCACACAGATCGCCAATCCAGGATGCTACGCCACTGCGGCACAACTCGGTATTGCCCCTCTGATCGAGCATCTAGGTGGCGATCCCACCATTTTTGGTGTCTCTGGATACTCAGGAGCTGGCACCAAACCCAGTCCCAAGAATGACGTGGAGCACCTGACCAACAACCTCATCCCATACAGCTTGACGGATCATCTCCATGAGAAGGAGATAAATAGCCAACTGGGCATCCAGGCTGGATTCATCCCCATGTTGCAGCTTGGTTCCAAGGAATCCATCACACGATAAACCTCCCGCTCCGACATACCATGACGTCTCGGGATATTCGCCAGATTTACCAAGATAGATATGCTGGCGAGAAACTTGTTAAGATTGTGGGAGAGGCACCTCTGGTCAAGGCCATCAGTGGCAAGCATGGGGTCGAGATTGGTGGATTCGCAGTTCATAGCTCAGGAAAACGTGTGGTGATATGTGCTACTATTGACAATTTGAATAAGGTTAGTCTCCCCCCTTTGATATGTCCGAAACACAAATCGCCTCAAGACGCATATTCCGCTCTAGCGATTTTTATGATAAGTTGTTATTATTAACTTGGCTGTCATATAGGGAGCTGCAACACAATGTTTACGTAAGTTCAGTTTATATAATCTTACTACTTTTTCCGTCGGACTTGTACCATATACCACCAACCCATTTTTTTTTTTTTTCGCGTCGAGCTGCGTTCCATACTCGTGGTTGCCACTTTACTGACTAATGCGACAGAAAACATGAACCTAGCTCGCGGATATGATGAGTACGCTGGGATACCCTTAGTGGATTAAGGTGATACCTTTGGTTTTGGGGGGGGGTTTATTTTACAGTTCCCCGGGTAAGGCGTTTCAGGTAATTATTTGATCGAGACTTTGAACATGGCGACTATTGTATCTCTTTGCGTATTCGCGTGGGGTTCGTCTATTGATCCATCTTTGTATATACTTATAAAGGCCATAGACGGCTATTAGAGTTCATGATAAATCAAGACCCATGGCCTTTGTAAGATCTCATGTAGGCACGGTATTTGACCTGCCTGGCTTAAAATTGGTCGCATAAGTAGTACTTTAACTTGACTGATATAAGTCGCCCTCCTTACTTCACTCCATACCCAGTCAGCTAGTGGCTCCTCAAAAGTACCTGCGCGTAGGTAACGTTTTAGAGCTTCGGGGTATGGGCAGGAAACAATATGTCAGCACATTATTCTGATACGAAATGTCACCAATGCTTCTCACGAGAAGTTGCTAAAATACACACTACAGGCAGTTAAAGTTAGCGCAGTATTTTGCCTTGTAATTAGACGGTGCGCCGAACCTACCCAGCATCATCTATCGAATACTCAAAGTGATAACGTGAGTGAAAGCAAGGCAAGGATGTTGTTTCGCGGTGAATAGATAACGCCAGCTGATAGGTCGCCATGTACCTCATCATTAAACTTGGTGTAGGTTTGATCTAACGCGAGAGACCTTGATGGCCATTCATTCGACCCAAGGCCGACGTCAATGATTCAACCTCACTATACCAACCTTGGCGGTTAACGGATGCCGGGTACAAGTAGACGCCCGGCTGGCTGGGGGCTTTCTCAAAGTGTATAAGCAACAGTAGTGGTGATGATATAGAGTCCTGAAATGCCGAACTAGGTGACCTGGTGCGGGGTTCGGTCTTCCCTGTGATCGATATCTTACATGTCGGGATACGGGAAACCTGCACGAGGGAAGTGATGCGTCGCCAATCACGGCGAAGATGATCATGATCATTTGTGGGCGGGTTGCACACACGCTAACATTCTTTCTAGGTCTAGGGAGGTATGTATGTAAGTAATTGTGCAGGACCCCAAGGTAGGATCCGCGGAGGATCTAGAGCGAGTAGTTCGTTCACTTTCACGAGTGCCCAGCCGTGGAACGTTTCTAGAACATTAGAAGTTGTCTCATAATCGTGCGAGACACTCTCTCGGTCTACAACAGCCAACCCCCAACTCGTTATTTCTTAGGATTGAATACATGATGACATCAAGGGTCGCATATAGATAGATATATGCCTGACTTTGTCAACGGTTGCTGACATATGCGCACTCCCGGGTTGCCATATCCAGGTAGCTGGCTGGCTGGTTATTCAGCTGTGTTCGGGTAAGCACATTGGGATTATGAACAAGGGACAAAATATTCCTTGTTGTCAAATCGCGCGATTTAGGTTCTCGATAACACTGGGCAGTTCTGTAATTTTGATAGTTAATTTGACAGCTATTATAATAATAGAATAACAGCTTTACCCGTTGTAGCTCGGGTTATCTGCTTGAGAGCAGGGTGACAAACGGCTATTGGTAGCTTACTAAGATGGGAGTGCTTGTGAAATCGGTATCGGGTTATTTGTTCTCGGTCCACTGTTACGGCTATTTGCTGATGGTAATTTACATTGGAGGTGTCTAATTGAAATCCCCTGGTCACAACCTACTTAAGACCCCCGACGTTGCCGGGTAACAGCTAATGCTTGGTAATTCGGGCGCTCTGATTTGGCTTCTCAGCTGTCTTACAGGGTTGGATTTGGCGCAGTGGTAGCCTAGCTGCCCCTCCACAGGAGTCCTCAAATGTCCGGGAACAATACTAGCCGGCGTCACTTACCTAAGGTTTGGCAGGCCGCCTTCGCATTTTCGGGTTTTACTCAGGTGAGGAATGGCGATGTGGGTTGGTAACTTGAGACAGTACCGAGGGTCACGGGATCTCGCCCAGTGTATGATTGACAGGACAGGATTCGTTCTGCGACGCGCAATTTCATGTACCGGATGATGGCAGTGCTCGCGCTCTCCAACCCGCAAAACACACACGACGAAGTGGCTGAGTCCGCATCGCGTCGTGGTTATTCCAGACAAGCGCGCGGGCGAGAGCGAATGCGGCCGTCCCGCCTGGCTACCTACCGACAACTGATCAATGAGACATTCGACGGTGCATAGTTCGTGTCCGCGGGCGAGGCCGGATTCGTTCGTCTAGACTGAGTCCGTGATTCAGAGTCGATGGCATAGCAGCGACGTAGCGTTTTGTATACATAATAGCCAACACAACTAAATCCTGTAATGGTACTTCGCTAGTCACAAATGGGTTTGATTGGCCAGCGCCAAGATGAATGTCTCGGACTCGCCACCTGGACAGTACCATCACCGCATCGATGGACGGCCATCCCCCAACATCATTCTGGCTTTTGTCTATCATCTGGTTTGCGTGTTGTCATAGACTTCCGTATCGCTGACTTCATCAACCTAATTTGCTTAGTGTAGTACCGGCGGATGTAAAGCCACGCTAGGTTATGGCATTGCAAACACGCAATTGTCATTTGGCGGCAACATTGTCATTGGCCGAGGAGCAAAGTTGTTGAATACAGTAAAGCGTTCAGGCGTTGCCTTGGCGGCACGTAATTTGGATATGGCAGCCAGCACATTTATGCACCAGTCGGCGTGGCAGTTATCTTAGTTCCCCGACCGCTTCTTGAAATTGTGTGTTCTGAGGATGGTGGCTTTCTTTACAAATGTGTCCTTACGTGTGGAGACTTGTTTTTCATGTAGATGAACATCGTATTTAATACGGAACCTTTAATGGATCGACTCTATTGCATAGTAGGCACTTTATAACTTCTAGGTTATTCCAGAATACCGACAATCTGCCGTCTTTTAGCTTTACTTGCAGATTTGTCTCCTGGTTCGTGCAGTAGTTCTGAGGAGCCCCTCTTGCATCGGATGACCGGGAGAATGCGGAGTTTTGGATGCGTGGCATTGCCTGGGTAGTGAACAGACGTGAATTTGACACCAAGGTGAGAGAGTACGGGACGGAATGAAACGCACGTAGTAAACGGAGACACTGCAAGTCGCCGTCTCCTATGATGCTACTCCCAATGAGAATTTTCCCCCTCCCTCTCTCTCTTTGCCTTATTTCTTCTCAGCCGACCTTCCGAGTACATGCTTTAGACCTAGATCATATTCAAGCGCTTATTTGCTTTGCTGAGAGGCGAATTTTGGGTAACAAACTTGATTGTGACACTAGCAATCTAGGCCTAGTTTTCGTAAGCGATGACCACCACCATGGGCCCCCAGCCGTGTGACACCACGCATTGATGAGGCGTGAAGAGAAGATCATTTACACTTGTAAGCACGGTCATGTTAGATAAGCAACCGCAGACGAATGGAACACCGATCTCGCGTCATTCCTCGATAAGCAGAAAGTGAGGTAGTTATACGTATCAATGAAACGAGTTGAATTGACCTGTAGGATCATGGTGGTTAGATAGAATGATGGTGCGGACGGACAGCTGAGCTGGGAAGTTGAGTCATCGCGACTTGGGCTGCAACCAAAACGCCGAATCCGCCATCCCATTGGCTGTGGCGTGAATGGTCGTAGGAGAGGCTAAACAGATTACAGTCAAGAGAACTTGAATCTTGTGATACGTCGTGACTCGCCGCTACGGGTGGCCATCATCTAGGGCCCCTCTGGTTTCATCCAAACTTCTTTCGCTGTGTGTTGGGGCTTCGGGTGTTTTTACATTACTAGTGAATCCGAGGTCATGTTAGACAACCTTGTATGCCTTACGATAACTGCTGATATAGGCATCCTGCCTAGTTACACTGAACCATACCCCGTTGCCTAGGATCACTATAAACAACGCGCAGAGCGGTGTGTTACACTGCTTCATGGAACGGATGGGGGCTGGATAAAACTCCAGTATAGTTGCTGTTGTAGATTCTCTGTCATACATTTCTGCATGGTGGGGCGATGGCGGCGTCGAAAGGCTCAGAAGCCTGCGACCACACCCGTATAGAGCACCTTAAAGGAACGCGGGGTTTTATCAACTAACACGAATAGCAAAGTTGATTATTGTCATTGCGCATCAATATGGCGCTGCCACTATCCGGTGGCGTTTTGAAGAATATCTTCGTAACTACAGTAGTGTCTATGACATGGCTACTCTGTATGAAGATGCTGTTCATGGCTTTGGTAACTAGTAGCATTTTGCCTGTGGAAGAAGAGAGTATCGACTTGGGAGTCACAGTATTCAGGGCAAGGTATGCCACTGTCGAGCGAGATAGTGTCTCTCCTTCTCCGATAAACGGAATAATCAGCCAGGCAGTACCGCCACGATAACATATCCCACCTCTGCGGACGGCAAGGCGAAGTTGGGGAACCAAATATAGAAATAACTTGTTTTTAGTTCTCATGTAAAAGAATGTGACAAGGCTAGGGATTACGCACGGTTGTAACGATGTAAGTCTAAACTGCAAAACTTACTCGCCATGTTTCAATCCCCCCTTTCGAAACAATAATGGCTGGGACGGGAAACGCACCAAGGCTCCCTGAATGGTGTCAAGTGAGGTATCAAGTGCGGTATCAAGTGTGGTAGCAATACTTCTCCATACGGGCCTCCCGACACAGCGCATCCCAAGCGGATGCTAACGGTGGTAGTAGTAGTAGCATCAACTTGCACCAGCCTGATGACTCCGATCCTTTACCGCCTGTTATCTACTACAGCAGACTGCCTAAGTTTATTTGGGAGAAGCGCTATTCGGGAGAGACGCTACTAATGAAGATGCACTTATCTAGACAGAATCACTTGTCATCCCGTTACGAGTGTATGATCTGTGTCGCCTTGACAATCAGAGATGCACGTGGCCACCGACGGCGACAGATTGTGGAAAGGGGTTTTCCGTCTTCTTCTCTTCATTGTTCTGCTTCTCTTCTCGTGCTTCGATTGGGTGAATGCACGCAACACACTGGAAGTCTAGGGGAGTCCTATGCTAGGTGAGAGCTGTATCATGGATGCCCTGTAGATGGGGTCTTGGGTCTTGGGAATATGTAATAAAGACGTGATAACCCTGATGACTCCTCGCCTTCGTAGCTCTCATCTTTCTCAAACAAATTTCCACAGTCGCAGTGGCTGGGGTTTTTGTTGCCCAGCGTTGCAATCTGCAACTACACTAAGCTGTTTACGGGCGATGGGACTAGCAGAAAGATCGAAGCAATGCTGGAGCTGTGGTGATCCGCCATTCTGCAGGTTATGTGAGGTGTGGTGGGGTGGGGCCGAACTGGGCCAATGGACACGACGCATTATATAACGCTACCTGTTATGGTGATTATGGTGATGTATCTAGCATTGCGACCACGCCATCTCTTAGGCTAGAGTCACCCTTCCACCCCTCTTCTCGTGCATCTTGGCCAATGAGAGACGTGATATATCTATAAACACCCCATTCCGTATCTTCTCCCGTCTTCCCTGGCTCATTTCGGCTGGCTGTGGAGCAGTGAGCATGCAGCTCTTGAATATGACTGGCTCAAATGCCACAGGCGCTGGAGACACATACAGCGCACGCATTACATTACAGATGCTACATCTGTACATGTCATGTAGTCGGTAGACCCCCATAGGTACACACCAATTCCCATGTAGGTAAAGCAGTCCTCTCCTGACCGTCTATCTTGGGGTCCGCAGTGCAGCCCGAAGTCTCAGGTATTCAAAACTCGTCTGCACCCCAAGCAGCAACCGAGTCCCCCTGTTTTCCCTCTCTTCATCGAACAAAGCCGGCGCAATGTTCGATTATAACATTTGAAGATCTAAAAGAAAAAAAAGAGGCGACTTTTTAAAGTCTGCTCATGCGGCTTGTGTACTAGAGCAACTCTTTTAGTCCTCCGTATCGTCATCCCTCCGTTTCGCACAAACATCTCGTCTCCCTTTGTCCGTGTCCGCAGTGGCATTCACTTGTACTCTTGCGCTCCAACAAAGGACTTCGACTCAACTCAACTCAACTCAACCCAACCCACTCACTCACACGCCGTGAAACGGGCTCATCGGCGTCATCGATTCTCAAACTGCAATTTTTGCCCCCATGACAAGTTCGCTCTAGACAGATCTCAGCATACGAAGTACTGCAGAGCAATCTACAAACCCTAAGATCAAGAAACAGCAAAACTCAATCCGCGTCTATGCTTTCATAATCTGTTCTATCGTCCTCTCTTTTCTATATTTCCAAGTTTCCTTTCGAATGATACACTCTCCCCTCACTTCTTTATTTGCATTGCTCACTTGCCACCGGCGTTGAAACAAACGGAGGATTCATCCATCGATTCACCTTCTAGGCTTCCACCGTGGTCACGAACCCGATCTGGCTTCTTGGTCTGCTTTATTGTGCCACCTGGAGTCATCTTCCCCGTCGGTACCTAGCCCCTTCTAGGCCTCTCTTCTCTTAATTAGCCACCTAGCCCACTAAAGCCCCCGATTCGAGACCCCTGTCAGGCGCCATCGCAGTCTCAGGCTTCAACACAGCAAAGCTAGGACCACCTGTACCACTGTACCACCACCTCGACCAGCACGGCCGCTGGACTGGACACCACTGCGGTAAATCCCCACAAGCCTTCGCCACCTAATCACGAGATAAGAGTCATCGCGCAGGCGTGCCCAGCGCCCAAAGGCTGCCACCAACGCTAAGTGCTGCTAAGTAAGACCACTGTCAGTCAACCTCCCGGCCACCCTGCCACGTCCGTCTTCGGTTGCGTCGCCCCTTTGCCTTCAGCGCGCCGACTCATCCCACTCACTACCGCGGCCAACCAAGTCACTCCGCTGTTGGTTACCTGTTATTTCATAATTCGCCTTCAGCCTCGAGTATTATTTTAAAACACGCGCCAATCCCACCTCTTCACCCGCATGTGTACTTCATCGGTTGAAAGTGGTTGCAGCCCGTACCTTGCATAACCAACTCCGACTTACACCACAACCGACCGTCTGTATTTACACACCACATACACACGCTACTTACATTCCACATACGTATCCGAACCGGCGCTTGCCACCACCACCAAAACCATCGCCATCGCCACCATCTTTTGTGACATATACAAGGTAGCGCAGCAACCAGCTTGATGGACATCTAGCTGCTGCACCTGCCGTCACATTACTGCTTGTTTCCCCGATCGAAACAAAAACCACACGATGCTTGCGATATCCCTGTTCTCTACCTCAGTCGTCCGTCTTGCTTTGTCTTCTGGTCTGATCGCCCGTGAAACCCTGGTGCTAGACTTCACCGTCTAATCTCCATTTCTCTCGAATCTTTGAAGCTCAACAGCGGTGCATTTTTGTATGTCACTGTTGTGAGGACGCTACTTGGACGATAGATTTCACGATTCTACCTACGTAACGATCTAATTGGTTGACTCTGCTCGACGGGCGACTGGAGGTTTACTATTCGACCTCTCCCCCCCACTTTCTCAAAATGATGTACGGCGAACATGATTCGCTGAACTACACCGCCGGATCTTTCGAAGATGGCCCATACGCCCCTTCTCTAGCTTCGTCCGCCTCATCCTCTCAAACCTCTATATTCTCCGAGGCATCGTCCCAAGCCTCCGACAACACCTCGACTTCTTCATCTTCCGACTCCTCACAACAATGTGACCCTTGTTGTTTCTCTCAACAAGCCAACTTTTACCGGGCCGACTCTGCCTGTGGGTCGTCGCAAAAAACCGAGATTGCTCAGGTAGTCCGGAAGAACCCGCGACGGACGTATGGCAATGGCACAGCTAAATGGTCCTCCCACCCTTGCGCGACAAAGTGATCGCAAGGTCAACTTTGTCGATAATCTCGTTGGTAAGCTTCAGAACGGTTTAACCTGCACCCTCTAGCACGCGCTCAACATATCTAGATTCGTCAACGCAAATAGTAGAGGCTATATGGCCTCTGGCCTCTGTCTTTCATCGACAGGAAATGGGCCACAAGGCTGTACTGCCGCTGCGCACTTTTATTCAAGAGACACTACGTCGCTCTCGCACCAGCTACTCTACTTTACAAGTCGCCTTATACTACCTGATTCTTATCAAACCACATGTGCCCAGCCATGATTTCACTATGGAGCAGCCTGACGATATCCACGCAGTCCGAGCGCTTCAGTGTGGCCGTCGTATGTTTCTGGCTGCTTTATCTTGGCGTCCAAGTATCTTCAAGACCGTAATTACTCAGCCCGGGCTTGGAGCAAGATTTCCGGGCTTGCAACCCAAGAGATCAATCAGAACGAAATGGCTTTTTTGAGCGCAGTGAGTTGGAAGCTTCACATAACCGATGCTGTATTCAAGCGTTGGACCGAGATTATACTGAAACACAGACCCTCCCAACCCCCGTCGTCGGGTTCTGCATGCATTCAAATATCCGAGCAGCAAACTTTGGACTGGAAAAACCTTATCTTACAACTTGACCCCGATCTGGAGAATATTGAAGATTTGATACATATTAGTCCCTCTCCACGTCGAGGTTTAGCCGCGCTCCCTAGTTCGGATCCCTCTCCTTTCCCCTCTCGAGTTGGGTCTTATCCGTTAATCGAGGCTCCGGCTTCACCTCGCACCCCTAAAGCTGTCGCTGCCTTGACAATCATGGAGCCAGCTCCCGCCACTGTGCATACGCCCGGACGTCTTGCTCCTGCTCTCGGCTTGCTTCCTACACCACGTTTGACGCCTCAGTCGACTGGGCTTTGCACTCCTGCCGTTACTACCGCTACTTCCATACTTGGTGGAAGGTGCTCTATGAGTTTCGCCATGGCTCAGGCAGCTCAGGTTTCTGCGTCCCAAAGTTTAGACAAATGGCCTGGCGCAATCAACACATCGCCTCGCAGTTATATGTTAATGCGTCGCCCTTCCCTTGCTAGCTCTATCTCCACAGCATCCTCACCGGAGTCAATGATTTCAGACACGTCACGTACATCACGCTCATCCTCAATCTCGTCAGCTTCGTCGCTGGTCAGCGCGCCGTCTGTCAAACTTGACATCCAGGCGCGATGCCGGAATGCGAAGCTATACGGTGAGAGGTATAGCATGAAACCGACCATTACTTCGGTTCCAGAGGATTATGAAGAGAACTGCATCACGTCTTCGCCCGAATCCTACACCGGCACGGTGGGCAAGGATTTGTATTCAATGTCATTGGACGCACCGTTGACAAGGCAAGACTCGGATATGGAAGATGTTGCGGACGCGGCACGCGCATTGCAAGAACTCCATAACTGCCATCATTCGAATGCGCAGGTCGGCTCAAGACCACGGCTCGGCATGAAGCGGAACCGGCGCATTTCGACTGATGAATCTCTACAAGAAAATGTCCGCGAGATGCTGAGCGCACAGTATAATTCGTATGATGAAAACAAGTGGCAGGATAGAGCGTTAGACGGTCGATCTATCGCCAGCCTAGATGTTCATCAAACGCCTGTCCTCGATTTTCGTGGCGGATGCCGGAAGCGGTTTTGCTATTCGTCTGAAAGCGAACTCCGTCCTTACGTTATCCCCACAATTCACCCTGCAGCTGGGGGACCCGGTGCCCCGGGAATGTGGGAAGGCATCTTGAATTAGACGTATCGCAAAACCTCAGCCAATTCGAGATTCAGAACATACCAAATCCTTGTGATAATATTCAATTGTTTCCTTTGTCTTGGGGAACTGCATTGATATCGGACTCTTGATACCATCCTTTAAAGCTTACTTAGTTATAGACAACCTGAAAGGCAGGTTCAGGAGATACTTCAAAAGCCGATCTCCATGCATTTCTGGATTGCGGCATTAAGGGCAGTTTGCCCGAAAGGCTAGTTGTTGTTTGTACGATTCACTGAGGGCCATGCTTGGCTTGGTTTGGTGTTTAGGGGTAATTAGTCGTGCGACGAGGAGTGAAGAGAACGTGGCAAGCAAAGCGCACAAGCATTATTGTCAGTACCTCTCCCTGAATAGGTATTTGGGCGACTGGTAAGCTTGTGGCTAAATCGCATTAACTTGGGAGTCCGTGGTGTTCATTCCCGTTTGGTCTGCCAACAAGATTCAACACTCTTACCGACTGATCGATATTAACACCGTCGAAATACGGCTGCTATTTCTCCTAGGTCGGTAACTGCATGAGCCCAAAGTTGAGTGGAAGTGATGAGGATCTAGTCTACAAGTCTTGGCGTACCGAAAAGCTACTAGCAAACAACTAAAAAGCTTTAGATGAGTCTCTGAAAAAAGATCCAAAAACACAACCTTGAAGATAGCTTCCAAATCTGAAACCCGCTTTGAGCAGGGCGATCATTACCACGTCTATCATGACATTCTTTTTGCCGTGCCCTCGATTATTGCGAGTTGTGGTTAATGCCCTTCAGAATTCAAGTGGAGAATCGAATGTTTGCGATTCCTAAAGTGGTTGGCTGATGATGGTGCAAGGTGCCCAACGCACCGACTGGGCCTGCATCGTGCGTGAGTTTGCGAATTTGTGATTTGCTGACCTGAGATCAGGCGGAATGATGCTACGCGGCCATACCATGGCCATACATTGGCCGGCGGGTGAGTCATTGGTGAGAATTCTTGGATCCGAGCCGCATCCAATCATATCCAAGGAACAATAACCGCTTATCCACAATCGATACGTCTAATTCCCGTCTCCAGGCAACATCCGGGCTGGGTAGTGCCAAGAAAGTGAACTTCCAGCTCTCTCAAGGGCATCGTGACTGGGGCTTAGGAACCAACCTCCACACCACCCATTATACTTTATGCGTATGCATATTGATTTTCACTCCAGGTGGGTAATCGTGATTAAAACCGAAGGTGGCTCATGCTAAGTATAGCTGGATAACACCATGTCAGTCCACAACGTGAATTCTAGTAGTGTTCTCTGTGCTGTGATGACCGTGTCATTCACGATGGTTACAATAAGGATGTGAGTTATCATAAAACCCTACCTTACCTAACCGTTCCCTTCACGACACCTCTAGCACTCCTTCGTTTCATCTACTACGCGACCCCGCAGCATCGGATTGCACGGAGTCAGTCCGGCCTATCTATCACACGCACTACTCCAGCAGGTTGCCCCTAAGTCAACTCTTCCATCCCGCTTGTTTTCGCCGAACCAGATTACGTGGATGAACCGGATCCGCGGTACTGGGCCAGCAGTAAGAAGTGCCGAGAGCGTGATGTATAAGAATTTTTTCCTCGTTTGCCACTGCTAGTGGCCCCTATTCTTTTGGACTAGTTCTTCCGGCCTCTGGTGTGAGTGGCACACGCATGGCATACCTGGATGCTCCAGTAGAAGTAGGTGATGGAAAATCACAGATAAAGATGGGATATGCCTCACTATGCTACTCACAGGCAGTGTCGAGGCCGCCAAATCATGCGATTGGATGCACTCGAATGTATAGGTTGAGGAGCGGCATATATGTGCAGGTCATGCATACTTAGGTACTTCTACCGACTTCTCTCCCTCATGATAGGTTCATTAATTTCGCATTCCGAAATCGACCTGACATTTAACTTATTCCTTTTCTCCGGGGTAGCAACTGGAGTTGCTCGTTTCTTCGAACGTCCGATCTCCTAGATTAGGTACTGCTCAGTTATAGCTTCGGCTCAATAACACGAACAAGGCTGTTCTTCCTTGTGTTTTATTCCTATTTTCTCCTTAAACTATATTGAAGGCGCCGGCCGGGGAAAAGACTCGATGTTCGGGTATAGAACTTCCCTTTCGCAAGTATACAAACACCAGTACGCTAATCTCAAACCATGTGTGGGCTGGCAATTAATGGTAATCGTCTAGATAGTCTACGTCTATCACATGTTTTCTACAAATATTCCGTAACTCTTAATCTTTCATACTGCATGTTGTCTCGTCGTACCCTGTCTACTTGTCTCTTAATCCCATGGACTGAGAGTTATTAGCTTCATATATCCTACGAAGTATATCAACATGCCTACTTTTTATCAGGCGACAGCCGGTTCAGGGGCTAGTAACTATGCTCGGCTGCTTCCCAAAAGCATTTAGAGAGAAAAGGTTACGAAGTATTTCTCCTAGCATGGCATGTCTAGTTGACTTCCTATAGAAGGGAGTCATCAATCCTTCCACACCTTACATGGGAAACAACTCGCAATTCATCTATTAGCGGAAGTATAACCAACCAACCGGGTTCTCATGACTCACGAGGTTTTATCAGAGTCGATCGTAGCAAACATATCTAGTGTTACTTAGTATACGGTCTGTTGGACGAAATTATCTACACACACCCTAGCGTATTCCGAGACGTTGAATTATGTTAGCGTGGCCTCGAGAACTTAAATAATAAAAAAGTATCATGAGTTTATCTTGACGTACTTGGCGACAAAGTCTATCGCAAGTAAAAACTTACGTACTTCTACTCTAAACGGACATAGATACCTATCTTATCCTAGGCAAAGGTGACCGCGAGCTACCTACCTGCCCCTTAGACCCCGCGATAACGGTTTTATCCGATCCCCTTCATCATCTATTTTTTTTGCGTTTCACGAATAAATTTTACGGTCTAGCGCAAGTCTATCCTGTTTCATCCGATGTACAAATCCGTGACTTACGACGTTGGCGGGCGAGCATAGCGCGCTCCAAGGTTTCCTCTAAAAGGTGTGAGAGCCCAAGCTAAGCTTGACTCATACGGCGAGATCATAGTTCCGAGGACGATGCTCGGCCTAAACCTATCTCTCATGCCAGGATGCGAAAATTCTTCGCTTCAGTAAGCCATGCGTCTGAACTATGTTCATGAAGATCTAGGTTAGTAGGTATCGGGTGCATACGGCCAATGGGAAGCGTAGAAGCAGGTGACACACTGGAAAGGCACAAGGAAATAGAACGTTCGTTTGCTGGGGTTGTGGGAGGGACGAGGTTCAATACGTACACCAATAAACCTGACGATATCAACAACTCAGCCAACGAAAGAAGAATCATCCCCCAAACGCAAACATCTGCCCCCCTTCTAATATTCTAGTATCCCAAAAACCCCTCTATCGTGACGTAAACCGCAACGCACAATCCCAAACCTTCCACTCCCCAGGATACCAGGTACTGCTCGCCCATCTATCGAGCACAAGACATAGCCTCTCGCCCTATCCTGACTCGCAGGCACATATTTAACTTAGTATACTGCAATCTATAAACAGCTGTCCCTTATTTAACTTTTCTATTGTCGCATTCTCCCGTAGTAAAAAAAATGAATGAACGAGCCGATACTATCCATCACTTTTTTCGCTACAATCTTCAGAATAGATCCTATAATTATAGAAAGAAGTGAGAAAAGCACCTAGACGAACAATCAAGCATCACGACTCCAAGACGCAGAACAATCAACAGAACGCATGATTTGTCTTATCAGCTAGGCCGTCATACCGATCCCTATTCGATAGCGTGCCTCTTAACTTCATGCAGATTTCTACCACGACGTAGTATCGTAGTGATGTGCATGTGCTTCGCATCACTCCTAGACGAGATTCAGAAACATGAAAGCGTGCCACTATGACGTTGTAAAGAAGCGAGGCTCGCATGTCGAAAATCCCCCTTTTAGTTACCGTAACAAGATGCGGAAAAGCTTTCAAGCCAAAGCTCAAGAAACTACCTCCGACGCGTAAGCATTGACTCGAAACCTATGCTTCACGACTTTACCAGCCCGAGGGTGCGCCGTCAGGCGCACCCCAAGCATTGCCATCACCACCACCTTCAGCAGGTGTAGGGTACCCAAGCGTTATCATCATTACCACCTGTAGCAGGGGCACCCCAAGCATCTGTAGCATCTGTAGCATCGCCGCCATTACCGTTGGCAGCACCCGCATCACCACCAGCACCCCACGCATCGCCATTCTCACCATTCTCACCAGGGTCTTCTTCGTCTGTATCGTACTCGAATTTGAGCTTCGAGACATCCTTCTCCTCCGGTTTGTATTGTTCGAGGAAGTCAGGAATAGCCTGGCCAGTTTCCATGAGAGTCATCGTCAAAAGGTTGGCCATGGGCTCATCTCGTTCAGTATAAAACGAGGTAGCCAAACCACGATGACCAATTCGTCCCGTACGACCTATTCTTAGTCAGTGGGATCAGAGTTGAAAGAGGTGCAATGCGGGAGTTACCAATGCGATGAACATATTGGATACCACCATGATCCATGGTCGGAAGGTCGTAATTGATGACATGCATCACATTACGAACATCAATGCCACGAGCAGTGACGCCAGTGGTAACCAGAAGCGGAGTTTTGCCTGCGCGGAACGCTCTCATCGCATCCTCACGCTCTCTTTGAGTGCGATCGGCATGCATCGATGTACTAGGCAGTTCCTTGTTAAACAAGAAATCGTCAAGTTCATCAGCAGTTCGTTTGTTGTTGACAAAAATGATGGTTCTTGCCGGCTCCTTCGAGTAAATAAGATCGAGAAGGGCTTGTTTCTTCATGGAAGGTTCCACAAATATGACATCCTGCTGGATGTTCTCATGACTGCTTCCAATGCGTCCGACTTTGACACGCACGTAGTTCTCGGCAAGATGCGTTTTGGCTAGTTGGCGAACTGCAGTCGGAAACGTGGCAGAGAAGAGCATATACTTGACGTTACCCTTCCTGTTCTATCACCCACATTAATTAAGCTGTTCAAGCATGAGAATATTCCAACTTACCTCCACCGCCGAGGATCTTGCTGAACTCTTCCTCCCAGTCCGCATGGAGCATTTCATCGGCCTCATCGATAACCATATACTTTACTCTGCGAAAGGACAAAACATGGTCTCGTTCCATCAGATCGATGAGACGTCCGGGCGATGCAATCAGAACATCACACCCTCGCTGGAGATTATCGATCTGGTCTCGCATGGGGCCTCCGCCATAGATGACACAGGGACGCAGCATTGTGCGATAACAAAACTTTCGAGCCTCGTTGAAGATCTGAATGGCTAGCTCCCGAGCAGGCACAACGACAACGACCAACGGTTCAGCACGAACACGAGCACCAAGATCCGCATCGCTAGGCTTCGGACGAGGTGCAGCCAGCTTCTTAGCCTTTCCCATTAGATGGTTGAGGATGGGAATTAGGTAAGCGGCCGTCTTGCCCGAACCTAGTTCACATATTGGTTACTGTTGCGAGCCTTTGAAAATTACGAGAATGAGCCAATTACTTACCAGTCTGGGCAATTGCAAGTAAGTCATATCCCATCTTGATGGCCGGGATACAGTATCGTTGAATGGGGGTTGGAGTTTTGTAACCGCACAACTCGACATTTCGAAGCATAGCTGGGTGCAAGCCAGCGTCCTTGAAAGAATTAATCGGGTGAATGCGCTGCATACCCTCTTGAATCACGTTGATCATGTTGATCCTGCAAAAGTTAGCGAAAATGATACCTATGAAGTATTTGAAACAGTAACATACTTGCTGAAGTCTATGCCCTGGGGGTCATTACGCAAGTCAGGTTCTCCAAAGAGATGAAGCTCGAGCTCGGGATGTTCAGGACCAAGGTCGCCTTCTTCCTGATCCCACTCATAGACTCTCGCATTGCCCTCCCACGAGACATCTCGATCGTCGTCGTAGTTGTTCTTAGTCTTCTCGACCCAGTCACCCTGCTTCTCAGTGACCATGCCTACGGGCTGGGCATTGCCATTGCCCTGAGGCGCCTCTGGGAGCGCAGCCTTCAGGTCGTCGATGTTCTCCCAACCCGACATGATGAAATATTCAGTTGTCGAGTGCTGCGAACTTGTTGTAGGCCAGGGTTAGTGCGTTTCATTTACTTTGGGGAAAAGGAAAGGAAATAAGAATGTTGGGTATTGATCATAATATATGGTAAGGTAAGGTGTGGTAATAGAAGGATTGAGTTGGGTCAAGAGACGTGCTAAGAACGAGATTACGCAGTAACGCAGAGTGAAGAACAAAATAAAGCCGCCAGATTGTCATGGTGACCACAGATGGCCCAGTTGCTGAGATGAATTCTTGTGAAGTTGATTTGACTTACCTTAATATTGACTGTCAAACCGAAACTGACGCTTAGCCGAAGATGACTAGACGTAGGGATGTGTCAGTACAGAAGGTGAGACGTGGATTGACGAGTGACGATTGGAGGGAATAGGTAGGATGATAGTAGGCGCCAGGTTGATCAGTGCATGTGGGCACACAACCACATAGCATGACAGATCAATGGATAATGATTGAGATGATTGTTGACGGCACAGTGATGGAGATCCCTATCTACCTAGGTAAGGTATAAAGGTGGAGGAAGGACTGAGAAGGGATGCCTGGGCAGTTGGGGCTGGGAAGGAAGTGTAGCCTTGTACTGGTGATAGATAGAAGGAAGGCAGGGGTGGTATTGTAATACCTTAGAAGGAGACTGGTACGTGGGTACAAGCCTTCTGTGTTGTTTGGGTTTGAAGTTGGGAAAGAACAAATAGAGCTGTTTAGGCACTAGCGGGAGCCTGCAGTCGAAGGGGAAACGCCACTCAGGACCTCAAGAAGGGCTTTAAGATAGAAATAGAGGGATATCACAAGTTCAATAGAAACATAAGTACTTACTACTTGCTATCTTCGGCAGTGGAAGATTGGAGAAAGTTGTCAGCCTCAACAGCAAGAGATATCCTGTGCTGGCCTGGGGAGGGTCAGGCAAGGTGAAAGAGGGCGTTGCCTGGATAGGGAAGAAAGGTCGATATATAAATAAAAAGACCCAGAGAGTTTGTTTGTCGGGAAAGAGGCAGAGAAAACACAAGATACTTACAATGATAGCCTTGCCACTACCTAATCTTGAATTCTGAAGTGTTAGGTGTGCAGATAGGACGCTGCCAGGATAGCGGGCAAGCTCTGGACCTTTATAAAATAAGGTCGGAGCCTGGATGTATTATAAAGAAGTCAGAAGAAGAAATGGAGGAAAGTGGGAGGTAGCAGAAGTATTCAAGTAGCTATCTCATGTAGGTATGGGTAGGTAGGTATAATATAGTAGGGGATATAACTATACTAACTATACCTAGGTAGGTACCTACCTATCCAATAGGTGTGACTGCCTTAGAAGTCAATAAGGCGCATAGAGAATGTACCTAAGTACTTATATGTGGTATCTACGGTACCTAATGCACATAATTCACGTTGCCATTCAAATGTTTGAAGGCAAAGGAAGGGTAAGTTGGCAAGGTAGATAAGGTATATAGAGGTGATAATGGTAATCTATTATATAGAGATACCCAGCAGAACATAGGAACAAAACCCTGGGTAAAATGCCTTCGAAAAGGTCAAAACACATAAAGATTGTTTAGGTTATGAATGTTTATGAACGAGCCTTGGTTGATTGTATCTTCAACGGTAAGAGAGTTGATCAGTATGAACCAGTTGTGGTAGGATATACATAAGAGCTGAGGGGCCTACTGTCATTTAAGAGATATGAGATTCTAGATCGACGTGAACATTGATAGAACCTGGGACCTGCATGTGGGATATTCATATCTACATGATATACCCCCCACATGCTTTCATCATCATCAACTTGTAAAGCGCGCTCATAATCACCCATGCCATCTCTTAGTGCCTGGTCTAGCATAGAAGCTGCTCGCCCGGCAGCCCTCCTTCCTTCTTGGCCATCTCGACGCCGGCCTCGACAGCATCCATGAACCTTCTGGCGAATATCTCCTGTCTATCCTCTCGATTGCGGTATATCTCGCCGTCCTCGTCTCGGGGGGGTTTAAAGAGCCCAAATAGCCGAACGGGTCCGGCACTCGGGGGACCGTGCTGATACCACTGACCCAGCCGTTCGCTGTCCAGGGAATTGAGGCTTCCGTCTTGAACCCGAGCTCCAAGAATTTGGCTAGCACCATCATCTGCCGTGGGAACGAGTGCCCAAACTTTTTGGACCCGAACGTAGTGCGTGGCGCCGAGGTCCAGCCGCCCTTCGTAGCAGCTGACGGCGCGGTCGTGACGGTCCATCCCAGCACTGACATGAAGTCCTTTAGGGGCTTAACCCAGCAGCCGGGACTTGCGACCAGGTCTTCGCCCGCAGCATCGAGAATCCATTCCAAGTAGTTTAGCCCATCATCCTTGATATCTTGCGATAAGTGGGTCATGGCGCCCCGGATATATAACATAGCCTTCTGGAGATGTGGCCGGACCTCGTCGGCGGGGAGCTGTTGAAGAAGTTTCAGAAGTTGACTACGAACGGATTTGGAAGAATCCGGCATCAACGGCAGAACCTTCTGCAGTAATGTGGACGTTCCCACGGGATTCGTGGGTGGGTTCGTCGAAAGCTGTCCCGTCAGGTAGGACAGCGCATCTCGACGTTGTGTGTCGGTTCGAGAGCTCGTAAGAGAGAGCTGATGTTTGAATCGCTCTACAGCATCGGGCGCGATCTCAGAGAGCTGCTGCTGCAAGACAATTGCTGCATGACATATTTAGCAGATGTAATCAATTGAAACAGACTACATAAAGGTGCCTCCTACACTTGGACTTAAAACTAGTGTCGGTGAAGTTCGAAGCCTTCGGTTTAGTCTTGCCGACTTTCAACTTGGGCTTCTGGAAGTCTTTCTTCTTTTCCTTCTTTTCCTGTCGCTGGAGCCCATCGTGACTGGGTCATTTGGGCGACAAAGATACGCGACGAAGCAAGCTTCGTGAGACGACCCGATACCAGCAGCTCCCTACAGTAGCCGTTGATAGGTATAATCTAAGATAATGCTCAATTCATCATGAACTTTTTGGCGGTAGCTTAGGGCAGAATTATAGAGAGGTGGCGCGTAGACCCGTAGACCTGCCCCCATGCCATAGCACCAATAGGCGGCTGAGCGGAACCACAATAGTGCCTACTTACCCTGCTAGTTGTGGCTGAAGCTCTACCTACAGCGCTCGCAATGGAACCCACCAAATCGTACGCTTTGTTGTCTACTCAAAGTACCTTAAACACCATACTTTCCACGACTTTGTTTCGTCCAAAAGGCTCCAATTAGAGGGATAATACGCGATCCCAGCTGAGAAATCTAAGAAGGATTAAGCGCAACAATGGCGGATAAAGGCTTAGTGCGTTTTCCAAACTAAATACTATTGTCCAACCACACTAACGGCGAGTAGAGTTCGGTCAATCTCGAATCGATGGAGGAAGCCTTGCACCGACTCTCCAAGAAGCCCGGCGTGAAGGCTTGGCTTATGCTCGACCGATCAGACGGCGCCGTCTTGAAAACCAACGGCCAGATCGCCGCGGTACGGCCTGCGAAATCCGCCTCGAATGCCAACGATACTGGCGCGTCCCCCTCATTGCCCACGCCACCGGCGGGTCCTTCTCGGCCGATGTTCAACCCGATACAGATAACGAATCACTGGCTGCGCAGGAGTTGGCAAGCATGGTTTGGAGCTTCCTCAGTACTGCGGGGAGCCTGGTCGATGAGATCGATAGCGAGGTATGGTCTTCAGCTACGTCAAAGTTGCGTCTAGCGAGTCAAGGTGTCGGTGATCAGACAGGGGAAAAAGACTAATCGCGCGTTTATTCTCTATAGGACGAGTTGAAGCTTCTGAGACTGCGCACTAAGAAACAAGAGTTTGTCATTGTGCCCGAACCAAAATACTTGCTCGTGGTTATTCACGATACGCCGCCAGCCTAAGCCCGACCTACCAGATCTATTTATCAACGGTTTGCGCGATATGCCCCGATGGATTTGCTACTAACGAGGTATTTGGCGCCGAATTTTGCTTCGTCTCACCGGTATCTTGATTGGTATTTTGAAATGTGTCGTTTGTTGGCATGGAAAGGCGTTTTGGAGAAATGATACCCCACTACTGAGAATAAAAGCTATTCAATATTTGAAACGACTATTCTCCTTCCACCCAAGCGTTTCCCTTGGTTTGGTCATCATCGTCACGATACTTGCCTATTTTTGAACGCTGGTTCAAGTAGTTTCAACGTATCCTACTGTGTCTTCGTTGTGTTGCATTCGCAGAGAGAGCGGAGGTCTCGGCTCGACCCCGAATTGAATGCCTTTCTACCCGACGAGTTCTCATGCATCGGCTGGGTCGGTAATCCCTCCTGTCAAGCTTGATTGGAGCCCTCGACGGATGAGACTATAACCCCCCACCACACATCAAGTGGCGACTTGAACCCATATGCCTGTCTAATAATTATGGATAGCTATAGAGGGGCCAGGGCATCCGCTGTCAGCTTCTTCAAACGCGGAACAGAACAACCTCGCGAGTACTTCCGGCCAGGGCGTGTAGATAGAACTATCCTAGTCTCTGCAAGACCGTTGAACCAAGACGGGTAAGAAGGGACACGCTTGGAGTCACGAGCATACCGTAGACTAGGGATTCAGGGGCCAGTCACTCTAGCTGGGGAAGGGTTTGCGAGAGTAACCCTCCTCGAACTCTAGTCTGGCTTACATCTATACTTCGGCTCCGATTACGTACCATCACTCATCAGGATCGGGACTAAGTATATATCCCAACTGAGGGTCATGTGGTATACGGCCGCTGTAGCCTTTGACGATCTTTTGATTTACACTAGTACATTAACTAAGACAGGATGGGGCCAAAGGATTTTCGTCTCTGGGGATCAGCCAGCCCTATGCAGGCTGAACGAAGGCTGAGAGTATACCTATTTAATACTGAGCCCTATTGCCTCTGCAAATTCGCCTGTGACAAATCTTCAACTTACCATTTCGCTTTCCGAGACGGCTTTAGTCCTATCTCCATCGTTGCTATACTCGGTTCGTATACCATCGTATAGTAGTTAGTGCTCCGTCGGTGAGGATGGTCAGACAATGTTTGGGTAGCCAACTTGAAACTCTCAATGATCAAGCAAGACCCTTTAAATAAGGTGATGGTAGGCAGAGGGCAAATGCATCCTCCCATTTAGCGCAATTCGTACTTTCATTGTGGCGGTCCTTATCACGTCACGGTCACGATCGACATGTCTCCTGTCAAGGAGGCTGCGGTGAGGCGAACCGGTAGGCTCACCAGTCCTGTCGGGATATGGGTAGAACTCCAGCGCTGCGGTTGGCTAATAGCCAAGCCGGCCGAGAAGATGGATAGCGTAGTATTCGTTCCCGAATGCGGGATGCCACGAGTAACTAGGATGGTACCCTAGGCGACGATCGTCAATGCAATCGATGTGATGATACTATAGTGTGACCCCTATAATACCAGGGTTGTCGCGTAGCAGTCCTTCAAGTATTTCCATCAGCCGCAACATGTCTCTATTATAATCAGCCTCCATGTCACACGGGACGGCGATTAGAAACATGCTACGTAGAGATACTCATTAACTCGATACTGCATCTGGTCGCAGCACTAGACTACCTAGTACCTGGAAGTAGGACTAGGGAGCCCATTTGGGTGAGAGTCATGCATGCGTGCTGGGAGGAAATGGATTGTTGTCAGCTAACGTGAAACATCTCCCTTCTCGTTCTCACTAACCACTGACTCTATACTCTTGGAATCCAAGCAATACCCAGCATGTAGCTTTGCTTGCCCGCACCGAAGAAGATAAAGTAAGCCAGACCGCTTTTTCATACAGATTAAAATCCGCGACCGAAACTATGACATCTTGGCGATCCTAACGTCGGCACAATGGGTAGTCAGTACGTCAACATATCCTACAGCAGCCCCACACGCCGAGTTTGTATGCCCACAGCGGAATGAGTAGGTAGGTTAGGTGCCTCGGCGGCGAATGACTATGCGACATCACATCTCTGAGGCTGTAGTTTGTGTATTAGTCGCTAATTGAGGGGAATATAGGATGAGGCGGGCATGATCCGCCGATCGGTTCTTCAACCTTTCGAGAAGCAACCGTGATCCCCACAAAAGAACAATCATGATCTGAACCTACCTATGGGATGTTTCAGCAGATTGCAGGGGGCTCTCACGACGAAAGTTCCATTCAGCATATTCTCCAAGTAGATGAGAGGTTGTCAAGGTTGTTATAGGAGCGCTATGTTTTCGGAGTATTATACTTAGGCTAGTGTAGCATGTAACGTACCTACTTAGTAGATACGCTACTTGGGTAGGTATGGTTACCCTGGAGCTGAAAATAGCAGTTTATGCCGTGGCACCGGCACCAGAAAGATCCATGCCTTTTTGACCCTGGCACCAACCACGGAATGATGCGCTGGTGGTGTTACAGCACACAGCACCTAGCAATCAAGCTGTCTTTTATCACTACAAAAGTACCTACCATCGACCTGCTATCGAAGTATCGTGGTGTGGTGTCGTGGTGCTTTTCCTGCGCTCGTCGGTCGGAAACCATTCTCAATTGGGGGGCTGATCTGCAATATACTTACAGAGGTTCATAGTCTACTATAGATGAATTGATCACTTTTTCCTCAGTGGGTAGACTTAGATATATCAATAACTTAAAGGCTTAACTTAATAATCTCTCTTATAATAGGGAAATAACAGCGTAATTGAATTTAATTTATATAGGGGACTCATTTAAACTTTTAACATCTTACTCTTGACGCTTTAAGTCACTGCTCAAGTACCTTGATACCTAGGGTGGTTGACGAGAATGAAGAAAGTACTTGCATGAATACCGATGTAGGCGTGCAACATCTTTGAATACTTGACGGGTGAACGGACAAATGGCAAGGACAGATTCAGTCAACCGGGACAAGGCCGCTTAACACTTAACATCCAGATAACTCTGCAGCAATTGGCAATACCGATTTCTTTTTTTCATTATCTCGTCATCCCATCGCAAAAGTGCAACAAGTACTCCTTTGCCCAACTCATACGGGGCCCAGCAACTTGGATGAGCAGGTTTCGTAACACCGTGCACATTATCTTGTGTTGTTCTTGTCAGTTTGATCCTGAGACACTGGCAGGGGAATGACGATATGGTGTGGCCAGAGGAATGGAAGATACCGCAGATGAATGATATTCCATATTAACATCCCCTGCCCGCGGATCGCTCCCTGGTCTTGCTTCCCTATGGTACGATTTGGATTGACACCTTCAGACGGCAGAGGTGCAGCCTTTCATCCTGATTACTCTAGCGGACGCTTATATGGCAAATTAACTCGTCTCAGGTGCTTTCCTCCGTTGGTGACTGTGGTTTTACGGGTGTTTAAGTGGCCGCTTGATCACCACCACTGTCACCATTCTCATCATTATCACTATCACCGACATCGACATTTAAACAGAGACTTAGCAATACGACCGTTATCTTGGCAGAATCCATCTTGAATGTTTTTAACTGTTCATCGTGTATCGGCAGTAGATGCAGCCATTGTGCGGCGTCCCGCCTGGCGCCATCAACACAAGGCGAGTACAAGGCGCCTTAAATTTACGGAATGCCATCCTTAATGCCTCTGAGACGCTCCGCGCGCGACTTTCTTAACGAAGTACGGGCGACAACAGGAGCAGGAGATGAAGGCCAAGATAGTGGCAGCGGCGGCAGTATCGCACAGTCCGAGTCCGGCGACGCTCGAGACAAGCATTCGCAGGGCTCGACGAAGCGGGCTCTTCTTCGTAGCTTGATTACAACCTCGAAGGCAAAGCTCGGGGGTCGTCGGGAAGAGAACAGTAGGAGCGACAAAAAGGTTCACGATGCAGAGCGAGCTGCCAGCGGCACTGTAAGTGAAACTTCAGTCAAACTTACAAACTGGATCTAGTGTTACTTTCTTTCCCCCACATCACGCATTCCAATTCCTCCAGCTCGCTAGACTACCCGACCCCGAACCCCAACCCTCCAACATGGTCCCCGTCCCCGTCCCCGGCCCCCAACTTACCACATATTCAATTAGTCACCTGGCCGCCGACTGGGTTTGTGCTGATCTAGCGATTGGGCAGCTGCCAGCGCCATGTCTTCGTCTCCGTATGCACAGTCGCATGTCTCTCGTGATCCCATGACCCCGGCTATCATTACTGTACTGGTGTTGCGCTGTTCCTGCATGCGCAATTTCATTTCCATCAGCCAAGCTGCCATATTCATTTTTTGCCATTGCTCCTCCGCTCCAATTGTGAACCAACCGAGTTCTGGGTTGCGGGAGGAGAATAATCGGTACCAGCGCTGCCGCAGGCTAATTCCACTCACCAAGCAGGTTTCGTCCATATCTCCGTTGTCCGAGGCGCCGCAGTCACCCCGGTCGACCCTCAATTCTAACAAGGACAAACCGTTGCCGTCTCCGCCTCCTCCGGGCACGGTCGACAAAGCTGATGCAGGCCACGGCGCCCCGTCATCAAACTAAACCGCATCATGGCTAATTTGAATGAAACCGAGATCGACAAGCTGTTCTCCGGGGCTCCGCAGTTCTTCGCCCGGTCTCACGGCTCAGGGGCACCCCATCCTTCAGTAGCTTTCCCCCTGAATGAAGAGTTGACTATCCGAGACCTCACTGACCACACCCAAATCGAAGATGATGCTTGGGGTAGCGTGACGGCTATTGCCCGTCTCATCCAGCGCGATCCATCGTCTGCACCCTCACCCACTGCTAAGACGCGGCCCCACTTCAACTCACGATGTCGGGAACGGCCCGGCATGTTGAGCATGCAAGGTCTGGAGAAGGGCACTATAGGTTACCAGGCCGCTCTAGAGCTCTCTGTTGCTGATGCTTTACAAGAAGAGCAGTACGGCTTCCACAGCCTCGGATCAAAAGCTCCCGTCATCGTCGAGCAGCGGCAGAGGCTTATCACGTCCCAGGACGCATTACGCCACTTAGATGATGCGAGTCTGATGGAGCAATTACTCAAAGTGGAAGAGAGGTATCACAAAGGACAGTCCTTGCGGCGCAGTAAATCTCAGGACCTATATAACGATCTGTTTCGGAAGGTTTTGTATCCGCCCACGAGAGCGATTGACCCCAAGGAACCTTCTGGTCTAGCCGTGCAGATACATGCCCTGGTTAAGGTTCTCGCGGCATCCAACGCCTGGATTGATTTCTCTCGTGTGGAATGGCGAATACGCCTTGGCCAAATCCTTTGGGGCTTTCCTCTAGACGACGAAGTGTCTGATGGATCTGCAATAAAGGACGGAAGCGACGCACAAGAGCGGAGCGAAGAGCGGTACTGGCTGCTACTTCAAATTCTCCTAGCTTGCGAGCTCCTGACTCGGCTTGACGCCATTACAGAAGGCGAGGATATTGCTACTCACTTACCAAAACAGTCTGATGCTCACAAGTTCGAGAAAGAGGCCAACTTGTCAGTGCGATGGTCACTCATACTTGCCCGATCATGGCTAGAAAATATTACAATTTGTAAAACAAATGCCGTCGCATCGGAGCCATCGACCCCGAAGCATTGGTTAACAGCTTTGACTAGCAAGATGAACCTTAAACATGAACACATGCACGGAGCTCATTACACTGACCATACTCAACATCGGCACAATGCTACTGCGGAACATGTGTATACTATCAAAGGGAGGTTTCCTGAGAGGCAGGTAGCTGGCTTGTTGCACTTTGCTCGGAAATTACGCTGGCCAGGTTTGGATGTGTCGGCAACGAAGATATCTGAGAATGCGAAAGGTCTAAGGCAGGGAATGCTAATAAACATACCCATACCAACAAGCGATGTACGACGTTCATCATGCTTCAGCGACGATCATGCCTCCGTTAATAAAAAAGGTCAGCTGGTCAGAAGGCGCAAAGTTGATGCAGCTTTGCACGCATCTGGCTGGCTATCTAAGTCTTATATTTCCGGTCTTATCTTACCGGGAGAAGCATTGTCTCACTTCCTTATGTCGACTCTTCTGGAAAGTGACAATGAGGCCATCGCAAGACTAGGCCCAATTGCTAATTTAAGCGGAGGCTTTGTGTATAGCGGGAAAAGCTTCTGGAGTACGGCCTGTATTGTCGGCCGTGTGCTAGGAGCCGGCATGGGGTCTGCCGAATGTATGGGCTGGATATCAAGTGATGTGATACCGCAAAACTTTGACGAGGGCTGGGTGAGTATCACAGCCGAAGATATTCGAGGTAGGTTCATCTAGAATCTGGTCAAAGTGCGACATCCGACTAATACATGTGTGTAGATGATGTAACCAGGATTGGGAGAAAAGCACGCATATGGGGAAAAGCTTCAGTCGAACGGGAATCAAACGTACTGGGCGATGCTGATCCATCAGACATACTCCCCGCTGATTTCATCATCCCCCACGAAGCTACATACCAAAATCCGCCGCCATCTAATATTCGAATCGACTTCAAATATTTAGATCTCCGCATCCCAACGAACAGCATTAACCCCACGCCTATTATAGAGAGAACGAAGCTACCCTCCAGCTCAGACAAGGCTTACATGGCCTCCGTGGCATTTTCTGTGTCTCACGATGCCACCGACCAGGACATTGATCTCAATATCTCGCTCGTGAATGATGTATACTTTGTAACAGCGCATCCATGTGCCGCTTCCAGTTATGTAAAGTATCTCAAGTCCCGTCGAGCCCAACTATCCAACAAATTGATGTGGGTGGCCATGATTTTAACGGCAAGCCTTCGAGCCCAGCCCATACCACCGGTGAGTGTATCCCAACCTTATATTAACTTCAAAGCCCTTACTAACATCCTCAGGACACCCGCTCCACCGTTTCTATACATACACCGCGATTCACCTTACGGATCTCCTGAACCGACCTGCCTCAACGTCCCTCGAAGACCTCATGAAAACCCCTCCATCACACGGACGATCGAGCAGTGTATCATCATCAAAGACATCATTTGCAAACAGACCCCAGCGCGTGTTGGTCATTGACTGCATCACGGGGTTTGCTCCACCTCGCTCGCCAGACATGGCAGCCCTTTCACGCATGTCATCCCTCTCATCCACGTTCGCGCTCGAGCCGACGAACACACCTCCAATCCAACTCTCAACTCCACAGCTCGAGCGTCGCCCTAGCACAGCACGCTCGGGCGCCAGTAAATTCGAACGTATCGATCCGCCACCTCCCACTGCACCTGAGACCAAGATGGAGCTCGGGGCACGAAGGCGGCAATTTGGTTCCGACCTAGAAATTCTCGTTCGCGCCTTCTGCGCAGAGAAAGGGTGGAACGCCATCATAAGCCGCCGTAGGAGGGCCTGTCTGGCGTGCGCAATTCGCGAAGCCGGCGCCCTCGGGTGGAGAGTTGTCATTCGTGTTGATTAAACTACCAGAATGCAGCTATACTACGCAAAAAGGATTTTCCTACAAACCCAATAAGCGTCTAATAGGTGTAGTAATGAAGCATTCATGACGAACTACAGGAAATTGTTACGAGTTACGACGAATACTAGAAGCACAACACCAATTCGCGCTATACGATGGCAATTACGATGCGCAACGAAAGGAAAACTTTTTTGTATAAAAATTTCAAGCAGAGCTTATCTGTATATAGTGCGAGATACCCGACTCAAAATTCAAAACGATGACGATAGTCCTCAACGGTTTTCACATTCACATTTCTCATCGTGAAATCATTGCTTAATTCATAAATCGTGCTTACTTGTACCGTCTTCTCATCCATATTCTATCTTGTTTGAAACGTCAGAGTCTTCTATGAACATACAGGTACTGCGCTGCGCTGCTTGACTCCGCCTCGGGGTTTCCGGCACATGGATACCCCTAACACTAGAGGAGCCAAGTCTTAATCAACCTAACCCCCTACTATGGTTTTTACAGCTTACTCCTTACACCGAAGATGATCCGTCAGTCTATGAGGCTCGGCTTAACCGAGTACTATGTTGTTTCGACAATTGTCACTTAGACCCATTTTTCTTCGTATTCTATATTACACGATGTGCTCATCGACGCGACGGTTGACAGATCACGATCAGATCCTCCTAATGGGTATTGAATGAGTAACGAAGAGCCGCAAGGCGGGAGCTCCGTAGATCCTACGACTTACCGATAATGCGCCGGTAAATGACTAATAAACATAATACAAGGAATACTCCTCTGAGAAGCGAGCCTCATCCCATTCCTACGAAAAGAGCCGCATACGTAACACGAACGTCCGTGCAGTCGATCATATGTAGGGACAAGTACTGTACGTGCCGACCGTGCATGCTAGCTAGTCTGGTCTTGGCTCGTCTATCGGGACCCGAGAAGGGAAGTATGTGGTTGAACTCGGTTTCCTTCGAATCAGAAATCGACCGGTCGGGCCGGGCTGGGATCCGAGATCGATGGACAGAGAAAACCCCCGTGGCAGCTACCGTGCCGTAACCCTTTAATTTCGATCTCGAATGTTACAAAATGGTTCTACAGTACTATATTCGGTATACCTACTTAATACATAGTCCGTTTTTACTAATCACACACCCATGCCGCTTTGCTGACCTACATGGAACGGGCAAACTAACATGCAGTGCCGTCCGTATATGGATGTCCTTACATTGATTGATTGCATTATCATTCATCTATTTTCGGATCCTCGCCTCAAGCTACAACCACCTAAAGGTGAGCGAAAAGGGTTACCGAGGATCCGCGACATGGTTGACCTAACATTGCTTACCCGTCTACATAATCAATCGATAATCAATCTATATACATCCATAATAAGCTCGCTTTCATCTCTTTCTACTTAATTATTAACCTCACTGCCGCTTTGATGCAAGATGAGAGTGGGAACAAGCATACCCCACAGGATCGACGAAAAGGGATCCATAGAATAATAGGATTGAACAGAAACCAACAACATCAACGACCAGCCACTTGAGTCCTACTTCAATCAATCAGTCACACACGGGTATGGTGACGGAGTTCTTTTGTTTGCCTGTTGGCCGGTTTCATTCGCAATTTATTCCACATTCGTTTGCGCCTGCTTGCTTGCTTGCCCACCTGTGCCTTACGTATTTTACAAAACGCCGCCCTTGCCGCGGTCGGCTGGCTACCTCTCCATCTCAGTGCAATCACGGTCGGGAATGCCCGAGAGTAGGAGAGCGGGCAGATAATAATAGCATCAGGGAGAGCAAACAATGCCAACAGCAATAGGGTCAATGCCAGCCAGAATAAATCATGTAATCATCATGTTTGCCACTTTGAAGGATGGCGAAAAGAAGAAGCAATAGGTTCAATATGACGAGAGCGTCAAATGTTTGTTAGGCACGAGGTTGCATCGCCATGCGGCGTGAGCAAAAGGACCTTTCGATTAAGGGGGTGCGCCGGGCGGTCGGGTTAAGAAGGCACACGAAGACAAAAGCCGTTGGAGTTAAGTAGTCTAGTGTACCGAAGTATCCAGATAGCGGTAAGGTAAGAGTCGGGTGTTAGGTAGGGCTATTTAAAAGAACCACGTGGTGGTCACATCAATGGATTTTTTTCAGCCCATATCATACTATCGATCAGGCGAAGATGAAAAAGAAACAATATTCAATGCGTGGGACGTTCCTGTCATATACATCAGGCGAAAAAAGAGTGCCAAGCCTCTGACATTGATTTCGGTAGGATTGTGCTATGGAGAGGGTTTACTTAAACGGCGTGGTGCATGACGATGGACATCTACATGAAGTAAGGTTCCAAACAACCGAGTTTGTATCCAGTTAGTCTTCAGCCCTGAAATCATAATATGAAAAGATATATACAGCAAAAAGTGTCCGTCTACAATTCTATATCGGCTCTCCGATCTGCGTCGACTTGGGTAGTTGCCATAATATTCTCCTAACCCACGCCATCTCATGTATGGTACTCCCGCCTGCTTACTATCGTATATGTAAGGTACCTTGTAGTCACACGAAGGTAGCAGACAACTCGACACAGTAGGAAATCGGTTGCACGGGACTTTTTACGAATACGTCTTAGGTCCTTGCGCCACATAATATAACGCCATGTATAGTACTTCTCGGACAAATCATCGAGAACCAAGCTTTCGTGAATCTGCTAAGTATCTTGCGCCTCGCAGGAGGAGGATAGGGTAGTTGTCGTAGGTTAGCTGACGCCAATCGAAATATGATATTCGTGGTATCATCAATACTCGTCGATAGCGCCATCTCCACGTCTTTTTCAGGTATACACGACAAAGTAAGCAAGCAGGCTAGACCGCATAGGCAAGCCGGCCGTGATATTTCATCAACGACCCTTGGTAGTGGGCCTTATTGTGGCGCGCTGACATTTGACATTCCCCACGCAGGAGACGACAGGACAGGACAGGAGGAGGAGAGGTGTGCATGCATTGATGGAACCAGATCTGTCAAAGGCTCACTCCTCCCCCCCCCCCCCTTTCCTTTCGCTCGTGTGCCCGAAATGATCTAAGTGGCGTCGCGTGTCAGAACTTCTAGAAGGAACGGGGAAGGACTTGCGAAGAAGCGCCAGAGAAGAGATGAAGAGCTTAGCTTAGCTCTCTAAGCTAAGCTTAAGACGATGGAAAGAGGCTTAGCTCGCCAAGCTGACTTGACACTTTGGGGCTGATTCAGCAGGACCAGCCCTGTTTCCGTTTCAGGTTATACTAGACAGCCTCGATTCGCTCAGCTGGCCCGTCCGCTTTGGGATGATGCCTCTTCCCACTCCTTGGTACCGACCTTCCGACCACCGTATTAAAGGGTGCTTCGTTGGATTCCGTGCCACACATCGTGAGAATAGTCCATAATCGAACAACCCTCTGAGCAGCCTGGACGACATTAAGTCCGATAATGCGCTGACAACGCCGCAGTTCGCTTTACGAACGCACGCGACCTGTTCTATGGAACCGGTGGTCCATCTGTTCTAATTAGGGCTCCCATACGAAAGAAATGCACGGCGCCTCCGTTCTCAGAATCTAAGTCGGATTGATGATTCATCTCGAATATTGAGACCCCGCCTTTTTCCGGCACGTAGGACTAAGCATGAATACTTGTAATTAGTGAATGATTGATTGCGTCGCAGAGGAAGGTGGTAGTAGCATTTCCGCATCTGACATGCATTCGCAATCATGCACGTTACCCGCGTCCCAAGACTCATAAGGCTGAGATTTACCGTCTCGTAAAGTGAGGCTGATGGGGTCATCATGTAATATATCGATCCCTTATTGATTAAGGTAGCGCGTGGGCTCAGGCCGGTGCCGAATTCGTATCCTAACTAAGGCAATGTCAATTCTCGCACTTGACCACCTACCTAGTCTGTAAAGCTCTCCACGTCGCAATGATGTCTAAACTAGGCAATTATGCAACTGGGTCGGCTTCAAGGTAGACGTTCTGGGCGTATCACTAGGGACACATCCCGTCCAAATAAGGAATGTTCCAAAAGAGAAGAGGGTCTGGCTCTCTAAGATCCTCATTAGAACCTCGTTTCAGTCTCCTCAAACCGAGTGGAGCTGACAAAGCTTCTAGCGTCTCGTCCCAATTCCTTCCAGAACCTTACCAGAAACAGGAAAGGAAACGAAGAAAGAGAACGAGACCAAAAAGCCGTTGTGTCGAATTTCAGATGCCAGCCCGAATAAAACCCCGCGCACTAACATGGATTCCTCCTGGGTTAGCGTTCAACTAGTCGACCATGCTAATGCGTGGTTTTTTCTAATGTTAGAAATTTTCAGGGCAAGGAAGCAGTGTACTTCGCGATACCTACCGAGTCAGCCTCTACACTAACAGGTAGGGCTGTTGCAAGGAAAGTTGGAGTTAACGCATTGCCAACGATAGGTCTCACCTCGTACAAGGGTTGGAAGCAGCAGCATTAGGTGGAGGCCATGTAACGTCGTTGCAACTCAGTCGTGTCTCTTGTGCTGCTTCCTTGCTTCTGGCGGCTCCAGACCGAGATATCGCGCTTCTGAGGTTAGAATTGTTCGTGGTTCGGATATCGTTGGTCCCCTCAGCCCAACATTTTCCTAATCGAGACGCTCATCCTTTGCGAGGTGAGACGAACAAGCAGCAAGCTTCGGACTTATTTGAAACTCCCCGGACCTTGCTTAGCCTCGTCTATCATGTCATCGTTTGAGGTTTGGTAGGCCTTCGTCGGAATATACGGACACCCCATCCAATTTTTTTTTGCCCGCTTGCCCACTGGTCAGCTCGGTGCTGCCTTGAGCCCGTACCCACGTTCACCAGAATTTTAATCCTTTGATCCTTCGCAACTCCGGCTTGCTGACGGCATGTGGGAAAACCTTCGCCAGGTCCAAGTCGTCGCAGGCGTATGTAAGACGGAGCAAGCACACGGCAGGCAGGCTCATCAAGGTGCCAAGTCCAAAAGCCAAGAAGCCACGGTTGCGCATCGGGTTCAATGGCGAAATAGAAGCAACAAGGTTTGTAGCGCAATCTAGGATAAGTAGAGCGGACATCTACCCATGCCAACCCCCTGATTCTCCGGCCCTTGCCGCTATCTTAGCAGACGATCGGAGCATGGCCGCCCGTACTCTGGCCTATAATAGACTAGGTTGCGGTGGTGGTGAGCAGATGACGATATCTACCGGACATGCGATCCGTGATGCCCCATCGGCTTCAAATGCTTGTCAAGTTACAAAAATGAAAGTATATACCGGAGTCGAGAAGGGCTACGTCAAGTCAAAGCCGCTCGTCAGTCCTACCTTGGCTCAGTCCCTATAATATAATGTGATAACCTGCTTACTTATTACATACATGATCTGTGCATGAACCCATGCATCGTTATGTATACACTTGCGCCTATTGATCTACCGGGCGCGAATCTTAAACCCAGATTCGGCCCCAAGTCCAGCAGGGTGAAGACCCTATAGTACAAGCAGATATGGAGATGACGGACATTCGATACCAAAAGGGAAAAAAGGCCCGTGAGTTTAAATAGTAGCCCTCAACATGACGCATGTTTTCACCCATGATCTGAAAACCTTGTATTGGCTCCCTACCTTAGTGGCAGGTTTGAGACGCAAGGATGGGTTAAACAACGAATTCTCAACGACGAGGCAAGTTATAGTGCATCACCGTCCGCAGGGGTGTTGGTCCAGAATGTAACGCTCGCACGTTTCTGAGGTAGTAACAGGGTCGACAGCACACATGCGCTGCACGTGAGTGGCACAGCTCTTTACAGTGTACATGGTATTTCCAAGTAAAGTTTCCAAGGTTGGCTGCGGTAAGATCAGCTATAGTCTACCTACCTAGTTTGCACCATGCAGACCAGAAGAAGTCGCGTGAACTGTCCTTGGCCGGCCAGAGTTCCGCATGCGTAACAGTCAGTTCGTCAACGGGTGGAAGACAAATCGCCTATTGGCTATATTCCCATTTTGAAACAACACGTGATGAGTAGCATTCGCCGTTGTTTCACGCCGCCTCTGACGGAGCTCACGTGTGCCGGCAAAAGGTTCTATGTCGGTGTAGATGTCTGTATAACGATGGGTCGCATCCAAAGTTCCAGACCGACCGTGACGCTATGCTCAAACCTTGAGGCGAGCCGACACGTAATTTGCGAGGAAAACATGTCCTTCAACCCAAGTATTGGGTATCGACTTCAATATTCACGGACGGCGCCGCTCACCAAGTAGATAGTTAGAGCATACATACATTGGAATACTACAGTATTGGCGCTAGACTATTGATTGGGGTTTTAATCACCAAGTAAACCAGGACAAGGATCCCGCACCGCAGCTGAGAGCTGCACGCGGGGGATCGCCCATGCAAGATCAATAAAAGAACTTTACAGTTCCTACATGCATAGTCTTATGTTACAGTATTCGCTTGTTATTACAGATGGCCGTCAACCCAGACCCAACATGGCGTACTCCAGCCGCATCGATAACAGATACAGATACACAACGTCGTCCCACCACGTCGGCGCCGCATACGGCCGCAATTCGAGGTGGTCAACCGGGTTCACTGCATATGAAGGTTCCCAACAACGATGTCACATCGACCAACTTAGTGTATAGACTTGGCGAACTGCGTCACACTGAACCCCCGCCCATTCTTCGTCATCACCAGCCAACCAACCAGCTGCACGGCGGCGGCACGAGCTGAACCTGCTTCAGCTAATGAATCGCTCCCCGGCCGCAGAGACGCATGATGCACCGCTGCCCCTCTCTTTGCCCCTGGCCAGCCAGCCAGCTCGCTTCGACATGACAATTATTCTTCTAACCAACCAACCAACTAACCAACCAACAGAGCCTCGGGAATGACAGATCGGCGAGACAGAATGCGCGGCGCGGCGCGGCGCACGCAATAGCAGCAGCAACAGCATCAGCATCAGCATCAGAACCAAGGCTGTGACCCAGCAAGCAAGCAGACGAGCGAGCGAGCAAACAAGCAAGTGAGCGAACGGTCGAATGATGAATAAACGAGTGAGTAGGTAGGTAAAACGAGCGAGCGAAGGCCGGGGACAGACACTCGGGGTGTTAGTCCGATTTCCCTAGATGCCTAGGTCCCTCCCCGGCACATGAGTTTGGCTGAACAAAGTCGAAACTGCTGTCGCATGTTGGGATTGATTGACTTGACTTCCGACCGTTTGAGACGGGGTCGATGTAAGGGGGGGGAAGAAGAAGTGGAGGGCATTGGGAATCTCGACATCGGCCAAAGCTGACGCGCGGACGCGGACGGAAATGTAGAGTAGCGATCGATCAATAGCAAATGCTCTGCTTTGCTCTGCTATGCTGGGCTCGGCTCGGCTTTTGCTCTGCTCTGGTCTTTCTTGCTCCTTAAACAACACCCCCTTTCCTCTGTCTCCCTTCTCCATTCCCGCCCAAATCCCTCTATAACCTTCGTGTATGTGATGAAGACTCAATGCCCGCCGCGAGGTCGATTCTTCAACATCTTCCACTTGGCGAGCCGCGTCTTGTACATTTTGGCACTGGAATAAGACAAGTCTCTTGGTCAGCTATGAATTTTCGTTACTGGAGACAATTAATCGGGACCGAACAGGGCCCCCCCGACGACCCTCAGGCCTATACACTAGAATTTGACATTCTGCGGGGAAAGGCCAAGATAAGCACTGTATAATAGCGCGCATTGTAACCCCAAGAATAGAAATACTAAAGAACAAAAACGTACGTAGCGCGAAACCCATAGTTGGTCTCCATTATTACGACGACATCTTTCAGCGGTCTCTTCTCCTCCAGATACAGACGCCGAATCGTTTCTTGGTGTGCGTCCCAGTCGTCAGGCGTTGCCCAGTTCGGATGTGAGGAATAGTCTTCTTGTGTGTAGTCCTGCTGGTAATCATTGCACAAGTTGTTGATAGACATGGCGTGCGATGGCATCGTGCGTGCTCCCGTCCGGTGCTTCCAGGCCCTCGAAAAAATAATAAGGAATTATAATTCAGTTACGTTGAGTAGAAGACTTAATTACTTAAATACTCAATGCCGCGTCCGGTGAAGTCGAACTGTAACCAAGTACAACGATGTATGAGTCTGATAGTTTCTTAATAGGGTTCTTGGATAAACCAGATAGATGCTCGGTGTGGATGCTCAAACCTTATTATTTGCCAGGACCTGGACAGTTGCGGTTTCCCTGGTCATATATAGCACTTCTCAAACGAAGCTTTCTAATCATCGCGTCTAGTTTATTATTATTTTCAATGAACACACAGGCCCTTGACAACAAGACCACAGCCCCGAAAGAACCTTGCATGGACTTGTTGGGCCCAACAGAGGTACTAATCGTGACTTGTTTGCTACGGCTACACCCCCTTGCTGGGCTAGTTTCTCAGCGTAGGATTTGCCAAGCGAGCCATGGCTGACGAGCACGTTGCACCAGTTCCGTAAGTGAGGGTCAAGCAACCTCAGCTGCAAGATTCCTGGAGGCCACGATGCACAGGGTTTCTGAGACATGGTCGCAAGGGTTACTGAATCCTCCTTTGTTAAAGCATTGCAGTTTACAGAACGCTTAGGGTCCCCATTTCCACGTTTTCGGCACCCACAACGCCCTACTGCGTTCGGCGTAGGCTGGTTCGGCGGTTTATATACTATGTTAGCGCATTAGAAGACGCTTGACTAAAAAATGCAGGGGCCATCACAGATCGGGAAGAGAGAGAGAGAAGAACAGGATCACCGCACGAGCTCTTGTTTTCCCTTAGTGGCAAGCCACCACGAGTGACGACGAGACCTCCGCGAGGACAAATCCCCGTCAAGGATGACCGGATTTGGATTTGTCAACGTTTGATCCGGGTTCAATTATTACGGAGTGCTCCTGGTGCCATCGATACCCTTACAGCACGAGGCCGGCCCAAGTAGTCGCTGCGCGCGTGGTAGATAATAATAATGTTATTGTTAGAACGAGGCGAGAGCAGCTGAGGCTCTAAGCAAAATACATACTCCATAAGGTAAGCAAATCAAATGAATCCGCGTCATGGACCTTGGCGAAGCCGATGAATTTCATGTCAACATGTCATCAATCACCGCGCCCATCGCAGGCGGCCCCGAAGAGGCTCAATGTTTAGCTGCCCAAAAAAGTACTTATTATGAATCTCTCAGCCTCCGTCCGAGCAATCCGCAAGTATTATACGCCACTATATATTCGTCAACCGTCTGAACCGATGACCCCATCGGGGCAAGTGAGAGGGTAGCGCAGACGGACTTTCTCCGAAGCAAGCGAGCCTACGCACATCAGCAGCGCCAACTTTTTGGAGCTGAACTCGTTAATGCGGTGGACAAAAGCAGACCCTGGTTAGCCGTTATCCGTCAAGGCAAAAGCGTAGTGGTTGAGGAGGAGGCGGCCATCTACGTCAACCACAACCTGCTCGAACTATACCTAGTCCGCAGTATGCATATGCACATACGCACATTGATCTGTCTAGTTCGAGCCTCGCGTGATCTGTGAAAGGATTGTGTCTCATATGTTATTCTTAGATCGTCGCTAGTTGCTCGTGCTGGAAGCCACGTGGACGAGCGATATACCTCCCTACTCCCCAGTAGGTAGTATGCTCCATTTAGGCGAATTCAATCGGTTACGCACGTCCATCCAGATCTCTCGGCATTGCCTGCCTCATTGGCGGCTGTCGTCGCTGGTGTTGACCGTTGCTCTATTGACGGGACACTAACCAGCTAAGATACGACGCGGATCGGACTACATTCAACGATTGTCCTATCATATACACATTCAACACGGGCCGAAGTGACAGGTCAGAATGTTCCTTTCGCGCGGCTCAACGCAGGGGTTCCCATCAGCACGCATTCGATGTTACACTATGAAGCTCTAGCTATCTGATTTTGCGGTTCAAATAGATGATAGGAACCACGCGATTTGGAAGGATTCAGGTTAGTCATGACTGGCTAGTGAAGGGACAATAATTCCACATTGAATGCTCCCTTTTGGAGGGGTATATACTACCTTTCCGCACCCAGACCGCTCCGACTCTGATCTGCCGCCACGAGGGATGGTAATGAAGCACCCTCCTTCCACGAACACTATAGAAACACAGCTATGTCTCGCCTTGGAACACGTGGGATCCAAGTCTCACGAACTGTTGACCGTGTCTTAGTTATCACGCAGCCCCCAAAGACCTCGGTCAGCGATGAACGACCCGATGGAGCGCGAAGACATACGGCCGTTGTGGGTCCATTCCATTGCCGGCTTGCGGCCCGGGGTAAACAGCGAAGGATAATACCAGTAGGTCATGTTATATGTTTGGCCCCTGAGTGCGACGGTATCTACACTTTCGAAGACCCAGCGGCCCAGAATCAGACCGTCTGCTTATGCCAACTCACCACGCGCGTCAGAGCATGGCTGTGCAAAGAACGTGGTACGGCCGCGTTCTGGTCGACGTCGCGGGGACTTGTTGATCATCACAATGAACTTCGTATGTAAGGCTAATAGCAAGTCTTTCTTTCACAAAACATACTCGTGATTGGTCCTTGTCCGAGAGCGGTGAGGTATAACCTTTGACCTAGCACTACTATCTTGGGAAACCTGGGACGTAAGATAACAAACAATAGAGTATTAGAAGAAGCAGCCTCCCGGTATATCGAATCACGGCATGATCGGTGTTATTAAAGGACAACTCATCAATGCAATGCCGAAAGCTTACCCCTAGTACCACCATCCACATACTTCGGTTGCATCGTGTCGCCGGGAGGTAGCACTTTGATATAAAAGTACTCATACTGATATATATATAACTTTCCGTGCAACGTAACTAGGCTTCGGTATCTAATCTGACCAACCTCGAATTTTATGACGAAATCCCGCGTTTTTTGGTTTCACTGGAGCGTTGTATAGGGATCGGGCAACAAGTGACGGTACGAATGCCGTCTCTCGTGAAGGATTCCCATCGCTGCTAAGTCTGCAGAGGCGGTCGATCTAGACAACAGGGTCTCTCTCTACTAATCAACCACGCTAGAAGATCCGGCGAATTTCGGTTCTCTTTCAGTTTTCGGTCCTAATGGTTCCAAGGGTTTGGTAGAGGCAGTCTGCAGGATTTTTTTTAGATGGTATTCTTGACAAATGCTCCCTCCCTCCTGTCTCTCTCTCTCTCTCTCTTAATGCCTTCAGTCTGACAATGGGTGTGTGGCCAACGTTTTACATGCGGTCCGTCATTGCCTAATCTTGTTTAGATCAGCCATTCCTTCTCTCGAACTACGGGACCCGCCGGCTGGCTCTGATCCGTTTACTTTTTCCCTCACGTGGATTTTAGGCGTGTCGGTTCTGGTGCTTGCTCCGTGGTCATAGTCGTATTTTTGGACATGACAATGCTGCCGCTCGTTCCCGTTCGGAGTTGGCTATCACTGAACAGAGTATTCCAAACCATTACAGCTCAACCTTATTTTCGGAGAATTTTGTCACGGGTGCTATGGAAGAAGCCATCTAGGGATATTTTAGAATTTTTTAAGACAGTTGCGGCTCGTTCCGTCACAAGACCTCCTTCCGATGTTTGGATTTGTACTATTGACTAATCCCTTTTCTAGCTCGGCGACCCTATACTCGCTGGACAACCGTTGGTAAATTACTAATTGATGTGGAAGCTGAGAAATCGTTGTTAACCGTTCAATCCGTAATTATACTACTGTAGAAGTCAGCAAGACTAACGCACCTCTACCCCTCCTATGACACATTTATTCTCACGTCTATGTACTTGCAATATCCGTCGCTCTACCATACAGGTTGGATTCTGTGGAGTAAACACGAATATGCAGGTTTATATTTACGTTGATGGGGCGTAAATATACTGGACATTATCCCTACACAAACTCGTAACGTTCTGCCGATTGTAACCAGACCTATTACTTGTTACCCCTTTCTTGGGCTGAACAAACGATAACTTACTGCGACAGTTTATTTTTCGACTCTTTGATTACGACCATATAAAACTGCCAAGAAAGACATAGCATTCTCCTGCCCCTATCATATGCTTCGGATGGTTGCATTTCAACTATCTATTGTCGATTCGTTCTCCTATACGAGAGATTCAACGTCCATAAGCCTAAGCCACCAACTCTCTTAAGACTAAACTAAGCTATCCATTCTCAATCAAAACGACAAAAACCAACTCTGTTACTAATTAGAATATCTTTGCTAGCGATGATAATTCAATTGCTCTGGTTTCCTACTTTGATGCTAACAAATTTAATTTAGGACGCAAAATAGACCAGAAAACTATACTATCGATATCTCGGAAACGTCAAGACTACGGATGTCCTGAGTAACCCTACTGGTGTATTAACCTCGTCCAAGCACAACACCATCTCAAGTTTATCATCTCTTGAACTATGTACCCGAAAGACTACGAAAAAATTCGTCAAGGAACCTTTGCCAACCTCAATTGATACCCCGTTGTATGGCCGTCGTGACCACCAACACCCGTCTAGCGAGCCAAAACTAGGACTGCCGACGAAGGAATGGCGTTCAAATAAAACTTAAAATTCTATCTGTCTAACCCTAGACACGCAAATTTAGACAAGGGAGTCACTGTCTACATCTAAATAGTCCCCACGAGGGTAGTTTTGGAGACCTTCACTTGACAACAAGTGTCTATTACGTACCACAAGGACGGGGCTCCTGACGCTCTATGTTCATCAAACTTGAGCCCCATAGTCTCGAACTCTCCAACTAGCAAACTCAAAACGTCATATTTTTGCATTTATCTTTACTTTCCTTATCACTGTATCCCAAACGATAAAACAGCAATGAAACCTAAGGGACATGGTGCATGGCTAGGTGAACAAGTAGTACTAAGTTTTCGGCGATACTTTTATAAACTACGCAACCGCCTTCGATAGAGGGAAGTAAGGGGCAGGCGTTTGTATAGCATCATTATTTAGGGTTGTTAAGAATGCCGCAAAACTCAAACGGCGCATACGTCAATACCCATGACAACAGCATTGCCACCCATACATCTTCCGACAACTTTACAAGACCCTCTACCCGCAATTCTAAAAAGAGTAGAGAACACGCAACCCAGAGAAAACGTAAATTATCAAATGACTATACCCTTATATACGAACCGAACCTAAGTATTAAGTTCCCGCCCTTACAGCAAACGTCTCTTGCATATACGACCTTGCCTCGCCGCCACCACCAAATAACCGTGCAACTCAATGTAATATTATACCTGCAACAAGGGCTCGGGAAAGATGTTTGTTCACCGCCTGTTAGGCCAGGTGGGGGTTCCACAGATTAAACATCCGAAGAGCCTCACTTTACACCGCTTCCAGATAGTGAAGTAGTGCGGCTGGCGTTCGTGCGGTTCTGGCCAATAGGGGCTCGGTTCGTATGTATGTATAGCAAGTAAGGGAGGGAGATTTCAGGGGCTGAGAACTGGGAATTCGGATCTATCCAAGCGTTTTTTAGTTTTTACATTTAGCCACCTAGTTGTGTTTCTATTAAAACCCTTTTTGAAACCCCTTTTGGGGGAAAAATCGGTTGCGGCTCTGTCCAGTTCTCCGCTGATTGATTCATCCTAGCCGTAGAGGCAGCCCGTCTACCTCCCTCCCTCCTGACCTAGCAGTCTAAGGCTCGCTCGTGTCTTAGAAAGATCAGGCAAAATAAAATCCCGGACCAGCTGAGACCCGAAGCCTCACACACAAAGAATGAAGTCTTGCATTCGTATGATGATGAATGATGATATTACATGATATGCAGGACCTAGGTCTCAGGCACGTACGGTGGTGTGACGATGCATATCCCTTACCTCGACGGCTAGCCGCCGGGACCCCCAACCATGTCTTAGAAAGAGTCTAATTAGATTTTTTTTCAACAACGAGAGAGGCTCTGCTTGAGACTGTCTTCATTCGTTGGTTATCGGCCATCCCGAGCTAAAAAGACTAAACGTCTTGTTTTTTAATTCTCCGCTGTCTCAGCCACTCCAAGTCGTCATGGAACTTGCGCGGCCATCACATAAAGGGGTGTGTTTGGGGGCCCTCTCGGCAGATTTCTTTAAGACAACATACTTTATTTGAAGCACCAACAGATCAACGTTGTTGTGAATTTAGACGAACATATCGAAGGTACGCGCATATACTTCAACGGCGTGTGGGCGCTACCTCATGGCTACTTGACTGATTGAGGGGTCTCGGTAATTACTCTGAACGCAGGACGTGTGATTATCGGGAACTAAGCGGACACTGAATTTAACTCAGCCTCGTCTAACTATACATAAGATTAAGTCTAAGAAGACACATGATCATCACATTTCAACTTGACTAGAGGAACGGGAGAATGGACTGAAAATGATGTTTCAACTTGTGTTTTCCTAAAGTTCGATGCAGATTTCAAGAAAACACAGTTTGGTAATTTTCAACTTAAACTCTCCATTCAATTAACAAATTACAATTTGTTTAACTTGGGGGATTGAGTCGCCGACTTTCCTATCCTGATCTTCGCGTGACTGTTTGTTGGTTTTGGGTGCCTTCAATATACTAACTACGCCAACCTCCACCCCTATTACCTTTCCTCATATCTTACTGCTTATCCTTACACCAACATCCCGGACGTATGGGATGCACCTTCGGCTTTACAATTTACTAGCAGGCGCGGCAGTGCCTACGGCCGTGATCTCATTGTACAGTAGCGTGGTTAGGAAGTCGGCGTAGTCCTCGCCGGTGACCTGGGCAGCAAAGTACTGGCTAGCGAGTGCGAACTTGTGTCCCTTGGGCGCCTTGGCGGCCAGCTGGTCCGTCTGCTCCTTGAGAAGGCGTAACGCGTATGCTTTATCAACCTTTTTGCCTTCCGCCGTTGTAACGCCGTGACGAACCCACTGCCATAGCTGCGAGCGCGACACCTCGGCTGTTGCGGCGTCTTCCCTGTTGCGGTAAAGAAAATGAGTCAGAGCGTGGGGTCCATACCGATTTTCTAAGTTCACGGGGAATGTGTATATAATGCGATGCGTGGTTTTCGTGGACATGAAATAAGGAGGGTTACAACCGATACTCTCTCAACAAGAGTCAAAAGTCCTGCCAAGTGAGGGATATACCGGGCAAGGTGGGGATGACGAATGCACGAAGGTTGAGACTTACATAAGGTAGTTGATTGGCACGCAGCCGATGCCCCGAATCCAGGCTTCCATGTATCCGAGGCCGATGGCCAAGTTCTTTTGGATGCCTGCCTCTGTGACCTTACCGGGCACATTCATATTTAGAAGATCGCGGGCGCCGATCTTGACATCCTCTCGGCGTACAAATAGTTGATTCGGTGTCGGCATGTGTTCGTTGAAGATGTCGCTTGCGATTTTGGCGAGCGCCGGGTGAGCAACCCACGTTCTACAGGTGATTTATGTTAGAGAGCCATATCTCCGTCTGAGAGTAAAACCACCTGCGATTTGTTTTTGTTGTGACATAGCCACAAGAACGAGAGGGAGAAGAGGTTGTAAAAGAAGATGAATTACACATACCCGTCATGGCCCGCGCGAACTTCACGCAGCTTGTCCGCACGTACGCCCTCCATTGCCTTATCGTTTGCTTCTTTATCGTCCTTGATGGGAATTTGCGCTGCCATGCCACCCATGGCATGCACACCACGCTTGTGGCAGGTCTGAATAAGGAGCTTAACGTAAGCGTCCATGAAAGGAACGGTCATGGTAACGGCGCTTCGGTCGGGGAGTATGAAGTCAGGATGCTGGCGGAACTTCTTGATTGTGCTGAAGATATAATCCCAACGGCCGCAGTTTAGACCCGAGCTATGATCTCGTAGTTCGTAGATGATTTCTTCCATCTCAAAGGCTGCTAGGATTGTTTCTATCAAGACTGTACCACGAATAGTACCCCGTGGCATCCCGATGGAATCCTGGGCGAGATTGAAGGCGTCGTTCCAAAGACGCGCTTCGAGGTGCGACTCCATCTTCGGCAGGTAGAAGTAGGGTCCGTATCCCTTCGCTGGTATTCGACAGCGTTGTGGAAGAAGTATAGGCCAAAGTCAAACAGGGAGCCCGAGATCGGTTCTCCATCCACTGTGACATGCCTCTCTTCTAAGTGCCATCCTCGCGGTCGCACGATGAGAGTAGGCAACTTGCGGTCATTCCGTAGCTTGTATTCCTTTGGTCCCTGTTTAAAGTCCACCTGGCGCCGAACGGCGTCATAGAGATTCACTTGTCCGTTAATCATGTTGTCCCATGTTGGAGCGCTTGAGTCTAAAAACTATGTCAGTATCTAGTGTCTTCTATTCGCATTGTTTGACGCCATCCATTTCCTTAGCTACCGCCACACATATAACTGCTCGTATAAGCCGTCGAGCCATCAAGCACCGAGTCCTCGTTTTCATTCACGAACTGAGTACAACAGGAAAAACCAAAAACTGTACATACCCTCAAAATCCGCCATATACGTCCAAACATCCGAGTTCAGGGCATTTACGACCATCTTGCGGTCAGTTGGGCCAGTAATCTCGACACGACGGTCAACAAGCCCGGGAGCGGGCGGCGCGCCCTTCCATGACGGGTCCTCGCGAATGTGACGGGTTTCGGGGAGGAAGTCAGGCAGGAAGCCGCGGTCGATCTCGGCCTGGCGCAACACGCGGCGCTCTAACAGCTTCTTGCGTGTGGCATTGAAAGACCGGTGCAGCAGCGCCAGAAATGCCAGCGCCTCGGGTGTGAGAATCTTCTTGTGCTCGGGACGCACGTCCCCGGAGACGGAGACTCCTTGCAGAATGGAGGCAGTGCTAGCCATTGTGAGTCGTTTTCTTATATAAAGGGTGTAATGGAAGAGTGATAGCGCGTGTGCGCGTGTGAGTAGGAAGTCGGGTATACAAGCAGCGTTACAGTCCAAGTGGAATTGCTCTGACCGCCTTTTACTTCGATGTTTGATGATTTAACGAAGCTGTATGGAAATGCTCTACAATAGGTTTGTCCCAGGATTAAGATGCGAGTAAAGTTAAGCTTTGGAACAACGGTTAGCCGAGGGTATTATGTAAATGTGGGTGTTTTCGGCTTGTGGTAGTAAAGTCGATGAGATATACATGAGAAGCAACTTAGTGAGTATCTTGGGCAGGTAGAGGAGGGGCACGAAACGACTATATACCTACTCAAGATAACGTATTCACAGGCTACTAGGGATGTATAAAGAACAGCAAGGGTGAGCGGAGCGATGATGTATTTCAGTCCTGATCCGTTGCTCGGCTTCTTGTGAGGTGGGAGCTAGGACGAGCGGACAGGGATGAGGCTGGGCGAGTTGTTCACTATTGGCTGTCTGGGGTGCTACTGTATGATGTACGATGTTACCGGATGCTGGAGAAATGATAGCCTAGTACGGTATAGTGGGAGGTGTGATAATAATTGAGTTCAAAGCTCGGCGACGGAGTCGACTTGGATTCGGGTAGAAGGACAATAGCTGAGTGGTTGTCGAGAGCTGTGCTAGCCGGTTGGCCGGGGTAGAATGGCGGGCGCTCAGAAGCTTGTGAAAGTGTGGGGTAGCTGTTACTGGGTCGTGATACGGCGAACCACTGGAGTTTAGTAAGGTACTTACACCTACCTTTGCAATAAAACATTCGTATTTTATTATGTACCAGAAATCGAGTCTATCAAAAGAAAACCAATTGAATAAGCATTGGAACTACAAGTTGAAGAGGTATAGTACAGAGTTGAGTCGGAACTTGTGAAGCTATCTCGGAGTAAGGTCCGAGCTTGGGGGAATTGATACATAAGAATCTGGGGTGCGAAATCACATGTAAGTTGGTTGGCTGGAATGGCCCAGAGACAATTCCCCAGTGGACAGACACTATGACATAACTTTACATTCCAGAGCGTACCTACGATCCTGGTCTGCATAACATGCCCCTGAATCAGCGCTGAGATACCTCTAAACTAGTATATAATTAAAAAACTCGTCTCCAGAGCCGACAGTACTCTTGATTGAAAATACTATTATGCCCCGAAACTCGAATTCGTAATAGCTATCATCCCGTCCGTAGACACAGAGCTTAGAGAGGCTTATCGCTGTCCGTCTCCACATCCCCATATGCCGGGACGCATGCAGCGACATCGCAATACCGACTCTGGAATGATGGCGTTTGACATAAAAATAACAACATATCTTAGCAACCAACCTACTTGTTATCAAAACACGGCTCATAGTTCATGCTCCGTCATCGGGATGGAAAGCCTCGCGGATGTCCATCCAAGAGGTCATGTACCGATTGTGTATCGTGGCTCAGCGCTGACTGATCATCAGGAGCCGCCGACCACGAATCTCAACTATCCACAATAAAAAATAGTCCTTACACTTACCATTGACAAGTTTCATTCTTCAGATGCTGGCATCCTGGACCGAGCCGAGGTCGGATGCTTGAACCTGGACCTATCCATCTTGCCGACTCTTTCCGAAATCCGCCGAAGAGCCGATCCCACCCGCAGATCCTAGTCTATCTAACATCACAAACTTGAATAATAGACTTGTACGAAATGTGTGAACTCATTGAACTTAGTGTACATCATAGACGTGGTGATTTAGCGTAGGCAATATCTCACTCAATTATTAGTATTGGTTACACCTATCCATCCCCAAGGACGGCCCGTCCGTCCATCACAATAGTGCCAAACCGGCACATCGGTAGATTACTGCCTATCGATTGACCTGGCTCGTTTCCGATCTGCTGTGTCTATACAGAAAGACGTGGAAACAATGCCAACCACTCCAGAAGCATTGGGTAGTCCAATCAACTTTTTACCCGACAACAACACACACCCGTTTTCTCCTTTTTTCCCTACCCACAGCTTCTGTTTCCCATGCAATCATCACATAGCCGCCCACCTGCACACAGATGAGGGGTCTGTAAATTAGGTAGGAACAGAAGGGCATGATGACCCAAAGACGTGGGACACGATAGAGCCCAATGACAAGAAACAAAGACAGAGAGCTCCTCTCTATGAGCTCGGGTCGATTCTACAACACTTCGTCCGACTGCAGTCCTCTGATGCCGTCGTGCTCCAAAATCTGCAAGGGAAAGAAGTAAACAGCTTACGGAGACGCCGTCTTTCCTATCAACACACCATTAGGAATTTAGCGTCTTGATCATCATCTTCACTTTTCGTTTCTCGACAACAAGCAGGTTTCGATCTTTAAACACAGAATCCATCGTATCAACGAGCTTGTGGAAGCTGCTGGCAGCCCCGCGTTCTTGCGTGAAACGAGCAATACATAGTAGATTGCGTCTTCCGTGTTCGATCACTGTCATCAACTCAATGGCAAACGCAACTTCTTTCAAGTTGAGATCTGGGCACATATGGTATTAGTGTTCCGTGCCTTGGCGGGGTCGTGAGGGGTCAGGTAGGGAATCTACTCACAGTTCGCTCGTCCTATTCGAGCAAAGACGATGTTTCTCTCCTTGTCAACTTCTATGTCACGGATGCCATACTTGCGCCATTCTCTGAGCAAGATGGCTGTTTCCTGTCGTGCACGACGGCGGGAGATAGAGAAGCAAAGATATCTAGTCGCCGGCTTCACTCTGAACAAGCGAGCGAGCCAGCTCTGTTGCGGTTCAATAGTGCGCAATGTAGTTCCATCACCGCCTTTATTATTATCATTAGTGGATTTTCTGGCCAGATTACGAAAGAGCCGGGCCGGTTTTGATGTCGGCGCATCGTCAGCTTCAGATCCTGTGTTATCATTAGTATCGTTCGTCTCACAACACGGAATAAATCAGCATACCTGGGCGCGACATCTGGATATCGGATCCATTCTTGTCATTACGCCAAAAAGCAAGATGGAAGCTTTTCTTCCTAGTGAGGGGAGCGGTTGGTCCGGTTGACGAGTTTGTGGACACGTATGTGAGACGCTTAGTTTGACTTGAAGTAGACTCATCCTTGGTATTAAATATGTCCTCTTGATCTTTAGGCTCACGCTTGAACCATGATGACCTTTTCTTAGCAGCATTAGACCTTAGTACGAAATTTTCGGACAGAGCAGCTTCAATTTCTACAGGAGGGTTTGCAGGTTCGTCATTCTTGTATTGCTTTCGGAGGTTGGACTTAGAATAAGCTGAAACACCTCGAGACTGGTTGCGCGCATTAACTAGTTCAGCAACATTTGGATCTGTATGCGGCTGGCTCGAAGGGGAATTGACAACGCGTATGGTGTTATCGTGCTGTGACAGATACTTGAGACCTGCGGCATCATCTGCTTGTGTTGAACTGGTTTTCGCGTACCAAACCGGTGCGGAAGCAGCCCGATACTTATCGTTGGCGCTGCACTTATCTTCTTCTTTGAGTTTTTCATTAATTGATGGCAGAGGGATTTTGTCTCTTCCCCATTGAGTACTGTACTGCGAATAGATAGGTGCTGAAACCACTCGGCCCTTTGCCTCCTGCTTGGCCATGGCTGTTGACGCTGAGGTGACACCACTCGGTTGAGACACATCGCGATTTGTATGTACTGATGTGTTGTCTTGGTAGCATCGTTCTCCCATTCTTTTCTTTACCGCGATTTCCGAAGTCGTAGTGGACGGTGTTGGCGGTAAAGGTCTGTCATCCCAGGGACGGTCACCTCTTCGCATAATATTTCCAGAAGCGGAAAATGACGCTGGATGCGTTGAGTTCATTGCCATTTCTGGGTCATTGTCGAGATATGTATCCGGGTCGAGCAAAGAGCTATTGAAAGCATCATCGCAATCCCTCGCTATGCTGTGGCTAAATTCACGTACTTCCTCGTTCCAATGCGTACTATCCTGATACGCCTGAGACATGTTTATCATCGACTGGGTTCCTGCTCTGCTTCTTCCGCTCAAATTTGACAGTTTGGAATCTTCAACAGAATGCACTGGGGGCGTGTAATCATACTTATCCGTTGTATCATCCCCAACAATACTGGCCGGGGCGCGGGCACCTCCGCGCTGGGTCCCCGGCTGTATGCGAACATATGAGAAATTAACTCCTCTCTTGTGCCGAGAAGCTGGTCTCGTATACGGAAAACTTTCGCCGCTTTGAATGGAACCTAAAGATTGTCGAGACGCTCGCAGTGTTGCGGGTGCCGTGATGCGGCGACCACCTTTTGCCTGCCTAGAGTGAGTTGAAGTACTTTTAAAGGATCCGCCGTGACCATGTCGTGAGTTCGAAGAACGGTTGGAGTGGTTGGCTATGCTACCATTACGATGGACAACAATCTTTGCGTGGCTAGCGTAAACGTTGCTCATGATTCGAGAAGCTTTGTATGGATCGTAGCTCACGATTGTTGCACCCCATCAGTAACATCGTCTGTTTCCTCAATGCTTCCATCAGTAGGGATTGTGGATATCACAGTGAATCGTGAAGGCGTCCTCCCGTACCGAGACGGAAACTGAGCTGTGGTAACCTTCTTCTTCCAGTTAGCAGGTCGTAGATGGTGATAATCGCTTGGAGAGTAAGTTAGGTCCGCATCATAGTTCTCTAGTTTCTTTTCTCGGTAGCCGAGGAGTAGCCAGTAGAAAAGCTTCTGATCATTAGACCTGCCACACAAGATTAGTATCTGGCACAACTCTACAGCGTAAGAATATAAGGCAATATGAACATACTGTTTGTTGGTCAGTTGAATGACAATTTGCTTCTCGGAAAATGTGTGCCACATCGACTTCAACTGCCGTAAAATCTGTAAGTCGAGTTCGTCTGGTGGCACGGGTTTGGACCTGTCACTCCCTCGGGACTCGAGTACTTGGCTTCCAGTATTGAGATCATCCAAATCATCGTATTTCCGTACGAGGGGTGCTTCCATATCTTTCGTATCGGAATACGCTTTTCCGGATCTACCGTGAGCATTTTCGCGATCAAGTCCCGAGCCTCCCTGCTAACAAAATCTGGTATGGAATAGACGCCCTTCTTAGCTTTTGCGAGGAGCTTCGACACGTCTCCATTGGGATCGTCGAAGGGAAGCCGGCGGCAAAGTGTTGCATAAAGTAGACAACCCAAACTCCAGATATCAACTTTGTCGCCTTGGTAGCGAGTTCGGGCTATCAATTCCGGGGCGGCATAATGGGGGCTACCGCACGATGTTCTCAAGGCATGGGTTGGGCTTTGTTGAATGGCTGCCATGCCGAAATCGGCTATTTTCACTATTTTCACCACACCTCTGGATTCCATAAGAATATTCTCCGGCTTAAGGTCTCGGTGGCAGATGTTGAAGGAGTGGACATATTCCAAGGCTGTGAGTAGCTGGCGAAGGTAGCCCACCATCTCATATTCAGGGAGTGGGCCATAAGTGTTAATATAGGAAAACATGTCGCCACCATCCATATACTCTAGTACAAGATAACTATATAAAAGAATTAGAAAAGAAACACTATTGAGAATGCTGGAAGAGGAGTATTGGATGAACCCATTCTATGGGATAGGGGGGCTGGAGGCACGGCAACTTACATCTCGGCACGATTCTCCCAGATATCATGCAACTTGACAATATGGGGATGGTCAATAAGCTTGAGCACAGCAACCTCGCGTTCGATAGATAAAGGTATCTGCCTTTGCGACTTAAACTCATTGCGGGTTCGATCCCATTTATCTAGCTCTGCCATACTTCCAGCCGCGGTTAGTTGAGTCATATTCTTAGCTAGTATCTTGACGGCCACGACATCTTGGGTGGTATGATGTCTGGCTAGGCGGACGCGTGCGGCGGAGCCCTGGCCCAAAGTCTTTCCCAGTTCCCATGGCCCTATGTGTGTTTTTTTATTGCCGCCTGATGTGCCACTGGATGTCGAGATCTGGGAAAAGCGGTGATCTGCGTAAGTTTCCTTGGCACCTGGAGTTGGAGAGCGTATACAAGAGGAGACTCGACGGTCAGCGTTGCTAGGCGGCCTAGCCTGGTATTTCAAGTTGGGAATGATACTGCCGGATGACGAGGCCGGGCCTTTTCGGCGGAGAGGCTCGGTCGAGGCAACCCTAGTTGGATGGGCACGTAATGGGTTCGGTTCAGGTTTTAGCAGCTTACCGTGCTTCCCAGGTTTCTGGGGCGAAGCATTGATGATCCGATCAGTTGCATCTCCTAGAGGAGTGCGACGATTGCGAGTCGCGGAACCCCCGCGGTCAGCCATATCCTAGGCAAGCGAAGCCAGCATATCCGGGCTGATCTCGATGCAGCAACCCAGTTGCCTTGGCGGTAGGAGCCCTTGCACAAGAGAGGTTTGAGAATAAATAAAATGCGACAACGATGCCAAGATTGCAGGCGCGGATGTAATCAGGATGAGACAAGCGAGGGAAATGGGCAAAAGAAGCTATTCTAGATAGTAAAGGAACAGGGCAGGTAGGTTGGTGAGTGTATATTCGAGTGCACCACAAGTTGATGTAATGGAGAATCGCAGCATGCCACGCCTAAGAAAGAGGAATGATAGAGAGTTTGAGAAAAACCGAAGAGGATAGATGCTCAGACGTGGACTTGTGAGTAAGGTAGGAGTTTTAGTATGTGACTCGTATGAGGAATGCTGGTGGAGGGGCAGCCTGGAAGAGGTGCAAGAGCCTACCACCTGCACTAAACAACATTGAATGTAAAGAGGTAAGTAAATAAAGCAAGTAAATAAAGTACCTACCCTCAGTACCTACCTACTTACTTACTTACCTACCTACCTACTTACCTGTTAGGTACTAAAATATGGTTATCTTTGGGCTGGGCACCCTGCATGCGACATCTAATTGACAGCAAACTTAGAATCATTAACTACTTACCTAACTAGACTGCCATTACTCATTTGGCTATTCCATTGACACTATCTACCGCAATGGCCACAGCAAATTCACTGAGGCACTAGGTAGTACTTAATTAACAGTGCCGGCTCAAGCTGATAGAACAGAAAACGTCTCCAGGTAGGGAGGTTATGTGCGTGCCATATTCTGTGTTGCTCAGCTCTACGCCGGCTAGGGCAAGGTAAACAAACAAAGCACTTGGAGATAGGAAGTTGGGAACAAGTTAGCGAACAACAGAAAACCCGATCTAACGAAGCGAGAATTTCTAGAACGCTTAGTAGACTTATTGCAACGGCTGCTAATGTATCTTCGATGGGCATCGGAATCAGCACGCAGTAGCTCTAGGGATTTGTAGTCTGCAACATGTTGATAACGTAGGCACGATGCGTAGAAAATGCTATACATTTTTGAATCTGAAATTTAGTGCACAAATAAAATTGCGCTGCCTTGATTAGTTACTGTGTCGGAGGATCGAGATTTTTTTCGCGTTGATGGTTGCTGAAAGCCGAGATGATGTAGTTGAAGATTCCAGCTGTTGTATGGAATAATATCCACTTAAGGCTGCATTCCATGGACCTGGAAGGGTAGGTACCCTTTAAGGTTAGCTCGGAGAATTCACGACAGAAATCTGACACCTAACACCCCGCTCAAATGATTCCCCACTTCTACCAGGTAGCTATCAATTAAAACGCGGTAAGTGTGTCTCACGCGTCTTGTTGCTGCAGGTGGCCACTATACGCGCCACAGAGGCCGCAATGATTACTTCCAGCTTTTGATAAGCACACTCTGCCGACTCCGTGAAAGCGCAACCTGGGACTAGTGTAGTGTATTGCGAAACAACACGACGCTCCATCCTCGCCTCCCACGCTAAGAAGTGAGATAATTTAGGCGAACCAGAACTGTCATCTATTTGCCTAGTTCCGTTAATTACAAGCGTCTCACGGTAAGTTGCCGGCCTGGCTTTTGTTATGCCATCCCTTGAACCCCGCCGGCGGTCGAGGGCCGTCTACGAGGAAGATGACGACCCCGAACCATCGCCAGCCACTTCCGACTCCTCGAAACGACGGAGAGGCATGAACGGCCACGTATCACAGGATGAAGAAGGGGAAGGGGTAGGGTAGGGGAAGGAGATGCGATGAGCGATGGTTCCCCAGCACCCCGAACCGCAGAGTCAACGGCCAAGCTTTGACAAATGGTCATACTCCCGACTTAAACGAGTTTCATCCTGGCGCTATAGTCCGCGTTCGAGTCGACAACTTCGTCACCTACACCCACGCCGAATTCCTTCCGGGCCCCAACTTGAATATGGTCATCGGTCCGAATGGAACGGGCAAGAGCTCTCTTGTCTGTGCTATCTGCCTCGGTCTAGGGTACCACCCGAAGCACCTTGGGCGCGCTAGCCACGTGGGCGAATTTGTGAAGCATGGCCAGGAGAGCGCTACTATCGAGGTAGAACTACAGAAGCGACCAAAAGACCGAGCGAACCATGTTATCCGCGTCCAGATCAACAGAGAAGACAACGGGCGGAGATGGTGGTTGAACGGCAAGGAGAGCACCCACAAAGCCATACAAGAGTTAACTCGCAAGTTGCGCATCCAGATCGATAATCTGTGCCAGTTCCTACCACAAGATAAGGTGGCCGAGTTCGCCGGACTGACTCCCACGCGGCTTCTTGAGGAAACTCTTCGCGCTGCCGCGCCCGAGGAGATTCTTGACTGGCACATGGAGCTCAAGAAACTTCACAAAGACCACAAGGAGATGAAGGTTCAGGTTGAGAACTGCTCCCGAGATTCTGAAAACCATGAGTCTCGACAGCAGGGGCTTCAGGCCGATGTTAACAGACTGCATGAGCGAGAAGCTATCCAGAAAAAGGTCGAAGACCTGAAGAATGCACGCGCTGTCGCCGTGTACAATGACAAGCGTTTGAAGTACAGTGAAGCCAAGAAACGACTAAGGGATGCGAAGAAAAAACTCGAAGATCTGCAGAATGCTTGTGGCCCTGCCTTAGAAGCCGTAAACCAAAAACAGGCATATCAGGAACAAATCGAGCCTGTCGTAGCGGAGAGGAAGAAGGCTTTGCGCGAATCCGAAGTGGCAGGGGAGCGAGCGTTGCACGATATCGAAACTTACGATGAAGCAATTCGAACCGAAGAAAATAAGATAAAAGCCGAGGAAGACACGTTGCGAAATATCAAATCAAAAATCCAACAGAAACGCAAAGAACTTACGACTCTAGAGGCTAAGCTGAAGGATAAGCCCCCTGAGTTTGTGCCTGCCGAATGGAATGCCAAAATTGTGAGCTTCAATTTTTCCACAATGCTACGTCATTATTCTAACTCATATTTTCCTGTTCGTTTAGCGCCAAAAAGAGAGTGGTTTCCAGGAAATAGTAGCAGAAAGACGCACGCTTGAGGATAGATTCGACGAACTGAAGGGGATAAATGCTACGAAGAAGGCTACGTTAGAAAACCTACAACGAGAGTTTGAAAATCTCAACTCACAGCAGGGGAAAAAGCTAGCGCAGTTAAAAAACATACATGCGGACGCTGCCAAGGGCTGGGAATGGCTTCAGGAAAACAAGGACCAGTTCCAGAAAGAAGTATTCGGTCCCCCAATGCTTACCTGCTCAATCACAGACAACAATTACTCAGACCAAGTCCAATCATTGCTGAACCAGGACGACTTCATCTGCTTCACGTGCCAGACGCCCAGCGACCATAAGAAGCTTAGTAACCAATTCTATAGCCAGATGGGTATCGCTGTTCCAATTCGCACTTGCGGCAGCAGCTTTTCGTCTTTTCAACCCGCCATACCTAGAGACCAACTTCCCAGGCTCGGCCTCGACGCCTACGCCATTGACTATCTGGAAGGGCCCGAACCAGTTTTGGCAATGTTATGCGCGGAGAAAAAGCTCCACATATCAGGCGTGGCTCGGCAGGATATCAGCAATGTCCAATACGAGCAGGTGATGGCTGTTGAACGAATACCATCCTGGGCGGCTGGCAAACGTATATATCGTGTCGCAAGACGTAGAGAGTATGGCCCCAGTGCCACATCAACCAGCACTAGATTCATTATGCCAGGTCGCTTCTGGACAGATCAACCTGTCGATGACAGCGAGCGAGCAGAAATTGAACGACGAATGCAGGACGTCCAGCAAGAGATCAGTACGCTGAGGCAAGAAGGCATGAGTATAAGAGAAAGGAGGAAAGGTTTTGATGAACGCGAAGACGAAGCCCGACAAGAAATTGTAGGTTTTATATCCGTCAAGCGTAGACAAGATACTAAATGATCCTCTAGGACACCTTAAAGCAGCAGAAAAACGAGCTGCAAAAAGCCGCCACGCAATTTGCAACGCTTGGAGACAAGATCCGTAAGATATTGGCCAGCCTACGTTGAAGAAGAATATCAACTAACCTCATGTAGCCATTGTAAGAAGCCAACTAGAGGATACCCAGAAGTCCATAACCGAGGCTAGGTTACGCATCTGTGGACATGCTGCTAAGTCAGACGAACTCGTTCTTGAGAGAGCACGATCCGTCCTTCAACATAAAGAGCTTCTTTCTAGCATTCGAGATGCTCATCAGGCCCTGCTAGACGTTCAGATCCGTCTCATTGAAGCCAAATCAGATGTGAAGGCGCTGGAAGAACGCAATTTAGACATCAAGAGACGCCTCGACGACGAGCAGGCAGAGATCCAAACTGCCAAAGCAGAGTCCGATTCGCTCAAAGAAGAGGCACATCTTGCCAGGGAGATGGTTTCAGAAGCCGTGGCAGAAGACCCTGATCGATTACCCCACTTGAATGAGCTCGCCTCAGGCAAGACCGTCGAGGAGCTCGATGACGAGATAGGGGCTGAGCAAAGCAAGCTTGAATATGTCCATGCCGTTGACCCAGCAGTGATGAGACAGTTCCAGAAACGTGCGCAAGAGATCCAGAATCTAACCCAGCACATGGAAGAGTTGAACATGAAGTTTGATTCATTGTCACGCAAGATCGACGACTTGAGGCAAAAGTGGGAGCCACGCGTAGACGCCCTTATCACCAAGATCAACGATGCATTCGCTTACAATTTCGAACAAATCAACTGCGCTGGTCAGGTTGACGTTTACAAGGACGAGGAAGACTTTGAGCAATGGGCTATTGAGATTAAAGTCAAATTCCGGTGAGTACCATCCCTTTTACTCGGGTCATCTCTTCAAGGTCTCCCAATCCAACCCCATTTCCTCCCCCTCCTGCGCACCATACGAGATCCTTCACATAACCACCTACTAACACACACAAACCACCAGACAAAACGAGACGCTACAGCAGCTCAACCAGCACCGCCAATCGGGCGGTGAGCGTGCCGTATCCACCATTTTCTATCTCATGGCCCTGCAAAGCATGGCGCAGGCGCCCTTCCGCGTCGTCGACGAGATCAACCAGGGCATGGACCCGCGCAACGAGCGCATGGTGCACGAGCGCATGGTGAGATCGCCTGCCGCGAAGCACACCTCGCAGTATTCCTCATCACCCCCCAAGCTGCTCACGGGCCTCCGCTACGACGAGCGCATGCGCGTCCTCTGCATCGCCTCGGGCCAACACATGCCCCCGAGGGCCGGAAGCTTGACTTTGGAAAACTCGTCCGTATCCAGAGGGCCATGGTCGGCGCCGCCGCTTAGCTTCCTTCCCTTTTTCTCCGGACTATCTATGATACGAGTACCCCGTGTGATATTATGTCTCTATTCTCGAAAGATCTCAGCGTTTGCAGGCGTTGATTCATCGATGTTCGTTCAGTGTGCGTATCCTTGGTAGTAATAAATAGGCAGGTAGAGGCAGGTAAAAGGTCGGCTTAGACGTAAACGGCTCATCGCCGGACGTTTCGGGACGGGAAATACCTAGTTAGTCGGGCGACATAGCTCGAAGAGAGAGTCTCGAGACATAAATATGACATGATTATGTATGGTATAAAGGCGAAAACGCGGCTTTTACTCGCAGGGCCCACATGTGTCCAACACAAAAGACTGCCACAAGGACAGCGTTCATACTTGTTTGACATTATCGATTTGATTATGATCACTTATGACGCCAATATAATATCTATACTAGTTGTTTTTAATGTGCATACCTCATCGTTTCCGTTCCACGCAGCATCGACTCATAAAACTCAGGTGCTACGCTTATGATAGCAACTCATTACACACACACACTGTCCATCAGTATCATATCAACCCTCTCTAGCACTTTTCTATTTTCTCGGAAACACGCCAACGCGGAACCTCACTCACAAATTCCTCAAGATATCCAGCACGGCCCGAAACTTATCGACAAGCGTAAGCCCATAGCCGATCCCCACAACACCCCTCGTAAACCGCCATCCACGCTCCTGGTCCGCGACGGGGTAGCGCGCGGGCGCGGGGATGGCGGTGCGGATGCCGAGGGCGCCAAAACGATCCTCGCATACACTCTTGACATTACACAGGCCGCGCAGGCCCTCCTCGCCCGCGAAGCGACCGTACCCCGATCCGCCGACGCCGCCGAAGGGGAGCTGGATGGCGTAGAAGACGGCGAAGTCATTGACCGCGACGCCGCCGGCGCGCACGCCCTCACGATGGCGCGGAGCTCGGGGTCCGCGTCGGACCCGTAGACGGAGGCGCCCAGCCCGAAGGCGGGGGCGTTGGCGAGGGCGAGGACGGCGTCGGCGGTCGACGACGGGGCGCGGAGGATCGTCATGATAGGCCCGAAACACTCCTCGTTCGCGATGGCCATGGCCGGGGTCACGTCGACGAGCAGCGTGGGCGAGAAGTAGAAGCCGTGCGGGTGCTCCGGGTGGACGTAGCGTCTCCCCCGCGAGGAGCCTGGCCCCGGCTTTCACGGCGTCTGAGACGAGCGTCTCGAGACGCGCGAACGAGGCGTCGGATACCATGGCGCCCACGTCCTTGTCTAACCCCATCCGCAGCGCGCGCACGCGGGGCGTCAGCATCGCCACCAGCTTGTCATATACCCCCGGCGCGGCGATGATCCGCTCGATTCCGATGCAGTTCTGTCCGCTGGCCTGGAAGGTCCCGCGGAGGAGGATGTCGGCGATGCGTGGTAGGTCGCGCGCGGCCGAGTCGAGGACCACGGCGGCGTCCTTACCCCCCAGCTCGGCGACTACGGGCGTGAGACTCCGTGCTGCGCTCGCGGCTACGTGGTGGCAGACGGGTCGGCTGCCGATGAAGGTGAGATGTGCGATGTCCGGGTGGCTGGTTAGGTGGGAGGCGGTCTGCGGCCAGCAGACGACGCTCTGGATCAGTGCCGGATCGTGGCCGTGCGCTACCAGGGCACCTCGCGCAATGCTGGTGTAGTATGCCGCGCTCCAGCATGTCTGCTCGCTGACTTTCACCACGACGCCGTTTCCGGCGAAGATGGAGCTAATGATAGGGCCCATAAGGTTATGAAAGGGGTAGTTCCAGCTAACCAGGGCGGCGACGACGCCCAGCGGCTCGTAGTGCACGGTGCCCTTCTTATACGACAGCAGGAGGTTCGTCGGCCGCTTCGAGGGGCGCAGGGCCTTCTCGCCGTGCTTGATGGTCCACTGCAGCTTCTCGGCCGTCACCATGATCTCGCCCAGCTGCGCGTCCACCATGGTCTTGCCCGAGTCGAGCGAGCTGACTCGACAGATCTGCTCCTGGTTATCGAGAACATGCTGCAGCATCGTGCGCAGCACCCGCCGCCTCTCGGCGAAGCTCGTGGCGGCCCATTTCTGCTGCGCGGCGGCGGCTTGGGCGATGGCTCGGTCGAGGCCGGCGGGGGTCGACGGGTTCACGAAGCCCAGGAATCGGCCGGTGGCTGGCGCGTAGCATTGTATAGCCGTCGTCCCGGAAGCCTTGATGCTCGGGTTCTCGAGCACCTTTGTTTCCTCGGGCAGCTTGGGCGGCGGGACCGAATATCGGAGGGGCGTCTCTGCTGGGCCGAAGAGGGTGAAGAGTAGGAGTAGTGATAAGGCGCCGAGTGCTGTGCCTACGAGGATGGGCAGGGGCGGGATCGTGAAGCTCAGGTCGGTGATCCTATGTACACCATGTTAGAAGGAAGAAACACACGTACTCTTGACTGGGAACAGACAGCACATACGGGAATTGTTGTAAGTGCCGAGTTAACTGGCCAAGCCAGACCTCCAGATCAGGCGGCATCGTGATGAGTTGAGTCAAGGCGACAATGCCATACAATGCTTATCGCCGTTTCAGTCGCAAGTGCGATATACCCATCGAATCATTCGTCACCGCCAAACCGAGCGTTCAACGGCCTGCAACTTCCCATCTCATCGCCGCGGCACTCGTTCGATCACAGTAAATTAAAGGTCTTGTGGCTAGTGGCAGCTAAGGCCATTGCTCAATTAGGGATGTGTGGCTTGACGCTATACTATTTTGGAATCTAATCGACCGGCTCCGCTGCTCTGATGCTTACCCAGGTAAGTTTTATGAAGTACCTAAGTAAGCGGCAATTGTATGGTCTAAATAAGAAACTATTTTGCTTTAATCGGGAAATTACTTTAGCTGCAGCGAAGAGATCACAGCACATGCCAAGCCCTAAAATGCAACAACAGTCCAGCAACTACTAAATAAGCCATACTTTCTCAACCTCTGCCGAAAAATCAGAAGCATAAAGCACGCCAACACCAACCCGCTGGAAAACAGGAAGTAACTCGTCATCCATCTTGTCCTTCATCTGGCAAGACTTATCAGAGGGCACTGGTCGTATCAAAAGTACATAGTGCGGTACCTCTCCAACGACGTTCACACTCTTGTCCCTCCCGACCGTGATGCATCTCCAAAGCCCGTGTCTAAAGTCTTTACCAATCTCATCCGTATCGAGCGTAACACTAACACATATCTCGGACTCCCCCATTGTAATCTTTCTTGCACGAGCGACAAGCCCAGTGATGTTCTGAACCAAATTCGTTGATTCCGTCACCTTACCATCAGTAGAAGAGAAAGGATTCTCGAGATCGCCCGTCCATTCAACTTTACCAAATGGGATCTCAAGGAACTTTATCTTCCCCGAGTACGCCAAGCAAGACCAAGACGGCGGCGGCTTCGCACCTTGACTCTTCTGGTTGCTGCTATATTCTGTCCGTGGCCGACTACTCTCGAAACGAGCCCGCTTGAATTTGATGCGCTTGAAGAACTTCTGGACGCACTTGATATTTCTAGGATACCGCAAACGAGACTGCGTCGGTGGTGGTTTTGAGTCTTGGTCTTCCTTATTGTTGCTATACTCTGTTCGTGTTAGACTACTCTCAAAGAGTGCTCGCCAGAATATCGTGCGCTCGAAGAACCCTTCAAAGACGCCGCTTTTTACCTTAGAGCCGAACACTTGGCTTAACCGTGCTTCTAGACCGGAGATAGCAGCTGGCCTATCGGTCTCATACTTGATGAACAGCTCGCTATATCTCGTGTATAGATACTGAATTGTCCGGATCCGGTCGTCCTTGAAGTATGATAGCGCTGCTTTTTTGCGCATTCCATGAGGAAATGTGCCCCTTTTCCTGGTATATGGGAAGGTCCTGATCAGTAAAACCTCCATCTCGCAGAGTTTTGATGTGCTCCAGGCGCTCCAGATAGACGAGCGTCAGGAATACTATGGGGGCCTTTTTTGTGATATATGTGACCAGCTTCTCGATTTCGTCTGCCTCGTAATTCTTTAGCTCCAACCTTGCTTTGACGCTATCTCTCGCGAGTAAGGTACGTGCCAGGTTGTGTCTGAGGAACGGCGGGTTATCAAGAGGACCCAATTCGAACTTTGCGAGATGCTCACAAATGAAACTAAAACCAGAACCAGATTCCATTTTGCAACAATGTTTATGTGTGTATTCGTCGTGTACATCAAGGAATGAATAAGACTTCTCCTCCTGGAAGAGAGCGACACTAATGATACTTCACAATGTCTATGTTTCGCAAGCTTTCGGGAAAGGGATACCAGGCGACTACACCACTTTCAGGGGTTTCGTGCTCTATGGTGAAGTTAGGTCACCGGTACGTCGATGATAATACGAAGTATAGGGGTAAAGCCTTCATATCAATAATTCTTAAACCCTTCCCCAAGATAGGGGTGAACAGGTCCTTAAATCCTATGATATTCTGAGCTAGATCCCAAGAGCTAGGCTCATAGAAACTCTTGCGACCGTAGTACCCAAAAGCCCCAATAACTTGTCCGCGGACGACAATCTCACCTGTTCAAGAATTTTGCAGGTTTCCACTTTCTTGCTTGTGCATGGATGTTTATTGACCAATAATGCCTTAAAAATGCAATACATTTCCGGTCTAACCCGCGGAAAACACGGTCAAGAACTACGCGTTATTCCCGAGAGCGTATATCAATATATTATCATTAAGAAATGAAACGCTCAGTGAGCCACAGTTACATGAAGCTAGCCCCATAGCTGCTGCCGTCTAACCAAGTCCCAACCGCATAAATCATGTCTCATGACGGTTTCTCGCCCATATATTGTACAACTGGCCGTCTTATAACAACTTGAGTCTGTCTAGAGATAATTTTATACTCAACTGACTGGTACAGATCGTGGCGTTTCGATAAGATTTGTCTCGTTCTGTTAAACCCGTCGTCAATAGAGCCGAAGTCTGGCGAAACAAGATGTTATCTTTTGACTTACGGCTATGGCCCGAGGATGCTTCGGTCGCCTCAAACGCATGATGTAGGTGTCGTTCTGCAACTCCAGGCTTTCAAGTTCGAAGCCTTTCGCACGACAGAGCTTATGAAGACTCCTAGAAAGTTCATGGGGGTGCTCAAGTGCTTGGAATTTGGAGTTCAATTCAGCTAATAATCTTTTGGGGGTCTCTAGGGGCTCTGATTTCCTACAATTTATAGACGAATCCCTAGGACCTTTGCCTCCTCGCAGGCCTCCGAAAGCCTGACTCCTTGAGAGGGGTTGAGGCTATTCTAGCCAATGCAATTACGCCAATATATTATGTCTCAGCTCAGCCCACGATAATGCCTGTGGCTCCCGTGGCTGGGTGGTCCGTCCACGCACTCGCCCTCTCCGGAAGACGCTCTTACTTCTGCTTTGCGGAAAATTGATTATCACCCGTCTTTACCAAAGCGGAAGCATGGCCGGCATGGAGACATCAAGCCAGAAAACATCTTATAGTTTCAGAACGAAACAGAGCCCCGTGGCCGTCTCATTGTGGCGGACTTAACCATGACACGATACCACTCAGAAGAAACCATCAACAATACGACCCTTAGAGGCCGGGGTGTCACCATGAAGTACAGAGCCCCAGAATATGAAGTTCTAGTCAAGACGCAAGACTCGCAAGCCTACGATGTGTGAGTCTTGGATGCGTCTTCCTCGAGTTCATGGTCTGGTATCTTTTGGGCTATCCGCTGCTCGCCACCCACACCACTATCTTGATCATCAAGGCAAACAATGTCAGAGTTTTGATCGCGCGCGCATTAATGACGACGATGGTTTTATTAGTTTGTACGAGGACAAGTTTTTCAACATTAGCCGCAACACGTCTGATCATAATCACACTACAATCGTCAAGACGTCGGTTCAAAAGGTGAGAATTTTGGCCTCGTCTACTACTGGCTTCCATCGCATTTCAAGACTCCATGCTGATGATGAACTTATACAGTGAGCCCGCCCAACGGTTGCATACTCCCCCCTCTGCTCTGTGGCAATGCATGACTTTCTTGACCTTATTATGACCCGTATGGTCGTTATGGAGCCTGCGAAGCGGATAACAATGGAGCAGGTGAATATCGACCTGAAAGACATCCTGAATAAATGCTCTCAGTCCGCATATTGTCACCAGGGGGGCCCTCAACCGATCCCTGACATGGACAAGGGTCCCCTGGACTTTCCTAAGAGCTCGAAAAGACTACTGTCGCCTACTCTCTCGTTAAATTCTCCGGTATGTCTTAAGCACGGTAATGAGCAGAACGATCACGAGGAGAGCGAGTTAGATAAGGAACTCGGACATCTTTTCAAGTATGACGATGAAGTGGAAAGCATATCAGCGGATGCCAAAGATATTCACGAAGCTCAAGCATCTCTCAATAAAAATAACACACCAGTATTATCGCAACCGTCAGCGGTCGTTTGTAATGTTGAAGCCAGTACTAATACCGTTAAACAAACTCCCCAAGAGAGTCAGGCATCCGACGAAAACATACTAGTCAAGAGCGCCCCTTCCACATTCTCGAACGATGCAGCTCTTCAAACACCGTCGAAAGGGGAGAATTCAGACATAGTGCCACACCACGAATCACTGCGACCATCTATCGAATCGCCCGTCACGATTATAACGTCATATCATCACACCCCCTCGGACCTGTCGTCCATGACGAGACGCAGGTCTTACAGCACGATGAACACCGCGAACCAGTCATTTAGCGATCAGCAAGACGATCTACTACGCGACGTGAGATTCCCGGACCCAAAAGACCGCAGTAAGTTGGAACATGATAGCATGTTCAACGCAGAGGAAAGCGACGGCCGGGATAAAGAGTCAATGAGCAATACCGCGGCAGAGGAAACCAGGCATAAGCCGCGTACTATGGGGTCCTTTAATAAGGCGAACACGGAGAAATTAAATAAAAATCTGTCCAATAATCGGTATTCTAGGAAACCGAGGCGCTGGAAGTCAAGGTTAAGGGCAGGTTTCAAGGGGTTTTTTGGAAAGGGGCGGGACATGACCTGTATTAATCTGCTCTAACACTAGATAGCGTGTAACAAACAGTATATCCAGGCTTTTAGCCTTCGATTGAATTTGAAAGAGAAAGTCTCGGAGTGCTACGTGCGAAGCTCGAGAATGGATTTAAAATTAAATGCTGCTCATAAGATGTATATTCCCAATGTTTTAAATCGTATAACCATTCTATGATATGCTACCTATTAGCCTCATTAGACCGTCTTTTGACCTCAATTTTTCGAACCCTTTGGCTCCACTCTCGAGCTTTTCTTTCTCTAGCTTTGGTGCGTCGAGTTCAGGTAGAATGAGCCTGGGAATCGCGTCCTCGACAGACCCGAGTAGCTTCGTGTCGCTGGCCCTGGTCTATATGTACCTTATCAAGCAGTGGTGGATATACAAGGCTTTTATTGGATGCTCCTCGTAGAACTCTTACTTCGACACAGGCGTAACGCCTAAGCCACCAATAAAGCCCTTCATCTAAGGCATGTGAGTCGCATTGGGGCGCCCCAGGAGGGTGTAGAAGCCCAGCTTTCTTTTATTTGGGTTATCAGCGGGTAATAAAAGCATATTTTTGGTCTTGCTCTCCCCTTCACATGATTATTCTAGATGTTCTTGACATGTACACAGGCTTGAGCTAGTAGCTCGAGCTCTTTAACTCCTCTGGGGGGTAGAAACAGAACGGAATAATAAAACAACAAATAAAAGCTTTTAGAGAAAAAAGAGAGAGGGTAACCGAAGTAGAAGCGGCGTCGTCCGCGACGAGGAGCAGGATGTTCCGGGCCTTTGACGGTTCCGTTTTCCTCGATACGCGCAAGTGGAGGGCGATCGGAGAAGGCAGAGCCGTTGGACTTCCACTGCTATATGAGTCAGCCAACTCCTGCGTGCCGAGTTCCTATCATTGCGTCTGGCCTATCTCTAGCCGAAATCTACACTTATTGATGATGACGATGGCCGAAAGAATATAGCTCAGTAGGCATGTTTTAGTGTACCTAACTACTTAGCACGTTCCCAGGCTAAGTTTTGAGACGTGAAGTTGAGTGGTATGGACAATAGGCATGGTTACGGTATCCAGAAAGGAACTTTCAGGAACCCCATATATAGCAAGCTAATAAGCGTATATATGTTAGTTATTCTACTCAAGCATAGAATAATAAGGTTGATACCGAATTCCATGCTTTTGCTTAGGCACGTTATAAAGATGTGGGCTCGCGTGCGTAGTTTATGCTGCTTTGTTATTCCGGTGCCCTAAAATCATCCGAGACAAGCTGCGAAAGGCGAATCAACACCGTCGATTGTTGCCGTGTCAGCTAGAGCTATAAAGGATATTCAACTATTACAACAATCCTAGCGAATACCCCTCTCCCCTTTGACATCTCAGATTATCTCGTAGTCCCGACGAACCAGGTCCTCGCCTGCATTCGTGAATGCAGGGGATACATGACACCTATTCCAACCCTTCTAAACCTAATCATAGCATCATCAACTGGCTCAAGTAGCAACCCATAATAAACCATTTCCTCCATAATGTCAGGGAGATAGATACAGTCCTCCTAGAAAATATATGATTAGAACTTCAGACAAGTAATATATCCAAACTATTACTGACTTTCTCGCAGGTTTCCATCGATGACAGGGTAGAATCCACAGGGTTTAGGGAGTCGAGACCAGGCTCCTGATCTGGGGTCCTGTGCCTTCTTGGGGCTGTAAGTATTCACACGGCACACGAAATTCCAGATACAATACATACAGTTTAGGCCGCAAGAAGCAGGGATCTGTCTCTTCCGAAGCCCAGGAAGCAAAAACACAGCATGAGGCTGTCTGTTGGTCAAAAACGCCAAGCCCTAGGAGTTGACCGTTTTGATCTCGAAGGGCATAAGGACGGCATAGTTCGCCATCTGGGTTCCTGAAAAGACTGTATTCCGCAATTATAATGTAGGATACGTTCGAACCTGTTTGTGAAGTTCGAGACACAACAATCGTTAGCTCGGGTGCTCTGATCGATTACCCTCAGCAACCCTGACGCGGACAACATTTTTGGTCCACTGTTATGAAACTCAACTCTCGCCTCTAAACTGATCGTATATTCCGGAAATGGCCATAGCTTTGCACCGCTCGTTCTCGCCCAGCTCCAAGAAGGCACGTCGGGAACCACGTCGCCTAATGCCGTGTCAATCACGGATATCCAGAGACATTGTACAAGCAAGCCAGTGTCCCAGACACCGAAGAAGCACCGTCCTTTTCCAGCGTTCTCCATTCCCGTCACAATTCCTTGAATCGCTGGAAGACGATCTGAAACAAGAGTGAGCTTCGAGCGGGTGTATTCTTCCAGTAATGACGGCCATGAATGATACTCCTTTATTTCTAGATCCGTATCGATGGAGCTCTCATCCATGGTCGAACTACGACAGGCCCAGCTGATCCCGCCGGGCATGAAAAACAGCTTCCTCCGAGCCATGTAGCGTTCCTGTAGAGTCCATCCTCTCCTTGCCAGTGGCCCAAGCGAGGGTTGGACTGGGGCTTGCGAAATTAATCGAAGATTTAAGCATTCTATACGCTCGTAATCGGTTTCAACGAAAATAGAAGCAGTGGGAGTGTGTTCAGGTCTTTCTGTCACAAAACAACCCCCACTTGAATCTGCCGATCCAGCTGCTGAGATCATCAGAATCGCCTTTTCGTAAATGGAGCCCATGACTTGCGCCTCGCGAGACCAGTCATCAAGATCATCTTGTATAATGCACAAGGAGTCGATCCAGAGGTAGTCGATTCCCAATTCGTGAGTGATAATGCAAGCTTCTTGGAAAGTCCTGGGGAGTGCCGAAAAGGGTATTCCTGTAAGATGAACCCGGAGGTTCTCCTTTACTGTTTGCAGAGGCTGATTGCCCGGAGGACCCCAGCAATGGCTAAGTGCACAATAACGACCTTGCAAACTATGGCTCTCCAATAACATGATATTTCCTAGATTCACCACCGACAACACTCGAGTAGGTAGCGTGACACAATCACCTCGATCTATCGCGTTTCCACACACAGTTTGTAAGCAATGTTCATGATTAACGAGGCATTCTTGGAACCACCTCCTAATCAAGGAAACGGCTTCATAGGGATTATTCGTGAAGATCGGTCGCTCGGTTGAGATGCCTAAATCTCTGGGGGTATTGTTTCCTAGATGAAATGTTTAATATTAAGCTGGCTCGTCTAAAACATAATGCCCACGCACCATCATCAACCCATATGGAGAATTCCACGCAAAACTCCCACGTCGTAGTCCATGTCGTAAACCAGACGGCAGCTACGGGTCCTACTTGGCCGCGAACTCGAGACCTTCGGAAGAACACTTTCAGCTCCATTGGGAAATTACGGCCCCGAAGAAAGTGACGAGTAGAGTCAACATGAGTTATGAGTTTACATAAATCGCAGTTCGTGGCTGTATCATAAAAGCTAGTTCGCCTTATTTGTCTAGATAGACTGGGAGGATTGTTGCATAACGTCTTAATGAGTTCCTCACATAAATCACACAATTGCGTGGGCTCCATTTCTGGGTAGGAAGTCGGCGTTTTCAATAGCTGTTGACTGGGAGATGTCTAAAGTCGAAATGATTGAGATAGGGGGAATCGAAGCTGATGATGACATACTCCTCTCAAGGCTGGGAACACGTCATTGCTAACTCAATGAAAACATTAGGTACCTAAGGAGATAGGCATGCGGGTTTCCAATAGGATTTTGAGGGGGTTTCATTGTACTGTTCAATACTTACACCAGAGGCGGCTCGCCAGCCAAGGTACCTTACAGGCAGGTACGACGCCACGAACACTTTATGCACGCATCTTCGTAGTAGGAAATTACCGACACGTTCAATATCATGTGTAGCTTCCAGGTTTCAAAAAGAAAGAAAAAAATGGCACACAGTTTCGCACCTAAGTGGTACTTTCTGTGACATACAGAAATTAGCATCAGAATGGGACCGCTTTGGCATTAGGTATGCTCAACTTACCTCCCACGACGCTTCTTCAGTTGGGCCACTGACTGAGGAGCAGCTAATGTAAAGCTAGGTAAGGTTACGCCTAAAGAACGGTTCTAAAACGGTGAAATTGATCAAGATTCTTGACTTGGGGTAGGCGACGGGCGATGGAAGGATTGGTGACTGGACAGGCGTATTGGTTAGGTAGGATTGGAGGCCAGAGCCGACACTCTACAGTCGTAGCAGGGCGTGAAAGCTTGGGAACAAGTACGTAGTAGGTACGTGCCGTACAATCCTTTGGCATTGCCTGTGGGATTGGTTTGAACGCATCGTAGCTGGGCAGGTGCCTCTTATATAGGAGGGTAGGGGTCGACGACCAATCTCTCCTTCGTACCTGTATGTATCCTCTTCCACATTCAGCAAGAGAGACGCTTTCGAGCAAGTATATATCACTGACAGGCACATGAAACACAGTTTAGACACCAAGAGAGAGAAGCCTAACATAATACTGCTATTCGGGGGTATTGCGGCTAGGTGTATATATATATATCAATCGTCAAGTCTGTCTAGTCAATTGGGCTTCAAAATTTCCATTTTCCATCTACTGCTAATCCGCGCTGCATTAATATTTACTCTGTTAAGCCTGTTCAATTCGCCGTACGCTCTCTTGCCTGTTCTGAAAGGTCTATATACAGAGATGGGGAGCCTCGACACGCCCTCTTTCTGGCAAGTAGCTGCAGCGGGCGCCAACGGCTCTTTCAACACCCATTCATGCAATAAATACCGTCGCTCCCAAGTGTCGACAAGGACCGTAATTCTGTACACGCTGAACGCCGTTCCATTCTTGCCCATAAAAAACAGAAACACGAAAGCAAAACAAGATGCGGAGGGGGTGGTTGTAGCCGGCGGTATATGTTCCCAGCATCGAGCAACGGTCATGATATAGAGTGTAGGATAAAAATGTGTTAAGAGCAACAAAATCTAGTTCCCAAAGACAAGCACAGTGGTCCAAAATACTGTGACTTTCATCATCGCCTCGTACAATGGCCGCGCCAATACCATGCACCAAGAGAAAAGGGGGAAAAACGCCAACGCCAAGTCCAGAAAGCAGTGGTTGACGCTTGCTGGGCTACTTAAGCCATACCGGAAGTACGGCAGGCCATCCATGCCTGTAGGTATCGTAGATTGCTCATTGCAGATCGTGTGGTACTAAGAGCGTATTTTATCGTTCAAATGGAAGTAATGAGTGGGGCAGCCATGCGAAACGCTGGCCTCGAAAATGTATATAGAACTGCGGGCTAGGGGCAAATAGGTCACTCGTGTTCTCGAATATGGTTGTTCTGGTCTTTATGGAATGCAAAAGGTGACTTAAAACGACTTGCCACGAGTTCGTCTTCGAATCCGGCTGACCAATCCACTACCTTCAGTTCAGAAGGTCCTACTGACTGGGTAGACTCGAAACGACTTAGCATAGCGGCACTCGTAAAGTCGTTTGAAGCCTCGAAACTGGCTCGAACGTTTCGGTCCATCCGGTCCATGGATTGTCGCATGCGGTCGTATGATGGCCGCACACGATCGATAGACTGTCGAACCGAAACCTGAGGAATATCGGCGGGTTGATTGACGGGCATTTCATTCGATATGTCATGTCGGGTATAGTTTGTTCCGTCGCTTCCCCTTTGACTACGAGGACCATGACCAGCTATGGAAGTCGCCGCGATGGATGGAGGGTAGATCGGCCGGAGATCTTCGTCAACACTCTGTTGCGGCTGGTGTTTGCGCCGAGATGAGCCCGAAGAGCTGGATATGCTCTCTTTTGCATCATGGGGATTGTGCTCTTCTCCTTCCTCGACGACTATGCCAAATTTCCCAGAAGTGATTTGTTCTCGAATAATATCGACATCATATGGCATGAACACCTTCTGTAATGCTTTGCTGGCGTAACGCGGCGCTATACAGATAAGGGGGGTAAGGACCAGGACAATCCAGAATGACAGCTCGCTGTAGATCTGTGCCGCCGTCCCATAAAAGGTCCCTGCAAACGTTGACGATGTATAAACACCCGACCAGAAGAAAATCAGCAAGTCACTGAGTGTAATGATCAATACTGTGAGCCAGTCCCAAGTGTATGTGTTGATCAGAATGTACAGATTGATCGTAATAACCCGGGGTGAGCGATGTAGGCACCAAGTCGAAGACGTTCAATCACATCCTTACCGTTACCGGCAATAGTTGGAGTATTCGAAACGACCAAGTAAGGTAAAAAATGTGATGACGCTTTGATAAAGGCCGTCTGCCATATATGTCCTGATCGGTAATTAGTACGACTGAGATAGAAAAAATGGTAGTTAACCAGAGCTTACCAGAACTTTTGCTGTGTCCACTCCATGCGCTCTATACCACGACGGTAGAGTTGCGGGACAGCGAGGGAGACAGAATCAGAAACATCTTGATCAAGGACTCCTATTACAATCGGCGGAAGTGAGGTGAAAATGAGGTTGAACAAGATGATATACGTGTACTCGAAGAGGTATGTGATGTCGAAGTTGCACCAGATCTGATACCAGAAGATAGTAAAGTCCAGATCATGTTTTTGTAGAAGAAGTTGGCAATTGCCTCAGCCATCCTTCTGTATGACCATCGACCATGTACCAGAACCAAGCGCTGGAGGAAGCGGAATTGACCAATTGCATAGTCAGCAGACATAACAGCCTGACGACCTTCAACACCCGCAATGCCCACACCAACGTCTGCTTCCTGAATCATGGCGACATCGTTGGCGCCATCTCCGATTGAGAGTGTCATCACGTCCAAACCATTCTTGACCATTGACACGACCGCGGCCTTTTGGGCAGGGCTAACACGACAACAAAGAACCGAGGCGCACTGTTTGCACAAAATCAGGAACTTCTGTTTTAACCTCTCATCAAGAACCCATTTCAAGGTGAACCCATCGACAACTAAAGCATGTGTAGGTGCTGGGGGTTCGTGGTTTAGGCGTGCTTCGGCTAGGTCTTCATCGTTGCCGGTCAGTCCAAAATGCCGGAGCCTTTCAGTGAGCTCTGCATCCAGCTGAGTGATAAACTCTTCGCTGTTTGTATTTCCCGATCGTCTTCAACAACTTTAGAGTTATAAGCTCCATGTCGTTGTTGAGCACATTACAGGAGAAACCGATGTTGATAGCGTTTACTTTTCTCCGGTGAGCACCCACAGCTTAATACCCGCTTCCCCAGTAATTCGATGGTATCAGGTACACCATCTTGGAGACGATCTTCAATAGCTGTACCTCCAAGCAGGGTAAGGTTCTGTTCGATCTTGTCCGCTACTTCCTCAAGCTTTTCTTCTCGGTCCTGCATAGCTGAAGCAGCTTTATCATGCTCCTTGCGCCATTCGATAATTCTTGCTCGGAGAGTATACGCTGTGCTATACAAAGTGTACGCAAGCCCTCGCGTGCAAACATTTCGAGGTGATCAGCCGTGGTCTTTCGCAGTGCTGCTTGCTCGCGCGCTTAAGCGCGAGTAAATAATACTATCAGCGCCTTTGCAAATAGAATAATGCGCCCATCGGGCATTTTGATGATTGCACTCATTCGCTTTCGGCTGGAGTTGAACTCGATGGTATTCAGGATGGTATAATGAATTTTCTCACCCATGACGTTCAATCTAATTCCTTCAGATGTAGACCCTAGAACTGTGAAACCCATATCGCGTGCTGTTGCAACCAGTGCAGCCTCATCTGGAGATTGAGCTTTAAAATCAATCCTGGGGCTTTCACCAGGGATATGTTCAGCTATGACCGTGTGGCAGAGAGCAAGAGCCAGCATAAAGTGAGCATTGCCTGTTTCTGTTCGTCTCCAGAAGCTCCTCGAAGATCGTCCACGAAGTCTGGCGCAATGAATGTCACATCATCGTTATGGAGAAAAGGGTTGTCGTGAATCGTCCGGAGCCCTTCAAGAGCACGAGTTTTACAGACAGCAATTTGCTCCCTAGCCTCGGCAGCTTCCTTGACCACGTCGACACCCAAACGCTTCCGCATACCAGCTTGCGCTTCTGTGTAAGCCTCTCCATAAGGCTGTCCATTAATGGTGGCCTTTTTGAACTCCATAACATTTGAGTAAGAGTGCCGGTCTTGTCGGAGAAGATGTATTCGATTTGGCCAACATCGTCAGAAATATTCCACGATTTCGGAACACAAGGATAATCGATCGGTTCATAGTACATTTGTACGTCGCTGTATATGAATATGGCTTGGAGCGTGCGAACGATCTCGAGGGAAATGTATAGAGAGATTGGAATCAAATTTTGGAACACGATCAGGCGGCGAAAAATGTGATGAAACCTGTCATTCCGGAGTTCCACCGATCGCGCCGTAATCAAACCAGGCTATTGATGCATCAGACTTACTCCAGGACACGCCGTTGACAATTGCGCACAGCAGGCAGATCGAAAAGAATGCCGAAGTTGAGGAGCACGTTGAAGTTCAACTCGCGAGCAATGCGCGCTCGCTAGCGTCGCACCTGCATTCATCATGATCTTGGTATCGTGGCCAGTGAATACAACAACACCTAGAACCCATTCTGTGTTTCTTAGATTGCAGCCTCTGAGAAGCAAGTTATCAATCGTGATGGCTCTGACATCTCTTTGGGACCACCTCTCGGGAAATTTTGTTCCCACTTGATAGCCGCATTGTACTTGTAGAGATTGGGTTGCGGGGGTTCGCTCTCAATCGAAAATTGAGCTCGCTCACAGTCTTTAGCATGCTTGAGAGTTCGTCCACAACGGAGTGCCTGCCGGACTTTTAGGTTAGTCTCACCATCTAGATTCTTTGTCTCACATAACAAGCCCGTCATTGTCGGATGTGGCCAGGACGATGACATCTGCAGGTAGTTCGTCGTCGTTGTAAAGTCGAACAAAATCGCCGACCTGGAGGTTCTTCCACATGTCTTTATGAAACCTTGCTTGACCACTAATCTCGCGCTCATGGTTGATCAAATCCCCCTTCTCTCGAGCAAGAGCGTCAACTTCCATAGGATTTCCTGCCGAAGCTCCGGTGGGCGGTAAGGGCGAGGTTACAGGTGTCATTTGTATGTCTTCATATGCCGAAGCCATCGACTTTCGATTTGCCTTTGTCTCTATCGAAATGCGCGGATTTGCAGAGTCCTCGATTATCCCCGGCGAATCGGTGTCCTTCTTCCATGAGCTTTGGATGGTTTCCCATAAGAGACTCATAAATCTTGAAGTGGCCTTTTTGGTCTTCCTCCATGTAGACACATTGTCTTCTGCAACGTTGACGTTCTCCCAGCCGACAAGGCGATGCACGGCGGCGTTGTTGAGCTCGTTATCGAGAACCGTTCGGCGATAGTCTTCAATGGCGTCTTTGATAGCAGTCACAGTGATAATAAAGATCAAAGGTATGGCATTAACGCCAGGATTCGTGCCTCCAAAGATGGGGAAAAACTAGGAGTAGAGTTTGGTATGAGATAAAATAGCAGTACGGGGCATTGATTGACTTACTACTAGGATAACATTGAAAAGGAAAAAGATGTTTGCAATGTTATGGAACTGGAACCAAATGTTTTTAGGAATGAAAGACAAGGGCGTGTACTTGGCTGTTCGGATTTGTTTCTTGTGTACGTCTGGGCGGGATTCCCCTCCTCGTCTTCCAGTCTGCCGGCAGTGGTAAGTTGAAAAACAGAGTCCTCCCTTCACCCTCGTCTTCTGATGTGGTGGTGCTATTCGCGTCCGTCTGGTGGCTGGGTTCCTCCTGGGTCGTCACGCCATTCCCCCCTTGACTACTGCTCGAATGGCTAGACCCGCCAGATTGCCTCTTTTCTGTCGAGTCGGCGCCCTTGTGTTTCCTATCCATGATGTGAATCCGCTTGAGGCCGCTGCTCTTGACAGTGAGTTTGCGGTAGCCCATCGTGACCGTGTAGTCGCAGTATCCTGCTTGTTTGTTCCCTCCGTCTTTCGGCATGGTTAGGATGTCTCGGCAGCGCCCGTCAATTACAACTCTCGTCGCCAGACTCGCTCGCTCTCCCGTAATTACAGCTCTTGCTGCGAGGTCGCAGTTACTAAATAGCTCTGGGTGGCGGCGTCGTGTAGTGGTTGTATTCGGGATAGCGAGCACAATTGACTACAGACGCGGCTTTGTCTGCGAGTACATGCGAGCAATCGTCTATGGTCGATCGATGTAAACAAGCGTTCGTGTGCAATCTATGCGGGCATTTCCTGTTAGTGGAAGGAGAGTGAGGTGTCCCCGTCGTGTTGGTGTTGTTGCTGAAGGGAGACGGGGGACTGGGACGGGTTGGGGCAGGACGGAACTGGAAAGGGAACGGTGGAAAGTTTTGATTGATTCGCTGGGCTGCTGAAGGTACAGTACGCTACATGCACTACACTACACGCGGGAGGTATGAACATGCCGGATGGACCGGGGTTGCGAACTCGCCGGGCTGCGTCCCCTGCGCGTGTCTGCACAAGTGGGCATGGAATAGTGGGCTTCGGTGTCAGCACGGCCCTAAAATTACAGCATTGCAGTACGCTACAGCACGCGGACACTAAGACGTACTGTGTCGCCCCTATAAAGACTCACCTATGGCAGGTCTTGGCTTGTCTTGCTGCATTGAGGCGGTCATTGTCCATGAAAAATGAGATTGTTCCGAGAATCGTGAGCATCATACAGTGCAAGTCCTGCGAGTCCCCAGCACTCCGCCTAATAAGCAGGTGGTATTATTGGAGCACCGAGTGCCAGTGTGGCGCAAGCCTGGGTGCGAAACTTGAAGAATCAAGCAACTTTTCAAGTATTGAATATCCGCCAGCCCTGGATCGAGGCATACTAACAAAGCCCATAATGTCTCATTAACATACAGTTTTATTTTTAAGGCGGTCAACCTAATATCACCACCTCCTTTATTCTCTCCTTTATTATTGTAGATAACAACAAATGCTGAAGAAGATCGGCATGCACAGCACGCTGTAGCGCTGTGTAGAAACAGAAAACGCGACTCTAACGCCCGCCACCAGTTTCTACTAGCATTAGTAGTCAACACCACGCAAACTACCTACCTAATCCGCAACGGATACCGCATTTGTAAGCCGCAACAAGTTCCTCGTTTTGGCTATCTTCATGTAGCACAGTGATGGCATTGCAAACGCACATCCGTACATTGCCTCTGTCCTGGCTGAGCCTTGTGTCTTGTGCTTGGTGTCGCTCTGTGCCGTGGGCAAGGCTTGTCGAAGATGTACAGCAGACGTACGGCGTATGGTACACTACTTACGATGTCTTGCCATTCCATCTGTAAAGGGAATGCTACTTGTTACACTCCATTTTGTCATAACTGTCATCTCAGGGTCCTGATCCTGTTGGTGGGGACGGCCCCAGAAATGTCCTGGTACTAAGGTGTAGATCAAAGGGGCTACCGTCTAATACAGTAAAGTCCGGTCGAAGTACGGAGTATGCGCTCTCGATCTTGCACATACATATAAAGTGTATAAGCGTGGCCGCATCTTGACTCAACATTGAATATAGGTGGCTGTATAGGCAGACTAGTCTTTGGTAGTTGTAAATGAATTTCGGTCTGAGGAGCTTTAATAGGATATAGAGACTCAGCTCTAGATATTCATAATACAGGTAGACAGATCTCGCGTCTAGGAAACCTCTAGGCTGTCTCCACTCAACACCGTCTCGCGAACCAACGATCAATCGCATGTGCTAATGCCTGTTGGTCACCACCTGCCTCGTCTGAGTCCTTCGATGCAACGCTGAATTTATGATATTTAGAAAGACACCAAGCAATCTTAGTATAAGTATTCTCCGGCTCGCCTCCATCCTCCAGCCGAGACTGACAGGTCCGTACAGTGGCACGCTACAGAACCCTAGGTACCTGGTAGTGCTCTATTGGAGGCTCATTCCTTGGAACTTATACGTAACCTTATGTGGAATTAGACGCGACTACAGTACACTTATTCTTCCGTTCAGGGTACGGTGGATAGTCCGCCTGCTCCCGACTGCGAGGAATTTCTTTCCGCAACATAACAGATGTAAAACAGAAACCCAATCAGCTGCTTGCGCGTAGGTATAGCCACTCCTGACAGCCACCGCTCTTAGAAGAGCATGGGGTTAGGTGAGATCTTACGGCTATATGTAGGGCTTCCCAAGATAACATGATGGTGAAGTGCAAATGTTAACCTAAACGAATGGATGGCTGCCCCACGGTTACGGTTTTCTATAGCTGATACTCTTCAGTACCTTATCATAGCATACTACTGTATAACTATTAATTCTAAGAGGTGTACTAAATATGGTAGCAGCATGATGCTCTTTGCCTATTAAAGACGAGACAAATCCGGAATCCTAGTATTCCACGAGCCATAGACGGCGACGGGCTCATGACAAATGCCAAATCGGTTAGGTAGCCTGCGTCATTCGCCATAATCAGGAGCCACCCTCCTCTTTGAAACGGGGGGCACCAAGCGTATCATCCGAGGATGCGGTGGGGAGGACAGGACTCTGTGCATACTCAATGTTCCTTCGACCAAGGTATCGTGCTCAGCACCAGAACTTGGGAGGAATCGCGTTCATTGCCCCTATTTAGGGATTATAACCATAGCAATTATCTCCTCAGTACCACGTCGGCAATTCCTCTCTACACTACCTAATCTTCATGATGCAGGGTTGAGACTCCGACTCGCCCAAGCAACAACAACAAGTCAGGCTGCACGGCTTCGGGTCCTTCCCCGACCCCGACAGGGTGGAGGCAGGGATTCTCAGCTGGAGGCTGGTAGTACATATACATATGTATGCAGTGACCTTAGGTTAGGTACTTTACGTAGTACGCTCATGATGGTTGGCGAAAAGCCATATATGAGGGTAATAGTCACAGAGTTTGAACCTGGATTCAATTTTAGAATATCCTAACGTGCCACAAGGTGAGGATGGGCACTTGCTTATATGTACTCAAGACATCAACTTAGCTCACAAAAGTAGTGTACACTAGAAGAAGTGGACGGTGATAGTGAGCGAAAGGCCTTCCCCAGCTGCTCGGAATTCACAGGCGGTAGGGATTTGTGGAGCGCAATGAAACTGGGGACGGCTGACGCCACAGAGGCCTGAGACTTGCAATGCGGCAGCTTCCCGGTTATCGAGCAAGGAAGACGACATACGTACCCAGAGCCATGAAACTGGGTATGCGCTGTGGAATATCAGATTAGATCGTCTCGCATCAACGATGTGGATTCCAGGTAAGCGTAGAGCTCGTATTTCTTGGGTAGATAATACACCTAGATTACCTGACTTAGGTAGGTAGCGTAGGAAGCTATCAAACATCAGACCTTTCAAAACTCCGAGGCCCCTTAAAACCGCAACCTATCGATTCCCTTCCCGAGCCGGCCCCTTAGCTTTTTAATGCTTGCTTGTCCTTGTCCTAGCCTGTAGTTGGATAGATTAATGCCCCAAGCTAGAAAACGATAGAACTCATAGGCCCCCACGTAAGTAGTTGACTACTTACTATGTACAATATTTATAGTTCTGAAATTGCGCAAAATGAGGGAGACCAGGTTGAAGCATAGACTACAAAGTTAGGCAGCTATATCGATGCTGTCCGCAATGTAGCAGTGCACCCACTCACCTCTAGGCTGTAGTAGGGTTGTTGACATATACCGTCATACTGAGTACTAGATCGTAACGGGTTGGGAATACGGCGAGGTACTGTTGCGTATCACATAGAAGTCCTCGCTTGTGCTATGTGATAATGTTTCCAATATTGGTATGTTCTCAAGTTACGGTTTACTTCAGAGACACAAATGGTGTTCTCGGCGGTATTATAGGCGAGCTACATAGGTAGTACATGGCAGCATTATGCCCAGGAGTTTAATTCTCATAATCAACCAAGCCAATATTGTTGTTGTCTAATTTTACCTTCCATGCCTACTAAAAAGTACCTATGTAGGTGGGGGAGGGGAGGGGTTTGGAGGACCTGATACGAAGTTAGATGGTAATTACGCATGTCGACTTTTTGAAAAGATTTTATAAGAAACCCCTTATTTACTTGCAAACGGTTAACGCGTTCAAAATGCATAATATTGTTACCTAATAAGACTTTTGCCTAAAAGTAATCGACATCTGGTAATTATGACAGTTGTGATTTCATGCTACCTATTGGAAGTACTTACACTACTTAGTGCAGTTACGAAGAAGTGTCAGTAGGTAAGTACCTAGCCTGTCATGTAATTCACCTCCCGAAGGCTCCCATGTTAGGTAACCAATTTTGGAGCATCCCATCACCGGAGCCAATCAGCTCCGTTACATAGAATAGCTAGCGTAGAACCACCCCTACGGAAAACCAGCTAGTCATCTCCAAGAACTTGGTCCGAATTTGGTGCCTCGTACAAGTACAACATCCGTTCAGTTCCATCCCACAACGCTAGACCAGAACCGCGTCAAGACACGTCTTACCAGATCATCGGTATGCCAAGCAGAATTGAAGCATACGCAGCAGCCTACAGAATATCCATCCATTGATCATGAATCACAGGCCCTAAAGGTAATTTCACGTGATCTCAAGCAGTGGTATCCAAGTTCGCGCCACGCTCTTCATACTCTATGTTTGTTGGTGAAGATTGATTTCACACCCCCATGTAAAGCGCGCAGAGAACTAGCATATCATTTGCCGGGCCGAAGATGAGTTCACGAAAGAATGGAGATATTAGAGGTTTCTTCAGATCCGGTGGCACATCCAATTCTCAAACTCAGAAGCAACCAGCAGCCTCATCGCCACCCTCGAAGTCAGGTCTACCCCCACCTACGGACCTGACTCCATCCCCAAGAACTCCACCAAAGTCCGCTCCGCGGGTGTTCAGCCGCGACGATGAGATCAAAGGATCTGACGACTCTGAGGATGACTCGGATGATTCCTTAGGTTCTATTACAGAAGCCCTTGGTTACAGATCTGGCCCGCCGCTCACCGGCGTGATCCCAATGTGCTCTCTACGCCCCAGGCTAAGAGAATAGCTTCGGGCATACACCGGTCACCTCTGACCCTACAGCCGAAGAAACACAAATTTGACCTAAAGGCGCTCATGAACCACTCTCGGGAGATTGAACGGACCGAGGAAAGCTTCAGAAAGGCTGACGCCTTGATTACCCAGACGGGACACCATAGTGACAACTCGGACGACTCTGATGCCAATAATGATCCCAAGCGGCTCGAGGAGACCACTTGTAAACTTTTCGTTGGCTCTGAAGACGAGGACGGGAAAGGTGACAAGATTCGCCAAGCTTTCAAGCGTTCCAAAGATGACGAGGCATCACGCAAACATTGCTACTTCTTTAGTCAAGAAGCTCCGAACCTGGCAAGAATGGATTCCCACGTAAGAAAGCGACTGGCCGCTGGAAATGCCTCTCTCAATCAGATGCACGGCGTCGAGCATTTATAATGGGCCTACCACATACGTTCCTCGCTCAGGGGGAAGCCCTTCCAGATGAGCTTTTCCTGTGGGTTCTCGACGAGATTTTCAGAGAACAGAACGCAGAGCTACGGAGGCAGTATATAAATCTCGCCGAGCTCTGTGATGATAACACCCCAGACTCGTTGATGATATGAGTTTGTATGCCTTGCTCGAAGGAATTGGAGGCCCAAAATATATTCGAGAGCCCGCCAAGTGCAAGGGCACAACAGACGTTCGACACGAGTATCTCGAGCGGAATTGGTCACCCTTAATCACCTTTTTACAACTCTTACACCAAATTGCGCCAAAACTCCGGACGGCATCGGCTATAAGTGCCGCGCAGCTGTTGCTTCGCATGAGCCTAGATCCGGTCGTCGCAGCAGTAGTACGTGAACACTACATACGTGCCATAACGACGTTAGTATCGAATCTCGCGAGATCTAGCTCCAAGTGGAATACAGCAGTATGTCCCTTTCTTCCCAGTCCTTCTATGAACAAGCACGGCTAATATCAAAACTAGTGCGATGCCATGTGTTCGTATATCTATAAGAGCATAGACGATATTGAGCTCAAGGTCACAGCTTTGCTATCAATACCAAGCTCCACCTCACATCTAGTGGACCTTCGACGACGGATAGCAGCCGAGTCACTATTCGACAAGCCGGGCCTAGGTAGTAAGCCTATCGACCCCACCTCAGCTTTGAGAGCATACGTGACCGTCTCGATGAGGACTTCAAATCCACCAACAAAGTCGACTTCGACTTTGAGCGGCTAAGGGCACTCACGACGCTCCTGGACATCGTCATCGACCGGGCAGATTTCATGCGTCCCACAACCACAAACGGAACTGGCACAATAACACCAGAAGACGCGGCCGCCGAACAAAAGTTCAACGCGGACATCGACGTCCTGGCAGCCCGCGTGAAGGTCATCCACGACAAGATCCGCGACAAGGCGTCGCGGAAGAACGTGAAGCTGAGCCTCCTGGGTCTGGAGAAGAGGCTCAAGTACGCCGTGCGCACCCGGCCGCCGCCCAAGCGGGAGATCTTCGCGTTCGACGGGCCTCGGCGCGGTCAGAGGCTGATGCCCTGAACGTGCCTAAGCAGCGCGACTTCATGCGTCAATGGGCGCTGAAGAAGAAGGCAGAGAGGCAAGATAGAGAAGATAGCGCTTTAGAGGCGCCCGAGTTCACTAGCGGTAAACAACGGCAGCGTGCTGTGAAGCGCTTGCCTGTTGCTGCTGGATAGATTCCCGAGGCGGGGGAGGTAATATCGTAGGAATCTGGAGCAAGCGAACGAATGCAACCGACAGAAACGAGGAGCGCACATCCTGGGGGTTGTTTAATGTGAATGCTGAATCAATTGTTGACACCTCGCCTGCAATGAGCCTATGACTGACTTCCTTATGATACAACCGTCTAATAATGAATACGAGCAAAATTAAGTCCAAGCTGCCTCGTAGTCTGAGCGACAGAAAACCAAACTTGCCCACAAGGGTTGACCTCTATTCCATCATTGCATCCCTTGAGGAGCAGGCATTTGATGCTTTACGAGCTGTCTTTCCGACACCATCCCTTGTGTATTCTCAACCCCTGAACCCACCAAACCCTCACTTAACTCCAGCGAGCCAATATATTGGTACCTGAGCAGGATGTAGTAAGACGGCTGGTGAATAGCGTAAGACGCGGATGGTGAGATATCACAACCTCGGACGGCTGATTAGAGCAGGTTCAATTAGTCGAAGAACTTGCGGTTCGGGTTCGCTCCGAACAAGGCCTTTCGCACGGCGGGTAGAGCACTCGACTGTAGTAGCCGTAGGCGCTCCTCGAAAGTGTTATTAATCTCAATCTTGCCATTGCCACCCACGATGAAGACACCACCCGAGCTATACATGGTTGTGATTAGTATATATGGCCGCTAAAAAAAAACGGATTTGATGTGAAATAGAACGAGGAACTAGGGTTGGGCTGTGCCCAGTAATAACTGAGATTGGTAAGAACTTACGTTCCCTCGGGCAGCGTGTTCTCCTCGTCGAGCTTGACCTTGGAGTTCTTGCCCGTCTCCTTCTGATACTCCTCCTCGGCCTCCTTGGCCGCCTTCTTCACAACATCGGCATCAGCCTTGCGGGCGCGGACGGCGAGCTCGTCCTCGGAGAGGGCGTACATGCCCTCGAGCAGGAGGCCCTTGAGCACCGTCTTGTACTTGTCCTTGTCGTCGGCGGCGGCCGAGGCGAGCTTCTTGGCGGCCTCCTCGAAGATGTCGTCGAGCAGCTCCTGGCGGGCGCCCAGGACGCGCAGGCGGGTCTTGTTGGCGACGGTCGACCGCGTGATCTGCTGCGTCATCGAGGCCTGCTTGAACTTCTTCGCGTACGTGGCGTCGATGGCGTCCGTCTCCTCGCGCACCAGCTTCGACTTCTCGATGCTGAACTCCTCGTTCGCCTTGATCTCGATCTCGCGCGCCTTCTCGATCGCCTCCTGCTTGATGAAGGCCGTCATCTTCCGCAGCTCTTGTCCGACCTGCGTCCCCTCATGGTATCAGTGGGGAATTGCTATTTTGGTAGTTGTGTTGCTCGTTGCCCATTGCCTGTAGCTCATGGCTCGTGATGGCAACCTAGTTGGTTGGGGGAGGGAGGGGGCCGCTCACCTGGTCGTCGGACAGAGCGTGGAGTTGCGACATCTTGGAGGTGGGTTGGTGGTGTCCGGGGAGAAGTGGTGATATTAAAAGGCTATAATATTGATCACTGGAGCTAGAGGTTCGCGTGGTCCAGGCAAATCAGGGGATGTCGAGGAGATATGAGGGTTTGCACAGGCTCAGGGCTGTTGATGATCAGTCGTGGTGGAGTTGGCAGCACAGTACTGGGTACCGAAGTGAGCTCGGAGCTCTCTCTGGGGGGTGACGCAGCTGCGCAAGCCACAGCACCCCAAGCCATGGACCCCACCACTTGTGGCCCCGAAAGCTCGGTTGTGGCTGGGGCATCAGCCTGTCTACTACACAGCCACGTATGCAGCTGTTAAGCTGCCATGAGGAAATGACCAAGTCTTTGGGTCTTGGCCCCGTCGTTGCCTTGGTCACTAGGCGAATCGGAATGGGAAAGCAATCTGAGCCACGCCGCTTTTAGCCTGAGCTTGAGCCCTGTCCTGAGCAAGACCCGCTTTTTCATACACTGCATCATTATAACCGTAATTGCACAAACACGAAAACCGTCTGCTGTAAAACGGATATATACATTATAGAACGGTCCGTTATAACCTGGAAGCGACTTCCACCTAACAAGTCGCTAATACAGACCTCAACAAGCAACATAACGTAAACGTAAACGTAAACATATAAAACGTTAAGTAGCATTGCGATTTGTTATGTTTTTGAAGAACTATAGAATTGTTATAACATCGATTTCCAGAGGCCGATTCCGTACAAGGTCGATTACAACTGGCCAATATGCTATTTTTAAAGCGGTTAGGAAACGGGCACCCGATGTCCAGAACTGGCCTTCATTGTCGATATGAATATTCAAAAGCTTTGTTGCGGTTATTATTCAAGTAAGATAATGCGTCAAGGCAACACAAATACTACAGCTATTTCCTACATTCAGAACAGATATGTCTTTTTTTATCTTTGCTCTTTTTATCGTGGGAGTCCCGTGTTTAGATCTCTTGGTACTCCCTATTTTCTTAGAGCTCGCTTTAATGTGTGTGGCGAGCTAGTGTAGGTACTTATGCCTCGCATATTTAGCTGAACAGTTCAATTACTATAAAGTCTGGGGTCGAGACTTGGTCAGTATTATACGTAGTTACATAGTAGTTATGTATGTTAAGGACGCAACCGAGGAAAAGTTATTAGACGCAGATATTCTAGACAGCGTATCAAGCCAGTGAGCCTAGGTGCGTAGTGATCTTTGCTTAAGCGGGCAGCCACACAGCCACATTATCACGCCACACCAGCTACTCTTACTGACTACACACATGTGAGTGAAGGCCTCATCAGGTGGTTTACAGTGCACTTCACACGTAAACCCTCAATCTAACGGTAAATTTACTAGCATTGAAGACATCCGACTAGCGCATATTGCAGCTGGTGATGTCGAGAATGATGCCGGCGAATCTAGTGAGTTTGATTTACTTAGTGAATCCGAAGATTGCATTGTGGTCGTCACAGATGACTCTGAAAGTGATAGGGGACCGACGTTACGCCGACCAAGCTGCGCCTCGTTAAAACCTCAATTTACCTTGCATCTTATATTTCTAGTACAAGGCAGTACCATGAAGTAGTTTGAATCATCATTGAACAAGCCCCCCCCCCATAAAACAACAAGCTATGAACCATTAGACCACTACCTACATGTAAGTATTCTTTATAATCAACCTGTCAATAGAGATAAAGGAATAGCTGCCAGCAACTATATTACAGGTACCGATTTCTCCGTATTGCCGTGCTTCTAGAATGTCCAACTGCTAAGGCAGGGCTTACTCCTTCCAAACCCACTTTCCAGTCGCTTGATCCCAGTATCGGTAGTTCTGGTATTATCATCCCAGACCCAACCGGCGGATGAATGAGAGGAGGTACTGCCGTAAGCCCGTGACTGACCAGCCTGAGAAGATTCCGAGTGAGTGGTTCTGTAGGTTGGCGTCCCCTGGTTGGCTCTTGACGACGAAGCCGGTTGAGTGTGTCCGTGAACCCCGTCAGTTGACCACTCGCTGGGTTCAATTTGATGAAACCACTGGGAATATGTCCCTTCCGGCACGAGACCCCGCCCCTCCAGATCACCCAACACTGCGGTGGTCCATTCCTGGCAGCAAGCGAGTTTGGCTCGCTGACAAGTCGACTTTAGCTTATTCCGATCCGATGCCGAAAAGCTACATATCAAGTGATGCTCGCTAATGCCGTGGCTATAGAAACGCTTGCCATCTTGGATGGTAACTTCGTAGTTGCCACGTCCACCAGTGACGTGATACCACGTTCCTCTGTCTTCCTCAGGATCCTTGAGGATTAACATCCAATGTACAGGGTCATCTCCTCGACGTTTTCCCATTCCAAGATATAATTGTAGGCTTGGCATATTGGAATGAATAGATAAACGTAGGATAGCAACGTCAGAGGATAGTAAATGAAGATGAGTGCAATGAAACTGGAAAGGAACGGTGGCCGGAATAAGCGATTTTCGAGCTTTGTGTGTTTTGCTGAGTATTGATACAAGTCTTGGGAGGATGGTAGGATGAGTTAAGTGCTTGCCGAAAACTTCAAGTCGATACAAGAACTCGTTGCCTTCTTATATTCCTTCACCCATCACATCATTGATCTCCGTGTGACAGAGGAACTCTGTCACTGCAGTAATTTCTCTGAGCACAAACATCATCGGCGTCTGAAGCGGAACCGTAGCCGATATTCGATGCTGTTGCTCCCTCATTGGTGAAACGGTGGAGACCATGGTGGTACTGGGGTGACGACGATAAGATCAGTACGAGACGCTTCGAGTGACTGGCCGACGCGGCCATATTGCCCGACCGCGGAAGAGATCACAGTCTATTCTGGCCGGCGTTGCCGTTTACCGCATGTCATTGGGGAAGAGCACCCTTCTAAGCGCAGATGTCCGCAAAGATCTATGCCAATATGCGCAAGAGAACCAACAGTTATGACCATCCAAAAGCCTCGCTATGAATGCAGGCAGACCTAGCAGTAAGTGAGTGCCCCACAGTTCATGTACAAAATACCTATTACCTACATGTACAGGTCTACAGGATGATACCTAGCCGCTGCCAACAATACGTGTAGGTAGGTACCCTGCAGCCATTTGAAAGCGGCTGCTAACAAGGCCAATACATTGACGAAAGGTATAGCCAATCGTACAGGTTACCTTACGGGCCGCGCAGGGTGACTGTAAGCCAAGGCTATGAAGGTGAAGGCGAAGTGTACGTACGCGTACACGAACGGACTACAGCAAGGCTTCCACCCAACGAATTGACGGACGTTGATAAGTGGTAGGTTACATTTAATATCCGTCAACGGCCATATAATAGTGGTAGCGGTGGTACATAGTAGTTGGTGGTAGGTACTTATGTAGTTAATATAGTACCTTGGAGGAGGAGTATTTACTTGGGTACCTATGTAGTCGGGCGGCATTCTCGGCCAACGAAAGATAGAATGCACAACGACTTCTGCGATATCAGCACAAGGCTGACACAAATATCGAGACGTCACCAATACCTATTCCAGCTACCAGATGATCTCAGTTGTATTCCACATGACCGACAATTCTTTCAACCACGGTTGCAATATCTTATCCAATGTCCTCTCTTTAACCCAGCCGCTTTGCCAGTCTGGCCGTCTCATCGCCTTGCAGTATTCCCAATAGTCGGGATAATAGCCGGCAAGCTCCCAGTCGAGGATGGCTACAACCTTCGACCCTGTACGAGTATGTTTCTAGGGGCAAAGTCGTGTTGTGTGTGAAGACAATTTCGTGTCCTTTCATAACCTCGAGAAACATGTCACAGGTCATCTCGATATCGACGCGGGCTAGTGTTTTGCCTTGCTTCAGGGCCTTGACAATGCCAGCATTGAAATCATCTTCGTCTTGGAACGGCCCATAGCCGCCACGCTGATCATCAAAAAAGTGATCATCGCACCATGAGGCGTCAATTGATCCGATGAAGGTTCCTTTCAATTGTCGAAGCTCTTCCATGTAACTCCGTAATTGTGCGATAACCGACTCCTTCTCCATGTCCGAATATGTGTCCCACGCTTCCTCTAGCTCGACACCTTCGATGAACTCCATTATGATGCGAGTATGACCAGATTCCTCGTCTTTGTAGGCATTGTAGACTTCGGGTACTGGGATGCTGGTGTTATTGCGAATGAACGTCATGGTTTCAGCTTCTGAAAGGCGAATGTCCTTGCTAGACTTCACAACAGTCCTCGGATCAACCTTGTAGACTGGAGTAAATTCACCAAATCGTTGGGCGCTAGCAAGATCTTCTTGCGATATTGTCCTGGCCATATTGATGCTCGATTTTCTCTTTTTAAGAACATGAAGGTATGGAAGAGGTATAGTACGCACACGCTTCCAGGGTTTAGGTGTGCTGGTCGGGGGGGGGGAGTTGTCCTGCTCTCTTTCCTGAGTGTTATGTGTTAGATTACTAGGTAGTACCTATATATATATTGAACCTGCGTGAGTGGCACGTGACCCACACAGACAAATACTGTTGATTTGTATAATGCCTTGAATGCCGTGAATGCCTCGCATTTTGGAAGTATACCTAAAGCATGCAGTGATGTCTAGCGATGCACCTTGGGTGGTTTGTACTTCTCACGCGCATATATTTGGATGGCGCATTGACCATAGAGGGGATGTGGGGAGGCCGTTTGCCTTTTCTAGTACCTAGACCTACACCGCGAGCCGCCAGCTTGAGCATGAGCAACACAATTGGTCATGGCAGCACCAGTGTTACAAACCAACAAACATTTATGTGATACAGTGAGGAAATTATAAAACCAACAACAATTCCTTCAAAGACACCAGACGACTTTGGCATTTGGCAGCAGTACGGACCTAACAATAAGCCATGGAACTGGACGCTAAGTCACCGTCAGATGCTGCGGTAGCGCGGCCCGACCAATCGACATACATTGTTGAACCTACAGCCAAACACTCTCACACTATCATTTTACTTCATGGTCTCAGCTCGAACGGCCAGAAATTCGGCCAAGAACTTCTCGAGACAGGAAGAACATCCGCTGGTAAAACATTACCTGATTTGCTGCCGGGCGCCCGCTTCATATTCCCGACCGCTACGCGCCGGCGTTCCAGTGCCTTTGGCAGAAAGAAACTTACTCAATGGTTCGACATCGCCCGTCTCCCGGATCCTTCCTACCGCAAGGAAACGCAGCTGCAAGGATTAGCTGAGTCGGCAGTCGAAATTCGGGAGCTTCTTCGTCAAGAGATAGAAGTGGTAGGAGTGCCTCCGACGAACATCATTCTCGGCGGACTGAGCCAGGGCTGTGCGATGTCCCTCTCTGTTCTCCTGGCCCTTGAATACCCACTTGGAGGATACTTTGGGATGTGTGGGTATTTGCCTTTTCAGCAAGATATCGAAGATGCAATCAATAATGAACATGGATCGGACGATGGTATGGATGATGACAACCCATTCGCGGCATCGGATCAAGATGACCAGCCCGAAGACCCAGCACTGAGGGCTCTAAACTTCGAGAGAGATCTTCTCTGTATTAACGCGCCTCAGGACACCGCTGCAGAACAGCAACAAACGGCGTCATCGACTCCAATTTTCCTCGGCCATGGTGATGCAGATGAGAAGAAACCATATGCACTCGGCGAAGACGCCGCCCGTACTATGCGTGCTGCTGGTTACAACGTTGAATGGAAGCTATATCCTGGGTTGGGTCATTGGTATAAAATTCCTGATGAGATTGATGACATTGTGCAATTCATTCGTGACAGTGTGGGGTGGGAGATGGCGACGCCTTGATTGATTGTTTATCCTCGAAACGAGATGAAATGGAGCCCAGAGCAACTTGTATGGACACAGCTCAACGAGTATTGCGAAATAACCCTACAATTTCTTGGTAAAAAAAGCAGACAAAGCGGCTGAGGATCGCGAACCCCGACAAGGTGGCGGCTTGGTTATCGATGTTCTTGTGATGATGTGGGACACAAGGCAGCCAAGTCCTCCCTCCCTTGAATAATCCATCTCCACGGCTGTTCTCCGCGAAGGCTAGCAAGGCCCTTGATCTGAAGGCTAAGAAATTCGCGTTTTTAGAGGTAAAGGTCGAGACTCTAGAAGCCCAGATCACTAAGAAGGCTAAAACAAGCGGAAGGTAGTTGAATTACCGCCCGGAGAGTCTTTTTATCGTATGACACACGTACGGCAGACGAAACGCATCTTAAGGCGTAAAATTATATATGCGGACGAAGCCGTTGATGTGGACATTCCGGAACGCGAGGATCCGGATACAGAAGACGTTATTCAGGTCAGAAACGCTTGAAAACAACGTATTGGTGGTGTAAATAGCTTCATGAGTTGTGCGCGTCGGATGTCTAGTCGTGCCCAGTAATTAATCAATTACTCAATTTTTCATTAGCTGCGAAATTCTTATGGTGGTTGGCAACATGCCATCGATTGGAGCTGAATGGAACAAGGTTCCGTTCTAAGGTCCAGTTTCCCTGCATAAAACACTGCATAAATGCACATGGAACTGATTAGGTACCCTGGCTGAGCCGAGCCTGAGAAAAAGCGGCAAGTGCGCTAAGCCTAGTTCGCTGCATACTTGGCATTTGGTAAAACATAGAACCTCATCAGGGACCTCACCAGGGCAGGCCCAGGGACTCGATGGCTGGCAGTTGTTTCAAAGACGATGGCACTGGCTGGAAGCGTGCTAGAGTCACGCCAAACGGAACGCGGAGGTTCTGCGGAGGTTCTGCACCGTTGCCGTCATTCAGTGTCGATCAGCTGCTATTACTAGTGCATCTCATGTCCAAGATCATCACTGGCAGGTATTCTCCCGCCTGCCAACTCACCCATCATCTCTTATAATCTCTTGTGGTCTTTGTGGTTTTATATAATCGGATGCTTTCTTCATTGCGCAACTAAGAGGTTAGTAGTTGGTAATTTCTTAACCTGGACCCCAGTCTATTACGGTCTATACGTGTCAGAGCCCTGGATTAAAAAATGGGCCCGGTACCTGTAAGGCACCTGTAGAGCACTGTCTGGTAGCCCCCACGGGGACCAGCTCCCTGGAACCTGTGCTGAACCCGGCTGACAACACGCATCTGCCGATATCTGGAGTTCTACACTACCACCTGAACTGAACCTTCACTCCACATTCAAGTCCCTTGTCGTGGCATCATTCATTCGTTCATAGTATATACTACCGATACTAATGCCAACATCTACAGCCTATCTCACACTTTCTCTCTCTCTCTCTAATCAACACAACGAATCCCACAACTTGCCGCTATCACCGACGCTACTCTCGGGGTGGATGCACAGGTCTAAGTCAAACGTTCAAGTCTAATACAGGCGCCTATCCAAGCCTTGAACCTTGTTCAATTGGTCCATCTTCGCATTGCCGTCCGCTCCCAAACCTTAACTTTCGAGCTTCCCGCCGCTGCCAACACCACATCGGAGGACCGCATCGACTGGACGCGCTGCTGTCGACGCCCTCCTCTGCCTACCGTCTCTGCCCGATGACCGTTGCTTCCAGTTCCTCGCCATGGGGCTATTTAGCGGTGTGTCGCCTGCGGGCACACTCGCGGTGAGTCAAGTCTCGCCTACTACCACGGGGCTGGCTGCGTTGTACATGGACGCCGACTGATGTTCAAACTTACTACAGATTGGTATAATCGTTGGCTTGATATCCACGAGTGTCCAGTCCCTCGGTCTCACCCTCCAGCGAAAATCGCATATGCTCGAAGATGAGAAAGGTCCCCATGAGATACAAAGACCGCCATATCGGAGGCGGAGGTGGCAACTAGGAATGGGCATGTTCGTCATCTCCAACGTCCTAGGAAGCTCGATACAAATTTCCACACTGCCACTACCAGTCCTGTCAACATTGCAAGCTGCCGGCCTTGTCTTCAACTCGATATGTGCTACATTAATACTAGGCGAGCCCTTCACAAAGTGGTCATTTTGGGAACAGCCCTCGTATCAGCAGGGGCTGCAATGATAGCTATCTTTGGCGCCATACCCTCTCCCGCGCATAGTTTACAAGAGCTACTAGAACTATTGGGGAGGTGGCAATTCATTGTGTGGATGTCGCTGCAGGCTGTCGTGGTTGTCGCCATGGCCGTGTCGATCGAATTCGCGAGTCACTTTAAGAGCGTCTCCCAAAACCCAAAGTTTCGTCTAGCCAGAGGCCTCGCCTATGGCTGCATCAGCGGCATCCTCTCTGCTCATTCCCTCCTCTTCGCTAAATCAGCAGTCGAGCTGATTCTGAGAACGATCGCCGACAGTGACAATCAGTTTGTACACTGGCAATCATGGATTCTAGTCCTAGGGCTTGTCGCCCTCGCTTTAAGCCAGCTGTATTACCTTCACCGTGGCTTGAAGCTCGTTTCAACATCAGTTTTATACCCCCTTGTGTTTTGCATTTACAACATCATAGCTATTTTAGACGGTCTGATCTATTTCCGCCAGACGGACCTAATTTCACCTTTACACGGCGGTCTCATTGGCATTGGTACTGCCATCTTGCTATCAGGCGTCCTGGCCTTGTCTTGGCGCCTCAGTGACGAGCAACACAACCCGGCCGTCGGCCAGTCCACACTAACGCCAGGATTGGGACTTGTAGAAGATACGGAGGGTGAAGAAGAGTCTGCGGTAGATTCCGACCTTCTTAGTGAAGACGGAGAAGAGACTCTACCCGCATATGATACATTTGCGCCTGGGCGTGAAACGACACCCCTTCTACCAAGCCGCAAAGCCAGCCAGCATTGGAATGAAGAGATCTGGGACGAGCTGGAAGATCAACAGTCTGCCAGACCCAGTAGGCAGCGGTCAAGCACTATGCCGACGGGTCCTACGCTCAACGAAGGCACGCCATTGCTACCTGGACGACATTTATTAAGAGGAGGATCAGTCGCGTCCCTAAATGGTCCAGCGGGCCGTCATAGTGGGGAGAGTCCACGAAGGATATTCCGCCGCCGGCGGAAATCTACAGGCTTCCCCGGCTTCACAGCGCGCAAACACGATCGTCGGAAAAGCTTTTCCGCTACCGGAGTGCAGAACGCGCTGGGCGGGATTCTTAAGCTCAAGTGGTGGCGGCAGGGCGCAGGAGGAGGCGATAATAGCAATAACAATAGTCACGCGGACATTGCAGTCGCGAGTCCAACAGATAGTGGAAGCGGGCAGCCATGGATACTCCCGGTTCCGAGCACACAACGGAGACGTGAGGACGAGCAGCAAAGGAGCCCTAGAACTGGGTCTGACTCGCCGTCTGCTAGAGGAAGAGGCGATGACGCCGTCTAAGACAGCTGAGCTGGCAAATCGTTCGTACATACATAATTGCATGAATAGCAGAGAAACAAGGCGAACTAGGTAAAACGTCTGCCTTTTGGGGTTTTGGGTTTGAAATAAGTTGGAACCAACCCTCCGGATAGTAAACAAACAAACAATAACTTCTTCTTCATTATGCTGCCTATCTGTTAAGTGCAATGTCCCATGCCTGATACGCTACCTTCCTGGGTATAGTCTATATATGCGCGACTATGGGTACTTGTTATTATTTACTTACTTTGGTGAGGTATTTACTCAGCAACTTGACAACCACATAAAGTGACACTAACATGCCAGAGACAAAGTGTGGCGCCGTTGTTGTTACGCGTGTCTGGAATCTTCTTAACCCGCGTCTCATCTTAGGAACGAAAGCACCATCTCTCATCTGGGCTACACTATTTGTCTTATTTTAGCTACGTGCCGTGCAAATACACCATGCCAGCATATCGTATACTTATTTTATTACTTACCGAACTGTACTGAACGCGTCGAAATTCCTGCGCAAACGGCGAAATTCCAAAGTGTATACCGTTATTTGCAGTGTAAACAGCAAGTGGACGGGGGCGACTAGGGGGGAATAATAGATACTGCTACACAGTTAAAGAACGGAGAAGCCAAAGTAAGATTACAAACTACGTGACTAACAGCATGCGATAACATATGAGGGGTGGATTTTTAATACAAGTCTAATTGACTGTCCCGAATGAGCTGTAGAAGCTATAAATCCTATCTGTTCCGAGGGGCTCGAGCTGCATCGTATGAATCCATCACCGCAAATGGTGACGAGCTCAATCGCACGTAGGCATGATGAGACGCCTCGAATGTGCGGGCTACCTGAGTTCCACACCTGCTCCTCAAGCATAAAAGAAAAAGCGTCGTCCCATCTGGCGTGTATACTTTTACAGATATTTAGGCAACCAGAGCCATGTTTTCAAGTTGAAATCCATCCCTATCATATTCCCTGCGTGGGGAAATGGCCAAACTACACGGAAAATAAACACATGGAATGGTGCCTGGAAACAATATGGGCACAGAGCGACAATAAGCCTCAATAGAAATTGATTCCAGGTTTACGAGGCCATATAAGTGCTGGCATCGATACCATCCTTAGGGAACTCACTGTGGCCTTGTTAGTCACATACATAAGGGGAATATGAGAGAGCTACTTACGGCAGAGCCACCTCGAACCGCTTTTCAATCGCCTTGAGAACCTCTTGATCTTGATCACTGCTCACGAACGAAATCGCAAGCCCTTAGTGCCGAAACGCCCAGCACGACCAACACGATGAAGATATGAGTCAGCATCGGCAGGTAGATCGTAATTAATTGCCAGATTGATACGTTCAATATCAATACCACGTCCAAAGACGTCGGTGGCAACGCAAATTCGCTTGTTGAATTCTTTGAATTCCTTGTAGCGTTTAATACTACAGTGCATTAGTTTTAATCACCTGCGTCAAAGGGAAGGGATACACATACCGTTCCTCCTGGCTCACGCCCGAATGTACCGCGATGGATGGGAAGTTGCACTCACGAAGCAACTTGTCCAGTTCAGTAGCACGAACGGTACTCTTAACAAAGATGATGACCTGATTGAATTGGAGATCATCGAGAAGCTCATTGAGTTTCCGGTTCTTCTCCTTCTCCTCGAGCTTGATATAGTACTGTTGGAGACCATGCAGCGTCAACTTGGTGTCTTCGTCGACATAATGTTCCGTGGGGTTTTGCATGAATTTGCGGCAGATTGGCTTAATCTCATCTGAGAGAGTAGCACTGAACATCATCACCTGCTTCTGAGTCGGGGTTGATCGGAAGATCTCCTGGACATCACGGCGCATATCTGATCGTGTCAGTCAAGGCCAGGATAGTGATGCTAGAGCGCTTACCAATGGCATCAAGCATCTTATCACACTCATCCAAGACAAAGATTCGAACACTTCCAAGGCGGAGATGTTTGTCACGGATAAGAGCGTTAAGACGGCCAGGGGTGCCAACGATTATATGAGGGTGAGTATCCTTGTTCTTGAGGATCTCAGCATCCTTCTGCATAGGAGTACCGCCATAAAACACGCCTGTCTTGATATCAGGCATGTACTTGCTGAAGCGGTTGTACTCGTTTCGAATCTGGAAGGCTAGTTCTCGAGTGTGGCACATAACCAGAACTGAACACTCGCCAGCGACCGGCTCGACCTGCTGTAGTGTTGTCAAGACGAAGACAGCTGTCTTTCCGAGACAGACTTGGCCTGACAGATAATATCCAAGAAGGGCCTGAGGAATACAGGTCTGTTGGACTGTAGGTATCGATCGATGTTAGATAGGGTTCCAAGACGGATATAAGAACGTAACGTGGAGAAGGTAGGGGTTCGGCAAAAGGGGATCGACAAGGTCCGTCCGCCCGTCCGTCGTCATCGTGTCGCTCGCTAGAACCGCTAGAATCTATCTCGAACCGACATCGCCCAACTTCGCAGGATCTTCAACGTGAACATCTATAGATGGCGAGGAACTGCGTGTAGACACACAACCAAGCTCCTAGCGCATCATAGGCTCGGGGCCAGAGATGGTCATTTGTCTTCGACAAAAGGTTATGAGTATTGAAAGCTTACGCAAATACGTCATTTGCCTTAGATGCGAAATAGCTTCACAAAAAGCCAGCAAGATTGTGACCGTAGACACATAATTCTTGTGGTTGGAGCAGAACCCCCTCTCTTATTCTATCCAGTACAATCTCCCAGCAGTATCGCCGTGTCGGGATCACAGTTGAGAAATGATCCCACGATTGCCGGTGTCGATTCTCTTCCATGAATAGGACGACGGGCGTTCCTCCACTTGCGACTTGACTTGCTTGACGGACGACGAGACGGAGGCTTGAAGGAGGGATAGGTGGTGCTTGTTTGCTTGATGTGGAACGTGTAAGATGTTAAGACTAACCCTCCGAAGGATGTTCGAATCCGCAATCGGCAATGGCCCGAAGAAGCTCAGGCTTCAGTAGGAAGTCGCGGAATCCGGTGGAGTGGATGCCCACGTAAGAACCTTTCTTGTCGACATTATTTCCAGCAGCAGCGGCATCCGCCTTCTTTCCGTTGGCGGGTGCGGCATCATTGGTCGCTAGCTCCTCGTCGGAGTAGTCGATGAGATCCTCCTCGGCAGACATATTGGTAGTGGTAGAGTTAGGACGCGTGAGGCCTTGGAGCCTTGGAGAAGGATGGGTGTTTGATAAGTAGAGACGAGCGAAAACGCGGTGCAATTAAACGGAGCGAATAATCGTGGTTGAAAATCAACAACGACGGCGTATCAAAGTAGTCGCGCGATGGTTCTGGACGAGAGAGGGAGGGAGTGAGATGGTTGGGATGGAGAAAGGCTGGAGACGGAGACAGTGAGAAGAAGAAATCAGTGCTGGGTGATGCAGCGTGCCTTGGAACAGCCGGTGCCCAATGTGGTTTAGGTTTGAGTCAGAAGGCTGTGCACAAACAATGCGCGCCACAATTCCAATCCATACATATCCATATGTACTCAAGCAGGCAGAAGCTCTAACCAGGTGTGTCAAAGTACCCACTTTACGCTATACTAGCACGCACCCCTTTCCTCTTTGGGACAACGAGCATCACTTAGAGTTAAGTACATGAAAGCCTATTGTAGAATTTATATATTAGGTACCTACCTGATGCTATTAACCTCGTTCAAGGCCTCAGTCTTTGCAACTAAAACCCCGCCTACTGATAACATGGCGAAACAGAAGACAACGGGATCTATACCTAATAAGCACTTATATTCCCGCTTGTCCTATTTGCACCAAGCTGCTGCGTTTCTAGGATCGCAGGTGGGAAACACGCGCGACTCCGAGTCCGAACGTTCTGCTGCCGACCAGTCAAGACTCAAACTGGCTCGGCATTTGCTGACTGATCTTCGAGCAACGTCTCTCAAAAGTCAGATACGGCTATCTCCAGCAGTGAAGCACACCATCTGCAAGTTCTGCGACACATTGCTCATCGAGGGTGAAACGAGTACATCCGTCGTCGAGAACAAAAGCAAACACGGCAAGAAACCATGGGCAGATGTTCTAGTCGTCAAATGTAACGCTTGTCATGGGTAAGGCGTTTTCCCGTTCAGGCTCCGCGCCAAAAGCGCCGACCACAGCGAGACCTAGTAGCGGAGGAGATTCGGAAATCCACCGTCAAACACCCTAACCTAGGCGACAGCAAAATAGATGTTGTCATGAATGACGATTAAGAGATGGTTGTGGCAACTAGAAAACCCAGCAGGATATCGCGTCGTCCTTGCCAGGATGAATCCTTTCTCTTTGCTTTGTGGGAAGATACCCTGTACAGCATTAATATTCGAGTTAAGACTTAAGTGTTACGGACACGGCAACGCTATTTGAGCCAAATAACCCTAACACTTACACATCATGTCGAAACCGAACATTTATCCACGGCCCGTATCACTCATGTAGCAGTGAGTCTTTTATAGTCGTCTTGATGATGTTCAACCCGACACTAACGCGTCCATTAGAATATGAAGCCTCACCTCAAGAGTCGCGACTAAGAATCGTAAGGTTGCCATCATGAGCTACTATCGAATAATTCTTAGTCTGCACTCGCGCTTAATAGGGGTGAGGTCGATTTATAGCTTCCCCTATCTTAGCGCGTTTGATCTTTCGATTCCTCCGAGGTCATTTCCTGTCAGAGGACAATCACAAAGCCATCGAACTCGCCCTCTTCCCCTTTGGGATACGAGGAAGCTAAAGTCTGAACACAGAGCCTCCACAAAATCCAGATAGTCTGCTCTCAGCTTTTTTCATCAGCTTGAGAAGAAGCATAGCGTACGTGGACGCAACATAATGGGCATGCCCGCTACATTCGGTTTCAATCCATTTAGGAAGCGAATTTTTGTTATTATACATGACTCATTATATAGGGTAGAGTAACAAGGACGAACGCTAGTCTGATGATATAGGGCATTCTGATAGAAAAGGATAACCGAAATACTCTCTCTGTTTTACATTACCACGCCTGCTTTAGATCCACACCATTGGTCTTTGAAGATTTCGCGGAATCGAGAGACGTCTATTCCTCAGAATATCCGCCTTTTTTAGCATGATATATTGCTTCGATGTCTCTTTGTACGTGGATCCGACCTCGATTACGATCTGGCGTGCCCGTCTCATTCATTGGCTCGAACGCGCATTCCGAAACCACCTTTCCCTCTCCCATCGGGGTCAACTTTATGGAGTTGTCGTCCCTGGTGACGATCTGGTCTATACTGTCTTCGAATTCGGTATAACCCCGAGACCGTTTATTCTTGCCCGAACTACCAAAAGTATTTAGAAATGACCTCTTTCCGTCTGTTCTTCTGGATTGGCTCGTGGAGGTCACGAGACCCGCTTTGCGCATAAGCGGTTTAATGTGAGTGTTGAACAAAGGCCCATACGTCGGTATACACACGGCAAGGATCCCCAGGTGTATCTCCAATGAAGCGATTAGTCCAACTTTACACAGAGTGTCAGTCCAGTCAGGGGAAGCCCTTGTTTGTACTGTCGTGACCAGCCGCCACAATACAAGGCCAACGGTCCTGTAGAAAACAATAAGTTACTACTTGATGTTGAAAACGAGAAAATCCGGTTAACATCAACAGGAGACTCACACAAGCCCGATACTAAACATGGCTGTGACTGTTAATTTATCCCGAACCGACATCTGCAAGCGCCAGAGCACCGGCAAGGGAGGGTTAGGATAAAAATGTCGAGAAGCAGATTGCCAGCAACCGTGGCGCTGTCGCTTATGACCGAATCCCGACACCATCCAGTGGGTTTTGGGTCCCAATACTGAGAAAGGGGAATACAATTGGTCAGGAAGACGGGGATGAATCCAACTGCGTCGCCTTAAGTTAGCAATTACTATCTTAAGTGGCACGAAACATTTTAGGAAGATGGGACATTTCGAGTGCATGGTTAAATGAATAGGAACTTTTCGGGTTTGGCCAATGTCTGCATTCTGAGATGGCTAGGATAAATACGTACTGATGTATATGAACCCCAAGGCTATCACGAAGTAACACCAGCGCCTGAATGTCGGCGTGGTGTATATTCTAAGGTACAGGAAGAGCATTGAAAACTTTATAAAGGTCACCGCCAGGAGATAGGTGAATTCGCTAATGAGCAAGAGCTATAGAGATCAGTAAATAAGGGTCACTATACGAACCCATTGCACGAGGCTGCTAAACGACATACGCACCTTGACCTGGATAGTGAGCTGATCATGAGTAAGACTCGTGATGTGCTGTCCCAAACCGTTAAAAATGCCCCAGTATGCCGCGCCCGCTAAGACGGACATCATGATCTACGCGGTCGGGAGTTAGTTAGTCAGGTTGAGGATTCCTGGACGGGTGATCTCAAAACCATATGCCACTTACGAAAGCAGATAGGACGGCAAGATCGTCGAGGAAGAATTTGCGCCTCGCGATGCGGGCGGACCAGAAACGCATGATGAGGAAAGTGATGTCTAGCGTGAGGAATATGATGTCGATGATGAAGATCTCGCGGCCGCAATGGCTTATCGTATCTAAAGTGAAGCCCCCCATGGCGAAGTGATGTTAGGTCATCCAAAGATCGATCAGCTGCATACACTCAAAAATCAGGTATCGAGGTCGTAGTGCAACGGCTAGCCTGCTGCTAAACGTATGTCTCGGCAGAGGTGAGACGGTTTACGGTCCGAGGGCGAGGCAGCGGCCGGGTGCATGAGCAATTGAATCATTTTCACTTTGCGGTTTCTTTGTTCTTGTCCTCTCTTTCAATGCTTCTTTCTTTGAACCGTCCAGGCAAGGTCATCATTGAGCCCCAAATTGCTGTAGAGTGGCAATTCCACGCTGATCTCGAGTTTCGTACGTACGGTAGCTCGCGGGCCTACCAATTCTTCTAGCTCAATAATTCGTCGGCTATTTTTTTGAACTGATCATCACAAGACCCTTCATACCCAGAGAGGTAATTTCACATGGCAATTTCACCTTGATTTGAGATTGGTATGATTGCGAACGGCTCGTAGTTGGAACTAAACTGCCCGGAACTTTTGGCACCCTATAATCTTAGTCTTTCTACACCTAGATCTAGCCCATCTCTTTGAGGTTTTCCAGAGCAAACTTCCCCGCCATTCACTTAAATATGCAAGTGTTTATAATGCTGATCTCGACTTTATTGTAAAAGTTGGTTTCTTTGAACCACCGACCCTACATTAGAGCTCTCAGGCCTTGCCACTATCGCATCTGGGCCAACCATATCATCTAGATCATATATTACAAATATTAGCAACGGAACGAGCAATGAAAAGTCATCTATACACAGTTTCTTTAAAATTAAATTATGCTTCGTAACCTCGCCAATAGGTCACTGACGTGGAAGCGCTTGTCACTACAGTCTAGGTTTCGAGGGATCAAGCAAGCGTGCAGACTAGAACACTAATAAGTTGTGTCTCGATATCACATAGCAAGACAAGTATTCGTATTAAACTTAGCCTAAGTCTATTTCATGCCAGTCGTGTAGCCTCTGTGTGTGTTTCATCGCCCACGGCCGGTAAAGGGAGCTTTCCAGTCATATACACAGCAACTGCCTGGCTTTTGCAACCGCGTGAGACTGCCGTTTACTCTAAGTTTGTTAAAGTATCGGCCCTGCACTCCCCATATTCGAGCTGTGTCTCAGATATGGCTGCGCATAATTATCGTAAACAGCGTATAAACCTAAGACCTAAAATCCAAAATTTGCAAACCCTCATAGACTCCTCAAGCCCGCTTCGTACCATCTGCCTGCCCCAGAGCCCGACGCCTCTGAGAGAACATATACGTATATAAGATATAACTCGCTACAAGCTGATCAGCTGCTTTCCAATGCTCACATCTACTAGTCAAATCATGGAGACAGAAAACCTACCTGGCACATAGGACAGCAAACCCAAAAACAAATAGCCCCTATAAACCGGGCCGATACCCGTACCCTCGGCAAAGGCGAGATAGACAAGAGAAGCCTCGCTCAAGAAACCGATGGGGTACAAGGGGATGAAAGCGGTATACCTATCGCCCGCAGTATTAGTCCAGTTCATCCTAGTAGCCTCAACACCGTCAAGCGTAGGGACGGAAGCCATGACAACAAACTGCGCGAAAATATACGCAAACGCCGCAAAGTATAGGGGGAGTAGATACCCGATAAAGAGATACAAGTAGAGAGAAAAGTAAACAGTAAAAGGTAAAACTCACCTCAACCACTTCAACCACCCCGGCGCGCCCCCACCGCCCAGCAGCGAGACGAAAAACGCATAACGCAGGACGTCGGAAGCCCCCCACGCAAGCAGGCACCCGACGAACCCGCGCGTGCCCCAGTCTCCGCCGAAGACGAGCTCCGGGAACCGGCGCATGACGGTCCAGATGACGAGGTTCCGCCCGCCGACCTGGAGCGCCGTGGTCCCCGGCGAGGCGCGCACGAGGCCGAGCGCCGCGTGCACCACCTCGAGCGCCGCGACCGTCTGCAGCGCCGTTATGTTAGGGAGCAGGGCCGACGCCGGGCCGCCCGAGGCGAGCTGCTGCAGCACCCGGTTGTGAGGTAGCTCCATGAGAGGAGGGAGGCGAGGTTGTAGAGGAGGAGGTAGTTTGTTTTGAGAGTCATTGTGGTTGGTTGGTGTGCTGTTTTGAGTAGCCCGTAAGAAGATGGGGAATATACTCGCCAAGATGAGGGGAGTCTTTTTTATTTATTTATTTTTACTCTGCTTTTTTCACGATCTCTACCAAATGAGCTGAGCTTACGGGACGTCGAGTGTGTGTAGATATTTCTAGCTTTAGTTAGTAGCCTCTAAAGTCGAGTTGCTACTTCTTAGACTACCCGGTCTTAGTTGCCTAAATGGGGAATCCGGTGGGTTGTAGACCCGCTATCGTGAACGACATCCTCGGCAGAATTGTGAAGGAATTACCTAGATACTGTATATCATAACTTGTATGCGATTAAATTTCACACAAAGTCAAAATATTGAATGATGTCTGTAAGGTAATGAGGAACGACGTTGAATGGACTGCGGGGTTGAAGCTGCTCAATCCTTGCTTGACAGGTGTCGGAATTATGAGGTCCCTGAAGTCACATGTCATTCTGGCGTCTTGTCCGCTTGGAGGACACATGATTGCCGATAATTCTGAAGGAGAGGGTCAAAGAAGAGTCGGTTTATAGTAAAACTTCGAAGCGGAAACTATGAGATAGTCGTGCCTTCATACTGAGATCGAAGCATTGAAGGCTGATTGGGATACACACAGAGAATACACGCTGAGCTAGTTAATTCCCTGGCACAAAATATGTGGCGTGCACACTTCATATATCGGGCTCCATGCCTTCCTTAATGTTTTTCTTTAACTCCTAGGCTCATCATCACTATATATGTGAGCTAGGTCCCGGCGTCTGCGGATGAAGCATGCCTATCTACAGTTCCAAGAATCAAGAGTCATATCCCCCATTCACGAAGTAGTCCATATGTTTTGTGGCTACTCGTTTGATGTCTAGGCAAAAAGGGTAGAAAGCCGAGTCTATGCGTAGTCCGCCTTGCTGTGATAACCTGATAACCCCCTATAGCATCTTCATATAAGCACATCGCCATCTCAGGCCGCATTCATGTCCCTTCATCGCTGATTCGGCTGCTGAGTCTGAGACTGATCCTTCACCGATTCCTCACCTAGAACCTTGCTCGCTGCCATGAACCTATAAACACAAACACGTAAGTATATAGTCATCTACCTCCATCGAGAGCCTTCGTATCAAGAGCTCAGTGGCGTAAGTAACAACTATATGATAACAACCCAAGGCGAATCTGATAGTAATAGTAATGGCCCTCGTGGCGGCATCAGAGCTGGAAAGATAACGAGATGAAAGGAATATAAGAGGTACTACTCACATTCCACCGTGCCAGCTACCCAGTCCCCTCATCGCGCCTGCCTGCACGCTCGTCATCCGCAACAGGTTCTCTGTGTCTGCAAGGTTGGCCGAGAGCTGCGCCAGCTGGGAGTGCAATTGTGACTATTTTTGGGCATGAATGTTAGACAATACCATCAATATCCGAGGCAATGGAACCCAGTGTCGTGAAACCAAGTACATGTAGTTGAAAGAAGACGCGCATGGTTGGTGCAAGAAGAAGATGTCATGATTTTACGGTGTGATTCATCTTGCGATGATCAACTTATGATCTATCACCTGCAAACCTCCCATCTCGTTTCCAACCTTAGCGACGCCACTTGGCTCATGAGATAGGAACAGGAAATTTGCAGTGGATCTGCATGATGCGGATAAAAAGAAGCGAGAAGCGATATGTGAAGAAGAGTTGAAACGTGATAGGACGGAGGGGATATTAAACTCACCAGCTGTCTCGCTTTGACCACCCCTCCTGATGCCTGTGGCGCCATAGAGGGCCTCGCACCACTCCCGCCCATCGCGAGCGTGCGATCTGGGTTGCCGCCTCGACTTGTCATGTCTGCCTTATATCGCCTTAAGGTAGCAATGGCCACTATGCGTGTTTAGCGATAGTCCGGCGCAGGCTGCGATGCAGCCTTGTTGGCAATTGAAGGTTTGAAGGTATATCGGAATGGCCCTCCTGCAGGAGGAAATTGAGAAAACGACCCTCAAATGGCCACGGAGAAATAAGAAGCAAAAAGCGCAATTCGTCAGGCCACCCAAAGCCCCGGCGCCGTTGATGTCGTGCCAAGTAGGTAGGCAGGTATCCGTCGGATGTCGAGTCCAACTGTCTCTCGGAACCGGCTCGTGCGGTATCTCCCGAGAAGACCCCCTGATCGACCGACCGACTACCACCCACAGGGTTCGTTGATAATGGCTCCCCTCGTAATCAGGAGGCTTTACGGGAAGGGCGTCTGATATACGCAACCCTCCTCGCAGCCTTCGGTCCCGATTACGCGTCTCGCTACGATAAAAACGCAGCCAAGAACAGCACTGGTAACACGCGCGCTTCTCTTAGTGCAGGCCCGTATAAGGTGCGCCACCGAGGCCTATACAGTATGTGCGATCACGGCCGCTCGTATCGTATCTCGAGGTATTGTGAGCGTCTAGCACCCTGGCGCCATATGAGCAGGCCCTGGAGCTGGATGTGTATCAAATATTCCAGGGTCCGGCTTTGATGCTTGGGGTTAATGCCGTGGGGGATGCTTCTCGCCGCGTCATGCAATAGGTTTGAATGAGACACGAGGATAGGCAGTCGGTAGGCAACCTGTTGAACTGAGTTGCTGTACATACCTAAGGTAAACCTCTAAGTGTCTAACCCCACCTGTCTAACTAAGTGGCCCTAGCTTCTGAAGAGGTCTGACAGGTACAAGATCACTATCACGACTCTGTGTTAATATCCCAAATAAACATTGCCATTAAGATAACACAACTATCTAATAATAATATTAAAACTATTAGCATCAAAGTTGTGCGCTGTTGCTTTGATCGACGTAGCTACATGATAGGATTATGTATAACAATACTTAAGTGATGACGTCTGATAATACGATACAAACCAGTAGCATTTTCTGCAAGACAAATAGATAGTCTAGAATAGTCACACAATCACAGTCGATAGGACAGGGGAGATGGTGTTTCATCAACGCGATGATAGCTTCTGTTTTGCGAATCATGTGTTCCTCGACTCTCGACTGAACCGTTTGTATTGATTCAACCAGATCTCCTCTTTATACACTTTGTTCGCATGTGTGCGGTGTCCTTCGACGTGTCCGCCTATTTCTCGGCCCCTTTAGCGAAGACAGAAGCTTCTATTAATTGCTGCTCTGGCTCGCTACCAGCGGGGGTTTCTTGGTGACAGCATTCAAATGATATTAATTCCACCTGACACACGATAAAAGGCCAGGAAAACGGTGCTCCTCCAGTAGGCAAGCTTCATCATTAAGATACCAAAACTATTTTTCTTCTCTCACACGGTCCCTATTTGCGAGGACACCACGTGATATCGACAATCAGCCCAAGGGCTACAGCCCCGATTTGCGGCAAGCCACTCAGATCTATTTCGTAATCGTGTTTGCTCAACGCTTAGACTGACAATCACCAGTCGTCCGACAAGGTTTGAGCGAACCGTGATGCAAAGCCGCAAGGACTAGAACCCGAGAGGCCTTCCAATTCCCCGCTGCTGTATACCCCCCCTTGCGCATCCGCCGGTCCCGCAGGTTATTCACCGTTGCACTCCATCGTCACAACGCGAATGATGCATGTAGATGACGCCACCCGACGATTATAAGGGAGGTGTTCGAAAATAACCTTAATCTAGGTCGATTTTCCTCAGCCCCATTATTGCAAGACGTAATGGAACTTCTCTCAGTATGAGAGTGACACAAAGGAGAATCAAGTATATGCGTTTTGAACGAAATAGTAGAGAGCCCGCATCCCAATGCAATATTACCAGAAATAATAACCACTGTCTCATCATATCAAATGCCTATGTACGTGGCTCCCTTCGGCCGAATAGAACTAATGTGTGCGTCGTAAAGGCGGTAATCCAAACTGAATCCTTCTAAACCGGTATGAATGCGCCGTCATCCGAATGGCTCAAAAATTCGACATCGTTAAAGAGTCTGACAACATCCATGACTGGGCTACGAATTAATGCCCGGTCATGAAGCTGGTCTCCGCCAACGTAACGTCGGATCCGCCACGATCTTAACATGCATCGCAGGGTATGCTCCAGGCTTCGTGTTCCTCCGAGTCACTAGCGAGTCCCCAACGGGGGTCGTGGTCCCAAACTACTCTGACTGCTGTGGGCCGAAGGCTCCGAGCCTAAATTTGTAGAATCACCACTCCCCGCGCTGGCGCTCGCACTGCCGGTCAGACTTCGTACGGCTTTTATGTTTGGTGGTTGGAGAGTGCTCACCCCGACTCGTTGTTCAACCTGCTGAGGTGCTACCGTGTTTCCTTGGCCTGGGGGATACCGAGGGACGGGTTGCTGCATCCCGTTAGGAGGCGAAGGGCGCCCGTTTCCACCGCGTATGGAAGGTGTATAAGGATTCCCTGGCGACTGACTGACACGGCGGGGTATGCACCATTCATCCCAGGCCCGTTCTGTAATTCCTGTAGATGTGAGGCCGTCAAAGAATTTGACCTTGACCCTGCATGAATTTGTCCCCGGTCGACATTACCGTACCGGTTAGAAGAATAACTCATCATAGGATCGTCGAGGATGTTTTCATGGAGGCTAGGAATGGAGTTTATGATTTGACTCGAACGGTTTCTCCCAAAATTAGACCGAAAACGGCTGCCTCGAGACGACATACCATTTTCGCGACCATTAAGATGATTTGCCCGCATGTCGCTCTGGCTGGGAGGGGTTTCGAGCGGTTCTTCCTGGATGTGACGCTCATCATGTCGAAGTTGTCAGGGTCAATCGTAGGGGCCATGGGACCCGCGCTGGTGTCGAAGTAGTCGTCTTCCTCATCTTCGTCATCGTACATGCCGGCGCCACTTCTCATGGGAGGTGCACGTCTCCGTGGTCCCGGTCCCGGTCCTGGTCCGCCGTACCCGCCTCGTCGCATTCGCATCTCTTGCTCCTTAAGGTCTAATTCGCGCTGGCGCAACTGAAATTCCCTCTCGCGAAGAGCCTGGTCCGACACCTCACCGGGTAGCCACCACCGTTGGTTCCATCTGCGTCATCGTAGACCACCAGATGACTAAACTCTCCCAAGTCGTTCTCTTCAAAGGACCCGCGTCTTGAGGGCTGTCTAGGAGGGTGATATCCATTGGGCGCGCCGTTCATCGAGGGGCGTTGTCCGTTGGGAGGGCCACCATTCGTGGGGGGGCGGCGCATGCTAGGCGGCGGCCCAAAATTGGTCGAATTTCGAGGCCGAGGTCGAGGCATACCATTTCCATTCGGCACAGGGCGGGGAGGACCACCTGATGACATTCGAGGCATCGGTGATGAGGATGATGGCGAAACAGGCGCAGGAGGGTGTCCATTGATCTCTTTCGGTCTAGACTGGTTCACAACATTCAGGTTGTGAAAGATTGCGTACAAAGTTTCGATATGTGGCAATTTCAACCCCAGCTTTTCTGCTAGTTTGATAGGAGAACCGAAAAAAGTCTCAACTTCCATGGGTCGCCTTGCAACGTAGTCTTGCCACATAATGCTGGTAGTATCAGAAGGTTGACTTAGTTCCCGGATTGTTCTTTCTTTAAAGTCGGCGGTTAATGTACACCCCTCTGCCTCCGCGAGGGTCATTAGCTCGTCGATAACGCCGGACACCATCTGCCTAACACCAGGCTTCTCCAGAAGTGCGGCGTGCGAAGAGGTTTCAAAAATAACGCTTGCGGGGTGAAATGCAATAGGCCTATCAGGTTAGCTCAAGATCAGTGAAGTAGGTAAGTGCCAAACTCACCCGATGACACGTTCGAATTGTTGCTGACGAATGTTCTTCGAGACTTTGCAGTCTACCTGACCGGTACTTAAAGTCATTGCGAGAGCTTGAGCCATATCTTCCTGAATCGCCAGGGAATGTTATCGTTCTTGTTCGCTGGTCCAACCCAAATCTCGGTTGAGCCGCTGTGCTCAAATTCGCTTGTTCCTAATTGTGAGATCTCGGCGTTGGAAACGAGGGATAAAACGACATTCGTTGGAAATCTTTCCTCGATAGCGGCTTCTACACCAAGCGTATGTGGTATTTACTAAGATGCAGGTATGTTGGGGTGTAACGACAGAATCGATTACCGAGGCGATATCGTAAACGTCGGGAAGGGCCTTGATGCAAAGAATGACATAATCATAGGCGCCGCCTTTGTTTTGCGCGGCTTCTTCGGGCGTCCGAACCACTATTGGTGATTAGTCCATTAGACAAGTCCCCTCAAAAATATAGAGGTTGATAAACGTACCATGTCGTGGCTTGAACCGCTCGTTACCGAATGTCGCCGATCTAATCGCGAATTAGACACATCACAGATAGAGAAGTTTACCAAAACTCACTTGAAGATATGCCATATTGATAGACGCTCTCAAAACCCGACTTCCATACCAGCGTCACATCGCAGGCATTGGTAGCCTGTAACCTCCAGGATAGAAAAGCGGAAACGGCGTTGCCTCCCACTGTACATATTTGCATTAGCTCTAAATCATCCATGGTGACTCTTCACCGATGGTAAATTAAGTGGCACGGGGCCGTCAAGCCCGTCTCAAGAGTGAAGACGGTAAACGAGTGTTCAGAGTGGAAGACCCGGATTAGGAAGTCATCGAAACAAGGAGACACGGGCGATCTATAAGAGCGACACCGAGGGGGAAGGGGAAGGCTCTATTAAGAGCGACTAGGGAAGAATGCGACGAGAACAAATAAGACGTACCAGAGAGAATCTTGAGACGGGGCGCCACGGGAGCCATGATGAGGTCACCAAGGGAGACTAGTGGTAGGTGGACGCAGCAATGGCCGTAACTCGCAGCGATGAATGTGGGTGAGTACGATACGTCGGAGTGGCCAACGTAGCCAAGAAACTTGTCCGACTGTGTCTTCGGCCCCCAGTCACAACGACGCGGGTGCAGTACCTCCCGTGATTGCGTCCAGTCCCTGTCAGGCCCTGGAAGCCAACCAGTCTCTTAAGGCCTAAGATTACAAGCTTTCCTGTTTCGGTAGCTGACTGCAATCGACAGCCGGAGAAGAAAAGACAGTTGCAGATCCGAGTTATCGTCAAGCGTTTCAACGGCCAATTCACAGCGGCCGTTGGACTCAAGCCGGGGCCGAGGACGCTGATTGGATACGCCTAGGTTCTTGAGCCCGAAGATAGGGTTACACTTAGAGTAGGTCAAGATACCAGGCCTATGGATGGACAACTGTTCGCAATAACCTTGAACAACGACGACTACTGGAACAACGACAACGACAATGCCTGCAACAAGGCCAACTAGTGAAATTGCAACGAGCGGAAAGGGAGGCAGCTGAAAAACAGGTTCGAGCGAATGAGACGAGGACGAGATCGAGCCAAAGCCAAACAGACCAAGATACCGGCGGTTGGTTGGTTTGGTTGGGAGTGGGTGGGTTGGTTGTAGATATGGTACAGCTGTATGCGTAGGTAGTGCAGGCAGAGTAGGGCGGTAGCTCTGGTTTTAGCTAGCGGGCGTCTATGGGTGTCGATCGGTATTACAAACTAGTAATAGACGGCTACGGTACGGTTCGCGGTCGCCAGATGTACTCTCACAGTCGACAGCCAAAAGAGAGGGAGAGGGGAGAGAGAGAGAGAACAAAAAAGATAGTAACGAATGGACGCAACGACTCGACGGGGGGAGAAGAGTTGCGGGCCGAGTGTTGTGGAGAGGTGGCAGACAACGGTCGGGTTAGCAGCCGGAGCGAGATGCTGTACTATGGCTGTGAGGGCGTTGTCTAGCGACGACTCGGGAGAAGAAGGGAAACGAGAGTATTGATGGGAAGGGAGAAGGAAAGAGAGCAGGCGCCGCGTCAAAGTAGGTAGTCTATCTTGGTAGGTCGTGTGGTGTAGGTACAGCAGAGCATACCTTACCACACATAGCGTTCCTTGGTCCAGGCTGGTACGTTAGGTCGGTAGGGAGAGATAGATAGATACCTAGGTAGCCTCCCTGATGCTGCGTTGGTGGACAAACAGACAAACTGGCGTGGAAGAGTCGGAGTGGATAGGTCAGGACAGAAGGCGAAGCGACACACCAAGACAAGACAATGACAGCGGCAGCGTAGGTACAATCTGCAAGGTCCAGGCGTGTACCAAGTACAGAAATAGGTAGTAGGCAGAGGAAGCTCTGCTCTTCATTAGTACTGTGTTTTAGCGGCTCCCGTGTCATGTAGCATAGCTCCCGGTTGGGACTAGACGCCGTAAAAATCAGCACTGTGTCCTCGGATAAGTGTGTAGGCCTGGATGTTGACAAAGTTTCTCTTGCCGAGTGGCGCCCGACCCGTAGAGTTTATGTAAGTAGGTACCTACCTCTGTACCTAACCTGACATTAGATAAGTTGAGAAAAAACATAATCTGCCTCTAAGGAGGTAGATAAACTTAATAGCGTCATGCTGCAACCACGGCTATTTAAGCATGGTAGACACGCGAGCATAGTCGACGAGAAACAACACGGAATCTATCTAGGTACTGTAGGAGTAAGGGATGCACCATGTACGGCAAAATCTCTGCAAGGTCGATTAGGCAGCCCTATGGAAATACTGAATTAATACGTACATAATACAGTACCTAAGTGACACGAGCGTACACTATGTGTGGCTGAGTAAGTAGGTGTTCAAGGCTCTAAGCCAGCAGGCAGCGACGATGTATAATGTACCTGCAATATACCGGCCCGCTGAACAGGCGCAGGTATTTTGGCAGGGTTGGACAAACAGGTCTCTATAATTAAAATCGCAACGGTTGTGCCGCAACAGGGGTCGATTAAAAAGGATTAACGGCAAGGAACCTTATTAACAAAGGCGGCCGAATGCGGTAGGTAAACACCGATATAGCAGTTCCAGAGAACTTCTCATGGCCTGATATAGTACGCGCCGTTACAGAGGCTTGCTTGTGGCAATTAGAACACAGCGAAAGCCATGGGTTAGTAGATACAGGCAAACCTGGCAGGATCAAATTCTTGAAACATAGGGTCAGTGAAAAGTCAACACCTGTCAGGTAAGAAGGACTGCACTCAGTCAACATCTTAGACATAGATCCAGGAAAGGACGCCACGAGGACGTGTTCGCCCACGATTTGCAAGGACAGGTTCGTTGCTGCAGTATGCCAGGTGCGCTCCTAGCAAGGAAGATGCCATCGGAACAGGGCGATGATGTTGCTTTGCATCAATACAATGTACATGGCAATGTGCTGACAGTACGAAACACGGTCTCAATCCATACCTTATCTGACTGTGTGTGTGTGTATTGCAGGTAACATGCCTAGATGATGTTACCTTAGGTATAAGTAGTTAAAATAAGTATGTATCTTTCCCATTATGAATTGGATCCGGAAGTTGGGCTCAATCCTTTTGTCGACGAATACGCAGATGGGAGCCATTGGAACTCGATTTTACACCGGATGCAAATGATTCTAGTAAGATATGTTTCATGTTTAGAGTTCAGAGGCAAGCATAGGCAAATTTGTGGTTCAAGTCTCACTTCCTACGTATTACCTTCTGCAGAAGATTAGAATACTGACGGAGGCCTTACAAGTTGTGAAGAGAATCAATTTACCTAATGTATGTAACTCCAAACGGTGAGCTTTACACGTGCAGCCAGTCAACCACTATATATGTAGTTAATTAAGACGCCATCTAAGTTCTATCTAATTCCTACATAGTAGGAACTTTGAGGTAACTAGAGATCTAACAGTGACATGTTTTTGTGTCAACACGAATCTTGGCTCGTGGCTATGCCACTATCCCTTGTCCAGATTGGTGGGGTAAGTGTACAGTGCGGGATGTTTGTGTGTATCTTGAGCATGCGATGTCATATCAAAACATTTATTAGAATGACGTTGTTTGCAGATATACTTAAGGTATAATAGTGGTTGTTACTTTAGACCGCATACCGTACTATGTATACCTCCTTGAAATAGATTAGAGCCAGTCCGAAAACATGTCCATTTCCAATATACATCAGTGAGTCGTTCAACCATGCAATATTCTCTGTGTTTCTGCTTTGCTATGGATTGTTAACATGGTTAGTGTGTCGATGTAGGTTGCAAGAATGTACTCCATATTTTTTCTCGCATCGCAAACATCAGCACCGCACGGAGTCTAGACGCGTCTTGGTGGAGAGAGGAGCTTGCTTCAACCACGTAACACGACCCACTGCACGTCGGAAGCAAATGCGAGACAAAAAAAAGTGATACGAGGGGAAAGCCGCGCGACGCAGCACGAGGCCACTATCAGAACGCCTGAAGAACTGTACATTGCATTTTAGCGGGCGTTATAGCATGCATAAGGTGCCTACGGTAGCGGGACGCAAAAGCTTCCATGTACTATCGTACAAACGGTACAGCGTACATGTGCTGGAGGGACATAGATTGGGAGGCGACTTCTTGGCGCAGCTATTTCGTATCTCAACCACTGCTCGAATGGTAGAACTCTCACAAAAAAAACATGCAGCTACACAACCTCCTTTTCAATTTATCGTCGGTTCGATTATCAGACTGGTGCAAATCACGGTAACGACCTACTTGTGGCTGTCCTGCATCTCAGCTATCTGGATACTATGTAGTAGTATAGGATACCCATCCAGGATACCCGCAAGAATATCGACTTTGTTAGTTGGTTCCAAAAGCTGACACGCAGATCCGATGCATCCACGGTAATACTGATGAAACCATGACAGCCTTCCCACAACGCAACCACATATTGCAGTGCACGAGACAACCGGTAATATTAACCGCGCTCGCAGTCGGCAACCAATAACACATTCACACTGCAAATATACGATTACAGGCACGCGCCACAGGTCTAGACTGAAGATGAAATACGAAGTTGTAAGTCATGTTGCTGTGTGATCAGGCATAGAAGGGCTGATCCATAAATGATCCGATCGTGCATAGGTGCCTACTATACAAGCAAGTAGTATGTGCTGTGTATGCTGTACCACAGCAGCTTCAGCTGTGGCGCGATCCGGAAGGCCGGAGGCCACGGCAGATTGCAAAGTGCAGGGATTCTCTAACGGGACAAAAAAAACTTGGAAAGGAAATTAATGAATGACGCGACACCAATGGTCTACCTCGTCCCATCAAATACATGGATTACCTACCTACTGCAGTCTGGGTGAATCGCAGGGTACGGGGCCATCCAAACCCGCTCCTGTTCCTGAGATCTGACAGGAACATACTTAGGCCTCGCTTTTTTTGTCGCGAAGAAACATTCTCATACTAGCCCACCCCCACGACTGAGAACAGGTTATCGGTGCTAAAGCCAGGTGGCTTGGAATGCCAAGCCTGACGATGCAGAGATGACGTAGATACAACCAACGACTAATATATATGATGGAGGTGTTCCTGAATGTCGCAGATCTGCAATACACCTCAACGCCGTATCTCTTTAATGGAACGCTAGATGCTCAGGTCACCGGCAATATTAATCGGCTCGAAATTTCAAAACGAGGCTCTAGGCATTGTAGGAATCAGTGCTGATTTCCAACATCGGCGCTCAGTCAGACCGTCTTCAACGGCCGACATGGTTTTCGCTGGTAATAACGTCACAAACTTTGATAGCGTTACGGCAAGCTCCCTTGGCAGCTCGTAGATTATGATCATTTAGGCTAGCATCTACGATTTTCCATGTACCTATTAGCGTATTCGCTGTAAGGATCCTCACCGACTATACCTATTTATTACCCATGCATATAACTTCGGGCGAAGGATGAAGAGAGACTAGGTCTAGCCGATTCGCGTTGTCACGATCGCTCGTCACCCTACACGTGTTCGTGGAGAATTCCGTTGCGACGGGATGTAAAGATTGTGGCCTTACACTACTCGCGCTGCTGGGCCCGTTCAGAAAAAAAACATATCCATACGGTGCCCAACAGACCCAACATTACAATTTGTTTGGACAGGATTTCTAATGTACACCATTCGAAAAGGATGATACACGACTCGCCGCGATAGGTACCGACGAGGCCAAGGTCAATGCCCCAGTTCCCAAGATAAACTACTGTCCGGGGGTGTGCCTTGGAATGGACTTCTCTTTTCCATGGGATGTGACAAGATTCCCATCTCTTCACCCCAGGCCCTGGTCGGTACCCATCTTTCCTGTTCAAGTAACGTACCTAACATAGCAGTTGCAGTATTAGTAGGTGTGGTGGACTTCGGTTGACCAGTTTAGGGCATAGACTAGGTCGCTCAAGCCGCCAGTCATGCTTTGTAAACGCTGATCGCACGGGACTTCTCTCACTTCGATTGATATTATCCTAGTAACAAGTTACATTGAAGCCGGTAACTTGCCTTCTTTCTTGATTCCTGCTCCGGTCCTTGTCACGTCGGTGAACTTGATGCTATTAAAAGTTCCCATTCATATTATACCAGAAAATCGCGTCTTGAGCCGCTGCGATACGCGGGGCAAACCTTCCGCCCCAATGAGGTCCCCACAACCCAATGGCTCTAGCGTTGGCTGCGTAGCATCAAATCTCCTACTTAGTCCCTCTCGCCCAGGAACCCGACGGTTGTCATCGACGATCGTGAAGCGCCTCGCGTAAGTATAGATCCAGCGCTGTGGGTGCGTGCCGCGCTCTCAAATCTCCTATGCAGGAGCATCTGCAAGCTATACAACAAGCCTGCTGTACCCTATCGCCTACTAGTGCTGCCACGATGACGAGGTCTAGTTAAATTGCGTCCGGATGCATGGGAACCGCCAGCGGCATACTTATACGTTTTCCCCGTTTTCCCCGGACAGACCGCTCCCAATCTATGAGTTCGCGGGAGAGGCACGGACGGACTGACTATCATGGCTTTAATGAGGAGCTATTACTCGGCCTATTGAACTACTGGAAATCGTTGTCAAATTTTCATGATGATGAATGGCTTCTCCGGAAATAAGGCCGTTAGACCTCATCCTACGCGATTAGGGCGATCTAGAAATTTCTACACCGGCCCGGTCCCCACATAGTTATCGTAGACTCATAGGCTAAGTAGGTTTTACCGTAACTATCTGCGGCCTTGTTGAGTCTTTTAAAGGAATAATATGTCGGCGCTTCTGTCAATAACTTCTCGATCCTGCATTACGACAGTAATCAAGCGCCCCAACGATTTGCTTCCCTCAACCACCGCGGAGTCACCTGAGCAGGCTCTCGATCTATCATCCTGCCTTATTCCCTCTATCTCCGTACACTAACAGTCTAATGTCATAGCTCTATTGTAATGTAATTTCGGTATTGCGAGAGTCAGAGAATGTGCATAGTTCTCACAGTCCATGTTTGAAGTGTAATTATATTAAACAACGGGCTTAAGTATATCTCAAAGAACATCAGTAAGAATAAAACTAATAAGAAAGTAAATAAGGAGAATACAGTACACTTGTGTTAGGGTCCCTTTGAGGAGAAATCATAAGTATAGTCATAGCCGCAGTTGCATAAGAGCTGCTAAAACACCACCATGAGCTAAATCTGCTTATACGCGCTTTCTTTTATTCTACAACTGCAACACCATGGTATAACAACTAGTATACAGTTCAAGCTATGATAGATAAAGACCTAGCACTCCAGACCTTGTAAGGCGGTAAACATCGGTCACGGCCCCTTACGCTTTCACGACTCCCAAGGACAATGTCAAAACCTAATCGTTTAATAAACCGCCACATCGTTAAAAACACTATACGGGTCAGACTCCCGCTTCAGCTCAGTCGCAGGATACTTACCTTGCCCCTATTTCAAAGTAGGTCGTTGCTATAGCATGGGAAGTATGCCTAAGGTCTCTGAGATAAATCCCATTCAAGCCTGACGGCACTACTATCACCATGTGCCACATCGCGAGTTACCGTGACTCTACTCAGTTATGCTGCTACTTGTTAGAGAACAAGGAATGGGTGTCCAGGGCCATTGTGCCGCGTGTGTTTTGCACGTCCTTCTCAGTGCTCAGGGTCATACGGTTGCCCTCTGCTCTACACCGCGTGTCTTTCTTCTGCCGGGTGAAGTCTTACGTATTAAGGAACCCAAAGGTCTCATTCAGCAATTCCAATAGGTCCTCTGAAGGTAGTCATACAATATGCTCGGAAAGTATAATTTGCAACCTTTCTGAACCTAATTGTCTTTTAGGAAGGCTAAAGTTACCTTGTACTCGGGTATCTCTTATAGTATTGTTCAGCTAATAAAGCCTCCACATCAATAAGGTTCTCGGACAACGCGGCCTCAAAGGCTATAGAGTGAATGCCGAAAAACCTTCTGTTGCCCACTCCTAACATCTATCCAGCACTTATGCGGGAGAGAAATTTACTGCAAATGACTACACAACTAACAGACTCTTGTACCCAGTCAGATTATTGCACAAAGGCGGCTCTAGAGGCAGTCACACAACAAGTGTTCAGCACCCTGGGTGCCTCAAGTGCCAGTCTTGTTGCTTATCTATTCGGGTATATACTATGTAGGACTCCTGCTCGCCGACGAGGGGACAACATGAGACCCTTTGACACTCTGGAGAATTGTCTACAATGCGAATATCCTTCCAAGCTCTCGTAGATAAGCTGGGGTTTCAGGGTAGGTATCCTTACATAGAGTCTCAAGCAAGGCAACACGAAGCCTATAGTATTCAGTAGAAATAAGCAGATCTATACGTATGTTAGTAATTGATATTTCAGAACAAATATTGCTAAGGTTTGTTAAAGTTTGTAACCTTGTAAGTGCATCTGCGAGCAAACTTTGGTAATATTACTGTCTAATAGCGAGGCAATTTTTGTTATATGAAACCGAAGAAGGACGGCAGTCACCGGCGAACCAGTTAAGAAGCTGGCCTTGTAGTATATCATTCGGTATTATAAATAGAAGGCAGATATATTTCAGTCAAACTTCAGGATAACTTCGGCACACATAACCTACGTGGTTTCAGTTTCGACGTTCTTCGATGCAAGGCAAGTACAGGAAGTTATGAGGTTAGACAACTAGGTTCATCGGGCCGCTTAAGGTTTACAGCATGAGTTTCCTGTGACAATAAAAAGGGTTCCACCAACACTGAAAGATATGTGACGAGTCAAAAAAAAATTCCAAGTGAGCCCGGTTTGTACAATATATATGAGCCACTGGACCCCACGTTCCAAAGATTTCGAACTTCCACCTTCCCAGCATGAAATAACAACTCCGCGGAATTGGTTATATATATAATAAAAAAATCTCTTCCAGATCATACCTAACTTCCTACAAACGGTGACTCATAATTCGAAATGAAGGAGCCAACACCACCCTCGCAAGGTTCGGCCAAGGGAACGAACGCATCACTTTGGATCACGGGGCTGAGCCCGAAGGTGACCTACCATACCTTACTCCGAAGCATAAAGAAGGTCGGCAGAGTCAAGCAGACTCATATCAACAGACCCAACCAGAAGAATCCAAACTTCTGCGCAGCCAAGATCACCTTCTTCTCCCGTAATGCCGCGCAGAAGCTACTCGACCAAGCCGAGAAGGGGGAGTTCAAAGTCGATGATATAGTACCGACCGTCAGCTGGAATAAGTACGCCCGCGCAGAAGAGCCGATCAATGGCCACAGCAGGGTCCTAAGGATCGTCGGACCCCAGGAGATCGTCAATATTGCCTTCTTGGAGGCTTTCTGGGCTCGGAGCTTCTACTGGGACACTGATCGATTCTCGAACTGTGGTGATGTTCGTGATGGAGCCCACGTCATCTGGTACTATTTGCCAGTTGGGGAGGACAGGCTTCGACAGCAAGGGACACGCTAGTTAGGTGCTTTGGCGACAGGGTCGTGGTAACTTACGAGAGAGATACGTGCGGAGAAGGCTAGATTTCATTGAGATATGTTCTTCTGTCTCTATGGGAGAAATGGATACGATTGCGAAGCCTGCCACGCCTTTCCCATCACATCAAGTTAGCACTGCGGCATGAACCCGTCGTGACCGTGCTGCCTATGAGTTACACCACGAGCCAGGAACCTCGGACTATAAGGCGACTTTGCACTCAGCCAATTGTCGGGTTCTCCTTGCCCCCGACTCCTTCCCGCAACTACGTTTATTACTCACGATAACATCCGCACCACTCCCTGAGAGCGACGTACGCTACGGCCCTACCGGTGCGCCGCGTCTCCCTTACAGACAATGGCATGATAGAGGCATAGTACAACACCCACCCCACCAACACGACGCGGGAGTAGTGGTCTCTTGTCCTTGCGCACTACGACGACGGTGCCAATAGAGGATCGCCTAATCCAGGAGCGCAAACCTAGAATTGGCATGAACGCTCACATAGGGATGGTTTGTTTGTCGAGCTCGGCACGGTTAGCGGACTGAGTCTCAATGAATCCTAGGGTCGGGCCACGGATCGCAAGAGAATGTCATGATTTGCGGGGACGGTCGTGGTAGGCCAGTAGAATCTAAGGAGCGTTGGTTTGTGGTAGAAATGTGTACCGTCGACTGTGATGTGTTTGGGACAGGTAATGGATCTGCTTTTGGTTGGAGTTGGCCGAGGCGAGTTCTCTTCTGGCTTTGAGTCGGCGTATATGTGTTACATTTCAAGTTGTTAACAGGGGCCACAATGATAGATATAATGAAATTTCTGTAGCGTAAGAACTATCATATAATTCATGAACGCTTAGCAGAATTTCAAACACATATTCCTCTATCTAGCGTGGAGATCAACTTCAGGCGACAGTCGTGGCGAACTTGAAGAGCCCACGTACATTACACACTACCGGTATCCCGTGATTGTAATTTGATGTGGTGGTACCATCATCGTCGCACGTCTGTTCGACCATGCGAGACACGACACGTCCATGCGCTGCATACGAGTATGCAGTTTCTGATTAGTTTCCTCGCCGCGTGTAACACAAGCTGGTACCATCTTACTGGGTGAGTAACTTAATCAAAGTGAGACCTGCTAATCAGTCCCTGGAGATAAAACGTTGATTTGACGTTTGTCTTGGATGAGTAGGATATAACTGGCCTGGTATGGCTTTCTACCACATGTCTGACGGCAGTCGGATTGAACGCATCTACCTGGATAAAGAAAGACATAGTTGGGCTATATGGCAGAAATGGGCCGACTGGGAGCGATGGCTTCTTGTAAGTTCTTAATGGCGAATAGGACTTGGCGAGGTGTATGTATACATTGGCATCAACCGGGGAAGCTAGTATGCCTAGAGCCCAGGCATTTCATTACATAATTATACCGATGAACTAGCCTAGAGGTCATACCGGGAGCTTCATCTTATCTTGCTGTCTTTCTGGCTCAGAACTTATCGCTACCAGCCGAACTCTGGCAGCAGTTCATCAATGAGCCTAGTTTAGTGTGTGCTCTTGTTTCGTGCTAGGGACTCCCAGTATTCTTCGTCACGAATCCGTCTGCGAGTCGCGAACAACAGTTCAACCACTACCACAACGAGACCAAAGGGCGACAGCGGTGCCGGCATCGGCTCATGTCGCCAGCCGAACCCAGGGATGAAAGACGCCCGCCTGAAATCGGTATCACATGGGAAAGCGAAACCTTGGCAATAGATCATCCCAGTCTCTCGCTTCTCGCGTATTATTAGGCAGCTTCATATAGTCAACCCAAAGACCGTCGGCAGCTGGAGTTGCGATGGACTAAATCGGACGGATTCCACAGAACGAGACCATTCTGCCTTACGTGCCTCTTATCAACGTCTCTTCGATGTGGCCGCGCGGGAGCCGGGAAAGGTAGCCCTCCGCTAGAACCCGCTGCCAAGCCCTCTAAGGTTAGTGAAATAAATTCTCCGAGGGACATCGGAGTTAGCATAATCCGAATACGCCGGTGTCGCCGGCCCGTGGGTGAGCACATTTTACATGTCAAGCTTGTGGCCGCCACAAAGGGCGCGGGGTCATCACCATGACTTACCTATGTCATCCAATATGACCGGCGGCGGGAGCGTTCTAAAACTGTGAGAGCACAGCATACTGACAGTTGAAGAAGACATCTTCGTCCGCTCAAAACTTGCTCAACAGAACCGCTCAGAATAAGTCACGCAGAAGATAGAATGGCTGGCCAAACCAAGTCCGTCCCACCAAGTACGGTGTGGTGCTCTACCCGGGTTTCCAGGCGCTGGATGTCTTTGGGCCGCTCGATGCGCTGAACAACATGTCGAGATTGGTGCCTTTAGAGTTTGTCGTTCTCGCCCCGACGCTGGACCCCGTGGACTGCAAGGTGGATGGCCCGGGACGCATCGGGCAGAGTGTGGTGCCGACGCACACCTTCGACAACTGCCCGGAGGATCTCGAGGTGCTTCTCGGTAAGGGAAAACTTGCGCAAATACTGTCGTAGAATGCTGATAACTGACTCCGAGTGTTGTTCTAGTGCCGGGAGGCTTTGGAGCTCGGAAGCCAGAGATCTCGGAGCCCATCAAGGAGTTCGTGAAGAGGATATATCCTAAACTGCGGTTCTTGTTAACAGTCTGCACTGGGAGCGCCATTGTCGCGCAGACGGGTATCCTTGATGGGAGACGAGCTACGTCTAACAAGACGAGTTGGGACTGGGTAGGTTGCATCTGAACTTACACGTCTGCCTCTATTCCTTGGGAAAGGGCTGTGTCTGACGGCTCGATTATAGGCTACTTCACAGGGCCCAGCTGTCCAATGGGTTCGCCAAGCGCGATGGGTCGTGGACGGAAATGTTTGGACGGTGAGTTGCACTTCTCAAGTTGATCCTGCAGCCAGGGTTCCTTCATGCAATATATCAATATGTGGCGTATCCCTTAGCCGCATCCAGCATAGTCGCGCCCAGGCAGGCCTACATTGTAGAAAAGCAGGTTTAGGTGCACAGGAACTAATAAGTTGGTGCATAGTCCTCCGGCGTGTCGGCTGGCATTGATCTCACGTTTGCCTTCATTGCGGACCAGTATGGCGAGGATGTGGCAACTCAACTTGCAAATCAAGCGGAATATGTACGGAATACCGACCCCAACTCCGATCCCTTTGCCTGAAAGGCTACTGCATCAAGGGGAAACGCAAGTTATCAAAGAATGCGGTGAGCATGTCTACGAACAAGACTCCTTCGTGTCTTGGCTCGTGACATTTCGAGCGCCATGTAAGAGCTGAGGATATTTCTCGGCTAGTCCATAAGTAAAGAAGAATACACGGTATTTGAAAAAGAAGTTTACGCTATACGATGCCACCATCCATCTGGCCGTAGTAAGGCAAACAAACAGGTTTTGAGCCGCCACTCGCTATTAAATATTGTTTTCATTATGTCGATCAATTAAGTTTTACCGCAAGAATCCGATCCAATTAGGGAACTTCAGAGAGCTGAGTTGCTAGCATGGAGGCTAGCTCAAGGAAAAGCGTGATGGAATTTATGATTCGCGCTTCTTCCCAGACTACACTATCGTCTGTCGGTGCTGGCGAAGCCGACCGCGAATGGGCTCTTAGCATTTCAAGTACCGGTTCAACCTGTAGTTGGATGAACGTTCGAATGCTGGGAGGGCGACTCTCTGCACTGGCGAGTCATTTTGACTAGGCATGGGTGCATACTCGCAGCCTCAATGGAGGCAGAATGGTTGCTGCTGCTGAGCAAACTAATCAGTAAAGGCACAGATAGTACATAGAAAGGTACTATAGCACCTTGCCACGTACGAGTTAGGAGGATCAACTTCGAGTAAAACTATATTGCCATCCCCATCTTGTACATGCGAGATGAAACATGGCGTCTGACTGGCTTGGTCATCTGGCTCCTAGGCTGTACCGCCAGCCTGGTCAGGGTCGTTATCTAGCTGCCGAGACCGGTCATGTATTCTGGCAGAAGACTCTCCCGGCCGGTCATGATCAGCATTATCTCTTTGACCTCCTTGAAGATCTCCGTGATCTACTTGAGCTTGCTGCATAGGAGGATGTAGAGGAGGGGTTTCGCTGTCGTTGGTACCAAGTTCTAGCCCAGAGTCTTGGGACGCGTTGGGGCACATGATGATGGCTGTCGCGAGAAGATGGTGCTTGATATTTGAGAGAACGTAGACGACTATTGGCTAGAGTAGCAAGCGATGAATATGTGACAGATGGTCTTCATTGATGTTGAATCGGGCCGAAAAAACATGCAGTAGAGTATTATGATGTTAAGCGTCCTGGCATGTCGTTCACAACTTTCACATGAGCCTACCTATACTGTTCGGCAGGGCGTAGTGGCTTTCTTGGTAACGTTGGATGCCGCAACCCCCTGCCATTTCGCATGTACCTTGCGCAAAAGATGATGGCTCCTGTCATAAGCGAGGGAGTTTGAATGCCGGTGTCCAAACCGCGGAAGCTACATTCTTACCATGAGGACAGTGCCGACAATCTGGCACATGATCAAGTCGTTGCCCCTATTCGCCTCCCAACGAATTTTACTCCCTCGTGACCGCAAGAGTCTCCCGCGGGTTAAATTGAATCCGTGTGAGATTCATCACCATGGCTCGGTTCCCTCGGGCGAAATCCTGGGTACGTCATGAGTGGAAATATGGGATACCGCTTAGCCGGGGTTTCCTAGCCAGGCATTGCGTACTAAGGATTGCCGGAGCAGATTTCCTAAAAAATTATAATGTGATATTGAATCACAGCAGAGAAATAGAATTGATGAGACAGAAATTTCAATGAACCCAAACTATCCTGGGGCGGCATGGTTGTGTGTACATATGCCTTTCAAGCAGTAATTAAGAATGTTAGCCCCTGCTTTGCTTGGCTATAATTATCCGCGCTCGGGCCTCTTATTGTTGGGTTGGATGGCTTGGTAGATGCATGACAGCTTAATAAGGCGAAGTGTACATAAGCCGTAGTGGATATCGCGATTCTCATTCGATAACCATACGACAACTATGGAATTAGAAGAACAGGTAGGTAATAACACGGCCAAGTCACCCAGCATGGAATTATACTGTGATAACCCTATAGTAAGCCCTATTAAGACTCCTCCCCCAACACTGTGAATAGGTCTAGACTTTAATCATTCGAAAGAGACAGTCTAGATTCACTACAAAATACGGATACTCCCCATTATCCCAACCTTTGGGCACTTCAATGGTCACCCATAATTAAAAATGCCCTCGTAACTCGAGACGCGGCCCCTGCTGTTGTGTTCGTTGTCCTGCCGGCATGGCATGACATATGCAGTCCTGACCGTCTGAGCAGAAATTTCACGTACCGCAGTGGTTTGCACAGGAGGTCCAGAAGTCAATAGAAATAATTACATAAAACGGCATATACTACCGTACCATTTCCACCTCCTAGGCACGTAAGCACTATCGGCGGCAACATCCATGTCATACAAGTACGTACACTTGCGTAGTAACCTAGCTGACCACATCACGTGGTCGGCTTAACATGATGGGGCTCTACCCAGTACGCCGTACTAGACTAATTAATCTAATTAATCCCAACCGTGCGGTATATGCTATGGCGTGCACTAGTCTACCCAATGTGGATTTACCGCTGATCTCAGTTATGCTGTCAACGCCCTCTGAGTCAGCTGGATGCCGGGAACTGGCCGCCAGAATATTGTACAGTATTGTAATGCTTATGTTGCCAGGTTACATCTACACATGTTGCAGGGAGGCATGTGCTAGCGCCTAGCCTGAGCGTCATGGTGATGACTTAGATTGGAGAACTTGATGATGCCTATCCGATGGAGGACTCGATTCAGCTGTGGCATTAGACTCGTGATGCCCTGCCGGATTTGAGCTAAACACGGCACATCCCAATTTCCCGGCCCAGCTCGAGATCTGTGACTGTTGATAACAGATACCGACATCTATCGATGTACGTGGCTGAACATGCATCGAGGCTTGCCTTACGACAAATGCATAATTAGCATCTTGCAGTACAGATGGAGCCAAAAGTGGCCTGCGATCACCCGGACAAAATTTTCGCAGAAGAAATCACGTGTTGCTGTACCGGCCGAAACAGTCGCTTGGTCGAGTTCTGTACACTTTTTTGAAGCTCAGTAAGTACTCTTGATAATTATGGTACTAGTGACACGAACGGTTACAAATATTTAGTCTACGATCTTGCTCTTTCAGCTACTTACTATTCAGACTATGTTCAAGCCCTTTAGTAGTAGTAGAGCTAACGAGTACAAATTTGGGCGGAAAAATAACAACCATACGTCATCAAACCGAAGCGGCCGTAAGCTGGCATTAGCTTCAACGGACGCGCTAGACTTAATCGTTTGCGCCTCCTGGAAGAACCCGACGTTGGATATTTGCCGAGAAGTCAAATTTTATGTCGGCTGGACTTTTCCGTGCCATCGTTTACGGTCATCTTACCGCTCATCGCAAGACACGTCTCCCACTCTGGGCCTGGACACTAACGTGGAGTTTAACCGCCCCTCCTTTCGCGCTGGCATCGATCCCACCACCATGGTCTAGGCGGGGAAAAACCGTTATAGTTGTCTTGCAGTAGCTGGCTCTAGAATCGTAGGTTGAAAGGTATGTTTCGAATATCTGGGGTTGTCTCGATGTCTCGGAGTTTTGCTCGGTAGCTCGCTCGGAGGGGCGTTGCTTGGGAGGGTTGCCTATTCACAATACTATGCAAAACTTGGAAGCACCGTGGTTCTTGTTAGTCATCGGCTATCTAGTCGTCCGTCTGACAAGCGCAAAGTAGTGTATACTAGTATTTCTGTCGAACATTATAATCACCAGAAATGGTCCCGCTAGGGCAAGGCAGGGATTTGAATATCCATGTCTATAATACCGGATTCTTGATCACTTATATCCTCATGACAGCCAATCGAAGCATTAGTGACTTGGGGTATTCGAAGAAGGCAATGAGCGACATCAGCCCGCCCACTCCAACGCTTGGCGATGGGAAGATGGTTACATAGTAAATTCCGCCCAAGATCCATATAGCGGGAGCGGCACGCGTGGAGACGGCCCGTAGAGAAGATACTAGATGCGTGTGTAGCGTACGACTATGAGTACAGTTCTACGACGACATTAGTTAGCTCGGCACTAGGCCTTGCATTCTAAGCATCATCTACGCAGGCATTGGTCTAACATAGCGTACACTTATAACGTTGCCAGGCGAGGAATTCATTGCTAGACGGTGTCGTTTTCGTATGAGAGACCAAGACCCGTTCCGCTCAAGAGTTAGGAAGATCGCATCTTGGAGATCTATCGCTAACCCTCGCTTGGGTCACATTCGGAACTGACATGGTGCGGGATTGAATTGCTCTGCCGATTGATGGGGGTCACGAGCACCAATGGCAGGCCTACATCATAACAACAAAAGCAAGGAAATACCATTATATGGGCGGCGCAGAGGGATGGATGGACGGCAACCTAGTCTAGCCTACTCCCCACACAGCCCGCACACGAATAGACGTACCGAGTCCGGGCGAATGAATTGTTATAATGTCCGTTTTTGGCTAAGCATAGAACTTAGTCTGGGCGTGCTACCTATCAGAATTTAGTTACGATATGCCAAGGAGTTGGAGACGACTATTGGGCCCGGTACAGGCTCCGAAATATGGCATTCGGGGCTGAGATAAAGCCAGGGATCCGGATCCCATTCTGAGAAAGAGAAATAATTGGTTCAGGTCCAAGGTCGAGTGATTGGTCGAAAAAGTTGTTCCTGTCGGTTGCTGCAGGGGCTAATACTATGGTAGTATAACCTCGTCGCCTCAGCTTCGCGCACAGGTGAACAGCCGCACGCCCAAATACACTATGAGCGTCGCTTAAGCACTCAGTCGTCATAATATCAGATAGCCACGGCCGTATTCAGCATCACCAAGTCGCTTAAGCCTAGTAGACGCGCTAATAAAGCGAATCTGGAGAAGATCGACACGTTTTTCATTGCAGCACATATGTACCTATCCAGCCAAGCCACATTGCGCCAACATGGCCAAGTACCGGGTATGTATTGTAATACGATGCAAGCCACCGAACAACTACGTAATCTTCTAACTACCGGAACTGGGAAGCCACCTCGGCTTGTCAGCAGAGCCTCGCATAGTTTGTCGGCGACTGTAATTGTGGACCAACGCGTATTTCCCAAGACGTGGTTCGAGTTCATCAACGAAAGCTCACAAGCGTGATACAAGTGTTCGGACGATATCCTGACCGCCGGCTCGGAACATAGCGACAGATGACAGCCGGGTCCCGGCACTACTTGGTAGACTATGCGTTGTTCCTGAGCCCCGATCAAATTCCGAGCGCTCAAGATAGGGAAGATCACCGGGGTCCGGATGCATCATCCCTGAACACAAAAACCTGTCTGTGCACAGCATATGTGTGTGTACCTAGGTAGTGTATAATGCAGGGGAGGTGCATGAGTACCACCAAAACTCGACCTCTAGCCCTGGGCCTGCTGCGAGACAACTCAACGTCTGCACGCGCCCGAGGGGCCCAAATCAAGTAAGCAGGAAGTCTAGGAGCGAGCACCCGCGTCAATCAGAAAGCAGAGCTGAGGCACTAATGCCGGAAACGTTGTGCCAAGCACATTGCCACAACGAAGCCGAAACAGTCGGAATGTGGGCTCTTTTTGGCAGAAACGTGGTAACCAACCACCTATTCATATGTTGCAATGAGTTACGAGATATACGACAGAAGCACCAAGCGCTGCTTTGAACTGGGATAGAGTCTAGACGCAGTTCTTGCAACATACACGAACTAGATGTCGACAAATTAGCAAATCAAAAGGAGCATCACGACTGAAATGACCTGATGTGGTCTGATCCGCACGCTACGCAGTCGCATCCGTCATAACTACCATAGCACGTTGCAATCAAACATATTTATTAGTTGGGCTGTCAGTGATGAGCAGGGGCTAGAAGCTTAGACCACAACAATTTGGGCATATCTCGCTTCGGCTGCATAAGGCGTATATTCATTAAATTGTGATACGTCGTTCAGATGGGATACGCCAATGACAATGCTTTACATCAGCCCAAATTGGAAAGGCCACTCGCTCCCGGATGCCAGGGATACCAAGTCAAAGAAGTAACCGTCACATCAAAAAAGTATGGAACTAATTCGTCTATATCAAGAAACAGACAATTGCTGTCTCCGCTAGCTCTTCTGCTCGGAGCCTACGGGGGTGGGCCTGTGTGGTGGAGATGGTGGGGAGGACCATTTGGAAATATGTGTTTATGGATGCAGCTGAGATCGATCGTCGGTCTCTCACAGGGGTTGTATGTAATTCTAACAATACTATCGAGATCGAGTCGTGCAATAACGGTCTTGACTACACGAGGAATTGCCTACGCGCATGGCAGATCCCGCGCAGACCCGGAGGCTCCGACGTTAATTCCGCTCTAGAGCACATCGTGAATTCCTCGGATATGGGAGTACTCTTACATGATTCGGTGGCTGGGTTTGATCGATGACGCCTGGACTGACTGGTAGGGATACGTCTGGCAGAACCAGGAACTCTTTCAACCTAATTTACCTCGGGAAGTATCTCTAGCCAAGAGGTTACCCAAAGCAGCCAACCAGGGATTATTGGGACTCTCATCTCGTCGTGCGTTGTTGATAGGATGGGTAACCAACTCCCCGTGAAATGGAGGATGCCGCCTGCATACGCCACACAGTCGACAAATCCCGACAGGGTCATGTCAGATGCACCAGATCGAGGGACGACGTCGTCAAGCCAGCAGAGCTAGCCAAGAGCTTCTCGGCGATCTCCAGAAAAACAAGATTGCGGTCAAATCTTTACCACGATATCGACTCCTAAACCTCTATATAAGGAGGTTGAAATCCCCTCGACTGTCATAAACTTCCTTCTATTCTCATCCTCAACAGCAATCCCAGAAGCCCAATACCTTCACTCACTCATCCCACAACTTTCAAACTTTTGTTTCTAAAACAAACAACTCAATCAAAATGCAGACCTCCATCGTCGCTGTCCTCGGCTTTCTCGCCGCTGCTGTCTCTGCCGTTCCCACCAACGGAGGCGGAAGCCCAACCCCCTATGTTGCCTGCGGCGGCCAAGGTCTTTTCAGCGTTGCCCAGTGCTGTGCTACCGATGTTCTCGGAGTAGCTGACCTCAACTGCGGCTCTCGTGAGTTTCCTTCCAGCTCGACTTCGAGGATACTAGAAACGATTAGACTAACACTTTTGACACAGCCTCCGCTCTCCCCACCAGCGTCACCAGCTTCCGTGACATCTGCGCCAAGGGTGGCCAGCGCGCCCGCTGCTGCGTTCTCCCCATCGTAAGTTTAAACTTGAACCACCTATTTTCACCTCGACTTACTAACATCGCCAACAGCTCGGCCAGAGTGTTCTCTGCGAGACCCCACCGGTCTCGGTGAGCAGTAAATGCCCGCTTTCCACAGGACAATTGCAGAATAGGCACGGGTGTGATCGGATGTACATTCGAGTCTTAACGCACATAATGGAGGCATGGTCAATCACCTTAATCTAAGCTTGGGATAATTAGTAGTGTTGGGATTTGGGCTTTAACGGCGATGCTGTCATGGGACTTGGGGCCGAGGTTCCTCTCCGTTCTTTAGTCTTTGCTTCCGGACGCGTTCAGTCATTACATAATTTGCTTGGAAAACTTTTGGCCGTTGATAGTTCTTCAATTCAGAATAATCTTTGTCCAATACTTGTTTACTATGCAACGCCCCAGTGATTCGATACTTACACGGTTTCCAGCGGAATTAGTCATCACTGACTATCTACATATAACCTAATTTCTGTATGGAAGTCTGCTAAATTTAGTAGTTCTTTTTGTCAAGTCGTAGACAGCTCAATAGTTGGAGCCGTTATTAGTCCACATATGAGTTTAAGCTGTTAGTTCTTATTCCAAGGATGTCCATGCCATGTTCCTCCTAACTGCATATGTCATCCTTCAGCGCCAGGACAGGCAGTAGTCTACAACTATCCGCGTTATCACAAGTCATAACTTTGTCTCGGAGTAATCATGTCACACGTGAGACATAAAAATTAGTTCTGACGTCAACTCTACACAGAGCCGCTGAATAATTCCCACGTGGGTCTTCTTAGTCATTTGTCGAGTTTGTTAACGGAACGTACGATGCAGATGCACATTTGGGTCTGTGCTGCTGCAGCCACATCTTTCAACACGCTTGTGTTGTCCTCGCCATGGCGCATGCATATGCAACCATCTGTCTACCATCATGTCTTGTGAGGTCACTCGCCCACCGCGTGACTAATCCTTTCCGACCAGATGGCTGGGCTAAAACCCCAAGCCCCCCCACTGATTATGGTTCCAAGATCTTCCTATCTTCTACCTACATATGCTGCATGTGAGGGAGTTATAGGTGGGGGTGGGTGTTGTCATGAAGTTCGAACTTGGGACATTTCGTGTGAGGATTACATCATTGGTATGTAGAGAAGATTCATGTGATATGGGTGGCCACAGATAGAACTTGCAGAATACATGTCTAGCTAGACTAAGGATTATAAAGAGGACTGAGAACTCGGAAGTGTTAGATAATGTAAGTACCTAACTAAGACCTCTCATTCGAGAATTTTTAGAGACTTACATGAGTAACTTCGAAGCCTGCTTCAATTATCCAAATCTCCAATCTCACTATAAGCTGAATAGAGATGTCTTATCTACATATCGACCTATTGTCTCACCCACTGACACTAAGCCATGGCTTGATAGGGGGCGTTTATATTGCGAACGAGTTGACAAACCAGGATCCATCCCAGTCCCCGTACCGGGTCCAAGGTGGCTCCTCTATGCGCTGCGGCGTAAGCCGGGAAATGCAACATGCAGTGACCATCTAGGTTCCTTCAACAACCTGTTTCTGGCCCGGGTTCGGTGAAATACATCAAGGTCTTACATTTTGCGGCGTTACGTCGCCACGAACCGGTGTAGCCTCAACCAAACAGCATATAGCGGACCACGCCGGACGGATGGCGCAATTCTTGGAACTAGTTGTTTTGGCCACTTCCTTGGAAAGAAAGTCAAATGACCAGAAGTAGATGCCGGTCCGCCCCCAAGCCAAGGCGGCAACACGACGCTCAAAAACATACAGTTTTTACCCGCGATGACACGACGTTGAATATCAGGTTACACAAGAAATAATTCGCCACTGTAGTAACGTAGTCTAACCATAGTTTGTACACATATGTGTATGTGGTTGTATTGATCTGAGTAAGCAGGGGGTCACGAGATAGATGCGGTAGTGATTCCCGATCGTCCCAGCGTTTCGGGGTCGACGGTGTCAAACGTTGTCGATCTCTGACACTGGACCCCCCTGTGCCCCCGGACTGCGCTGGGATTAACGGCTCGTCCCGCCGTGCTACGGCGCCCCATACTGCACCTATGTACGCATTGGGCAATGGCCGACACACCATTATAGCTAGCGTCAATCATGGGCACAACCTATTGCGTATAAATGTCCCTAGAACTGAAAGCTATAAAGTCTAATAATAAAACCTGGCATTCTACTTACGCTTTATATTTACAAAAACCTTTAATTATATACCCCGAAGGTAAAGTGTTGGTATAGGACTAGCATCACTAGGCAGAGAGGTCTTTATGTGACCTTTACCTTACAGGACCTTGTAAAATCATTGTTTAGGGCCATTATTGTAGTGTTCGCTATATGCTAAGTACTTACCTAACTGAAGATAATAGACGTACAAATTTGAATAATATGCCTAGATAGTATTTTCTCAGCATATTTACTAGGTGCCTGACCTTAAGTAGTTTTATAGGTCTAAAATGAAAGAGAACGACAAGAATTCCAGTAACTCAACGGCATTGATCGAGACCACCTGGCATGCCCAGTAAATATTTACGTCCTGGAACTACTACAGGACCAATTCGTAAAGAAATTACTTAATCACTCCTTATTTATATGGAAACCAAGAAGAATTCTAAACTCTTTTCAGATTGAAGAGAAATTTCGACTTTCCCGGAGCATACAAGTTTAGCAAGTCATCAAGAACTGCGACGTATGCAAGAAGCAAAACTTGTGTGTGGTTCTTATCCTATGCTTCGGCGCTTTGGATTGATTGTCCTTTTAAAGAGATGTATGTATTCCCTTGCTATCCATCTACACTACATAGTGTGTGATACTGGTATTTGGGTGATTATATCACCGTTTCCCTGCAGCGTTGAGTTTCAATAGTTTTAGTTTTTGTTATTAATCAATATCCTCCAGAGAAACTCCAGGCCTCGCAGCACTACTCTAAATCGTAACTCGTTCTTCGGTTGTCAGGCAATTATAGACACAGCTTTAAGGAACGATACTCCGGCAGAGACGTCTCCTACTCGATCTAATGTACCACGATCTTCAAACAAATGGTCCGAGCCCTAGCCACAACCGCAAAGGAGGACTTTTCCCTACCTTATTAGATTATATTAGAGCAGATTATTAGAAACGTTATACATTTCACGTCTCACGCCTCACATCTTACAACCTCTGGTTCAGAACAAATCTTTTGCCGCAGCCTGGAGCATCTCTCACAGTTTCCTGAAAAGCTCCTCGATGAACTCGATCAAGTTAAAGTGAGGCTGCCACTCGATGTGGATTGAGAAGTTGTCGCCGAGAAGCACACCCTCAATCGTTACTTTCAGCGGTGGACCGTCCGCGATCAAGCTGCCCAGCAACCCCTCAAACTCAATCTTTCGGAGGTCTATTATCTTTCCAGCGTGTTCCACCGCCCATTTGGCAATGTCGAGGCCAATATCCGGCAGCTCCTTCCGCTAGGTCAACGGCATGACGAGCAAGGTTGAGCTCGCTAGTATATCGTGGCGAACGCCAGCCTTTTCTCGGCGACATCAAATGCCACAACTCTACACACGACGCAGCGCGTCCACACCTCTCTGGCGAGGTCGATCGTGCCCTGCGCAAGTCTTTCGCCTCATCGAGGCTGCCTGGCGAGGTCAAAGACATGAAGCTCCTCGCTGGCCGTCTTTGCGGCCTCGAGCGCGTCAGCGGCCGTCTGCACAAGACCGTTCTGCACCTCGTTCACCCCGCCAGTGATGCCCGGGCCGCGTCAAGAGCCGCATTCTTCACCTCGCGACACCGTCGAGCGCGAGCTGCGCCCCCTGATAGCGCCTTCCGCAGCGAGGAAATCGGCCCCCTGGACGATCCCCTCGGCGGCCATGAGGATGCCGCGCACGACGACCTCCAGAACCCCATCGCCGTGCCTTGGGCGATCCGACGCCTGCCTTCTGGGCCACCAGGCCCGGGCAGTCGTACCAGGGCGCGTCGTCTATGGCTCGGTCCAGACGGCGCTGCTCCCATTGAGATTGTCCACCGCGCGCTCTGGATCCTGCTGCGCCTGCCGAACGATCGTTGGAAGTCATCGCGAGTGCGCTGCAGGTTTTCGGCCTCGCGATGCTGTCGTCGCTGTCGCGCTGAGCCGCGTTGAGATCGGCCTGGACTGCTTGGATTGCAGCGCTCGCGGTGTGCGGGCGTCGTCCAGGTCGCGCTGGGCCTGCGCGACAAAGGCTTGAAGTCACGTTCGGCTTCGTCGACATTCGCCTTGAGCCTTTCCTTGGTGCGCGCTGCCTCGGCCTTTGGCAGAGTCCGAAGGCACCTTGGATGCGGTCACGTTTCTCATGCCAGATTTGCGGGCCCTCGAGCTCGGCGATCGCAGCGTCACAGCCGGCCTTGAATGCGGCCTCCTGCTCATCGAGCTTTGCCTTGACCTCGTCGAAGCCGTGCTTGACGGCTTCTGTGCCGAGTCAATCTGCCGATCCAGTTGCTGAAGGACATGTTCGACGATCTGTGCTCCATAGACCGTACATCTCGAAGTCCTCATTTGCAGAGTCTTTATATCCTTGAAATTGATGTCTCCAGTCAGCTTCGCCCGAAGCTGAGAAGGAAGAGATCTGATAGACGGAGTTCGACCCAAAAGTCAAACGTGGGCGATGGATAATGGTCGCTTGGAGATGAAAGCAGCGGAGCCTCCCCAAATGGACACGGCGCCGTCGATAAGAATGATTGCTTCTCTGATGATATTTCAAGGTCGACGATGGGTCTGGTCCACCTCCTTTGACTGAAAGGTCCTATGTCAAAACTCTCAATAGTCGCCGTGAGCTTGATCCGCTCTTGCCGACAGAGGCCTCAAACTGGCTCGTTTTCCAAAGATGGTCATGTCACCTTTTAAGGACGCTCCAGAGGATAGTGCGTCACGCCGATAGTGGCACCAGTAGAGATGTACAGGTCCACATCGTTGAAATGTAAAAAGTTGTCTGGTTCGGGGAACTCGCGCTCAGCAATGAGAGACGCGAACTTGACGAGATCAACGACCCCTAGATCTTTAATGCTTGCTGCGAAGCTGCTCTTCGGATTCTGCTCAGCTTCATGGCCACCTTGGCCTCCTTTGATCCACGCTGATCGGCCTGCTAGGCCGATGGCGCCCGGCATACCCGTAGTAAAGAAGGTGTGTAGACGATTCCAAACTCAAGGCACAGCCGCGAAAGTGATTTGCTTGCTAAATCGCACGGGTTGACCATCCGTCAGCATTAAGCAAAGGCAGAGGCGCCCTCATATCAGCTTTGAGACCGAGGTAAAGCTGCGTGGATCAGGCTGCGTAGAGAGTTCAACATTCAATACTGGTTTGAGTATCAACTTGATATCTTGGCCGGTTTGGATTTCCAGCGCCAAGGGCTCCCCGCAGGATAAGACTAAGTGAGAAGACGCCATTTGTATACCCGGCTTGCAGGATTGTTCCCTTGATGCTACCTCGCATGAGAGATTCCAGCTCTGGAATGCTATCAATCATGGCACACAGAAACACCCCTTCGCAATAGGGTATTTGCGTTGTTGCTATTGAAGAGTGTGGGGTTTGCGGCTACCAAGGCCAGTTATCGAGTGAAATGTCAAGGAATGTACCTTTGAGTTCAGGACAGAGACGGCTGGTACTCAAATCACCTTGGCTTCGCCGTAAACGGCCCATTTGAGGTCAGAACCATCGTCAGCTTCTCGGTGAAGACCCCGACTTTGAGGTCAATCCCGGCGAAACTGACGTCTCCAGCGATGGCGAACTTGGTCACTCGTCCGCAAGACTTTTCGCTCTTGCTCATGAAATGTCAAGCTGGGCATGGTGGATGTCGAAGCCCTCAAAGGACACGTCGTCGACGCCACCAGATATACACACGCCGTCGCGCGAGATTGATATCAGCCCGTTAGCACTAGAGTGGCCATTGATAGTGATCTGTCCAGAGAGCGTAAGACCTTCGGAGGAAATACTGAGATACTTTGAGTTGAATACGACATCGTGGTCGAAAATGTCGAGTTCAGTATCGGTGATTTGGGTGAACAAAAGACCCAAGTCGCGTAGTGTCAAGTTGCCGATGAAGGCTTCCAAGGCGTAGTAGTTCTTTGAGTACGTGCCGGTGACGGCTACAGTCGTCTCATGCCAGTTCATCAAGGCATCTACGCTGAAGGAGAGATCCGCCTTGGCAGAGAGATTTTTGAGGATCGCTGTCAACCTGACGGAGGCAAGGTTGAGGCCTTTGACGCCAAACACATTCGTCCACTCCTCATCTCTAAGGGTCAATGAAAACGAATAAGTGCCAGCCATCGATCTGATGCGATAGTCTGCCTGAAGCGGCACAATCGAGCCGGGCACAGCGACATTCACGCTGCCGAAGAAGCCGTAGCCAAAGCGCCAGCTAGTCTTTTCTGAAATATGGTCGATATCAGAGTCCGCAATTAGCTCGACACCAATTCTGGTGAACTCGAGAACATCGAAGACTTTGACATGTGTCTGCTCCAGTGACCCCTGCAATATAAGACTGCCGATAGTTATGGGATCGTCTCAGTCACGGTAACAGCTGAGGAATGTCCTTAGGTGCAGCGCGGGCTTCTCCTGCCCAAAGAGGTTCCTCAGGGCGTCCGATACGGGCTGGAGAGTGCCCTGGAAGAATATGTCGGTCTCGAAATAGAGGCCAGCAAGCTCCATGGGGTCAAACGATTCTTCGGAATAACAGAATCGCGGTTTATCAACCACAATGGCGTCAAGTGGGCTCCCTTTCATACTGGGATCAGGGAGCCGAGAGAGAACTGCTCTGTGCTAGGCTTCACGATCTCTGCCCAGGGGTGGGCCTTGGTGATCTCTCGATATATCTCAATCTTGGCGGGCATGAGAGAAAAGAGGTGAACGTCGCCTGTAAGCACCACGTTATGTGGCTTTGATGACGGTTCGCTTGGAACGACCTTCAGGGTATTCTGAGTCTCAGAAAAGGGGTCTACAATTTTCTCGGCGTCTGGTCAGGGCTGTGTGCTTGCTGCCTGAGACTGCCTGAAACGAGCCATACACTCTCCGTGCTACCTGGAGTTAGTCGTGTGGCTCTGATAAGGATACGTCTTGTCGTACCTGGGCCGTTAAGACATGCTAAGAGGTGCAGGTGCGACTACCTAGCGTCGGGGAGGTAGCTGCCTAGAACATGTTGCCTCAGGAGCAGTGGCTAAAGGTAGGCTTCCTAATGTATAAGTTGTGAGTTGATATAAGAGGTTGATACCTTTAATGAACTTTGTAGACGTGTCCACTAAATTGTGAATAACTATATTATAAGGATGCCATGAATGAAGATCCTAGTTTAAGAGCTGGAAACAACTATGAAATCAAGGGGAAAACTTAGAGATAACCTAGGCTCGTTATTCTGCCTTCGCCGCTGCAAAGAACTGTCTCTCGAAGGTAGCACCCTTAATCAATGCTACTACGTTAGCGTTTTGAGACTAATACAACTTTTACATAGTTATATAAAAGTCCTCCATATGTTGAGCTTTGTGTTAGAAGGTCACGTCCAGTCCCTGAATGATACATAATACGTCAATCCACAAATACTGAACCTTTAACATTCGGCAGATCGTGACAGCATTTTGTGCAACATTACTAGGACAATTGAAAGGCATACACTCTCCTAATTCTAGTTCAATCTTGCGTAGAAGCAGTAGTTGAGGGATTAAGCCCTAGTAGTAATTAAGGGCAACGTATTCTTTTTCTAGTGGAATTACCGAATAATAATCTAATATCGTCTGGTAGGTATCTCGGGATCTTGTAAAGCTGGAGAGATGTGCCATTTGAGCTGTAGATTGTGGACGTAGATATTTGCCATAGTCTATCCCTTTATCGCCATCGGTCCGTGCCCCGATCTCCAAACGGTAACCGTTCTTATCCCATCAATCTAAAGGCATGTTTAAAATAGTATGTTTACTCACATTGTTACCTTTTGTTGGGTCATCAAGGGCCAGTAAAGCCTCCTTACAGAGACAACTTCTATGATATGGTGATTTGAGTTGGGAGCAGATGATTAGACAGATATGACAGTGTACTTTAGTCCCAAAGGCGACAGCATGAAATGTAGGGCAGCGATCAATGCAGGTAGGTCTCAGGCAGCCAGTCCGTGCTATTCTAAGCTTGCTTCCAAACACTTCGCAGTGTTGACACAGCTTGTGAGGTATAACCCTTACGTCATAGTGCGGTAGTTGTTGTTCCCTTTGGAAACACTGTGTCGTCGCAAAGTAGGAAAAGAAGAGAAAGTAAGAAGCAAAATTGATACATGGCCTTACACATGCTTGGCAATCTAGGTGCTGGATAGCGAGATATTGGTATGCGTTTAGGGTTAAGGGTTGCGAGTGATCGAACGAACAAATCTCCCAACTTGCATGCATGTGCGGAAACTCATTCGTCATTACTCTATATATATATCCTAATCAATAATCTATCGGGGTATTCGAAATGCAGCATATAAAACGCAAACAAAACTTTTACTCTATCCAAAACGAGCCGACCCCTAGACCCCTCCGCCCTTCACCTCCCCCTCCCCGGAAACGTCATCAAAGAAATGCCTGGCGAGCTTCGGCCGCTCGTATCCATCGTCTCGGCATACAGCCGATTGATGTCGCGGAAGCTCTGGTGCACTGGGGATGTAGGCAGATCCTCAGGCTGGGAATCGATATTTTGCGTGTGTCGGCGCGGACGCGGGTACGACCCGCTCACGCTCATCTTCCTCGGCCGCATCTTGGGAGGGGGCGAGGACAAGGGCGTGGAGCTCTGCGACGATATAGACGGGGTTGAGCTGATGGAGGTATCAGAGCCTCTGGTGTTGAGGGAGAAGATACTCGGCCGTCTCATCATTCGCCGGTTCTCTTCCTCGTCGATGCGCAATCCCTCGCCGAGCTCCGAGAGGATATCTTGGACGGACCGCCGCTTGTCGCTTTGTTTGCCTAGCCGCCTCTCCCACCATCTCCGATCGTATTCGGGCGGCGAATAATCCACAAGCGTGTCAAGAGCCTCTTCTACCTTCTGCAACTTGTCCTCCTCTAGTTTCAGGGGAAAGTGCTCCGAGGCAAGCTCTAGAAGTGCGCCGGCATCGCGCACCTGTCTCTGCCTGCCTGCATCTGATTCGTGAAGGCCACAGGCGTCGGCCTTGAAGACGAAGAGATCTGCGAGGGAGATGTAGGGCAGCTTCTTGATGCCCGCCACCGGCTGCGCTGAGCTGGGTAAATAAGGGCAAAGCCACTCTGGCGTGATCTTGATCTCGACTACCCAGCCGGCTGGGTGCCGGTAGAATATGGCTTGTGCTTTCTCGGCAATGAAGCCCTTTCCATGAGCGAGAAGGGTCTTCTTTACTTGACTTGGCGATGCCGAGGTGGTGATAAATTCTATGCTCTGGTGATTCTAGTTAGCATCCGACGCCTCATCGAAAGTCGCTTATCTTCAACCTACTTCGCAAGAACCTGGCTGTTCCAAGTATTTCTTAACAGCTAAATCGCCGATAAGGGCAAGCCGGATGTTGGCGAGCCCGGCCACACCTTGCATCAGGTGAATCACGGACAATGCGGCTTGCTCCAGATCGGCGATGGACGGCCGGGCCTTACCTGACGACGAGTGCGGCATGGTGAGAGAGGGGGATCGAAGATCGTAAACCGGTGCGCCAATGAACAAGCATTCTGATCGCTCAAACAGCCGTTTTGGTCGGTTTTAAGTCGAAAGGGCACAGGCAACGGCCTCCAAAGCGCAAAGTAAACCTGCTGAATTGGGCTGGTGTTTGGTACCTGATGCGCCCAACTAGGCAAATTCAGTACCTTAAAACCAGGGTTATGGCCAATGGGACGCAGGGATCGGCTGTATTAATGTTATTAGTCTTACCTCGTTTGTACCCGAGGGCGGATTGTTCCCCCTTTATACCCCCTGCAATACCGAATTCTCAATAACTGTCAGACGATCCTCCGAGGTAGATCGCAGAGCGACTGAGTCCTTGAGGAGCTGCGATAAAATTTTCCTGTGCTAGAAATAGACAACCCATTGGAGATTTCATCGCATCTCGCGTCGCATTGATTGATGACCGGAGAAGGGCTGACGTATCGTCGCTCATGGTGGCTGGTTTGGGAAATGAATAGACCCGCCCGGACTAGGACAAGCCGTGAAAGTTGGACACCAACTTCAGAAGGGCTTACAAAAACACGTCTAAAAGACATCAAATAGTGTACCCGGTCCGGAGGATGCGGATGACACGCTTCATGCACACAATTACGACTAACTGCCACTCATCTCTCTATCCAATGCTCGAAATTTTCTTATTAGAAATCGACATATTAGAGGTCAAATCCATTGGGATCATCTGTGCGCAACTGAGTAAAGGAGGTAACCTAGCACAAGGTTTTCTATGAAGGGGTAGCTTACGACAGGACAGCCTTGAGTCATACGTGCCTTGGAAGGCGACAATAGATCGAGGTGAAACCTATCGAGTGAAACGTTTCGAGCATCTCTACCTATGAGCAAACAAGTCTCCTGCCCCTTTCTTCCAACGCCGTTGGTCCTCCGGGACCGATTTGGGGCCGTCTTACTGTGCCTCGGTACACCGGAATATCAATCACTTAAAGTAGGCGGCTTGATTCATTTGCCACCGCAAGCCTCGTCATCTCAGCGCCCATCGCACGAATAAAATTGATTCTTCGGTCTCATCAAAGGCTATTCAGATACACACGGCGGCTGCTCTGGCCATGTTCTCACTATAGGTATCAAGACTGTGTATCCAGGCTATCATGTCGCCGTTGCCGTCATCAACGAAATTTCGCTACCGTTCTACCAACCGGGAAACCGTCGTCGCAAAGCGTCGAGAAATCAGTAGCGACTAATTTAGACTTTAATTAGTGCAGGCGCACTCGCCTATTGAAGCTGGTCGGTTTGCAGCTGTGCCGTCGTAATCCCTGTTATGGCCGATGCGCTCAATTGGATCTCTCGGGACGAGAACCGACGCGCCGGTTCGTTCGTAGTGTATGAAGGGACGATGTACTTAAATAATCGAATTGGTCGAAGTTAATGAACCAAGGGAGGACCTGCGTTTGGAGATGAGATATTGGCCAATGACTGCATTGAAGGAGTTCACGCGTGTCTTAGTGAGAACTTATACGTATCTATACCTAGGGTCAGTTCAATTTAACAGTCTACGTGTGATGTGCGCAGGGAGAACTACTTAAGTGACCTAAAAACGGCTTTACTTATAAGCGAGCGTATACTTGTGCAATCAACATAGACCATACTTACTAGTCAAGGCTGCGATTCTATCTTTTTTTAGGTATCTTAACAATTTATCTCAAAGCTCTCTCACTATCCCATTACATTTGGTAAGATGCTACGGGTCATGGGTTATATTTCAGCCGGACAGCGCGATTGTGTGTGCGCTTCACAATGTCGTATGCTTGTCTCAGCTAACGTAGCTATGATATAATACTCAATTGAACTGTACAAAGAAGAGACATGGAAATATCTATATTCCGATTCATCGATTGATATACCTCGCCGCTACCGCGTTATAGCGGATAACTCGCAGTGGAGCAGCGTTCAACCAACTGTCTCTCGCATGGACATATAGCATCTAGACTGAGTTCTTTAGCCGACTCAGTTGCACTGCCCGATGTGACATCGCTCTATTCAATACGAGGTCCTGCACGGTGGTTTTTATTGCTCTCCAGCTCATCTGCGTCGCTACGATGGTACGATAACTATTGTGCAATCAGTCATTGATTGGCCGCATAGCCGAACCATTGGGTGAGTTATTGTTGAGCGGTGAAATAGTAGAATATATATTCGTCCATGATTCTGTAGTAGAGATGTGAATTCCCTTGAGGTCTTTACCAACACGTGCTTCATGTTCACCATTTGAAATCCATAAAAATGAAGAGCTTCTTGAGGCTTATCGTCTTGCCCGCCGCAGCGCTGGCTATGTCTATCCCAAGACAAACGACCACACCCACCGGGCCGTTTTCTGCCGGCGCTTGGAAGATCGCAGAGGGTACGGATATCTTTTTCTTCGGTACCGCGATTAATGCCAGCGGTGGCAAGTTCTATATCAACAGGGACACCAGCACCTACTGTCCGGATGGAGTTTCGGGGCTCGACTGTTCGGTGTACTCGGGGACGGGAACCACCTTCGTTATCGGCAACGGTACCACCACCATGTCTCTAGACGTGACCGTACCCGGCGGCCAGCAAGGCAAGTATCCAATTCGGGTTATTTATTTATTTATCTCCGCCGAGATTCTGGATTCGCCCAATCCACTGACTCCGCCATACAGTCTACGTAGCTCCAGATGGATCGCTATCTTACACGCAGGCGCACTCTGCCTCCATGCCGGTGAATTCCACAGTAGTCGGCTTTTCGCGTGAGCGGAGCGAGTCGTTTGGTGCGCCGGTATACCTGTACAGCTCCGGCCGGTACTGGTATCTATGCCCCGTTACCGAAGGCGAGCCGAGAGAGCGGACCTACCAGATCTTCGCCTCTAACGAGGATCCGGAGGGTTGCTATGGTACGCAGATCAGGACGTATACCCCTGACGCGGGCCACGTGTGGCAATATACCTAGATGCACTCTGCCGCTGTTGGGTACTGGGACGGCCCATGCGGAGACTAAATCATCGATGGCATAAATGGGACATGATATTAAAGAGGACGAAACCTATTAATCTCGATGCCTGTAATGATTACGATTTTTCTCGACTTTGTTGTCTTTTTTCACTGCTACTGTGAATGTTGATAGAGATACGCCTGTTGTATGCTGGTCAACTCTAGATACCTTTGTGTGCGTAAGCGAAGTCAATATCCCCCATTCTCTGTGTCGAAGGTTCTTGAATAAAACACCAAACCGAACAGATTAGCTTAAGGAATTATCTTCAATATTCTTGAGGCTAAACTTTGACGTATCTAATCAAAGACGAGAAGGCGCGGCAATGCATCTACTTCTAGATCCCGAAGTTGATAAGAGACACCTTCCACATGATCGCGATTACGCTTATGTTGAAGAAGGCGGTAACTTGCACTAACATCGAAACTGCTAAGCAATAAAAAACTTTAAGTTGTCTAGAGGAAGGCAAGATGGATTTCATAAACTTGGCTTAGGTAGTAATAGGTTTTCTGGTTAATTCGCTGAATCCCCTCCATCACAACAATGACAAGTAATTGTAACGACTGTACATTCGTTTCAGAATATCTGATAAACAGGCCAAGAAAAGAATAGAGCTGCATCGTCATCAATCAATCAGCTCATATAGGTATCGTCGACTACTTGCATACAAGACTAAGTACGTTGACCAGCATCGCTATAGACCTTGGTACGCGTCGCGTCAAGATAAAGTTACAAAATCGTTGGGAAATCAAGGCAGCTAACACATTTTGCGCAGAGGAGTAACAGGCAGACAACGCGTACAGCCAGCCGGGTGTCTTTCGCAATGTGGAACCCAATAAAGAGTTTTATGTCGGCCGAGGACCGCAGAGAGCCTGAGACTGCTCGAAAAGACCATTGGACCAGGCACGTTAACAGGACTAACAACACCCCTTCTGTAGCCTCTTCCCCGACTGCTTCCCGGAACCGTGATAACTTCGCCCCCTCGGACTTGGACCTAAGCCCGCCACCTCCCACCCTGCTCGCGGCAACTAGCCAGACAGTCGTCAGATACGCGCCTCGAGGCCCAGATTGGCGTCAGGATATTCGAGAGAGGATGGTTGATTTTCGGCAAGAACCAAGCCGGCCTAAGCTAAGCCAGAGTTCGGAACCGTGTTCGGGTGTCACCATGCCGGGGCCGGGGTCTACACCAAGTCAGACCGGCGATGCTGAGGTCAATATTGAGGACAATGCTCCAGAAGGAAGTAGCGTCTTAGAAGCAGCCATTGTTCCCGAAAAAGCTACTGTCCCTGAAGAAGCCATTGCCCCAGAAGGAAGCAGTATCCTAGATAAAGCTACTCTTCCGAAGGAAGCTATTGTCTCAGAAGGAGATAGCATCCTAGGTGAAGCCATTGTTCCGGAAGAAACTATTATCCCGGATGAAGGCAGCATCACGGATGACGATACGTCTCAGGACCAAATCGAAACACCATCGACGACAAGCTCGCTTCCCTCGTTGACGGAAGAGGGTCACCCTGCAAGCCAGCCAGCTACCTCTCTCGATATTGCCGATCAAGGTCTCGAAGAAAATGTAGGCGAACATCTCGATAGTAGCCTATCTACAGTTACTGAGGAATCATCGAACGGGCCGGCTTCTATTGGCTGGCATACCTATACCCCCCTTTCCACTATCATCGAGGAGAGTGACTGCTCGCAACTTGGGTCTGGAATAGAATCAGACAGCCATAGCACCACCAGTGACACCACGATGAGAGTGGGGAGAGCCCTCGCTACATGAGCCTACAATAGAGCCTGAGATAGAGCCTGAGATGGAGCCTGAGATGGAGCCAGACAGGCCGGGCACATACAGACTCGCGATGGCTCGTCGAGCAGGCAGCAGCGTATCCTCAGACTACAGGAGACGTCGCCCCAATTCTCCCGTTAACGGAATGGGATCGTGCCGTAGAACGGTTTGCTAACTTCGCCTCCGACATTGGAGAGCAACGTCCCGACCCGGACCTGAGTGAACGCCCGCGTAGGTACACATCTGAGCCCCTCCAAAACCTTCTAGCAGGACCACACAGACCCCTCACGCGAGAATCGCTACGATTGCTACCACAGTTACGAGATGGGCATTCCTTAGATTCCCTGGGTTCCTCCGGCGGGGACAGCGATACTACCGCCACCGCTGTCGAAGAGGGTGAGTCTATGCAAGCCCAGGCCGCAACCGAAACAGACGGAGATATCAGCAGTACCAGCAACACCACCACCGCATCGCTGTCGAAAAAGGCAAGTCTACGCAACCCCAGGCCGCAACCGAAACAGACAGAGATACCAGCAGTACCAGAAGTACCAGCAGTACCAGCGCCACCGCCGCTGTCGAAAAGGGCAAGTCTATACAAGCCGAGGCCGCAACCGAAAAAGACAGAGATACCAGCAGTTCCAGCACCACCGCCATTGTCAATCCCATCTTGCAAATAGAGCAAGGTAATGTGCGCCACGCAACGGCGAGGGCCGGTTTAGTAGGGCGCCCGGTTCTCGCGAAGCATATCAGCAATTGCTGCTGGTAAGGCAAGCCGCAACAGGACCTACTAGGTCAAATTTTTTAAAAGCAGAGAAGGAGCCCGTTAAGGGATCGGATACGATACCGCCGTACATGCGATCCATGCAGCGAAAGGACAAGAAAAGCGTACCGTCACAGAAGGCGGGAACGTCGCAGCCAGCTGCAGGGGGTCCGCGACGGCATCTACCGGACCACAACGCCATACCCACGGACTCGCCATGGCTCGCGAGGCAGGGCGGCGGAGCATCATCGATCATCGTCGGGTACCGTTGCCGCCACGTGGCCGCCGCGCAATGACGGGAAAAGCATACTGGCGAGTGGCCAAAGAACGTGGGAGCCGATCCCGCCGTCCAGGGAGTACCCAAAGCTGGGAGAGAATGGAGCGAAGCCGCGAGAGTGGCGCGAGGATCAGCGCCAGCCGAGGTTATATACGGGCTTTGAAACGAAGGCGGAGGCTAACATGGGCAAAATAATGTGGTTTCACCAAGATCTTCTGAGAGGGGACAATTTCAGGATGTCGGATGCACCTGCGCTTGCAGCCTCTCTTGGTGATCCTGCTTGCAAGATGGCGGGAGATGGGTGCTACACTTTTATGGAAATAAACGATGAGATGTATGTGTGGGTTAGGCCACCGCGTTCTGGAACAGGGGATATGATAGACCCAGTGAGTGGTTGGTTTAAAGTGACCCAGATTTAGAGATCCGATGCATGGTTAGATTAAAGATTGGGGTGTGGCTCGACTAGATCAAAACAGTTGTGGTATCTGTGAGCGGTATTTAAACTTATTCTAGTATAGGGTACGCACAGCGATGAGGTAGATAAGGGAATCAAGTAAAGGGTACGGAATACTTGACTCAAGTGATATCTATGTGTTGTGTGATATCGTGCTGGTCCAGAGCTTCCATTCTAGACACGTGGACTAGGTAAAAAGGGTGTTAGACGTTTCCGAAGCCAGTCGTATTAGTTTATTGCGAGAGGTTACAGGAGCTAGCCACCCTACTGCGCAGATAATAAGCCATAAATACAGAACGACATCATCACTATCGGTGAAACGATGGATGTGTTAACATTATCATGACCTTTCCTGCCCTTCTCTTCCATAGCAACCTGTTATGCGAGAGCAGCGAGGCATTCTCCTTCCTTGCTATTATTGGTTTCATGGAAAACGACAAGCAGATCGATGAAAAGCTAGTGTAGCATTCACGCTAATGTAGACCATCCGTTGACCTGTACAGCTTAGTCCTCGAAACTCGGGGGATGTTATAGACATGAATGTATTTCAATCGTAGGAAAGCTGGTGACCAAAGACAAAACGCCGCAACGCCACCATCTAACCGCGATCGCCGGACGAGACCAAGACTTCCTTCTACCACCTAGTTGGACCTTCGTTTACGAGGAACCGTACATTACTTCGTTTCCTGGTCTATGCAAGTCGTCATAATCAAAGAAAAGACGTTGTTGATTAGATGTGTGAACAATGATTTAGAGATGAGGATCTCCTCGCCTATTTCGACTGATCTATAGGTATGTCCAGTAATGGTCGGCGGGGTGCGACTCTCATAGTGAATTGAGGATTGTTTCTGGCTTCTGGCTAGCGCAGGTAAAAAGGTTTATATGATGGTCGCCCCGAGCAGCGCACCCCAAAATCATTCGATGAGGATGAAATGCTGTGGTAGCGATGGGAGCGCCACGATTCTGCTGCAGAAAACTGGAGTAGGGCTCCATCCGAGAAAGCTCATGGCCGTCGAGATTGAATACTTTGACAGTATGAGCAGATGTACCGCTACGTGAAGTATTAGTAACGATCTTAATCTATGATAGGAATAAAACACTTACACCGAGAAAACAGGCAAATGCTCATGTGTACTGGCTGTTCTTAATGTATCACGCGAGGCCTGAATAACACGAAGAGGGTTGTCCATTCGAATGTCCCAGAGTTTGACCTTTCCGTTGCGGCTGGCGGAAAGAAGCTCTCGCTGGCCACCACGCTGCATGTGTACATTCCGTATCCACTGCCTGTCGGAGTCATCTTTCCATTTCTTGACCATCGATTCCTGAGGTCGTAAACGAGTGTCAAAGACACGCACTGCTCCGTCACCGAAACCAGCTACGAATATGTTGCCAGTCATTTGGTTTAGCGATGTGACACATGAACCTGACCGAGCGGGAATATCTGCAACACATGTCTCGGATGCCGCAGCCCACACTCGAATCACACGGACATCACCTGCGACAAGAACTCTGCCTGTGACTTGTTGCCAATCAAATACCATGCCGGAGTTGACATTGCTTGGGACCATGTGAGTTAACGCCCTCCACGCGGATGCGAGCTCAATGGTTTTGGCAGAGTCATAGTTTCGGTAGATTCTTAGTACGCCATCAGATGACCCAGTCATCAAGAATGCGGTGTCGTCCTCGTTAATGAACTTCATGTCACTAATCTTCGAGCCCTCCGGGTTGCCGTTGGAAAACGATGTAACCTGTTTTGTTTCTTCCAATCCCACACGTAAACAGTGTTGCTGTCGTCGGCGACCGCAAGATGATCTTCAAATTGATGGAAGGTCATCTTCGCCGGTTGGGCGCCATTATTCATGATACAGAGCTGATTGTTCCACCTGTGGCTTCCGGCATACTGTTTTTGGGGTTGCGTTTCCTCAAGATTGCCTCATTGCGGGACCGTCTCCAAAGACGTTCATTGTAGTCCGTGCTGCCAGGTTCTTCAGCTTCGCTAGGCTTCATTTGTGGTTCCCGGAAATACTCGATGGACCAGTCCAAGAAGGTGCTCTTTAGGGGCAACGTAGGTAACTGATCTAGATCACGGGTTTGGAAATCACCAGACACCGGTTCATTGGCTACATGGTAATGAGCTGGAACGTATGCTACATCGTTCTGCTCTGGTGGGGTAGTCCAATCAGCTGGGGTTCGAAGCTTTGAGATAGGGTTCGGGTGAGAGCGGGGGACGGCAATGGAGTTGCGTTAGCCAACTTGTCGTCGTTGCCCCATATGTTTGGCAGCTGGAATAAGAGGCTAGCGGTTCGTTTCAATAAGCCGGGAGAGGGTTCGGGTTGAGTATTATACGAAGTTACTGCACCAATCACGCTGTTCGCGAGGTGGACGATTGTTTCTTGTGACTATGAGCCCTCTGAGCCCGCTTATGAATTTCATCGGCCAAAGCGTGGGCCTGGAAACCAATAGTGGAGTTTAGTATCGCATTGTGCACATAATCTACGATGATTGTTGCATCTCGTTGGACTTCGGGGTGGGGATCAACAGTTAGAACAAGGATGTGTTTCCAACAAGCTGCAAATACTGTGTTGAAAGATAACCCTTGAGCGGTGACCTTGATAGAGCCATCTGCCCCCCGATCCTCAGGGCCAGAATAATGCATTCCCATCTTGTAATCCATGCCATCATCGCTACGTGGATGCTTCATGTATTCTTTCTCCTCGAGTAATTGCTCGAAAGCTGCAACCATGAACTTGTTCTCATAGCGAAGCACGAAGTTCGAGAGGAATACTAGCAATTCTTTTCGGACGAGTGGACTTCCGTCATTGGCAACGTCAAGTAGTGTCCAAGCAATAGACTCTTCAATTCGGGCCACCTCATCAGTTAGATCGGGTATGCCTAAGAAAGTCGTCATCGCGTGGACAACCGCGGCTCGGACTTCTGGGGTGGCGTCTTTGGTAAGAGTTGACAACTTCATCGGCGCATTCTCCCTAATACCTCTCCATTTTGCCTCAGGAGTTCATGCCATAGCTGGCTAATACAGAGGCAAGCCCATTGTCGAAGCAATGAATTTTCACCGTTGTTAAGATGGGCTAAGCAGGAGCTCATGACCTCAGTTGCATTACAAACGACTTGGCCAGGCTTGTACCCCTTGCATAGCATTGCAAGTACGAACGCGCACATTGCCTTGTGCTCGTCGATGTTGGAGACTGGGAGGGATTCAGATGGTTTGAGTATAGCTGCAAAGTAGTTATAACCGCTGTCCTTTATCAGGTCTGGCTGACAGGTGATATCAACAGCGAGAACACGCGTCCAGATGAAGACCATCACCGGCTTTAGTTCCGACGCAGCTGACTGCAAGAGCTTCAGAACATATGGAAATATACCGATGCTTAAAGCAAGCTGAACCGCCCAGGGACCTAAATCTAAGAACCTACCCAACAGGATGAGAGCGCGAACCCGATGTTGCTGGCTAAGCAACACCTGTAGAACGACCGGAAGCTGCTCTGGTGGCTTTTGTAATAAGGCGTCGCCTCGACCGAGGTAAACTTCAAATGCAGTGAGTTGCTCGGCGAAGAATGTCGAGCTCTGATACTCGTATTCAATGCCTTCACTTTCCTTCTTTTAGCATCGGTAACTGAGCTAGGGCTAGGTCAACTGCAAGGTCCCAGCTTTCCCATAGAGGATGCTGATGAGTGTCGGGTAGTGCTGGATACGATTGAGGATGGCATCCGTAGACCATCATGATTCGCTGGGCGAGAATAAAATTTCGAAAGAGAGCAGCCACCATCAGGTCTTGCCGGAAAAACTTGCGGAAAAGTTGACGAGGTAGAGAAGTCCATGCAATAGTGTCGGTGATTGCGGTGAAAATCCAGTTAAGTTCTCCAAGAGGAGTCCGACGTTCTTGCAACCGACCAGGGAGCTTCTTGGCTCGCTCTGGCGTAAGATTTGTTTTCAAAGGATTTTGTAGCACGAAAAACCATAATGCCATCTCGATCGGCGTCGTGAGGCACGCTGTGAATAGGTCGGCGGGTAGCAGAGGGTTCGTCGGGAGATTCTCCTTCTGTGCACATGCTGCTAGGTGGAGATATGAATCGAACTTCGCCTTCTCGTAGTTTGGGTCCGCGGCTGCAGTGGCTTCCTCTCCTCCTGGTGTTTCTCTACGAAGCGGGGGTAGTTGTGAAGAATATTGCCAGCTTCCGAGCAATCCCAGACGAAGACAGTGGGGGACTGCAACCATAGTTGAAGGTCATATAGCGATATCGGAATATACTGAGTATAGTTTTTATTAAAAACCCATATCTCACCAGATGCCGTTGGTTTAGGCACTCCATGACCATTGTAGTGTAATAGCACCCGTTCGTCCTTCGCATTCCTCCGGAGGGACATGCAAAACTTCTTGGTCTCCTCAATGGAAGGATCGAGGTACTGCTTGTATCGTGTACGGACCGATATATTCTCGTACTGGGCCTGGAGAGACTTTCCTATAGTCTCTAGGGCTTTTGGAGCCGGTGGCACGAAAGGGTCCTGCCAGCTTGGCACCCGGATTGGGTTTTCAGCTGATCTGGTGGTTCAACTCCAATGTTGAGACACACGGCGAGAGCAGCCGAAACGGTTTTTAAGCGATCCCTCATACGCCAGTCCTCGATCTCGTAATGCGGCGCCTTGGGTTGCCCAGTGGTCTCGTGGCGCTTGTCGGTGAAGTACATATACCAATTCTAATCCGAGTCATTAGTGGTGTTCCAAGTATCGTGTGTAAGTTCCACAAAGCCCGCCACGATGCCAAGAATGGATATGATGATGGGGAAACCAGGTTCACTCACGCTCGCCAGCTGTGTTATGATATCTTCGGACTGATAGTGATCCTCAAACCCGTGCCGTGCCCCATTCATAAATCTCGTCCTCAACAGGGTCTGGCTCGTCACGTCTTACAGCATAGTCGCTCTTAGATCGGAGCAGGGGTGGCTTCGGTCGTTGGGGTCGGCCATGCGCGCCATCATCTTGGGAGGTTACGATGGAGAGTTTCTTCTGGCCAGATGGCGGTTCAGTTGCCCTCGGGTCGGAATCGCTGCTGTCTGCGACGCTGCCCGGTCGGCTATTTATCGGTTCAGTCCCCCGCTTCGTCAGTGGCTGGACAGCTTGAGAGCCGTCAGATTCGGTGGCGGGCATGCTACTGGGGCGTAAGCGTGAAGGCATGGTAGCGCTAGGAGCGGCTGGGTCTGGGTTGTTGCGCGGCGATCGCTGCGTGGATTGACTCGGCGGATATGGCACTCCAGCGCGGGCGTGGGCGTGGGCGTGGGCGGTATTTTCGGCGTAGTAGGCCGACGACGAACCGGTCTGGGGCCCAGATGCCGACGATGACGAGACAGCCAACATCTGCTGCTGCGGCTGCTTCTGCCGCTGGCTGGGGAATATGGGCTTTGATGATGATGGTGCGCCGTGACGGCAGTCATGGCGAAGACTGCTGTATTGGCCGACACAAACACGCAAATGCACACGGCCCAGTCATACGTAGTTGTAGTCGGCTGGGTAAGTAATTAATGTAGATGGCCAGCAGCCTTACCCCTAAACGAGGTCCAAGCGCATGGGTGATCGCCAACCAATGTAGTGTAGAGAAATAAATTAAAAGAAGTAATCTTGTGATTCAGAGAAGGGAAAAGGGCTAGAAGGCAGATATCTAGTAGTTAGGCTGAGTTGAGTCGGTCTGAAGCTCTGGATTCCGGGTAGGCCCCGTCGCCAACTCGCTCCCTTGCAGCAAGTAGGTACGGTTAGGTAAGTAGGACCTGGCGTCACTGAGCTGACCTACCGGGTAGCCTTAGGCACCAGCTAGAATCCTATAGGCCTACCTGTGTGGTATGGTATCACTGTCAGGTCTTAGAACAAACACCAAGTGTGAGTAGCACTGCAGCAAGCTTCTAATCCAAGACCCATAATTAGGGTGGAGCTCTAGATCCATATGGCCAATAGGAGTTACAGGAGACCGACTGAACATTGTAGCTGGTCTCACTGAGCTCGGTGTAATCGGGCCATTGAGGATTGCTACTTAGGTACCTTGTTGCCCTGATGTAGGTGTCTCTCGCACTTGCTTTTTTCTTTGTTCGCGAGGCTGGGAGCTTGGACTGGCCATCCACGAATGTCTCGTAGAGAAAGGTTGGCTGTTGGGTAAGTATGGGAGTTCCAAAATACTGATGCGTTCAATTGATTATAATGTACAAATTCTAGGGAGGTATTCAACATATGTAGGTCTGGGCGTTTTGAACCATGTTTTATTTTTCAGCCTTAAAGCATGTGTCCGAAATCAATAGATAGACAATAAATACCCTATCCTTTTGTCCGAACGTCGTCTACTTTACCCCACGTCACGTTTTACTGACAGGATTGTTGGGAGGAGGTACACAGCGTCGATACGAATACTCAATCATGTAAATACTCGGTCAAGCCAAAATAAGTAACAAAGGGATGATAATCTTTCCCTTGACCTAGACTCGTTTTTTTCAAGTAAAATAAATTGAGTCCATACTAAGGAAAGATTATAGTTCCCTTAAACATGTATTATTGATTGTATATTAATATTCTCTGGCATTCTGGGCGCGCTTTCGTCTTGGGTGATAATGGTATATTGTAGGTTTGCTTCCTATAATAGCACTTTCCTGGGTGCCATGGATATCACTTCACTGCTTAATGCTGTACTTAGAAACTCACAAGCGAGTTTACGTAAGTAAAATCAATATCCAACTTTTATGACTTATACAGTACTGTAGCTTTCGGGTCATAACGACAACCTTATATGACTAGGAAGCGTGTCAAAGTGATAATGATGTAACCTTATGTTGGACCTGTACGAATATGAGCAATGGCACACAAGACCCCGGCAGTTTTCCAGGTTGATACCTACTTCGGAGCGTATTCAAATTTATGCGTACCAGTCAAAATTTCAACTCTTGCATGTCTCTGTCCGATGAAACAGGTCATAACCTTACTGGTAGAATGATGCATTGAAGGAGTGGCAAGCACTACCTTTAGGTACAAACGAATTAAATGTTCGGGCATGGCGATGAAAGCTTACCTCAGCCTAAATTCAATTTCGTGTTGTCGAACTATCACGTGAATTCATGGTCCACTTGGTGATGGCTTATTAGCACTTATGAAGCTAGAGTCGCCCAAGTCCTGTTCCTGCGTTAGGTAGATTCCACCCTTTAACATGGCCTAGACGTCGTCTATAGACTGGGACAACAAACAAACTCGGTTTCTGCTATTATCGGGACGAGCTGCATGACTGAGTTGATACCTTGGATTGAAAATAATCTGTCAAGAGAGATCGAGGTACGCTGTAGGTAGTGTATCTATACTACTAAGGACCTACGTTGTTGCCGATGGCCATATCCATTTTGGTACCCAGGTAACCTGAGACGTTCCCTTGTAGTTTTTCGGGTGATTTAATAATAATTTTTTCCTGCCCTTACAGCATACAGTAGCTTTTTCTATAGTTTGGCTCAGCCTTCCCCTGCCACCAACTTCATGAGATTGCTGCACAATACGCACCAAGATTGAACGCTAACCATTCTCGTAGCCACCTCAGAGGTGCTGAGCCAATCACGACGTCCTACGCTTGGGCTAAGTGCTGCAAGGAGCGCAACCTAAGCTCCGTATTTAGACGGGGGCAGTCCCCCTAATTCCCGGCCCCCGAAAATGGGAATTGCACACTCAACCCAGCTAGGTAGGTGGAGGTACTTAGACAGACAGGTTAGCAGATACACTACCCCACTACGGTATCGCTGCACTATTCGTAGCACACTTAAGCCGTCAAAGTGCAATGACAGGGACCGCCGCACGCTATACCCCTTCACTATCTGACCACTGTTCCCTTGTCTCCCTTCCCAAGTGCCTCCCCAACCATTCATGGATTTTTGGAAATTTGTCGCAATCCCCGACTCGACTAACCAACCTCGCTGCCGACCTCGTAACTTTCCCAATCCTCCACCATCCTCCCATCCACCTCTTGATTTCCATGTTGTTTTGCCACGCAGGCTCAGGACTAGAGCGACTCAACAGCAGCACACGACTTAGCATGACCAGTTAATGAACAGATACCCTACTGCCCATCGTTTTTGATCCGAAACGGCATCCAGTGCACTACTCGTAGCATTCGGGAGCCGCCTCCTTGTTTTCCCATTGGCGACAAACGACCACTCGTACGCCTGCTCGAACCTGCTTTCGTTGTCCTGTCCTTGCAGCGCTTGGTTTTATACTCGCGAGTGCTCAAGCCTCGACAGGGTCGCGTCTAATACTCCGTCTAGACTAGAACCGGTAATACAGATCTTCCACTCGAACTCACACTCGACTGTTAAACTCCATCAAATACGCAGTCCCGGTTCGAAGTCCAACCTCGCAGTTGTTAAACCTGGCCATCCCAATTTTTCCGTTTTCCTCCGTGTTTCATCAAACAATCCCTACCGCGTATTCCGCCGCCTCTGGATACTGGCTCAGTTTGATTCGATTGACGTCGGCCACCTTTCACCTCGCTTTCACAAGGTAGATATTAGGCTTCGACTCGACAGACTGCTGAGATCCCGGGCGGGGAGCCGGCATTGGTTCCGACATGGTTTTCTTTTCAAATCCAAGAAGAATCAGGATAGAAATACATCAAGTCGAGATGGCCCTCCAAATGCGGTCCAGAGTCCGGCGGCGCGCGTAGCAAGAGATGAAAAACATTCACGATCTACGCCCACGGGTAGCTTGCATTCCCTTGATGAGGGCGGGGGTAGCCCTGACGTTGAAAAATACGCCGCTCGACGGGCTGCTCAGCAGGAACAACCCAACAGATGCAAGCCCAACAGATGCAACCACAGCAGATGAGCGATCTACCCGTAGGTCTAACCAATCTTAGCCGGCTGGTTCTGCGCGTGTAGCTAACAGGCACGTTTTTCTAGTTCCGTAATGCGCCTCAACAGAGTGCAAAGTCGTCGTTATATCCATGGTCACAACACCGATTGACCTTCACCTCAAATGTGCCTAGCCCCTTTCCACGATATGGCGCTGCCGTCAATTCCAGCGCCTCAAAAGAGGGTGATATTTATATCATGGGCGGGTTAATAAATAGCTCGACCGTGAAGGGAGATCTATGGATCATTGAAGCTGGAAACAACCTGGCATGCTATCCTCTAGCAACCACTGGCGAAGCCCCCGGCCCTAGAGTTGGCCATGCCGCTTTGCTGGTAGGCAACGCATTCATCGTTTATGGTGGAGACACCAAGATTGATGAGACTGATATTCTGGATGAGACTCTGTATCTACTCAATACTTGTATGTCTCCATTCTCCTACTTATCGCTATCCGTTACCACTAGGAGCAGGGACTAATTCTTGCAGCCACGAGACAATGGTCTAGAGCATTACCTGCCGGGCCGCGGCCATCAGGCAGGTACGGACACTCCCTGAACATCGTAGGATCGAAAATCTACATCTTTGGTGGTCAGGTAGAGGGATACTTCATGAATGACCTGTCCGCGTTCGACTTGAACCAATTGCAGATGCCGAATAATCGATGGGAGATCCTAATCGAGAGTTCAGAGGCGGATACGCCACCAACCGGAAGGTACCCCGCCGAGAACCAATCATTCCGTGATCACCTATAACGATAAGATGTATCTGTAAGTGATCTAGATATCAATTTTTGCGGATGTGTATATGCTGATCTCAACAGCTTTGGTGGGACAAATGGCCAGGTTTGGTTTAATGACGTTTGGTGCTATGATCCTCCGACGAACACATGGGCCCAGTTGGACTGTATTGGCTATATACCATCACAGCGAGAAGGTCACTCCGCTGCGCTCATAGATGATGTAATGTATATTTTCGGTGGTCGCGGTAAGATTGGGGATGATCTCGGAGACCTGGCCGCTTTTCGAATTTCCTCGCGTCGTTGGTATACATTTCAGAACATGGGCCCAACGCCATCCCCGCGATCTGGCCATAGCATGACTGCTGCGGGAAAATCGATTGTCGTCGTTGGAGGAGAACCAAGCTCTGATACAAATCAAGTCAACGACCTTTCGTTAGTTTATATGCTTGACACGACTAAGATCCGCTATCCGAACGATGCGCAAATACAGTCTAATACACAAAATTGCAGCAGGGAAGGAGACCTAGCGGCGAATCGCCTTCCAGTCGCGCGGCCACCTTCTCGAGAGGGCTCAAATGGGCCAGACCCCAGGAGACTTCCTGGTGGACCGGCAAGTCCTACTAGGGGGGCGAGCGGAGCGGACATGAGCGGTCCGCCCCCTATCAGCAACGGTATGTCGAAGCTTCCGCGGGCGGCGGGAACTTCGACGCCTTCCGGCCCACCACCACAGGGACAGCCTCCTCGGCCAACTGTCGACACCAACAGCGCAAATCGACGGATACGAAACACCTCGATCGAGAGGATAGAAAGAGAGGCTACTGGGCCTGGTTCGGCTTCGGCAGGTAGCCTTGCGCAGTCACCTATCTCCCGAGATGGCATCAAAGAAGAGAGCCCGACTACCAACGGTCGCAGGACGCCGAATCAGCAACCCAGAAGTGCTTCGAGAACAGACAACACCGTTACCGAGACATCCAAGCCCAAGGCGACTCGTCAAGCTCGTGGTCAAAGTTCGGTCGACAGCAATACTGAACCAAATCTCAAAAGCGTCACAAACAGGCCTTCTTCTCCTCCGCCACCGACTCGTCAAACAAGTAATCTTTTATCGCGAAGAGTCTCTAACAGAAACTCGCAGACGGTTGCATTGCTAAAGGAACTAGATACCATACGCAATCGAAACGCATGGTACGCCTCGGAGCTTGAATTAGCACGTAAATCAGGGTACACGTCAAATGCCACTCTTAGCCCGGCGCTTGAGGGACGAGCAGTGGAGACGTTTGATGATGAAGACAAGCCTTTAATTGAAGCTCTTCTTGCCATGCGACAGGAATTGGCGAATGTACAGAGTTCTGTGGACAAGCAAGCTATTCTAGCGGCGAGACAGATTGCTGATGCTGAAAGACAGCGTGATACCGCAATTCGAGAAGCTGTCTATGCTAAAGCGAAGTTGGCCGCTCAGACTGGGAGTACCACATCGCAGACTGAGATGGAGCGTGGAACCGACACCAACGAGCACAACGCTGAAATGAGCCGGAAGCTTGCTGCGGCCTTGAATTTGCAGAAGGAATTCCAAAACAACTTGTCACGGGCTGGGTCGATCTCGCGGCTGAAAAGCGTGCACGCCAGCTCGCAGATGAGACTGTGAGTGCGACACAAAAGCGGATGACAGAATTGGAATCGTATAAGCAAGAAACTTCTCTAGAGATTGAGAGACTTAGAGCCGAATTACATATGACTCAACGCGAAGCTCGAGAACAGTCTGTTATTGCGACTGAAGCAGCTGCTACTAGTAAGTTGTTGCGCATTGAGAAGGAGGAGTTCGAAGCCAAGTATAATGAGGCTGCGGGGGACAAAGAAGAAAGCGACACACTGGAGTCTTTGCGTAAAGCTGTAGCCATGTCAACTGATATGAGGAATCATCTTGAGCGAAGATACGAAGAAGAACGATCTCAACGCGAGGCTGCCGAGTCACACTTAAGCCAGCTCAAAACTGAGCATGAGGCACGTACGGTCGAATTAGTAGCGGTTACTCAGCGATTACGAGATACCGAGGAGCTTGCTGAACGTAACGCGGCTGAGGCCCAGGTTCATCGTCAAGCTGTACTTTCCGGGCTGGAGAAGCTTACGAACGATACCGGCAAGATCAGTCAAGCCGATGCAGAACGCATCACTGTTCTCCAAGGCCAAGTCAGTGAGGCCAACAACCTCGTCAAGAAATATCAGCAGGAGGCCGATGCGGCCGCTGACAAGCTTCGGAGTGCTGAAGAACGCATTGCCGGGCTTGAGGCATATCAAGAGCAATCCAGTAGGGAGGGTGTCACTATTCGCAGGCAGTTGCAGTCCGCCCTTAAGGATACCCAGTCACTCCAGGCACTGAATTCGGACCTTAAAAACCAACTGGCGAATCAGCAGCTAGAAACCAACGCCATGACCGTGCAATACAACACGCTCAAAACATTCTAGAGGAGAGAGCATTAGCCCCACAGGCCTTGCTCGTGTGCGAGGCATAGGATCCCGCACAGACTCCCCAGATGTAACTCGCTCTGTAGAACTTGAACGGCAACTAGCCGAAGCAGTCACAGCCCATGAAGAGACAAGACAGCGTTTCAAGGCCCAAGCAGAAGAAACCGAGGCTGCTTATCGTGATCGCATAGTGCAACTTGAAGATGATTATCAATCTGCTGTTCATTATGTGAAGGGCACCGAGAAGATGCTTAAGCGGATGAAGGAAGAGTTATCCAAGTCAATGGCCGACAATACCCGTTTGCAAAATGAGAATTTTGATCTCGAAGCGCGAGTTGGTGCTTCGGACAACTCAGTTGCAGCTGATTGGCAAGCAGAACGCTCGGCACTAGAAAAGAAAATCGAGGCATTGGAAGAAGATATAAAAACATCCTCACTGCAATTCGAGCAGCGACTTGGTAAAGTACAGAAAGAACTCGAGGCCATGAAAATGGAACGTGACAGTGCTATAAGCTCGAGTCAAGACTTATTGCAGCAATTAGCAGTTCGGGAGAGAGATCTCGATCAGTTACAGCAAGACAACGTCTCAATCGAAAAACGGGCCCAAGAAGCCGAAGAAAAAGTTAGTCTTCTTCTCGACCAAGTCGAGACATCCGTGGGGAATTATCGAAGGCGGAGTCGAATGAATTCTGATCCAAATGCCAGCACTCCAATTATCAATGGCAAAGGGCACGTCCGGCAAGAAAGCTCGGAGGCTGAAAGCCTTTATGAGGAGGAGCTTGGCAATGCTAGAATAGTGCAGCCCTAGAAAATCTAGCCAGCGAGCTTGATTTACTTCGTTCTCACTGGGAGACTAGGAACAAGAGCTACCGTCTTTCAAACGCATTTGATTTCGAGACACCTAAAAGAGACGACGAGGGCCATGGTATAGGCCTCAGCGAAAGCTTGGCTGACTGGAGGAAGCGACTCGACACAGAAGAGCGCGAGAACGATGATCGAGCTGTAAAAGGCAGCAGTGGTCAATAGTTGTAACATCACTCTCGTCATTGTTAGGGTCGATTGGTCCCTATAAGTGGCTTGGTATTCAGATTCATGGTATTTGACGGATTGAAGGAGACGATACCCTGTATATTCCTTTACGGCCCTTTGCGTCGCGTAATGTGTAACACGTCATTTTATGGCATTTATCATTCTATCCTGTTGTTTCTTCGTGTTGCGAGCTACCATTCCGTTCTATCTGCTTGATGTGGGATTCTCAGCACACATTTCTCGCATTACTAATTAATGCGACTTTTATTCCCGGTTTCCCAGTTTATCACTATTCATTTACTGTCCTTCCTGACCATACGGACAGTGCCCTCGGTGGCTACGGCGATTCTAGAAGCCACTTGCGGTTTTGCTGGACAATCACAGACACGGTAGCGAATTAGCGTTTTGGGTTCCTCCGTTACAGTTCGGATGATGCGATCGATGGGGGTGTTGAGGTGGTTCTTTCGACTTTACGGTCTTCGTATCCAAGACTTATTGTACAATTCCGGCACACCTTAGTTACCACGACGAGACGATGATGCGGTTGTCGGGTAGGGTGACTAGCGTCACGATGGATTGTCCAGTCTAAATGTGCAATAATTTTAAACGAGGAATGAAGCTTTTTATTAGTTAATTGGACAGCGCATTACTAGTGTTGGCTTCTTGCCTACCTAACTACCGGCCCAGGCATATAGTATAATACCACTTCTGACTACGTATCTGTCATCCCTGTTTAGCCCTATGAAAGTCCTACTCGACCACCAGCTGCTACGATCATAGGGACTAAAGGTTCAGGGCTGTATTCAATGCGAATAAATTCAGGATATAAATTTTATAAAGGTGCTCCAGAGAGGGAGGCACTGATGTTTCAAAGGTCCTCTTGAATTGAGGATCTATCTACGTCAAGATGTACATTCTCTTCACTCTCTCTTTCTCCCCAGATCCTCTAATCTCTCGCGTCCTATAGAGTCAGTCTCTTAGATGTCGCGACCGACGTACATAGCCTCGGCTTTGCTTAAGACCCGAGCCATTAGACTGGTCGGCAACAGGCGCCGAGTCTTCGACTGCCCTCGACTACGCTGGGAACGGACGCTACGATTTGGATGACACAAGGTGTAAAAATATCTGTACTTGGACTCACATTGTAGCTGGGTGTGTAGTAGAAGTTTAAGATTAGAAGCGAGACAAGCAACGCTGGGATTAGAGTATATGAGGAAACTACCAGGCCAAGACTGTGGTCTTGGACACTACCTACCTTCATGCGCGTCTTCCTTGTTTGCCGTCTGTTAAAAGCAGTTACCTGACCTGTATGCTTTCATCTGATATGATAGGGATGCGCTATCTTCTAGACAACATTGTAGGGTGCTCCGCATTAGTCCGCATGTCTGTTAGAGAGGCAGGTGTTAACTGACTATCAGACGATTGATTTGTTCGAAAAGTTTGAAATCTACTTTAAGCCCAATCACAACTTGCATTAAGGGCTGAAATCGCAGAACCGTCTAATCTCCAAGCGATATATATCCCTAGGGAAATAATGTAGTACCTCCTCATCCAACTAGCAGATACAGTATAAAACCAAGCCACAAACAACTCTTTTAATTTTTAAGTCAGCGTAACTAATCTATATATAATCTTCTCTCTTCCAATAAACATAACGTTCCCAATCAAGATTCCAGCGCACGTGCCAGTTATCCAATAATAAACCTCCATCTCATCAACCCCGGCACCCACAGTTTCTAAAACAGGCTGTCCGGCTCGGCAAATCATGCAGCTCGATGCCGGTCAGGTTCAGCAAGCCACAGCGCGGGAGAGGAGCCGGGGTGAGGCACGGATTTAAGGGGTTGCTTTCGTTCCAGACGCGGACTTGAGACGCGCGATGGGCCTTTCCGTGTCCCGAGCCAGCGCTACTGGAGTTAAAAGACCACTTAAACATGGGCTCCTGTAATTCGAGCAAGTACCAAGGAACAGGGAAAGGTGTGAGAGAAGGGCTGTGGGATAGGCGTCTGTTCTCTCCATCTCAAATCACTTTTGATTCACCAAGTCATAGCTGAGCTAATTTTGCTGGAAATGTGCTTGTTCGAATTCGTAGCCAAACTACCTGCTATGTGACCACACCCACTCCCAAAAAAGAATTTAATGAACAAAGATAAAACACTAAAAAGTTGGAAAGAATACATAGTAGCCTTCTAAAAACCAAAGAGTATATGTTATGCAGCACAACGGCGGAAGGTATCCAGTGCCAAAGCCCCCGTGATTAATATAGTCGTTTTCAACCCCCACCCCTTATTCTAACTCCCTCATGAATAGCTCCAAGAAACCAATGTTGTAGTAAACATTTCTTGATAGGCGTATCATAGATACATACAAACAGTGCCCGCAAATACGCATCACCAGTCTAGGGTATGATGTTCAGAGAAACACCTCGAGTGCAAACCCCAGCTTCACAGTCCCATCAGTTTATTGTCCGGCAGATGCAAGACACTGTTGTTGTTGCTTTTGGCAATCGCCTATCGAGAATGTAGTTTGTCCAGCATTGGCGGCGTCGGAGCAGGCATTATTCTGTATGTCACAGCTGCGTTGGATCGCGGCTCCTTGGTTAACAAAGGTGTTCCCGTTGACGAAAAGGGTCGAAGAGTCACCCGAGTTGGTGACCGCGGGGCAGTTATGCCGCCTAAAGCGCCGCTATTCTGCGAGTTGTTAGCTTGATTATTGTCGGGTTGTGTCCCGTTTGAGCTATTACTGTTCTGTCCCTGGTTCTGCCCATTCTGACCACCGAATCCACCATTTTGACCATTCTGGCCATTTTGACCGTTCTGACCATTGTTGGCATTCTGGCCATTATGGCGTTTTGGCCATTGTTGGCATTCTGGCCATTATTGGCTTTTGGCCATTGTTGGCATTCTGGCCGTTATTGGCGTTTTGGCCGTTGTTGGCATTCTGACCATTGTTGGCGTTCTGACATTGTGGCATTCTGGCCGTTGTTGGCATTCTGGCCGTTGTTGGCGTTCTGGCCATTGTTACCATTGTTACCAGTGCCGCCGCGACTAGACCTGTTAGTTAGTGACCAGTTCCCAAAATAGTGCGATATGGGAAAGCGAATGTAAACGAGGCTAGTGAACAAATCTCGAGCACAAACCTGTAAAGCGGACGCAGTCATCCTGACACCACGCTGGGCGACAGGCATGATCACGGGTTGATGGTTGGCAGCAGAAGACATGCTGCAGAGACGGTAGTTACCGGCAGGAAGGCCACCGTCGACAGCTGCGGAGAGAAGACCCTTGCCATTTCCGGCGTCATTGATACCCTTGAAGAAGACGACGTGCTCGCATCGAGAGCGTGGTAGGGTTTAGAGGTTACCCAGGTCCTGAACAGTTACGTGGGTGTGGCCAATAATGTTACCGGACCATCAAGTCTTGAGGGGCAGTGTGTATGTGGTATCGGCATTGGTGAAAGTGCCGGGGGCGAAGTTGGCGACTTGAACTCTGGATTTGGAAGTCCTGATTGGCTGCGATGTCGTCGTTGTTCTGTGGGTTCAAAAACGCTGGAAACCATGTTGGTCTTCGCCGGAATGTTACCCATTACAAGGTGTTAAGATTCAAGCTACATGGTGGGTGGAGAGTGGCTTCAACTTACCAACACCGTTACAAGAACCTCCTGTCTTCTGGAGACCGTTGGTTAGGTCTTTACCTGAGCAGAAGTTGATGAAGTTGGCGTTATCCCTAAATCGTGTTAGATCATGCTTTTGATTTGCCGATATCTTTCGCTTACGTTTTAGAAGCTGCCTCGCCACTCGCCACGTCCGGGTCGCCGTCCGAAGCTGATCCCGTCTGAACAGCATTCGCGTTCAGGGTAAGAGAAGCCTGGTTGTCTATAATGACGTTAGTGAATCCTTTACCACTGACTAGAATACATCTCCTAAAAATCTTCTGGCTTACTATTGCCGGTGTTGCCCTGGTTGTTGTTTTGGCCGTTGCCCTGGTCTGATGGCGCTGTTAGTATATTGACGGCGAGTTTTTAAAGAAAGGGAACTTGCTGTTTTGGGTCTGTCCTTGGTTTTGGGTCTGACCCTGACCTTGGTTCTGACCCTGACCTTGGTTTTGACCTTGGCCACCGCCGAAACCACCTTGCCCGCGGCCATCTGTGGTATCTGGTTAGCTTGTTGTTTCTATGTTCATAAACCAATGAGTACTAACTGCCGAATTTCTCGGCTTGGACATCCTGCCGACTTTGGAGCGATCGAAGTCCCCGGCGAGTCAAAACACTATCAAATGGACGGTGAATAGCAGAAGCTTCGGCAATAGCCGTAAGGCTCAGAAGCCCGACAAGGATGTTCTTGGTCTGCATGTTTGCAAGATTGATGTGACGACGACAAGTCCTTCTATTATTCTGGTTCGGAGGCGAGAACTGAAGTGCTGTAGAAATGGTTCCAGACCGTTTTCGAAGTTGAAAAAAAGAATGTGTCACAGACAGTGAATCGAAGTAGGCTAATCAGATAGCTGTAGAAAGGAACGAATGAACAAGACACACTACCAGCGCATTCTTCAGGGGAGAAGGGAAGGATAGGAATCCGAAGTAAGGAAACAACTTGAAGAAGAGAACTGGTTTGAATTAAAACGATTCGAGATGGACGGCCAAGACTTTTCTCTTATATGCCCGTCGAGGCATGGCTACCAGGCCTCTCCTCGGACGGCTAATGCTTGAGACCAGGGACGAGCGCAGCAGGACGCAGGTCAGGGACTTGAAAGGAGCCATATCCACACATCCAAAACAAAATGGCAGACACTACCACAGCGGTTGAAGCGAGCAAATGACAGGGTCCGCCAAGGAGTCTTCATCCTGGGGGTTATAGGAGCATTATAGGAACAGGGTCTGAACAGGGGGTAGGGCGGGAGGCGTTCTCTCGAAGCCCAAGCTGCATCAGACTGAACAGGGTTGCGCGAGCTTAATTGAATCTCGTCTATATGTACGAAGTAGGGAATTTTCTACACTGGGTTAGTGCAGTCCCTTCGGCTTGGGCCAATCGAAGCATCGGCGAGCCTGGGCGGCTGGGGACTACTTGGTTGGTTTGTGAAGCTAAGATGGAGATATCAGACGGCATGTATCATGGACATGAACAACAGAATACTATATTATCTGATGATTGGTCCCAAGACGTCGAATTCAGAAAATCCGATCATTAATCAATACTACCTAGCCACTTGGCAAGCATTGGCTGCTACAGGACCAGCAACAACTACACAATGGTGCAGCGTTGCTTGCATTAGTTAGGATAGGAAGCTCTAGATTAGACAGGAGTTGATCCTACCGGTAGGTAGCATTATGATTTGAATACAATGATACTGGCGATCCCAAGGAGCGATGTATGTAAGCAGTGTAGCTGGTGCCTGGCGCGGCGAGCTGTCAACTTCGTATTGATATTGGAACATTTGTTGACGCAGGGTTAATGTAGTATCCTGGTCTAAGCAACTAATGTACAAATTAGAGGAAGAAAGGAGGGGTGAGGGAATGTCCCCGCAGCAGGGGCTAGCTTATCGATTGCCGAGATCCGGCGTCCGTTGAGTACTTACCATGAGCACTTATTTTGGTGTTCTTGTGGGTATCTGGGGTTGGAGAACATAGGAGTTGTCTTGAGGCTCTGGACGTCGCAGATCTGCCTGGGCGGACCCACTATCCATGTGGTGAGCCAACCAGAAGACGCCACTCCCCGGCTATAGCGTCTCATACAGGGGGCTCTGACGCAAAACGCCCTGAAGAACCTCGCAGCTTTCTGCAGGTACGGCGCCTAGCGATGTGACCTCATAGCTTGCTTCACTTCCCTCCCTTCACTCCCTTCATAGTCAGAATTAGGGCATTTTTACCTGGCTTCACGGTGGCAGATACATCTTTGTTTCTACCACACATCCGCAAAGCGATCGGTCTCTTGGCGTTCTGTCGATTATCGCTGCCGTCGATCGCTGGGACACCCAAAAGCCGGTCGGAAACTTGTTTGCTCCCCCTTGTCAGGTCTTCTTCACAGAATGCCATCCTAAATTGCGAAACTTGGCGCCTGCTCTGACCCTCGTCGATTCTACATAGTGACAGCCGAGTGACAGCCACGCGCCCAATTAGGCTCTCTGTACCTTGTTCCAAAATATAGCTCAATGATTGACTGCCCAGACATGAGATCGACGGTGCCTCGACCTCCCGGCCGTGCCGTATAGCTATCTATCGAGGCCAAAACATGTTCAAGCTGCGGACACCGTCCGCCATATATGGTAGCCACGGCGGTCAAACCGGATGCACTAACCCGAATCATATTCCGCAAAGCGTTCTGGAATGGTGATGTGATGAGAGATGGTATTTCCTGTTTCTTTTTATTGGGACCTGCGCCTGACGTGCTGGACCGTGACTTTTTGCCATCTCTCGCAGCTGTTGTGACGTGTATCGAATCGGGACTACATTGATATCACACCACGAAAACATCAATATGTGTGTTGTTCTACAACTCCACCTCTCAACCAGGCTTACGGGACGATTTAGCTTTGCTGTCTTGCCCTACGAGACATCACTCAACGTCTGCTGGCTTGGGCTGCCGCATATGGTATCGGGGTATTTAGTGTCAGGTGGGTGAAACCCTCGTGGTTGCTTAATCCGCACTATCTCCGGCGAAGCTCCTCGCGCCTCTACACACATAGTAGATACAGCGTATATCAGCCAGAGGGTGCTCAGCCTCCTTGGTTCCTTCATCTCGCAGCTCGCCAGGTACCCTTGTTGCTCGGCTCGTTCACCCGAACTAGCAAACGAACACCCCAGATCTCGCTAATGGTCCTTTCACCCAAATAAGCAGTATGCGACCCCTATTGCAACTCAAATTATCTGGACCAATGCTGGCAAGATAGATGCAATACGGGTCATTAAAACCGGTCATTTCTCCATATTCAATGTAAGTCAGCTTGTGAGCACATTATAGGCCGCGATATTATTCTCAATAGTCGCCATACATGTATTGTAAATTTCAGCCTCGGCGACTAATTGCTTGGGTCATTAGGCTATCCCAAACGTAGGGTGAAACTATAGCCCCTACCCGTGACCTGCTTAAACCAATTGCGGGATACGGCTCTCAACAATCTCGCTGACCGTAGCATAGCGTACACTCGCTAATCGTTCAAGGTTACCATCTTCATCGAATTTACACTGCAAGCAACGCTGTTCGCTCATCTTTGTTTAGTACTAGACCCCTGCGTGAATCTGATCAATATTCAGATGACAGGATCGGTACCGGCTCGCAACTCGAAGTCAAGCTATTGTTTCGGTATCAAGCGCCTTCTTTCGAGGTGTTTGACTGTCTCACATACCTTATCTATCCTATCTACCTGCCGTTTTCTACTGAGAAACAGACGGATGATTCAAGCCACATCTAGTCTCTAACATCGCAAGTCGGTTTCGGATGAATGTTGGGTATCGTAAGAAATACCTTACAAAGTGGACTGCTGATGCGTTGCAGAGATGACAGAATCCTATCACCTGGCTTCAGTTTCTATCCCTTCTCCCAATGCCGCGTTCCTAGTTCATCAAGGTACCTCGAAGATGAGCAAGGATATGGTTATCTCTCAAGGTCAACTCGGTACAATCGATTTCTCCCTTGTTAGAAATATCCTCAACCGGTGCGGCGTGGCTCGCCTACAAGAGATCTCTTTGGCAACCTGCCTAGACTGATATAGTAATAGAGGCGCCTGTTACAACTCGCCCAGATCCTCCTTAGCCCCCGCCATCCTCTCAGCAATAAGGTCTAACCATGCGGCAAGCCGGTAGCCTGCTTTTGCGACTTGCAATTCGATGACAGGCGCCGCTTTCTCAAAGTACTCGCCCGCGAGTTCCTGCCCTGCGATAGCTGCAGGGCCTTCGGGGAAAACTAATGGAGTGGAATCATATCAGTTACTAAACTCTTGCGTAGAAACGATTCAGAATAGACTCAGCCACTCACCGTGGGAACAGACGTAGGCATTGGATTCGTTTGCCCAAACCATAGATGTCGCGACGGGATCATCAAGAAACAATCCGTCAACCCACGATGCCCTCGCTGTTAGATATTTTCCAGACTTGATCTCGTCCGTGAGGTTTGTAGCCCATCGGAATGCGTTATCATAAGGCTTCCTTCGATTGCCCCCTAGCATCTTTTCTGCGATGCTCGAATCCCACACATGATGCACTATATGATGGGGTTAGATACTGGACTTATTGGCTCTGCTCTTAATGCAGGAGTACTGCTTCGGCTGAGGGCAGGAAGAATTCATAACAAAACCAGGGGGATCTTACGATTGAATTCATGCCCTTCCCAATTCACATGAATACCATTGCCCCCCTGCGCAACGTTTTCCACGTGCAGCGGTTGATGAATATCGCCGACGAAATGAATGACAAACTTAGCGGCCTGGTTCCGCCGCCAAGGCCATAATGTCGAATCCAGCAGTTGCGACGTGTAATTCTGAAGCGAACTGACGACACAACCATCGCAATCCCGCTTGAAATCAACGCCGCAATACGTGGGCGGGTCGTCTTTTGCATCAATAAAGTGAAAGTTCTTGGTGAAGCGACCCATTTCGTATATCGGATGCTGTCGGCCCACGTCGCCACGCCAGCGAGGTAGTGCTCTGTGTCGTTGCGCAGCACCTCCTGGAAATACGTCGTCGTGTCTTCACTGACAAAGCTGCTGGCGATGTAGGCTATCGTGATATGACCCAGACCTACCCCGTCGCATCGCCGCAATTAGCAAACCTCGCGTTGCGCGTTGGGATCTCGACGGATGGTTCGGCTGCTGCACTTACTACCCCAGGCGATAGCCCCAGGTAAGACTGAAGCGCCCAGAAAGAGGGCTCTGGTATCGAGGCGCATGGTCGGCTTGTCTCACAACACCACTTTCTAAATTATAGTTTTTGAGATCACAAGCGCTAAATCAATCAAGCGCACCTCGCTGCTATTATGCTCAAATTTTTTACAAATTTAGAGATGCTAAGCTAAGTTTCGTTGTAGAGGGTAGTAGCTGCGGCTACGTTATGAAGCCATTTGCGCGTTTGGAGGTGCCCTCCTGGCGCACCTTCATTGGTTGAAGTTGAGGTGTGGTGGTTGGCAAGGGAACGTGCGTGACTCGGGCGCGTGTCCCATTCGTTCTAAGCCCCAGGGCTCAGCTGACACAGCTGGTCTACTGCGGTTATGCTGACTAGACTAGTTGACTCATTTTCTAGTGGATATATCTATGCTACTTCATAATTCCCGTTGGTATCAATCGAGATTTGAGGTAGTATTTGATTTGCTTGTTGAATCGCACGTTCTAAAGTTCCCTGAAGACTTTGTATACATGCGATATTGCAACGGTACCTAGTACTGCAGTCACGCATGCATACGCCGAAATATCTCAGCTATTGATGATTGTATTGCTGGAGCATGAAGGACACAAAGACATCAAGATTGGGCAGTTGGTGGATATTTCACCGCATCTTCACTTCATCATATAGCAGTCCAAGAGCGGGTCTGAGCGGGTATACCTAGTGGAGCGAGCCGGCAACGGACATACCTACTGCAGGCCTAGGTACTGTACTGTAGGTAATTTTTATAGGTGCATACCAAGAAGTTGTAACTGCAACCTGCGAACAGGGGCCCCCTTGTTGCAGACGACGTCACGGCAAGGCTTCTCAGCTGGTTTGCAGCATGCGCCCTAACGTTATTCGCTGCGCATGCACGATATGCCCGTGCTATTTTGAACAAGCGTCCTGCGGCTATCCAGGCTAACAGCAATTGATCAACACCAAAAAGAAGAGGCAAAATTCAACTCAATCCAGCTACCTAAAGATGACAGAAGGTTACCTCAAGAGAGAAAGATAATCGCACATCATATCTCGGGAACTGTAGGTAGCACCATCGAATCAGCGCTAGTCTCATTTCGGTACGGCATGCGCGCAGCTGCACCACGTTCCACAGCATCTTCCTTATCTCTGGGCTGCAGTGTGAGTTGAAAGATAGGAATGTCGAAAGATAAGAAAACACTTACACTAGCCCACCCCATGAACGACACCACCCACTTTGCTAAGGCGTAAGTAGTAGTGTATTGTTCAGGTACCTGCCCGCTAGGTAGTCTAATAGTTACACACTATCCTTTCAGGTGACCCTCATCTATCCTTTCTCCGATAATAGCCTGCCTATCTAAGCCAGCCAGCCCACATGATTGTGCTCTTATCCTCCTCATACAGGTATACATACAGCTTGTCCCCCGCTGCCATAGCGGCTCTTCGAATATGAAAATGCTCCCGCTCTCTGCCTTTCCGCCCATATCCAACCTAGAGATCCAAGTCTCCAACACCATGTTGCAAGGTCTCTCAGTCAACGAGGCTCTCTCGGGCATCTTTGGCAGCGTGAGCTTGACGGCATGGATTTGCTTGCTGGTATGGTCACACCACACGAACAAGACTTGAACGAACTGTGTCACCCGTCCCTCTCCGGCTAACGCTCTTGTACTATGACAGATCCCTCAGCTCATCACAAACTTCAAAACCAAGAGCGCGGAAGGGTTGTCTATGGGATTCCTAGCTATCTGGCTATTTGGTGATGTGACTAATCTAAGTGGTACGTTCCATCGATTATTTGTCTTCACAAACCAGCCAAACTACCGAATCTTGCGAGTCTTGTCTCCGATGCCGGCTTGTCGCAAAGCTATCCTCGGCTGTCTTGTTGAGTTTTGTTACGCCAGTGTGTCGGTCAATCCAGACTCCCAAGCTAACACAGGGATTCCCTGTCCAGGCGCTCTTGTGACCGGTCTCGCCCCTACCGCTACAGCGTTAGCAGGCTACTTCTGCATCTCCGACCTCATTCTCATCACCCAATGCATATACTACAACGTGCGCAATGCCCGCAGCGCTCGACGACGAAGACGTTCCTCTGCCCACTCCGAGGTGTCGGAAGATCAGCCTTTGCTACGACGAAACTCGACGAGCTCACCAAACTCGCAAACCCAGTACTCCGCCCCACGAGCAGTCGAACCCCGATGCCATTAAGCGTGTTGTGTCGAACGAGGACGACCCCTCGAACAGCAGCTCATGGCTGAACAATACTTTGGCCATCTTGCTATTTATCTAGTTGGCGCTGCAGGCTGGTTTGTCTCATATCGTGTTGGGGCGTGGGATAAACCTGATAACGCCGATGTGCCGGATCCCAATTCACCAGCGGGCATGAGTGGCATAGTTCTGGGTTACGCCAGCGCGCTTTGCTACTTGTGGTATGTCAACTAGCGCAGAACTTACCCAAATGTCGGCTAACAAAAGCACAGCGCTCGAATCCCACAGATCATTAAAAACTACCGAGAGAAATCTTGCGAGGGTAAGGTCTCGTGCATCCTTGGTGAATCTTGGGAGTGCTGACATTGGCTAGGTCTTGCGCTGCTATTCTTCTTGTTTTCTCTGACTGGCAATCTAACCTATGGCTTGAGTGTCTTCTCCTACTCTCAGGAATCCGAGTACTTGATCAAAGCTACGCCGTGGTTGATTGGATCGCTGGGTACAATCGTCGAAGATTTCATCATCTTCTACCAATTCAGCATTTATTCCCGGGCACAGAGCCCAGAAAACGGGTCCGATGGCGTCAGCGATGCTCACGATGCCGTGTGAAGAAAATTCGCAAAGGCCGAGTTGGAGGAAGAATCATCATCAGCATATCAGGCTTCGAGGGATCATCATTGGAAATCATCGTTTTTGCTCTTTTTTTGTGTACAAGCATACTTGGGGCGTTTGGTCTTAAAGCATCATTTATCATCATACCTCACCGTTGCGCCAACGCATGAGCGCTATCGGGCTTTATTGTATTGGATACAGGTTTAATATCGAGACTGCGGATAGGCGAGCATCAAAAAGCGTCATGGGTAGTATGGCATTACCAGTCAGCGGCTTACGAAGCGTAGTTTAGTTGAAATTGGTGTAGAAAGTGCGTTACCTACATGTCTCAATTCGCTTCCCATGTGGTTCTGCGACCATGCTAATGTGCCCGTACATATTCTTGGCAGCAGGTAACCCGCACTCGCAGCATCAAAGGGTCCGGGTTTGCCAAGCTTAATTCTGGGGTTCTTCTTTTTACCTTTGATCCTTTTATTATTGGATGTCGTTTTGCCCGACCACGCCTTCGAAGCTAAACCGTCTCTATTCAGATCGGTTTAATGAGTTTTCGATGAATAGCTGAAACATCGAATGCTAATCTACAACCGGCCGCGCCCGGCAGCCGGATCACAATGTACCTCCAAACGGACGCAGAATCTTCAGCTAGTCGTGCACTATATATTTGGCTTACTCTATTTTCAGATTTTAAAGATTCAATCACACATCAATTATGGTCGCTTTTTCACGGTTATATTGTTGTCTAGAAATTTCAACATCGCCGTCTGGTGAACGCAAGTGTGAATGAATATATATTGATAAGATAAACAAACCCCAACACGCCGGCTATACAGTTTCCCTATCGCACGCACGCACGCACTGCTTCGCTTCGCTTCGCTTTCTTTAAATAGGCCGTTTCATCTTGGTAGAATTATTATGAACATGAATGTGACTATGAGTGCTGAGCCAGATGGGCCTGGGCGATGAGTTTTGAGTCGTCTAATGGTTTGCGTTCAACATCGTAGTGCGATGACCTGGTCCCGGTATCTCGTTGCACTGACGTAGATGGAAGTTATGGTCTGGCGATGCCGCTGAAATAAAAGCTGACAGCTTCATGCCGAATGCAGCGCACATCACACCAATCCGCGCTACGAAGTCTTTGGTGATGGTCGATTATCCCCGTAGAGGCCTGATGCATTCGTTAGCCGGAACGAAATGGGTATGAGATGAGGCAAGCGTGTGTAGAAGAGTCGCTAATTCAAGAAAACTCACCCGCAACCCTGAGGCGTCGCCACGCCGAAGAAACAATCGCCCTCGATCCTATCCACGACCTGGTCCTTGGTGATCGGGGTGATGACGACGGCGGGCTGGCGAGAGAGGCGCAGAGAGCCACGAGGAACGTCGTCGCCTTCATCTTGTCTTGATTGCTTTCGTGGGGGGGTAGCGGATTAAACGTTAAGGTAGTAGATGATGGGTAGGTAAATATCGTATTTATTGTATTATTCACGGCCGTGGACGTCGTATCGAGTTGCTTGAAAGCGGCAGACCAGCTGGAGGTAAATCGTGGTAACGGGTAAAGATGAAAGAAGCGAATACACACACATACACAAACGCACAGCGTAGATCAATCACACTTGGCAATTAGGTATAATAAGTATCCAAGTAGAAGAGGAAACGGGAAGAGAATGTGTTGCACAGTCACTGGTTTGGAGATATTCGACCCAGAGTCGGGCGGCTACCTGCCATGCATGCATGCATGTCACGAGCGCAGGTTGGGATTTTCCCCTAAGCTCGGCCAAGCGAGCGCTGGCCATGGTACGATCCTGAGTCCCGTTTGAGGCGGACGCCAGGGCCGTCTGCGACGTCGGGATAAGCGGGCGCAGGGGAGGGGGAGTGGTGAAATGAAGGTCCAAGGGGTATCAGGGTCGAAACTGCGGTCAGTGAGACCAACCCTTGCTCGCTTGATAGAATCTAGAATATGAGGTCGGGATATTATAAGTATAGGTCAGTGCGAGCTTGGGTTCAGTGTTGTTGTTTTTTGTCATTAAAAGAAATTATAAGAATTCAAATATTGGTGTCTCTTTTTAACCCGTTGAAATTTCGTTTAGAAAAGATGCAAATCCGTTATTATAGATAAATGCGACTTGAAGTCTTGTTGCCTCCCGATGCGCTTTGAACTAGATAGAACTGAAGCTCTTTAGAAGACCCTGATTGTTTGAGAGGCGTTTTAGCCATCCGAGCAGGGTCGCACATGCGGTAAGCGCTGAGCTTATCCCTTACCGGTTAGACCATTTAGGGGTACGGTCTAATCTTAAACCAGAATGGCGCGTTCCACTAGAGTTGTCAAATTAGGCGCTAAATGAATTATCCTTGTTAGGAATAACATCCTAAGGAGGGCCTTCTGAACAAAACTCCATACGCATGAAGTACGAATAACCAACATTTATAAAGCAAACTAATAAAAAAATATGAAAAGAATAACTAAGGCTTAAACTTTAATTTGTTTGTGTTATCGTGATTTTAAAATTCCTTTGATTCTGCTTGTGTCGTGTTTTGACCGACCCCTTTTTCCTAAGCTCCTAGGTCTGCCATAAAACGTAACTAATCATCTAATGAGACCAAATAGCACAGATCGGAAGTAGAAAAAATACGTATCTTATCGTCATATTGTCTAGCTTCCTGTTATCAATCCACCAATATATTGCTCAGTTCGCGAAGCCGCTTAATCTCTGATCCAAATAATCAATATATGTCAGGATCTCGTACACAAGCTAAGCGAATAGGTAGATAAAGACTATCGATGTTGTGCGAAAGTCAGTCACATTCGTAGGTTGCTCCTTGGCTGATTATATATGCATCCTTTTTTGAAGTAGCATCTTAACAACAGGAAAATTAGCTCGTTTTCGAGTTGTAAAGGGAAATCTACGCAACAGGTTCACATGGAATGCCTGATAAACTACATAGTCACGTACGTTTCAGTTTCTAGCCCATTAGTTGATCAGCTTGAGAAGAAGCATGCACTTTTTAACCAATTAACTCGTTTCCAATAATCTCTTTCCCAAGTGAAAGGCCGTTGATGATAAACTGCTGATCGTTCATGGGTTTCGCTACGATAATGGTTGATAAAATGGCTTATGACGTAAATGGCCTCCTTGGCCTAGGCTTGGGTACGGGCTGGAATGGCCGATTAAGGAGTGTTATACGGACCTCGTCTACGAGGCTGATGGAGTTATCGTACAAATCTCATAAGTTTTTAGGCATTTACCGAAGGCTGAGATATATTGCAGAGATAAGTAGGCTCTTGCTATACGAGTGTGCGGAGGTCGGCGAGGCTGTAGGATAGATACGGCAACAGGCACGGAATCCTCCTGCCTAGAGATGTAAAAAGATAGATCTTCACGGTACCTTTGGCAGCATAGTTGATCGTTAGTTTAATTTGAAGCTAATTCCACGGCCTTGATACAAGCGTTTGTCACACAAGGAGGCAGGTATCGATGCTCCGAGGACTACTCTCCTCGTCCTAAGATTCTTCGTTATAGAAATGGGGCCGACTACGTTGACCTAGTGTGGAGGCTTCTCATCTGGAAGTGAGGTTGTCATATACTGCCCATACCGAAGGTAGTAGGTCTATACTTTCCCCTGTAAATAGGGCTACTACTGAGTCCGGCCAAACCATCACCATCATTAGAGCAAGCAAGCGATCATCAGCAATAACTTGAGTGGTTGGGTTCGCATAATCGCTCAACTTCAATTATTAAACATCTACTAAGATTCGTTGAGCGAAAACTTCTGATGTTAATTTCAACCGAAATATCGAAGTACAAATCAAGGTAAGCCATCTTGTTAAGAAAATCTTTATGATTCCAAAACACACATTAGTTGAGCTCAACCCAAGCAGAAGAGTGCTCGCAGCATAAATCAACGGTGCCCACACTATGTCCAAAGACGTCCTTCTCGTTGAGAAAATTGTAGTTGTATCAGCCCTGGTGTGTTTTTCGTAAGCATGGGCGGTGGAAGCCCAATTATGTCCTCGATTCACGCGTATACGTTTTTGTGCGAGTCTATCGGAAGCTGAAAACCTTAAATGGTTTTCTAACACTAAAACCTGACTGCGCTTCATCTACCTCTGGGTTTGTTGTTTGAGAGACGTCTTCGTTTCTGCCCCCAGCCGGTAGCTACGATAGGGCCGAGAGGCGGCTCGAGCTAGACGATACCTGAGGGACGAAAGGTGTCCCTTTGCAACGCGTGCTGGTTTCTTAGACAGTCTACACACTAATCAATGACATCTAAGTAGCTAATTACAAAGAAGAAATATATAAAACATATAAGAATCCATGGGCCAAAATAACAAACTTAACCACCTGCGTATTGTAAAACACATACCGGTAGCCCAGTGCCTAACTTTTGCTTTCGTACTATTGCGTTCTATTTGACAAAGACATTATTAATTGGTTCAAGTATTTTTTCAGTGCTAGCCTCGGTCTCCTCACCAGGACCTCGAAGATCACACGGGTCAATTCAATACCAAGACATCTTCCCCGCAATATCACGACGGCTCTATTACTTACGCAATTTTAGCCCAATGCTGCCAATCTGTAGACTTCTGCTTCCGCGTAATCTGATTGGCTTTACTCAAAAACTTTGAGCCGCAATACTTGCATAAGTAACTGGGTTTAGCCGGCAAAAGCCAAGGTACCGGGGATATATCGGGATCTCATCCGAGTTACGCAACAGTGTCAAAGCATCTACCGATGGAGAAACCATGCCTTTGACGTCAGATTTGGGGGAATGATCCTAGTATTACAATCATATATATAAAAGGAGGTGCCTGAAGGGTTCTCAATTGTTCTTTCTCGTAGCTATTATCAATATAAAGTTTGCAAAACGTTAATTACAATGGCGTCTCTTCACCCTCTTATTGGTTCGGGTTACAAAGGGGACCCAGACCACGCAGGCGGCAAGCTCTACTGCCACTGTGAAGATGACCCCGTTGAGGTTACCCTATCATCGGACGTAGCCTTCAACCACGCTTGTGGCTGCTCCAAGTGCTGGAAACCATCTGATGCCCTGTTCAGCGTCGTCGGCGTCGTCCCCCGCGAGAAGCTCGCCGTCACCGCAAACGAATCGAAGTTATACATCGTCGACCCCAATGCCACTATCCAGCGAAACGCCTGCCAGGATTGTGGCGTCCACATATTCGGCCGCATCGAGGTCGATCACCCGTTCAAGGGTCTCGATTTCGTCCACACGGAACTCAGTCAAGGGGCCGGCCAGGACGGATGGCAAGAGCCGCAATTTGCTGCTTTTGTGAGTAGTATCATTGAGCAAGGGTTCAATCCAGATAAGATGCCCGAGGTGAGAGGCGAGTTCAAGCAAGCGGGACTTGAGTCGTACGACTGCCCTCGCCGGTCCCTAATGGATCTCATCGCTACTTTCACAGCTAAGAAGACGGGAACCTTTAACACTAAAGGTTAAGGATAGAGCGCCGTGAAATAAACCTTTCTAAGGTCAATAGTCAGTACTTAAAGAATAGGAGTTCAATTTCCTAAGACCCGTCGTCGCGCTCTAACCTGTTTATACGTTGTAAGATTTATGGGAAACACGTCATATCTCAAGAGTATTTTATTTGTGCCACTGCAAGTTGATTTGTCGGTACCGTTAACGAGCTCCCTTTCTAAAACCTAGTTGAATCTTTTTGTTGAATATTCTTCGTTGATTAGCTCCGTTAAGCCTTTCCCTGTACGAGAGTAACTTCTGGAAGCCCGAATGCGGAATTATAGAGAAGAGTTTTCATATTGAACTAGGCTGAGTGCTCTAAGCCCTACCTAGTGTGATTACCGAATACCGATACGTGTAATAAGAAGCCCTTGTTACTATTGACCGGCAGCAACTGCATCTTCAACGTTGCAACGCGTTTAACCTCAATCGAACTTTTTAGTTCCCAATTGGGAATACTAGTCGGGACCGAGTGAGCTGTTAGGACCTATTATTATTAGAGTGCATTGCTATTAGTTAGCAAAGAATGGGATGGGTAAGTTAAGGCGTGTCAGGACCTCTGGTAGGGGTAGGTATGACTCTTGTTATTGCGCGAGGGATCTATCGGCCAATGATGACTAGTCTCCATCTATATACACATATGTTCTTTGTCTATAGGCTTCACCGACTACTCACATCGTGACAAGGCGTAGTAAAAATAGGTATACACATTCACGAAAACCGAAGAGTTGAGCAGTGCATTAGTATTAAATAAGAAATCAATCAAATTGTTAATCATTATATAAGACGATTACTTAAATCCACTGCTTGGTCCCAAACTGCGATACACTATAGCTGGAGTCAGTAAATACTCGGTTAAGAAAACCACCACGAGATATTGGGAGTTCTACGTGCTCCCGAAACATGTCCATTGCTCTATAGAAAGAAAATACCACTAGGGGTTACTCACAAGGACCCGCCATCGCCATTGTCGACGCTGGATCTACCGATGATGGCCAAGAGATCCACGACTGCAGCTTCTGCTGTCTTGGGCCGGCGAATTGGGTGCATAGCGCTTGAGTCTCTGGATGAAATCCCAAACTTCTGCATCTGTTCGTCAGTTGCTGAAACCCAGATGATTAGCTCGAATTCGATCATCAAGGCGTCGGGAGCGCATTGGCTTACCGCCGTCCAATGACTGCGTGTCAACCAACCCGGGACAGATGCTCATGAAGAGAATTCCGTCTCTCGCGTATTGTGCACTAAACTTGGCCACGACGGCATTTAGAGCCGCCTTGCTCGCAGAACTATACGCAACCTGCAGTTAGAGACCGTCGCAGAGAGAGGGTCATCCCCCTCCCCTTTTTAGGGGCGGGGGGCCAAAGTCGGAAATACTTACTACGTAGGTGCCAACTCAAGATCGTACTTGCGTAGTAGCTCGATATCAGCTTGTGCACTACTAATCGCAATGATTTTCTTTGTTTTCCCCTTGAGGACGAGAGGCATGAATGCGGTAAATAGATAGACGTTGCCGATCACATTGGTGCTCATCGTGAAGGAAAAGGCCTCGTCGAACACCTTGGGATCCTTCGCCCTGTCATTTTTGCAACATACGTCAGTTTCAACTGTCAGTAGCTTGTTCAATCGGCGACGTACAACTCTCCAATGTTGGCGAAGCCCTCGTCCGGCGACATAGCACCTGCGTTTGCGATGATGTAATCGAGACTTCCTCCCGTGATCTTCTCAGCCTCTTTGGCGGCTCGCTGATTATAGTCAGGATCGATGGAAAGTCGACGAAAAAAGGATTCTGGACAGTGTTACGTACCGAGATAGAGTCGTAATTAGTCATATCCGCCTGCAGTATGTGAATATTGCGCCGCGCTCCGAACTCTTTGGAGACCTTCTCCTCGGTAGCTGCTTTGTTACGAACGAGCCCGATGACGGTGTTCTCTGGGTTGCTAGATAGATTTGACAGAAAGGCGTACTATATAGTAAATTAGGAAGATGAGTCAAGACAACTATTTTAGGGAGGAAAGTGCGGCATCTGGTTCACTTACACCAATGCCTCTTGAGGCCCCTGTGATAATATACGACGCCATTTTGGATGGTGTAAATAAAGAAGATACGAATGGAGTGAATAGAATGCTTTAGTAGGTAGGAATCAAGCTTGAGAGCCAAAATGTATTGTTGCTTTTGTAGAAATTTGACTTACACTGAAAAGCTGGGACGTCCTTATTTATATCTGCCCTCCAACAAGATTTGATACCATCCATCACCTGCCAATAATACTCGAACCACATATGAAGGCGATATTCATTCAGCTTGATTTATTTTGATTTATAATCTTTACTCGCTTTCTTCTAGTCATGAAAGTGCAATTCAAGAAATCTCATGGATTCAGGTGGTTGATGTTCCTAAACATGTGGAGTTTAAGGAAGCTAGTTATACCAAGATTGGGTTAGCTCGGAAATACTTACAAGAAATCCGACTTGGACGCTCACTCGCATGATAACCTATATTAAAACAAACTTCGGAACTACGCAAGTAGGTGTCCTGCCTATCAACCCTAGAAAACTAGGGCAGCAGCTGACAAGGAGCGTATACTTGCCGTTTTAACAGTGCAAGGTTCGTAGTTGTGATAAGGTGTAATGTAAATAAGGGTGCATTTTCCTGCTCTCTAAGCTTAGATGCCCTGTGAGAAAGCATGGCGCCATCTATTCCACTTGTCTGCCCGGAGCTTTCTATCAAAATGACATCAGTTGTTTATACAAAAGTCGGTATCACCCTACAGCTGCTGATTAGAGTATTCAATTTCTCGATATAATCAAACTTCAAACCCGCATGGTTAGCTAGATCTGTCTGCGCCCAGCTAGCCTTCACTAGAGTCTCGACCTGATCGAGCGGCGCCGCTTGGCTCCGACCCTGCGTCCTGGAAACGAGGTCAAGAAACACAACTCTATCATCCTCGCCTCGGGCTTCGCAGCCCAGCACGAAGAGAGGGAATTGCCGATCGCAGAACTCGACGACTGAGAATATAGCGAAGGCCTTTTCGATGTGCTGCTCCGTTCTACTGACTAGTTCTGGGAGTAGGTCGCTGGTGGCACGGCCGAGGTATACTAATAAGGCGAGAGTGAAGAGCTCCGTGACGAGGTGCGTATTTGCATCACCGTCGTGCAGTATGGTTGAGCGTAAGGTTTGTCTGATTTTGAATTCGAGGATGCGGAGGTAGTCTGCTTGCTCTCTCACGGACCTCTGTCCGGAGCGCTTTCTGGACACGGCATTGTAGGTTTCTTCCAAAATTTATGGCTCTCAGATGGTCTGGCCGTCGGTAGAGTCCCTAAGCTAGCTTTAGCGTTGTGTATTTTATTGAGAGAGCCCTGAATACGTACCGCTGCGCAGAAGTCCCGGTTGGATGATCAGCTCTATCCCTTGACCAGTGCGTGGCCGAGAACCACTATAACACTCGAAATCAGTTATTGCCATTTAAGGTATGATGTGTAAGGGGTTTAGAAGCTTCGGAACATCATCGGGACATCACCATGTCCACAAAGGAAAGATTGGGCTCTAAAATCTTCCCAAATAGGAAGAAAATAGTTCGGAGAATGACGCACTCCTAGGGATTCGTGATAGGAAGCCCAGTCAGCCAAGGCCTGAAAATCGCTGTCTCTGTCTGCCGAGCTGAGTGACTCCGCAATTATGATTTGCTTAACGCTACGGATACACGCAGTCCATTCATCCGAGGTACACGTCTACCAAATAATGTTAGCCGGGAGCCGACCTTCAGAAATGAATAATTAGATAAGTGCTCACTTCGATTGAACATAGGATCATAGTGGCGCCTATGTGTCGCACACCTTCTTTGGCCCCAATGAGGCTGCTCGATGCTAATTTCAGAGCCTTGACAGCAGAGATCTTGAGTTCAATTACTTGCGCTTGGTGCCCGTAGCGATGAAGAGACGAAAATGCAAGTAGAGACCTTAGAACAGCCATGGCGGATGGACTATCGTCGGCCAACGCCATACGCATGAGCATTCGGCTGACATACATCGGATCGTAGCCAAATGTTGCGAGAAACCGGGCGGCATGATATTGAACTGCAAGGACAATTATTTTCCAGGTGTCTAGTAAGGTCGAGTTTGCAGCTTACAGTATTGTAATAAATTCAATTTTGTACCGTCCAGGTTGAACTTTTGTAAAAAGTTTGGAGCAGACGGTATCCTTGGGAAGCATCGGGCTCTCTCATTCGACCTTGCAACTAGAAGGGAGTGATATAATTCGATATCACGGAACGACTTTGACCTTGCGAGTTAGCGATCTATAATAACTAGATTATCCTAGGCGCAAAACTCGTAGAGAGCTTGGAGGCAAGTTGGCAAATAGTATATCACTTTTTTCTTCCTATATTCAAGCACTAGAGTAGAATAACACCAAAAAAAATCACTCACCGCATTCACGAGATGGAGTGTCGACCCCGAGGCCATCCTCCTTACGCGAGGGGGTGGATCGCCGATAACGCAGCGTCTTCCGTCGACCCTCTTTGGCCACGACAGACGCAGTTGATATCCCTGGCATTGTAGCTTTGAGCGAGAACAGCGCTCACAGATCGGGGTGGTTCGGTCACAGAAGACCTTCCGTTCTTATAAGAGTTAGCTGAAAGGGATCTTATGCGTTGGTTGGTACGGCTGGAATAGTCTCGCACACCTTTACATGTCCAGCAACCTTTACCGGGCATATCTTTTGACGCTAAGGACAGGTTTTGATGTCAGACATATACTCTAGCTAACATGTACAAAACAAGCCTCCTGTGCTTACCCGAATATAAAAACAACGTGATTAGTAATACACTAACTTAGTTGAATCGCGACCCCACCTGAAAGCGGCATAGCTCAGTTCGACTTTAATGCATTTTATGTATTGTTATCGCGCTTTATTATACTATTTATTAGCCTGTTTGCTAGTGTCTTCGGTTTCGAGAGTTCGGGCTATACGATATTGATCGAACTGGATATCGACTTTTTGGGCTAATAACTTCACGATGTGTTCCCGTATTTCCTGGGGCGTGCGCTTCCAATATACTTATACTCCAGCGTTAGGTCGAGATGGAGCCACCGTGATAAAACGCTGGGGGTCCCCTCTTTTTATGACTCTCCATTATGTACGTATAAGCCGTGGCTCGTCATCCGAATCTCGCCCACATGCGCCCGGCAATTAGGCACCGGGCAGATGAAGAACAGGCCAGTATGGTACTGTAAATGAGTCGCGCCCTTTTGTACGGTTTCGAATGACTTATGGCAATAAAAGCAGCTGAATGTCGCATTAGGGGTGTAGATCTGTGCTGCTATTTCCCTTAGTGTCTCGAAGTCAATGGTTCCGTTTGCTATCTGTGGAATCTTTCGAAGTGCCAAAATTAGGTCTGGAACTACGTGTAGCTCAACTTGGTATTGCAGCCGCTGTTGGAGTTGGCTTGTGGGGATGTTGCTGGGCGTAACGAATCCGATCAGTCTCTGTTCCTAGCAAAGACATGCAGCGGATATGACGCCAGGATATTTGCGCAGCAATGGCTCAACTTCGGCTGTGAGGTTAATCTGGCGGCCTCGATGCCATGCGAAAATAGGCACGTTGCTAGTTTGTGCAGATGTATGGTCACGCTTCTGGTCCTTAACAAATGCATACCGGCAGGCGATTCTACACTCGTATTAAAACCAGGAGGAAATGTATTAACCTTGGCTTGCTCGACTGTGAGAAGTTGCGATGACATTAGTTGCTGCGGAATTTGGGGCGGAAGTAGCCAAGGCGACGGAGGGAGACGGACGTCTACTGGCTATATTGCGTCGACTTGCGTGCTTGAATTTCATGTTTTTAGATTTGTGATGACAGTAGCCGCGTGAACAAACCAATGGTCCTTTCGGTACTTGTCGAAAGGCTACAATCGATCTGGTACTGAGCCCTGTTGACTCGGCCATTAATTTTTTGCCTGCCTCGGGTAAATAACCGCTACTTGCAACACTTGCGAAGAGATGTTTGAGGATATTGGCCGTGTTAGAATCGTGCTTATTTGATTTGCAATTTAGTAAGGCCTGTTTGCTGAATAACCGAGTTTGTTTCTTCCGGCGTATGCCAAAGACGTCCATCATGAGCTTCGATCCAGTTTTGCAAACTGCCCTCGTAGTTTGACGTTGGAGAATGTCGCGAATGACTAAGGGTTCTGGTAGCCATGATCGCGATAATCTGGAGAGGTCCCTAATCTGTAACTAATCTAGCTGGCTAGTGGGTCTGCGCGCTCGCTGCTAAAGCAAATTGCGAAATACCTAGTTAGGTAAGTACTTGCACCTGAAGACCCACCCGGCAGAGTATCGGTACAATTGCGAGATATATTTTTAAATAGTGGACCTGGTTTTTGCCTTCGGGCATTTGGTCAATTTGAAACGATACAGAGAAGATGTAAGCAGTTCCCCAGTTCGAGTCGGTGTATAAGTACTAACCTTCTCACAGTAGCATGGCCCCTGCACTAAGGATGACACGCTCAATCAAAGAGAAGCTACCAATTTTTTTTCAAAGCAAAAGCATTTTGCCTTGTTTGCTCTTTAATACGGGACCCGCGTTCTCCAGATCCTATGGTCGTACGTATCAGAGGAAAGTCTTGAAACACATTATATTGTCCGTTTTGTGAAATGATTAGACGGGATTCGCGAAATGAGTAATTTGCACGATTCCGAACTTAGGCATTAAAGACCAATGTTAAATATTTATGTATGCCTCACAAAGGCTGGCTCTCTTTATGTCAAGAGTAATTGAAAATCCACGGGTATCTAGGTTACGGCAAGTAGGATCTAATACGTGACGGGAGCTACACAAGGAAACGATACAGACTGATTACATCATGGAGCGACAAATGCTCGCCTCTAAGTTCTCTCGTGGCACTGATTCACCTCTTGGAGATAAGGATGTTGGTTCTAGTCTTTAGTAATATTGTATGTAGTATGAGAATTACTACTCCTTCCTCCGTGGCTCTGCTACGGCCGAATGTAACGCTGCTGTGAGGGGTTTTAGCTAAGTATACTTTACATGTACATTTTGATAAGTATTGACCACGTGACATGCATGTGCCAGATGAACTAAGCTTGCTATGCCAGAATATAGTCTGCTTGTCCATCACTATCATTATTTTCGTATTGTGTGTAATCCGCATATTGTAGTTATATACAATACGGTATGAGAATATGCCGCGAGGTCTGGGTATCGTATATGTAGTATCGCCGGTATCCGTTAATATATGCCTTCATTCGCTCATGCCTCATTTCATTCATTATGTTCATATTTTATAGATGCGTCCTTGTGAGGTCTCTCCACAGATAAGCGAACCAAATAGCAATACCGGGTTGCGCCGTAGATCTCATTAGGCCGGAAGTCGGTATAGACAAGTCGTCGCGAGTAATGTAGTATGACAATGGATATTGATGCCAATGACGAAAGAAAATGGCCATGTTAACGATAAATAGACAAAAATGAAATGCTGTAGCGTAATTGGGTGCTGCGCTCCCATGATAAAAATCAGACTGGGATATGACCGGACGCCTATGCAGACCAGACCGATCCTTGTCCAACCTTCCGTGACCCCGGCCCCGTCAATCCGACTTGATTGATAACCACAAATAGAAAATGCTAGGCTCGCCATGAGTTATGTCTAATGCGTTACATACACGCGGAATGAAAACAAGAGTTATCTGGTAGTGGTAGTATCCCAATATTTGCCCTTGATGGAAACAGAAAATCAAACGGGGTATCAACAAGAATGAGCACTATATCTTCCTAGCATCAAACAGCGTCAAGCTCAAGCTCGTATCGTTATCTCCTACATTGGGTGTTGGTTCGTTCAAGATCTCCCAACGTCTTAATATGAAAGGCGTAAGTTTCTCTGGCGGCATTCCCATGCCAAGATTCATGGCCATCATCCTGCGCTCGTAGAGACCAGCTGGTGGCCTTTCCTATGCGCCAACATGAAGTTATCGGCCGGATCTGGAGAAAAGCTGAAAAGGTATCTGAGACGAGGGTCGGCGGTATAATCTTTTACAGCACGCACGCATTGCAGGCGAGCTTCCTCTGGTAGGTTGTCAGCGAGTACGAGTGCAATGTCGAAAACGCGCGGCCCGAGATGGGATGTTGGGTATTTATCGAGTTCTAACACGATCCCTGCTAGGATGACGAGTACACGAGCACGCGTTTCACTGCCCGTGAGTTTCGAGGGATCCCCAGCTATTGAAAACTGAGGGGCTTGGAGAGCAAGATATGAGAGAAGCAACGGGAGCCAATGTGTAAGCACTGCTAATTTCAACGCTTCAACTTCTTCGCAGTTGGACCCCAAAATCTCCCAGAGGTCGGTCAACCTATCCGCCATTCCACTCGAAAACGTGGGAATTTTTGACATTGGCGCTCCCCGAAGAACCGAATCAACAACGGTAAGAAGGTTTTCCGCCATATGAATGTCGCTTTTGGACCCAGCTTCGTTGAAGGGAGGCTCTTCATGGATGGGAATAGATCTAAAAATCGTGCCTCAGCTCGGTTTTTCAGATGCAAAGTAATATCAGAGCTCAAATAAGAAAGCATGCCCGTCCACATGATGTTATCTGCTTCAATTGCATTATCCATCGCAATCGAAAGCTGTTCGAACTGCGTTTGGAGTCTTTCAGCCCCTTCAAGAGTGTTGGGATCATGAATCGCCAAATTTAGGGAAAGCTTTACTTGACAGAACGGGAGCGTAAATTCATTCGCTAACTCCAATACCTGCTCGAAAGTCTTCTGTCCACCTCCACTTTGAGGTACCAATAGTTTGGTTGTGAGAGCTTCGATAAGGGTAGCTAGCTTAGTATCTGGGCTCCTGAGAGATAAAGTCTGACTAGCGGCTTGTGGGTCCATTAGGATCAGGTCCCTGAGTAGCTCGAATAGATAGGATTTAACCTTTTCGTCGTCGAGAGGCTGTGGTCTAGGCGGTTGTTGGTTGCGAGAAGCCGCATACTCCGCCAGCGACCCACGGACTAAGAGCATGACTTCTCTAGCATACTCGAGGCGGGCTTGGTTCTGGATAATTCCAAACCGATGGCAGTCATCTAGCGTTAGAATTTGGTCCGGATCCAATGGCTTCATCAACATTTGCAAGATCTCCTGCATATAAGTCGAGGCTGATCCAACGGCGACGGGTTGGGATTGCGTTCCTTGATTCTGGTTTCTCAATGCGGTTGCGAGGAGGGTTGTCAGTGAGAGGCAACCAGAACTGACAAGAAGTGGGTACATTTGCGCAATAGGCGCTCGTTTGATCAGCTTGCGAATATATTGCACCCAGTCTTTCATCAAAGTATCGAAGTACTGTGTGTCGAAAACTCGCAGCCGCGATAACAAAATGGAATAGGGACGTTGTCGTTCGTCACTTTTGGCCCAACAGCTTGCAAGCCTAGTCACGATCGTATGGAAGAGGCGCTCCATGGTGTGTTTATCAGCGCTTGTATAATTGGCAAGCTTTTCAATCTGTTCGCCTAGTTCTGTTTCCTCGTCTTGAAGCTGCGTAGTCATACTGTCAGATAGTGGCGACGAAGCATCCACAGCGTTGCTTCTGTCCGCTAAAAGCAAGTCATTCCGTAACTGTGACGCTATTGTCTCGAGCCCAGGGAGCCGCGGGGCAAGATTCGCGAGTGAGGCAAGAAGTGGCCGCGCTACAACACCTTGTTGTACGCTGATCGCTTTTAGACGGTCATAGAAGGAATGAAAAAGAGGTTTCGCCGAGCCCATCGCAAAAAACACGGGCAAATGGAGACTGAGGGTGTTGACACAGTAAGATAGTATCTCAATATTCGAGGAGTGTGTCATGTAAGCCAGAGTCGTATCAAGCATGGTAAAATCCTGAGCAGCGACCAACAGTGTTCGGACTATATCCAGGCATCTCTCGGATGGTTCGAGATGCACCTTCTCAGTGTGGAACTGTTGAACAATACTGCTAATAAAATCATTCGTGAGCCACGAACAGACCTCGTATTTCAACGACCGACTACTCAAGCCGATCCTCTTGGCCAGTTTTTTGACGCTCATCGGAGGTCTCTGTAATATCGGGTCGTCGGGTTCAAGGGGGACGGATAATGCGTATTTGATACATTTGATTGCCATACCAATGTCATTCGCCTCATCTTCAACGGAGAACGAAGCTCTTCGAAGGAGAGAGGCTCGTAGACCCCTTAAAGAACCATTAAACGAGTAAGCAGGGATCTCCACTAAAAGTCGCATAGGACACGGTCCGTCAGGTTGGGCCTCGGAAGGGTCGAGAAGCCTCCTCTTGCGATAAGCCATTGGATATACTGGGGCACGGAAAATGACCAGTGCGTACAAGTTCCGAGACAACGTGGTAAATACTTTGTTTTCGTGGGGATTCAAGGAGCGCATCAGCATCTAGAAAACCAAGAATCTCGCCGGTAAGATCAGCCTCGGGGTCGGATATTGAGCGCAAAATGGTTGCTGCGACATATATCTTCGCCGCACCAAATCGATAAAGCGACGTGCACCACTCGAGTGTAGTGCGTATGAGGACTGGTGTATTCTTGGTAGCCTTATGTATTTGTCCGGGAATATCGTCTTTGAACGGCAGGCGCAACATATTGTCAAGTAGTGCAACCAATGTACTTCGGATGGCTGGCTGTGTCCTGACATTAGAGTTGGTTAATGAATCGATCCGGAAGTCGATTGTTTTAAAAGTGGAGTAAATGGATTCCTGGCTCGAGGAAAGAAAGATTTGTAAGGAGTCTCGAAATCGGCACCATGTGGTAGGATGCACAAAACTGTCTGGGCTCGCTGAGATTAGGGACTCAACAAGTGAGCCCAATTGAGTAGATAGTGGGAGTAAAATATCTCTGTCCGGACTGTCGAATATCTAATCACAGAATTAGTTTAAATATGTCGGATGCTTGGAAGGATAACCCACTAAACAGTGATGATTAAGCATAGCGGTGACTAGTCGTCGTCCATGTCGCCGGAGCTTGAGCATATCCTTCCAGTATATCTGAACTAATAGGAGCCACATTGGAAGTCTAGCTTCGTTGCTGCTTTCTAAACTTGCAATCAGCCACTCCATGTAGTGGTCGCGGTCGAGAAGGTACTCGGCATAGAGATGGGTAGCCAGGCGAATTCTAAAACAGTCAGTAGGGGGTCCGCTTTTGAGTTCAAGTTCAAGCTCAAGTTCAGGCATAGGCTCAAAGTTGTGGGCACTTACGCATATGTCACTTTAGATTTCCAGTCCTCTTCGGTGAACGCGCTAATAATTGCTTCGACGAACTGCTCTACACACAAGGTCCAATCTCGGATCCATTTCACTTCGCCACCCATGACAAACGTGTTGTTCACCCCTTTACGCTTAAAAGCTCTGATTTCGTTAGCGCCGACACATTTCGCAAGCCAAACGGCTCGATCCGTCGGAACGTTCTTATTGAGACATTGGTCAAGTAGCACGCGACCTCGAATGCCATGAGGAATTGTTCTGCTGAGTTTTCGGAGGGGTACATGGGGCTTCGCAAGCTCTTTCACCCAAGCCTCTCTCTTGGAATCCGTAAGGGTGACGCGTGGTGGTGGTTTGAAAGTGGAGGGCGATGTGATTTGCCCAATGTGTCGCCGCTGGTTCAAGATATTCGTAAATATCGTTGATAATGTGTGTAGCCCACTCTTGTGCTTTAAAGCTGGAAACAAAGTAGCTTTTGCGGACGCTGCTTCTTGAGCTGGGTGCGCCGGAGCTTTATCGAAATAACCAATACGAATGATATTATCAGAAAATTGATCTTCGGGATGACCCCGCGCCAGGCATAGAAGTCAGCGTGGCCTGAGAGTGTATTAGTATCGCGCTGGGTACCACCTTGGCTTTTCCTGGTCCTACCACACGGGTCTTGCTTCCCCATACTGGAATACCGGGGGGCTTCAGGAGGCACTTCGAGAACGAAGGGCTTCGAGCGCAGGTCTTTTTTTGCCGGCGCATTTGCCGGCGCCGACTGGAATCCCTTGGTTGGTATCGCGAATCGAGCTCGGCGGGGTGGCATGGGAAGGGGAATAGAGTCTCCGTCGGCGGTCTGGCACCTCGACGTTTGCGGACTCATATCGCCAAGGTCCGGGCATCGGCCATGGACATGACGCGCGACGGTGTGAAGACTTTGTTGGCAGACAGGGGATCCGGATTCTGGGGCGATTCGACAAAACCCGCATGGTCGATGCCATCATTGACCAACTCGAGCTTGAGTTTGGAGCCTCCCCTCCTCGGGGTGGTGCCATACCGAGCTTGCGCGCCATCGCCGCCGTCAGCGCCCTGCTCGCTACTGAAACTGTCGGACCTTCGTATCGGGGATTGTGGGTGCTGCTGGACAGCGAGCGCTGAGGTACGGGTCTCTGCGACAACCCCGAGCCGCTTAGTGTTCTCTGAGGCTGTCGCTGAGAGATGGCCAGAGGCGGGCGGGAGGTCATCGCGGACGTTGGGACGGTAAGTACGCCATATCTTCAATACGATGATAGATCAGATGCGAGGTTGAGCAGCGAGCTAAGAGAAAGCGAACGAGCAAAGATGAGGCCAAGGACGCATACGGCGCTGGAGAGTCGGGAGACGGAGCAAAGTCGAGGCTGGTGAGCCGAGCTGGGGGGGAAGTAGGTCGACGATTAATGAGTGGCGCTAGCAAGGCAGAAGCGCGATCAACGCAACTAGTAGCAAGTATGCCTATGCTGCATGGGCTGCTAACGCGGTATAAGGCGTTGCGAGAGCTGTGATGTGATGTGATGGTAGTGAGAGGGAGTGTGGTAGTTGGCGATGGATGACCCAGACACGAGAAGAGGGTCCAACGAGGCTTGGGGACGACCGCTGTAGGTGCTAGGTGCTAGGTGCTAGGTGCTAGGTGCTACCTATGTTACCCAGGGCAGGCCCGATGTTAGGCCAAGGACTTGTACTACTGCTTGTACAGTATCACACACACGGTAGATGTGATTGGCTTACCGATATTGGCAACAATTACAGCAGAGCAGGGGGTCTTACGTGGAGTGGACTAGATATAGTATAGCCTATGCTCCGGAAATCTGACAACCTGAGGCGGGCAGGTGTGTACAATACCTAGTGAGCGTACTTGTGCTAGAATTGTAGCGAATCTGCTATGTGCTTCTGACTACGAGTACAACAAATTATCACGCATTATACGTAAGTAGGCCGGCCGGCGACTTAATGACACAGCATCGCGTGAGATCAACGGGATGATGGGGGAGCAGTCGCAGCAAGTCATGGCAGCGGGGAATGCTTATCTGATACGGTACAGCACAGCACGGCATACGCATGGCCAGGTGGACTTAGGAGGTTCCCAGCTAAAGCAGGTACATATACGGGTGCGTTGCTGTCTATCTACGACCGAGGCGGGTTTGGCATGCAGCAGCAACAAAACAGCGCAGCAGAAGAGGGTGAGGGTGAGGGTCTGTGGGAGGAGCGAAGGGAGACAGGGACCGAAGGAGCAGGGTGTCAGGTTGTCCGCAGCTTGCAGGCAACGTGCAGCACGAGTGCGAGTGCGGTGGAATTTGCCATGACGCTAACCCGAGTCGGATTAGTGGGAGGACCAAGTGGGCTTAGCGTGATCTACGATACTCCGAGGCTTGAGACGTGGAACGGTGGCATCATGTCTCGCGCACAGTAACAGGATGCGACCGGTTCGAACTATCGGAACCGCGGGATGAGGGCATGGCAGCCGGTGCCAGACATTCAGTGGCCTGCCACCACTATTACACAGCGATATCACCACTACCAACTACCTAACCAGGTAGCAACCAACCAGGCAGCAATACCCTACCTACAATACCTACCTACCTAGGTATCGACCCGAAAGAGCGTACCACTACCAAGTGCCCACGTAATAATTAGACACTCTTGTTACGATGGATTACAGCTCCTCTCCCTTCCGGCCTCCGACTCCGAGTTCTTGGTCTTCTTGGGGCAAACCACACGATACAATATATAGTGTACCTCCGACTGGGCGTGAGACCCAACACCAACCTGCCAATCATCAACCAGACCATCAACCCGCCAGCAGCCATGCGTGCCCACTCCCGCGGCGTTTTCCTGGCCCCCAGAATGACCGCCGTGACCTGGCAGATCCCGAAATAGGTCCCTCCTGGTCGTGTAACCAAGATAGCCTCGATTCGATAGTTCTCCTGTCCGCAACTAGTCCGCTAGCGAAACATCCACGCAGACCACGCAGACCCCGGAGATATGCCATTCGTAGCCTACCATGAACCCGAGTCAAGTGACGGGTGGCTCAGCTTCGCAACATTGCCGCGTATGTTACCGGCACTCCGCGAGTAGATTTTCATCATTGTCTCATGCAGGGCAGGACAAAGACCCATCCATCGTCATTCATCCACGGATTTCTATATTGGGTCAAAATCCAAGGCGACGTATTAATCTGCAGGACTACATGTACGTGCCGGGATGCTTGTCTCAATACAACTGAGACCACTGTAGGGTACACCGATTGGGACATGTAATTCACGATAATCTAGTGTCAGCAACGTTCGAACAGACAACCCACTATCGGTCAAGCCAAGGAATAGTAATCGTCCACATTACTGGCTCCACGCCTTACAAGGCAAATCCGGCGCCTCGGAATTTCAATTTCATCCTGGCAGCGGATATCTATTGCTGCTATCTAATACGTAATACTGGTAGATAGGTATTGGATGTGTGCGTGTATCCCCAGTTCTTACGGTACTTTGGGCACAGCTCCCGCTAACTACTAACTTTCTCCTCATCCAGTTCTTAGACTGACGCTCTAGGAGTCTCCGTTTCGGGAATGAATGACAATGAGGACATCCGCGACATGACATATCAGACAGCTTGGTTAGGTAAGCGTATTCGGACCAACCGGTCATTTTCACCAAAATTCGAGCGGCCGAGCAAGCACTTCGCAGTTATCAGGTTTTACTTTCCGACCTTCGGGACTGCATAGACTAAATAAACAGTATCTCCGCCATGGCTGACAAACCGCCTACCGGTCTTGGTTCAAGTTAGTGAGGTGAGGAATGGCAGGATTGCTAATCTTGACGCCGTACTTTCGCTTGCTTGCCACCTGTGCTTACTTACATTCCGAGATTGTTTCGGCTGCCGAAACATTCGTTCAACCCTATCTCCTTTCCTTTATGGGGGGTTTCCCCCCTAAGAGATCTCATCGCTCGATCTCTCAGTTGATGGCTATTCTGGGCCCTCATTGGCTTGATCCGCCGATTTCTACTAATTCCACCGGTGCATTCCGTTCGAAACGAGACAAAGCTGATTTGGGACAAAATGTATCGTATGTCATTCATCTCCTGATGAAAGCACGTGTCTTTGATCATCACTCCGCGCCCATAGATACCCCGTGGAAGGCACAAGCTCAATAACCAGGAGATCTTGTCTTGTAGTAGGATGTGCCGATATCCCGTGCTTCTGGCTCGCCTGATCAACTGGAGATTGGGACCTGACGCTAGACGCGGTAGATTCTCAAAATTGTTTCATTGTGCAAATGCTTGTCTCACTCAGGCGCCCCCCATCGACTTGCGAAGCCTTGAGCATGACTCGCCTACAAAATGGAAGCGACCGATGAGGAGAACCCAGACCGGAGCCTACCAGAATCTGTGCACCCGGAATAGATGCTGTGCCCATTCCTTTATGTCTCACTCCGGCAGGAGATGCCAGAAGCGGTGACTTGGGGATGTCTGGCGAAGTGAATAGTAACGACCGGACCCCGGCTAATATGCTCCAACGACTTGTGGGCTCTTGATCATCTCTATACTCACTAACCATTCTCAAAAGTGATTATATATCATCGTTATCTCGTATCATTGTTCGCCGGAATCACCGGTAACTGGTTTGAATATCTATTCCATAGTGGCCTTAAGACTACGCTAGCATCACTGGTAACACAAAAGCCCGCCCGTAGAGTCTCTATCTGGGGTATCTGAGGATCATGATGGCCCGATAGAGATCTGACCATAAAAACGACCAAGTTTCGTGCGACTGGGGGACGAGAGGGTCGATACCCCGTGGCTTCAACCAGAGTTTATTGTTTGTTCATCTCCAAGTGACCATGGACAGGGCCTGGGCCGCTTACCTAAGGTTTACACTTCAGTAGATGCGCTAAATTAAACTTGGTCTAGCGCAGCCACCGCCCCGGACCCCTGCCAATTAACTTGTATTGGCAACCGACAACGAGCCAGGTTGTCGGATTTGGTCGGTCGTGGGCAACGACGACACTCTTTTCAACGATTAGCCTTCGAACAACTAACTCCACGCCGGTACTCACAGCTATCACTGTTTGTATAAATCACTCGAAGTATCTACCACGTATAATCAAACCCCACAATGGCGTCAAAGAAAGACATGCGACGGCCGGACCTGAGTAAGACAAAAGACATCCCATCCACCGTACCCCTTCCCGTGTCGCGCGTGCGCGCATCCCGCATTGGAGGAGCCTCGTATAGCGGGCAAACCGAAAGGGAACCCGAACCAGATCGATCGCAAAGAGCTGAGCTGACGAGACGCGCCCGGCGCAAAACAGTCGTCCCGTATCAGGAGCCGCCCGTCGGGAAGGACGACAGCCCCGAGTTCTCGTCGACTCTGTCCTCGACGATGCCCATGGCCGCCATCTTCACGCGCAACAAGTAACATTGGATGGTACGTCTGCTACTCTACTCTACTTGTCAGCCCTAGGTCAGGGACGGGATGCGATGGAACTTTCCTCGAACCAGACGGGATGGGGCAAAATGATAAGACGGAACTTAAGCTAACTGTCATAACCCCCCTCCACAGGGCCGCCGTGGTCTTCAGCATGCAGAGCTGGCTAGGCGAGAGTGAGGCGACAACGCAGACTACGAGCACGCCGGGCTACTTCAGCGTCGGGATGTCGAGTAAGTCCAATGATCAACACCTGCCCTACCTCTTTCACATTTATCCATCTAGTCCCCGTACCCCTATCGTCTCTCTCCCTAATCATACGAAACGATTTCACATATGACCGAACCTCCACTAACCCACAGACAGTCATGGCCCTCCTCGTAACCTATATCCCCATCTTCATGCCTCCGATCCCAGGCCAAGTCCAACCCGCCGCGCCCGTTACCGGATAGGGGGACCACACCATGACCAAATCGGTTGAAATCACACCGCGAGGTCCGATTCATCAGTGCATATGCCCGTGAATGACGAGAGGGAATTTGTCAAACTCAGCCCAAGTTTGACATCTCCGTGCAGCAGGCTTTCGAAAACCTATCTCATCATTCCAACATTTCGTGTATAGAAGGGCGGCCGAGAAGGCGTATAAATAATACTAGTGCGGAGGAAACACCGTGGTGTAACAGCAGAAACTAGCCACGATACACAGGGATACGTCTGGAACAGCGTGTCTTAAAACAAAATCACAGTGCAGCCTGGCTTCCATACAAGCCGGATATAGATAAGTAAATATCGATGTAATATAAACAAACAAAGTGAAGAAAGTGTACGAGAAGCATGTGACATGGCAGACTGATGATACCTCATTAACTACCAAAACAAGAACCAAGTGACGTAAGTAATAACGGTGATAGTGGCAAACCCAGTTAGTTACCTTACAGTCATAACCAATACGGCAAGGAGTAGAGTTTCTGTGGTAGGCACAAGCGAGCATGACTAATAAGACAAACAAACATCGCCCTCTATCTCCGTCAACAAAGTGCGAATATCGTGTTCTGTTCCACGTTGCATCTGTAATATATTTTGTGAATCCGACTCCAAACAAATGCAAGACGTACACCCCAACGCCAGCCAGCCGATTCGCACACCGGCTTGTAAAAAAAAGCAAGTAGGTAGGCAGACAGACCCTCGTCCGACAATCGTACCAATCATACACTTCCTCCCATCGTCTGCCACCGTAAATACAATACATGTTGAAAAATAAATTACGATTGAAGCGCTCTGTTCTAAGCAACCCACCTAGAAGCTAGCGTTATGCACCTGGATCTCGCCAACTGACCTCGCCTCGCCTAATCCTCGTCAAATATCTGATACGTATTCTGCAGTATCGTGTCTACTGCACGGACCTGCCATGCGGCGTCCGCGATATTACTCCCCGGTGCCGTGCCCATGAGCGTAGGTCCGAATACGATGGACAGGTTCTGAGAGTTCATGCGATTGACCGCGCTGTTGTCCATGACTCTATGCAAGTGCAATGTCAGTGCTCGTAAGGTAGCATAGTTGGGGTCTGGGAGGCCGTTGATGATGGCATGCATGCTGTCCCTTCGCACGATCTCGTCGTCGTGCTTTGCTGCTTCGATGAAACCCGCGTAGTTTTCCGATGTGAGCAAAGGATCCGGGAGATCACGGAGAAACTGCTTCAGCAGGCCGGCAACACTATTGACGTCATGGAAGAAGTTCTCGGGGTTGCGAAAGTCTAAGATGTGGGATTCCTGGTCTACACAGACATTTAATTAGTTGCCAGTCAATGAAAAAGAAGACGAGACGGTGAACAAACCCGTGTCAAAGAGATTCTTTAGCTTGTTCACATGTGTCGCCGAGCCAGACAGGCGGTAAATACCCTCCACAGCAAGACCGTACAAATCAACCGCCTGTATACATTGGTGTACAACCATGGGAACAGCAAACTGATCCCGCTCGTACAACCGCGCTAGAGAGACGCCGAACACCTGTTTTGCGCCCCCGGTAGGATTGCTAAATTTTGGGAGGGGACGCTGAGCGTGCAGCTAATTCCTGCGGTGGCGAAGATGCCGCAAATATACTGGGCCCCCTTGTTGCTGCTGAGGAGATTGTCTCCCTGACGATTGAGTCTGGAATGGGAGCGCCCCTAGCTGTGGCGGACCGCCCTGGATACTCAAAGGGCTACTTATGCTGCCGTTGAACGTGACTGCTGAGTAAGGGCATGAGTCGAATTCCGGGCGTTGTAGGTTGACTGCGGTTGCACGTTGGACTGGGTGAGCATGGCACCGTGGCTATAGCTTCTTTCGTGCCCTAGTCCCGATGATGTTCGCTGAGCGGCTGCTAATGAAGGATGCGCGTAATTCTGGGCCGGGCTACCCTGGCCCATAGGAGACGCTGTGTCGAAAGTTGCTGTCCGTCCTACTGAGGCAAAAAGTGGTGCTTGAGTCTGGAGTGGAGGTAGTGTTTGATTTTGGGATTGCTGTTGAGATTGTGGTCTCGCTGGTTGTTGGTATGTTTGTGACACTTGATTCATGGACGTATTATGCTGGGGGTTAAGAACCTAGATTCATCAATATTGTGGAGTTTACAGAGAGAGCACCAGATAAGCCACATACCGGATTCCGCTCATATTTGGGCTCAGATGTTTTGGGGGTTAGTTTGGAGTGATAGCTAGTAATAAAGTCTTCAAGATCCTTCGGGTTATCTATATTGTGAATAACTTCCTTAAGACTTTGCGAGTATCGGCTCTGAGAAGCGGCATTCTTTAAGGGACTGATGACTAGCCCATTGCTCAGGAGTAATTTCTCGTTGAATGATGCTATCCGTGTGTTGTCAGTTATGAATTGAGATTAAAATAAAGCCACTCCTTTTGCTTACCAAACTTTTGCAGTTGCAATGTAGTGCCAGAATCACATTCTCTTATAAGATCCTGCAGCGCTCTAATTGCTTCTGGGCGAGTCGTTGACTCCATCGTAGCCTTTTCGGATTGGTATGCCTCCACCTTGCCCTTATAATCTGTGTCTGCGGCCTGTGTCTTGTGTAAAAGGTTCTCTTCTTGCTGCGCAGCGGACTTGGATCCCTTAATGCCGAATACTCGAGGACCCTGCTTCGCCTCACCAGTCCTCACGCGTTCGTATTCATCGGCCAATGCGTCATACTTGGCCCTCGACTTGCGCATAGCGGACTCGAGATCCACCAACCTCTGCTCAGCAGCCAGGCCGTTCTGCTTCCACCCTTTGCGATGTTTCTCTGCCACAGCAGCTACCTCGAGTAGATCCTCGTGCATCTGATGTAATGAGAAGGCGAATTGAGTCCCATTCTCGGCCATGCGGTCGTGTATCGTAAGCATCTCCTCGTATGATTTAGCAAAGGTTCCTTGTCGGTGATCGGCGTGGTGAATGTTGTCCTGGCTCAACTTGCAGAGCTTCTTCATCCCCGCGCATGTTCATCCTCCAGGACAGAGCGTTTCTTCAAAAAAACAGCAAACTCCTACATATATACAAGTCAGCAACAACATGACCAGGGAAGAGAATATTATATTTAAAGCTCACCTTGGCCGAGGCGATGCTTTGCTTCAAGCGAGTGAGCAACGTCGGTATGCCAATCTAAGATGGTCAGCCATAATCGTCGTTATTCGAGGGATGTTGTCGAGGTTCGTACATCGGAGCCCAAGACCTCCAGGACTCGCTGCGAGACTTCGGACTTTGCGCCGTCGAGAGGTGCGGTCGGACTTGTCTCACTGACCCCGGCGCCAGCTCCAGCTCCAGCTCCGCCCCAGCTCCAACTCCCGCTTCTGTTGAGGTGTCAAGTCTCGGGCCATTCTCGGGCCAGGGCTGGGGATATGGCGCGGCGACATGCTGCCCGGTAGTTCGTAGTCGGGTTGCGAAGGCGACGGCTGGTCAATGGAGGTCGAGCAAAGTCTGCCATGGTGGTCGTGGGAAGCCGTCGGCGTCGGCGGGTCGGGCGAATCTGGGTATTTAGGTTACGTAGGTACGTGCTCGCGCTCGTGTTGGTGGTGCTGGTGCTGGCGGGCAGCAGCAGGGACGGACACGGTTTGGTTGGACGGACGGCTGCCAAGCTCTGCGAAGGTTATGTCGCACCTGCTACAGTATCTAGCACATGTGCAGCCAACCAGCTCCGTGCACTCAGTAACTCGGTAATTCGGTCAGTACCTGTTGCAGTGAAACGTGTGAGTGTGTCGGCTGTTCATGCGCGGCGGATCATCGAGCTTGGGCAACGGGCTATTTCCAGTTCTTGTTGGATGAGATGTTGGACGTTCGATGATCGATCTTCTTGATCCTACACGTGTACAAGTCAAAGGTATGGCAAAGTAGATATATGGATGGCTATTAATAGTCCAATGCTGTCGATATTGGTGAATCAGGTACCAAGGTGTCATGCGACAGTGAGCCAGCAAAGCCATACGACCAGCCCGTCTCGTAAATACTTGGGTCGACAATTAAATGTCTGATAATCCGTGCTGCAGTTACTGGGTATACGAGGCACTACCACGTACCCAGGTAATGAACGTCTGGCTGGGTTACCTAATACCTAGGTACTGCGGTATAGTGGCTTGGATTGGTGCACACCAAGCCCCCGCATCTGCCCGCCGCCCCCGCACCTTCAACTATACGCCTCATAAACCTTCATTAGATTCTGTGAAAATTAGTAACATAGCACGCTCGCTTGCTCATTAAAAGCAGGATCCTCCAGTGTCACTCTCCGGGGATTTTATTAATCCCATCATCTTAATGCCAAACTCTTGCGTGTTGCATGCGCAACCAACGTCAGGTCATCCTCCTCGCTAAAGCCGGGCCACTGCTCTCCCTTTCGTGCTTGTAACACGGCGCTAGATAATCGAAGCGATGGCACCGTTGATCGATCCTCTCCACGTGCTAAATGTAGATAAGTAGGAGAAGGGGATGTAGATGACGGGTTTTTGATGGATCTTGGGAATGTCAAGGCTATTTCATGAACCACATGAAACTCGCCTCGCATCCCGCCCCTTCCCCGTGGGGGTATTTCAGCTCCTAGGAACCAGCCGGCACCATCACCACACTCATATAATTCCTTTAATTAAGTCCGAATTCTAACAGATAGGCGTTGCTACATCGTCTACCATATAGGTAGGTACTGGCGAAAGTAAAAGCTTAACTGTCCCCCTTTGTCATGAAGCCACACTACCGCGAAGCCACAGAGCTACGGAGCCTCGAACAAAGAGATCATCTGTATGTAGCCCAGTTACGTCTACGAAGGGTAGTTTTAGAGATCTTCGCGCAACAACAAGTATAGATGACCTACCCCATATATCACAGGGTCCCTGACACCCTTATTCGTTAAGGACGACTCAAGTTCATCGCCAGTATTTGAATCAGCTAAATCATTTCTTGAGGTGTCACAATTGCAACTTGAACATTGTAGGAGTCCCGATCTGTAAGGTTAGCCGATTTCTTGGTCAGATTATCAATGGCATTCGGATGCAAGGGCTTGGCAGTAAATCTTTATTTCTACAGTTTCTCTTCTCATAAAATTATAGGACGAATAATGACAACGGACCAAATACCGAAGAGGGAAGGATTGCGAACAGGCCATAAAAGACAGGGGTTTAGGGCAGTCGGGAATCGTCTTGAACTTATCCGAAACCAGGCTGATGGTTTGCCGACAATCCATAATGGAACAATTCGTGTTACAATTTTTACTATAATTATCATGAGAGCCGAGATCTTGCGCGTTCATCTCTAAGGTAGAGTCAAAGAATTCAGTAGGGCCGGCGGTCTCAGATTTGGCGGGGTCAATTCCCTTCATTGACACAATCAGTACATATATGTTAGCACAGGGCCGATTTATCGCTCTCGAGCTAGGTTCCCCATCGCATCGTCACCTTTTCTCTCACAATATAAGACTTAGTCGTAGGGCGATAAGGAGTAAAAACTGCCTTGACATGTATTCTCACAAGACAGATATAACTCGAGTTGCAGAACTCGTTTGGTCGATGTTTAGTAGGAAGTCAACGCCAAGCATTTTCACGTGATAATAAAGGCGGGTAAATATGAAAAAATTAGAAATGATTCCCAAATCAGGGTGTGTCACTCCGGTACGGGGAATCGAACCCCGAGCTCCACGGATCTCATATATTGAATATCTTGGCAATATTGAATATTTTGAAAACGTAGGATGTTAACCATTACACCATACCGGATTCCTGTGATAATAGTCGGCGGTAAGTCGTCTGTTAAGTGAACGTGGACCTGTTGAGCGACGGGGTCGTGAGTGGCTGGTAAACTCCGTGAGGCGCAGCCTTTACGCACTATATTGATGTCGATCGATCCAAGACCTGAATACGTGGTAGTTGAATGACTCTTCGCAAGGCCATTCGCACATATACACCATATCTCCCAGATTGCTTGAGAAAGAACAGCCCCCCAAAACAGAGTATGGATGTTGATGTTGTAGGCGCAATGAACAAAGACGGCGTCCACCATGTGGTCGACATCAGTATTGATAAGGTATCCGCCGTGAGGGGTTGCTATACGCTGTATTTGCGCCGCAACGATCTATCCGGTTGCTTGAGAGTTTATAGGAATATCGGAGGCTGTGTGTTATTACGTAAAGATATTGCTGGATCTAAGGATGTGTGTCAGGTTTGCGTCGATGAACGAGGAAGTATCATAGTGCGAACAGAGTCGAATATTATCACACGGCCAACACGGCCGAGAGTTTATTGGCCGTAACGCCGACTTCCTTGCCGTTCCCGTTGCACTCATCTTCATCTCGGTAAGGGCCAACAATAAGATAGACCAGAATGGACGGATGGCCTGAGACATTTGGGCACAAGTAGAGACAGGCTTCTTGACTGAAGTGAGGAAGAAACCAAGGACCTTGAGACCGAAAGAGAATGATGAGTTGAGCTTGAATATATTCAAGCTCTTGTCATAACCATTCAGGGTAATGTAGGTGTTTGTTTGGCATCCGGGTAGTTGGGCATTGTGGACGTTGAGGCGCGGCTGAGTCTTGGTGTTCGATAGTTGCCCAGGAAATAAGGTCCCAGTATAGTGCAGCCTTTGCGAAATGGTTATATCACTGTCAACGTCAGCATTAGGTTTTGGTTTCCGAGAATGGGGTGCCACTGTTACCAGATCCTCCGAACTTTAAGCCTTCGGAGAGGGAGCTCTGGGAGGGGGAGATGTGAGCCAGGACCAGGATTCGGAGGAGAAAAGAAGAAAGCGAGCAGGTCTAGCGCACACACGAAATATTTTTGGTATATACGATGTGCAGTTGGACTTACGGAAGGCACATACGTCACTGCGAAGATTTTGCCCTTGGGTAGGAAAGCACAACTGCCTCACGTCCTTCACTAAACATAGTGCACTGTACAGGGCATGCGATGGACGGTGACCGTGATGTCATGCAGTACCGAATCAACTCGGGTAGTCGTCACCCTAGGCTTCCAGTTTAGTAGGAGGTAAACTACCTAAGCCAATACTCATCCAAAGTTGAATTGCTGAAGTTAGAAACTACCTAGGTAGATAATTCCACCAAAAAATTGCATGCGTATGGCCTGCTCTTTCCTTGTCAGGATCCCCTATGTGTGGTACGCGTAGATTCTTGTTGTTGCACGAAGGGGGTGAATACCTTCGAAGGCTAGTCTATGACTACCTGTATACACACATGCCCTTTGTCTACGTGGTCTAAGTAACCGCAACACGACTTATTGATACTTAGAATGAGTGCCATCGTACTGGCTTACCCCTATTCCCCTATTCCCCTATTCACTCGCACCTCCTCAACAACGCTTTTTCAAAATCAAGATCTTGGAGCATTTACGGACATCAGATCAATGCTTTTGGTCACCTCTAAGAGGTACATTAAGGTTAAATTCAACTAGTCCATATTGTTACAACCTGGAATCTTCCCCTTCTCTTTTCCTTTTTTTACTTTAGGTTATCCTCAAGCATCGTAAATACCATCTCGTTTACCTGTTTACAAGCCGTCATGAGCCGCCCTGCATTGTTGAAGTTACACATTTCATGTTATTCCGGATATCTGCGAATCTACTGCCCCTTTACCATCGCATTACCACTGTTTGTTTCTCCTTGTGTGACAGGCTTCCTCAACCCCATCCATGGATCTATGTCATGGTCATCACAACGATAATACTAAATAGCAGAATATACGATCGGACAGTATGCACTAAGAGGATATTTTAGATGACTACACAGAGATACCTCTACCTACCTACCTAGGTATCTACCTACAATACTTATACACAGCCAATACAGCCCTAGAAGCCAGCCCACGAGGCCCATATAGCCCACGCAGCCATATAGCCTATGTGTGTGGTCTATGTGGCCTAAAAACGAAAGCTTCCGTGCCCTTTGTCACGAGTCCAGTACATGTATAGTCAACTGCAGACAGTCAAGTGCTCGACTTGACAACGTTCTACCTTTTGCAGTGTTGTGGTATAGTGTGCAGTTCTGTATCATGACACCCTTGACTAAAGGGGCTCTAGTTACAAATAGCCAGATCCAACAGTTGATCACCGTGAATTCGGGGGGTGGCGCTCGGCCCCAAGTTACCTAGTGGTGTCTCGAATTAAGTTTCGACTTGTTCTCTGTGTAACTAATTATAAGTAGAGCCCGAGCCAAAGAAGAAACCCGCAGCCTCCAAGGACAAGGAGGAGCCCAAGCCCCCTCTTGTAAGTGTATACATAAAATACCCGGTAGCGCCAAGCAAGTTGTTACTAAAATAGAAAGCTTTACCGTTAATAGTAAACTATCTATTTTAAATACGGTAAAAATTAAAATGCGTAGCATTTTAATTTTAGTTTACGTAAGCGTAGCTATATCAACGTATTAAGATATAGTACCGTTAGTAACCATTTTTACTATTGCCGTGCGTAAGCTATATAGTCTATATAAGTGTAAATACGTTATAGTTAATGCCTCGATTTAGACTTTAACTAATAGCAGCTTTGTAAAGTCCGTATAGGCCAATCAAAGCGTTGCAGAGAAATTTATATTTTTAGGGGTTACCGTTAGAACTTCTCAATCTTTACCTTCCTCACACTTAATTGTCGTTGCCAATACATATTCGGAAAAGTAAAGCTTTCCAATCATACGAACCAGCGTTCATTAGCGTTCCTACTATCGTTTTCTTATCATGCTCTATTGTTTTCTAGTCATGTTGATTTGTTTTAGTCAAATTGGAAGAAGAAGCCGCTGCGCCAAAAGGCCTGGCTAGAGCGAAAGCTCGGTATGTACATTATACCCCTCAGCTCTTCTATGCCATATACCTATGCTGACAATAGTATCAGCCGAAGGCAGCAAGGACCCCGAGGCCACCAACGTCGGAGGCGCTAAGCGAGGGCGTCGATGTTGAGATCACTGGCATTGAGGTGTCTTTGCTTTGAAAATCTGCTAGAATTGTCACATAGACCAGCCACCAGACGTAGCCACAGGAGATACATAGAGGTTTAGGAAGTTCTGGGAAGTCCTGAAGACTGATTTCACTTCAATCATTTTCGTGGGCTGAGACATAAGCATATTGGTAGACTAGCATTGTCAACCCCTCTCGAAGAGTCATACCTTCAGAGGCCTGCGAAGGGGAAAAGGTCGTAGAATTCGTCTATAAATTGAGGGCATGGCGAGGTTACATTAAAGTCAGAATTAGGCAATCAGAACCCTAGAGAGCCGAAAGATCATTAGTTAACTGAACTCCGAATTCTAAACCCTTGACACAAAAATACAAATAAAATTATTACCTTTTACCTATAAACCTGCTTATGAAAGTATTTACTATAAATTACCGTAACGTAAAATGTTGGCCGTTACATATCGCATTGCTATATGAATTGTTCCTGCCAGGAAACAGGGATCTAGGCACACAGACAAAGAGACTCTCTGTATATAGTCAAGTAGTCACATAGAGCCCACGGAGATGACTTCACTGATCCTCCGTGCAACAACAGATGTTTACACCTACCTTGCGAGGTTCGTGACAGTTCCTGTAAGAAGTATCTACAATGAATGAATTGTTAAACTCCGTGAGACATATCTCTACACACTGTGTTGGTATTTCTCTGCCGCTCAAAGGCCCGTGTAGTTAGTAGGGTGTGGTTGAGGGCTCGGGCGTATGCATGGGTAAGACTATCGCCGCCACACTCGACCTTTATCCACTCGCGACAACGGCTCAACCGACCCGGAAGCCTACACTGTGCTTCTTTCTACCTCAAGGTCGAAAGTATATGTAGGTAGGTGAATACTACAACCTAGCTACTTTTCAGAAACTGACACGGCATTCCGTAAAAGAAATTCATGTTCTATCTTCAGTGATAGCACCGATCGCGTTTCCCCTGCGGCTTGATTCAGCAGGTAAATTCTAGGATGAATGCTGGTGTTCAAGGTTCTTGTCTGCCCTTAAGCAGAAAATAGGACATGATAGCCACCAACTGTGGCGGGTGGTAAGGACTGCCTACGTGTTCTTAGGTATACCATAAGCTGCGTTGCGATTAAAAGCACTATCAAAAAATGAGGCAGCTTAGAATGTAACCCTTTCGTGGGGTCAAATCCAATCAGCTGCTAAGCATCGCATTGGCCGATGTCATACCTTTCGTAGACTTGAAGTTCTCCTGGGGCTTTCTCTCCAGTGCTTCATTATCTACTCTATGTTTAATTATTCTCAACATGATATGGCACCTGGGTAGCTATTCGCTTAAAGCGTTACCTGATTCGCCTGACGGTGGGAGGACCTCAATATTGATGCTAGTTAGAGACTCAGTACCGACTATTTTACAAGAGATAGAGAGAAGCTGGCTGAAGCTTGCATTGAACTAAGTCGTAAACGTTCAGGCAATCCGACGCACCAAATACCACCAGAGGTCATTTGGCGCACTTACCGCGCAGGCAGCCAATAAGTGAAAAACGACACCAATTCTGCATGAATGATACGACCTTAAAACCAATCACGAGCGCACGCACTTCTGCGGCGCTTATTCGAACACAGCCTGCATACAGCAGACAGTTATGTATATAGGATGGAACCTATTCCTATCCTCACGAGAGGCAATGCTCCGGCAACAACGTTTACATTCTGATTGACCATGGATCATCTCAAACGTCAATTCCGAAACGTCTGGGCAAAAAGTCCAGACAGAAAAGCAGCAACAACCACGTTCGAGAGGAGGGCTTTGGACAGGGCTTGGCCAATACCAGCCATCCGTCTTCAAATCACGAAGACCCCGCTACCAGGCAATCACTTTGGACCGCGCATACGAAGCTCTCAAAGATCACGAACCACACTTGGTAGAGAAGTACGAGGAGCTGCTCTCAAACTACGCGCAAAAGACAAGTACGCTCTGCATACGAGTCATACACCATAGATATTGACTAATTCATAGTTTCCGCGTCCAAAGACGAGGCTGAGCAGGCTATGCTACCAGACGACGCGAGCTCTGGCACCGATAAACAAGCTCGGCAAGCCAAATTGAAAACTATAATCGCGGCAGGTCTACAACGAGAAGACGAAAGAAAACAAGATACACCATCGCCGGTCATGAATTCAGCTTGTCAAATCAAATTGATCAAGCCGCAAAGTTGGTGATGTGAGCAAAAGACTGGATCGACCAGGCTGTCAAGCAATCGCCAGAGGCTTCCATCGTGTGGGTGTCTGCATGATTCTCCCGCTCCTCACGAACCGAAAAGTTGCAGATGAAGCCAACCATGACGGGTTCGCTTATGTGACTACTCGCATGCAGTATTACGCCGAGCTTGAGTATCTGCTGCAGCGGCTCGGCGAGAACCCAATGTTTTCCGTGCTTTGATGACGGAAGCTAATAACCACATTGTACAACTTTATGAGCACATTCTCAAATTTCAATTCCGGAGTGTTCTAAGATTCTACCAGAACCACCTCAGACGTTACGTTAACGACGCAATTCTGACGGAAGATTGGGAAAAGATGACACGCGACATCAAACAGCTCGAAGAGACCGTTTACAAAACCTGATTCAGATAAATGAGTTGGTAGCGAGACAAGAACTTGAGTCTCTCAACAGTAAAAGCAAAGAAGCTCTCAAAGCCATGCGACAGTTGTTTATTGTCTCTGAACAGCAAGTCCGCATTGCAACGGAGCAGCTAGGGATTGCGCAAAGAGGGCTTGAGATCGAGGAAGAAGAAGTCAAGCAGAAGCTAACTGACAAGCAAAACGACTGCCTTCAACTATTCCGTCTCACTGATAGCAAAAAAGACGCTACGTATGAGTGGTATAAAGATCGCGTGGAAGCCAGAGTAGACGGCACGTGCGAGTGGTTCTCAAGACATGAGAATTATCAAATGTGGCTGGACCAAGATTCGGGGCCCTTGCTAGTTTCTGCAGACCCAGGTTGTGGAAAGTCTGTTTTGGCTAAATACCTCGTCGACTACGGATTACCACGCTCAACCATTTGCTACTTTTTCTTCAAAGACCAGGACCAGAACACGTGTCGTCAAGCACTTTGCGCCCTGCTTCACCAACTCTTTTCACTGAAACCGTTCTTGATTGAATATGCTATGAATCAATTCAAGGTAGACGGGCGAGGTCTAATCAACTCGACAAAGTCGCCTTGGACGATCCTAGCAAATGCCGTGCAAGATCCCGGGCCGGGCATATAATCATAGTCATGGATGCTCTAGATGAGTGTGACGAACCGGAATATGAAGACTTGATTCGAAATATCGAGAATCAATTTCGCGGCAATCGTTCGAATACGGCCAAGTTGAAGTACCTTCTTACAAGTCGCCCGTATGAGCAGATCGTGTCCAAATTCCGGAATTTGCTAGACGCTTTCCCATATGTCCGTATACCGGGAGAAGAAGAATCAGAAACCATCAGCCAAGAGGTAAACCAAGTAATCAAATACCGGGTGGAACACCTAGCGAAAGAGAAAAACCTCTCTAGCCAGCTCAAGGACCACCTAGCTGGAAAATTGCTTCAAATTCCGCACCGTACCTACCTTTGGGTATATCTTGTGTTTGACTATTTGACAAGAGACGACTTCAAAAAGACTGAAAAGGCCGTCGATGCTACTATTTCAACATTGCCACAGACTGTATACCAGGCATACGAGAAAATTCTGAGCAAGTGTAAAACAGAAGAAGCCCCCACAGTCAAAAAGGCTTTGAGCATTATCCTGGCAGCAAATGGGCCGTTAACGATTCTGGAAATGAACGTTGCTTTGAACGTTAACGATACGTCAAAGTCTCTTCAAGACCTCGACCTGGAGCAAAAGAGGACTTTAAATCGCGTCTTCGATCCTGGTGTGGCTTGTTTGTTTCAATTCATCATGGAAAGGTTTATTTTCTTCATCAAACTGCGCGAGAGTTTCTCTTGGGTATAGCGTTGCCTGAAACGATTCCTTCAGGACGCTGGCAACACTCCATTACCAGTCGCGACGCACACAGTGTCCTTGCAGAGATCTGTGTTATCTATCTTGACTTCCTCAATCATGATGGTATTCCAAAAGAGGAGAGCTCTGCAATCGACCAGTGCCTCGACAGCTATACCTTTTTAGACTATTCAGCTAAGAATTGGGTTGCTCATTTTCGCGAAGCTTGTGTGAGCGAAGATGTGGGTATAGTACATCGTACTTTAAATATTTGTGATCCAAATTTTAGGAGTTGCTCGACATGGCTCAACATATTTTGGGACAGAAACAAACATGGAGAGTGCCCTAAAGTTTTGACCAGTCTTTTCATATCGTCGTACGTTGGGCACGTGGTAGTTGTCAAGCAGTTGCTCGAGCAAAGCGCCAACTTAGAGTTTAAGGATAAGATGTTTGGCCAAACGCCGCTATCATGGGCGGCTAGAAACGGATACGTGGAGGTTGTAAAGCTTTTAGTTGAAAAAGGCGCCGACCTAGAATCTAAGGATAACAATGGCCAAACGCCGCTATTGCGGGCGGCTAGAGAAGAAGGACGTGTGGAGATTGTTAAGCTTTTGGTAGAGAAAGGCGCCGACTTTGACTCTAAGGATAAGAGTGGCCTAACGCCGCTAGGATTGGCGAGGATGACAGGGAACAAAGCGGTTGTGAAGCTATTGCTTGAAAATGGCGCCGGCGCGAGCACTTAGTTTGGTCTCGGCTTTTGTGTAGATACCTACCGTGTAACTATACAAAAATGCCTTCAACCCACATGGTGGCTAGATTCGCATTTAAGAGATGAACGAGACTTTTCTAGTCAGACAAGTGTATGTTGTTGTAAGCGAGGACCGTCGCTTGAGATGTCATAGAATTGGGGTTCAGAGCTAAGATAATATACTCCTAGGTCTAGTTTGGGGCACGAGTTGACGCTTTAAGGGATGAAGCAGTTGGCCGCGTTTGTGACTGGCGGTTTATGCTTCGTTAAAAAAAGTCGAGTACTATCGTAATATCATATGGTGGTAAAAGTCATGAGGAATTAAAAATAAAGATTAGGGCTTGTAGGCGAGAGCTGAGGAGGTTCCGTAGATATCGATACAAAGGTAAATAATGAATATACCCTAGAGCTACAGGGTCATGTTCAAATATATTGTAAGTAATTAGGGGCTGTAGCTATAATATCAATCGGCTGGTTTGATGAAAAGGAGAAAATCAATCCCACCAACGGCTGAGGCTACTTCTACGTACATACGGCAACACCCACAATACCTAAGTGAGGGATGCTTGCTAATTCTTGTATCGTTGTTGTTAACGTAATCACCCTGGCCCTCACTCTGTGGTTCACCTGCCCGTGAAGTATACGCTGGCACTGCAGTAGCCATTTACGTTACTGATGTGTTGTATGAGTTATAAAAAATAGTAACGGCATCAGTCTATAATGGGGGGGCATCGTGTGTGGCTAGCTTTGGGGCAGTGAAACTTTAGGAAGTGTATTTGAGATACCAAGAAACTCGCCGGGACGTTGCCGAGCAAGTCGGACATAGAAACTAAAAGCGAGAAGACTCCATTACAGTATTAAAACAAACTCGAACACCAAAGAGCCAAGGCAACTACCGATTTATATAGAGACGGTTGATTAAACGATATTGCGCCAGGACGACGTCCGTCTCCTTCCTTCGATTTCCTCTCTTCCTTTTTCGCCAACTTTTCGGCTCTCTGCGCCTCCCATTCTCCGAGATCTTGCACCAGTAACCAGCCTAAGGATTTGACCCTGTTTCGCTCTCCCCAGCTATTCCAGCGGCTCTGCGGACTCTTCCCTTTCTGTTGCCTCTTCCAAGACCGCTTACGACCTGATCTCGCTGCCTTATCAGCCTTGAGGACCTTATGCTTGATCTCCCACGTTGCGATTTTGGCAAGCGTAGTCGTTGCCGGACTTGGAGCCGGTACATCGAACGAGAGCTCGCATATATACTGCGACAAATACTGAAGACACCTTTCCTGACATGTTAAGTCTAGTGTTGTCTCAGTGAGCGCCGCGAGACAGGGATCCTTCTTTTCCAACCCGAATAGCTTCTTGAGTCGTTTCGTGCCGATGATCTTGACGTGCAACTTGCGCGGATGAAAGTACTTTTCGTTCATGAGCGCGAGATAGTCTTTCGTGCGCTTGTAATTCAGAGCGGCCGCGCCGACAATGGCGATAGCCTCTATAGCGCTGCCGACACCCTCTGCCACATCGTAGGGCACCAGTCCAACGGCGAAGCCCGCGACTTTTAGAACGCGAAACGCGACATGAGGTGTTATGATGATGTTGAGGTTGTCGATGAAAGCCACGAAGTCTTCTTTAGTGACAGCGTGGTCGGCTAGTTCCGGCGCCCACGCGCGCGCGAAAGGAATCGCGGCCCCGGGGTATAAGCGCGGGATCAGAACCGGCTTGGGGAGAGGCGGGAACTCTGCATCTTCCAGGATGGGAGGGAAGCTTCTAGTCGCGAGGTCGATGATGCGACTCTCGGTGATCAATCCAGAGTCCTGAGACGCGGCTGGGGCGAGCTCAGTATCAACCCCGTCGACAGAGGACGATGTACTCGGTACTCTTGTTGAATCATTTGTATCACTAGAAATAGTCGTGTCTAAAGAGACTCGAGGTATAGATAAGTTGTCTGATCCTGCAGCGCCAGGGCGGAGTACGCCTTGACTTTGACTAGGGAGATTATCTCCGTTGTTATTCTCACCACTATCGGATTGACCGTTCTCTAAAATCAATGGGCGACTGGCTTCCTGTGTCAAGGTCCGATGGCACCCCCGAGGGCTTCTTTTGATGACATGACTAAGTTCAATTGTTGTAGAGATCACTTGAGATGTAGATGAAGTAAGTAGTAGCATTCATATCACATCAGAGTATATGGCGAGGCAGTCCTGAGAACAATCGCATTGGAACGCTTGCTCCCACCGCGATCGTTAAATAGAGCCAAGAACTCATCCTTCGTTGGAGTTGGGATCACCATCTTGCCTATATTGGGATAGGGCTGGGAGAGCTGAACGGCAAAGCCACGATAGAGTTGCCATGCTTGCCCTACAAACAAGGTACCTATGAGACTCGTGATTCAACAAACATGTTTCATTGGCTCACTTCTGTATACTTAAAAACCCTCGTATCTCGTATAATATTAGGAGCCTAACGGTTGGGTAGGTGTATATTGCCTACCTCCTAATAAAGAGATGAGCTTTACACTATTAATTAGAATTTGATAGTCTACGAATAGAAATCCCTGTACGAGATCTGAGATTTAATAGGAAGATGCCCGGGGTGGATGATTGTCTCGAACAAAGCGTGCCTTAGAGACGTACCACGTACAGTACAGTGCAGCTTGTTGTTCCATGGACAAAGGGGTGGCGGCCCGTAACTCACAAAGCACCAGCTGCAGCTCCCCGGCTGCGCCGTCTGTGCCAGTTGAAGCCTAGAAGGGTCCTTTAGAGCGCTAGCATTAGAAACCCCCACATGGCGGCGGGAGAGACGCGGAGGCGTCGTCATCACCAACTGAAACAGCCCACATCCCTCCTTATCTGTTCATCACTTTGACATAAGTATTTGTTCTCCTTCCTACACCTACAAGTACTCATGAAAACATAAACTCGATACGCTCCTGCGGATACTAACGCATACCAATGCATCTACGTTCCCTTGTCGCTGGCGCCGCGCTGGTGGCGGCCACGAGCGCCCTTCTGCTCCCGCCTGACCTGACCATCGCCGACGACGATTCCATCACCACTCTACCTGTACCGACCGAAATCGATGCCGACGTGGCCATCTCGAACGAGCCCCAGAGCCAGACCCTCGACTTGGAGTGCCCTGGGTGCATCCGCAAGCACGGCAAAGAGATCCCGAGTCACCTGAAGCTACACTTCAACGTCGAATCCACCGATGGCGCCGACCGTCTTACTCTGAACGGGTACGAACTTTACCCGCACCCGGTTCCTCTTCAAGATACGCTCACCGCGCCCGTCTCCCCAACATGGCCGAACGACGCAAGGACGGTTCACCGCGTTTCCGAGGTGGGCCAGGCCGAGCCTGGAAAAACCAACCCCTCGGCTTCGCCCTGCAGACTGGAGCGATAGCCACCGACGATGATGAAGATCTACAACTCATCAACGTCGAGCTTCAAATCGTCGAAGTCGGCAACTTATTCGTCGAACGTATTCCCAATGTCCAAGTACAACTAGTCAAGACGCTCTCCGGCAAACTTGCCATCGCCGCAATCGAAACTATCGGCTCCCGCGGCGAGGACGCCGTTGGGAAGCAGAAGGAATGTTCCACCACACTATGCAAATGGAAGGCTCTGTTTTTTGAGAAACTTAACCGCGTCTTTAAGAGCTGTGGCGGCTCTCGGGGACCACAACCTCACCACCACGGCGAGGGACACGGCCACGGACATGGACACGGCCCTCATCCTCATCACATGGGCCATAGGACTGGCTGGGCGCACGGCTTCAAGGTTTTTGTGAGGCATGTTCTGTTCCCCATTCTGATTGGCATCGTGGCTGGTATCTCGGCTAGCGTGTAAGTTTGATCCTCCCTTATGATTTACCTTATAATCGCAGATGCTCATAACAAGTAGTATCGGTATGATATTCGGCTCTTTCATTGTCTTCCTCTGGCGCACATTCGTCCGCCGTCGTGGCTCTCGAAGCTCTCACAGATGTCGATATGCTCACAAGGTGGCTCACCGCGAGCGTGCTGCTGACGAGGAGAAATCTGGTCTGTTGGATGCCCAGGAGGACCCTGAGGCCCCACCCGCCTACGTGGAATCGACCACAGCTGTCGTTGAGGAGAAGAACCCCGAGAACGAGGCGTAAAGGGGAGTTGGCGAGATGACGAATGTAGGAAACCACCAAATGTCTGGCACTCCCATGCCGTTTTCCCCAAGTGTAATAGGTTATGCAAGCAGGCTTGTATGAGGTTTGCGAGGCCCCCGAAAGCAGTTGTAGATGGGCGCGAATGCTGGCTTGCTATAGTTGTGGAAGTAGAACACTCCTTTTAACTTGGATTTCCTACAGTATTTCTAGCCTTTTGTCGGATTCAAGGAAAAATTCCATCCTCTTTGGCAGTCAATTGAAAATGTCAATAACATTTAGTCTGTTCTAGATGAGCTCCTCAGTACCAAGTATCATTTTAACATTTGAGTCTCCTTCCCTGGAGCTAAATATGTGGTGCTTCTGCCACCTATCGGAGGAGATATAAGTAATTCTGCATCAAGCCCAGCAAGGCATGTTCAGAGGGGGTCGGCCAAAACACCACATATTTCCAACTCCTCAAGCCCACGATTCCTTAGTTAAATAACAGAACTAAAAGAATTTTTAAAAATAACAACAATATAAACGGAGTAAAGTTTAAGCTTTGATTATTGTTATTTTTTTTCTTTATTTGCTTCCTATGTGTTGGTTATTCTACTCAAGTACCTCATGAAATGTATAGTTTTACAACCTAGGACTATGGTACTCTAGTACGTGTATAGAAGTTTTGTCCGGGCACGTACATCCTCTCTACCGGGGCTAAAAATGCAGTGAAACGACTTGTTTCGATCAGACAAAGGGCCACCATTGTTCGCTGACCTCGTTAACAACAATAAGATCTGTTTAAATTTTGGCCTTGTAGTAGAGGTATTGCGAAATCAATGGACGGGCTATGTATGACGTAGGAATAACTTGATAGACATAATATATAACACTACACCAGTACTGCAATAGCAGCTGGTAAGCTCAACAGTATATCATTCCGAGAATCTCTCAGAACTCTTGGTCTTTTCTTGGTTTCCTAATGGCGGCATAAGGCTTCATCAATAGACCTACTTTGTCAGATCAAACATGTAGTTACATATGCCTCAATATATTGTTCTTGAGTTATGGGAAAGGCTTAGCTTCTTGTTGGTGACAACTACATAGAGTCGCTCTTTGGCTAGCGGTACTGGAGGATTGGGCTTCTAGACGGCCTCGTTGTATTATTTGCGTACGGCCGCGGATGTCAGTAATTGGTCATAATGATGTCGCTTTTCACATGTGAAAGACGTGTCTTCGGCTGTTACACAGACCTCGTCTATCGACACAATACGAGGTTATTCAGAGTCGTACGAATCTCACGAAGTCTTAGTCCTTCGCCGAAGACCGAGACCGGTCACCAGAGATTCCGGATACACAATTCTACAGAGGTACGTGAGGCAACAGGATAGATAGGAAGGTTTTGCGAGTATAGAAGGCACGGAATCCCCCTGCCTGGAGATATGGAGAAAATAGACCTTCATGGCACTTTGGCAGCACAGCCGATTACTAGTTAATTTGAATATAATCCGAGCCCTCTTATGAGCGCCTGTTATATTGGCTTAGGGCATGTAATCATTGCTGCTATCTCGCCAGCTCTGGAGCAGTTTTTTATATAAATGCTCCCTTTATTATAGCATCGCGAGCACTGTTACTCTCGATCGTCATTAAACACCGTACGTGCAGTTTTTTTCTCTCTCACGATCGTATCATGAACTGACGATAAACCGTTCTTGATTCTAACAGGACTTTGAGCCTTCGCCGCCCACTTGCAACGGGCTAGATACATATATCGAGATCCCAGCTGTAGCTGATATGCGATACAACACGGAATCTCCCAGCATTACTTCGCTCAGCTTACACACACTACAGCACAGTAGTGATTGTTTTTTATACTGGAGAGATCCAACTATTACAATAAGTTCTTCCATCAACGAAGCCTACGTCCAGGGGCAGTCTAAATATAGAATATATAACGACGAAAACTTAAGTAAACTCAGGGCGACATCGAGGATTCCCTAACTCTACAATTAGTTCCTTGGCACACCAGAGCATCCGGTATGACTGCCTGGAGGGCGTTCAATCATTCAAGGCCTGACGACAATACCACTCTGTAAGTGTATACCTTCTCACAATAACTAAAGTGATGATCTATCCGGCTTTACATCGAGATAAGCAGTTAAGCGTAAGTCACAGCGCACCCCTTAGAACGTCTTTGAAATGGTAGAATGGATTCCCAAACTCCCAACTACCACGAGAATGACCCGTCATTAGCAATGCTCGCGATGCTATAATAAGGGTGTCACACGGGCTCTGATTGAGGGCTTGAGAATAGCTTCATTCCTTCAAATGTAATAATTGGCTATGGCGTCAAAGGACCTCTTACTCTCTAGATTCCCTAGCAGAGGACTCGGAACCTGACTAAGTAGCCATTATATACACAAAATATCGGACTACCCAAACGGACCTCTGTTGGCCTGTGTAGCCAATATACGTGTAACAGCTTAAGACTCGCAATCACCTCGTACGACTACCTCAACCCATATGGTAGTGTTTAGCGAGCTGTGTGCTAGATCCGTGTGACACTGTCCCTATATTATATCCATGTAACAACTTACCCTTTCCACATGTGTATCTGGCGAGACTTTGTGAGATTCGTACGACTCCGAATAGCCTCGTACTGTGTCATAGATCAGGTCCGTGTGACATCCCACGTATGTTGCTCTCAAGGTTCATGCGTGTGTGCGCGTGTATGTGTCAGGTGATTAAGCTCCAGAGTGAGGTAGACCGTTTGGTCACTGGTAGGCAGAAGCGTAGGGGTAAGGGCTTAATATTATTATTAATTCCTGAACCTTTTCCCAGTATTTGGAGAGGCTTTGGGTCTTTATATATCCAATCTCTATGTACTGGACCCACTTGGTAGTACTAGCTACCTAGGTAGCCCTCCGTGAACTAACCTGTAGTTTAGGGCTCGTCCGTGGAGGCATGGTCTCAGTTTTTTATCTCTAACTCCGAGCAAAGCAAATTTAACTTGGTTTTCCAGTCTATTCCTGACTTCAATGACTCGATCCGCCCGAAAAGTTGCCCTACTCTATAATTCTCGTTTATTTTTCAGGATATCCATCACGTCCGGTGAGGAATGGCGAGTTCTTCTTCTAAGTTCTGCGCTTTGTTAGCTTGTGGCTGTTTGGGCGGGGATGATCTGACTTTACTCTCTGGATCGTCAACCACAGGAGCAGCTGCCATGATTGATGGACGTAGTAGATAACGATACACAATTTCTAGCTGATAGCTTATAGTGGTATGGCTAGAATATTGTTGCAGGAATAAAAGCATATAATAAAAAGGGAAACAGGTGCAGGATATCCATTACGTCCGGTAAGGAATGGCGAATTCTTCTTCCAAGTTCTGCGCTTTGTTAGCTTGTAGCTGTTTGGGCGGGGATGATATAACTTTACTGTCTGGATTTTCCAAGTGTGCCGATCCTCGACGTAATTCGTCTCGTGATTGGGTTGGGCGTTTATCTGATACATTAGACTCGTCGCTCTCAGAGGCTTCGGTCGTTGTTTTACCTCTCGTTGGTTTGACATTTATGGGTGATCGCGGTGAGCTGTGCTTGGGCATAATTTGTACTTGGGAATCTTGGTTATCTACGTCTCCCGACGAAATACCTGTTGCGGAGATGTGGAGTCTATATACCGTTGTAGCCAAATGGCGACAACGGCGTCGTTTTGTCCGTCACAATACCATTATCCTTGATTTCGTCCTTGGATTCTTGACGAGCCGCACTGCGTTCAGGTTTTGAGCGAGCTCGGAAATCAGGGCGCTTTAAAGAGCCATCGGGTAACTTGAGGTTGACGGCACAATTCTTAGATCGTCAACCATAGGAGCAGCTGCCATGATTGATGGACGTGATAGATGACGATACATAATCTCTAGCTGATAGCTTATAGTGGTATGGCTAGCACACGTTGTGGAGTAGAAGCATATGATGGAAGGGGAAACGGGTGCGGCAGAAATAAGTATGGTGTGTATTTCTGGTGTTGTATAGGTAAGCTTTTGCAAATATCGAAAGAATTGGTGGGCTCAAGATGTAGGTTGGCCGACGCTCATCGGATGCCATTGCAAGGACCTTGGTCTCTTAAAACTATAGCCGTTGTTGTGAAGCGGTCGACTGAAGGTAATGCGGAAGCCAAGATACTCTAGAAGTGGGCCTGGATCTCCTCAGGGGAGACGGAGTAGTCGACGTTGCCAACAAATATACTGCAGCTGTCGATGTCGTTGCGATCGTCGGACGCTATTGATATTATAATACTGGGTTTGGTATTGGTAGTGGGGCTGCGGTTGGCTGAAATTGTGTGTTCCTGGATCGAGTCTTCTCCTCGAGGGCGGCATGCATCTCGCACAGCTGAGCAGCCTCCTTGACGCGTTGTCTCACGGACAGCACTGACAAAAAGTATGTATTAGGCTAGGATATCTGGCGGCTGGCAAAGACAATATCAGCGATGACTAAAAATGCTGCAACGGCGAATCGAACGCCGGTCTCAAGCTTGGAAGGCTAGAATGATAACCACTACACTACTGCAGCTTATATGAATGTGAGCTTTTTCTAGCTTAAGATCCCTGGTGTGCTGCGTAAATCTCCAAGGGTGCTGTGGCGTGTGGGAGTGGCTGCGGCGGCTAGGCGGGGGGAGTGGGGTAGGAGAGGGGCTACGCACCCACTTTATTATGGATTCGCCAGCTTACCCATCCTAAGTGGCTAGGATGGGTGAGTTAGAATGGTGGGCTGGCGAATCCATAATAAAGTTTGGGGGGGGGGGTGGCGCGGTTAGCATTAGTAGTAGACCAGCTATGTAGATTCCTAAGGTTCCTTTTGATCTATCCTAGATTTGGCCATTCTCGTCTCTGATCCTTGTTGGAAAGCTGTGCTTTCCCTCGAACAACCACTATATTCAAATACGAATACGAGACCAGCACTAATACAGCCAACACAGCACCATCACCAACACAACACCACCACCAAAAATATGCGTTGCAAGAGGGCCGGCGGCCGAGTTCCCAGAGGTCCAACCTTCCCGGGCGGAGCCCCTCTGGAAGTGTAAATTTACGTAGGGGGTCTAAGAGCTAGGAGTATGCACGTTACTTAAATCGAGGTGCTTTGGCACTTTGATTTACAGCGTTTTAAAATAGAGCTTCGCCGGCAAAGCTTTCTATTTTAGTGACGACTTGCTCGGCGCTACACGGTATTTTTTAGTGTGTTCAGTACCTAGGTACTATCTTCTACCACTTCACATAGATTTAATACAATAAACACTACTTTCAAGCCCAGTCTTTTATTCTATGTGAAGTGTAACACCACAGAACACACATACGTGTTTAAGAAACATACTAACACTAGAAATCGTAAGATTAAGACTGTATAGGCTGTGGTGCAGTAGGTACTTGTGTAGTGTTTTGGCCGACTCCCTCTGATGTACCCCACTCCCCGTATTTTCAAACTTTAACCTAAGTAGACAAGGATTGATTAAACCTCCGCAATGCATAGTTCGCTAACATCTAGGATCTTGAATGTGAACGCGTTTTAATGCGAGGCTGAACAAAGGCAATAGTTGCCCACTACCCAGGATGAGCTATTGCAACATGTTGCGCGGCCCCTGATATTACAAACGAAGCGCCAAATACCCCAGCCGACTTCGCGAAGAAAGCTCTCGTTCAGGTGCAAATATGCAACGCCGCATCGTCATCCGACGACTCCCCCTCCTCCCCTCCCTCAAATCCCCAAACCGGACCCCGGCCCGCCTGCTTATAAGACACGCCCAGCTCGCCTCGCGGGGGCGACCACAGTTTCCCTTCCTCGCCCTCCCTTGGCCAAAAACCACCAGTTCCGATACCTGACGACGGAGCGGAAACGATGGCTTGTCTACGAGGTGGTGCTGGGATTTAAATACACGGTCTATCTCTGGGCTATAGTCGGATTCTCGTTGATAGCCTATTATAGCGTACAGCAGGAATGGCTCGAGAGGAAATACCCGACCCGCATGAATGGGGTTTCATAACGAGGCTGCGGTTCCGCATAGCGAAATGGGGACCCGACCGGACCGATTGGATCGAGACAGACTGGGTCGTGATCGGGGAATACGCCACGAACGTCATCGAGAGGCTGGAGGATAAGAATATCGAAGGCGCAGGATTGGAGCATCTGAACGAGGGCGCTGTTGGGGTCGACGGGATCGACAATTCGAGCTACGATATCACGGCAAAGGGCGAGCCGTGGCGGAGAGGATACTACGAGGCCTTGATGCTGGCCGCGAGAGCCGCCGAACAGCTCGACGACCACGTCGTCGACACGACGCGCCATCTCGTGTTCCCCGCCAGCACCGTCATCGGCCCCTCGAACCGAAACCCGAAACCCATCCCTTCGGTTCAGAGAAGGCGCCCTCGAGGAGAATTGCGAGCGCGCATACGTCGAGCCCGAGGTCTTTTACAAGCGGATCCTAATGACGCGGGGCTTCTCCTCGAAGCAGAAGATGGACGCGGCACTGGCGTATGCGTCGTGGCTCGAATTCAAGGATATGCCCAGCGTCGCGATGGAGTTTTACGAACAGGCGCTGTCCCTGGCCTCAGAGTCCGTGCTGCCGGCCGAGGTGCCGTACGACCGGCAATCCTACGTCCTCCGCGCCGACGCACGCTCGCCGTCGACGAATATCCTCGACGCCCTCACCGCGCTAGCGGCGCACAAGGCGCGCAGCGGGGACGTCTCCACCGCGCTCCCATCCTCCTCTCCGTCCTCCGAGCCCGCCGCTCTCTGCCCGAATCGCGGGGAAAACCAAGACCTACATCACCTCACAAATCAAAGGCGCCCTCGGACACCCCTTGGACGGCCGATAATGTCCTCTCCACAATCAAGCGCTTCGTCGCACCCCCGCATACCCGCCCGCGCCCGACGACGGCGAGTCCGCACCCGTGCGCGACGCGAAGGAGCGCTGCGAAGAAGCCGGGCTAAACCTCTACATTGGGGAGATCATCTACGCGAGCAACAAGAACAGCGCCAACGGCCGCGAGGACGGCCTAGCCTGGACGCGCGAAGCCGTCGACCTCGCCGAGGAGCAGCTCCACAACCTCACCCCGGGCGCGTCTGACGCCGACGCAAAGAAGACTTGCAAGGAATGTCTGACGAGCGGACTAGAGAACTGGGCTAAGATGGCGCGCGGCTGGCGCGCGAGGAGCGCGAGAAAGAGGCTACCGCACCCAGTAGTAGCGGTTCCTGGTTCGGTCTAGGTCTCTGGGGCGATGCGGCGAAGACGGCGACGCCTGGTCGCTGGGCGGCGGAGGAGAATGTTATTAAAGAACGCACGCGTCGCGCGCAGGAGGTCTTGGATGAGTTGGAGGCGCCCAGTACCCTTTCAGTCGCTTTTCTCGGCTTGATCGGTTTGGGTTTCTTTTGAACATTATTAATATGCTATGGACCTACTGGGGCTTCCTCTTGCTAGGAAGAGAGTTGGCCCCTAGATACGAGTGTGCATCACGCTGTAGTCGTCTATCGTGCCTCCAGTGCGATATCGTGCACTAGTATGATTCCCTCCTTATGGAAACTAATTACTCGCACATGACAATGTGCCAATACTAAACGAAGCGGCATGTAGCCAAGGAAGGGGTCTGTGCTGTCTTATATGTTGTATATATATCACGTCAAATGTAACTGGGACATCAAAAAGGTCGTCTCTCCGGGGTGGGAGTTGGTAAGTGGAACAATTAAAAAAAACCATTTCTCCTATTTAATCCCATTTTGATGACTGGCCACTATAGCTATGTCACGACCCTTGGCAAATTGCCTGTGTCTAGTTCAGCTAGCTAGACATCAAATTATGTAAACTCTTCACGTTCTCATGTGCTGTGTTGATACCATATCCACCAATATCTAGCTATCACATGGTGACTACCACTAAAAAAGGACGACAGCTAGAAGGAATAAGCCAGGCCAGGGATTGAAGATGAGTGGGGAAAGGAATACCTATCGTTAACGCAAGCCTTCATGCTTTCTCAGGATCGTTCAACGTGGTCGCTACCATTGCCGCTTTCAGCGCAGATAACGTATCGTTGCCGATCTTTCCCAGCATGCTCGGGCTATCCTGCTCATCGCCTCTATTCTCCTTTCGATCCATTTCCTCCGTTATCATGTCGTCTCCTGGAACGACGACCAATTCACCTGGACGGGCACCATCATCCTTTGCCTCTTCCACAGCACCCTCACCACCTTCGTTGTAATCGCTCCAATCATTACTATCCTCAGGGCCATCGGTGAAACCAACCGTGAAGACGGGGTTCTTGTAAGGCTTGGTCTCGGTAGAGGTATCCGCGACTTCCTGCCCAGTTGAGCACCGTGACGTGCGAGGCGATGAAGAGCGTCTCGACGTGGAACGGTTCGCCGGCGCTGAAGACGGGGCAGCCGAAGTCCGTGAAGGTCGTTGTCGCGCGGTTGCCGGTGGGACTGCGAGGATCATGCCTAGAGGCTCGGCGGAGGGCACGTAGGCGCGGCTACGCTGGGAGTTTGTTAGTGGACGGACCTTGATCTGGGATATGGCAAGAGGGGACGGGAAATGGATGTTAAAATGGCGTAAACTCACATCTTCCAAGAACTGGCGCAAGCCGTCGCACTTGAGCTCCCAAGTCGGAAAATGTCCACCGACAGACGCAAAGCAATTAATGCGGCCGCCCAAGCGGTTCCACGTCACATTGTTGTTCAGGTACGTCTCCACGGCATCCGCGCCGTCTCCGAGACCAATGATGTCGAGTTTCGCAGCAGAATCTACAAACCGAGGCACGACCTTCTCGAAGATGAACTTGACGTGGGCGCCATAGTTCTCGTTTCCGGGGATGAGGTTGACTTTGGGATCGACGTAGTTGCCGGCATGGGCAGCGCTGTGCATGGGCGCCCAGTCAAACGCGAACTTGCACAAGCTGCGCCTGCCCTCGGGCCACCAGTAGAGCTCCCCATGTTGGCGAGGATGATGCCTGGCGCCTGCGCATCGGTGGGAGAGCATCGCTGCTGGAGAAGGACCTTGACGGCGGAGATGAGAGAGCCCTTGTCGATGCCGCCTCGTCCGCCTAGTACGCGGTGTGCCAGAACCCCGAGGTCTTGGTGCGTCTCGCCGAAGATGATCACGACCCGCGACCTCTTGGCTAGGTCGGGGCTCACGAAGATGGGGACGTTGGGTTCGGAGGGTTCGCTTGTTGTGCATGCGGGCAGGAAGAGCTTGGTGAGGCCGAGGTTTGTAAGACGCTTGTGGATCTCCTCCTGGATGGCCTCTGAGTGCGTTGTTAGTTTACTGTGATATTCGTGCGAGAATAGGAAGAAAGCGAATGAGATTAGAGTATATAAACAGGGACAGCCTCACTCACGGTTCATGGAGAAGCGTTGCGGTCGCAGATGCGCACGTTGCGGTTGATGAAGTAGTGGAAATAGTTGTCTTCGTTCTGAATCGAGCGGACCTCGTCATCTTTATTGATGAAATAGCTATTGTGGTTGTAGTTTAGTCAGAATACATCTTGAACACATCACATCTAGAAGATATAAAGTCAGCTGCAAGGGGGGTTGTGCTGCTTACCCGAGGCCCTTCAAGTCACTTGGGAAGATTGGGTCTGCCGGCAGGGCAGACCACTTGCGTACGAACATGGCGAGGGCGTATGGGATTGAAATATGTGGTAGGTGGTGGCGGATATGTCGGTGAGATATGGGAATCGTAAGTTATCAAATCGTGGAAAGGCTTTGGTCGTGTTGATCAAAGCTATGGAAGAGGCAGAGGAGTACGCAGAGTGAAGTAACGGGTGGGTTAAAAAGAGAGAGGCGTGGTTGCAGCTCGTGGTGATAGGAAACCTCATGAAGCCTAGGTACCTAACTGTGTAATGTCGAGTAGTGGTTCTACTCGTTTGTAGTGGCTTGCAGCAAACGGAAGCTGTGCTGCCGAAATAGACGGAGGAGGCAGGTACAAGTATCCAACTACCTAGGTAGGTAGGCAAGAAGAGAGGTAGTATCTCAGATGCACACGGCCTGAGATCTTCATGTTCTACAACTAAATAAGTACCTTAGCTCTCCTTAAGACACCCAGACGTATTTAAAACGGCGAAAGTTGTTGGCCGAGTCCAAGATAGGAGGATGATGACACTATCGACATATGTTGTGCAATCTGAGCAGTACGTACAGGTGGAGGCGCTCGTCGTCGCTCCATGACAGGCATTGATTGTCGGTTTACATTGTTTTTTTTTGTTTATATATACGTCTAGCGTTGAATGGTGTACAATTGCGTGAGGCGCAGAAGGCAATCATGCAAACGGAATATTGTACACAGCAACGCAGATCCCGGGATCATAGCCACATTACCAACTCGCCTTCCGTACACCCGGAATGTTGCCCTCCAAAGCTTGCATTCTGAAGTTATACTGCACACTCTATCAGTTACAAGGGCTCCAAAACAGCATTCTAGCGCATCGTCTTACCCTCGATAACTTGAAATCCCGTAATATACCTCTTCCCTTGCCCCTAGGATACATCGTCCGTGGATCTGTGTCGGCCGCGTGTAGCAGTGCATCTGGGTGAGCTGAAGCTGGGCTTCGGCACGGGTTCTTGCGGGGAGAGTGGTGTTGCGGATGATGTATCGGAGCGCTTGTCTATCGTGGCCAGAGAATGTTAGCTACACCATCAATGACGGGTATATTTGTGCTGTTATGTAGATGATGCGCACCTCTCCGGTTCGAACTGGGCATAGGTCTTCCGCTTCGTATGGTCGCGGATGATCCCAACGTTGATGAAGCAACCGATGTCCAGCTTCTTTGCCCGGAACATCGACATCTTGGGCAGCGATGGAGAGGATGTCGTCAAGAATTGCTCCTCGCGTTGCACGCCGACTGCGGCTTCACTGTTGTAAATTTTGGGATGTTGTTTGTTGCGGGCATGGATGACAGCTGTTGACAGACCGGCGTTTTCTGAGAGGACTGTTTTTCGTATCGAGGTAGGGACCCACTGATCTACATTTACCAGGGGTTCAGTGCATTGTGCATCGCACTATCCACATTTAACCATTTATCGTGGAGTCGATGACGTCGAGATCTGATATCATTCCAGAGAACAAAGCAAAAGTCGCACGCAGCAAACTGCTATCAGACAGATTGCGTATGACGGTGTAACGAGAATAATAGCATACTGTATCGCGACCTACCATGTTATGACGTAGGGCGTTTGTGTCATGTACTGTAGTCCAGCCACTCACTGTAATAATATAAAACATTAGAGGAACTTACCTACTGTCCATCCTCTATCCTCTCATAATCATCAAGATCATAGAACATCGAATATCTGCCACCTAAAGCTCCTTTTATTTAATTCTCCTACCAGAAAACCCCCAGAAATTCTCACAATGTCCGGAAACTCCAAAGACTCTGAGATGCCGCAGCCTCAACGCTTCGAGGAGGGTGTTGAAAACTCCCATCTGCCCAATGACTCCAGTATGTTCCCTAGTCAATCAATCACTACAATTGGCACTGACATACTGGACAGAGGATGAAAGATCCATCGCCAACCGTCTGGCGAATGAGGAGGTACGGCCGACTGATTATCCATTTACCTGACTCATGCCGCCTGGAGCAGTCAATACTGACTCCAGATATTTTAGCGCAAGCAAAACCAGAAGGACGAGGATGATCCCGAAACTGCTGCTTTGAAAAAGGACCCCACACTGCCGGTATGTTCCTACGATGTCGGACCCTTTCTTTGCCATAGTAGTTGAGCAGTGACTGACTTTGAATGATAGGCTAAGCTACATGGCAACGAGCCTTCTAGGGGCGCAAAGGTCGACGCCGCTATACAAGCAGAGGAAGAAGAGTACCTGCGAAGGAAAGGCAAGGCTTAAACGAGTCATCGGCTTGTGTTAATTAGGATCATGAGTAATGATATTAGACCATGGGATCGGTTGTGTACCACTAGCTCTAAACTAATAGAGTAAAAGCATAGCATAATCAATTCATGATACAATGTAATTGAATGTTCGAGTTCGCTAAATCGCTGTTCATTTGAAACACCTCTGTACGGAAGCAACTGACGAGAGAGAAACTGAAACCGAGAGATTATAGCTTCGCGCCCTTCGCCCTCCTCGCTTCCCTCTCCTTATCCTTCAGCAGCCGCCGCAAGATCTTGCCGCTCGGGCTCTTGGGGATGACATCGATGAACTCAACGCCGCCCTTGAGCCACTTATAACGCGCTTTGTGCTCTTCGACGTATTTGCAAATGTCGCGCGCGACCTCGTCATCGGCCTTGCCGGCCACCGAGGCCGATTTCACCACAAACGCCTTGGGCACCTCTCCCGCCCTCTCGTCTGGCACGGGGATCACGGTGCAGTCGTTGACGGCCGGGTGTGTCAGCAGATGCGCCTCGAGCTCCGCGGGCGCGACTTGGTGGCCCTATATAATCGCGTGAGTACAACGATTGCGCTGTTCGACTATTCTAGGAGCGCTGAGGAAGAAATGAGGAATAAGCAAGAAATCAAATGACAACGCACCTTTACTTTGATCAACTCCTTCAGGCGATCGACGACGGCGAAATGCTCATGTCCGACGGTGCCTTCCTCACGACCGCCACGTCCCGTGCGCATCCACCGCCCGTCCTCGTCCCAGACGTACGCCTCGGCCGTCGCGCGCTCGTTGTGCAGGTAGCCCAGCGTCACGGAGGGGGACTGGATGAGGAGCTCCCCGCGGCGGTCGTGCGCCGTAATCTCGCGGCCGTCCTCGTCGAGGAGTTTGGCGCGCGTCCCGGGCACGAGGGACCCTGAGGTCCCGACCATGACGTCGTTCTCCGCCGTGCCGAGCACCACGGTGCTCGTCTCCGTCATGCCGTACCCCTGCCCACCGCGATGTGCGGGAACGCCTTCAGCATGTCCTCGTGCGTCTCGGCGCCGAGCGGGGCCGCGCCCGTGAAGATGAAGCGCACGGTGCTGAGGTCGTATTTGGAGCAGAGATCTTGGCTACGCAGAGTTGGATGATGATTGGTGGGACCTGGGATATGTGAGGAGATTGCTCTGTTCATGTGTTCGAATGGAAACGCGTGATATGGGAGTGGCCGTGGGCTTACGAGGTGCATATTGTATTGAACTTTTGGATACACTCGAGGAATGTCGTGAACTCGAATCGCGGTAGGACTATCGTGCCGTCACCTCGGTATGGGCCGGCGTTAGCGACGACAACGAGCGCATAGATGTGTGACATAGGTAGGAGACCGATCTGTTTCTGCGTCTCGACGCCTTGTTGTCGCCGGCCTGTTTCTTCGTGCCATCGGATCTGCATCACATTTGCGATGATATTGCGATGGGAGATCATCACCGCTTTCTATGCGTGTTCACCCCCTTTTAGTAAGGGGTATTAATGGTTGCATAGGCGACTCACAGGTAATCCTGACGTCCCGCTAGAATAGCAGAGGTACGCCGTTTGCCGCTCACCTTGCCCTTGGTCCAGTTGAGAGGCTCAAGCTCTGGAAGTGATCGCCCCTCTGCGATCAAATCGTCAAGTGTTTTGAATCGCGGATCAGAGCGCTGTCCTGGGACATCGAGCATGAAAACCCTGTCGTCAGGTATGTTACTTGCTCGCGCAGCTTTCAAGGCGTTGTCTAGTAATGACGGGCACGTGAACAGCGCTTTCGACCCCGAAGATTTCAGTTGGTGTCCAGTTCGGCCGCCGAGTACATGGCGTTGGCCGGCGTCACGATGCCGGATAGACGGTGCACGGCAAATGTAGACATGAGATAATCGATCTTAACTGCTTATCAGCTCATCAAACTCATGTGACAGATAGGGATCTCACGAGGAATAGCTCACTGTATTGAGGGAGTATAGCCCTATGACTTTGTCCCAAGGCGTATCTTCGTTCGGCCGCCATCCCATGCGTTTCGACAAGGATCTCGCTAGTAGCTCTTGTCGCTCGCGCATCTCGGCGTGTGTGTAGGTCTTCCCTGTCAACCCGCACGTGAAGGGGTTTTGGGACCTGTTGAACGGTTGCCGGCCGTATCTCTCATTTTCGATGAAGTCGTGTAAGGGTATCGAGTCGGGCGGATCTATCGGAGTCCGTCAGTAATACGTTGAATAAATCCTTACCATTATGGAAGCTAAGGCAGAGTCGCATACCGAAGGGCAACTGGGGAACCCAAGCCGGAGGTGTGAAAACCATCTCTCTGCTTTGATGCCGTTGATCTCAACGGGATGTTGATGCTTTACGATTTTGGCACGGTTGAGGATCAAAATAGAACAGATATCACAATTGGGTTCTATATGGAGAAAATAACCGAGGATGAGGTCTCAGTAACGCGTTCTACCTAGGTAAGACTAACAATAACGCATGGTGTTTCTTATAAGCGCTTAACCGAGTTGCGATGCCGTGGATCCATGGGGGTTTCGGAGTTTTTGGGGTAACCGTTGGGGTCGTTCTCCGCAATGACGCCCCAATAAACGGCGGCCCGGGGTTTAGTTTGCGCACGCCATCTTAGACCGAGCTGGGGTAATTAGTCGCTACTTAAGTGGATTGAAGCTATTCCCACAAGGTCTAGGTAGAATTAAAACAATTTTATTGGACATGGAATATTTTGGAAGTTACAAGTTATGATGACCCTGGCATGGTCTATAGACATTGATATCCATCAACTATTATCTCCCCCGAAGTCTGAGTAGCGACCGTTGCTAGGGTGGCACATTTCGCGGCATGTCTCCTTTCATCGCGGCACTACCCATGTACGACTGGCCGAGCGCCGCGCCGAAGTCGACGAACAATGGGTCAACTTGCGGGATCGGCTGCGAGCCTCAGGGGTAGACGCGCCAGATGCCCTGGTGCGGTGTAACGCAGACATGCCCTCTGTTCCAGTGGCATTCGTGACTCTGAAGGCAATATCATCGCACCGGATCCGGTCACGCTACCCCACACGAACTTGACCTCCCCACATTGTGGCGGCACCCCCATCTGCTATTCTCGCAAACTTGCTATGGGCCGATGGAGCTCGGCCTTGCTAGCCATGTGGAGGTCGTCGGCCAGCAGGACTACTCTAGTGTCGAAGGCGGCAGGGCTGAGTTCTACTCCAGCGCCATCGTAGCAAGGCGGGATATGGAGGATGTGCCGGCGCCGTCGGATGGGAAACCAAGCTTACCGCTCGAGGATCTGCGGGGCAAGCGCCTCGCGTATAACTCCACGGACTCAATGTCCGGCCTGCTCGGCCTCGAACGCGATCTTGCCTTGTTGAACGAGGATCTGTCTATTTTCTCGAGCGGGAGAGCGGAGGACACCGCAATTCGGTCATAGCTGTAGTGGAGGAGAACGCCGATGTCGCGGCCGTCGACTGCTTTACCTGGCATCTCGCGCAACGTTTCGAGCCTGCGGCTGCGGGACTTGCTGTTGTTGGGTGGACTGCTCATCGGCGAGGCTTGCCGTTTATTGCGTCTAGACATATTCCCCATCGATAATTCAGTTGGTTACTCAAGAATTGAAACCCTAAGAGCATTTAATAGAGAAAGCTAAATAAAGGGGTTTAAAAACGGGCTATTAAACTACAGTTCGGCGGTTGATGGCTTAATAGACTTCGGCTCTCGTCTCTATTTATGTATAAAGTCAAGTCTAGATAAAGTATTATCATAGATTCTATGTAAGTGATAATACTGATCAGTACTCGTTGTCTCAAGGAGCTATGCAATATTTCAGTGATACTGCATATGGCAACTGGTAGTGGGAGTAACACAAGAGCTTCTTCATGTTGCTATGAAACTACAAGTTCTGCCTAATCGGGTTTCTGCGCAACAAACGCGCTGGTACGTTGCCTAGGGCGAAAATATACTTCATAGAATTGCTATATCTTCCAGTTTTCTTACATGTTTTTCAAATAATATGTTCCTAACTTCATCCTTCCATTCCTACTACTCTGTCTTGGTATCGACAACTGCACAACCCAACCTTCTTACACTTGTGTCTACACTCACCGTGCTGAAGATGCCTTCTTGTGCGAAGTGCAAGAAAGAGCGCGATGATGATGACATGCGCAAATGCTGTGACGGCATTTACTACTGTAATCGAAAGTGTGAGCGTGCCGATTACGCAGAACACAAAATCTCTTGCACTAAGGAGAAGTGTGGCAAGAAGTGCGATGAGAAACAAGACGAGGAAGGCGATAAAAATGCGAGAGAAGCCAGAAGAAATAGGGGAAGAGAAAGGCGAAGAGAAGTGCGAAGAGAAGTGCGAAGAGAAGTGCGAATACGATCAGGTGCGCAACGTTGTGACAGCGTTTACGACTGTAACTGAAATTGCGAGTGTGCTGACTATGAAGGATATCAGACCTCCAGCAAACAGGAGATCGTGGTAGTCAAGGAACCTGCTCGTCCTATTTCAGGGCCCGGCTTGATGAAAGACATTTACGACCCCTTCAATCGTCTCAAGAGGGCACCTACCTCCAGGGCCTCCCGGACACCGATGTCTACAAGATTCTCATCGACGCCTACCGCCTCCGTATGGGCGACAATGCATACCTCACTGTCTGTTACGAAGACAGCATCTATGGTAAATCCAAGGATGGTTTGGTAGGTTTCCGCAGATTCCTCAATCGAGCCAAAGCCGTTCCGGGTATGATGCCGTCTTGGTGGAATGACAAGAAGCAAGCCGAGTGCGAAGAATTGGGTCGCCAGGCAGGCTGGAGCTCGCTCGCTACTCCCGTCGTCATCGCAGAAGTTCTGGAATATTATAGTCCTTCCAAGATTAACCTCACCCAGAAGAACTTCACAGAGGCCGCTCGCAAGTATTATATGGATGTCGCTCGCAAGGACCACTGTGACATCTACATTGATATCCAACTGCGGCTGCTAGCTGAGGACATTTACGGTACTGGCATCGGCGACATCGAAACCCGCCTACTACGAAAAGAAATGATGAAATTCTCGGATGAAGAACTGGGCAGGATAACGAAAACCGGAAATGCAATGCGCGCGGCTCTGTATCTTGGGTTGAGAACACGTCTCTCACATTGGTTTTCTGGCGTGCCTACGATTTTGAGCGAGAAGTTTCTCGATTTTTTCTTGGTGATTCATGAGGACACTTAAACCTTCGTCTCATCGCCGTTTGTGGCGAATTCGGTATATAAATCACACATACGCAGGAAAGTAGACTCATGATCCGCTTTGCCATATCGTAATTTTCTTCAGATTTCTGTAGATAGATTGCATCGACGGAGTCTTTCACATTCATGTACCTTTTTTTGGCTTCCTCTGAATGTCCTCTCAAACTAAGAGGGTGGCAATATCAGGTAATTAGGATGTTGATAATTATCTATCTGGTCTCAACCCAGAAGCCACACGTATGTTGGCTGATTTACCTTTAAGTTGCCTTGTGTGAGAGGTGATAATAATCTCGAAATCTGAATTCAGAACGAAAATTTGGATAACGTAGGCGCTTTTCGGAAACAACGGCACCTATATAGGATTAGGTAGGTATTGCTGTAATATGGTAAACATGTTACTTTCCTTTCTGTCATGAAGCCACGAACCACGAACCACGAAGCCACAGAACCACGGACTTGGGGTTTATCTGCATATAGCCAAGTTGCATCTACGAAGGTGGTTTTAGAGACCTTCGCGCAACAACAAGTATAGATGACCTACCCCTCACAGGGTCCCTGACATTTTCCTATAATACCGGACCCGCTCAAGGTCATGGTGCCTTCGTTGAACCCCGAGCTTCTCGAAGGGGGGCGATAATCGGCACAGATTCGTGATGCATTTCCATAAGGCATGACCAAGGTGCAAACTAGTAGGATAAACACTGAATATAAGCATGTCTAAAATCTTTGAGTGGTGTGTATGCAAGTTTACATGTTGTACAAAAAGTCAAGACCTCTAACGCCATCTTCCATGCCATGTCCACCTATTTCCATGTAATGATTTTTTACCCCTCATAGAATATCATAAAACGTATCCTGGGTAACTGTCTCTGTTCGCAAGCCTACTTTTCAGCAGCGTACACCATCCAAGCGCCCATAATTGAGAAGACGCCCAAGAAGCAGCAGTGTGCAACTCCTGTCTTGAACGTCACCTCTTCGATATCTTTCCGCTCTTCGGCGGACACACCTTTACCGTCCCCAAGCAGCACTTTCGGTCCATAGCGCATGATAACCACCCATCGACGCAGCCAGCGACGACGCTCGAGCACAGTAAGACCCCTAGCGCGCGGTCGAGCCCCAGCGCCGCGCAGCTGAGCATGCCGATGCCCGAGGCGATGGTGCGGCCGCCTAGGATGATAACCCAGGGATTGGAGTCTTCTCCTGCCCTGCTTCTGGCGACGGCCTTTGATGGTGGGCGTCCGAAAAATGCCTCGCGGAAGGCCCCGGATACAGGATCGAGCGCGTCCCCATCGTCAGGCCTAAGACGGCGAGAAGCGAGGTTGTGCCGCGGGCGAGACCCATCGGGGTGATGGTCAGGGAGGAGAAGTGGAGGTGGGGGAGTACGGTTGTCATTGTGAATTTTTGTGGGCTGATGTGTCAATTACGTAGTGTGTAGTTTATCAGAAAAGGTGCAAATCTGTTCGTGAACTTGACGTGCCAACAGAGTGATAGAGAAATTGAGAATATCTTTCCAGTCATTTATTTATCAAGTCGATAGGCTTAGTCCCAAAAGGGTATACCGAGCCTAGACATCTGTATGTGTTCATGCAACTCAGCTGAAGTGAGGTCATAGCTGGCCCCAAGGCGAAGCTAGGTTACTAACTGACTAGCTCAGCTTGAATGGATCGGAGGCGAACGCTGTTGAAAGAGAGCGCATCCCGTATCTTGCATCCGCGAAATGTTCTAGTCTGTTTCTGTCGGTGAATAGAACAGTTAGTATCTGCGAAATTGAACTCAGGCACTAGAACTTTAATGAGTGAACTTAAGCTACAACGGTAAGCCCGAGGTAGCTTTCTCGCTTTCTCTCTCGTCTCCATGCTCTTCACGTAGATGCAGTATCAAATTTGGTCTATCGTGAGACCAATCTATGTCAACTTGTGATGGATTTGTGTCTCAGCCGATTTAATAGACTCGCAGTAACTTAAATATAGAGTGCCATCGATCATAGCTTCTTCTAAAAGGTCTCTCTGGGTAAGCACTTAACACATAAGTATATACGACACTGCTTAGCCACATGAGGTTTTGCTCTTTACCGACATGTTCAGGCCGAAAGAGTATTATCAGGCCAATATGAAAACTATTCCAAGCCTCTGGTTATTGGCTTTTCAGACTTCTCACACTATATGGGTGGTGACTCTTGGTTTCCATTCATCAATTACTTCGGCATGTTCTGACAGAGTAATCAGGAAACCACGTTTGTTAGCTCAATAGTATGTAATCAACGAGTGATCGGCATATTCCGCAGAGTTATTAAGTTCTATTATGTTTGTTACAGCTGAAAGCCCAGTCTTTTCTATCCGATTTTACAAGCATTTTATCATTGTAGATGATGTAGTATTAGGAACGTTTATTTGTAAGACTCTGTTAATTATTAATACTAGAAGATATTTAATAATATACAATTCGCTTGAACACGTCGCCGGAACCATACTGTACATATAGTCCTACGAGTTATTCTCGCAACCTATCTGTTAATCATCAGATTCAAGAGAAGGGTACCCAAAAGCTCAACCAGTTTATCGTCCTATAAGGTAGAGACTAAGAGTCTAGTTAACCAGCCCTCCAAAGAAGTTTTGTACGTCTGCACTCCAGAGTTCTGGCTCGGTCTCAGCTGGGAAATGGCCGCCATGCTCATGTTTAGTGAAAAAAGTCAAGTTGACCAACCGCGCGATCCACGAACTAGGCTACGGAGGTCTGTCAGTATTTGTCAGGCATAATAGTGACAAAGATCTTACCGTAAATTCGGCGTTACCCAACGCCGGTATTGGACCATTGCTCATACCCCATGTACTAGCACCGGTCGGGACGTTAATGTATGGTATCTCTGAGGTGAGCTGTCATTAAAGATAGTACTGTTAGTCACACCCCAAGACGGGTCCTTGCCCATTGTTATGTGTTGGCGCACGTACCGGCAACGATCCTTTGTAGGCTCGTATATTTCCGTATGCACCCTGAATCCATAGCAATAGCGTATTGGTGATGAGCTCGTCAAGTCCGTATTCGTATCCATCATTAATCCAATAGACAAGGTGCCATATCCATCCAGCATAGCCCACGGGCGAGTCCGTCATGGCTTGTCCCAACGCTAATGGAGTTTGCGCATGTGCTTCCGAATAGCTAAAGTGATTGGTACTGAAGTCCAGGATTGAATCAATGTACAGAGTCTCTTCCTCTGTAGTCTGATTCTGTGCGCGTCGTTCGAGGTCGGTTGCGTTTGGTTGAACAAGCCAGAAGTCGGAAAAGAGCCCAATAACATTATCCGGCGTTTGACCGGCCATAAATAGACCAACCCACCAACCCAAGTCCGTACAGACGATGCCATACTTCTCATACCCAAGTTGGTTCATTAGTTCATTCAAGGCAGCTCCCATCTCAGGGGCATTCATGCCTGAGTAAGTTGGGGCAGGGCTAAACCCAAAACCCGGTAGATCCGGGGCAACGACGTGGAACGCCTGGGCGCTTGAGTTGGTTGGCGATCGTAGCGGACCGATGACTTTAGACCACTCGCGATAGGTAGATGGCCACCCATGGATGAGCAGTAGTGGAATCGCGTCGGAGGCATCGCTACGCTCGTGAACAAAATGTAACGGGACAGGATGTTGGTAATCGCCGGCGCTAGGAAGATTAACTGCAAAGTGGGAGAAGTCCGTGTTAATATCATCTTGGGCCTTGTTCCAGTCATAACCCTGGCTCCAGCGCTTCGCAAGGGCCGTCATATTTGCTCGGGGTGGGCCTTCTATCCATCCTGCATTGCTGACATCTCCATCTAAAAGGTCTATGGACGGTCGATAAAGGCTCGCCTTCAACCGAGCTTCTTCAATAAGCTTTGGGTTGACAGAGGCCTTAAAGGGAACGGGAGTAGTTGCGTTATAGGGAAAAGGAAAGTTTAAGTTGTTGGCGCCGGCCAAGGATACCAACAAAGCCGAAACAGCAGCCCTCTTCATATTTCTTAGAGGTAGGACAATCTTCCGAATGTTAACAAGTGATATTAGATGATATAATATATACCAAACTAAGTTGTCTCGCCAAACAAAACACCGCGGTCCTATCTTTATATACAATCTTCAGAATTATTAATACTCGCCAAGGTTGCTCGCACATACTTACATGTAGTGGGTTCAACGTCCTAATGTCCGATCCGATTATAAATCCGGGTTTAAGAGCAGAGCCTATAAAAAAGACCTTAGAACTTATTGGAAAGAGTTTCTGTCACTAAGTTCTCAGGATATCTTACACGTAGTCTACTTTAAAATGGCTCCAAATATATCACTGCTCCGAGGGTTTTAGCTGATAGGGCGGCTGAAGCGGTATGCATCTTTAGAGCCTCCAATGTAGGGAAAATGATGCGCCACGATGTATATCAAAGCTACAGATCTCAATCGTCCATGTTGGACACCCGAACCATCGAACCAACGCGAAGAGTGTGTGTAACGGAATGCATCGAATCTGAGATATGTAATCACTTGGTTCTGTCATTATTAGATATATGGCATAATCGTGAGTACCTAGTCTTGTTCGAGTTGGCCCACTAAAAAGCCCCACGGCCCCCAGCTGTCAAGTATTCGCGAGATGACTCGGGGAAGCTATTGCGACGCACCACGCTGGCTTACCTAAGCTAGGTAGTAGGTAAGGATTTGTGTGTGCATGGTGAACTGGTCATGTGACTATAGGCGGTCTCCTGCAGGGACCTGCACAGCCACCTTTTCATTCTTTTAGGCTGTGCGAGAAGTAATTGGCATGTATACTAGCTTTTGGATGATAGGAGTCTAGAAAATAGATGGTCATAACTGTCATAAGGCACAAAACACATAGACAAAGAGACTCCACGAGGATAGATCTAGAAGCCTCGTGTAACAACAAGTGTCTGTTGCTTACAATACTAGGTTCATGACAATAGCTACTTGCTGTCCCGGCCAAGAAATAGCTGCACGCGCGATTGATGTATCAGTTACTAATAAGCTATGTGGACGTTTATTCTGTATTTTTGGCGTTATTTCCTGTGACGGTCTATTCTGAGGGTAGCAAACTGGTAGGTAGTATCTCTTTGCGAATAAAAAGTGTCAGGGACCTTGCAGGGGTAGGGTGTAGACATCTATTGTTGCACGGAGAACTAGTGAAGCTATCTCTGTAGGCTCTATGTGACTATATGACTATGCACTGAGAGTCTCTTTATCTGGTCTGATCCCCATGTCTAGATCCCTGTTTCTGGCAAAAAGCCTCTCGTGAAATAACGAACAAGTGTGCTCTGTTTGGTGCAGTGGGTCTCTCACTTCGGTGGATGTAACATACAGTATTAAGAAATACAGTTGATAGGTAGGTACTCAAAATTAATGGCTGTAATCATTACGCCTGGATTCATTTCTTTGTACCTTTTACAAATTGCCGAGCTGTGCAATTGTGCAACTGAACTGTCATTGTGGTGACCAATACTTACCTAGGTAATGTACCTGCCTAGGGGAGAATATCGGTTTTTGATGGACGCGCCTTGACGCACCCGTTCACACTTCTCGATTTTATGTGAAAACCCTATACCACGTTTGTCCCATTTTACGGTGTATCTTGTAGTCATTGATATAAAACTAAATGACATGAGAAATACGGTCGCGTTTTTCTGAGTTATAACCTTTTGCTTGCTCACTTAATTTGCCAAGACCGCCGTAGTACCAAGAGGGTCATATTTTGCTAAACTGTTGGCGCGTTGCCGGACATCTTGTAACGCGCACCATTAAAAACGGTATATATCAGATTTTAGTATAAACCGTATACTAGCTATATGTGCTTACCATGTGATTCTTGGCAATCCCCATCAAAAGTTCTTGGCTGATAAGCGGTTGCGCCGTGAGATCAGCCGGAAGATGATCTTAGTCCTGGCGGGTAGGTACCTACCTTCATAAGCATGTCAAATACGGTACTACCTGAATCTTGAATGGCTGCAGCAAACGCCCGTCAGACGACTAGGAAAGTGGTCTGATCATGCGCTGGCGAGTGTTCACATAGAAGTTGGTAGCGAGATTCAACCGACGGTGGTAGGCTATTCGGTCGTAGGTTATTGGGTGGTTAATTGGCTTTATGCAAGGCCATTGGGCTTCCCTGGGGAGATACGGCGTATATATAGTATAATCTGCATTTGCCCGGTATCTCCGAAATCAAAGCATAAAAGCATGAGTTAAAGCTAAGCCGTATCTGTTAGCACTCGCTCTCTGACGCGATGGTGTGCTCAACCCTTTTTAAGAACGAACAACCGAGTTGCAGATCTAGTGATAGCATTGTTCAACTCGATAACCAGACGCTGTTGTTTTAGGTAGTACGCGCCCGTTATATAAGGCGCGCAATTACTTTTCCCAGGCCCATGGGAAGGGCTCTAGCTGGTCGAGTCAACTGGTTATTTATGTGAGCCCGGTACAGCTTTCCCGAAAAATATAGGACCTCTTGTAAACACAAGTACAACAGGGCTGCAGCTGTTAAAAGTCGAAATTAGTTGGGCTTACCAGGTTACTAGCGTCGCTAAGGAATTCCCAAGTCAACGGGCCGGTCTATACAGGGATTAGGTGCGCCAATCATTGCCGCACTATAGTCTGACATGTTGTCCTTGTGGAGTCCATGCAGAGATAGCTTCACCCCCGTATAGATCCTTCACGATTAATGCTAACCAGGATTCGTTAGATTTTGTGTTTGATGGCGGGCTGAAATCAACTTTTACGAGGTCCCTTTCTTTTTAACCCTTTGGGAGCCACACATAGTAGCCAAAATTTCTTCTCTTTAGGTTCATATTTGGTTTCTCCCCAATGGCCCTTTAGTCTTTCATTAATTGTCTAATCATTTTTTATTCACTCGACGGACCCTCGCTATGTATAATATAAGACGATGGGTGAAGGGCTTCACTGGCAGTCAGGACCGTCAGTATGAAGCGGCCTTGCCCTTCACCTCAACCGACCCTCGTTCCGGTGGAAACCCAATAATACGATGGCTTGTGTTCCTTCTTCCTTTCTTCATCGCCCGACCGCTGGGGCTCACTGAGCGAAGCCTGCCGAAAACGACGTCCACAACCTATCTGAACGGGATAAGAGGCCTGGCCTGTTGGATAGTGTTTAACGAGCATATGACCATGGATAAATACCGCGACTTCATATTCAAGCCATATGGGGCAGTAGAAAACGGCAAGAAGTTGGAACACTTCATCCAGCACCTTTATACGTATCTTGAATGCCGGGAAAGGCATGGTATGCGTATTTTTTGTGCTCTCGGGGTTTGTCCTGTCTTACTCGTCCCTACGCAAAATAAACGACCCCGGCAGGGCGAACAAGCAGGAGAAAGCGGGCAACCGTGACGATCTGTTAACAAGCGTTTCGTCAATGACATTGCGCCGCGCCATTCGTTTATTTGGACCTATGCTGGCGCTTGCTTTTATAACAGCATTTGTCACCTACTACGTGCCCTGGGGATACCGATCGCGGAGCCCCTAATATTTTCGCTCAGCTGTACAAGTTCTGGCTCTCGGCCGTTACCGTCATGGATCCGTACCACGTATGTAGCCACCTGCACAACTCTCCCCCGGTTCTATTGTGGAAATCCTCTATGTGTCCCGAAGGCATGCGGGAGCATTAGATGCCTCCAGGAAGAGAATTTACTGACTCTTGTCATTCTAGTGGCAAAGGCTTAAGCCTATACCGCGGCACTATGGGCATGCCTGGACTCTAGGCGTAGAGTATCGACTGTCGTTGGTTATGTTCTTGATGATAGCTACGACGGCAACACTGTCTACCGTCGGTCGGAAGATCGTCGTTATCTTTGTTGGAGGCTGGTCAGTCTATTGCGGTCGCCGCTGGGATGTCGCATGCGCTATGGGTGGCATGCTGTTAGCCGAGCTGCGATTCGCGCCCTTGTCGGACGACATCTCTCGCCTCTTCAATCGGCCTGTACGTCTGAGCAAATGGTTCACCCTCATACCGGCCGTGTTCTGTGTAATCGTCGGCATCTTATTATGCGGCTGGCCCGAAGGTATGCCAGCTGGTGCAGAGCCTTACCGTTCTCTTTTCGAATTGACGCCCTTAAACTGGCGCCCGGATGCCAATCACGGCTCGCCCGAGCCGGTAGGGGGTTGGGTATGGTGGTGGGGCACCATCGGCGCCTTTTCGCTGCTCTGGGGACTCGAGCAATTGCCGCTGTTGCAAAAGATCCTATCCGTCAGTTTTCTGAAATATCTTGGCGAGATCAGTTATGCGTATTACCTACTTCAGGGTCTGGGGCACACCCACGTCGGCAACCCTATTTACGAGGTTTTGCAAGCTAAATATGGCTATTCCAAAAACTCGGCGTTCGCGGTCGGGTATATTGTTGGCAATATCTTTAACATAATAGCCGCAGACTACTTCTGGCGCGTCATCGACGAGTCGTTCATTCGCCTGGCACGTTTTGTTGTTGTGGAATTGCTGGGTGTAGGGAAGCAGCCCGGGTCGAGAAATAGCTCGGATTCGGCTGGTGCCTATGCGCTGGTGCCCACAGCAGTGCCAACAGCTGACGACGATCGTTCTGCATCAGACAACACTGCTGTAGAAGAGTACGACATTGCTCTCAAGGAGGTTAGGCGCAGAAGAGATTCGTAGTGTACACCACTGTAACAAGGGCTCGGATAGACAATACAGGGCTTAGAATAAGATCAATTTATCTAATAATCGACCACGGTGCCAAGAGCGTCATGAGGATCTATTTTCTATTTTCTACGTCTCTAACTAGATGGATTCCATGTCTTGTTCAATAACCTCGTATCTATTCCTGCGGCATCGCGGACATCTCCGGAGTCTGACCTGTCCCAGTGCTCGGTACCAGCCTTCAGTGAAAGTCTGAGACTCATCAGATTTGTGCGACTCCATGCCCAAAATACGTATGAAGGTAAGATGCATCATGTGATAGACGTCAATTACATCTCCCCTTCTAGTTATCGCTTTTCGAATCACGTCCATCTGGCAACACATCCGTAGATCTGATCATCCTGGGATGGGGATAGTGAAATGCGATGCCGCCGACTTGTGCTCCATGTTGTAACAACTTCCTACATAGGAAGTCTACACTATAAACAGCTATATGAAATCGGCCCCAAACTAGCATGCAGTACGACCAATAACCCCGTACTAGTCCAACCCTGGACCAGTACGCTATTGACCTACAGACTATCTACGTAGTTTAGACTGGTCTGATGTCAATAGTCATGCTAGCCCGAATAGTATACTCGGCGGCAGACTTTGGCGGCACGCCTAAAGATCAGCTGGTGGGCCTAGGATGATGTTCCGCGAAGGGGCGGACGAATGGGGATGGCTTAAATAGGCACGGCATTGTTGGAAGCAACATGGCTAGGTAGGTAAGCGGCTTGACGGTTCTATTTCCCCCAATACGGTGCCCTGGTGGAGTTAACAAGCTGCTGGCAAAACGGAGGCCTAACGGCTATGATGTGGGGTGGCAGAACCTGTGACAAGGGCCTGTGCTCAGGTACTTGAAACTGGGCAGTATAGACATGTGGTCTATTCCCTATACAGAGCAGAGGTGTTGAAGAGTTGTGTTGTCCGACCGCGTTAGTAATTGACGGAGGAATGGACTCTCAACGGGAGAAGTTCCCTCGGCGCAATCTGCAGCTTCTTTGGTTTACTTAATCGGGCAAGTCGTAACCGCTTCTTTGTTGATCAGCATACTGATCAGCAGGGAGTCCCCCGAATTGCGGCCCCCCGGTCTCTGCCGGCGCGGCGATCTCAACTACATACGGCTGGTCCGATACCTCCCCGTCTCGGAACCTCGCAATGACCTACACCAGGGATCTATTCGATTAGTAATCTCTTTAGGGTCAATTTATACAAGTCGACAATTTCTGGGATTCTTGTAGGACTTTGGGTGTATCCCACACATCGCGCCCGTGCCAGTGATAGGGTCAACTATCAACTGACAGAGCGTAAAGATTTACTTATAAGGCTTTGTGTAATGATGCGAAGAGTGCTGGATATTGTTTACAATCTAACTCCCCCAAGATCCTGTATGATATCAAAATAACAAATCGCCAAATTGCGCAGCTTCTGTGTAACCTAGAGTGACCATGTGACGATCACCTACCACCTTGGGGAGAGAATGCTGCGATATATTTTGGGGGCTGTTCAGGAAGTCATGATGTGCGTTTTATAAGACGCCGACAGCCATTGCGCATATCGAAACGGCTTCTTCTCAATTGGAGCGCATACCTAGCAAGATCGATTAGTGTTTACTTGTCATTCGGCGTATAATCTTCACAGCCAAAAGAGTATTGGGTGCGATAAAGCTAATGCTAGCACGTTGTAAAGAGACAATAGGTGTATACACCCCGTTGCACGATATCTTTGATCACGGAGATGTTAGCTGCACTCCTAGCTTAGAGGTCTTTTTGATTTCAACTCTTGCAAAAACTCACCTCACTCTCAACTGACTTCACAAAGCCATTATCATGTTGGATCACAGTTTGTTTAGCGCTTATCAGATTAGTTGTCACAAGGGCTCTGATTGAGGGCTTGGAATAGGTTCAATTTGAGTAATAAACGACTATGGTGCCAAAGGGGCCATATAGATCTAGGTTTCCTTTTCCCTCGAAGGGAGAATTCGAGCCCTTTTTATGCTCAGAATTCTCCTTCCTTTCCTTTCCTTTCCCTTCTTCGCGGGACCGAAAGGTAAGACCTCTGTAGCCGGTGAGGCGAGTGTTTCGGGTTCGAGTTCAGCTCGATATATGCTTCTGAGGCTCACGATAACCTCGTACGACTGCCATAGCCTCGCAGGGTAGTATCTTGCGAACCCTGTGTGGGACCCTGTGTGGCACTGTATTGCGCACTGACCAGGGTCCGTGTGACATTAGTCTGCCGTTATGCATCTCTAGCCAACTTGATGATTGACAATTGACAATTGAGCAATTATTATGCGTAATTTTAGAGTTTTCCTACGCAAACCTACTGTATATAATATCCCCAAACGTCGCAGAGAAAATTTGTCACGCTAATTTGTACCAAGCTCAACGAGCTACGGAGGTGTATTCAAAGCTGATTCCGGATTGTAGTCGGATTGTTCCTCGCCCACCTTCCGTCCCAAAGGGGGGCGGAAATGTGTAATAACACAAAATAACTAGACCAGGGGAAACGACTTCATTCCTTCCGTTCCCGAGCATCATGATGAGCGCCAGGGCACCCCATCAACGGATGAGGCTGCGGGCATTTAATAGTGCTCATTCAGACCATTTTCGTCAAATCTCAGTCCTCGTCATTGTGTGCCGAAGGTTTCTCCCCATTGCTACCTACTCTGAGAATGACCCGGGGTCTTAAGGGTCCGCCGCCCCGAACTGCCTCGACCTTGAGCACGAAGGTAGGTATCACAATGGACCCTTTTGGCAATAGAAATTGGGGGTGTAAGGGTCTATGATCATTCAGGCATACTGCTCCTCAAATAATTACCATGTGCTATTTCTTGGTGATACGAGTGTTTTGTACCACCTTCTTCACCTTTGCACCTCCCGCAAATTAACATTTAACCCAAGTTTCCAAGAATCGCGAGAAGCAAGGCCATCTGAAATTAATAAAGCCTTCGGCAAATCTCTATACCATCATTTGATCTTGACCATCCCTGTAGCTGCACCCTTTGTACCTGTAATATATACCTACTCCGTCAATCATCGGAGCTCCTGCCATAATATCGTAGCCGCGACCAACGATAAGCAATTAGAATGTCGCACCGAAAGAAATAGTTTTATTGCATTACGCTCAAGAGGCATTGAAGTTAAATTCCTTGCTATTTTGCTCTCCTTTCCTTAGCTATCTCTACTCACTACGTGACACGTTCGAGGGAGGAATGCTGTGCTACTTAACGGCATCCTCGAATTGCACTAACTTATCGTCCCTTCCTGAAAATTTATTATTAAGGCTCTTTCATCTACGTACGGCAAGAACGCCATGCTTCCCCTCCACTAAACCCATCTACCCGACGGCTTTAGCCTCGTACTGAAGTAGGTACCTTTCGCTCTTCTTCACTCGATTGCAGTTCCAAAGTTATTGCTCGCCCGTCTACACTTCAAGTCATCATCTTCCTCACCACATCAGTAGACAGAACCTCCCATCACGGCAGTTCACACACAACTCCTCCCTCATACTTCAAACCGATATTGGCCGATACCTCTAACCAGGGCAATTTCGGGAATAATAACTGAGGTAAGCATGCTCCAAGTATTCTCATCATTCTTTTGCATCGCCGAAACATCACACAGAAGTATAGCATGATCCTCTCTTCAAAATCAAACCACCTCAAGCTGCTAACGTCCAGAGCGAAAAGTGCACTGCGACCGTGCACACTCACCAGCCCCAATATTCACTTTCACCCCATCTCTCACCTTCAGTCTCGCCCATGAGTCTTGGACTGCATAGTGTTCTTTTCACGGCCTTCTTTACATTCAAACTCACAAGAGTTAACGACAGTCAAAGAAAGCCTCTCTATTCATATTCATTTTCAACGTTGTCACTTCTGGGCCTTGTCCAGTCGCACTCATTTTTGAAGGCAAGCGCACACTTCCTGGTAAGATTTTATTGTGGTGTACTGATTATACTAGGAACTCGCGACACCGGATTATTCTCGCCAGCATTAATAGGTGGTTGGGAATTGCACAATACATATATTGGTGCGTATCTTCAAATGCATCGCGAGATCAACTCTCACTTCACTTTACCTAAAGCGCAGCTACTTTCATAGGTAAAGCATACTAACAGATATTCTTCGCTTTCGTGTAATGTCATTGCGATTCTGTATCCTCTACCATCCCGTTTCATTTTATCCACAGTACACACAAGGGGCTCGAACGATTGTGACGAGCTCTATTATATCATATCAGTTTAATCACCCGTCGTTACTTGCAAAACATCCACTTCCCTCAGCTGCGTAAATATATTTTTGAACGGCAGCGACGTTCAAGTTGACACACTTAGAACTAACTTTGCATCTAGTAGGGCGGGTATGCCATTCCACTCCATTATCCCACAGTCTACCCACCTTACCACTATATAGGTTTCACCACAATGGAGGTTATCAATCCTCTTTCAACAGCTGGCCCGTCGAGCCAGGGCGGTCGCCATGTTCAAAAGCGAAAAGCTCCAGGGGGCCAAAAAGCTGGCTCCGTGCAAAAGAAGCAGAAGTCTCAGCCAAAACGCACACAGCCTCAAGCTCAGAAGAAGGGAACGACTACTATTACCAATGACGAGAACACCCCTGAGCCGGTGGAAACTACCCTGTCCCTTCCGTCCGGAAAACCACCCGTTTCATCTAGAATCCGAGCCGGTATGTGTGACAGTATCGAATTCTGGAAAGCACATCAAGGGGGCATTCAGTCAAATGACCTCATTGCGACTGGCATGCTTCTTAATGGAAAAAACCCCTCGCGACCTTATTCAGGCGCAAGTGATTGTTACTACTGTGTATGTATCCCAACTATTGAATGTTTCTGGAAAGGGAGGCACTGAACTAATATTATTTAACAACCAGTGGTAGTGGGCTCGAAATTGGCGCTGACGGCAAACGTATCCGGACTGAAAATCAAAGCGAAAGTCCAAAACTATATTTCTCTCAAGAACTCAATGGTCATAGGGCAGCCAATCGGTGTGTGGTTGGAAAGCAACCGGGCAAGAAAGGTGAGGATGCCGAAAAGCAAAACATAACGCCTATAAATATTGCTAATCACCTCGTCAGGTCGCTACACTAATAACCTCCTCAACATAGAGCTGACCAATCAATACAATGTTTTAGATTGGTTTTTTATTACTGATATATGGTCAGAGCGTCAGCCAATTCAGCGAGATGGCTCAAGCTATATGCAGTATATGGTCCGACTTCAAAGCGTCAAGTTGAATTCCAATCCCTGGTGGCTACCCCAGAGCCACGAGAGCGCGGATATATACGCCATTGGCCAGTACAACTGCCATATACTTTCATGTCAATCATGCGGCACGACGAGCAAGGAGATCTACAAAGAAGGATGGTGCTGCTTGAAGCACACTTGCACCGCATTTTTCCAATTCGCAGATCCGAAGATTGATATTAACACCATTCAGTACAACGAGAACTTCCTCAATGAGAGAAAGATGGACGTCAAGCCAGCCACTGCAAGATTTGGTCCCCGAGCTCCCGATTTTGGAACCGGCCCTATACGGTTCTGAATCTCAGTTTAAAAGAGGCATCGTATGCCCAACATGCAAGTTCGCGAGCCGAAGAATTTCCTGGGACGGTTGGAAATGTGAAAAAGGGTGCGGCTTTGAGCTACCAATGGTCCCTCGGGACGTGCCAATGGACGTAATCCATAAAGAGGCTGCTGGAACTATGAAAAAAAACCTACGAAGTTCTTTGAGATTGATGCTCGAATTCAGCGCGTTAGCCATGATGTTGCAGGCTACGAAGTGACCAGCTTCTACCTGCCTAACAGCCCCAGAATCTTAGTGAGGCAGAGTTCATTGGTTCTGTTACCATATTTCGACCCACGAAGTCCACTCTAGAGCGAAGTGATGGCCTAGATGAATTATTTCAGGATCTACAGAAGACAACGCGAGAAGGAGATGTTGAATTGAGACGCCACCAGCATTCTGCAGAGGCAAGTCAATTGATCAATCGAGCTTCAAGTGTTTCAACTAACTGTGATAGGCTCACATATGGAAGAGCTGACCTCGCACTTCTCGTGCAATATGGTACGATTCATAGAGAAGTAACTTGGATCACTTACTAATGAATTACTAGGGTGCCGACTACAAATTCGGTGTTGTTGTAGAGACATCGAATGGCTTTGACACAGCACCTGACCCCATTATGAAGGCTCTCAGTCGCCTTACCTGGGGTGGATCAACAGCTGTTTCATTAACGGCAGGCTACGTTGCCAAGGAAAACCTATCCGTCGACTCTGCGTCAATGCCTGATCATTTTGTTGATTTCAATGAACAACTCATGCTGGGTTACTTTCAGGGCTCACAAATTAGTGTAAGTCTGCTTCTTTATTTGTATAGATACTAGACTCATGTCTTCTCTAGTTCCATGACGACGGAGAGAAAGAGTTAGGACCGACCGTAGCAACTTTGTCTCTGGTTCACCCTCTATCATGCGGTTTCGAGGGAAGAAGAAGACAGGGTTTCCGAATACAATTGGCGCCGGTCGGGTCATGCTCTCTTTTGTTCTAGAGCACGGAGACATAGTCATCATGCATGGCACTAAATTCACCAGCACTACGAGGTACGTTTAGAGCTATTATTAGTTGATCCTGGAAGTTGTTTGCCTGATCCAATTCCAGCACGCTGTTTCTGCGAAGGGGATCCGTCGATACGCTCTGACCTGTCGTTACATTCGACCCGAGATGATCCTGGACCCCGATAGACGCGAGAAGGCCATTACGAATGGAAAGGTTCCTCGTCACTGGCGGAAGCGGGCCTATGAAGGTGAACCGGACGGGCCTATCAATGTAGATGGTCAGGCCACCAACTAATTGCGACTGCGATGAATACAACGCCACATCACCATGATTCTTATGAATACCTCATGAGCTCTATACTCCATCAGATCTATTATTTCAGTCGATATGAGAAGCTTTAACTACGGGCTTGAGGCAACTTGATCATTTCGAGTGCTTTGCCTAATAATAGTTGTGGAGGATAAAATTAAAGCATGGAAGAACATGCTTCTACGATCCATGGTTTGGACGCGACCAAGATTTGCTTTCTGCTGTCTCTTATGGCCATCTATAATAATGAATGAGCATAGCTCAATGAGCTTCGATACGAGCTTTCAGACTTTTACTTATCGCTTCTCGCTAAGTAAATAGTCGATGCAATATGAAGAAATGCCGATCTTCAGCATATGGAATTAGCAGCTAGTTCATGGGAAATAGGGAAGGGGATACAATGCGATGGATTTTCTTAGTAGGTGACTGAGAATCTTGATGCCGCCAAGATGGCTTATGTGGTTAATGGGTTGGAGGTTGCGTCTGAGTTATATCCTTATGTTTGCTGATAGTCTTGATTTTAATTTACTACCGGATGGCTTAGCCGTTAGTAGAGTCGCTAGATCATCCAAATTCAAATGATTAAATGGAAACTGCATTGAAGGGGTGATGAAGAATGCCTTGAAACCTACTCATGATATGGATCTCTTCCCGAGTTCGTTATTCATATTGTGAGGTCTTAGTTCCTGATAGTGCTCGAGCGGAGATCGAAGACTAGAAGGAAATTCTGTGCGTGATACTACATCTCTAGCCCAGTCTCGATTTCTTGTATGAAAGGAGCCTAGTCTCAGATAGATGGTTTTTCGGATGAGGTGTAACGTTATTTCAAATAGACATGGAGACATCGCCAACATGTAGCGAATTAGATGGTTTTGACAGGGTGTATCGGAAGTAGGATTCTAGCTAAGTATCAGAATTATATCTTAACGCGAACCTCTTCGAGCGAAATCTCGACAGTGAGGTATTGACGAACATGAGACGCTTGTCACGGTAGCCGTGCATATATTACATTCTACAGGGGCATATATTACAAGGCTTCGGGTAGGCTTGTAGAACGACTTAAAGAGCCAGGTATACATAGAAGTTAAACTGTCGCCTTGTTCTAGAAAAGATACGACTATTGAAGCCGCGTGATGAGGAGCAGTTGTGAGAATCATTGATTTAACTTCTCTTTGAGATTCATCGTGACTAACGTAATGCTAGATGTATGACTTAGTAAGTAAGGTGTCGAGTAGTGAACGAATGAAGCAATTAACAGAAATTAGCTTATGACGGGCTAGTATAAAGGAAGAGTCTTCCAGGTTTGAGAGAGAGAGAGCGTCCTTCTATGTCTTGGCGGGTGAAATATTCCTCGATGGAGGTGCTTCTTTCTGCCGTATGCAATCCATCGGCTGGTCATTTTGGGATTTGGGGGCCATGGACCCTGGTACTCTTGTCATGTTTAGGTAGTGGTTACTTTATGATCATATTCTTAGAGACTGCCGTGACGATGCGCCTCGCAGTCCCGGCAGGCAAATTTCATGCACGTTGTTCTTGGCATGCAAAGGACTACTTGATTGCATGCATGGGTGTATGACTCCTCAACTAATCATACACAGCTATGCAATTAGCGGTCAATAGGCAGGTCGTATCGCAGCCACCGGCATCATCAGCCCGGGTACTTGGTAATGCGATGTTGGTCAGGAAGAGGTTCGTGGCATCGACTGGCGAGACTAGTGTCTTAGCTTCACCAGGTGTCTATCCTAGATCACCTACTCCGACCCCATCATTCTAGGATAATCGTATGTAAGGGCGTGAGCCTGTGCTATAAATGAGTCTGCTTTATGTTCCTCACGAACACAAGTTTGACTAGCGTATATAGGAATTTTCACATAGTATAACGCCGTCAAATCATTCCACAGCCGCGGAGATAGGAACTCACCAAGACGTGAAAGGAGAATATGGGGAACTGCACTCTGGAGCTGGAGAGGTCGTCTTCGTGTAGGTTCTGGCGCGGCTCAAGGGTGGGCAGCAACGCTAAAGAAGCATGGTCCTGGTCGGGATATACAGGGTGATCAGGGGATTACATTACAACATACAATTGGTCCTCGATTACCCCGATCATGCATCCCATTGACTACGACATACATACCAAATTCGGCATCATAGCGACTCCTCCATTTCTGGATGCTTAATAGCGAGGAGAATATAGAGGTGGAATAGGGGGAGGGGCAGGTGGTCTGCGGCTGAACGATGTCAATGCAACATATTTGGGTCTGCTCGGTGGGAGGTTATAGTTAGACTAAGCTAACGTCCATCTAGCTCATAATAAGGTGTAATATAGGTGGCGGTTACTAACCCGTGCAATTGGCGATTAAGATATCATAACGCAGACCATCCTATATGGGCACCACGGGATTTGCAGGCAGGATTTAGGCTTTCAGCCGCCCTGGATACGACATATCAAGCATCGAAGATGGATGAAACTTGCGTCGACGGCCCGATTTAGGAGACGCCTAGCAGCCTTACGGACAAGCATGACACTTTACTCCTGGGAAATGCATAGGGCAGCACGGGTGCCAAGAACACAGAATTAGACACCGAATTGTAATCATAGTATATGAGCAGCCGTGCCCATGTGATCTCCCACGTCTGATGGGATTAATATCCCGGACCAAGCTAGCCTGTAACGCAATAGAACTAGATACTGCTGTCTCATGCCGTAGGCCTAGACTCTCAGCTCCCTGGATACTAACTCGCTACCGCCACCATGGGATTGGTGTGACTTGCAGTTTGCGACGGACACTAGTCCGCAAGCTTTATGCTGTCTCGGAATTTCATCCTGGACGCTCTTCGGTGAGACGAGCTTCTGCACCCAGTTTTTGGGACTTATGCCAAGGAATAGTAAAGTCACTTGCCGAAGGGAAGTATGAGACAATTTTTTTTGCCAACGGCCCAGTGAAGGTGATAAAAATACCACAAGCGTGTGTGTCCTCGATATTGGGGCCTATATACGTGGTTGTTCGCAACAGGTCCAAGGTTTATGACAAATAAAGCTTCTGTTAGCCCCCGTGGCTATATAGATACGAGCTACCATGACTATAGATATCGGAAGAGCCCATAGTGTGATTTCGAACAACCAGCACAGGAAATATCTCCACGCACTTCCACAAAGAAACTGAACAGAAAATTAGATGACTTTATCACGGGGTCAGACACACACACACACACGTCAACTACCACAGTCCACAATGCCTTGCATCGGCTGCGATGCCCTCCCACCCCCTACGCTTTCTGGCTAGCTCTCATAGGGAGCGACGGCTCACACAACAAACCGCTCTGCGTCTCCTGCAGCAACGATGAAGAGTCAAAAGAAGACGAGAGGAGGCCACGCTTGTCTAAGAGCACTGGAAAGCGATCTACAAAGCATAAATGGGTGTCTTGGGAGCTACAGCTAAACGGCGAGCTGATTGTTCGGGCGTGAAAACTCGGATCATTCGACTGTAGAGTGATTACGTGGGACAGCTTGCTCGGCTCTAAAATAATGAGTTCGAGACGAAGGCACTAAGCGATAAATACCTAACCATCTTTTATAATAATAATCAAAGTTAGACACGTATGAATCATTAGCTTATATTGCTCAAACTAACGTATTGGCAACGCCTATTCACTTATATATGGGTACTATACGTACTTGAAGTATTAAAGTTAATTTCCAGAGAGTTGATTTCATATCCTTAGTATGCGATTTGCCTTGCCCTCACTGCAACTTTCCTTTGCCAGGGTTATTTTTAATAGTATTGTTAATACTAGGTCAATATGAGTTTGAAGTTATAAGTAATGCCCCTGAGCTATTAGCACTAGTACCGATATTTCTAAGGAGTAACTATCAAAATAGATTTCCTAGGTGTCGAAGAGGCTAGACGTGAAGTGCTTCCGATATATGAGGGGTGATGGCCCGCCATACGGAAAATACTCGAACTGTGAGCGAAGACACATACATCGCTGGAACTTGGCTTACTATTTTGTATTCAATTTGTATCAATATTGTCGCGAAGAGGTAGCAGTCAGGCAGCATAGTCTAGCACCCAAGTAGAACACGACGTCAGAGACAAGAAATAAGCCCTGTAAGAAGAATCTATTGCAAGTATTTTAAGCCCTTACGCTACACATCTCTCGGTCTCTATATTTGCTTAAGAGCTCCCCTTTTGCGCAGCCTGCGAGTCAACAATGGCAGTGTTGATTGGCCCCAGGTCCGCAATCTGAACGACTTCCTCAGCGGGTTTCCAGCCTTGAGCAGTGGGAATTTCTCCTGCAGCAACCAGACTCTGGTCCGCTCCTTAGGTGCGCGCAGAGTGGTCAAATCCTGCTCGTTGGTCGGTAACGAGACATACGTGTCGCGCATTAGTAGCATCATGAGAGCGGCCTCTCCCTGAGCAACGCCCAACTGCGTTTCCGTGAGAGGTGGGCTCGAGCTCTGGTCGAGGCGGTTGCGGGTCTTGGCCACCGACTCAATCGTCAGGAAACTAGTCTTGCTATCTGCGAGCAGCTGTGTTATGCGAGACGTGTCGATGGTGTTGCTATCACCAGCACTTGCGTCCTTCCTCGTTAGGGAGGCCGGGTGCTCGCCGCCTGGAATGCTGTTGAGATCGGCTAGGTCGAGGGTGGACTTGCCGAGGTTTTTGAGCGCGGCATTGGCGGGGAATAACCCGAAGTCGGCGTGCCAGTTCGTGGACTCAAAGATGGCGTTGCCAAATTGCTCGGCCGTGATGTTACGGCCATCGTGTGGTCTGATGAGTAGTCTGGTTAGCAGAGTGCCCGGGTGAGAGTTCCTATAACGGGAAGGGGTTCCGTACATATATCCATGGTTCGCCAAAGTATTTAGCATGGGACACTGGAGTCGGTGCTCTTGGGCTGGACGTATGGTTTGAGGGCGGCCTGAGAGACGATGGGGCTAGCAGCACAGGCTGTCACCAGCGCGAGAAGGGCAAGTGGTTGCATTCTGAATGATTTTCTATGATCACAGGAAATGGCAAGCTGTAAGGTGAACTCACCAAGTAGTAGGCGATGAGGTGTTAGAGACGAGTAGCCTTCAAAATCATTAGGTTCGTCCTTGACCAATTTATACTCGCCATCATAACGTAACTCAATATATTTACACTGATCACTACGTATACGTCGAATAAATTCACGAAGTCCTACTGAAAATATGTTTATCCGTTTGCGCGGAATGAGAAACTTGCGGTGCGGTCGATTGACTGAGGTTGTTAATCATTGCGATATTATTGGATCGTATATTGCCATGCTGTGCACTTCAGGTCTGGAGCTTGTCGATCCCAAAGCCAAACGGAGAATAAAGATAAGGTTATGCAAGAAGTGCGAACTGGTTAAAGTGACAAGTAGTTGTCGTCATGTTGTATGTATTTAGCCAAATTGGATGGCTACAAAAGTACCTACAGGTACGCGGGTATCTCATGTTGCTGCGAGTTTCCGCTAATCTATCCGGACGCCACCCGCTGTGCGACTTTAGCCATTGTCGTTGTAGGGCTATCGAGTGCCGTGCAGTTTTCCCGGTCGAGACCGGAGGCATTGATTGCGGCGGCACGGCCAGCAACGGGCATGCAGTTCAATATAAAAGACCCATGCAAATGATGGAGTCGATGCCCTAAAAATGGAACAATTTGCTGTCAGTCAATTGGTTCAATGGCACTTTATAATGATAAGAGCGCGCAGATAATGAACATAATTCCAAATCATTTTGACTTACGTGAAGTCCCCATAACCAAGAAGGCGGAAGCGACCATCATACTCCATAAGTGGTAGGTGATGCAATAGAGGAAGCGCCAGAATCGTCTACAGATTAATCGACTGTGAACAAAGCCTAGCAATTTGGCCGTGTTGCGATAGGCGAGATGGTGTCGTGTAAAAGGGATCTTCGGGAAAAGAGTCGGTTTCTGGCATATCAAGACGCGCCTCAAGGGTTGCCCGCCGACATGACCCCGACTCAACTCATCTCCTTGACGAGCTTCCGTACGAGCTTCTTCTGTTGCTCAACGCTGAGCTTATTCTCGTCCGTCTCCCTGACTGCCCGACCAACTATCAGAACGGCCTTGACACTATCGCTGTTGACCCACAGCTTGCCGTTTCTACCCACAGCAGTCTCAAAGGCAAGACCAGCTGACCCAAGTTCTTCTAGTACAGCTACTTTCCCCTCCTCAACCGATTTCCTCATTAATAGCCGTCGAGCCATGCCGAGGGATATGTCGTATAACATGCCTCCGACCAGGGGACCCAGGCCATCCGCTTTGCCGGTGGCAGGGGAGACACATTCTAGTTCAGGGTCCATATGACGATTGGCCAGACACACTCTGGCATAGACCAAAGCGCCATGAGTGAGCTGGGGCCTGGTCTTCTTGGTAGCCATCTCAAAAGCTAGCTGTGGCAGTATGGCGTTGGTGTTGTATTCAGTGATGGACACATAGTAGTACTCCGGGCCGGGACGCTGGACAGTGCAAATAACCAAGTCGCCAACGGCCGGAATATACTTATTAACAACCTGGGTTAGCAATCTCTGAGGGTGGGATGGAAATGCTGGGGATTCTCTCACTCTGCCGCCGTTATACTCAACCCAGATGGAGTTCTTCTTGTGGTCAGTGACCAACTGACCGGCCACAGTCGGTATCAGTTCACTCGGAGGCAAGTGTCGTAGGCCGGGGCCAAGCTTCAATGCTCGTTTGGGGTGAGAGGGAATGAGAGATGCAGGGATCTCGTCTCCCGGCAAAACAACAAGGCGCTCTGTCTGGGCTGCCATCCTCGAGGACACTGTTTGGGGGTTGTTGCTATCACAGTCGTGGAATGAGTGGTCCGGTTGTAATCGCAATGGCCGAAGCTCTAGTCTGGCTTGCCTTGGATTAATTGGTTGCTAAATTTTAGTGGAACTGGCATTGATAAGATGGCAGATAAGAGACAAAATGTGGCTGCGGCGGATTTTGGAGGGGCATTTGTGGCTAGAGCGGCCATCGCAATTGGGAGCAAGGGTTTCCCTCTGGTGACTTTTTTTTTTCGAGTGCTAAAATTCACGAGGCAAGCCGCCTACCAATATCGTCTCATGCTATCCCGCTAATCAGCTCTCGACACTGCCAACACCCCCTCCGTATTGCTCGACACACGCACAAAACACTGGTTAAAAGTCGCATCACAATTGCTGAAGGATGGCTGAGAAAGGAGCTGCCGGCGTTGCGCCGGATGATCGCTGTGCCATTGGTATCTCCTTTGGCAACTCTTACAGCTCTATCGCCTGCACGATCGACGATAGCCCTGTGGTCATTGCCAATGAAGATGGAGGTAAGATTTACTCATACAAATCAATCTTCCAGCCTTATTTCCCTGCTAATATTGCTGCTGCCAGATCGTCAGATTCCCACCATCTTGTCTTACGTAGACGGAGAAGAGTACACCGGAAACCAGGCCAAGGCGCTCCTAATTCGGAACCCCAAGAACACAGTTGTTGCCTTCAAGGACTTCCTAGGTCAAGAGTGCGTCAAACTCTTCATTGCTCCAGTCATGTGTTAACGATGGAATAGTTTCAAGTCGATCGACCCCACTCATTGCCATGCCGCCTCTCACCCAGAAGATAAGAATGGAGCCATCTCTTTTACGATCCAAGACAAGGCTGAGGAAGACCCCTCGACTCTCCCCGTATCGGAGATTTCCACTCGTTATCTGCGACGACTCGTGCAATCCGCATCCGATTATATTGGAAAGAAGGTGACCTCAGCTGTCGTCACTGTGCCCACAAACTTTAGCGAAAAGCAGAGGGAAGCCTTAACAAAAGCTGCTCAGGACGCCGACTTGGAAATCCTGCAACTTATTAATGAGCCCATCGCCTCAGTCCTCGCCTATGATGCTAGACCTGAAGCGGAACTGGAAGACAAGATCGTTGTAGTGGCCGACCTTGGTGGTACACGATCAGATGTCGCCGTGGTCGCTTCAAGAGGGGGCCTCTACACCCTTCTTGCGACTGCTCATGATTACGAATTTGCTGGTACGCAACTGGACAAGGTCCTCATGGACCACTTTGCCAAGGAATTTTTGAAGAAGAACGCCAACGTCGACCCGCGCGAGAATGCCAAAAGCTTAGCTAAGCTGAAGGCTGAATCCGAGGCTACCAAGAAGGCCCTCAGTATAGGAACCAACGCCAACTTCAGTGTTGAGAGCCTGGCAGAGGGTATCGATTTCCAGATGACCATTAACAGATTACGGTATGAGACTATTGCCCGTAAAGTGTTTGAGGGTTTCAACAGATTGGTCGAGAGCGCCGTGAAGAAGGCCGGGTTAGATGTCTAGATATCGACGAAGTTATACTATCCGGTGGCACGTCACACACACCCGAATTGCGACTAACATGAGATCCATCTTCCCTGGAACGACCAACATCCTCGCCCCTTCGACAACCCCGAACGCACTCAACCCTTCAGAGCTGCAGGCTCGTGGTGCTGCCCTACAAGCATCTCTGATCCAGGAATACGAGTCTGATGACATTGATCAATCAACTCACGCCGCTGTTACCACCGTCAAACACATCTCCAATGCCGTCGGTGTCCTCACATTGTCCGACGACGGTGAGATATTCACACCCGTAATTGCCCCCGAGACAGCCGTGCCCGCACGCCGGACGGTCCACGTCGACGCTCCTAAAGAAGGCGGCAGCGTGCTTATCAAGATCGTCGAGGGTGGCACCCACATCAAGGTGACTAAGCCTGAGCCCAAGGTGAAGGAGAATGGCACAAAAGAGGATGACGAGGATGAAGATAGCGACTTCGACTCGGAAGAAGAGGAAGAGGAACACAGGGAAAAAGTCTGGAAGATAGGCAGCACCCTCGCTGAGGCCGCCATCAAAGACGTCAAGAAGGGCGGCAAGGTCGAGGTCACTATCACCGTTGCCAACGACCTGAGCGTCACCATTACGGCGAGGGAGTGTGGCGGTAAAGGTGGTGTGAGGGGAACCCTGAAGGCTCCATGAATGATCTCCAAATAATGAGGTTGAAATAGTCTAGCCCGCCTATGCATCTGTAAAAAACCCACACACTTGGGTTGGAGGGATAGCCGGGCTGAACATCTTTTTTCAAAATGGGAATAGTTTCGATATTCTGGCAAGGATGGGATCCGATGGTAGGGTGCATTTTTGTACCCAAAAAATCACAATAGAGATATCAGAGGATAGGACGGTTTATAGAATATAAAAGAGCCATTCTTATCATTAGGTATGCCGTCACTCCCTATCTACCCATTTGCATATCCGTGCCCGTGAAGAGCGGGATTGTTTATCTGTTGGTCTGTTCAGGATGTGGTGATATATAGGCAATTGCCACGGGGACGACATGTGGACAAATAAGATAGCTGATGTAGGTTGTACAATGCTGTTATGTGGAGAGGCGGTGTATATGTCCCGTCACATGGCTCGCAGTCCTGAACCACGACGGATATTCAACTTGTGTATATCTGGACCTACGCAGCGCTCGCTTGTTGCTACATTGTACTATTACATAGAAAATCAGAAGATGTAAGTTCAATGGATTCCTCCCCCATTGGCTCCCCGCGGGTCCGCTGATGTTCGCGCCCTGTCCGTAAACGCCGTAACACCTTGCTATGCTAAACTATACCACCCATACCATGCTGTACTAGCTATACTGCAATGCTTGCTGGACTACGTAACCGTCCCGGGCAATTTCCAGGCGATAAGATCATCTCTCAGCTCATATTCGTCGAGTTCCCTCGGCCGCCTGAAGCCGCCCGACCTCCCTCGCTCGCTGTTACTCTCCGCACTGCCGAGTGTCGGCGCGAGACTCGTCAGGCTCTCGTTACGACTATGGAGGCTATGGAGGCCTGGGGACGGGCCGTCGTCGAATAGCGAGACCCCGCTGTCCTCCCTATGAATGATTGGTGTAAGGGTGAAAGCCGCGTGCCATGTCCGTGCCCATGTCCATGTCCATGACCACTAAAGCGGCCCCGGTGATGTGTTTGTGGGCTGGGTCGAAGAGTCAGGGACTGCGGACCGGAGTCGTTGTCATTGCGGCCCGTGATGGTGGCATTGGACTTGTCGCTCGCGGCGCTATTGCCCCGCATGTGCGCCTGGATGCGCCGGATGTCGCTCGACGAAGGGTGCCGCCAAGCGCGTCGTCACTACTAGTTGTGCTTGGCGTTGCGCTGCCGCTGCTACTCGTCCTACCCAGGTTCGGGGAGTTGGTGTGCGACCGTGACTTCTTGGCTGTGCCGTCACGCCAGCCGTTTCCACCGGCGAATATATCCTCTATACACTCGTCGGCGTGTAACTCGCCAGGATGGCAATCCCAACTCGCGGCGAGGGCGCGACGATACATGTCCTGTGCCTCGGCGGTTTCGCGGGACTTGCTAATGCTTGGTAATGCGCCGCCAGGGTCTTCAATTTCTGTTGCACCTTGCTCGCCGGCGCCGGCGAGTATGCTCGAGATGCCGCCCATGAACATGGTAGCCGACTTTAGTGGTGGTGCTACATAATTGCGCTCTCCATCCGCTTGCACCATGAGAATACCGATCTTCAGCGTGCTATTGATCTTGCTATCCTGCATGAGGTACCGTCGCACAATCCCTTCCTCAGCACTCCTCATCCACTAGGTCGATCTCTTCCGGGTGCGATGTTGTGCCTGCCGGCGAGGTAACTGTCCGTTCAGCCTCGCTGGCTGATCGGCCGGTACTGGATTTCGTTAATTTGTCGCGGACATGTTCCAGGTTCCCAGCGACTCGTGACGCGATGCTGCGCCGAGCAAAGGCCTCACTCTCTTCGATATATTCACTCAAGTTTAACCTGATGTTGCCCAACGGAATCTTTTCATCCCGTCCCCCAGACCCGACGGAAAACTCCTGCAAACTTCGAACTCTATCGGGCATTCGGTCAGGCTGTTGTTGCGATCGATGGAGATGCGCAGAGGTATGGTTTTCGAGTAGTTGTATGTGACGCGGTGGTTGACCTTGTCGACGGTGCACTTCGCTGTGCGGCCACGATGCTCGCCATGTATACTATTGGGAAGGTGCCATTTCACGCAAGATGTGCCAGCGACCAAAGGGACGTTGTTCAAGTCGTATATCCAGAGATGTAATTCAAATTTGGGCTGTACGCGTATGTCCGTGTTAGCGACGATGGAATGGAAATAGAGGGGGGCGTCGGGAGGCGCTGGCGCATTACCTTCCGAGCCTTATTCACTATTGGAAAGACACGCATGTCAGCTCAAGTTTGTAGTAGTGCATAGCACAGTTGTCAAGGTTCGCTCAGGATTGTGTGGGCTGTTGAAGACGGAGGAGATGACATGATCGTCGCGACTACGACAGAGGCCTTGCATCAGACAAGGGGATACAATTGAGAGAAAGAGTAGAACCCGGCGACTTGAAGAAAAGGAAAAGGCAAAGCTGAATGGTGCGCAGATGTGCTCGGGTGAATGGACAGCGCAAGTTCCGAAGGTGCCGAAGATACAAAGCTGCGCCGTGGAATGCGGCTCTTTGAGCAGCAATAACAAACTTATGATTCAGCGGGAGGGGTGGGATTGGGATTGGGGCTAAACGAGGAGCTGTCGGGGCTTACATACTTAAGGACGTCATGTTAGACAGGACTCGGGTTAACCGTCGATGCTATAGCGGCATTCAACCTGACTAACTAGACCCTGTGGCACGGATAGCGCACATGCCAGCTACAGCTAGCGAATGCGGATGGAGATAGGATGTGCCGACATGCAGTCATGATTTGATTTGAGGCTGATGAATCGGATAGTACTGGCTGAATCGTAAGCCGGCATGGGCATGGGCATGGGCGTGGGCGTGGGAATGGAATGGGGGCAAGGGGGGGCGACGCCTGGATTCTCCGTCGTATACAATCTGTCGAGTACGGTAAGGAGGGAGGGGCGACTGATAACAAATAATAGCGACAAGAATAGATGAATAAATGAATAAATGATAAAGGAATGGCTAGACAGGTCGAGTCGCAGGATTATCGATCTGCACCTAGTCTATGGGTAGTAAAGTAGTCTGTGTTCTGTACAACATAGACGAATAGAAAAAAAGGGTGACGACGAAGTCACCGTTAGTGCGCGTCAGGTGGTCAGCGCTCTCGAACGTTGGATCGCGGCTTACTCCGAGCTCTCTAAATATTGGCCCGCCATTATGCCAGATCCGTCTTGGGCTTGGGTAAAAAGCAGACCAAGACGTCTCGAATTGTAGTCTAGAGGGCAATCTGATTGGGTTTATTTTAGCAACATTTCATGCAGGTAGGTGGTTAACTCCAAGTGGGAGGAGAGAGTTTTGGCGGATTTACTTGGGGCCGGTTTGGGGGCTTAGGTAGGTACCTCAGGTAAGTGGTCTGCCGTCTCGGAGATAAGGCACTAGGTTAGCCTACAGCGCGTTAAACCTCAAAGACTCTTTTGGTCCAATAGCAGGCATGCATTCACGAACTCTCATTCTCCCTACGCTATATAATCAACATATCTGAAGTTATTATTTCGGCTCTAATAAGGGGACAGCTTGGAAAAATCATCAGAACGCGCACTTGATTCCTCCAAGGAAACGCGTGCTTCGTTCAGGTCAGTTACCTGTAAAACCCAAGAGTTTTGGTGCATGCATGTGATACCAACTGGAAAATATTGGAGGCTTCAACTCTAACCCTCGGACTGGTCTTATCCCTCATATCTCAGGCTTACCATGCCTCGGTAATTATTATTACCAATTCATCAGCATGCGCGCATTCTTATTAGTGTAAAACTCGCGGTTTTATCTTTGATCGGAGGACGCCTGACATATTTGTTTATATAAACCACTTGGCGAAGGCGAAGACCTACGATGCCCCCGAAGCAAATGGCACAGGGGAAGAGTGGGAAACCCTCGAGACCTCAAAACTCACCGGCTGCCCCCTCACGGACATCTTCCACAAGCTCTGGGCAGTTGAACAAGAGGAAAAATGGACCACAGGATAACAACTCAAACTCCAATCCACGAGCTGCCAAGCGAACCAAGATTTATGAGGCCAGGAGTATAGCGGTGCAAAGCACACACGCTGCACTACGAGATGGCGAGCTCGACGTGCAGTCCTTCGTCAACTCGATGACGTTTGAGATCAACGCCCTGGATGAGAGTATGCGTCGATCGCGAACATCAGGCACGAGCCGAGCCTTTCAGCGCGTGCCATTCACTATGAGACGCAGAACAGCCGCTCACCACTACAAGAGGATCCCAAAGCGTCTCCACCGGCGGGCTAAGCGGGAGATGGCCGAGGATAATACCCCAACGGTCAACTCCAAGACCAGGAAGCCGAAGACATCCAGGACTAGTTACGTGCTGAGACAGCGCGGAGATTGGGCATTCTTGCTAAGCGGGAAAAACTGCTGAAGATTAAGAAAGGCCCTGGGGCCGATAGTGAAGCTATCGCTACGCGCGCCGCCCGACCTAAGATACGGCGGAACGAACCAAATGATCTCCCAGTCACTGCTCCTAGGTATAGAAAAAGACAATTGAACAAGACCTGGCTACCCACTCACATGTGGCATGCTAAACGGGCTAGAATGACCCCCCGTCGGAGCCTCTCTGGGGATTTTCAATTCCTGTCACTCCTACGCAGAAAAACTATAGGCCAACCCATCGGGTTCAGTGGCAGAAAGGTGCCATGGCCTGGGATATGAGCTACATGAGTACAATCGGTTTATTCGGAAAAGAGAACATTGTTCAGAATATTCTCAAGGATATCGGCCTCACTCACGATTCATTATGGAACGATAGAGGAGTACGCTGGAGAGCTGGCGCGGTACATTGGAGCGGAAATCTAAGTAGGAAGGTCAAGAACGTAGCCCACTTTATTGGCTCAGCAAATATTGTCTGGAGTCCGTCCAAGACGGCCGATACCCGGAGACAGACAAGCCTTCAAGGCAACTTCTTATCCGGATTCACCATCTGCTTTCTTTGAGACATTTAAAGAGCTACTGCGGCTCATCAAAGCATATAAGCCTCGGCCGTACTTACAAGACTTGCGACATGAGATCGGAAGCATTGATATCACCGGCCCCGACGCAACAGAAGCTTTACTTGGCGTACTGAAACCTTTTGATACCAGCCAAAAAGAACCGCACGCCTCGAAATTCGAGTCTTTGTTAGGTTTAAGGGATCCCGCGTCGCTGCCCCTAGGTGCCTTGCTTGCCTTCTCCATCGTGGACCCGCGCCTCAAATACCCACCGCAAAAAGTTCAGCCCCCAGTAGCAACAGGTCAGCAAGCACAGCTCCGGCTCATGGAATCCGTCTCCGCATTTCGCAAGGAGGAGATTCTGGCGCCGTATCAGCTTCTCAACCGCGACGCCCGATTCAAAGCCTCCAAACTCCCTTCTCAAAAATCCATCAACCGGCGGCGCGGGAAGATAGGCCCGGGCGCTTCTCTCGAACCAAGCAATATCGACCCTCCTATTCCGATCATGTTGCTCGCGTCCCGTAATGGGAACGAAACACAAATCCCGGGAACCTGGACGGTCCTTCTCCCGTGGAAGTGCGTTCTCCGGTATGGTACAGCCTGATGCACTACCCCTTATCCACTGGAGGCAACCCGACCTTTGGGGGCCTCGATGAGATCCGCCAACTCACCTTCGAGCGCGGCCAGCCCTGGTTCCCAGGCGATGTGCCGGGCACAGATGCCGGGAACGCATGGGAGACGAGGGAACGCCAGGCGAGACGGAAAATATGGGACCGCAAACCCAGGGGGAAGAGAGTAAAATGGGAGAGCCTCGATCTCGGCGCCGGACGCAAAGGCGAGGTCGGGGTGGGCTGGAGCTGCGACTTTGAGACGCTATTCGGTCGTCGGAAGGCGGAGACGACACCTGCTAACAGCGGAGAAGATCACGAGATGTCGGGGGTATCGGAACCTAACAAAGACAAGACGCCACAGATATCAAAACCGAAAGTCAAGCCCGAGCCGCCCCTAACGGATATCACATATCTCCCAAAAAGTGTATTTACCACCCTTTTAGCAAGCCAACCCCCTATATTTCCACCCAACGCAACTATCACCGTACGGATAAAGATGCTCGGCCGGGGTGTAGTGAGCCCATGCGCACGAGTCTACCGTCTCCCCAACACCATCACAACCGATCCAGCGACGGTATCCTCACAAGCCGAAGTTCCCGCGACTTGTCCGCCCAACCGAGACGGGGACCTCCCCTTTAATCTCCGAGACCAATGGCTCGCGCAACGGCCGGGGAAACATAATCCCAACTCCAGTACCAAGAACAAGAGATCCTGGGGCACCACTACTTCTCCGACTCAGGAATCCCGCATCCAAGCTCTCGCGCAATCCTCATAGCAGGCCCCTCGACATACCCACCCCCACACCCCACCGCGACATCCATGAACGCAAACGGACACCCGCTGTTCCCGATGCCGCGGACCTCATCGGGTTTGTGACCACGGGGTCTTTTAACCTCCGAGATGGCCGCGGGGAGGCGATCGCTAGTTTATCCGCGCTCCGCGCAGCGGAGGAAAACGGGCGGTATGAAGACCCTCGGGATTCCGCGGCGAGACTTTGCGTTGTTCGTGAGGCGGGGCAAGGGATCGGGTGGCTTGCGCGGTGGGAGGTTGTTTAGATTATTAGTATAGATGGATTAATTGACTTTCTTCTACTTCCATGGGTAAGGTTAGTTGGCGAGCTCTATAAGGGTGCGCGGGTGGGAGTGAGTAGAATAGAAGTGAGTTTACGATATAAATGCCCCAAGGGTAGTTAACTAATACGTTTACAATGATTACTCTCAGCGACATCTATATCTGATGAACGAATAATGTACCTATCTCTCTCATATATCCGACAATTTTGTAACGAGTATCATTTTCACTTGCAATTGAGACAGGAAGACTGCCCTAAATCGTCGAAATTTTACTGTCTTGGTTGTTTTATCTATGAGGAGAGACCGAGCGCCCCCTTGATGAGCGATCTTAATTTTTTCTCGTAGAAAAGATGCCCTGCCTCTCAGTGTACATCGGCGTTGGTCAATTTCATACGCCGAGCCGGCGTTACCACGCCGCAATTCCGATATGTTACCGGAACTTCGCGATCAGCGACCTTCAATTTTGCCGCACTTATCGGACTGCCTAACGTATGAAGGCTATTCCCGGTACAAAGAACGAATAGACTAATTTTCACATCCCGCGTCTAATCGATTCATGTCGACGTCGTCGTCTCGCCGTTTGTCTGCTGCGCGTCTTCGGCCAGCAGCTTCTTGCACTCAGCAGCAAGATCCGTCTTCTCTATGAGCTTGCCCTTTTATCTGGGTGGCCCTCGGGGAGACCCATGACCTTGACCTTGACCTTGCCGGCTTTTAACTCATCCTCTCCAATAATGACAGCCAGGGGTACGCCGGTTGACTCGGCGGCCTTGAACTGCTGGGGTAGACGTGGCTTCACCTTTGGTGAGAACTCGGCGCTGATACCTGCGTCCCAGAGTAGCCGCGCAATGCCCATGCGCTCTGGGAGGAGGCCGTTCTTGCCACCTAACACCATAACATAAACATCACTACCGCGCGCGGCTGGCTTCTCCTTCTCTTGGCGCGCTTTGAGTATAGTGAAGATCCGGTCGACGCCAAATGATATACCAATGCAAGGGATCTGTTTCCGTCCATACATGCCCACCAGGTTGTCGTAGCGCCCGCCGGCGGCGATGCTGCCTATTCTCGTCTCGGCTGACCGGTCTTTGCTAGTAAGTTCGATAACGGCCTCATAAATTAAGCCTGACAGACTATCAGTAAGGGAGACTCTCATTTTCTTTCGGCTCCGTTTATGTTTTCTTACCTGTATAATAATCAAGACCACGAGCCAGGGCCAGGTCGAATAATACTTGGTCGGCTATCTGGAAGGCATCCAAGTAACTTTGGAGCAAGTTCATCTCTTCTATTCCCTTCTTGATCTTCTCATTCGCGAACATCTTCTCATCTTTCTTTAACAGTTCTATGATTTTAGGTATGTCGCCGCTGTGTTTAGTCCACTCGAGAATCTCTTCGGCAATACTGCCTTCGAGGCCCTTTTCGAGCATTTCGGCCTTGACCTCTTCGCGGCTTAGTTTGTCCAGTTTGTCGACAGCAGAGCTGATGGTCCTAATTTTGTCTTCGGGAACACCAGCGACGGCGAATAGACCCTGCTTGGTAATTAGCCTGTAAAGTCGGATAGTGAGAGCATTTGTGAGACGGCCAAAAGTGGACGCACATCTAGGATTTTCCGGTGGTTGATCTTGAGAGTGACGTCCTTAGCTAGGCCAAGCGAAGAGAACACCTCGTAGATGATGCGCAGGATCTCAGCATCGGCTATCATCGGATCGTACTCGCCGGCGATATCGAAGTCGCATTGGTAAAACTCGCGCATACGACCCCTTGCGATAGCCTGTGTGGAGCGACAATCAGCGAAACTGTTGTTTAATCATGAAACACATATTTTCTTCTTGTATCTCTAGTCGAGTTGCCGTCTAAGAAAGCAGACAATGTACCCGGTCACTGAAACTCCATGCCGTTTCTTGACATCTGATTTGAGATTTTTATGGGCCCGCCGGAGAAAACAAGAGTTGCTATGCAGTAGAGGCTAAGGAGGATAGGATTAACTAACAGGCTGGTCGCGTCGGTACACTTTGGCAATGTGATAACGCTTGATTTGTTGGGTGCCAGTCATGGCGAGCCATCTCGCAAAAGGAACCTATGCGCAACCGATAGTTAGTCAATTGGTAATATAGTCAAACCGCCAAAGGATAGTGGAGCAATGCTTACGGTTAAGTCATATCGAAGCGCAAGGTCCTCCTGTGTCTCGTAAGTCTTGGTTCGCAGCCACAGCGAAATGAGATTCGGATAGGAGACGTACGCCACCTTGGTCGGCGAGTTCGTATATTAACTTGGAATCTTCCTGTAGCGCCATGTTAGTCCTGCGACCCGCGCGACGAGGCAGTGCCCTGATCAACAGTGAACTCACTCCATACTTGCCCGAGAGAATGCTCTTGAGTTCGAAAACGGGGGTATCTAATTGCACGCCGCCGTGGCGGGCGAAGGCATCGCCAGCCGCCCTGAAAATGCGATCCCTGATCTTGACATCTGCGCCGACCCAGTCGCGTGTGCCCTTCGGCACCTTGACCGACGACTTATCCGTCTTCTCCTTCTCCATGTCCTTGTAAATACCCGCGACTGTGCTGTGGGGGTGGCCTTGGGCGGTGCTACGGCGACTTGGCGGGGTGTGTGGTCTGCGCACAAGTAGTTGGCAGAATGTACGGTGGCTCGTGGCGACGCTGGTGGTGATGGGATAGGGTGGTCGTTGTGGTCGTTGTGGTCGTTGGGAGAATCGGCAGCAGTTTGTGGTGATCCGGCGAAGACCCGACGAAAATGTCGTTGGCGGTTGCGAGACTGGTAGTCGCATTGGAGCAGTACGTGACTCACTTTACTGGCTGCCGTCCTGGAAAGCCTCCTTCAGTTGTCCGTCGCTGCAGCAAAACGGAGTCGTAGCGAGGGCTAGCTGCAAGTGGGGGCCCACCGTTGCGGCCTAATGCACAACTCGGGGCGAGGGGCATTTTTTTCTTAATTCAATGTTGGACCGTGCTAGATTCCAATTGCGTCAGGTACCTAGGCTAGGTAGTTTTATAAACCGTTGATTAATAGTTTTTGTTTTGTTAACTACCACTCCTCTGGTGCGCCCGCGTGCTCTGCTCCCTAAAGCCTCATGAGGGCTTTCTCCTCGTCAAGCACCTTGTTCCTAATCTCCTTGTTGGCTGGCTTGCTTGCCCAACCTGCTTTCGTAATAGAAATATTCCGGTTCTTATATCCTTATACCTGATATATCCTCCCTGGCGGCCTCGCGTTAGGGCTCTGATGGGTGTTGGCATTAGTCGATGCAGGGCTTTGGAGATTGGCTACGGATGCTCCCCCGAGCCCTTAAAAATGCGATTCGTACGGTTCCTGTCTATGATGTTGATTACCGAGGCCTTTCCCTTAGGCGCAGCGGCTATATCTGCCCAGCTCACGCTCTTTGTGTGCTAAGTGTACTAGTTTTAGTTTGAGAGTTTTTCACTCGTAGTGCTTGCCGAAGGTCTTACCGCCAAGTAGACCTCGCTATCAGTAGCTGCGAAGATCATCGTACTCAAAATTAGCAATTGAGAGATCAACGATCTCTTTGGCTAGAGCCTTTTGCCCTTGGAGAGGGCTTTTGTCGTAGATAGCGAAGAAGCTATCTAACATCTCTGTGAACTTAGAAACCACCTGTTAGGTAGTTCAAGCCATACGATATCTCGTAAACCTGCATATTTCTAAGCTTGATCTCGTTGGCTGATGTGAATAATTACAGTGTACCTAAGCAGACTGTCGACAACAAAAGTCAAGTAGATGCCCAAATTACCAATACTCAACAATACTATTATTGTTCGTCTATAGCATAGCTCAAATGAGTGCAGCCATGCACAAGTATGTTATTTTATCGGGGTATTAGCCAAAGTGAATGAAGACTAATGATCCTAGATGATCAAATATAAGAGTCGTAACATAACGATTGATCGATCGCCGGCGATAATTATTAGCAAGTCAGGAGCCTCAACGTTTACTAAATGAGAAGGTTGGGAACCCAGAGCTTTGGGATGGCGACAATCGATGTGTATCTTCTATCAATGTCAATACTGTGTTGCTCAAAGTGTAAGCAAGTGTAAGCACTTACGTAAGTGGCTTGCTGCAAGGTTATGCCTGTTTTCACTGAAATCTGGTTTTGTTTAGCCACCAAGTCAATGCAACGAATGTTTCCTTAGGCTGCGTTGATCCATTACGATCTCTAGCTTGAGAACCTATAAGTAGGTACTACATAGTAAAGATGCACATTCATAGATGTACTAGGTAGGTCCTGGTAACAAAATCACGAGCTCCAGTGAAGGTGCATGTCAGAGTAGCACCGCATACTAGATGCATCTGCATGTATTTAGTGTCATGACAGTAAGTACCTAGGTAGGTACTTAGTAGGTAGGTATTAGACAACCGTCCTACGGTAAAGCATGTTCACAGTGCCTTACCTACTTAGTATTTAACTCGGATTACCATCGTATCTCTCCCTGAGATAAAAACGTGGAACTAATTCGCATTCAAGACGAAGCCTCGATGATCACTGACAGATTGTCGCTTTAGACATCTGATTCCGGAACCATGGCTCCTACAAACAGAATCCTTGAGCTTTCCGCAATTATTGGAAAGCAGACAGCTATCATAAACGATTATTTCGAGCTACATGGACTTCCTACCCCCTCACTAGACTCGGACGCTCTGGAAACTCTGCCTATACCAGACGATGCACCAGAGGTAAAGGCTGCAAGGATAGCAGTGATTGAAGCCTGCTCCGAGTTGAAGGCACTACTGAAAGGCCCAAAGCAACTCCTCAACTTCGAGGTGAATGTGATGGGAAGTAACTTTGTTCTATGCTTTAGCTTATGCATTATCTCAAGTGGACATCTTATACAAGCGTAAAGGCAATTCTGCGTTTTCGTCTTGATCAGTCTTTCCCGGTTGGAGAAGCTACATCTTTTGAGGCTATGTCTCAGTTCTCGGGGTTAAACACGAGAACTGTCCGCCGTCTCGTTAGACATGCTATGATAAATCATCGATTCTTCCGAGAAGCAACACCCGGTGTTGTGACGCATTCGGCCCTCACAGCTATGCTTGCTCGAGATCCACTAGTGAGAAACTCACTCTCTTTAGAGCTTGATGAGTTCTGGCCAGCCGCAGTTAAGGTGATTCCTCAATCATTCACTCTGGGATAAATTCATGAATGGTTCATATCACGGCTAACACAATTGAATTTGTCAGATGACGGACGCCATGGAGAAATGGCTAAATTCGGAAGAAAACAACGAATCTGTAAGACGAACATACATCATAGCTATCGTATGCAGTTCGTTGACAGCAGTCTTTTATAGGGATTTAGTCTCGCGAACAATAGCGACAAGAGCATGTGGGATATCTTTGGCGAGAGTCCTGCTCGTGCAGGCCGATTCGGTCTACACTTTGCCAAGCCAAACCAGACGTTCCATGGGCTCCTTAAAGGCTATCCTTGGGAAAATGTAACGTCTATGGTAGATGTTGGAGGCTCATACGGTAGTGTTGCCATCAAAATTGCCGAGGTGTTTCCCCATATGAAGTGTTATGTTCAGGATCTTCCAGAGGTTGTCAGCGAAGGGGCTTTACGATTGTCGGCTAGCCTTCAAGATAGGGTTACCTTCATTCCCTGGTAAGTGGATGACTACATTCACGAAAAAATAGCCTTCATTTTGATTCACGCTAACCGTGTGTATTTCAGCGATTTCTTTACTCCTCAGCCGACCGTTGCTGACGTTTACTACTTTCGATCAATCTTTCACAACTGGGCTGATAAATACTGCATCCGAATTCTCCAAAATCTGGTCCCCGCCTTACGACCTGGAGCAAGAGTGATAATTCACGAGTATATACTTCCAAAGTTAAAAGATCTCAACAGGCCGGACGCTCGAAATGCTATGTAAGCAATTCCTCTTATTTGATTGAGTGATTGATTAATTGGTCTTCAACGTGGAGGCCGTCCCTTCTATTTATCATTTGACCATTTGTGATGCATTTTATAGGCATCCTTCTGACTGACATTTACAGTAATCTCGATGTTGGAATGCAGATACTTCTGAATGCACAGGAACGTGATGAAGGGGAATGGCCCGAGCTTTTTCGCCAGGCAGACGCTCGGTTCCGCTATCTCGGAGCTCGTCGACCGGACGGGGCTCGACGCTGGATCATTGAAGCTGAATGGAAGGGGGACGAATAGGCAACCCTTAGGTCCCCTAGTATTATTAACCTTACTTATTGCTGATAAACTTAACCCATGGATTAAGGTTTTTTGGCCGGAGGAAGGAAAACGGCGCTAAAAGCTGTCAAAAGGAGTGGAGATAAGTACGAAGTATTCAGTTGAAGGTGTGTATTCAAGATAAATAGAAGTAAAGAATTGGACCAGATAGGTCCTGGGGGACAAGGTGTGGAGTGTACTAACCACCCTATATTCAACAACCCCCTAAGTACTATTTGCAGGGCGTGACCGAAATTTAAAAAGACTAACTTCGGCACTCACCCCCTCACTCGGCCTTAATCGAAGGTTATTTTCCATGCTGCAAAATAACTTGTAGGTGAGGGGTAGTGTGATGATCACACATCAGACCTAGACTTAGGCCTGCAAATATAAACCACCAGGCCAAGTTGTGCGTACAACTTGGAGTGCTGTACTCCTTTGTAGAGACATGCCGTAGTGGGAGTGGTTTATCATTGATATTATGAAAATGACAAGGGATCAATCCATTCGATATCGACTCTATCGATCCCGTCACGGCACTCCAGATACACTCATCTATTTATGTCTATCCAATCTCATATCTCCTCTATATCTAGTCACTCTCTTAGTTTAGTTTCTTAGCTATCAATTCCTCACCTTCATTACACTTATTGAACTCAACTGCTATCCAGACTCCTATCTTTGCATAGTGGCGGGGGCCCATTAAGCCTCCTTAACGGACACCTGTCCAAGATGTATTGTTATGCGTGCTTATCAACTAATATTAAATAGGATCTACGGGCCTTTACTATTGCGGTTAAGGCTCATAGATCTATATTTGATATATATATCAATTAATAAAAGTTTAAGATCTAGGTTGTTGTCACAGCCCGATCCTTTGGGCAGTTCTTGGCAATGTGCTATCTCTTTCGTTAGATTCCGCTTTCCTTGTAGGAATGGTAGAGTAAAGTTATGTTTTTCCAGCTACAGCCCCGGTGACCAGGAGAGATGCCTTGACTTTCGTCCTCGGAATTATCGGAATCGTCCAACTCCAACTCTTCAAGCCCTTCCGCGGTTGATATGAGCCCGTCTATCTCACCCATAAATTCCCCAGCTTCTGCCTCGGCAAGGTTGTCTAGTTCCTTATCGTCAAGTCCTTCTTCCTCCTCTTCTTCCTAATTTGCTGTCTCGGAAATTGTTCCTGTGGCTTTGTTTTGTACCAAAGCCAAGTTTTCTTTTAAAGAGTCCCAATCTACGTCCCCTGGAGGCCATATTGTCTCATCGTCCTCCCGCCAGTATTAAAAAAACTGGGCGACTTTGGGCTATATCAACCGCCGCCTTCAAAATTGACGTAGAGTTGATGAACAGTATGTTGTTTAGTGAGCCCTATCGTATTTACTGTATAGCGCCATACTTGGCTACCACAGCGAAAGATTTCGTACTGCGGGAGGTTCGCCGCCAGCTCGTGCCGGCGACGTTGCCCCGGTTCGACCGACGTCGGAATTCCACTGGTGCCGGGACTCAGGTCAATATAATGGGCCGTTGTAATCCTTATGTCGTCCGGCACCGTAGGGATATCCATTACCTCGTTCATGCGCGATACGTAGACCTTTATCCCCAGCTGTATAGCGCCATCCCTAGGTACTACGGCTAAAAATTACAGTAGGATGGTCCCCTACGCGACTCAGTATATCTGGTATTGGTCAAGCAAAAGTCGACCTCCCGAGACCCGAGGCCATGATACCTTAAAACAGCTTCCCTAATCCCCCATCCGGCTGTTGGAGTTAAGCTGACGACCCGGCTAAAGGCGTGTTCGCACATTAAGTGGGCCAGTTCTTGGTCCTACATTTCTTCCCCTTTCCTGGACCTATTCTTGAACCTTTCGGGTGGGTTTCCCGTGAAAAATTCCCCAGATATCCTTTTTATGTTGATGCCGTGTACTAGCCAAGCGCGCAAAATATCGCACTTTCCGCTGTTGGTTATTCATTAGCGGCGTGACTCGTTTCTCCAGGGAGCTCTCATTTTCATCACTGCGGCTCTCGGATCTACTACTGATATGCTCTCCCCTAGCATCACGGTGTTTGTTCCGATCTTCAAAATCCCGGGATCGGATGGTGGATACAATTTGGCGTACCAAAGGACAGGGGAGCCACTCAAGAACACTAGGTATCCTGTCGACGATTTGCCATTTTCCAAATCTGAGGATAGGGCGGCATCCACTGCTGCAAATAGCCCAATATCGTTATAGACTTTGTGCGGGTGCCCGTTTTCTAGCTGTTCGTACACAGCCTCTCCTCTGGCTGTTGATGGACGGGCCTTCGGGTCATTGACCACCTGCTATGAGAGGTTCTGAAGAGGCCTAGCCTCGTCCAGCTCTTATGCACAACTTGTAAATTGAGTAAAGATATGAATCTTTGGTGTTTTGCCTTATCCAAAGGCTTCGTCAACCCATCTGCAGGGTTATCTCCTGACGCGCCATTGAGGGTTAACTTTCGTAGATCTTTGCCTAATTTCGCATTCAAAAATCTTTGACCGGCTTTCCTATATCTTTACCTACAGCCGCACGATACCAAGGCTTCTGGCATCAGAATCATCAGAATCGTCAGAATCGTCGGAATCTGACGACGATCCATCTGATGATTCAAGGTCTGAATCTTCGGCAGGGGGGATCACCTTTTCCTTGCCCATTGACAGGATCTCTCAATTCAGACCACTTCACATGGTAGCTAGTGGCAAAGATCATAGCGAGAATACATTGTCAGGAACTCGGTCATCGGAAGCACAGACTTTTGGAATTGTAGGGCGATGCAGTTGAGAGGGTGTCGATGTGAGGTTGGCCTTTTCATGTTCAATAAGGGTCCGGAAACGTCTGAATTCGCCTCACCGGCGTGTCGACCAAATATAACATGCAATCTTCTTATGGATGTATGGCGAAGATGAACCTCATATCACACAACAACCTCAAGAGGAACCATAGGAAGACGTGCTGGGATCGGCAGACGAAACCAAGGAGTTGAAGGATCTGTTACTCAAATCGATGTTAGGGGGACGAGTGGAAATGACCCCTGAGATACGAGACAAGTTGATCCTTTGGCACCGCAGATTATGCCATCCTAGCACAGAGAGATTGATCTGGACGATTAAGTGCACTACCGGCATCGATAGCGAAACCAGAGAAGTAGAGTACCTCCCTTGCTTCGCGTGTGATCGAGCCAAGGCAAACCTCACCTAATATGTTGTATTAGTAGTGTTAAAGGCGTCCCGGAAGGGTTATGTCTTCCCGTCGATACTATATATCGCCTGCAATCTTCAGTCTAACGTATCGCATAGATACTTAGAGTGTACCGTTGGGTAGGTAGATAGCCTTCCTGAGTGTCACACGGACCCTGGCTGAGTGCGCAATACAGTGCCACACAGGGTTATATACGGAGTTCGCTAGATACCACCCTACGAGGCTGAGGCAGTCGTACGAAGTTATCGTGAGTCTCAGAAGCAGATACCGAGCTGAGCTCGAACACCGAGACCCTCGCCTCTCCGGCTACCAGGTCTCTAGATCTCGGTCCCGTAAAGGACCGCGACTGTAGGAAAGAAGGAGAATTCTGAGCATAAAAGGGCACGAATCCTCCCTTCGAGAGAATAAGGAACTTAGATCTATATGGCCCCTTTGGAACCATAGTTGCTTATTACTCAAATTGAACCTATTCCAAGCCCTCAAACAGAGCCCTTGTGACAGCATATAAGGACTTGGTAAGTGAGAGTAGTTCTTGTTGCTCTAAAGCCTTTAAGTCTTTGTCTTTTCCGGCCATATACCGATAGTGAAGGCAACTTGTGGGTTCTTGTACTCCTTCCAAGTTAAATGACGCCTTCCAGAGACGCTTAACGAGCTGTACGCGGTCTCCGTCCGTCACCGGCAAGTCGTTATAGATCGCAGGATTTTGTTTAGAGTCTGACTCCTGGATCATAGTTTGCCGTTTGCAGGCTACTTTGTAAGCATAGCAAAAACACTTCCCAGATAACCAGTTGAGGTTGTTCAGATAACCGACTGTCCGGCGTATTTAACAAGAATATGTTTAGAAGGCTCGGCGCGCGGCGTAGTCCAGTGATGGAATGGAACTGGTAGCAATTTGAGACTCGCTGGCCGGTGTCTCAACGCACCACTTCCCACGCCAGGCGCTGGCACTCTAAAACCCTTTAGATAATCAACGCAGATGGATAACTCGCGTGCTGACACCAATAGTTCCGAGACTTGCGCGGAATAGGTCATGCTTTCGGCATATTTGGGTTATAAGCAAGAGCCGAATACTTCCAGCAGAGCCACTGCTTCCAGATGCCCCCAGCGATCTGGAATATGACGTTCTGCTAGAAATGATACGAGTACCGTTTCGAGAACTGGACTGGCCAAACCCGCTCTCAAAACGATTATGAGCTCCGCGGTTAACATAAGTGTGTTGCATAGTGTCTCTGTTTCCGGTCTTGCCATGCTCCGACCAATTAATGGTAGACTAGTCGTTCAACGACTTCAATTATGTCGTGCGCCGCAGAAAGATAAGACTTCCTGTGTCCCTATTCTTGAACGCTCTGAACTATTGTTGTTCAACCACGGGATTTGCTTCTCTAAAATTGAGAAAAAGAATCTGTGCCTCTATGGCAACGTGATCTTGTGAAGGCTATGCCGTCTCTGCCACATAACTGTGGCAAAGGAAGCCTGCTGTCTGACACCTTGCTCGGAGTATTCTCCAAAGTTCTGTGGCCGATGGTTGTAGTGTGTGCCGGAAGCATTGTGTGTGCCTCAACAAGCATGACAAGATAAACTTGCTGCTACAAGTTCTTCTCATTAACATAGCCACATCACAATAGGCTGAGGTCCTTGATGTTTGTTCTCCGCCTAGACTATGATAGAGATGGGTGACATCCAACCGAAATGGCTGTGCGTTGAAGAGCCACAGGGTTGTACTTCGAGATCTGTCCGGTGGTCGATATTTCCTAATGTACTAGGTGATGATTCCGATCGCTGATGCTTAAACAAAGGTCCAACACTTGTCTGGATGGAAGAAACATCTTATAATGCGCTTGGTCTATCAGTAATACACGATAAGATTGTCTTTATTCGTCAAAAGTGCCCCTTTTGGAACACGAGTGGCGTCGAGCTCTCTTAGGTGTGTGTTGTTGACCGAAAATCAATTCGAAAGCTGTTGATACGCTCCTGAGGCTTTGCCTGTTTGGAAACCTGGCCGTAACGTTCACACATACGGTCGGAGATTCCGGTCTTCCGGTTATATCCTGTACAATTGGATTGCTTGGGTCGATGTATCTTCGACTGATAGGCGCCGGAACCGGGTCTATAATGATCGCGTCCTCGATTTCTCGCACCGACATTTCTGAGACGGCGCGGGCCACCTCTCTGGCGAGGCGGGCTTTTTGATCCATGGCGAATAAGTGGTAGGAGAAAATCAGGTCGATGATGGAAGTATGCGAATTGTTGACTCGGCAGAGCATTAGGGATTCATATCCGTGTATGTTTTTCCAAGCTGGCGGTTACTTTTGATTTGCCATTAATCAAACGTATGACATAGTGCTCCTAACACCTCTGACACTAAGTTGAGTAAGGTCATTGCTCGGAATCTATGTTGTGTTGTGACGCTCCTTGTTAGGGCCACAAGTGTCTCATTCATCACTTGGGTTTCGTTGATACTCAGCGCAGTCAACGACTCAGTGGTTCTGGTTTCGAAACACCCCCCCCCCCCCCCCTAACGCATAGCCACTGACATGTTTCGGGTTCTGGACAAGCATGGTCACGTTTGACACTGATGTACAACTGCGAGCATCCGCAACTCATTCCATGAGAAATCGACAGCTCTACTGAGTCATGGGGTTGGTGATGCCGGAAATCATATTGACGCAGTTTGAGGGATCGCGCTTGATCACGACGATCGGGCGGATAGCGAATCATCTCAGTGCTCCGCATGGGCACCACGGGTAGGAAATGGAAATACCGATCTGTAGCATGCCATTTCGCGGGTATTCTACCATGTGGCTTTTGCAGCTTCTAGTCCGATGAACTGATCGTGCTCCCGAACAACGTGGTGATGGTTGGAATGCCCTCGCTCATTCACAGAAGACCACCAGTGCCCAGAATCGTCTTCAGATCTTCACAGCTGAAAATCAACCCCTGATAACACAGTGGAACAAAACCCGAATGTTGACAACCGATTTCTCAACAAAGAATTGCGTTCATAGTTGCTCTCATTTCAGCGACGAAAAGACTTGCGCAAAATTCCCCGGGGGAAAACTCCTCGGAAGTACCTCGGTCCGCAATAGGGGTTAGGTTTACGTCAGGGATAGCTTATTAAAAGACATTATCTCAGACAGATGTTCAAAACATCCACAGGCCAAAATAACATGAGTCCGAATCATCGCTAGATGGGCAAACAAGGTGTAACGCTTGGCACATGTGCGTGCTCTCATGATAGAACGATTTGGTTGCTGGTTCTCCTTCACGTTTGACTGCGTGAGCCATCCCTTTCGTCTCCATCAGGGCAGCATATTCGCGAGTTGTGCCTAAACCAACAGAATCAAGGGCTTTGTTGACATACTGTTCCTGATCTAAGCTGGCATTGCCGTTGATCTCATCCCTGATTATTCTCACACTGAGGAACCAGTCAGCCTGACCCAAATTACTCGCCGGAACCATCTTGTTGATTTCTGCAGCAATTTCCTTCAAATAATCCAAGTCTGGCCCTATGATGAGAAAGTCCTCTATGTGAGATGCCATGACTTCATCTCTCTCACGGTTGATATAAACAGCATCATCTGAAATCATTGGTTTGAAGCCGACTTTGCCTAGAATCTCTCTGGCCTCGATTTGCCATTAATTCTGAATCCGACGCCGAGAGCCGCTTCTGTTACCGGAACGGCCACGCTCAGGAGGGCAATCGTGTGATTCTCTGGCATTCGCACTAGCTGTGGAGCAATAAAACCTCATCTGGCATGAACATCTCGTCGTATTCAGCGTACATAGATTTTTCAAAGGTCGGTGATAGATGGTGACAGCTTGAATGGCGCATGATTGTACCATTTGGTAGGAAATGCTCTTAGGAGGTACACTATATGTAGTCGTGATTCCGGCCTTTGATCCACGACCAATCGGGGAGCAAACTTTCACCACATCATAAGTTGGCTGAGGCCCCCCGCACCTCGTACTGTTATAGGCCTGGGTCCCATAGATTTTGACCCACGGAATCATAGGGCGTGGCGAGAATAATCTGTTGTGATGATTGGTATGTGTATTCCTGTATCGCGCGCCGTGGCTCCTAACATCGGCGTCGTGACTGTACTGTGTATGGTCAATGGTCTGGAAAATGATCGGCATTTGACTTTTCAACAGTCCACCCCCCGCCGCTCGATTCTTGGACATTAGAAGCGAACGGAGACTAGGACCCTGTCGCGTAAGTCCGTCATTTCACGATGTAGGTTGGCCAACATGGCCGCGACGCGATTTTCCTCCATCTGGGGGCAAGGGAAGGAGATTGTACAGCTGCCGCAATTGAGATTTGTGCAACAATAAAGTATAGTGAGGAAAGAGTGTGAATGGCTGGGGGCCGGGGGTGTTGGTTCCTTCAGTACTGTAACTGGTGCTAAATCGGCTTCGGATATACGAAGCCATGATTACCCCTTTGAGCTGGTCTGGGAGAAGCAGATGAGTCCCTCCGCGAGGGATCCATGGGGTGTCATGGTGGGACGATACTGGCGCCGGTTGTCGGGGTCGTTAATACGGCTGGAGTTCCTGCTCAGGGGTGCCTCCATCGCCACTTCTGTTTTGGTGCATTTCCCACCAATTTTGTGGTTTTGCCAGAGCACCTTCAAAACTCACTATCCCTAGGTTACTAACGAAGCGCCGGCCGACGCAAAGTCGACAAATGAGGGGCCATCTAACGGAGTTTTAGTGATGGGAAATCAACCAAGCCAACTTCATTGCTGAGTGTGCTTCATTCCAGCTGTGTGTGGGGCCAAGGTGCTCCTGCTCAGCCCTCGTCTGGCCCTTTTGCCGTTTTCTGCTCTTCCTGCGTGTGAATACTCAATTCATCAATGCGCGAGGGGGACTTGTTGCAATCACCGTAATGTAGATGTCTCTCAGTTCATCTGCGTGGGTTGCCCATGTACACATGTCCGCACAGGTTAGGGTTCCCACGTATCTTGAACATGCGTGTCTCCTTCCACACTTGCGCGCAAGGGCCATGCACCCCACTCTGACGCGGATCCACTTTTCCTCCAGGGCTAGGTTTGCTGTTCTCAGATGCCTCCATCGCCACTGGTCTTTTAGTGTCGTATTCGTTGGCGTTCAACTTGTCATCCATTGAACCATGTAGCGCGGCAATTGTCTGTTCCACTGACAGACGGTAGCATCAGATGAAGACTTGGCTTGATTTGGTCACCTTTCCAATATACCTCAAGTCTCGGAGCAGGTGATCGGAATCCTATCCCGCTCCACTAGTCCAGGATGATACCAAATAAATATGTCTGCTAGTATGACTTTGAAGTGCGGGAAATTGGTAGCCGGACATTTTCTTTCTGATTTTCACAAACCGTTAGTCCAGTTTTATATGTTGATGTTGTGTTGTATGTATATGTTCACACACGTTTGTGTTGAGAGCGTCCTTGAGGACGAGGCCGAAGATGATGCCAGGGGCAGAAGCAACCTTCTTGACAGTGTTTCTGATCATTGTTGGTGCCTCATCTATATGCACGTTAGTGTTGGTGCGCATCAAAAAGTAAGCATAAGCACATACCTGTTCGTGTTCATGATTTGTGTTGCTACAACGCTCACGGGCTGAAGAGAAGATTCCGCGGTAGTTATATGAGACTCGTCGGGAGAACATGAAACAGCAGCCATGCGTGTCTGATTGCTTCACTTGATGTCAATCATCTCCATCATCTTTGTGGGCTTTGGATGATAGCTTCCCATTGGGAGTTGAGACAACCTTACGATTGGAGTTGAATATGATGATGATAATGATGACAACGACAATAAAGATGACGATTATCATCATGTCCAAGTTTGGTAGCCCCCGCGTTGAAGTGGGCTCCGGCCTTCCGGGCGTCCTTTATCAGGTCTTCTCTTACGGCTTTAGTATTCAAAACGAGACAAGCAGCGTCAAGGTCATCTTCTGACGGCGACTAGAAACGCAGGTGTTAGTATACGTGCTAGGGTGAGCCCGTGCTAAACTTACAAATTGGGATCCGTCACCGACATCGTTATCAGAGGCCTCTGGCTCTTGGTGATCTCCGTCACCAACATCGTTACCAGAGGCCTCTGGCTCTTCATCATCTCCATCACTGACATCCTGTTTCTAGTGCATGAATTTCGAGAGGATGCGTACAATGCTAAAAGAGTCTGGCCCTGTGGATATAAATGCCTTTGCTGTTTCTTCGGTAAAGCCGAGTATTTGTAAAGCGTAGAGTGTTTTGATCGTCAGCTTTGTAGCCCCCGTGTCAAAGTGGACTCCGGCGTTCTGGGCCTCTTCTATAAGGTTTTCTCTCACGGCTTGAGAAGTCAAAGCAATAGGAGCTGCGTCAAGGTCATCTAAAGAAGAGGAGCCTTGCCTTGCTGCCTTAGTGAAGGTGAATGCTGTCACTAGGCTCGCAGACACATGACATATATATGAACCTTCTGTAGTTAGATGGTCTCCTTGAAAATAATTAGAAACCTTCCTGCAGAACAAGTCTAGATGACCTCTCTGGCAGGCGCAATGATGGGAGAGCGTGTGCTAAGACTGGTGAGATCAAGGATGAGAACGATCCATGGTGTTGGGGTGTATCTCAACCTAGATATTCTAGCATCTACTAATAGATACTCCATACCAGTCAAGGTCATGCTTGAGCATTATTGTTCAAGCTGTGGTGGAGCCGATGTTGCACTGGGTGTAATTGCTTGGAAAGCTTGGGTTGGAAAGAGGCCTTGTTGCTGTAAATGCTGGAAGGGAGTTGGCGCTATAGTCAAAACCCGGCCGGTGGAACTATGAGCGATAAATGCGCTCTGGTCTCTCCCTACTAAGTAGAGGAATCTTCGGAAGACATTCTGATCCTAATAGCACCCTCCAAACTACATCAGAGTGCAGTCCTTCATTTAGCCCTTCATCTACAATCATGAGGAAGCGCTTTCGTCACAATACTTACCATGTCATTATCAACTCACGGTAAATGATGTTTCGAAGCAATATTCCTAAGTATACATAATCAGTCACTTCGGCACGATCATTGGGTCTCAATGGGCATCACATAGGAGGTTTTACCTCCCTGGGTGGGATCAGCAGCATGGGTCGGGTGGTGGATGTGCTAATGCTGGGATGCCTTCAAACTTCGTTCAATCATGACGAGTGATAAGAAGGGAAAACTTAGAAAGGCCAATGAATGGAATTATCTGATATTAGGCGGCATAATATCAGAGATCACCAGGGAAATCAATACGAAATGAGTGATGGAGATGAAGAAAAGAAATTGGAAACTTCAGCGAGGGGGAATGGTGTCATATTATAGATGTGAAGACGTCGGAGTTCCTTTGACACCGGCTGAAATGGGCAATCCGCTCGGACTTAATCGCCGACAGCTTGGGCGAGGCCGGAGGGAATCAGACACGCAAACGGATATATTGATTTTTGGAAACGCCACGAACATCTTCCCTTACCTAGGACCCATCAGTATGCAGTTGTAGGCAGCAATTGAGAAAGAAACCTGAAGGGCAAATTGCAGGATGTCTCTGAACTGTACCATCTGAATCGTAGAATCTGCAGTGGCCCCGTAAAACCAACCTCAATAGCGCATCATGGACACAGCCATGAGCGGGGAGGCGCGGGAAGCTGCGTGGTGATGTAGTCATACTTTTCTCTGCCAGCGTCAAATGACTAGAAACTTCCCCTAGATGATTCACAATCGTGGCAATATTCACAGAAAATATGCACCGACGCGTCCAATGTGAGGTGGACATACAGATGAGAACCTTTCCGGTCCTCTAATACACTTGAGAACTAATGAGGGGTGGAATATATCATATACTCATCGGCGGGGAAGAGCAATATTGGTGGCAAGATGAGTGTTTTTGGTTTGAAAGCTAGGGGCCTTGGGTACCCGGTATTCAAGCAGGGGTGCAGGTCATTCAGAGCTTGAGCGTTTGTTTGTGTAACTCCAAACTGCATTCTTCAAACAATGTATCTCCTGGCTGTAGAATTACGCACCTTGATTCAGGAAAGTCTACGCTTAGGCAGAAGGGTTGGCACAAAGTAGGCAGCACCCTATCCCGACTAAAGCGATTAGTATGACCTGCCACGATTTGGCAAAATGCATCTACATTGGGTTGGGAAGACACACTGAAACCAGGGCATGCAAGGAGGAGTTGTGACGGAGGATTGCAGACTCTCGACCCTGGCTTTGTTTGTTTTTGGCCCAGTTTGTCGATGGCAGCCTAACCAGGATATGGACAGAACGAACATGGCCTTGGGACACAGCCTAGATCTTGAGCTCACGGCCGCCAAGCTGTGTGTGTGTGTATGTGGTGGTAGGTAGTGGTATTGAGTCAGACAGAGCGATACCCACTAGGCAACGACATCACAGCCTTTCATTCGATCTGGATAGCCCTTTGAAACATTGGGACGGTTAGCAGACCAGTCATATGCATTGAGCGTCTACCTGAGAAGATAGATCAACCCGATCTAACCATTCCTCGATCGGTACCTAAGCAGTGCAAACCGACAGAACAGATCCCACCAATCCCGTGTTCAGCTCCCCCAAAAAATAGTAGACATGTTTTTCATCTCATCAATTTCAAATGTACCAATGTCAAGTTAGGCACTGCATACACCTCGTTTCCCTGATGCGCGATGCGGACCAACCCTGTGTGTCAAATGACCATAGGTGTATCTGGCAGGAGAGGTCAATCGCACTCCCTCAGATTTTCTCCAGCCCAATGGTCTGAGAGTAGCAAGTTCTGTTGAGGGCGAGAGGAAAAGCTTATAGTGATAAGTTCGAAATAACTGCAGGGCCCATGTGTGGATTGTATTCTGACCATGTTAATTAGGCGCTCATTCCCTCAACTGATAACTGACGGGCGAGTTGTTAGCGCACGGCATACCAAGAGGTCATGAACAAAGTGGGGTGATCCCGAGGCAATAGGGAAAGGCAGAGTTACCATGAAATTTTTGAAGGGATTGAGGCTAATGAGGCCAGTTCGTCGTCGGTCGGCGGTGGGAGCAAGGGGTCGCTCGATTGAAGAGACTTCGTCCATATCGGCAGTACTTGCTCGATCATCCTTGGAGATTGGAGTCGGGACGCGGTGGCCGGTCGTCTCAATGAGTTCTTGGTCCTGCTCTCGGATGCCGGTAGCAGATGATGCGCGTGCTTGGTTGGTGACACGGTTTCTGCGAGCTCTCCAGAAGAACAACCAAATGAGGCTGACTACGGCCAGAGACGCGATACCAACGATAAGGCCAACTTCCATACCTGAAGGTTTGAACTTGGCATCATTACCGCCTAGAGTGACAGGGTCGCCTCCCCCATCGAGTGGTGAGGCCCCGCTATAGTGAGGTCTTTCATCAGGAACAGGTGCCATAATAACGCGTAACTTCTGTGATTTCTTGGTCTATCCGTTTGTTGTCTGTTGCCTATTGGTGGGCTGTATGCTGGGGCAAGTGACTTGGGGAGCTTGATGGATAGGTCTACTTCAGTACATTGGTTTGAATTCCTCCAATGTTGGGACAACAGTCTCCACTCCCGACGCGATCATTCGGGGGGTGTTGTTCGGTGTTGATTTCGGTGCAAGACTGTCACAACGGGTGATGAGACGTAGCCTCGAGATAGTGAAATGGGGTCGCAGAAATGAGTCGAAGGGACCAGAAAAGTTGGGTGCAAACAGGCAAGATAAAACGGAGAGTAGTGTCTTTATTGCACAGCTACTGTCCAGCTTGGATAGTATGACCAGGGAGCGTGATGAGACGTTGCGGGAAACAGGTGAGACGGGTTCAAGCGGGGGATCGTTGCAACAAAATGCACGGTGTCTGTCTGTGTACGCGAAAGGAGGCAGAGACAGCAGAGGCGAGAGATTCCAATGTGTGGGCATCTAAAAATGCAGGCGTAGGTAGATGCTTGGTTCTATTATTGCCGATGTAGGCGCCTGCCGGGTGAGGGAACACAAACAGAGAAGGTGTGACTTGAGTATTTGACGCCGAACACTACCTACTCAAGTGTGCTAAGAAGAAGGCTCGAGGACGCTGAAGAGCACCTGCTTAAGGAGACAAGACAGAAATAATAGGGAGGGCAATTCAATGTTGGGTGCATGGTTCCCTTAGTAATTTACCTCAGTATCTGAAGTACGTAGGTACTTACCTCGTATAGTTATATGCATCTAGGCAAGTAGCACGGATAGAATATATCCATTTCTAGAAGTCACATGTACCTGAGAATAATACCTAATCAAATAATTCACGTATCATTTCGAATTCATGCAAGAGGTGCAGCGCTCACTTCTGAAGTCATGTGATAATATGTGCAGTATGTCGGACTCAACTCAGACACTTACCTACCACATTGTCAGACATGTTGAATTATTCGCTTTCATGTTTACATCTTGAAGATCTAGGCATCTTCTTCATATGATTTTGTGTGACATTCATAGGTTCAGATAGTGCACTCAGTCCCATTGGGCTTTTGGCCCCTTCTTTTGCTCTTTGCCGTTCATCAGCATACAAGCGAGACACCATGAATGATGTCAACTGAGTTTCACGATCTGCACCAATGGATTCAGTAGGGTGGCCACAGAAAGCTGGTGTGAGAACAATGGACAGTCGATTGGTGAAATGCCTGATATGATAATGTTTCTGCGTCTCAACTTTTGCGTCAGCTTGTATAGTTTGTAATACTGAAGGACGAAGCGCCACTTCGTTCGGTACCCAATTCACGGATTTGATACGAGATCATGATCCATGATTGGAGCAGGGGCCCGGCCTCGACTCGAACGGTCGCACATTGTGCTAGGTGAATTTGAAACAACGTACAATCAATCGTAATTCACCTCGATACAATCTAACCGTCCCCACCCCTGATCGTTTGCGCTCTGATCAGATTAGCTACTCGGACGATCGATCATCATACAAGGTGTAATGTGCAAAGGCCGCTGATAGGCTGGTTTGCCATGTCTCGGGCAGTACTCGGCTCTAGATCTATGGGGCATCAGGAAATACACAGTAAAAACAGCATTTGAATTAGATGATAGTGATCTCAAGTTCTTCGGTGTTCCCTAGACAAATGATGACGATGTAGGTTTATTGCCAAGTAATGCCATTGTGTGGTTGTATTGTTCTTGTAGAGGTGATGGAGGGACCTAGGTAGTGTCCCAGCACTGTGACTACTATATATATCCATGCATACAAGACACCCATGCTGGTCGGCCTTACATAATCCCATGATGACGCAGGTAATTTTCGGGTCAATATAGGCACACACGGTAATGTTTCTTTATTCATTCATTCCAAAGTATCAAGCATTGGAACCTCTTGGACGTGGTCTGCGCCCCGAGCATGCAACTTTATAACCAGGATCCGGCCCCGCGGTTGTCATTAGACATCAAACTAACTCAATTCAGTACCCCTGCATTCAAGTCTGATTAAAAGCTTACTTTTAATTTGCCGAATGGGGATAGCTACCAAAACTTTAGATCTAACGCGCTAGCGAGATCCAGGCCTCTGATTCGCTCCAAACGGGTGTGGCCATACATAGTAGGCAACTTGCTGTCGTAAAGTTTTGGTCTCGTTTTGTTCCCCTTAAAAACCATCTCCTTATAGTCACTTGGGCTTAAAGCAATTACGAGTGACGACGATAATGCAAATGCAACGTCAACATACCAGTAACTCTCGACACAGGCACAGGGCGAGAATCGAGGTATAGACAAGTTCAATGTGGCGTAGGCACAGCTATCAGGTTCCATTCTGATTGGCTATACTCGTTCGTAATGACCTAGCGCAGCCCCAAATCGCTTCTTCAGGTAGATTTGTACCTAGAATGCCTTGCCTCCAGGTAAGCTAGAAGAACTTACGTTGACTATATACATGCCGATACGTGGCTTCCTACAATTTCACCAGCGTCGTAGCTGGACGATACGTAATACTCATCGCTTATTGATATAGAGACTTAAATTGCATCGTGGTGTGTGGGCCATATGGCGGATATTATTGGTATCGTGACTGGTCTCATCGGCGGTGCTGATATTACTATAAAAGCCACCAAGACTTTGACGATGGTCATATACGATTTCAAAAATGCTCCCCATCAAGCTACCAAACTCAAACTAGAGCTAGAAAATCTCGAGGCCATCATCAGCGCTGTCTAAGACTATCTCCGGTCGTCAAAGGCGAAACAATAACGATCTTGCGAATAAGATTCAAGCATATGAAAACAAGCTCAAGGTAGGGCTTCCATTAAGTTCAGCGGCCATCGGATTGGAGTCTGACAAGTCGATTCAACAAGGCGGCCTAGGAAATGCGCATAAGCTTTCTTGCACACACTTTAGTGCCCTGTGCCAGAAAGTATTTTTACTGGAAAGCGTTGAAAATTCTCGAATCCCCACGATTGCCTTCCGGTTAGTGAACAGGCTGCAGCCCTGGCAGTCTACACACGAGCGATTGGCCAGCGTTTCCGACCCCTCGGAGCTCATGAAGCATTATCATGAACAATCATTCAGGCCTCACTACAAGGTGAAGTTTTATCACACGAGACGTCGTCAGGACACCGTCGACGTACTCTTTGCGCTAAATGACCCGAAGAAACACACAACATGGCTACCGCTATGAACAGCCGCAGGGGCTCACGTGGACATGCTGAAGACGGACACTACTGGGAAGACTCTGTCGCTCTTGCATCTGAGCCTCGGAGAAGAAGTATGTTCCCCACTGCCTCGACTCGACATGGTTCTATCGTCTCGGCCATGATCAAAGAGCGTGTTGCCTCAGCCAGATTCAAGCGATTATCGATAGCAGCGAGACTGAGCCAGCAAGAACTGAGGATGTCTGATTGTACTAGGTGGAGACTTCCCAATTCACTTACACGCACGACAAGACGTAGGGACTATACCTGTGTTAAGCGTCAAGCGAACTCCCAACTACTTCCAGACGCGGGCGTTAAAGAACAATGAAATATACGACATGAAACTTTGTATAGATAAACGATGAAAACTTCTTAATGCTTCTAATCACTGCGTCGTGCTCCTACAAGCGCACGAGGCCGGGAAAGTGGCCAAACATTGTGTTCGACACAAATGTCGCCATACCTAACTGGGAAAGCCGACCAATCCTCTCACAGTCAGTCAGAACTTGTTCCAGTCCGCCGGTAACGCACTTAGCTTGTGTGGACGACTTCACTTATGTCACAATCAAAGGAAATAGTATGGTACTCGCAACGTCTATATTTTGACGCTTACGAGGATTAAGAGGGAGTAAATATTACGTCTTGCCACCACCATGAATAGTATTCAGAGGCAATGTCCAATTGCGTCATGCACGTGTCTCTCCTCTTTTTCCGCGCTGCGTATTTGCTGCTAACAACTTGCCGTAAATAGAATAGAAACACCATTATCACCAGCCCTACTAAGTTAGTAGCGCCGAAATCTGCTGTAGATCGCGCGCCGACTTGCCGGTTTGAATGCCCGGGGGCGGACCCGCCAAGACCGAGTGTCCAGCCCCAACTCGGTATACTCCATACCACACGTCGGACAGGGCTCAGGGGGAATCTATCTCAAATGTGTTCGGTGCGTCGGATCTAGTTTCCCCCACTAATGCGACCACGGAAGCTAATCTTGCTTTGGCCACGGAGCGGCCAGCTCCAGTTACATGATGGTCAAAATGAATGTCGCTGCAATTGACATATAAATCGTCGAAAACCACTCGATACAACATGTTGATATGATGAGATAGACACGAGACTGGCTAAGAAGCTCGCCGAAATCATGGTAAAACTCGATGTGCTATTGAGCTCTGCTCTAGCGCTCGGCGCGCAGGCTCATACCTTGGGACGACGCAACGATGCGCAAATATATGAAGCAGAAGATGCAGTTCTGACAGGGGTTATGACTGACACGGCGCAAGCAGGTTACTCAGGGACGGGCTATGTCGACGGATTTGACACTGCAACCGACAAGATTACATTCACAGTTAACAGCGACAGCGCGAAGCTGTACGATCTCAGCATCCGCTATGCCGCGACGTTCGGCTCAAAGGTGACAACTGTGGTCCTCAATGGGGGCGCGAATACCGATGTTTCCCTCGCTGGAACTACCGATTTCGAAACCATTTCTGGGGGGCAGGTATTGCTCAACGAGGGCGCAAATACGATTGACATCGTGAGCAACTGGGGATAGTAAGCATATTCTCATCCTCTAGTACACCAATCGGATACTCGTTAGCTAAAACCTAACAACCTAAAGCTACCTTATTGATTACATCTCCGTATCACCATCCGCGCCGCGCCCAGCGCACAATCTCGCACCCCAACTGAGCGATCCCAACGCTGCTTCGGGTGCGGTAGCGCTGTACCAGTATCTCAAGTCCATCTACGGCCGGAATATCCTATCAGGTCAGCAAGACCCAATGTGGGCGGATTGGGTAACGCAGCAGGTGGGCAAGTCGCCGGCGGTGCTAGGTGTGGACTTCATCGACTACAGCCCGTCGCGCGTCGAGCGTGGCTCCACCAGCACGGCCGTCGAGGATGCTATCGCACATGCGGGTAAAGGCGGTATCGTAACTGTGGTGTGGCACTGGAATGCGCCGACAGGTCTCTACGACACAGCCGACCAACCGTGGTACAAAGGCTTTTATACAGACGCGACTGATTTTGACATCGCTGCTGCTCTAAGCGACACCACCAACGCCAACTACACCCTTATCCTTAGGGATATTGACGCGATCGCCGTGCAGCTGCAGAGACTGCAAGACGCGGACGTGCCCATCCTGTTCCGCCCTCTGCATGAAGCCGAAGGCGGTTGGTTCTGGTGGGGCGCAAAGGGCCCTGAGCCCTGCAAAGCTCTTTACAATCTGATCCATGATCGCTGGACCAACTTCCACGGCCTCCACGACATCGTCTGGATCTGGAACTCTGTCTCTCCCGATTGGTACCCCGGTGACCAGGTAACAGATGTGTTGTCCACGGACGTGTATGCGACAGGAAACGGCGTCAGTTCATCCCTTTCCACTCTTTAAATCCTCACCGGCTCTCCGACTATACAGGATGATTGTTGTTGACTATTCATTCTAGCCCCTATCCGCTCAGTACAACTCGCTAGTTGACCTCGGAAAGGACACGAAGCTGATCGCCGCCGCTGAGGTCGGTTCTATACCTCTACCTGCGCAGCTTAAGGCTTATCAAGCCGACTGGGTGTGGTTTTGCGCCTGGGGCGATCAATTCATCAACAATGCGGATTACAACGCGCCTGATGTGTTAAAATCGGTAAGCCAGAACGGCCTTATATAAACCTATCTAAACAGCAGCTAATGCATACAGATCTACAACGACGATTATGTTATTACCTTGGATGAGGTTCAAGGGTGGCGCAATAATGAGACATAGCGCAGATTATTTTACGATAACGTGTCTAGTGTATAGGATAGAATAGGATATAAGAATCTGAGAGCCATTCTATTTACCTCTACGACAAGCAACTTGATGTGAAATATTGATGAAATCCATGTTACCCCGCAAATACCTTTTAAAAGAACATATCAGCCTTACCTCTTCCATACTTGCAACGAATTTTGTATGATGTACATATATAAAAGCGAGGATTCGTTAAATAATCAGCACGAACATACCCTCTAGCTTTCGTCATAGTGAGGCAATGAATGTCTGGGATAGAATCTTCCAAAGGTTGTACGAAAAGTTGGTGAAATCAAGCGGGACATGCTCGGCTCTATGAAGCAGAAATAGGGAATAGGAGGTGCCCGCCGCGACCACCCGTGCCAGGATATGAGAAGATGGCTTTGGCCGATGAAAACTAGACGGTGTGAATGACAACATGATGTTAGTCATAATGATAATTAAGAAAGTGATCTGTATGTGCCTTTTTACTTCGCGAGGTAGATGATTGCAAAGGTGCGGCAGCCTTTCCTTCTAGACTAGACCCCCGGACAATGTTGGCAAGGTTGGCAAGGTTCGGAAGCCACCCGCTTTTCAAAGTGCTTTAATGCCGCTAGTTATCCGTCGCACGATTATCGTTTCTTTGAGGCGTGATATATCTATATCTTGTATCTTTATTTGGCCACACTTTCGGGGCCTGCCGTCGAATAGCCTTGCTTCTCAAGTCAAGATAGGACGTCGGTCGGAATGAAATAGCGGCTTATTGTTCTTCTAATAAACACCAGACACAAGTATATGACGTGTACACTTTTCGTTTCTGTTCACCGCAGCACAATTCGGTTAAGGCTGTACCACGTCATATAGCCAGGCACAGTATCCAGTGCCGGGCCAATATGATATATGGGCGAACTTCGACACACTCGAATTTGTCAAAAGCAATTAAGAAAGCGACGCGAAAGATATCTCACCCCAACATAAGCCATAGTTACCAACAAGACCGGAGCTATTTGGATGGCCCAGGCCTATTTTTAGGACATCAACATCTGAGCTATTCGCTAAGAGACCCAGGGACGAAGGTATAAGCGAAACCAGACGTAATGGCAAGGCTGGTAAACAGAGCCTTATGAAGCATATGATGATATACTGGAAGGTCGGTTGCGCTAAATGAATGTCAATTTAGCCTACGAATAGATTTGAACATCGCCGCGTGTCTTGAAGGCACGGCCTTACGCGCCTCAATATAGGGATGCTTAGAAAACACACAGGAACCTGGCGGGTCACCACTGTGGAATCCGACAACTTATCAGGAAGCCACTATTGGTTCCCAGGTTTAGTATTTATCGCATCAGGCGAGTGGCGAATATCATATTAGGGACATGTGACTGCGCGTCTCACGTACCACGGCCAGGGATGTCATAGCACTCGCTTGTGACATACCAAAGTAACAATGCCACCAAAGAAATTATCAGGAAGAATAAAGCAATATAATGTTTTATCGAATGAATCCACGTGGTAGCGAGGCACATGTAAACAGAAGTCACACTACTGTATATAATCAAATAGCCTCCACGATAATATATCTAGAACCTCGTACAACAACAAGTCTCTATTGCCTACCATATACCACATTTATGACACTCTTCATGTTTCATCCCTTATCAACGGAAGTAACATGAGGTCACAGGGGCCAATGATTGTTGATTGTACAGCAGTCAGCTGTCTACATCGACGAAGATGGGTTTTTATGCGCCAGCGGTTAAAAAACGGATTCTCATCAGTAGTTTATTATAAAGGGGGAGATGGTTTTGACTTTATTTTGTTTGTTTGTTCAAAACGCATGTTGTCTAAGTGCTATTTATTCAACCACCTACTTCTAAACTTTAATTCTTCCTTCATTTTAATTTTGTCCACCCAGGTGTTTGGATAACCTGGCTACTGCCGTCCATGGTGGCTTCTTCGTCGCAGCGATTCGGCTCAGTCACCTCGCAACGGCCTTTGATGTTTAGTGTTGAGCTTAGGATGGGACTTTTACCTCCCCATAGGCCGTCCTTTACTATGCACAATGAATGGCTGGAACTTCTAGCAGGCTTAAGATACGCGATCCAGAGCGCCGGAATCCCGGACTGTACTATAAAAAGCAAGATTGATAACGACTTCAGGACATGGTGTATCACGGAAAATTGTGAGGATCAATGTGGGTTGAATATACCTCTAACATATTTTCCGTTATTTTAGGATTCCCATTTGTTTACTCACTTACTCTGTCTTGCCAAATAGATTCATTCGATATTGTCTCCCCAAAGCTCCTATACCACCATCGTGATTCCTGGACCCGGTTATTGAGTCGAGTCTACGACATCGTTAGGCAGTCGGGATACGTTCCATCGAAATCTTGGGGCACGAAAGTACATATCGTAACCTACCCAGAGATGTCCGGGAGAGAATTGAAGGCCCTCGCGAAGACTGTCATTCACCATAATCATGGTTTCAACGCGCTCGCGTGGGATCTGAAGAACAGGGATGTCGACCAAAATGCCCCTTCTCTTGTCTGGATACCGAGTTTAAGCAATTTGAGCGACAGGAGTACGATGATACTGGACAGGCTCGACGCAGCACAATCCACCGAAGTTATCGCGTGGTTAATGAATACCGACCCAAATGGGAAAGGTCATCTTCGGCCGTGGAACTTCTGGCCGGTGGTTGCAGCGCAGAGCGGCCCGATAGTCACGCCATATTATGAAGGACATCAGTTTACTAACTTAGGTGGGCTACCCCTGGGCTTCTGTAAAGGGAAATTATAGAAAACGCGCAGCGGGTTCTGTTATCTCTTCAAGTTTGACACTTTCAACATTCTTCGCCCATTCAGGTCCGAGATATGCTAACGGCACCTTGAATAGTTGAGTACAACCTCGCACCCGGTTCCGCCACACCCGAGGATGCAACAATGTGGATTGACTTGGCGTGTTTGTTCGTTCGCGGAGCACTCAAACACAACGCTAGGTGGCGTGGTGGCACACCCAAGGGCCTGACCCGAATTTGTTCAGAGAAGGCGATCTATCAAAGTTCGTGCTCGAGGAAGCCGAAGACGCCGGATTATCCGTAATTGAACATGCGCGACTTGAAGAAAGGCTCGCATTTCTCACGAAATCGGACAGTTAGACTAAGAGAAGGGAGACATTTGAGAAATCGCAACCAGACATGTGTTGAATGAGTTGACAGTTCGTGTATCACTACAGATACAAACTACATGAATCAGGAGATATTTGCATTCAAGTTTGTTCAGATCTCTGAGCATGCATTTCTAAGTCATTTCGTGAATGTTGCTGTTCGATTACTGGTGGCGCTGAATACTTTCGCCTGGTTGGCTCCTTTTAACTTTGTCGGGACAAACCTAAGATATGTTGGTATTTTACTTGGTATTAAGGTCGGGTCATGCAGGTATTTGGAACTTAAGATCAGATCGATTTATAAGCTGCCAGCATTCCGCGTCATTTTTCACCATCCCATCTATCCACCAGACGGCCATCCTCACGACCCATTTGTGATTAGCCATTCATCATGAATACTACAATACTATCAAATACACTTCTCGCTGGCCGTGCCAAAAGTCCTAGCTTCTTTCTACACTCTACAAGGTCTCACACTTCGACTCCTCCTGCATATCGCCAAAATCCTCCAGCACCCGAAACATGGACACTCAGCTCCCTCAACGCACCAACGAACCACAATCTACCGCATGTTTTCATCCGAAGACATCTCCGACTACACGCGCGTCGAGGCACAGGTTGTAGCCCTGATTTCGCTCGCCGTCCTCATCTTCTGCCACCTTTACGGCTACCTCAGGCCACATCCACCAACGAAGATCAAAGACTTCGATACCTGCCTCTGGATCATATGGGTACTGTTTCGGGTCATCACATTTTCAAATACCTGTTTTCGTACTTGAGGATCCCGTTTCTTATTGCCTACCTCCACGCCTGCAGTGATCAATTTGAAGCCGATGGAGACATTTGCCTGCTGTTTAGGAGAGGATTAGGCCTTTCTATTCTCATCGCTATTTGATCTGGTCTGTTGCATATCCATCCTCTAGGTCTCCCTTGTAAAGCTAGGTTGGAAGGTGGTCAAGATATTTGGAGGGAAGAGCTAGATGCCATCATAGTAACTGAATGAAACGGATGTGCTCTTACAGATCACCGTGACTAACACAAATGTCATAAGACTCGGGAAAGCGAGTCGAATAGGCTCACCAAGTCTGTTCCCTGTCAAAGGTAGTGGAGACCTATACATGTGGTATAGCAGTAGATAGATTGTATATAAATCAGGATAACCAGAAGGTTAGATCCGAGTCCAAAGGACTCGGGGGATATATATGATATATACATAGGTGGGTAGAGTGTATTACTCCCTATTTAATTTAACACTCCTATTACTCCAAACACCTGTGAAAATGAAAAAAAAAACATGAAGATATTGTGATGGGTGATTTGTGAGATTTGCAGGGTAGGATTTGTAAAACCTGCAGGGTAGTAGAACTTTGATAGATTTTTTTTTTTTTGCTTTTATGCTAGGTTTTTTTATAAGAACTTAGATTTTTTAAGTACTGCTGTTTAATCCGGCAATTTAAACTTTTTAGTATTTTATTTAAAGTTTTTTAAATATTAATAAAACTTATAAAACTTTTATAAAAAAAAAAGAAAAAAAAACATAAGCTAGATAAATAGTCGTATAATTAGTTAGCTAATCGAACGTAGTTTTTTAAACAAGGGTTATTAGGTCGAAATATAAGTAATTTTTAGGGTAACCTATTAATAAATTTATAATATACTATATATTAAATATAAGTTTTAACTATTAAAGTATAGTTTATATTATATTATATAGCTAGCTTACGAACTTTTTTAATAAATATTTATAAAAGTTTGTTATTTTTTTTATAGTACGTTTTTGTTTTTAATTTTAATATTATATTATTAATAAAGTTATAGTTTTAAAATATTATAATTTTTTTTGCTAAAGTTAGTAATAATAGTTATAATATATATATATTAAATCGCTTTTTTTTATAGGTTTTTTATTAATAGCTTAGTAAGTACAAAGAATAAGTTTAGTTATATTTTTTTATTATTTTTTTAGGAGTTATAAAAAATATTAAAAATATTTTGCGTATATACGTTAAATATTATTTTATAAATATTTTAATTTTTTTATTATTTAAATAGCTTTAAATATTATTTTTAAATAAATATAAAATATTATTAAGAATAAAAAGTTATAAAATTGCTTTAAATAAGCAATAAATTTATTATTTATAGTTTTAAAGTTTAATAAAGCTTGCTAAAAAAATTAATAAAGTTCGTAAATATTATTACTAGTAGTTAAAACTTTTATTATTACTAAGGATAAATAATAGGGGTTATATATTAAAAAAAAGTTTAATTTAAATAATTTAGGGGTAATAATCGGGGTATAATTAAAAAAGTATAGTAAATATATAAATAATTAGCAAAGTATAAAATTTTCGTAATAGCGCTAGTTATATAATATAAAATTTTAATTTAATAATATTTTATTATAAGATTTTTATTATTTTAAGCTTAAAACAATATAGAAAATAAAAAACTTATTTTTCGGTAAAGCTTTAGTTAGCTTATCTATTATTTATTAATTAATAAGGACGTATTATAATTTAATATCCTTAGGTTTATTGTTCGTAAACGAATTTTAGCTAAATAATTATATATTTAATATTAGCGTAATATAATAAATTATTAACTAATATTATAGTTTTTTAGTTTTACTATAAATAATAGTAGTTTTAATCTTTTAAATAACGTTTAGCTTGCTAAATAAAAACTTTAGCTATATTGTTTTTTTTTATTATATTTAATTAATATATTCGGCTTTATATAATAATAGCGATATAATAGCTTAACGTTTTAAACTTTAGTTTAAAGTTTTATTATTTATATTAAAAACGTATTTAAAAATTAATTTTTAGGTTTTTTAATTTCCGGTATAATTAGTATTAATATAGCTTACTAAGTTATAAAGTTTTTATAATAAATTAATTTTATATTATTATTTTTTAAAGTATTTAAAATATATATTACAGCTAATTTATATATTTTATTTAATTTTGCTAAAATAACTAAAAAAAATATAGCATAAATATCTAATTAAATGTTTAATATAATAATATTTAAATTAATAGTATTTATATACTAGGTTTTTTTTTATTATAGCTATATAGTTATTAGCTAAAAAATTAAAAGCTTTAGTTTTATTAGAATATTTTTAAGTTTAACGTTTTAAAAATTAAAATTTTAAAGTATTTTTTTAATATAAACTTTTTACCTAAAGTAATCGTTTAATTTAGCTTATTTTTTTTAATAGTTATTTTTAAAAATAAGAATAAAAGCCTAGGTTAATTATATTAAACTTATTATATAGTGCTTTTTTAACTTTATTAACTTTTTTTATAAAAAATATATAATTAAAAAATCGTCGATATATAATAATATAAGTATAGCTTTTAGCAAATTTATATTTATATTTAACAATATAAACTTTAACCTTTTAAAATATATTATAAAAATTTTATACTATATTTTAAGTATTTGTTTTAAGCTATATAAAGCTTTAGCTATATATATAAACGGTCTTATTTTTGAACTTAAAAAGTTATTTTATATAATTTTTTATTAATATTTTATAAAAAAATACTTTTAATATTTATTTATTTTAGTTTAAAATTTAAAGCAATAATAATAACAAAAATAGTTTTATAGCTTATAAGCTTAATTATAAAAATAAAAGTTTTATTATAATTTAAGCTTTTTATTTATTTAAAGCTTTTAATTATTTAATAAGCTTTATAGCGAATAATTTTATTATTTAGCTTATATTTTAGTTTAAAAACTTATTTTTTAATAATATTTTACGTTTTATAAATAATTAATAAATTATTTAAGTTTTATTATCGATTAAGGACTTATTTATTATTTATAGCTTTAAGCTAATTATATTAATAAGCGTTATTTTAGGCTTATTTTAACGTTTTAGGTTTTATAACCTTTATAATATAAAAAGCAAATAATATTAATTAATAATATTATTTAAAAAAGTTTGCTTTATTAAATATTAATACTATTTAATAAATAAAAGTTAATAATAAAGCTATATTTTAATAAGTTTTTTATTTTAAGTTATAAATTAAAATATTTTTTTAAACTGTTAATATAACTATAATATATTTTATATAATATTTAATACGTTTTTAGTTTTAGTTTTAGCTTCGGTTTTAAATTTTTTAAAAGTATATATAAATAATCTAAGTTTTAAGTCGGTAATTATAAAACGTTTTTAAAATTTTTTACGTTATTTATTATAAAATAATCGTAATAAAGTTATAAGCGTAAGCTTTAAAAGTTAATTATTATTTTGCTTTTAAGCGCGGGGGTTATTTTTTTTATTTCTAGTAGCTTATAATTTAGTATCTTTTTTAATTTAAGGGTTTTTTAAACTTAACTTTTTTTGCTAGTTATATATATATTATAGTTAGGTTTTTTAATTTTATAATAATAAAAAAAGAGTTATTAAATATAAATCCTAAAAAGTAATATTATAAATTAACGATTAATTTTCGATTAAAATATAAATATAGTTTTTTTTAAAAAAAATATTATTAGTATAAATTATTTTATTAAAGTTTAAAAAAAATATAATAATTTATAATGTTTTTTTTTTTAATATTTTAGTATAATATAAAGCTTTGTTTTTTATTAATATTAAAGCTTTTTTTTTTAGTAAATAATAGCTTAAAACTTTTATTGTTTAGAAGTATATTAGGTTTAATAAGCTTTTATACTATATTTTATAAATATTTAATTTTTTAACCTAATAATTAAATAAAAATTCTTTAAATATATAGCTATATATGATAGAGCCCCAAGGGGTCTGTGTTACTGGCTTTTTTGCGCGGAGCGTAAAAGGAAGCCACCTAGCAACACCTATATCTAATAAATAGCTGGTATATTGCTAGTTAAAGAATTTATTATTAGATTTATTACGTGGATCTAATAATAGATTTTCTAACTTTAATTAAGCTTTATTTTATAACTTATAATATTTTTTTAAAATAGTGCTTTATTACGTAGTTTTATTATAAAATTAACTATACTAAAAATTATTTTTTTTTAAATCTTTCGAAGTTAAAAATATAAATTTTCTAGTAATAATTAACGTATAATTTATACGTATCTGTTAATTAAAGCAAATATTACGCTTTAGCGTTAATTTATTTTGTACTTTTATTTTTATATTTTTTACAAAGCTTTTAAATAAACTAGTTATTTAGCCCTAAAAAAAGCTTAATAAAATATTTTTATATTTTAAATATATTAATTTTTATAATATAGCTAAAATTATTATAAAATCATAAACGTTACGGATTTTTACTAATTAATTGTTCTAAATATCTTAGTTTTACTTAAAGTTTTTAAACGTTTTAATTCGTTATTAAAGTTTATAAATATATTAGTTTATTATTAAAATATAATTATAAATTATATAATTTTATTTTACTCTTATTTACGTATAGTTATTTTGTTTTTAAGTTATTATTTATAACGTTATATAAAAATAACAAATTATAAACTAATATAATAATAGTTTTTTTACGTACTTAATTATTTACTAAATTAAACGTTAAATCTAATTAAAAAACTTTTACTTAAAGTTTTTTTTTTTTAATTCCCGGCGTAGCAATTATTAAAATAAATATTATTATTATTAATATAAGCTTTATTAAAAATATTTATAAATTATTTAATAATATAATTTAAAAAATTAAAATAAAATAAAAAAAATAAAATTAGCGCAAAAATAACCGAAGCTATATTAATATTAATAAAGCTCGATTAATAATAATAAGTTAAAAACTTATAAAGTTTTTATTTAAAAAACTAAACTAACAATTAAAATTTAACGCTAAAACTATAAATATATTTTTAAAATAATATAAATAATAATTTAAATAAAATTAAATCGAACTAAATATAAAAAACTATAAAAAAATATTAAACAAATTAATAATAAATTTAACTTAATTATATAAATAAATTAAAATTTAGCGTTTTTATAAAGTTTTAAAAAAATTAATATTTATTTTATTTATTTTATTTTTAACTATATTAAACTAATAAGCTTTTATAATATATAATTAACTTTAATAATATAGCTATAAATAAAAAAAAAATAATATACCCCCGCTTTTATTTCCGAATATAATAGTATATTAATAATATTTCCGTTTATTTCTTCTTTATCGCCCTAAAAGCATTATAAAAACGCTAGAATATTTCTTTAATTAAATAAGCAATAATAATAGCAAAAAACAGCAATAATAAAACAATAATAAAAAATAAACAACTTTAATAATAATCTAGATTAAATAATAAAGCTAACTTTAGCAGCATAATTATAATAATAAATATTATCGTTATAAAACTTTATTTTTAATTATTTTATAATAAAAATATTTATAAAATTAACATAAAAATATTAAAGTTTTAAACCTTAACTAAACAACTTAAAATAAAAAAATTATTTAAATAAAAAAATATATTTTATAAATATATATATATTTTTTAATATATTTAAGCTATATATAAGTTTAAAATTAAAATTATTAAATAATAGCTAAATTTTAAAGCTATTTAACTATTTTTTATAAGTTTTACTTTTTTATAAAAATAATAAAATTAAACTTATCGATTGTTATATTTAATAAAAATAAGCTTAAGTTTAATATTTAAAAAACTAAAAAAACGCTTTAAAATACGCTTTAAATACGTTATAAAAAATTCTTCGAAAATAATTTTTTTTTATTCGATATATATAAAATAAAATATATTTATTAATTATATTTATTATAATATTTATACCTATAAAATAAAACTTTAGTACGAAATAATTTTAATTAATAAAATATTATAAAAATATTTATAACTAATAAGCTAAATAATTATTATTATATCTGTTATTAAAAAAAAAAATATATTAAAAATATAAAAAAATCGATAAAACGCGCTATAAATTAAAATAAAAAGCAAATAAGTTTTTAAACATTAAACTTTTTATAACTATTTAAAAAAACATATAAAACCTTTAAAATTTATATTTTAAATATAATAACTATAATTTTTAATCGTTATTAATTAAAAAATACAATTATTATAATATTATTATTATTTTAATAATAACGTAATAAATAATATAATAATAATTTAATAAAATCATAGCTATTATAAAAAATAATAAAAAAAATATTTTTAAAAATAAAAACATAATAATAAAAATAAAAATATAACAATATATAATAGCTAAACTATAGCTATAACTATAATATAGCTATAACTATAGCTATAATTATAATAGTAATTTAAACGTTATTACGATAAAAAATATATAGCTATTATAGCATATATTAAATTAATAACGTACGTTTAAATAAAAAAATTTAAATATATACTAATAAAAAATTATAATAATAATACTTTTTATATATTTAGTTTAGCTTTACTTTTATTAAATATTATAAAAATATAAATTATTAATATTTTTATTTTATATATATAAAATATAACTATATATTTTATTAAAATATATAGCGTATATTAATACTTTTTATTTATCGCTTTTAAATAATTTATATATAATATTATATTAAATTTATTTTTATAAAATAAACTTTTTAATATTTAAACTAATATAAATTAGCTAAAAAAATATAATTAAAAATAAAATTTCCGACGATAATTCGTTATTTATATAAATAAATTAATAAAATCTTTAATCGAAATATTTATTTAAAGCGTTAAACGTTATATTAATAAAACTTTTATTTAAGCTATATATATTTTCGCTTTTATATACGCGCTTTGCTAACTAGCTAAAATATAAAATATTATACCGATTTAATATAAATAAAACTATAATAATAAGTACTTTAATATATTAAAATATATAATAAAAATATAAAAGTTAATAATTATTATTAAAAATAAACGCGTAAAAATAATACGTTAAGCTAAATTTAAATTTTTTATTTAAAAAATTAATAATTATAGTTTAAAATATAGTACAAAAAAAATTAAATTATAAACGAAAACTATAATTAATATATTAATATAACGATTTTTTTTACTTTATAAAGCTATTAATTATTTTAAAATATTATTATTTTTATAATTTTAATAATTTTATTATTAATTCGAAGTTTTAGTCCGTAGTTATAAATTATATAAAAATTACTAATATATATATTATAACTATTATAGCTAATAAAACGTTATTTATAGGTTAATATAACTATTATTTATTAACTATAATTTTTTTATAGTAATATATAAATATAATAATATTATAATAAACGTAAAACTTTTAAAGTTATTCTAGTTATTAATATTATAAATACTTTAATTAAATAAACAAAAGTATTAAATTAAAATAAATTTAAAAATTTATAATAATTATATTATTAGTTTATAAAAATTAGTTATAAAACTTTAGCTATTATAATAATTTTAATAATATTATTAGCTAAAATAATTAGCTTAAAATCTTTAGCTATTTTAATTTATTATTATTATAAATATTAAATTCGATATAACGCTAATTATTATAGCTATTATAACTAATATAATACTAATAAACTATTTATAAACGAACTAGCAAATTTTATAATTACTTTTATAATAACGCTTAATAAAACTAATAACTACGCTATTAGTTTACGTAAAAAATAGTATTTTATTTTTAGTTATTAATATTTTAACGTTAATTTTTAAATATTTTTTATTACATATATAATTTATATATATTAAAACTATACTACTATTAAAAAAACTATATATATTAATATTAAAAAAGTTTTTTAAGTTAAGCTTTTAAAAATATATTTTATTTTAAACATTAAAAGCTTATAAATTTTTTTAAAAATTAATTAATAATATTTATTTATATTAAAAAACTTTTAAATAGCTAAGTTTACTAAAATTATTAAAATTTATATATTTAAATAAATAAAAAAAATCAATATTTTTAAAATAAAATAGCTTAAGATTTTTTTTATTAATATTAAAAAATAAAAATATAAAACTTATTTTTTAATTAAAAATTAAAAATTTTTAATCTTATAATAAACTTATAAAATAATTATATAATTTAAATAATAAAGCTATTTTTTACATATTTTATATTTATTATTTAAAAAAAAGTTTATAGCATAATAAAAGCCAAATAATTATTAATTTATAATAGTTTAATAAAATCGTTATTTTAATAACTATTTTTTTTTTTTATAAAATAAAATTAATTAAAAGCTTTTATAAAAAAGTTATATTATTTATATTAACGCAATTAGTTTTTTTTATTATCTAGTTTATTTTAACTATAAAAATAAGTTTTATTATTAGTTTTTAATATAAAGTAATTTAATATATTATAAAATTATAAATTTCTTTAGTTATATTTAAAAGTATATAAATAAGTTTTTTATTTTTTTTTATTTTTATTGCTATTTATTATAATATTTTTATTTTTTTAATACGTTTAAAATATATTATATTTAAATATTATTTTTAGCTTATTTTAGTTAAAATATTATTTTATTAAAAATCTTTATTAATTATTTTTTTATTAACTTTTTAAATTTTATATTAATATTTTAAAATATTTATTATTATTAAATATATAAACGTTTAAATTAGTTATATTTTTTAAAACTTTTAAGCTTTTAAATAATATTTCAATATAATATTCTTTGTAATTTTTTTTTATTATATATAATTAGCCAAACTTTTATAAAACGTAAAATAACTTTATTAGCTAAAATTATTAAAAAAAAAATAATAATAATAACCTAAGTTTATAATTTACGTAAATATATTATTTTATACTAGTTAAATAATTTTTTTTATTATTTAAACGTTATTTGTTTTAAACTACGCTTTATTATTATAACCTAGATTATATTCTATATTTAAATTAATAAATATTTTAAACAAATTTTAGCATTATATTTTTATATTAAACTAAGTTTTAAATAAAACTAAGCGACTTATATTTTTATATATAATATAACTAATTATATATTTAAATTAATATTATTATAAGCTAAACTAATATAGCTTTTTTAAATAAAAAATAATTATTTTATATAACTATAAAAAAGCTTTATATAATTTATTTAAACTATATATAGTTTTAAGGATTATTAGCTATAAAATATTATCGATTAAATTTTATTAATATTTTTATTACTAATAAATAAATAATTAGCTTATTAATTTATCTGTTATTATTATTAATAGTTTTTAAATTTTATTTATTAAACGTTTTAATATATTTTAAATATACTAAATTTTATAATATATAAATACTATAACTTAAAAATAAATTAAAACAATTATAAACTTGCTATATTAAACTTTATATAAATATATAAATTATTATATATAATATACGTTTAAGCATAATTTTAAACTAAATATAAAAAACTTTTTTATAAAAAAATCTTAAATAAATTTTGTTAAAATTAATTTCGCGACTAATATTATAAAACGCTTATTTTTTTTAAAGCTAATATTTATTTTTTATTGCAAATAGTTTAATTATAATAAATATAAAAAATTAAACAATTTACATTTTATATATATACGTAAACAAATTATATATTATATAATAAAAATATATTTTAAACTTAACTATATTAAAAGCTTTAAATTATATTCGATTTATAAAAATTATAATATATTAAAAAATTTATAAATATTATTTAAAATATAATATTAATTATAATAATAAACAAAACTATAAATAGTTTATATTTAATTAAACTTAAAAAATATTATTAATATAAATAATTATAATTAATTTTATTTTATTATTTTTTATTAAATTATAAAATATTTTATAATAACTAAACAGTTTTAATATAATAATATATATAATAATTTTTTGCTATATATTTAAACAAACGTTTATAATTTCTAATAATATAAAATATACTACTAAAAACTAAGCAATAGTTTTAATTAAATAATTATTTTAAATAATTAAAATATTTTTAAAAAATTATTTTCGATCGCGATTATAAATTTATTTCTAACTTTTAAAAAAATATATAAAAAGCATTAAATACTAAATTATTAATAATTATTACGTATTATAAAAAAATAGTTTGTCCGAAAAAAAAACTAAACAATTAAAATTATAATATATTTTTATAATTATATATATTTTAAATCGAACTAGTTTAATATAGTTTTTATTTTATAATAAAACTTTAATTCTATATTTTATAAGCTATATAATTTATCCCGCATAAGCAATTATTTAAGTTTAAACTTTTTAGCTTTTTCGATATATTTATAGCTAAATAAATATATATAACTTTAAAATATAAAATCTTTATATAACTATTTATAATAAATACTAAGTTAGCTATAAATTTCGTTATTATTATAACGAAAAAATATTTAATAATAAATATTAAATATTAAAATTTAAACTAAATAATAAAGTTTTTTTTTATTTATATAATAATTATTATTTGCCCGGCAAACTTTTTAAAAAATATTTATAATAACGGGCTAAACTTTAAATTATTAAACGCAAAATTAATAACCTAGCTTATAAATTAAACTTTTTTAAATATTACTATATATATTTTATTATTTTTATTATATAGTTATAACTATATAAAAATAATAAAAACTTTTTTAAACAAATAATATTATTATTAAAGCTTATTAAAGCTAATTAATATTTTAATAATAATAATAAAAGCAATATTTATAAAATTAAAGTTATATTTAAATATTATTTTAATTAAAAAAAAAACAATTTCGATTATTTAATTAAATAAAAAAAATAAAGTTATAAGCATAACTGTTAGCATTTAGCGTACTATTTTTAATACTTATAAAAACTTATCGATAAATATTAATTTAAATATAGTCCTTGCTTTATACTACTAAAAAAGAAGTCTTCCGTAGGGCTATTACCTAAACCTACACCGAAGGTAAAAAAAACAAAAGGCAAGCGCCCCTATAGTAGGCCACATAAAGTAATTACTAAAGCTCCAGCACTAAATCCTGTCAATATCCCTATTATTAACGCCCTAGCACCTAACGCACCTATAAATAAATCTCTTGTTTTTCAATAAAGCTTTAAATTATAACAACTTATAAATAAAATAATAAAAAAAATAAAACAAGCAATAATATTACTTAATATTATATAAAAAAATTATAATTATAATATAGTTTAGCTAGATTAATCTACTAAAGTTAGTAGAGATTTTTTATACCTTAGCATTTTAATAAAGCCCCTAAAAGGTTTATATTACTAATAGCTTCCTTACGCAAAGCGCAAAGAAAAGCTACCTAGTAATACCTATATTTAAATAAATAGCTAGCATATTATTAGTTAAAGAATTTATTATTAGATCTACTGCGTGGATTTAATAATAGATTTTCTAACTTTAATCAAGCTTTATTTTATAACCTATAATATTCTTTTAATATATTAATACTAGTTAATATTTAGCATTAATTTTATTATTTATAATAATAATAAAAACTGCCGAATAATATTTTTAAAATATTAATAGCTTTTTTAATAATATTATTTTACTAGTGCTAATTAATAGCAAAAAAATATAATATTATATTATAGTTATAGTATAAAAGCTTAAAAGCACTATTAATAAAATTGCTTTTTAATTTAAAATAATAATATAATAATATTATTTGGGACGTTTTTTTTAATTTAAAAAAGTTTAGAAAATTTTTAGGAATTTTAATACTAATTTTATAAAGAATATTTAAGTTATTTTTATAAAGTTATTATAAATAATTATTTATTATATAAATTAATTGTAATTTATAACTTAGTTTATTTAAATTAATATTTTTATAAAATTTATATATAAAAATTCTAGTTTTTATATATTTTTATATAGCTTATTTTTATAAAAGTTTTTTTTTTTTTTTTTAATATATATTTTATAAAAGCAATATTTTTAAATAGAAAAAATTTTTATTAAATAGTTTATTAAATATTTAAAGCTTTAATTATTTAAGTATCCGAATTATTTATACTATATTTATATATTAAAATTAAAAAAAAAATAAACGTAAAAGTTAATATTAAAAACTATAATATTAACGCTACTATTTAGAATATTAATTAAATATAAGCTATTAATAGCTTGGGTAAAAAAAAATATTTTTTATTTTTATATTTAATATTTTATTTTATCGAAAAAAAATTTAGCTTTTTTTTTTAATAATTAAAAAACTAAAATTAAGTTTATTTTTACTTTAAAATAATATATAATATTATAAAAAATTGTTTTTTTTATTAGTTATTAACTATAAAAATAAATATATAGTTTTTTATTTTTTTAAGCATAATTATTTTTTTTTTATTCTAAAAATATTAAAACTAATATAAAGTTTAGTTATAAAAAACTTTTTATAATTATAAAATATATATTAGCTATAGCTTAAATTTAAAATATAAACTTTTTTTAGTATTTAGCTTATTTTTATTTAAAAAGTTTTTAAAGCTAGCTATTTTAAACTATTATAAAATTTTTGCTATATAGATTTTTTTAAAACGTTATTAAAAATTTTTATAAAAAGCCGTAAAAAAATTTCAGGCTTTATATTAATATTAAACATAGCTATAAAATAGCTTAGTTTAAATGTTTTAAAAAAAATAGCGTTAATTTTTAAATTAAAAATAATAAAGCTAAAATTATAGCTTATATTAGCGTTTCGAACTATAAATAATAATATATTAAAGCTATTATTTTTTTTAGCTTTTTTTTTATTTTATTACTTTTTTTTTTTCCTGTTTTTTTTTTCGTTTAGTTTTTTTATCGTACTATTTTTTAAAAGCAAAATAAAGGTTTTTTTTATAATATATAATATAAAAGCTATTATAATAACTATATTTTAAGCAATAAAATAATAATAATAAACTAACGTTATTATTTTTAATTTTTTAGTTTTATTAATTATATTAAGCTATTAATATAACTATTTTAAAAGTTATTATTTTTTTAATAATTTCGGCGTTTTTATTTTTTTTAAAAAATATATTATAATTTTAATAAAACGTAGTAAAAAAAACCTAAAAAAATAAACTAAAAAAAATAAAAAATTTATTAATAAAAAAAGCTTACTAAGCTTATACGTTTTATTAAATTTTGCTAATTTATTTTAAACTATATAAAGTTTTATAATAAATTTAATAATATTTTTTATAAATATTTAAAATAATATTATTTAGTTTACGAATAAATATTTAAAAAATAATACTATTTTTTAGCTTATATTATTATAAAAACTTTTAAAAAATATTAATAATTATATAAGCAAAAAAGCACTTTTTTATAATAAATCGGATATTAATCTTAAAATAATATTTAATTATTATTATTGCTTTTTTTTGCTTGTTTTTTTAGTAGTTTATTTTATTTTTAAAATTTACGTTTTTTTTTTTGTTTATTTTATAGGTCGAGCTTTTAACGAATAGCCAGGTATTAATTTTTTATAGCCTTATATTAATAAATAGTTAAATATTTTCTTTATATAAAAAAATAATTTTTTAAAAATTTTAATATAAAAATTTTATAGCTATTTATTATTTTTTTATTTATTTCGATTTTATTGCTAGGCTTATTTTATATAATTTTTAATAAATAAAGCTATAAAATTAAAATCGAAAAATAAAAGTATTATTTTTAATAGTTAATTATTCGGTGTTCGAAAAAACGTTATATTTAAATAAAAAAAACAAAAAATATAATAACGCTTAAACAAAGAACTCCGCAATAACTAAAAAGTATAATAATATTTAAATAAATAATTTAGCTAAAAATAGCTAAGCTAAAAAAATAAACCTAATAAATATAAAAAAATTATTATAAATAATAACTTTTAAACTAAATAAGTTTAAATTATTTAATAATAATAAAAATAATAATATTTATTATAAACTTAATAAAATATTATATAAAGTTTAAAATATATAAAAAATATATTATTATTAATAATATTTTTAATAAATAATTTAATATTTAAAAAATTTAATTTAGTAGTAAAATAAAAAAATTATTTTCGTTAAAAAATCTAATAAATTTTAAGTAAAAAATAAGCTTTATTTTAAAAAATATTATTTAATATTTAATTCTATTATTTTATAAAAATTTTTAACTTATAAAAAAATAATAAAAAAAAAATCCTAATACTTTTTAAGTATAAAAATTAATAATTTAACAAAAAAAAAATAATAAAAAGAACTTTTTTTAGTTAGGCCTAGCTTTTATAACTAGTTTTAAAATTTTATAGCTAGTGCTAAAATATAATATAGCTAAATATACTATAACGTTTTAAAAAAAAAAATAATTTATTTTAATACAAAAAAAAAATTAAAAAACGTTATTTCTATTATATGTTTTTTTGTACGTCCGGTCTTACTATAATTAAATATTTAAAAAAGATTTTTTAGCAAAATAAACAAATAAAATAACTATTTAAAATATCTACAAAAAATTCTTTACTTATAAAAAAATCCTAATAATATTTCTAAATAGCGTTAAAATAAGTATAAATTCTACAAATCTAAGTTAAATATTATTATATTAACTTATATTTTTTAGCTATAGTATTAAAAGAATAGTTTATAAAATAATTATAATATAAATAGCGTTTTAGTTAAAAACAATATAAATAAACTATTCCGGGCTTATAACCTATTAAAAATAGTAAAGACCTATATATAATATAGCAGTAAATAGATTATATATAAATCAAAATAACCAGAAGGTTAGATCCGAGTCCAAAAGACTCGGGGTATATATGATATATATACACAGGTGGGTAGAGTGTATCACTTCCCACTTAATTCAACATTCCCCTCTTTGAAAGTGGTGGACTATAAAATAGATCTAGTCCAACAGACCTAGGATACGAGGCTGACAAACCGTACGAGTCCCAGAGTTTGCGGTGAGGACCAATACCGAACACTGAGATAGGTCAGCCTCCGGAATCACAAGTCTACGGAGGTCCGCTAGTCTCTGGGAGTAAATACGAGATATTAGAATACATAGGTCGCGAACCTTGCAGTGATGGGGTTTAGACATCTGTTGTTGCACGGAGGACCAGTGAAGCCATATCCGTGGGCTCTACGTGACTATATGGCTATATACGGGGAGTCCCTTTGTCTGGTCCGGTCTCTGGTCCTTGTTCCTGGCAATAGGATCTAAGAATCTCCTACTTGGAGGCGTAGAAGATCAATATAGAGCTCAAAATGCACATCCTCCTCCTAGAAGAGCCACGTGACAGCAAACTGTCTATCAATGATTGGGCAAGGATGGTTGCTTATTTGTGTCGTGTCTTCTACAACGAGGGCCTATATGTCTGTACGGCGGCCAGCCAAGGGGTAAATCTCGATGTCGAGAAGTAGTGCAACATGTGAGACTGGACTATCTATATTGTTAATAATGACCATTCGCCCTATAAGTACTTAGAAGATAACATGTCTCAGCGCTTGCATCACCTGTTGGTACTTCACCTTTCATGATCGTACTCACGTTTTTCCACTCCGTTGTATGGTTCCAAACTTGCCTCTCCAACTCTGCCGTATTACTGCCTCGCTACTTCAACCTATTACAAACACGACTTCGATTTCGCTGTCTCATAGTCTAGCATCCATAACTCTCACCCATCGAGATTAGGCTCAGCCTGGGTACGCGTCGTCCCATTTAACATGCAAGCAGCTACCTGATAGGGTTTTCCTTCCTTGTGACCTACGCGCTGACGCTGATATACCAAGCGCTAGCGAACGTATTGAGACTATATTTGCTAAAGAAAACAGAAACGATGGTGATTTTGCGACTCCACGGCCTCTGATGTGGGATTTCTCCTTCTTAGCTTGTGATAATGATTTGAGTAAGAAACGCCAATTTCATAAAGAATGACGATGTCATGAGGACTTATATAGAGGGCTTGGAATCGGTTCGAATTGAGTAATAAGCAACGATGTGCCAAAGGGGCCATGAAGATCTAAGTTCTCTATTCTCCAGGAGGGAGGATTTCGTGCCCTTTTATGCCCAGAACTCTCCTCTCTTTTCCTATAGCTTCGCGGACTTCCGCTGACCCAAAGAGAGACATGTGTAGCCGGAGACTGAGTATCTCGGTGTGCGAGTTCAGCTTCGGTGTCTGCTTAAGACTCATGGTAACTTCGTACGACTACCTCAGCCTCGGAGGGTAGTGTTCAGCGAGCTCCGTGCTATAACAGTGTGACACTGTCCCTGTACTGCAATAGACGATGCCGCTGACAACATGTCACAAGGACTCAGTGGAAGGGCTTGGGAATATCTTCTTTGCGATTGATTGCAATAACTGTCAATGGAGTCAAAGGACATCTTACTGTCTAGGTTTTCCTTCAGAGGACTTGGGACCTGCTATATATCAAAAAATACTTCATAACACCCTCCGGACCTCCGTAAGCTTGTATGGCCGGAGTCGGTATGTCTCGGTCAAAGGGTCTTAAATAGTACGAAAGCCGAGGGTTGTATCCGTAAGCAAGAAGTGTTCGTTGGGGCCGTGCTCAAAGTCGGGATTTGAGGCTGCGATGGGGGTTTGTGCAAGTGGCTCTCCTCACGAACGGCATTCCAATGACGAACGAGCTGAAAGATAGGGCTTTCTCTCCAACCTGGCTCAGGGAGTATATTGAATCTATCTTATATTATTCAAAGTACGGATGGATTCAGTAGTCCTTGGGTTCACCTTGTAAATTTGATGACCGATGCTAAAAGCTTCGCCGAGGATTGATATTTACAGCCCGTTATGATCCAAATGTCTGCTCACTTTGCCTGACAGTGGGGCTGTCTCGCTGGTTGTGCTTCCTTAACTACCCCCAAATATTACGCAAGGTGGATTATACGCGCAAGCCTCGGATAGCACCGGAACCCAAGCCTGCGAGTCCCGCAATTAGCACACCACACCCCTTTCTTTCACTCGCACAAACACGTGTAGTAGCTGTTAGAATTGATGGGTCAACAGCTTCAAGCTGAGCCGTTCAAGCCGCATTACGATTCATATTACGTAGATCAGAGCTGAATTTGAGTTTTCTTGCATCATGTCATTGCGGTGTAGATCGTGGCTGCAGTGGCCCTTGAAACCTACGCCTTTTAATTCTTGTGGTGATTTAAACGAAGACTTGTACCTTAAACTTGATTCCGAGATAGCCTTCTCTGTCTTTATGAAATCCCAAAAGACAAAAGTGTCTTGGCAAAGCCATGTCATATCCTGACGCATAGCAACACCGAATTTGACGTCAACAATATTACATCGTGCGAATTAGGGTGCGCCGAAAACGCCCATGGTCAGCACACTACTATAATTAGAACTCTGAGACTATGGAATAGACAACGTTATGTATGATTAAGAATAAGCTTATATCCTAGTGCTATTTAGTGTAAAAAGAGACTGGGATGATTAAGGAGGGGCCATATAGTGATGTGACGTTCTGAATTATTGCCTGTCATTCGAGTGAAGTTGGGAAAAGCTTTGCCAAGACGGGAAAGATCCGTCGCCAGACCGCATTAGGCTTACTTGTAAGTGGCTTGCTGCTGACACCACATTCGTCACTGATGCACACCATCCAGTCTATGGATCTCCTCTGATAATTGGGCGGTCGGCTACCCTCTAGTCAATATTACTATTCAAGGTGGCCACCGACCTAGCGCGCGGAAGGTACCGTAGCCATGGATTCCCTTCATTGGTGTTCTCTTGGCGACCCCGGATCTTGGCTTGCATGTGGAGTGTACAGCTGCTCGCCCTGTGAACTAGGGCCGAGCAACACAGTACTAAGTAACATGGCTCGGAGATATGTAGTATAGACATCGGAGCGGCATTTGGGAAGGATAGGGGAAGCTTATTTCGGTAAGAATCTACTGTCAGACACAGGACGGGCAAAAGAGTGACAGGTATTTAAACCCAAGCGGTTTCTTCGCCCTCCCCATACCTCCCATCACACCAACTCAACAGCCCTCTCACAATGAAGTTCTCTAGCATTGCCCCTTGCCTGGCTTTGGCCGGCGCCGCCATTGCCACCCCTCATAAGCGTTCTTACCCGACCCAAAACGCTACCACTACAGTTGCCGGTGTCGAAGTCATCGACACCCCCATCGTTAGGGCCGCCCGTACATTTGTTGAAGAGTACTACAAGGAATACCAGCCTTACTTAACAAATCATCTATATCGAACTTGGCTGTTCGGCGCTGCAGCGATAAACAACAATGCTACTCTAAAGGCTTCGTTGGACCTTGAGGTTCATGCTGTTGGAAGTCTGTTGCACGACTTAGGTTGGGACAGTGAGTTACCTCTCCTCATATCTACTAGGCCATATGAATAGACCGTTCATTAACAACTTGACACAGTTAAACCACACTCCCTTACACCACCGCCGAGTACAGTTTTGAAATCGATAGTGGTCGTTTCGCGATGGAGTGGATTAAGAACTGGACTGCCGCGAACGGAGGGGCCGAAGAATGGGACGAAGTTCGTCTCCAGAAAGTCAACCTGGGTGTCCTGCTGCAGACATTCGTCGGCTCCGCTGATTTCCTATTCGCCGAGTCATACTGGATCGTCAAGTCCATCGGCTTCGAGTTCCCCGTTGGCGAGTCCCCGCTCATCGGCTCGGAGAACTACGACAACATCTGGAAGGCCTACTCTAACAGCACCCTGTTCCGTGGCACCAACTTCACCTTCACCAATATGGCCGTGTACAAGCCTGCTGCGACTTACACGACCTTCCTCTCGGACTTTGGTAACAACTACGTTCCCGGTTACAACAATAGCGACAACTCCCTCTTTGCGCTTATCCAGGGCGGTCTTAAGGGAGAGGTCGCGGAATACCCCGACGTGCCCTTCGTGCAGAACATCCCCCCCAACGGCGCTAACCCGCTCGTGTAAATTTTGACAGAGATCGATACCTTCTTTTCTTGTATTTAACATTTACCCTTCTAAATAAAACTTAGAGAGATCATCAAACCCCTATAGGCTTGTTGGAGACAGCCTCGACACATGTCTTCCCGCAAATAGTGTCTAAATATGTACTGTGAACAAGACTGAAGAGTTGATATGTATCTATTCACACAATAACTATTTAGTCAGCGAGTTCGCGCTCTTCCTATCCCATTTTGACATAGTTATGCTGGAATTTCTACCGTATAATCTATGTCACTACTTTTGTGTGTACTATCACGACTAATTCCGTGATTGGTAGCCCCAAGATCAAGAATTGTGGCTAATGACTCCGAGCGAACGGTTTTCCGTTGAACATAAATCTTTGACCAACGCCATTTCGTTGGCTCTCGAGGATTGAGGCTATAAATGGCTGTGCTACAAACATTTTGCGCCCGGGCTTATGAAAGCCGTCGACCCATAGTAGAAACATGACTCCATCGGAGGAGGTCGTCGCTGCTAGAGGCCAATGCTCGAATGGAACCCGCTGCTTTCTCCGTGGAATTCAAATCAATATATGTCATGTAGTGATGCGAAGTTATTAAACCGGAAATACCGGTCGCCGAAGCTCGCGACAATATTTATCCCCGATGCGCCGTCGCGTTTCCGCCCAAAGTCCGACAGGCTATGGCCTCAGGCGATGTGTAGCACCACCATATATCCGAGCATCAGCCATCATTAACCAGTGTTACGTTACGGCACGTCAGCACTGCTAATTGGAATCAATCATCGAGAATCATCTAAGAGAGGAGGTTTTCCGAGAAACTCAAAACAACAACATACGTGAATATTAGTCAATAAGTAAGCACACCAACCCTCATGCCTCTGGACAAGACAACTCGGCCAGAAGATGCTCTCGTTCCTTTTTGGTTGTTCTATAACGGCCACAACCGTGCGACCCATGATACCATCACCTGGGACTCCCAAACAACAAAATCAAATTCGACCCTAATCCATTTTCCCCTCTATTTTTCCACTTTTTGCCCCCTTTTTTTCGCGCTCCAGCCAGAGAGTCAGTCACCCAATTACAAATTAATCAGAAAACCCAAAGAATCGGCTACCGTTACCGCCGATGACCTCCTGCTCCCTGTGGATACGATGTACCAATCCGAGCGGCATCGTAACGCGTGTCGGGCACCAGGTAATCAGTAGCGTCATTCGGTGATTCAGACGGCAAAAGAGTAGACGATACTTAGAGTGGTTTCCGCGACGGTACCGATCCCCGCACCCTTCTAAGCCGCGGTCTGGAACTGCCGATGGGCCTCCTCCGAATCCGGGAAATAGTATTCCGATATGAGCTCTTCTCGCTCACGAGGGGCCTTCCTCTCTCCTCCGGCGTGAAAGCACTGTCTCCACGGGCCCCAGCCGCGGCAGTCGCCGTGTCTGTCTCTAGCTCGTCTAAGAGCATGAAGGCAAGCGCCGCGAGCAGGGCCGCAAGAGCAACAAAGGTGGCGAACGCGGCGCCGAAGCGGTCACCGGTATTAATGGCGCCGAAGCGTTGGCGCACGGGGTCGACGCGTCCGCTGTCTGGGCCGCCGGCCGAGGGGTTGCCGACGCTGGTGCCGCCGGTGAAGTTGGTGACCGGCGGTTTGGCCTCCTGGATCATATTGGCGAGCACGACCTCCATGGCGGCCATCTGCTGGCCGACGCCCGTGGTGCCGTCCCACAGGCCGCTGTTGTTAGCCCACTTCAAGCCGCACATGCGCCCGTTATCGCCGCCCGTGCACTGGTTCACGGCCGCCACGGCCGAGGTCCGGAGTAGTTTCTTGATGCGGTCGAAGGTCCAGGGGGCCCACTTGGTTGTCGCCGCCATCCATCGGCTCAGGTACGCCTTGAACGACTGCTGGTCCACGTCGCAGAGGTTGACGGCCTCGCACGCGACCTCGATCATGACCTGGTTGTCGACGTTGTCTCCGAAGAAGAAGATCAGCTCCGTGCTGTTCAGAAGCCCGTCTACGCGTTCGTGCCACAGCGCGGCGTCGTTCGTGTTATCTCCCCTGTTCGAGTACTCGACCATCGCGGCTGCTCCGAGTAGGAATGCGCCAACGTTGTAGGAGAACTCGTAAGGCGTGATGTCAGTACAGTTGTGCCCGATCGCGGCGCCATCGTAGATCCTATAGTTCTCGTCGATAAAATTGACACCGACCATCCAATCCCACGTCTTGACGGCCCAGTCCGCGTACGTGCTATTTCCGGTGTATAGAGCGAGCCTCGAGGCGAGATTGAAAAAGCACGCCTGGGATATGGAATTCTTGTAGTCGAAGCCGTTATTCCATGTAAAGATTTGCCAGCGCAATCCCCCGTTGCAGCTTTCCGTTTCCCACCGCGCCGCTTGCGTGTTGAAGACAGCTTGGGCTAGCGCTAGCCATTGTGGTTGGCCGTGGGCGGGATTCTGGAAGTTGTGTTCCGCCGCTGACATGGCTGCCATGCCCCAGAATCCTTGGTCATCGTTGCCCTCGGTTAATGTTTGGTTTAGCGGCATGTAATCGTTGTACGGACCAACTTGGTGTAGCATTCCTTGTTGCGCAATGTTATTATATGTGGTATCGCCCGTGTAGTACCAGTAATCGATCAGGCGCCCATCAAAGCACCGGCTTCCCACCCTATCAGACGCAGTTAGTATTGCCATATTGTTGCGATGTCTAATCCGGCTCACAGTAGTATGGCTGTGGTAAGAGTCCAGGAGTTTGCCCCGGTTGGTTGCCATTGTACATCGACATCAGATCGGCGGCCAGCTGTTTTGCTACATTTTTGACCGAATCTAGAGAACGGTCTGTCAAATATCATCCCATCTACCAACCAGCGCGAGGATATATACTAACCTGGTGAATCTGGACTAAAATCATAGGCGTAGATTAGATTGCCGGTAAGGATGAGCGAAGTTGCTATAGCCGTAGCTTTGCGCAAGAAGGCTGACATGGTTGGCGGGCAATATCGCTGTCATGGTGTTTGAAAAAATGACGGCCTTCGATTGCGAATAACGGGGAGACTGCTTTTCCACTTGTAAGCTGCCATGGCAGGTTTGCCCGCCGATAGTAGGTTTAGACCCGAACTCTTAATTCAGGTAATCCAGCAGCTCAGGAATACACTTTCCCTTGTACCGATTCCCGAGGGACACGGGACAGACCGAACTACGGGCATCCTCGTGATACTGGAAAGTCGGGACCGCTCCCTTTGGCAGTCTACATGTGAGAAATGGCGACGAGCTGCTTCATACCTTCTCGTTGAAAATAAAACGAATACCTGCCCGAAATGCAGGGCGTGGATGTTAGGAAATAAGAGCCTTGAATCTAAAAACGTAAATCGCCATCTATGGAAAGCTTAGTTGTCAAAATGGAACTCAAGTTTGAATGCTTAAAAATGGCGAGACTTATATAAACGGGCAGATGAAGCCGTCATTCAGATCACTTTTGATAAAGGAACATAGAATAGTCGGAGTCGAGTGCACGCAGTTGACGTGGTCCTCAAGGCGAAGTTTCTCACGGATAATTTGGCGAATTGCATACAATATAGTAGTCGCTGCAACGAACAGAGTCAAGACACAAATAGACACTTGACCGAGAACGAGGATGCCTGTAATACAGGCTTCACACATGTACAGACATGCGGAATACTATACGCAACATAATTGCCCTGTCGCGCTATTTCGTTCATTTGTGAAGCTTCGATGGATACCTAGGTATTTTGTCAGCTAGGCGAAACCTCGACAGTTACCCTGCGAACATGGACCGACCGTCTGGCGGGGGTTCGATGCTGTCCATGATATCTTGTCATATGCCTGAAATCAGCGATAGGTTTGCTGGTAAGAGTAGTGACGGAAGTCGTTTTCTAGCTATTTCTGCATATATAAGATGGGGAAGGAGGACTCTAAGAAGCTTTTCCTATAATCTTTTCATATGACGTGAACTGTCCTGGGTTGTGACCTTCTTCATGAATCGAAGGCCTCTAAATAGCGGCGCCGATGCTTCAAGCCAAGCTTAATATTATGCGTACTCGTCGCTTCACTTCCAAAATTAGGTAACTTCTTTTAATGTGAAATAATATGATGCTGATATCAATCTGTTTTTAATGGTTCTTCTCGAATCGCACGCGACGATGAAACGGTTGTTGCTACATCTCGATTGCGGGCTAAATTGCGTGCATACACCCGACTGGCTGATCGAGTACCTACTGCCAGGTCAAATAGAAAACATATTCTCGTATCCTGCCCGGGTCATGTAAGTTATATATATAAGGCGATCGCATTGGTATGAAATGAAGTAGCGCCAGGCTCCCAAATACGAACTCGAATCATTTGCATCCCAGTTTTTGCATTCGCTGTGTTCTTCAGAGATGGATAAAAAGACAGCCTACTGGCGACCGCCTCCAAATCAAGCGTCTTATCTTATCTCCTAGGTAGGTAGGTTATGTTTCTTCTGTAGAAATAAGTCGGATTTAGAGCTTTAACTTCGGACAACTCGCCAGCCAACCTGGGTCCCCGAAGCATCATACACAACGCAGGCAGGTTCCAAGGTTGGTCTGGAGGTAGTGTTCGGACGCGGCTCGTTCAAGGGCCCGCTGGGACTCCCCACGGACTAATTCACGGTTTTCAGCATGCCGATAGGTGTAGGCCTCTGCTGCCGCGCGGAAGTATAAAATAGCATCAAGAGCAACCGACGACTTCCGATGCACCAGGCAGCAGAATTTTTTACGCACTTGGTTGGGTAAAAAAAATAGGCACCCAATTGTGATTACCAGAGGGGCAACAATGGATGAAGTTCTGATACTAACAGTTAGGCTTTGTCTGTATTGGGAAATGGTTCCTAAATGCCACACACCTTGCATTGTGGCTAGTAACAGGCCAAAATGGAACTGTCGGCAACGTGGAAAGCTCATAGCACAGCCTCACTAGATACGTAACCACCAGCCCAGCGCAAGTAGGCGGCGCAGGTGTGGAATGAAGGTCACATGAATGTGTCCGGTCTAGCTACCTAAGTACTTAGATTTGTATCGGGACGTACTAACTGTGTTGTTCATGCTCAACGGATTTCGGTTTTTTTTTTTTCGTTCTTATAGATCATATATCACAGCTGTAGTGATGGGTTTTTCTTTCAATCATGCGCCGGTGTAATTTGCGCCTATTTTATACCGCAGCCTATCTCCCCTGCGTATTCGGGTTGTTGCTCTTTGGGGGTTCAGGAAACACGGCCGAAACAAGCTGTCCCGTAGTGTAGGTACTAAATGCATGATGATGGCACATGCTAGTACTTCGTCGGGCTGCGTGGAGCGCCTCCGACCCCTGTCCACTGTCTCAGAATGGCAACGCCTTCTTTTTACATAGTACCTACTGTCGGCCGCGCTGTAGCGTACTGGCAAAGTTGTTCTGCCAACCCCGGCATAGACCACTGCCTGGACCACTGCACCTAACCATCTGCTTCATCACACCTACCTGTTCGAACCTACCACTTCACCTCATCTACCCACCACCAACCTGCATTCACTCTGCAATCCAACCATCGACCACAGCTCCAATATCGTCCTCTTCATCGACGCGACCACCCAGACTCTGTGTATTGATTGAGTCTCGTCTGCGCCAAATAAATCAGCTACTGCTTCCCTTACCTCCAGTTCCCGACCGCGTGCATTCCCCTAGCCACCATGTCCGGCCAAGACGCCCCCTATGATCCCTACATCCCCAGCGGCCCGGGCGGCGCTCCCCAGCAACAGGGCGGCAACAACAGAACCCAGGCGCTGCAAGCTGTAAGTTGTTTTCATCACTGCGCCTTTCCCGGTGTTTGAGTACATTTGTTCCGGGTTGTCTGCGTTCCGGTGAAACGGCGAACGGCGAGCGGTCGGATCGAGCGAGAGCGACCAAAACATGACGACGCGACAAATCAGTGCTCAGTTGTACAGAGCCCGGATGCGATGCCTTCGATGCGACAGGCGAGGTGCGAGTGCAATGGTGGATGTGACCCTAGGTGAAAGATTGATACCGGTCGCATATGCACACGGCCCACCTTGTTTTACATTGCTTGTTGCAATGAAGCATCTTCGATGGCCTCGACCAACGGGCGTTATCGAGCCCGCAATGGATGAACGCAGCCCGGGAATGAATAACTTGCCAGAGATGCAGCTTAGCATGAGACTGACTTTCTATTACAGCAAATTGATGACACCGTTGGTGTGATGCGAGAGAATATCAATAAAGTATCCCAACGTGGCGAGCGTCTCGATGCTCTCCAAGATAAGACCGACAACCTAGCTGTATCCGCTCAGGGATTCCGTCGAGGCGCCAACCGAGTGCGCAAGCAGATGTGGTGGAAGGATATGAAGATGAGGATGTGCATAATTGCAGGCATCATCATCCTCCTCGTTATTATCATTGTTCCATCAGGTAAGATACCTAACAAGGATTCTTTCTATAAGAGATGCGATTCTGACGTAACATGCAAACAGTTATCTTCAGCAACAAATAAAAGGACTACGCTGTACAGTCGCCATACGACTTGGGTATAATGAGAGAATGGACTTGCTGGATTGTTTTGACTGCTATGATGATGAATTGAATCCGATGGGCCGGAACTAGCCATCGGCCAGAAATCACAACACAGGAGTTTTGTCTTTGGTTTCAACCGGTTCTTCAGCCTTCATGGAGCGGGAGGCTTCGACTGCCATGGCCTTGCGCCAACGGGAAGGTCACAGAGAATCAACTTGTATGTACGACGGCGTGGTGTTTTCCTCGACCATTAATTAAGATACCTCACGACCTGGAACGTTTATTTCATCGTCCCTACTACTGTGAGTTAATGCACACCATTTTATGTAGAGACGTGTTATCTGTTAATTCTTTCTCAACTTTTAACTTCGTAGACGTAGTTCACAATGGCCATATCCCACAATTCTATCCCAGAGGCGTACGTCACAGAGGCCTAACCAAACCGTCGATGATGTGACTATGCCACCACAGCTGCTGTGCATTTTATGTACGACATGCCACAAATCTTAACAAATATGTTGTGGCATAATGAGACCGAGGAATAAATTTCAGATCTGTTTAGTACCTAGGTAATATGGTTTTATGGTGCTGTCAATCAAATCATTTCAGTTTTGCTCGTTTCCCTCTCTCACCAACCCAACTGCTCGTATTAATCATGATGATCTATCTGATTTAGCGAAATCTGTTATACTATATCATATGCCTCTGCCTGGGAGATCGACCCTTCTGGATCCAGACCATCGCCTGAGTGTTCTATATCTCCATCCCAAAGCAGTAAATTCGATAATGGTCAAAATCAGGTACGAGGAGGGGCGGCTTTGATAAGAACTCAAACCTGCCGCGCACATAGCTCCTGATAAAACTACCTTTCCAACTCCAACTCTTGGAGTATAGGACACCACGAGCCAGACTCAACCGCACAAAACTGTCATGAGGAGTTACCTCCAAGTCCCCATTGTTGGAGAACTTATACCTAATGAGGGAAGGAGCACACACACATCTTGGCCCGGTATTTGATCCGATAACGGATGGCGGGGCACAGTCAGTGAGTGCAAACAGCTATCCGAGAAAAGTCCTACTACGCGCCGTCCAAGTTCGCCGGTCACAATCAAACACCGAGTTCATTATAGTTCCCCGAGCGCATTATATATTTCCATTAGGATCCAAGACCGGAACTTTTGCATCAGCTACCAGCGAACTTACACCTATCCTCCAATTGTTCCTCGTCCATCCCAATTACAACGTCTAAAAGCTCGTAGCCACCATGTCTTCTCAATTCCCTACAAAGAAGTGCGGTAAGATCTTCCTACTATTCCAAGTTTTCTAACTCTCCCCCTCCCTCTTTCTTGGCTATCTCACTAATACTTCTGTTTTCTCTAGGTGTACTCGGCGCCACCGGTTCGGTCGGACAGCGCTTCATCCTACTACTATCGCAACATGCTCACTTCGTCCTCCACGCCGTCGGCGCCTCTTCAAGGTCGGCGGGCAAGAAGTACAAGGATGCTGTACAGTGGAAGCAGGCGTCGCCCATGGGTGCCGTCGGCGAGCTCGTCGTCCGCGAGTGTAAAGCCAGCGAGTTCGCCGACTGCGACGTCGTCTTCAGCGGGCTGGACTCAAGCGTCGCCGATGAGATAGGTAGGTTCTGGCGTCCTTGATACTCTGCTACACTTGTCCACCCGCCCCGCTGTGAACTGGTTGGCACATAAGACTAATCATCTCCCCTATTGGTCTGGTCTTTTAGAAATGGAGTTCCTCATGGCCGACCTCGCCCTCTTCTCTAACGCAAAGAACTACCGCCGCAACCCGCTCGTGCCACTCGTCGTGCCCACCGTCAATCTACCCCACCTCGACCTCATCCCACACCAGCGCAAGCAGTACGGCCTGGAGCGCGGCTTCCTGGTGTGCAACTCGAACTGCGCCGTCATCGGGCTCGTAATCCCGTTCGCGGCGCTCCAGGCGCGCTTCGGCCCCGTCGACGCCGTCAGCGTCGTCACGATGCAGGCCATCTCGGGCGCCGGCTACCCGGGCGTGAGCAGCATGGACATCATCGACAACGTGGTGCCGTTCATCAGCGGCGAGGAGGATAAACTGGAGACGGAGGCGCGCAAGATCCTGGGCGGCATCAACGGCGATGCGACCGCCTTCGTCGAGCAGGACGAGCTCCGCGTCTCCGCCGCGTGTAACCGCGTCTTCGTCCTCGACGGCCACACCGCCTGCGTCTCCCTCCGCTTCAAGAACCGCCCCCCGCCGAAGGTGGAGGATGTCAAGGCTGCTATGCGGGACTACGTCAGTGAGGCCGAGACGCTCGGATGTCCGAGCGCGCCGACGCCGAGTATCATGGTTTTCGAGGAGGCCGATCGTCCGCAGCCGAGGCTTGATCGTGACCTGAGTCGCGGGTACACGGTTAGCGTCGGCCGCGTGAGGGAGGACGAGAGTGGCATCTTTGATATCAAATTTGTCGCTCTAAGTCATAACAGTGAGTGTTCCCGACATCCTTCCGGCGCCCAAAATGTAGCGATTGCTAATTAGTATTGTGTTTAGCTGTCATCGGCGCTGCTGGTTCCTCTATACTTAATGCCGAAGCTGCTGTGCTGAAAGGCTTTATCTAGACAGGTGTTTACATGCATACATGCATTTCACGGCGTTTGGTTATTAAAATAGGGACTCTAGCATTGCGAGACAACCAGTTAAAATGCGGTTGGAAATATAGAAAATATTCTATTTCATTCAATTTTGACATCTTGGTTTTCGTTATGCTTAATCATTGGTTAGTTATGTTCTTCTCATGCTCTACGTATATACTCGAGTCCTATTCTGTTGCATTGCAGTCACTAGCAGCGCGTGGCCGAGTATATTTCGCCAGGAAAGCAGAGAACTATCAAATTTGTGAAGACAAAAGCAAATCGGAGTCAATTCTACCTCGAACTAGGGGGTGGATAGTCTTATACCCGTACAATGATGCCACGCGACAGTTTACATCTTCCCTAGAATAAACTCGGCCTCATAGCCGAAGCTCTCCTTCGCAATGTCTATCTCCCCACCATTATACACGTGCGGCGCGCCGGGGAATATCTTGATAACCGCCTCGCTGCCCGACGCCAACCACTTGACCCCCATGAGCACGGTGTCGTCCAGCAGGGGATCATTGGTCCCGCACAACAACAACGCGGGCGGCAGCTTGCCGCTAGGCGTGCTCGCGGCGAGGGCGCGGAGGTCCTCGAAGAGGGGGGACACGAGCGGGTTGCGCCGCTCCGCGGCCGTCCACCCGGGCGTGTACGCGTCCATGAACTTCTGCACCATCTCGTGGTTGATGAGGATCGGTCGGTCGAAACCCACCATGGAGGGGAGGCCTAGGGCCACACTGTAGTTCCCGTAGGGGAGGACGAGGCCCTTTAGCATGTGCGCCGGCCGCGCGCGGATGAGCGCGAAGGCCGTGAGGACGGATAAGTGGGCGCCGCCGGATTCACCTGCTAGAAAAGCAGTCGCACCCGAATTCGGAGGAGCTGTGGTCGATTAGGTGCATGGCTACGTCGATGCAGTCCTCTGGACCGCGCGGGAACGGGTCTCGGCGCGAGGCGGTAGCCCGTTGACATGGCGGTTAGTTGGCAGGTGTTTGCGTAGAATTGGAGGAGTTGGTCGGAGCTTTTTGGGGCGTTAGATGGAATATTGATCATTGGCAAAATGGTTTGTAGGAGAAGGGGAAGGGGTGAGTTTGGGGATTTTACTTACCTGTCGTGGCTCCCGAGGCAATATCCGCCTCCGTGCGCGTGCAGTAAGATCCCCTTGCTCGGCTCCCCGTTGTCTGGCTTGTATACGCGGACGGGATGTGGCGGCCTGGCTCGCGCGAGGGGATCTTGATCTCGTAGGCCGCGGGGAGTCGGGCTGATAGGGGTGGTGGTGTCAGTTATTTTCTTTGGGTTGATGGACGATGTATCGAAGTCTTCTCATGGACAGGGCAGCACGGCAAGGGATGAATGAAAACATGTTGGGTTACTCACTTGGTTTCAGCCCGCCTATATCTCCTGCCTCCATCATCTCTCGGAATCGTGGTGCTCCCACAACCCACCAGCGCGGCGTCTCGGTCGTCATCTTCTCGAGGAAGTCGCTGTACTTCTTGGTGTCTTCGGATGTATTGTCCGGGTCGAAGCGAGGGTAGTTGATGGTCAGATCACTTGTGAGAGGCATTTTGTATATTGTTTCGCTTGTTAAGGCTGGGAGTAATTATCTTTTCAAGTATGTTGCTTAGAAGTCTGAATAGTTGATTTGCTTAGATATTCTGCTTCTATCAAAACGCGACTTCGTCGCTCCTTTTGTAGACATACTTCTCTAGGCATGAGTATTATCTTTTCATTACAATCAATCCGCAAGCAGAGGTAAACACCACTGTTTCCTGCATCACGGCACTAACACCTACTTGCTTGATTACAGCGTTAACACCGAAAATGACTGTACCCAAGTCCTTGGAATTCCCGGGGGCTCATCACGATCCATCGTACGACTTTCTATCGCGCTCGTCCCTGCCTGTGGTTCAATCGATATTGGTGTTTGGAATCAAAATGCCTCCGGATGGACTATACTTCTTGTTCAGCAGCTGTCGGTTATAGCGATTAGTCATAATCTCCCGTCTAATGTACCGCGGACCCTGGTTCGAGGGATCGTCGACTAACTGCATGGGTCGACGTTCCCGAGGATTAGATGTTGAACTAGCGCGTCGCTTAGAGGGAAGAGTCATGCCGTGATTGGAGTGCGTACAGCCTCACCCGTCTTTACCACGTTATATCCCGGAGACTCGGGTTTTGTGGGGAATCAATTAACCAGTATTGTGAGCAGCACCCCTATACTAGGTCCTCCATCTCTTCTACATATCAACAGTCATAGAATATTTTGGCATGAGCTACCTAGGTATAACTGTCACAGTTCACACTAGGTACTGGTATTTCCAGTATTGACTTATTGTTATTGCACGAAAAGGGAAAAGGGAAGTCCTACCTACTAGCCTAATAGATCTAATGTTAACAATATATAATTGTGGTAATAGTGGGCAGGTACTACCTACCTAACTGTGTGGGAAGGAACGTCTACATAAGAATTCCTGTGGGACTCCCCTGTAGTAGACCTCAATCTCTTCTACATATCAATACCTATGCTCTATCAAATCAATTTATGTTATGGGGCTGTGCCCGATATCCACTATCCTCGAGTATACCGTAACAGTACCCTTCCTTTACATAAAGCTGTCCTCAGCTGCCTACCAAGAATTCATTGAGAATCGTCGTTCCCTTGTCCTCGCCTTGTGGCCGCACCCAACCGACGGATATAAACAAGATGCCGCAGCTTGGCGCAACGCGCAGTTACTCCGCTTACTCCTTGGTGACTCAGGAGCGGTGGCCTGGCGTCTCGCTAAGGAAAATCTTTTCATGTGGAGCGCGACGAGGATGACGACGAAGCCGAGCCGCCCCAAGTCCGCAACTACCACTATTCGCCCACTTTTGCCGTGAGGTCGCCGAGTTAATGATGGGCTTAGTAGAGTCTTTTAAGAATGTAGAGAAAGAAGGTCGCAAGAGCCATAGTCTTGCCGTTTCTAAGAAGGCGAAGAACGTGAGTTTTGTTTTTGTTGCGTTACTGTTTTACTATAGGTTGTTCGTAAGTTTGTATTGATTTTGTATGCTAACGCCCGCTAGACCACGCCTTGCATGCTGGGAGACGCGGCCGATCTAAAGGCGATCCTGGCTTAGGCCGCCCAGTTCTAGGAGTATAAGATAAGGGATAGAGAACCCAATTTCGATGACGAGGCGGAACCAGCCCAGATCCGCAACTATCTTTACTCGACAACTTTGCGCCGTGAAGTCGCTGAGTTAATGATTGATTTGGTTAAGTCATTCGAGAATGTGGAAAAGGAAGGGCGCGAGAGCCAAAGCCTTGCCGTATCAAAGAAAGCGAAGAACGTAAGTCTCGTCCTCGTTACGGCCGGTGCTTCGCTATATTTTTAACTCTTATTTTTAAGCGGATGTACGTTTTTACCAGGAGTTTATCGCTAACCGCCGCGCTCTCGCCCTCGCTTCCTGGCCGTTTCCGGTCGTGGGGATAAAGCAGATGTTGCAACTTAGAGAAACGGGCAGTTGCTTCGGCTTCTGCCGGGAGACTCGCGAGCGGTCGCCTGGCTACTAGCTAAAAAAAAAATTTCTTTCTTCCTAAGTATGTAATACTGGCGGTTTTTTTGTATTTTCGTGGTCGTATCGCTAACTTATCGATGTAGAACCAAGTCCTGATCGAGGCTGGGGCAGATGGCCCGGAGGAGGACGAGGTCCGGGAGGTGATGGACAGTTTTCCCGTGGACATGTAGGCGTTTCGGCGGTGGTCCGAGGAATGTGACTAAAAAAGTGCAAGATTTTATATTAATCTTAGCATTAATCTTGATAATGTCCTTATAATACTCGACTTCGTGACCATACTATTTGAAAGCACTACTGACCCAGGTTACTGGTATTGCGCATTACTTATACTTAAGCTAGAATCTGTTTTGTTTAGGAGAATCAGCCCTGCATATTTCTGGCGCAACAGCTGGCCGTAAAGATAATGTAGAATGCCAAGATATATTATTGCTGAAAGAATGGTTTGGAAATGTTGTTATTAAATGAACTAGATATTGTCAAGGTGAAGTGTTAAATAAGTCAACAACTATTTATAGGCTTGAGTGTAAATGAAACGATTCTAAATTATATCTTGCATAATATATCTTGAATGTTGTATCTAAAAACAACGTGCGACAGTAACCTTTTCATGGATATAATCACAGCTCGACTTCGACTACCGGGCCATGATAGCTTTTCTTCCCGCTAACGAGGTACCATACCACGGCAAATAGAGTTGTCGCTCCAAATGTTAGAACATTAAAGTTAACAGTCTCTGGCACTACCGGCGTCACTGGCGGCCAGAAGCTCCAGAACCAAACGAATGCCAGATAGAGACAGGCAAAAAGATTATTGAGTGTGCCAAGGATGCCGGGAAGATGCCACGGGCCCCAATGTAGTTTGCCTGGGCCAATTTTCCCAACTTGGGAGCTGTATGGCCGGATGGCGTTTGGCTGTAGGCGCCGCCATAGGAGAGGGCACAGCAGAGCAGGTATGAAGAATAAAGTCCCGCAATACTCAAATTAACAATATTACTAAACGCGACGCTCGAACCTAACACTATGAGCGAAAGGAGTACTGATATCGTAGTAGTGAACGCGATAGTATATACGGGAATTGACGTGCGGCGATTGAGCTGGCAAGATTATTAGGGGAAAAGGACAGTTATCGCATATCAGATGAAGCTCACCTTGATGAAGTAAGCCCAGAAAGGGACCCCACGATCTCTTGCGAAGGACCACAGCATTCTCGATGATGAAGCTAGCGCACCCACTGTGCTGCAGACCCGAGAACTACGATGACGAGGCCCAACACAGCTGCCCCTGGGGTAGAGCCGGTGCCAACTTGGAAGACATATAAGAACGGATAGCCTAATGTTGTTTGAGACTCTAGCACAGCGTTAAGGTCTCCGAGACAGAAAAGGTATGCTATTGTCATTCCAAAGCCCAAGAGTCCGTTTAATACAATACTAATGATGATGGCTTGAGGTACGACGGTCGATGCGTTCCTGATTTCCTCGGCCATCTAATACATCATGACTATTAGCAAAATGGGGGCGGAAAGTGATAGCCACGAGCTTACATGGACCGCCGAATCAGCGCCTGAGGAGGGTTAGTACCATTGCCTCGTAATTGTGCAAGTAGGCGGTGGCTCATTAACTTACCGATAAGGGAGAACACAGCAGCTGGCAATCCGACGAGAAAAGACAAACCTTGAGTTAGCCACCCCCCGAATTGACGAAAGTGGTGAAAAATGAGGCATCTCCGTGCGGAGACAAATAAACAAGAGGAATAAGTACAGCAAAAAAGCCAAGAATATGTAAGACCAAGATTAACCTTTCGAAATGTGCCAACGTCTTGCTTGCTACGGTATTGATAAAGACGGCGAAAGCTATCACTGCCCACAAGAAGAGCACAGTTTGCCAGGGTTGGGGCGCATAGTCAAACTTGAGAAGTATGATGATACTCTGCAGGAGAGTTCCTATAAGATAAGCTGCGGAGGCAGTGACGGCCTGCCATCCGGCCAGAGTCATCCATCCTGGGCGCAGTGAGCTTTCACTTCCGACGGTGAGAGGGCTAGAGGTTCATACCTGTGATGTAGCTCAAGAATTGCCTCGAAGAGTCAGAGGCAAGGATAGCAACCCAACTGTAAACATGATAAGCAAATTTGGATCAAGTTTTGTTTATAATGTAGATAGCTCACTGATATTGTCCTCCGATGTAGGTGCCCTTCTCATATCCATTAGTATAAGCCGATATATGATATATCCATCCGTCTACACTCACATGGAAGCCAGCTCTGATAGGACAGCAAACGTCGACAGTGTGCCGATCCACACGATAATGTAACCCCAAATGACGCCGGCGGGTCCGCCGCTATATTTAGATTAATACCGACGCGATAAGCAATTTGGTAGCACTAAACACATACTTGAGTAGACTTTGAGTTGACACGCTGTGACGAGCTTAATCAGTCGGTTTCCTCCGGTCGCAGCCTTTTCTCGAGTACATACATGAACATTCCCTCCCAAGTGATCAGGACTGTGCATGAAAACCCCAGGACAGACATAAACCCGAAGTTACGCTGGCCTCACATTAGAACCGGGTGCGCGCACTATTAGAATGTTAGATATCACCTTCAGCACGGGCCGTTTGCCCACTCGGATGAGATCTCTATCATCTCTTGTGTAGGCGTTATCATCGCCGCCCTCATCCGCGCCGTCCGCGCCCGAAGCATTTTTGAGCGGACTTAGAAGCTCCGTAGCCACCATCCGAGATCGTTTGGTGCCTGTTGAAAGACAGGTGACTAGGAAAGATCTCCAATTGAGTGTAACATAGGCGCCTTGAAGAGAATATGCCTAGATGAATGACTTGAACCGAAACAGTGAGGCGTTTTGCGAAAAACAGAGAGAGCAAAACGGGACAAATGAGAGCTGGGAATTGCTGCCAAGCGAGATTATGCTGACATTTGTGGAGGCCAATATGGACGGTGGGCCATATATACATTTTACAATTCATAGACCCCCTCCCATTATAAGATAGGCTTTATGCTCTGCATTGAGTTTCTCTCTGGCTCCAGCTACTTTACTCACGACAGTCCGTCTCAGACGAGACCAAGTGGAATCCATCCTCATACTGCCTTAGTTGTACGGTGGCAGCCGTGGCCGCCGTGCTCATTTCCCCCAGCCCCACTGCAACCCCGGCCGATCGTCTCGTGCGCGCGTCAAGCCCGGCGAAGAGTAAGGGAGGATCGAGCTCTTCCAGACAAGGCCGTTATCGAGGCTCGTGCGAACAATGGCTGAGATGAGGAAGATTGTTGTCAGAAAGAGCAGCGCGGCCGGGAGGGCGATCCACCCCCAACGAGCCCGCAGGCAGGTTCGGACCTCCAGGACATCACCGACGACCGAGCGGGTATTATTCGTGCCATCACCTTGCCGCCATTGCGCTGATATCGAGTATGTCAAGCCATTCATGGCCGTCTGTACCGAATCTAGTGTCGTGTTGCCGTTGTTTCCCCACAGATTGACGGACCAGAGATTGCCAATCGCTGACTGTGAGAATCCTTCAAAGTAAAGGCTTTCCCCGCCTAGGAGAATGAGCCTGGACTCAAAGCCACCGGAGGCCCCATAGGGAAGATAGTACACACACGACTGCGGCCACCATCGGGTGTTAGCTGTGGGAACCTTGCTGCCTACCACTGGAAAGCTTCCCCCCGAGCTCAATGTCGTGACAGGATCGCCCAGGGAGGTTGCTGGCGTAATCGACACACTGTATTCGGTTGACGAGTTTGGGGAGCTTTTACACTCCTCCCATTTACCATCCACGATGGTCCTATTCGGGATCAGGAGCGAGAACGTGCCGTAAGTTACTGGCCACACGTCCATGCGTTGGCTGTCCAAGCGGCTCTCTACGAGGACTCCGTTCGTGACACTGGCACTGTACGTGTCCACGGAAGGATAAAACTCGCATTCGAAGGCATGTGCGTTGGACTCCTTCATAAAGGGCGATATTAAGAATGCGATTTTGATGTAATAAGACGACGGGTTATCTCCTGCGTATTTGTAGCCCGAAAGCATGACGTCGTTTGTTTTGCCAGAGGTAGAGAGAGATAAATTATACGCGGCAAGAGTAGCCGTGGTGACATCGTCCGCCGTCGTCTGGAGGGTGATGGTGGAGCTGACGTCAACACATCTGCTCCCCAACGCCAGCGTAGAGAACATGGCGCCGTCTTCTGTCGCTGGGAACGTGCAGTTACCAGTCCGGCAGGAGTACGAAATGACGGACGAAACATTCGCTGGCGGGTTGAGGAGCCCAGTGTAGAAGGCTACCTGCACCTGCGCGTCGGCATCCGGGGGGGCTTCTAGCCGCGCAGAGACTATGCCGTTGGCATAGACATTCGAGAATGGGAAGGTTGCGTTTTCGCCTGGCGCTACTATTGAGCAGCTGTAGTACTGAACGATCTGCTGTGCAAAGGGGTCAATGGCCAAGGACAAGAGCATGAGTGCAGCGCCAAATGCGGCAAGGTGGCGACCTCTGAGCTGGAAGATAAGAAGCAGAGATCCCCAAGTACCTATGATCAAGATATCAGCTGGAAACTATGCTAAAATGAGAGTAGCACCGGCAGGACAGCCTTATCCGTATGATTGACACTCCAGAATATAACAAGGACCTAGTGAAGCTTACCGCGGCTTGCTGAGTCCCATTGCTGCAAATGCTGAAGCGGTCGCGACTCCCGAAACCAGAGCCATTTCAGCTGGCTGATGCCTTCGACGATGGGCAAGCCGAGACAGGCCTTGAGGACGGCGCTGAAAATGGCGATGCGGGCGTTAGTAGTGATGACGGAGGGCTGGAGTGGTTGCGGGCGGTCTTGCTGCGTCACCAGCGTGACGATAATGGCTAAAAGAGCAATTGTCGCAATGAGGAGGCTGAGAAACTCCCATAGCCAGAATCGGCAAGCCCAGGTGTTCCTCGAGGCCAGACTGCGTGCCGTGTACTGTCGCTCTGCTGGCTCGTGATTGTTAATGGGGGTGTATGCAAAGAAGTCCGGGCCGGCCTCCTTGTCGCCAATATCCCCTGGGCTGGGGTCAGGGAGGTTTGGGTCGGTTTGATTCCAGATGTTCTCCGTCGCCGTTGATTTTGACGGCTCTGAGGTGTGTGTCGACCCGACCGTGTTGAGAGGATTGCTTCGGCTCATGTTAGACTCGGTAATCAACCTTGGCTCTGTCTTCAGTTGTTGTAAGTCCAATCTGTAGTCTTCTTTGTGAACAGTGTCTCAGGCTTTGGGGAATCACATGGCACGCAGCGGTGGCCGGTCGGAGGGAGCTGCAAAGGGGAAATCAACATAGAGAAGTCAAGGCCTTGTGGTTTGATATATTGGAGACTCTCAGACTCTCAATGTGAGCCCGATACCCCTCTTCTCCGTCTCGCGCATGTGCTGGCCGGCATATCGAGGTGGAGGGAACTACTTTTCACAGGGGTTGGTGACAAGATGAACACACCCGCAGGAATACAAGTATCAACGGAGGGTTACCATACATGGTGACTTACTGCCGTACCTACATTAGTGGCCATCATTACTGGGAGTCATCTGCCTTGTGTCCCGAAGACGTGTAAATCAAAGAGGTGTCAAAAGCACAACGGCACCATGGTTCGAAGTTCGACTGGCCAGTCTCCGCAGGCAAGTTCCGCCAGAGCCAGATTTTGAAGCCAAATACGATTTATAAGTTGCATGACCAGCGGGCAATTGTGTTTGAGTGGTGCTGAATGTACTTTCCCGGTTTGCCAAGACTTTATTGCACTTTATTGCACTTTTACCGAGAATTTTTATTGCACTTTTTACCGGGGTTTTTATGTTTACTGCCCAATAACAACGGCCGACGTCGAGACCTAAGCCCATGCTCAATTTTCGGGACCGACTATATAGGTCACCTGCCCCCAAGGGCTCCATTGCGTGTCATGAGGACAACAAAAAATGCCACCTTGGGGTTTCCATTTCGAAATGCTTCACAATCCGGTCATTTCCCCAGCTCCAGACCAAGTTGCAAAGGTGTATAACCATGGTTATGATAACGGTCCTTTAATTTTAACAACATACTGCTGGCTTGGAAGCATATTCAGTTTGGGGTACCTTGTAGCCGAAGGTCCCCTTGTCGAAATGGGTCGCTCTGACTACGACACTTTGGAGAGCGAGTTTCCAGCCTTGGGCTATGGTACTCAGGAGTCGGTCTAGCTACACTGATTTCCTCGCCGATAGCTTACGCTTTGGACGATCGCAACGTCGGCACGGGTGTGCTCGCCAACTGGCAGCTTCTCTATGTGGTCTTTGGGACCTTGACAGTCGCATTGGCAATTATCTTATATATCCTTGTGTCTGATATCCCCCTGACGGCCTCCTTTCTCACACTTGCAGAGCGAGTCGGTCCAACGCGTCCGCATGAGCCAGCAAGGCAAGTTCAAAGCTCACCAAGCTTGAGAGCTCGTTAAGGATCCCCGAACATATCTGTACTTCGCTATCCATTCCATCGCAGGAGTCAGGTACGGTGCTGTTGGCACTTGGGCATCAAAGCTTATCGTCTCTTTGAGCTTCAATTCGCGACAGGCCCTGATCATAACCTTCCCCCCTGGCGCCACCACCTTTGTCAGGATCCTGGGGGCATGTTACTTTGCTGCCAGAATGAATGATCATACGCTGTGGGCCGGCATCGCCGCTGTATTCGGTATCGTCTTCGGCCGCCTCCTTTATGCGCTTCACGACAAGTGGGGTGCGCTGGTAGGTTTCTTCGTAAGGTGCTATCCTGATTGTTCGATGCAAACTGTATACTAATAAGTTCGTGCAGTTCTAACAAGTAGTTGTGGCAACGTATATCCCAAGCTTCAGTCTTGTCACGGCAAACACCGCGGGACATAGCAAGAAAATGCTCACCAACGCCGTTCTGCTTCTTGAATCCACCAGCGGCAGTCTAACCGGACCTCAAATCACGAAGAATGTAAGTCGAACCCATAGCCATGACATTGCACAATCGAAAAACACATGGCAAGCATCGCTACTATCGTTAGTCGTGTTATTTACCCAATATCTTCCTAGGGTGTGGGGGTGATCCAAAATACTACGAGAGGGTTGGCAGAATGTCTTCAGGCCTTGAACCTGAAGTCAGTCTGGTTTGAGGTGGTCATTGCATACCTGGTAGGAAGTATGTGTAATGGCGATCATTGACTTTGATGATAATATCTAGAGAGACAACGCTCTTCGCTACCTCATCAGGGGCACAAGGAGTTATCGAGGCTCGGTAGCAAGACCAGTTGTGATGATACATATGATCGACACAATTATATCACATCCAAATTTCGCAGGAAAAAAATAGCTCGAACGGACACTGTGCATACCACCTAGGCAGATCTGTACCTGAGTGCATGTAGACAAGGCCACACCTAGGAATTGCCGGTTATGACTGCTTCCAAAATGGAAGTGAATTTTTAAATAGCTAGGTACAATGAATCCATATGTCTTGCCTTATGGTTCTGGTCGTTGTTTCAAACATCAATGGTCACAACAAAACGGTCGGAGTGGATGCTCCGCCGCCTGGTCCAAACGCCGAGCTAACAACTGGTACCTGATGCTTTTGTTCTAAACAAAGCAATCATTTACAGATGATGAATCATCTCCCAGCTACCGGACTTCTTTAGGATGCGTGCACAGACATTGCTGCCCATTTTGGTATCATCTCGTGCAGCTCAGCGTTCCTGCTTTGTACATCGGTCGTCAGATCTGTACAGTGCAGAAAACGACTGCCGTAACAAACTTAAACCTAACCCCATAAACATTGTACTCACCGCTTTAACTATTTCGCAGCTGCATGCGATTGTGTCTTAAGTTTGGCAAGTGATGACGATATGACTTGCGATTGTATGAAATCACGTCGTCATCATCGGCAGATCACCGATACGATGCAAGCGGCTGGCCTAGGAAACAACGATAAGGCCTTATGAGTTGGCTAACATTATTTCAACTTCGTAGGATCAGGAATCCTCATCTACGTGTATAAGAACTCGCCAATTCCCTTACGAATTCTGATCCTCCATCATCAAGCTTCTACTGCAATTTCACAGCAATCACAAGAACAACAACTCTTCCACAACTACACAATCAACAACCCAATCCTTCAATATGACTGATGCTCAGATCGCCGGCGGTCACAAGGCCAACCTGAAGAACCCCAACACGTCAGAGGAGTCCAAGCAACACTCCAAGGAAGTTCTCAACAATGAGTTCAACGGCGGCGATGGTAAGCTTTCCCCCATTCCATGACATTGCCGAGGGCGGTCATGAGCTAACTTACCCAGTCGCCGGAGCCGAGGACGAGAAGGACAAGAACCCAACAATGTCGCCGGCGGCTTGAAGGCAACCTTGAAGAACCCCAACGTGTCGGACGAGGCCAAGGAGCGCGCGAAGGAACGTCTTGAGAACAATGATCTGTAAATGGTCTACACATGGCCTTGTTGTCGACAACTTTGGAACAATTGCATGCGATGGAATTAGGGCTAGCTAGCCAGCATCTTGCAGTCATACTGCGCCACGAAATACATAAACATACTCTATAAACAACGCGCTTTTTACTCGCCTGTGGTGATCAATTGATGGTGAATTATATTCTGAAAGGTGATGGAAATGGTGTTAGTGGCACACGAGTTGGGTTTAAGATTCGACGTGAAACCAGCCAGTTGCTGAACAGGATGCCTGAACATCTTCTAGACCTAGTGTCATGTGTTTATGTCAATGTGTCTACGCACCCGAATACACGCATGCTCTTCTCTGGGTAGAAATCCCTCAGAAACTGGCTGATAAGAGAAACGACTGATCCGAATGTTTTCATGAAACTAAGGAACAGAGGTGTTTTTGAGGACGCTGGAAATTCCATTACGTCAGTAATAAGGCCCACTGGAACGCGTAGTCACGTGTTGTTATAGTGGATGATAGGGGACGCGACATTCCTTGGATCGATGCCCTAGGCCTTCATAAAACCGCAATTAGAGGTAGGCATGTCCATATTGAATGGAATATCTAGCTTCTTAGTAATGAAAGACGTACCTAAGTAGTGCTCCTAAGTTGAAACTCTGTTTCGCTTGTCCTATTATTATAATCAACTACGTGATGTGAAGCACCATATCTACCCTCTGCGACACATGAGCCAACAACAGGTAGTGTTTTCATGGTTAACTCATGAGGTTCAAGGCCCCCCTGACAACCTTCCTTCTTATCAAGCAACCAACTCTACACCAAAAAAGGAGAAAAAAGTAATTAATGTAACCAAAGTCGAATCAAGCAAAAGAAGGGTCTGGCCGGGGATTGAACCCGGGACCTCTCGCATATTAAGCATAGGGTGTACCCTAAGCGAGAATCATACCACTAGACCACCAGACCAATGTGTGTTGATTGGATATCGAAAGTCACACTCGATGAATGGTCTCAGTTTCACATTTGAGGCTCTTAAAGCTGTACCCTGATGAGCTTGTCGACAACCACCAATAACAACGTCGAGATCCGTGGTGCGGGATACGGCACCAAAGAAGATCCAGCAATGGCAAGATCCCGGTCCAGGAAAAAGAGAGGGGGTAAACAGATGCACCAACCTCGAATCAATTCGTGTGCCCAGAAGTAAATCAAATCAGGTGCTGCATAATCGATACAACCGCGTCTTTAAGTAAACAACAATAACAATGGGCCACGCAACTCGATGCCACCCACGTGTTGCACCAAAATGATTGGGCGCTGGGAGCAGGAAGTAGAGCAAGCATCTATTGCACAGCCTAGCCCAGGCAGTAGTGTATCATCGGGCCTCTCTCGGCACCAGAGTCGTTCCCGACGTTCGTTGAGGCCCAGATAGCCAGATGCAGGTAATACCTAACTAACCAACTCTAACTCCGCATACCGGGCCATCAGGCCTCGAGGGGGGCGCGGTACACCACACACACACACGACATCCCGCATTGCATAACCTGGCCCATTCGTGGACGGGTGCCCAGTCATGGCCACGGTGCGAGCTCCGGGCTGAAACTATTTGCCTCTGAGCACGACGTGTTTCCCCCGTCGCGTGAACGTGAATGAATCGACGCCCAGGACCAGGACCAAGGACCAAGGGCCATGGGCGGGACGGGATCTCCGATTCGGGCATCGGGGACGCGGCGAATCAGTACCCAACACGTGCGGTCGGAGGTTAAGTCGTCGAAGTCAGGATAACCATGAAATGAAGCGCCAAGTCGGGCTCCCATTCGCAAATTCTGCTCATTGTTATTTTGTTATTGCCAGCGAGCTCGTTTGTTTATGTCATATCCCAGTGGTCGGCGAACCGTCTAGGCGATCGATACGTTAGATGATATGTGTCGGAGTAATAATGTCATGTGCAGCGACCCCTTCCATCCATACAAATACCATATGGGCGGACTTTTGTTACGCAATGCAGACGAGGCCGGCTGACTAGATTCTTGCTGCGCGACGTGGAAAGGTGAGAGATGGACAGGCAACGAATGGATGACTGTAGAGGTACACAATGACGAACAGCATAGATTTATATAGTATATCTATCATCTGACAACCTCACTTTTGAACTCCTTCCTCCCTACCTGCTCTCTCTGTAGATAGACTAGCTCGAGCAGGCTGAGCATCTATCTCAAGGACAATAGGTATTAGACCCGCCACTATGTCTCCCAAGGCATCGATCAAGAGCAACAAGCCACACAGTCGCAGACGTCATTCCTATCAGCCCAGATCCCTAAGATCATCATCTCGCAGCCAGCGAGGACGCAGCCGAAGCAGGTCTTCCCAGAGAGCTCGAAGCAGCTCTCCCTTGCTACGTTCCCATTCCCGCACACGCACCACCGTCTCGCTTCGAATCCCATTCACGTTCTCGCCCCCGGAAACTCCGAAACCGAGACTTCCCGATCTACATCCCGCCGAGTGAGCAACACACACATGCCATCCCAAAGATAATCGCAGAGGCACTGCGTCAGAAAAGCCAGGAGCACAATGAAACCCTCGAGACCACAAATCTCGGCCATCGACTTCCCACTCCTCCCCCAGACCCTCATCCCAACACACAAGGGGGCACAAGGACCTCAACTCCAAGATTAAAACGGAGACCCTCCTCATCACCAGCCGCAGCTAAGGCTAGACGGCGGAGGCGGCGGCGTCCCCGGCCTCGACAGCAGAGCGTCACATCGGAGCGAGATGAGCCCATTCTCCCGCCTCAGCCGGAGCCGACTCCGGTGAATCCCACGGCCCCCTACTCTTTCTTTGGGATGATCAGGACGAAGGCAGAAAGGGAGAAACGCGAGGAAGCAACCAAGAGAAAGGGAGAGGATGAGCGGAGAAGAAAAAGGAAGCAGACAGAGAACGCCAAGAAGCGTCGGGACAACGGCGAAGGATACGGCTTCCCCAAAAAAGCACCTAAATTCCCACTGCCCGACGAGCCGTCGACACCAGTCCCAAGACGATCAACCTCGGCACCGCCGCTGAGCCACTCGCCCCTTTACGGGGGGCAGCCCCACGAATATCAAAATGACGATGAGGGTTCCGGCACCTCGAGCCAGCGTAGACACCACAAACACAAGCAGCAACAGCAGCAGCAGCAGCAACGACGCAAGAAACACCACCGCCGCTCAGGCGAGCAGCACCACAGACGACAGAAGCGGCGATCCCGGTACGCGATGCGCGACTTCTTCGCCTCGCTGCGGCGGAAGCTCGGGAACTTCTTCCGCCTGACACTCCCAGCGCCGTCGCAGCCGCCCCCGGCCGCACGACTAGACTACTCGACGTCACCTCCAAGGAGGCCGCCGCCGCCGCCGCCTATTCGTACGGCATGGAAGGGGGGAGGAGGAGGAGAGGAGGAGGAGGAGGAGGAGGAGGAGGAGGAGGAGGAGACGAGCAACAGCAGCAGCAGCAGAGACGCAGCAGGAAGCGGCGCACGCCGCAGCACCCGCTGCCGTACTTCATGTCGGGCGGCGCTCGCCGGCCGACTCGTGGCACTCGCGGCTGTCGCGGGCGGCGAGTCCGCGGAACGGGGGCGAGTTCCCTCGCGGCGTCGCGCCGCCGCGGTTCGCGCAGCACAGCTCCGGGTCGACCATCTCCATCATCGCGCGGCGGTTCATGGGGCCGTTCCTCTCCGAGCCTCCGAGCGAGGCGACAACCACGCTCGACGGTGGCGGTGGAGGTCTGCTGGGGCCGCGGCGGCTGAGCTGGCGAAGCTATAAGTTGCTCACGGCGGGCTCGAGACCCGCGACGCCCCCGTCCTCGCGGAATGTGAGTCCGGAGGGCCGCGGAAGGAGTAAGAGCCGGGAGGAGATCTCTATCCCCGGTGCGTATCGCTCCTCGTCGACGAGTATGGGGCTCCGCAACCTCTACGATGCGTCGTCGCCAGACCCGGACCGTAGGAGCCGTTCGGTGTCACCGCCATACCGCGTGGTGAGCCCGGATTACGGTGGTTTGGCGGATATGTTCGCCACGCCACTGCGAGTGAGCAGTCCCGTGAGCAGCGCGTATGTGCGCATATCATCGTCGGATTATGGTATACAAAGGTTATTTTCCACGCCGTCGCCCGGGACAGGGTCGAATTCAAATTTTGGTCTGCGGCGTCTCTTTGGAGAATGAGATGGCACATATATTCATGTTCCTATAGGGAATTTCGTACATAGACTGAAGGATGCAGAGAGCTATAACATAGTGTGAGAAGGCCACACGTCTTGTGTAATCCAGCAGGCATCTAATATTGTATCCGAGACATGTTAGGTTGAGACATACCTCATTCTAAAACTACCAAGAAACGCCACGTCGCCAGAATTATTACCAAACACGGAGGAAGCGTGCCCAAATGCAATCCTCGAACCAGTACCGTTGTGAATTCCCAACTCCGTTGTCAAAAAAAATCTTGATGAGTTTGGGGTCTTGCCGCCGAAATCCTCGGGCTTCTATGTGCCTTTCAATCGACCAAACTCCAAGGGAGGGGACAAACGGCCATCTTCGTCAAGAACTTTCCCGCGATCCCACTCCCGCACACCGCCGGCTTTATTCCACTGTACATCCGATTCGTCCTTTTTATCTCCCTTCTCCCACTTCCGGATCTGCTCATCGGTAAAACCTGCAGAGCGAAGTCGGTCCGCTCCTTGTTGTTTCCATTTTTGTCGGTCTCGGAATGTTTCTACTGCATTATCCCAATCATCACCAGCGGCATCGTCGGGGTCGGGGGTCACATCAACTGTGGGATCATAGTCGGCGGCAAAGCGGCTGTCGATACCAGACATGGCCGAGTTGGCGCCGCGCCCGCGGCGATGAACAGTGGATTTGGAGGGAGGCGCAGGACCGATGATTTCGTCGAGCGGATCGGAGTCGGAATCGTTGTCTTTGCTGGACGAGGGTGCGGGTCTATGCACCTCTTCTTTCTCGGAACGACGATGATGTTTACGACCGTCGTCCTTTTCTCGGGAGACCGATCTTTCCGTCTTCGATGCCGATTTTCTGTTTCTTCTCGTGAACTACTACGATCGCGACGTCTTTCTTCGTGTCTGTGGGAATGGCGGTGGCTATCGCGGTGGCTGTCACGAGAGTCGGAATGCTTGTCGTCTCTCCTACTCCTTTTCTTCGGTCTGGCGTCATCTTCCCGGTGCCTCGTTTCCCGTGACTTCCCCTTTCGGTCATGGTCGTCTCTTGAATCTCGTTCGTCCTGGCCTGGGGCACTGCTCACGGTTTTTCCATCGCCTTCGTCAGGTCGGCGCCTTTTGGATGGTCCACCTAGGATAGCAGCGATATCGCCGAGCATGCGCTTCCTCGTGTCGCCCAGACCCGGCTTGGATCGCCGTTCCTTGCGCTGCTCTTCGTGCCGCTTCTGGCGATCGGCCTCCTCGAGATCGCGAAGTCTTGCTTGTGCTTCGGCATTCTCCTTTGCTAGAAGGGCGCGATTGTGACTGGTGGTGTCGCGGATAATGTTGTTGAGGAACCGCGTGTTTGGCTTCGGTTGATTCGCTGGGCGCCTGCCATTGTCTTTAGCTATGCGCCGTGACAGCAAAGGCGCAATGTGGGATCGTGACGTACTTGTCCGATTTAAAGGCATCCAAGCCCATGGCGGAGTACTTCAAGGAGCAATCGTTGGCTTCCTTGGCCAACAGCTCAGCGACATAATCGTCGGTCAGGATCTCGTTGGATGGTGGCATGTTGAGGATGGGCGATGTGGTTATTACAGAGAAGCAAGGTGTGAGTATAGGAGGGAGGTCGACTCCCACATGCTATGTGTGCTAAGGTAGCAATTGCAGTGGGTTGCGTCAGCGGGGAGGCGCTGTACTGTAGAAGTTGTTGCAGCCCATGTTAGACTGAACTTATCACTTATCAGCGAGTAGTGTAATGCAGTGACTCACCGCTTCCAGGCTTAATCACTGGCGAGGCCCCACTATTCTTCTCGAGTGCTCGCCTTTCCCTTTTGGGGCAAATGTAAACAAGAGCCAGTCTCTACAAGTATACCATGACTGTGAATTGAGGATATATGCAAGCTTCTTCGGCACAAGCACTTCACCAGCAACGCTTAGGCACCCGGTTAGTGATTGCTAAATCACTTAAACACAAACGACAAAACTGAAAAAAAAAACAAGGAATACATTCACTCATCTTCTTTCATCTTACTCGGAGTCGGAGCTAAGCAAGTCATTTCTATTATTGAACTTGAGAACAATTAAATCATGGCGTCGCGTACACCGGATCAAATCTTAGCAGAGCTTCAGGCGCTAGTCGCGAAGCAAGAGATCACCATCCTGAAGCTTAGTGAGCCCATCTCTACGGAGATCGCGCAACTGCAGCAGCAAACCCAACGAACATCGGACATCTCCAACTCATCGCTGGACGCGACCACTCCGGCGTCGCTAGAGGCAGATCTCACACACTACAGGGAGCTATTTGCCAAGTTACGCTTCAGCTATGTGGAGCAAGTGACGAAAGAGAAGTTCATCCGCGCCATCGTCGGCGACCCGCCGTTGATCGTCAGCCCCCAGGAAAATGTCGACTTGGAGAAGGAGAACCTGGAGGCGAAGGCCACGCTTAAGGCCCTGAAGACCGAGGTTGCAGACATGGTTCAAGAGCTTGAAAAGAAGGCCAAGGACCTGAGCAAGAAGTATGAGAAAGTCAAGACAGAGACTACTAAGCTAGAAGAGCTGCCCGACAAACTTGCCGAGCTCGAAGCTGCAGTAGCTCAGCTAAAGACAGCCCAGGCGTCAGGTTTGGATCCAAATCCCGAACTCAACCTACCATTGGCAAAGACACTAGATTTAGTAGCAGCCAAGAAGCGTCAGCGTGATGAGCTTGACCGCCAACTGGAGCAGTTGCAGAGCCAAGTCCCGCGCAAGAAGAAGGAACTGGAGCGATTGCATGCAGAGTTGCAACCATTGGAGACGAGACGACAGACAAGCATGGCTGCGGCAAAGGAGGCCAGAAGGCGAAAAGAGGCTGCGCTGGGCGGTGTCGAAGATGACTTGGAGGAGAGAGGCCGGTGGTATCGAGCCGCTGAGGCGGGGCTGAAGCAGATGCTGGAGATTAAGAGTTAATTGGCGTCTGAGATGTGTCCGCTGTTTCCTGAGTTTCGATGTGTGTTACTTGAGTCTGCAGTTATATAAACTTGACCCGATTAAGTATATTATCAGGACCCTCTCGCGGCCGAAGCTGTCTCCTGGTGAAGTGAATACGGGTTGTAATAGAGGGCTATTGTGTCTTTTGCGTCTTCCGTACTAGACTAGCAAAGGCCCAACCATCGGAGCTGCGTACGACACCTCAAACTTGGGCTGAGACGGAGCCGGTAGGAGCAGGCCATGCGATATGAGAAGCGAAGTATGCTTTTCGCTCACTAGGTTATTTTAGCCTTTACGAGTTATCCTAATCTAATTATTTATCATCAGGGCGCCACGGCAAATTCAATTAACTTTCTACGTTGGACTTTCCTTTGTATTGCTCAACCAATGGCATGGGGCATCTCTAGTGCTATCAACGCCGTATGGCGAGATGTTTGAAACCTTCATACCTTATTGAAACCGACGGAAGATATCAGCGCCGCAAAAGTTCATATCCACACTCAAATAAGCCCCTTTTTGGTGTGTAGCTACCATGAACCCAAGCCTCAAGGATCAAACCTCCCGCCGTATCTTAGGCCGAACCCTTTGCGTCTTTAAGCATCAGCCTTAATCAGGTCCGCAGCCTAGAATCATTAGCATTGGAATACGAAGGCTTTGATAATGCCGAAATCCGACTCACCTTCTCTGCAATAGCGTACGTAGTCTGGCACGTATTCGCGCCAACCAGAACAGGCATAATACTAGCATCAACAACACGTAGGTTCTTGACACCGTAGACTTTTAGTTTCTCATCAACAACGCCGCCGAGCTCACGGGGCATCATCGCACATGTGCCAACGGGATGGAAGTACGACGGGTTGACATTCTGACGCAGGAAGCCCTTGAGGTCATCGGGCTCATTGACGTAGTCGGGCGGCTGCACCTGACGCGGGGCCAGATCGCGCAGTCGCGTCTCGAAGTAGTATCGCTTCGTGAACCGCAAGATCTCTACCATGATGTCGAGGTCTACGGGATTCGTCAGAGCTCGGTAGTCCACTACCGGCTCGCTTCCGAACGGATCGTCGACGTTGATATTCACCGTCCCTCGGCTTAGGGGTGTAGGTCTACGATTGTCCCTGATGACGCGCCGCCGGTTAATACGTGGTTGTAGAATGCCGTGTTGGGTGAGCGGATGGCTTTTGCCATGTCCTCCATTTGCGCTTTGTAGCCTATAATCCTGTGTGAGTTGATTGAGTAATGAGATGGGGAATGGAAGGTAGAGTTTCGTCGTGAGATTGATACTCTGAAGGCTGATGGAGAGTTATTTATGCTGGATTCACTCACCTGCAATTACGGTTGGGTCTGTATTCTCCGGTAACAGTGTAGCGTGATCCAGCTTCTCTAACTTGGACGCGATTTCTTCAAAGGTATCCGGAGCGATGACTGGCATACCAAGCCAAGCAGCAGCATTACCGACGCCTAAGGAATAGGGCCTAGGCACATAATCAGCCATCATGTTCACGGATCCACGGATCTGCGATAGCGCAGAAACATGATACATACCTGTCTTGTTCGCTCTCCAAAGCTCCTGGGCCCATGCCGAAAAGTTCTGATTCGAGTACATGTCTGTAGGGTTCGGGTGAACCGTGAAATTTTGCACTAGCGTCATCTTAGTGAGTAGATTCTACGGCTGTTGAATTTCCATAAACAGGTAAACTTACAAGCGACACTTGTGAATACCATAGGGTGGTCCTGGAAATTCTGTCCGACACCCGGAAGGTCGACAATAATCTCTACGCCCGCGGAGTCCAAAAGCGCACCGGGCCCAATGCCGCTTCGCTGAAGTATTTGGGGCGAGTGAATTGCGCCGGCAGCTATTATGACTTCTTTGTTCACATTGACGGTAGAGATCGTCGTTTGGTTCTCAGGGCCCCGTTCGAGATATACGCCGGTGGCTACTCCATTATCAAATAACACCTTGGTAACTTTGGACTCGGTGATTATCTCAAAATTTGTCCGGTTTATGGAGTTAAAGTGGCCTGTTCTGGCGTATGACCGTTCTACCTTTTCGGGGTCCATGAAAGTTGGAAACCAGTATACGCCGGCCTTCCCTGAGCCGCTGTCTGGTGGGAATTCTACCCCTGGGATATCTCTGAATGCCTCGAACTGTGTCTCTTCCCCTGAAATTAGAATCGAGCTCAGAATAAATCGTCTTTTGGCACGAACCTAGTGCAGGCCATTGAAATCTTGGCCATGAAGTATGGACGGTCGAGCTGTTACCCCAATACAAAGTGTCCCAAGTAATGTTGACAGACTTGGCAACATCATCATCAGGCGGCGAAAAATTAACGGCCTTCTACGTTTAGAACAATTATCTCGTCTCAGGTTGGAAGCGACGCACTTTTTTAAAATACGGCAGCAAACCCTCCCACGACCAAGACGAGTTGTTTCCAAAGAAGCTTCCCCATCGGTCATAATCGTCCGACGTCCCTCGAATGGTCATCATGGCGTTTATCGCAGAGCTACCGCCGACCAATTTCCCAACAACCACGGAGGTTGACCTGTTGTTTAAGTTTGGCTGGCGCACCGAATTGATCTGGTACGACCATGTTGGTCCCATTGCAGCAACTCCGGAGTACACTTGGTTGATCCTTGGGGAGTCAACTGATAAAAGGGGTCAGCGCAAGGTCTATGATATAAAGGAATACCGCGTACCGATCTTGCCATTTTCGATGACTAGTACTGTCGCTAGTTTTGATCATCATTTAGTAGTTGACCCTTCATTTGGGATTTATGAGAGCTCACATTTCCCGTCTGCCGAGAGTCGGTCCGCCACCGTCAGACCGGAAGTCCCTGCTCCCACAATCACATAGTCGTACGAGGATCGTAGTGTAGGTCTCCTCTGCGGTGATCGTACGTTGTTGCCGCGGGGTGGAATTGGGAATGCTGCATCCGTTATCACGAAGAGCGACGTCGCCCAGAAGGCCACACCGAAAAGTAACCCAAGCAACATTGTGGGCGAATGAAGGCGTAAAGAGGGATAACCCACGAACGCGCAAAACCCTCGCGTTTATTAACATATTTTAACAGATCCCCTTCCCCAAACTTGACCCAACTTGCCGGCTACGTCGTATTTGGTCGCTGAGCGGTAGGCTTCGCGGCTAATTTCCGAACAAAGTAGGTAAGGCAGTTGAGCCGATTGGTTATGTTGGGAGTACGACATAAATAGCCACAAGAGATTGCAGTAACCCATTTTATACGGGCAGAAGGCCTAGTCATCTATAAATATTAAAACCAATCTACTTTTTCAGGTCTTAGGTAATGAGTTGGTATGGTAGGCCGAGTGGTGCTGCGGGTATGACTTGTCCCGCTGCACGTTATCTAAACATATTCTCCGATACCATGACGGTTTTATAACTACCTAAGTAGTTTGGTGAATGGTATAGGGGAACTACAATGATGTGGGGGCCGGCTTTTATTTTATCCTCCGCCTTCACGAAAGTCGATAGGTGTGCAATGACTGGGCTGAAACTAGTCGGTCCAGAAGTAGATTTATTGAATTCTTTCATGGAATATCTGTATGTGATATTTTATAACTTCAAGGCCCTAGTAATTCGGCATTCCAAATAAGAATGGTCGCCTTATGTACCATTGAAACGTAGGGCATCTGGTTATTCCGATACGTGGTATCTAAGTTAGTCAGCTAAACTTTTTGCGTGTGTTTAAAATGTATTAACTTGGCAATGCGAAAAGGTTTTGTACACTTGAATATCGGTATGTAGGCTTGTCTGTTTATAGTTGCGAAGCTGAAGGAAGCTAGAAGTAGTGGGATTAGGGATCAGGCAATTACAACCCAGTGCGTGACCGTGCTTTAGTTTTATTTATTTCTCTTTAATAATAGCGATGATGATGTTTGGATTAGACTATTGACAGACTGACAGGAAGCACGCGAAAGTCTTGCCAAGATGGTGTTCCTGAGAGTCCCCTGTTTTCTTGTTCATACGAAGATTTCCAATCAAGTAATTTGTTTCCATCGGCATCGAGGCGCGATAACTGGTAGCTTCGCTCCAAATCTTCGCATTGAAGAAGCCCTCGGACCAACTTAAATTTGCCATCTCTGGCAGGCTTGAGCAAGAACAAGCCTTGTTCGCCAGCTAGGGATACAATCCAATCTCCTCCATTAGCCACAGTTGGGCTGTCCTTCGTAGTGATGATGTCTAGGCAAAAATTCCGAGAGGGCTTCCCGGCCTGTATCTTGCCATCTTTGAGCGCAATCCAACATACTAGTACGAATATGTAAGTTGCGAAGGATGTGAAAATCGTTGACGCAAAGAGCGCAAGAATTGAGGCGATGATGGTGTGGAAAAACGGAGCCCGGGAACATTGGCATCTCATTCGGTCATGGTTTGCGAGGGCGCGCAAAACCCTAGGCGAATAGTAAATGCGCGAAGGCGAATCGCTAGGATACCGAGATTGGTCTGTACCAGGAGTCTCCGAAGTCCACCTTATATAGGGGTAGGCACCATTGAAGTGAAGTACTTGGGATATGAGATTGCCGTCACAGACACATCGCGGAAGCTCCTCGAGGTAAAACTGAGCACTATCATGGGTTTCGGATTTGATTGGTATAAGACGCGCAAGAGCCACACCGTACAGTAGCAACTCTTTAGACTTGACGCCGCTGTCGTGGGGGTTGACAGCTGCACTCAGCTTAATGCCGTCAGTGTTAATAATCGGCCGCCACTTATGCCTCTGAAAGTAAGTCTGTTCGCACCAAGAAAGAGCCGGCCTCGTTATCAGTCCAATCCGTTACCCAGGAAGGAAGGTCTCCAAGCCTTTTATTTACTTGCAATCCTTTAAACCATGTGGTGCGATACGCGGTTATGTATATCCATCCCAGACCATGCAGGATACTTAGATCCAGGGGCTCTGATTTCGTTCTCCCAGGTTCTGTCCACGACGATCGTATAGCTAACGCGTGTGCCACTTGCGTGTAGACGAATTCTGGATTCTTACTATAATCTATAGGAAGGTCTTCTTGTGACTGTTTTGATCCATCTTTCTGAAACAAAACACCCAAAAGAGCATAAATTTTGTCTTTGGGTTCATCGCACGAGCGATGAATAGTCCGGCTTAGTAAGTCCGTGAGTGTAGAACTTGTGTTGGATATAGATAGGTTTTCAACAGAACCTAAAAGCGTCTGAAGCGTGTCTTTCGCCTTTATTGACCAAGTAGAAGTAGCTCTATGGCGCAGTAATGCACTAACGCAACCCAGAGCATGATGGAACTTATTCCAGTCCATCTCGTAGTCAGAGCAGATGACAGTTGCACGTCGCGCGAGGTATAGTTCTTGAAACGTCCAGGCTCGGTAAAACCACTCTCGCTGTCCTAGATTATGTATTGAGAGCCATACGTCTTCAAGATCACTCATTCTCGCTAGCCGAACCTCCAACTCCTTCATAATATCCAAAGTGGGAGTCGATGCCTCTACCAGGGCTCGCCAGGCGAGATTAGTAAATTCATCGGCTTCCCCAAGCCAGATTACCACGCGATGAGCTCGGTTATAAATTTTGCCCATTATTTGAACTTGGTTTGACAGCTCTGCGACGTCGTTCTGATTGATGCATACGGCATCGACCCATAATAGTAGTCCCGGATCCTTGGACCATATGCGAAGAAGAGCTTGAAAAAGGCTCCGCTGTACTGTGAAGGGTACTCCATTGCAATGAATGATTTTCGGGTCTGCGATGTCACCCCATCTGTAGGAAAGCGCATCATAAGCGCTGTCCCCACTTGCAACATTGTTGATAGTGGTCAGTTTACAATCAATTCGATCGTTTTCTATGCGCTTTAGTTTCAGGACCCTAATTGAGGTAGAAGTTTTGATCGATGCCCAGGATAACGATCTTTTCGTGAACCCAGGCCGAAGCGCTGGAATAAGCTCAGCATTATGATCTGATTAGTTCTAAGGCATTAACCTCAAGACACTGTGCACTAAGTTAGAAATTGTCTGTCAGATTCGGCATTGGAACGAATTATTTCCGGCTACGCATGCGGTATTGGGACTGTCCAATATTAAAGCTTCCCATAAAAAGTCTCTCAATATATAAGTAATATAAAAATCGGTTCAAGAGGTAGTTACCCCGCCGACTGGAAACTAGCGTGAAGCTAAGTAGTGGCGGACCGCGGCCCCACGCCGCTAGCGCGTAGACCACAGCAACATTCGAATTGATAACATTGTGACCTGGCTGGAGGCTTTAGTTTTCAATTAAGGTACTGGCACCTTATAAATGGCTTCGGAGATGTCACTCAATTCAAATAAAAAGGCAAAAAAGAGACAGATGTGAAATGAATGAAGGAAAAATGATAAAAGAAAACAGCCTTCGAACCCCTGCCTAGGTAGTGATGTGGAGTAATATTACCTAACAAGGATACTTAGTCCTCAACGTTTGGTTCAGCGGGCAAATGGATACGCGAGAGTTAAGACTGTGAACCACTTACTTTAGGTTTGGGTAGAGTCTGAGACTCTGATACAGTTGTCACACGAACTAGCTACATGACTTAGCCATAGGAGCTATACAGACCTCTGGAAACTCCTGAAAAGCCCTGGAAGGCCGGTATCACTCCGTGGGCTGAGATATAATATATTGGTGCCGTAGCATTGGCTAGAATAGCCTCAACCCCTCTCGAGGATGGGCGAGGTTACATTAAAGTCAGAATTAGGAAATCAGATCCCGTAGAGACCCCAAAGAGATTATTAGTTGAATTGAATTCCAAATTCCAAGCACTTGAGCACAATCGCTTCTCACATCGTACGTGTCCTCATGACAATACCTAATTCTCCTATGACCTAGCGCCTCTATATATTAAGCTCTGTGATCCACCCAAAGTCTAGAATGGAGGGAGAAACCGATCATTTTCAGCTTCTGTCTTTCGATCTACCATGCCACCATTGTAAGGTTCTCCAGCTGGATGACGCGGCACAAGGCGGCATCGTGAGGCAAAAGAAGAACGGGGACCGAGCCGTTGACTTTGGAGAAATAGAAGAAACATATGCAGAGAGACCGGGGGCCAACTTTGCGGGCGAGGCAATGCGAGCCGGCCTCGGCAAACAGAAGGATACGATAGAGACTTGGCCTAAGCTACAGCTAAAGCTGGGGTTATAAGAGAGAAGATACCTTGCCAGGTCTTCCCGTTCTTGCGTCAACGGGCTTGCTAGGATGTGCATTCTGCAAAATACTTAGGGGAGACGTCATATCTGTCTGGGACAAGATTGCTGGGGACACCAACGATGATTTACGTTCAGATAATAGCGAAAGAACGGCCGATCAAGCCAAGTTGATTATCACCGAGATCGCGTATCAACTCTACGAGTCGAATGATATGAACCATTTGGAGGTCGTTGAGAAGCCATCTAAGAAAATTAGCCTTGATTCGCTCTATGTCTTCTTCACGATTGACCGGGGAAGCAAAAAAAGTGATCATTCACTTCATTATAACATCCATGCTGATGCCACTGGTACGCTATAAAGTCCCCGTATCTAGGTATTAAGAGAAAGGCTGACCCAAAATAGATCCTTGTGCGTCATGGTTTCAGATCTGGCGCAGACCTCTATCAAACAACTACCTCCCCCCCCTCAATAAAACGCTTGCATGATCTTATCACTAGATCTGTTGTTGAAGTCCCCGCTGCTTCCGAGAGGACGCTTATAACCCTACTCGTCTTCTGGATGTTAACCCAAGTACGGCACAGAATTAAAACTTGTCATTCCAGGGAAGACCCTATTTTGTCCGAGGGAAAGGTATGTAGCGTTGAGCTATTGCTGGGGCCCCGAAAAGGAGGCTGAGAGTCAGCTCAAAACAACAACCGACACAATACAAGACCACAGCGAAAGATTGAATTCAGACTCCTACCACAAACAGTTGCCGATGCCGTGCAAGTATGCCGAAGCCTTAGGATCAGGTACCTTTGGGTAGATGCCTTATGTATTATCCAAGACAATGAGGACGATTGGGCCACGGAAGCATTCAACATGGCGAAAGTTTATGCTAACAGTTTTGTGACGCTGTGTATCGTCCAGGGTAACTCCTGCGCGAGCGGCTTCTTGAAGCGATTGCACGACCCGTACATGCTGCAGACCAATTTCCGCTCCCGCCTGGATAGCTCAGTCTCGGGGAAACTGTACCTTCGGATGCTACAACACCCGAAAAATAGCTTCAAAGGTTCTAACGGGCCGCTGGATACACTTATTAACGGTCAGCCTGATAACCCGGCCAACCTAGATATCAATGAGAGTGCTTGGAAGGGCCGAGGGTGGACTTTTCAAGAAGCTTGGCTATCGCCACGCAAAGTCTTTTTTGGGCCATTGATGTTTCACTTTAGCTGTAGCAATTTGAAAGAGTCGGCAGATGGGTCGAAATTTGAGGACGACGAGTTCTTCCCCGGGACCGAAAGAAAGCTACAGAATGTTTGAATAATTGGTATGGCCTAGTCAAAAATTATGGTAATCGGCTGCTTTCATATGAGAAAGATAGGCTTCCTGCACTTTCTGCGCTTCCGAGGACTATTGTCGAGATGTTCCCGGAACAGAAGTACTTGGCTGGGTTATGGAAATCAGACTTACACAGGGGTCTTCTTTGGTCCCCTCATTCGTGGAGTGATCTCTCCACTTACACCCAACCACATCCCCAAGGACACATTGCGCCCTCCTGGAGCTGGGCACATCACCCAGGCGGGCTTGCTTGGGTAACCGGGGTTCAGACAAGCCTCTATATTATTTCGCCTGAATTCGAGTTGAAGGAGGAAAATATTGCTGCCGGCTCTAAATCCATATGGTCGTGTGTCGAGCGGTACTCTCAACATCGATGCGAAACTATTCCAATTGCCTCTCTATAAAGGCGAGGGTAGTGTAATCAAAACCCCACTTTCTGAAAGCCGGTGGCTGGGATTGAATTTCCACTATACCTTGTTGTCTGGGGCAGGCGAATATATTGCTTCCCTACACCTGGATTGGATTACCCTTGGCGAGAAAAAGAATCCGGATGATCCTTTGCACTTTGACCGGCTTTTCATGGTCTTGATATCCCGTAGCAGCTTCAACAACGTTCTCAACCATTTCTTTCTGTCCCAGGACAAACACGTAACTGACCCAGAAATCATGCTTGGTCTCCTACTACTACCATCAAGTAAAGAGGATGGATTTCTAAAAGTCGGTTTATGGTACTCTGAAACGCGAGGATTGGGTGGCAGAAAGTTTTGGGATCGTATTCCAAGGCAATCTGTTAAGCTTGTTTAGTGGTTCCGCTGATAATATTCTAATTGTCACCCATGTTACTATTTTTAATTCATGGGTTTCCAACTTTGTTCTCCCTCTCCTGTATTTTAGTCCGTTCTTGAATTCTACCGAGAGCTCATCCGTCTAGCAGTCACTAAACCTGGGCATATACGCATTATATTTGTCAGTTCATTGCCGTCAGTCGGAAACATGGCGCGTAGAGCCCCGGTCCCTGAAGCTCTCGTGAGAGACCCTCTGGCAGCCCTCAATAACGGTTAAGGGCAATCTAAACACGCAGCCGAGAGAATTTTCGCTGCTGGCTACGAACAGTGTGGTGTTCCTGTGTCTATCGTTCGTGTAGCTCAGATTGGAGGCCCTACTCGGGGTTCTACAGGCAAGTGGGGGGATCAGGGTTGTATTTCAGCTATCGTGAAGACAGCAAAAAACTCTCATGCCTGTCCCAAATAACGGTCCTCTGATAGACTGGCTACCTGTTGATACGGTTTCTAAGATGCTACACACGCTCGTTACGAGTCAAGACCATATAGGGCTTCATTTCTACAATGTTAGCCATCCGGAGCCGCAACCCTGGGGGGCTTTTTGCCGAGGTAATACAAGAAAGCCTTGAAATTAAGCATACAGCAGGCCTGCAGCAGTGGATTAAGCGGCTACGAGACATTCGGAATGGCGGCCCCAGCGACCACAATGAAATGCCAGCGCTGACCCTGCTGGATGTCACACGGACCCTGGTCAGTGCGCAATACAGTGCCACACAGGGTCCCACACGGAGTTCGCAAAATACTACCCTACGAAGCTGTAGCAGTCGTACGAAGTTATCGTAAGACTCAGAAGCAGATACCGAGCTGAACTCGAATACCGAGACACTCGCTTCACCGGCTACAAAGGTTTTTCCTTTCGGTCCCGTAGAGGAAAGGAAAGGAAAGGAAAAGAAGGGAATTCTGAGCATAAAAGGCGGCGAATCCTCCTTTTAAACAGAGGGGGGAACTTAGATCTATATGGCCCCTTTGGCACCATAGTCGTTTATTACTCAAATTGAACCTGTTCCAAGCCCTCAATCAGAGCCCTTGTGACACTGGACCACTATGAAGAGGAGTACAGCGGCACAGAAATACCTGTCTACGATACCAACTTAGCATCGACTGATTTGAAGATTGTTGTTCCTGCTTTGGATAAGAAACTCTTGAATAGCTGGCTGGATTGGATTATATAGGTTACTTGGCGTTAAGATTTGTCGGACTTGTTGCCTAGAAGCTTTCTTTCCAACTTTCATATTGGTTTAGGACTTTCGTTTCTGGCAAAGAAGAAAAATGTCCAAGGGAGTTACATTCATTTAGCGGCAATATTGCTACTTGCGGGCAAATGCCAGAGTGTGATATATCGTGCATGAGTGCACCTCATGGACTTGCTGATCGCCGAGATACTGCACTTATCCATTTCTCTCCCGAGGGAAGCAGAAGATTTGACTCGATGACCATCGGTGCTCCACCATTAACTCCTGTTGTATTATGAGAATTGCGTCGATTCTATATTTAAATTCACCAGGAGACTGAACATTCCATGTTATTGTTCCTCTTTTGCTCCGTAAGCGACCGTCCAAGCCTCTTGGCCTGCAGAAGTCTATTTCTTGGCTCTGGGAAATAATTCGGGACAATAGATAGGGCCTCCTTCGAAGCTGCGCACTGCTTCTAATTCTCCTCTGCACTTATTTCTAATTCTCGCTCGGTCATGGCCGCTAGCTCACGATTTAGTGGTTTGGACTTCGTTGGATTGGCAGATGCCCATGAAGCTGGAGTCGCGCTTTGTCTCGGAGCTTCAGATCAACCCCCAGCTTCGTCGGTACCATGCCTTGCGAGTCGGTATCTAATATCGACAATGGTCTAGGTGTTGTTTAAATGCCAAGCAAAAAATGTTGATGCCTAACCAGACCCCATAAGAACGAACAAACCATTGAAGTTGTGCGCATGGGGTATAAAGGGGCAAATTAGGTAGGGGTAAATGACAGGGGATACTGGCATGTAAAACTACCTGATGTTGTTGTTGTATTCGCTTTTGCACTTAGCTATATACCGCAGAGTTATTCAAAAGTTTAGTCATCAATACATTGCGTTCTATTTAATCAACATATCACCCAGAGTATTCACGTGCCTGAGCCCTGTTGTGCATTAGTAATTCCTATATTACCTCCAATCTCTGGGACCTAGTCACCCTAGGCCAATTCACTAGGTAGTTATGACTCTAAGGGATGTCATAGCCTATTACTTTATTGTTTTTGCTCATGCGGCCTTTTGTGTTTAATTATGCCGTATACTATTCGATGAATTCTTGAAGACCAGGGTTAATATGTAGTAGACCTTGCACTCGTCCAACTTTGCTACGTGGTGTTAGATTGTAATACTCGTCGTCGCGCGAAGGTATCAACCTTCAGATGGAGGTTACGCTAAAACTATATACAAATGGGTCACCTTATTGTTTGACAACCTTATAGCTACCTTGCAGACTTGTGAGATAAACCAAGTTCTTCGTCGAAATCAACCGCAGAAATCAATTAATGAAAGGAAAAGTTCAGATCTACTTCAATTCGGTATAGCAGATTTTAACATTCCCCCGTATGTGGACATCAATACTACGTCTCATCTACTGCCGCTGCTAAGGATCAAACTCGTAGCTCTTTAGCCTATACAATCTAAGTAAATAAAGTAGAAGTAATAATCCGCTGCTTTTGTGAAAAATTTGTAACTAAGTCGACGCTTAACCTACTGAGCTAACCGGGCTCATAACCTACCTAGGTAAAAGCAAAAGTTCAGCAACCATTTGTTTCAGCAAAGCAATATTTCAACATCAACAAATTTAAGGGTAAGAAACCATTATAATTAACACATCAGAAGAATAAATAATGCCAAGCTATTCTCTCAGTGCGCCGCCATTTACCAAGAAAGCGGAACGGCGCGCCGACCGGCGTGACTTCCAATTTAGCCCCCCCCCCAGCAATTGCACACAATCTCAATTTCGTCAACCCAAGCTCTGGATCAACTTTGCTCCATCCAACCAGTTTATGAACGCATTTTGTTGAGTAACGAAAAATTGTTTCTGCACCTATGATATGGAACAGGGAGCGTTAACGCATTCGAAACCAAGATTTACAGTTTCAATTTAGTCAAGTCGACGAGCTTCGCAAGTTGGATTGTGTGGCTTCCCAAATGTAACCCAGGACAGCGTAAATCCGCTGATAATGTACCTGGTCTGCCAGCAAATGGCCCAACCATTACCTGTGGACTCGTCAGTCATCAAGTCACTAATCCACCCCTTCAGGTAGGCGACTCACGAAGATTAACCGAGGTTTCACTTTGGTGCTCCCCCACGACCGCCTTCGAATCATCGTGCTGGGTGTAAACGAAGGCCTTTCCATCTTTGTCAAAATTTATGAACTCCACATTGTATGGGCTGGCGCCGGCGCCGAGCTCCAACAGCGCAACGTTCGATGGCGAAGTACGTCCAGAACATGGCCTTTCCTTTATAGAGACTGCTCGCGTTGCTAGCAGTGATATCCGTGACTAGAAAGCCCAAACCAGAATCGTCATCCACCGTGGTGTTGAAGTAGAAGCGGTACGACGAGTTGCCGGCCACGGGCGCGGAAATAGGGTCATAGCGGAGGATAGACACTCCACTATCCGGATCAGTGTCCGACGCAAATTCAGGAACGGCGTAGAGGTACCCTGCATTCGTCAGTAAAGAGCCTTCGTGTGTTGAGACTCGCGGTGCAGCTCTCACCGTCAATCGAGCTGTTGCCTTGGCCCTTGACGTGTAGTGCGTACGGGCCATCGGTTTTTAAAGGGGGGTAATCGTCGCTCTGGGCAAGGGCTCCCGTGGTGGCGATGAGGCCGTACAATGCAGTAGTAACCTTCATAGTGAAGTAAAGGTAGGTCGGAGTGGAAAGTGATAAGTTGGTGGCTGTTAGAAAACTATGAACACGACTTTCGACTTGCTGCTTTTCTAGACCATAACGAAACAATGTCGTGTAAAGCACAATATATATAGAGGTGCACGAAATTCTGCTGCCTTAGAAATCCTTTCTACCTTCCCACTTTGACATGATCCTTCCAGGCTGCCATTTAAGACTGACCTGTTTGATTGATAGATACTTTTGACTGACGATCTTCACCCTCCAACCTGAATATAAACGGCGTAACTGTGCGTGCCGTATATAAATATCCGTCCCGTATACTAGCGTACCCATATCCGACTAGACCCAACAAAGGGCCCGCTTATCGTGCGGCAGTGTGATCCCCACGACCCCTATATTACACTAGCGCCAGGGCGGGGCGAAGCCGTCTCAGCCCTACAGATGCCCCAATCCATTTAGTTGCCTAAGGTGCTTCAAGTAAAGTATTAGGTACCCTACCTTGTCGCAGGCCATTTCGCAGGATGTAGTTCTCAAGATACGGCTTTGACCATTATAGTTTGTTTGCCTTGGACTGCTACATGTAACTTTTTTCTTCCCTATCAGCTTCAATCATAGCAAAAGGGGGTGATGTCGATCACAGAGCCCTTGCCTGAGGGGCGCATGTTTATTTACGGAGCCCTTCGACCCCTGCAACAGCGAACATTCTTTGTTACCGCGATCCTAGTCGATTTCGATTAGCCCACTGTTTTCTCGGTAGGTAGGCTGTGATGTCGTATCAGCAAATCCTAGGTTTTGAAGAATAGCCTTCATACGCTCCAATGTCTGTTCGCTTCTGTTCTGAGTTTCCAACAGCGGATGGATGGCGGAGAATAACGTTTCTTGGTCTATTACAGACTGTGCTGTATTGCGTCGCTCGGGCTCCTCCATCACGACCTGGATTTCTTCCAGCTGCAGTTGAAGCTGCCTAGACTTTTATAAAATATTTTTGAATTATCTAGTAAGAACGAGAGCTATAGCTTGTCTTGTGCGGCGCAAGGCTTTGATTACCTGATCTTGATGACCGCAACCTCTGCGCGTCCATCAACTTGCCGTACATGGCACCGTGCACATAGGCCTCGCCTATTAGTCGATAGCCATCAACATTCTGACGCAAAACCACTGGAACCCTGCCACCCTGCAAGAGGGCAAGCCTGTCTCCTGGGACTGAATCGGGTGGTACGAGCCCAATCAGGCAATTCGTGGTGGTGCGAAGTCGCCGGTCAATGGCGCCTTTACTCATCTCCGCGTACTTTTCAGCAGTCAAAACTGATGGGTATCCAAAAGTGGTCAAGATAGGTTTACTAATCCACATAACGAACCCAAAGAGAATAACGAGAGGCACAGCGACGGGAAGCCACGCGCATCCGCTGCCCCCAAAGTCAGAATTTTCCACACCGTAAGAGCAAATCTCTCAAAGGCATATACAGCGCGGATTTCGTCTGTAATTTTCTCAACTTGCCCTTCAAAAAAAGTCATGAAGAAGACATCTGACGTACTCTCGCCCGTTAGCTCGTAGATTGGACATCTTCCTATAACTCTGCGTGCGAGGTTATCCCACGATAAAGACGTGTTGACCGCTTCGATCTGATCTCGAAGTGCATGAAAGGCATAGGTCAGACCAACCCAAATAAATCCATAGTGCACATCCACGTCGTCATCTCGTTGGCCAACGCAACACCCAGCTAGTTCATGTATCTCACCGATCATCACGGCTGGTAGTACAAGCACGTGTCCATCGGTACCGAATGAAAGTTTACGATGACCACTTGCCGTGAATCTAGCCGAGACCTGAGGGCCCCCCGAAGCATATAGCACCCTCTCTTAGCAACGGGGTGCGGTCCTTGGGGGCTTCCGTAATCAGGCACCCACGAAGGCAGATCTTCTGGGCGGTCTGGCCCGACAGGCCCTACCAGTCCAAGTATATCGAGATTTTTAGATCTTCGGAACATGTCGAGGGTAGCATCTGTGAATATGTTCGTAATACTGGCCGCGTAGTCAGCTAGGGGCATCTCTTCTCGCTCGGCTGAGAATCCCATCAACCCAAATATCCGATCTCGCGGATCTGTCGCTTTTCCGCGGCGGTGCTCAAATAGTAGTTCGGACAGAGGGCTGAATTCCCGCTTCTACGTACGCGCCCGTCTGACCCTAAGAGTTAGAAAAGCCTCCCAGGAGCTCAGTGACCCGAAAAATAGCCCCGTGACCTTCAACGACTCTACGTAAACCAGAATACATGAGAGGCTTTGCCAATCCATGAGAACTGGGCCAATCAGAACATCCACTTTGCGCGGGAGCGCTACCTCCTGCACGATCCACGTCCGCCGCATCCAGAGGGAGGCGTAGATATACAGCAATACTTTCCAGCGCGGGTCGTGCGCGTTTGGGAGACCGTATCGCTTTCGCTGCGCGGCATTCATCTGTGAGAGCCGCAAAACGCTCACATCGTTGTCGCTCAGAATCAACCCGTCGCGATGCTGCTGTTTCAGTGCGCTAGACAGCGTTTGAATGAACTCGACGAGTGTGGTTTGCAGCTTAGGCGGGACATCACCCAACCATACAATCGCATTCTGGCACCCGCTGTAAATCCGGGTCATGCGATCTACCTGCGCTATTCTATCCGACTAGCTAGCCTAATTGATGCAGATCTAGTCAACCCAAAGAACGCGGGGCTTGTCGACGGCGCGAAGGCGCACAAGGGCGCGGTGTAAGCTTCTGGTGATTTTGAAGGGGACGTGCTCGTTGCAGACGATCGTCGCGTCAAAGACCGGCTTGCCCCATACATAAGAGAGTGCTTCATAATGCGGGCTGGCGGAAAGATCCGCGCCGGCGAGAGTACATCTGAGCTCATCGGTGAGTACGCCGGGAAGCAGATGGATCAGTCTTATTCTATCTGGTCCACCAGCAGTCACTGTTTGATACAACGTCCTGCCCAAATCATCGGGGTTGAATTCCATCGTGAGGGTTAGAGTCGAAGTAAGCTGATTACTGAGCGGCGAGGCCTCCGTTCTATACGCTCCGTCTACCTACCTAGTCAATGCCTTATTGGCCGTCGCATAGCCACGATTACTTAGCAGCCGCCTTCGTACTCAGTGTTTAATGTTGTGCGTCCGAAATTAGAGTATCTTATACTACGTTACCCTATTGGGCGGGCACCTTCATACGGCCTTTGCTTTATAATAGGTATAGCACTGGCAAAAAGACAAAAAGTAATGTCAGAGGTGTAAATTAGGTCCGAAGGAACGAGGGGTAATTGACAGGGGTACGACGATGTAACACCACCAGATTTCCTTATTGTACTTTTCATGCACGCTGACCCATACTTCAGACTGTTCAAGGTTATTATCATTTTCTCATTAATTCACTGCATTCTATCCGGTAAATATATTTCCATCCTGTCTCCGTGACTGAGGCCTGTTGTCGACGAGTAATTGGTAAATTACCTCCTCAATACATACCAACTTACACCTCGACTACCACTTCTTCCCACGCCCACGCTAGCTTGTGTCAAGGATGAACTTAAACTACACAAGACCTCCGTCGGTGACTATATCGATCATGCTGGTGTCAATACTCAAGTTTCCTCACTTGCCGTTTCTGGTTTGGTTATTTACAATCTCGAGCCTTTGCTACTTGATCAAGTATTTCTACGACTTCGTGATGTCCAGCCCTCAATGCTAGTTCTCTTGCAGTAACCCCGTAAAACTCGTGTTCGTTTACTCTCGCGCCCCTCGAGATCAGAAAACTGACTGCATCTTTATTCCCCCTTTTGCAGCCATGTGAAGCGCTGTTAGCGATTCCTGGTACCAGTAGTCGCCGCCCCACGCATCGTACTGATCGTGCAGGGAAACTCGTTGCTTTTTTCGATAGTTGATATCCAGGCCTTGATCGAGGAGTATGGCAAGCATTTTGACACCGCCGCTCTCCGCTGCGACACCACAAGCCTGAGCAAGCATGGATCTAACTTTTCGCGAGGTACGAGAGCTAAGATGTCTCTCAGAAGCGATGCGTCATCCTGCTTTTCGGTCACATTGTACAAAAGCCTATCATATAAAATCAGGTCATCCAGGACAAGAGTGACGTCCAAGTCGGCATCGAGGAGAGCACGTAATAGCGGACCGCCATGAGGCCCGACCCCGCCGCAAAGTGAGCCAGACTTGGAGATGGCGCAACCCATCCAGCTTTGACAGCGGCTGTCCAGAAGTCGACTGGAAACTTCATGAAGACACCGCGACCGAATGGTCCTACTGGACACACAGCGCTATCTAGCAAATTGAAAAGGGACTGCTTTGGAGGTGCTGGGGGCGGGTTTACCGACAGAACCTCTACGGCGAAGGTTGGCATCTCTTGGCAAAGAGTGGCAAGAATGACGACCTGTATGTGCAGCGATGGTAGTGTAGCAAGGGTGGCTTGTAAGCGATGGTCTAAAGAGTAAGTCGATAGCTGCATAGTGTGTAGAAGGTCAATGGTGTCTTGGGAAAAGATGGATTGACCACTGTCGCTCAGCATGCATAATTTGATTGCGGCGGCGACAGGGCCCAATGAACCGCACTTGGAAAGTTGTGCCAGATTGGCGAGGGTATCGTCTTCTGGATGGCGAGTCAGCAACGTGGGGTCAAGGTGTGCGAGAGCAGCATACAGAAACTGTTGGTAAGACAGCTGGCCTGCGTGATACTCGTTTGCACAAGTCTCGAAACATCCCGGCGAGGGAAGGAGAAATGGATTAACTGGGAGTTCGAATGTGAACTCGGTAACAGCAAGCTTTGCACTCTGTGTTGGTACACCTCGAACCAACTGCAATATCTTGGACATAATTGGCATTTTAGCGAAAGCTGCTGGGAATCCCAGCGTCCCGGGGAGGGTTTTCAGTCGTAAGTAATGTTACTTGAAGAGAATTATTGAACTCATGTCGGGTGTCAAGGAGTATGGCAGTTTGATTGAATGCATCTGGAAAATGTTATAAACTCCAATCTACGGTAGACTCTTGCCTAACGATGATTCCGTTTCATGCACTGCCGCACCAACTGCATGTTGATCTACATGAATTGATTCGATGTATTAGTAGGCTTGTAGTGGACCCGCTAGATATGTTCCCCTCTGCAATCCTACCTCACGAGGCACGTTCGCGGCGCGGGAAGTGTAATTACTCAGTTATCTGGCTTTTGTACACTTTATTGTAAGCACCCTGGGTTTTATGCCAGTCTTGGGGCGAAGTACAGTGCCATTAGCAAGAAACGAAGCAGCTCTGGAGCAAACCGTCGGCCAACCATACAACGATTTGTCTTTCCCGCTCTCTCCCCAGAATTCTTTTTATACGAACTCACAGAAGAACTTTTCGTGGGACGACCATTCCGCCCTCTGTCATCTTTGGTGACTTAGTTCTGACATTGAGTGGTCCGGCCAACCTCAACGGGCGCCAACTGAGAAAAGGCAACTTCAAAGGCAAGCAGCGCGTGTTCTCGGCATTTTGGTTAAGATCACCAGCTTCTTGGGCTGCGCACCGACCGATTACAGTGGCAGAATGGAAACTTCTGACCACCTCAACGTGATGTTTCTCGAGAGTGTCCAGCTCACAGCACCGGCCCAGTTACTCGACTCCTGCTTGTTTTATACCGGTATAATGGACGCGGAAGACAAAAAGAGAGCCTCCCAGCTTGTATCAAGGTTCAAAAAAACCCCGCGAGCTTGGCCAAGACAACTACCAGCTATGGCTGCAAGCAGAATCGGAAACTCTACAGTATCTGGGTAAGAAGCCACCAAGTTTATTGACTGCATCACAACCTCTTGCAACTGACACTAGGATTTCGGTAATAGGATATCTATTCAGCTGGAGGTGATAAAATGGCAACTTCGAAAGATCCAAGCCAGCGGAATTATTGGGTGGCATACGAACCGGGCACCGTAAGTATATTTCATCATTTTATTTAGATCATTTTCAGGAGACGCCTGCATCCTCCTCACAAGTCCTAGGTACCTGTCTTAGACTGACTTGTGACATTGAAGTGGTTATACGAGGCTCTCTATATGCAAAGAAAGGGGAAAGGGTTGGATGAGCAGGTTAAAATCCACGAGTACTTCGAGAACTTGTCGGTGGCATTTGCAAACAACTGTGGTGGCACAATCCGGGTCATGACACTCGACCCCACCAACTTGGTCAAATATGGGTACATTTGGGTACCAAAGAGCTTCCCGCGTTGCGAGCCAAGATGAATAACCCGGGTCCAAATGGGTCACGAATCTCATTGCCATCGACGCTATCGACATCACTTTGCAATACATGATCGACTGGAACACCCTAATGGCCACTCGACAAATCGCCACGTATGATCCATTGTACTATGATCCGACCCGGCGGAAAGGTAGAGATACATGTCGTCAGAATATCGATTACCAACCGGAAGGTCAAGATTGTTTGGTTAAATATGAAGCCGACCTTAGGATATGGCTGTGTCAATTTCGTTGAATGGACCGAAGTGAGAGCGACCATTTTGTTCTCACCACCAAAGGAGGGGAAAAGGGCGGGGGTGGACTTGTAAGTCTATTGAGGGCTACCGCGCGTGTCTGAAGATGCTTAAATCTTTGCCATTGCTATGCCGTTCATAGATGCAGCCCACACGATCGTCTTCCATCAGGGAATGCCGAAGAAGGGCATGTCCCAGTTCAACAGATCTTGCTTTCACGTCCGACCAAAGCCGCGTCTGATTCTAGCGCATTGGCCCGATTTTATTCCGAAGTGCAGTCGCCATGATCAATGCATTGCGTTGGCGGATTATGAACACCGATTCAGAAATTCACTAGTCTAACCTACACTACATGTACATAAAAATCTCTATTTGGAAGGCCGACTATTTGTGGCCGAAAGGTCGCGAAGGACATAAAGCTGGCTGTAACTCGTCCCAACATCGCAAAAATACCTTACTAAACGGGTCTTGCGTCGGTGGAATGATCCATCTGGGCTGTTCCCATGTGCCGTGATTACTGCCTGTTCCAGACTATCCAGCGCTATGTCTAGACAGCGTTCCTCGTACTTCGCCAATGTTGCCAATTCAGCTTTCCGTGCATTCAGGTCAGCGCAGCTTTGTTTGTGAAATTCTGGGAAGCAGAGGGAATTGACGTTGCCCTCGGCTGCGTCCTGGCTGCAGATCCATAGTCGTTATACATGCGGCACGCCGTGGCTAGGTGCCGTCCCACCACGGTTGCAAAGTACTTCTCCGCTGCGCTTGGGAAAAGTTCGGCGGCATTGCCTAGGTGATGCGAGACCCAGGCACACAGCCATGAGTACGGTGAGATACACCCATGTGATCAGCCGCAGTGGTACGGACCCAGTCGGCAAACGGTCTTGCAGTGTCGTAAAATTGGCCCTGTCATGTTCTTGTCAGCTGTGTCTAAACCAAGAGTATGCATGAGTACAAAACAATCGTGCGACCTTCTTACCTTGCCACTTTGTATCTGTTTGCCAAACAATTCATTGTCTTCGGCTTGCGTGACTTGTGTATACCAGAAGTTCTTGAACTCTTGCATGGCTCTTTCTTATCTTCTACACTGGCACCGCGCATGTGTGCGTGCTGAATCATGTAGTTGGCATGCCGTCTAAGCGGACTGTAGACCTGTTCAAAGGAGTTAGCAGAAGACGCGTTGGACCCCGTAGATATCACAAACCTTGATCGGCAATTCAGGTGAAGGTGGTTCAAACTCCATCCATGAGAATGCGTCACTCGACTTTTCTGCTTCGCGCGCCACGAGATCCACCAATGAACGTAAATTATTCCAATCATTCAAATAGTTTGGCGCGGCGACCGATTCCATGAACTCATCAGCCTGGAAATACAACAGAGCCATCACCGTCATGTCGAAGACGAGAGTAGTGGGGCAAATATCCCCGCGCGGTTGTTGCATCCCACCCATGTGAATGGGATGATGTCGATATAGTCATCCTTGCTCATACTGCTCATGCTGGCATCGTCTCTTGGAAGACAACGAGCCGTTGTGCCTGGAGGAGCGGGACAAACAGAGATGATTCAGCTAATGAAGCCTGTACCAGCCAGTCTGGCATGGACGAGAAGAGATCCATGCGTTTCAGAGAGGCATATAACGGCCCATTTGGGGCAAGCGATCGGCCAGTTTTAGAGTAGACCCGACGTTCTCACTTTGCTGTAGGCTCGTTGAGACTTTCAATGCGGCCAAGACGTAGGCTTCGTACACGAGCTTGACCGAATAGCTCGTTTTGGAGGTCCAGTAGCGACCAGGCACTCGGGCGGCGGCAGTCTTCAGGAAAGCGGCGCCACGCCCGATTGCAGAGCTCATCCGGGATTCGAGGTCCTTGAGAAAACACAGATGACGAGCTTCGGACAACGCCAGTATGGCATACGCGGTCTGCTCGGCAGAATCCTCCCATGAGCCATCCTCGCGCTGTTCGAGCAGAGTTCTGGTGCTGGCCTGGCATAGCGCTATGCAATCTTCTGGCGGAGCTCTTGGCTAAAGTCTTCCGACTAGGATTAGCTTCGAGGTCGCGGAGCAGAGCTGTAAATGCCTCGATCATCAACATGGTCGGGTAGAGGTGACTCAGATGCTAACAAGACTTAATCAGCAAGCGTTTGAAATTTTTCAAAGGACGCAAATCGACATACCCATTTGTCCTTGAACCGTTCGTCATGATTCCACCACGTTTCGCAGATAAAGATTGCTGCCTTGCGAATCTGTGATGCATATCTTGGTCTGTCCCCCCATTCCAAGAGCATCGAAAGGACGTGGCAATTTGAGCTCACACTACGATCGCGCTCACCACCAAACGTGGCGAAACCATCTTCCTTCTCGAAGATCTTGATCATGACATCAGGCGACACACCGGAGCTTTGACCCAGACGTTTCAGTGCCAGAAGACCTTTAGCTGTGTCGTCAACATCGATTGCGCGCTATGATTGTTAGTTGGGTGTAGTTGAACGTGTATTGGAAAAGTGTCACATACAGGAGCTACAATTGTTAGCGATTGCCTTAATCTTGTGTAGACTCTGTGGATATCTTACCGAAACCAATTACCCCACGATCCTGGACGAAGCCCTTTTTGACTATCTCGACAATCCTATTGACAGCAGTAGGTGAAGTGGCAGCCAAGTCAAAGCCGACCTGCAGCAGCGTCGCTACGGTCCAATTAAACTCAAAATAATGGATTGGGTATGTGCCGCAGATGCCGTCACCGTGTCCGTGCCCCGACGGTTGACATCTTGGAGGTAACCTTCTGCCCTGTCATCCCAATTACTGACATTCATGAGATAGGCTGCGGTGGAGGAGGAGAAGCCATCATGGATCCGTCGAACAGATGGTGGGCGACCTTGTCAAAGTCGATCTTACCGATGAAAGCCTCTAGCGAGTGCAGAGCCGAAGACGGGCGCTTTTCGTACAGCATTCCGGGCGGAAGCGAGAGAGCTTTTCTGCGGCCATGCCATCGAGCGCACTTTTGCTCTCGAACTCGAAATGTAGAGAATCATCTTCCCGGCGGAGGTACTCCAACAATGCCGGTATGATCAACTCTACACCGATATGATTTGTGGCGGTTACGTCGTTCCATGTCTTGAGCTGGGCAGCGAATGATTGTGCAGCAAGACGAATACGTCCCGCGATCTCGTCCTCGGCGTAATCGAGGATTTGCAATGGATCAGAGGCGTGTCGGAGGAGCGCCAGTAGAGCAGCACCTGTGTCCAGAATACCCACAGTTTGCGAGGTGATGTCAAAGCCCCAGCTGCCATCTTGAGCCTGATTTCGCATCAGGTAGTGGAAGGATTCGGGAACAACCACTTTTTGACGCCGTTTGTTGTCTTGGTGATCTATAGAGATAGTCAGATCAATACTCAGCCACGCTGACATGGTTGACCCTGAGCTACTTGGAGCAGGACCAGTGTTTGATTATGGAGGGTGTGTTACGAACCATTGCAACCCAAGCAGTATCGTATACTTGAGGGCTCGCGGTTGAGAAGCCATACTGCTCATCGTAACTGGACGCCGCACGCTGGGACAAGAGAGTCTGCCATTCTCGAAAGACTCGCATCATGATGGTGGTCGCCGTGGCCATTAGGCGCACCTGATGCGTTGTAACCGTTCGACAAGACGATAGTCATGATGATCGGCAGGGTTAGGGTTCGGGTCAGGAGAGAGACCACAATGATTTTGAATCGACAAAGTCAACATGTCCTGTCGCACACTTTATCATTTCTCACGACCAGATGTCGAATGATGTCACTCTCTCACGTTGCTACGAGCGGACAGGCCATTGCCCGGGACGACGTAGAGCTCCATGCTCCTCCATCTGAAAAGGTAAGCGTTAACGGCCGTTCAGCGCAGTGGTCCGACTATGCGAAAGCAGACACGCAAGAGACTAACTTGCATCTTGTGCATGGCATCATGTTGTTGTAGAACTTTCGCTCTAGCGCGATCTTCGATTAGCTTCGTGTGGCTCCATATCGCAGCCTTGAGGATCACTATTATACAGATACAGAAAGGCGTTCAGAACGAGGCGTACCTTACCTTATTTAGTAAAGACATGAGTGGCACGACTTTTCCTATCTCGTTGAGCACGTGGACCTCCCGATAAATCGGGACGTCTGAGCGTACCCTAGTCAATTAGACTTAGGGAAGAACTTTTTGTCCCTAATCCTAGTCTAGAATCCCATTTCTGCATATAAGTAAGACCTAACAACTCTCAAAGCCAGGGCTCGGGAGTTATGGCAGCCGCATGAAGGAGATAAGCTCGCAGTGCACGAGCCCCAACTTTGGAACCCTCTGGGATCGGCTTCGGGATGCCCTTCGTCTTCTCATTTAATCTCCCTTCAAAGCGGATCATGACCTCATCTACAAGGATATCACTGCCAACTTGATAGCGCTATGTGGATACGGCTTATATGTGGTCAGGCTAATGAAGGCATCGTAGGAAGGCAGCTTCAGCTTCAAGAGGAGGGAAACATCATAGCCATTGTGATAGCTGCTTGGACCGTCTGTGAGTTACATTGTGTAATCGGATAGGCTGGAAACACGGTGCCTCTTCCTGGTGTTTTCTAGTAGTTTACATAAAATTGCCCAACGAATATCTAGTACAAGGTGTGTTTATATAACGTCGCTCGTTTCTTGAATATGCGCATCGTGTGCCATGCGCAATTGTTTCGCGAATTGGCGATGCTGGTTACACCTAGCCTCATACCTTTCGTAGTACTCGTCAGGTGGATTATGAATTCTGTCGCTCTGGCCAGAGTCACGGCCTTGCTCGCTTTCTCGCGTATGGGTTGATCATTGGCCCCTCTGTCGCCCCTCTGATAGACTCCATTGGGTGGAATCAGAGAATGCAGGGTCCGAAACTTGCCTTGCATCGTGTCTCTGTATCTCTTCTCTACTGCAGCATGTGGTCGCTCGGCCGGGACATAATTCGTGCATGCGCCGTGCATCATTGGCGCACCGTTCTTCTCCGATTGAGCATCACCGTCTGAGAGGTAGTCATCCTCATCCTCGTCCTCGTCGCCATCTTCAGGGTAGAAAGGATCGTTGCTCTGGTCAAAGCTTCCGGCAGTGCTTGATCTTGAACGTGTGATGCGCGTGGCTTTTAGGAGGATTAGCGTGACGAACTGTCGAGCGACGTAACGAATACAAATACATACAGCTGTCATGACCCCTCGGCTCGTCCCGCATGCTCTTGACAATGCGGAACAATTGCTTGACCATTTCTACATCTTGTTTGGAAAAGGTTCCATCGTCGGAACTTGACATAAACTCCCGAAGTGAAGGATGGGGGGAGTTTGGCGTGGCACCAGAAGACATGTCTGCGAAGTTTCAAGGACCAGATTCGGACCCCTCTCTACATCAGACTCGTTGTTCAGATTTGGATATCAGAGAGTATAACGGAGATTGCATACGACGAGCGAGAGGGTCACATTTGTAATCCACGTAAGCGAGTGGGCCAGTATGAAGGTTGGTATCAAACTTGGAGTCTCTACATCCTTAGTGCTAAATACTGTACACCTGCCCGGCAAGTAGGTACCTAACGTGGCATTGCCTTGTGGCTCCACAGCGTCGGATAGCGGCCGAAACCCGTTCCTTGGCCTGACATCACAGGGATCATGGCGGCGATTTAAGTGAGATGAGCGCTAGCGTAATTCACATCGACCCACTGGCTATAGGTACTTTTGGGCTAGAGTGACACCACTAAGGATCCTTGACCATTATGCTGGGTCTCGGACCTCGATGTGCTATGCAGCAACTTTCTTGTGAAGTGTATAATATGTAAGCCCAGAGCAACATCTATGTTGACGATGTCTTATTGCTACGCAGCCAAGTGTAAGATAGCACAATGTCTTCATTTGTTCAGGTAACAACAGCTGTCATAACCGGCATTGGCACTCTGTTATACCTTCTATATCGATTTCTCCTCCCCAAACCAATTCCTGGCATACCGTACGACGAGGCCTCGATTCATCGCGTCCTCGGCGATATTCCAGATCTCTTAGCATGGCAGAAAGTACATCAGGAGCCATGGGGTGCTATGGTGAAGAAGTTCAAAGAGCTTGACTCGCCCATCATACAGCTTTTCGGAAGGATTGGTGGGAAACCATGGGTTGTCATCGCAGACGCGCGGGAGTAAGTACTGATAGGCTCATGGCTCTGCTTCATTCTAACAAGATTCTTAACAAGGGCGAATGATATAATGACTCGACGAACGGCAGATTTTGATCGCTCGAGTTCTTTGGCGAACTCGTTAATGCCATCATGCCACGCTTTCACACTAAACTCATGACCATGATGAATGGCGAGCACATCGAGCCCTATTAAACGACACAATGTCTCCAGCCTTCCTAAATTCGACAAGTGGTCCTGGATTGCACGAGGCCTTCTCCCAAGTCATGGATCTCTGGCGGGCCAAAATGGTGGTGGCAAAAGATAATCCTATTGACGTTGAACAAGACATCATGTATGCTAATTTGGATGCAATTTGGGCTGCTGCATTCGGGAAAACAGCTGGAGCTGTCGAAACCCAATTCAAGAATGTCGCCCAAATCTCCCCTGGGCCTGACGGAGTGTTCCGCATTCCTAATGCAGAGATTCCGTTCGAAGCGAAGGCAGTGTCTATTCTCGCCGAGAGCATGGCAATCACAGCAGAATCACCACTTGGAGGACTACATCATCAGTTTGCCGTACGCTTCTATCCTCGTCTACGGGCAGCCATGAAGGCCAAAGAGACTCTGTTACGAAGGCATATCAATGACGCTGCACGGCGAGCTCTCAGCTCAGACGACGATGTCCAATCTGCCACTGATTTTGTCATCGCTCGCGAAATCAAAGCAGCGAGAAAGGAAGGTCGGCCTGCTGACATCCATTCTCCCATCATCCACGATGAGCTCTATGGCTTTCTCATGGCCGGCCACGACACAGGAGGCACAGTCAGCGACTGGGGCGTGAACTTCCTGATGAGAAACCCCAAAGCACAAGACACTCTCAGAGACTCTATTCAAACCGCATTCCCGAACTACGCCCCAGACGAAGTTCCAACGGCTAAGGCTATCGCCACAACGTCCCTGCCATACCTGGATGCCTTCATGGAAGAGACGTTGCGCTTGGGTCCGGTAGCTGGCGTACACGTCCGGGAAACAATCCGAGACACCCAAGTTCTAGGCCATATGGTTCCTGCAGGCACAAATGTCTTTATGCTGGTAAGTACCCCACACCCTCCCTAGACCCAATCACCAAACCCATTCTGACCAACCTCTCCAGCTTATCGGCCAAAGCATACAACTTCCCCCTCTCAACGTCCCCTCCTCCCTCCGCAGCAAAACATCCCTCGAATCTTACTCCCAATTTCCCGACCTCAACCCTCAAGACATAACAGAATTCAAACCCGAGCGCTGGCTCAATGGCGATGGGACATTCAACCCTAACGCCGGACCAGCGCTGAGTTTCGGCACTGGGCTGAGAGGGTGCTTCGGTAAGAAACTTGGCCTGCTTGAACTACGGATGTTCTTCTTTTACTAGTTTGGAATTTCGAGGTCCTTTCCCCGATTGGTGAACAAGGTCCTTTACCACGGAAGCAGAGGTTGGCCTTGAAACCGAGAACTACGTATGTGAGGTTCAGGGATTTGAGGAAGTGAATAGTCATGGATAGATGGGCGTTTCATTCGTGCTGAAGTGATACCAGGTCAAGGAGTCACCACAGGTACTGTGCAAGGGCACAAGGCATCCATTGTGTATATAAACAGGCTATCTTATCTACCTAGGTACTGTACTATATTCAAGTAGCTAAACAATATGCTCGTATACCTTCTATTTCACTAGTTCGCTAATCTGGGAATTACTCATCCAATTTGTGTCTCGGTCACGTAGAAATAAGGGGAATCCGTTGATCAAAAGGAATGCAATTTATTAATAAAAAAAAATCTAAAATCTCCACGGTGTTTGTTGCTAAGTACAAAGGTAAGATACAGTGGGAATCCTTGTGTTTTTACTTACTTTCCCCCCTTGTTAAATTTACCCTCCTGCTTCCCTAGGTCTAATTTGCCCATATACCTCACTCGCCCTACTTCACTGGTGGTATGACGATCATGCCAGCATCTCTCGGGAACTTATGCGATCTTTCTTATTCTGTGTTCAAAGTGCAGCGCGTACAAAATGATTCTTACGAGATATAGCTCACATCAATGGGACCGATGGCCACCGACAGCATAATGGTTCAATCCTCTATACCTGCAATGCATCGATTAAGGATCGCATTGCCTGGTTCTCCGACCCGAACGCAGTGTTCACCCGGTCCAACTCCAGCAGGAGATCCTTGTGGACCATTTGAAGAATCTCGGACGTGTACTCCATACTGCCCGCCCGCTGCAAACAGCTCAGAAAGAGACGCTTAGTGAGCTCGTCCATCTTTCCCGTTATATGCCGTGTGGACAGTATGTTCCGAACAAGTTGCTCGTCTTGTTTTGATTGCAACAGATGGATGATTGGTAATGTGTATTTGCCTTCGTCGAGATCTTCGCACCACGAAGCTTCTGGCTTATGCCATTCTGATCTCCCCTGCGCAACTCTTTTAGCGTCCAGTGACATCATCAATCGAGTGGGTTATGCATGACATACTTTCGTCGGTGATTGTATGCTTGTGTAATCGTCACGAAGCTGATAGAAACGTCCAAATAGGACGACCAATCTCCGGATGACCTTGTAGTTGACCCCAGGCTTTGCCTTCAGAACCAATAATCGTGCATTCAACTCAAGCAGACCTCCAGTCTCTGCGTAGACAAGTCAGACGATATACTGAGGTGTTGAGGGCGCAAGCAAACTTACTGCCATCGATTGTTCTTATGTATTCGTCGGTCGTAGGGCAGCTCAAAGTTTGGGAACTATTGACGTCGTAGCCCTGACCCATGTATAACACGTTCATTTGCTCTGATTGTGATCAGCAGATTGATCCCGGTTTTGAGGGTGATGGGCGTTACCGAGAAGCACCTGCACACCTTCTGGTCCACAGAGACGTTGAACCAGAGACGTTGCCTCATTGACGTAGAACATCGCCGAGTTGATCGTCTGAGCGGTTCCAAACACCATATGAGTTGAGGGGTGACCTCTGCGTTGCGCTGAGTTGTCTTGAATATCGTCGATCCTGTGAAATCAATGAGTGTCGTGCCCTTGTATTACTGCCGCCATCCTAAGGAAAGTCCTTACATGAGTGATACGTTGTGCAAGATATCGATTACATGGTTTATGCCATGAATGTCACCCTCCGAGACGTTTAACCACTGATTTAACGCAGTGGTGAACAGCCCGCGGCGGCCTTTTCCTGGCAATGATGAGACATAATCGAAGGGCGTCGTTACGACCTATACATGCCTGCTAAGTACGAGATAGGCTGGTAAAGAGCAGGGAATTCGAGCTTACCTGACGCGGCAGAGGTGGTTGATTAACGTCCAAAAAGATCGATTCTGGTGATGGCGACAGTGGTTGGTCCCCATTTAACAAAACATATTCTTGTGGTAGTAGAGGCGGTAGTTGTACGTCAGGGGATGTGCTGGGCGAGCATTTAGATGTCGGTGGACTAGGCAGCATCATTGTAGGATAACGATGGTGTGATACACGTCTGGAATCTTGTTTGAGCAAATGTCGACTAATTTTAACTACTAGATGCAAATGCCTGGCACTGCTGTCAAAATATTTTGTGTCTAGCGATCAAGTTGAAGTGCTGGGCGCTAGAATTGCGACCGATACGTTCCAGAAGTATTGCTATTAGTGAGACCACGTCACATACAAGTGATAAGGCAAGCCATTCTAACCTGATACGTCACAGTATAGTATATCTGGTCTGCGACGCAAGATTAGTGGAACTACAGGTCTCCAGGATCGTCATTCTTTAGCGCCACGATAGGCTTGGACAGGCAGGGAATTTTTGGTAGGAAGTCAGCCATGTCTACTTGCTGAACAGGGGCTATGAAGTGGCAAAAAGGCTTCGAGACTGATCAATAGCTATTTTCCTAGTGTACTTGAATTCATATGGCAACGTCGTGCAGACTCGTGGATAACAGTTCTGTTTCTTTCCTAGTTCTAGCGCGGCGCTAAAGAATGATCATCCAGGGGACCTGTCGTTCCACTGATCTCAATGGCTCCACCGAATTACTTAACTGAACAAGCTAGGCCAATTCTTATACTCTTCTACATGAGGCAAGGATTAGGCTCAGATCTCAACCTAGCTCAATTTAGCGTATATACATAAGTTTTTCGTGGCAGTGGTTCGACTTATGTAACCGTGGTTCGACTTGTCTGAGCGTTCAAAGCGTTCCGGATATGAGCATCACCCCGATGGTTACATGCAGGATTCGATGTTTTCCCGACCCCCGAGTTTAGCGACAGAAAGCTGATCCTCGAGTTGAAGGTAAACATATCATAGCCTGTCTGTTACAGGATCAGGTTTGCTCATTATTCTCAGGTTACACTTCCCCAGACTCGTCGAAGACTCCAAGATGGCACTTTCTGAATATGTGCTGTGGTACGTACCAATAATTGCTGTAAGTCTGAAATTCTAGATGGGATAGACCGTCCCCTATACTCAAGTTTTGCCTAGATAATTGTTTACCTTGGATCGACCGCCGTGTATAATGTTTACTTTCATCCACTTGCCCGGTTCCCAGGGCCCAAGGCAAGAGCGATATCCGAATGGCCATATTTCCACGCAATGATCGATGGGCGCGATCCGCAACGCGTACTGGAGATGCATAACAAATATGGACCGGTCGTTCGAGTTTCACCAAATGAGCTGGCCTTTGTGCGCCCGGAAGCCTTCAAAGATATTTATGGCTATAAGAAAGGTGGTAAACCAGAGCTGTCCAAAGACAAGAAGTACTTTTCTGGTATGGGTGAGCCCTCGTTGGTAAAAAGTCCCGATCCGGCTTATCATGCCCACCTTCGGAGGTTGCTGGCGCCCGGCTTCTCGGATGCTGCGCTTCGCAAGCAGGAAGTAGTGATTCAAGATTTTCTTACCATCTTCATGAGCAAACTTGAGGGGGAGAGCCAGAATGGGGACGGTGTGTTGACGTTGTCCTATGGTTCAAGGTGAGCAACGCGACCATTAGGTGCTTTATTATGAAGGGTGTGCTAACACATATACAAGTTCTTCGTCTTCGACGTTATCGGGTATCTAAGTGAGGCTCTTCGTGTATGACCCTTGTACATAGATAAGTGGCTGACACCTAGCAGCATATGGAGAGTCGTTCGATTGCCTCAGTTCGAACAAGCTCCACACCTGGGTAAGGTTGCTCGGGAAACTGGGTAAGTTCCTCGTCTACAACCAGGCATCGGAACGCCTGCCTAGTATCCTAAAGTATCCTTTCTTGCTCTCAAAGATGCCGACGGATTTGAAGTCCGATATCAGCACAGTGGAAAGCATTAGCCAAGTGAGTGTTGAGTTTATGAAAGCTCCAAATGGAACCTGTTGCTGATGTGATGAAAAGGCAAAGTCGACTACCGAAGGGACGCATGAATCCACATCCCGGATTTCATGGGGAAACTGATTGAAGAACATAAGGCAGGAAGGTTGACTACTACGCAGTTGAGCTCGAATGCTTCGTTCCTGATGGCTGCTGGAAGTGAAACAGGTGACTTCTTCTCACGTATGTCAGCAAATCATTCCAGATCGTGTACTTTCCACGGCGAGAAAGCGCTGAGGCTGATCTGTTACTTGTCTTCTAGATTGTGTGAACAGTCTCCTGACCAATCCGCGTGTACTGGCTAAGCTTACGAATGAGATTCGGGGACAGTTCGTCAGGTCCGGCGACATCACGATGGTCGGCGTGAATCAATGCAAGTACTTGAGGGCGGTGATTGATGAGAGTATGCGCGTCAAGCCGCCAGCTCCCGCCGTCCATCCACGTTACACACCTCCCGAGGGTACTGAGATCGATGGCTTCGACGTCCCCGGGGACGTGGTAGTTGGTGTTACCATATATGCAGCTTGTAACAGTCCGCTTAACTTTCACAATCCGTTGGACTTTGTGCCAGAACGATGGACTGGTGAAGATCCAAAATACCAAAATGATGCGAGGGATGCTGCACAGTACTTCTCGGTTGGCCCACGAGACTGTAAGTACGAACCACAAATAGTATTTTGGACCATCCTACTAACTCACCATTCCTTCAAGGTCTCGGCCGTAATCTGGCGTATGTTGAGATGAAATTAGTCATGGCTAAGCTGCTGTGGCACTTCGACTTGGAGCAACGCTTTCCCGACAACTGGGGCGACCAAAGAGCCTACCTGGTATGGCAGAAGCCGCCATTGATGGTGAAATTGAAGCCAGTCCGACGGTAAGAGCAGTTAGGGTTACTGTCACACGGACCCTGGTCAGTGCGCAATACAGTGCCACACAGGGTCCCACGGAGTTCGCAAGATACTACCCTGCGAGGCTATGGCAGTCGTACGAGGTTATCGTGAGTCTCAGAAGCGTATATCGAGCTGAACTCGAACCCGAAACACTCGCCTCACCGGCTACAGAGGTCTTACCTTTCGGTCCCGTGAAGAAGGGAAAGGAAAGGAAAGGAAGGAGAATTCTGAGCATAAAAAGGGCTCGAATTCTCCCCTCGAGGGAAAAGGAAACCTAGATCTATATGGCCTCTTTGGCACCATAGTCGTTTATTACTCAAATTGAATATTCCAAGCCTCAATCAGAGCCCTTGTGACAGTTACGGCCAAAGTCGTGTTGCCGAGACTGAGAGCGTCACCACCGCTCCCTAATCCCCACGACTGTTGCGAAGTCATGTACATAGATCTGCTATAGGAATAACCCTGGTTGCACTCCGCACAAGATCACACTAGACGGGAAGGAAGGATGGACCCTGCCTTGCCTAGCAGCATTAGTGTATATAAGCCCTAGATATTACCGTTGAACATGCAATCGGCCAAATCTCTAACCTACGAGCTACGAGCTTGTTTTTTTGCTTCTTTCATCAAATTGAAGCTATTGACGATGGCTATTCAATAGCCGCTTTTGAAGTAGGGCGTGTGAGTTATATGGGCAAATTAGGCTCAGGGAAACAGTTGGGCAAAATGACAAGGGGGATGGGTCACGTAAAAACAACAGAATCCCCCCTGTATCTTACTTTTGTACTTAACACACAAGCTGCGGAGTTTTTTTTTTTTTGTCAATAAATTGCGTTGCCTTTGATCAAAGGACTCCTTTTATTTCTACGTGACTGAGACTCGAATTGGATGAGTAATTCTCAGATTGCCTCCCTTCTCGAGGACCCAGTCACTGACACACGGATCCTGGTCAGTGCGCAGTACAGTGCCGCACAGTGTCTCATACGGAGCTCGCGAGATACTACCCTACGAGGCTGTGGCAGTCGTACGAAGTTATCGTGAGTCTTAGAAGCAGATACCGAGCTGAACTCGAACACCGAGACACCCGCCTCACCGGCTACATAGGTCTTTCCTTTCGGTCCCGTAAAGAAAAGGAAAGGAAAGGAAAGGAAGAGAATTCTGACCATAAAAGGCAGCGAATCCTCCTTTCAAACGGAGGGGGAACTTAGATCTATATGGCCACTTTGGCACCATAGTCGTTTATTACTCAAATTGAACCTATTACAAGCCCTCAATCAGAGCCCTTGTGACAGTCACCCTGGGCCCTTTCACTATTCGTGAAATAAATCACTTAAACTGCGATCAACTCCGCGATGCGCGAATTCTATGAAAAGCCAGGCACATGTACAAGGAAGTCGGAGCTCTACTCCGACATGCATTCCGATAAATCGAGTAGGTTACAACCCACCCAGCAAGCTCTAAGAAACGCACCAGGAGATCTTAAGATACTTATCGCATATATCTATCGGAAATTTTTAGACAGCCCTTTTGTCAGCTCCCCCAAACCCTAGGCTAGCATGAACACTGGTGTAGGTATCTACTTGATTGTCGTTTCCGCCGCGTACGTGATATATCATTATACCGTATATATGTTTAGTGTAGGCTGCCAAGACTAGGTACCTAGTATTTGATTGGTGGCTCCTATGCCATGTGCTGGAGCGGAAACGGCAGCGTGGACTCGTGGCAGTATCCACTTTCCACGTGTTGAGCCTTTTCAAGCGCAGCATAGATGGGGGTCAAGGACGTCACGTGATATTAGAAAACCGCTGCAGCGTTACAAGATCTCTCTTGGCCAGAGCGGCTCTCCCGCACAGATCCCGCATAGACTACACCGCAAATGGTTTAACGCGCCAAAAGCAGTCCATTTTGTTAAATTTCGCCGACCTACATCGGAAAAAAATTTTGATAAAGAAGGGACGGATGTTTTTTTTTTTCAACCGGCCATCCTTTCGTCAAACTTATGTTTTTCACCGCTTCTTTCTAGTCTGCCCATGACGTGTTTGGTGAAATGTAGGGATTGCCTTGTTCCGCGATGGTGGTGCCACTTTTCGATCAACTATCGTAACCTGGACGCGTCTTCTTGTTATATCTACTAATTCAAGGTCCGCCCCTGGGGTTTCCTCAACCCACGGCCCCGCCCTAGCCGCGGTTACATATAATAGTTTATTAGACCCAGCGGGTCTTGGTATGGGAAGTAGTTAAGCATCCACCTTAGCGAGCCGTATCTAGGCCAGACCCATAACTCCGCTGCAGGTAGCGTTCGCGATTATCTGCACGGAGGTCTGTGCTAAAATAAACTATGATCCTTGGCATTGGCTTACAGTTCAAGCTGAATGAACTATGGGACTATGTACGGTGTAGTAGCTCGGCAAGCAGATTTTCGGACCGCCATAAGCTGCAGGCCAACACTCCTGTAAGCCCTGCCGCCCCTAGCTCCGGTACAGCTAGCATTAGCTGTACTCTACTTACTTAAGCGTAGGTATAGATACCTAACTGCTATGCTAATTTATAAACCATTAACGGCCCGAAAAATTAGTTGCCGAGCTGCTAGACAGTACATGGCTTATAGGTTGATTTACGCTATGAACAAATGCTAAGGATAATGGCCTACTAACTAAGTCATAAACGGAGCTTACGTGAGCGTACTAACGCTGGTACGCGTTTTGCCAAGCCGATGGGCTAGTGGGTGTGGGGATGTAAGATGTTAGGTGCGGGGTGGGGCGAATGTGGTGTATGTGGGCTACTTTTACCGGTGGCGCTGTTTTTCGGCGAGTGCGAAGTTGATGCTATCTCCCCGTTCTCTGCCGAATTCTCCATGTCTAGCGTGCTCTGCTAGAAGACGCTTACATCCCTAAGTGGCACCCAAAACGTCATCTTCCATTTGTCTTCTTCTCTGATTGGTCTTTTAAAGGTTTCGTCTGACATGTTTATCCGGGAGCCATGAATCTTTTTGCGATCTCGCGCTTCGTTGGTTTACGGATGGTTGTTGCCTGGACGTCTTGTCCGAGCCTGCGAGATTGGTACTTCGCCTTAGACAGGGACGAAGCTGTTCAGAGAATAAGTGTGACACCTAACGCCGAATTTATCCTCGAGCCTGCTCGAGGAAGTGCCTGGGATTTTTACTAGAGCCAGGGGTCCCCCACCTGAGTGACCCCCTAACGAGCAGGTTTTACACCAAAAACACTATATATAGCCACTGCGTAGCCACCCGTAGTCAGTCACTTGTGGTCACTAGCCACTGCACTAGCCATATATTTGATCATTTTTGTTGTTCTTTTGGTGCTGTTTTGTTTTTACTATTTTTTTGTGGTCAGTTAGGTCCATATAGCCGCCAGTCAAAGTTGCTCGATCAGATACTAAAATCTACGTTTCCATGTAGCCCTTTTCACTAGGGCTTTGTAGGTAATTTTGTTAATTTATGATAAGGTGTTGAATATGGAGTGTTCTTGGTGTGAACCTGTTCATGATAGACCACCAAGGGTCTGTGTTGCCAGTAGCTTCCCTGCGTGGAGGGAAGCTTGGCAACACCTGTGGGTAGACAGACCTCTTCCTTCAATCGAGCTTTTACAACCCATATTATTCTTCTCAGCTCGGGTCATCCGGGTGGGGTGGCCCAGCGCAAACGGTCAAGAAATTCCGAGTTCATGCCTCGACCTAACAGAACAACCAGGGTAAACCCCGCCCGGAAATAAACCATACATCATACGCGTAAAGAATTGAGGAATCTTCTAACCAAATTCTAGGGCCTTGGCTTCCTCGCAGTCCTCCGAGACTACCTATGTTATCCCAATGCCTACTATGTGTGTCTCAGCCCACGAAAACAATCAGAGTGATAACAGCCTTCTAAGACTCTTCAGGATTCTGTGTGGCCAAATCCTATGGCTGGTCCGTATCACACGAACCAAGGTTTTGGGAACTTCTTGATATCAAATTCGGCACCGACCACGTAATCCCTGTATCCGAGTAATCCTTGACTATCTTCCGCATTACCGCCATTTTGGTAAGATCTTTTAAGATCTGCAATATAGGCCGTTTTTCGGGCCTGGTTTCACATGTTTAGTAGTCCGTGCAAGCAGGCCAACAAGCCTTACTACATGCATACTTGATCCTGAACGAGTATACTATACTATATAGGACGTACGACCTTGCACTCTTTCGCACTTTCTCTCGATGACGAAGTAGAATGTACGGTCCTGCTCCAATACTGCTCAGATTATCCTCTCGAGTATTCACATCGCATACAGCCAATAAGCTCACGATTTGTTCAGGAAGTGGCACCCGCTCGCAGGCTGCATAACATGTCGAGGAACGGGCAGGGCAGCGAAGTGCCTTTCTACCATGGACATATTGCAGTATCCCAAATCCCTAGGTTCACGAATCGTTATGGACCAGAGACGATGTCGCTGCCTCAGTTCGATCTCCCTGCCTTGCCCATGACGGAACTTACAGGTCCAAGCCACGATGATGTGGGATGGCTCAGCTCACTGCCTGATAAACCCAGCCTAATACTATGCCACCGCTCGATCGCTGGGACCGCCCAACTTCCACCTTGAAGTGGTGTCCGCCTCTCACAGGGTCCGCAATCGAAAGTGGCACTCCTCTCGTCGAGAACAAACGGCAAGGCAAAGCTCTTGTAGTAAAGCGCCATGGTATGTACTGTTCGGAGTTCTCTTTGTCCACTCTTCCATGGTCAATACTGACGTTGCAAGACTCGACGACCTAACAATAGTAAGAACCAAAGGGGCGAAAGCCTGGTCACTCTGAGTCTTATCGCGGCATTACGCGGTCGAGCAGAAGTATAGATCTAGATGAACGAGCAATTCGCAGCATTATCGCAAGCCATATGGCGCGAGAAACACAACGGATCTGTCGACCTGAAACGGACCAGAGACCGGCTTACCGAGTCCTCCGTCAGCGTTTCGCAAACTTCGCAAGATGGAAGAGATTCTGGACCTAAACGTCAGAATAAGATCGATGTCCTTTCGAATGCCATCGACACTATCCAACTCCTGATGGAACGTTGTGACCAAAAGCATCAGGAGCTCGACCGGTGGGGGGAGCGAATGGGCAGCATGGGGGAAATGATACGAGCCACGGTAGCTGATCTGGTAGATGATGAACAATCTGTCGATCCAAGTCTGCCGCAAATGCCTATAGGATCTTCGGCAACGATGATGATGCACGAACCCAATGGGTTAGAAATGCGCATGTTGGGACTCATGTGAACTCTGGTATTCATCCCGGCGTTATGGCGTATGGAGTTAGGGGAAAGACCTTCTGTCTGTGCATCCGTTTTCTGCACCATGCTATTATTGCTGCTACAAGCTTCATACGGCTCTTAGAGCGCTTTCGCACCGTAAACCTACAAGACAGCGTCGAGTTAATTGCACTGTTCTCACACAATCTTGTATTCAAGCTCAATGTATTCACATATGATTTAAATTAGTAGCACCTCGTGCGGCTATAGCGCTTCAATCACTTCCCTTGATGATCACTCGACGCCCCACCCGGCGATCGCCTCATCTTCAATTTTGATCAATACCGTTTTGATCTCCAAGTGCTCATCAAGCGAGTATCCAAACCCTTCCCGTCCTTGACCAGAACCCTTCCACCCTCCAAACGGCATATCCATCCCCATACTAGGACTCGTACAATTAATCCCCACCACCCACTCTCAAACGCCTTGGCCACTCTCATGGCCCGATTGATATCCTTTGTATAAACAGACGCATACAAGCCATACTCCGTATCGTTCGCTTTCTTCATGACTTCCTCTTCAGTCTTGAAAGTATTAAGATTCGCAAACGGACCAAACACTTCTTCTCTTTGCGTCTTGTCGTTCTCGTCGACGTTGGAGAAGAGCGTGGGTTCGATGAAGTAGCCCTTTCCGTCGACTTGGGTGGGGTTCCCGCCCGTTTCAAGTGTGCCGCTGCCTTCGGTGCCAGCTTTGATGTAGGACTTGACGCGCTCGAATTGGAGTCCGTCGGCCTGGGGACCTTGTTGGGTTTTGGGATCGAGAGGGTCGCCTTTGATTGGGGCAGTGAAGGCTTTTAAGAACGCTGTTTTAAATTTATCGGCGATGGATTCTTGGACGTAGATTCGGCTATTGGCGGTGCAAGCTTGGCCCGAGACGGTGTGCACGGAATCAGACGTCTCTCGGGCGGCTTTTTCGATGTTGGCGTCTTCGAAGACGATGGCCGGGATTTGCCGCCGAGTTCGAGGACGCTGGAGGCATGTCAGTCAGTTAAGAGATCTTGGGTACTCAAGTGCGTTAGCTTACCATTTCTTGAGATTGCTAGATGTTGCTGCGGCTTGGATCTTGCGGCCGGTGGCAGTGGAGCCCGTGAAGTTGACCATGCGAATGTCCATGTGCGAGGCGAGCGTTGCACCAGATGGTGTTCCATGGCCAGACAAGATGTTGACGACGCCAGGTGGGAAACCGACCGCGTGAATTTCGTGTGCGAGACGCGCTGGAGTCAGAGGTGCTGTGAAACGTTAGTATCCAACTCCTTTAGGCGGCCAGCTTCATGAATCGGGAACTCGCTGTCCTGCGGTCCTTCTGCGTCCGATTTTGACGGAATGCGAAACAGAGATATCGCGCACGCCAAGTGTAGTCCCCGCAATCAACTTTCTTAATGAACGAACCTTTCTCCGACGACTTCAAGACGATTGTGCAACCAGCAGCCAGGGCTGGAGCAACCTTCAGCGCAAAGGCAATCGTTGGGATGTTCCATGGGATGATTGCAGCTACGGGACCAATGGGTTGACGTAATGTCAAGTTGACAAAGCCTGGAGTGTTCAAGCTGGTCGTTCCCTTAGCTTCGTAGCCAGCCTCTGCGTAGTTCTCGAAGAGCATGGCGGCGGAGATGGGGTCGAAATATGTCGAGACCTATGATATGAATTAGCGAGTAGCTCCAAGGCGTCGACGAATCTACTGCGCATACCGGTCGACCCATATCCATAGCATTGAGCTGAGAAAGCTCATTGTGAATCGTCCTGATCCGAGCAGCCAGCTGTTTCAACAAGGCGCCACGGTCAGCAGGGCTTAGTGCCGCCCAGGTTGGGAAAGCAGCCTTTGCAGCAGCTACCGCACGGTTCGTATCATCGACAGAAGCTTCACAGATGTCCGCAATCTTCTCGTGGTTGTAGGGCGACTTGAGCTCGAAAGAGCCTTTGTCAGAAGACTCGCAGAACTCGCCATTGATGTAGTGGCGGAACTCAATCTTCTCTGGGGGGATAGGAAAGCCCATCTTGACAGCAAAGAGATACGGAAGAATTGTTAGGGAAATGTAAACAAAGGGGGTTGCTGGCCGGAAGGATTAGGTTTGGTGAGAGTGATTGTTCGAAGTCGCTACGAAGTGAGGCTGGCCGTCAGCTCGTTACCTCGCATACAGTCAATTAACTAAGTCTACTTCTAGATGTCTAGTACGGTTGGGCAAACAGTGGGTAACCGCGGAGAGATGCAAAGATGGATCCATCGCTTGGCGAATTTGTTAACCTCATGCTCACCTCTGAGCGTCGCTTTACGGACCCCAAGGAGATAGGACATACTGCCACGATAGTACGTTTTGTAACGGGTCGCTGACGTAGATTTTGAAGGTGGCACGACGACTCCACATATAATTCTACTTATGCGGGATAGCCCCACAAGGAGACATGTAGTTAGGCCACGCACGTGGCAGTGGGGCAATACATTGCAGCATTAGGCATAGATACAAGTACGGTACCTGGACCGAATGCGACACTACCTCCCAGCTGATGTGCAACTTGCCCTATATGGGTCAAGCACGCGTGTCCCCCACACATTCGTCGAACATGGGAAAGCAACGATCCCTGGCCGTGATCAGAGACTTGGAAGTCGTACCACCTTACCTAGATATCGCTGCATCGACTAGACTGTGCGACGAGATGCTTTCGTCTGCACGAGTGGTACGAGGATCAATAGCCTGTAACAGAATGGTGATTAGTTTGTAAACATGCTCTAGCGGGATTATCACTTTGGACTCACTGGCTACTAGTGCTTGGGACCGCCTCACCGGTCCTGAGCTGTATATTTCGCTCTCTTTCTATCTCTCTCTCTCTCTGTGTTCGTGTGTGTTAGTGAGTGTATCAAGAGCAGCAAACCTCCCAGACTGATCCGCGCTCCACGTATGCTATCGATGCTGTTTATCCTGACCACTAAGTTCTGGCCTTAGAAGATGGAACTCCCTCGGATACAGCCTCTAATAGAGCCTCTGATACAGCCTCTGACACAGGCGTATTTAGATACCTCGGAGTTTTTGTTCACTCGCTATCCTGTTCTTGCCCAGCTTGCCGAGCGAGATGACCTTCTGTCCATAGTATTCACTGTGGGTGCTCTGCTGTCGCTATTGGTGACAGTACTCACGCCGCGGACCAAGCTTGGTCTTCCTATTGTGGGATACCGCAGCATCTTCGAGCCCTCGTGGCTTCTGAGGCTGCGCTTTATTCAAAACAGCCGGGGCATCTTGAAAGAAGGCTATGACAAGGTAAGCGCCGACGCAGGCCAAAAAGGCTACTTCTATTCCACGTTCGTTGATACAAATTCGTGCTTTCTAGTACCGAGATATGTTTGTCATTCGTCGCTGGACGACCGACGTCGTCATCATCGCCGACAATAAATACATGGAAGAGATCCGGACCCAGACGAAGGACGCTGTTCGATCAGTAGAGCCGTTCGTATTAGATCTTGCTGGTGACTTCTACCATCAAGGTCAAGTCTTCCTTGAAAGTGACCTGCAGAATCGTGTGCTGCAACACAAGCTCACCCCAAATCTGGGCAATCTGATCCCCATCATGAAGAGCGAATTGGGTTTCGCGATGAAAGCGGAATTGCCAGATGTCGAGGCAGAAGACTGGGTCAAAGTCGACGCGATCAATATCTTCGCTCGATCGATCGCTCGGATTGTAGCCCGCATCTGGATCGGACCCGATGAATGCCGGAACGAGGACTGGCTGGAAGCGACCACCGATTACACGCAGAACATATTTGCCACGGGCTTTATCTTGCGCTTCGTTCCTTGGTTTCTGAGACCGTTCGTGGCACCACTACTTCCTACCTATCGAAGCATGCTTAGGAGCTCTGCAAATGCTGAGAAGATTGTCGACGGCTTGATCAACAATCGCGAAGGCAGCACCGGCGCAAAGAGCGATGACTCCAAGTCAAATAATGACATCCTGCAATGGATGATGAATATGGCCCGCGGAAAGGAGCTTCGAAGAGACGACCTCGCTGAGCGAATCTTGATCTTGAGTCTTGCGGCCATCCATACCACTGCCCTGACCATGGCGCAGGCGCTCTTCGATCTGTGCGCGAACCCACAATACTTCGACGAGCTCCGTGAAGAGCTGGTCGAGGTTCTCCGCAGCGAAGCCGAATGGAACAAGACGACATTGCTAAAGTTCGCCAAACTCGACAGTTTGCTGAAAGAGTCGCAGCGGTTGAATTCGGTCTTCACGCTGACATTTAACCGCTTCCTTCCCACCCCGATCACCTTATCGAATGGGGTGCATCTGCCAAAACGCACGCGCATCGCCGTGCCTCAATACGCCATTATGAACGATCCTGCGAACGTGCCCGGTGAAAACCCAGAGGGGTTCGATCCATGGCGGTATGAGAAGCTGCGCAAAGAGCCCGGGAATTCTCAGAAGTTGTTCTTCGCCATGACCGACGCCCAGCACATGGCGTTCGGATATGGCAAGTACGCGTGTCCTGGGCGCTTCTTTGCGTCCAATGAAATCAAGATGGTTCTCGCTCACCTGTTGCTTCGATACGACTGGAAATTCCCAGAAGGGCAGGGCCGCCCGCAGAATTTCACTGTCGATTCCGACATGTTTCCCGATCCCCGCAGTCGGCTCATGATGCGGAAGAGGAAGGTCGAAGAGGGACTCGAGGATCTAGTGTCATTTTGAAGCTTAGCCACAGGAACCACACAGACTCCTGGAGACTCCTGGAAAGCCGATATCACTCCGATCATTTTCGTGGGCTGAGACATACGTATATTGGCTCAATAACATTGGTTAGAATAGCCTCAACCCCTCTCGAGGACTCATACTTCCGGAGACCTGCCAGGAAGCAAGGGTCTGCAATTCGTCTATAAATTGAGGGCATGGGCGAGGTTACATTGCAGTCAGAATTAGGAAACCAGAGCACCTAGAGACCCCAAAGAGATTATTAGCTGAATTGAACTCCAAATTCCAAGCACTTGAGCTTAAGCCCTTGTCACAGCTATCGTGCTTTCAGAGATCGGGTACAAAGGGGTGGCCTGAGACTCAATATGCGGTCTTCAATGTCTCCAATTGTTCGGTGGCTCTTTCGTGAGAGTATCACATGTGATCTTTGATTGGCATCTGTGCTTGATTCCGCTAGACTGTGTTCCTCTGTTGATATTGTGAATCATTAACACGTCTAACAAACAAGTGAGGTGGTTCTGTATTGGCTGTAAGAAGTTTGGGGACATTGATCAGGGTTCACCACGCTGCAGCTACTATTTAATCTGAACTATTCCCTGAAATTTGGCTACATATATACTACGATCCCTCCAAAATCTTTGCTGAGGCCGGCCACTAGTTTTGGCAAGCTGGCCATTTGGCTCATGGAGATCTTGCAAGCAAGAAATTGTATACAGCGCCATCCTCGTTACTCCGATTGACGTTTGCCTGAGACTACGAAGGAGACGCATTTGGGTAGCAGATCGCGGTGATGATATAATTGGCAACTATCTGGGAGGCTTATACGTATGATCAGCTCGCTGGCACTGCAACCCATATGCGCTCAAAGACAGGGTGGTCGCGTCAGCCATTCGCTTCGACAGTACCTAGTCTTCTAAGCAGGCAAGATCCTAGCCGTGCCGGTATCCTCTGTTTCTACCGCTTCGTCGCCAACACCCCCATAAAGGGCCACTTGACCACGATTTTGCGATCTGACATGACTTTCTTCAACTCGACTAAATGCTCAGAAAACACGCTCGAGGATTCCATCCCAGGCCCAAGGTTGTGAAAGTATTTGACAAGAAACTCGTAGTCAATAACACGCATTACGAAGTCATCAGGAACCTTCTCCAACGTATCATTTGGCCCAATATTCTGCGCAGCTGGTTCGATCCATTTGGGACACGCGTATTCTTCGGACAACGATTGTAATCTCCGCACGTCTGTCCACACTGCGGGATCAAATTCGACATTTTCGTAGCGTGCCTGGATGGTTGCGGCCGCTGGATGGTTGCGCATCTCAGCAAATTTGTCGTGAACGTATCGTGAAAATGCATCTAGGGCGTTATATATGAGGGGGCCAGCGAGCTCGTCTGGTTCTGTGATTGGATGGTACCGTAGCTGATAACAGCCACAGTGCCACCGGAACGAAGCAGCGGCGCAAATAGCGACATGACTGTTCCAGGTGACGGGGCGAGATGTATACAGGTTCCGGCAGTGACCAGGTCAAGGAGTTGATCATCTGAATTGAAGTCCTGCTCCGGCTTGAATTCATGGAACTTGCGTTGCAGGAAGGTGATGCGGCCTTTCTCCTTCTCAGTGGCGAACCTTTCTTGTGCTTGAGCTACGTATCCGGCAGCTGCGTCACTACAGTACACATGATCGAAGGCTGAGAGGAGCTCTTTCGTAACGGTGCCGGCGCCGGCGCCCACGTCAAGTGCTTGACTCCATCGTCCTTGATGGCCACGGTGGTACTTGAAAATGGTTTTACAGCTCATCGGGATAGGGAGGCCGGTGGGATTCATATTCGTCCCAGTCAATCTTTCCAAAGTCCCAGATATTATCATGTTGTTTGGTGTTGTCCATGCTGCCGAGGCTGCGGGTGAACAATTAAATGTAAGGAGGGCGAGAAAGCGCAGGGTAGGACGAGGAAAGTAAGGAATGTTGGATGACAGTGATTGACTACCTTATCTTATGAGCGAGGGAGAACTTAGAAGTTGGGGGCAGACCGACATCGCTTGGAAGGTTTGAGTATCGTACGCCAAGATGGCGAAGAGTGAACCAAGTATGGTTAAGACATTAACTTCTTGTTTCTCCACACCGCAGCCTCAACGATCATCTGCATATGAGTACATAACGCTATCTAAAATGAGGTATACCTTATTCAGTAAAGATATTTGTGGCACGACTTTTTGTTACTTGTAAGTGGCACCACCAAATCGGGCCTAGGGCCCAGAAGTGGACTAGCCAGTTGTGTGCATGTTTCGCCATGCCAACATGGGCCTAGGAGGAACCGTCCATATCGTACTCCGAGGGTTGAATCCAGACGTCGTGATACGGACAAGATGCTCAGCAGTTGTGCATGCAGCTGACACATTTTTGAGTGATGGCATCTACGTTACAGTCACGTGGGCTGAATCGGTAACGGTTAGAAATATCAACAAAGGTAGAATTCATTGCCTATTTTCGTAGTCTTCTCTTACTAGGTAGCTTTCCACGTCAACCTCAGTCTATCAACGTTGCTTACTCAAACAAGTCGTATTGGAGCGTCATGGCCACCTCACTATCACTACCTGCTGCACCCATTCCCATTACCGCACTACTGCTGCTTGGTTTGGGTTACATCTTTTATCGTCTGGCGCTGCCCAAGCCCCTTCCAGGAAACATCCCGTACAACAAGAAAGCTGTTAGTAACCTTCTCGGCGATGTGCCTGAGCTTTTTGAGTATCGTGCAAAACATGGCGATATCTTTGGCCGGATTCCCCAATGGCTCAGGGAACATAATAGCCCGATTATGCAAGTTTTCATTCGTCCATTCGCCCGGCCATGGGTAGTCATTTCTCATCCAGCAGAGGCATACGACATCTCAACCCGCCGGCTTAAAGAATTTGATCGGTCATACTATCTTGGCGAGCTGCTCTCTGGCCTTCTGCCAGGCCACCATATCTCATTAATGACTGGCCCAGAATGGAGCGCACATCGCCGCCTCGTCAATGATACCATGTCCAGCCACTTTCTTCACAATGTCATCGCCAAGGTATTCTTCTCTCAAACCCAAGAGCTTATCGAACTATGGCGGCAAAAAACCCGACTCGCAGAGGGTCATTCCTTCTCTGCCTTGGGCGACATTTTTGCTGCTGCACTTGAGGTCTGTAGAATTTCCGAACATGCCAGCCATGAGGCGCTAACACTCATTCACAGATCACTTGGACGGCGACCTTTGGCTCCAAGACTGAAGCGATTACTGCACAAGTCGAGCTTCTAACCAAGACCAAAAAAATTGATTTGCCCGCCTCGGAGGAAGCGGTCGCAGACTATCCGCATGTTCCTAATTCACCTGCCTTTGATGCTATTCAAAAACTAGCAGACAGCCTTGAAATTCCCCTCGACATGCCCTTCCTGCCTTCCCAAATCCACTCACTCGCCCTTCGCATCTTCCCATCACTTTCCTCAAGCGTGAAGCTGAAAGACCAGATGATCCGTAATAGCCTGAACGTGGCTAGTGAACGCCTCGCCTCGCAAACCGACATTAACACTACATCCACCTTAGTTGTGTTGTAGATATCGTCGTCCAGCGGGAAACCCAAATGGCCAATAAGGAGGGCCGCACGCCTGTCCACGACTCCCGCGTCATCCAAGACGAACTCTTCGGCCTGCTTGTCGCGAGCTACGAGACAACCTCGACTACGCTGTGCTGGGGCCTTAAGTTTCTAACCAAACACCAAGCTGTGCAAACCCGCCTGCGCGCCGAGCTGCACGCCACCTTCGCCTCTGCCATCGCCGCCGGTCTTGGCGCCCAGCCCACATCGCCATCATTCCTACCTCCGACCTGCCTTACCTTGATGCGGTTATCTATGAAATCCACCGCTGCGGCATGACCTCCGTGGCCCTTAACCGCCGTGCCACTCAGGATACTTACATTCTCGGCCACTTCGTGCCCAAGGACACCGAGGTCTTCTTCCTCAACAACGGGCCCGGCATGGTCCAGCCGGGCTTCGCCGCCGACGAGACCAAAGAAGGGACGAAGGCTTGGACTGGCGAGGACGCTGCGGACTTTGACCCGAGTCGCTGGTTGAAGAAGGATGCCGCCAGCGGTCGCGACGTGTTCGACCCGCTGGCCGGGCCGATGAACGCGTTCGGCGCGGGGCCGCGGGTTGCTTTGGTAAGTTATCCTCATCGCCTGTTGTCTGCGGTGCAGCGGGACTGCGATGACAGTGACTAATAACGTGACGTCTTCTTATCAGGTCGAAAGTGGGCGCAGCTGGAAATGCGCTTCGTACTGGTGCTGCTGCTGTGGAACTTCGAGTTGCTACCGATACCCGATGCGTTGTCTAGTTTCGCCGCTGTCGACAAGATCACGCATCAGCCGCAACAGTGCTACATACGCCTCAAGGAACTTGTTCTGTCTACATAGCGTGCATAAGTAACAATAGCTGCCCCCTTCAGCTTCAATTTCATCGTCGGTCTGGGCCGGCAGTGCGATCACCAGAACTATTTGGGACATTGCATTGTAAGAATAGCACTTTCGTGGAGGGCAGACTGATATGGTAAAAACTGGTTGTATAAGTACCTAAGTTAGTAGAAGTAGGCTAACGACCGGTTTATTCAAGCAAGGCCAACAATGAATGAGGGGAACAAAAGCAAAGGGCTTTTAATTCTCAGATGTGAGCCTCCTCTATCGATCAACATGAATTTTATCGCATGACTTCATTGTCGTGATGAGATATGCCTAGGTGTCTTTCGTCCCTGCATGCAAACGGTGTGTATATAGTATCTAGCAGTACTTCCAACCTCTATGACGGCCAAAGGCTAGGGGGGTAGTGGTAGTAGACAACACGCAATGGAATCATTCTTCGCTGTGATGGCATTTGGAGTTTGTTGTTTTATTCTGCGCACAACGAATGATTGATAGAGGCGATATCCCCAGATGTGATATTGGCAGATCAATCTCTTCTCATGTGCTACATGATAGCAAAGCAGAATCTTCCAACCCAGCAACGAATTTGGCTATGTTATACGCCTAGAAAAAAAGCTACCCTACTGGTCAGCACTTGCTAATCCGGATCTTGTCCGCCCAGAAACCTAATGCTGTTGCGCCGGCACGTCGACACACTCAGATAACATTCCCTACCTAGGTAGTTCAGATACGCTAAGCTATCTGACTCTCAACACATTGTTCCCCCAGAACAACAATAGAAATAATAGTCAGGATCTTTCGCACAGAAGCGAACAAACAGATATTTCGCGATTGAACAGATCACAGACATGACTCTAGAGTAAGTGTACAACCCTATTAATCGGAATTCTTAATACTTCAAACCGTCATCGATTGGGGCACTGAAATACGTCACAAATAGTCTTGGTATTATTGCAGAGTGATTTTGATTTAATTCATAGCAGAAGCTTAGCTTGACATGGAACGATCTGTAACTCTAACCCACATATACTCCTCATCGTAGACGCTTACGTTGCTTCTCTGTACTAGGGGCTTCTCAGGGCTGGCTATTTGAAAGTCGAAATTTCGTAGTAACTAGGTAGACAGATGTTAGCGGCAAGCATGTCATGCATCGTCTCGAGGATGTGACGATATTTTGTCAAACCTCCAAACTGGCCGTAGACCTACCTCGGTAAAGACTTTATTGAGTTCCATCAGCGCGACAGGCTTGCCGCTGCAGCCCCAGCGTCCGTACCCAAAGATCAACTCGACTGTGCTAAGCATCGATCGCTTCTGCTCAGATTCGAGGCCGATCCAGCGTTCAGGACGATATATATCGGCGTCAGGGCCGAATAGCGAAGTGTCTTGCATGATGGCTTTTATTGCTACAGAAATACGTGTGCCACCCGGGACGGAGTGCGGCCCGATAGTATCGCCTGTTGTATCCGATTAGCACAACGGTACGTGGCGTATAGGAAGTATGTAATCCTACCTTCTGGTGGTGCTTTCTTTGTCAGTAAAATGGTGGTCGGCACGGTTAGACGGAGACCCTCGTATATGCAGGCCTGAGCAACAGATTGTTAATGATTGAGGGCATAAGTGGTTTTGCAAAAATGGAAAGCATAGCTATACCTGTAAATATGGCAGATCTCGACATTGAAGAATAGTAGCAGGCTGGGAAATACGACCTGCCTCAATCGCGGCATCGATCTCTTTCTGCAGAGTCGAGTACGCATGAGGCGTTGACATGAGAAAGAGCAAAATTCTTCGGAATGAAATGGCGGTGGTGTCTGAGCCTGCCATTATTTGGAAAGGGATTTCCGATTCACATTCACGTTGTGTAACACCATGCCTGATGAACGACCCCTTTGTGCAGCATTTCTAGGTCAGCCTGTGTTGCGGTCTAAGAGAGTATGGGCAGGAGTAGGAGATCTGTACTTACGAGCATATCGCCTCCATCGGTTTCCTTGGATGCGAACCGCTCACCAACGACCTTTTTGGCTAGCCTGCCTTTGAGTTAATACGCATTCGCTATGCTTGCAAAATCACTTACCCAAACAATACACCAACCCCTCGTTTGTCTGTTGCCTTTGGACCGAGCAAGTTCATGACAGTTCTATTTCTCAGAAACCGACCCAACCAAGGAATCTCGGAAGTTATCGTGGCCACCTTGATGAACTTCTTTGCCTCCACAATGTGTCCGTGTATGTCTTTTTCTTGTTGTAAATAGCCAAAGGCTTTACCATACGCAAGGCTAGTAATTACGTCCAAGGCAAAGTACAACGATAGCCACGTGAAGTCTGCCAATTTTCCTTTTTGAGCATATCTCGATCGAAGCAAATCGACAAGCGTTTGAACCTGTTCATCGACATCCCGCTCCAGGTGGGGGACCTCCCTGCCTCCATATCCATGAGACATTTTTGCCTTTAGCTCATCATGGGCCTTGGTATCGACGAGCGCGAAGAGGTTAGGGTGGTCAGGGTCCATCAGTGGTGTTTCGTAGAAGTCGGACCGCCCGTAGGTAGATCGTGCTCCATTGATCCGACGTATCACATCTGCGTCGCCGGTAAGGAGATCCATGGGACCAATGCGAACTGGGTCTCCCCATTTCTTGATAACATTTGCCCAACTGTCACCTTGTCGGAAGGCGAGCTCAGTGCGGAGGATGTAAAAGTATGAGAACGATCCTAGCAGTGGACCTTTGATATGGCGAAGACGGGACCATGCGTAGACGTAGGAACCAATTATGTACAAAAGGACCAGACCTCCTACGAGGAGAGGAGCAGGAGTAGCGTACCCTCCTATTAACATTTTCAGAACAACGAGCGCACGAATACACCTGAGCAAAGGAGCAGACGTTGTAAAGAAAAGAATCACAAGTCTCTATTATTATAAATTCTTCCTAAGATTTTCGACTTTTAAAATACTAAGTTTCCCCCTTATTAGTTAGACCATATCATGTTCTTTGCTCCATTGTTTTTCGACAGGCCTTACACTATCTTGAGCGCCAATATCCTACAGCGCGGTATTTACCCATGCGGTCGGCGCCTTAGTCGTAAGCCTTACAAGCGCTGAAAACAGGCCCACGGGTAGCGCTGCCCTTGTGAATAAAAATGCATGGAACACCGAGGGACGATACCCAGTAAGTCGAGCCACTGCCATATAGGTCGAACCACTGCTACACATTAGGTAAGTTGAACCACTGCCGCATCGGTCGAACCACTGTCTGCTTAGCTGCGGCGGTGCAACCAATCCCTTCGCTGGAACCTGGTTCCAAGGATCTGACGCCACTTTTTCGCGCTAAATGTGGTGGAGCATACCTAGGTATTTCCAGTGGGTGGGATAACCGCCTGTACACGGTCTTGGCACTCCGGGGATGGCCACGGAGCTGACATTCTATCAGAGATGATGCAATGACTAGACAAATTGCGATGAAGTTTCCTCGATCTCATTGAAGATGCTCACGCACAAGACTAGCGGTGCATCCAATGCATAACCAGATCACTATACAGAACGATTAAGGTTATGCATCTAGTTTAACGTCAGGGCGTAGCTGTAAGTCTTCAGTGGCTAGGGCTCGCCTGGACGGTTGGGTTATCAGAGATGATGATACATAGGTACCTATGAACATTGTCATGTCATCGTGAAAGAGGCAATTGTGATTAACTAAATGCAAAAATTGACTGAACTGCTTTAGCGAAGCGGAAACAAGAACTTGAACCCGGCACTGTCTCACATTAAATCGTGTACCATCACGTAATCGTTGATCTAGGATAAATCGAGATCCGCTTTATATCTACCTGGGTTTTGGCGTAAATAAGTACCCATAATCTACAGTACATTTGCGATACAGGTTGTTTGTTGCTAGTTAATCCACCACGCCCCTTGGGCATGGTGACGAGTTTAGTAGTCCGTGGAAGTATGTAGTTCCCTAAGTGAGAGCCGGTGTTCTGTGTCATCAGGCAATTACTAATCGGAGTACCAGAAACTCGCAGCGTACTTGAAAACAGAGGTCATGCACGGCAAGGTAGATATGAGGTTGCCGATGGTGGGATCTCTCGAAAGTGAGCTGTAAAGATGCTGCTCCCACTGTCGATCCGGCGGGTATATTCCCAAGCCCGCATGTCGATGTAGGGCCAGAGAAAGGGGCGCCGAGCGGGATACGTTATACATATACTTTGATGCTTCTTATCTCTGAGACTGAGGCCTCAATGTTTCATTATGCTTGTAGTAACCGTATGTTTACCCAATTACATGCAAGTGTAAGCTAGTCTCGGTAAAATATTAGTAGAATGAGTTTCCAATTGTATCGTCCTTTAAATCTAAGTCTCGCCGCTGAATCTTGAGTAAGGGTGATGCGGTTATTACAAGGAGTTTAGTTTTAGTACCTTGCTTAGGCGCCCTCCCCAAGCACTTTATAAAGAGACTTTTCATGAACATATTAGTACCCTTCGCAAAACGGTTTTGGAAACTATGCGAAAATCTATTGCAAGGGCTTGGAAGAATAGTCGGATTGTAGTAATCTTCTAATTTCCCGGTGGGCCTAACAAAATCTGGTTCGATCGAGTCAACGCCGCGTCTCGGGGAAGTCTTGGCAGATGCAGCCGCCGAGCGGTGCGAGGAAGGAGAGAAAAGGGGCTTTTGGCGGGCTCAGGGGGGTTGGAAAGACCCGACTTCACAACCAAAACCCCATTTCGCACATTTTTTTCAACTTCTACTGGAGTTTAGTAGCAATTTAACTCGTTTAGTGTTACTAGTTCATCATTACAACTGCCGTGTGGATTGCGGCGTCTCCATTCCTCTCACTCTATCAGCACACCCGCTCCAATTAGCTTTAGAAATAGGACGAGGATCGACACTGCACAGAGCGGATTCAAAGAGGCCGTATTTTCATCCCCAAGAATATAACATTTGATACAGTTACTGGATGAGAGTTAGATACTTTTGACTTGATATTGCGTAGTTAATTGATCAAGAACATTACAACATGGGAAAAGTAGATAAGGGAGAAGTCCTTCATTTTGTCGTTTGCAGTTCTTGCTACAATTCATTTAGTGTCAACTTATCATTATTCTACTACTAATAGAAACTCCTATTCATATAAAAGGTATCGGTCTCTCGTATATGAGGTATACAAGCCAACAGTCAATACCTGCCGATGCCTCTTAGTCTCTGAAGGCTGTTCTATATGATCAACTATTTTCGTTTTCGAAGGCTTTCACAGCGCATGCAGGATTTCATACAAAGCTGCACTGACTGCATTTAAAAATTGTATGAATCATCATTCATCCCATAACTATGTTCACTATGTAGATTATTGTCGATCTATTTACTAGCAATCTATTTGCCTTTTACCTTCTTTTTTGCCCCCCCTGTTTAGTCTTTCCATCTTTTTTAGCAGCCTTCCTTCTCGCTTCGTTGTACGTCGCCATGTATACCCTGTGCTTCAATCTACAGTCTGCGCAGATACGATATTCCGGTTCTTCTCGAGGCCCATTACATCGAGTGCATCTGTCATTTTCTCGTCTCGCTTTTACAAGGCCTGCTCTACGCTTCGTCATTTTATCTCTACATTTTGAACAATTTCTGTAGTTGGGGTCGTCCAGTACACCCTTACATCTTGGGCACTTCCCCTCTTTGTCATCGCCTGCTTTCTTGGTTGATTTAGAGGCCTTCCTCTTCGATTTAGCTCGTTTCGACGCCGAGGCAGTGGAAGATGAGGGTCCGGTGCGCGCCATGAAAATGTAAATATCACCAAAAAGCGGATGGAGAACCGTGGTGGTGGTAATGGGGTTCTGTCGCAAGCTTCCATCGGAATCACTGTTCCAGGATTTGAATAGAGGCCTAAACAAAAAGAAAGCTATATCTACCAACGACCCAGGGGTTCTCTTAGTGGTAACACATTAGTGCCGCACGAGATAGTCTCTGGCGAGGGGTGGGTGAAAACGTACGTAGTCGGAAAGTAATTTACGGTTTTGGTAGGAACGAGTAATAGTATGAGAAACTTTGAGGGGTCCAACTGAACTTGGGTTGTCTAGAAGTAGATTTCCATAGTCTTTCGAGACATTATGGAGGTCTTCACACGTCCTTCTCGTCGCATCCTTCAAATTGATCCCATGTGCGATGGCATAATATTGGCTCTGATGGATGGGACAGGTATTTCGAGGTTCAGGCATTCGATCTTGTATGTCACGCATTGGTGATCTCTGGAATGGCGGATGATATTCGGATGTAAGCCGCGTTCCCGTGGTTTTCGAGGCCATTACTAACCAAATCATGTCAGTTAGAAAACGAGGGCGTTAGTTATTTGGTGTGTTTGATTACAGAACAGAAGGTTGTCCAGCGGATAGCTCGCAATCCCGAAAAGGGGCAAAAGCAACTTCTTCAACTCATTTCCTTCCAGAAGCTCGTGTATAAAGAGTCCCAAAGAGGTGAACGCCCCATTCAGAGATCCATTTTGACAAGGCTCCAATGCCGCATGCTTGCGGCCAAGGCAGTGTAAAAGTCGGTTTTGTCGGTAATGAGTGCTGCTATAGCCGTTGGCAATCTCAAAATGTTTAACAATGAGGTAAAACGTGAGTCTGACTATTTCAAGGTCGGTACCTTTCCAACATGTATTTGGGAGGTCGGGAATATCCATCGAATAAGACTGTAAAACGGTGCGGAATTACGAGTGGTCTGGTAAGCTAAATATGGCGTTTCTGTTGCGGAAGCGAGAGTATTTTGGGCATCATCAGCTAAAACTTGCTAGTTACCAGGCTTTGCCCAGAACTTGAAGCCGAATTACTTAGCTACGAATGGCTCAGGCCGTAGGTAAGTGCGACCTGGTAATATCTAGATTCAGACCTTTTGTAGAGTTGACATAGTGGCAGGCACGACCCAGAACTTGAAGGGATCTCCTAGGTAAGGTATTCACTTTATTCCTTTCTTTAGAAGGCGAATCCAAAGCTTAAGGCCTTGTATTTACTTCAGGGGCACTCCAAGGAAGGCCCAATCGAGCAGTTTCCTCGTTAACGCCTCTGCGATCCGAAGTGATTGACATTTTGTATACAAATGTTGGAAGTATTGGTATAGAAGCCTCAAAAGACTGGAAGTTCTGGTGTCTATAAATGGAGTCCTTTAATATACTTGCCCTATTCATGTGAGCATGAGATTGACAGTAATGGAGAGGATGCAAAAAGAGACGTTTGATCGTAACACGTACAATATGTAATAGTCGTGGCTGCGCAAATATTATTGTTTCCCACCATATCGGGTTGTCGAAGCAACGCAATGAAGGTCACAAATAAGACCAAAGCAATTACCATGAGCCAATCAATTAGGCGGGCCCTTTTGCGGTTAGGCGTAAACCATTGTGAGTATGCCGCTTCTTCTTGGCTTGGGAGTTTTGGCATACTTAGAACAGGGAAATGTTTTAATTGTGAGGTGCAGTAAATTCTGATCATCAGTTGAAAGGACTGTCCGTATTGATGGGCAGATCGTGGAGACCTGTGTATGATTTTATTACTCTACACGAATCAGCGGCAATGTAAGATGACTCCGTATCATCGCATTGACCAATGGCTTGGAATACACGGTGCACGGCGGCCCGGGATTTGCATCTTGCAAGCAAAGGCCTGTCGTAGACGTTACAAGAATAATGCGACACAGCCAACAAGTCACCCAACTTCTTTGCTTTCAGTACCTAGTTATTACTCATACTTGAGGTCGCATTCAGGGAGTGCGCTACAATCCCTTCAGCAGGCTACGTATCGTATCCTTTATCTTTAGCATGCAAGACTCCGGGAGCCATTCGCCCAACAATCTTGGTCGCCCTTTGGTAACTTGGAAGTTTTTTTCAAGATCCTTGCGGACCAAGGCAGACTCAAGCGCGAGCATTGGACCATCCACTTTTCGATGACCTTAGAGTTCCTCTCTCAATTCAAGATCCGGTGCCTAATCTCAAATGTGCTTGGCAAGTGATGAGACTTCAGCATCCAGAACTAGGAGCCTATGTCAGCTCCGAAAAAGGGATGGACGATTCGGTATCGCGACCTATGTTAGTACCAACCAACATTGATCTTGAAGCTGGGTAGCCAGTACGTTTGTTGTTCAGGAAGACGTCTCGTCTGGGGACGAAGTCTCTCCAGCCTCCACATACAAACTACCCCAAATGTCTCTGGTTACCGGTATCGTCACAGATCTTGCTCTCTTCGCATTGGCGAGTTGACGGGGTTGGAATGTGTCTTCTGGCCATCATTTTATGAAAGCACTTGCGGCCACAATCGTGAAGAACACCACCCGTTTACGGTCGCACGAGGTCTTAGAATCAATGAACAAGACATGAACACGGCTGAGCTTCCAAAAAGTCTTGAGGAACTAGCTCATGCATCCACCCGACATCCGAATTTACATCGCGAGGGGGATAACCCTGTATTAGCTGCGGGTGCCGATGCCCTTGTCTCTGAGTTTCTCCAGGGTATGCCCAGTATTGGATTGCCCACAATTGTAGGCTCGGAAGCCGCTTGCCATCTTCGAGTGGGCGCACTGCTCGAATTCTTGATCCTAACACGACGGCACTTATCTCGTCATCGTGCCGAAATATGGGCTTCACGGTTACTAGTGCAGTGCATGCGGCCATCGTCCGAGCTACGGCGAGCTTTCAGCAGCACCCGTTGGCAAAATCCTATGCTGCATTCGTACCCGTGGACTTACGTCCGATGCTTGGAGGCTCTGCAGATCAACAGATTGGCCTCTATTTCTCAGGATTGCCAGTGTACGTTGAGTCCAGCATGTTACAGCAGGGGAACAGTCTTTCGGCTTATCGCACAAAAGCTGGGCAGTGTATACAGCCGTAACCACGCTCGCTTTTGGAAGCCATCCGAAAGCATTGATGAGGATGATTACCTTGGCTTGTTAGATCTGGTAAAGTCGTATGTCCAGCGAACGACAGTTTTGTTCAATACACCTGCTCCAGAGGCTTTCCCACTCACCCAGACACCTGATCTCAGCAGCGTGGGGAAGATGGAAAAATACATCAAGGCCCTTTACTGGTCAAACAGTGACCAGGAAGCGGTCAAAGTGGTTGATTTGTGGATGGGGACAGAGATGTTGAATAGAAGCGTACAATTCCACACATGGAGCTGGATGGGTGCTTTAAACTTGGCAGCTTCATTCAACACTAGCTTCTACGAAAAGACCTTCGTGGCTGGAGTTTTGGATTTGGTTATCGATGAGCTACTTGTCGGCTGCAAAGTGAGAAATGAATAGTCCGCTTTGTGTCTCTCCCGATGGTATCTGTTGTCTCGTGCATGGATTTAGTTTATATTTTATGCCAAGCTTGCAATATTCATGGCTCAATGATCCTAATCTCTAGTCTCCCGCGACTATCATGTTCATGATAACAGTTTCTAAGTTTGCAATCTTCTCTGCCTTGACTGGATGCGTTGATATCGCATAGCACTTCATGGCACCTGAACACGATATACCACTCCGAATAATGCTACGATTTCTAGGCGAAGAGCTTGCATCACGCATGTTACTCTCACAGCTTAGAGTATGAGAACAGAAAGAGTTTTCATTCTCACTGAGCCTGGTGTGTCTTAGATACAGTCATTTAACTCCCCTCTGCCTCATTGCGTGCTCCCGCTAAAGTCAGCTCCACCATATTACTAAGTTGGACTCATGATTCATATCAGCGCTTTTTCCGACAACTTCTCATTCGTCACAGATGTTGACTAAACTAACACCTTTATCATGAATCCTCTGCCATCCGTCTGTTCACAGTCGGACACTCAAGGGAATCACTCTATTCGCTGCATTGCCCATGTGCCACGCGTGCTTACTTCCTGGTTTGTTTGGCAATGGCTACCAGCCCATCCAGCCAGTTCTGATGTCCGTTAAGCATCACATTAGGTTTCGTCGTTGCCAGTTGAGCAAAGTGCTTTCCAATTTGGGATTCTTGTGTCAAGATACGGACCACGCCCCATTCCATATCCTCCACAACCCAGGCATGGTACACGTCTGCCGCAGAATCTTCGTCGCCATCATGCCAGGCCCGCCACGCAATTCTGCCTGGCGTGGTGGGAGTGGGTGCCACGGACTCCCAGACCTCTGTCGGTACCGGCGGAAATCCAAACGTCGAAAAGCTGAATTTATCACCCTTTTCAAGTCTAGGTCCTGAGCTGGGGGCGTTATTTGGCTGACGTTGTCGTAGTACGATTCCCATTTCGTGATGTCACTAAGGTAGTCCCAAACTTGTTGCGCTGTGATTCCCTTGGCGAAAACCTCATTCGACACGAAGTTATCGGTTGTACCGGGGAGGTACTTTTCTGGCCAGTTGATATGGGAAGGCATATTCTCGCTTAAAAGAGAATCAAATTGGTCTAAGCAAGCGGGTGTCAGGATGGGATCCGCAAAACAATATAGAGAATTCAACAAGTCTTAATCTATGCGTGAACTCTATCATTCAATGAGATAAGCCACACAGCCGACGCTTTATACACATATACGTCGCACCCAATACCATTCAGAGATAGTATCTAACCCAGTGTAATCGGGGTGACTACGTTCCGAATGCGAATGCGAATCTCACGCCCCGCTGTCTTGTCTAGAACAAATGGGACGGGTCTTCAATTAGGCCGGTATTTTGATTTGCAACCGAGGGTGGGCACAACATTCGCATTCTGAATGACAGCAAGTAGCATCCGATCACTACAGATCGGACCCCGTATCAACCAGCAAATTCATGTGTACCTGCCTAGGTAGCTAATTCCGAGATTCAAAGTCCGCGCTGCGTCTTACCAACCGCCGTCCAACTAAAAGGCCCCAATCGGCACCGTTTTATCCCTAGTCCTCAACTATAATCTGATCCCACTATAGAGGTAATGATATGTGCGACAAATCTTGTGCAGTCCATCTAAATATCTAGTTAGCCAAGCCTTAGAGTCATAGGGCCCCAGGGCTAGGAGGGAGCTATTGGCTGAGATGGAACAGAAGAGATAGAGTTCGATAGAAACAGGAGTTAAATTGCAGTTACCATCAGCAACTCTATCTTTCCCTAAAGTTTATCTCCATGATATCATCTACATGCAAGTCTCCACAGCCAGCAATTGCCAACAACACTTCAGAATTCCATCAATAAATATTATGTCTCGGAGCCTTAGATGACCTATCAGACTTACATCCACAGTCAATTTCTGAAGAATTAGGTGCGAAATACTTCAGAGAAGAGTTACTAATCCGGGGCACCCAAGAAGTATTCCTAATTATGCTGCAAGGGGGAAGTTTGTTGAATAATGAGAACTTATGCAAAGTACCATGAAAATTAGCCTGACCTCTATTCATGAAACGCTACTGAAAATGCACAATGGCGAATAGTCTGAGTCAAATTATCCTGCAATGCCGCAGAAGATTAGTAAGCAGGCAAGCTCACAAACATCTCGAAGACCTAAGAGAAATGCCACGGATCTTACTTGGGCGCAGACGTAGAGCATCAAGAGTCCTTCAAGAGCGACGGACACGGAGCGACTATCTCCCACAACTAATTCATGCATCAAATAGAGATTGACAGATATTAACGAATTATAAAGCAACTCGGATTCGTTTACAGGCTCGGAATCGTTTACGGATTCGGAATCGCTTATAGACTCCGAGACTTGAACAGATACGGCTAGTACGGGAGCCAGTATGGACATATTAGACAAGGCATTAGGGAAGCTTTTCAAACCAATATCCTTCGGTACTGATTATGTTTTGCCAAAGAAAGTTGAATGCATAGAGCTGTTTAGGACACCTAGTGCTCGGTCAGCTTTATCTCGAGTGTGGAAGTTGATACCAGCGAAAATTTCCAAGATCGAGGATAGAGCAAAGACGTCTTTTGCAATACTCTCAAGCATCTCAATCTTAATTTGAAACAATGAAGGCTTTCCGTTGCAATCTGAAAATATGTCGGGCCAAGGTAGCAAACAAGAGAAAGATGATTTGGCCCTCAATACCCTAAGCAACGCTCTAGTGCTCCTGGGGCGAAGTAGTGTCTATAATTATACGATATTTATATTGTTTATATCTTATCTGAAAAAAAAAAGAGGATTGGATATAGTTCGTGCCCAGAGAAAAAGACCTAGGTAAGTATCTTTGCTGGGAAAGTATGTTGACTGCACTAACGCATCGTTTTAACGGAAACGACCCTGCTTTGAACGATATGGCGCTAGTCAAGCTGCCGACAATAATACCTTCGTTTCACTTAGTGCTACCTCCTTCGCAAACAAGGTATGAATATAAAATATAAAATACTATGTAGCGCCGAAAGTTATTATTAAAATAGAAAGCTTTGCCGGCGAAGCTCTTTATTTTAAATACGTTGTAAATCGAAGTGCTTTTGGCACTTCGATTTAAGTGACCTCCTACTCTTCCTCGCTTTTAAACCTTTTACTCTTTAGACCTTTACCCCTACGTAATTTATATATCTAGAGGGCTCCGCCTGGGAGGGTTGGACCTTTGGGAACTCGGCCGCCGTCCCTTACGGTCCGGCTTTTGCCCTAGCCGGCCTTTTCGCAACGCATATTTTTAACCGCAGCTTATGTAAGCGTTGTATTCGTATTCGAGATATAGTAGTTGCTAAGGACTATACTCGCTATTATAGTACGTAAGCTATACAGTTTATTTAAGTGCGAATACGTTGTAGTTGATGCCTCGATTTAGAGTTTAACTAATTAAAGCTTGCAGAGTCCCCTTTGGCCAATTAAAGGCCTGCAGAATCTATTTAGAGTTTTAGGGTTACTGCTTAACTTCTTCTTCGCTTTCCCTCTCATACTTAATTATTTCGTAAATACCTATTCGAGGGAAGCAAAGCTTTCCAATAAATTAGCTTAACTAGTGGTAATTGCACTAACACCTAATAAGTTAGACCATAGTAAGACAGTACAGCTTTATCAGAATGTAAATTGTCATCGTTATTCAACATAAATTGTCACTAAGGCGTTGTCAGACCAATATCAACCTAGTGGGGTGTTGTATTCTCTTCAGGACAGTTTGTACTCTCTAAAATATAAAATGGGGTTTAGGTCGATCCTTTCTGAGAACCTGATGAATAGGCCCAAGTTAATGTGTGTGCTTGATCGTGGTCAACATGATGAAGTCCAATAGGGAAAGCTCGAGTGCAACTACCCAATCATGGTGGCGTCGGCTTCACAACTGTTCCCGACTCATCATAGTTGTCCCAGCAAACGCCGAAAGCTCACGCTGGGCAGCAGCGCAATGCAGTAGTTTCTCCTTATACAGCAAGATTACAGTATTGTATCTTCCATTTGACAAAATCAATTCGTATCAAAATCAACAGTGAAGAGCTGGCCCATTCATGGAAGGGCTCCAAGCAACACGACGGTGTGCCACCTGCGGACCGTAGTTATAGATGCAAATCTTGCCGCTTTTCGAAATTACCGCGCAGAGAAAATCCATATAATATATAAGTTTGAATAGAACTGAAAAACTCTGCGTCGATCGGAAGTACGTATTTTTTTTCAAGTTTGTCAACATCTTGATTTAGCAACAATACGTTGCCCATGACTTAGGATCTAGTTACAGTCTATATATGCTATGGCTTAGTTTCTACGTAAACTTATAGTAGTCCTGTTTGTTCTACATCCGATGGAGCGAAATCTGCTTCATAGTATCAATCAAAAATTGTGTCTTTTATGAATGTTGAGCAACATGTCGAAAAGGTCTTTTTCTTCCCAAAAACTCCCTTCTCCCTTTCCTTCTTACACAGTAAACCTGAAACTCATCCACCCAGCCCCGACGCCGCTTCAGTGACACACCCAGAGCTTCCATCCCCTTTGCCTCATCAGGCGTCGTGTCCGAGCATGCCGTGTCGTCAAAAGCCGCAACACCACACCGGGACTTATGCTTGCGACTTTGGCGCTGAATGCGCCGGCGGCTTTGTACTCGCCATCTGGAAAGAGGTTGACGCTCTGGCAGCCAGCACCGGTGAGGATTGTACGAGACGTCTGCCTGGGCGTTGGACAGGCAGGTGTGTTACTGCGGTAGAGGGCGATGGAGATGGATTGTGCGGAAGTGGAGACCGCGAGGAGAGCGAAAGCCGTCTGGCTCAGAAACTTAGGAACATGTCTGTGGTAATAAAAGAGTTTAATAAGATAGCTCGATATAGTAGGTGCACAGCGTATGGAGAATCCGTATCTAAGAAGGGTTTGGTTGCGGGATGACTGAAGCAAGACGACGAACTGCTTGTGTAAAAAGGAAAGTCACAATTTATAAGACTCAAGGCCGGAAACTTGGAGGGAGACTGCTCTTCGGCAATACCAACTCATCGAATTTGAAGCGTTGGTTCGTTAGGATGTCACACTGAAACTGCGCCCCAAGACATGTTGGCCCGACATTCCTACGGCCGTACCTAAAAAAGAATTCCTTCATCAATGTGCCTTGACAAAAGGACTTGACCGAAAGCCTGATTGGTTGGCGAGTATCACGAGCCATACCTGCAACCCAAACCAACAGTTAGAACCTAACGATTTAATCTAAAACAAGCTGATTTTAATGACCAAGGAGAAAGTGTCAGCCTGCAGGACCCTCTAATTTGGTAGATATGTGGGTGTATTTGTGGCGTCCATTTTTATTTCAGCTTCTACAGCACACTTTAGGGCACTTGTTTTGGTAGGGAAAATACTAGTATTAGGGAGCGTGAGCGGTACAGGCTAGTTTTCGAGTAGTTACGGCTTTAATAAGTCGTATATGCCCCGTATACGCTTCGTAAAAGCTTCGAACATTAGTTTATATTTATTTATATTAACTAAAATAAAAAAAAAACAAAAAATAGCTAATTAACTAATTATTTAACTATTTAAAAAATAAGTAGTAAATAAAAAATAACGTATTATATATATAGCTAAATATACCGAAAATATAATATAATAATAAAATATAATAAGCTTTATGTAAAACTAGCGTATTTTGCAGCTTAAAAAGGATTAAACTAGTATGTATATAAGTAAGCGTACTAAATAGTTTTAAAGGATTAATAGATTAAGTTTAACTAAAAATTTAGTTTATATTTTATATTTATATATATATATATAAAATATAGTTAACCCGCTTAGGCTAATAAAGCTTATTAAACTTGTTTATAAGCTTAAATATACTTAAGTTTATTAATATGTTTATATGCTTTGTTTTATTTAAATAAGCTAGCTAAGCTAGTATATTTAGTTTTATTTAAATAAGCTAGCAAGGCTAGCGTATTTAGGTTAAAATAGGGCTATTCCGTTATATTTTTTAGATAAATATTTTTTTAGCTTTAAAGTTTAAGATAAAAGTTTGTTATATTTATTAAAAGCGCTTAATAAAATATTTTTTTTTTCTTTTATATAAAAAATATATAAAAAAATAGTAATTATAGTTGTTTTAAAAATTGGCTATTTTTTTATAGTAGTAAAGTATTTATATTTTTAATTAAGTTAGCGCGCGCGTTAAGTAATATAATTATTATTAAGAAGTAAAAAATATTATATATTTTTACGTATATATAATTATAATATTATATGTTTAGGGCAATATATATAGCTATAAATAATAATAAGCATATAAATATTATAGCGGTTCGTAGTTAGTAGTTATATATTAACTTATATACGCGAGTTTTTTATTTTTTTTTTTTTTTTTAAGCTTTATATAATTTTTATATATTAATAATTAAAATTGTTTAACGCTTTTTATTATTTTAAGATTTTAATTAATTTTTATTTTATTATAGTTAAAGTTTATATAATTATTATTTTATGTTAATATTATTTTTTATATAATTATATATATATATTGTTAGGTAGCTAGGGGGTACGATATTGTACGTAATAATAGGTGAGATAAATACTAGTATATATTGATTTATTTTTTTTAACTATTTGTACGAAGGCTAGGCTTTCGTATAAAGAATTTTTTATACGAAGAGAATTTACCGCAGTATATTATACGATTAAATCGGGCGGGCATATTAGCTTAATTTTATTATATAAATAATTAATATTATAGTTAATAATTAGCTATTATATATAGTTAATATTAATATATTAATTTTATATATAAATAATTAATTATAATATTAGTTTTTTTTTTTTTTAGCTATAGCGTATTTTTATACGATTATTTTTTAATATAAAAAATTTAACGTAAAAAAATATTAAATATATTATATAATAAATATATAAATAAAAAGCGTTTAATAATATATAAATTGCTTTTTTTAAAATATTTAATATTATATAATTTATATAAAAAAAAATTAGCAAATATAAATAAAAAAGCTAATATATAATTATTATATATAATTTTTTGTTTAATTTATTTAAATATTTTAAAAAATTAAATAATATATTTTTTATTTTTTATTATATATAAGTTAGGTTATTTTTATACTGCTTTTTTTTTTTTTTTTTTTTTTTTTTTTTACGCGTATATATATTTATTTTATATATAATATATATATTATATATATATATTACTTCGTATATATTTTAACTAATTTTATAAATATTTATAAATTAAATTTAATAATATTATATAATAAGCATAATATTAGTAATAATATTAATAATATACTAATAATATTAATAATTAATATAATATTATTATATTATTATTATTATTATTATATAAAGCTTTTTAAGTTTTTTTAAATATTATATTAATAAATAATTAAAATAAAATTACTTAGTATTATAATAGCCGCTATAAAACCTGCTAACTTTATTAAAGTTTTTTATTTACGCTTTACGCTTTTTACTTTTAATAATATTATATAGTTTTAAAATTTTATATACTTAAAAAATAGTAACGCTACTAAAGTTTATAGCTTTTTTACTAAAAATCGGGCTTATAAAACCTTTATATAACGTTATATATAAATATATATATTTTTACTTATTTATTTTATACGAAAATTTTAATATATATTTTAGCTAATTTATTTTATTATATAATAAATAAAAAAATATAATTTTTTTATTTTTTATATAATATTATTTTCTAGTATTATTAATTATTATTTTATATATATAATAAAGTTTATATATTAAAAAAAATTTTTATACGATTTTATTTAAATTATAGCTAAATTATTTTATATTAAATAATCCGTAATAGTTATTAATTATTAAAATATTTTATTTAATTAATATTATATAATATTAGTTTTTAAATAACGTATAATGCTTATATATAACGATTATATAATATTTATTATTTTTATTATATATATTTAAGTTTAAAAAAAAAAAAAAAAAATATAAAAATTTTATATATATGTTTTTCGGGTATAAATTTAATCGTTATTTTGCTATAATTTTTTAATTTTATTTATATTATAATATTATTTTTTAAATGTTTATATAATATATTGCTTTTATATATGTTAGCTGTATTATTATATAAGCGTACTTTTTATAGTTTTTTAATAAATATTTTAATTTATATAAACAGTATTTATAAAAACTAAAGTTTTAGTATTTAATTTAATATTATTTAATAATATATTAGCTAAATTATTTTTATTATTAATTTATTATATTTTAAAAAAAAATTTTTTTCGTATAATTTTTAGAAAAATATAATATTTATTATTAATTTTTTTTTAAATTATTTTTAGTTTAATTAAATAATTATATAACAATTTAAAATTTAAGTATAAAATAGCTAGTATATTAAAAATAAATTAAATATTTTTATAATTTTTAAAATATATAAAAAATAATATATATTAAAACTATTAATTATATTATATAATTTACTAGCTAAAATATTTTATATAATTTTTTATATTTATTTAAATTTTAATATATAATATTGCTTTCGATTTTAAAGTTTAAATTTATTATATTTTTTATATAAACTTTAATTATAAATATATAATAAATTTAAGCTATAAAATTATATTATATTATTTATAAATAATTTATTTATAAAAATAAAAAGCTTTATATAATAAAATCGAAAAAAATAAACGTAAGCTTTTTTAATATATTTTTTATTATTTAATTTATTTATTTAATATTTATATTATATATTATAGCTTAATAATTTAAGCTATAATAATAAAATATATAGTTTTAATTAATATATATTATTATATATTTTTTTAACTTGTTAGAAAATATAAGCTTAAGCGAATTTTTTTATATAAAGTTAATTTTAGCTAAATTTTTAGCTTAATTTTTTAAATATTATAATATTTTATTTATATAAAAAATCTTTTTATTAAATTTAAAAAGTATTTAAAAATAAAGTTTTTTTTAGCTTCGCGTAAAGTTTTATTTATTTAAGTTTTTTTTTTCGCGCAATAAAAATCTAATTAATAAGCTTAATATATTATCCGTTTATATTTTAATTATTTTAAAAATTTTTAAACTATTATATTAACTAATAATATAAATTATATATAAATATTTATATTTAAGTTTTTTTAATAATTAATAATATATTTTAAACTAATATAGTTTAAATTTAATTAAACTATATAAAAGTTATATATATATAAAATAGTTTTTAAAAAGTATTTTTTTTTAGTTTTAAAATAAATAAATATAAATATTTTATAATAGTTTATTTTTAAATTAATATAAACTTAAATAATATTTTAAGCTTATATAAAGCTCTAAAGTTTTATATAAAATAAAACTAAATATTAAAATTAACTATTAGTTTATTTATTAAATTTATAATTAAATTAAAATAATATTTTTTTCGATATTATTATATTTTTATATAATAAATTTAAACTTTTATATAATTTTATAGTTTTTTTTAATTTTTCGTAAAATAAACTTAAAATATATTTTTTTTATAAATATTTAAATTATATATAATAAATTTAAAAACGCTTTATATAATAAGTTTATTAATTTTTATTACGTTTAATTTTTTAAATAGTTTATTAAAGTTATAATAATTTTATTTATATATAGCTTATTGCTAATTTAAAAGCTTGTTTTTTTTTTTTATTAAAAAAGTTTATAATATTTAAATATTATATAATAAATATTTAAATTTATATAATATAAGCTAAGTTTTTTTTTTTAATTAATTATGTTTTTTTAATAATTATTAATTATATAAATTATATATTATTTTAGTTTAAATTATCCGTTTAAATATTTTTTATATAATAATATAGTTTAATTTATATATATTAAAACGTATTAGTTTATTAATTAAAGCTACGATTATATTTAATTTTTCGATTATTTAGTTACGCTTTATATACTTAAAGAAATAAAGCTTTAGTATATTAGTATATTGTATATAAAATCTATAAAAAATAAAAAAAGGAAGGTTTAAATTTATAGTATAAGCAGCTATTTAAATATTTATATAGGCAGCTATATTTACTGCTAATATTTGCTTTTATTTATTATAACTATATTTATTATAAATAATAGTTATATATTTATATAAATAGTATTATTATAAGTAAAAATTATAAGTGCTATAGCTAATAATAAGCATAACTATTAAAGCTTATAGATCTATATTACTTTTTTTAAAAAAAAGAATAATTTAACTAAAGTTAAAATTATAATTACTTTTTAGCGAAAAAAAATTGCTTTAAGTTTTTATTAATATATTTCTTATAAAGCTTTTATACTATTAAATTATTATACTAGCTTTTTATATATTGTTTAAAGTTTTTTTGCTTAATATATATTTAAATATATATAATATTTATATATTTTTTATTTTATACGTTTTTTTTTGCGTTATTTTTCTTTTATTATATAGTTTTATTTTATTTAATATAGCTTATTAAATTTATTTTTTTATATTATTTTTAGCTATATTTATATTTTATTAAAAGTTTAGTTAAATTAAAGTTTATATTATAAAATTTTTAATATTTTTATTATTTTTAAAGTTTTTTATTAATATTATATATTATTGGGGTTTTAATTTTTTAGTTTATTTAATATTATAATTTTTAATAGTAAAATCGAAATGTTTATATTTTTTCGATAATTTTTTTTTATTTTTAAGTTTTATTATTTTTTTTTAAATTTTCTGCTTTTTAACCTATAATAAATTATTTAAATATTTTTATAGTTAATTTATAAAATAATAATTTAATATTTTTTAAGTTATAAAAACGTTTAATATAAAAATATTTTGTTTTTTTATATATTTTAAACTTTTATTATATTATAAAAAAGTTTAGTTTGTTTAATAAACGGTTTATTTTTTAAAATTATTTTTTTTTAAAATTAATATATAGTTTTTTATATTAAAATTAAATTTATATTAATTTTTATTAGTTAATTAATTATATATTTTAAATATATTATAAGTTTTTTTTAGCTAATTTAATAAATTATGCTATTTTTTTATTTTTTTTTATATTTATTTAAATTGTTTTTTTTTTTTAAAAAGTTTTTATAGCTTTATATTATAGTCCGATTTTTTTAATCGAAATTAAATAATATTAAAAATTTATTTTATTTCGTAAATAATAGTTTTATTAAACATAAAAATTAAAGCTTATATATAATTATAGCAAATATACGTTTAAACTAATTATTTTAATAATAGTTTATAATAATTATAATTTTAGTTAATATATTTATTTATAATTTATTTATTTATAATTTTAAATATTTAAATATATATTTATATTTATTAGCTTATATAATTGTTTATAAAATAAAAATAAACTAAAATTTTCGGTTTAAAATTATAATTATAAATATTCCGAAAACTTAAAAAAGTTTTTTATAATATATTTAGTAACGTTTTATAATTATTTTATAATATAAAATATAATTTAAGCTTATTTATTTAAATAGTTATTATAATTAAATATTATTATATATATATTTATTTTTAAATATTTATTTAAAGTTAATAATAAAATAATATTATATATTTAAATATTAAAAAATATAAGTTTATTAAAAGTTTTATTTTTAAATATTTAATAAGTTTATATTTTATATAGTTTATTATATAATAATTATAATTTTTGCTTAGTTTTAGCTATTAATAACGTTTAATAATAAGTTTATATGTTTATTTTTATTAAAATATAATAAATATTTTATAATATTTTTTTAATAAAATATATTTATAAATATAAAAAATTAAAAATAATTAAACGTTTATAAAAAATAGTTAATTTGTTTTTTAATTTTTATAGGTTTTTTAGCTTATTATTTTTATTTATTAATAATAAATTTTTATATTTTATTTTTATAGTTTTTTTTAAAAATTATTTAATTAATTATAATTTTATAAAAATATTTAGTTCGTTGTATATTTTAATAAAGTTTATTTAATATAATTTTATTTACGTAAAAATTAATTATATATATATATTTATTAGCTAAATATTATAAAATAATATTGTATTTTTTTTTTAGTTTTTATATTATTAAATTTTTTTATTTTTATAATAAAACGTTAGCTAATATATTATTTTACTAAAGTAATATAATATTAAAAACTTATTTTTAAAAAAAAGTTTTTATTTAGTTTATTTTAAATTAAAATATTATTTTTCGCTAAAAAACTTTAATATTTAATTATTAATAATATTAAAAAAAACTTATTATATATAATTAATTTAAGTTTTTATTTTTTAAAATATAAATTATTAATAATTTTTATTATAAATATTATAGTTTAATTTAGCGTTATAAAATATTTTCGAAAAATATATTATAAATATTAAGTTTATTATATAGTTATAATAATACGTTAAAACTAATATTATTAAATAAATTAGTTTTGATTTTTATTAATAAATTATAATCGAAATATTTAATAAAAAAATTTTATTAAAGTTTTTTAAACTAATAGAATAATTTTTTATGTTTTTTAATTTATTTAAAAAATATGCTTTTTATTTAATTAGTTTAAAAACGCTATAATATAACTTTAAATATCGATAAAATTTTAATAAAGTTATAAAATCTTAAAAAAATTATATATTTTAACCGATATAAAAGTTTTTTATTTTAATATAATATTAATTTTAATAAAATTTATTCGAATTTTTTTAATATTAATAATATAGCTTAAAAATTTAGTTTTAATAATATAAACTCGGATTTTTTTAAATTAATTTATAATTTAGCTTAAATTAATTGTTTTAGTACGTAATATATATAATAATATATTTTTTTTTATTTTTAAAAATAATAATATATTTATATAAATATTATAAAAATTATTTAAAAATTAAATAATATATTAAATAATTATTAAAACGTTAAAAATTTATTAATAAAACTAAATAATAATACTAATAATATATATTATATTTATATAAAACGTATATTTATTTTTATAATAATATATAAATATAGTTAAATATTTATTATATATTAAATTAAATAAAAATTTCGCTTTAAATATAAGCTAAAGTTTTTTTAATAAAAAAAACGGATACTAGTTTTTTTTTATAATTTTATTTAGTTTATAATAATTTATATAAAATAAAACTTATTATTTGTTTTTTTATAAATAAAATAAATATATTATAAAATATTATTAAGTTAATTTTTTATATAAGTTTTTAACTAAAAATTTTTATATAGTTTTTAGCTCGTTTAAAAATATTTTATATAAAAAACTATAATTTAAATTAGCTTTAAATTTATTTTTAATAAACTTTATTTTATAGTTTATTTATAAATAATATAATAATAATATTAAATTTATTCGGCTAAAATATATATTAAGTTTAGTTATAACTTAGCTAATAATAGCCATAACTTATTACGTTAAACATTTTAAATAGGGCAAAAAAACGTAAGGTTAGCTAAAATAAAGGTTTAGCAACTTATTATAAACTATATGGATTATGAATACCTGCTAGCTATAGGTTAAAGCTAGGCTGTATTTTATAATTACTCCTTTTATTTTAAGCTAAAAGTTTAGCTTTAGATTTAACTTTTTGTTTTTACTACGAGGTAGTTTGTAGGCGTTAAGCGCGATTAAGGACTTTGGAGTGGTTTATATAAGCGCGCTAGTATTTATTATACGCTACTATATAAGACGTCCGGAAAAAACAACGGTTTTTTTTGCCGGCTATAGGCTTAAACTTATAACGCTGGTTATTTTAGCTAAAGTTATAACCTAGCTAATAGTAGCTATAACTTACTACGCTAAGCACTTTAAATAAGGCAAAAAGAACGTAAAGTTAGCTAAAATAAAGGCTTAACAACTTATTATAGATTATATGGATTACGGATACTTGCTAGCTATAGGTTAAAGCTAAGCTGCGTATTTTGTAACTAGTTTTAGTATTTTTAAGTTTTTTTTCGCGTTTTTTATTTTAATTTTTTATTTTTTTTTTTAAAAATTTTTTTTTTTTTTATTTTTTAATTATTTTATTAACTTTATTAATATTAATAATATAATATTTTTACCCGTTTTTTTTTTTATTATATTAAAAATAATTATATTTAAGCTAAATATTTTAATTATTAGTTTTTTTTATATTAACTAATATTATTTTTTTATACGATAAGATTTTTTTATTAAATTTTTAAATAAAATTAAAATTATTTTTTATAAAAAATATAGCTTATATTTTTTAAAAATAAGTTCTAGCAAAAACTAGTTAAATATTATTTATTTATTTTATCGAAGTTTTTTTATATTAAATTATTACGTTTTAAAAATATTTTTAGTTTACGTTTTTAAATATTATTTTGTTTTTTTTATTATTAATTTAATATTTTTTTAATTTTAAAATTATAGTTTTATTAATTAATATTAAATTAATAAACTAAATTTATAGTTATATATTATTTTATTTATTATTAAATAATATTTATATTATAATTAAAAATAATTAAAATAAAAATATTAAATTTTATTAATAATTTAATAAAATATTATAATTTAAACTATAGTTTGCTTAAAATAATATTATAAATTAAATTAATAATAATTATAATTTATTTTTAAAAGTTTTTTTATATATTTTATAATAATAAAAAAGTTTAATTAATATTTTTTTTTTTATTATTATATTTATAATTTTTTTAGTAAAAAAGTTTATAAAATAATAAAAATTAAATAGTTTAATAATTTTTTTACGAATTATTAGTTTATATTTATATATATATTTATATATTTTTAAAAAAATTATTTATAGTTAAAAAAATCTATTATTATATAAAATATAAATATATAATAAATTTTTTATTTAAATATTTTTTTATTAAATTTATTTTATAACTAAAAATATTTTTTAGAAATATTTTTTTAAAAAAAAGCTATTTTTTTTAAAGTTATTTTTTTTTTTTTATATTTATTTAAATTTGTTTTTTTATATATTAGCTAGCTTAATATCCGATTATATTATATAGCTAAAATAATAATAACTTAAGCTTTTTATTTATTAAAGTTTAATTTTTTAATAAATATTTTTTTAAAATATATTTTTATTAATAATAATTAAAATATTATTATTAATTAATTATTATATTTTATTAATATTAAATTTAAATAGTTAAGCAAAATTATTATTATTATTATTTAGTTTTAAAATAAAACGAAAAGTTAATTAAAAAATAAAAAAAAAAAAAAAATTAATAATAAACTTTTATGTTTTTTTTTATAAATTTTATTTCGTTTATATTAAGTTAAAATATTAAATTTAAAATATTTTTTTTTTTTTATTTTATTATATTATATATATTAAATTATTAATTTTTTTTTAAAATATTTTAATATAGTTTTAATTATTAATTAAAAAATAGCTTATTTTTAACTTTTTTTTATTTAGTTTTATTAAATCTAGTTTATTAGCTAAATAAATAAAAATAATTTAAAACTTAAAAAATTTAGTTAATATATATTAATTAAAACTAAATAATTAAAAATTAATTTTAGTTTTTTTATTATAATTAACGTTAATATAAATTTTTTAAAATATTTAAAATAGTTTTTAAATTAATAATATATTAAAATAATTAAATAAAAATAAAAAAAAAAATTATTAACTATATAGCTTTTAATATAAATTTTAATATTAGCTATTTTAGTTATATTATTATAAAATTAATTAACGTTAAATTTAAAGCAATTTTATATAGCTTAAATTTATATTTTAAATTTAAGTTTATTTTTAATTATATTATTATAAAAAATAAATATTAATATTTTAGCTATATATTAGCTATTTTTTTATTATTTAATAAAATAAAATTATTTTATAATAATTTAATAAATTAATTATTTATTAGTTTAAAATATTTAAGTTATTTTAAATATAATTATATTATTTAATTATTTTTATAGTTTATTTAATAATTAATTAATAATTTATTAATTAATTTATTATTAATTAAAATTATTTTTAATTATAAATTAAAAATATTAATAATATATATTAATATAATATATACTTTATTATAAAAAATAATAATTTTATTTATTTTTTTATTTAGTTAAATAAAACTTTATTTTATTTGTTTAACTTTTTAATTAATATATATAAGTTAATAATAAAATAATAATAACTATTATTAAAAAGCGTATATTTTTATTTTTTAAAAATAATAATAAAGTTTTTATATATATTATTTATATTAGTTTAGTTTATATTTTATTAAAGCTAAGCTAAATTATTTTATTATAATATATTATTAGTTTAAAATAAAAGCTAAGCTTAATATTTTTTATTTATAATTTTATATAATTATTAATTAAATATTAAACTATTCGATTAAAACTAATAATATTATATCGAATTTTTATTTTTTAAATATATAATTATTAATAATATTATAAAACTACTATATTAAATTAGTTAAAATAGTTAGCTTTATAGCTTATTATTATAGTTTTTACGTAATTAAAAAAGCTAAAATAAATATATTTTTTATTATTTATTAAAGTTTTATTATAAAAAGTTTATTATTTTAAATATTTAAAGCAAATAAGTTTAAAATATTAATAAAAATTTTAGTATATATAGCTATACGCGTTTATTATTTTAGTTCTTTTTTAAAAAATATTTTAATATTTTTAAGTTAAATTAATTATTTAGTTTAATTAAAAAATATTATAAAAATAGTTTTAATATTTTATAATATTTTAAATAATCTATAAATAATTACGTTTTATATATTCGAAAAAATAAAGCTTTAGTATATATAATATATTATATATAAAATTTATAAATAAAGTAAAAAAAAAAAAAGTTTAAATTTATAATATAAGCAGCTATTTAAATACTTATATAAAGTAGCTATATTTATTACTAATGCTTGCTTTTATTTATTATAACTATATTTACTATGAATAGCAATCACGTATTTACTACAAGTAATAGTTATTATAAGTGGAGATTATAGGTGCTATGGCTAGTGGTAAGGCATAGCCACTAAAGCCTATAGATCTATAACTATTTCGATTTTATATAGTTTTTTTTATTTTATTTTTTTTTTTTATATTAAGATTTTATTAAAAAAAAATATATATTATATAAAAATAGTTTATTTGCTTATTAATCGCGCGATTAATTTAATTTTTGCGTAGTTTTTATATAATATTTTATTATTTTTTAAATAGTTATTATTTTTTATATAATAAAAAAAATAAAAAGGATTTTTTATTAATATAAAAATAAACTTTAAAAATAAAAAAATTAATATAAAATTATTAAATTTAATAATATTATTTAATATTTTTATTATTATTTATAAAATTAATTTATTATTTATACGTACGTTAATTTTTTCCGAAAAATATTATATATACGTTTAAATAGCTTATATGTTTATTTTATTTTATTTATTATTTAATATATTTTAATAAATATTTTATAATATTATATATTAGTTATTTATATATTTTTTAAATTTGTTCGATAAAAAATTTATTTTAAAATATATATATATTATTAAAAAGTTTTTAGTAAATATTAATTTAATATTTATATAATATTTTTATATATTTTATATAAATATTAATTTTAAAAAAATTATTATTTAAAATAATATAATAATATTAATATATAATATATTTTAATTATTTATTTATATAACGTTTATAATTATTTCGTAATTAAATTTATAATTGTTTTAATTATAAATTTAAATCGCTATAAAGTTTTATTATATATTTAATAATAATAATAAAATTTTTAATTTTTTTTTAAAATAAATTGTTTAATTTTATATTTTATACGAAATAATATTTTATATAATTTTTTTATATAAAAATATTTAAATTATTTATATAAATAGTATAATTTAGTTTTTATAAAATAACTAGCTATTTTATACGGGCTAATATTAAAAAATAAATAGTTTTATTTATATATAATAAAATATTATTTTTGTTTTTTTATACGATAATATTTTTATATTATTAAAATATATTTTTAAACGGTTTATATTTTTTAAAAAAAATAAAAATAAAATAAAAATATTTAAAATATAAAATATTATATAGCTAATTTAATTATTAATTTTTATTATATTAATTAAAATTATTATATAGTTTTTATTAAAGCTTATTTTAATTGTTTTAAAAGTTTAAATAATTTTAGCTTTTAAGTTTTTTTATATATAAATTTTTATTTATAGTTTTTTTATAGTAAAAATTTCGAAGTTTTATATTTTAAATAATATTTTAATATTTTATATAATATTAATTATTAAATATAAATAAATTAAATAATTAATTTATAATTATTAATTAAATATTTTTTTATTATATAATATATAAATATATTATTTATAATATATTATATAACGTTTTTATTTTATATATCCGAATTTTTTTTTTTTTATTATATATATTTAAATAGTTTTTTATTTAGTTAAATAAATTAAAAATTTTTAAAAATTAGTTTATTTTCGAATATTATTTTGTATATATTAAAATATTAATTTTTCGCGTAAAACTTTTTTAAAAAATATAATTAATTAATTAATATTTTTTTTTTAATAAATAAAGTATTTTTTATTTATACGTAAGTTTTTTAAAAAATAATTATTTATATAATTTTAGCTTATATATTATTTTTAAAAATTTTAAAATATTATATAATATTTTATATTATATAAAATAATAATTAATTTAATTATATTATTAATTTATATAATAAAAATTTTTATTTTTTATATAAAATACTAAATTATTAAGTTTTTTTAATTTAAAAATATAAATAAAAGTTTAAAAAAATCTTTTATATATAAGTTTTTAAAAAATAAATATTATTTCGAATTTTAAAATATTTTTATACGCGTATATAATAATTATATTTAAATAAATTTTTTTAAATATTTTGTTTTAAATATTTTTAAGTTTTAAATAGTTTATTAATTATAACTTTTAATACTTCGTATAAAAATAAATTTTTTTTTATTTATATATTTATATAAAAATAATATTAATTATAGTTTATAATTATATTAAAATATAAATTATAATATTATACGTTTTTTTTTATATATAATTAAAGCTAATATAATATATAATAATTTTATATAATTAATTAATATTATAAAAAATATAATATAAAATTAATCTTTTATAATTTTAAACTTATAATAATAATAACTATTATATTTTATTATAAAATAAATTATATAGCTTTTTAAAATAAATTTTTTTTTTTTATTAAATTTTTAAAAAAATTTAATATTTTATAAATAAAATAACTCCGTTTTAAATATTATACGTAAAAAAATCTAGATTTTAAATAAAAATATTTTTATATTTAATATTATATAATAAATAAATTATTTTAAAGTTTAAAAATTTTTTAAAAAACTAAATATTTTATTATATATTAAAAATATAATATATTTTTATTTATATAAAAAATAAATTATTAATTAAAATAAATAATAAATAACGTTTAATAGTTATAAAAATTTTTAAAACTTTATTTTTAATATTTTATTTTTATATAATATTTTATTATTTAAAGTTAAAAGGTTAGCTTTTAATTATATATATAAATTATTTTATAGTATGGAAATAGTGTTAATATTAAGGGTAATACTAGGTTAGTTAGCTTAATTGGTATATTTATGCTATTATATACTTTAGTTTTTTGGTTATAAACTAAATAAGCTATTTTTTTATTAAATACTAGAGAATTTGCTTAAATAATTATAGTAGTTTAATATTTTTTTTATTTTGCGTAAAAAGGGCTTTTTTTATGCGTATTATATAATATTTAACGTATATATAAAGCTACGTGCTATTATGCTATATAGCTATTTAAATACTAGTAATTACGTAATTTATTATTAGGCTAATTAAGTATTAGATTTATATATTAATACTTTTTTTAGCTGTAAATATTATAATATTATAAGCTTCGAAAAAAAAATAATAAAAAATTTTAAATTAATTTAGTACTATAATTAAACTTTTTTTTTATAACTAAAAATATATAGTTAACTAATTAAACTAAACGTAGTATTTATATATATATAAGTTATATATTTTGTTTTAAAACGGGCTTATTTTTTTATTTAGTTTAAAATCGCTGTTTATAAACGCTTTTATTATTATAATTCTAGTATAATTTTTACTTATTTTAAAGTTTAAAAAAAAACTTTTAAAATATTTTATTTTTTATAAAGTATATAAAACAAAATAGCACCGTTTTTTTATATTTATCCGGGTACTTATTAGACAGGCAACCGGATAGCGCTATCTTTTTAGGACCCCGGACCCCCCTAGATCTGGACCCCTAGGACCCCCCTGGATCTGGACCCCTAGGACCCCCCTGGATCTAAGGAATGGCCAAGTGACGCCAGTCATTTCTAGCTAAGTATTGTTCTTTACTACCTGGCAAGCTTATTAATCGTATAATAAAATAGATTAAATCGGTCGTATATAAAATTTGTAGGTTTTAAGGCATTATAAGTATTAAAGCACTAAATTAACTACTTTTTAAAAAGTTAATATATTAGTAATTTTTTTTTTTAGTAATAATAAACAAGCTTAAGCTATTAATTATTTATTATATAAAGTTTTAAAAAAGCTTAGTTTTGTTTTTTTTTTTGTTAATTTTTTTAATTTATAAATTAAATAAAAATAAAAACTTTTAATGTTTAGTTTTTTTTAGTAATTTAGTTAACCCGTTAGTTAGATTATTTTTTAATTTTACGTATATTAGCTTAATATAGTTAGTTTATATTTTTTAATTAATATAATAATATTATTTTTATATGCTTTTTTTTTTAATATAGTTATATTTAAATTAATTTATAGCTTTTATATTATTATATAAAAAAGTAATAAAACTATTTAATAATATTTTAAGTTTATTTAAAAAGTTTTTATTTATGCTAAATTATTTGCTGTTTTATTTATTATAATATATTTATTTTAATAAAGTTTTTCGTTATAACTAATTATAGTTTAAAATATTATAGTACTAGCGTATTATTTAAAAATATAATATATTTTATTAATAATTTATTATTTTATAAATTTAATATTAAAATAATATTAATAGTAGCAAATAAACTTATATTATTATAAATTTATATAAATAGCTTTTTTTAGTTATTATATTTAATTTATATATTTAAAATATTTTTATATATTTAGCTAATTGTTTTATATTTTTAATATATTTATTAAAAAAGTTTGCTATAAATTTTATTTAAATAAAAATAATAAAGTTTATATTAAGTTTATAATTTAAATAAAAAAACTTAATTTATTAAGTAAAAAAATATAATTAAATATTTTATTTTTAAAAGTAAGCTTTTTTTTACGTTTTATAATATAAGTTATTTTTTTAATATTTATAAATATAAAATATTTATATATTAAATTTAAGCCGATAAAATTAAATATTTTAATTATATATTATTTTTAATTAAAGTTTATATTATTATTAATTTTATTTTTTACGATTTATACGTTTAAAAACTAATTAGTTTAGTTTAAATTATTTATTAAAACTATTTTATTAATTTTTATAGCAATATTTTTTAAATAATTTAAATTAAATTTTATAATTAAAAAATTATTTATATAAAATATTATAACTTTTTTTATTTTATAGTTAATATATATAACGTTATTAAAAATTATAAGCTTAAATTTAATTTTATTTATAATTTTTTTAGTTTTAATTTATTATTTATATTTTAATTATTTAAAACTATATAAAAGTTTATTAGTTTAATAATTTTTTAACTAACTAGCTAGTTATATTTTTTTTATTTTAATTTAAAAGTTTTAAAATATTTTTTTAGTATTTTAAACTATTTTATAAATATTTTTTATAAAAAGTTTTATTAAATATATTATATAAAATCGATTTAAATAATATATTATTTTTAAATAGCTATTAAAACTATTAAAATTTTTATAATATTATTTAAACTATAAAAGCAAAAGTTTTATTATAATTAATATTTTTATATTAAATAAACTTATAAATATAAATTTTAGTTTTATATTTATTTAGTTTATTAATTAATAAATATTTTTTTTAAATATTTATATAAAATTAATAAAATAGTTATAAATAATTTTTATATATTTTATAAATTTTAAAATATTATATTTAAATAAACTATATATTTTTTTAAATATAGTTTTAAGCTATTTTTTTTTATTTTTTTATAAGTATTTTTTTTAAAATAAATTTATTAAAAGTAAATATTTTATTATAAACTTTTTTAATAATTTTTATAAATAATTTATATAAAATAGCTTTTTAAAAATATAAAAAGTTTAATTTATTTAATTTAGCTTTTTATAAACTATAAATATTATATTAATTTTTTAAGTTTTAAATTTATTTATTTTAGTTTTATTTTTAAATCGTTTATAAAATTATTTATATATATATTTATTTTTTTTAGTTAATATTATATTTAAAATATAAATTATATTAAAATAATTTTTATTTGCTTTATATAATAAATATAAACTTTTAATTAAGTTTTTTTAAAGTTTTTTTTTGTTACGTTTAATAATAAAAGTTAGTTTTATTATTTATTTTTATAGTTAGCTATATTTTTTTAGTTTATTTTTTATTATTATAATATTATTTTTAACGATATTATAATTATAATTTTATATTTAAATAAGATTTTTAATTATAATATTAAATTTAAAAAATAATATATAATATTTTTAAAATTATAAGCATTATTTATATTTTTAATATTTTTAAAAAATTATATATAATATATATAATATTTATTATTTTTAGTAAGCTAAATATATAATTAATATATGTTTTTATAATTTAAAAATATAATATTAGTTTTTTTAGCTTTTAGTTTTTTAATTAATATACGTATAAATTTATTAATAAATATATATAGTATATATTTATTATTTATAAATTATTAAAATTAAGTTTATTATTTTTTTTTTTTTAAACAGTTAAAATATTTTTTAGCTAAAATTATTTTTTTTTATAAATTAACTAGTTTTATTAAAAATATATATAATAATTAAAATTTTATATATTTAAAATATAATTAATAATTTAATTTATAAAAATAAAGCTTTAGTTTTATTTTAAATAAAATTTATCGATTTTTTAATTATATTATTTTAATATTAATTTATAATAATAAAATAATAATAGTTATTTTATTTTATTATAAAATATTTTTAGATTTTTTATGCTAAATTTTTTGCTATTATTTATATATAAAACGCGGTATTTTTTTAATAGTTTTTATTAAATTAAAATATTTAAAGTATTAATTTTTTATTTATTTATTATAAATATATTTTAATAGTACTTTTTATTTTATTTTTTATTTTATATATTTTAAAAATATAATATTTATTATTATTATTTATTATAATAATAAAAATATTTATATTTTTCGATTAAAATTAATTTAATTTAGCTAAAATTTATTTAAGTTATTTTTTTTAAATAATTAGTTTTTTAATAGCTTTTTTAAAATATATTTTTTAGCTTTAGTTTAATTATAAATAAAACAAAAAAAATATTTAACTTTTTTAAGTTTAATATTAATATTTATAATATAATTATTTATATTAATTTTTTAATATTAAAATAGTATAATTAATAGTACTAAAAAATTAGCTTATTTTAAATTTTAAAAGTTATTTTTATTTTTTTTTTTAATAATAATTTAAGCAATAATTTTTTAACGTTTTAATTTATTATTATATTTAGCGCGAATTTTTATAGCTTTTTTAAAATTAATATATTATATAAAGCTTTTTTTTTTATATATTTATAAAAAAAACTATACTATTAAATATTAAAATTTATAATAGTTATTTTATAGCTATTTTTTATAATATATTTATTTAAATAGTTTTTTATTTTATATAGTTATTTTTTAAAAATATATTTAATAAAAACAATAAAATAAGCAAAATATATTTTACGTTTATATTATATTTATTTTTATTAAAAGTTTTAAAATTTTTTATAATAGTATTAATTTTTTTAATTTATATAAGTTTATTTTTTATATAAACTATATATTTTTTTATTTTTTTAGTTAAATTTATTATTAATTTTTTTCGAAATTAGTTTTATTATTATATTTTTATATTTAATTTTATATTAAATAAAATATAACGTTTATATATTAAAATATAATAATTTTTTAAAATATAAATATATTTAAAGTATTATTATTTTTTTATATAAAATTTTAATATTTAGTCCGTTATTATTAGTAATTTTAATATTTAATATGTTTTTTTAACTTAAGTTATTTAAAATTGCTATTAAAACAAAAATATAAAAGTAAATATAGTTAAAAGTATTATTATTATAGTTTTTTATTTAATAATTAGTTCGATAATTAGTTTTAAATTATTAATAATAATTAGCTTCGAATTATTTTTAGATTTATTATTATTAAAGCTAGTTTTTATTTAATAAAAAATCTATTATTTTTTAATTAATAAATAAGCTTGCTATAGTAAATAAGTCCGCGGTTGTTTTTTTTTTTATAAAAAGTTTACAGTAATTTTTTTATAAATAGGTTTTTTATTATTTTTTTTAGCTTAATATAATTATTAAAGCTAAAGTTATTTTTTAAGTTAAAATTTTTTAAATTAAAGTTTTTTAGGTTAAAGTTTTTTAAATTAAAGTTTTTTAAATTAAAGTTTTTTAAGCTATAATAATTTTTTAGCTTAAAGTTATTTTATATAATATAGTTTTATTTATAATTAGTAATATTATAGTTATTTAAAATAAAAAAATAAACTAAATATAATAAAAAAAAAAGTAATATTTTATAGTTATAAAAATTTATTAAATTTTATAAAATATTTATATTTATATAAGCAAAATAACTAAAGTTATTTTTAAAGCTTATAAATAGTTTTTAACTTTTAATAAGCTTGCTATAAATATTATAAGTTTTTAATTATTTAAAGTTTTAATTTTAGTTATTATTATTTTTATTAAAATAATTTTTAGTAATATAACTTTATTAGCTATATTTAAAATATTTAAGCTTTTTTTTTTGTTATAATTTTTTTTTTTAAAGTTAGATTTAAAATTTAATTTATATTTTTGCTTTTATTATTACTTTATTATAATTTTTATTTTTATTAGTAATATTATTATTAGATTTTTTTTTTTATAGTTTTTTAATTTAGGTTTTTTTTTTACAGTTTTTAAAATTACTATTAAATTTATCGACTAGATTTTAAATATAGTTTTTTTATGTTTTATAATTTTAATAATAATATTATATTAAGCTATTATTTATTTTTTATTATTAGCTATAAATATTATAACTTATTAGTTTATATTTATTTTTTTTTAGTTTTTTATATTATTTTATATTTTAAAAAATTTAAATATAAAAAATATTAGATTTTTTTTATTATATTTATAATTAATATATTATTTTATATATTTTTTAATATATTTAGCTTATTATATTATAAGTTTTATTAAAAATTTTTAATATATATACTTTTTTTAATATTTTTAATTAAGTTTAAAAAAGCTAGTTTTAACGTATTAATAATTATTTATATTAGTACTAGTTTTTTATACAAACTAATAAAATTTTTATTATATTTAATAGTTTTTATAGTAAAATATAAATTATATTAATATATTAACTAGTTTTAAGCTTTTTTTAAATAGTTTTTTTTATTAAGCTTTAGTTTAAATTTATATTAGTTTAGTTTTATTTATAAATAAAAGCTTTTTTAAGTTTTTTTATAATAAGTAATATTTATTTTAATATAAATTATTAGATTTTTTAAATTTAATAATAATAATAATATAATAAATTTAAGTTTAAATTTAAAATAAAAGTAATTTTTTTTTTTTTTTACTTTTAAACTTTTTTTAATAAAATTATACTTTGGTTTTTTTTATTAAAATCGATTAATTTAGATTTTTTAAAGAATTTATTTACTTTTGCTATTTTATTCGAAAGGCTTAATATTTCTTAATTATTATAATATTTTTATTTTTAAATATTTCGAATATAGTTTTACTAGCTAGATTAACTTAATTAACTAGATTAATTAGGTTAACTAGAACTAATTTTTTATTTAATTTACTTAATTTTTTAAGTTATTTATAATTTCGTTAAACTTATTTTTATAAGTTTTATTTTATGTTTATAATTAGTAAATTATTTTTCGATTTTTTTTTTAAAGTTTTTAGTAATTTTATTATATTTTTTTTTTTTTTAGTATAGTTTGCTTTTATATATTTTAAAGTTATATATTACTATTTTTAATTATTATTAAGCGTTAATTTATTAATTAATTATTTTATTAAATAAATATTAATATTTTATTATTTTAATTTTTAAATTTACGATAATTTTTTTAACTTTTTTTTAATTAGTATTTATTAATTAAACAACTAAAATAATTAAAAATAGCTAAAATATATTAATTAAGCGTTTTAAAAGTTAATTAATCGTAAAAATACGCTAGCTATTATATAAAAATAATATTAATACTAAAAAATAATATTAAATTAGTTAGCTTAATTAATATATTTATACTATTATATATTTTTAATTTTTTAGTTATAAACTAAGTAGGCTATTTTTTTATTAAATATTAGAAAATCTGCTTAAATAGCTATAATAGCCTGATATTTTTTTATCCCGCGTAAAAAGGGCTCTTTTTACGCATGTTGCGCAATATCCAGCGCATATACAAAGCTACGTGCCACTATGCCACATAGCCACCCAGGCACCAGTGATTACGTAATCTATTACTGGGCTAATTAGGTACTAGATCTATATGCTAACATATAGCTATTTTTTTTTTATTTTTTTTTTTTTTTTTTTTTTTGTTTTTTATTTAAAAAAAAATCGCAAAATTATTTTATTATATAAAAAAACTTTGCTAATTTTAAAATTATTAACTTAGTATAAAAAACATAAATATTATTTAAAATAATTATATAAAAATTTAAAATTTATACGTTAAAATATATTTATTTTTATAAGTTATATAATATAGTTTTTTTTTAACCGTTTTATAAATTTTTAATTTAAAACGTTTTTATATAAAAAACGTTATAAATTCTTTTAATAATTTAAATCGATTTTATTAAATATTTTAAGTTTTATTAAAGTTTTTTTAATATTTTTTAAAAATCTTTTAAATTATATAAATATAATTATATTTTATATATAAATATATTATTTATATATTAATTTATTTTATAATAATTATTTAAAAATTTTATAAAATATTTTTATATATATAAAAATTAATAGTTTTTTATATAAAACTTAAAAATACCGGTTTTTTAAGCGATTTTTTTAGCTATACTATTATATAAAATATTAACTAAAAAAATAAAAAATTATTTTAGCTATTTTTTAAAAATATAACGTTTTTATATATTTAACTATATTAATTATTATATAATTAATTATTATTATTATTATATTCGAAAATATTACGGACGAAAAATTATTAAATTATATTACGAACTTTTATATAATTATATAATAATAATTAAAAAATAATATAATTATATACTATTAATTAAACTTTTATATAAAAATAATATTAAAATATATTAAAATAATTAATTTTTTTTTTATTAATATAATATTAAAAAAACTAAAATATAATATAAAAACGTAGCTTATATAACTAAGTTTAAATTTTTTTTTATTTTTATTAATTTATATTTTTTAGCTAAAAATACTAATTAATATTAAATAGCTAAAAAATATAATATTATATATAATAATAAATAAAATAAATACTAGTATATATTAATTTATTTTTTTTAACTATTTATATAAAAACTAAGCTTTTATATAAAGAATTTTTTTATATAAAAAAATTTTACTACAATATATTATATAACTAAATCGGGCAAATATACTAGCTTAATTTTATCGTATAAACAGCTAATATTACAATTAATAATTAGCTATTATATATAATTAATACCGATATATTAACTTTATACGTAAATAATATTATAATTGCAACATATATAAAATTATATAATAATAGCTAATTTATATATAATAATATATAATTTTTTTTTTTGCTAATATATTACGTTTTATATATTAATAATTATTTTAATAATTTAATTAATTTAATATTTAGTTTATATATTGTTATTTTTATTATTATTATTATTATTAAATTATAAACTTGTTTAATTTTTTAGTTTGTTTAGCTATAAAATTAATATATTAACTAACGATTAATAAGCTTGTTTTTTTTTTTTTTTTTTTTTTTATATATATAGCTATAATTTAAAAAAATATAACTATAATAGCTTTATTTAACTATTTATTATAGTTTTAATTTTATTTCCGCTATTTTATAAACGTTATTATTTAAGTTATAAATATATTTTTAAACTTAATTAGTAAGCTTTAATTAATTATTATATTATAACGATTTTTTTATTTTTTTTTAAAAAATAATAAAAAAATTAGCTTAAATTAACTTAACTAATTTGCTATTTTTATGCCCGCGTTTATATTTTTTTATTTTTTAAAAAAAATATTATAAGTTATAAAGTAAAGCTTAATTAAAGGAAGAAAATCTATTATTAGATCTACGTAGTAGATTTAATAATAGATTTTTTGACTAGTAGTGTGCTAGCTATTTATCTAGATATAGGTGTTGCTAGGTAGCTTCCCCTGCGCTCCGCGCAGGGAAGCCACTGGCAATACAAACCCCTTAGGGGCTCTATTATTTTTACTAGATTTATTAGTTATTAATATTTTTTATTTTATGCTACGCTTATTTTATTATAATATATTTATTAGCTTAGTTTTGTTAGCTTGTTTGTTTAAGCTGTTTATTAGCGGTTTAAATAGCTTTGCTAGTGAAATTAGTAATAATAATAAAAAAAAAAAAAAAAAACGAAAAAAAAAAAAAAAAACAGCTTTTAAATGCTAATTGTTTCGCGCTACGCTTACGTTAATATTTTCGAGCTTTTATAAAAATATTATATATTAATATTTTTTTTTTATTTTGCCGAATTTATATTTATAGCGCTTTTATTAATCTATTATTATTAATTAGCTTTTAAGCTATATTTTATTTAAGCTATATTTGTTTAGCTTTTTATAATAAGTTATATAAAAAATATATTATTTTAATAATTATATTTTTTATTATAGCTATTATTATAAAAAAACTATAAGTATAAAAAAATAAATTAATTAAAGTTTATAATTTATATTTAAATAGCGTTAATTTATAATATATATAATTTTTTATACGTAGTTTTTTTTATTATTGTTTTTATTAACGCGTTTATTATTATTAAAAAAAAAAAAAAAGTAAAAAAAAACGTTAATTTTTATAATAACGCTATATTTATTAAACGTACTTTTATAAATATATTTTATTATTTAAATATATTAAGCTATTTAATATGTTTTTATTATTTATTTAAATATATTAAATTTTAGCGTATTTTATTATTTTATATATTATATTTATAAATAATTATACTAATATAATAATAAAAAATTAATTATGTTTTAGCTATATTTTAAATTACGTTAAAGCTTATTTTAGCGCGGTTTTATAAATATATATTTATTAATAACGCTTTTTTAAAATAATTTATATTTATTTTTATTTTTATTTTTATTTTTATTGCTATTATTATTATTAATAATAATAATAATAATAATAATAATATAATATATTAGCGTATATTTAGCGTTATTTACGCGATAATTAGCGCTACTAAAAAATAAAAATAAAAAAAAAAGATAAAAATTATAATATTTTTCGCGCTTTTGTTTATTGTTGCTATTACTTTTTTTTTTTTTTTTTTTTTTTATAACGCCGAAATATTATATTATAATATAATTAATAAGTAAAGGTTAGTATTTTTTTACTAGGTTTAGCTTATTTATTATAAATATATTTTATTTAAAAACTTATATTTAAATTAATAAAAGTTTTTTATAATTATTTAATATTAATTTTATTTTTTTTATAATATATAATTTATATTTTATAAATTAATAAACGTTTAAAAATATTTAAACTAAGTATATAAAAAGTTTTTAGTAAGTTTATTTATTAATATTTAATTTATTAATAAATATATTATTTTAAACGTTTTTTTATTATATTTTTGTTTTATTTATATATTTTATATATTTATATGCTTTAATATAGTATTAATTTTATTATTTTTATTTATAATAAGTTTAATCGTTTAAATATTATTTAAAAAAATTTTTTATTTTTTATTTAAAGCGAAGTTTAAATTTTTAAATAGTTTTTAAAATATTATAGTTTTTTTTTTATTATTTTAAATATATTAAATTTAATTTTAATTATAAATATAAAACAATAGTTTGTTTTATTATTTTTATATAATTATATTATTATATAATAATATAATATATTTATATAAAATTTTTTTGTTTTAATTATTAGCAAATAAAATATTTTTATAATTATTAAAGCTTACGTATAATCGTTTTATATTTTATATATAATTTTTAAAAATTAAATATTATATAAATATCGGATTATTTAATTTATTATTTTTAAATATTTTTATTTAAATTAATAAAATATTTTAATAATTAAGCAATTATATATATTATATTTAATTATAATATAATAGCTATATATAAAATCGATTTAATTTATTTTTAATATGTTTAATTTATATTTTTATTATTATATTTAAGTTTTTAATAAGTTTTTTTATTAGTAATAAAGTTATAAATATTTAACTATTATTATTTAAATTATAACGTTTTATTATTTTTTTAATATATTAATTATAAACTAAAATAATAAATTCTAGTTTTTTAGTTATAAATAATTTATATTTTAAAAAACTATATTATATTGTTTTATTTTTAAGTTTATATATTTTTTAATATTTTTTATAATATTTTAGCTTATTTAGCGTATTTTTTTTAAAAAAGTATTAAAAATTATTTATATAAAATATTAAAAATATTATTCTATTTTTTATATAAAATAAATATAGTTTTTTTAGTAAATATATATTATTTATTATTAATATTTTATAATTTTTTATATTAAAATAAAAAAAAGTTTTATAATTTATATAATATTTTATTAAATAAGCTTATTATATTATTTTAAAAAAACTTTTTAATAATTTAATATTATTATAAGTTTTTTTTTTTTATAATATTTAAAAATATTTTAATAATATCGAACTATTTAATTTTTATATTAAAATATATAATTATTATTATTATTAAATAAAACGTTTTAATAATAAATATTATTATATAAATTAATTAAAAAAAGTTATTTTTTTATAGATTTTTTCGGACTATTAATTATATTTATAAGTTTTTAAAAAAAATTTTTATTTATTTATATATAAATATTATTTTAAAAATAATAATATATTTATAGCTTTATTTTTTAAATAAGCTTAATGCTTTTTTTTTATAGCTATTTATATTTTTATAAATATTTTGTTTAAATTATTTTTAATTAATATTTTATAAAATTTTCTAGTTTTTAAAAATAGTTTAAAAAATTAGTTTTATAAAAATATTTTTTTTAAAATTTATAAAAATCCGTTTTATTTTTTATTAATTTATTATAGCTATAAAAATTATATATAATATTTTATATTTTTAGTTTTTTTAATAAATAATTTTTTATTAATTAAATATAAAAGTTTTTAAAAAGTTTAACTAGTTTAAATTTATAAAAAAAATTATTTTATTTTTTATATATATATTATTATAAATATAGTATTTTTATTACGTTTTTATAAGCTTTAGTTTTTTAAATTTTTATTTTTAATTTTTTAGCTTAAATATTAAACTAGAAAATAAATTATATAATATTTTTATTTAGCTAGTTTAAAATTATTTTAATTTAAATAGTATATTTTTTATACGTTTTTATTTAATTTTATATTTTTATCGCTATATTATTTTAAACAAAAATCTAAAAATTATTATTATTTTTTTTATTATATTAAAGCTTATTTTTATACTAGTTTATTATTTTTAAGTTCGGATATTTTTTAAAAAATTATAAATTTATATAGCTAATTTTTATATATTATTTTTTATTTTTTTAATATATTAAACGTTTTTATTTTTAATTTTTAATTTTTTTATTAAATAATAAAAATTTATTAAATAATTAAAAAACTTTTTTTTATTATTTAAAGCGTTAATATTTAATTTATATTTATTTTTTTCGTTTATTTTATATATTAATAATATTATTTAAATTTTTTAAAAAAGTTCGATAATTTTAATTTTATTAATTTTAATAGTTAATTTTAATTATAAGCTTTTTATATTTTTATAATAAAATAGTTTTTATTAAATTTTAAGTTTTATATAATAATTATTCGTTTTAATTAAAAATTTATATTTAATATAAATTGCTAGCTTATAGCTTATTAAATATTTAATATAAACTTACGTTTTAGTTTTTATAAATTTATTAATTTTTATTAATAAGTTTAAGTTTTTTTATTAAATATATTTAATATTTATATATATAAATTTATTTTAGTTTAGTTTTAAATTATTTATTAATATTTATATATTTTTAGCTAATATTATTTAAAATATTATATAAATTATATATAAATATTTTATAAAATATATAAAAATTATAAATTTTTAATAAGTTTATATTATATAGCTATATTATTATTAAATAATTTTAACTATAAAAAAAGCTAAAAAGTTTATATTTAAAAATATTTTAAAAGTTTTTTTAATAATTTTTTTTTAGTTTTTTTTTTCCGCTTAAAAGCTTACTATTATAAAGCAAAAATAATTTAAAGTTAATTTTTTTATTTTCGGTCTAAAATTAATAATAAGTTTTTTTATTTATTATAATATTATTTTTTATTATTATTATATTTATTATAATTAATAATTAATATTTTTTTATAATTTATTTTTTAAACTTTTAGATTTTTTTAAATATTTTAATAAGCTTTTTTTATTAATAAAAATATTTAAATTATTTTACTATATTTATTTTTTAAGCTAAATAGTTAATTTAATTTTTATATATTTTAAAATAATTAAAAAAATTTTAATAAATTTTATAAAAAAAATATATTATACGTTTTTAAAACTTTTTTAAATATAATTTAATATATATTATAAATATATATATTTTTATTTTTTTATAAAATTTTATTTATTTTTACGTTTTTTATTTTAATTATAAAAGCTTTTAAAAATTTTAAGCTTAAATATTTATTTTAAATATTATAATTATTTAAAATTTTATTTAGTTTTAGTAGGTTTTTTAATAGTTTTTATAAACGCTTATTAAATATTTTTGCGGATAGTTATATAAAATTAATTTATATACGTTTATAAAAATTTTTTATAAAAATAAAAAAAATTAATTATAAAAGTTTTAATTAAATAAAATTTAATAAAATTATATTAAATAAAAACTAAATTATATTTTCGAACTAACTAAATAATTAAATTATTTTTTTTTATAGTTTTATATTTAAATATATAATTAAATTTTAAATATTATATTTAGCTTTTTATAAGCGCGTTTTAAAAATAATATTTATATAAAACTTTTTTATAAACGCTATATTATTTAAAATTAAATTTATTTTTTATTTTTATTTTTAGTTAAAAAAATACATTTAATAATTTTTATATTTTTATTAAAAATAAAAAACTAAACGTTTTTTATATTTATTATTTAATTATTTTGCTTTAATAAATAATTTAAGTTTAAATAAATCTTTATTATTAATTATATAAATCGTTTTATAGTTATTAATAAACGTATTATTTAATAAAACGTATAATATTTATAAATATATTAAAAAAATATTTAAAGTTTAATTAAATATAACTAAATTAATAATAATATATATTATATTATTTAGTTTATTTTATTTTAATTAAGTTATTTTTATTTTATTAAAACGTTTTAATTATTTTTAACGATTATTTATATATATTATTAAACTAAATATATATTTATTATTTTTAATATTTTCGACCTATTTTAATAAAAAGTTTTAATAATTAGTAATTAGTTTTATTAATTATATATATTATAAAATTTTATAATTATTTAGCAATTATAAATATATTTATTTGCTAGTTTTTTATAATATAATAATATTTTTAATATTTTATTTATTTATTCGGTTTAATAAAAAGCAACTATTATTTTAGTTAGTATTATTTAATATTTTATTTTTAAAAATAATATATAACGCTAGCTTTTTTTTAGTTTTAAATATATTATTATAAATATAATAACAAAGATTTTATTTTAGTTTTTAAACAATATAATCGGAATTTTAAACGTTTTAGCTTTAATAAGTTTAATATATTAATTAATTGTTTATAAAAATATTAGCTTAATATTAACTATATTAAAAAAGTTTTTAATAAAAAATATATTAAATATATTAAACATTTTTATTATTTCGTTTATTAATATATAATTTTCTAATTTTTAATTTATTTTATAATATTATATTATTATTTATAGCTTTTTTTAGTATTATTTTATAATTTTATTAAAAATTAATATATATAATTAATTTAATAAAAATAAAAATCGTTTATTATTACGATTGGTGTTTTTTATAGAGGCAAAGCTCCTAGTTAGGGTCCTATTTATATATTGATCGAGAGATATTAAGCTAGATCTAGGATCTGGCGGCTAATTCTATTTATAGGGATTTGTGTGTATGTATAGTGGGGCTGATTATGTAACTCTAAGTAAGTCCTTGCGGACCTATTATATCTATATTTATATCTGGTTAGCTACCCGTGATTACCCCCCCCTAAAAAAATCTTGTTGCGAAATTTAAATCGAACCTACGTTTGCTAGGAAGTTATTATTTAATAAGAGGAAGGATTACCTCGGGTTTTTACCCTTAAGCTACTATACTATAGGCTTTTATTTATAGCTACGCTTTAGGGCTTTTTATAACTCGGTAAATAGTGCTTTTTTAATATTGCTTTTATTTATGTTTAGTTTTTTATATTTTTTTTTTATAAACGACGTAATACTAGTTTTTGCGAACTTTTAAAGCTTATTATTTAAGTAATCCTTTTCGAATTTATTTTTTTTTACGGCTTTTAGCTAATTTTTTAGTTTTTTCGGTAGTTTTGTAGAATTAAGGTTATTTTATAAAATTTAAGCAATAATTTAAATAAATTTTTAAAATTACTCGCGGGATACTATTCTTTATTAAAATTTTATTTTTTTAATTTATTTAGTATTAAAGGGTTTTTTATAATAAAATTATAATATTTATATTTACTTTATTTTTTATTCGGGTTTTTTTTTATTAAGGACTATTATTTTGTTTTTAAGCTGTTTAGCGGCTTAGCTTAATAATAAGTTATTTAGGTATTTTTATAATTTATTAGCGTAGATAAGTTAAAAGCGCGCTAGTTCGGGGGTATTTTTAATCGGAATATTGCTAGTTTTATTTTTTAATAATTTTATAATATTAACGTATTAACGGATAATTTAATTTATTTAAAGGTTAGTTAGTTATTTATAACTAATGTTTTTTTATAATAAATACCCGGTTTTTAACCCGAAGTTTAGTTTTTTTTAATAACGGTTTTTTTTTAAATCGTTTTTTTTATATTGTTTTAAAATCCGTTATATTGTTTAACGTATTTTTTTACTATTTCTACTAATTTTTATGCTTTTTTTAAGTAATATATTTTTAGTTAATATATTAGCTATATTTATTATATAGCTAAGCTAGTTATAATAATTAAATATAAAAAATTTAAATAATTTTATAAAGTTATAATTTTATAGATTTATACAGTAAAAAAGCCGCTAAAATTTATAGCAAATAAAGCTATTTTTTAATTATTTTAGTAATAGTTATAAAAAAGTATAATTTTTAATTTAAATATTTTATAACAATTTTAGCTTAGCTTATTAATTTATAATATTTTAAAAATAATAGTTTTTATATAATATTAAAGATTTTTATTAGTTTGTTAGTAAAAGCTAATATAAACTAAAGTTTTTTATTAGAGTTAATTTTTCTAGTAATTTAAAAATCTAGAAAAGTTTTTTATAATATAAATAAGTAGCTTAAGCTATTATTATTGTTTTATTATATAGTATTATTATAATAGTTTGTTTAGTTAGTTAATTATTATAAACATAAACTTTTTTTTGTTTTTATTTGTTGTTATTTTTTTAAAATCTATTATTAAATATTAGAAAAGTTTTAAAAAGATCGGTATAAGTTATAGTAATTTAGGTGTTTTGTTGCGTAATATTTAATAAGTTGGCATTTTAAGTAGTTTTTTATATATTAGTTATAATTTTTTGCTAGTTTTAGCTATTAATATTATAACGCTATAAATCTATAGGTTTTGCTTTGCTTAGGGTAAGCGGTTATAATATAACTATATATTTTTTTTAGAATATAAGCAGGCAGGTTATTTATTTTAAATATTATAAGTTGTTCTTTATAAATAATTAAACTTTTATTTAAAGTTTAATTTTTATTTAGGCCGGCACGGGTTTTTTTAATAAACTTTTAAGTTTAAAAACTATTAGTTTTATTATAAATTTTATTTATTAAAAGGATTTTAACGGCTAAAATATTAATTATAATTTTTGTTTTAAGTTCGTATATAATAGCTATTATGTTAGCTATTTTTTCGGGTTAAAAGTATAAATAATAGCGTTTTTTTCTTAAAAAAATACTAAGTTTATTAATTAATTAGAATATAATTATATATTTAATTTTTTATTTTATTTTTTTATATTTATAAATTTTTTTGTTTTTTTATAAAAACGTTAGCAATAACGTTTTTAAATCTAAGGTAATATATAATAATAAAATTATAATCGGCTATTAATTCCGCTTATTTTATTTATTATAAGTTTAATTATTGTTTAGTACTAAAATATTTAAAAGTTTTATAATTAATAATAACTATAAAAGGCTAATTAGTTTAATTATTAGTTAATTTTGGCTTTTAATATATTAATGCTTTTATTACTACTAATATTTTTTATTATAAATTTTATAGTTTAGTTTAGCGTTATATAATATTTTAGAAAAAAATATAATAAAATATTATTCCTTATTTTCTTTTTTTTAAAATAAATATTTAATAGCTATTTTATTAAAGGCGTTTATTTTAACTTTAGTTTTTTTTTTCGTAATTATAATATACTAAAATAAGGGTATAAATAAATAAATACTTTAGTTCGTTAAAAATATTTTAGTATTTTTATATTTATTTAAAGTATATTTTTTTTCGTTAGGTTAAACAAAGGCTTAACTATATAATATATTCTATAATAAATTATTAATAAAAATTATAAAATTTTATAAATAATTATATACTTTTTATTATTATAAAGTTTTTCTACTTTTTTATTATAATAATTTTTTAGGATCGATTTTAATGTTATTATATCCGATAATAAAACCGAAATATTTTTTTAATAATATAGAATTTATATTTTTTAATATTGGTTTAAAAGCTAGCGGCTTTAAGCCGTTTTAGTACTTTTATAACGTAAATTTAATAGTTTTTTAAATTATTTAAAAACATTAAAATATTATATAAGCGCTATAAAATTATTTAAAATTTTTTTAAAACGTTATTTATATATTTTTAGAATATTATTAGTTTATTAAACAAACTAAAAATAAAACTTTATATTTATATAATTTATATTTAGTTTTAAATATAATAAAATTTTTATTATTTAAATATATAGATTTTATTAAATATTTGCTAAATATTAATTTTTATAAAAATTTTAGCTTTTATAATATAAACTAATATTTTTTAAAAAAATATTAAATATCGATTTTTTTTTATTAGTACGTTAATTTTACGGTAATTTATGTAAAATTTAAGTTTTTTATTAACTTTAGGTATAAATAAAATAGGTGCAGTAAAAGGCGTACTATTAAGTTTAATAAATCTTTTTTTAGGTTTTTATAATATATTTTTTACTATTTTAGTTTTTTTAAAGATATATAGTAAAGCGGGTTATTAAAAAGTTATTTTAGCTTTTTTAAAGACGAACTTAATATAATAATTTATTGGTCGATTAAATAGTAAGGTATTTAAATTTATTTTATTAAAAGTTTTAAATAAATAGTAGTATTTTTTGGTATTATTTTTTATGCTTTATAATTAGCTTTTTTTTTTTTTTTTAAAGAAAAGCTCGGCTTTTTGCTTATTTTATATAATTAAATCGATTTTATATATGTTTATAATATAAATCTATTGTTTTTTCGCAAAATATGCGTTATAAAAATAAAGCAGCTTAATTATTATAATATCCACGATTGGTCGGTGTTTATATTATTTTATTATATTTTTTTGTAACTAATATAGCTTATGTTTATTATGTTTTTACGCCAACTTTGTAGGTAAGGTATTTCGCGCACGTTTAGGGGTTAAGCTTTACATTATTAGTAATAGCTAATTAGTAGTTTATTTTAGCTAGTTTTTATTATAGTAGTTATTAAATCGGATTTTTTTAAAAATAATACGTTATTTTATAAGTTATTTTATTAGCTTAAGGATTTTTTTTTTTAAATATAATAGTTATACCGAAAAAATTAGCTAATTTTTTGTAGCGTTTTATTAAATATTACGTTTAAAAATAAAAGTCCGTTAATATTATAAGCTTACGAAATAAGGTTATATTTATAATATAAAGTACTATATTTTCTATAGCGCTTTAAAACTTTATTATTAGGTTATTAAATGCTATAATTTAAAGTATTATTTAAACGCTTCGGGTTTATTAGTTTAAAAAAACGCGTTTTTTAGGTAGTTAAAGGGTATTTTTAATAAAAAAAATAATTATATTATTAAAAATTAAATAATATATTATAGGTTTTATAAAATATTTTGTTTATAATAAAATCGTTTTTTAATTATAATTAAAAGTTTTTTTAAGTTTTTTTTTTATAGCAGAAATTTATTAGCAAAACTTTTTATATTATTATTAAAATTAATATATTAATTTAAGATTATTTTTAGTTTAAACTTATTTTTAATAAAAACGTTTAATTTATTTATTATATATTTTACATATATTTGTTTATAAAAAAATATCCGTTAGTTTTTATATTAGTAAAACAGTTATAAATAATAAATACTTTTTTATTTAGTACTAAAATATATAGTACTAAAACGATTTTTTTCTAAAATATAGGTTTAAAAAATCTTTTTTATTATTAATATTTTTATTTGCTAACGTTTTTTTAAAAAAGAGTTTATTTTCTTTAAAGTTAAACTTTTTTTATATTTTTTTCTAAAACTTTTTTTTATTATTTTTTTGTCCGTATTAAGCATATAAGGCGGCTAGTTATACTTTTTATTTAGCTGCTATTTTCGCTTTTACCGGGTATTTTTTAAAACGTAGCTATATTTTAATAATAAAAATACTTTTTTTTTTTAATAACTACTTTATTTCGTTTATAATAAATTAAATTCTTAGTTTACTAAAAATATAAACGATTTATTATTATTATTATTGCTATTAAAAATAAAAAATCTATTACTTCTAAACTAAGTATAAAAGGTCGAGCAGCTTAAACCGGTGCTAGTACTTATATTTAAGCTATTAATATTATTTAAAGCTATTTTACAGCTTTTATTTTTAGCGTTAGTTTTTTTTAGATTATAAACAAGCTATTTAATATATAAAATAAATATTTTATAAGTATATATTTTATTTAAATATTTATTTAGTATTTAATTTTTAAAACAAATAAAAAATCGAATATAAAACTTTTTTTTTATAGCGAAAATAAAATATTTTATTTTTTAATAAAACAAGCGAAACTATTTTTAAAGCTTTAAAACTTTTTAAAAATTTTAATTTAAAAGCGGTTTATTTTATATAAGTTTTTTCTTTTCGGTTAATATTTATATATTATTATTTAAATATTTTATTAATTTTTTAAATATTATAATTTAGTTTAGGTTTTTTTTTTTAAATAAAGCTATAAATTTTTTAGTAATTTTATTTTTTAAATATAATTTAATATTATTTATTTTTACGCCGTTTATAATAAACTAATTATAATTAATTATTAAGCAGTTAATTATAGTTTAAAATTATTTTTAAAATTAATTTTATTTTAAGCAAAATTATTAAAAAAAACTTATACTTCGATTTTGTTTAATTTTTAGTACGTTTATTATTTTTAGTAGTACTTACGTTAAATAAAATAATATTACGGTTATTTTTAACTAAATTAGTAATAATTTAGTTAGTTTTATTTAATTTTTTTTTTTATATTAAGTTTAGCTTAAAATATAGCAATTTTTTTATTAATCGTATTAATTTTTTTTTTTTTTTATACTATAATAATCTTATAACGTTTAAAATATTGCTAAAATTAATATTAGCGATATTATTTTTTAGTAAAATTTTAAATTAAATAGTTATAAATATAAATATTAAACATTAAACTTTTATTTTTTAAAAAAAAGCTTTATAGTTTTTAATATAAGCGTTATTAAAAGCTATTTAGTTTATATAACTATTAAAATCCAGAAATATAGCCTTATTAATTTTTATAATAATAATAAAATAAAAGCTTAGTTTATTATTTTAAACCGCTAAAATAGCTAGTTTATTAATAATCGCTTAAACCTAATTATATAAAATAATCTATATTTAATATATTATAATAAATTAAAGTATTTTTTATAAAAACTATTTATAAATATTAAAAATAAAGTTTTTAAAAACATTTTAAAACTTATCTTTTTTTCTTTATTTTTAGCTACAATATAACCGGCTATATAAATATCGGCAATAAATACAAAAACAAATTAAACAAAAAAACATTAATAAAATTTATTTTTTAGGATATTTTTATAAATATAAAAATATAAATTAATTAAATTGCTAAATTAAAAGCAACTTTTTTTAAGTAGCTACGTAAGCTATATTAGCCGTAATAGCTATATTATTATTTTATATTATAATTTAGCATTATTAAAAATCTTTGCTTTAGCGTTAATTATATCTAATATAATATCAAGGATTTTATTTTAACGTCGATCTAAATCTAAAATTAAAAAAATAAATTTTAATTAATATAGTTAGCTATAATATAAGTTATACAAATTAATATATTTATTCGAAAAAAATATTAAATAAATTAAAATTTAAAAAAATATTAAAATTAAATAATATTAATCTCTTAATTATTATAATTAATATCTTTTATAAAAATAAAACTTTTAGTTAAGGTCCTATTTATATATTAATCGAAAAATATTAAGCTAGATTTAAGATCTAGCGGCTAATTCTATCTATAAGGATTTTGTATATATGCACAATAAAGCTAATCATATAACTCTAGGTAGGTCCCTACAAGACCTACTGTATCTATATCCGTATCTGGTTAGCCACCCGTGACTTTCATAATATATTAATTAAGTTTTAAAGCGTTAAATATTTTTTATATTAATTTTTATTAATATTATTTTAAAATAAAAAAATAATAGTTTTATTAATCTAATTAAATATAACGTTATATTTAATTATTATAGTACTAAATATTAAAATATATTTAAAATATTTTATTTATTAATTAATAAATTATTTTTTAATTTTTATTTTTATAAGCTCGGTTAGCTTATAAATAAATAGTTTTTTCGGTTAGTTTATATTATTTGCTAGCTTATTTTATTTAGCTAAATTTTATAAATAAGCTTAATAAACGTTTTATTTTAAATCTTTAATAATTTTATTTTTTATAAAAAGTTTTAATAGTTGCTTTAAAATAAACTTATTTTAAAAATATTAAAGTTTATTATACTTTAAATATTTTATTTTTTATATATATTTAAAACTTAATATATTATAATAGCTAATTTTATTATTTTTTAAAAATTACGTTTTTTAAAATAGCTAATAAGCTTTCCGATATAATAATATATAAGCTTATTAGCAAAAATAATATATATTATATATAAAAATTAAAAAAGCTTATAAAATAAGTTTAAAGTATTTAGTTTAATATTATATATTATTATATTATATAATTAGCTAAAATTAAAAAAATTTAAAAAAAAATAAAATTATATTATTAATTTAAAAAAATTATTATATTTTAAAAAATACCGGTTTTACGAACAAATTAAGCTTATAATTATAAAATACTAGCGTACTTTTATAATTTAATAAAAAAATTAAATTAATATATATATAAATAAACATATTAAAATAGTTTTAAAAAATCTAATAAATTAAATTTAACTATAAAATCTAGTTTATAGTTTTATATTTATATATATATACGTATATAAATATAATTAACCTATTTAAAGCTAATAAAGCTTATTAAGCCCGTTTATAAGCTTAAATATACCTAAGCTTATTAATACGTTCTATATGCTCTATTTTTACCTAAGCAAGCTAGCTAGGCTAGCGTGCTTTAGTTTTACCTAAGCAAGCTAGCAAGGTTAGCGTACTTAGGTTAAAGTGGGGCTACTCCGTCACACTTTATAAGCTTATAAAATTATTTATTTATAATATATTTTAAAATATTTATTTTAATAAAAAAAATATTAATATTAAAAAAACATAAATAATATAAACTAGTTTTAATTAATAGTTATAGCTTTAATAAATTATATATATTTTATATATATTTTATAAAACTTTAAATATTAGTTTATATTTATTATATTATATTTATTTATTATTTATAGTTTTTTTAATAATATAAAAAAAAAATAGCAAATAAGCATAAAAAAAAATATATAAAAGCAATAAAGCTTTTTACTAATAATATTTAAATATAAATATTTTTTTACTATTTTTATTATTTTTATTTTATTAATTTTTACGTATTTTTTTTTTTTTAAAATATAACCTAAATAATAAATTATTTTTAAAATATTAATAATTATAAAACTAAATTTTTTGTTTTTAATGATATATTATTTTATATATTAAACGTTTATTATTAATATTATTTAATAAATTATAATTTTTATAAATTTTTTAAATTTATTATAAATTATAAATAAATTATTAATATATTATTAAATTTTATTTATTATTATAAAAGCGTAGTAGCTTTGCTTTATTTTTGCTTTTATTATTTTTTTTTTTTAAAAAAAAAATCTTAATTATTAATAAGCTTATAACCGATAATATATATTTTTATTTTTATAAATGTTTATAAATTATTTATAATTTATTAATAATTTATAAATATAGCGCTTTTAGTTTATTAATAGTTTATAAACTAAAAATTATTAAACTATAATAAAAAAAACGTTATATATTATTATATTTTAATATATAATTTAAGTAAATATATTAGTTTTATATTTTTTATTATTAACGATTTATTAAATTTAAAATATAAATTTTTTAAATTTGCTTTTTTATTTTTAAAAAGTATATAATATTATAAATTTTATAAAAATAATAAAAAATAATAATTATATTTTATAACTTTTTAAGTTTTATAAATTAATTATGTTTTATTAATATATTAAATTTATTTTGCTAACGTTTTATTAACGTTTTATTAAAAGCTTAAATTTAAATATAATAATATAATACTTATAAAAATTTTATTATTATTTGTTTTATTATATATTTTAAGCGTATTTAAAAATTAAACAAAGTTTAAATATATTATTAATAAGTTTTATAATCGTTTTATAATTATTTTTTATTTATATTATATAAATAAATTATTTAAATATAAAAGTTTTTATTAAATTATAAAAAAACCGATTTTATAAAATAAAAATAATATAGTTTATATAAAACTAATATTATTTTAAATAATATTAATTTAATAAAAACATAAAAATTAAAAGTTAAAAATAATATATTATATATATAAAAATAAAATAATAAATTAAATAATTTTAAAAATAAAACTATAACTAAAAAAATTATAAAACTTTAATTAGTTTTATAAATTATATACGGTTTGTTTTTAAATCGTTAAATAATTTATTTATATAGCTTATTTTTTTTTTAAATTATTTATAAATTAAAAATCTTCGTATATAATTTATAAAACGTGCTTTTAGTTTATAAGCTAATTATTATTTTTTAGGCTATAAATTTTTATAGCTTTTATAAATTAATTTTGATTTATTAAACTAATAAAAATATTTTTTTTACGTTTAAGCTTTTAAATTTTTTAATTTAGCTATTTTTTATAGCTTTATAAATAATTTCGATTTATTAAACTAATAATAACTTATTTTTTTATATAATAATTTTTAAGTTTTTTAAACTTTATTATATTATTTATTTATTATTTTTATTATAAACTATTTTTATAGCTATAATAAACTTATTAATAAAATTTATAATAACGTTTATTATATTAAACAATTATATATTTTTTTTTTTTTATATTATAATATTTATATATTATATTACGTTTTTTTAAAAGCTATAGCTTAAATATATATTTTTAAATATTTTAAAGTTTACGAGTTAATTTATATATAGTTATTATTTTAATTTTTAAAAATATTTTAATTAAAAATAAAATAAAATATATTATTTATTATATACTAATAGCTTTTATTTTAACTTAATAGCTTGCTTATATTTTATATTAAATATAAATAGCTATTAGTTATGTTTAATATAATATTATTTTAATATAAGTTTTATTTATTTTATTTATATAAAAAAAGCTTAAATAATTATTTGTTTTAATAATTATACGTAAAATTTTATAAATTTTATAGTTTAAAATTTATATATATAATAGTTTTACGATTTATATAAGTTATTTTTTTAAATATAAAAATTTATTATTTATTATTAAAACGTTATTATTATTATATTTTTAAAGTTATTTTTTTTTATAATTTTAAAAAATAATAAATAGTTTAATAAAAAAGCTAATATTGGTTTTTTTTTAACTTTAAGCTAAATAAAAAATAAATATATAACTTTTTAAATATAACATAAATATATAACTTTAAAAACTATTATTTTAAATATAAATTTATATAAACTAACTATAATATAAATAATATAAATAAAAGTGTTATAAGCTAGGTCGTAAACCTATATCCTTAAAGTTTAAAAACCAAGGGTGTTAGTTATTTATATATATATAGCTGTTAGTTCGCTGCTATTAAGCTGTTTTTTTTTTTTTTTTACTTTTTAATTTATAATATATTCTTTAGTTATATAACTATAACTTATTATATATTAAAATACATTTTTTATTAATCTAGGTCCTTAATAAAATAATAATTTTTTTATTTTTAAATAGCTTAAAAGCAAAGCTTTTTTTTATTATAGATAACTTTAAAAAATAAACTTTTTTATTTGCTTATAAGCTAACAAATATAATAATTTAACGTTTAATCGCTAAACTTATAAATAAGCTTTTTATCGATAAAAAATCTATAAAGGACTAAAAAGCTTAGCTGTTTTACGTTTAAAAATATTTAGATTAAAAAATATAAAAAATTTTTTGCTATTTATATAACGTTTTATTTTAAAACATAGCCCTAAAAAATAGCGGTCGAATTGCTTAAATATATAAAAATACTTTAAACAAGCTTAATAAAATATAAAAAGTAAATTAATACTTAATTAAGCTATACTAATATAATAATTAATTAGCGTTAAAATATATGCTTTTTTTTAAATTAACGTTATTTAAGCCGAAAATAAAAAATAGCTAATAAAACAAAAGTTCTAGTGCTTATTATTAGTTTTAAACGTAGCTATTTAAAAATAGCTAAATAAAAAGAATATTATAAGTTATAAAGTAAAGCTTAATTAAAAAAAGAGAATTTATTATTAGATTTACGTAGTAGATTTAATAATAGATTTTTAACTAATAGTATACTAGCTATTTATTTAAATATAAGTATTATTAAGTAGTTTTTTTTTACGTTTTATGCAAAGAAGCTATTAGTAAATAAACCTTTTAAAAGCTTTATTAAAATACTAAGGTATAGAAAAATCTTTGCTAACTTTAATAGATTAATCTAGCTAAGCTATATTATAATTATAATTTTTTTATATAATATTAAGTAATATTATTATTTGTTTTATTTTTTTACTATTTTATTTATAAGTTATTATAATTTAAAGCTTTATCGAAGAGTAAGAGATTTATTTATAAATACGTTAAGTGCTAAGGCGTTAATAATAGGGATATTAATAGGATTTAGTATTAAAGCTTTAGTAATTACTTTATATAGCCTATTATAAAAGCGCTTGTTTTTATTTTTTTGTTTTAAGTATAAGTTTAAGTAATAGCCCTATAGAAGATTTTTTTTTCTTTAGTAATATAAAGCAGAGATTATATTTAAATTAATATTCGTTAATAAATTTTTATAAATATTAAAAATAATATACAATATTATAATTATATTTATAATTTTATTTTTTTTATTTAATTAAATAATCGAAATTGTTTTTTTTTAGTTAAAATAATATTTAAATATAATTTTAATTTTATAGATATTATTTTATTATTATTATTAAAGTATTAATCAGCTTTAATAAGTTTTAATAATAATATTATTCGCTTAAAAAGGTTTTTATTATTTTTATATAATTATAATTACGCAATAAAATAATAAGGTATATATAATGTTTAAAAAAGTTTAATTTATAAGCTAGGTTGCTAATTTTGCGCTTAATAATCTAAAGTTTAGCTTATTACTACAAATATTTTTTAAAAAGCTTACTAAGCAAATAATAATTATTATATAAAAAAAAATTTTATTTAGTTTAAATTTAATATTTAATGCTTATTATTAAAATGTTTTTTTGCTATAATAATAGCAAAATTTATAGCTAATTTAGTATTTTATTATAAATAATTACATAAAAACTTTATTTTTAAAATTATATATATTTATTTAGCTTATAATATATTAAAAAGAAAAACTTAAACTTAAATAACTATTTATATAAAGTAAATTATATAGCTTATAAAAATATAAAATTAAAATTTTATTATAAACGGGAATTATATTAAGCTAGTTTAATTTAAAGTATATATATTATAAAATATATTATAATTTTAATCGTTTAGTTTTTTTTTTCGGATAAATTATTTTTTTGCAAATAATATATAATAATTATTAATAATTTAATATTTAATGCTTTTTATATATTTTAAAGATTAAAATAAACTTATAATCGCGATTAAAAATAATTTTTTTAGGGATATTTTAATTATTTAAAAATAATTATTTAATTAAAATTATTGCTTAGTTTTTGGCGGTATATTTTATATTGCCGGGGATTATAAATGTTTGTTTAAACGTATAATAAAAACTATTATTATATAATTATATATATTAAAGCTGTTTAATTGTTATAAAATATTTTATAATTTAATAAAAATAGTAATAAATAAAATTAATTATAATTTTTATATTAATAATATGTTTTTAGGTTTAATTAAGCATAAGCTATTTATTAATTTTTTTATTATTATAATTAACGTTATATTTTAAATAATATTTATAGTTTTTTAATATATTATAATTTTTATAAATCGATATAGTTTTAAGGTTTTATTATATAGTTAAATCTGAAATAATGCTTTTTATTATATATAATATATAATATTTGTTTATATTGTATATAGAACGTAGAATTGTTTAATTTTTTGTGTTTATTATAAATTAAACCGTTTGTAATAAAAAATAAATATTTAGCTTTAGAAAAAACAATAGCGTTTTTATTATTATATAGTTTATAAAATTAATTTTAGCAAAGTTTGTTTAAAATTTTTTTATAATAAGGGTTTATTTTATATTTTAGCTTGAAATTGTGTTTAAACGTGTTATTTATTATTATTTCCGTAATATATTTTATTATATTTTATATAGAGTTTAATATAGTAAGTTTTATAATTGTTTTAATTTATTTTTTAAGTTTATAGTATTTTATATTGCTATAAGTCGATTTAGCGTATTTAAAATATAGTTAAAACGTTTTAATAAGTAGAATATTTAAAAGTTATATTTATAAATAAACGGATAAATTAATAACTAATTATTTATTTTATTAGTAGTAAAAGTATTTAATAAGGTTTAATTAATAATGTTTTTATAACTAAATAATCCGTTAGAACTATTATATAGTGTTTATTTAAATAAATTATTATATGAAGCTTTTTTGTAGTTTATATAAAATATATTATTTTTTGTTTAAAAAGGCCGTATTTAGTTTTAGCTTATAATAAATATTAACTTAAGTATATAATTAACTATATTTATATAAAAAGTATAAATTTGTTTAGTTTTTATTTAAAACTTAATTTAATATAAAAGATTATAATACTGAAATTTTGTTCGAAATATTTATTAATTTATAAATATAGGATATAATTTAGGTTATAATAATAAAGCGTGGTTTTAAAATAAATAGCGTTTTAAATAATATTAAAAAAAACTATTTTAGTTAATATAAGGTTATAATATATAGTTTATATATAATATTTAATAATTTAAGTTGTTATTTATTATTTTTTTTTTTTAATAATTTTTAGTTAATAAAGCTATTTTACGTTTTTATAAAAGCTTAGCTAATTATACGTAATAAAAAAAAAAGTTGCAGAAAAATCTATTTATACCGAAATATTACTTAAAAGTTTAAAAGTTTTTAAAAAATATAAACTATTTAAACGTTTATATACGTTTAATAATATAATATTCTTAAAATATTAATATAAAATTTAAAAAGTTTAATAAAAAAATAACTAATAAAAAATTTTTTTAGTAATATAACAATATTTTTTAACTAAATAAACTAAAAATAATATTTAAATATTATATATTTTTTAAATATATTAAAAAAAATAATATTATTAATAAAATAATAATAAAAATAAAATAAGAATAAAAAATTTATTTATATACTTTTAAATATATTAGGGGAATTTATATATTTTATTAATAATATTAGATATATTTATATTATAAAAACTAATAATAATAAACCTATTTTATAGTTAAGATAAACTAAGAATTAATAAAAAAACTTATTATATTAACGTAAATAATATAAGCTTTTTTATAAAAGTTTTAATTATTTTATTTTATAAAAAAAAGATAGCTATTAAGGATAGCAATTTTATTAAGCTATTATAAATTAATAACTATTTAGCTTTTATTTATGCTATAAACCTTTTTTTAAATAATAAATATAAGGTACGTAAAAAGTATGGTTTTATTTATTTAAATTATATAACCTATTTTATAAATTATATTATAAGTTTTATTAAAAACTTTTATATTTTTTTAACTAAAAAGATAAGCTTTTATATTTAGCTTTATTTTTACTAATTATTAATAAAAAGAATTTTAAACTGTTTTATTTTAAAAATATTAACCTTTTTTATTTATTTAAATATTATAAGCTTTAATAATTTTAGCAAACTTAGCTGCTTTAAAAGCTTTTTAGTATAAATATAAATATTATTATTAGTTATATTTTTAAAGAAATTTATAAGCTTTTTAATATTTAAAATAGAATATATTTCTAGAAGCTTAAATTTAAAAAGCTTTTTTAATACTAATATATAGTTTTTTTAATAGTGGCGCAGTTTTAATATTTATAATAAGGTTATATACTACGTTAATAAAAAGAGTATTTAAAAGCTAAACGTTAAAAATATTAATAGCTAGGAGTAAAAATGCTGTTTTTTACGTAAAACTAGTAGCGCGGTTGCTAGTTTTACCAGGTATTACTATAAGGGTAACTATAGGATTAGCTAATTTATTTATAAACATTAGTTCTATTAGTATTATATCGGTTATAGTAGCTATTAATTAGCGTTATATTAAATTTAGCATTTATAGTAATAAGCAAATTTAAAGTAGCTAGAAATCTTGAACTAATTATTTTAGCTAATAATACTGCTAAAATAACTATTGCGATAGCTAGAGTTTTTATAGTTAATTTTTATAAGTTAATATATACGCTACTATTATAATTTTTACGGATTATCCTAGTTTAATATTTTTATTTATTTTAACTAGAGTATTATAATATTAATAATTAGGATAATTTTAAAAGTTTTTACGTTTATTATAATATTTATTGTATTTTATATACTGCTATAAAATAAAAGTTACGGTTAATAAATAATAGCTTATATTTAACTTATAAATATACGCTTTATTAACTATAATAGTTATAATACATATATTAGTAATTTTTTATATATATTTATAACTATAAACTAAAACCTTGAAATTAATAGTAAAATTATCGAAGTTATAAAAAGTAATAATGTTTTTAAAATAATTAATAACGGTTTTATAAAAGTAAAAGAAATTATTATTAATTAATATATTTAGTTATAGTTTTTTATTTATAACTTAATTTTTTTTTCGTATTTATAATTTTAAGTTTATTATTATTGATTTTTTATAATAAAAACTTAAATTTAACCTAATATATTTTTATATATTTATTTTAATAGTAATTATTTAGCTTTATGTTTTTTTATTATATATTTTAACGTATTAAAATATTTATTACCGATTATAGTTCTATTTATATTTAAATTAGCATATATTTTTATATTTTAACCGGTTAGCGAAACGCGTACGTAAAATTAAAAATATATATAGCTTAAACGTAAAGCTTTATTATATACGTTTATATTTAATTTTAAATATAAATATTTCCGATTTAAAGATTTTATTTAATTTATTTTATTAAAAAACAAATTATTATTAAAAATATTTATTTTTAATTATACTTTTTTTAGCTAATTTATATTAGCTTAAATATTAAAAAGTTTTATTTTATAAAAATAATATTTTAAATATAATATCCGTATATATATCGTTTAAAAGCGATAAATAAAAAGGTATTAATACGCGTTATATATTTTAACAAAATATAGCTTTTTTTTATATATAAAATAAAAATATTAAATAATTTATATTTTTTATATTTATAATAAATAAAAGCTAAACTAAATATATAATAAGAAGTACTATTACTTAATATCCTTTGTTAGTATTATATTTAGATTTTTTTTATTTAAACGTGCGTTATTAGCTTAGTATACGCTATAATAGCTATTACGTTTTTTATTATAGTAACGCTTACGATCGCTATTATAGTTATAGCTGTGGTTATAGCTGCGGTTATAATTATAGCTATGGTTTTAATTATTATTACGACTGTTATTATGTTTTTTATTTTTATTATTACGTTTTATTTTTATAAGCATTTTTTTATTGTTTTTTTATAATAGTTATAATTTTTATTATAATTTTATTGCGTTATTTATTACGCTTACTATTAAAATAATAATATTTATAACAGGATTAATATTTATTTTTTAATTAATAATAATTAAAATATTTATAATTATTATATTTAAAACGTAAATTCTAAAAGTTTCTATTATTATTTTTTAAGTAATCGTAAAAAAGTTTAACGTTTAAAAACTTATACTTTATTTTTTATTTTATATTTATAATACGTTTATTAATTTTTTTATATATTTTATTTTAATATTTTTAAATAAATATAATTAACGATTATTTCTATTAATCGCAGATATTTTTATAATACTTTATTAATTAAAATTATTTTGCGCTAAAGTTTTGTTTTTACGGGCATATTATAGTTTATATTAAACAAATTAAATAAATACGTTTTTATTCTGCGCTATATTAAATAAAAAAAATTATTTTCGAAAAACTTTTTATAACGTATTTAGGGCATATTTTAAAACGTTTTTCTAGTTTTTTAAATATTAAGTTTAAGCTTACTTTTTGCTAGATATAACAATTAGTAAGCTTAATTTTATTATTTTATTATAAAAGGTAGAACTTATAAAAAGTAGTTAAATAGTTTTAAAATTTAGCTATTATTTAATAATTTTATATTATTAAACTTATATAGTTTAAATACGTCGGAAAAATATATATATTATATAATAATATTTTTTTATTTATAACGATTTTTTTATTTTTTAAGTCGTTTTAATCGGGTTTAAAACTCTAATATTTTTATGTTTAATTTTATAAATATTTCTTACTATAAATATAATTAAAAATAGGGTTTTATAATAATAACGTTTATTGCTATAGTTATAGCTATGGCTGGCGTTACTGTTTGATAAATCTAGATTATTATTAGGGTTGCCTGCTTTGCTATTACTATTTTTACTACTATTGCTATTACCTGTTTTAATTAAAGATGTATTCTAGTATTCCTTATATTGCCTTTAGGACAATAAGGGAGGCAGGGGCAGGGGTATTATCGCTACGCTTATTATACTTAAAAATAGGGCGGAGGTATTATAGTTGTTCTTTTTTTACTTATAGCTATATTATTAAAGTTAATTATTGTACTGTAGAAAGCTTACTAGTTTAATATAGTTAAAAGTAAGATATTAGCAAAAATATATATTGATTTTTTTAGAACTTTATAAAACGCTAAAATTTTAATTTATTTATAATTAGGTTAAATTTATTATTAATTTATTTGATATTTTTTTATAGCTTTTTTATATTTAATTTAATTCGATTTTGCTTAAAATTACTATTTTATTATATTTTAAAAATATATTTATAGTTTTTATATTAAATTTTAAATACTAGTTTAATTTTTTAAACGAAACTTTATAAATTTTTAATTTATTATTATTAATTAAGCTTTATCGATATTAGTTTTAGCTTTAGTTATTTTTACGTTAATTTTATTTTTTTATTTTATTTTAATTTTTTAAATTTATTATCGGACGATTTATAAGCATTTTTAATAGAGCTTATACTAATAATAACGATATTTATTCTAATAGTTATTACGCTAGGAATTAGAAAAAAAAAAACTTTAAATAAAAGTTTTCCGATAATAAATTTAACGTTTAATTTAATAAATAACTAAATACGTAAAAAAATTATTATTAATTAGTTTTACGATTTATTTTTTATATAATATTATAAATATAACTTAAAAATAAAATAAACTATACGTAAATAAAAATAAAATAAAATATATTAATTATAATTATATTTTAATAATAAAACTAATATATTTATAAATTTTAATAACGAACTAAAACGTTTAAAACTTTATAATAAAACTAGAATATTTAGAACAATTAATTAGTAAGAATTTATAACGTTTATAATTTTATAATTTTAGCTACGTTATAAAAACTAATATATTTAAAATACGGAAGTATTTTGCTAAGCTTTTTTTAAAGCTAAATAATTAGCTTATTTAAAAGCTTTATAAGGAATATAAAGGTAAAGTATAAATAGATTAACGCTAAGGCGTAATATTTGCTTTAATTAATAAATACGTATAGATTATACGCGCTAATTACTGCTAGGAAAATTAATATTTTTCGACCTCGAAAAATTTAAAAATAAATAGTTTTTAGTATAATTTAATATTTATAATAGAACTATATAATAAAACATTACTTTAAGAAAAATATTATAAGTTATAAAGTAAAACTTAATTAAAAGAAAAAATCTATTATTAAATCCACGCAGTAAATCTAATAATAAATTCTTTAACTAATAATATACTAGCTATTTATTTAGATATAAGTGTTGCTAGGTAGCTTCCCTTTACGCTCCGCGCAAGGAAGCCACTGGCAACACAGACCCCTTGGGGCTTTATTACTAAACTATAAATTTTAGCTTAAGCTATATAAAAAGTTTAAATAATTATTTTGCTTTAAAATATTATTTATATAAAATACTTTTTAAGTTAGCTATTTTAATTATTAACGTTTGCTACTAAATATAAAAACTTTATAAAATCGGCGCGCTAGCTTTTAAAAAGCAATAATTATACTAAAAATAAAAAGCCGATGCTTTTTATACAGTAAAAAAGCTATTTCGTAAAGCATTACTTATTAAAAAAAATATTATAGGTTATAAATAAAGCTTAATTAAAAAAAAAGAATTTATTATTAAATCTACGCAGTAAATTTAATAATAGATTCTCTAACTATAATATGCTAGCTGTTTATCTAGATATAGGTATTACTAGGTAGCTTCCCCTTACGCTCTGCGCAAGGAAGCCACTAGCAACACAAACCCCTTAGGGCTTTATTACTTATTTAATAAAAAAGCAAGGCCTTAAATCTAGTTTATAAAAACAGCTTTATTAGCTTTAAGTCCGCGGCTAAATAAGAATAAAACTACTTGCGTATATATTTTTGCTACAAATTTAGTTAACTAGCTAAATACTTAGAACGAAATAAAAAATTTAAACAGAAAACTAAAAGCTATATAGCTATAAAAAAATAATATATTATTTATTTTAACAAAAAAAATGCTCGAATAATACTAAAGTAGTTAAGCTAAAATAAATATATATATAAAGCAGCTAAGTTTTTTTAGCAGCTTAAAATTAAAAGTTATACTACGTAAAAACTATTAAATAATTATAGTTTAAATAACTTTACGAAAATTTATATATTAAGTTATACTAGCTATTAAATAATAAAATAGTTTAAATAACTTATTTATAAAAGATTAGCTTAAGCAAAAAATACTAAAATTTATTTAAAAAAAAAGAATAATATTATAAGCTAGGTCGTAAAACTTATATCTTTAAAATTTAGGACCAAAAATACTAGTTAATTCGTATATATATAGCCGTTAGTTCGCTGCTACTAAGCTGCTTTTTTTTTTTTCTTTACGTATTTTAATTTATAGCATGTTCCCTAGTTATATAACTACAACCTATCACAAAAAGTTAATTTTTAAACTTTTTTTTATATTTTTTTATTTTATCGAAAATATATTAAACTAATATTTTTTTTTACTAGCTATAAATTAATTTTATAAATTTAATATTAATTTTTATACTTTTTAATAGTTAATTTATATATTTAATAAATTTATTTTATAACGTTTGCTTAAAATAACTAAATATAATCTAATTATTTATTATTTTTATTATTTATTACTAAAAATTATTTAATAAATATTTTATAAAGAATTCTACTAATATAAATATAAATTAATAATTATTTAGTATTAAACTATAATAAAATATTTATAAAGCTATTTTTTAATAAAATTATACAATAAATTTAAAAATAAATATTTTTATTAACTACCGAAATTAAAATTTTATATAATATTTTTAATAATAATAAATTTTACGTTAATATATTAATAAGCTTATTTTTAGCTATTATATTATTTATATAAATAATAATAATATTTAATGTTTAAACGTTTTATTAATAATATATATTTAAATTATTATAATTTTAACTATATTAATATATATTAACGGTTTTTTATTTTTTTAACGCTAGTTATATATTTAACTTTTTAAAACTAAAAATTTTTAATTTAATTTTTTTAAATAAAAAGCTTTATATTAAAAGCCCTTAAGCTTTATATTTAATTATTTATAAATAAATAAAATAATAGCTTATCCGAATTAACTAATAAAAACTTTTTATTAAACTTATTTAATAAGTTATATTATTACTATAAATTTATTATTATATTTTATAATAATAAAAAAATAAAAAAAGCTAAAATAAACTAATAAACTTTAAAAGTTTATTAAAAACGCTTTATTAAATAAAACTATTATTAAATAAAAGTTTAAATAGTTTATTATATATTTAATATTATAATAAAAAATAAATAATATTTTTAATATTTTTTTTATTAAACGGACTATTTTTTAAAGTTTAGCTTTAAATAGCTTTATTATTATTATTTTTGTATTAATTTTAATTTTTAAAACTTAAAATATATATTTTCGTTATTTTTTTAAGTTTTAAATTATATTTAAAACGTTTATTAAACAGCTATATTTAAAATATACGCTTTTTGTTTTAAAAATTTTTTTCGGTAAAATAATAACATAAATTATTTAATAATATTATTTATATACTATAAGTATTTAAAAACTAATAAAAGTTTTCTATAAAAAAATTAAATAAATATAATATTATTATAAACCGAATAATAAATAATTTTATAATAATAAACTTTTTTTTATATAAATTTAAATAGTTATTATTATAATATTTATTAAAACGATTTAAAATATATTTTTAAGTTTTTTTTAATTAAATATAAGCTTTGTTTTATTTATAAACATTAAACAAATTTTAAACTATTATATATTTTAACGTTTTAAATTTAAATTATATTTAATTATTAATCGATTTATTTATTAAATATAATAAATAATATATTTTTTATTAACTATTGTTTAATTTTAAAATTAAATTTAATAAAAAACTTAAAAGTTTTTTTTAGTTTAATTATAATTATTTAATAAAAAGTTAAATTTTATTTAATTTAAGCTTTAATTATTATATAGTTTATATTAGTAAATTTTAAGTTTAAAAAAATCCCGAGCTATAGTTTTAAATTATAATTAATATTATACTAAATTAAAAAATTTATTAATATTTATTTAAACCGAATAAATAGTTATATAGTATTTTATTTATTTATTTATTATTAAAAAAAATAAAAATTATTTTAAAAAAAAGTTTTTTTCGTTAAAAACTTAATAAAAAAACAAATATTTTATTTTAGTTTTAAAAATAAAACTATTTTTTACTATAATACTAAAAAATATCTAACTAGTTTTTTTTTTAAACTAATAATATATTTCGGGTATTTTATAAATATTATTTATTTTTTTATTAGTTTTTATTTTTTATTTTTATATTTAATATATTAAGCTTTTATATTTTTTAGAGCTATATTTTATATATATATTTTATAATAACGTTTTAAGCTTATATTTAAATAAATTTAATTTATTTTAATAAATTTTAAGCTTATATTATAAATATAATTTAATTTATTTTAATAATAATAAACTTTATTTTTGTCCGCTTTTTGTTTTTTATATTAAATAAATAGCTTTAATAAAATATTTTTGCTTTTTTTTAGGTTAAAAACATAAAAAAAGTTAATTTTTATAATTAGTTTTTTTTATTTATAGTTTAACGCTATAAAAAATAATATTAAAAAGCTATATATAATTTATTACGAACTAAAAAACCGCTTAAATATTGTACGCTATAATTAGTTTAAAAATTTAGCAAGCAAATTTATTTATTATATATATTATATATAAATATATTTAAATAAATATTTATAAATCGCTATATATATTATAAAATAATATATTTATAAACTAATATTTAAGCTATATAATTTTAGCTTTATTATTAAAATAACTATTAATATTTAATTAATCGTTTAGTTTATATATAGCTATAAAATTATTATTAATATATAATTATTTATTTATAATTTAATTAAGTTTATTAAGTTTAGTTTATTTTTATATATTATTAAAATATATTTTGGTTTAACGCTAAAAGTTCTTTTTGCTATTTTTATTATAATAAAAAAATATTTATAAATTTTTTAAAACTTAAAATTTAGCTTTATTAACGTTTGCTAGTCCGTTTAAACGTCCGTTTTATAGCTATTTTTTACTTATAATTTTTTTTTAGCTTTATTATTTTTAAAATAATATAAACGTATTATTACTTTTTTTATATATTTTTTAATAAAAATATTATTTTTGCTATATTAACTTTAGCTTATTTTTTAATAAGTTTAATAAATTAACGCGCGTTTTTAAAAATATAATATTTAAAATTACGATCGAATTTTTTACTTATTACTAATTATTACTTATTAATAATTAAACTAATAAGTTTTTAATACGTTTTTAGTATTTAAAATTAATAAAAACAAGTCGGGTATAAAATTTTTCGCCAGGGTTTTTGCTTTTATATTCTATACTAAAAGTTACGGATCTGCAGGCTCTGGTGGCTGTGCCCCACCACTAGCCACAGCACCCGTAATCTCCACTTGCAGTAACTACCACTTGCAGTGAATACAGTACAGTGAATAAAGGCAGGCACTGGCAGTGAATGCAGCTACCCCACGCGAGTATTTAAGCAGCTGCCTATAACGTAGACTTAAACCTTCCTTCCTTCCTACTTTATCTGTAGATTTTATATACAATATACCACATATACTGGAGCCTTATCTCTTCGAGTGTGTGAAGCGTAACTCTAAAAATATTTTTAAATAATTTTTTTCTATATATTTATATATCGTAATTGCTTAATTTAAAGCTAATATTTTTTTTTTTTTATATAATAAATAAACGCATAAAAATAACGTATTATATACGTAGCTTAAATACACCAAAAATGTGATATAGATGGTAGGGTTATATGGTAGGCCCTGTAGGCCTATAGAACCACTTATTACAATCAGTAGGCACTTGAAGGCTCTGCCTTCTCACTACATAGAGCGGTACGGCAACGGGGAAAAGGAGTGCGCCATAGAATCGTAGTATTAAGGTATCATACACCTGCCACTACAGTACTGCAAGATAAGAAAGCATCTCAAGCAACGCCCCTTGCCTGGCCGTCGCCTCCAGGCCCTACACGCCCTTTACGGTCCCAATAAAGCAGCCATCTCTGGGCACACCTGGATGTCGTCACAGAAACGGCCGCCTAGATCTTTGATAACCTCGCACCTCTCGTCCATCGTTAGCGCGTTTTGCAGGCCCAATCTCTGCGGGTACAGCTTATCACATTCCTGACTCTTGTCGAGCCTCTGCACACTCTGCGAGCACCGCCCTGTCCGCCACTGACTAGTATCGAGCATCCACACACCACCGCTCGCCGGAAAGCCCACCTCGAGGCTCACCTTCTTCGTTGGCTTCACACAACCTATATCCTCGCACCACACGACATTCTCGGGCCATTGTGGCGGCAGCTGCCAAAAACTCGCGCCGTGCATGCGCAGGCGCGTGCAGAATGCGTCCTCCTCCGCCTGTTCGGGCGCGCGGGCCGTGTCTTGGAAGCGATCGATAGCTAGATAAGCCATCTCCACGGGCGTGAGCTTCTTGATCCACACCCCGCCGTCCTGCCAGCAAGCCACCTTGCCGTAGTGGAGGCTGTAGCGCTTGAGAGGCTCGAATGGCTCAACTGGTTCGGGGAGCCATTCAGAGTCATCGTTCCAGGAAGGATGGAAGGTGGGTGATGGGGGGTAGAGGTAGGGGTAGAGGTAGAAGGCGGCAGCGGTGAGGGACAGGAGAGTGAGGATGGCGAGAAGGGGTTTGGGGGTGCGCGTCCGACTAGATTTGGCGTCCAGGGTAGGAAGTACAGGCATTTCGGCCTTAGTAGATTTCTCATCAAGAACGGAAGCCATGATTGTTTATCCTGACGAGAATGATTGTCAGATGAGTCGTTGTGATTTGGGATGTAATTGCTAATTTAAATACTGAGCGTCGTGTTGAAAGAAGCATACCCAGCAAATTAATGGGGACGGGGAGAAGAACGTCATGGGTGCACAGCCACAAACAAATAGCATTTGGGCATGCTTTGAAACTGCACTCCAAATCCCTACCGCGACTCCGTATCCAACCAATCCCATGCTGTACCAATCGCCGCCTCGCTCCTTCAATGCAAAGCAGGCGGCACAGTTAATCATTCCGCCCCATGGATCAAACATTCATACTCCCTTTTCTCTCAGCCACGATCATCTCTGCATATTGTTGGCCGCATGTTGGCAAATCCTGCCGGATATCCTTCTGAGATGCGGCCGTAATGCTTGAGTAAAGACAGTCTGTTGGTTCTGGTAAGTCATACTTCCTTATATCAAACTTTATAGATAAGCAGCACATCAGCTCGAAACGTGCCTTCTTTTTGACGACATTCACCCGTCTCCTCCGCCTGTCGTTTCACTTATACCGCCGCATGTGTTTTCATAATGAGGCTTACAATCACCAGGTCCCTGTGCCTGTCTTTGCTGTTAAAACAAGCAGCCGCTCTTCCCTCCAATCAGGCTAGACAAGATGTCGGCATCCAATCTGTGAATTTAGTGTTTAGTGGCGATTGCAAAAGACAAAGCGACATCGAAGCGGCGTGGGACGACGCTATCAAACTTGTGACAAGCCTCCCGAAAGTCGATTTTAATGATGTGGCCGCAGTAGACTTCTTTGGACCACCAGTATTAAACAGTAAGTAATCTCCCAAATTTAGGTACAAACCATACTGTTAAATACTAATTTCTATCTAGAGGACTACCAATCCAAAATTCAAGCGGTTTTTGATAGTGCTAAAACCTTTGGACAAGGATGGAAAATCACTCCTACGCCTTTCAAGGTTCAAATCAACGTTGGCTGTGGCGCCAACGTTGACAGAGAACTCGACTCAAGGTGTAAAGCGAAGGGACCAGGCCTGAAGGCTTACACTTGGAACACCAAGAATTCCGATGGGACCGGAAATAAACGATACGAAAACAAAAGTGCTACCATGAACATGTACATGTGTAATAGCTTCTTCGCCTATAAAAGCCTGGCGGATCGAATCAATGAGTATAAAGACGACTCAGACTACAGCCACAAATACAACATGCAGTACTATACGAACAGAGGTGAGTTCTACATTTTAACAAGCCCTTGATGCTCTTGGCTGTACATTGACTCTTTGTCCAGCCTATATAATTCTGCATGAGATGATGCATGCAAATAGAGTTGCATATGAAGCGAATGGGAACCGCCACATTGTCGACATGAATATGAAGCTCTACGAATATGTCGGCAATCCGGATGATCGAAATTACAAAAGAAGACTAGTCTCGGTGGACGCATACGGCTCGCAAAATACCAAGATTCTTGCCCGCACCAACAGGAAAAACATTGCAACAGACATCACGCTCAATGGTTGGTCAATCCATGTCACAAGCCCAGTACACGTATAGTCAACTGCAGACAGTCAAGTGCTCGACTTGACAACGTTCTACCTTTTGTAGTGTTGTGGTATAATGCGCAGTTCTGTATCATGACAATCCACCAGTTCCCTTTGTGGAGATGTGCTAATACGATACAGCCGACAACTACGCCCAATATGTCCTTTCTAAATATGTGCAAGGCCAGATTGGGGTAAGTGCACGGAGCCTACGCACGATGCCCAACTATTAAAGACTTACATCGGCAGGTATCCTGGCTACCAATAGCAATGGTGAAGCAATAGGAGAAGTCCATCCGAAGATTGGTCTATTAGTTCTTACTAACGGTTCCGATTGGGGGTTGTTTGGTACAAAACACTACAAATACTTTGATAAACAGTGGCGATGATTTGATCTTTACGTTTAGCGAGGATAGTACTGTTGACGCTAGTGGTCTTAGTGACGAGGACACTCTTGCACCTTTGATAGATCTAGAATGGACCAACGATGACCAGTACCCTAGCGACTATATCCAGCAATTGAAGGAATGGGCCAGCAAGGCGCCAGATATGCCAACGTCGACGGCAACTCCAACTTCTACACCAACTTCTACACCAACTTCTACACCAACTGGAGCGCCACCTCCCGGGCCTACAAATGACTTGCATTGCAACGGTCTCGGGTCGAAGATATATATGTCCGCTGATACCCTCGCAGGCAATATTAAGGCCTTTTGCCAAACCGCCGTAGCCCAAGGCGTCCAAGATAAAGACTCCGGCTCTATTGGCCGCAACTACAACCCCGGCGTAAGTCCATTCTCTATGCTCGCGTGATACGAGCTAGCACTGACAAGCAACCCAGACTCTAGACGAGGTGGGCATCTCCGTGGACTGGCCTTCAGGGGTCAAGATCCCCTTTGACGAACCTGAGTGCAACAAGCAGCTCAAAGCCACGTCGGACAACTGCGACGGCAACGACCCCGCTAACCCCATGAACTGGAAGGGCGGCGGAACCACCACCATCACGTCCACCAACCCGGACCTAAAGGTCCTGTATCACATCACGCCCAAGAGTGCCGCCAGCCGCTACCTAACACGCCCGCGGCTCCTGCAACGTCGCGTATAAGTTCCTCTACGATGAGTTCTGGATCTGGGGCAATGGATACGCAACCTCGGACTTCGGGCAGCAGAGCAAGGGGTTGTTGCAGCAGTTGAAGGGTTGTGATGGCCTCACGGGCTGGAACTTCAACTATGGCTTGGGTGATGATGGTAGGGAGTGGAGTGCCAATGGGCATCTACTGATTGGCAAAGCGGGCTGTGTGGGCCGTGCCATTGCCAGCGCAGGCGGGCCGTCGGGCGTACATTGCTCGGGTCCACCTAAGTCTACTTAAGTACTTAAGTATGGCTGCTGTTATATTAGTGTAGATAGGTGTTGCGTGAGCTTGTATTTTGACCATTTCCCCTCCGGTTGCTTTCTCTTTCTTTCTAGCGCCGCCCATCGTCACGATGGGGGTAGCCCGAGGGATTTTGTTACGTTTGAATCTGGCAGCGTAGTGAGGCCTCTGCAAAGGGCGTTACTGCGCGGCCGCTTACAGTGCATATTTCCCATCGATAGCGGTTAAAATGACCTGGCTGCCAGGAGCAGGCGCAGGCGGTCAGGGTGGCAGAATACGTACGCCCCATAATTTAGCAGAGCACTCTTCAAGTTTATTTTATTGACTTTGTCGCGTTACGCGTTGATCGTGACCTTCCTGGTGTATCTGGGTGGATAAGTTAACCTCAGTAAGCTGTTGGTTAGTTAAAGTTACCTATCTTCCAAAAAAGAAATACACGATTACCTAGGTACCCCAACAAGGGCCTACCGATAACCTTGGAATTCAATAAGTACTTTGGTTTATGAGGTTTGCTTTGCTTATGCATCTAACAGTCCACGCGATGACGTGATTCTGTTGGTCAGAAAATGACCCAAGACGCCGGCTAACCTAAGCTCTTCGGTGATTAGCGTTAAGCATTCCCTACATGTAATGTATGCCGCAACTATAATCCAAGATGAACTACAAATTAATTAGAGCCCTGTTGCTCGGACTATCGGCTTCGCACGTGTCGGCCTCGCTACGTACAGACTCGCAGGTCGTCCTTGGCACTCGGATTCTATCGATGACAAAATTGACGTTCCCGTTCATGCTGTCGACGATGCCATCCTCGCAGCCCTCGGCGCCCATTCCGACCCTGTCGATGCGCTCCTCTCGCTCCGGCCCGAGTTAGCAGACTCCCTCGCCGAACGGCGTCTCCTCTTCATCTTCGGCAGCCGCGGGCCGCGATGGATGACTGAGGGCGACAAGCTACGCCTCCGTCGACAGGCTTCCGAGTTTGTCGATATCACCGATAACGACGACTATGTGCATGCCTCGTTGGCCGGCCGCACCCATCTGCCGAACTGAAGCACCAGTCGCTCGTGAAGCCGCTCTTCCCCAAGATCTCGACCGACAACATGCGCAAAGTCTTGACGCACTTCACCAGCTTCTACAATCGCTACTACGGCGATGTCTACGGCGAGCAGAGCGCCCAGTGGTTGCACGACCAGATCGCCGATATCATCAAGACAGCGCCCTTCCACACCCACATCTCGCTCGAGTACTTCACCCACCCTTCCCGCAGCCGTCCATCATCGCCCGCTTCGAACCCAAGGTCCGCAACTCCTCCCTGCCCCTGACCATCATTGGTGCCCACCAGGACTCGGCCAACTATCTGTTCCCCTGCTACCCGCCCCCGGTGCCGACGACGACGGCTCCGGTAGCGTCAGCATCCTTGAAGCCTTCCGTGTCCTCGCCGAGTCCGGCTTTCTTCCCAAGAATGGGCCTGTTGAGTTTCACTGGTATGCCGCTGAAGAGGGCGGGTTGCTTGGCAGCCAGGCCATTGCGCTCGACAAGAAAAGACAGGGCGCCACCATCGGTGCCATGCTCGAGATGGACATGACGGCCTACGTCGCCCGAAACTCGACCCCCGAGTCCATCGGTATGATTGATACAAGCGCCGATGATGCACTGACTGCATGGGTCATCTCGTTAAGCCAGGAGTACATCTCTATTCCTGCCGCGGTCTACACCCTTCCCCCGGGCGCGGGTTCAGATTACATGTCCTTCACACAGAATGGTTTCCCATCGGCGTTCGCCTCCGAGGGCAACCCTCTAGCCGAGGGTCGTGGGCCACTCTTCGGAGATTTCGACCCCTATGTGCACACTGCGAAGGATACCATGGATGTTGACGATGAGTTCGGCTATTTCTCATTCGAGGTAGGTTTCAACGCTGTTTTTATGACGACAATATTGCTGACACTTGTCCCAAACAGCACATGGCGAGGTTTTCTGAGCTTGCTATCGCCTTTATTGTCGAGCAGGCGGGCTGGGACAATACCTGGCGATAACGGACCATGACGTGTTTTTTTTTTTTTTTTTTTCGGGAAATACTGCCTAACACATACTACAACCAGAACAGAATATACACTACCTACCCATTAGAGATTACGCCCTGCATGCTACATGTGGATATCTACGAACTCAGTAGACTGTATCGATTTTGTAGCCTCCGTGGCAATCATACGAAGAGATGCGTGATTGAATCGCTTTTACCGAACGCCGTCGACATATTTACTAGTTACGGAAATTAACGGCCAGGATCAATGAGGAGGGATTTATTAGATACTGGCTGCTTTTGACCTAACTGTAGTGACATACAATAATATTCCACGTTACATCACAATGCGAACTAACGACCAATACGCAAAAGACGGAAAAAGCAATAGCTTATTTTCTGCTACCAAATGAAATCCATTTCTGGTCGCCGAGCCCTCGGTCAAGACAGCTCAGCTGGCCGCTAATTTTACAAGGGGGCCTTAATCTGTGTTAGCCGGCTCATCGAAGCTTACCCTGCTCGGTAATTCTTGACACTGGCTCGGAACGATCCGTTGGTCGATCAAAGTTAATGCATCCGGATACGGAATGCAATTGGCTAGCTTAGAGATCGTCATGCCAATACAATACATCATATCTCTATGACTTCTGTCTCTCCTCGTAAGAGATCGACAATATAGTAGAACAGTTGGAACTACTCAAAAATACTGCTACGTGTGACTACGCACTTGATGAGAGGCAACGAGCATGCAGAAGTTTTCGAAATTATTGACCCTAGTGAGGCCAGCAAAGCCGTATCAATTTCGAATTTCAACAGCACACTTGGCATTCCCGATGTAATCGTAATTTTCGAATTCAAATTGGGCAGTAGTTTATATACTGCGTGAAGATCGCTACTATATCTAGCAACTAAGCATCATAAAGCGTCAAGTCGCATCTTTCTTGGGTTAGCTTTCTACTACTCGTTGTCAATCTATACGAACTAGTGTCCACTAAGTGAAGTAAGTGGCTGCTACGGCATTCCATGGTATTGGTAATGCTGATCATGGAGTATAGAACAATAGACGTCCAACAGAGGTTCTGTCGGCTACCGCCAGTCAGTAAATTTTGAACCAGTTTAAGAAATTTTCGATTTTTATCTAACATTATTATTTGCTGCGACTCATTGCCGATCTCTCAGTATGGGCGAAAGGGAGAACGGGAGAACCCATAATCCAACCGACGATGAGCAGGATAGGCTTCCTCGAAACCTCCGTGCATTGAAAAATGCCGAAGATGCGAAGAATCATCCTCGTACCCTCATAATCTGCCTTGATGGTACCGGTGATCAATTCGACAATGACAATAGTAACATCGTGCATTTCATCTCCTGTCTCAAGAAGCACTCCCTGATCAACAAGTCACGTACTACCAATCTGGCATTGGCACATACGGTAAGGGAGGTTTGAAAAATGGCATTGGCGCTGCATTGGACATGGCAGTAGGGAGCGGGCTAGGTGTGTAATGACTAAGTCAACATTATCATATTAACCTGCTGATGAGAATGGTGTTAGGGATTCACGTCAAAGACGCTTACAGGTTCTTGATGCAAAACTATCGAGAAGGCGACAAGATCTGCCTGCTAGGCTTTTCCCGGGTGCATATACGTAAGTGTGGGCATTCGATCTTCCTATATGAAATCGTCATGTTCACGATTCAATAGAGTCAGATGTTTAGCCGGCATGATCCACAAAGTTGGTCTATTGCCGGCTAGTAATGGATCACAGGTCAATTTCGCCTACAATTTCTACAAAGACGACTCAAAAAACGGAGAATATCTCGCTGAGGAGTTCAAAAAAACATTCTGCACAGATGTTCATGTGTATTTTCTCGGCCTCTTCGACTGCGTAGCTAGCGTCGGTTTCTTTCCCCGGAAACTCCCGTTTAGCAAGACAGCCACAAACACGGTCCGCTACTTCCGGCATGCCATGGCCCTAGACGAACACCGGGCCAAGTTTAAAGTCTGCCATTGGCAGCATGAGCAGCCCGACTCGACGCCCGAGACGACGCGCCGCGGAACTATAGATCTCACGCCATCGGGCCGGCTACGTCGCCACTTCAGTCTTGACCGGCGCTTTAAACACCAAAAAACGCCCGCTGGCATGGGTAATAAGAAGGCAAAACAGGCAACGAGGCATGACCACGCCGATGACTCCAGCGATGACGTGTGGGATTGCAAATTCGAGGCCCAGGAGAAGGCGAATAACCGCTACCGAGAGTTCGTCACGGATGCGCTCGAGGTGTGGTTCATGGGCGCACACGCAGATATCGGGGGCGGTGCTGTTCGCAACGAGAGTCGCCACATGCTCTCGCGGATCCCACTTCGTTGGATGATCAGGCAATGCTTCGAGTGCAATACAGGTATTCTATTCGACATGGCGCGACTAGCGGAGCAAGGGCTCGACGTCGCGGATCTGTGGCCCGAGTATCAGGCCCCTTGCGAGCCGATGACGGGTCCCCGCCGCGACTCATGACGAAGTATCACAAGAAGATCCTAGCGCCCGTTCAGCGGCGCTCGACCTTCCTGCCCATTGGCCCAGAGGATTACATGATCGACGACGCGCCCACACGGGAAGACCTGAATTATATCCTCCCCTCTGAGTCTGACGAGGATCACTTCGATGCGATGCAGCAGCCTAGCGATATGTTGAAGATGGCGAAGGTATGGTGGATTCTTGAGCTCTGGCCTGTCAAGATCCGTGTTCTATCGAGCGATAAAGAGGGTTGGGAGAAGAGGGTTCGTGTCAATCTCGGCCGGTATCGTGCGATTCGCAATCGGGAGCCGAATGTGCATTGGACTGTGCAGAAAATGATCGACGATGAGCGGTACGATTTGAAGGTTCGGCAGACTAATGGTACTAAGGTAAGTGGTTTGAAGTCTTTCTGTTCTTCTCCGTCTCTTTGGGGAGTTGTGCTAGCTTTTAATCTCTCATACCTCGCATACTTCGAGTCCTCGTGCGAGTTCCTAACTTTAAGGTAATAGTGGCGCCAAGTTGTGTAACAGAGTGCAAACGAGATGAAGGGACTTAAAAGTTTCCTTTGCAAGTTCGCCTTCATCATAACTCTTATGAGGGCACTTTGTACTTCAGTAACTGGAATGTCATAGATGTAAAAGTCAATGCAAGTCAGATAACATCAACAATGAAAATATCAACTTCATCGTCGAATTAGCTACCCAGTTTATAATTCAATACAAATCGATTAACGACTAGGCGTAGTTAACACTCTGCCCCTCGACAATGCTAGTCACTCAGACCCAATGTGCGTCGCAAACTTTGATACCACAACAATTTAATAATTAACTATTCGCCTTGATATAAAAGTGAGAAGCTTAGAACACCGGAAAGACCAAAGTATTTTGCAGCGATTAGAAAATACGTGCTAACATAGAGTTGGCCTGATTACAGTCGCGAAGCAACAAAGCTACCTTGCATAGCTACAAACACGCTTGTAGCATACTGCAGCAAAGGCGGTAAAGCTGGGAAGTATAAAGAGATGCTAGGTACCCTAGGATCACCTGTATCTGGCCATATTATATCTACGAGGTAGATTCAGTACCTAATCTTTTACGCAACAACAAGCAGAGATGACCTACTCCATACCTAGTATCACAGGGTCCCTGACACCTCTATACAGAGTTATCTAAGTAACTGCCAAAGTACTAACCTAGGAGATAGCCTGATGATAGGTACCTACCCAAGACATGTTGCAACTGGGTACATCAAGATATCCGCAGTACACAAGTCAACAATGATACTGTTGCCTTGAACACTATTGTTTGTGCGGGTTCATGCAGCAGCAGCAGCAGCAACAGTCTTACAAACTAAGTACCGCCCCTCACTCATCTTGACTCATTCGCCTTTAGCATGCCAACAATATCACCACCAAACAGCAACTTTATCCTATCTCTACTTACCTACAACAACACGAAAAACGATAACTCCAAGATACCTATTCTCATCACCTTATCACTCTTGATCATTCTCCTGCAATCTACAGATCTGACACAAGGATAAAAAACCTTGTTTGGTTCTGTCCTACGCGAACTGGCGCAGTAAGTTGCAGCGTGGGAAGGTAAACCTACTGATCTTATGCCGGTTGTGTTACACGAAATCTGTTCCTGCACTATTAGCATCACATGCACAAGGTACTAGACTTGCCATTCCATATTATCTCCCTTCTCTCCTTCTCCCCTCTCCTCTTCTCCCTCTTCACTCCTCTCCTCTTCTCTCTCTTCACTCCTCTCCTCTTCTCTCTCTTCACTCCTCTCCTCTCCTCTTCTTTGACTTCATGCGAGAGAACACACACACATACAGACCATCATCTCTCTCTTCACTCCTCTCCTCTTCTTTCACTTCTCTCCCAGGCACACATACGCATGCGAGAGAACACACACACATACACACCATCATCTCTCTCTCACCCCTTCTCAAAATCTTGCTTACTGAGTCATCATTTCAGTGTCACATCCCAGCCATCATCTATTCACAACACACCTGTGCAGAAGAATTCATGTCCTAGTCTCCAGCAAGAAATGCACCCATCACAAGCGAGAGATTCAGTATTCGCTGCTCTCGATTCCCTTGTCGGCCACCATACCCTCCCTCAAACACTCCTACCTATCACCACATCTTCATTTTACCTCTCTAACGTGCAAACCGTGAGCCAAGCAGTTTCATCCCTCACCTGACCGGACATTAGGCACCCTTCTTTTACAGTCACATAATAACCCCAAAGCTCGAATCCGCTACCACCTACATACAAGTGCCAAGGTAAGTACTTACTACATCGAAGCATACCCAGTTCCCACCTGAAGGTTACAGGTGCTCTCTATTCAACAAACAAGGGAAGTTGCCAGCCAGTCCTGCATCAATGCACGAGCAGCAAAAAGCAAGTTGCCTTTGATCAAGCAAGCATCATCTCGAGACCCCATCAGGCATTTGGCTACCTTAGGTAGGTGCGAGCCCCAATTACAGCACTTGCCTTTTGCCTATTGCATTCCTTTTTTATACCTTCCCTGAGGTTGACATTAGCACTGCACTTCCCTCGCGCTTGCTTTACTTGCCCATCTCCCTGATTCCCGGATGCAAGTAATGCCTTTTGCTACAGCCCGCCTCTATCGCTTTCATTTTCCGTTTATTTTCTTTACTTGGCGTGTTTCTTCTGTTGCCGACGAATCAGGTATAGCACGCACCCACTCACTCCCCGCCCCACAACAGGCTGTTTATCAGAGTGTTGCGTGTTTTGTGTGTATTTTCTTTTATGTTGACTGATATGTAAATCTATTTGACTGTAGACTGACTGGTTGAAAGAACAAGATGGACCGCCCTACGCCCGTCGTTGGAGAGTGCAAGGTAATAGATATACTACCCATCTCTGCCGCTCTTTACGAGACTGCCTCCTAACATCAGGTTGCAGGACGAGCTGGAGATCATTCAGACTCATACTAAGTTCAACCGCTCAGCATCCGCTGAGCTTCCGGAATGGCAGAACTACCCCGACATCCCAACCGCCAAGGACCTCAACCCAGACTGGGAGGATCCGGCCGATCTAGAAAAGATCAATAGTCTTTTGCCTAACAACTGGCAGTACCCCTTTCCCGACAAGAACACATACTTGGAAACACATTATCGCCTCCAGAGGGAAGAGGCGATTGCTATGTTGCGGTACTCAGTTAAGAAATACCGGGAGGATCCTGGGATGGTAGATGATGACGAAACATGCATCTACACTAAAGTAAGAGCTCCTATCGAAAGCTTTAGTTTTTATGACTGACCCGGATCAATATAGGTCTTCGTCCTCGGGTATCTCATGACCAGACTTGGGCCGATGTGCCGAATTCAGTTCTCTAGCCAGAGGGCGGAGAAAAAGATCCGTTGGACCCAGACCCGCCGCCTCACCCCCGGAGGTCTTGTGGCCGTATCTACCGTTGCAGATGGGTTTAAAACCATTTGTATGCCTGCTGTCATTGCTGACTGTCCCATTCGTGACGGCTTGGATAGAAATCCCCCGACAATCCAAATATTCTGGGCCAGTATGGACGATGCCGTTCTGGATCCGACCACCGAACTTGTGATGTTGGAAAGCCGTTCTGGCTACTTCGAGGCAGTACGTCACTGCATGGTAGGGCTACAACACGTAGCCAGAACCGACACGCCGTTAGATAAGTACCTAGTCAGCCTCGACAGAAGTGACTTAACGGCCAAGTATGTTCGGGAGAACCCCGAGATGAACATTAGCTCCCTTGTTCATCATATTCCAGGCTCATCCACTCTACCTGCTGAGGTTGTTCGCCAGCGCATGGTAGAAACCAGAGAACCCCTGAGATGCTATTCGGTGCTTAACGGTATAGATTCGAAAATCTCGACATATACCAACCTTGATAACTCTCAGCTCTCTGCTGTTCACCGAATCCTCACCAAGGAGCTAGCTATCATCCAAGGTCCTCCTGGCACTGGAAAGACGTTTACCTCAGTCCAAGCTCTGCAGATTTTGCTAGATAGCCAACGAGAGCGTGGCAGCAAAGTTATTATCGTCGCTGCTCAAACGAACCACGCCGTAGATCAGATCCTGAGTCAGCTTATCGATCTGGGCTTCAATACGGTGCGTTTAGGTGGTCGTACACAAAACGAAGACATCAAACGGTATAGCATGTACAATCTGCGTCGTCGTGCTATGCCCCCAAGGGCTCACAGAGCTGATGGAGATTACAAAGCCTTTGAAGCCGCACGGAGAAAGACCATAGCTCGGGTCGAGGAGCTAGTAGCGAGCATCTTCTCCGACGAGTTGATTGATCCAGAGGCTCTCCAAGCAGCAGGTATCATCACACAGAAACAGCTAGAGTCTCTACTGGCCGATGATGAGTGGAACCATGCATCATCGGGAGATGAATCATCCGGTTTACTTTCTCAATGGCTTGGCGAACAGCGTGTGGAAGCACCATCCATGGACGCAATCGACCCTGATTTTGATATCCAGGAAAGCGATGATAATGCAGACTTCGACGCTGAAGATTATGATATAGAGTTGGATGACTGCATAGTCGACGATGATGAGAATAGTGGCAGAATTGATGGCAAATGGGTGCCAATCAAGTATCAATGGACCGGAGCTAATCCCCGACAATACACTGAAGCCGATTTAGTTATCCGCAAGGAGCTCAAACATGAAAATCTTTGGGAAATTACCGAAGGGAATCGGGGTGCCGTATACCAGTATTGGCAACGAGAGTTGTTACGTCTCCGCCTTGCAGGATTTCGCACGGAGTTGACAGCGAACGCTCGCATATGTAGCAACTTGAAAGCCAACAGATGGCACAACGATTTGCGGTGTATCAGGACGGCCCAGATCGAGATTGTTGGATGTACTACTACCGGCTTGTGCAAATATCGGGGCCTACTTGCTGCTCTCAAGCCACGTACAATGCTCATCGAAGAAGCCGCAGAGACCAAGGAAGCCAGCATTCTCTCGGCCCTATATCCATCGCTTCAGCAGCTCATTCTCGTCGGCGATCACCAGCAGTTGACACCATCTTGCGACACTCCTTTTCTTGACGAGCCTCCGTACTATATCCGCGTTTCAATGTTTGAGCGACTCGTCAAGCTAGATATGCCATATACCATGCTCAACATGCAGCGCCGGATGAACCCTATTTTACGAGAGGTTCTCAACCCATTCTATCCGAACTTGCAAGATCATCCTGTTGTCAGCCAACCAGACTCACGCCCACCCATCCCAGGCATGGCACAGCAGTCGTTCTTCTTCCATCACACGTGGAGCGAGGGAACGGATGAGAATTTAAGCAAATTCAATAGCTTGGAGTGCGAAATGATTGTGCAGTTCATCGACTACCTTATGATGAATGGTGTCAAAGAGAAGGAGATTACCGTGTTGACCTTTTACCGAGGACAGCGCAAGAAGATTCTCAGTGAGTTTAGAAGGATGAAACACCGAGAGCCCTTTAAAAATGTCCACACTGTCGACTCGTACCAAGGAGAGGAAAACGATATCGTGATTCTATCCCTAGTTCGCAGCAATGGCCCTAACGGACCGCACAGAGCTGGGTTTCTTCGAGACAGCAACCGAGGTGTCGTCGCAATCAGTCGTGCGCGCCGGGGCTTCTACATCTTTGGTAACATAATTAACCTATTGAATGCATGCAAAGAGTCACTGGAGATGTGGGGCCCAGTCTCACAAGTTTTCCGTAGCCAGAACCGCCTCGGCCTCGATGGGAGATTGCCCATCACTTGTCAGCAACACGACAGAACAACTTGGATTAGTCACCCTGATGAGTGGATTAACCATCATGGCGGCTGCATGGAGCTTTGTCAAGAGAAGCTCGACTGTGGCCATGACTGTGGCCGCCGCTGCCATTGGTATGTCTATCTCTTCAATATTGTATTGAAATATACTGTCGCTGACATCAGTCTTCCAGGGTCCAACATAGCCGGTTAATTTGTCTCCAAGCTTGTGAGAGGACTTTGAGCTGCGGTCACGGTTGCAAAATGTATTGTGGCCAGAGTTGCCAGTGCCACTGTGCCGCCTTCACAGGTGCATACCCTGACGATGAGGCGTGGGATGATAATACAGTCGGGAACGGGTCTAACGAGGGCTTGTCCGTCCCCAGAGGTACTGCTGCACCATTCACCGGCAGTGACAGACGCATTGGACAACTTCGTAGATCCCGCGGCCGTCGAAGCGGTCCCACACGTGGTAGCTTGGTACACACCTACAGCCAAGTCGGGACCCAAGGCAGTCAAGAGTGGGCAACCTTTGATGCTCGACAGCACGATGCACAGCAACGACAGGAGCATTGCCAATCCACAAGCTCGGCGACTTCTGTTCTTCTTTATCCCTCGATGTATATCGATCAAGATCCCCTTGGTGTGATCAACCCCATCCGAGAAACATTCCGTCAAGTCACGCTGAACCCACGTGGTATGCGTGACGTCAAGGAAGGAGTTGTTTCAGAGCCGAGTAGAACCCCGACTCCCGACAAAGCCGAAAGCGAATTGCTTGGAAATGACGCTCCAGATCCAGCTCGGCCTCCGGAAGATCTTCTCAACTCTCAGGATCCTACGCGGAGAGGGGTCCGGTTTATACCGGCTCGGCACAGGAACACAGATCCGCTAAATCACTCGTTGGGCCATACAACCAAAATAGTGACAGCTTTGATTCGAGCACACCTCGACATCCAGGGACGCCTTACGGACGTCTTCCTTTCGGCCACGTACTTCACCTCCGCAACGTAACGTCTCCGTGGAACCTCTACCGCTCGATCAGAGTTATGGCCCCAATAATACGAGGAATGCTAATCGGGCTCGTGTCGTCGAAGATAGACCGGAATGGGAGGATTCCAGCACAGTGTGTGAGACGCATGACGGCAACTCGGACCTCCATGGTGTGACCGATGAGGGCGAAGGAAACCTCATTGACCTATAGAGCGTTAATCAAAAGGTTGGAGGTAATGTATCGCAGTTGGCATTGGCTTATGATTTTGCAACTAAATTTAGCTTCGTTGGTGTCCTGTCGTCTGGGCATCCATTACGATTCACTTTATGATGATGATTGAAACTGCAGCCGTGAAGGAAGATAACCAAAATAACGGGGGGTGTATGATGAGGGTGGTTTTTGATGGATTGTACAGGTAGTCTTACAGTACTTGCTTTTAATCTCACGGTTGAGTGCAGAAGTTCCTAGAAAGATTTTACGAACAGGTCGCATAACTTAATAAGCTAAGTAGACAGATAATAGCTTAGCTGCCATATCCAGTTCCTCCCAATTCTTACTTTCGGAGTTTTGTCCATGTGAGGTGATAGGTACCTCAATAATACTAACTGAGGCTAGGTTAGTTGGGGAAAACTTCGTTTCAGTTGGGTTACCCCCTACTTGTGCTAAACGCCAGTACCTAGTGACAGTAAATCGGCATCATTCTCAAGCAAACATCATTTCCACCTTGCTGCTGCTTCTGCTGCTCGCTATAGATGCTAAGATATCGAAGGCTGCATCAATTATGATACAATCGTGTCTAGATTTTTGTTTTTCGCAGCTCAGGTAGCTTTTTGCGCTCACACGACACACTGCGCACAACTGCACACCCAATAATACACCTTGGGTGCTTCAAATCGACGGCGAGGATGGACGACTTTGACCGAGACTCGAACGTCAGCTCCGACAACGAGCATGAACACGACGACGACCTCGTGATGCACGATGCTGATGCCGAGGAAGATAACGACAACGCGGATCCCGATGCCGACGATGACGACGACAACGAGCCCGACAACGACAACGACGAGAACAACGACAACGAGGACGAGGAGGACGACGACCAGGACCACCACCACGAGACGGACGAGTCGCAACTGCAACAGCAGCAGCAGCACGGTCAACAACAACAAGCGCCTCGGCCTGCCTCTCGCAAGTCGGCCAGCCCCGGAGACCAGTCCACGCCGAGATGGCAACCCACGATGCGGCCCGAGGTCCTCACGGCCAAGACCTACGACATCGTGCCCACCATGGCGGCCCCCATGGCCACGAGCATCAATGGCATTGCCGTGACCCCAGATTTGCGCTACTGGATGACGGGCGGGGGCGACGGTTATATCCGGAAGTACGACGGGCCCGCCACCATCAACGGCAAGACGCTCTTGACCGTGGCCCAGCGACACCCTTTCGTCGACTCAGTCACCAAGGCCGGCGTGCTCCTGTCCTACTGGGAAAACGCCGAGCCGCAATCCTCAGTCGTGCTGAGCCCCGTCTACAGCCTAGCCGTGCACTCGCAGGCGCTGTGGCTTCTTTCCGGTCTTGAGAGCGGCGGCATCAATCTACAAAGCGTCCGCCATGACGAGGGGAAGCGCATCACCTGTTTGCAGAAGCACACGAATGCCGTCAGCACCCTCACTCTAGCAGCTGACGAGAAAAGCGTTTTAAGTGGTAGCTGGGACAAAAAGATCTTTGATTGGGACCTCAATACGGGCGCTACATCCAGGCAGTTTGATGGGAATGGCGGTCAGATATCGGCCATCGAGTTGAGACCCACGAGCGGCGCGCCCTTCCCGCCCGAGGCGGGTGAGGAACTACCACCAAGTGACACTTTTTCAAGCACCAATGGGCTCCCGGCGGTGGCCCATGACGTCGATTTCAAACTTGAAGACGCGCTGGGTACGAGCACGAATAGGGAGGTGAATGGGTTGGGGGTCAACGGGCACGCCGCGCCAGTAGGAGACACCTCTCAAGACGCAACAGGCGGGCAAGATAGTCCGCGCATGATAGCCTATTTGGTGGCAGTCCAGGTGGCGGCTCGGACCTCTTTGGCGACAATGACGGCATGGACGCATTTGGAGGCGACGATGACAATGAGTTCTCTCGCGCTATGATGCGAGACTCGGCGCAAGATAATATGCCCATGGGTGACTACAGCATGCCCGAAGCGACTTTCAATCCTGGGGATGGCCCGGCGCCCGCTGTCCTCCTCCGCCGGGATCCAACAGCATGGCACCGATGCGCCTATCAACCCTACAGACTCTACTATGTCTGGTGTCGACGGGATACACACAAACGGTGTTACTTCCACCACCGTGCCCTCAACACAGGAACCCGTGACATCGATGGCAGACGACACCCTCTCCTTTCAGCCTCCGCCCCCGACGCAGACGGACTTGTCAACAGCACACGAAGGCGACGTACCACGGTCGCCCTCAGCCATATTTGCTGCCCCGCCCGCCACTCATCATGACACGACACAGACATCCGACAGCACCTTTCTGTCCGCGGCAATCGATGGCCCCATCCGCATCTGGGATCGCCGCATGCCCAACCCCGTAGCGAGAATCAACAACCGCCCAGGCGTGCCGCCATGGTGCATGGGCGCCTGCTGGAGTCCGGACGGGAACTGGATGTACGCGGGGCGCAGGAACGGCACGGTGGAGGAGTTCAGCATCCAGAAGGCCCGCGCGGGCTGGGAACCCGAGCGCGTTCTCAAGTTCCCCGGCGGCAGCGGCCCCGTCAGCTGCGTGCGCCCCATGCCGAACGGCAGACACTTGGTATGCGCGTCCCACGATATCCTACGACTCTGGGACCTTCACTCCGACAATACCTCGAAACATGCGCCGCCGCCCTTCCTGATCATCCCCGGCCCGCCGAGGGCCGGTGTCATATCGAGCCTGTACATCGACGCGTCGAGCCGCTTCATGATCTCCGCCGCGGGAATCGCGGCTGGGAGGGCTCGTCTACCGAGGTGCTCATTGGGTATGAGATTAATGTCCCTAGGCGGGGAATCCGTCCTCCTATTGAATAACAGTGGCAATGATAACAGCGAGAGGAAGAGCTGATGCCTCATTGAACGTTGGTCAATGGAGCGCTATCCCGTCTTCCTCGAGTTGAAGTAGCCGGTTTGGCATATCCCTTAATTACCTCTCTCATTGGCGGATCATTGCATTATATAGGACTTGTTTCTTGGGCGCATGGAGGTTGGATATGGCGCTGGCTTGGTTGTTTAGACGGTTGATACCCCCGTAATTGGTTAGGTTCGGTGTCGAAGGCTTTTAGTTTTTAAGTGGTTGTTTGAATCGTCTGAAAATGTCGAACGGGATGGATTGATTAACGTTTTGAGTCTCTGGCAAGCTGGATTCTTTGTATTGGTACCGAATTATATTAGATCATAGCGTCCAAACGAGGTTGGATTTTGATTTCTTGTTTCCTCTGTGTTTAGAGGCAAGCTGTTCAGACCGCGGTTCTATATTGTGACATATTCTACGCTAGAGAATATATACTTATTATTGTTCTGGCACTAATTCATGTGGCTTTTCTGACGGCTTCCTGCTTCGTTCACGTATTCTAGGACGTTGGAAATACTGCTTTACCAAAGAGAATGGTAGAGCCGAACCTTTGTTTCATCATAGAAATGTTCTAACGTACAAAACTGCGCGCAGGAACTGTGCGGGCTCGGCCGCGGAGCGGTTAGTAATGTAGAGGTAAGTTACGGAAACAACTGGGATCGGGCCGAAACTCGACCTCTGCGAAACTATTTAGTGTTTACTCATTAGACGCCAAACTTGCGTAGCCAAAGTGACCTTCAGGATGGCATTGATGGATTTCAGTTGAGCCTGGCCGCGAGTGTTTAGCTACGTCGAAAAGAAGAAAAGAAAGAAAGAGAAAACACTCTCCTGTTATTAGGTTGCAACCTTACAGCACTTGATTCTTGCTTACAATTTCCAACTTCGAGTAAAACAAACGGCCTTTCAATGATGGAGACCGTGTCCTATAATTAACAAAACTTGGTCATGGGAAAGAGGCTGATCGCTGCTCACTTTTAACCACTGCCTCAGAATGATACTTCTATGCACTAGCTTAATGGGATATTGATAATGGTAGGGGCCTTTGTTTTGTTTCTGCTTTCTGGGCTAGAAACTTGCATCCTAGTATCATTCACTTTCTTGCGAGATGTTCAAGCCGTTCTGTTTGTGCTATATGTTCTTGCCTACTACGTAAGTACGTGAGAGCCATACTTAGAATATGGTGTCATAGCTGATTATTAAGAAAGGGGCGAGAGTACCTATAAAGTGTTAAGATTATAGGGCTGGGGCGGGGAGCTAACATGCATTAGTATGTGCCTTTAATCAACTCCTCTCGAAAGCAGCTAGATTAGCTTACAAGGATCTACCCCGCGATCCCCAGCTGCTACGTTGCTGGGATTGGGCTGCTGCAACTGTTTAGTCTTTCTCGAAGGTTGAGTTGGACCAACCGCCATAGCTGTAACTATCGCCAAACATCGATGTTTTTGTAAACAAATGGGGAAGCGAGGTTTATTTGCATAAAATATTCAAATGCCACCGCTTCACTATATGCGTCCCTGAAGCTATCCCATCCGCCAAGATTTTTAGAGGCCCAGGAAGTCACGGGTACTTGAACGTGGCAGTATTCGCGCCACGACGGAGGAATGCGACCCTCCACGCCGAAAGAACCGCCGATAGATCACGATATCTCCACAATAGCCAAACCCGAGGGTTTCTGGTAGCTAGGGTCGACTTTTATAGTCTAATGCTTACTAGTTATAGATTTCGTTTTAATGTCTGTATATAGATCGGCAAATAGACTGCTATTCTCAACAAGTCTAAAAACGAAGAGCCATTAAGCTAGTACTACTTTTCTCACATAATTCAAGTTGCTCGCCATGTGGGCGCAACGCCTCGCCTTATTCATCGCGGCGTCGCCATTGATGAGTGCCGTCGTAGCAGATGTAATAGCACCAGGTAACGGAACCGCCAATATAGGGAGTTTGACAACTTGGTGGCACAACACAGGCGAGATCAATTATCAGACACCTGTGAAGCATGGAAACGTGCGTCAGTCTCACGTTTACTCGGCCTGGGTGAAATCGACAGCAGACTCGAGTTCGACTTAGTAAGTGTCGTCCTATAATCAAAGGGTCGTAGGTCTCGCAGCTCTAACCCTTTTTCGTTTAGTTACAATTCATTCGTGTATGAGACGATTCCTCGCAATGGACAAGGGAACATCGTTGTACCAGGCGACCCATCATCGGTTACTGACGCCGACGATGGTGTGAAAGTTGAGGCCGCAGTCTGGATCACGATGGCCTGGACGCAGTTTTTATATACCTCAGATTCTTGGGTCAAGATCTCTCGCCGGGGCAACGCCGCGAACGTGACCGCAGCGGACATCACGATTCGGCCTAGTAACCTCGGCGTCAAGGTATCGGATGACGGCAAGAACAACATCTACGTCTTCGTACCCTACAGTAGCGCGGGGGTTCGTTTTTCCGTCGAGTTTAAAGATAACCAGTATACCTACCGGGATAGCTGTGCCACGACACAATGCGATTTTGTCCAAGACTGGGTCCCTAATGGGCCATATTACGTGTCGCCTCTTACTAACAACAATGCCGCCATGGGGACCGAGCCCCATGACGCTCTGTTGATCTTCGCAAGTCCGCCCCGGCTTCGAGTGCTGGGCTAGTGCCGAACGTGTCGGCGCCCGAAACCTACGTGGTTTACCCTGGAGACGTGCCCGTCTCGGCGCTCGCATCTGCAAGCAACACCAACGTCTATTTCATGCCGGGTGTGCACGAGATGACGGCCACTCAGCACCTCAAGCTCTCGAGCTCCGTCAACTGGGTGTACCTAGCGCCCGGTGCGTACGTCAAGGGCGCGATCCAGTTCACGACATCAGCGAGCTCGATCAAAGCGACGGGCTTCGGCGTCCTCTCGGGCGAGAAATACGTGTACCAGGCGAACACGGCGCAGGGCTACAGGAACGTGGGCTCGAACGGCGACTCGCTACGCATCTGGAGTGGATACAGCACGCCAGGCCAGCAGCAGACGTTCACGCTGACAGGGGTGACGACGAACGCGCCGCCGTTCAATAGCATTGATTTCACTGGCGACCTGGACACGATTCGAATCTCCCAGTGGGATTATAAGCAGGTCGGCGCATACTTTGGCCAGACGGACGGGACGACGCTATACTCTGGGTCGAGTATTCATGATGTGTTCTACCATTCGGGTGATGACACGATCAAAACTTACGGGTCGGATATTACTGTGCGGAATATTGGTGAGTACCATCGAGCGCGCGATTCCCTTTATCTCCTTAACCTCCGATAGCCCGCTCAACCGGGCAACGACTAATGATCTATACTATAGTGGTGTGGAAGACAAAGACGGCACCGATCGTCCAATACGGCTGGGCAGCGCGCAACATGGAAAACGTGCTCGTAGACGGCGTCGACGTGATCCACATGCACTACAGTAGCAACGGATCACATCCCAGCATCCTCGGCGCGAACCAAGTCTACGGCGTGGACGAAACGACGACGAACACAGCAGACCTCTCGCGGACCGTGCGCAACGCGACGTTCCGGAATATTCGTGCCAGCGGCATCGGAGGGAACTTGATGCGCATCGTGCCCCTGACGAACTACGACGGCGTGCTACTCGAGAACATCAGCCTTGATCAATTCCCCGTCCGCTCTACTGGCATCTACGAGAGCCAATTGCCCGCCTGGACGAATGGGAATGGGCAGTCTATTAGCATGAAAGGATTTGTGATCCGTAACTTCATGGTTGGTGGTGTGCATATCACACAGGCTGCGAATAACTACGGCCCTAATGATGCTGGTGGGCTTAACATTGCGTCGAAGTACTTGTCGGATGGTACTGTTGTTATTGTCTAAGTCGAGAGTATCGCGAATAATCAAGAATGCGATTTGTTTAAAATCACAACGTGTCTGTGTTCATGGCTCAAGACAATTTGAAGGCTAGCTGTCTCCTTCGCGGATTATTATCTTTTTCCCAAATTTCTCGTTTGAATTCGTCAGTGAAGGCTATCGAAGCAAGTTGAAACAATCATAGTGAGTTCATTTCACAATCATCTTGATGAACCCGTCGATGAGGACGTCTTCCTGATACTAGCCATATTTGAAGGGCACACCCCTCCTTTCATTAGCACGACAATCCTAAGAAATGTAGCGCCGGCTCCCATTCACCAGGCCTATCGTCCTTGTCTGTGTCTGGATAAGTACGTGAAACAATGGTCAAATAGGAGGCGCTGTAGGATTTATTATAGAGGTCGCCTCCGTATGACGGCGGCCGGTCGCTGGCTCGATTCATTGGTCCACCCGGAGCCTGGGACTAAACGCCGAAGTCACGAAAATCTTGGAACAGACCGAGACCGAATTACCGAATTAAAAACCGAGCGACGACACCCTTAATCTCAACCTCAAGCCCAGTGACCTACTCAGGTAGGCAAGGTGGTTTTTCCGGACCTGCCCCTAAAAACGCCCGGCGTGTATGGGGCTGCGCATCGTTTCAAGACCCATGTAATGGACTAACCTAACCCGTGCCGTGCAAAATGCGTGCCATCTGATCGACAACATTAGTATAGTTACCACCTCTATGTTTGCATAGGGTTGAGTCTAAATCTAACACGACTTGCCAAAACAGTGATGTGGTGCATGGAAACCGATGACATGGTAGTCTTCAAAAGACCATTAAACTTGCCTTTTTCCTAACGTGGTATACCGGTATAATCCTAGTATGGTAGCTTCCACCCCTTGTTCATCAGGTGGCTCTTACTATGCTAACACCCTCAAATCAGTCAGTCATGGAATTCACAGGAAGAGGATGATATGTGCTAGAGGCTATATTATGTTTTGTATTTTATATAATAGGTGACTTAGGTAGTTAGTCGGCCTGCTGGAGTCGTCCCTTAGATCATCGGCTCTCAACCTCTATTATGAGACAATGCTGCACAGACTATACCTCGCCTCCCTTGGAGCGGCCGTGGCTCTCGGGACGCCCGTTGAGCGCCGTGACGACACGCAGCCCGCTGGCACAAACCCCATCGCCCATTTCAACACCCAGTTTTTGGGCGAGCAGAAGTCGTCAAACAGCTGCGCAGGGCGTGATCTCGGATTCACCGGTCAATTAGGTGGTAACTGGTACGGTGTATATGGCGACACGAATTGGTGCGCTGGGGGCGTCACAGATCCTGACCAAAATCCACCCGGTTTTCACGGCATCGTCAGAGATACCATCACTCTCATGGGGAATAATCCTTTGTTGATCCAGGACTACCATCTCAACGGCGACACCCCCGTCGCTCACCCGCTACAGTTCATCCCGTACAACGAGGCTTGGGGCGAGACCAACATCTACGGCTTTGGGGGTACCAGTCTCTGCGAGACTACCAGTGGGATCGGCGCCGTGTATTACCTAGTTGTATGTCTTCCCTTTTTGAAACGAACACACCAATGCTAGCCTGTGGAATACTAACGCCTTGAACCAGAATGCAAACGACGCTGGTCTCAAGGGCGCCGGTGTCGCCAAGGTCGAGATCGTCAACGGCCAACCCACCGCGACACAGCGCTTTGGGAACAACGGCTGGTGGTGGGATTCCACCAACACCCCCCGCTACGGAGACGTCGCCGCGCTCAGGGATCCCAAGTCCAACTACATCTACATCTGGGGCGGCGCGCCGACCTCCGTCACGGACTTCACCGGCAGCCAATACGTGTACATGGCCCGAGTCAACGCCGCCGACGCGTTCGACCTGAGCAAGTACGAGTACTGGTGGGGACGCAGCCAGGGATGGAAGTCGAACGTCCTGACTACCTTTTCGTCTGATACCGCTGTCTTCTGGGGCACCGGTCAGGGCCAGATCGTCTGGAGTGACTTCTACCAGACGTATATCTTCGTCCATCTCTGTAAGCTTTTGGCCCTCGTAATAGCTACGGCACAAGACCGCGCCCGAGAAATATGACAATAAGCTAACCTACCTTCTCACTGTAGCCGGTAATGATGTTGTTCTCCGAACATCGACTACTCTCGAGGGCCCATGGACCCCCGACGTCAAGGTCTTCACCGCCACCCCTCTCGCCGCCAACGCTTTGGTCTATGCCGGTGTTGCTCATCCTTACCTTGACACCTCGGGCCAGACCCTCACTATCTCGTACACCAACAATGCTGCCACCATTCAGGTGATCAAGGTCTCTTTCTCCAAGTAAGGAGGGAATTGGTATCTAGAGATGCCTTGGCGAAAAGTTCTGTTAGGGCCACATGTTATGACTGTAGATCTCTCTCACTAGATAGTCATCTTGAAATGATGTTTCAAAATGTGGCACTGCTAGTGAATGACTTCAGTCTACTCCCTTCGTGTGGGAACCTGGTATTCGTGCAAATATGAAGAGAGCTTTCTAGTCATGAGTTGTCAAGATGATTGTCAGTACTTAAGAGTCAGAGTATTGATTACTATGGGCCAAACTGATTTATCGCTGCCATTGACATGAAAGCCTCCATTCTAGAAATTCCCCGACACGAAAACTCGTAAATCCTACATGCTTTACTCATACAACCTTTCTGTGCATGTGGTATCGCAGACTGTTCGCGAAGTGCGACAGGCTTATGTTCCCAACCCCTCGGGTGAATGGATGTCGCCTAAATTCAAAGCATCCCGAAAACGAACTCTTCTGTATCCGTAACCGATAACGCCTAGGGAAGTACATAACCAAATATCAATCGTGTGAATATCCACCATCGAGACATCGAATGCATACTAGTTTCTTAGACTAGGTGACAAGCGATTATTATACCCATCACTCAGCTTCACGTTGACACCAGGGAAACCTCTGGCCATTCTTTGTCTGCTTCTACATCAAGCAGGCCATCGGTCTCATTCTTCAGGAATTGACTAAAGAAGCTCGTCGCGAAAGCAGACTGTATCGAGATCATCCTCGATCCCGTGACATTGCCGACCATGTCGTTGATATTAGCCCCCAGGAGATCTGCCAGGAGCGGGAAGTCATCAAACGAAAGGTGGAGCGTCCCAGCTACGTCGTACCGTCGCTTGAAGCTCCGCAGCTCCGGCCAGGTCGTCGCCCACTCCGATATCCAGTCCTCGCTCGAAGGCTGCAGTGCAGCCATCAACATGAGGGGAGCATCTGTGCCGGTCTGGTTGGCGAAGCCCCAGAAGGGACCGTCGAAACTCGTCCCGCGATGAACCGGGTGTCATTGACTGTCGCTTGCAATGTCGTGCTGCCTCCAAAGGAATGGCCCAGGATTCCAACTTGGTCAGTCTGCAGCTTATTGCTGGACAGGCCTGGGATCTGGGACGTGATGGTCTTGTTGTTCATGGAGTTGAGGGCGAAAATCATATCTTGGACTCTGACATTGAGGTCCTGTTCTACGGCACCGGGCACGCTGTCGTTGAGAGTGTTGTACACGAACCGGCCGTCGGGGTACTCAACCACCGCGGCATCGTAGGGATGATCAACAGCTAATACGTTGAAGCCGTAGCTGGCGAATTCTTGGAGGAAACCGGCATATAAGAGCCTCGACCCCTTGAATCCGTGGCTGAACAGCACAAGGGGCAGATCTGGACGAGCCAAAGGCGCGTTAGCGCACGATGGCAGGGCGAATTGCGTGAAAGTTCCTGGCGGCGTCGAGAGCAGCACGTCTAAGTAGCCCGCGAGCAGTGGCGTGAGGAGTGTTTTGATATCACAGTTTGACTGGTCATCGTTAATTGGATAGAAGAGGGTGCTCATGAGGTCACGAGGTGCTGGCAGCAGCGAATATATGTCGTTTCTCAAGTAGTCGACAAGCTCAAGGTCCTTGTACCCAACCCGATAGGAGCCGGTGGTGTTGGGATAGAGGATGTGATCTGCTGCCACGGCCGCGGCCGCGCACAGTATAGACAGAGTAATGGTTGTTTGCCGCATGTTGAGATATTGTTTAGCTTGTGAGACGATTTATCACATTGCATTTTCGACGGAAATCATTACTTTATATACACTCACATCACGCCGTATTCTGACGTCAAGCCCACCTTGACAGTGCTCCATGAGGATATGATCCGACAAACCCTTTTTCTGGCTCCAATTTCCCTTTTAGGCCATGTCTTACATCTAGAACGCAGTATGCGAACGGATTCGTCGACCCGTTGACTATAATGGTATGTGACGCCATATCATGAAAACGAATAGAGAAAATCGTCGACGATACCACGGACATGTGCCAAGTAAACGTTCCAGACTTCTACCATGTACTGCTTGATTGATTGTTCTAGACCTCTGTCAGGCACTGTTTCATTGATTATTCTAGACTTCTATCCAGTACCACTTAATATTTAGCTCTATAGGTACATGTTTGGCTAGGTTAATGCTACGGTAGGATCCTAAGCAGAGCGATGAGGGCCCAGACGTGGGAACGACCATGGGCATTTGGGGGCGGCCGCGAATTCACGTCTATATATCACCCCATTTACAATGTACGCACGTACTATCAAGTGACAAATTGAAGGGACATTGGAGCGAAAAACGGCTTCGTCGAATGATGCCTTCCTTCATCCTGACTTCGGATTCTTCCGAGCTGCGGTAAGCCGGCGGGCGTGCTCAATAGACTAACTGTATGTGATATCTTGGCCATATGAATATTGTGTTGGGACGGCTTATTTTAAGATGACTGGGGCTTTGTTTGCCAAGTGATTATGATATCAGTTGACAATCAGTATTGAAGACGTACACTAGTGTAGTTGCCTTAAACTTCCCAGCTAATCTACTTGTGATTAAGACGCCTCGCTTAGGGTGCGGGACGTTGCGGGACGGGATGCAGTTGTTTCCCGCCCACATGGAATACACGTGCCGTAGTCTTAACTTGCTCGAGAGAGTGATGGGCTTAGCCCCCTGTATCCTTTTACATTAACAGCGACGTGACGAATGAACCGAAGAAAGTAGCGAAAATAGTTGCTAACAGGTCATGAATTGCTCACCAACTGCGTAAGATCAATCGAGCGTTGGAGTGATGGCGATGCTGATGCTAAAGAGTGTCGGGTCATCAGTATGCCCGCACGGTCCGAGCCTTCGGGACCTGTGGATCCTCTGCTCTCGCTAACGATATTATCTGCAAGATTAGCGAATGAACAATGTCTCAACCGTTGGAGAACTATAAGTATATGCCGTACACTAATGGTAACCCAAGCCCCCGATGGCCGACGAAAGCAATATAGGCGGTAAACAATGACACATTATTGCTCGCAAAACTACCTATCAAATGAAAGACCGGTCCTATGAAGACATCCTCATCAATCTAGTTTTCGCCAAAGCCCTACGCGCCAAGTGGCCAGCCCAATACGATCAACCCAGAGACCACGCACTTGTACCACGAACCCCTGAGAATGCGAATGCCGAACTCTTCCGGAAATCCGGACCACTTTGGATGCCTTATCGAAATTCGATAAGACTAGAGCTGCTTGGCTTGACTTGGCGATACCGTCGGGCGACAATAATCCAAGCGGACAATAAAGCACCCGTAACGTGGTAAAGCCCGTAGTTCAATATGTTGGCGTCTTTGGCGACGGCATTGAAGGTGCAAGAGAGGGTGCAGGCTTAGTTAGATTCCACCGCAGAAAAACAAGACACTCCGTTAAGCCGGACTCGCTGGCAGAGATCATGATGTGAAATTAGTCCACGGCGAAAATACAACTACTCTGAATTCTTTGCAGGTCAATGTCTCGCCTTGAGAACGGCGACTCCACCAAGGTCCACGACCCTTCTAGATCTAATTAAGCGAATGCTACTCAACAGCGTGCAGCGGGCCCAAAACACATGGGAACTCTGAACTGCCGGCGTCTGTATAGCGAAAAGACCCTGCTGAAGAAGGATGCATGCGGAATGCCACAGATAACTGCACATGTACCACGTAAGAGAGAATAAAGTAACAGAATATATAACATGTAGAAGAGATAATGGCTCTAATACAGGGACGCCACCCCGATTTCCTTTCGTGCTCAGTGTGATACATGCCTTCCCATACACTTAGGTAGTACCTGCTCACTGTTAGTAGACGTTTAAGATATATTATAGTACATAACAAGTATACGTAGGTAGTCTCAGGGCCCTTTGGGTTTAAGGGCAAGGAAACTTCGTTCTTGGGTTCTACCCTTCGTAACGGAGGCAGCCCCCCGCTCCCAGCATCCTATTCAAAACATAAAATATTCAAAGTCAACATTGACCAAGATATTGAATCAACTTTTCTTATTAGGATGCCTTGTTTCATTCTAGTTGTTACCCTTCACAGTTTCTTACAATCCTAAGACCACCGCAAGCTCAGCCCGCGATAGCACAAACATTCATGTTTCGACACATAGTGTCACGAGTCCAGTACACGTATAGTCAACTGCAGAGCCAAGTGCTCGACTTGACAACGTTCTACCTTTTGAGTGTTGTAAATAGTGTGCAATTCTGTATCACGACAGATAGAAGATGAATTTGAGGCGCAAGTTCTGTCCCGAGCAGAGAGGGTTCGCATTTTCTCCGGCGATAGCAAGCAAATCAAGCCACTCGTGTTCTCCGCCAACAGTCATCATGGCAAACATGACGACACAAAGTCCCTCAACGCATTCGCTCGACAGCTCGAGCTACCTCTCGGAACTCGCATTGAACGATCCGGCGCGGCGTCATTTGCGTTCACAGACTACGAGTCAACTACCCTGCCAGAGGAGGAGTATCTCGATTTGCCTCTGACGAAGTCTATGATGGATTCATGATCGAAGCACCGCACGATCAGGGTCTATCAGTTGAACACCCATGCCTACAATAGGTCTCGATCTGGCAATCAGACTCCGAGCGCCAGCACTCCGCAAAATATGGAGGACGGGCGGAATCTAGAACTCTTAATTACGGCTTAACTCCCGGTTGGTCAGCCAGAGCGGTTTAGTTAGGATGATGGTTTACCATCTAAAAACCAGCAAATCGAAAATGAGGTCAAGGCTATATTCAACACCCCTAACGGGTTGAACATGCCCTATGAGAAGGTTCTTTACGGCCCTCTAGCTTGGAATAATCCACAAGTGCCAGAGGATCTGAGTGACAGTAAGTTGAGACTTTCAGAAGCGCATCTCAGCAAGGCGCCAGATATGCCAACGTCGACAGCAACTCCAACTTCTACGCCAACTGGAGCGCCACCTTCCGAACCCTTAAATAACTTGCATTACAACGGTCTCGGGTCGAAGATATATATGTCCGCCGATACCTTCGCATGCAACATCAAGGCCTTTTGCCAAACCGCCGTAGCCCAAGGCGTCCAAGACAAAGACTCCGGCTCTGTTGGCCGCAACTACAACCTCGGCATAAGTCCATTCCCCCATGCTCGCGTGATACGAACTAGCACTGACAAGCAACCAGGAGCTTCCCATATATGGCTTTGCCGAGAAGCTGCCACGAACTTTGCAAGGGTGGAGTGTAAACATCTGTTGATGCACGGAGGATCAGTGAAGTCATCTCCGTGGGCTCTATGTGACTACTTGACTATATACAGAGAGTTTCTTTGTTCCGGTTGGATCCGTGTGCCTAGGTCCCTGTTTCCTGGCAGAACCCAAAGGTATGATTATTCAATTTACATATGACTTGCGATGTAAAGTTCATTGATAATTACCTAACTTTGGGGTAGATCGACTGGGAAGTTATGGTGGACCGATGTGGCTTCGTCAATGCCCGTCGCGTGGGCTGGCCGACCTAGTTATCATTCAGCTGCAAAGCCACGAGAGCCTGCTGACGAAATACCTCTTGCTGCTGTAAGTCATTAGAGGGGAAGAGATTAGTATACTCGGGAAGAAAATGGCCCAACGATGACCAGCACCCCAGAGATTATATCCAGGAAATGAAGGAATGGGCTATGACCATCACATTTAACATAAGAGGGGTTCTAGACTGTACATAATCGTACATATATGGTATTGTAGCGACTGGAACAGTAAGGTATTAAGGATTACTAAACAGCTATACGTGCGACACAGCACAGGTTATTACTCTCTTATTACTCTCTTATACTTGTTGATATTGTTGACTATACAGAGGCTATTCCCCAGTCACTCAACGTGAAGTTGCCCTCAACTTTGATTACATTGAGTAGCGAAAGCAATCGCCTCCTCCTGTACATATCGTAATCTCATTACTTCATGAACAATCCATCAGCCCCTTTATCCAGCTTGGTAGATAGACAAGGCATTGACGAAAGGATTAACCTGTGACAAGTTGAAGGGCGTCACGGGTAGCTCCCGATCGGTAATGACGAGGAATATGGTGCCGTTGATGGCGGGATCGCCCGCATAGGTCGACGTGTTGGGTTGGATTGTGTATGCCTTGTTCCCGCTAATGTTCAAGAGTGGCGAGTACGTGACGTTGAGCTGCGAGACCCACGCTGCGAACTTGGGCGCGCCCGCAGACGTCGATGTCACGTAGCTGTTGTTCGGCCCTACGCTTTGGCCCGGCGTGTCCCATTCTAAGAATACCTGGCGTCCTGGGTACGAGAGCGGGTTTGTCCTGTTGTGCGTGATGGCCGCGGTGCACTTTTCACCCACCCCCGTGGCGTTGATGCAGGAGTCGGAGTCCGAGAGCCCTTCTGTGCTTAACGTCTGAGCATAGTCACCGAGCGTCTCGCTCCAAACGTCCGAACCGTTGATCCGAGCCGGGTTGGGCTGGTTGAGGATACGGAGGGCTGGGAAGTTCTGCCAGATCAATCGCGTCTGGCCCTGTGGACATGACGAGATATACGGCGCCAGAAGGGTCCAGGCCCACGACTGGGGTATACCGATCTCAAACCATACGGGCATCGGGAACAGGCCCTCGAACTGCCGGAATATCATCTGCTGTCGCGCCTCTGTCGAGATGGACTGCAGGAGCAGCTGCCCGACCTCCCTAGCGTCGAGGTGGTTGAGAAACCCGTACACGCCAGACTCGCCCCAACGCGTCAGCTTCTGGCTAAAGTCAATGTACTCGCGGAGATTCATGGATGGGTAGTTGTAAGTGCACTGCACGGGCGCCTGGGGACCCAACATGTTAGTGAGCAGAGTCGCGTGCCCGACTTCCTGGTCTGCCATAAATTGTAGCAGGAACCTATCCTCCGCAGTCAGGCCGATCGCCTCGAACTCTTCGACAGGATACGTGGCTAGGCCGTAGTGAAAGAGGTCGAGTTCGATCCATTCCTGATATAACCCCAGAGCGATGGATTCGTAGTCGAAGTCGCTCTGCACACGGTAGACAGGTTCGCTGCCGTTCGTACCAAGCCCACCACCAGGGGTGTATGGCGCTGGTTGTGGCTGGTGAAGCTTACCATCAGCGGGATATTGCAACTTATACGGCGCCGGGGGTAATGCTGGTATTGACGGCGCCAAGACCGTAGTCGATATGGCACCTGTTGTTGTTGGCGGTGGTCCTGTGTATGGCCCATGTGAAGTCACATTTGTGACAGGGACGATACTGGCTGTAAATGTTGGAGCTGAAGTTACGGTTGTTTCCGGCTCCGAGACCACGGGCACGGCACTGCATCGAAAGGCAAAAGCGAGGGCCAAAACGCCTGGCCACGATAATGAGATTAGGCCTGGCATGGTGACGTATATTGTCATCGATGAACAAGGCCAAGCCTAAGGAGGTGAGCAACAGAGTGTTATATACACCCAAAAATCTATGTTCCTCTCAGCTTCACCTCTATGGCTCAAGTGTAGTACCGGGACGGCCGTCGTAAAAGTTAGCTTCGTGCCATGCCTATGGCGAACATTCCGATTGTCGTCATAGATGCCTACAAATGAGACGTAGATTTGAACCGGCAGTTCTGGGCGGTTAGGCTCTAGCGGTATTGGCATTGAGAAGAAGCACGCGGTTGGGTGAATATTTGATACCAAGATACTTACGTCGATGTGTACCGCTTGATGTACACGATGACATGCTTCGCTTTGCGCCATTCTACCGTCGGCGTCTTCTTCGCAGGTAGTTCCCATGAAATTTCGTAACTAGCATACTTCTTAATGAGATAGTATTGAGGTAGTGGGAGATGCCGCTTGCTTGTGGCAAGCCGCGAGGCCCTGCTAAGCTTCCCATGTGTCACAGATCGATCATCGTTGTGAATGATTTCATCATTCGAGGGTCATCACAGGCGCCATGCCGGATACCTAAGGAGCCGATTAAGGGACACTTGATTCTGTTAGCCGTGTACTTTTTACGTTGCGGATGTCTACGACGTCTTCTAGTATCGATGTCAATGATACTAAGGTATGTATGTAATGTTGGGGTATTGCCTCGTGCGGACAATGCGGACAAGATGTAAAGATTCATGACTCATCACTTCTTCAGATTGTCTTGGCAGTAATTTATGTACTGCCCAAGACAGAAGCAAAATATTGTCGTACGTTATCAACTTGAAATCCCATCCGAAATCTGTTCCACGCCTTTGTGTGAACCAGCACAGTTGCCGCCACGGAGGCGGGAGTAGATACAACGAGCCTGATCTATATAGTATTATAGCGCACAGGCCACCCCGCGCAGCCGAGACAGTCATCTAGAGATCGTAGGCACCAGCGCCATCAGATAGATTATCTGGCAAGTTGACTTGGTTGTAGCTAATAGTGGCCGGTTTCCACTTGCCGAGAGATACACGTACCTAATTCGGCCTCTTATGACCATAAAAACTCAACTGTCGAAGGCGGCGTGGGAGCTCATATATACTGTAAATTTGCAGGATATCTCAGACCGTACAAGCTACTCCAAATTTGTATAGCTCCTAGGATCCACCGAAAAGCAACAACTCCTAGCTCTTCGCATATAAGAAAGCTGCGGGATTAAGTACCTACCCAAGTATGCATCAATCACCAAAACATTCTGCTAGCAAGGTCAGATAAATCGATATGAGTCTAAAACCCTGCGAATTCGATAACTTACCTAAGGACCGTAGCAGACGAGCGAGATCTCTTGCCGTGTTGAGTAAACAAAGGACGATCGTTGAGCTAAAATCCCCTCTCTATCTTCTGTTTTCGGAAGGTCTGGAATTGGAGAAGCTGCAAGATGATCGTGCACTGCATACAGTGGAGAGACAAACGACCGGGGGTCATTGCTATCGTTCGGCTTGACTTTCGGTGAAGGAGATAATTAAGTAAGTATGCCAAGATTAGATACAATATGGTTTTGGGCGGCATATATATATAATTCTTTTGAGAGTATCATGCAATTGAGTTTCGTAGACACGGCATGAGAAACATGTCTCCAACATCGCGGGTTTCCCCGCATCAGCTCGCCCTCCGCTTCCTCCTCCTCTCAATCTTCCCCCTCGCGGCGCGTTGCGCCGATGACGACAGCGTCCTGCGCTTCGTAAATCCCCTCATCGGGAGCACGAATGGCGGCAACGTCTTCGCGGGAGCCACGCGGCCGTACGGGCTGGCCAAGGCCGTCGCCGACGTCAATGGGCAGAACACGGGTGGTTTCTCAACCGACGGATCTGATGTCGTCGGCTTCTCTGCCGTCCACGACTCGGGCACGGGTGGTAACCCGAGCTTAGGCAACTTCCCACTCTTCCGCAGCTCTGCCCCGACGACGATGTGAATAATTGTGACTTCCGCATCGGCGACCGCGCGGTGCCCTATGTAGCCAACTCGGTCGTCGCGTCGCCTGCCATTTCGCCGTCGATCTGCAGTCCGGGATCAAGTCATCCATGACGACGAGCGACCACGCGGCGCTCTTCAGGTTCCAGTTCCCATCTGGGAATACCAGCGCGCAGCATCCGCTTGTCCTCCTCGACCTAACAGATCTGTGGCAATCCCGGCAGAACGCGAGCATCAGCGTGGACGCCGAAACAGGGCGGATGAAAGGCAACGGCACGTTCCTCCCCAGCTTCGGCGCCGGATCGTATGTCATGCACTTCTGCGTGGATTTCTTCGGCGGGATGTCTTTGACAACGGCGTCTGGGTTAACAATCGGGCGGTACGGAACCGAAGGACCTCTATGTCACCCGGGGTTTCAACCTCTTCTTTCTCGAAGCCGGTGGTTGGGCGCGCTTTTCTGGGCTTGCTAATAATACACTCACGGCGAGAGTAGGTATCAGCTTCATCAGTGCTGGCCAAGCATGTCGGAGCGCCGAGGCCGAAATTTCGCAACCCTTGGATGACTTCGATAGACTGGTTCAAGAAGCTGAAGATGCATGGGAGGAGAAGTTGAGCCCCGTTTCCGTCAATGCTGGTGGAGCGAGCGATGCACTCCTGACGAGCTGTAAGTGAAATGTCATCTCAGAATCTCTCTTAAAATCGCTTTCCACGAGGTAGGCAAGAGCAGTCTCGTGTGAAACAGTGACAGAAGCTCTTTCTGAACCCCGTAGTCAAGACTGACAAGAATTGTTATAGTTTGGAGCGGTATATACCGCTCAATGATTTCGCCACAAAACTACACAGGTGAAAATCCAAAATGGGATAGTGGCATTCCGTACTTCGATTCATTCTACTGCATATGGATGCTTTCCGTGTTCAGCACCCTCTCCTTACTATCGTCGACCCTAACGCGCAGGTTCAGATGGTTAACTCACTGCTTGACATGTATGAGCACGAGGGTTGGTTACCTGATTGCCACATGTCACTATGCAATGGATGGACGCAAGGCGGTTCCAACGCAGACGTAGTGCTCGTAGACGCATATGTTAAGAACCTGACGGGCATCGACTGGGAGCTCGCTCTGAAAGCCATTATCCAAGATGCTGAAGTCGAGCCTCTAGAGTGGGCTTTCCATGGGCGTGGTGGCCTGCAGAGTTGGAGCAAGCTGGACTACATCCCGTACCTTGACTTTGATCCAGTGGGATTCGGTACGAATTCTCGAAGCATTTCGAGAACATTAGAGTACGCATACAACGACTACTGCCTGGCTACCCTGGCACAGGGCCTAGGCCATGCTGATCTCTACGATAAGTATGTCACGAGAAGCGCCAACTGGCAAAACATATGGAAGGCCGAGCAGACTTCTGCTATCAAGGGTAAGGATACCGGTTTCACAGGATTCTTTCAACCGAAGTATCAAAACGGTACGTGGGGCTACCAAGATCCCATCGACTGCTCAGCACTTGCGAGCTTCTGCTCGTTGACAACAAATCCGAGTGAGACATTTGAGGCCAGCGTCTGGCAGTATCAGTTGTAAGTTTGATATCCCCTCTCGATTCGGGGACGAAATGAGATGAGAGGCTAATAACATGGCTTAGTTTGGTGCCTCAATCCATGTCCTCGCTAATCGAACTCATGGGCGGCGAGGAGCGCTTCCTAAACAGGCTGGATTTCTTCCACACGTCGGGGCTCGCAGACATCTCTAATGAACCCGTTTTCTCAACGGTATATTTATACCACTACGCTGGGCGGCCCGGTCTCTCCACCAAGCGGCTGCACACCTATATCCCGGGATCCTTCAACGCAACCAATGGCGGGTTGCCTGGTAACGACGACTCCGGGTCCATGGGTGCATTCGTGGCCTTTGGAATGCTGGGACTTTTCCCCATCTCGGGCCAGGACGTATACCTAATCTCTGCGCCTTTCTTCGAGGGTATTAATATCACGAGCCCCGCGACGGGCAAGACAGCGCAGATCAAGACGGTGGGATTCGATGCCGCGTATGAGAACGTTTTCATCCAGAATATCACGGTTAATGGAAAACCTTGGACGAAGTCCTGGATCGGCCATGCCTTCTTCACAGAAGGCTGGACGATGGAAGTGGTGCTTGGAAATAATGAGTCGAGTTGGGGCACCAAGCTGGAGGATCGCCCACCAAGCTGGGGTGAAGCGACGAAGGTAGCTGGTCTTCTGTAGAACATATTTAACAGGGGCTCAAGACGCCACAAAACGTGCCTAGGTACCTACTTCTAATGCATTGTAGATCCCCCACAATCCCCGCCATAAGCCTACTGCAACTAAACAGTACCTGGCCGCGTGCAGCAGTGATGTCACCCTATTGGACCCAATTTCCCAATCGCAACAAAGATTTTATGCGACAGCACGTCTCGCTCTGGCGCGACCTGATACAGTTGAGGCTCCTTGCTGATACTTTCCAATCCAACTATAAGTGTATAGGCTCGCGCTCGCCAAATTCACCCTATATGTCCGCCAGTCGTAAGCCCATCGGCGGTCAAAGATAAACAAACAAACTAAAACAACCGACCCGCCATGAGCTCCTCTACCTCAGGGAAGCGCAAGCTCCCAACTGCATGGGACAATAACAAGCCCGCTGCGGTGCCAGAGACGAAGAAAGCCCGAACCACAAAGAAAAGCGCGAAGGAGCAGGACGCGAGAGCAGCAGCAGATGGCGAGAAGCGGTTGCGGCGGTCAGCCCTTCCTAATCTGACCTTGATCTGAACTTGGCAGACGAGCGAAAAGACTAACACTTTTCTATAGATTCCGCCCAAAAGCGCCACAGAGCTTCGAAGTCGTCTACCAACGGGCAACCGAGCAACGGTTCGTATATATCCTCGCCAAGTGCTAAGTTACGGTTCTTCTCGCTAACGCCTCCCCCGATCAGGTTCTACGTGCTCAACAGAGTCCGCGGCGGCACCGCCGACTGCCCAGAGGAGGATGTCGAGATCACCGGCTCGACCGGGAACATCTATGAAGTCCACATCGCGCACGTACCGTCTTGCAACTGCCCGCACGGTCTCGAGGGCAATCAGTGCAAGCACATCATCTTCGTTCGTGTCCATTTCTTTCGCGTCGCTGTCCATCCTGTTCTAACGCGCGACTTCGCGACAGGTCATGTCCCGCGTCCTCCGCGCCCGCCACGACCTCGTATATCAACTCGGCCTCCTGACAAGCGAGCTCCGCGAGGTCTTCGAGGGCGCGCCATCCCTCGGGTCTGAGGGCACCGAGGGTGCCGAGAGCGACGATCCGAACCGCAAGAAGGTAGAGGGCGACTGTCCCATCTGCTACGCCCCGTTCGAAGGCGAGGCCACCGTGTACTGCCGCGCCACGTGCGGGCAGAACATGCACAAGGAGTGCTTCCAGATGTGGGCGGCCACGAAGCAGCGAGACGCTCGCGCGCCGTCACCTGCCCCATGTGCCGGAGCCCGTGGCAGGGGGACGAGGAGATGGTCAAGAAGATCCAGAGGACGGGATTCGCGGGCATTGATGGATATGTCAATGTCGCTGACCAGCTCGGCATCAGTAGCGTAAGAGGTATGTTAAGATTGTTGCCCCTACATTTAGTTGCGTGTGACTCACGTGCAGTAGACGAGAGCACTTATTACAGCGGGCCGCGCCGTCGAGACACCGAGGGGTTCCATCGCGGCTTCGGGTATAGACGTTGGAGATGAGGCCCCAAGTACTCCAACGCAAAAGCAGCCCAGTTCATGGTGTGACTTTGAGTTGTTTTCGGCGGGCTTCTAGCTGAGGCATTAAAACTGTGCGGGATACCTACCAACTAAGCTTCGTGACATCACTCCGTATGGGCATTTCGGTTTGAAAGCATTGAGAGGGAATCGCTTACTGTTATGATTCAACTTGCTAAAGGTATTGCGCCTGGTTGTGGCTCTGCCATTCCATTTTCACACTTCCTCGCTAATGGATCGGGACAGACTTAAGATAGCCCGCCTCGCCGATGTCGTTGTACGCCAGCCCAACCCCCGGAGTCAACGATTTCCTATTTCGGAAGGATCTCAGCTCTAGAAACACTGTTCGTAAGTCTGTTTCGTGACTGTTTCGTGAGTTGCGTATCTAGTGTATTAACACAAGTGCCTCTGTCACGGAGATCTGCAGGGGTCAAAAAGCCCGCAGGGCAGTCTGACTGCCCTGTGCCCTATATATACAGGCCTGTGTACGCGTTCACGTGACCTAACCTCCGAAGATCCCCATATGGGTCTATAGACCCCCTTGGGAATAGCTTCATCTAGGGGAGCAGTATCCACTTTACTGTGACAGCCTTATTGTATGATGTGCTGGCTGTACATTTATTTTACTAATTAATTTTTGTATGGAGCTGAATTTTTTTGTTCTAGTGCAAAGTTAAAAGAACTTGGGTTCTGATCTGTTATATTTGTTGTATGCTTTTTTGTTATACTTGCTTGTACTTTTTATTATAGAGTACTTTTTATTATAAAGCTGAGCTTTTTTTATTATAATTTAGTTTAAAATAAAACTTGGGTTTTAATTTATAATATTTGCTATATGTTTTTTTGTTATATTAACTTGCTAAAAAAAGTACTAAAGTAATATTAGCTAATAGTACGAGCTAAAAAATTATATAATATAAGTTCGGAAAAAAAAAGATTTTAATTATAATAACTATTAAATATTTAGTTTTTATTTAAACAAACTATAATATTACTAAGCTATAAAGTTTAAGTATTAAGTTAAAATATTATTTTATAAATTATTATTTTTAAGCTTTATAAAATCTTTTTAAGCTAAAATTTTTACCGAAAAAAGCAGCAAAAATGTATTAAATATATAATTAGTTTAATATTATATAATAATTTTGTTTAACTGTTAATTAAATAAATAAGTTTAAATAAGCTAATAATTATTAGTTAAAAATAAATAATTATAGCGAAGCTTAAAAACTATTTTGTTTAAAATATATATACGAACTATAATTTATATAATTATTTAATCTTATAAAAAACCTAGCTAATATTTAATAATACTATTAAATATGCTTATTAAAAAGAACTTAAAAATTTAATATAAAATTAGTAATATAACTATATTTAATGCTATTTTTAACGATTTATAATACGATTTAAAAGTTTAGGACTATTATTTTAAAACTAGTTTAAATTATATATATAATAAAACTTTAACTATATTTGCTATATATATATATTATAAATATATTTAATAAAATTTAATATTTTATATTTAAATATAAAAAAGCTTTTATAGCTATAATAAAAAAATAGCTACGCTAAAATATAAAATATATAATATTTCGGAGAAATATATAAATTTTATTTATTAAAATAATTATAATAATTTATTAGCTAATACTAAAATAAATTTAAAAAAAGTTTTTATTAGCTATTAAATAATAATAAATATATAGCTAGTTTATATATTATTTATTATAACCTAGTTTTAATAGCGCTAAATTATAAAAATAAAACTAATTTTAATCCTTATATAATAAAGTATAAAATTATAAATATAACGAATATAAACTTAAAAACTTTAAATAGTTTAAAAATAATAAATAAAAATTAAAAGGTTATTTTATTTAAATAAAATAATAAACAAATAGTTATATAAATTTATGAAAGTTTATAAAGCTAAAAAATAAATATAAAGCTATTTTAAATATAAAAACTATAATATTAAAATAATTATATTTTTAATTTAGCTATTTTAGCTAATTATAATATTAAAATAATTATATTTTAATTTAGTTTTAAGCTTAACCGCTTTAATTAATTATAAATTAAAATAATTATATTTTTTAATTTAGTTTTTATTTTTATATATAACCGTTTTTTTTTTAATAAAAAATTTTTTTTTTTTTATTAACTTGTTTATAATACTTTTATTTATTAATTTATTTTTATTGTTAAATTTCGCTTTTTTTAAGTATTATTAAGTTATAAATTATAACTTTAATAAAAGCTTTAAATAGCCGAAGTTTTTAAAGTTTAACGATTTAACTAAAATAAAAAATACCGCTAATTTAGCGATTATTAAACTAAAGTTTTATACTAATATATTATTTTAGTCCGAAATAAAGCTTATTATAATAATATTTATTAAAAAGCTATTCGAAAAAACTATTAAATTAAAAAATAAAAAAGTTTATATTTTTACGTTAATATATAATTTTAGCTATTAAATATAGTAATAATATTTATTTAAAGTTTAAAATTAAATATATATTTTTAAAACGTTATAAAAAAATTGCTTGTTTAAACTACGATTTATTATATTGCGTTAAACTATACGTAATAAAAATACTAACGTTAAATTAAAACTAAAACTTAAAACTAATTTTATTTAAGTTTTTATAAATATTAAAAAAACGAATTATATAATAACGGTATTCCGAATAGTAAAAAATAATATTTAGCGCATATATAAGCTTATTATTTTTATAAGCTTTAAAACTATTTATAGTTTTTTTTAAAGCATTATATATAAATAAGCTTAAAAAAACTAAGCTTATAAAAACTAAGTTATTTTAAATTAAAATTAAACTATTTTAAACTAAAGCTAGGCTATTTTAAGCTAAAATATTAGTTAAGTTATTATTTAGAAATTAATTTAATATTTATTAAAAATTATTTAAACTAAACAAAAAAAAATTAAACCTTAGTAGTTTTTTGCTTATAATAATATTTTATAAAATAATTTAATTAAAAATAATATAAACTAATAATTATTTAATATATTAATAAACGTAATATTATTTTAATATATTAATAATTTTTATTAATTATTAATAAAGCCTTTAAAGGGTTTATATTGCTAGTGGTTTTTTGCGCGGAGCGTAGAAAAAAGCTACCTAGTAATACTATATTTAAATAAATAGCTAGCATACTATTAGTTAAAAAATCTATTATTAAATTTATTACGTAAATTTAATAATAAATTTTTTTTTTTAATTAAGTTTTATTTTATAATTTATAATATTTTTTTAAAGTAATGTTTATTATATAGTTTTATTATAAATACTAAACTATATTAAAAACTATTTATTTTTAAATTTTTTAAAGTTAAAAAATATTAATTTTTTCGGCGGTAATTAATATATGTAATTTATATATATTTATTAATTAAAGCAAATATTATGCTTTAGTATTAATTTATTTTATATTTTATTTTTATATTTTTTATAAAGCTTTTAAATAAGTTAATTATTTAGCTTTAAAAAAAGCTTAATAAAATATTTTATATTTTAAATATATTAGTTTTTATAATATAACTAAAAATTATAAAATTATAAACGTTATAGATTTTTATTAATTAATTGTTTAAATATTTTAATTTTATTATAAAGTTTTTAAACGTTTTAGTTCGCTGTTAAAATTTATAAATATATTAGTTTTATTATTAAAATATAATTATAAATTAATATATTTATTTTATTTTATTTGTGTATAATTTATTTTATTTTAAGTTATTATTATAACGTTATATAAAAATAATAAATATAAACTAATAAATAATAATTTTTTACGTATTTAATTATTTATTAAATTAAATGTTAGATTTATTAGAAAACTTTTATTTAAAGTTTTTTTTTTTAATTTTTAGCGTAATAATTATTAAAATAAGTATTATTATTATTAATATATATTTTATTAAAAACGTTTATAAATTGTCCGATAATATAATTTAAAAAGTTAAAACGAAATAAAAAAATAAAATTAGCGCGGAAATAACCGAAGCTAATATTAATATTAAAGCTTAATTAGCGATAATAAGTTAAAAATTTATAAAGTTTTGTTTAAAAAATTAAATTAGTAGCTAGGATTTAATGCCGAAACTATAAATATATTTTTAAAATAATAAAAAATAATAATTTTAAATAAAATTAAATTAAATTAAATATAAAAAGCTATAAAAAATATTGAGTAAATTAACGATAAATTTAATTTAATTATATAAATAAATTAAAATTTTAGCGTTTTTATAAAGTTTTAAAAAAATCGATATTATATTTTTATTAATATTTTATTTTTAACTATATTAACTAGCAAGCTTTTTACGGTATAATAATTAATTTTAATAATATAACTATAAATAAAAAAAATAATAATAATATTCCCGCTTTTATTTTTAAATATAATAAGCATAATAAACCCTTGCTCCCGCTTTTTTTTATTGCCCTAAAAATAATATAAAAAATATAAAAATATATTTTTTAATTAAAATAAGCAATAGTAATAATAATAGTAATAAAAATAATAGCGGAACAAATAACTTTAATAACGATTTAAATTTATTAAATAAAAAGTTAGCTTTAGCGGCTATAGTTATAGCGATAAATAATAATTATAAAACTTTGTTTTAATTATATTTATAATAGGAAATATTATAAAATTAAATATAAAAATATTAAAGTTTTAAACTTTAATTAAAAACTTAAAAAAAAAAAAGTTATAAAATAAAAAAAATATTATATAGATATATATATATTTTTTAATATATTTAAGCTATATATAAGTTTAATAATATAGAATTATTAAATAATAGTTAAATTTAAAGCTATTTAATTATTTTTCGTAAGTTTTGTTTTTTTATAATAAACGATAAAATTAAGCTTATTAATTATTATATTTAGCGGAAAATAAGCTTAAGTTTAATATTTAAAAAGCTAAAAAATAGTTTAAAATATGTTTAAATACGCTATAAAAAGTTTTTCGAAAGTAATTTTTTTTTATTTGATATAATATAGAATAAAAATATATTTATTTAATTTATTAATATAAGCTATAATATATTATAAAAATAAAACTTTAGTTTAAAATAATTTTAATTAGTAAAATATTATAAAAAATATAAATTAATAAGCTAAATAATTATTAATTATATTTATTTATTAAAAAAAAGGATATATTAAATAAATATAAAAAAAATCGATAAAATATATTATAAATTAAAATAAAAAATAAAATATAAGTTTTAAATATTAAACTTTTTATAATTATTCGAAAAATAATAATAAATTTTAGAATTTATATTTTAAATAAATAATTATAAATATTTAATTATTATCGATTAAAAAATAAATATTAATTTTATTATAAATATTATTATTATTTTAATAATAAATAATAAATAACGTAATAATATTATATAAAATTATAATTATTATAAAAAAATAATAAAAAAAGTATTTATAAAAATAAAAAACGTAATAATAAAAATAAAAAACGTAATAATAGTTATAATAGTAATCGAAACTATAGCTATAATTATAACCGTAGCTATAACTATAGTTATAATATAATAGTAATTATAAGTATTATTATAATAAAAAATATAATAGTTATTATAGTATATATTAAACTAATAACGCGCGTTAAATAAAAAAAAATCTAAATATAATACCGATAGAAATTATAATAATAATATTTTTATTATATATTTAGTTTAGTTTTATTTATTATAAATATTATAAAAATATAATTATTTAATATTTTATTTATATATAAAAATATAAGCTATATATTTATTAAAATATATAGCGCGTATTAATATTTTTATTTATTATTTTAAATAAGTATATATAAATATATATTTAAATATTATTTTACGAAATAAATTTTTTAATATTTAAGCTAATATAAATTAATTAAAAAAAATACGGTTAAAAAGTAAAATATTTTTAATAATAATTTATTATTTATATTAAGTAAATTAAATAAAATCTTTAAATTAAAAATATTTATATTTAAAGCGTTAAATATAAATATATATAATAAAGTTTTATATTTAAGCTATATATATTTTTATTTTGCGTATATATATTAATTAGTTAAAATATAAAAATATATACCGATTTAAATATAAATAAAACTATAATCGGTAATAAATATTTAATACGTTAAAATATATAATAAAAACGTAAAAATTAAATAATTATTATAAAAATAAACGTATAAAAATAATATATTAAGCTAAATTTAAGTTTTTATTCGAAAAGTTAATAATAAATAGTTTAAAATTATAATATAAAAAAAAAATTAAATTAAAATAAAAAACTATAATTAAATATATTAAATAATAATTTTTTTATTTATAAAGTTATTATAATTATTTAAAAATATTATTATTTTTATAATTTTAATAATTTATTATTAATTTCGAAGTTTAGTTTATAGCTATAAATATATAAAAAGTTATTAATATATATTATAACTATTATAGCTAATAAAAATATATATTTATAAATTAAATATAAGTTATTATTTATTAATTATAACTTTTATTTTATAATAATATAAAAATATAATAAATATTATAATAAATATAAAATTTTTAAAATTATTTTAATTATTAATAATATATTTAATTAAAATAAATAAAAATATTAAACTAAAATAAATTTATAAAAATATAATAAAATATATATATTAATTATAAAAATTAATTATAAAACTTTAATTATTATAGCGTTATTTTAATAATATTAGCTAAAATAATTAGTTTAAAATTTTAATTATTTAAATTTATTTATTGCTATAATATTAAATTTAATATAACGCTAATTATAGCTATAAACTAATATAATATAATAGAACTAATATTTATAAACGAATTAATAAATTTTATAATTATTTTTATAATAATATTTAATAAAATTAATAATTACGTTATTAGTTTATATAAAAAATAATATTTTTATTTTTAGTTATTAATATTTTAACGTTTAGTTTTAAATATTTTTTTATTAATATAGTATATAATTTTATTATAAATATTAAAATATATTATTATTAAAAAACTATATATAATATTAAAAAACTTTTAAGCTTAAGCTTTAAAATATATTTATTTTAAATATTAAAAAGTTTATAGATTTTTTAAAATATAATAATAATAATATTTATATTTATATTAAAAAAGCTTTAAAATAGCTAAGTTTGCTAAAATTATTAAAGTTTATAATATTTAAATAAATAAAAATAAAATCGATATTTTAAAATAAAATAATTTAAAATTTTTTTATAAAATTAATAAAAATAAAACTAAATATAAAGTTTATTTTTTTAATCGAAAAAATATAAAATTTTTAATAAAACTTATAATAATTTTACGAAATAAATTATATAACTTAAATAAATAAAACTATATTTTTACGTATTTATATTTATTATTTAAAAAAAAATTTATAATATAAATAAAATTAAATAGTTATTAATTTATAATAGTTTAATAAAATTGCTATTTTTAATAGCTATTTTTTTTTTTTATAAAATAAAATAATTAAAAACTTTATAAAAAAGCTTACGTTATTTATATTAATATAATAGGTTTTTTTTATTAATTTTTAATTTATTTTAATTATAAAAATAAATTTATTATTATTAGTTTTATAGTATAAAAAATTTAAATTATATTAATAAATATATAAATTTTTTTAATTATATTTAAAAATATAAAAATAGTTTTATTTTATTTTATTTTTATATTATTTATCGATAATATTATTATTTTTTTTAATATATTCGAAAAAATATATAATATTAAATATTATTTTTAGTTTATTTTAGTTAAAAAATATTATTATATTATTAAAAAAATCTTTATTAGTTATTTTTTTATTAAATTTTTTAAATTTTATATAATTTTAAAAATATTTTATATTAAAACGCATATAAACGTTTAAGTAGTTTATATTTTTTAAGAATTTTTAAGCTTTTGAATAATATTTTAGTATAAATAAATTTTTTATAATTTTTTTTTATTATATATAATTAGCTAAGCTTTTATAAAAAATAAATATTTTATTAGCTAAAATTATTAAAAAAAAAATAATAAATAATAATCTAAGTTATTATAAATTATATATAAACTATATATTATAACTTTATATTAATTAAAATAGTTTTTTAATATTATTTAAAACGTTATTTATTTTAAAACTATATTTATATTATATTATTTAAATTATATTTTATATTTATAAATTAATAAATATTTTAAATAAAATTTTAATATATAATTTTATATTAAACTAAATTCGAATAAAAATTAAACGAACTTATACTTTTTATATAAATATAGCTAATTATATATTTAAATTAATATTTATTATAAGCTAAAACTAAATATAGCTTTTTAAATAAAAATAATATATTTTATATAAATTATAAAAAAACTTCGTATAATAATTTATTTAAATAATATATAATAGTTTTAATAAATTATTTAGCTATAAAAAATATTATTAATTAAACTTTATTAATATTTCCGCTATTAATAAAATAAATAATTAGTTATAATTATTTATTATTTATTTATTAATAATAGTTTTTAAATATTTTATTATATTAAAACGTTTTAATTATATTTTAAATGCGCTAAATCGACTTATAATAATAAAATATTATAAACTTAAAAAATAAAAAAGCGATTATAAAAACTGCTATATTAAACTTTATATAAAATATAGTAAAATATATTACGGAAATAATAATAAATAATATATTTAAGCGTAATTTTAAGCTAAAATATAAAGTAAACTTTTATTATAAAAAATTTAAACAAATTTTATTAAAATTAATTTTATAAACTATATATAATAAAAACGCTATTGTTTTTTCTAAAGCTAAGTATTTATTTTTATTATAAATAGTTTAATTTATAATAAATATAAAAAATTAAATAATTTTACGTTTATATATAATATATAAATAAATATTATATATTATATATAATAAAAATATTATTTTAGATTTAATTATATAATAAAACTTTAAAACTATATTCGATTTATAAAAAGTTATAATATATTAAAAAATAAAAATATTATTTAAAATATAATATTAATTATAATAATAAATAAAAACTAATAAATATTTATGTTTAATTAAACTTAAAAACGTATTATTAATATAAATAATTATAATTAATTTTTTTTATATTATTTTATTAAATTATAAAATATTTATAATAGTTAAATAGCTTTAATATATATAATTATATAATAATAATTTTTTATTATATGTTTAAACGGACGTTTATAATTTTAGTAATATAAATATATTATTAAAAACTAAGCAATAATTTTAATTAAATAATATTTTTAAATAATTAAAATATTTTTAAAAAAATTATTTTTAATTACGATTATAAGTTTATTTTTAACTTTTAAAAAAGTATATAAAAAATATTAAGTATTAAATTATTAATAACTATTACGTATTATTTATAAAAAATAATTTATTTAAAAAAAAAAACTAAATAATTAAAAATAATATATTTTATAACTATATATATTTTAAGTTAAACTAGCTTAATATAATTTTTATTTTATAATAAAATTTAATTTTACGTTTTTATAAGCTATATAATTATTTTATATAAATAATTATTTAAGTTTAAATTTTTAGCTTTTTCGATATATTTATAAGCTAAATATATATATAATTTTAAAAATATAAAGTTTTATATAACTATTTATAATAAAAACTAAATTAGCTATAAATTTTACTGCTGCTATAATAAAAAATATTTTAATAATAAATATTAAGCATTAAAATTTAAACTAAATAATAAAGTTTTTTTTATTTATATAATAGTTATTATTTATTTAGTAAGCTTTTAAAAAATATTTATAATAATAAACTAAACTTTAAATTATTAAACATAAAATTAACAACTTAGCTTATAAATTAAACTTCTTTAAATATTATTATATATATTTATTATTATTTTAATAGTACTATATAAAAATAATAAAAACTTTTTAAGCAAATAATATTACTATTAAAGCCCGTTAAAGCTACTAATATTTTAATAATAATAATAAAATAATATTTAAAAATCGAAATTATATTTAAGTATTATTTTAACTAAAAAAAATAACTTCGATTATTTAATTAAATAAAAAAAATAAAATTATAAATATAATATTAATATTTAGCGTATTATTTTTAATATTATAAAACTTATTAATAAATATTAATTTAAATATAGTTTTTATATATATTACTAAAAAAAAAAAATCTTTTAGGGCTACTATTTAAACTTATATTTAAAGCAAAAAAAACGGAAAATAAGCGCTTTATAAGTATATAAAATAATTACTAAAGCTTTAATACTAAATCTTATTAATATTTTATTATTAACGCTTTAACGCTTAATATATTTATAAATAAATTTTTGCTTTTAATAAAGCTTTAAGTTATAATAATTTATAAAAAAATAGTAAAAAAATAAAACAAATAAGTAATTAATATATATATAAAAAAATTATAATTATAATATAGTTTAGCTAAATTAATTTATTAAAGTTAATAAAAACTTTTTATACTTTAGTATTTTAATAAAGCCTTTAAAAGGTTTATATTGTTAATAGTTTTTTATACGAAGCATAAAAAAAAACTACCAGCAATATTTATATTTAAATAAATAGCTAGTATATACTATTAGTTAGAAAATCTATTATTAAATCCATTATGTAAATTTAATAATAAATTTCTTTTCTTTTAATTAAGCTTTATTTATAACCTATAATATTCTTTTTAATTATATAAAATAGTTTATTTAATAGTTAACGCTAAATAGTTTAAAAATTTAAAATATATTAAAAAGCAAACAAAAACTATATATTGCTTAGTATTTTAAAAATAAAATAATTATGATGGATGCAACACAGGCAAAAGGTTCAGACACCTAATTTACCCTATATTAAAAGCTAATTTCTACTTAGGGAAAAAAGGAAAGAAGTACTAGTACATTGACCTGCAGGTGGCAATAAGTATTTGTGGGTGTGCCCATACCGCCAGTACTGCCGCCTTACACCGCCTAGCCCAGTACTGCCACACATTCCCTGTGGGGCAGCCACAGTGCAACCATAGCCCCAGATAAGTGGGTTAAAAGAGTGGGGCTGTAACAATAATAAAACTAATAAATATAAATTATTAATTTTAATTTTAATCGGAATAACTATTAATAATAAACTATTTAATTATAAAACTATTGTTATATTTTTATTATTATATTAAAACTATAAACGTTTTTATATAATATTTTTAATAGTTATAATATTTATAATATAATAAAAAAAACTTTTTTATTTAATATATTATTAAAAATTTATTTAAAAAAAATATTTTTTATTTGTTTTTTTTTAAATATTATTTTTTGCTTTAAAAAATAAAGTATAAATAAAAAAATTTTTTAATTTTAGCTAATATTTTTTTTAAAACTTATAAAAATAAATATAATAATAAACTAAAAAATTTAAACTAAATAAATTTAATTTTAACTTTATAAAATTAATAATTTTTATAATATATAATTTAAAAAAAAAAATATAAAAAGTATTAATTAAAACATAAAATATATTATTAGTAATAATATTAAGCTTTTTTATATTTTATTTAAAAATATTTATTATTTATAGTTTTATATAAAAATATAACTATAATATTATAATATTATTTAGCTTTAATAATATTTTAATTAAATAAGTTTTAATTTAGTTAAAAATTTCGATAAATTTATTATATTATAATTTTTAACTTAATATTTATTAATAATATTTATTAAAACTATATATAAAAAAGTTAGCTAAAATTTATAAGTAAATATTATTAATATTTTTTTATTATTTTTTTTAGCGTTTTATTTAAAAAATAAAAAAAAAGTTTAGCTTTTTAAAAAAAAGCAAAAAAGCTATATTAATATTTAAATTTTTTTAGAATTTTTATAAAATTAAATATATTTTTTTTTAAAGCTATTTTATTTTAAACTATAAAAAAAAAACTTTAAAAAATTAATTAAAAATAATTAATTAAAATATATAAACTTTTTAATTTAATAAATTTTAATTATAGCTATAAGTCCAAATAAAACGAAAATAATATTTAAATAATTAAAAACTACTAATAAAACTAAAAGTTTAAATAAATATTATATAATTTTTGCTAAAATTAATTATATTTTTATAAATTTTATAGCGTTCGAATAAGCTTAAAAAATAAACTATAATTTTATTTATTTATTTTTTACGGAAAACTTAAATTATTTTTATACTTAAATATAAACTATAACTAAAAGTTTATTTTAATATTTATTTTAAGCTTACTATAATTATATTATATAAAAATAAAAAGCTTTTTTATATATAAAACGTATAAAAAGGATTTTTTTTCCGGGTTTTATTTTAACGCTATTTATAAATATACTATAAACTTTAAAAAAAGTATATATATTTAAATTATATTTTTTAATATATATTTAACGAAATAAGCTTTAAATAATATATAAAAATATATATAAACTTTAAAAAAGTATAAATATTTAAGTTATATTTTTTAATAAACGTTTAATAAAATAAGCTTTAAAAATATATAAAAAATATATATAAACTTTAAAAAAAATATAATTATTTAAATTATATTTTTAATAAACGTTTAATAAAATAAGCTTTAAATAATATATAAAAAATATATATAAACTTTAAAAAAAATATTTATATTTAAGTTATATTTTTAATAAACGTTTAATAAAATAAGCTTTAAAACTTATATAAAAACTATATATAAATTTTAGAAAAATATAATTATTTAAGTTATATTTTTAATAAACGTTTACCGAAAATATTTTAAATAATATATAAAAGCTATATATAAACCTCGGAAAAATATAATTATTTAGGTTATATTGCTTAATAAATATTTATTAAAAAAGCTTTAAAAACTATATAAAAATATATATAAACTTTAAAAAAAATATATATATTTAAGTTATATTTTTTAATAAACGTTTAGCGAAATAAACTTAAATAATATATAAAAAATATATATAAACTTTAAAAAAAGTATAAATACTTAAATTATATTGTTTAATAAATATTTAATAAAATAAGCTTTAAAACTTATATAAAATAATATAACTTTAAAAAAATATAAATATTTAAATTATATTTTTAATAAATATTTAATAAAAAAGCTTTAAATAATATATAAAATATATATATTAAAATTAAAGCTTAACGTTTAAATAATATATTTATTTATAAATTAAATTAGTTTAACTTTTTAATTAAAATAACTATAAAAACTATTATAATATTATATAAATTTAAGTTTAATATATTATATAATATTATATAAATCTTATTTAAAGTCCGCTAAATATTATATTATAAAGCTAAAATAGTTATATAAAACTATAATAAATTTTAAATAAATATTAAAGCTAAACTTAAATATTAAAATATTTAGTTTTAATTATAAAAGTTTTTATTTAAGTTTATATAGCTAAAAAAAAAATATAATAAAGTTTTATATTTAAAAATAGTTTAATAAAAATAAAATATAACTAAAGTATTATAATTATAATATTATTTATATATAAAGTTAATATATCGGTATTAACTACGTATAATAGTTAATTATTAATTATAATATTAGCTGTTTATATAATAAAGTTAGGCTAATATATTTGCTTAATTTGGTTATATAGTATGTTATAATAAAATTTTTTTATATAAAAAAATTTTCTATATAAAAACTTAGTTTTTATATAAATAATTAAAAAAAATAAATCGATATATATTAATATTTATTTTATTTATTATTATATATAATATTATATTTTTTAGCTATTTAATATTAATTAGTATTTTTAGCTAAAAAATATAAATTAATAAAAATAAAAATAAAATTTAAACTTAGTTATATAAGCTACGTTTTTTATATTATATTTTAATTTTTTTAATATTATATTAATAAAAAAAAAAATTTTAATTATTTTAATATATTTTAATATTATATTTTTATATAAAAGTTTAATTAATAGCGTATAATTATATTATTTTTTAATTATTATTATATAAATTATATAAAAGTTTATAATATAATTTAATAATTTTTTCGTCCGTAATATTTTTAAATATAATAAAAAATAATAATTAATCGTATAATATTAATATAAATAAATATATAAAATATTATATTTTAAAAAAGCAATTAAAATAACTTTTATTTTTTTAGCTAATATTTTATAATAGTATAATTAAAAAAATCGCTTAAAAACTAGTATATTTTAAGTTTTATATAAAAAATTATTAATTTTTATATATAAAAATATTTTATAAAACTTTAAAATAATTATTATAAAATAAATTAATATATAAATAGTATATTTATATATAAATATAATTATATTTTATATAATTTAAAAAATTTTAAAAATATTAATAAAAAACTTTAAATAATAAAACTTAAAATATTTAATAAAATTAATATTTAAATTATTAAAAAAATTTATAACGTTTTTTATATAAAAACGTTTTAAATTAAAACTTATAAAACGGTTAAAAAAAACTATATTATATAATTTATAAAAAATAAATATATTTAACATATAAATTTTAAATTTTTATATACTATTTTAAATAATATTTATATTTTTATATTAAATTAATAATTTTAAAGTTAGCAAAGTTTTTTTATATAATAAAATAATTTTACGATTTTTTTTTTAAATAAAAAAACAAATAAAAAAAAAATAAAAAAATAAATAAAAAAATAACCGTAAAATAACTTATATATATAATAAAAGCTAGCTTTTTAACTTTAAATAATAAAATATTATATAAAAATAAAATATTAAAAGCAAAATTTTAAAACTTTTTTAATTATTAAAATTATTTATTATTATTTTAATTAATAATTTATTTTTATATAAGTAAAAAATATATTATATTTTAACGTATAATAAAATATTTAGTTTTTTAAAATTTTTTTTAAACTTTAAAATAATTTATTTATTATATATATTAAATATAAAAATATTTTTATTTAAAATTTAGATTTTTTATATATAATATTTAAAATAAAGCTATTTTATTTATAAAATATTAAATTTTTTTAAAAACTTAATAAAAAAAAAAAAACTATTTTAAAAAATTATATAATTTATTTTATAAAAATATAATAGTTTATTAATTATTTATAAGCTTAAAATTATAAAAAATTAGTTTTATATTATATTTTTATAATATTAATTAATTATACGAAAATTATTATATATATTATATTAACTTTAATTATATATAAAAAAAACATATAATATTATAAATATATTTTAATATTATTATAAATTATAATTAATATTAAACTAATTAAACTAATATTATTTTCGTATAAATATATAAATAAAAAAAAAACCTATTTTTATATAAAATATTAAAAATTATAATTAATAAACTATTTAAAACTTAAAAAATATTTAAAATAAAATATTTAAAAAAATTTATTTAAATATAATTATTATATATATATATAAAAATATTTTAAAATTTAAAATAATATTTATTTTTTAAAAATTATATATAAAAAATTTTTTTAGATTTTTATTTATATTTTTAAGTTAAAAAAACCTAATAATTTAATATTTCGTATAAAAAATAAAAAATTTATATTATATAAATTAATAATATAATTAAATTAATTATTATTTATATAATATAAAAATATTATATAATATTTTAAAAATTTTTAAAAATAATATATTAACTAAAATTATATAAATAATTATTTTTTAAAAAACTTATATATAAATAAAAATATTTTATTTACTAAAAAAAAAATACTAATTAATTAATTATATTTTTTAAAAAAAGTTTTATATAAAAATTAATATTTTAATATATAAAATAATATTTAAAAATAAACTAACTTTTAAAAAATTTTTAATTTATTTAATTAAATATAAAAGCTATTTAAATATATATAATAAAAAAAAAAAAAAAATTTAAATATATAAAATAAAAACGTTATATAATATATTATAAATATATTATATATTATATAATAAAAAAAATATTTAATTAATAATTATAAACTAATTGTTTAATTTATTTATATTTAATAATTAATATTATATAAAATATTAAAATATTATTTAAAAATAAAAGTTTTAAAATTTTTTATTATAAAAAAACTATAAATAAAAATTTATATAAAAAAACTTAAAAGCTAAAATTATTTAAACTTTTAAAATAATTAAAATAAACTTTAATAAAAACTATAATAATTTCGGTTAAAATAATAAAAATTAATAATTAAATTAACTATATAATATTTTATATTTTAAATATTTTTATTTTATTTTTATTTTTTTAAAAATATAAACCGTTTAAAAATATATTTCGATAATATAAAAAATATTATTATATAAAAAAATAAAAATAATATTTTTATCGTATATAAATAAAACTATTTATTTTTTAATATTAGTTTATATAAAATAATTAACTATTTTATAAAAATTAAATTATTATTTATATAAATAATTTAAATATTTTTATATAAAAAATTATATAAAATATTATTTTATATAAAATATAAAATTAAACAATTTATTTTTAAAAAATCTAAAAATTTTATTATTATTATTAAATATATAATAAAGCTTTATAATAATTTAAATTTATAATTAAAAATAACTAAATTTAATTATAAAATAATTAAATATTATATAAATAAGTAATTAAAACGTATTATATATTATTAATATTATTATATTATTTTAAGCGGTAATTTTTTTAAAATTAATATTTATATAAAATATATAAAAATATTATATAAATATTAAATTAATATTTATTAAAAACTTTTAAATAATATTATATATAATTTTAAAATAAATTTTTTATTAAATAAATTTAAAAAATATATAAAAATAATTAATATATAATATTATAAAATATTTATTAAAATATATTAAATAATAAATAAAATAAAATAAATATATAAACTATTTAAACGTATATATAATATTTTTCGGAAAAAATTAATATATATATAAATAATAAATTAATTTTATAAATAATAATAAAAATATTAAATAATATTATTAAATTTAATAATTTTATATTAATTTTTTTTATTTTTAAAGCTTATTTTTATATTAATAAAAAATTTTTTATTTTTTTTTATTATATAAAAAACAATAGTTATTTAAAAGATAATAAAAATATTATATAAAAACTATATAAAAGTCGAAATTAATTATATAATTAATAAATAAAATAAACTATTTTTATACGATATATTTATATTTTTTTTTAAAATAAAGTTTTAATATAAAAAAAAAAATAAAAAAAAAAACTATATAAAATTAAAATAATTAAAAAATTAAATATAATTATAGCTTTAATTAATAAACTAATATATTTTTAATATATATAAATTAAGCTATATTATTATATAAAAAATATTTAAGTAAATAATTTAAACTAAAATAATATATAATTATATAGCTAATAATTATTAAAAAAAATATAATTAGCTAAAAAAAAAAAATTTAGCTTTATTATTATATAACGTTTAAATATATTTATTATATAATATTTAAATATTATAAACTTTTTTAATAAAAAAAAAAAATAAATTTTTAAATTAATAATTAAATTATATATAAATAAAATTATTATAATTTTAATAAACTATTTAAAAAATCGGACGTAATAAAAATTAATAAACTTATTATATAAACGTTTTTAAATTTATTATATATAATTTAAATATTTATAAAAAAAAATATATTTTTAAATTTATTTTATATAAAAAATTAAAAAAAAAACTATAAAACTATATAAAAAGTTTAAATTTATTATATAAAAATATAATAATATTAAAAAAAATATTATTTTAATTTAATTATTAATAATTTAATAAATAAACTAATAATTAATTTTAATATTTAATTTTATTTTTATATAAAACTTCGGAATTTATATAAGCTTAAAAATATTATTTAAGTTTATATTTAATTAAAAAACAAACTATTATATAATATTTATGCTTATTTATTTTAAACCTAAAAAAAAATATTTTTTAAAAATTATTTTATATATTATATAATTTTATATAGCTTAACTAAATTTAAGCTATATTAATTTAAAATATATTATTAATATTATTAAAAAAAACTTAAATATAAATATTTATATATAATTTATATTTATTAATTATATATAATAGTTTAAATATTTTTAAAATAATTAAAATATAAACGAATAATATATTAAGTTTTATTATATTAAACTTTTCGGCGTATAAAAAAAAAAACTTAAATAAATAAAACTTTATATAAAGCTAAAAAAACTTTATTTTTTAAATATTTTTTAAGTTTAATAATAAAAAAATCTTTTTATATAAATAAAATATTATAATAATTTAAAAAAACTAAGCTAAAAATTTAACTAAAATTAATTTTTATATAAAAAAATTTATTTAAATTTATATTTTTTAATAAACTAAAAAATATATAAATAATATATATTAATTTAAAATTATATATAATTTTATTATTATAGTTTAAATTATTAAGCTATAATTATATAATATTAAAATATTAAATAAATAAATTAAATAGTAAAAAAATAACTTATTAAAAAAGCTTATATTTATTTTTTTTAATTTTATTATATAAAGTTTTTTTTTTATAAATAAATTATTCGTAAATAATATAAATATAATTTATAGTTTAAATTTATTATTATATTTATAATTAAAGTTTATAAAAAATATAATAAACTTAAACTTTAAAATTAAAAATAATATTATATACTAAAATTTAAATAAATATAAAAAAATTATATAAAATATTTTAGCTAGCAAATTATATAATATAATTAATAGTTTTAATAATATTATTATTTTTTATATAATATTTTAAAAAATTATAAAAATATTTAATTTATTTTTAATATTTATTATTTTATATTTAAATTTTAAATTATTATATAATTATTTAATTAAACTAAAAATAATTTAAAAAAAAAATTAATAATAAATATTATATTTTTTTAAAAGTTATATAAAAAAGAAAAAATCTTTAAAATATAATAAATTAATAATAAAAATAACTTAGCTAATATATTTATTAAACGTACGTTAAACTAAATATTAAAAACTTTAGTTTTTATAAATAAACTATTTATATAAATTAAAATATTTATTAAAAACTATAAAAAATACGTTTATATAATAAATAATAGCTAAATATATATAAAAATAATATATTATATATAAATATTTAAAAAAATAAATATTATATATAAATAGTAAAAAAGTTAGAAAATTATAGTAAAAATAATAACTAAAATTTATACCCCGAAAATAATATATATAATTAATTTTTTATTTTTTTTTTTTTTTTTTTTAAATTTAAACTATATATAGTAAAAATAATAAATATTATATAATTATATATAAACGTTATAAGCGCCGCTTTAAAAACCTAGTATTATATAATATTAATTAAATAAAGTATTTTAATAATTAATATAATTGCTATATAAACTATTTTAATATAAAATAAATTTAATTATAACTTTAAATAAAAATTATATAAAAGTATTTTTTTAACGTATAAATTTTATTTATATATAAAAAATAATAATTAATAATATCTAGAAAATAATATTATATAAAAAAACAAAAATAATTATATTTTTTTTATTTTATCGTATAATAAAATAAATTAGTTAAAACGTATATTAAAAATTATTCGTATAAATAAATAAATAAAATATATATATATATATTAACGTTAATATAAAAGCTTTATAAGCTTAACTTTTAGTAAAAAAGCTATAAACTTAATAGTATTACTATTTTTTAAACGTATAAAATTTTAGAACTATAATATTACCGAAAATAAAAAGCGTAAATATAAGTAAAAAACCTTAATAAAGTTAATAGGTTTTATAGCGGCTATTATTAATATTAATAGTAATTTTATTTTAATTATTTATTAATATAATATTTAAAAAAACTTAAAAAGTTTATATATAATAATAATAATAATAATAATATAATATTATTACTAATATTATTAATACTACTAATATTATTTGTTATTAATAATTATTAATATTATGCTTATTATATAATAATTATTAGATTTAATACTATATAAGTTTGCGAAATTAGTTAAAATATATATACAAAATATATATATATGCGTATTATATATATAATATAATAAAATAAATATACGTACGTAAAAAAGAAAAAAAAAAAAAAAAAACAAAAATAATATAAAATAACTTAACTTATATATAATAGTAGCAAATATAAAAATAATATTATTTAATTTTTTAAAATATTTAAATAAATTAAATAAAAGAATTATATATAATAGTTATATATAAATTAGCTTTTTTATTTATATTTGCTAACTTTTTTTTTATATATAATTATATAAACATTAAATATTTTAAAAAATAGCAATTTAATATATTATCGGGCGTTTTTTTATTTATATATTTGTTATATAAATATTTAATATTTTTTTATGTTTAAATTTTTTATATTAAAAAAAATAATCGTACGAAAATATATTATAGCTAAAAAAAAAAAAGCTAATATTATAATTATAATATTATTTATATATAAATTAATATATTAATATTAATTATATACGATAGTTAATTATTAATTATAATATTAGTTGTTTATATAATAAAGTTAAGCTAGTATGTCCGCCCGATTTAGTTATATAGTATATTATAGTAAAATTCTTTTATATAAAAAATTCTTTATACGAAAGCTTAGCTTTCGTACAAATAATTAAAAAAAATAGATTAATATATACTAGTATTTATTTTACTTATTATTATATATAATATCGTACCCTTTAGCCACCCAACATAAAGCTTATATTTAAATGTTTAAAATTTAAAGTTTAATTTAGCTAATAATTTTTTTGGGGTTTTTAAAAGCTTTAGTTTTTTATTTTAATTTTAATATAATTTTTTTTATATTTTTAATTTATAGCCGAATTTTAAAACTTTTTTTTATAAACTTTTTAAATATAACTTTTTAAAAACTTAAAGCTATTTTAAATAATATTATAATAATAATATATTATATTTTAGTTTATAAAAATAATTAAATAATATTAGCTTTTTAGGTTTTTATAAAAGTTTTTAAAAGTTTATATAGCTTTTATAGCTAGGTTTTATAGCTAGTTTATATAATAATAATAATAAAAAAAGTTTTAAGTATTAAAAAGTATAAAATTTTACTTTTTAAAAAAAAATTAGATTTTTATAGCATTTTTAATACTATTATTATTTATTAATTAATTTAAACTTATTTTAAGCTTTTTATTTAAACTTTTATTATAATAAATATAAATATAACTAATATAATAAAATAAAAAAAATTTATTTAATTATTAAGCTATAACTAATTAAATAATAAATTAAATAGCTAATTTATTAAATATATTAAATAATATAAATAAATTATAAATAATAATTCGTAAAAATATATTAATTAGCTAATTATTAATTTATTAAGCTATTTTTTAGCTATAATTAATTTAAAAACTTTAATATTTTATTATATTAATATAAACAAAAATATAAACAAAATATAAACTAAAATATAAATAAAACGTAGGTAAAATATAAAAAAAAAATATATTTATTATAACTATTAGCAAATAATATTATATATAATCGATAATATATATATTTTTTTAAACAATAATAATAATAATAAAAAAATTAAACTATATAGTTTTTTTAATATTTATTTAATAAATATTTTTATATAAACGCTTTTTATTTTATATTATTTTAAATATATTAAAACTAATAGTTAATATATATTATTTTAAATATAAACGTAGCTTTATTTAATAAATAAAATTATAATATTTATTTTATATATTTTAAGTTTTTAATTTTAATAAACTTATAAAAAGTTTTTATAGCTAAATTATTAGTTAATTATACGTTAATAATAATAAATATTAAAACTATATTATTAAATAGTTTAAAAACCGAGCTTTTTTATTTATTATTATAAATTTTTTTTTTTTAAGCAAAAAAATTATTAAAATTATTATTATAAACTATAAATATTTTATATTAATATTTAAGTTTAAATAAATAATAAAATAATATATTTATAAATAATTTTAATTTTTTAATAAAATAAATTGTTTAAAAGTTTTAAAAAAAATAGCTATAAATATTATTTAAAAAAGTTTTAGCTAGTTTTATAAGCTAGTTTAATATAAAATTAAAATAATAAAGCTAATAAGTTTTATAATAGTAAATAAATATAAAAAAAAAAAAGTCTTAAAATTAAGCTAAAAAAAAGCGTTTTTTTAAACTAGATTTTAAATAAAAAAAAAAAAATAATAAATATTTTAGTTTTATTTTTTAATTTTTTATAAATCCGGGCAGTAATATATAATAGTATACTAATATTATTTAGCTATTTTTTATTAGTTATTATTTATATAATTTATTAAGAAAATTATATAATAATATATTTAGTTTATATATATATATTAAATATTTTTATATTTAGCTATTTTATATAAAAAACCGCAATATTTTTTTAAAAAAAATTATAATAGAATAATAAATAAGCTAGCGTTTTTTGCGCCTATTATTATTATTATTAGCGCTAAAAGCTCGATAACTTTTAAACGCTTTATATTATTTAGTTTATTTTTAAAAATATATTAAATAACGTTTTTTATAATATTATAAAGCATAATATAGCCTTTTAGTTATTATTTATAAAATAGCTAAAAAAACAAAAAAATAATAAGTTTTTTTTTTATATAGCTTAGTTTTATTAGCGATTTTTAATTTACGTTTATTTTAAAAAAACTTATTTAAATATATAAAAACTAATAAAATAATAATTATTAGTTTTTATATTATAATTTTTATAAAAATAAAATATAAATATTTATTATTATATAAATAACTAATAAAATTATTTTTATAAGCTTTATATAACTATATAGTTATATATAAAAAATCTTTTTATTTAATCTAGTTTTTAATTTTTATATAGTATTTAATATAGCACTTAAATAATAAACGCTATAATAAACAATTGCTTTTTTTATTTTAAATTAAAACTAATATTTTTAGTAGCTATTATTTATTTTTGTTTTTCGAATATATATATTTAATTATTATTTTTTTTTTTTTGCTGTTTAGTTTAATATTTTACGCTTTAAAAGCTTAATTAAACTAAAATTTTTTAAAAAAAAACTAAGCTTTTTTTTATATCGGAGAAATTTTTTTAATATTAAGTTTTTTATTAATTTATATATTTAATTTATATATATAATTAATTATTTTTTAATTAAATAGTTTTAGTTTAATTTTATTTTAGCTATTTTATATAAAGCTATTTATAAGCTAAATTTAATAGTAGCGTATATATATATTTTTTTATATTTATTATTTTATTTTATAACGGTTTTAAAACGTTATATTTTATTAATTAATATATATATTAAAAATTATTTTTAGTTTTAATAAAATAATATTTTCGTAAAAATATTTAATAATAAAATTAAACGTTTTAAGTTTTATTAATATAAGCTTTTTTTGCTTTATAAATATTATATTGTTATTATTTTTAATTTTCGATAAGTTAGCTTTTATATAAAAAAATAATTATTTGGCGCCCGTTTATTTGTTTTAAAAAATTTAATACTTTATTAAATTCTTTATTTATTATAAACGTAAATATAAATATAAATATTTTACTAACTAAAAACCTATATAAGCTAATAAATATTTAAGCTATTTTTATTTTTTATTACTTAATTTATAATAAATAACGCTTTTAAAGCTATTTATATTAATTAGCTATATATTAAAGGTTTTTAAATATTTTATTTACTAATAACGCTTAATATAATCTAATAATATATTTATATATTAAATAAAGCTATAGCAAAAAATAATTTAAATTATAGTAAGCTATTTAGCTTTATAACGTATTAAAAAAATTATATAACTTTAATTTTATTAAATATTTAAACTGCGGACTAAAAACTTTTAATAAACTAAAAATTTAATTATTTTTTTTTTTAGTTTTTAATTTTATATTTTTTTTTATAATATTACTATAGATTTATTATATAATTTATTATTTAAAAATAATATATTTTTTTAAAGCTTTTTATTTAATATTAAGTTTTATAAACGTAATATTTATATTTAGAAATTTTTATATATTTTAATAATATATTATTTTTAAAATATATTTATAATAATTTCGATTAAATTATTTATTTTATCGAATATATTAGTAATTTTTTTAATAAATAAAAAATATATTTTACTATTTTCTAATATATTAATAATTTTAGCAAAAATAATAATATTATAGTAATAGCGTTAAAAATAATAATATTAAAAATAATAGCTTTATTATTAATAAGCGTATTATTAAAAGTTAATATTTTTTTATATATGTAAATTTTTTTACGCTTAAAAATAAATATAAATAAAAAGCTAAAATTTTATTAGCTAATTAGCTAAACTTTATAAATAATATATTATTAATAAAGCTATATTAAATATATTTCGTTAAAAAAAATAAGCTATAATAATATAGCAAATAAAAATAACTAAATAATTATTTAATATATTAAAGCTAAAAAACGTATAATAAAAAAAAATATTAAATAAATAAATATATTAAATAGTTAATAATAATAATATATTTACGAAAGTTTTATTAGTTTTTTATAAATATTTTTATAAAAGTTATAAAATATAAAAAAAACAAAAAAAAAAACTATAATAATTATTAGGATTTTAGTTTTATATATAAAATATTATAATAGTTATTTTATTATTTATTTAAAAGTTTATTTTTTATTTTATTTATTTTTTAGCAATATATAATAAAATATATTAAAATTAAAAATAATATTATTTTAAAAATTTTACTATATTTATTTTAAAATAAAGTTTTTATAAAGCTTATATAAACGCGCTAAAAAAGCTAAATTTTACTTTAAATATAAAAAGCAGCTAAAATAAATATCTTTAATATATAAAAAAAAAGTATTAATTTATTATTAAAAACTAGTTAAAACTATATATAAAATATTATATATTATAATAATTAATATAATTATATATTTTTATATAAATAATATAATAATAATTATAATATTATATTAAAAAATAATAAATATATATTTTTATTAAGCTTATAATTTATATTTTTTAATAGCATTAAATTTTATATTAAACGCTTAAATATTATATTTTATTTAAATAAATAAAATTAAATATTATTTTTTTTACTAATAATATTAATATTTAGTTTAAACGTTTTTATTTTTATTATCGTTATTATTATTAGCTTTGTTATTATTACTATTTTAGCTTAAAATAGGATTATATAACTTTATTTAAAAAAACGTTTTTATTTTATTAATTAAAACTAAAAATATAATTAATATATAATTTATTTCGAAATATTACTATATAAAGTTTATAGCTATTTTAATTTTGCTTAATATATTAAACTATATAATATAATTTTAAATTTTTTATTTAAATTTTAGTTATAGCTACTAAAAACGTTAACTAATTTTGTTTTAATTTCCGGCTAAATATTAAATACTATTTAAAATAATAAATATTATAAAAATAACTATATTTAAATTAATATAAAAAAATAAAACTTATTTAGTTTATATATTTTATAAAACTTTAGTTTTAAAAAAAAAATAATTATTTTAGCTAATAGTCCGGGCAAAAGTTAAAAAGCTTTTTTAATATATTTTATAGTATTAAATAATATAATAATAATAAAAATTGTTAACAAAATATAATTATAAACGTAAAAAATAGCTAAATTAAATATAATTATAAACGTAAAAAATATTTAGGTTAAATATAACTATAAACGTAAATAATAATTAATAAACCGTTTTATAATAAAAAATAATTTAATTTTTGTAAACTATAAAATAAAGCTTTTATTATATTATATTAATATATTATTATTAATAAAAAGTTTATTATTTAGAAATAAATAATAATAAACGGAATTTTAAATAATAATTAGTTTATTTTATATTTTTATTTAATATTATTAAAATTTTTATTATTATTTTATTTTAATTATTATAAAAAAAATATAAGATTTATTTAAGCTTTATATTTTAAACTTTTATAATATTATTTAATAAATAGTTTTAATTTATATACTTTTTTTTTTATTAGCTTATAATATTATTTTTTAGGTTTTATTGCTTTTATTAATGTTTTATAAATATTATATATATTATTTTTTAATGTTTTTTTATAAAAATCCTTTTTTAAAATATTAACTAGTTTTATTTAAATTAAGTTTATTAAATTATTACGTATAATTTTTAAATATAATTTTTATAATTTAATAATATGTTATATTTTTTTATTTTTTTTTTTTTATTATAGTTCGGGTATTTTTTTAAATATAAGCTTATATATTTATAAAATTATTAAAACTTTTAATATAATAATATAGCTAATAAATAATAGTTAAATAATAAATAATATTTATTAAAGCTAATAATATTTTTTAATTATAAAATTTAAGCCGAATAATAAGATTAAAAAAAGCAAAATTTATAAAAAGTTTATTTTTAAACGTAAAATATTAATATTATAATAATTAGCTAAATAATATTTAAAAAAGCTTAAAAACTATTATAATATAAATATTTAAATCGAACATTTTTTAAATATAATAAAAAAGCATATTATATTAAGTTAAATATATTTATTTATTAAAAAAGCTATTATTATAATATTTTATTTATTTATATTAAACAAAAAAGCTATAAAAGCTATATTTTAATAAAACTATTTATTTTTAACTACGTAAAAAGTACGCTTTTTTTTAATAGTTTTAACAATTATAATTATATAAAATCGGCTTAAAAATAATATAATTAAAATTTATATATAAAAAGTTATAATATTAATAAAAGCTATTATAACGTTAATAAAATTTAATTTTAATAAAATTATTAAATTTTACGGTTATTTATAGCTATTTATTAAACTATATTATTACTTGGGCTATTATAATAATATAATCGTTAAAAAAATATATTTATTATTATATAATTAAAAAAAATTTTATTTCGTATAATATAAAGTATAATTTATTTATTAAATAATTTAAATTTATTAATAAATAAAATTTAAAATTTAATAATATAATAATTATTTTTAGTTTTAGCGTTTATTATTTTTAAGCTAAATAATATACGTACTAAATATGTTATTTTTATTTTTTAAAACGTTATTAATTTAGCGATATATTTTTCGAAGCTTTTTTTTCCGCTATATAAAAACTATATAATGTTTTTTATTAGCTTAAGTGCTTTTTTAATAAAAGCGTATTATATATTAATATAATTTTTATAAATTAATAACGTTTAAGCTAATAATCTTTTTAAATATTGCTTAATATTAATATAGTTTTAAAATTAAATAATAATATAAATAAGTTAAAATTATTAGCTAGTAAAATAACTAAAGCTGCTTAAGCGGTTATTTATTATTATAAATAGCTCCGAATACTTAAAATCTTAATAGCAAATTAAAAGTTTATTATATTTTATTTAAAATATACTCGGAAATATTATATAATTATAAAATTTAATAAATATTAAGTACTAATAGTTTTATATATATAAAATAAACTTATTTACCGATTTTATTTTAATATTGCTTTTATAAATTATCGAAAATTTTACGTATAGCTAAAAATATAATTATAAAAATATTTATATTTAATAATTTTAGTATAATAATACTATTTAATATTTTATTCTTTATTAATTATTTATTTAACGTTTAAATAAAACAATTTATTTTATAAAAATAATATTAACTTTAGATTTTAATATATTCTATTTATATTTTAATTGAAACAATAAAAAAGCATAAGCTATTAAACTTATAATATATTTATTTATATAATTTTATTTTATAATATTATTATAGTATTATATATAAAGCTTATTTAATACGTTATAGTTTTATATTTTAAAACTTTTATAAAATATTTTAAATATTATTTTATACGCCGGACAACTAAATAATTAACTTATTATATCTTTTTAATTTCATTAACCCTAGTATTTATACCTAGCTAACTAGGTCTTTTAAATATTATTATTTTTTATCCCTAAAATAATAAATATAAAATCTTACAGCAATTTAAAACTATTTAAAAACATATTTACCGCTTAAGCATATATTTATCTTTTAAATATAAACTTAAAACTTAAATATATTTAATACTTATATATATATTTAATATTTATATATATATTTATAAATATTTTTTATTATTTTTAATACGAACTTTTTGCAATATAAATATAATACGTTAAATAATATTTTATTATATTACTAGGTTATTTTATTAAACATATAATATTTATTTTGTATATTTTTAGTTTTTTAAAATACGTACGTTATTAAAGTTTTTATATAAATATTATATTAATAATATATTTTATTTTAGTAGTTTTTATTGCTTTTAATAAATATTTTAATAAATATTTAAATATTTAAAAATATTTTTTAATATTTTTAATAGCTATATTAATACTATATATATTATTAAAATATATTAATATATAATATATTATAAGCTATTAAATTACTAAAATTTTTATATAATAGTATTTTAAAATAAATTAATATTAATAGTTATAATTTTTCCGTTAATTTAAAACAAATAAATTTCTTAGAAAAAAAACCAAGATTAAAAAAAATATTATAATAAAACCTAAATAAAACTAAACTATAATTATATATTATTTAGTAAATAATAATATATTATTAATTTAACTCGGACTAATAAAACAAACAAAAAAACAAAAGCAAAAAAATACGTAAAATAATATAAAAATAAAAAACTAAAAAAATAATAATAAAAAAAAAAAAATCTTTTATACCGAAATAAATATATTATATAATTATATAAAGTTTTAGTTTAACAATTATTATAAATATATAAAACTATAGTTAAATATTTAATATTTTAACTATTTTATTTTTATATTTTAATTGTTTTTCCTACGTTAATATAAATATATTTATTTTAAAGTTTAAAAATATTTTAAGTTTTTATTTTTTTACTTTATTAAAATATAAAAAAGCTATTATAATTAATACTAAAAAATTAAACGAACTATATTAATTTATACGCGTATAGTTTAATCTATTATTATAATGTTTTAATTACTTATTTTTAACTTTTATTACTTAAAAATTAATTTATAACGTTTAAACAAAATATTTTAACCTATTTAAGTACTTAATATTAAAATTTATACGTTATTTTATAATAAAAATATATAAAAACATAATAATAATATATATAACAATATAATATAATAGCAATATAATAGCAATAGTAATAATAACAATAATATTACCCGATTAAACTATAGTTTTGTTTTTAATATATTATATTACCGCTTATTATTTGCGCATATATTTAAAAATATATAGATTTATAACAACAAAAAAAAAAAAAAAAAAAAAGCTTATAATAAAGCTAAACTATAATTTAGTTATTAAGTTTATAATTGCTTGCTTTTTAAATATATATATTTATAATATATATCTTTAATAAAAACGTTTATTATAAAGTTATAGTAAAATTAATAAAGTTTTAACCGCTTGTTTATATATACGTTTTATTAAAAAAAACAAAAAGTTTTACTAAAACAAACCTTTTACTAAAAGTTTACTATTTATTATAATATATATGTTTTTAAATATTTATAAATATTAACTTAAATATAATAAAAAATATAAAACTTTTTATTTTTATTATATAGTTATAATATTAATAGTTTTTACCCGCTATTTTAAAACTTTACTATAATTAATAAAATTAAATAAAAATAGTTAAATTAAAAACTAAAATAAATTTATTTTAAATATAATATAGCTTTTATTTTATTTTATTGTTTAAAAAATATATTTTATTTTATTTTAGCCTAGCTATTTAATATAAAATAAAAAATATTTAAAGCAACAATAATAAAACAAAAAATAAAAAAAACTTTAATATTTAAACTATAGTTTAAAAAGTATATTTTGTTTTATTCTAGCCTAACTATTTAATATAAAATAAAAAATGCTTTAAAGCAATAATAATAAAACAAAAAATAAAAAAAACTTTAATATTTAAACAGCACTTATATTTTATTTTAGCCTAGCTGCTTAAAACAAAACAAAAATGCTATTAAAATAGCATACCTAAAAAATAATATATTAGTTAGCAATATATAACATTATATTCGAAAATTTATTTTAATAATATATATACTTATATATATATATATATTATAAAAGAAATTTATATATAAAAGTATAATTATCGTTTTTATTACTAATTAGTTGCTTATAACCCGCGATTTAATTACGCTAGCACTATATACTTTTTAAACCTTTTTAATATAAAAGCAAACTTTTTTATAAAACATATTTAACGTCGCATTATTAATTACTTTTAAATAATACGTTTATAATAAATAGCTTGCTTAAGTTATAACTAAAATATAGTTTTACCTAAGCTATAAAATTAAAAAAATACGCTAGTTAATTAGTATAAAGCTTAGCTATAGTTTATTTATACGTAATATATTAATAAACTATTTATTTATATATACAATAATAATAAAAGTTAAAAATACTATTAAATTATAACCTTAAAAATTAATAATAGCTTTTATTATTATTTTAAAAATTAATTAATTAGCGCGTTTTAAAAACTTATATTAACTAAAATAGCTTTAAAATTATATAGCTTTTATAAACTTTAATTTAAAACTAGTATAGCTAAAATAATAATACGTTAAAAAGGTAAAAAAGTACATATAGCGGAGGCTAGGGTTATAAATCAAGGTTTTTTAATAATAATAATTTTAAATATAAGTACAAGCAGTTACGGATCTGCAGGCTCTGGTGGCTATGCCCCACCACTAGCCACAGCACCCGTAATCTCCACTTGCAGTGAATGCGTGACTGCCATTCGCAGTGAATGCAGTTGCAGTGAATGAAGGCAGGCACTGGCAGTAAATGCAGCTGCCCCACGCGAGTATTTAAGCAGCTGCCTGTATTGTAGACTTAGACCTTCCTTCCTTCCTACTTTATCTATAGATTTTATATGCAATATACTATATATACTAGAGCCTTGTCTCTTCGAGTGTGTGAAGCGTAACTAGTTACGGAGTACGCAGTCTAGCCCTGACCTGTGGCTAGCAGGTATCCGTAATCTATATAGTCTACTATAGAAGCCCAAGCTTTTACCTTGGTTAACTTCTACGTTCTTTTTGCCCTGTTTAAGGTGCTTGGCGTAGTAGGTTGTGGCCACTATTAGCTAGGTTGTAACTTTAACCAAAGTAACCAGCGCTGTAGGTTCGAGCCCTACAGCCGGCAAAAAGTAGCCCGTCGCTTTTTCCGAACGTCCTATATAGTGCTACGTTATAGCGCACTTACACAACCTACTCCAAGGTCCTTAATTACGCTTAATGCCCACGAACTACCCGCGGTAGAGCCGGGGGAGATCTAAGGCCGAACCCTTGGCTGAAAGTAGGGGGGAGTAGTTACAAAGTACGCAGTCTAGCCCTGACCTGTGGCTAGCAGGTATCCGTAATCCATATAGTCCACTATAGAAGCCCAAGCCTCCACCTTGGTTAACTTCTACGTTCTTTTTGCCCTGTCTAAGGTGCTTGGCGTAATAGGTTGTGGCCACTATTAGCTAGGTTATAACTCAAGCCTTAACCTAAACTTAAGCCCTAGCTTTATAAGCTTAAATATAACCTTGTTTATCCGTAAATAAATAATTTATTTAATAATTAATATATTTTAAATATTTTAACCTACTAGCTTTTATATACTAGTTTTAATAGTTATATTATTATTATATTTTTATTTAACCTATTAAATATTTATATAACTAGTTATTTTTTAGCTAGTATATTTATTAATAATAATAGTGCTATAAAGTTTTTTATTAATAACCGATTATTAATAAAGCCGATTTTTTATATTTTAGCTTGTTTAATAAATAATTTAAGCAAAATGCTTTAGTTCGTTAGTTATTATATTTTAACGTTTTTAAAAATAATAATTATATTATAGTATTATTATTTTAATAGTTAAATATTTATATAATTTTATTTTTAGTTTATATTTATTAATAATAATATTATAAAGTTTTTTATTAATAATTAATTATTAGTAAAACTGATTTTTTATATTTTAGTTTGTTTAGTAAATAATTTAAATAGAATATTTTAGTTTACTAGCTATTATATTTTAACGTTTTTAAAATAATAATTATATATATATTATTATTTTAATAGCTAAATATTTACGCGGCCGAACTTATATAAAATAATATTTTTAATAATATTAATAATAATTTTAGCTTAATATTTTATTAATATTTATTAAAATAATTAGCTAAGCATTATATAATTAGCATATTATTTTTATAAATTATTTATTTTAATTTTTAGCGAAAAATTGTTTATTATAAATAAACTTTTATTAGTTAAAAGTTATTTATTATAAATAAAGTTCTTATAAACTTAAAAAGTCCGAATATAATATTATTTATTATATATAACTTTTTTAGCTAAAAATAAATTTTTAATAAACTATATTTTATAAAATATAATTTTTATTATTATATTTTATAAGTTATTAATTTAAAAATATATTATAATAGTTTAAAAGTTTATAATATTTGCTTAAAAATAATGCCGAAAAAATTATATTTTTTTATAAATTAATATAAAAGTTCTTTAATAAAAGCTAGCTTTTTTATTATTATGCTTAAAGCTTTTAAAAATATTAATATTAAAACTAGAAATATTTACGTTTAAAATTTTAAAAATAATTTTAATTATAAAGCTTTTATAGTAGTTTTAATAAATTTAACGTTATTATTAAAACTAGTTTTTATATTTAATAAAATATTACTAAAAACTTTTATTTTTAAATTTTAGCTATAACTAATATTTTTTTTATAATTTAATTATTTTTAAAATAATATTTTAATAAAAAGTTTTATTTTTAAATTTTTATAATTAATGTTTTTTTTTATAACGTAATTACGCTTAAAATAATATTTCGATAAAAAATTTTATTTTAAGCTTTTAGCTATAACTAACGTTTTTTTTTTATAACGTAGTTACGCTTAAATAATATTTTAATAAAAAATCCTACTTTTAAACCCCGCTATAATTAATATTTTTTTTTATAATATAATTACGCTTAAAATAATATTATATTAAAAATCTTATTTAAATATTTAGTTATTATTAATATTTTTACTTTATAGCTTTATTATATTATAAATATTATAATAAAAATATTTATAAATATATTTTTTACGCTAGATATATTTTACTAAAATAAAGTTATTTTTTTATTAATAAGCTTTAAAAAAAAAAATTAATTAAAAAAAAATAATGCTAAAAATCGCTTTTAAATAATTTATAAATTTATAAAGCTATATAAATAATATAAAAAACGTAAAAAATAAAATAAAATAAAAAGCTAGTTTATAAAAGCTAATAAAGCTATTTTAAACCTAAATTATAAACTTATAAATTTATCGAAACTTTATAATATATTAATTATATATTATCGCTTAACGAAAAAAAAATTTATAAACTTTATTATTATTTTAAATTAAATATTTAAAGCTTTAAAGCTAAAAACAAAAATTAATAAAAAAAATAATTTATATTAGCTATATTACTTAATTTAAAATATTTTTTATAAAAATATATATATAATTACTAAAGTAATATTATAATTTTTAAAATAGCTAAATAAAACGTAGCAAAAATAATAATTTTAACTTTTACTATTTTTATAAAATTTAATAATATTTAAATATTTATATTAATATAGTACGAAAAACTTCGTTTAATATTTATATATTTAAATAATTTTATATAATAGTTATAAATTATAATATTTATAATCTTTATTTATAATAATTATTTTATAATAATAATATTTATAATATAAAAACAATATAAATAATAAATATATTTGCTTTATTAAATCGCGAATATATAATAGCTACTTATAACGTAAAGTTAAACTTTTTTTTTTTTTTTTTTTTATATAATTTTATACGTAATATATTAATAAAACTAATAAACTTAAAAAATTCTTAGCTTATATATTAAATATAAAAGTAAAATATAAAATACTAAAAATAAAAATTAAAAACTAATTAAATAAAAAAACTTTATATATATTATTATATAGTTACGTAAAGCTTATAAAAATAACTTTATTAGTTTTTTAATAATAATAAATATTTATATTTTATTTTTGCGAAATTATAATATAAAAAAATTTCTATTTATATTTTTAAAGTTTATTATTAAATAAAACTATACTATTTTAAAACTTAAAAAAAATTAATATATATTTTTATTTTATTATAAAACTAAAATAAAACCTATAATAACTATTTATTTTTTAAATATAATAATAAATTAATAAAATAAACAAAAGTAAATATAATTAAAATAATATATTTAGCTTTTAATAAAATATAACTAAATATATTTTTTTATATTTTTATTTTATTTATTTTAGTTTTTTATTTTTTATAAGCTATATTAAACCTAGAATATTATTTATTGCTTTTTTTTGCTTTTTATTTATAAATAAAATCGATTCGGCTTTTTTAAAAGTAATTAAATATTTTATAGCAAAAAAACAATTTATAAATAATTTTTACTAAAAATAAAAATATTAAAACTATAATAATAAACTAAATTATATATAATTTAAATATATTTAAAACTAAAAAAAAATTATAAAACGTTAATTTTATATAATATTATAATTAAATTTATATTATAAAATAATATTTATTAAATATTTTAAAAAAGCTAATATTAAAATAAAAATATAACTAAAGTTTAAATTATTAGCGCTATTATTTAATATTAACGTAAAACTATTAATTTTAATAATTAAAATTAATAAAAACTTTAACGTTAATACGGCTAATAAAAATAAAACTATTAATAAAAGTACTAACGAAGTTTTAAAAACTTTTTTTTATATTTCGAACTTAAATTTTTAACGTTTAATAATATATTTTTTTAACTAGCGTTACTATTAAATATATATATATATTTTATAATTTTAAAAATATTAGCTATTAATATTTATTTTATTAAAATAATTATTTATAAGCTTTATTTATAAACAATACTACTAAATATAAGCCCGAAGTTTTAGTTTTATTATAAACGCGTATATTAAATAATTAAGTTTTTTTTAAGTTTACGCTACTTTTTTAAAATATAAAAAACTATACGCTTAATAAAAAAAAATAGAATTTTTTATATTAAAAATAAAATATAAAATAAACGGCTTAATTAGCTTTATTATTTATTAAAATATATTAAAACTAAAATATTATTAAATATTTAATAAAATAATTAAAACTAATATAATTTAATATTTATACGTAAAAAATATAATTATAAAATTAATAAAGCTGCTTAATAAATCGGCTTTTATTATTTATATAATTATTTTATTTTTTAACCTAGCAATATTAACGTTAAAAAGTTATTAAAAGTTTTATAAATTATATTTTAAATAAAACGTATATTATAAGTCGTAAAATTAAATAAATTATTTTTTTATAAAAGTTTTAATAAAATATTACGTAAAATATACTAAGCTATAAAATTAAAAATAAAATTTAATAAACTTAAATATAATAAATTTTAAGCTTAAGTTTATTTAATCGATTATTATTTATAAATAAGCGGAGCTTTTTTAATACTTGCTTTTAAATTTATTAATAACTTTTAAATCCGAACTTTTTAAAATTATATTTTAAATTTTTATATAAAACTTTTTCGGTTATAGTTATTTAGCTAAATTTTTTTTTTTAAATTTATTTTAGATTTAGCTATTTAGTTTTTAATTTTATTTAATATTATTATAATTATTTATAATATTTTTTAGCTATAGTTTTTTATTTTATAAATAATATTAGTTTTATTTATATTTATTTATTATTTTTTTATTTAATTAGTTTAGTTTATTTTTTGCTATTATTAGTAGCTATAATAATTTTAAATCGTTTAAAAAAACCCCGTTTAATATAGATCTTATTAAATAAATCCGTTATTTTAATATAAGTTAGCTTATATAGTTATATAGTTTTTTCTGCTTAAAAAATAAAAAAAAAAACTATATTTATATATAAGTTTTTATGTATTATTAAAATATTTAATAAAATTATCGATAATAATATTAAGCTTAAATATTATTAATTAAATAATTTTATTATTATTTTTAATTTAGGTTAATATTATATAGCTATATTTAAATTTTTTATAAAATTATAAAAAGCTAGATTTATCCGATTTTTTATTTTTTGTTAGTTTTATTATAAATTTTTTTAAAAAATAAAAATAATATAAACTTGTTTAGTTTTTATATCTAAACTTTTATTATTTTTTATTTAAAAAATAATATTATATAAGCAAAATAGCTATATATTAAAAAATAATATTTAATATAATAAAAAGTTTTATAAACTTTATAAAAAAAAGTATAAATATTTATTATTATATAAAACTAATAAAATTATTTTATAAGTTTTATATAATTATTTAATTATATAAAAAATTTTTTTATTTTTAATAATATAAGTTAGTTTAATAATATATAATAAATATTTTAACGGTTAATATTTATATTTTCGTTAGTTAATTAATATTAGTAATAAAGATTAAAAATTAATTAAATAAAAAAACTTTTTATATAAGCTATATAATTATATAAAGCTTATAAAAATAATTTAATAATAAATATTTATTTTATAAAAATTATAGTAAAAAGTTTTAATAAAAAGTATTTTATAAAATACTAAAAATTATTAAATTAATAGCTAATTTATTTTTAAACTATAATATTAATTATTTTTTGCCGATATTTAAGTTTAAAAAATCTTTAGTTTTATAATATTTAAAAATATAAATTAATAATATTTATTTTTTAAAACTTATAAAAACGTTTTTTTAATTTTAATACTTTTTTATTAAAATTCTAGCTTAATTTTATAGCTATTATAAATTAAAACTTTATTATTATATTTTTTTATTATTAATTTTTATTAAAATTATAAAGTTTATTATTAATAAAATAGATTTTAATACTATTTTAATTTAATAAAAGCTTTCGATTTATTAAAAGCGCTTTTAAAAAAAAAAGCATTTAAAATATTATATATATTTATTTATTAGTAATATTTTCGGAAGCTTTTTAAAAAATTTTTAGTTTATTATATAAAATATTTAAAGTAAATAATTTTTTAGTTTAAATAAAATAACTAATTATTAATTTTATATATTTTAAATTGTTATTTTTTTTTAAAGTTATTATTTGTTTTTTAATAATTTAGATAATAAAAACGCGATATTTATAATATTTTTTTATTTTATGATTTTGTAAATTTTAAAACTATATTATTAGCGCTACAATTAAGTTTAAAACGATTTTTAACTAATATAGATTATTTTTTAGTTATTTGCGGCTTATAGTATATAAATTTTTACTTTTTAAAAATAAAAAGATTTTTTTATTTTAAACTATTTTTATAAATAGCTAGTTTAGCGCTTATAAAATTATATTAAATAAATCGATTAATATTTAAAAAAAAGCTTTAAAAATTAAATATATAATTATTACGTTTTTTATTTTAAAAAACTTAGTATATATTTTTTTTTATTTATAAAGTAATATTAATTTATTTGTTTAATATTTATATTTTTATAAAAAATATTTTATTAATTTAATATCGATTTTTTGTTTTTTTAGAAAATATATAATATTTTAATATAAAGTTATAAGTTTAATTAAATTTTATATTTATTAAAAAATATTTCCGAAATAAATTATATTGTTTTTTTTTTATAGCTTATAATATAATAAGCTTAATAAAAAAATTTTTTAAAGCTAAAATATTATATAATCGATAAATAATAGCTAATAATTTAAACGTTATTATTATTAATTATTTATTAAAAAAAATATATAATTGTTAAAAAAAGATTAATAAATATTTTTTTTTTTAGTAAAATATAAAGCTTAAATAATAAATATAAAGCTGCGAAAAAACGCGCTATATTTAATTATTTTAACGTTAATATATATTATTTTTAGTTATATAAAAACCTGTTTTTATAAAACTATATTAAAGCAAAAAAGTTATATAATATTTTAAATTTTAATAAAAAAGCTAGCTAAACGTTTAATTATAAATAATTAACGTTATATTAAATTATATTAATAAAAAATCGATAATAATATATTATTAGGCGGATTATTTATTTAAAGTATTATTTTTATAATAAATATTATATATAAATATAATTACTTTGTTTTATTATTTTATTCCGGAATAAATAATAAATTACGGTTAGTTTATATAGTATAATAGTATTTGTTTTTTTATAGTATTAAAAAATTTTTAATAATAAAGAAAATATTTAAAATATATATATTTAGTATTTAACGCTTGTTAACTTAATAGCTCTAGAAATATGTTTTTAAAGCTCTAGAAATATGTTTTTAGAGCTGAGATCTTACCGAAAATAGCAAATTGTGCCTCCGGGAGCTTAAGAAGTAGCAGGATGGTGAAGTTGTCATTTTCCAGCCAAGTAGGCACGTTCTAAAGTTCAGGCCGCGTTATACAGGTATCTACTAAAATACGCTATCTAGTCGAAATTACAGATAGGATCACGCAAATATACACTATATCAGACTTCATATAGTCAAGTGTGTAAGATTTCATCAATTTCGGAGGCTACAAAATTAGAGCTCAGTGTATTATAGTTTAAACAAATACCTATAGCTCTAGTGTATGCCAAACGCCACAACATAAGCTGCCGTTCACCAAAATATCTTCAAAAAATGACGCCCTGATCGCGGCTCTTCAAAGAAAAAGGGCATAAAATACATATATATGCTACTATATCTCAGTCACTCCTCACGTCTTCGTCTTCTTTGACGAACCATCCCAGTTCGGGGTTCACGACCACCCAAACGCCGAATAATTCGGCTTCGACTTCTTCGCTGGTGGGGCTTCTGATGCGTCCGGAGGGGTCGCTTGCCCGGCTTGTTCTTGTTGGGCGTGGTCGCCTTCGTAGAGGTGCCCTTAGGGAAGGTATCCCCGATGACTATCGGGTTGTTGGAGCTACTTCCCATGCCGGCCGTCGTGGCCGTGGTGAGGAAGCCGCCCGACCCGGATGAGGTGTTCAACGGATTTTTCGATGTCGATGTCGACTGACTAATGAACGGCATTTTGCCTACGGCCTCGGTTGTTTTAGTCGTAGTCGGCTTTTTCGTTACGGATGACACGTCTTCTTCGGAACGTCGGGACGTGAGGTCGATCGGGTTCGCCCTGATTTTCCGGGCTTTGTCAAGAACTTCTTCGGTTTGACGGAAGGAGAACTGATAACTGGTCGGTGGATTGGTGGTGGGGAACGTAGGGCTCATCGAGCTTGCTACTGCTCGAGGCGAGGAACTTAGGGTCTTCTTTTTGCCTTCTTCTTTCCAGAGGAGTTCGTCTTGGGCGATATCAGGTGCTGGTTGGGGATATACGGTGGGGTTTGGTGTGGGTCGTCCTGCAAATACCCGAGTTTCGATGTTGTTGATGTTCGTATTGGTATAACCGGTAGGTGACCGAGCTCGGGAGCCAGTTGGTCCACCCAGGTGTTTCACCAGGTACCCAGTTGGACGCGACTCTGGCTTCTTGCCCTTCATATCTTCAGGCGTCATCATCTTTTCAGCCGATTTCCACAGCTGTGCCTTTGAGGCCATTTTCACTAAATTCCCTAGCCTTGTTCATATCTCAACAGCTACGCGGGCGTTGTAATTCATGTCAGCGGACGCCGCGCCGCACACCGTCCGTCATCTCGTCGCGCACGAAATCCTTCATTAAACCAACCGCTGAGATCAGCCCAGAGCGCTTCGTCGTACTAGTCTCGTTCTCGTGGAGCTCGAGAAGGCGGTCCAAGAACTGCTTGGCGTTCCAGTAGGGCCCGTGGCCCGCAGGAACTCCCATCACGTTGGAACGGCACCCACACGGTCTTCTGATAATTCGTGGCAAAGGTGAACTGCCCGGCCTTGCTGAGCCACTCGTGCAGCGTCGAGTGTATGAATTCGACCCTGGCACTGTCACGGAACGGGTCCAGGACGGCGGCTTGCACGACCCTCGACCACTCCTTTTTACCGGGCTCTCCGGGGACGGGACTTGGTTCTTATGCAAGATGACGATAACCCAGTGGTTACCGTTGCTGCAAATGGGCCAGATGCTGTATTCGGTCTCCTTCACCCTCCTCAATAATCGCTTCGCGGGGGTCATGATAGCCGGGTCAGGGAATCCCTACCCGTGTAGTAGCCTGGTGTGCCGGGCTGATGCCAGATCGCGGGGTGGAGGCCGAGCGACCCGACCCCAATGATCTGCTGTAGAGCCTCCGGCAAGCCGCGGGTGTACGTCTCTATCGCCGTCTCGATCGCATCGCCAGCCAGCCACGTGCTCCGGCTGGCGTTCAGGCTGTTCAAGCCCCGGATATCGGGGTATCCTTTCGAGGCGCCTGATCTTGTCCACACCGGTTTCGATATGCTGGACAGGGCAAGTGGAGAACAGAGAATCCGCGCCCCCCTGTGGGGATGGCATTGCTACTCATAGGGAAGCCCGTTTGGCTGGAGAGAAACTCTCCAGCTCAGCAATCTCCTTAGATTTTATAACTAAAGCCCAGAGGAAAAAACGGGGGGAAAACAGTATTTTTAAACTAAACCTCCTAATACCGAATATCTAGAATCGTAAAACCAACTACACGGTTCGTACTCGGGGCCACGAGGCCCGCGGGATAGCGTGTTAGGATGGAGAACTGCTGAATACGCAGGTAAGATAGACTGTAGGGCAGTATTCGAGAGCATTTGATATCTCGGAATCCACTCGATATGTTCCTCGAAAACGAGGTACTCGCGTGATGTGCCATTGGTTTCGGACGGTGCGCGCAACAAAGCCCTTTGACTGGGTCTGCAATAGGAGTACCTCCTTTATACGCGGTTCGCTTTCGGGATTGCTCTTTCACGGCCATTTTCATGTTTTATGTTGCCCGCAAGCGGTTAGTTCTGCTTCTTTGATGGTCTGTTTTAAAAGAAAAGAAAAAGGTCTTTTTTTTGTGGTAATAACTGGTGACTTTTGGCACTTGTTTCCAACGTAGTTTTGCTGCGGTGAAAAGACATGATAACTGCTCCTTCATCATGGGAGAGACACCACGATATGGAGTGAAAGCAAGGGGTAGGTAATAGGTCGAATCTCATTGTCGGAAATGATCGTGTTTAGAGGTGCTCTATAATGGTGGTATTATCTGATTGGAAAGGCTGCCGAGTCCCTTTCGCGAATACCATATGTTGCGCCGAGGCACCATGTTACGCCTTGTTTGTTTCGTATAAATCTGGGTAGTTCTCCTTAATGGCTTGTATGGGAATTGTGACACTTTTGCAAATCTAGAGCTTAGCGTGTGCTATGCTCTTTTTTTCTAAAAAAGAAAAAGAAAAGAATACGTTAGGCTAATATTCTGTCGCACGTGAGGCGTATAGTCATTCTTATGGCTAGAGTTCAAGCTCTGCGTCCATGGCTTATACCGGTGCGGGGCATGAGAAGTTGAGGGACACCATCGTATACTGCCAGAGCAGGCTAGGAAGGCAGTTCGACGGCGAAAACTATTAACTCTGATTTGTTTTTCGCCAATATATTGTACTTCCGCTGAACACATGATCAGTCATGTTATACGGAAAGTCGGCGTTAACAGATTGTTGACTCATTTCCTTTAGCGAGTTAAGTCCATTTTTTCTACGTCGGTCGTGCTGTCCTTGATTAGCTGAGGAGCCAAGTTTGAGTGTATATCATTATTAAGTAAGAAGCTAGACACTCTCGTGTAACTTACCTTTCCCAAGCCTCATATGAAGTGCCGATGTACATGGCAGGAATGAATTTGGCGACGATTTGTAAGCAGATCGGTCTATATAGATGCATACCAAAGGTCATAGTTTCAGAGTCGACAAGTTCGAAACCGATGGGGGATTCTACAACTTCATGGCCTAGGCTTGTGATGAAGGCCTTGTCGACAGAGTTAAACTAGGCTCCTGGAAGATACACCGAATCAGACTATTCTTTTTACTTTGGAGATGCTCGACGACTGTGAGGAAAGCGGCCAGTTGGATGTGAGCGACGCGCTTCCAATTCCATTGTCCTTCGGGGGGATCAAAAGTTCCCAGACCAAAGCATATAGCTTTGGTCATACGGCCAGACGTATGCCTTGATAGCAACTCTTGAAGTTTAGTGTGCTCGGGCGAGGATGTCCACTCGCTAGAAAACGATGGTGATTCTGTTTCACCTGCTCGAGAGACATGGTTGGATCCGCCGGGACCACTGTGGGCTGCTCCATTTCTGCAGACATCTTTGCTGGCTGGCGGCGACCCTTGCGGCGCACTGTCTCCCAAGCGTCGGCCGGCTGCGGCTCGGAAACAACCTTAGATTCTGTAATTGATGCCATGACTCCGAAGTAGTAGAATGAAGATTGGTTTTGTCGGTGGTGAGAGAAGAAAATGAAATCGTCGCCCGTTTCTGGTTTCTCGGCACTCGCCGTGGATTTACTTCCAATATAATATTTTTGTGGGCGTTCGGATGTCCGAGACGCCATAAGCTGTCCGGGTGAACCTTAGGTCTATTCATTTACCCTCTGAGGCTTCCGCGCACGGGACGGATCCGGCCCGGGGCTGAGTCGCACAATACTGGATACAACGATTATACGCTATACACCACATGGCATGCAGATGTAGGTACCTAGGTACCTAGGTACCTGGGTAGGTAGCCTTTACTTCAACATCACTGGAGCCCTCTTACCTTGGAACTTGAAGCTTTACATATTTACCAAAAAGCTACCACCTACCTAAAACATTATTGCAAGCAGAGAGTCCATTGTCGCATCTCACACAAAAGCTTCAGTGTTTATACATGTTACGGCCGATGCAACTCCTTCCTGATTATCGCCTGTTTTCTCGCTGAGGGTGAGCGGGTATATAAATGTGGTGACGTTTCTCGTATTTGGAAGAGACAATCGATCTTATCAATCAATTAACGTCAGCCACCCGGACCCGACTTATATGCTAGTCGCCCGGCATATTCGGAAGCCCCAGCGGTCGTCGAGCAGCGGCCAGGGACGCAGCCCGTTCGGCAGTCTTCTGGTACCGCATAGGCCTGCTACCTCCAGCTTAGTATCACAACTGATCTGCTTATGCATCGGCGGGTAGCTAATAGCAAACTTCTGAGGCTGTTCTAGCGCTCGTCTTGCCTGCATGGTCATCTCAGTCAAATGACTCGAGATTAGGTATGTTGACTGATTGTTGGCATCATAATATTGTATATATGTCCTCTCCTTCGCCATGCCCAGTAAGCTGAATCCAGCTCGATCAATCGCAATCGTCTGCTTTCACTTTCACTCGATATAATTCCCAAAATAGTCTTGGGAGGGCTACACAGCATCTCACGCTAAAGCAGTGTGCCAAGCCTAGTGTCTTGGCTTCTGCTCTCGGATTGGAGAGGATGGGCAGACCAGATTTCCCAAGTGGGATAGCTCAGCGCTTAATTATTCACGTCTGCGTGGTTTTACTGGCCGCGACCAGCAACGGGCCGCTAATGGACCTAGAGACCCTTGCGAGAGTTGCTTACCCTATTGGGCAACCTTGTTGCTTACCCCGGACTAGATCCCTCCTCGATGCCCGTCCGACGTTACCATTGGCTATGCGCCCGCGAATCACGCCCCGCTGATGCTCGATGCTCGGCGGCTCGCTTTGGCTCGTCGTCGCTCTCCCATTGGCTGTCTAACAAGCCGGATGTGCGTCGTGCACACCATCCAGCCATTCTCACTGGTCCAGAGGCTGGAAATGCCGCCCAGATGGATAGGGCCCCTGGACTCTTCGGGGCGGGTGGTATTGACGAGGTATTGACATTGGCTGGCTGGCTGGTTGGTGGTCATGCAAGTTCGCCAACTAGACCGCATTGTGATGGGGAGAGAGCACGTTTGCCGTGGTCGCTGGTTGGGTCGCCTCCCGTTCTTAATGGCAATATCTGCCCTCTACCGCCCAGCCTCACCTTTCATTGACTTTTTCATTTTCTGTGATCCTTTTAGACTGACTTGACCTGTGACCAAGAGAAGACCAAACCCGCGCTCTCGCTCTCATCACTCCAACCATTAATATAATCAAAACGAGACTGCCTTACTGGCGTCACATCGGCCTCATTTCCCTTTTGCGGACATAAATTAGGTGTCACGCTGACATTCCATTGTACGCCAAGGAGCAATTCAAGTTCTCAATCAGATCCCGACATTGCTAGGCATTATATCAGGCCTTTGAACCCGACGGTGGTTTCGACGGAACAAACAACCGACGGGAACACTGTTCTCATCAGATCCCTTGTTCACTCCAGGAAGGGATCTCACGTCGAGCCTTGAGTATAGGAGCAGTTGAATAAACCGACACAAGATGTTGCCTTCACTATTGCTGGCCGCCACGGCCGCCACATTAGCATCGGCACACACAATCATCACTTATCCGGGATGGCGAGGAAACAACCTGCACACAAATGAGGCCTGGCCTTACGGCATGCAATGGCAATATCCATGTAAGCGCCCCCGAACCATGATGCTTGCACATAAGAGAAGTCAAACGAGCGAGTGACTAACACCAAGACAGGCGGTGGCATCAACCTCACAACAAACCGGACATACTGGCCAACGACGGGTGGCGCGCTGGCTTTCCAGCCTGGCTGGTTCCAGGGTCATCAAACGGCGCTCCTCTACGTCAACATTGGTGTTGGCACTGACGGACCAGACGGTGGTCCGCTGAACATGTCCAACCCATGGTCCCTCCATTCCAGCTCCTAGGCCCTTCGAACGGCCCATTTCCCGGCACCGTGTGCCTGCCACAGGTCCCGCTGCCCACGAATTGGACCATGAACGAGGGTGACAACGCGACGCTTCAAATCGTCGAGATCGCGATGCACGGCGCGGCGCTGTTTTCGGTAAGTCTTATCCCGTCAACGGGGACAAATCAACGACCCAAAAAAAAGCTAACATCCGCCCCCTCAGTGCGTCGACATCACCTTCGCCAAGCCCGGCGACCCGCGCATCCCCGAGGTCAACGAGACCAACTGCTACAACAGCTCCGACCTCGGCTTCGCGAGCATCTACTCCATCACGACGACGCCCATCGGCGCCTCGGCCGACATGAACGTCCCGGGCAGCGGCGCCAGCCTGCTGCGGCTCGCCCCGTGGATGGGGTACGTGCCCGTACTAGTCGGCGCCGCGTGGTTATTGATGTGATTTTGATGACACGATGTGACGGATGATGAACATGAATGAACTACCTACCTAGCGTCGGGTCGGTACTCGAGCATGATACGTGACAAAACAACGAGAATTGGGAATAGACGGCCCCGTGTTGGACGGGCCCGCTTTGTTGGAAAGGAAAGGAAAGAAAGCTTTATACCCACATTTTTTTCTACACATTTACTGTACAAATCTTTTCTACCAAATTTTTCTTCTTTTCTAAGGTGTTATATAATTGCCTTTAGGCGTCGAGGCGAGGAATGGAGGGAGGCTGGAGTTGAGGAGGGTGCGTGCTTAGGTACTAGCCTACCTATCAAGTTTGAATCAAAATAGTCAGCCAATTTGCTGATGCGTCTACTGATTCTTGTGATTACGTGTGCTTTTATCCCGTGCTTAGACACTTCACACATTGTGCCCTTCATGATGTCTACAAGTAGAGGAATTGTCTACTATTACCTCGCTTAGAATATAAAAAACCTCGACCCTTGTGATAAGGGATGTAAAACGCTATAGTTAAATTTAAAGTTTCCAGAAGTATACTTCGATATGTCTTATCGAATCCACAACTTCCGGGGTACCGGACAGAAACCTGGGACACGTTTGACGACGCGCCTGGTTGGTGATAGGGGTAGTCCTCACAACGTTTACCGCTACACATCGCCTACCATTCAGGAAGCAACATCACGTTTGGCATTAATCGTATGCTGCTCCTTCCCACGACATAGCTATCTAGAAAGATGCGAATGATATGCCGAGCGCCTCGAGAGTCCCATCACACCGCAAACCGCCACCTATCAAGGTATCATGTAGCCATCGAGTCTCAGAAGCTGCGTCATCAGACGGCAGCCGGATTGGGTAGCAAACGGTCCTCAACCTCTATAATGAAAATAGTCTATTTTAATGCCATTCCTTTTTTACTCATGTTTCAAGCATTTCCATCCGTTCAATTCGCGTCCTAAGCATGTTTCCAAGGGCCGGTGATGAAATCACGACCGTGCCAGCAACCCTCTGCTCTCACAGATAACCCACATTAAACTAGTAGAGAGAGACACTCGTTTGCTATCGCTTGAACCCTATCTTCAGACACCCTGTCCTTGGCCGACTTTATTGAAGAGGACAAACTCCTTGCTTCTGGAGCAGCCTTGCCAATTACGCTGATGAGTGTGCCGACAGCTACGAGTGCTCGGTAGATGACTTCAGAATCGGTTTGCTTCTGCAGGACCAGAGCGAGGAAGACGTCAGTCGTATCTGATTGTCTGTCGATACACTGCCTAGATGTTTTGAGGCTAATATGGAGTAGTTGATCGCCAATGTTGTCAAAGCAAGCAAAACGTTTCGGTTGAAAGGGCCAATAGCGGGCTGACCTCGGTTTCCGACTACTCGACCAATGAATGACACGGCGGCCGAGGTCTCAGAAGGTTGCGCCACAAGCTTTTTGCCTTCCGCGGACTTGAATAGGTTGACCATAGTGCGTAACGCATCATTGTACAATTCCGTTAGGTTGGCCCCCGTCAGGAATGCCTTCGAGTGCCGCTGAGATAGCTGTCTGCACTGGGCTACTTTCTCCTGATGATTTAAACTTGGCTGTGGCCGGTGAAGTCGCAATACAACGTAGTAAATCTAGAGGGGCGACTCTCTCCGAGTAGTCCCACTGAGTGCACATCATGACGACTAAACTAATAGTGAGTTCATCGTTACCGGACTACCGGACTCTAATGTTTGTTTAAGCGTATTAAGGGCATTTTGTGATGAAGGGTTGAGGGAGATGTCTTTACGGCCAGCGGCGACAAGGGCAGAGTTAACGCTTAAGATCTTCTTAAACATAGCTACAGAGAGTCAGTACAGGGTTAGAGGTTGGAATAAGAAGAAGGTACGCACGCTCGTATTTTGCACCGGTGATATCTAAGTAATCTCGGAGCGGCAGAATTTTCGGTGCATTGGTCTCCCTCGTGATTCGGTATTATATTGATCTGGCCCTGAAGAAGCTTCTGAGGTTTGTCCAATCGTCGCACCTTGAGTATTGGAGACAATGAATTGAGCCACTTGATCCAGGAAATTCTGGGAAAGCTCATTGTCATCGATGAACTTTTGGGCGCGGGCGTAGGGGTTTTCAGATAGATTATAGGGAGTTTAAGAGAGGGTTGACCTTCCTCAATCGCAACATCGAAAATAATCGTAGGATTGCCCGTTGTATTCAACCTTTCGGCCACTGCTACCAACGGCATCCACGACAGTACCGACGTTGATCCACTGTTGCTGGCCCGTGGACCATTGATGTGCCGTAACAGATCCATCATCTTCTTGATCATCTGAACCTGGCCTTCTTTGGTACCTGATTTCGTCTTTAAAAACTCTGGGCCAGGGAGTTTCTCTTTGTTGACGCCGCCTACTTGATGCTGGGGGATGGAAGAAGACTTCACTGACTCGTCAAAATGTGCTAGAGTCTCAGGACCGGCGACGCGCTCGCCATCACGTGAGAATACGCGGATGACACCGTCACTGGCGCCCGACACAATGTCGCCATTGGACGGATTGACGGCAACGGACCAGACAGAGATGGCAGGATGCGTTATGGTTTGTATGCATTCGGAGCCGCGCCATATCCGAACTGTGCGATCCTCACCAGAACTGACAAGCTCCCCGGATGGTAGCGAAGTTAGTGAATATATAAAGCTTTCGTGTCCCCTGAGTTCCCCAACTTGTTGACCATTCAATTTCCAGAGCCGTATAATGCCATCATTGCTGGCGCTCGCGATGTCTGCACCACTTGGGTGGCTTCTGGGAACTTGACAGAGAGCGCGCACAACGTCCGGGGTGTAGATAGTGGACCGGGCCTGAACTTGACCGGCCGTGGCTTTTCCAAGATCGAACACGCGAATGTTCTTATCGGCACAGCCAGTAACGACGAGGCTTTCACTCAAAGGCAATACGTCCCAAACAGCACCCTCGTGGCCCTCTAGGACAGCCTCGGTCTCCCAATTTTCGACATTCCATATACGAGCGGTACTATCCCAACTCCCCGACACGATGGATTTGAGACCCGGGACGATGGCTAGAGCGCAAACGTTCTGAGCGTGGCCTATCAGCAAGCGCTCGGCATTGTCGGAGGGACCGGCGGTGACAGACCGAACATCGATGATGGCATCGGTGCCGGCGGATACGACCAGGCCCTTAGGAAAAGCGATAGAAGGCGGTAGGCATATCAGGCTATTGATAAACTCGGAGCCTTGGGTCACGATATGAGACTCGAAGGCCGGGGGAGGGCGGAGGTCCGGGACCAGGCGCGCACGGTGTGGTCTCTCGAGGCAGAGACGACGAGGTCGGGGCTAGGAAAGTAAACATCGCGAACCTATTGAGATGGCGGGTTAGACAAGAGGGGCTATGCCGGATCATGTATTGATATGTATCGCGTATGCGACATTAGTTGGGGTCGGGCAAGCTTGGGACACGTACGTCGGCTTCGTGGCCAGCTAGCTGCGCAGACAGCCTGAAGTCGGACATAGCCTTAGGGACTGCGGAGGACGCAGATATCACGAGTGGCTTTATTAGAGCTGTTGCCAGCTTGTAGAGATGGGGTGGATGAGTACGGAAGATTTCGAATATGTTGGTGATGGGCGTTTACCCCGCCAAACCAAGGTGCCAATCGAGGTGGGGAATGATGGCCGAGTATAAGCTTTTAGCTGGCGAAGGAGGGTAGCTTTTTGTACTTGGCTGTACGAGAGAAGAGAATGATTTGGGACTGGCGAGCTCTCGATTCTTGTGTTGGTCTATTTGTACGTGTAGTTTGTAAGGAGAGGCCTACTTAGATTGTTTTGTTTCTTCTAGTAGCACCAACACGGCGGCGACTGCTTAAGTGCTCATGGAGCTCTAACTTACAAGGTTCCAGGTTACCTAACCAAATGAAAAATGATATCATGCAAAGGAAGAAGGTAGGTACCACCAACTACAGTAGGTATTGGGTTACCTGGACGTGTTACCCGATACTTGTACAAGCACTCTACACATGCAGTAGCCCCTCCAGAGTAGCCCCAGTCAGGTGGCAACCAGGCAAACGGTTCGGTATCGTAGTAGCCCACCATCCACAGCCACAGCCACAGCCCACAGCCCACAAGCACAGGCCGCGACCTTCCCCGCAGGACACTTACTTAGTGTGGACTAGATAACCAGCTGTGGCGCCTCGCGAAGTACCTTACAAGGATCTCCTTTATAGACGACGACGCAAACTTCCCATTGAATGAGCCTTGCGACGACCTATTTCACCATTTGTGTCTTGCGCATCATCCAAACCAGCTGCGCAGAGACTGTCTCGCAAACACGATTCTTCCTTCTCCTCATCTGTTTCTATCCCGACCTCTCTACACTCTCAAGCACCGTCTCTTACTCTCCACGCAGTAGACTTCCGGTCTGTCTATCCCGCGCCTGCTGCTCGTCCAACCGTCCATCCTCACGAGATTTACTTCAGCGTCACACCATTGGTTGCGCTCCAGTCAACAGCACCGATTTTTCTTCTTCGTTTTCTTTCTTTTTGCCTGGGCTGGCACTCCTTTTGTACAGACTTTTCTCTCCCTAACGATTTGCATGATATAACGAGACGAGACGATACGACTTGAGACCGACGTTGTCTCGCGCCTGAGACGGAACCATAGAGATAGGTCGATAGACTAGATCACATACTGGCAACGGTCCATCCTATTCCCTTCTTCCACTCTCAGCCCGGTTTTTCTCGCCGCTAGACTCAGCGCTTTTGCCAGCCTCCGGGAACACTAGGTATTCGCCATTACACAACGGCAGCCCTTATCAATTGCCAGGTCATTGCGCCCCCGTTTTGTTAGGGTCCTTCAGTCGAACTACATCGTAACCCCGCCGATTTTCGTCATGGCTACGACCGCCCCCGATCCCCCCAGACAATATGTGCCTTTGACCTGCCATGGCCACTCCCGCCCCGTCACCCACATCAGCTTCTCGCCCCTCGAGCGAGACGAATCCTACTATCTGATCTCGGCCTGCAAGGGTACGTCTACCGCTTTCATTCCAGGCTCACGACAACTGGACGCACGCTAACAAAGGCCGAGTCTAGATGGTAACCCCATGCTTCGCGATGGTCAGACTGGTGATTGGATTGGAACTTTCATTGGCCATAAAGGTGCAGTGTGGCAGGCCAGGTTAAGCCCTGATGCTAGCACGGCCGCCACGGCTTCCGCTGATTTCACTGCGTAAGCATGCCATCTTGTCTCTGCATGCTTCATCACTCACCATTGGCCGTAGGAAGATCTGGGATACTCACACCGGCGAACTCCTTTGCACGCTTCAACACGATCACGTTGTCCGCGCCATCTCATCCTCCTGACAGCTCTGATCTCCTCGCCACTGGCGGGCAGGAGAAGAAGCTTCGCATCTTTGACTTGCACGTGAAACCAATCGAGACCGGTGAGGCTAAACTCAGACGTTCACGGCCTCGGCAGCTTTCGAGATTGGCCCAAATGTCCATACCGCCCCCATCAAGTTCATTGTTTGGATAGAGATCCTAACATCTTGATCACGGCCTCGGACACGTCTTGCGATGGTTCGATCTTCGCACACGCCAGTTGCCAAGCAGGAAACTTTTGGATGGGGAGATTCGTTCTTGCGAGCTTTGTGGCCTGGCTCCTGAGCTGATGGGCAGATCGGATCTTGGTGAGGGTTTGCCCATATTAGCCGTTGCCGCTGGCCAGTGTGTCTACTTCTGGGGAGGGATGACCGCAACCAAAGAACTGAAGCGGCTCAAAATGGACTTCCAAGTTGCTAGCGTGGCCGTGGATCCCAAGGATAGAAAAATTGTTGTTGGAGAAGACAAGCCCATGACATGGGCTAGAGTCTACCGATGGATGATGGCGCCGAAATTGGTGAGTCCCCAGGACCTTACTTCTTCGTTCCGCGCGTTAATGGTGTACAGATATTCATAAAGGCACGGACCTGTCTGGTCGGTCGCGTTCTCCCCAGATGGTAAACTATATGCGACTGGCTCGGAGGACGGGACCATCAAGATGTGGAAAAACTGCGAGGGCTATTATGGACTCTGGCGCGGTGGAGTGGGCGGCAACGGAGCGAGCGAGCTGCTGAATAGAATAGCACACCGCATCGTGGTCCTACATCTGCCCAGCTCGCTCGCGTGGCGAGGTCGTCGACAGCTCGTCATCGAGCGACTCCCTTGGGAAATGATCCCGAACTCCCAAGTGTGAAGAGAACTAGTGCGAATCGCACGCTTGGGCTTAACTTGACCTGGAGGCTTACCATCAGGCAGTGAGTTAATAATGCACTGTCTCCTGTTAGGGTCTTATCTCGTACTATCATATTGGCATGAAGTCGATAAACTGATTATGCCTCCAAGTCATCAAATCATCGGGTATTACCCTTCCAGCCTTGAGGCTCTCGCGGTATTATACCGACTACATGTCGAACCTGCCATGATAACATCAATAAACAAATGAGATAGCTACGTATGTCTTCCATTCACAGTTTATCTACTACAGAGTTGCTGCTAGTTAGGTAGTGGGCTTGTTGTGTGCTGCTCAAATGGACAGTTCACAAGCTATGTGAAAGATAGTGCATTATAAATGGCTAGCTCTTTGGGAGTTTCTAATAAAAAGTAGATTATTATTTGAATGGCATACATGATGCTCCCAGTTGCAATTTAGACGTCTTTGCCGTGCTCGTAAAGTGCCTTGAACTTCGCTATAGTCCAATTCCAACCTAGCGAGCTGGATACAACTCCCCCATGGTTGGATGGTTTGCTACCTAGGTACTCATTCGTGTTTGCCGTTTACTTAGGTATGTTTGCTAGTCACTTATGGAGAACCGAGGTTCGTTGCCCCTGTTACTACTCGAGCTACGTCGATGCCATCCAGTACCTACATACCTAACGACCTCGACGAGTTGCCAGACTGGAGAGTACCTAGGTAGCCTACCTACCTAACCCACCTGCCTACTTACTTGACCGACTGCCTTTCAAATATTGAAGGGTAGGTACGTAGAGGTCAGAGAACCGACTCCCATTTCTCGTCGTCTCCACCCTTCTCACTACCACCACACCTTGACCTAACTCCAACGTTGGGAACAAGCAAGCTACGGTAACTTGAGATTACATCTCAACTCTATCTGGTCTTTGCACTTACCTTTCATGACGCTTTGGTCGGTTGCAGTCTCGTCGCCTTTACTCATGCACGCACATTGTGCTAACTGGATCGCAGAGATCACGGTATACACATCTGAGTATATATCCCCAATCCCACCAGTCGACACCAGCACTTGCCAAACAATAAGGTAACACTATCCTTAACCTCCCTCGCTACTGCAAACATCTGATTTCCTTCTAGTTTGAACCACGCAACAATGGCACTGGTCAGGTCAACTCCCTCTCCACTGAGGGTACCGCCACGCTCAGTCCTGATGAGGGTGCTGGCGGCCCTTCTACACCCACCACGCCTGCCGCTGCTAGCAACGACAACAACGACAAGAAGCGCAAGGCGCCCAGGGAGTACTCGACCAATCCGCACACGGTGCGCGTCCGCGAGCGCAACGCCAGCCTGAACCCGTACCAGCTCGCCGTGAGCGGGCCGGTCCAACGACCTCAAGGCCGTCACCAGCGTGTGGAAGGCGCGCGCGCGAGACCTACCGCAGCGCCGACGAGGACACCCGTCGCAAGATGCTCGAGGAGGCCGAGCAGAAGGTCATGGCCTGCGCCGCCGCAAGAAGATCGACCTCGCCTCCAAGATCATGGTGCTCAACCAGAAGTACGGCCCGACGGTGAGGCCGCTGCCGCTGCTGCTGCTCTTTGTCGCACTGCCGTTGCAAATAACGGCTCCGTCCCTGACTTGGCTCCGCCCGGATACCTCGCCTACCGCCGCATGACTATCGCCGCCCTCATGGACAATGGCAAGGGCAAGAAGGCTGCTACCGAGGCTGCTACTGCTGCTGCTCCCGGTGGCTCAGGCTGGTCCGTCTGATGCTGTTCAAGCTACCCCACCAGCGTCACTGCTGCCCAGAACAACGCAGAGCTCGTCATCACCCAGCAAGAACTGATGGAGACCATCGAGGAACTCCTGGCTACTAAGGAGGAGCTAAGTTACCCAAGAGGATCTCAAGGCCCATCAAGGAACTCAATACCAACATCCAAGAACTCCACGGCGCTGTCGAAGACGTGGGAACCAAGGTCCAGCAAGTGATGGCCATGTACCGATCTCTCCAGGCCAGTCGCGCCCCCGTTACAACATCGCGCTCCTGCCCGCCGGTCTCCAACTACCAGGCGCCCCTAGCCGATGTCGCTCCGGCCGGCCACGGCTACGGCGACTATCAGTATCAGCACCAGGAGTACAACGCCCACCGGTAATGGTTGGGAGGATGATGATGGTCAGGATTGGGAGCAAGGGTTTAGGGGGGGAAGAGGTGAAATTTTAAGAGAAAAAGGGGGTATTAGAGGGGGTTTCTGGGGTTTCCCTTGAAATTCTGAATTTATTCGGAATTTTCTGACGAGAAACGAATGTGAATACTCACTCACCCCTCTAGTAGTAAAAGAAAACACGTACGTAGGTAGATCTACGATTCAAGGGACCGGAGTTTTTGATTTCTAAAAATGGGGTTTTATTTTGACTTGGTGACCCTACACTACTTAATGAAGCCTTAATAACAGGATATCCTGTTCGATCCTGGTGGTATTAATCCGATCTTAATCCTTCCATGTCCTTTCCATAAGCCCGCCTACCCAATATCCATAACCCTTCACACAACCTACATACTCGACTTGTATAACCTACGAAGTCTACAAACTCCTGCCCATAGTCCACGCCTACGGCCCAGGGGCCACAGACGACCGCCTCGTAGAGCGCCGTAAGGATCCTCGAGACCCGCGACCTCCAACTCGCCCTCTCCGTCGTCGTCGGCGTAGTCGAGGTGGGCAGCTCGGCGGGATTCTCCATGGTCCCAAAGGCCTTGGTATCCCGAGTTCGGGCAGGGGACCCTCGGTCCGAGCTCCGCGTCGGGGAGTCTCCATCTCGTCGGCTTCTCGTCATCCTCCAAGTCCGCTGCGGCGGCGGCGGCGTTCTTTCTGCGTCTCCGGTTATCGAAGAATCGCCACACCCACGCCTCGATCTGGAACATGAAGAACTCTCGCTTCTCGCCCCTCTTGTGCCGCTTGTATTGCTGTACCACTGAGTAGGCCCCGTACCCGCTATCAGGGAGATCAGGATCGTTGTTAGGATTATGGCTGCTACTGTGAAATTTGAGGACGGGCTTTTGTTGTTGTTATTGCTCTCGCTTTTTGTGCTGAGGTGTTTTGTCCGCTCAGCGGGGTTGTGCTTGGGGAGGGTGTTTGTTGGCTTTCTTGTGTTGGAGGTAGTGGTGTAGGGGTAGGGGTTCTAATGATGAGAGAGAAGGTAAAGATGACAGTAACGATGATAGTGACGTAGATGTCGACGTTATTGTTGATGGAAGGGTCTTGAACCCTGCTGGTGATGTATTTAGCTGGTTTGCTCTCGTTGTCGTCGTCAATTGTATAGACAATAATATTAATGAACTAGAAGACTCCTCCGTTAATGTAGCCTCTACCTCTGTTGTAGAAGTTGAGAAAGCTTCCGTCTCCGTCGTCTCAGTAGGTAGTAGCTCAGTAGTGGTAGTCCTCGCTCCAGGCGTAAGAGGATCCGTCTCTAGGCCATCGAGATCCTCGGCCCGCCACCGGATCTGAATCGCCGGCCCAACCGTCACCTGGGCACCGTTTACAGCCGCGGTGCGCGAGACCCCAGACCCCTCCCCGAAAGTCGGATGTATCTGATGTACATGTGTGGCCGCTGGCAAAGCCGTTAGCAAAAGTACGAACATGACCCCGGAGTATATAGCCAGCATTCGAATACTCACTTCGGTATGCAATACGCTGCGGTCTCGCCAGCTTGAATAGCGGGGAAGCCCTGACCAGTCCTCGGGTTCGTGATGATGCACGACGGTCCTACCGAAAACCCGCTGGGACAGATGGCTGGTGAGTAATACTCAAATCCACGCTCTGCGACATACTCGTCCCACGACGGCGGATCACACGACGTGGGCGCCGCCGTCGGAAACGGGGGAAACTGAGAGGGGACCTTCGTTGTTGTCAAGAGCCATGTTATTGGGCATGGCGGTGTGAAGACGGTGGTGAGGGCAGCGAGTGGTGGCGTGAAAGTCGCCGTCATGATTTGGACAATTCACTGCGTACGTGCGGTTCATCCAGCGCTCGATGCATGAATTCGTCCTGAGATTAGGAATAATAACGTTCGCTAGTATTGAGGTGCCTGTCCACCAATCTTCTCTCTCCCTTCAATGTGTAGGTCCAGGTATGCTGTCTAAGCAATATCCAGATTCGCCATGAGCCATCTAAAGGTGATCGATCGCCTCATCAGCCAGCTGAGACAGATGCAGAACACAATATAGAGATATGAGGCGGATGAGTCCCGGCAGCACAGCTGAGTTAAAACCCATGGGGTCATTTGAATACCGACATGATTGATTGGGGAAAGATGATTCGGCTCGACCCGGATTAGTTGGTCGTATAGAAACGTGCCGGCCTTCATTGTTGGTACGGCCGAAGTGTTAGACCATGAAGGCGATCATACATCGACACATCGGTCCCACGAATCTGTTGGTCCAGCCAAGGTTGGGGCAACATATTACTGGGCGGGTCCGTCTCACGATTCAAGATGGGCAACCTCCTCCCCAAAACATGGCCAAAACGTCACTTTTAACCCCTGGCAACTCATTTCGCGTCGCAGCGGTGTTGACCTGGTAATTTCTTGAAACTTTGCGGGAGATGGAGCTGATTTACGATCGGAGGGGAATCAATCATCTATCGTCATTAATCATTGCCACCCTTACCCAACTCATGGGATCGATATTAGTAGTGTAGTGTGTATAGTGACATTTTCCCTCCTTTCATTTGACGATGTAGTGTAATGTGAGACGACACGATAAGGAGAGCTCCCCACTTCCACACAGAGCTTCGGGTTCCACGAGGAGAGGAGCATGCATGTCGCAGAGCATGCAAGGACCATGCAGGGGACAAATCAGCACGCCGCAACACCGGCCACTCACGCTGTGGCTGTGACCCAGAGCACGGCCATGACACAACTGCTGCAGCTTGGCGGGCCGGCTCAGGTCTCGCCGTCATCCCATGTCGACCAGAACCGTTATCTCTTCATGAAATTGACACGCGATATCCGGGGCCAAAAATCAAGTAGCAGTCCATTGAACACAATAACCAACAATTATTCGCGCAGGTTCGTAAGTTTTATTCTTGAGTATTATAAGCTGTCGTAAAACGGTGAATTTGGTCGCTAAAGGTCGCCGATGCTACGGTCTCTAGATAGGTCGTCTCATCTGAAGTGCTCAGTAACATATCCCATCCGACCAACTTGACAAGTGCAGCACAATAGTTGTTTTCACATCGTTAGATCCTGCCATTTCGAGACTTACCATCTATAAAATCATGAGCACTGTAACCGATGGATAGGACAACGTGGCTCAGACCCGACTAGCCGTTACTACTTGGACGTGCTACATAGCGTCACGATCTGATTACCTAATCTTTGTATCTAACAACATCAAAGTCTTTGTTCAAGTAAACAACAGCATTGTAATTAATAGACGTCAAAGCGGGTTGCTGAAGAATAACATTGATGATTTTATTTGTTGAAAACCAGCTTAATAATTTCATATTCATAAATATACAGCTTTTCTTCTTGTCTAGTTCATTTCATCCGCTCGATCACCATCACTCGATACAAGAATAACTATCAAGATGTCTCAATCAGTCTTCCAACTCACCATCATTCCTTACGTCGTGGCTTTTTTTCGCTACATTGTAGTTCTATTGGGTTTAGCAGCACCTAGCCCTCCGACTCCTCGACGCCTCTTTGCCGAACCCGTCGTCGCGCCCCCCCGCCAGCGTACGCCTCAGACTGTCGCCATAGGTCTTCCGCCAAATGATCTCCCCGAACTACCTGGTGACTACCCGTTGTAGGTAGATACACTTTCAGGGTAATCTTAAACTCAGACCGGGTTATCATAGTTCGGCCCAGGCAGTAGCGACCCCTTCGGCAGCCCTTTCGGGAACGAGGAATAGTACAGTAAGTTCCAAGGGCTGTAGTAGCTCTCATTACTTTCAGCGTGTTTACATTGCGGTGTTTTTATGTTTCGTTGTTCCCGAACTTTAGCTAGTCATGTACGTATCCTAGGTCTTTACGAATCGATCACTGTTTCCCTTTTATTTTAGTTAATAATGTGATGTTGAGTGTTCGTGGAGTAGCCTCGCCTACCTCCATCATCTGTTCCAATAGTCGTAAATCGCACGAGAGTAAATGCAACTTCACAGCGTCATAGCACCTATTGAAAGCATTAGTTAGAATCGCAATACTAATTTTGTGAATAGACCTTTTACTTTCTTTGTTCCACACCAACAACTCTCGTTGTATGACTGCTCTAGTGAACCTCATGGGTACCGCGAATATAGTAGCCGTGTCGCCCTATTTCATTCCTTCCGCTCATTCATAGGATCTAGTAGACGTTGATCCTATGTAACGCATTATTATCTCAACCCCTTCGGAGTGATATCATGTTGTCTTTTTCTTCGTAGTTTGTACACAACCATGAAAGATGAAGAAGATCAAGTACATCTGAGATTATTCGAATGCTCTTTCGTGTATCTCTCTGCCACAGAACCAATGTTTAGGAAACATTTAAATAATCAATCTGGCAGAATTGATAATAAAAAAGGCTTAACTTAGCTGACTAGCTGTGCAATCAACCCGGGTTGAAGCTCCGCAACGATGGGCCGAGCTGGAGGCTCCCTATACCACGACGCGAAATCTCACCTCTTCGGTCAAAAATACCAGAAGTGCAAAAGCAGGGAAGCGCAGATAAGGCAGAAGACACAAATATCATGAAGCACATGACCAAACGCTCAAAGCCCTCTCGCGTACGGCGCAAACTACATCGGTCGGTGAACTGATATGTTAACGCGACATTATCAGCCGACCTCGATAGAAAGCGCTAAGTGATAGTGACGGAGGCGATAGACTTCCTCCTCCCACGAATCGAGCGCGTCGCCGCGGATCTGGAGATATAGATAAGCCAATCGGCTCAGCGAGCTTGAGACGACGCGTGAGAAAACGCAGGTCGTCATATCGCGGGTTAGCTTGAGGGTGTCGTTGCGTAGTAAGAGGATGTTACGCCTTGGTTCTGAGTGAAGAACCATCTGGTGAGATTGAGACGTTGTTTCAGACATTGTGTTACTGCATAATTTTTCACGTCGCTCTTGCATGTTTTTGTTTCTACTGCATGTCTCGATCTCACTTCTATCATGATTCTTGCAAGTCGTAGAATTGGTTTGAAAGCTTTCCAATATCACAATATGACAAGAGATTCATCATTTTGACCTTGTTCATTCGACCTTCCACAACCCCCCAGCTTTTGATAGCATACACAAACGATAATTACATTGTCTCAACCCCATCCTTTCACAAAGTCACAATAGACCTTTGAAAGTAAAATCCACTTTCGCAGGAGCTGACAATTCAGTCTTTCAACTCGGCAAAGGAGCATTGTAAGAATTCTCAATAGGATTATGAAGGAAAATTCTTTGACTCCGGACCCCCAGCTCATCCCTTGCTATCCCTCGTTTATCGTGAACGATACAAATATCTGGACCTCTGCGCTGATGAAACCTAGTCGCCTCTACCGTGGAGTACAGAGTATCATCTATAAGTAAGACACAGAGCAGTATTTGCGCAACGAGAGAGGCGAACGGGATCTGTTAAATCGCATGCGTGAAAGCTGGCTCGATTCAACTATCTTCTTCTTGTTTTGACACGCGATTAGAGTGAATTCGATTCGACTCTGCCTTGACCAGCATTCCAAAGAGTCTTAAGCCTGTCTAAAAATCGACGGCTACATATCCTATTCTTTCGCACGTGCTCATCTCAAACCGTTTCAAGAGTTTCGAGAAAAACATGGCGTTGAAGCTCAACCCACAAACACTCCCCTTCCATCATCCAACTCTAAACCTACCAGCAGAACCACAAGCCTCACCCATATTTACCCACACCCATCGCCCAAGCGATCAAAGCGAGCTACAGCAGAAGCTCAACACCATCCTGAAGAGAGTCGTGGGCGAAAACACATACTCTCCCTCCTCTCCTCCTCCTCCATCTCCAATCTCCATCCCCCTTTCAACCCCATCGTCTTCATCATCTCCCCCCTCCGTCCCCTTCCTCTCTAACGAGACAGACGACGAAACCGCTCAAACTACGACGACGAAGAAAAAGGGCCAACACCCCTCCTGGAGGCAGCCACCACCCCCTCCATCTCGAGCCCGAGCTCCTACGTCTCCCTGGCCTCGTCAAAACCCATACACCCTCGACCCCGCGGACCTCGCGTGTCGGCTATCCGTCATCTCCCCCGAGCCGTCCGCGCGCGAGGACCGGCACGGCGAGGACACGGCGCGCCTAGCGCGGCAGCTCGATCGCGCGCACGCGTTTGTCAAAGCGGAGGAGTGTGCTGCGCTGCAGGTTCTACTCGGACAGACTTTGCTGGGTTAGAATACGCGAAGTGAAGCAAGACATTCGCCGCAGTGATGAGAATAACGCAACTTACTCATGCATAAAGTGAGTGATGATGATGAAAAGTCGCTTATGAAGTATTCAAAAAAATCAAACTTGAATTTTGATGATTGGAGGAGGTTATAGGGTCGTGAGAGGTGCCTTTACTTACTGAAGTCACATATTACATACGAGATACTGACATCGCTTGGGTGTCCACCAACTCACAAAGCCACAATAGACCAGATCACACCATATCGGCGAGCATCATACATTAGAAGGTTTAATCAATATATCGTACCTCAGTACAATAATCTACCATAGCCATAAATATCCTACAGCTAGAAACACTCGAATTAAATTGTAGGTTTCCCAAAATCCGTAATGTGAGCTTTATTTCTAGCTACATCTCATTATTCATGTCAAAATATGTCCTAAACTGGCACAAAATGCGCTGCCGCTCTGCGACCACGATCCGTCGATAAACGCCCTTGGGTCATTCCATCCACCTCTCATTCCCCCGCGAGGTTGATAGCATTCGAATGCCCTCGAGACCAATTGCATATATACTCGTGCCCTTTCCCGTCAATATTTCCTCATGTCAAAAAACATCAAAGTGCCAACGCCAGTCGCCCATGGTATAGTACATCTTTAGAGTTTGATGCCGATGTTTGTAAAGCAGCCGCCTGCCCGTGTTCCTACAAGATACCTTCTTTCTAGCCGAAGAAGCCAACAATATGCACGTAATAGAGACAGATCTGAGTTCATTATACCGTCTTACCGCCACAGTCGGGAATCTTGACGCCGCTTTTAAGCTTTCGGTTGACGTCCAGAATGCCCCACTGATCCTCCCATTCTTTTCCTGGAGAATCGAAACTGATCTTCCAGGGTTCGTCGAACATCTCGAACCAAAAATAGTTCGTGCCGTTGTTGAGAGCCTGGCAAACCCAGGTGTCAAGTAGTGTGTTGAGTTCATCAATTCCAGCCACGGCTCCGTCTGTGCAGGTTGCTGCCTCGCCACAGTCTGTACCACCCTTGGTTGGCCATCCGATCTCCGATATTACATTCTTCTCGGCGTCAGACTTGAAAAAGGAACCTGCCTTGTTATGCCAAAATGTCCAAGTCCATGCTGCCGCCTCTTTAGAGTCTTGACCGGCAAAGAATGGATGCACGTTGCCCATTATGTAGTCGCTGAGCTGGGCCAGATTGGCATCCCAGTTATCACCCAAATCACTCGTGGCCACCGGGAGGTCCCAATTGTGATTACTCAGGTTCGTGCGAACATTTCCTAGCAAGGTCCCTAGCTCTTGCGCGGTCATCTGTTGGCGAAACAGGATTTCGTTGCCAACGATTAAACCCTTGAACGGCTTATCTCCGTACTGGTCCAAGATTTCCCACATACGATCAAGCTGGCGGGTGTTGGTTACGTTGTTATCGTCTTGCCAAACACCAGCCAGATTTTTATCTCGTCCTGCATCTTCAACTGGTTTATGGCGTGTATAGTCATCTCGGTTTGGTTGCAGTCAGTGCCATACAACCGAATGGTATTAGTCAGCTGTGAGAGAATGGCCACATCGCGGGTTACGTTATTCTGGGACGGGGGTTCTTCAGGCAATCGGGATATTGCACGTTGATAGGTGTATAGTCCACGCCAGGGAAAACCTTGTGAAGATTAGGATTGTGCAGCAGAGCTTGAATTTCGTCCGAGTTGATGTTGAGGTCTCCGTTCTGGGCCGAGTCGTCGCTTGCTGACTGCCCACTCGAACTAGTGTTCTGTTTGCTCCCTTTGTTCGCGTACATGGATCCTACCACGCGCCAACGACAGCTCCGGCGATAACTAGCAGGACGATAATAGCAATGATCCATGTCCATTTTTTCCTACTGCTGCTTTGTTTCGTTATCCATTCAGATTTCTCTACCCGAGGGCCGAGATCATATTCGCCAGGGCTTCCCCCTCCTCCTTGGTAGGCAGTAGCCGGGTTTTGCACGGGATCATAGTTGATACCACTATTCCTGTTCTTGCCCATAAGACCACCAAGAACACCGCCTGCTGCAGCACCCCCGGCTGCCCCGGCGGCGGTAGTAGAAGTACCGGCTGCACCTCGGCCACTCGAGTTACCCAGGCTCAGCATACTATTCCGAGCAGACCGTTGGTATTCGAGACCGTCATCGCCATCGTCGTCAATATCGTTTGGATTAAATTGGCCTAGCCTTGGATCCATTCGCTGCCCGTAGGCCATCTGTGGGTCCCGAAAAGGATCGCTGTGGAAGCTATTTAGGCTTCGGGTAGGCGTAGACCCAGCGACTACTGGGGCCAAACTTGGCGAGGAGCCCTGGCCATGTTGATATGGACTGTGGCTCTGATCATATCTGTTTGGTTGTGCTTCTGCGTATTGTGTATTCTGGGGCTGTGTGGGTTGATAGGCTGGGGGATATGGGGATTGTTGCTGATACGGCTGAGCACCTCTCATGGCCTCGAGACCACTTTCTCGGCATTCCGCTCCGCAACGCTCATGGCGAGGCCAGGTATACCACCAGCGGCGGCCTCGCTGAAATTATCGGCGCCGGGAGTGATACTATTCGGCTGTGATTCGTGTCCCCACGTACGCTCTGCTGTGCTGCGATGAGGTGGTGGTAGAGGAGGCGCTCCCGAAGAGGAGCTTCGGTCTTCTTGCGTAGCACCAGCTTGAGCTCTGTTCTGGCGTAGCCGAGCAAAGGCCGAGTCGGGATGGGCACCGGGATGGGTCGAATGTATCGGCGGCGGCGGTGGATTGGAAGGGTAGTCTCTGTAAGGCGGCTGGTCGACGTCTTGGTAGCTTGGCTGGGGTGCGTCCAGGCGTGGATGTCGTTGCGGCGAGGGGAGTGAGTTGTCTAGAGGAGCGCGTTCGCCAGGGTCGGAGTCAAAAGAATAACGAGGACCCATGGTGCCCGTGTTTCAGCAGCGTTCGCAGCTGTTAATATGGGAGCAAGCGGCTGGAAGGCCGTGTGGATGTGTGTGGGTCAATGGTCAATGAGGCAGAAACCAAGCGATGGGTATTACCAGGTAATACCAATCAACCAGATAGCGCTGTCCTACGTAATGGTGGAACGAATGAAGGCACGCTATGGTGGGTGGTAATGAGTGGTAATTAATACGAGGCGCACTCGAGGCGTACAAGCGTAATAAGCGGCGCTCCAGAGTGGGCTGCCTCGAGAGGCGAGAGGCGAGAGGCGCAAACGACCCAATCGTCACGTTGGACGAGTTGTACGGGCGTAGCTGGAGCGCAACAGATTGGATTGTCACTGTATATATATCTGTAACCAAGTATGCCGGCGGAAGAGGGGCATGAACGAGTGTCGGGACTGATGACGGCGTGGACCGTTGAGCGGGCGAGTATGAAACCGCGAACAGGGCAACGGATGTTCCTCTTGTCCCTCTTGTCCCTCTCGTCCCTCTTACCTAGGTAGTGTAGGTGGGAATTGGGAGCGGGACTGAGGGTAATAAGTTGAGTGCTCTTGTCGTACGAACTGTACAGTACTACCGGTGCGATGCGAGGGGGCCCGCTATGAATTCAACTGGTATACTGCAATAAGGTCCGTACAGTATCTCGTAAGTAAATGCAAGTCAAGCAGAAGACTGCATCAAGAAGAGAGAGGTGCAGGTGTTCCAACATCAAGCAACATTGAAACATGGAAAGTGGGCTGAATCTAGGTACCCCGATCTGGGCTTAGCCCGACCGTCCTTTTTTTGACACGAGCCAAAAGTGACAACAGCCTGCGCTGCGCCAACCTCAGCTGAGACATACAATGATAGCTACTTCCTACAAAAGGTAGCCTGGCTGCCGCCATTTGAATAGTCTGTCCGAAATATCGCCTCTAGTCGCTAAATGGACGAGTTGGCCACCGGAACAAGCCAGATCGCTTAGAACAGCATACGATGTACAAAATGTGCCAACATTCTACACGAGCGGATTGATACACATTATTAAAATCACCATAACCTTATGTGTAAGTGCCATATGTTTAGATGTTTAGGTACCGTGCCTCAGCTGCCCCAGCCTGTAGGGTTCCTGTGGATAAAGAAGTCCTGAGCCAAGACTTCAAAATGCGGGTGGCTTGGCGAGCTGGTGGCATGCCGGCATGCCCCTGTCAACAGGGCAACAAAAACGACGGTACAACAGGGGTCTTGTCTGATGTGGTGCTTAGGTATCATTTTATGACGATCGCACTACTTCCAGTGAAAGCGTCACCAATTGCAGAATTGTTAGCAAGTCGATAGTGTACATCCTCCCATCTGGCAATTGAAGCAATATGTCAACGTGGTCGAATGTCTCACGATGCGAGCTCACAGTGGCTGCTGACGATATCTAAAAGCATACAACGTTGCAACTCCAGACTAGTTGCAGGGAAGCGATGCAAGCGAGTGCCGAACAGGGCATGAGGACATCGACCTGCCTTTAAACACCTTATTGGTACCTCGTATACTTACAACTACCTAACTAAGAATCTCCTAGCAGGATGATGTGGCCCGTCAGCTCGTTTTTGGGGCAGAATCCCGAAGTACACTACATAGTAAGGTCTTACACTGACGGCATGTCTTGCAGTACCTAACCTACTGTACTTTTCGGTCCGGGTTATGTCCCTGTGGTTCGTTGGATTTGGCTGACGCCAACCTTAAGCGCGAGGGATCCTCCAGGTATTTCTTGTAGTAACAATTTATTAAATCGCGCTCTGTCCCTGCCAGGAAAAGAGTTTGAGTTAATGCTCACTCAGACTAAACGATAAAAGAATGCAAGTGCCTTGCTTGCATTCTTGAGTACCCAGTTCCTGGGCCGAACTGTGGGGTTGACCGACGATGCTGCATGCCGACCGTTGAAATGGAAATGCGCTAATGAGACAAGACATGACACGACATTTTTCGCCGCGTAACACCGTCCAATGTCCAAATCCATAGGCCTGCTTACCGCCGTAGAGTCGTCTGAGTGAGATGAGAATAAAAAAACAATAAGTTCAGTTTAAATATCGAGATGGGCTAAACGAGCCAGGTACTTCGTACTGCACCGCATCATCAGCACGCAGTCAGCCGCGGCTCGCCTAGAACATCGGCTTACTATGTGGATATTGGTGGCCTTGTGGTGGCTTCGACGAAGATGCCAGCGCTTTTCCCTCGTGCGACCTGTAGATCATAATTTCAATAATACAGTACTGTAAAGTCGCTAGATCGCTTACACCGGCCTTCTAAGTCCTTCGTCTCTCAATATGTGCAACTGTATCTAGCTATCTATATCCGGGCGCGTCAAACAGCTAAGTCAATCGTCAACAGCTTACAATTAGAATCAGGAAAGCCATTCTAATAGAAAGCTATTTCGAGATGCAACACGTCTGAATTGGCCAGAAGGCCTTGCGCTGGTGCATAGGAGACTGTCGATGGAGCTCAGATAGAGGGGTCTCAAGGAGACAGCATCCATGGACTTTTAACGCCTCACTTTCTCCAGCCACACTTTGGCGATATCATTAAATATTGTCTATCCTCTTTTCGCCTTTGAAACTATTATCTCTATCTTACCCGTGTTTTGATTGCTCTTTGCAATTTCTAACCCAACACGCGAATATTCTAGAAAATCATGGATAATTGCTGGACATGTCGGTATGACATGTGCATGGATTATCGCCGAAGGGCGAGGCAACCCCCAAATCGGTTATTGAGCCTCCATCATACATACATCATTCAAATCTCTCCAAAGTCTGCCCTCCAATTAGACCACCCATCCACCACTCGCTGGCTTGGGTAGTAACTTATATGATGTCAAATTGTCGATCTGAACATGCTGTAACTGAGGTGTGCCTGAAAAGAGTGGCAGCATATGGGCAGTACTGACATCATGTAACATACCAAATCCCTACAGTTTACGTCGGCGTGGGAATCAAGTTGAGTCCGTTGGAGTATATGAATCTCACGTCTTGCCTGAGGTAGGAAGATATGAATTCTATCTTCATAGTACATATCTACCATCAAAATTATACAAACGCAAATACGAGTTAGCTCTCACCCATATACTACCAACACTATGTCTGCCAACCGAAACCCCGATTCCCTACCAAGGCGAGTTCCACACCGTGTACCGCGCTCAAACCAATGCAGAAGGGTGGTCATAGCCTGGCGCTAGTCGGCAACGACAAGATCCCGATTTCACGCCCAGACATACCCCGAGGAACGGCCCCAAGAGAAAACGTACCAGCCCCGACCCGAGGCGAAAAATGCCCCCCAAGCCTACGGCACACCCAGTGCCGCGGACACCATTCAGGGGCGACATCAAAAGACCTCTATACAGGGATGGGAAAACCGGTCCAGGGCAGGAACACCGCGAGATCGTGAAACCCACGGTGCCACAGGAAGAAGAGGCACGGGAGTTGCAGGCGTTGGCGGCGTCGAGGGTGTTAACTTTATGCGAGTGAGGGGTGCCGATTTACCTGAGGACGTACACAAGGCATGAGGGGCAAGACAAGCGCAGATTATCCTGCTGCTGAGACCGTCTGCCTGTAGACGCGGAGGATGTTGCCTCTAGACACGCGCCACGAGCCTACGATCACACCTAATCGAGGGCCTGTTTCTATATGATTGTATATACAGGTTGGCAGGATGATAATTCTTCAGCGCCACGCTAGATCTAGGAAAGAAAGAGTACTTTTACCTACAAGGTTGCCATATTAATTCAAGTAGGAAAATCAGCGTTGACAAGTCTGGAAGCCCTTTTTGCTACCTACTTCTATAGCCCCTGTTCAGCAAGTAGGTATAGCGGACTTCTACCAAAGATTCCCTGCCCGTAGCGTGGCGCTAAAGAAGTTTATGTATCCTGTCGACCTATAGTATTAAGACGATAACGAAATAATTACCGATAAGCGTGCCTGCCGGTAAACTGTTACCTTGTTCTGCTACCTACTTACGATCATCAACATCTAGAAAGTAGGTGTGTCCAATGAGCGTGTAAACATTCCCTTGACAACTGTAGTTCTTGCCATCGCCCACCACCTTGTTTCAGATCCTTGGCTTCACATCTGTGAAGATGACCTAAATGCTAGGGGAAACCAAAACACGATATCCGATCCTGAGTATTAGGTATCTCAGTATTTATACAATATTTATCAAGCCTACGAATCTAATATTCTGTATGAATTTCTTCGATAGGGGTGTTGGTCACGTGCGCATCTACACATATCATGGAAATAGGGGCTGTATAGCAACAGGTCTTCTATCTCACTTCTAATTCGAGTACACTGAATTACAATGTCCATACACCTTCCCGTTTACTCGTTTCATACATGTAAAATATGTGCTACTGCCATGTGAAGGTTGCCAATGAGCACCTCTGGTAGCCTTCATAAAGCGGATCTGTGTACCTACGTACCTAATGTGATTACCTAGAAGTAATAAATTTCGGGGGGAATATCGTTTGCTTGCTATGCTGAGAGGTTGTTGCCTCGAGTTAGCAGAGGATGATTGTGCACTCCCCATGGTTCTCCATTGTTCATAAATTCGTGGGTTCCCCCCCAACTTCTTTACACTTTCTTCACACTTCCCTGACACCACAACACTCAGGTTCCCGGCCACCAATTCGCCATTCACATCAAAAGTTCAGATCATCTGCTCAAAAAGGTATGCTCCTCTCCTCAAACATAAATGTATCATAAACTCTCATTTATCATTCTCCTGGACTTCATCAACTTCGAGTTTGGTTCCCAACAGCTAATATCATCCCAGCCTTCCTTCCATACCCACCTCGTCAATCAAGATGCCGCCTAAGGTTAATGCCCAGGAGGGCGAACTCACGGAGAAGGAAAAGGCGATCCTTGGACTCGCTTGGCAGTGTATTGACACTGAGCCAAAGGTACATACCATCCAAAATATTCCCAATTTCCTTCTTCAACACCTGTTTCTGACTCGATGTAGGTTGACTACACCAAGCTCGCCACCCTCGGCGGCTACGGCAGCACGGGAGGTGCTCGTAACATCCTCGGCGGTAAGTTCTCCCATCACATGTGCCGATGAGCTCTGCTCCTCCGTATCATAAGAAACAGGCAGCTTGACTGATACTTCGTTGCGCTCTCACACAGCGGCCAAGAAGAAGCTCAAGATCATTACCGACGCCAAATCCGCTGGCAGCGCTACTGCTTCTTCTTCGTCGTCGCCCGCTGGCACCCCGTCCAAGCTGCGCGCCGTCGCTACCCTGCGACCCGAAGGGCAAGAAGCGCACCGCCAAGGCTGCCAACGCCGACGACGAAGCTGAGGTCGGCCCCCCGACCCCGACCCCAAGAAGATCAAGAAGAGTCTTGTCAAGCCTATTGTTGCCAAGAAGGGCAAGGCCGTCAAGGTCGAGGAGGAGGGTATCGAGGAGGACCAGGAGGATGACGACCTCGACGAGGGCGAGATCTAGGTCTTTATGATTCTCTTTTTGAGGTCGAGATGGCTCTGTGTCATCACCACTTCTTTTGTGTCAACTCGCTTTGACCAACACACACACGCACAATGCACAATGCACGCATCCGAGTCTTGCGCTCGTAGATGCATTAGGGATCCGGTTTCTCGGTATGGGTAAAAGCATAGTTGTCGATAGAAAATACACTTCCATCGACCCATTTATTGATCTGAGCTATTGTGATGAATGCCTTATGTGCCATTCTAAAAAGGCGGCTTGTGATGTAGGTGGTGCGGCAGGTAGATACCCAGGCAGGAGTAGGTCCGACAAAACATCGTGTTGGTCTAATAAGATACCATGGAATTTTGGTAATGGCCACTTGTTCTATCGGGTTTCTGCTTTAAAACCTCACCTGATGCTTCCCGGCATTCAGCCCCTTTGCACAGGTGCATTTTAGCCCCAAAGAGAGGATGATATACCTACTTAGTTAGCTTCGCGCAAAGTAGCATTGATCACCTAAGCCGTCACACTAAGGGAAAAACAAAATCATAGGTAGCTTTAGTATGATCTTGGGGCTCTTCCACTCCAGCTTTTTAGCCTTATCAGAAGGGCTTTATTCCGACCGAGATGCCAGGACAATATTGTAATATCGGGCGAACAACTATCAATAGTGTCTCTCGTCAGATGTGGAGAAGGGGCTTCAAAAAGGTGACGACATGAGTGAACTAATGTGGTTAAATCCAGGGACCTGCGATGTTGATTGGGTACACATACGTCATTCCAGCTCTCTGTCGTAATGCGTATAATGAGGCAATACGTATCTGGCCCCTTCACAAACGGATATTAATATAGCAGCACTTCGAAGCTACCTACCTTACTCAATCGTAAACATCTCAATTACTACCCCAAGAGAACCTCATACGCCTACATCTATCTAGACTTAACAATCCTGGCAGGACGTACTGCTACCCAAGACAAACAACCTATTTATATCTACTACCTCCCCGCACTAGACAACATGTCGAGCAAGATCGTGGAAGACGTCAAGACAGGCATGAAGGGCATCCGCGGCGCCGGCGACGCGCTGCGCGGGAACCTGATGCAGGCGACGGACCAGGCCTTCGACAACAGCCGGAACCACCCGGAGACGCAGGCGTCGGAGCTCAAGCACGAGACCCTCGCGCAGAAGGGGAAGAGCGACATGCAGGCCGTGGACGACAGGCTCGCCGCCCGCGAGCAAGAGCACGCCGCCCGCAAGGTGCACAATCAGGCCGGGGCTGGTCTGGCTAATAATGGCGCGGGCGCGGCGCAAGGGACTGGTCATCACCCTATGCCTATGAAATAAGTGGGTTAGGGACTGGGCGAGGAACTGCGTTGCGATTGGATGCGACGTATGGATGGATACGTCGGCGACGTTGTTACGATTTGAATGGCTGTTACGTGGAATGTGGATTACTTGTATCACGATTGTACCAACAACTAGCAAGCGGGCTGTTGCACGTGGTGTATTCACATGAATAGATGTTTTATTTCAACCATAATCTGCGATATATATAGGCGTAGACATGCTTGCTGCCCCTGGTATGTTAAGGGTGGCCCGTTTCCCTTGGTGTGGTCGCCAATGTACCATACCTGAGTCCCCTCCCCCCAATCCGACTGAGGGTCCAAATCTTACCTACTGTACCTCGGTAGGAGGAAGGTCTCCTGCTGAATGAGCCTCAAGATCATACTAAAGCAATGATTCTTCTCCTTGAGGTGACGGCTCAGGTAATCAATACTGCCTTGCAAGAAGCGGACTAAGAGGTAGGTATATCAACCCCTCCTTGGGGCCAAAAATGCAGTGTACCTAAGATATGGCATCAAATGGGTTCGGTGAGGGAACTACGCTAACGCTAGGCTACGAGCTTGGCACTCCTAGCGCTGAACGGCCTGGGCAGGGCTTAGCTGATCTTCAAAAAGGGTTAGTTTTTCCCGATTATACCTAAGTGAGATGCGATAACATCTATTTGATCTAGCGATTCATGAACTTTTAGAGTCTCGACTCTAACATTTGACTAGATCTTAGGGGTAATAGGCTTTGGTAATAGAAGCTAGCCATTTTGAAGGCATTTATGGGAGTGTGCATTTGTAGGTAGGCTACCTACCTAGATTCAAAGTAATCGGGTATGTCCTATGTCGTTGGGCAACTGGTCTTACGTTGGATAGATTTATACCAGCCTAAGGACACCCACATGACCTTTCTTGTGACTTTCTACATAGTATTTCGCAAGATGTCACTCCCTCTGGTATTCGTGTTTCACCTCACGAGCCAGTCTAGTGGTAAGCTGAAAGCCTTGACACTATACTCTGCCTAGACGATAAGGTGAGCTCTTTGTAACAGCTTGAATTTAATAGGACGGCGTCGTGGTATTAGTGTAGTGCGCTAATGTACAGTAGATCCTGAAAGCCGGTGCTAGTTGGCGATCAGAGCAATGGCATGCTTGACACGCAGCTCTGTCTCGGCCAAGGGGGCGTCGGTATTACCTATTCTGCGCACGCCACAAACAAAAGTTGATAGCTGGGGAATATCACAGTAGCTCCCTTTAGCCTACTCAGCTAGATCAACTACCGTTATGATGAAACCGGCGGTGAAGGTTTCTTGTTGGCCGAATGAAGTGCTGATAGGAGGTTACGCGATGCTTAGAAGAATGTGAGCTCGTGGAGGCTCCTGTTAAAAGGAAGATGAGTTCCTTTAGTCCTTACCTTTAGCTTTCACATGGTTGATAGAGAGTAGGCTATATGCATAATGCCTGACCCGGACATGCAACAACGCCGGCTTGATTGCAAAGATGCATTACAGTCTGTGGCAACCTGCAGGTCGCATATAAGACAAGAAAGGCATCACTGGCGACATGTAGCTAATGCTGCCGTGCTCGTGTTGATTGCGACAGGATTTGTCCTTTACCAGCTACGCGACTGGAAGAGGGTTGCATCTCGGTCTAGCGCGAGTCCCCAAAGCCAAGGCTTCCGCCAACATGAGGGTGCCCGAGAGTGGAAATGGAGTATGATCGAGCCTAGTAGAGACATAATATGGCACTCCTGCTATGATGGTGCCTACGACTGCGCTCGGCTAGATCTGCCTATGGATTGGCAGGAACCTTCTGACGAGGAGCGGGTAATTATAGGCATCATTCGACTTCGTGCAACCGAAACAGATGACTACCGTGGGCCCGTCATCTTCAACCCCGGAGGACCGGGGAGAGCGGTGTATTTGGGTTGAAAGACCACGGTGCAAGTCTACAAACCATTATCGGTCGAAATTACGATCTGATATCGTTTGACCCGCGGGGGATCGGTGCTACGTTACCCAGAATTGAATGCTGGGACAGCCCAGAACAGAGACAGTTATGGGACCTACAAGATTTTGGAGTGATAAACGCACACCCTGGTACTATTTACGACGTGTACGCCCGAGCAGCAGCCTTCTCTCAGCTATGTGAGAAGCACATGATGAGCAAATCGAACATACTACGTCATGTCGGCACTGCATCGCATGCCAGAGACATGCTTGAGATTCTCCACAAACTAGGGCAAGACAAGCTCAAGTATTGGGGTTTTAGTTATGGCACTATCCTTGGTGGTGTTTTCGCGGCCATGTATCCGGATAAGGTCGAGAGACTTGTCAGTGATGGTGAGTTCTGGATATTTAGACCTCGCAAGCGGAACTATATGTAGCTAACCAATAATTAATGCGCTGTAGGTAATGTCGACCTTCGAGAATGGCACTACCAAACTTATATCAACTTCCCGCGAGACATGGATAAAGTGATGAATGCATTCTATGACTTCTGCCACCAAGCCGGTCAAAGGGGTTGCGACTTTTACGCCGAGACTCCCAAGTTGATTGAGCAACGTCTTGAAAACCTACTAGAGAAAGTCCGCAAGCAACCGGTCGTCATCACGGCACGGGGGCCGGTCTCAACTAACGGGCCCAATATACCACAACTCATTACTTGGTCGCATGTCCGCCGACTCACTTCTGCGGCGCTATACAGACCTATACTCTTATTTAAGAAATACGCGACGGTACTGGCCGCGCTAGAAGCTGGGGATGGACGCCCATTCTACAACTTGAACAACAATCTATGTAGGTCATTTCCAAGACGATTTTACACCTCGTTTCAATACATTTGCCCAATTCACAATCGAATCCCTTTGTATTCTACCTTTTGACTCTTTAGGAAGCCTTAGAAAGTCTATCAACCCCTTGTTTGCTTAGGATAGCATGAACTAACATTCACTTTGGAAGACCAATCCGAAGGTCCAGCACCATCTATTTGTTCGACCGAAGTTATCCCGCCTGACCTACCTCGACTAGAGTCAGGGAACAGTGAGGCGTTCCCTGCTATCATGTGCTCTGATTTGCCGACAATGAATGATACGGTCGACGAGTTCATCGATTTTGCTCAACGGCTTGGCGAAATCAGCAAGTCAGCCGGAGACGTCAACGCACTCTTCCGACTTGCGTGTGTAGGCCGAACTATACGACCTAAATGGCGTTTTGATGGTATGTGAACCCAGGCCTACAATCACCTTTATATAGAATACTGACATTTTCGAAGGACCTTTGAAGGGAATACAAGCGATCCTATGCTGTAAGTTGCCGGCCTCAAAGCCTTGTTGTGCGCCGTGCAATAGCTGTAGTTGACATTGAATAGATATGTGAATAATATTGCTGACAACGTTGCGCCGCTCGTAAGCGCTACCAACAATTCTCAGGGGTTCCCCAGATCTGTTGTTCTAGTCCAGAACTCTTATGGGGTATGCCAGCACTCTCACCTGGTGAGATGACTATCTACTAACTCCTTAATTATAGCATACTAGCTTGTCGGCGCCATCTATCTGCACCGCCAAGTATATTCATAACTATTTCCAGCACGGACAGCTACCTAGTCCTGGGACTACATGCGACCCCGATTACTATCCGTTTGGGGATATTAGCTCAAAGGACGAAGACCAACTGGCTACGGCGCTTAATGAGTTAACGAAAACTAATTGGAGCTTCTTATCAAAGCTGAAATTCTGATTTCTTCTTTGCCGGCGAGCGTCAAGAAGGGCCTTGAAATTCCTTGTGCTATAGAGTACCCTTATTATCGACTAGCCTGCACCTTTACTGGCTGTCGGGGTTGGCTTTCAGAGATACGTCAAGGTTAAGCACGCACTTAATCTCGGTTCTCCGCATTGCCCCAGATTATAGAGACCCGCATTTCCCCGCACCCCATAGTTGTCGCATACACGAAATTAAGAGGGAAACTTGGAATGCTCTCACCCTCGACAATGTCTTCCTTCATTAGTGCCGATGGGGAGGGTATAAGATGGCACTTACGAGCTCTCTAGGCTGTATGTTCATCGTTTCGACGCCCACTTATACACGCCCTAACATTTCTCACTTAGTTCAACCTTTTAACAATTGGCCCGTCATGAACTCTTCTAGCCGTATTCCGTTGCCTCTGGTATATGAGGCAACATGTTCGCTTCTCACGAGCCTGCATGCTTGGGCTGGAAAAGTCTCAGTGTTACGAGTGGAAAGAATGAGGCAGACACATATAATGAAGAGGCGCTAAGCCATTTGAAATCTCTTAATGGTGTTTGCACTGTAACTGTCGATCACTCTCATGGCATCCATAGCGATCTAACGAACCCTAATGTCCTATAGAGAATAACAATGGTCTCTAGATTTCATAATCTGACTTATGGGAGGCAGCTGAAACGTCTGGACCTCTGGTCACCTTGCCAGGTCGCTCAAGGCACCCTACGATTTTCAAGGTGCAATGGTTACTGGGAATCATGTCATAATAGGATCCATGTGAATTTAGAATAGCTAGAAACGATACATACAAAAACGACAGAGTATGACATGAATATGGAATGATTGACTATAAGCTAGGATGATAATATAATTTCAAGATAATACTATTTGATTACATTTTGTAAGTCTAGTAGCGCAACTAATCTGACGATTGTGTCATAAATTAGAGGCACAGAGACGTAGGCAAAGAGACTTCCTATATATAGTCAAATATTTAGCTAATCTCCACCGGGATAGTCATAAAGACACTCGCGCAACGATATGTGTCTATTGCCTATCGCATACTAGGTTCGTAACAGTATGTATCAAGATAACACTGTTCAAAAACCCAGGTTTCGTTTTTGAAAACAACTAAAACGATTCTTGATCTTATCTGCTGCTTCGCTTAGACGCACGCCGCGACCCAATAAAGAATCTGCATGGTACGATGCCCTGTTACCTTACCATCGTCACGCTCCGGATAATCCGAATGGACGGTCACTCTTCTGGTTAAACACATGCAGTTCAGATTATCTCCGAGAGTATATTTAAATATTCGGAGATAATATTGTCCATAACTGCTCGCTGGTGATGGTGAGTTCCATCACATTAATAATGTTGCCCTGACCTACAATGACGTACATTGGGGGTAGTATTTAGCTTGGGCTAAACTGGGAAGCATCCGCAGCAACAGTTAGACTAGAAACTTAGCAGAGCTAACGGCAGTAGCTTTGGACTTCATGTTTCAGTTGCTGGGTTGAAAGATAAGATGCAGCCGAAGAGCTCCGTGCGTTGGTTGGGTCACTCCCGCGCGGGAAACCCGCACGGGACAGGGGGATCAGAGAGGACGGACCCCGCTCACGGGATTAGTCTTAACACCGACAAAGTCAACTATAACGGCGTTGTAGATGACGAGCATTGAGGTCGCTTGCAAAAGCGGTCTGAAGGAAGAGAGCAAATAAAGTGGTGTATATCAAGAACCCTGTGCTATATAGCGTAGATCATATGTGCTAGTCGCGTGAAGGACTCTGAAACTAATCTATGGGCGTACTATAGTTGTATACAGAGATTCTCTTTGTGCTTGGCGTGTCTTGCGCCATACCTGTGGCATATTATTCAGCAAGCAAAATGTCCCCTAGGAAGTACATATGAATTCACGGAGGTCCTTGAAAATGTGACATAAGTGGGCTAGGTGACTTTCTCAGTCTCCTCCCTTTGGTCTGTATGGTTGACCCCGCCAACGTTGTACGGATATCCGTGAAGATAGAGAAATATGCCGTGTCTATTTCTAAGCTCCTGTAGAAGTATTTCAAATCAACGTACTCCATCTATTCTATTCAAGTATATATCTGGTCTTGAACGCCCGTTACAAGTTTCCCAAACGATTATAATAACAACCAAGCAAATAACATCCTCTTCGAACACTCATCCATCATGTCACCCGATACTCTATCGCTTGCCGGCAAGACGGCCTTAGTCACCGGCTCTGGGAGAGATAACGGAATCGGTGCCGCCATTGCTAGGGCTTTCGCCCGGAATGGTGCGTCCGTAGCCATTCACTACGTATCAGATAGCTCGAAAGCCGGAGCGGGCAAAATAGCGGCAGACCTTGCGAAAGAGTTTGGAGTCAAGACCACAGTTGTACAGGGCCCGGTTTCCAACCCTGATGCGGCGAACAGCATCGTTGAGCAAACATTGAAGGGTCTGGCCACTGATCATATCGACATACTCAGTACGTCTACACAGAGAAGATGGTTACTCAGAACACAGACTGACAGGTTTTGCTCGTCAGTCAACAACGCCGGCGGTGCAACGAACACACAGAATCTTCTAGAGATTAAGAAAGAGGATCTTGACTCCGAATTTGGGGCGAATGTATTCGGTGTCGTTTACGTGACGCAGGCGACAGTCGGCATAGGGAAGATGCCTCAAGGCGGTCGCATTATTAATGTTGGATCTATAGCCTCAAAATTGAGTAACCCTGGAACTTCTCTTTATAACGCCGCGAAGTCAGCCCAAGACAGCCTGACGGCCGGTTTCGCCAGCGATGTGAGTTATGCACATGCTTTCCCCTTTGTACATTATAATCAGACCGATTTGCTAACAACGATATTCAGCTCGGCCGCACTCACGGAATCACTGTCAATTCGCTTGCCCCGGGGCCAATTCTAACAGATGCATCTAAACGATTTTTGGCCAATCCTGATGGGAACCTGAGCTCAATGGCAAACAGTATGGTTGACCAAACCCGAGCGGCCGAGCGCCTCGGAACAGTGGAGGATATGGCCGACGCCGCTCTTCTTCTTGTCTCCGAGAAGAGCCGCTGGATCACCGCGCAGTGGATCTCAGTCAGTGGCGGTGTGACTCAAACTATGTGATCAGGGCCTTGTATGATATCTGGTTATGCCAGCGGGGTCTGATGTTTTCTCTAGAATAAAGACTTTTATCTTGACATATTGAGTTGTGGAGGTTGATCAAATAAACATTGCCGCCGAGACTCCACCATCCCTTCCCAAAAAGGCATAATCCATATTAATAAGCCGATCTGTGTCACGGAACTCCGTGAAATTTGAATGCTGACCAAACTGCGCGCGTATCATCAAGGGACATGAAAACAAGACCAAAAATGTGCCGTTTGAGCTAAACCATGGCACTTAATCAATTCTGAAGATTCCTTCTGCAGCCAAATTTTGCCATTTAAAGTATGACTGATACGCAAGAGGGATCCAACCCCCGACGTCGGAGCCGATGTTTCGGTATTATCGGTGTTCGTTATGCAAGAAGACTTTTGAACAGGGTGAGGCGTAAGTGAGAGGTTTACAATTAAACTCGCTTATTCATGTTCTAGAGTCGACTGCGAAGCGCCATTACTATTACTGCCGCTCTAAACCGGCCGACACAAAAGACTCTCGAAGGCGATCATGCACCGCCGTGAGTTTCCCGTGATTTCCAGTTGTTTCAGAAATCTCGAGAGGGCGAACACCTTTTAGTGCAGTCATATATCGAAGCCTTCTTGAAACTTTGAAACACATACCTTTCGCTAAACTGGCAAGATCTAATTGTAAATGTGTAGTGCGCCCGTGCAAAGACTCGTTGCAGCTGGCCTGCCGATAATAACACAGATACTTGCGTCCGGTGTAGTAAACGTAATATCGCATGCGAGTACGCTACGGCGCCACGAGGCGTAAAACAATGAACCACGCTAGTGAAGGCGTAGTTTCGGGTGCAGATGTTACACTTGTCCCGGAGGACCGAAACGCGGATACTCACGAGAGCAGCACGGCTTTAATCTCTAGCAGAGGTTCTCCCCGAAATGAAAGCACGGTGTTCGGTCCAGATAATGAGCGTTATCTATATTTGGACAAAACCCCTGGATTGGCGTTTCTTAACAATCTTGACGTCAACTTGGAGGATCTTGGACTCGATGTCGAACCCCTGCCGTACCAGGGAATTAGTTCAATGTCCATCGCTTGGTTAGTTCCCTGGAGTCTTTTCTATCCCTTTTGGCAAGATTCTTGGCCTCAGTTGCTCCTCTATGCTCGCGACAGATTGGTCGAATTTTGCTCTTTATGGTATTTACTAACCCCAGTGATTAAACAGTACCAAATTCGCTTTTTGGTCTACCCCCAAGGCGAGCCCCCCAGCTCCATGGACACATCAACCGTCGAGCACTTATCTCTTTACTGCTCGTACTTTCACGAGGCCTGACCATGTGGCACTGGTATCCGTAGCGATGCGGATTATCCAATCATATCCCTCAATGATGATAACAAAAGGATGCCTTCCGCCTTTTATCAATCCCACGTCATGGGCCCGTTCAGGCGGTGATAATAAGATCCATCATGTCGGTTCTCTATGCATTTGAGTTTATATCCATATATTCATTTTGATGAGTAACTACTCCTTGGCACATGATCCAGGGTATTGGACTTTACACATATAATCCATGACGGACACCAAGCCAATGCTAATAGTTACTGAATCTACAGTGTTTCACCAAATGCACCAACTGGATTGAGTCTTTCAAGTCACACAAAGCAGTGAAGAAGACTGGTTGGGTATGGGGACAGATCTGGCATGAGCAGGAGAGAATCTTAGCCCAGGTAGGCTCTGACTAATACAATTGCCGGAAAATGTTGTTAACAAGAGCCAGTATTCGAGTTTTGACCGCTGGCAGCTCCTAGATGCCCTGCAAACGCTTCTAATCTTCTGCTGTAAGCAGTTCTCCGTGTCATTATTTTTTTAGACTGGGCGAGTTTCATAAAACGGATCCGTTTTTTTGCGACTACGATATTCCAAAAGCTTCTACAGCCATTGAAGATTAGTTGTGAGATTATGAAAGCTGATGTAGAGCTTCGCAGTGCTGCGTATACAGGATGAACCGGTCGGTCATGCTGTCTTTGACGTTTCCTTACTCGCTACAGCCAATGTAAGTCGACTGAAGTCCCACATAAGCTTCTCCCCGGTGTATTTTTCGGTTGCCAATTAATTCCCGAGGTAGCTGGTTTCCCGAGCGTTGAATGCATCCGTCGGACAGCAATTTGATTGTGCTATTTCTGAAAATCCGACTTTGGCATGGAGAGACTGGATATTTCTTGAATCTAGGAGACGGTGGGCATTTCTTCACACAGTTATAAACTCTGCTAATTCATTGCCAAGAACCGTCCTCATCTTTCAGATTCTTGGCCTACTAGTTGATATATCGGCTGCGGTATCGTATTTTGCCATTGGCGGCCTCGTCCTCGTCCCTCTTCCGAGCTCAGCCGCGTTGTGGAACACGCAAGACTTCGAGAATTGGAAGCCAGAATACCGGAAATGGCATAAACAACATACGATATACGGTCTTTCCGAGGCCGGTGATCTAGCTCAGCTCCAAAATACCGGCGAGGGGATCAAATCTGCCCCAGCAGAGTGGGAAGGGTGGAGTGCCGAGGTGGGCGAACTGGCAACGTTGGTGATGATAATTGGAGAATTGTTGAAAAATCATTAACTGGGACGGGGCCTTGCGGCGGCAACGGCTATGAATTGGCGGGTGTAGTACATACGTTCAAATTTCTGTAGTTCGTTACTAAGTAATTAGTATTATCTGCTATTCACCTTTGAGTAACTGGAATGCTCCGTGATCCGCTCAGACTATCCGCGAACTCTGCCAGACTGACTGTGACTGGCCTTGTGTTGGTACGTACTTGTACACTATAAGGGGCTCAAAAATTGGCGGCAAGGGTACCTAGATAGCGTGCTTGAGGGGCAGCTTGGGACTACCCTATGTGGTTAGCCAATGCGATACTTCAACATGCTGCTGCCAGACATAGAAGTAGATGCAGTTCAAGAAAGACTTCCCTCCATTCTCAAAGATTGTGTCATTAAGTTGTCTTATATCGGTGGAATAATTAGCAACTTGAACAACGTTGTTTGTTGGACAACTTGAACGCAGTGTCACGCTGATAGTCTTTGTCGTAGCGACCCTCATGTGCGTGATCTATGCCCCTCACTGCGGCAATGTGGCAAACCCTATTCCGTTGCGATTTCGCCAGTCGATGTTTTCGCCGCACGATTACGACGGCGCAAGCGAAGGCAAGAGTCTTGATTGTTGGTAGTGGCGGCGTAGGCACTATGGCCGCCTATGCGCTTGAAACCGGTGGCAAGGCAGAAGTCACGGCAGTAATGAGATCGAACTATGCAGCAGTCGAGAAGAACGGGATTGATATAGATTCAATTGAACATGGCCGAAACATCAAAGGCTGGCGACCTACAGTAGGTCAGTATGCGATCGGTCTTCTGCGTGTCATGAGCGCAGATGGACTTACACCCGGCTAGTCGCTAAGACAATCCCTAATGTGAGCGGCGGAAAGTTGCTACCTTTCGACTTCATCCTAGTAACAACCAAGAACATCCCGGACATCCCGCCGACCGTGGCAGATATCATCGAGCCGGCCATCACACCGGGAAAGACTGCCATTGTTCTATCGCAAAATGGCCTTAATATTGAGAAGCCGCTCATCAAGCGCTTCCCCACAAACCCCATTATCAGCAGCGTGTCTTACATTAGTGCCACTGAGAGAGAGCACGGCAAGGTCTTACACGACAATGTCGACGCACAGAAGATCGGGCCCTTCAACAACCCAGGCGTGTCGCTCGGGTAGCAGAGGACGCGGCACGCCGGTACGTAGCCATTTACAATGCCGCCAATAAGCTTGATATCGTCTTTGACTCCGACCCGAAATTTGCGCGGTGGCGCAAGCTCGTGTACAACGCATCTTACAACCCGGTCGCATCCATCTTACGCATTGGCACGGCGCGGATGCGCATGAGTCAACATATAATCGACGACTTGATTCGGCCTATTATGCTCGAGGTGATGGCAGCAGCGCGCGCCAACGGCGTTCACTTGTTAGATGATGTTCCTGATAAACTCATCCGCGCCGACACAACGGCCACTGCGTTCAAACCTAGCATGTGTCAAGACGCAGAAAAGGGAAACTTCATGGAGATTGAGACAATTGTGGGTGAGCCGTTGCGGGAGGGTGAGGCGAAGGGCGTTCCGATGCCGATGTTGCGGACTATCTACGGTTTGCTGAAGGGATGCAATTACAGATCAAGGAGAAGAAAGGTCTGTGGAAGCCGGAGTTTACACCTGGAAATCCATATCAATAGAGATATACGTTTTGTACCACGATCAATATATTTTTTATCATAGTTCCTAGTTCATCCCTATTACCAGGAAATTTTCACTCGAGACTCACTCTTCATGGGTCCTACATACATAATGTCCCCATATATACACCCTTACATCTGTCACTTCTACTTACTGGTGTTCATGTCACACAGATCTTACAGAATATCACCCCACGAGACTAATCGGGTAGCACGAGTCTCGCGAGTCTTATTCTTTCACCGAAGAGTGAGATGGATCATCGAGACACACAGGTTCCGGCTTATAAGTCTATGGAGGTTCACGAGAGTGTAGGATAGATGAGAAGAATATTCGAGCATAAAGGGCCGCGACCACTTGCCCGGTCTCCTTCTTGAGGATCTTTTCACATATTACTTTGAGAGCGTTGTCAGCCATCTCAAAATCACGGATATCTAAATAGGTCTGTGCGCACAGTCCAGCTTATACCCACCCTACGTAATCAATAATTGGTAGCCATGTTTTGTAGGTATCTGCCAGAGCTTTCGTTAAGTATCGGACAGCAGGCCTAATCTCTTGCTCGTTCAGAGGCGCACCCGGCTTATTATTTGGGACAGTGGAAAAGCTGGTGGCAATGGGTAAAAGAAGTCCAACTGTTACTATACCGCAGTTCCTCATCTGGCTATCCCCGTGTTTCAGACCAGACTTCTCCAGAACTTCCGTCTGCAAGATATTGACGACTCGATAGCCGCCCTGCTTAGCGAGCTGCTCGATGTACGGGTATATGGCGGTCTCGCCAACGCATACGTCCAGCCGAAAGCGGAGGGCGGTCGGAATGCACATATGGGGCATATTCTCGCTCGCCGCCGTGTAAGCAAACAAGGTCTCGAAAGAAGATGCGCAGCGGTTGGCACCGATCATGTGGGACCAGGGAGGAACTCAAGAGAGTCCATCTTTAGAAACAGACCCAAACGAAATCGGAATGCTGGAGCGGATCATGTGCTAGTTATGCTTTGCAACGTATAAGACGGCACAGGGCCGAGGAACAAAGAGCCATCTGATGAGAGTATAGAATGTTAGCATTGCACTGGGCCACAACATTTTTTGAACTGGCATACATAATTATGGCAGTCAGCAACGAAAAATCCAGGTTGTAACTTCTCGAGATTGACTTCGAATTGTCCTGCCAACGACATGATGCTTTCTCCACGGCATACTCGCACTAGATCTTCAAAGGGAATCCGTGCGGCGGGGATGCTCGGTACCGTCTATAGAATGGCTAGTCGGGGATGAAGGCCTTCGGCCTTGATTTAGGTCACAGTATCCTCTAATCGGGACACAATACTTTGGCCTACGGGAGGGAGTTCAAATTCCACCTCCGAAGGCCGATTTCAGTCCGATCATTTTCGTGGGCTGAGAAATGGGCACTTTGGCAGAATAGCATTGGTTAGATTAGTCTCGACCCCTCTGGAGGAGTCTACCCTCGGAGGCCTGCGAAGAGGAAAAGGTCCTAAAATTCGTCTATGAATTGAGGGCATAGGCGAGGTTACATTGAACTCAGAAGTAAGAAAATAGAGCCCCTAGAGACATTAAAGAGGTTATTAGCTGAATCGAACTCCAATTTCCAAGCACTTGACCCAAGACCTTGTTACAAAAAGAGTCACTACGACGTCTCCGTCACGAAATTCCTGGTTGTAGAGGACGGTGAAGATGCCAGTTGTAGTATTAGTGAGGAGGGTATAGTCGGAGACAGTGGAATGGAGCAGTTGCGCAAGGCCAAGACGTGCCTCCTGCAACACGAAGCTCTAGAGAACTCCGAGAATAAGCTAAGCTGAGCTTCTAGCTGGACCTAGTACGGTCTGAGTTGGTTGCTGGTCACTTGAGGCTAGGACCTGGCAGATGCTGGGAAATGGCTGATCAGCCTTGAGTTAGAGCAGCGTTGGAATAGGGGGTGCGGCACATGGTGTACCAAAGAAACTAACGGGAATTGAGATTCGTATATGCCGAGTCCATGCTAAAGGCCTTGAACATAGGCTTGCCAAATGAAATACGCACGCTGCTCGTATCCATCTTCACAGGTGGTCTCACCGATATAGCCACAAAATGAAGAGGACCAGGGAAAGTAGAGATCATGAAAGTCAAGTGAGCCGCCAACGAGGCACACAGTATCATTGTAGAGACCAGGAGCTTGGTGAAAAGGGAAAGCTCCGCTAGGTACCTAGGTAGTTAGCATCTCGATCCCACATAGGTAGCGCGTAATCATTAAGGTCCCGCAGAGACACGTGTGCCCGCGTATGCATCGCAGAGCCAATTGGTAGCGGAGCGGATGCATGCATCAACGGGGTGGCATGCAGTGACGCCTTATGCCGCATTACGACCTGGAATGAATTTACGTTTCTGGGAACCGGTGTGCATGCACTCCTCTTCCCAAAAGGGGATCTTTTTAAACGGTCCGTTAGCTAATTACGGCGATAACTAATACCGTACTCTCCCTTTCTCCCCGAAGACGCTGTACCACAAATTATACTACGAGATAGTCACGGCTCAAGCCTTCTTTGAATAACTGAGGTGCTTACTATGGCCGGCGGTCGTCCTGTTTACACCGGCGTCTCTGCTGAGACCATTCAATTTTATTGAATTAATGGATATCTCCGGCTATCGCAACACACCTACGGTCTATTTGAGACCCCTTCACCGAGACACACAGAGTCTGGCTATGCAAGTCTACAGGGGTCTGTGGGATATTGGGAATTATTTTGTGTATATATATTGGCTGGTCAGATCCCAAGTCCTCTTGGGAAAACCTAGAGAGTAACAGGTCCTTTGACGCCATAGCCAATTATTCAAATCAATCGGAATAACGCTATTCCCAAGCCCTTATACTAGGCCCTTGTGACGTTTTATCCGTTAAGACGGGTAGCCAGACGGATAAGCCTCCTCTAACGAGTGATCGGAAGAATTTATCTACCGAAACGAACATGGCAGAAATTTCGCTAAAAGTTTTTCATTCCACGAGCTCTAGCGCATCGGAAACTAAGCCCCAGAGACATTCACTACCAACAGCATCTCTTCAGGGGCTATGACTAACGACGCCCTTGCTAACGATGGACCATCTGCCAATGACTGTCATTATGATCAGGACCCCGCGACGTTCGTCAAAATCCCTGACATGTTCTCCTCGATCATGTCGATTGACCCACCCATAAACCCTCATTACAGGAAGGTCAAATCTGAAGCTGATGCTTGGTTTGCAATGTGAGTCTGCCTTGTATCTACTTTCCCACGTCTGTATCTCACACAAACAGCAGGTTGTATAATATGGATGAGAAGATGGCAAAGTTCAATGCGGAAGCTGAGTTCGCCCTTCTCAGTGCTCTCTGGGCCCCTCACGCCAACGAAGAGGATTTTCGAACGGTGGTAGACTGGAATAACTGGGTAAGCGATGATAATCTGCTATCAAATGCATTTACTCATAACAAACTGAATATAGATCTTTCTGTTTGACGATCGTAGGCGGAAACCCCCATCGATTTCCAAAGCAACAGAGTCTAACGGATAATGTAGAGTTCGACGAAGGCTATCTCTCAAATGATGTTGTCCTAGCACAGCAAGAAATCGACGCCAATATAGCAATAATGAGTGACGAACACCCACCGATTTCAAAGGAAGAGTATCCAAGTCGGTATGCATTCCAGACCATATGGAAAAGGCTACTACAAAGAGTACGCGAAATCAACACTATTAGAACGAGAAGATAACTAATAGCATTTTTAAACAGAGTGGAACTGGTAAGCGTCTTAAGGCTGCGATATTACCATCGCATATGTCGTAACCGCTAATCTATATGGCAACAGAGCAGCGAGAGAGGCTATACAAAACCCACAAAGCCTACTTCGATAGCGTTCTCCGTCAAGTAGAGGTCCAGAAAACACAGGAAAAGCTCACTGTTGACGAATACATGGAAGTTCGACGACATTCGATTGGCGCAATGGCCGCCTACTCTATTCTGGAGTATGTGATTTTTTCCGGCAGCGTGTCTCATTTTTACTTATCCCTAAAGTAGGCATGCCTGCGGTATCAGCATATCCCAATCGGTGCTTGATCATCCGTCTATCATCGAATGCGAGAAGATTGCAGCGGACCTTCTCTATTTGTACGTGTCCCTTTCTCCTAGCTGATAGCTATTAACAACTTTCAGGGATAATGATGTTCTATCATTAAGCAAGGACGTGGTATATCTCCCTTTATTAGGTCGAATTCTCCAAGTCTAGTTAACATCAAATATCAGGAGTCTGGTGTTGAGCATAATCTCATCATCCTGTTGAAGAAACAAGGTTTATCCGAGCAGGAGGCTCTCGACAAAATGGATAACATGTTTGGCGAACTCTACAAACGATGGTATCGTGCCTTGGCGGAAATGCCTGTCTGGGGAGAAGAGATTGATAGGGAAGTGCTCAAGTACCTTGATACATGTCGAAACGTTTCTCTTGGCAATCTCCATTGGAGGTAAGCTCAATTACCCCTTAGCAGATCGTGAGATAGACTAAATTAATCCCATCTAGCTACAAGAGCGGTCGATATTTGAAGGGTGAGAGCTCGCGAGTTCGGGCAACGCGTATTATGAACCTATCTACTTCCATGTGATACGTCTAAAGTAAGGGTCGAATATGCGTGCGACTTCTTCGAGGCCTGGTGTGTTATTGGGGTAGAATGAGAGGTATTCAAAACTCAGTCTAAACGGACTATGAGTTCGAATGGTTCCGAATCGGCTAGGGATTCGTGTCTGGTGATTAAATCTCCTTTATTTTATAGACGCCAGCAGCAGTGAGTTAGGCAAGCTTCGCCAGCTGACACAGACGTTGAATATCAGCTTTCAACTTTCGGGGTAGACTTTAGAGGTTAAGGAAGTTTAGACGTTTACTACGCAATTGAAATTCCTATCTCTTTGTCAACCCAAGACTCCAAGCTCACATTAGACTCGTAAAATATAGAAAAACCTTAGATTTTGTTAAGAATATCATTTCTTCTGCCTGTGTAGCTTGCTCTCAATGTCGCTCAAAACCCATGATAGGCCCTCTCCGTGCTTATACGTCTCGGAAACACCAAGACCTAAATAATGATAGTTTTTCACAAGGATGGCTGAATAAATAGTAGTACGAAACATTTCGAGCATTCTGCATAACTATAATTTTACAGGTAAGAATACGAAGCATAGACAGGCAGCGTTGGTCGGTATCGTTCTCCCTAGCTAGTTCAGCTTACATCATAGGTGTGTTCTGCTCTTGGGAAAGCGGGAGATCACAGTATACAGTCCCAAGTAATCCGATCAAGTACAACTATCGATACAAGCTCTCATATCTCAACGAACGGAGCGAATCCCTTACGATACTCGGGCCGGTCGTATTCCTCTTCATCCCCGGTGACCCTATCGTCGGAACTCAAAAACCACGTGACGGTTGCATGTAACTCCAGCCCGTCGTTTATACTCCGTACGCCGTACCACCACCCTTTGGGGACCAGAAGACCATCTCCAGGTATTAGAGAAGCGAGGAGGATGTCTCCGGATGCGGTCAGCTCGGCCTCGAACTCGCGTGTCCACGTACCACCGCTGAGCGCTACGCTTGGTACCCCAAGCGGAAACTGTAGTGTTCTGCGCCTCCGCAACCAGGCAAGTCGCTCGTGGAATTCCAGTGACTTGCCGTTGAGCAATTTCACTTGGGGCGGAATCAGTGTCACAACGCTATACCCGACCAGCTGCCCGACCACGACGGTGCTAGTGTTGTAGTAACGCATATTACTACGTAGCGGCCGCACCCCAACACGGATGTTGCATGCTTTGGTCTGGTAGGTAGACTGGCCGATATCACGGACGATGCGCGGGAATGGAAATTCCTCGGTCAGCGTGTTCCTCAGGACTACTAGCCCATTCAACCGGCTGATACACGTAGGGTAGTCCTCGTCATGGCCCGTACTACTCTCCAACTCTGCGGTGGAATCGGTCGCTTTTATTTGTTCGTAATTGTACTGGTGCACGGCGCGGAAGAACGCTAGCGGTGCTTTGAAAATTATCCACGGCTGCCCCAGCGCGACACGGCTATTCTTGAGCAATCTATTAATGATCTTTTCGAGCGAGTAATCTCTGAACTGTGACCGTTGGACCCAATCGCGAAACAAAAGTAGGGCTGATGGTCACGCTCCAACCAAGATTGTGATATTTTGCACTCGGCCTCAAAGTCATCAAATACGGTCCTCAAATCAGGAGGGTTTGAATTAAGATCTGAGTTCTCTTTGGCACGGCCTGTTACGGCCTTCAACAATATCGATTTTAGAACATCGAAACCAGGCCCCGAATCTTTTCTTTGGGATGCCGGCAAAGGTTTGAAGAAGTCGTCATTGTCGGTGTGATCGAACCAGTTCTGTCCATCCAGAAAGCCGGGCAGGTTCCTAATGAGCATAGGATACCCGAGGCGGAGCTTCCTTGTATAGGTATTCACCAGCTTATATGGGGTGACCCTATAGGCATTAAATGGATTTAACCGCGGGGCCTCACGTTTACGCCGCCTGGGCGGCGATGTTGGATTTTCATTCCGCCCTGGTTGTTTTTGTTTAGCGGGTCGCGCCGCTGCCACAGAGACCCTCGCTCGCTGTGACGTCTCGAAGGTGGAATTCGTAGTCACAATGTTGCGAGGTCGTGGGACATTAAGACTGTGCGGGCGTCTAGAGCTGATTCGACAGCCTAAGGACGAGGTACCCTTGATACTTGAGGGTATGCTCATCTTAACCTGATGCTGCGACTTGGGCTCCTTTCGGAGTTAAGCAAGCGGGATTGTTTTTTAAATGTGAAAGGTGGGGCAGCGTAGCAGGGTTATCTACAGAACCCTGGCTGTTGTTTATCAAGCCACTACGCACACCTAGTGGCTGTGCTCCACCATCAGCCACATCACCCTTATTTCTCAACAGTAAGGTAGGTGGTTTAAGGGGAAGAGTTAAGAAGGTAATTTATCATAGGAGCTTATAGCGAGCGTAAGGATCAATTCATAGCGTAAAGGGGGAGGTTAATTCCTAATTGAGCAATAAACCCTGTGATTCGGATTTGGAAATTCAATTGTCGGACATATTTGCGTATCTGCAACGATCAAATAGAATATGACACTGAAGCTAGCTGTTACTGGGCTGAAGGGATGATTGCAGGATAAAATCTAATCCCGGTTTCCTGCTCGCTGGCGGAATTACAGCTGTGGGGTCCGGGATTCCGCGTTTTTTATGTTAACGGGTTTTCCCTGCCTAAACTCCAACTGGTTTCCTTCAAGTCTCTCCTCTCAACATGAAATATTTCGTTAGTGTGAAGCTCTTGCCTCAAGCAAGCCGACCTGCCAGTTGTTGTGAACAAGATCCTCAGTAAGGATACACCCATCTAGATCCCGGAAACGAGCTTCAGACAGATCTACTCCTGCCGGGAAACAGGGCAGGAGCAGCTCTACCATCTGTCTTATAAGAGCGCATATCAAGCTAACGCTTGCCTGGGCCTCGCGCGAGCCATTTCCGGCTTTAAGGGGCTCGCCACGACGTAGTTCGCAGAAACTACAGCACATAGATGAGCTTGACGTGAAGCTTGAGAGCCTGAAAGAACTTGGAACAAGATGATGTGAACTTACTATGACACTATCGGGACTTTAGCTTGCTCTGCTAGTTGTATTATACGGTTGGCAAGTACAGTAATTGGATTGTCGATGCCATCCGCGTCGATTTGCGGTCCTTCAAGCCAGAGGAAGAGTGACTTGGGATTCTTCATCCACTCCGAGGTTTGCATGACCACATCAGCGCCCACACCTGTCGGCCCAAGGCGGTCATCTTCAAGCCTAACTCGATCTCGATGAAAGAAATCTTCTAAGTGCTTCGAGTTGAGTTGAATGTCTTCGGGTGTCCAGTCGGTAAACATTGGGGACCCCGTAGAGGAGTAGCCGCCGGTGGCGCTGAGAAGCTGGTTGGGAAACCCCGGCAAGTATCTCTCTGTCATCGCCGATCTCTCCTTTATACCCCTGGACCGCGAATCTTCAATCCATATCACCGCCTTGTCCTCGAGCAGTTTAACGACTTTATCTGCAAGCAAGTCCAAGTTCTGTCCGTACTGTTGTCTTTCCTTGCGACTCTCATATAATTCTCTCTCAACTCTTCGGGCATAGTACAAAACCTCCGCATCTCGCCTGTTCTGGCCAATTAAGCCGAGACGGACATCCTGAGCTAAGTCCTCCACAGCAACTCTAGCATGTCGCTGCTCGGCTCTCGAACACTGTGCAGCGAACTTTCGGATTCTTTCCGATCTCTGCTTTATCATATCGATTTGATGATCGAATTTCTGGGAGAACTTCTCATTAAAAGAATCGAGTAGCCTTTTCCGCTTCTTCTCGGTGATCCATCCCATGACATCGGAAAGGAAGACAAAAATATGGGCATAGAAATCTGCGATCAACTGCATCATTTCTTGTGTGTGATACAACTCAAGCTCTATCTTGCATTCCACAATATGTTCGCTGATGGTGCAAAGCGCTTCTGAAAGGCCCTCGGAAATCCGCTCGTGATTAACACTGGCCTAGGGAATGTTAGCTCAGGGTAGAAAATTGTAAGGCGCAAACTTCTACCTGAATAATGACATTAAGCGTACCAGCAAAAACTGATACATATTCACTACCTTCAGGGATAATCTTCAAAATTGACTTATGCGCATCGACAGTATTACAGAACTTGTGGAAATACTTCATCGCTTTCCCACGGCGGCTGCTCTCTTTCTTCAATTGACTCGTCGCAGTGATTTCCTTCACTAAGTCAGCAACCCCTTCCATTGTAGGCTCCGACCGGGTAACATCAAGGCGATCATCGCTTGAACAGCTACCAAGAAACGAGTGCCATCCTCGCAGGAGCTTGTTCGACTCAATAACTATCACATCTGTTACAGGGTTTCTACATCACACTAGTTATTAGCATCGTTGTTGCTTATTATACTAACATTTACATACCGATCGCTCTCAAATAACTTTGGGGGGTCAAAGAACTTCCACCAAGGGTTAGCAATGTCTTTTAGGTTTAACTTGTCCCGAGACAACGCTTGACCCAATACCTGGCTCTTGCCGCCGTACGGTAGCCTCCCCTCAACGTCGCCTCTATACATCCTTACAAGCCTTCGCGACTCCCGGGAATCAGTGAGGCTATCCATATCTTAAGTGCCGCACTGATAGTTAAGTGACTACCTAGGTAGTTTTCGTGGGTGTGGGTCGTCGGAAAATCGATAGTTCCCTATTTCTTCGAGCCTGGCCTAGAAATACAGAATCGAAGCAGGCTCTGAGCGACGGCGGTCATCGCGCATTAAATGCAACGCCACAAGGAGGATATAATCATGGCTGCAGCATCACCATAACTAGACTACCAATCACAGTCATTTATCCCACACCTGATTTTGTCGTACTGATTACTATTGGCATAAAAAATTGGGGGTGACTCGTATCATTTTCAACTTATTTTAAATTTCAGGCGCTGGAGCAGGTGAGGGTAATAATACAAAAATAGCCGTCTCATATAATCATGGGAGTTGAGAAATCTGATCAAGCCGGGCTCTACACACACTCCGACTAACTTCTACCTTGAGACTTGCACAACGTAAAATGGAGCCAAAACAGCCTGCCTCACAGGCGGAGACCGAAGACGAACCCGGGGGTCCATGGATCGAATATCGAGTAGAGCATCGGCACCGAGAGACAAATGAGCTGATAAGTCACCGTGATACTAAAGGTCCAGGCCCTGACCATGACGGTAACATTGAAAACCGGAGTAGGGCAGCCTTTATTCTGGTCACAACGTACAAAACCAGAACTACTTTGTCGCCGACAAGCGAGCTATCTCCTCCGTCATACTCTCTTCATTTAATCTCTCCAGCTATTGTGAACGCTTTACGGTCCGTGGTCCAATATTATCCATCTCAAGATCTCACTGGGACATCGTGATAAATTGGCCCTATGCTATTTTAGTTCACCACTACGACGAATTAACCCAGTTCCGAGACAATGTTGGACGAAAAGATAAAAAAGATCTATGTGAAAGAGAAATGGGAGCTTATGATGATCTTAGCTTGCTTTTGCAGTATCTAGACACAACCATCATGCCAGAAGTTCGAACAGAGATCGAGCGGAACGCAAAGGGATACTATACGTTCGAGTATGCATGGGTCAGGTGGAAACCAGGAACGACAATCTTAACGACAATCTCGGGTCAGGTTACTGGCAGCACAGAACCCCACCCACGGGCCATATCTTCAATGAAAGGAGGAACTTTCGAGCAACCTTCCAGGGATTGGATCGTAGAAGGTTGGCAAATGATATTCGACGGTCAATATTTGGGGAGAAAAACTAAATGCACGTTAATATCGAAGTTTGACGGCGAGACAGAAGATAAAGACGAGTTCTTTTTGTTAGAGACCTGGATCATACCAACGAGCTCCCTGAAAGTGTTTCCAATCAGCTGAAATATGGACAAATATACTGGAGACTTCTGCATAAACAATGTAGACAATACAAGGAAAGACACAGGGCGACTTCCCCCAAGAGGTACGTGGTAATATTGAGAAATATTATGAAATTACTAACCAGACAATAGGTCGATGGCCTAGTAATGGTCGATATACAATCTTACATTGATCAAGTTGAGAAGCCAGATCTCATGGGCAACACAGACTGTCGCAACTGGACATCGGACTGTAAGTGCGAGGTCTGCAAAATCAAGTCAACAAATGATAAGAATAGCAGGAAGATGGCATCACTCTTTGAAGACTATAATTCGATCGCGCTAGAATCTGAAACCTTGACACCCCATCAATACCTCCTTTGCCAGTTTGAGATACCAGCTTTCATTTTCAAGACTCGAACATGGGGTAAGTGCTCAGGAGCTTCTTTGAGCGTCTCGACTAACTCCGTTCTAGAAAGCCTCCACGTCCGAGACTTTTCGGAGCCCAAGTTTGACGAAGGCTTGGTCAATCACCTGGTCATGGAGCCTCAACGGAAACGCACGTTGATGGCACTGGCGAAATGCTTTGCACGAACTAACAGGAATGGAGAGACATTAAAAGGCGAACCTTGGACGGCCGATTTTATTCAGGGAAAAGGGCACGGCTTGATATTCCTACTGCACGGGCGTCCTGGGGTTGGAAAGACTTATACTGCTGGTAAACCCAAGTCTCTTCATAATACCAATTCACCACGCTAACATGGCAAAAAGAATGCATCGCCGCTTTCACTAAGCGCCCCTTAATGGTTCTTACGGCCAGCGATATTGGAACAGATCCGGAAGACGTAGAAGCCAATCTCACCGCACACTTCAAGATCGCCAGACGCTGGGGCGCGGTTCTACTCATAGACGAGGCCGATGTTTTCATGGAACGTCGATCTACAGCTGATCTTGTCCGCAACAGTCTCGTAGCCGGTACGTTTTATATCGATACGTGAATGGGACAGAGTCACGCCTAGCATAACTAACTCGGTCGCAGGTTTCCTCCGAGCACTCGAGTTTTATGATGGATCCTGTTCCTCACAACGAACCGAGTCGGCTCGTTCGATGACGCATTTATTTCACGCGTGCATATACAGCTGTATTATCCAGAATTTGACGACGACCAGCGGCGCCAGATTTGGCAGACGTTTATCGACAAACTTGCGAAGGAGCGGGGTGACTACATGCGACTTAATATTGACGCCAAGGACTATATCCGTGGTAATGAGATGCGAGGGCTCAAGTGGAATGGACGAGAAATCAGAAATGGTGAGCTCTATTCATTTTCCGGCTGGTTAGGTGTGTGATTTCGCTGATAGCCAAACAGCCTTCCAGACAGCGGTGTCTCTGGCAGAGTACGACGCCGAGAAGGGAGAAGATGGTAAGGTTATCATCACAGACGAGCACTTACGAGCTGTCGTCGAGCTATCGCGGGATTTCAAGACCTATCTTAATGATCTCCATAAAGGAGACGAGGCAAAACGAGCAGAAAGAAAGTATGAGCGGCTCGATTCATATGGCGGTTCCTAAAACTTGAGGTGCACACTTTGCAATTTCATTGCATTACATTCCTTTATATATACGGTTTATCTCAGAGGGGCATGAATTAACGTGAAAGGGAAGCTCCTAAATCAATCAGTGAATGCAGAAGCTGTTTCAATGCTTGATCGTGTCAAATCGCCTTCCTACAATTTTAAGTGACTTTGTGTCATAGACTTGTTGCATGGAGAGCCAATGAAGCTATCTCCGTGGTCTGATCCCTGTCCCTGGCACCTTGCAGGAAATTTGCTCAAGCAAACTAAGTCTACCAAACTTAAAATCATAATCAGACATGCCAAAATATATTGATTATTCAGCTATACAAGGTGATTGACCATCTAGCTCGATCCACAAAGGCTTGAATCGCCCCTCAAGGCTTGTCTTGAACATCCTGTTTTTCTCAAGGATATCCATGGCGTTGTTGAAACCACGAGACTTGATTATTCGCCACGCACTTCGCAGCCTATCCACAAACCAGGTCCTCGTCGGCGATCCTTCACTAGCTGCCATTGCGCCGACCATGAGTTGATAGGATGTCAAGTCAAAGTAGCAGCACGCCCTGGATTGACTTGCACATATCGTCTCTTTGAGCTCACTTGCAACGGCGGTAAGATCGATAGCGCCTGGCAGCGAGCCCATGAGAGGTAGATAACCAATTGGACAGTGATGCAAGAGGATTGTACGGCCAGATTAGCATCAACATGGATAGCTCGAGCTCGGGAAATCATGTCATGCATCGGCTGCATAATATGCTTTATTATGAAGTCTGATTTTTGAGGCTCTTTTCGAGATGCGTCCATCTTTTGCATCCAACAAGTCAGATCCTCGCAAAGATCCGCCATGTGTATCAAAGATGAATATTGGGTATCGTGCGCTGTACGGGCTGCGTTGACTAACTTTTTGTGATAGAATCGGGGAAATCCAAACACATCATTGATCATATCCTGGCGGATTGATTAGTTCTCACCCTTCTAAAAGGATACGCCAAGAGGTTGTACATACACGATGAGGAGATCTTCGAGCCAAGGCGACAGAGCGGCTGAACCTTGTGATATCCTCTCATATACCAATTGGACTGCGCCGTCAATATGGATGTTCCAAGCAAGGTCATTATGCATCAAGCGTTCCCCAAACGCCATAGTGAGCACCGCGGCTAGAACGGCATCTGTGGCGCCTCGTCCCGACCCAATACGTTTAATGATAGTCGCCGTAGCTTTGGACGAAAAGCTACAGGCTATCTGTTGGTAGTCTCTGCCTGGCGACCAGTGCCGCAGGCCTACTGCCATAGAGGATTCGACCAAGGCGGGCTCGGAGATAAGGAGGCTTATCCAGGCCGCTTCACCGGCGCTTCTAGGGTAATCGCTACCATCCAGGAAGACGAGGACCACTCCATAGATACTAAAGGAGCTCAACAAGGGACCACGATGTAAAACATGAATAATTGAGTTATATGATGCATGTTACGTACGAATTCGGGTGTGCTCATCCCTCTCAGTTCGTTGGGAAGGGTTTTCTAAAGCCCCGGGCCCACTCTCGATGGCCACGATGTTCTGCCCTGGCCTTTCCGGGGATATTTGACAGGAAGATATGTTTGCTGCCCCTTTTCTGGCATTGGCTATCCTTGCGCGCCTCTTCGCGAAGTTGGATTTAGTGACATGTGATCTCATTTGCTTTGCAGCCGTCTCAGATAATCCTGCGGTGCCGACCGCAGTCACGAAGGTGAATCTTGACGGATCCATGTCGGACTGAGGCTGCTTTAGGGAAATCAATTTTCAGTAACACGGCAAGATTAAAGAATAGCTAGACAGTGTTATCCACGTCCAAAAGGGAACATCTTGCTCTATTTCTAAGCAGGTCAGCGGCAGATGTTAGAATAGAAACTAAACTATTCCCAATTAGTAGAATCATTTTTAGCCTCTTATGCACATTCTATTCCGCTAAACCCAATTGAGTAAATCAATATAGTCCTAGCACATCTTAAGATAGCTGATTAAGGATCGATCCAACATTCGTATTGTCTTCAACCTGTCTGAGAGATGGTGTTAGTCTAAATTAGTTGATTGATATTGATATTAGTGTATGTCCATCAATAAGCTTTGAAATCAAAACTTTTATTCCAGTTAAAGAGGAGATAGACATCGTTGCCTTTAAGATGCGTATATAAGAGCTTGATTTCCATCATGATCCAACATTGATGGCCATCATCCGAAAGTTTCTGGCCTTAAAGAACATCCCTTCACGCATATTTAAAGTTCATATTAGAATATCGACACGATGGCACGCCAATGGATCTTAAACAGCCAGAACGGCTTCGAAAAGTCGCTGGAGTACCAAAAGAACATACAAGTTCCCTCGCCAAGCGATCTAGGTCCCAAGGAGGTGCTAGTCAAAATGCTTGCCGCCAGCTTGAACTATCGTGAACTTATGATCGCGACCCCAGGGGTAAGTCAGAAGTGCCAGAATCGGTATAAGGAAACTGGGCTTGGATTTGCTTTTATGCTAACCAGACTTCGCTCGGTATTTAGACAATCGCGGGACCAATTCAACCGCCCGTCATACCCGGTTGCGATGGTGCCGGAATTGTTGAAGCAGTTGGCTCTTCCGTTAAGGACTTCCGTCCAGGTGACAGTGTGGTCACACACCTTGCACCGAAACTAGTCGAAGCAAGCGGCGACGACGCACCCGCCACAATCGCCGACATCAGCGCCATGCTGGGAATGGGAAGTGACGGAACTCTAAGATCCCACGCCATCTTCCCAGAAGCCGCACTAGTCCCCGCCCCGAAATCCCTCGACTGGCTACCCGCCTCTACACTAACCTGCACATGGACGACAGCTTGGAATGCTCTATTCGGGCTCAAGGGCAAACAAGTCGGGCCTGACTCGTGGGTCCTCATCCAGGGCACAGGCGGCGTGAGCATCGCCACATTACAGCTCGCTGTAGCTGCGGGAGCCAAAGTTGTGGGAACCACTTCAACGGACGACAAGGCGGCGAGATTGGTTGCGCTGGGCGCCGCGCACACGGTCAACTACCACTCTAACCCGGAATCTTGGGGTGTGGAAGCTCGAAAGCATACCCCGGATGGAAGAGGGTTTGATTTCGTGGTCGATGTGGGGGGAAACCAGACTCTCCCGCAATCTCTGGCCGCTGTGCGGGCCGATGGTGTACTTATGGTTGTTGGAGGTGTAGGGGAGGCAACGGCTGAGCCGGTGCCTCTATTTGCGGCTGTGGTGCATACTTGCATCGTTCGCGGGATCTTCGGAGGGACTCGGGCACAGTTTCATGATCTTGTGAGATATATTGATGAGAAGGGCATTCGGCCTGCAGTGGATGATGTTGTTTTCGAGCTTGCGGATGCTAAAGATGCTTATCGGCGCTTGAGCGAGAAGAAACACTTCTCCAAGGTTGTGATTCGCATCGATCACTAGGATGCTTGAGTTGAGGGCATGGCGTGTTGAATAGAAATTGCACTTGTTGCGATAGCCTTACTTGTGTTTCAAGAAATGCTTAAGGACATGTTTCTTGACAACCCACGCTCGAATCTCGTAACGTAATGAAGTTCGTACGTTATGCTACGATGATTGTTCCAAGCCGCTGCTGCAGATTAAATTTCTCGCTTAAGTTCTACTAGCATATATTTAACCGAGATTGATTGTTTCTAAACCTAGATATTCATAACGTTTGCTTTTTGATTAAAGAGATGAAAGCGCCTTTACGTCGGCAACACAAGTACAAATTATGATTGGTCCAGCAACAGGCCGTACGCCCAACACCCAAACCCCCCTTTCCACCTACTAATCTCGCGATTCTGTTTTCTCGGCAATTTTCTCTGTCAAACATTCATCCAACTACTAATAATCTACATTGAGCCCTACCTCTCATCTTGTTTTCACAACCTTTGCACTAAAATCAACCTAGGTATCTTAATACTGCACGCCGCGCTCTCTTGTTCGATGTCTTGGCGTTATGTTGACCCCAATGCTCCACCGGCCCCGCCCCCACCCCCTCCCTCTGCCAGAGCTCCGTTGGAAATAGATGACGAGCAGCCAGCATCGAATGGTGGGCATGGCACGGACGACGCCCTTAGGGTCACCAAGATCCTAGAAGATGCGAACATCACGTGTTGCCTTGTTGGGATATCTGCACTCATCTTCTACGGAGCCGGTAGATTACGCCCGGTATGCAGATCTAGCTCTTGGCATATATATCGAAGTAATCAACTTTCTAACCTTTCACATTTGGGTTTAGGACTGGGAAATCTGTGTTCCATCAGACCTCGTCGACAAAGCAACCGGGCTTTTTGCAATCCGAACTGTTCTCGAACGATTACTGCTTGGTAAAACCCTGGCCTTTTCCAAGCAGCTCTCTTTTACACACATATATCGTTTCAAGGGCGCGGAACGATTTCTATTTTATTATTGTCCCTGCAAACGATTATCACATAGTCTGTGAGCCGTCAACTTGACACGGAGTCTTAGAGGTCTACCTTATCCCAAACTTGATGTCTTCATTCAGAGCTGCTTAGATACAGGCGACAAACTCCAACTTTGTGACGTTATAGACGGCACTGATCTACCCGAGCAATGGGGTGAAGATAATCTCGATCTTGACGGATTCAACGATGCCGAATGGGGTCGAGATATGAACAAGAGGGGAAGGGAATTCGCAAATGGAAAGTTTGCGCACTGGCGAGTTTTGCTAAGGACGGAAACTGAAGAAGCGGACATGTGGCAATCTCTCGTGCGCTCCAAAAAGGACAGGCTGGATTGGACAAAGCCGAGTGTATCTTTATCACACAGTATCGCCTTCGAGGCACCCGGACCCATGGACTGTTATGTCAGAGATGTATTGAGTATTGCATGAACCAGGCTAAGAGTGGCCATTCTTTTGCTCGGCAACCTCCAAATGTTGAATAGGGTAACTCCCATCTAAAATTCATTCTGATGATCCCGGAAGATTAATGATTTACTTCTAATTATGTCACGACCTAAGAGATTTCTCAAGTCCCTCGTATCGTCGATGTCAACATGTTGCGGATTCACAGCTCCAAATCGAGTTAAGCCACAAACAGGTCACAAGTATGTCGATTAAGTGTGAGACTGATTTTGAGTCCTCCCCATCCAGTGGGGGGTCAAGCCCTATCAAAAACTAGCATTCATACTGTATCCAAACTCGAGTGTTGCTTCTGATCCCTTTGACCTCGACACTTAACGATTAGAGCACAAGAATCAAATCTATATCACCCAAGTACAGAAAACCCCGTAATCTTTGCTATCAAACTTATAGCATCCAGAAACTTGTCCTTGATAAATAGTAGTTGATTCTTTCCAGAGCTGGCCCTACTCTTGACAAATTTCGCTGTCTGCTTACCCTTCTCATCATGTTTCTGTCCAAATTCGAAAGTAATAATGCCGCCATTGCGCGTGACTTCCACCCAGACTTCCTCTTTCTGTGTCAGCTGAAGCGAACTCATTGCCGTTGAACCTATTTGTGCATCTATCAGCAGCCTTCCTTCCTACACAGCGAGCTATTAAGGGGTTCGTACCGAGAACGGCGGCTTGGCTAGCATTTGTTCCATGACTTTCATAGCTGTCATAGCTTCCACCAGGCCGTTTAAGACCGAGAGTTTCCCGCAAAACCTTTCGAGATGCTGAATCGCCCCTTCCTGCTTTATAGACCTCATAGAAGTCAACTCGCCAATCCATCCTTAGGTGCTCACTCTATTGCCGAATGACTTCCCATAGTGATCGAAGAGAAATTCCAGATCTTGAAAGTCCGAGTCCTTCTTCCTCGACATCCATGCGGTCAGTTTTCCTTCGACCTGCCACGCCAGTTCGATAACAGGGACCTGATTCCCTTGAGGTGTCTGGAACATGGGCTCAATAATCTCGAACGAATCGGGTACCCGTAGATCGGGGGTATCAAGACTTCCTTCAAGACGTTAGCAATGACGATGTCAGACCTCCGATATCGCGTACCTGAGAGCACGATATCTACACCTACGACCTGTCCACCTTCGCTGATGTCCACGAAGAGTCTTTCTTGAACGCTACCTGTCAGCTCGTAGTAGTTTAATATAGCCCTAACTAGAAATTAATACTGATGAAACATTTGATCGGAGAAGTAGTCGAACCAACTGCGGGGGACAAGGTAGCCCTCACTTGCCCTACGCCGTCTGCCGCGACAACTAGATCTAGATCTTTAGTTTCTCGTCGAGACCCTCGGAGTTTGATAGCCCAACCGCCAAACTAAGCATGGTTTTGGCCGGCAAAAGCTGCTTCAAGATAGCTCGCCGCCTTTGCTAACTGTTTAGATGTTGCTTTCAAAGCATTCAGTTCAAGTCGGTTCAAGTCATCTGGTGAAGTCTGTCCAAAGTACCTCGCTCCAGACATAATACTACTGCTAGACATGGCAAGGATTTAAAGTGAAAGTATGTAGAATGAGAGGTAGGTAGACATAAGGAGAATACATATTCAATCGGTATCGGTCTTTGGATCCCAGACTTTATTACTTCTTTCCCTCCTGTCCTTTCCAGGAGTATACCGACTCTCTTACACCGTTACACCTCAAGAGTACGAAATAACCTAAGTAGTACCGTTGATTTCGACAATGTTCCAGGTATATAAGGCTAGCTCCAAATGATGTCCTCTCATCCAACCGATAGTATCACCAATTTTTATTTCGCTCCTTGGCACGTAGAGCCGCGAACCAACTGAGAGTAAAGTACGATGAGATTGCAACATGTCGTCTAATACCCACCGACTAAATGGCAGGCAGTTCTCTGTCACTCAATAATACTGTATACGATTGTTTGGGTAGTCGTCGAAACTTGTAGGGTGTGTGTGCACCATGTATTGTTATTGGTTCTGCTACCTATCGTCAGTCTCACTGTTTATTCGTTTTACCTCCGAAAGAAATTGTCTACACGCTTGTGAAATGTTGTAACTAAGGCTTGTGCTCAAGTACTTGAAACACAGTGTTCTATTCGGCTAATGATCTCCTTTGGGCCTATAGGGTCTCTAATTTCTTATATCTGTACAATGTAACCTCGCTGTTATCCCTTATTCATAGACATATTCGAAAGCCTCGTCGGACCGTCGGACCACCAGAGGGTCCGTATTACGCGAGGCTATATTGATTATGACATCTTCTATCTTCCTCCAATTTTTTTGAACCTAGATATAGGGGGTCAGAGGCTATAGGCCCTGTAGTGCTCTGGTTTGCCAGTGATCCTGTAGTTAATTGCAATATGGCTCACCCATATTACAGATTCAACCCAAGATGATGGTCTCCATTCTCTTCGGTAGCTCAAGCCAGTCATCCATTTTAACCTCTCCTAACCCAATACGGTAACAATATCCATTATCCTTATGAATGATAAGAACATTGGCCCAATGTTGCACTTCCCATCGATATGTTGGAATACTCCTAACTTTTGATTCGCCCCTATTTTCATTTCCTTCGGAACCTACGCCGCCGGATTGGAATGTATTCTCAGCTTCGTTTCGTTCGTCCTTTTGTACAGAGTCCTCCTTAATTCGGACCTCACGGGCTGATACCGACAACGCAGCGCACTCAAAAGTTCCAATTTCTTCGTGAAGAAAGTCTTTGATACGCTCATTACAGTCGTCATACACATATCCGATTTCACGGCCGTGACAGTTGTACACAGCGAGTGGCCTACCCTGTCTTGAACCTGGCCAATCAGTCGGCAAAGTCAGGACCTTCCGTACCTCGACCGAACAAATTTGAGCACGGGTGACAAGAACTCCGTCTCGAATTCTGTCAAGAACTTCTTCGTTAAGGAGAGTCTGCATATCTCGCATGTGATTCTCTTGTCCGTGGACATCTTGCCAAAAGGCTTCGTATGATGGCCATCTCTGGGTTAACTCTTCGGTAACATCAGAAGAGCTTCCAAGGCCCACGCCGTAGCATTAGCGCAAACAGGCGACAGCAAAACGTGATCTGCAAGAAGTTTAATCCAAAGCTTGTGGTCATCTGCCCTCTCGCGAAGAGAGTCGGAAGTGCGAGTCGTAGAAGTCCTAATCCACCGACCAGCCGCTTGACTTGATGCCAAGATAGGCTGTAGTTGACGCCCAATCGTATCTGGTTGGAACCATAGGCACAGAGAGCCACAGAAATCATTCGAGTCAGCGTAATCCACAATCACTTCCGTCGCAGATGCCCACGACCACGAGGGAAAGAGGCCAGGGTCATCGCCGCGAATCTCGGGGTTTCCAGTCAGTGGAACTTTCCTCACATAAGGGTCGTTCCATTTTCTCCAAATGAGCGCCATATCGATGTCAGATGTAGGAAGTCCATAATACGAACTGCCTCCTGGATATAGAGCGTCCATGATCCCCGAGAAGGCATTGAGTAGGTCTGACGATTGACGGAGCAGCCTTTGGCGGTAACGTGGGAGATGTCTTGCGTACGCGTCCCAAGGTTTCTCCGCTGTGATCTACTGGACAGCTGAGTCTTCTCTAATTCATCACAGCAATGCCCCACAGCACCATAGCAAAGACTTGTTGTCGTCGTAGGGTAGTTAACTTTATCGTGCATTGAAGGATCGAAAGACGAATATGCGAGGGTCTCTTCGTGGTCTATACGAAGAGCGCATTCGTAGAAGACTTGTGACTGCGTAAAGTAAATTTTGCGAAGTGGGAGAATAGCCTCTTGATAGGTCCAGCCTCTAGAATTCCAAGAAGTTGGCCCTACAACGTCCCACAATGGTGGAAGCTGTATGTTGATGTTGAGGCCGGCTAGGCTTTCGCTGATCTGAGTTTTTCTAACTCGACTAATTCCCGCAATACCGTCATTTATGCCATTGCTGGATGCATCTATAATAACGAATTTCGCTCCGGTGTATATAGAGGCCATGGAATGGACTTGAGACATCTTGTCTCTTTCGTCATCTTGCAAGATGCAAAGACGATCGATCCAAATGTACCGCTCTCCTAACTGTTCGCATGCAGCTATTGCGTCTCTAATAGTTGCAGGTAGTACTGTTATATCCAACGCTACTAGTCGTTCATCAATATTCATTTTAGTCGACCAGTCTGCGTTATTTGACTCTCCCCACACGTAGCTCAGCGCAATGTAGGGCTTGTCGGCCGTATCCGCAAGAGCCACGATACATCTTCGCTCGACGTCGACGAGTCGAAAATTATGTGGAAGTAAGGTATTTGCTGGGCCATTACATGACTTGTGGTTATCCAAGCATTGAGATATAGCAGAGCGCATATAGTCTAGTCCTGGCGAGAATAGATTTCCTAACACTGGGATAGGTATTTCGTCGTCCTGTACGATGAGAAACTGGGCTGGTGTACTGAAGAAATCCGGCCCCGTAACCCGCCACTGAACTTGTTGAGCATGCCATTCAGTCGTGTATAGATAGAGCGGAAATTCGAGTGTACTGTTTCTCTTCTTTGGCAGATATTCCCGACAAGAGACACGTAGAAAGAATTGACAAAGCGGACAAGTCGAGTCCGGGTCGGGTTTTCGAGCCTGAATTTCCAATGGGAATTGCTGAGACGACACGCAAAGGGATAAATGTCTTAGGCGGAGATGGCAGCAGAACCGACACAGCTCCGTACATGTCAATTCCTCGTCAGGGCATGAGTCGCATGGGGTGTGAAATAGCTTAAATGCGCCCCCTTCTATTGTGCCATCCTCACCTTGTAGTGGGCCATCCTCGCCTTGTATTGACACTGTGTACCGGTGTGCCTGGGGGTTCTCGACGAGCTCACGGCATATCGAGCAATCTGGGTGAAGATCATAAGACGTAGCTGTAGAGCTTAGTGCTGAAGGTGATGTCTTATCACCGAAAGCCGCCAGAGACGACTGGTTATCACCAGGAGATGCCATCGTTACCGTTTACAATACAACTAAGATACCAACATGATAGCTAACTCTGGGGAACAAGCACCAGTTCGATCGTTGCGGGGAAATCTGCTAGATCGATCAGATCTCATTCCCACCTGACGATCCTAACCCACCGGGCAAGGTGGATACGAGTCTTGACCCCTGAAGTACCTAATTAGGTAACCGACAACCAACAAACTTGTTTGATTTATCCCTATAGTCAATATGATGTTGATGTAGGCACAAGCAGTCCAATAGAATCTCAACAGATTGTAGCTAAGATAAGCTGAGTGCTATTTGGGGCCAAGTCAACGACTTGTCGAACACACAATTATATCTACCTTATAGATATGATACCTATTACTCAGTCGTCAAAGTTTTCTATCACCATTCTTCGCCTTTTCCCTCTATCTTTTACGACGCTGTCCTTTCTTCGCCTTTCTTCGGCTAGGGTAATTTTTCGTCCATAGACTCAAACCACCGATTAGACAAGGCGACAGAGCATGTTGGCAAGTTCCCCATGAAGTAAATATAAGAAACATATACAGCAGCTTCAGATCATCGAAATCAATGCCATAGATTCGCTCACCATGAACCAACACAAGCCATGTTGCGAAAAAAAAAAAATCATATGTCTACTTCTTTATTTAGTCGTGTCAATGAAAATGTTCGATGCGCACTTTCGGTGTTTCATTAGACTATACGCAGGTATACGCATGGTTTTATGCATTATTACGAGTTCTAGACTAGAATTTTCAAAACAGGTTGTTTCCTACATAATTATAGTTAGGGCCTAATGTCAACGAAATAGGGGCGAGAATTCTTACCTCGATTCTGCACATCAGCCCAAATATATCCGTACAAGAACAAGGATGGCTATTAAGAACACCCTCTTCATCCATCCAAGTAGGTACCAGTCCGGATGCACCCTTAACATTGAGGGAAGGATGGCCAATTCATAGTTGTGCTCTTCAACTTGTAGTCTTGATATTTATAAAATCACCATCCATGTCCTCGCGAATCATAGAATACGAAGGACGTAGTCCCCCTTGCCGCGCCATGCGATGTATACATTCTCCGAGGCGACGTTGCTCGATAGTCGGGCTCGGCTGGTGGTGGTATTGACATTGGGAACACTGGGTACACTCGCTGGGGGGGATGAATCATTTCAGGGATAGGCTGCTCGATCTCGTACATTTCTTCTCTCATGCGCCGGCGCGCAATCCATACTGCCCATATAACCAACCCTAATACGACCGCACCCGCGATAGATCCGATGATAATTCCAATATCTGACGAGGACAAGCCTGGGGAACTCTGCGAGTTGCTTGGCGGGGCTGGTGGAACACTCGAGGGCTCGCCTGGGCCAAGTGTAACGACGGCGGTAGTCGTATAATCGGCGTAAGTAATAGTCTGCGTGATGACCTGGCGGGGAGAATAGCATTTTGAGTCGGCGTAAGCTGGTTTACGGGTGCTTCCGACAACACAGCCATCTTAGGCGACGTTTTCGACGCCTACGTGGCGTCACGATCCCTGGGCGCAATCTGCAAAAACTCTCGATATACCTATGTCCCGCAGAGCAAGGCGGGTGGCAGGTATGCAGCCATTTATATTTCACCCCTTCTCCCATTATCTCTGGGCATCATCCCGCACTTGCATCTAGCCTACTTTTCCAATCCTTAGTCATATCTACACCCAATCATTCCTTCCGCGGCGTAGGGAAGAGCTGCGCGCATCAGATGACCCCATGGTCGGGACATCGAGCCAGCTCTGGGACTACCGCCGTCGGGGTTGTCGAACCACACGATAATTGGGCTGCCAACGGCTCAACGTCGCGTTATAGGCGGCGTAGGGCAATTTATGTTTGACATGTGGCATGTCATTGTATGCTAATGCACTCGGCATGCAAGTCTTACTTATGGATAAAAGACGGCCCCCAACATACAGATTCCCGAATTTCTATTAGCTCGCTAGCTCTTGGGGTAGCACTCAGAAGCGGGAATAATCCAATTCGGTCAAGGGCATAGGCTCCAAACAAGGCGAGCATGTCTTCATGGGACAAGATTCCAATCACTCTCTTTTATTTCACTAAGGCTAGTCTATGCACATCCATGCATAGTGATGCCGAAGCGCGATATGTTGTGTGTCCACGAGATTGAATTAGGACTGCTCATACCATGTATGAATAGATAGATACACCGCTCCAAATGCAAGGGAAACAAATGGTGCGACTCAGCCATACTGGGTTAGGAGCTCGCGGACATTATTCTCTTCCCATGCATGAGCAGTCCTTGGTCATTGGAAACGGGACGGGAACTATATTAAGAGACCCTAAGAATATGACAGGGGGCTTTAGATACAGGGGTATTCCGCTCTATTTTCGAATAACGTATGAGAAGCGAAGCAACCTTTTGTCTTAGACCGATGACGCGCTCGGAAGATAGAAAGGCGGGGGGGGTTCGTAGCAAGGGATATGTCATATCAATAGCCGTAGGTTAAGGCAGGCAAGCAAAGCGGCACGGTCTAGAAGCCCAAGGCTTTATCATACTTCGCTTTTCATATCAGCTCACTTCGGTGTGACGCCTGAGGCATTGCGATGTTGCATCGAACCTGTCGCGAGCGGGCATCTTACCGAGTTTTACGATCGCACCATAGACCCCTGATACAGGTATCCGCGCTCGATCTGCACATGTCGAGAGCAATATAGTTCGTTTTATACCATCCCTTCTACACTACGACCCTCTCTACCATCTACGGGGCCAGCACATCCATTTGTAACTTCCTCAAATATCAGGGAACAGCTCTAGAATAGACCTCACGGTGTCAACCACACTCGTTTCAAGACCTGTATAGTGGAGCCCCAGGACTTCCTTTGACTTGCTATTGTTGAAGCCGTACACATCACTCGGCACGTCATGCACGGTATCTGCCGGGAGGCGATCCGTGAATCGCGGGAATTCGCTCCTGATAACGTCGGCGATTTGCTTGTTCGAAAAGTGACCGCCCACGACGTAGAAGCGATTGCCACCAGCGCTCGGCACCGTCATGGCCGCAAGTGCGCCAGCGCCACGTCTCGCACGTCAACCCACGTGAACACGGGGGCCGTCGGCTGGAGCCCATCTCATCTTGCCCTCTAGCATGTCGCGGATGCGGTGGTTCGAGGTGTTCATAGCCTCGAGGCTGGGCAACTTCCTCTGCACGGGGCCGAACACGTACGTGCAGTGATGACGGCCAAATCAAAATTCGGCTTCTCCTTTTCGACGAATGACCATGCCGCCTTTTCGGCAAGCACCTAGATGTCGTCAGCATGGGACCAGCATTGCAGCAGCAGCAGGACCAGAACCGTACTTTACTGGCTCTGTAACCACATTTGGCCGGGTTGCTTATTGCGTCCTCAAAGGTTGTGGGCGCCCAGTATGTCTCATCATAGACCTTCGCGTGATTATCCGGGTTCAAGATAGCTGCCGAAGATGAGGTGATAACCACACGTTTGACCGACGGACCGTATGCTTTAATGGATTTCAACACCCGGTAGTGCCTTTAATGGCCGGGTCAAGAAAGTCCTTCACGGGATCCTGAACATTCAGGTGATAGGGCGACGCAGTGTGAACGACGTAGTGGAAGGGCGCCTGAGATTGAAAGACCTGAAGCAAATCATAGTTATTATTTGCCGTTCAATAGTCAACGTCGCAAACACTTACATGATCAAATGCACCCTCTTTTGCAATGTCTCCTACCACGACATAAGATAGTTGATGTGGTTTCACTGATTCCACGATTGCCTTCCCCTTTTCCTCCGACCTAGTGGTGACAACGACTTGGAATCTGCGAGTGAGAATGTCAGCGAACATACAGATATACTTCTCCGATAACAATCTCACCTATCATTATCCAATAAGGTATCTAGGACATGCGATGCGATGAACCCCGATCCTCCTAATTTAGGATTGCAGTCAGCGAAGCTCTCCAGTATTCGATCTCCAATTGTAGTCAAGTGTGCGAGGGCTAGCGTCTACCCCAACTTACCTGTTAGGAGAACCCGTTCGCCAAGCGCGCGTCAACATCAACGGCTCCCATTATTTCAAAATCGTGCTTTAATCATAGCCTTTCCGGTTCAATTTCATACAATAACTCAATCCAGGATAGTCCTTCTCGTCGCCAAAACCTCTAGACTCTTAACCTTCGAGGTCAGTGGGGGAGACACCCCTGATTCGAGTCCATATCGGAGGTCCGGCCGATTTCCCCAGCCGACCCCTCTAGCGCTGGCCGACTGCCGACCACGGTGCGCCATGAAGCCTTTTTCCCTGCATATCATGCGCGTGTACATAGCGCAGCCATGTTACGCCTCCAAATGACCGCGGGGCATTTACATGGAGATAGTCCGCGGAACAAATAGGTATAACCAACCACCAAATCTGGATGCTTGAACTCTATCTTCCTTGTCCGGAGGGAAAAATCTTATGTCATGGGATAGAAGCGCCCAATGATATCTTTAATAGATGCTTTCGCAGGTGCGCCTACGATGTTCCTCCGGGTTTCAGACGGAGCCGTCGCGACACCGAGCTAATGCGACGTAGCCGCGACCGTCCAGCTACGGATTAGGTTCATAAATAGGATTGGGGATGCATGGTGTGGTTGCACGTATGTGTGAGACACTTCCGACTCGAGTTATTGCTTCGACCTGTCTACTAGTAGTGGTCTTATAAAATAAGCGGTGAACTGTCCCAACGACACACATCTGAAACAGTTGGCGGTAATCAGAGAGTCGTAGCCAACATATCAAACCCGATGTCATGGCTACCTACACTCCAACACATCGCCATAGTAGGCGGCGGCATCACCGGCGTCATCCTCGCCCTCGGCCTCGAGAAGCGCGGGGTGTCGTACACGCTCTACGAACGCGCGTCAGCCTTCACAGAGATCGGGGCCGGTATCGGCTTCAGCCGAACGCCGAGCGCGCGCTAAAGGTCGTCGATCCAAAGGTGTACGAGGTATACAAGAAGGTGGCATCGTCGAGCGAGGACGAGGAGTACTTCTCGTGGGTAAACGGAATCGAGGACAACGAACTCATCGCGGAACTCCTCATCGGCGTAGATGCGTTCCAGGGCGGCAGACGCTCCGAGTTCCTCGAGGCCTGGTCGACGCTGATCCCGAAGGAAAGGGTGAAGTTCGGCAAAGAGATCCAGACGATCTTGCAGGAAGATGATGGGACGACGACCTTGACGTTTAAGGACGGGAGCGTGGATAAAGCTGACATCGGTAACCATGCCTGCTCCAATTGTCGCGTTCACGGCGCTTAACTAACTTCGAATCAAGTAATCGGATGCGATGGCATCCGCTCCAGGGTGCGCCAGCTTATACTCGGCGAGGCGAACCCGGCATCGTACCCACGATATACGAATAAGTTCTGCTTCAGAGCTCTAATCCCTATGAATAAGGCCAAGGAGGTCCTGGAAGCGTCACGTACTATAAGCCGGTTCATGTACAACGGGCAAGACGCTCACGCGATAACATACGCAGTCGCAGGCGGAGCGCTCTTGAATGCCTTGTTTGTTGTCACGGACCCGAACCCCTGGCCTCTAGAACGGCACACCGCACCGGGACCAAGGGAGAAGTCGTCAAGCTATATAGCGACTGGCATCCTTCCATCCGCGGTCTCGTCGACCTGCTACCCGAAAAACTGGATAAGTGGCCATCTTCGACATGTACGACGCCCGGCGCCCTATTACAACGTGGGATCCGTAGCCGTCGCCGGTGACGCAGCTCATGCTTCGGGGCCGCATCTGGGCTCAGGGGCCGGGTTCGGCATCGAAGACGGCTTGGTGCTGGCTACTGTGTTGAAAGCCGCAGACGAAGAAGTCAGGAAACCCCAAGCGTCGGGCCAGACCAAGTCAAATATATGTCACAAGGCCCTTGCCGCGTACAATACTGCGCGATATGATCGGGACCAGTGGCTTCCTGGGGCTACTCGAGAGGCCGCCGAGCTGTTCCAGTGGAGGCACAAGGAGGTGAGCAGCAAAGACCATAAGAAGTTTTTAGAGAGGGTTCACGTCCTTTACCATACGATCTGGGATAACGACATCGATGAGATGGTGAAGGCAGCTGAGGCTGAGTTCAGTGATAACATGTCTGACTCGACGCAAGGGAGCTTATACGGTAGTCGCATATCAAAGCTAGGTCATTAATTGATTTCAGAAGCCGATTAACCTCGTCGGGCTTGGACTATGAGGTAACATAAATGAATAAAGCACCAATTCTTTTCTAAGTATTAGATGTTCAGTATCCGACTTGAATTATAAGTAGAGTCAGAAGGCTAAAATCGAGAGTAAAGCCATGGTATAAGGCTACACGGTTTGGCGTGTTATGCCGATCCTTGATAACACCGTTCCATTAGTCCATCGTAGGGTATCTTTCTCCCATCCGTATCTGTTATACATCAAAATATGTACAGTCCCAGCCCTAAACTCCACCATAACCCCATCCCAGGTCCGTGTTTTGTGTGATACAAGCTCTCGTTTTTGTTGGTGATTCGGCTATGACCAAAGAACTGTTCAGCCGGTTTGCGACTGGTGGTGAGCTTCATCGCTCTTGTTCAAATCATTATCCGAATAATATCTGGGAGCTCCGTGTGGTATAAAAATATAGTTGACTCGGTGTCCAACAGTGAAAGGTCGTGTCCAAGCGTGACTACATAGTCGGTTGGCGAGTAGTGATTCGCGCGTGAAGATATGAATGATCGTAATTGAGTTGTAATGGTAGTTTTAGTTCTCAACATGTTAAAGCCGAGCTGGTAGCAGCGTCTAGGGAGGCGGTGTTGTCTCGGGTGACTGAACCCGTGATGACGCGACCGCAATATTAGATCTATCAGGCTCGTCACGAGCATAGACCGGGTGATCTAGGGAAGGTTGATGAGAATAAGGCGCCGGGGCAGTCTCGTCGTCATAGAAGGTCGTTGCTGGCGGAAGAGGTCGAATGCAGCTTTGCGAGTGTGGCGACAAAGCGATATAGTCATTATCATCCATTTTCATCCAAGAATCGCGGAATCCAGGCCGCACGCGATTGTTCCTGGTCGTATTTACACCGTAATCGGGCCTGGCAGCGCCGTTGGCAGTCGCTCTTTTTACCCGGAGAGCGCGAACTGATCCGTAGATATTTGGCGCGTTTGCGACGAAGGTCGATACGAACATCTGCACAGACGCCCATAGGCTCCGTGTTACTTGCGATGACCCGCTGTCGCGCACAGAAACTACTCGAATAACGCTGATGACAATACAAAATGTGCCGAGAGCAAACAATGTATACAGTGTGACATGTTCCGCAATAGTTCGTTTCCTTAGACCGACTATTGGGAATGCGATTATGATAAGCAGTATGTCGAGAAAGATGTTGCTGATTGTCTGGTTGAGAAGTTGGGCGTTGGCTTGAACGCACGATCCCGGATCAGGAGTAACCTGCCAATACAGGGTGATGGGTCGGCATTCGAGGAAAATAAGCAGAATGTTGCCGACGAAAGTGATAGCGACGGCAGCCCACGTTATCTTGACCACCCACGCACCCAGTTCACTCCGTATGTAATTCGAGTGTAAAAGAGGAGCAATATTGCGACTTGGAGCCATAGTATAACCGTGATCAGTACACGGGCCGATAGCACGAGTATACTCCCAGTCTTAACATCGTCTAAGTTTCCCTCGTTGAAGTAGTTTGCGTGCTTTATCACATCCGCAGCATTCCCATACTTCAAGTATAATGTGTTGCAAGCTATCCTCGCAGTGACGAAGAACACAGAGGCGAACACAAGGATGAAACTCGTATCCAGACGTTCTCGTCGCCAAAGCCAGAGGAATATACGGGCCAACAGGATGAGCAGAGTGAGGACAGTAGTGGCGTAATTGACCTGATCAGCAACCCCCGAGGCCGTCATGGTGAAGTCCGGGTGATAATATCCGCGGCCGTGATCGACTGGGCATGCTTGCTCGTTTGATATCACATCCTGATATTCTCGAGGTTAACGGACTGCATCTTGAACCAGCAGCAAAGCGTCTTAATAACGAATGCTTTGTAAGTATTCCTTAGGCCAAACCCTAACATCTAGGTACAACTAACTGTGCGTCACTTTTAGTGTACGGCATGCTAGAAACCGAAAATCCTTTGAGCGGGCTAGCCAGCTCAACCACTCCACGACGGGGGCGAGCGAGCTGACCACCCAAGAGCTCGGACCTTCATACTAGTGATCTTAGTGACTTGCTGCTCGACTAACAACTTCAGCAGGCGGTGGCCGACCAGGCACCGACTTAGCGGCGATCCTTCTCGTCAGGCTTGAAACTGATAGGTCCCAAGGTTCCGGTAATACCAGTCGTTCTGGTGCTGCAAGCAAGGCTATCCTTTAAACACCAGCCCCAGACAGCCCTTAGTCCACGGGGCGACGACCAGATGCGGGATAGGTAGATGACTTGTGTACTTTGGACAAAAGTCGTTTGGCTAATTTTGTGAGTGATCTCGTCCGTGTGAGATACACACAGGCAATTGCTTCGGCTGGCTTGGCCTCTGAGAAAATTCCTTAGCTCGAAAAACGGAAATCTAACCTGGCCCTCCCACCTAAAATAGGACAAGGATTGCGGAGCCTACATCATGAGCAAGCCCTTTCCGAAGGCCAAATTATCCTCTCATTGGAAGATAATTCGCTTAAGCAGATGCGGTCATCATTATATATGGTGCCCGCTTACAGCACACAATTCGGCCAAAGAAAACCGCAATACGAAGCGATCGAATCGCCGTGTACGATTTCCCCGGAGAGGAGCCTTGTGTTTACCATTACGCTGGGACGAAGATCTACACAATGCAACGAAAGCATCGGTAGCTGCTCCACTCCTTAAATTACGAGTAGGCCAGGGGAGAGATGGGCGAATCTGGAATAGTGTACGAAAATCGGTTAGCGGGACTTTCGAGACCCGCGATCCGCGCTTATTACCTAACTTAAACAGAAAGGTAAACAAGACGCCCAGACAACTCCTTTCTCTTGCGTCGCTGTAGTTAACTCCGGAGATGGAGAACTGTCAAGATTCTTTGTCTTCCCCAGAACTAGTAGGCACACTATTGTACATAGTAAGATGAAACGGGCGATACTAGATGACCAGGTAATACAACTTGACGTGTCAAGACTGACTGTGTACTATTGATTACAAGTAGTCCCCAAGTTGATGCGGCAGGGTTTATTATCGCTCACAACGGTCGTGCGTGCTGCAAAGCATACTTACCTTATTGCTAGATGCTGTTATACATTAGACCAGTCTAGTCTACACACAAAAAACCCACAGTCAAGTAAAGCACCTCGGTCAAGGCTCGGTCCTCACACACCATACTTTAGTCTTTCTCCTCTTTCAAACCTCTGTCCTACACCTACCTACCGAGGTTACTCTATTCACACAGATTTTCCAGTCACCATCGGACAGATTCCCAGAAGCGAAAAAGTCGTTATACCCCGAGCTCAGCAGCGGGTATAAAAAACGCCACAGCCGATTAGTTACTACTGCTAAGCCGCCTTAGTCTAATATCCCCAGCTAGCTAGCTCTAGACAATGAGAATAAATAACATCCCAAGCAAGCCACATCCCAATCCCCGCTGGGGGACTCGCCGAATGACTAAACGAATTTGAAAAGTGCGCCCGCCATTTGATCCCAAGCCAAGCCAAGGGTACGTAAGCACGAATGCATTGCTCGTTCTAGCATAGCATAGCCAAGATCTCAGGAGTGGTCATCTCTATAGACACCTACTTATAGTACAAGCAATTACAACGGGTTTTCTTTTATTGCGCCATAGATTGGTCTATAAGCTACCTGGCCGAGCTAACCTAGCGCCTGAAATCTATACATCGTAAAGAGAACCTAAAGAGCACAATATCTAACTACCTACACCACCTGAAAGAAAGGCAGCAACTGACTCGCCAAACCGCTGTCAAACCCATTAGTTAGCACGTGTGAACAGATAGTTCCCGCCCACCAATTAATCCTACATAGCACACCATGAATGATTGACTAACCTAGTCTAGTCTAGCCAGCGTCATGAAAAGGAGCTAGGACTTGCGCAAGCCGTGATAAACGTGGTAATCCGTTGGATTTTATCGGTTTGCCGTCACACGACATCATCATCATCATCATCATCACCTCACAATTTTTCTCCGACACTAACTCGGTGGCTTCCATTAATTGACTCTCGAATAAGTGTAATAGATGCAGCCGAGGTATTTCGACTCGAAAGGTTAGAGTAGCAAGCTAAGAAGCGCAATGGGATCATAGACTTGATAGCTTCAACAAAACGCCAGTACAAGCAGATATATCCATTACCATAGAACAGAATACCCCCCTCAAGGTTAAAAGCACAAATAGTAGGATAATAATAAATAAATTCGCAAGTGTTTGCATTCTACAGCCATGTGACTATCTCTAGAGCTCCCACCCAACCATGTATGATTGATTGGGCACGATTATCTCATCAACACGCACCCATGACAAGTTCAGAGCAGTTTCTTTTCTTGAAAAGGGTGAAGAGAGAACCGTATCTCATAAATACACCTGACGGCAACTACTACACTAGTCCGATAGACAAATGAGTACTCAAAGGGGGGTACCTAAGGGTACACAATGATGCGTATTGCGCCCTCGCATCCCTTCCGCCGAACCTTCCATTCCTCCTTCCCCGAGAACCTCTTGATGTACAATGCCGACTTTTGCATATTGCATAAAGTCCCAAACTGATGGTCCGCCCTCTTCCAGCAGCCGAAAAAAAAATTACATAGGGAGGGACTTGAGTAGGTAGTCAGACAGGATGTATGGCGAGGGTGTTTGTAGTAAAATACTAGGTGTCGCATCGGAGTAGTGATAATAACAGCAGGTAGCGGACCCAGAGCACCAGGAATGGTGTTAGAATGAGCAGAAGAAAAATGAAAAATGAAGAGTCGTGCGCTTCGTGAGAATCCCACCGGGACTTCATGCCTTTGGTGTGGTGTATTACAGGTGAAATGGTTAGAACGATCGGCGAAAAAAGCCTGGGTACCTAGGCTGACGACTCTACGGTCGTGAGCGCATAGAGCCCACTGCCGAGTTGGACGCTGATAACCCAGGATGTGTATGGGTGTGAGATTGTGGCTGGAAGCTTGGAAGGCGGCCACGCTTTGTGGTGTGGGATAATGTTCCTACATCATGTTTGCCTATAAATAGTTAGTAGGAGTAAAATACACGTCGGATTTAGAGATGTCTTACCGTCACAACAGGCTCGAACATTCTCGAGTCTATCAGACTCTCTATCCTGTTGCTCGATAATTTGCCTGAGATCTTCTGCGCTGTCTGGAACCTCGCTTGCTTCGTAGATGGCACTATCGTAAGGCTGATAGCTCCGACTTCTTAAGCTATTCAGGGTGCCACGACTTAGACTGCTAGACTTCCAGTAGCCGCTCAGCTTTCTACCAAAGGTACCACTACGTGCACCCTCCTTCTCGTGAGTGGGCGTCAACGTAGGAATGGCCATCGATGCATCCATGGCTGGTGACTCGTTCCTAGTGGTCCTCGAGTTGTATGAAGAAAGAGAAGGCGGTGGCCGAGGCCTTTGGCCGTTTTCTGATGAACGATGCATCGAAGGGTTGAATTCTTCGATATCGTCTTGGGTGATGTTGCCGGCCACTTCCTCCGCATCCTGCTTGTTCTCATCACCGGAACGCAATAAAAGGTACGACAAGGCATTGAACCATGTTTCGTGTCGCTGGCCTGTTGTGCAAGTGAACTTGATTGTACGACCAGGAGCAATGACGACGAGACTCTTGCGATGCAGTCCAGGGGCATAGGGTTATCATCGGCCACCACTCGTACCGCTTCAATGGGCACGCTTTTGGCTCTCGTCTCTCCGCGGCCGCCGGCAGCTGGATCGCTATCACTCCAGTAGAGAGCTCGAGTGTACGGATGCACCCAGAAAAACCGCCTGTGCCTGTTTTCAGACATTTCTCCCCGGCCAGTCTTCCTAGTATACTTCCATAGATATTCACCAATCATCGTTTGGGTAACAGCCTGAATCATGCGGGGATCCGTGTTAGAGCCGAAGCCTGATGGTTCCATACCCATTCCGTTGGGGATGTTGAATCTAGTATCGATCTCCGATGCAAAAGACGACATGGACGACTGTCTACTACGCATAGGCGCCCTGATGGGCGGCTGAACATCCGCATACCCGGGGTCCTACCGGTGCGAGGCGTGAGTGTGCCCCTCGCAACAGAATTGGGAGTCTCCGGGCGTGAGGACGAAGGACGATATGCAGATGCGGGCAACAAAGGAGGACCCATGGTGCCTTTGCCACCGTGAGCCGAATGGGACCGAGCAGCCTCGATAACTTCGCGATGGTTGAGAGGTAATGGTGGCATGTTTTGGGTAGCACTACGTGTACTTGCAGAACTTCCAGGTCGGCGTATAGAAGGAAGCTCAGAAGCAGCAACGACGCCAGGCTGCCTCGCACGCATGACACTGCCGAAACTATCGGTGGATAAGTTTCTTCTGCGAACAGTGGAGGGAGTTACAGCATCGCCCTCGCCAAATAGAGCACCCGCTTCTCGAGATTGTCGGTCTTGACCCTTCATTAACCGATCTAAGCCGTCTGCCGTCAACGTTGTTTGGGAACCCTGATGGGACGAATTTGCGGCGGGTTTCCGTAAAGATCGAGCATCGGTATTGGCGGTGATCTCTTTAAATGGCCGTTGTGAATCAGGGGTTTCGGATCTGACAACAACACTGGGAGATTGACGCGTATCGTCCTCGGCAATAATTGTTACATCCGTAGCTTTGCCTTGTCTATCAAGTCTACCATTAGAACGGGCCTGCGGTGTCATTGGCTCGTTATCTTGTGGGATGATAAATGCCTCCCGCCTCGGGCTTTTGATTTCAGGCAGCTCGACCGGCTCCGTTTCTACCGAGTTTAGACGAGAATACCCAAGGACAGGTGGGACAACAGTTAGGCTAGCCCGGAGAGCCTCGAGTTCCAGCGCATGGCTAGCAAACATATTTTCTTTTTCGGCAGTGCGCTCTCCAATGTGGGATTCGAGAATTAGCTTGTGTTCAGCTTTCAGTGTATTGAGCTCTTGGGTGAGGCAACATTGCTCTCGTTGATTTGTGACTGTAGAATCTCTCTATGCTGTGCCTTAAGCGCATCCAACTCTCGCAACAGTGTAGCGTCACTCTCTTGTGCCTGTGCCTCGAGGACTCGCGCATGCTCGCCTTTAAGCAGATCAAGCTCCGAACAAGCGTGGCATCGCTCTCGCCCTTCAGCTGGTCTAATTGTTGCGAATGCTCAACGCCGAGAGCGTTGAGAGCCTCCACTTGACTAACTTGTCGCTCATTCTTGATGTCATCAAGGGCTTTCGAGTGTTTTGCTTCCAGATTGCTCAGGCCATCCTGGAGTACGCTCTGGTGTTCGGCGCGCAGAGATGTCAACGCTGTAGCATGAGCAGATTCAAGGTCAGCTAGTTGTTGTCGGCGTACCGATTCGAGCTCATTCCTCAGACTCTCTAAATCGCTTTGTGTTGACTGTTCAATGCGATAAGCTCACGAGAGTGGTCAGATTCATTCTGCTGGCCCAACTTCTCCAGGGTTTGTGCATGGGATTCAGCAATTCCTGCATCTTATGTGCTAGCTGAGCCTCATGATCGGATTTCAATGCATCAATAGTCTGGGCATGGCTAATACCTAGCGCTATTATTTCATTTGATTTTGCTTGTTCGCGCTCTTGGCGCAGATCTGCCATCTTTTGCGCATGGCTGTCTTCTAGCTCCTTAAGTTGACGAGCTATCGTAGCCTCGTGTTCACTCTTAAGGGCTTCGAGGTTCTTGGCGTGCCCAGCACCCAATGATTCCATTTCTTTCGAATGAGTGGCGCCAAGTTCGCGGCGTAGCCCCTCAAGTTCTGCGGAGTGAACGCCACTAAGTTCCTCCGCAGCTGCGAGTGCGCAGCTTCATGTTCACTCTCAAGAGCCGCGAGAACTTCTGCGTGTTGGCTTCGCAATGACTCCAAGTCATTCGAATAAGTGACCCGAGTCTTGACGAACCGCCTCGATCTCCTTCAAGTGAGCAACACCAAGTTGCTCGTGAAGTTGAGACTTGGCGGCTTCATGTTCACTGTTAAGAGCTTCTACGGCAGCCAGATGTTGGAAACGCAATGATTCCAGTTCTTTCGAATGAGTGGCTTCAAAGTCTTGACGAATTGCCTCAACCTCATTCGAATGAAGTAACACCAGATCCTGGCGAAGCTGGGACACAGATGCTTCATGTTCACTGTTGAGGCTGCCAAGGCTGCCACGTGTTGGGTACGCAATACTTCCGAATCTCTAGAATGCATTGCTTCCATCTGTTGGCGGAGAGCCTCGAGCTCTTTCGAATGGGTAGCAATAAGTTGTTCCCGGAGTTGGGAGTGCTCATATTCTATCTCTAAGTCTTCAGCTCATCGGCATTGGTTTTCTAGTTCTCTACTTCGGGCAGCCGCATGTTCATTCCTTAGATCCTTCATCTCGTCGAGATGCCTCGTGGTCAGGAGTTCCAATTCCTTGGTTCTCGCTGCGGCATTTTCACTGTTGAGCGTTTCGATCTGTCGTTCGTATATGACTTGAGAGCGTCCACGCATGGCTCTGTGCAATTTCGGCATCGCGCTTGTGGGCCTCGATAATCTCTGAATGAGCAGCGTTCAGAGCCTCAATCTGTTGAGTGTGAGTCGCATCACCCTCCATCTTAGAAGACTCCATTTGCTTCGCTAAGGCCGCCTTGAAACCCTCCAATTCTTTAGCATGAGCTGCAGCATGCTCGCTATTTAACGTTTCAAGCTCATGGGCGTGTGTAGCCTTGAGAGCAACAATTTCTCTGGACATTGCGGCTTCCCATCAGCTTTTTGGGTATCCAGCTGTTTGCTATGTGTTTCAAATATGGCAGCAACAGCTGTGGCGTGGGCTGTCTCCCTTTCTTTCCCGAGCTCTCTCAAGGTCTTTAGTATGAGAAGCTTTTAGACGCTCAAACTCTTGGCGTGAGGTGGTGTTGATGGTATGCTTGACTTCGTCTATCTGCTTATAGAGACCCAATAAGGGCAATGGCGGCAGCATGGGTGGCATCCTTTTCTTTACGAAGGTTCTCGAGCTGGTCAGCATGACTAGCTTGAAGCGACACCAACTCATGCGAGTGTGCGGCATGCAAAGTACTTTTGGTGTCGTCCAGTTGCTTATTGTGAGAATCGGTAAGTGATGCAATGGCAATGGCCTGGGCCGTGGTAAGCTGAATTTTGGTGTCCTCTATCTGCTTAGCATGAGCAGCGCGAAGTGACTCAAGCTCATCATGGTGAATAGTGTTGATAGACTTCTTAATAGCGTCAATTTCTTGCAGGTGCGCTACCTTGAGACCCTCTAACTGTTCAGACTGTGCAACTTGCATTGATCGTTGGGCTTCGTGAATCTGTTCAGCATGGCTGGATTTGAGGCTCTCAAATTCTCTAGCATGGGCTTCAGATAATTCTTTCTTAGCAGCGTCGATCTTGATAGTGTGAGTCTCGACCAATGCAGTCAGCTCAGCAGCCTGGACTGCTGCACTCTCGACTTTGAAGTTGGACAATTCTTCAGCGTAATTGGCTTTAAGAGCTTCAAGCTCCGTCGAGGCCGCTGCTCTTAGCTTGGCCTCACTTTCAGATATTTCCTTGGCGTGGAGAGCCTTCAAGGCTCCAAGTTCGGCTTTGTGTATCGCCTTGGCCTCAGATTCTTTGCGAACCAACTGATCAGCATGTGTAAGCTTCAAATCCTCCAACACAGATGAATGCACAGTTGCGCTCTCCGTTTCTTTCTGGAATAGTTCCCGGGCATGGGCAGCCTTCAAAGCCTCAATTTCAGTAGCATAAGTCGCGTTACTTGCAGACTCCATACGACGCAACTCTTCAGCGTGAGCAACTTTCAAGCCCTCCAAAGCGGAAGCGAGGGCGGCAGTACTCTCCGTTTCCTTTCTAGATAGCTCATCAGAATGGGCATTCTTAAAGGATTCCAAATCGGACGCATGGGCAGCTTTCAGAGCCTCTAAAGCAGAGGCAAGCGCAGCTGCGCTTTCCACTTCCTTTTGTGAGAGTTCCTCGCCGTGGGCGGTCTTTAAAGACTCCAAGGAAGCAGCATGAATGGCCTGGCTTTCTGTTTTTTGGGTTAATTGCTGAGCATGCAGCGCCTTCAACAACTCAAGCTCTTGACTATGAGAAGCTAAGGCTTCGGCAGACCTCTGACTAATTTCCTCGGCGTGTCTTGACTTGATCGACTCAATTTCGCGCAGATGAGATGTCTCAATCTCAGCCATGGTCTTATCAGTGGTATCTGCATGGTGAGAACGAAGCGACTCAAGTTCTCGAGCATGAGCGTCGTTGGCTGCGGTAAATTCATCAGCATGTTGTGACTTGAGTATTGCCATGGCAGATTCATGAGCTGAAACGTTCTCAGCAATCAATCTCTCAAGCTGTTCTGCATGCTCTGTGCGAAGGGTCGCAATCTCAGCTGCGTGCGTATCAAGTTCTGGAAGAGGCTCGACATCGTGGGAATGGACGGTCGACAATGCAAGCACATCCCTCTTTGGAGACGTCAAAGGTGGTGATGGGAATTCAGCTAGCTTCGCCCCAACATCACTATATTCCGATCCCAAGGAGAATCTGTTCACAACTGTGTGCATGGACAAGGGTCGATCGGCATTAACAGCGTCCTTGAGGGATGCAGCAAGTTCATGGACTGGCTCTGTCATCATGCCGCTGTCCACCATGATAACTCTGGGGAGTGGCGGCAGGGCCGGTGGTGGACTCATGGTACGACCTCTAGTCGAGCGCCTGCTTGGCGTCGCCGACATGTTAGACTCATTATCGCTACCATCAAAGTCGCCCAGTTCGGCAGCCAGGCTTTGCACGGGTTGTTGAGGAGTGCCAATATTACTACTGGGCGGGAGGCTGGCCGGGCTACTCTGGAATATCTGATCCTCACTGGCATTCCTGGACCGGCGGAACGCACCCCGACTGACTCGCAGAGGGAACCGAGCGTGTACTGGCGGGAGCGAAGGGGGTGTCCTCATATGTTCATAGGGAAGTCTTCGTCTTCAGTTGAGGCGGTGCTGTCCATCGACCCGGTGCGCTGCACGGAGAATAGATTCGGCGGTCTCCCTCTCAGAGTCCGGCGTTTCAAGGGGCTTTCGGTCTCCGTTTCGGCGCCGTCACTTGAAAACTCTTCGGCGCCCGTTTGGAAATCATCTGTCTCTGTGGCATTCTCATTCGCGGTCTCAAACGCCGCATCGCTCGTCTCGTGAGCCGTCTCAAACTGCTCAGGTTGTTCAAGAACCGGGTCAAATAGTATTGTCGATTCGCGGGAGATGGGTGACGAGACAGGATGAGGGAGGATATCGGGTTGATCTTCCCAATTTGGGTCATCTGTGAATATCTCACTGCGGGCACTACGCAGACCACCCAAGAGGCGAGGTGTAGGTTTTTGAATTCCCGAGACTCCGTCTTCCGAGCACGCCTGGTAGGGACTATGGGATCGGTCCGCATTTTCTCAATCTCATCACGAGCTTCTTGTAGAAGTCTTCTGGTCTCCATCTTCTCCGTTTTCTCACGGTGAACGTTTGTCCGCAAACTCTGGATCGTCCGTTGAGCGTGAGCCAGCGATGTCTTCAATGTCTCCGATTCTAACATTGAATGTCGTGGCGTGCCCTTGATGGGGACGGGGGAGGAGATTGTTCCGGGGTCGAGTTGTCCTGTGCAGTATGGAAGTCATCCTCACTCATGCCCATGACAGAGTCACGCTCTAGTTTCCTACCACGGATGGAAACAGATACTGCCTTGGCAAGCTCGGTATTCTGGCCGGCCAATTCGTCAATCTTTTTCTGCATGGCTGCCCTCTCTGATTCGCCCATGACCATAGTCCGCTTAGCAGTCCCTAGTTCAATATCATGGTGCTTGACGGCTGCAGTATGCTCCTCGATGAGCTTAGAGTGGGTGAGCTTGATCTCATCTAGCTCCCGTTGCCCTGCATTTTTCTCGGCCTGCAAAATGTTGAGTGCTTGCGTCAACTTCTTCTCGCGGTCGGTAGCCTCCTTCTCCTTGGCCATGAATTCGTGAACCTGTGTTTCGAGGTTCCAGTTCTCATCCTTGTAGCGGTGCTCGTTGTCATCGAGAGCCCTGAGGCGCTGTTGAAACCCTTCGACCTCGTATTCCAACTTGGAGTTCTCGGCCCTAATATCTCTCAAGTCCTCTTCTTTCTCGGCAAGCAATCCTTGCAAATTGCGAACTTGTGCAATCAACGACGTGCTGATCTCGGCAGCAAACTCGATGTCATGGATGCGATGGGAGGGCTGGTTGCGAATCTTGCGATTGGGACACTAAGCTTCGTCGGAGATCCGGTAGCCTGCGCTTCGAATTTGGAAGGGCTCACAGAGCGCTGTGAAGAACGAGGAAATCAGCACATGAACATACAGATAGCATGTCTGCATCTCCCGTCACTTACTTTGCCACCTTTGCCTTCGGGCACGAAAGGGGAACCCGCAGCCGCCTCATTACTGGGGACGCGTGACTTGGGCAAAAACGCACGGGCGCTCTCTCTAGCCACTTCGTTATAGTCCCGCTCGATCTCGACCAGCTTCTGGCGCAGATCGTCGGACAGTTCGCCCTCAGTCTGTAACTTCTCAACCTCTTTCAGGCGCTCGGTCAGCTCGTTGCGCTGCTGAACCAGCGCGGTACCGAGCTTCCCAGCCTCCTCCATTCTCCGATCTGTCTCGGCTAGATGCGCCTCTAGCGCACGCTTGGCCTGGGCGGGTGACGCATTGGGACCGAGAGCAAATAACTGCGCATTGAAATGTGAGAAGCGGTGGTGTGTTGGGCCGGCGGAATGGAAGGGGTCATAGTCTCGTGCATCGATGGCAGGCGCTGCCATGGCGGACGACACGTCCGAGAGAGGTGGCGTTGTCGTCATGGTTGCGCCTAATCACAAATCACAAAGCACAGATGACCAAGGAGCGCTGTCGTCTCCCCGAGTCAAGGACGTGACATTCAGCGTGTTGTCGGAAGGTCGGACGGGGATGGTTGGCGTAATGTGTAACTCGGTGATTGATCGCAGCGGACAGCGTCAGCAAGTGTGGGAAGGAGCGTGGACGACGGTGAATCGCAGTCGAGCGAAGATCTGGCCAAGATGTTTTGTCTGTGCAATTCGTCAAGAGCGATCGATGCTGCGTACGTTGGTGCAAAGCAGATGGCAGGGCCCAGATACAGACACGAATGCAAGTCCGGGCGCAGCGATGGAATTAGCCACCGGCGGGCGTCGTTACCAAGCAGCGAGACAGAACGAACGTTTCTCTCAATGACTGAGGCCGAAACTGTAGTTGTCGTTTTTACCAGAAAGGAAATGGCCGCAAATGACCAACAATACGAGGCAATGCAATGCGCCGAACCAGAGTAACAAGGAAACAAGCGCCCCCGGGCGTCGTGTGCAGCTCTCCCACTCAAGACGGATTCTGTTTTGCTGCAAGACTATTGGCTGCGGGGAGCAAAAGAATCGCGCCTGTTGTTTTTTGTTTGTCAAAAAAGCGTTGCTGACTGGATCGTTGACTAGCAGGTAGTTACAGTAAGTACATGGACTCTTGGGGAGATGGCGGCAGAGCATGTACCGTAGTACGGCGGGTAAATATTACTAGGTCTAAGTACCTAGCGGCAGCTATTCTGTTAATTAGCGTGTCAATGCCATAGGTAATGAGATGCTGGACTGGGCTGGCTGGGCTGGGCTGGGCTGTTTGTCTAGGTACATATAGTATTGTAGGATCGAAGTTACCGGGAGACCACTTGGCATAGGCGCGCGCAAAAACAGAGAAACAAGTTTCGATCCAGCCGTTGAAGATTAAACGCACAAGACCAGACAAGATAAGATGCACGGTCGTGTTTCGAGATGCTTTTGCAGCAATGCATGAGGGCAGGGAACAGGGGGGATGTCGGCAGCCGAAGATAGCTCCCGGACAGCTATTGTTCAGCGGGGAGCGCGTCGCAGCAGGCAGCAGACAGCGGTAGTCATACACACAATAAGCGTGGAGAAGTTCTATGCAAAACCCAGCTAATACTACGCGTGGAGGGCACTAGGTAAGGTGGCAAAGGTAGGTGGGGAGGTAGGTAGGTAGAGAGATATGAAAGACGCGCCCGTAGGCAGGTTGTAAGAGTTGTAAGTCACCTACTTCAATAAGCCAGTTTAAACTGAATCACAAGTCTGGGTGAAATATCCGGCCTTGTCTCAGATAGCCGTAGAACCCGCCACGAGCTCGGAGAACCGACACAATGAGTATTTTAGAAAAGAAGTATTAAAACAGATAAGTAGATATTAGAGAGCTATGGCCGATCGGGAGTCGCTCTATCGCCAGGCTATACTGCTCCGGTCGGTCGCTCGGTCGTTTGATCGTTCGTTCGTTTCTATCTTATGAGTACAGAGAAAGGAGAGCAGTTATTTTGATTGAGGTGTGTATCGTATTCTTCCGTATGGGGTGAAATGAATGAATGAACAAATAGTAATAAAAACACGTGAGAGATAATTAATTAGTGAGAAGTAGTAGTGTAGTGAGAAAAAATCAAGACGGTCTAAGTGAGTGAGTGATGGTGAATCAATAAGAAGTAGGAGAGCTCAAGGAACGGCTGTGAAACAAGTATGATGTCGATGTTGGTGAGAGACGCGTACTGAATAAAGTGACGTTCTACACAACACAACAATGACAGTCAAGAGCAATGACAACGCGCGGGAACGGGAACGGGAACGGTCACAAGACGGGCGGGATCCAGAGAGCGTCGGTTGTCTTGTCTCACGAAGGCGGAACACAGGCCGAAGCGAGTGCGGGAAAGGAGTGAGGGGATGGGGGATGAGGGATGGGGGCTGTGGAATGAGGAGGGGGAGGAAACAGAGCAGAAATGTAGAGTGAGTGAATGAATGATGACGATGTCGAAGAATGGCCCTCGAAAGAAAAGAGATATCCCAATGTAGCACATTGGTTCTCTCCATCGCAATTTGTTTTTTTCTACCGACTGGAGAGGCCGGTGGAGGAACAAGTCCTCATACGGTGGATCACGACAAGGGGAGCTACCATGGGAGAAAGAGTGGAATTTAGTCTAGTTCAGCTAGTTCTCTTCATGTTCTCAGCCATGCCCAGACTATTTAGTCCACTTCCATGTGCGACGCTGTCTCTATTTGCTGCGAAAGGCTGGGAAGGTTCACGATGCTAATGCAATGCAGTCTGCCGAACCATCACCAGACGGGCCATACCGCCTCCTCTCCCCTTAGACCACCTACATCTCTACTTGTCGGCTACCGAATATTTATTTACTTTGTCAGTATACACAAAAAACGCAAAAACAAACCGCGCTTAGGTTTATGCTGTTTCGCCATAGTCGGCCATGCCGCTAGCTCTCGTGAAAGCAAAAACATCCACTGTGTTAATTCTAGCTCCTCCAGGAATGCCATCTCTTGACAATGAATTGATTCAAAGCACCAGCTTGAAGTCTCACCAAAACATGATAGCGCGTGAATCATTGGCTAGTAATCCAGGTACAGCCAGACGCGTGGGGATCCAATTTTAGGAATGCAGGGAATGCCCCACCAATGCCCCACCATTCCACCTCATAAACAAGGGACTCCATGCTCCAAACTCAATGATTGGCTGCGTGAACATGCGGCTAAGATCCCTTGTACAGTAATCATTTACAGTATTCACACTTTGCATCAGCCAGAGTCCACCAAATCAGTTGGGAGATGAATGACATAACGCACTGTGCACTGACTGTGCGCAGCCATTAATCAATCTAGTCTAAATCGGTCAATCTTCTAGAAGTGATACCATAGCTTACGTAGCATTTGTTAAGTAAGCCCTGTTTGATATCATCGCCACCATTCAGCCTACTTCGATCTATCAACCCCACGGTGCTGGGCACCATACACGAAACCACTCCTACACTTTCACTTCCATATTCAAAAGCAGCCTATTGGCGATAATTGTTTTATTCGCAACGGATAGATCGTCGCCAGGCACAATGGCAGACCAAGAAGCCGCCACGGCGCCTATCGCTCCAGTCGCCATCTTCAAGAAGCGAGGCGCAAAAGGCAAGGCGAATATTCGAAAGCGACCAGCAACGCCACCTCCCGCGAACGACAGCGATAGCGACGACTACACCTCCTCCGAAGACGAAGACGAAGACGGATCCGGCCAGCGCGTGAAACGGCGGAAGAAGAACAGCGCTGTCGTCACCGCCTCGTCCAAAAACAACATATCCTCAGCCCCGAACGAGCACTCTGCCGTCATATTTGAGGCCGATCGCAGCGTTCCGATAACGAGCACGAATGATGCCACGAAACAGACCAACTGGTATGACGAAGACACCAATCTCCTCGGCAAGACGAGGCCACTACCCAAGTCCTCCGCGCGTGGCGAGAACGGCGAGAACGCCGCCGACGGTACATACAGAGGTTTAGCGAACCAGACCAGCTTCATACAAAAGAACCCGAATGCGCCAGACCGCAAAGTTGGTCCCATTAAGGCCGCGACCAACATCCGTACAGTTACCACCACAGATTTTGCGCCCGAGTTAGTATTTCTGAGCAGTTCATTCCCACCCTACCCGCTACTCGGTTTTGTGTTGCAAATGTTCTGTTACTAACATTGATAACTAGCGTGTGCAAGGATTATAAACAAACAGGTTTCTGCGGTTTCGGTATGGTACTATACGGTCTATTTCAAATTAGGATTAATGCTGATTTCCCATGGAATGTTAGGCGATAATTGCAAGTTTTTACATGCGCGAGAAGACTACAAGCAAGGCTGGCAGCTCGATCGAGAATGGGAGAACGTCACCAAGGGCAAGAAGAATATTGGCGGGAAGGTGGTCGCCAGCGCAAACCGCGATGCGAAAGCCAACGAGGCTGACGATCCGGACGAGGCTCTGCTCGAGAAGATCCCCTTCGCCTGCATTATATGCAAAGGCCCATACAAAGAGCCCGTTGTAACGAGGTGTGGACATTACTTCTGCCTGCCTTGCGCCTTGCAGAGGTACAGGAAAGAACCCGGCTGTGCCGCCTGCGGATCAGGCACCAACGGTGTCTTCAATACGGCAAAGACCCTGAAAAGATTATTGGAGAAGAAAAAGGCAAGGCAGGAAAGGAAAAGACAAGCAGCTATCGAAGCTGGCGAGGAGGTTCCCGAAGAGGAAGAAGAGCCAGGGACATGAGTTTCCTGTCTTACTTGGTATGAGACTACTGAAGCAAGCCACGCTCTCTTCCAGTTCGATTGAGACACGAATATGGATATACGCCCTCAAAACAAGCACCCAGCCACTGTCGTGCTGCCACGCTGTACATACGAAACATGCGCCGTTACCATTGATGATTAAAAGATCGCATAACAATGGACACGATGAACAACAATCTAGACGCAAGCGGAGATCAATATGCAGCGCTCGGACGATTTCTTCATCAATTGATCCCCGTCTCCTCAGGCTACCTCTGTTACACGTGTCTCTCTTGATATCAATGATGAAGGATTTAGCATGGTTGTCCCCTGGACAGCCCAAAGCACATAGCGAGCATTAATTCAATACGGTCGAAGCCGTGAAAGACTATGTAACCATCTATTACTATGTCCCATTACAATTATATGCCGACATTCTTATTATACTTCTTGTATAATATGGGCACATGAGAAAAGACCAAGACCAGCGCATTAACGCCTAGCACATAATAACATGTGTTTTAAACATGCATCGTGTAAATATATCTAGAATTACATTTGCTATTCGTCAACATTTTAGAGTACGATCCAAGATTATCATTTTAGTTCCATTGAAGTGCCACCACGCACCACCAATAAATGACCATTCAAATACATATCAACGAGAATTTTCCAGGGGGGCACAATCACATCATAATAACGAGAATGCGTTGACATCCCAGAGCAGGCTGCACAACCGCCGCGAAATCACAACCTCCCACCCCCACAATCCTCTCCGCAGCCTCCCTAACAGTCTTATTCGCAGCAAGATACAAGCTCGGCCCAACCGAGATCCTCGCAACGCCCATATCCGCAAGGTCCTTCACACTCAACTTATCCTCACCCGCAGCAAGCTTCACCGCCAACCTCCCCCAAACTCCCGCACGAGGGTCGCGACCTCGGCATCCCGCAGGCCGCGCGGCCCGCCCCAGACAAACACGGTCGTCGCCCCGGCGGCGAGATACCGCTTCCCGCGCCGCGCCGTCTCGGCAAGCAACCTGTCCTCCTCGCCCTCGCTGCCGTCGCGTTTATTCGCGTACGACAAGACGTCGCAGCGCGCGTTGACCACGAAGTCAGGACATCCGTTGTCTGCCGCGACGCGGATGACCCTCCGCAGTCTCTCGACCTGCTCCTCGCAGTCCCAGAGGGTCCCGTCCTCGCGCATATCCTCCACGTTGGCCCCCACGGCGCCGGCCCGCACGACCGCGCCCACGACGTCCTCGAGGCGCGGCCCGTAGCCGTCTTGGATGTCCACGGTCAGGGGCAAGCCCGCCGCCCGCACGCGCGGCGCGAGCTGGCTGATCCGGATCAGGTTCGCCCCGAGACTCAGCTCTGCGTCGGCTAGGCCGAGGGATTCGGCGATTGCGTACGAGGCCGTCGCCACGGCCTTTACTGGGGAGGAGGCGGATGGCGAGTTGAGCGAGAGCACGGTTTTGAGCGAGGAGAGGTCCCAGATGTTGGGGACTACGAGCGGATTACCCGGCGCGTGGAGCGCGGCGAAGTCCGCTGCGGACGTCGTGGGAGCTGGTTGTTGTGTGGTCATTTTGAAACGGTTGAATGGTGTAAGTGGTGATGCCAAGTGATGTAGTTGTTGAGGTCCCTCGTGAGGGTGTAATATATGTAGTGTGACTCTGGTTATAACTGCCTATACAGGCAATTAATTCAGATGACGAGGTTTTGAGCTATGAGTCGAACAAGCCAGGTAAGATGAGGTAACGATTTGCCTAGAATAGTTCGTAACCTCTTGATGAGTCACGCAGTATAGATCCCCGCAACGGTTCGAAGCCGGCTTTCACTTCTCACCAATCAATGAGTTAAGGCGGAAATAAACACACAAATATCTCTCGAAATACACCATGTAGGCAGTAGTCCTAATCAAGAGCTCAATTCCTATATGTTATTTGAACCCGGGAGATAATCATGTAGATCGATCAATTTAGCTTATAAAAGACTATGCAGCCCAGGGTGCTATGAAGACTTATCTTCCTACATCTTTACCCAGGAGAATTCTATGCCTCGTATACTCCAATAGCCTCAGATCTAGGGCCTCGTAGCCACGGACGTTCTCCTCCAGCTCCATAGTGTGCCCGGAATCTGATCTATTTCGATGCTTGGTATCGGCCCTCAATGTAGACTCGTGCGAACAATCACACTTGTTTTCCAAGCCTATCAAGCTAGATCCATGTGACAAGACATCCCATGTTACTATTGCGAGAGAGAAGAATAGTTTTTGGGGAGCCACATATACCGTAGGTGCTCAAAGAGCGTTAATGACGTGGTGTTTATTTTATCACGCTAAAGGTAAACTCGTATCAATTCCCGAAATGAGAGACGCTTATCGGAAGGTTGGTGGGTAACTCTATCACCAAGCCCGCCGAATAGTATTAGCAGAAGCAAGGGAAGAAAGTCTCGCTGAGAATTTCAGCTGTATCCTATACTCACCCGACGCTTATGTCATACGACCAATATGACAAATTAACAGTCCATCGGAGAGGATATTCGTCCAAGCATCAAAGCGAGTTTAATATTGCTCCATTAAATTATAATCATCTCTTCTTTTCTGACGGTCTGGGTACTCAGATATAAAAGGCTCCTGAAAACCCAGGCTTCTCGTCTTGAGTTGGGCTCCGTCCATAACGCTCTCCGTCCATAACGCTCTCCGTCTGCTATCACCATATGTAGTGACACCAAGGCTCGCACAACTATCTTGATATCGCTTCTCAACTCCGGGGTCATTCAGTGCTCGTTCCGTATTGTGTCACTTTCGACGTGGAGGTCGATACATATAGGGCCTGCCGTATCAATTAGACTCTTTTGCGAATTATAATGATGAAAGTCCCTTCCACAGTTCCAGCCTTATTCCTAAAAGCTGAATACTGTCGATACTCTTCTTCGACCATGGAAGCTTGATAGTAGGATATGAAAGCACTGGCTCCTCCCAAGAAAGCTTCGTTCGAATGCCATAACTTTCAGTAGAATCCATAAATACCCCCCATAACTCGTTTGCATTCGACAATCTAGGAGCGCTCTACAGTTTGAAACCCAACTAGGCAGATTTGTATTTTCGTGAGCCCCTATTACGGCCAGATCGGCTAGGCCTTGATTTTTGTAGTAAATCGTCTGGTTTAGATCATAACCCCCTGAATGAATAAGTCTAGCCTATGGATGAGTAAAAGCTAATTAGATTGCCTCCTGGGCGAAGGCTCCAGAGCACACGGGTTTGTTCAGTATAAGACTTACTATTACTGACCGACTTGAGTCTATATTAGCGTTCACCAACAGCATCGTTGAATGACGTGTTAATCCACCTTCATGAGCCCTATCAACTGGATTTATGTAAACAAAATTGACAACTCTTCTCTCCCATATAAAGCCAACTTTTTTTCAAACGTCCGAAGCTCAGGTACATAGATCGCACGCAGGAGTTGTCCGACGATGATGCGTGTCCAGCGACGTTGACACCGCCTTCCAAAGCGCACGACCTTACGAAGTCAAAATGGACAAAGATATCAGTACCAACGCTACAACTACGCAAATCGCAATGTTAGCGCCGCTGATTAATACAAGTTTAGAGGATGATGTCAACACCGACGCGTTTCTCAAACTACCTAGTCGAGATCTTGTCGTCGGCTACAGCTCATAAGGATCATCAAAGGCTTATTATAAGCCAAACCCCTTGATGAGAACCAAGAATAGGTACTGTGGGAGACAGCTGCGACTCAAAGGCATCTGTTCTACCTCAGTCTGGTAGCAAGCCTCCATCGCACTTGACAATTGGCCTAGGAAGGCAACGCCTGATTTTATTATGATATTCAGTGCAGAAAATTGACAAGTACCTTGCATGTACCTGCCTCTAGATACCTCTATTACACCTACCCGAGTACCTTGAACAGGATTTACGCCATTACAACCATTCTTGTCGAGATTAAGTCATGTGGTGTAGTTTCTTTGATTAGGTACTTCATCCATACCTGGCAGTCTCAACCACTTGCTTAGGAAGGACGACTCTGTCAACATTCAGTGACGGTAAATGTTCCTACCTACCTCGTACAGGTGACTCTAAGAATGTGGAAGCTGTCTGTCGGTACTTGCTATACCTGCCTACAACCACATACCCAGGTGGTCGGTGTATTCTTGTCTGCCATCTACTGCATTTACATATCACTCAGGAGGTGACATTGACACCACAATAACGACACGGATACCAATACTATTAACCAGTACGCACTAATATTAACACCGTTACCAACTGATACGATGGAGAACCTTCCCAACGAGATCCTCGACAGGATTGCAGACTTGATAGTCAGTTCGAGCACACATTACACCATTCTCTCGATGGAGAATGTGAATAGCATATTCCGGAGGTCGGTAAGATATCGCCGACATAGACACCTCTCCTTACCTCCGCCTTTGTTGCCTGGCCAACCGACTTTGGGGCCTGATTTCTTCGGCTTCACACACACCCACTCACTTGACGGATACTTTGAAAGTCTTGATAGACAAGATTTGTGGGTTGCTATTCGATTAATCAAGGTCGGCACTTATGGCAAGTGTATCTTTTCATCAAAGTTCTGGGCTTCTCTATGCAATCATGTAACATGGGCGACGGGTCTGCGAGACATCCATCTCCCCATCCCCTTCAGCGAGTTCGCCTATCTATCTGTAAACCCTCTAAAGGTATTGCTCCATATACTAAAAAATCATCTGCCTCGAGTGATAGTGCATGGGTCTATCACCGTGGGTGAATACGGGTTGGAGCCACTGCGAGTTTTCCAGGATTTCAGGAATCTACACTCTCTCGAGTGCACCGTGTACAAAAGCCACGACGAGGAGTCCGGCCCCCGGAGATACTGCCGATACTGAGAGCGCTTTTGATCCATTGTCCCAACGTTCGCGACCTGCGAATTTTCACACGTACCTTTATGGCTGTACGTCCGATGGTGTACAAGTACTCCCCGCCGACCGATACCGACGACCAAGGTCCGCGATGTTTGGAGATACTAGATCTCCAGGACAGACAGAGATGGCCAAACGGAAGCGTGCGCGAAAGTCTGTGGCTTCACAATTTTGTAATGCCAGACGGAGGCTACGATTTTAGTTGGTTTGAATCGTTCTTCGACTGGTCCAAATTACACCACCTACGAGTTAGGGAGGTAACAGCGCTGCCGTACCTTGTCGCCAAATTGACGGGTCTCAAATCCTTCCATGCACCGAACGCACTGCATGCCAAACGCGATGGCGTGAAGGAGTTTCTGTTAAATCTGCCCGGTTCTCGATTGGAACGCATCAAGGTTCCCAAATGGGACTTCATCCCCATGCCCTTTCTCGTGGAATTCGGCTCTAATTTACGCGCGATTCATTTCACTCACAGTACGATGACGTACAAGGGACAAATGATGACGCCTACAAGTTGTTGTTATTAGGAAGTCGTGCCCCTGTCTAGAGGAGTTCGGGCTATACATACGTCGTTCGAACGCGTGGCCAGGGGCATAATCGCGAGTATCAAGGCGCTACCCAAACTCAAGTCCTGAAAATTATCGCGAAATATTGTGAGGTCGATGGGGTTGTCCCAAACAGCTTCCAGCCCGGCCGGCCGTACATCACGTTCAACGAGGTTCGCCGGCTATACCGTCAGCTCTGTGACAATGCACTACACAACGACAACAATCTGGAGCTGGAGGTGCAATGCTACACTCCTGAAATAAGGGGTCACACATTGGTGGGAGGAGAGATACCAATGCCTCTAGTTCCGGCGACTGGTATTCAACGCCAGCTTGACCGAAGAAGCCGACATGGCAGTGAAGGGCCTGGTCGACGTCACGTGCAAACAGCTGAGCTATCGCAACAACAGAGCATATAAGCTGATCCATGACAGGAGACTTCTGCCGAGAGACCTGTTCGGCGACGTCATACCTGTAGATTTTCATCTGGCGTTTTTTGGCCCTGTAGCGCAACCTGGATTTCGCGGTTCTGGACGGATGGGTAACTATGCCACGCCAATAGAGAGACCTAAATGGCACGAGGGAAGTGATACGGAAGAGGGCACGTTCATCTATGAGGGAGAAGCAGGAAATCCGATTATGGTAACTGGGCCGACTTCTAATCGGCCTGTTGATGATGGGGTGAGCCATTTGGTAGTCTATTAACCGATCGCCCTCTAACATTTCCATGAATAAAAGGTACGTCTTTGATAATTGATTCCATTTGGTCACATACTTGACGAAACTCAATAAAGATGTGATCGTATGCATTTAAAATTAATTCAGTGCGAATAATCCCCAATTCTACCACATTTGGAACCCGGTCATGCGACGCAAGTATTTACCGATAACTAAACAAAAGAAGAAAAAAAACCAAATTGTTGAACCCATCCGGTGTATGCCCCTATCTTTAGTTGGATGAAATTCTACCTTATCGCCATCATCGTCGTCTAAAGGCGACGGCCTATTGTACGCCCTAGGTGTTTCTTCTAAATAGGGTAGCGGCCGTAGTCAGCATCTGCTTGTCAATTAATACATAGATCTAGATGGCCATGATCTTGGAGCAGACTACGTAGAGCACTGGGAAACTTAAGTCCGTAACTCGAGGATCTTCATCGACACAAGCGCTACGTGGTAGAAGTTTTCGAGTAGTTTTTGTTTTCCCGACCTGGATGCTGAAATCACCATCAGGGTCGATGGGATTTTCGAGATGGTGCTGGTGATACACAAGCCCTTGCCTGCCTTTGCGGGTCATCGTGGAGCGAAGCGTGCGTGTACCAGCTTTCGTACGGGCAATTAACCTTACCTTTTTGGCATCCAACAGATTGCGAAAGTCGATTCATGTGTATTGTGTGCTCTTTCGGTAGGAATAGTCCTCTGTTAACAACATTATGCCGTGCTGGGGATGAGAAACTGGCGCAAGGGTCGCCTGGCTAGGCTGCCGTTGTTGTTCGATAGCTGAGGTATATAGGTAGTGCTAACTCCCTCAGCAAACGTACGTCGACACCCCCACCAAAGCTTCTCGCAAACATAGGGGACTATGAGATACCCGATCCCTTCGAAAAACCACACCTACCTCCAATTTCTACAAAAACACGTGATGGTGAAGGCCATGCCCATGATAGCCGTTCATTCGGAAGCCAATACGAGCAGTTCGACGATCTACTTAACTGACGTCCAATATGGCGTGTAAAGCCAGTATTGTACGGATCGTGCCCAAGTCGTGAGGCGTACTTGACATCTACACGGAAGCGATAACAATATAACCCGGAAAAGCCTTGCGGTTGGACCGAACTGGGATGGAGCTGACATCTACTCTATATAACCAGTGGTAAACGCCAAATTCGGTGATAGTGTGGACAAGTTCGTAGGCCAAAGGTCTAAACTGAGTGTCATAAAGCCACACTATCGCGAAGCTATGGAGCCTCGAACAAAGAGATCATTTGTATATAGCCCAGTTACGTGTGCGGATGTAATTTTAAAGACCTTTGCGCAACAACAAGTATAGATGACCTCCCCATATCACTGGGTCTCTGACACGAGCAATATGGGTTAAGGCCAGGCTCTGCACTTATCCTCGGTTGCAACTCACCGAGATGAAGTGATTGAAACCGTAAAGAGATGGGCGTTCTAACAACCCACCCCTAAGCTTTCTATGTACTAGCTAAGCGGTCCAAAGCCGCCTGGGGCTGTGAGCAAAAAAAAAAAAAAAGATCCCTTTCTCAGCGTCTTGACAAAGAAGAGGTCGCCGTACCTTATGACCGAGTCCCAGCTTTCTCTAGTCTCACAATGTCCGCCAATCTTGTGAGGCTAATGGGAACGGCATACACCTACTCTCTTTGAAGAGATTTCATCACTTGGGGGCAGTTTTTGGCATATACCTTTTGGTCCTGGTACTGCTTTTCGAGGCTGAAATAATTATTGCTCACCTAAAGTATATATCTACAATGCTGTATTTTATCACTGCCACATGGCAGAGGCACACAAACGTAGACAAAGAGACTCTCTGTACATAGCTAGATAGTCTCCAAGCGGTTAGTTCCGGAGACCTTCGTGTAATAACAAGTGTCTATTACCTACCGTATATTAGGTTTATGGCAACCATCTAAGTCGGGTCGTGTAAAATTCTCCCGACAAGGCTTTAGATGCAATGTACACGGACGAACTGACAGGGGCGCGGGACGCAACTAACGTCGAAGTCGCCACATAACCTCTTTACCAAGACGCACCTAAAAACATCCTAAATAAGTTATCATTAAAATGGAGGCCTCCTCTAGTTGTTAAGGTGCTGGAGATGCTCGGGGTTAAAGCATATATCGGTAGCTGCTAGATTTTTACAGACTTGCAATTACTTGCTTAGACAATAATCGTGTACCAACCTGATTCACTAGATATTGTTCACTCTAGTATATCCGAGATTTTAATCTCCTCTTATTGATGATGCTTAGCAATAAATGCTCTCAAACATCATCACCAATAAGCAGACCTCATAAGATCGACGAGCACCTTTAAACGAGGGTGAATATGTCTATAGCTTGTGCTAATTTTGCGTCTAAGCCTAATCATCTATGTGCTAAATACGGGGTACTCAAGCCGCAAGACAAAGCCCTAGGCCAGATTCTTAGCTTCTCCATCCTTCAGCTTACCGGCGTCGACAAGACGCTTGACCTCGGCGCTCCAGACTTTCTTGATCTCGTCGGCGACGGTGAGGCCGTTGAGCTTGCCGGCCAAGGCAGCCACCTCGTCGGCGTCGACCTTGCCCTGCACCAGCTCGACATCGTTGAGGACAGCATCGATCTGCGCCGGCGAGGCATCGCCGCCGGCGAAGTAGTTGGCGTCCTTGACGGAGCCTCGCAGAACACGCTTGTTCTTCTTGAGAGCGTTCTTGGCTGCCTCCTTGGCCTTCTTGCTAGCCTCACGGTCCGTCTTGGCCTTTTCTTCCGCCTCCTTGGCCGCTTTCTCCTCGGCCTCCTTCTTGAGGCGCGCGTCCTCCTTGGCCTGCTTCTCGGCGGCCTCCTTGTCCAGCCTCTTCTTGTTCTTGGCGGCGTTGGCCTCCTGTCGGAACTTCTTGATGCGCTCATCGCCGGCGGAGCACTCGTCCAGCATCTTTCTCAGACGCGCGTTGTCCTCGGCCTTCTTCTTCTTGCGGGCATTGGTGTTCTTGCGCTCCATGTGTCGCTTCTGGTCACGGTTCTCGTTGTCGTCGGGCACGTCCTCGTCGAGGTACTCGAAGGAGCGCCATGAGTCGAAGTTGTACCAGTAGTTGTAGAAGTTGTCGACGTCTTCCTTGGTGGACTTCTCGTCACCGAACGTGGGCACGGGTTGCGTCTTGGAGAAACGACCCTCGGACTTGAAGACGCGGCTCCAGAGTTTGTAGTAGTTGCCCTTTGAGGCCTCCTTCTTGGTGGGCGGGTCGACGTCGGCCTTCTCGTCGACGGAATCGAACTGTCTGCGCTTGACGGGGTCGAGGAGCACCTCGGTGGCCTTCTGGATGCACTTGAAGAAGTTGTCGTCCTCGCTGCTGCCCTGGGCAGCTTTCTTGTCGGGATGATGCTTCAGGACCTTCTTACGGTGGGCTCGCTTGATCTGGTCCTCGGTGGCCTTCCAGCGATATTTGGACAGGCCGAGGACCTGGTAGTGGTCTTGTGCCTGTAGCGAAAATGGGTTAGATGGGAGCCAATGCATATGACTATATATGTGTTCATAGGTAGGTATATATGGGTGTGTATGGGTGTATGCGTATGTGTAAATCGAGGAGTGTGTGCATGTCTCACCTTCCAGTCCTTGGCCTCACGTTGCAGCATCATGGGGTCCTCGGGCTCACTCTCCTCGCTCTCATCGTCCTTCTCGATCTTCTGGGCACGCTCCTGGGCCTGAATGCGGTCGTCTTCGGAGAAAGTGCGCTTGTGGCGGGCACGGCGGGCGTGAGCGAGGAAGTGAGGTCCAACGGGCTCGATAGTACGCTGGGTCGATGCGGTGATGGCGCCGACGGGCTTGAAGTCCTTCTCGGCAGCCCATCCCGCGGGCAATGACGGCAGGGGCCGTGATACTGCGGTTGCTGTGGCCATTGTGGCGTGTCTGTTCGGTTCAGAGCAGACTCGCGACTCACTGCAGTGTTTTGGTGGGAGATGGTGATGTTGACGATAAAGAACGTGGGGCAGCTTTTTGAACTTTATTTTTTTCTATCTCTCCCTGGAATTGATTTTTAGCGTCGGTGCTAAGGGCCACCAAGTGCCGATTGGCCAATAGCGTACAAGAAAAAGCAACTATAGGGACCAATCGTAACATTCGCTCAACTATTCTAGCTGGAATATTAATCACAGCTACCTTTATTCGATTGAACAACATATACAATCCCTTCCAGTAGAGCCTATATTTCTAGAATTGATTTACAGGATTTAATTCTCCGATATCAAAGTTCTTAATCTCATCTTCGTCTCCATCAATCAACCATGTCCACAGCTCTCAGAGCGTATAGAAATCTCCTCCGCGAAGCTCGCGCAGCCTTTCAAGGTGGGTTTTGATAGTGACATCCTCCCACCAGTCATTGTTTTCCAGAGGGGTCATTACCTCTAACATGATGGGCATACCAGGTGATGTCACCACGTTAACCTCCGCCCGTTCATCGATACGCGATGGCTTTCGCATGAACGCCACCCTCGAGCCGTCGAGCGCCGATTACCTCGCCGCTGTGAAGCATGCCGAGGACGTTGCTACGATACTGCGGCAGAACGTTGTGCAGGGGAAGAGGGATGGTGATCGATACAGTTCGTTACCGGCCTCCTCGCCCCTCCACGCCACATACTAACAGGCGCATAGAGTTACGGATACGCGATGAAACGGAACGAGGGGACAACGACACGGTCAAGACTGCCGGCAGCGGTGGCAAGTGTTGCAGTAGTTGATGAGGAGTGACTAGGCCGGGCCGAGTCCCTTATAAATATTTGTATTATATCGTGATACCCAGTGTACCAACTAAATGCACCACCATGACTTCTTCTCTCTTCTGATATCATCTCGAATCGCTACGCAGAGGAGCGGATGTACAATAATAAAACACGGCTGTGTCGCCACCAGAGCCCCCTTTGACTAATCCTTACACCGAACGCCGTTGATGCATAATTTTAACCCTTTGCTTTTAATTGGCGTCTCTTAATCGCCGGCAAGACTAGCGTAGTTGACATCGCTGGCGCCCGGAGGTGCGGGGATGGCGGTCCGCCTCGCTACCTCCTGCTGTGGTCGGCCGGATCCGTCTTGCGGCCCTCCCTCCTCGATTGCCCTCCGGCCGCCTTGTCCTTGACCCCTCCGCTGGTCCGCGAATGCAGACCGCCCGTCTCGGATCATCTCGGCTCGCTCTTCCCGGTTCATGGTGCCGATTGGCTTGGGCTGTGACCATCGAACACGCAAGGGACAGCCCGCGATGACAGCCCGCCCTTTGCAGGCCTCCGCCGCTCTCTCGGCCCCTTCTCTTGTCTCGTAGTTGATGAAGGCGCAGTGTGACATGTGGCTGCAGATCAGGGACTTGATCTTGCCGTGCTCCTTGAAGAAGTCGCGAATCTTATACTCGGGTAAGTCGTCTTCGATGCCCGTCACAAACAGGCTCATAATGGATTTGTCATCGGGGGGTATATAATCTTTCGGGCCGGGTGGTAGCTGAGAGGCGCTGGGAAATGGCTTTCGCCCTGGTCGAGCGCCGGCCGCAGCAGCTGCTCGCGAGTCGCGTGTTCGTATAGGGCCGGGTCCCCCGACACCGGCACCGACAGCCGCATTCCCACCAGAAGCACCTCCCGTAGCGGTGCTCGAAGATGAGCTGCCATCCTCAATGGTCCGTCCCTTCCTAAAGTATGGTTTGCTGGTCGCCAGCCGTCTCAGCAGCTCGCGGGCTTTCTCGTCGGCCTTGTCGTACTCCTCCAAGCCTTTTCCTTCCTCCAACGCCTTCTCGTTGTTCTGCGCGTAGTACTCGCGGTTGACCTCGCTCGAGGGGCCGGGCGCGACCATCTTGAGGGCGGCGTCGCGCAGCTGGATGGGCAGGCCGAACTGCAGGTCCAGCATGCAGCACTGGCAGCAGTTCTTCATGCGCGCGCAGGTCAGGCAGATGTTGGTGCGCTTCTTGCGGCCGTGGGCGCGGTCGGCAGGCCACGAGAAGACAGTGAAGGGTCGCGTGCAGATCTTGCACTCGGCACCATAGTCCTCCTTGAGCATCTTGACGTAGGGATTCGGCGGCAGGCAGTTCTCGCAGACCGACGGGAAGTCGGTGGACTCCCAGCCCGAGCGGTTCAGATCTTGCTTGATTTGGGGCGGCATGGCTGTATCTATTGTGCTCGTCGCGCTTGTAGCTCGAAGCGTTGCGCGATGGATAGAATTGTAAGAGGTATTGTCGCCCGATAAGATCAAAGAGGCAAAGTTGGGGCTGGCATTCACTGTGGCTGAGGTCCCTTATCTTATCAATTAAACTAGGCCCTTGGCTTATGGAACTATCTATCACAGCTGAGTATCTAAATGTGATAAGGGCATACCTTTGAATTTGAGTAGGTACCTAGTTGTATATAGCACGTACTATGCATTTAACACAGTTATACCATAAGACTGGTAACCCCTGAATAATGATGAAGGCTATCTGCGAAACCATTTTTATACCATCTATGATATTTACCAGCGTTCTCTCTGCGACATCCGGTAGGAGTTTCTGCTTAGATATCGTGGTCGAAGCCTGAAGGTTCTCAAAGAGAATTAGTACGGTCGAGGACCAATCTCAAGTTAGAGACTTGATGTTACCAGTGACGATACTCCTCTTAGTTGTTCTACGACATTTTTCAAGTTATAGCCAACAAGGTACTTCCTATCAAGACTAAGTGTTCTATTACAGTTTTGTTAATCAAGATTATGCCTTAGCTACCCGAGAAAATCGGGGCTAGGCTGGCCAAATCTCGGGATCACTCTATGTACCCCTCTCGCTACTGAATGTCCGAAAGTCAAAATCGACAACGGCCTTCCTGGCAGATCAAGCACTTACTATGTCGGAAACACTCCTCCCAAAGCACATAGGCTTTATATGTACAATTTAGCGAGCTCTACTAGAGATACTATTTATCTGTTGATTACTATACCCGCTAACCTTCATATCTTCTCCCTGTTTCTCAGATTTCTCTTCAGATTTCTCTTCAAGACTTGCTAGTTGGTAGTCTAGAATCAATATCAAAGGACCTCAGAATAGCACCCGTGATGATGCTTACCTTGTGATGCTATTCCATTAGTTATGCTTCAGCTATAAGGACTCCATGCGTCACGACTCGCCCATGTTTAACTTCAAAACCTGGCGTTCGTTACCCTGGTCATGCCCGCTGCAGGCTGGCCTACACTGCCCCCATATCACATATTTACTGGGGTCATATGACATGGATTAGGTGAGCTTATACTTTTTGATTTCGATATTACTAGCAGCGTAAGTGCTAATGGGCTTCTATCTCGACAGAAACCGGCGTGGCTGTTTGTTGCTCAGTTGAGTATCCAGCTTATCATTTCTATCGCTTCCACGGCTTTAGGAATAGTTATGCCAGCATCCACGCCTCGGAATAACGGCCATGATCATTCCTTTTTCAACTTCTCCTAAAATATCATGATGGTTAGAGTGGCCATATTTCGTCCATTCGCGGGTAGCTTGCATAGAAGAAACTCTAAAGAGATCAACCCCGGCCTGGGATCTAGCACCAACCTCGATTCCCCAGACCTTTATACTTCAGTCTTCGTTCATTTACGTACAATAAATCGCCCTAGGTCTACTTAAGAACGTATTTCCCCCCCATATTATGTCTGGAGAGATACCTTGGAAACACGGGCCTCCACCCTCTCCTTTCCCTTCCCTTAACTCGCCTCTCTCTTTTATTCACTTCAGGTTTCGATCTCCTCTACATTACACTCGCTCCTTTTGCCTTCAACACTTGAAGCCATTCATAGAGCGGCAATATGTCACCCTCGCCATTACCAGTAGACGATTTGCCATTAGCAGAAGATGGTATCTTTCCCAATGAGAAGGCCGTGCCCGTGCCTTCGTCTGATAACAGTTTAGAAGCCGTCTTCACTCCACCAGGCTGCGATCTTATCACTCAAGAAAACCCAGAGGTTCTTGCTCTACAATTTCCAACTTGGAAGAAGTGGATGATCCTCACCGTCATCTTCCTTGTCCAGACATCCATGAATTTCAATACTTCTCTATATGCGAACGGGCAGTCTGGAATTGCCAAGGAATTCAACGTCGGCCGGCAGACGACTGTCACTGGTGCCGCCGTCTTCCTTATCACTTATGCCTTTGGCTGTGAGCTGTCAGTCAACCCAAGTCCATGTTTACCCTTTATTTGCTCTGCCTGCTAATATTTCTGACTAGTTGGGCACCGTGGTCTGAAGAACTTGGACGCAAGTTTGTTCTCCAGGGTTCACTCTTTCTCGTCAACATTTGCTGCGTACCAGTGGCTCTCGCCCGTCCCAATGGCATCACATCCATATTCGTCGGTCGCGCCTTTGGCGGGCTATTCTCTGCCGGAGGTAGCGTCACCCTCGGCATGGTAGCGGATATGTTCCCAGAAAAGGAACAAGAATACCCCTTGCCTTTATTGTTCTATCTTCCGTCGGTGGATCCATCGTCGGCCCTATCATCGGCGGTTTCGTCGAGACGCATCTGAAGTGGCAGTGGACCATCTGGATTCAGTTGATCTTCGGCGTCTTCGTTCAGATCCTTCATCTCGGCTTTGTGCCAGAAACCCGCGATACTGTGCGTCTCGATGCTCACGCCAAGTATCTACGCAAGAAAAAATCATGCCTAGGGCAGCTGGCCCAACAGGCCACAAGACATGGAAGCAGTACCTGATGCCGCGAGAAATGCTGACGATCTGGCTTCGTCCTTTTCGCATGTTCATTACAGAACCTATTGTTTTGGTCTTATCAGCGCTATCCGGTTTTAGCGATGCTTTGATATTTATGCAAATTCAGTCGTTTGGGTTAGTATTCAAATTATGGAACTTTTCAATTATTCAAACTGGATTAGTGAGTTAATTTTATCTAACCCCCTTATTTGATCATCTGTTAACCGTGTACTAGGCTTTTATTTCATTCGGCCTCGCATACATCTTGGCCTATATCCTTTTCATCCCGTCATCCGACGCAACCGTCAACTGCGACTTCAGAACCCCAGCTGCGAACATGCCCAATACGAATCTCGAATGTGGTGGCTGCTCTATACCGCACCCTGCCTTCCTATCGGGTTGCTCATATTTGCTTGGACGAGTACCCCTTCAGTCCCATGGATTTCGCCGATGCTTGGATGTGTCCTTATCGGCATTGCCAACTACACCATCTACATGGCCACCATCGATTACATGGTGGCGGCCTACGGGCCCTATTCAGCGTCTGCTACTGGGGGTAACGGGTTCGCTCGCGATTTCTTGGCCGGCATCTTGACCTGGCTTGCGGGCCCTTACTACAACGCATTCCACGGCAAGTATGCTCTCCAGACCGCCAATTCTGTTCTCGCCTGTATCAGTCTCATTTTGGTGGTCGCGACATTCATCATTTATTGCAAAGGCCCGTCGATGCGCAGGCGCTCGCCGTTCGCACAGTCACTGAAGAAGGAACTCCCCAGGAGCCCTGTCAGTGCTAGTATCCCTTTGGCTGCGGCCGTCTAGCGGAGAGTCACCCAGAGATACCCTGTGGTTTGGTTTGCCATTGGGTGTTAGGATGATAAACAATCATTGAAGGATGAAAGAAGCGTGTTGTATCAAGTTACATTATATATATTTATACTTAGTGACAGTCTGTGTATATGGTGGGGGTACCTATATATAGTCACAATTTGGTATGTAGATATGTAATGTTAAACTTGTATATAACCAACGCTATCCTTCAACTTAAAAATGCCCCTTTATAGCCAACTCTTTAGTGAGATGTATGATGGAAGTATTCGCCCTAATTCGAGCATAAAAGGCACGGAATCCAGTCCAGGGACAGAGAAGTTAGATTTTCATGCTATCTTTGGCGCCATAGTTGAATATTAGTCAAATTAAAGCTATTACAAGCCTCTTATACACGTCATTGTAAAAGTCACGGTAATCCATTCAATAGCACATTTGTGTACCTTTGGGAAAATGTCTTTATCAGCCAAGACGGACGAATTGATACTATGCTAAGTATCGATTATCCACGCTATTATTATACACAACATGAATCCATCTCTACAAGAGCTAGAAAAGGTAGAAATCAAAATGTATGACCGCTTTCTCCCATGGAGGTTTCCAAAGTCACCTCTACCCATCGCTTCTGCAATACCAACATTTTCCGTGAGCCACATGATACTTATCAGATAGCTCCCATCCACGAATCTTCATCTCGTACATCTCGAGCCATACTCGTGTTAAATCTAGCAGCATATTGGATCTGCTCATCATGAACTGCCTTCCGATCTCCTCGACAATGCCCTTTTATCCAACCATGCCGTAGGCCCTTGATGCCCCTGGCTACATCGACCGAAAATTCATTCTCCTCAATCGCCTCACGGACCGCCCGACGTGGCCATACGAAATCCCTCGGCGCTTCATCAAACATCATAGGCATAGACTGCGTGAACTGGATCTTGCGAATATTCGTCAGAGCTTTCCCGCGGAACACACGGACGCAGTTCAGACTTGTCAAAAACAGAGCATCGAGCTCCAGCTCGCTGAGGGCGGGGAGCTTCCGCAGCATAGCCCACGCCTCGCGCAGCTCTTTCACGTGGAGGGCGGCAGTTTCGAGCTCTTCGCCAGAAGACTCGTGATCCTCACGGACAGGTGCGAGAGCTAGCAGGCTGACCTTACTGACGAGGGCGGACCAGCGTGGGTTCAAATTGGTGAAGAACTCGAGACACTCCCGGGAGTAGCAAATGCAAAGGTGTTGCGGGTATACAGTACCTGAATGTGTTAGTGACCGACCCTTAAAAGTTATTTTAGTTGGAATACTCACTCTCGCACCCTGTTCATACCACTTCTTACAAACCAACAGCGCAGCAAGCCCCTCACTGCGTCGGTCGCGCACAAAGACAAGGCAAGCTATCAACGCGGGGCACGCGATGGGAGCGGAACCTGGCGTCCCAGCAGGTAGAGCACAAGAACTCGTTTCTGACGGCGGGTGCCCACTGGCTTCGCCAAGGGTCGCTGAAGATGGGGCGTGTCCGGCGGCGCCATTGGCTCGCTGGGACGTTGCAGAATGCCTGGGGACAGGTTGCCTTGCTGAGGACCATCTGGGGCCGGATGTTCTCGAAGGGCGAGCTAGTGAGCTCCGGGTTACGCAGGGGACAGTCCTCCTCGTGTTCTGCGCACCACTTCACGGGCCGCACGAGGAGCCACGAGAAGATCTCGTCAGAAAGCTCTTCCGGTAAGGCATTGAGGCGATCGTCGAGGGTTGGCGAGCCAGAGGAGTCTGGTGAGATTTCCTGGGAAGATGGGATCAACTGTTGCTGCTTCTTGGGGTGATTTGTTTGGATGACTTGCTCGCGCTTTGTTGTTTAGATATATAAGCCTTGGCTTCGGCTCGCTGTTGGGCACGGGCTGTGTTTTTCTTATGTTTCGGCATCTTGATGCACCGATATGAAGATAGCTTGGTTGCTGTGAAGTTGTTGACTGGAGAGGATGGGGAGATTAAGATGAGAGGTGAAGGAAATGAAGGTGAAGGAGATGGAAATGAAGGTGAAGGAGATGGAGATGAGAGGTGAAGGAGAAGGAAGGGAGAGAACAATTAATGGCAGAAACTTTTGAATGTTCTGCTCGTGTGCGTTCCCTACGCGTGTTGAATCACACGCGTATGGCAATCATTCACTCCTTTATTATCTCAATGTTAATATATTTACTAGTTTTCCATTGAGAGATTCGTTCACTTACTGCCATTGATACCAATGTGTGCTTGCGGCCGTACGTAGTGTGGGGACCAATCAGATGCCGTAGATCTCTTATTGATTCTGGATCCGGCCATACAAGCCCCCAGCATACATGTTGGAGGAGTGTTATAACGTGTTAAAATGATAACACAGACACATATAAAAATGACAAAATAGTTAATGAGATTCATGACCCTAATTTGATTGGTCTAATATATAATATTTCTGAGTGTTGGTTAATGACTTGTAAGGCACTTCGTTGCTGTAGATATAATCATTGTTGGTTTATCACTATATTATTTTAGCGGCCCATCTGACTGGAATGGCTAGGTAGTGAGAACGCGAGCACCCATGAGCATTGAGCACTAATTTAGGTGTAACCAATCACAATCATAAATTATCCTATTCCAGAGAATGGTGATCAATCGGAATGTAAGCATTTTAGGTCAAGTTGGTACGTTGCCCTTGGAGACAGAGCATTTAACACAGTTGTCGTTGAGAGGATAGTGAGGCTCTGCTTAGCACTCCTTGCATCTGGGGGATCGGCCGGCACGTCTGTTCGTTTGGTACGATTTTGCCACTGGTTCGGTCCATGCAATGCACGTGGGTAGGAGATCTGGGGGAGATCTGCTATAAGATATAATTAAGTGGGTTAGCCTGGGGCGAATATCAACAAAACACTATCAAATATTAAACCCACCTTGTCATATATGCGCGTTACTATTTACTACCAAGTTAAAAACAGTTTCTCATGGCCTAACATGAAATATTACCACAGAATCACTGTTCAGAGTAGGTATTTTCTCTACCTACAGAGTGATGACTTGTGCCATCCCTACCTGATCATAAGCGCCACTAGTAGCAGCAATAAGGCCCAACGACATAGGAACCCCCACTGTCCAAACTCTTCTAGTCTTAGCAATACAGTATAGTCTTGCGCAATATAACTGTACTTATGCGAAAAACCAATTCCACATGGGAGCATCAAGGTCTCGTCATGAATATCATTGCTCTCATCTAACCGTGAAACATATTCTCGCTTGTAAGGGTACCTATAGGTAACACAGCGAGCCCTTGCTCGGCTAGATAAAGCAAGGCACTTTTATCAAGATCCAGAACGGCCCATTGACTCTCCAATCGCAAATTGACGGCTGACAAGTAGCTCGCCGCCACACATCTCATTCTGCCATTTTGTGAGTTGTCACCTGATGGCTACTTGCTTCTCTCAGCCCATTGGATGGTCGTTATTCAGCTCTCTCTATGTCCTTTACGGATGTCCTAATTTTCCCTCTTCCTATCTTCATCCTCATGAAGATGTAGGGTGTGGTAGTTAATAGCGAAGCTGACATGACGGTGGCCAGGTATACCGATGCACTGCGCGTCTGGGTTCACAGTCAGGTTTCGATCGCTTCGATGACCAGATGAAAATGAATGGTCTCATGTAACTGTCTCGTGTTTACTTGTGTTAGTGAAAACGAATGACTGTTTCGGTCCCGCCGCTTCTCCATTTTCTGACAGAATGAGTCTCAAGCCTAAAGCCTAAGGCCGCATGGCGTCAGCTGAATTCCTACTATTCTCGTTCAACAGTCAGGGCAAACACCCAGTCGGTCTGTTTACAACTCAGCTCAGAACAATTCGGGACGCCAAAACCCGCGGTTTGATTGTTTATTCAGCATTACTGCCGTCGAGGCCCAAAATGGAACTATGCCCTGATTTGTGGCGTTGAAGAGGGCGCGAATGGTTTTGCAAGTTTCAACAGATGTGCTGCCTCCGGTCGTACGGCTGGAGGACTTAATTCTCACTTGAAGTTTGCTATCGGAGCCCAGCTGAGCAGAATGAGCTAGCTTAGGCGGCACTCCGTCGGAACGTCATTCGGAGCTTGCAACCAAATACTGTACATGCCAGTCCCGCAACACCACGCAGTAGTTTGAGACCATAACCCCGTAAATGGTATGCTTAGCCCCGCCAAGCTGGGTTGCTCCGGAGAAACCCTTGGCTTCTGCTATACTTACCACCAGACAGATACTTGGCCGGGTTTTGACTACCTTGTAATAGTATAGTATAACGCCTCAATGCGCTTCTGTGTCTGTCCTTTACGTTACCTTTCGGAGTGTATTCCTAATTGAGATACGCTTAGTTTCCCTATGAAGAAAGCCAGCTTCTATCTCGCCTATTTCGCTATTTTTCTGCACGCACGTTGGATTATTGGTACACCAATTTGGATTCACGGTCAACTTCGCTGCCCGGCGGGCGCCTGATGAGGGACTTCACTTTTTGACTCGGTTTGATTACTAGGAACCATTTCAAGCGATTTCACTCGGCCGAACTTGCGTACCAGACCGGCACTCAATGGGCCATTCAGACACCATGGCTCGTATAGACCAGCACGAAGTCCTTCGTGAAAGACTTCGCCGTCTTACAGCTTAGGCCCGCTCAATAAGACGATTCTGCGCCTCATTGTGAGAGAGGCTTCGACTAAAGACCTAGTGGGTTTTTCGGCAGCTGAGCAGGGATTCTATATGTTCCAATGAAGTTGGAGTGCTCGGATTAACCTCGACCGTCACCAACCACAGTAGCTAATTGTCATGTCTCCTTTGCTAGCGGAGCTATCACAACTACCTCAGATTCTACCTCAAGGCCTGGTGCTCACGACCATTTGAAATTTCAGCTGCAACTTGTCACCTGAGGACTGTGGCCGCTATCTCCGCCTCAAGAAAACACGTCAATAGCCTCTACTAACCTCAACTGGCTCCTTAGTAGCTCCGACAAGACGATGTTGCGTCTTGTAACTTCCCGCTTATCCTTGGGTACGCCGTAAATCTTGAGACACGTGGTTCGGAGACGCCCAAATACCTCAACCCGAGCAAACATGCCGGCGAGCCCGGCCTGAGGATAACTCTGGGCTGATGTTGTGCCGTGAATTGAGTATATAATGAGGTGAATGGTCCTTCAGTAAACCAGTCTATTCCATCTCTTCATCATCTTCTCATCACAGCACCTTCTCACATCCACATACATCTTCCTGCTCCTTTTCTTAAATTGGCCACCATGAAGTCAACAACTTATCTCATAAACACCTTGGTGTCTCTCGCTGGCGCTTCGCTCCTCCAACCTCGCCAGCTGCTCAACTTTGATCTTCTCGATGCGGCGCCACAACCCTCGATTCACACCGATTCCATTGGCGAGAAACCCATACAGTCTTGTTTGACTTGCCTGCTGCAACACAGGCTGCCATCGCAACGCCTCTTCCCGTAGAAGCTGTAGCCAAACGTAGCATTGAGGCCAGAACCGATGACTCCTGCTCGTCTCTCCACTGGGTGCTGGACCGGTCCCTGTCCCTGACACAGCCGAAGCGTTCCTCACCTACCCTGGCTTCACGAGTGCAGCCAACTCTGCCCCGTGCCTGCCGGCTACTTCCAGACTTTCAGCAATCTAAGGGCCTCAAACAGTGCGTACGGCTACTCAGGTTTCAGTACGCTCGACTCCTATGACACAGCAGAGTGCGCTCGTCGGTGCGACAACGTTCAGTCCTGCTCCGCTTTCAATATCTATTTCGAACGAGACCCCAGCTTTGTCCCCGGACCGGGCTGCGAAGACCCCGCGTCGAACACCGTGATCAAGTGTGTGTACTGGGGCGACTACATTTCGGCAGGAAACGCCAACAACGAGGGCCAATGGAGAGACCAGTTCCACGTCGTGATTGCCGGCTCCAATGGTTACGTGAAGGGCAATGTCTCCCCAATTCCCGGCTACGATGGCGTCTTTCTCGGCAATGCATCGATCAATGCACCTTTGAACTGCTTGGGCCAAGACACTTACATGGGCGCGAAGATTTTCACCACCAGCTACTTTGATGTCGGTCTGTGTGCAGCGGCATGTGTCTCGCAGAACGAGTACAACACTGCGCACCCACCTGAGACAGGCTCACCCAAGATCTGCGAATTCTTCGTGACGTATATAGCACAGAAAAACGGCCAATCAGAAGGCCAGTACTGCGCTATGTACACACAGTCCTGGGACTCCAGCTATGCGACTAACGACGTGAGTTCTCCATTGCATCTATATCTATAAAACGAGTTATTAACATGTCACAGGGACAATGGCGCGGAAATGATCATTACACCAATGAGTATGTTTTCGCCTACACAAACAGCAGTTACGTCGATAACACCGTCTGTCCTGGGTCAAACTGAAGCTGGGGATGAACCAACACATCGAAAACAAGGGACAAGAAACGCGGCGCATTCGGGATTGGCGGGGCGTTTGTTTCATTTTAGATTCTAACGGGTCGGACAGCACTGGGAATGTCTCTCATTTATGGCGGTCATCTATGCGACAGGGTCAGTTTTGCGACGGTATGGATGGGTATAAATTGATGATAGAATAGTAGATCTTATATATACTTCCTCTTACTTGAATATATTGAGTCTTATTACTATGATAATATCATGATGACGAGCTCAGCGACCTCTATAACCTCCACAAGGAGGAGTCATAGAGAGCCAATAGCAGCTGATACCATAATCACAGCTTAGATAATAAGAGTGATATAACGTGGAGGGGGAGGGGGAGGGGGAGAAAAAGTACGAACAAGGGAACCAGATTCTTACATTGGCTTGAAACAGAGCGGTACTCTTGCAGGACGCTCGACCACATCATTCAAGCACGAATTTTCAAGGCGAAGTCTCTATTACAGGACAAGAACTCCGCCTGAGTCGTCGTCTCGTAAGTAGTAGGGATGGTGACTGCGCCTTGAAATATCAGGCCATTCATTTTCAAGGCGAAAAAGGGGGGGAGGGGGCTGAGTCCAGAGGGGTGAATTCACAGCATGTTGCACGACTAAGACTCGTTTCTTCGTTCTCGTGTTGACTCAGCTAAGTAGGTAGGCAATGGATCTCTACGTCAGACGCTCGGTGATTAGCTCTAGCGCTAATTCCGAGATCACGCTCTGTGAAAATCGCCCATCGCTTTTAAGCGGCATTTTCTACGACTTAAGTTGGGTGTATACTAGTGTACGAGTATATAACTGACCTAATGCGTCTTCGATCGCGCTACGGCACTCCTTCTGATTAATCTACGGTAGTTCATCTTTTAGAAGCGTCTCATTAGTACCAAATTCCCCTAACTTCCAACCTACTAAATTGTTAGCGTACTATAAACAACCAGGGTTTAACCAAAGTTTAACCGATCGTGTGCAAGGAAGTCAGGCAAACTTTATAGATCCGCAAAATTACCAGTTAAGTACCCACTGGATGAAGGGGTTCTACTTAGTGTAGCTAGAGGATAAGCCACCTGCTTGACATCCTCGATTTAGAAGCATTGGGGTTGCAGTATAAGAAGTATTCAGCTACCGACTGAGATTCTAGAGGAGGCGTAATTTAAGAAGGTCCACAATTCGATCGCCGAGAGCCGAACTACTAGGATGAAAGCTTGGTCATCAGGTTATAGTGACGGAAAATCTTCGGGCGACGGTCAAAGCGTGAAGTCTCAGCCACCGTTAATACGAATCGTGTCTCGCCAAGAATTTCCTTGCCTATGACGTTCGTATCTGCACCCATTCACGATCGTAGAAGTGTAGGGACAAATTTTAAACTCAACGAACGAGCAAGGGGCATATAATTAGGAATAGTGGCGATGATACTGGAGATAACAGTAGGTCCCACAGGATAGGATTAGCTAAGCCGAATAGGTTCTCGATTCATACTCCTACGCCGAGGCATTTACGATTGACATAGAAGGTCAGAGTATACTGGTGCGTCTGTCTTATTGACAATATACGCTTTTCGCCGTTCTTACACTCGAGACGAAGAATTAGTAAGCCTAGGAATACACTCGAAAAAACAACAATTGCTGAATCCCTATACTCAGACAGCTATCTTTCCCTGCGCGTATGAAACTAGCTAAGGACTGCCAGACCAGTGCCAAGCGGGACCCTGTCTTACCTGTTTAGTGTAGACAGTGGCTCATATACTACAACCACGCGTTACCCGCCTGCTCTACACCTTGGACCAGGTAGAGAACTCAAGGACGGGAATTGTCAGCGCTCCGGACCGCAACCCCACAAGGCAGGCAGCATGATTCAACACCATGCAGCTTTTGTTCACTCCGTTGTCATTGATGCATAGTCCCCGAAAGATATAAGGAAGTGAGCCCACTGGAGAACTGTTCCACGAATGCTTATTCCCGTTGCTGTTGGTCCAGATCTCCCCTCATATTATACAAACAATCATAATTCCCGACTACTTGGTGCCGGCGACGATCATTATGGCTACCGCGGCGGCAATATCAAATTGGCCTGGCCCTCGGGCTGTACGGACCTGTACTGAGTGTAAGCAGTCTAAAGTGTGTTTGGCCCATCCCGATGTATGCTGACTCGGTGCGATGCTGATGTTGATAGTTGCGTTGCGATTCGAGGGAACGCTTCCCGAATCCTTGCAGCCGATGCCAGGCCAGAGATTTGCAATGCATCGTGGACCCGTCCTTCCGGCGGACACCCGCTAGAAAGTAGGATATCGAGTATCCCCTATCATGAACCCCCACTGACTTGTGTGATCTCGATTACAGGCGGATAGAGGCCATGTCCAAGGAGCTTAATGAGCTCCGAAGCCAGGGCCTTAAGCCCGGAGCGACATCGACGACAAGTACCGACGACTCCGGCTTCTCAGCCGACATGGCGGGGAACTCTCCGTCGGCTATACCCGCAGAGGACTTCGACCTAGCCGTTGACACTGTAGAGATTGGTTGCGTTGTCATCAACGCAGAGACTGTAATTGAAGTATTCAGAATGTAAGTAGCTAGCCTCTATAGGATTAGGACCTGATATCTGCTACGCCCCCTTATGTAAGCCGAGACATATTGACATCAAGCCTTAGATTCGCGAACCTTTTTCACCCCAAAATTCCCGTGCTGGTATCGATTAATATTAATGCTATCCATCGTTCCTCGCCTTTCCTGTTTTGGACCATCATAATAATCGTTGCATCACGTACTACAACCCCGTTATTCGAGCAGCTCTTCAATCAGCTAGTACAACCATTCCAAGATATGGTGAAGACTGAGGTATTGCAAGCGCCGCTACCTCTGCAGAAGATCCGGGCATTATTATTATTAAGCACGTGGCCATTGCCCGCAAAAACACAGGTCAGTATTCCTATCTAATGTCTTGGAACATTTGTGATAGCCTCCATGTGGCTCCTATTCAGGTCACCATAAGTTAACACGCCTATGTCGCGCAGAGGGAGGATCCAAGCTGGATCTACTCCGGGATTGCGGTCAATTCAGCCTTGTATTTAGGCCTGCATAGACCTGGTCCGATACAGCCTGCCCGTTACAGAAGCGACTATCCTGGAACCCTCCTAGAGGGGATCACAACCTGGCTTGGATGTTTCTACGTAAGCGGCGCGTATGTACTTTGATCCCCCAGTCTTTATGAGCTCAGAATACTGATAGGTAGCGTCTAGCCTAAGTATGCACCTTAGCCTACCAGCCATAATAGACAGCTCGTCGGAGTTGGCAAGAGTCAACGCATTTCTACAAGAGTATCCGATCCCGCGCGAGTTTGCAGGCGAGGTTAAGCTGCAAGCTATCATAACCGACTTCACCAACGTTCTCTCTCATACCGCTAATGATGGCGCGATCGACTCCTCCATCCTTCATATTCTTGATCGAGAACTTGACGGCTTGAGAATGTCCTACCCTGACCAGTGGCCACGAATGCTCGAGTACAATACTCTAATTGCAAAATTACAAACGTATCTGGTAGTCATCTCAAGAGATCGTGTAGGCAGTACAGCCCGGGACATACTCCTCAAACTTTCGTTCTCGACATCTCTCCGCATCGTTTACCTCGCCAATGTACGACATAATGAGAGTCCCTCCGAGAATCATGGCGTACCAGCCTTGCAACTGGAGCGGGCGCTTCCCAAGGCGTACTTCAAGGGGCTCGCTTTCACAACCGCATTTCTCCTCAGGTACTTTGGCCTCAACAGCGCAGCTTCGGCGGAGGAGCAACAATTAGCGGCAAATCATGTAGTCTTATCCTACGCCATTTTTACTGCCTGCTCTGCTTCTCCCGACGACGAGCTAGGCCGGGTCGCCAAGATTTTCGAGGAACTATGCCAGCAAGGCCCGATAACCTTTGATCCACAACGACCTGCCCCTGGCGACCGAATCGGAGTGTTTATTTTGATGCGGGCCATGCAAACGGCTGCAAGGAAACGTAGGGCTGAGGCAGCATCTAATACCGAAACCCCCGTCCCACCCCCCTCGCAGTCGATTTCACCTAATCCTAATCTCATTCCGCCCGACGTCTTTGGAATACCCATGAATCAAACGCTCGATCCGTGGTCTATGGATATGATGTTCCCAGACCAATATTGGAATGATCCCATGTGGGATGCTCTGAACTTGCCATCGATGGACACACAATATCCCCCGAGGTGAAACAGTTAACGAACCACATCCAGTCTATGATATTACCTGTTTCGCAAGATAGACACGACGGACTGCTGCTTACTTGTATTGCGACATTGGAGTTGTCCTCAAAGTGCTTATCACACAAGCACTGGTCAGCAGGTGAGAAAGGATTCCCCCGTATCTACACACACACACACATATATATATATATATGTATATCTCAACCATTTGTTCTATGCTAACCACACCCTTTCACCCTAGCAAGTTCTGAAGACACTGCCCTTTAGACCCACGAATTACACGGTCAGCCAACGAGGCGCCATTCAAGCTACTTCCTCAGGTGAAGTCGTGGGATGGTAGTTTTGAAAGCATGTGCGAATCCCAAGGCTTGTGCCAAATGTCGTACCAACTGAGATCCTCGAACGCTCTAAAGACGTCGACTGAGCGACTGTATTTTTGACAACACAGAGCTTGAATGATTACACAAGACATTGACTCGCAGTGACTGCGTCCCTACCCTTCAGTCGTTCCAGAAATTTGGCTTGGTCTTTCTCAACAAATTCGGCAGCGGATTGAATGAGCAGCACCTAGGCAATAGTCTTGCTCTCAAGCGCTTAGAGAGAGCCTGCCAATCTCCATTGGCCCGTTTAGCAGCTATATATCTCGCCAGCCTAGTAATGCCTTGCTCCTGCTAAGTAGTTCCAGTGCGACTGAACAAAGGCTAGGTAGACTTGGAAGTCTCCGAGCCACTGGAGATTAGGCAACTCGCAGAATCGAATGGATCTGAAACATGAATCATTATCCGACAAGCGCGCATCAGAAGTCAGAACTGGTTAGACGGATGGATGGTATACTTGGCCCGGAAGGGCGCGGAGTCACTCACCCCACCCTAGAACATCTGGTGTGCGAGGCTATTTCTTATAATATAGTCTGGGTTTCCTCCAACACCTCTCAAATCAAACTCGTATTTTAGGCGTACGATGACCCCGAACTAGACTCGTGCTTGTGTTGTAGTTGCGAATGTGGGTCTCTTATAATAACAGGATAAAAGAAAGAAAATGTCGTCGCGACATCGATCTGTTCCCGCGGGGCCGAAAGTCCACTACACGTCGGTATGTTGCGAGAACAATCTTGGAGACCTCTTGTACAGAGAGTACCTAGGATGTTGTGTGTGATGATGAGATGATAATGCCGATTTGTCTGTCGGTGTTCTACTAGTCGATATCGACAATCTCCTGATGGCACAGTTGGTAGCGCGTTGGACTGTAATCGAAATTTGCATAGTAATCCACAGGTCGGGTGTTCGAATCACCCTCGGGAGACTTTTTTTGGACTGCGATTTCGTTGAGATAATGCATCGTATCTGTGCCTTACAGTCCTTAGGAGAGCTGTATATGGCTAGCTGCTATTACGATGGAGCACTTCGGGGGTCGGAGCTAACAGACTCTTAAGCTACGGTGGGTGGGGGAAGCGTTACATAGACGGTGCATCAGTTCCTGAATAATTCTCCCATGATATTGTACTAGGATTACAAATCACAGATGCACAACGGGTATTCTAAGGATATAGAAATTCGTCTCAAGGTTCATTTTGTTAGCTTGATTTTGCGGCTATTCTATTTCTACACTGCTATTCAATACTCATCCCCTCGTCCGTAACTTTGATTGGGAGCGATTTGCACTTGTCGTTTAGGGGGTTCAACTCACCGAGCCGGGTTCGAGCGGAACTGCATGCGATGCGCAGGACATTTACTTATCATTCCTCTCTTATCTGGCAATTATTTAAGCACATTTTGCAGAATGGTGTTCCAATGACCGATTCGCCACACAAATGCCAGGGACAACTACAAGCATCCCAGACTAAAACATTATTGTCCCGGAGAGTGCCACAATCACTGCAACGCCAAGCTAGTTGCCTCTTTGGGCTGCGGCACTTATTGCACTGGTACGGCCGGATCAAACAGGTAGAGCCACAAGTATCATGAAGATCGGGGACTCATTATTCCTTACGATCTTATTGCAAGGAACCTCTGATTTTCCAAGTCTTAGAAGGTTCATAGTTTTTGCTTTGCTGCAAAGATCCCAACGCGACTTGGTATGGCCGCACGGGTATGTCGAGGTATACTGGATACACATGATGACGAGTTGGAGTTGAGTATCAGAAAATAATTCAAAGTGCCTTCGTCGATGAAGGCAAATAGTAATGGCTGGTGTGTATGTTTGACTGAACGAGAACATAAGCTATCCCGGGCTTACCCGGATGTTAAATAGACGCCTTTTGAACTACAATGTCTTTATGCGCTTGATGTGTATCAGAACAAGACATGAAAAGAACATAGGCCTTGTTGTGATGTCTAAGCTACTGCTAGATAAAGACTACAGTACCTTAGAAGTTGCAATGACCAACAAAGGCTGAATGGCCTAGTGGCAGCGCACTGTTCCGAAAAGACTAGCCTTCTAGCTTCTTGATACTCTTCAGACAATCTCCGATACTCTCTTCCAACGTTGCCCATCCGTGCCCCTTGAGAGCGCGCACCAAGCTCTCCGACCTCTGATTCGGAACCTCATTCTCATCCCACCCATCGTCTTTGATTGTCGGTATTTTCTTCTCGGGCTCGAGCTCCTGCAGAATTTGCGAGACTTTGAAGAAGTTGAACTTGTTCCGAATGCGAAAAGACGCTCGCCGTTGACGCCCGGTGTGGTGAGAGCTGCTACATACAGCAGGCCAATATCCTGAGTGTCAATGAATCTCTGGGCGCGCAAGTTGCTGATCATATCCAAGTTGACGCCATCTCGAAGAAACTTGACCATTCCGCAGGTGCTCTGGATACCTTGATTCTCAGGACTCAGTGTTGGCCCAAAGACAGTCTCGGGCAGGATCGTATTGAACGTGTATGATGGCTTCTCCGTGCGGACCCACTCCCAGATTCGTTGCTCGAGAAGGGACTTGAAGGCCATATACCCCCGAATTCCCTTTTCTTCCCTTGAAGCGTCACTACGCATGACGCGAACCGCATCATCGTTATACGACCATTCGTGCAAGATCACCTTTTTGCTAGGGTCGGGCGTCCACGCAGCCCACGCCGAGCTATTGAAGACCACAGACTTGACACTAGGCTCATCTTTGGCCGCCTTCAAGAGCCCGGTCACAAATGGCAGCTCCAGGTCCAATGCAGCGTCGATGTCCACGAGATCTAGGCCTGCTTGTCCAGCTACGCCAGCAACACCGGCAACGCCCTTGACAGCCAGGTCCCACGCCCCTGGGGCACTAAAGTCCGACACCTCTGTGAGCTCGAAACGACCTGGCCCGTAACGATCGGCGAAGAAAGGCTCCATCCAAGAGCATCGAGGGATGCTGCGCACGGTTCCGCGCACTCGGTACCCCGCCTCGAGAAGCTTGTCGACGATCCATGAGGCGATAAGTCCGTTAGCTCCCGTGACGAGAATAGTAGAACCTAATGGGATTGTAGGGTTGTTGAGAGTAAGTTTCGCCATTTTGTCGCGGTGTTCTAGGACAAGGTTGAGGATATTCAGAAAGTGCAGGTCTCTTGAAGACTTGTTGATAGGTGCTAAAGTTTAGAATATTACTTGCCTACTTGGAGGGTTCGAGGTCCGATTTATATAAAACATTGACTTCAATCATGATGCGTGCCTGTTTCATCTATATCGTCATGCTTGTGTGTTACGATGATTAATACATCGGCATCGCGTATGGGCGCTTACTGAGAAGTCTATCCCAGCGGCCATTTTCGCCGTGCGGCTGAGATGTGTATCCCTTATTGCATTGTATGGCTTTAATTACTATTTATGCCAACGCAACAAACAAGGCGTCTAGGTTAGGGAGAATGTCGCTTCTGAAAAGCCAAAGAACCAATTGAGCTAACAGTACATGTCCCTAGGGACGGTAGGTGTGTGATTATCTGTGGTCATATTTACTAATACGGGCCCTTGGTAGTCGCGCGCGGGTGCTTACTTAAGTCACTTCGATTTTACACCAAATAATAACGACAGCCACTCCCTTATGCCAACAGAGCTTCAAGTTACCTTCATAGGCTCGCTGGTTGTTATGGGATGACGTAGTTAGCAATAGTTATAACCGAGCGCGAACTAGCGAATGAGCGCTTATATCCGATCTCCATGGGGCCACCACGGATGCCGAGCCCCAAACACCAGTTTTACTTCGGCGTTAGTGGCTCTCTACGGACCCCGCAGCACACCTAAACGTTCGAGACCATCAGTATGGAATGTCATGTATATATCAGACATGAGGCTCTCTTCTTGAAAATATAGTTATATAAGTTTGACATTCTCCCGCTCACATCGAAATTCATCGTGACTGTATCTTAAACATTTAACCACCAAAAGTACTCATCTCATAACAAATCATAATCACATCAAATTCACCATGGCGACAGACAAGAAGATACTTCTCATCACCGGTGGTCAGTTTTACCCACGATTCCAATCCCAATACGGCCGAGGCTAACCATCGATATAGGGAACACTGGTCTTGGCCTAGAAGCTGTTAAGGCTCTCTTACAGAGCCAGGTTGCCTATGAGATAATCATAGGATGTCGCACACTCTCAAAGGGAGACAATGCTAGTGAGTAGCACGCGGGATCACCCCTCTCACGAACTATCATTCGCAATTGGCAGGAGATTGTTCCGGAAGGGGTAATCCATGCTATCAACGTCTTTGTGAACTACGAGTCCTGACCGTGGATTTTACAGTCGCCGAATTAAAGAAGCAATTCCCGCAGACCCCATCGACGCTCAGCACGGTGCAGGTCGACTTAGAGTCCGACGAGTCGCTTGAGAAGGCCATAGCGGAGATATCGTCCAGACACGGGCGTCTGGACGTGTTGGTCAACAACAGTGGCGCAAGTTTCGACTATGAAATGCTGCACGGCAGGATGACGACGCGAGAAGGCTTCAATGCCTCGTGGAACGTCAACGTCACCGGCACCCACATCCTGACCACATTCGCTGTGCCGCTGCTGCTCAAGTCGTCCGATCCGCGCCTGATCTTCTTGGCAAGCGGCACCTCGACGCTCACTGAGACTGAACGGAATGACACACCCACGCTAAGCCGTATCAACACGTCTCCGCCCGCCGGTTGGCCGAAGGAGGTTGTTGGCATGCAAGCTACAGCATATCGTAGCAGTAAGACTGGTCTCAACATGCTCATGCGCGAGTGGCGGAAGATGCTCCTAAATGACGGGGTGAAAGTTTTCGCCGTCTCTCCAGGGTTTTTGGCCACAAACCTGGGTGGTATAGATTCAGAGAAGCTGAAAGCGGTGAGCATTGAAAGATACTAGACGGAACTTGTTTTTATACTGACGCTATCCTAGATGGGTGCACTAGATCCCGCTATTGGCGGAAATTTCCTCAAGGATGTTGTCGAGGGCAAACGGGATCACGATGAGGGCAAAGTCATCAGGAAGGACACTATTCAGCCGTGGTAATCAATACTACGGGTGTTCTAGCCTGCCGACGTATACACTTTCAACATTATAACTAGACTAGTGTACGAGGCGTTATATAGAGGCAAATTAAAACTGTGAGCTCATATTACGTTTCATCAAGTGTGTCACGGGATACTACGGAATAACCTCGGATATAGTGGACATCGGGCACGGGCCTATAACCACAACTATATATAGCCGAAACTAGATTTATTAGGTAGATAGGATTCTTTCCTCCTTTGTGCAATAACAATAAGTCAATACTGGAAGTACCAGCAGTGCGAACTGTGACAAAGTGAAATTCGTGTGAGGGGCTTTATTTGAGCTCCGAGATCTGTACCAACGCCTTAGAAGGACATTCATATTCTGAAATATTCTAACGGCTCGAAGGGGTCATTAACCTCGCATCCCCGTCCTCCCGAGATGAGATAATTCTTGCCTATATGACTCAAATGCTTCACTTCTACCCTTCTAATCTCACGTCTTCCTGTCTTGGCAGTTTTATATAGCTATTTTGGAGGGTTAGAAATTACACGGGTATGCTGCGTGTTGGGTGCGGGTCTGATGGGTTCTCCCGTGGTCTACGTGGGATATAAACCTATTCTGTTATTTTCTGTTTTCTGTCATGTCATAACCTCACTATCAGGGTATAGGGTGCATATTGATATGAATCTTGTTGCGCAAAGAGTCTAGGAGCCTCTGGGGGATAGTTCCTGTCTATATACATCTAGATCCTCTCTTCCTAGGGCCATAAGCCCCACGGGGTCTATATGAGGCTTGGGAAAATGAGGGTTTTGGTGTGCTAGATAAGGTATCGTGAGATCAGGAGATGCCTTTTAATATGTCATACGGACAAATCACAAGTCTACAAGCCACTCAGAGCCTTATAGATCCAGAGAGTTCATTAACTGGATAGGACTTAGCGTTCTAAGCACCTGAGCATAAGCCCTTTGCTGCATCTTCTTACACCGTTTAGGCAATGGCTTATTTCTTTATTGTTCTCGCACCACAACAACGTTCAATTCCATAAGGTCCCGGTCGCACGTCTGCATTAACATCAGAATGGGGTTGAGCTATTGCAAAATTAGATAGGATCATCTGATTGCCAGCGAACATTTCAGCCAAAGCTATATTCGACCACTAATTGAGACCTGGAGGTATATAGAATACGTGCAGATTTTTATTGTTGTTGCACGAGGGGCCTAGTTCCTTCATAGGCGAGTCGTTGGCTTTATACGTGCATGCTCTTGGACGGAGGCTTAGTTATCGTGAATTCAGAGGCTTGAGCCTCATAGAAGGTGATTCTGGGAAGCAATCTGATATAATTTAACTGTCATTAAAGCATAATAACTCGGGCTGTATCAACTAGAAGCTCACAATATACCTTGATTTCTTTTGTCATCGGTTAGTAAAATGTAGCCTTGGTGAGAGAAGGTATAAATGTCACGACACCTATCATCACAAGGCATACAAGGCCTATAGATATCGATAAAGTGAGCCTATACATAGTCAGATAATAGCGTCCACGAGGTTATCGTGTCCATCATCTGTCTCAAATGTAATGTCCTTGAATCCTGTCGTAATCCCGCTGTGGCAAGGCCTTTTACTCAAGTGCTTGGAACTTAGCGTTCTATTCAGTTAATAATCTGGTTGGGCATATAACGTCTCGGATTTCCTGTTTCTATATTCCCTGTAATCTCGCCCGTAGACCCCTTATCTATAGACAGAACTCGAGGCCTCCTCTGGTTCATAGGACCATAGGTTCCAAGAGAGAGGCCCATACTGCATGAGGCTATTTTGACCAATACCCCTGCGATATCTATTACAAGGGCTCATATAAAAGGCTTGGGAATAGTTTCATTCCTCCCAACTCTCATAATTGGCTATGGCGTCAAAGAATTTCTTCCTCTCTGGATTTCTAACAGAGGTCTCGGGACCTAACTAGCTATTATATACACAAAATATCGAACTATCCCAATGGACCTCCGTTGGCCTGTGTAGCCGAAATAGTTCAAAATGGTACAAATAACCGAGAGCTAGAGCCGTCAGCGAGATGCGTGTAACAATATCCCTCTATACGTCTAGGACTTTGAGAAGGATTGGAGACTCTTCAGCTACCTAGGGCTCTAAGAGGCGCATGATCCTATGGCTAGTGGCTATGTAGCTCGCCCATATGACACCCGCCGCGATGCCTCTTTCTCTTCTAGCGCAAATAAATACGTGTATATAGCTAGAGGTTAGCTCATGCCAGGAACAGAGATCTAGACACGGATCAGACCAAACAAAGAGGCTCTCTGTATATAGTCATATAGTCAAATAGAGCCCACGGAGATGAATTCACTGGTTCTCCGTGCAACAACAAATGTCTACACCCTACCCCTATGAGGTCCCTGAAAGTTCAAGTAGATGGATTAAACCCATTCCTATAACAACCTGTGCCCAGTTGAGCCCATACCAGGATATCAACAAGGACTGGAAGGAGGGAATACTGTCATGAAGCCACGCTCCAAGCCACACTATCGCAAAGTCACAGTGCTACGGAGCCTTGGACAAAGAGGTCATCTGTATATAGCCCAGTTATGTCCACGGAGGTAGATTTAGAGATCTTCGCGCAACATCAAGTATACATGACCTACCCCATATATCACAGGGTCCTTGACAAGGACTTCTCAGAATACTCGTGAAGCTAATAGAGTTCTATAGAGCGAAGGAATCCTTTTTATGATTAAGTAAGAGATCTATGGTCCATATGTCCAAATAGCCTCGCTGTCTTTACTTGTCTAGCCTCGGTCTCGCTTTCGTATAGTTGTCACGAGAGGCTCCACAGAAGGCCAAGGCCAATAAAATGATTTCCACAAGGTAAATTTACTCACAGAGCACTGAATATATGCTAAAGGTATGCGCTTCAGCTTACAGGAACCAGCTTTCTAATATGTTTAAGCATGCTGAGATGAGACTGAAATCTTATTTCGCTTGTTCTCGAGGGGATAGGCGGCTTCGGATGTTTCAATTGTTGGTGACGGACAGCGAGATATATGGCTACGGTAGTCAGATGGCTTGCATATAAGCTACTCAGCTCTGCGCTAACGATCCGGACTCTCCATAGCTCAACTTTGCGGATATTATAAATGCCCTAACTTAGAGTTTCGCAACTCAAATCGTGAGCCACTAACTAGTCTTGCCGTCGGCACATATAGAGTAGAACTGGGTAGACGAAGTGGAGTATTATCCTGCGCTAGGTAAAGAAGCTATTCTTGGAAGCCCAACGTGAATACTATTCACATGAAGCGTGTCCTACGTCAGCTCTTGCGCAGCTGTGCTAAAATCGTGGAGCCAAAAAAACCCGTCGAAAGCCATGCTCGGCATCTAAATTCTTGAAGTGATGTTTCAAGTATGCCTTTGCTGACGACGCATAGACGTTTTTTTTTCTAGTTACGGAGACATGAGCGGCTAGTTTGCGATCAGCGCTTGCTATGGCGTAGACTCTACGGTGTGCCGGGGTTTTCGAATTTCTACTATTCCCTCCATTGTCCCTTATAGGGGTGTACGTATGCGTCAGGAGATCTTCATCTGAACCCTCCCCGGCGCTTATATACAAGATCTGAATTGCCCTGTGAAGTTACTGGAGAATCTCAAGGCGGAATACACGTTGCATGACAAGCCATCCGCTTCACCTTATTCAGGCACGATATCCGTCGTCAATCTTGGGTATGGCAAGACCTTGTCTTGTTGCTTGGATTTTCCTCCGAGTTCGCCTTCTCAGTGCCATTATTGTTTTCACGTCGCGGGCCGATTATTGCGAACCTTCTGGTAATTCTATGATTAAGTGCTTTAAAGCGGGACTGTCGTGGAGATGTTCGCCGAACCGGTCAAACGAACGATTCGGAGAGAGATTGTCCGGGTCCGTTATTGAGATTTTGCGGCAGAGCCGCGGATAATACTGTAGTAAAGCACGGTGTGATTTCTGAATAGGTAGGTGTTGAAGAGGAAGCGGAAGATTAACCGTTTGCAGGCGACCCTGGAATGGCATTGATTAAACTCCATGTTGATCTTCAAGGTGTAATGTTCAAAATGGGAATTGATCACGCCACATGTTGCAATCATCAAGTTACATGTTGCAATACTATACGATCTTCACTGCTGTGCTTATAAGTGTCCCATAACTAATTTTAAAGATTTCGGAGGGGATAAACAGCGATCGTCAACCTGGGGTCAGTTTTATTAATTCTGAAACACTACAGAAAACGGACCTCCGCAATTATCGACGGTCGCTTTCCGCGAATAATATCAACTGGAGTATGAAACTGTATTGTCCTGGGATGAACCGGTGAGCGATAGGGTGACGACGATGAGTCGGCTCGGCAAATGAAAGTTGAGAGGCTCAATAGGGGCTAAGGTTGATGCTGCTAATTGAGTGCCATCAGGTTAGTGATGAGAAGCTTACGTAGCCGCTCAAACACTTCGCTTGCATAAATTTTAGTCTATACATGCATGGATTGGGACGTTATTGGCTTGGGTAGGAGATAGTATACAGACACCCTTCACCTTAGGTACCCTACACCACCAATACACAGTACTCTTTGCGACTGAGATGCAAGAAATGGGCCCTGGCTACATTGAGATGCGTTTATACCCTAGTCCTTGCCAGTATTCTTCATCACCGTTCATCACCGTCGCTTATCGAGTGGCCGTAGGCGGTGTTTTAACATCACTTGCCAAGAAAAAAAAACATATTTTTTATTTTGAAGATCCCTACCTTACTAAGCTTAATAAACGAGGATCTACTCAGCATCTACAGTACACTATTACCCGTTGCTCTCTGATATTCCCGATTTTGGATATGCAAAACCGTTTTTCTCAAATGCACTATTCCAAATCTGCTCTAGTCGAGATCTGGGCAGGCCAAACTACACTAGCTAGTGCTGCTGCCGCGTAACCATCTTTCTATCTCAGGGGTGTTTATATGTACTGAACCGATTATGGAGAATACAAAATACGCCGTCAAGAAAGCTACTTTCCCATATACCCTAGCGCATACAGAATGTGCGCTGACGACTTCGCTGTTATTATAGACCAGTTCATTCTATATCCCCCACGCGAGATAAGAGAAAAGGTCCGAAATTTATCAAGTGTTTTGTCAACCTTCTCCCGTAGTCTTGATATTAAGAACGGGATAAGACGGGCTTGTTGAGCGAAACCGGGGTATAGTTTAATGCGTTAATTACTATTCAAGGCTTAGTGTAATCATTTACTGGAACTGGGGCGGAAGTACCCAGCATATCAGGTGGAGTGCATAAAACTACATGTATGTGAGGGAATCTTACTGTCCAACGCCCCCTCCCAACGGCAGACCAACGGTACGAATGATACCTTGAATTATACATATTCAAGTCCCATTATGGCACCAATCCGTCTGTACATGCTCAAACACGGAAGCCGTACATGCACGCGTAGCCTAGTATCGATTAGTGACATGCTCATCTTACATCGGGTGGCTTGTGTGCCATGTCCCAGGGACTAAGGATCAAAAGGCATTAAGAAATATCCAGCCCGGTAGCTTCGATTTTGTTTAACGCACAGCGAGAACTCGATGTTTAAGAGGATCTGAAACGACCCCACAGTTAGCTGTCTTGGTCGTTCCTCTTCATGGAGAGTCGGTACCGGTACGTGGTTCGACCCCCGGGTACACGAAAGACGTGGTGGGACAAGCAATGGCCTCCTTCTCTGGGACGCCGAATAACCGTTCAGGATTACGGATTACGGTTACTCTCTCAGAGATATAGGTACTTTTTACTTGTATAGCTGACGTCGCGTTGGCCCAAATGCATACTTGCCCCTGCTTTCGTCCCCTTTCCCAATTAGTTGATCCCTATATATCAGCCGTCGTTCATTAACAAGTTATCAAGAATTCTTTATATATATATATAACCTGATTAGATTTCCTGTTCGTCGATTCCTTAGGTATTTTGTATACAGATTTGATTCGACTCTTCCTCTAATTATATCCGCCCCTTTGTCCGTCCTTTCTTCTACACTACCTACATTATATCTCCTTTGGATGCCTCTAGCCCGTCATGGCATACGCCGATAGATACACCAAAAGCCCGCCACAGATATCTTCACCAATGACACAGATATCGACCGCCGAGAATGCACTCGAACGGTGCCCATGCGGGCTCTTCTTTTGGCACCTGGTCGAACAGGGACTGCTTGTATGTGAACCATTTACTAGATTTGTTTGTATCACTGCGTCTTGGCTGCATAATGCTGCTGTGCTTTTGGAATATATCAAGTTCTTCTACTAATTTAGTATACCCTACTATATAGCTATGCGAGCTGCGATGAAGCATCTTGGATTTGTCGATACCTACCATATGATGAACTGTTCCATAGAGAACCCGCCGGATGCACTACTTTGGATGGATGCTCTCAGAGCCAAGTATGACGGCGTCGGGGAGTTCACCCGAAAGGATTGGGACAAGCTACTTGGCGGCTCCCAAGCCGTCTGTGACTGGCCGGCGTGCGCCTTCGCCAAGGAATTAATCGAGGCATATCCGGAGGCCAAGGTTGTCATGACCACCCGCGAGGTCGACTCATGGCATGCTTCGACCATGAAGACGGTCTACTGGCGCGCGACCGACCCGGAGCTGCGCATGTTATCACATTTCAGTTGGGCGGCCAAGATGTACTACCCAATGCTCAAGAAGTTCTTCGACACCTTTTTTGAGGGCGACTTTCCGAACCGTGGCAAGGATGTCTTCACACGACACTATGCAGAGGTGAGGAAGATGGTGCCCCTGAGAGACTACTCGAATACCGCGTCCAAGACGGCTGGGGACCACTTTGCGAGTTCCTTGACGTCCCAGTCCCTAAAGACATGCCCTTCCCCAACGTCAACGACAATTCCGACTTCATCTCACGATCGCGAAGGAGGAATCGCGCCCAGATGTACAACGTGGCAGCCCAAGTACTGGAGGTCCTCGGTCTAATCCTCGTCCTATTTTTGGTCTTTTACGTGCAAAATGCGATGTTCTCATGATCCTCAAACAATTTGGTGCGACATGGAGTTAATAGTGCGTTGGGTTATGGCGTTCCGGGAAACGAGTGGTAATATTTGAATTAGGGCCGGATATACACACTACAATACAAATTTGAACGCATTTAAATAGAGCTTCTTGGACCGTTATCTTATTCGCACGCCTACCTTGCTGATTATGCATAAATAAAGTTTGTTATCTTGATTCGCTTCACGAAACTCCACAGCTAAACTATCCCCCTCTCTACTTATAGCACCGAGATAGTCGAATAGCACTGAAACTATAGTTTGGTTAACAGCGAATCATTTGAGCTCTTTCAAGCTCCTTGGCTAAATCCAGAGCGTGGCGTGATTCATTATTGACAATCGCTACACTGAGTTGTCCTGATCAAGGAGCTAAACGTATCAATGAACCTTAACGCTTTTATTCTGGGATAGGAGAGATAGCAGTCATAATTAATAATAGGCTGCATGTTAATCGGTATTGGATATTAATTTATGTGATACGGAAGGCTTGGAGTAACCGGGTTACCATACTAGTATTTTCGGAATCTACGTCATTTCCATAGAATTGGATATGCTAGAAGCTATTGGGTACAGTCACTGGTGGAATTCCCACCTGGCGAGTAAGTTAAGAACTTCGAGATGTTGGGTGGACTTTTTTACGCGCTTTCGGTGAGACTGAACCCTCATATCATAATTTGAAGATCAGCAATGGTATACCGAAAGTGGGTATATTAAATGCCGGTATAAATCCGTGTGCCAGCATCGGTCAAGCTAGGGTATTATCTGTCATTGTGATCCAACCATAATCAATGACGGCCGAGAGCCGAGCCGCTGGGACGATTGTCGGCAACGACTGCGACGACCGATGCCGCTAAATTCCAAGGGTTTAAGTACAAGAACTGGTTTAACCTAATCCGCCCGGTCCCGAGAACGGCTAAGTTTTTCAATGTCTGGTAATGAAGCAAGTAAAAATAGTTGATTGGACTGCTAATCATACTAATACGCGAAATATGTAGGTGTGTAGGACTCTTCTAATCCATTGGCATGATACTTCGCTGCGCGAATCCTGTGCGCTGGTCCTGCTTATTTCATGGGCACTCCTCGGGCTCCGTTTCCAAACCTGAGGTTGTACTGTCATTTCAGCCAAACTGCAGTACAGACACCTGGATTCATAAAGCTGAAGCTTTAGGAAATCGAACATATTTCGCCGTGATCTACTGTAACGTGCATTATCGGACCGACATTGCTTTAATTGTTTGGTGATCTGAGCCCACAACGATGGTAGATCCAACGTGGATTCACTGCGCCGGAGGAATTGTATGTATATGCCCGGGATGTCAGGATGCCATCATAAACCGTAATTTAGGGTCACAGGTGTATAAAACGCGAGAGTAGTTTGATTCGTGTACATATCTACAGGTGTACGTGTACAACACAGTAGTTCATGTGTTCATCTTCGCTCTGGTCCTGTAATTGGTACACCGTAAGCTGTCACCCAGCACGCTAAAACATAAAAAATTGCAAGCGTACTAGTATAAGACAGAACGTGGTAGGTTACCAATCAAGATATTAGCCGGTTAGCTATGCAAAGTACTCTAAGTACTCTGCAGCACTGGGACTTTCTGCTTACCCCTGTCATATCTCGCTTGGGGCACCTTAAAATTATAGGCCAACGTCTGTGTCTGTGGCTGAGTTTATGAACATCCCAGGCGACGGAAACTAGTCGACAGATAGCCCTCGCATTGGTCTATTTGTGATAAGAGAGCCACGAATCATGAAGATCATGAAGACCACGGGATGCCGGGATACGCTATGCGCCCATTTTAGTAATGCGGACCAACTGCATAGCATTTTAGGAAACTCGCGCCCCTTAGCACCCACAATGCTAAAGCCGTGGAGCCGCCCCCTAGTCAGAAACTGGGAGTCCACAAGTGACGACAGAGGACGCGCAGCTTGTCATTCTACTATAAGAACGGTGCTTTGCCAAGACACCCTCTTGGCAAGGAGCAGTCTTGGCGGACGGCTCTCTTGGCTCTCAGTTTCGACAACATGGAGGATCCTTTGTTAGAGATTAAGCCGCTCCGTCCGGGAGTCCGCGCCTATTTCGGAGTGGACGAGCACCCATTCCGTGGTTGTGGACATTTGAGCGAGGATCTATGTTAGTGAGTTTCCGATGGAGTCAGTTTCGTTCAACACATATTCACTGATTGGTTTCATCTCTATTTCATGCGGTAGAAACGCGTCGTCGCTTCGTAAGGTCCTTCATGCTATGAGGGTTTGCCATGTCTCGCTCTCCGTCATCAGCCTACTTCGCGCCCCTAACACCTAAATAAACGGTTTTTGTACTCCCTATAATCTAGTTGTACCTCCATGTTTTATGCTAGCGGATATAAGTCTCATCCGCCGTTGCACTGCTCTTTTGCCGCGTCCCTAACCCCAAAATGGACAGAACACGAACGTATAGAAAAGGAAAAGGGCACGCTAAGACGACATCGCTCCAGCTACACGATAATGAGGAACCTCTGCCATCGCCAGAAGCATTTGAGCAGATGGGTTTAGATCATCAAGATGCCGAAGCTCAGACACCTCCTGCAACGCCCCAGAAGGGCAATGGTCCAGTGACATGGATGTCGTTGCCCCGAAAAGATCAATTAGCGATACTATTCTTGTCTCGACTTGTCGATTTCTTGCAAGTTGCGTCGTTGCAAGCCTACGTCTTCTACCAGCTCAAGAGCTTCGATGACAGCCTCTCCGACGCGCAGATATCAGGCCAGGCCGGGCTATTACAGGGAGCATTTACAGGAGCGCAGGTATTGACGGCGTTTCTGTGGGGAGGGCGCCGACGCAAGTTGGTGCGGTCGAAAGAACGTACTGATAATTGGACTATTTGGGACGGCGATATCGTGTATAGGATATGGCTTTGCGACTAGCTTCTGGGCGGCAGCGTTCTGGCGTGCTGCTGGCGGTGGCATCAATGGTACGGTTGGAATAATGTGAGTATGGCCTGCGCGCAGCCTCACTGGCAGTTTTCGTACAGAGAGAGCTAACGGATTGTCTACCCCATCAGCCGGACTATGATTGCCGAGATCACTGTTGAGAGGAAATATCAGTCTAGAGCGTTCTTGATATTGCCCATTAGCTTTAGCGTAGCCAGCACGTTGGGACCTTGTAAGTATCAGCTATGACGAGCGCCTACAGAAAAGAACGTGAAGTCTAACTGAGCGCTAGTGATGGGTGGCGTATTGGCTGACCCGGTATTGACTTTGCCGGGACTCTTCGGCGAAGGAGCTATCTGGGGGTTTGACTGGATCTTCAAATACCCCTATGCTCTTCCCAGTTTAATCAATACCTCTACACTCGCCATAACGGGTTTGATTGTCTTCTTTGGGCTCGAAGAGGTGTGTTCAATGATGTCGCACATTTGATCAACTGCTAAAAGAGGCCAGACATCGAGCAAGAGGCGTAACAAATTCGACCTTGGCTTACACCTAGCTCGTCGATTAAGGGCATACACGATACGAAAACCGGTCGATGATGGATACTACAAACTAGAGACTTTTGGTGCCCCGGATTCTCCTATGAATGATAATCTAGAGAAGACGCCCGTCGTGGCGACGCCGCCGGAACTTAAGCGAACAAGGAGGTCCCTCCCGTTTAGCCGTGTCTGGACACGAAACGTGATTTTCACCCTCGTCGCCGAAGCGCTGTTCGATTTCCAGCTCGGTGCCTTCACGAACTTATGGACCCTCTTCCTATCCAGCCCTCGCTCCACGCCCGAAGAGACGGCAGCACAGTCCCTACCATGGATTTTCACGGGTGGTCTAGGCATGCCAGCCGCCACCGTCGGCTTCGCTACTTCGATCCTAGGCATAATCGGCATGGTTCTCCAGATCTTCGCCTACCCACCCGTGCACGCGCGTTTGGGACGTTGCGCGGGTTTCGCTATTTCATGGCCCTTTTCCCGGTCGCGTACTTCCTCGCTCCGTACCTCGCCGTACTACCTTCGGCCACGGAGCCTCCTGCGCCAGCCTCCGGTATCATCATATGGATATTCATGACTGTGGTCCAGGTATTCCAAGTCATGGCGCGCACCGTCACCCTCCCAGCAAGTATTATCCTGCTCAATAATTGCAGCCCTCATCCCAGTGTCCTCGGGCTGGTGCATGGGCTGGGACAGAGTGTCTCGGCGGGGTTCCGTACTGTTGGCCCCGTTGTGGGTGGATGGTGGTATGGGCGAGTCTGGAGGCTGGCGTTGTCGGCGCCAGTTGGTGGGGGTTGCCGGTGTTGCCGCTTTGGGGTGTGCGTCGTCCTTCCTAGTTTATGAAGGAAGTGGTCATGAAATAATTCTCGAAGGAGAAGAAGATGAGAAGCTCATGGGCTAGACTATTAAGAGAAGCTTTTTCCCCTGTACATAATTTGTAGATATAAAATAAAATGTACATAAACACACTAACCTAAGTTTGACGGTTCATCTTGTAGTGTTAGTAGTTTACTGATTTCTCGACTAAGGGAGTTACTTGAGGATGAGAGTGTAGTAACACTACCAATCTTCTTGTGCAAGCGCGATCACGCGAAATCCCAGTCGCTAACATTGCTGAATTTATCTGAAATGATGTTGTTCATTGCTTTTCTACGATCTCGAGAGTTATAGAGAGTTCATACTTCCAAGGTCGGTGAGGATCTCGCAGAGGGTCCCGAGGGTGTTCTACCAGTCGTTTTCGCACCCCAGACATCCAATCTCGAAGGGTTGATAATTAGGCTCAAACCCGTTACTCGTAAAACACCGACAACCAGATTTGAAATCAAAGCGGTCATGTAAATTGTAGTAAGCCTCACGCGCCTACTTGCAAATACTAAGGCGAGAGCTGTGACGCCGACGGAAATAGAGACTTCCTCCATGTTAATGACCGAAAGGCAAGAAGAAAGTGAGTCAGTATTTACTTACATATAAGTTTCAGCTGATCAGCAATCTTCCATTGGTTATCCCCAAACTCCGAGTTGTTCATACCAAATATACTGGAGAGGAACGATAGAGGTGCCTGATACTTGCGTTAGTTCTATCACGTACCGAGAGGGGAGAGTCAAGGTATTGTTTCTGATAACCTACAAATATGATGGTAACTATCGTAAAAACCATGATAGCTCGTCCTTGGTCTATTGAATCCTGCGATAGTTTCACAGATTGTAGCGCTTGGATAACACTGTCTTGCTGCTGTCGCAGTCGTGACAGATCTTTGACCTATAACTACGGTGAGAACTAACAACTTAGCTAGCCAGCTCGTTCAAACACTTACTTTCTCGGTCGCGCTGGTGGCAGTCTTGAGCAGTGACTCTAAATAGTCAATGCGGTCCTTGACCTTGGTCATCAAGGTGGCTGAGCCAAGCTGGAGTGCACCATTGCCTAGTCCGACTAGGCCAGCTTCATATTCTTGACGGCTTCTGCTCCCGCTCATAATGCGAGACGCGTGGAGGGTGAACTTTTTAAAGATATCTTCTTGTGTCTTTATTACGGATACCATAATTTCCAGCTCTTCGACGATATCCTCAATCTCTCGTTCGAGATGGCCTTCGGCACTTAACGCCCAGGCGGGTATTTCTGGGTTCCGGTGCATTTCCTGTTGTCGATTGATCTTTCTCGCGTCATCAATCCACTTCCACAACTTGTGAGACTCTTCCGTTCGCTTCTCTGACTTTTTACCTAGATTTTTAGCAACCGTCCATTACTTTCTCAACCTCAAATGAAACGGTGCAACGGAGACGGGTATAGGGAAAGGTAGGATGGAATTATCTCATACCACGTTACCAATAGCCTCAGAAAATATGTCTAGAACCCGAGGCTGTCCACTGAAGTCCTTCATCCGGTCAAAAAAGGTGTCAGAGCATTCATCAAGGATGGCGTTTGCGACTTCGTAGACAGAAAGAACTGGCCCCTGAGCCCGCCTCTTCTGTATTGCCTCAAATACACCGGAAGTATCGCGACCACGTAGCCCGTATCGTCTCGGGAAACATGTGATGATTGTTTTCTGGTCTAAAACCCACATCCAAAGCTGATCTACCATTACGACTCGCGAAACGTTCCGGATGGCTGCGCATTTGTTGCATTGCGGTGACGATGGCAGACACACAAGGCATGTTACACCGTGCTTTGATCGTTCAAACAAGTTATGTAAAGTCTTAGTCGGTGTTGTGGCTCGGTAAACTACTTGGTTCCGATCCCTAAGCCGGCTGGTCTGGAGAGTTGTGCTTTAACATCAAATGTCAGTAACTTCAGTTTAAGCAAGATCGAAAGAATTCTTAGGATGGTCTTTAGCACTCAGGAAATAGCACCATGCAAAGACGCAAGTTCGTTACCGAGACGGATGGAGATAAAAAGTTTCTAATTTTTTATTACTCACTAGTATCCTTGGTCTAACGTTCGTCGCGGGTGAAGCGGAGGATCAGCAAAAAGATACTTTTCGATCAAAGAAGTATCTGGGTAATTGTGTATTTCCTCGTATAACCGTGTCGCATCCAGAAGATATCGGCTCAAGGGAGCTGTGACACGAGAGTGCGCGCTTAAAAACCGAACTCTAGCTGGGGGCAGAAGCGCCCCCGACGCACGACAAACCGCGATTTATAATTAGTCGGTGGAATACTCGAATCTGCTCTGAGACTTAGTCTTTCGCTTTTCCGTTTCTCTTTGTGCAATGTTGTAGCTTCTCGTTTTCGGCTCGCATTCGAATCTGAGGCATCTTCAATTTTCCGCGTGAAAAAACCTAGTTGTCGTGAAGTTTCCCAGTGGAGGAATGGGGCCTGATTTGTTAACGCTCGTCCTCCTTCGTATTCAATGTATCATAGTAGATCGGCTCCTTACAAATAGGACGATGCTTTTAGTTTCAGATCTTGTGTGATTGGGATCTTTATCATGCTATTAAGTTCTCGCTATCTTTTGAGGTGATATCAGAAGCTTACTGGGTGTAATGAACTGGCAGAAGGGGCGCATAAAGCGGGAGCTCGGGTTACTCGCATCCTGCCCCCTCCAGAAATAGTCGCGCATAATTCTTGCAGCTTGCGAGGCTGCCTTATCGTGGCGCATTTGGTTTCTACTTGGTCGCTTCTCCCCATAGTAAGTTGCTATGGCCTCCTATGTTTCGAAGTCAATAAGTACAATAGTGTTGCTTGAAGCTCGATCTTACTTACTTCAACCCACTTGTGCGTAGACTTCATCAGGTTACTAAGTTTTGTCGTGATGTCGAGGAGAGACTCACCGTCATATTGTTCGATGGTATATGGAACCACGTCACACTAGGTTCTGCGCTGCGCCTGACGTAATTTAATAGCCCCGAGGGCTCGGTTTGGTCGCCTCGGAGCATGTTATTCACAGTCGTGGTTTGGTTTGGGAACGTTCCGGTCACATGTGAATGCTGAATATCGTAACCCGCCCCATTATCAAATGCCATGATAGAGACTGTTAGGTCATCTGGATTATACACTTCGCTTGAGCCAACTAAGACTGTGCCAATACCGGTTCCATTTCGCTTGCCTCTGCTAGCCCGCCAGTCGCGGACGTCCTTGATACCTGATTGATAAGCCTTTGATGAGCGCCACACATTTCGGCTAGAATCTATATTTTTCAGTAGATGGGCCTTTCTGTCGTCATGGGCGAGAGCGTTTCGTATAAGCGATATGCGCCGAAGCTCATTGAAACAGTCCGTCTGCCAGGCTTCTCGCTGTTGTTCCGTTTTGCTTTCGGCCATAGACAGGGACAGCTCGGCGCTTACGTGCTTTTGGATCTCGCCGATCCAGTATGGCGATGCTGCGTCGAAGAAGGAAGAACGTTCTGAGGCTTCAAGACAGCCACAGTAATGCAGGACCGGATCCGTAATATTGTCATCGTGAGGGTCGCCACTCAGGCAGGATAGCTCCTGATCGTGAGTGTCCATAATGCTCACACAACGTCTAATTAAGATTCAAACTTCCCCCCTGTAACAATCATTCTTATTGATGAAAGAATAATGTTAGGCACAATAATTTAGAAGTCCAATTTAATTTCAGCTGAGATGTATAGCGAACTAATCGCAGTAGTTAGGCTGACTTCGATAAGAACGTGGCTTGATTTTAGTTGCATTGCATGATGCACTAGGCAGACTCAACTGACCTTGACGACAACAACAACAACAACAACAACAACGGGCGCAACCCAATTACTCTGGGAGCCTATATTCTTCCCTTTAAAACTAAGGGCGTATGAATAAATATATTCATTGTCGCTTTGCCTTGAGAGTTGAGAGTGATTGTTGAGAAATAAATCAATAAATACTTAGCAAGCTCCCTAAACCAGCAGGAGGCCGAACCATACCGAATTTCGGCACTCGAATGTAGATTAATGGGGGGTAAATTAGCGAATCTGTCGCATTCAACAAAAAAACCGTATTCATAAGAAACGCATCACCCCAATAATAAAGCAAGCAAACATCAAACTCAATTCGGGAGAATGCGGACTTCGGGAGTGTCAGGTCTCGTGGCCCTGTTCATAGCTGCGTACTACGCCAGCGAGACGGCCGCCAAGAAAACGCCTCAACTGCAGACGTTGCCACCGCTACAAGAGCAAGCCGACCTCGTCAACTCATGGACGGAGGAACGCAAAGCCCTGATTCCGGGACTGCTTCGAAAATATGGCATTGACGCATGGCTAGTAGGTGGCCCTTCTCACTCAGTCATTCACTCACATTAACATGCGCCGCCATAGATGAGAGCGCGAGTACGGGAAGACACGCTTCTGGGCGCTGAAGGACGCAGTGCAGTTCTCGGCGCGGCGGCGGACGACCCATCTATTCCTCGCGTCGCCTAAGAATGGCGCAAAGGCCGCGTACTCGTGGATTGACAACACGGCGGCCGTCTGGGAGGATCTACGGGACGTCCTGGCGGAGCAGCAGCCGCGCTCTATAGCACTGAACACTCACTCAGAGATCGCATTTGCGTCTGGCCTCCACGCTGGCGAGCGAGACACAATCTCATCCGCACTCGGCGAGAAGTGGGCGGATCGCTTTGTCCTGGAGCCTATGCTTCCCGTCGAGGTCATCGCCACCATGGTTCCCGGTAGGCTACCTTGGTACCGCCGTATGCAAGAGACGGCCTGGGCGATCATCGAGGATGGATTTAGTGAGAAGGTTATTGTGCCTGGAAAATCAACCCCAGATGTGAGTTTGTCTGCTTCTTTATGGCGCCCGTGATCCATCAAGATAGGACTAATATAGTATTACACTACGGCTAGGACATTGTATGGTGGATGCGCGAGAAGATCCAATCTCTCAACTACACGACCTGGTTTCAACCCGGCGTCTTCATTCTGAATGCAGACGGCTTTCCCATGAAGGAGCCGGTGTCTTCCAGAAGCAACTCGCAGACCTCAGCAGAGCGCCCCATTCAATACGGTGATCTCATCCATACCGACTTTGGCGTCACGGCGCTAGGACTCAATACCGACACCCAGCACTTGGGCTACGTGCTATACCCTGGGAGACGGAAGCTGATATTCCTAAGGGAATGATCGAGGGTCTCAAGAAGGTCAACCGCCTCCAGGACATCGTTCGCGAGAACATGAAGATTGGCATGACCGGAAACGAAATCCTCAAGGCGGCTCGGAAGCAAATGCACGACGAGGGCATTGAGGGCAAGATCTACTGCCACCCTACAGGCGAATGGGGCCACTCTGCTGGGACGGTGATAGGTATGTCTATAATTTCCATCCCCCTTCTGTAACCGGCTTCGTACTTTAGAGTGCACGTCTCATATAGTTTATAGGCATGACGAATCTTCAAGACGGTGTCCCGGTCCTTGGCGACATGCCATTACTTAAGGATACATACTACAGCATCGAGCTCTTCGCGGAGCACTTCGTTCCTGAACGGAACATGACGATGAATTTTCCGCAGGAGGAGGATGTATATTGGGATGCAGAGACCGAGACTTGGGAATGGGTATATGGAAAGCAGGAAGAATTCTTGCTAGTTAGAACACCAGCTAAGGATGCCTTGGAAAACTCGGGCGAGCTCTAGATAGTTCTATTCATAGGGCTCTATTCGGGCAAACGTGGACTCGCAGCAAATTACGATACTTACTTACCTAGGCTGTGATTATTAGTTCCAAATCGTGCTTGTTTGACCTCTAGTAGTCGATGGCATACAACATCGCTAAATTTCGTGTTATTTTAGAAATGATATGAAGTATTGCTCATCAACTATAAATAAATATGCTGTGCTAGCGACATATTTGGATTTACACAACGCTACAGTAGTAATATAATAAGACGCTCGCCTCCCAGCTTCAGCACCTTCTTTCGGCGACCGGGCAAGCGAGCGAAAGTGGCAATCCTACATATATTATCCCGAGCAACACCAGACCAGGGCAGTGTTACGTGAACTCACATGTCTAAAGAAGCCTCATGACAGGGGCGGTGGCTGGGTCCGGTATATTATACTGCTCTAACGGACAGGGTGGAGGATGTTTGGGGCGGTCTCGGTTGTGCTAAGCCGAACGGGTCGCGCCGGAAAAGGGCTGTGCAGTGGGGAGATATGATGCAATGGTAAATCCATATCCTGTTGTTTTGGACAAACCAAGCGGGGTGCGTTGCCCGGCCACTTGGTTTTCTTTCTTTCTTCGAGATAGATAGATACATTAGTTAATGCAAGCTGGGCTCATGCATCCTTCGATTCCTGCAGTACGTCAGAAGCCTTGCAGCTGCAGAGTGTCGTCACTTTTGAGACATTTTGTTCGGTAGCTTGGTTCCATCTGATGTTGTTTACGACCTGAGGATAAGCAAGGTTTGGGACCGGGAAGGCTCATGGGTTAGCCGCCGAACCGCAGCGATGGTACACTACAACAGGTGGGGGGTGATGACCGGTCTGGAAAGGCTTTCCTCAACGAGTCAATAAGGGTTTGTGTTTTATGAGCCAAGTGACCGTGGTTAAGGTGAGTTGGAGAGTTTTGATGGGTGAAGATTAGATTCACATGTTAGTGCTCCGTCGTGCAGTGCACATCGACGTCACCTGGGCGCGGCGAATTTAGTAGTACCTACATATCTTAGGTAGGGGAGGTAGTATCTACCTGCAACAGATGGTGCATCTATAAATACCTTACCCTATTTAATAGGTATGTACCATCTTCGGATTGCCCAATCAAGACGGAAGAGGGTGCTTACAACGACGACCTTGTTATAAGCCGTGGGCGGGATGGTAGCATTGCCATCATTGCCAAACTTGAACAAGATTACCTAAACTGGCAGCGCCATCCAGCTTGTATATGGTATCTGGTATGATTTAATGTGTACTGAAATATGATTGGTAGCCTCTGCCAATAAGCTGGGAAGCGGCATATAATCGAAATTATAGAAATCGGCAAGGAAGATTTCTCGAGTTGAACGAGTTCCTGGCGCTTCAAGTTGTGTGTATTTCTCGGAAGAATTTGCCTTGTGGAATAATGGGCGAGGCATTGCCCCCTGATTTCCGGCTTGGATTGCCACTCTTGAGTCCCTCAATCAAACTATGATGTGTAACCTATTGATGAAACATGGAAATGGAGGGATTGAACTATTCAAGTACCTCATGTGGCCTTGCATAGGGATGGAAAATCCGGAGCGTTTAAGAAGTTCTATGCAGCCATGTATGCTGGAGGTACAGACAGACGTGCACGCATACATGTATAGATCTTTTTAAAAGCGGATTTGTGCTATAAGTCTTTTATTACTTTAGAACTTAACGCATTGTTGGCAATATGTTTATAAAAAGTTGCAATTCTATAGGTACCTAGGTACCTGTTTAATGGCATTTATAAGTGCCTATAGATATCGCTGGCGAAATTACCTACTAGGTAGGTATCTATCTGGTGATCCCAGTCTATCAAATGGCAAGGAACGCCCTGTAAGGCTTACCATGGATACATGGAGGTACCTGAGGTATTTGTACCTGCCTCATGGTGCCAACCCAGTTGCGACCTATCATTTTACCTTCGCCAGTCCACGAGCATGCAGGTGGGTGCAGCAAGTGAAGTCACCCACTATAACTCCCGTCGCGGGGCTTATCAGCAACCTCCGTCTGTCCAACCCGCATCTCCCTCGTTCGTTCGTTCGTTCGTTCGTTCGTTCGTTCGCCTTCGGACCCCACGAGCATTTTCCATTTCCTGCATCGTTCCAACATTTGTTCCTGAGCTGTTTTTTGTTTTTGTTTTCTTTAAGTGAGAGAGGAAGAGGCAGAGGCAGGGTAGCATTGCCATTATCAGCCGCCTCTATCTATCAAGGTTTATGGTTGTGTTGTTGTTGCATCGACCCAATCCAACATACACAATATACACAATATACACCCACCCCGACATCATTCACCCCTCCATTGCCTTTTTTATCGTGTCAAAGCATTGCGACAACTTCTTGCATGTACGTATGCACATGCTTGTCTCCGGTATACGCCACAGCCAATACACATGCAAGAAACAAGCTCCTTGTCCCCCTGAGGCAACTCGGCACATCCCTCCAAGCTAGCATCGGTCATTGCACCACCACTACTCCCCAACCGTGTACCGTGTGTCTTGACAGTGGTAGCTAGATACGCCACATGTACAGTCGATGCTGGATATGTCAACGCGCATTCACCATCATACTCACGCTCGGCCGGGCATCGAATGCTGACTCAACGACGCAAGATCAGCCAAGTGAGCTATCAAGACTCGACACGGAATCCTCGAGTCCAAGTCCACCTTTTCTCGCTCTATTCAACAACCCTAGCCATCCATCGTGTCTTCGGTAGAGAACAAGACGACACAGATACCAGACTATATAACTGTATAGCATACGGTACACCCAAACCCGACCGCCACACCTCTTCTCGCTGCATAGTACGCACTTTTGCGACTGACCACAGACTACTCGTCACCTGCCGCCACTTCGGTCTCCATACTAAGAGGTAGTCGGCTCCATTCATCTCGACGGCGCAGTTACAACACTTGACGTTATATATTACATGCTACAGATTGATACCACAGCTAAGCCCGTTCATCGGCGTCAGCATCTGCAGAAACGCCCGCGCCGTATTGCTCCCCTTGATCTAGAGCTTAGAGCTAGAGCTAGAGCTAGAGTCCCAGCCTCATCTCCAGCCTCAATTTCGTCGCAGCATCGCGCCTCACTGTTTTCCTAGAATAATCGTACCGCGCGCGTGCCCCTCCTTGTGAAGCTTCGGCCTAGGTACCCCCAGGAAGACCCAAACCTCAGATAATCTAGAGTTCCATCTGGCTCAAGATTGCAAACATGAATGGCACAAAGGACACGACAAAGTCTGAACCTACGCCCGCGTCCGCATCCGCATCCGCGACCGCGCCCATACCCGCGGTGACGATATCAAAATCGCCAGCGACAGCCGATATCGACGCCATCAACGCTGCCGCAGCCCCCCGAGCGTGCCCTCTACCACCGTTCCTCTGATGGCCGGGGCCAACGGGAACGGCGCCAACTCAACTTCCTCCGCCGCCGCCACCGCGGGCGCCACTACAAATAAAAAGGAAGAAGGACGGCCTGAAGCCTATTATCACAACAGAGGGCCCGGCTCCGGTGTAAGTGATTTTCTGTCTCTGTCTCTGTCTTCGAACCTTGTCCCTTTTTTTATTCAATTTCTATCTGCGCAAGCGCGCAACTCTGTGTGCACACAAGGAGCCCTTTCCGACTCCCACTCCTCGATCCACCACCCTGCGCCGGCGGTGAAGTTCGAGGAAGCCGAAGGCCAGGAAAGCCGAGGCATAGTTACTGTAATAAGGACCTATTGTTAGCAGAGGCCTGGTAGCCCGCTCTCCCGACCAGCGGTCAAACACTTAGCAAGTTAGCATCCAGCTATTGACACATCCGTTGCTCTCCGGCTGGATTGCGCTTGTCACGAAATCTTAGATTGGCGGGGTTGGGTGGCTACCCCCCCTGACAAGATTTCCTTGAAGAACCTAGCACCCGCGACGTTGACCTCGATCCGAGCGGGGAACGGGGGGCTAAGAGAGAGATTCGACAAGTACACTGTACCTGCGACACCAGCACCGCCTTGATCTTTGATTTCCATAGCACCTACAGTTGGTACCCCCCTCATTGCCTCATTATTGCCCGCAAAACCCCCACGATTATACAGGCTCCCTTGATAAATGGTGCATCGGATGGAGTGAAGCACCCAAAGATGCAGAATGCCTCATAGAGCACGGGCGGCCGGGGAAGGCTATCAGAAGTCGAATGAAGCATAGGTAGCAGGGACAGGCGAGAATGAGACGGAACACTGTCGGAGCAAGGCCGGCTTGTCTCGCACGCTGCTGGCTGATCCCTTTGACCTCGAGGCTTGCAGCTCTGTCGCTCGTCTGCCGCTGCTTGATTTGATTTGCAATCTATCGTTGCCCCCCCAGCATACCTCCCTAAACACGGACGTATTGACAGCTGGCTAGCTGGCACCTGGCTACCTACCTAGTGAACTGGCCTGCACCGGCTTGCACTGGCCCTTGCTAGCCGGCCTGGTCCCCTCTCCCATTCCGTTGCCATCACCCACTGCCCACTGCCCACTGCATGACCTGCCACTAGGTATACAGCTGTACCCATCCCGGCGTCTCCCCTTCATTATTTACGCTCACTCCATCCCATTGTTTCCCGTCTTGCACTCCTCGGTCCCAGGTTGTCTTGGTGTTTGTTTTCGCCTCTTTATATACTGGCCTGGCCTGCTCGCATTGTACTAGCACGCTCGCTGGCCGCCCTGCAACTATGGCGACCGCCCTGGCTAAGAAAAGGTGATTGATCTCGCCAATTACGTCCCTCCTCCCTCCTCCCTCCATCCTGATACCCCTCCAACAACGCACTACACACCCAAGCACCCAAGCACCCGAGCACCAAGCACCCAAGCACCAAGCCCACGCCAGACAGACCCCTCCCAGTTCTGCTGTGCTCCCGACCCCACCATTTTACCAGAAACGCACACAAAGATCACCACCTGGGCGGTCCACTGGCTGAGGTCGTCTGGCCGTCTGGTCCTCTGGTCCGCTGGTGCTCTTTGGGTGCCATTTCCATCTTGTTTCGGGCTGCCATAGCGTCGCCCCAGGGCCGCCAGTTTGCTGCCTGTGGATTTACTTGTTGTTTCTTTGCAGCCATTGCTACTTTTTTGATTGCCTGCTTGCGCTGTGCGCTAGTTGCCATTTTCTCATCTTATGTCCAACCGATATTGTGTGCAGACCTTAGGCGCTCATCAGTATCCTTGGTCTATCTCGGCTTCTATGCGATTTTCCTTGCGCCAACGCACATAAAGCTAACAGCCCTGATCTAGACCAGCACATCTAGCTAACGACATGAATCAACATTCCCCTACATCGTCCTCCGGGCCCGAAGACGCCACCGAAAACACGGCCGATGAGGAGGATTCTGAAGACTACTGCAAGGGCGGGTATCATCCGGTACAAATCGGCGAGAAGTTCAAAGACGGAAAGTATACCGTCGTGCGGAAGCTAGGTTGGGGTCACTTTTCCACCGTGTGGTTATCGCGAGATAATTCCAATGGCAAGCATGTCGCCCTCAAAGTTGTGCGGTCCGCGAGCCATTATACCGAGACCGCTATAGATGAGATCAAATTACTCCAGAAGATCGTCCAGGCGAATCCCAACCACCCGGGCCGGAAATATGTTGTTAGTCTGCTAGACTCATTCGAACACAAGGGACCGAACGGAGTACACATCTGCATGGTATTTGAAGTGCTAGGCGAGAACCTGTTAGGTCTCATCAAGAAATGGCAACACAGGGGCATACCTCGGGATTTGGTCATGCAGATCGCGAAGCAGGTGCTGATGGGGTTGGATTATCTACACAGGGAGTGTGGCATCATCCACACCGATCTCAAGCCGGAAAACGTCTTAATAGAGATTGGCGATGTGGAACAGGTTGTTCAGAAGGTGGTCAAGACCGAGGCCTCTGATAAAGAGAATAATCGCAATGGACGCCGCCGGCGAAGAACGCTCATTACCGGCAGTCAGCCGCTTCCTTCGCCGCTCAATGCTTCCTTCAATCGCGACAACCTATTCCCATCGCCCAAGTCGCATTCGAGTCTCAATGCACTCTTACATGAAAGTGAGTGGACCCCCGGCTAGCCCCAACCACTCCGTTGCGCTCGGGCACGGAACGTGTAATGCTCTTTGATTGCTGTCGTAGTTATCTTTCCGTCAAAATGCTGACATGTTGTAGACGCTACTCCACTAGCGACTCCTGGTGAGAAGCAAGGACAGAGAGAAAAGACAGCGTAAGCGTTCGAATACTGCTTTTAGGTCTTGTGTCTCTGCTAACAGTGCCGAGGACACACAGTGATATTTTGACAAAAGAGGTATCCGGCATCTCCCTTGATAAGACCATCGGCACCGCAAATACAACGGCCGATAAGAAGAAGAAGAGAAAGAGGAGCGGTGCGATCATCAACGTGAAGATTGCTGATCTAGGAAATGCCTGCTGGGTCTCGCACCATTTCACAAATGACATTCAAACTCGGCAGTACCGTTCACCAGAGGTCATTCTAGGATCGAAATGGGGCGCAAGTACGGATGTATGGAGTATGGCTGCTATGGTATGATCAAGTCCTTTTACACAAGCGTTCCCCAGCCACACATTGCGCTACCTATGGTAATGGCCTCGTTCTGTGGATTCATGCTGATAGAGACAATCAAGGTGTTTGAGCTTATTACCGGCGATTATCTCTTTGATCCACAATCAGGCACAAAGTATGGCAAGGATGACGACCATATTGCACAAATTATAGAGCTTCTTGGCCCCTTTCCCAAAGATCTATGGAAAACCGGCCGCTGGTCTCAAGAGATTTTCAATAAGAGAGGAGAGCTTCGCAATATTCATCGCTTACGCCACTGGGCACTACCCGACGTGCTACGGGAGAAATATCATTTTAAAGATCCGAAGGAGCCGACACCTAAAGAACGGGAAGACAAGGACAAGGCAGCGAGGGAACGGGCGGAGGCTATGGTAAAAGCCAAAATGGAGGCTAGGAAGGCGGGCCAGGACGAAGATGCCGTCGAAGACATGTTTCCCGAGGAGGAGCTGCCACTTGAATATCATCCCGCCGAGGTTTCTAGTTTCCTGATGCCCATGCTTGAATTGCTACCCGAGAGACGAGCGAATGCTGGTGGTATGGCAAATCACCCTTGGTTGGATCACACGCCGGGCATGGAGAATGTGAAACTCGAGGGCTTGGTGCCTGGGAGTAAGGGTGAAGGGATAGAAGGCTGGGCGACTGAGGTGAAGAAGCGGTAGTATCGGCCTCAAGTGGGGTGGTTATCCGCCAAGCGTTGGTTTTACCCTGTCACGGTTAGATCAACCGCTGTCTCGAGAGCACTGTCAGCGAAACCTGTAAGGGAGTGATGTTCTGGAAAGCAGGATAAATGAGTGAGCCGAGGACACGAAAAAGATATGTCACACGAGCTTGCTTTCGTGGAGCGAAACAATTCTCTGGGGTGAGTGGCATGGGGTGGACTTGGTTGTGATGCCGATCACGCGATGAAGACGAGAAGCGCAAAATCTGTAACCCGCCCCGTGGTTTGGTTTCTGTATTTTGTTCTTGTTATTTGCTCATACACCCGAGACTACATCATCATCATCATTACTATAATGGAAGAGCGAGGGATGCAGGCATGGCGTTTTTTGTTGTTGCAAAAATCATCACGTCCTTCTGTGTTTCCTGGGGCTCGATGTGTTGATGTTTTGCTCTCCTGTGACGTCTATGGGAATTGCTTATTCTAACTAGCATGGCGTCGGCGTACTGATAGAGATAACTTCTGTTGTTTGAAATGAGGGGAGTGGAAATTGGTGGACTTGTTGAATGAGTCCTGATCACCCGCATCGTAGACATAAACTCGTCAGCCTCTTGTATAGGCGTATGGTCAATCCTGATCGCAAGTTTACGGAGCGTTGTTGTCGTGGAGATGTGGTAGCCAAATGGCGACAACAACGTCGTTTTGTCCGTCGGAGTGGTCTCGCGGACACAATTCCCAGGTGTAGGGAAGAGTATACTGGTGCATTCGAGGCGATCCTCGCTCTACACGCGTACCCCATAGTCCTTTCTCCCTATAGGTTTATCACAAAAGCAAAGTATAGGTATCGCATAGATGGGCCATGGTCGGTTAGAAACTTGAGAGTCCGTCTGTGAAGAGCCCGACCTGCCAGGCGATCTAAGCTCTAAGCCACGCCGGCGGCTCGTAGTGAATAGAGCCATGAATCCTTAGCTTGGGGAAGAATTATTGAGACGGGGTTATTGCTGGTTATACAAGTCTCGTAGTCTCTCGTGAGCTCGTAAATATCTTCTCGAGACTAGGAAGGTCTTCCGCTTTTCCGCCTTCATCAACACATGCTTCTTGTTTGTATCTGTGTATGTATGCTATGTTCCCCTAGTAGTTTGATGAATAATCGTAGTATCGTTTTAACTTTTTGCAAATCGTATCGGCTTCGTTGGCGAAGCGAAGGCTAGTCTGTCTTATACCCCATGAGGATAAGTGAGTATAACGATGGGCCAGATTTCTGTAGCCTCCGAGGTTTGCGCAAGACCTTGGGAGATGTGGTCAACGAGCCACCCCGCCAAAACTAGGTACTCATCCGCCTCGGCACCGTCGTACTCGTCTTCCTCGTCGGGCGCCTCGAGGGCATTCTGGTCCTAAACATCTACTTAGCAGCTACCCACCGGGTATAACATTTCTGGGATAAATTTACTTACCACCTTACGGAAGGCGTCTTTGAGGGCGCCGAGGTGCTCCTCTATAGCCCGGAGGCTCTCCTTATGCTGGTCTCGGCGTCGACGGCGCTGGCCTTCTCGGCGGACATAACCGACCGATTCTTCTTGGCCTGCAAGGCCCGGCGCACCGCAAGCTGACCTGCCTTGATGGTCTACCTAGCCGTTAGCTCGCCAGTGCCTGGCAGGGGGGCATATCCTATCTACTTACATCGGTCAACTCCCCGCCCCAACAAGGAGGCGGGCAAGCTTAATGCCGCGGACCTTGAGATATCTTTCCCCCCTCTTGCTAGGCGTAGTGTAACCGTCCACAGTCAACTCAATATCTCCTTGGTAGCAGGTATCTAGCATAGTTTTGCTAGCTAAGTTACTGCTTCTGACGATTATTGTTTATTCGTCTTTGGTTTTCGTTCCCGCCACGGTTATTGCTGGTTTATTACTCCGTCATAGGTATCGTAAGCTGGTTGTTGGATAAGGCGATTAAACAAAAAGACTAAGGTTTGAGGACTCTAGTGACCACATTAGAATGAGTGGCAACTCTGATGCAACTCGGTGTTGACCGCGGTAAAACGGAGGCCCTCGTCTCGACGTTTTTCCAAGCGTCCCTGGCCCGATACTCGTGTCATCTGGTCTCCTTGAAGGTTTCCATTGCTTGACTGCTTCAAACAGTGACTGAGGCTTTGTACCAGTGAACGACAGGAGCGATAGCATTTCCAGGGCGGCGTGCCTAACACTAGGGGTAGGGAAAGGAGGAAGAAGGAGTGGTGGTAATCATTGCCGAGTTTAGAAGCGAAGCTACATACTTCTAAAGGAAGGAATTATCCAATAGACGAAAACGAAAGCACTTATATTTTTCAACCTGTAATTTACTAGATTTAGGACTTCAAATTTTACTACGCAGCGGCACGCAAAACAGATCAATACGACTGTCACTAATTGCGTATTTGGCGAGACGCAGGGGCCTAGACTAGAATGGCCGTTGGGGGCCAGCCATTTCAACTTGGCCGATCAGCCAGCCCCGCCACCGACCACAGCCAAGTTACCCGTGATGAGTGTGATGATAAATAAACAACTGGCTAATCCGTAAAGCGTTGTGGTAGGTCAGCGGTATGGACCCATTATCAGTCATCGCCAGTGTCACAGGCATCATCGCGTTCACAACGAAGGCGGCCCAGGGCATCATCACACTCATCACCGACGCCCGTGATGCGCCGTCGGCTTTGATCGAGCTCAAGACCGAGCTTGAGAATCTCAACATGGTATTACACTCGGCTGGATTAATGCTTGGTCCGCGCCCTTTCAAGCAGAGGCCGTGATCTTCTTGCAGACCATTGAGCAGTGCATGTCCAGTTGCCAGACTTCCGTCTGTGCGTTGACCAAGGCCTTGGGGGAAGTGATGGCGCCAACGTATGGGCAGGGCACAAGGGGTAAGATAGTAATGATGAGCCGCTGGGTGGTGCGAAAACACGAGATCACATCTCAGAGATCCCAGCTACTCGAAGCTAGAGCAAGCTTGAACCTCATCATATCTGTCTCAAATGGGTAAGTAGGATATTCATACCTCATTTAACTACTATGGAGTGTTGCTGATGACCAGCACCGATTCAATAGTTATTTGGGTGGCAAGGGGCAGGAAGAAATTCACAAAGATATTGACGAGTTATACCAGCGACTGCAGAAGGATTTCGCCAGTCACGACAGGGCTAGGTTTTCCGGAGAAGGGTTGTAGATGACCTTCGCTCTGTGACAGTGAGAAGCCGGCCCTCGAGTGCTGGAGCTAGCACAGACGTCGACTATACTCTTGGAGTATTCATGAACAAGCTAGAAGACGCAGAACCACCTATAGAATCAGAGGTATTATATTTGTGAGTACGCCTTTCTAATCATGAACGAGAGCTGATATTGCCAATCAGAAATCCTGAGGAGGGGCGTCAACGTCTTTTCGAGGCTGTTGCGGCTGGCGATGCACAGCGAGTGACTCAACTGATATCAGAACGGGTTTCGGTAACCGATCGTTTCGACAACGGACTCACTATCCTCCATCTCTGCGCTCTTTATGACGAGCCTCGCATTGCCGAGATCGCTTTAGAAAATGGCATCAATATCGATAGCAAAAACACCCAGGAGCGCTTGACTCCGTTCCAATTAGCGGTGAGAGAGCAGTCATGGGGCGTTGCTGAATTCCTAGCAAGTCGGGGATGTGCTTTAGGCGGCTTTGGGATACCGCAATTACTCAAGATTATTGACCAGTACCCCAACGACATCCCGACCATCAAGCCATTTATTGAGACTCTGGCAAAGCGTATCAAGCGAGGGGCCATCGATATTGATGTTATCAGCGAAGCCGTCGACGCAAATAACATTCAAGCCATTAGGCTGCTTTTAGAAGCAGGATTTAGCCCAAACACGGCAGAACCGCTTACAAGTAAGTCTCTGCCTCACAGTATCGCGAACTGGGCCAACTAAATGGCAGACATTCTACCCATCCACCGAGCGATCCTTCATCGAAATATTGTCAGCTTGAGGCTGCTACTTGAACATGGAGCTGACGCGAACCTAACAACCTGGTTTCCGCCTTCGACCTCCCACTTCCTGGACATGACTAACCCATTCCACGAGAAGTTCAAGAAACGGGAAAATAACGAGGGTTTGACAACACTTTTCCTGGTCATGTACCACAACGACGACGTCGATTTCGCCATGACAAGATTGTTGTTGGAGCATGGAGCAGACCCGAACTTCGTGATCCCCGGCAATCGTGCGTGTCTCCTTGACACTAGCAAAAGGGGCTGATTGGCTTATACTTCTCTAGAAATGACAGCTCTCCTCTGCGTCTGTGAAACGAAGCGGTTCGAGAACGCAAAAGCGTTGATTAAAGCGGGAGCGGATGTCCACCACACGGACGCGTCAAAGAAGAACGCCATGTACTGGGTATGTGCGCCGGATTTCTCTTGTTTCCTTCCCGACCTCGAGTTGAGCGTGAGCTAAAAAATTGAATTTCAACAATGAAAGGCCATAGCGTGCGATAATATAGAGCTGGTGGAATTACTGCTGGCGAGCGGAGCAAGTCCGAACGAGTCCGGTAGCTCATTACCTTTGAATTTCGCCATCGATCTCGGCCGCGACACGATAGCAAGTTCGCTGATCCGCCAGGGCGCGGACCCCCTTTTAGCAGACGAGACTGGGCGCACGCACTGGCGGCCGCTGAATTTTACAACCGGTTGAGCATTTTGGAAGCAATTAGAAAGTCGTTAGATACCAGTAATGTATGACCGCTAATGTAACGACCCTTGAAAACAGATGGTCAAAGTCGGGGAAATGATGGAGATTGATTGAATGGGCATCTCATAGATATGAGCGGCCCAAAAACTTCATCTCCAGATGAGCTAGTGAGGAAATGTCAGGGAAACATGATGTACAGTACTATATACAAGAGCAGTAACTGTACGATTCTTAAGACGCCCGAGATAACAGTAAAGGGAGCGAACGGATATGATAATCCTACAAAACTTTCGTTTCACTCAGTAGTAAACCCTTCGGTAAAAACGAATGCATAAAAATTTTTTTGAACCTTTTAGCCCACGGCTATTATTTCGTCTGTATTAGATCGAAATGGCAAATAGTGGTGGATGAGACTTGTTGCAAGGGCGAATCTCGATCTTGGGGCCTTGATCCTATTTGAGCCTGTCTGATGATGTCTACTACCGATGCTGTTCTAATCAACTTGTTAATCTGTGCACCAGATCTCTGCTAGCTATGAAGCCGAGACGGATTCTTCTAGCCATTTCTTCTTTCTCTTCTCTTTCTCTTATTTCCCAGAGGATTTGTTTCCAACTCTTTGGCAATATATTCTTCGCCAAGGGAACATATATCCTCAGGTTGCCAACGATTTACGTACGTTACGTTACGTATGGGCCATTGTACTTAGTATATAGGTAGATACGTAATCGCGATTCTCAAGTTAAATCTATACCTTAATATAACGCAAACACAGCGCGTGGCATCAGCAGATAGTTGGAGGCGTGGACATAGATAAACATGGTCGCCCGAACGACATCAGAAATTAGCAATTTCGGCAAAGCTGCATTACGCACAACTCTATCAAACGAAGGGCAACCATAGTGTCTATATTCCCTCTTAATTAAACCAACCCGTTTTTGCCACGAGCTATATGGGATTCGGTACTGAGGAATAGAAACGTTGTGCTTGATAGAGCGCCGCAGCATTGCGCTCAAAACAGCAAGTAGCATGGCTGACACCGAAACTCCGCAACATACATCCTAATCAGGTATGCTTTGACTCCGTTCCTCTCAAATTCCCTACGTATGCCCTCTGATTAAAAGGCCCATCCACGTTTACGGAATAGGGGCCACCGATGAAGAATGATTGTGCCATGGCGTTTACTTCTTTTTCTTGTTGGCGACAATCTTCTTGAACGCGTCAAACCCGCTGGCGCCGATGGGTTTGAACTCTGGGCCTTGAGACGGGTTGAAGGTGCTGCGGGGTGCGATGGTGTAGGCCTGCGGTAAGCCAGAGATACGGGCGCGGTTGTTTTGGTTCGCGGGGCCAGGGCTCGCTCGCGCTCGGCGTCTCGTAAACTGGAGGCAGCTGGACGTTGAGGGAGTGTTCTTTGGCTGTCCTGGGCCTGGCGCCGTTTAGCCGCCCTATTGGGTTGTATTAGTATGACGATCGTTCGGTAGGCAGTTAGGATAGAAACAAACTCGTAGTCGTAGTCTCGCGTCTCTACAAAGCGCTTCTTATAATCGTGCGTGCGGTTCAAGATAGGCCTGCTCCATTCGCCCAGCAGCCGCTCGGCCATACGCTTGATCGCCATCTCGGGCCGCTTGGACTTGGTGTAGAACAGAATAATTTTGCCAATCCCGCTCATGCGCAGCGACTCTTTTTCGATAGGTAAATTGAGCAAGGCTTGAAAGATATCACGCTGGATATTATATGCGGGAGAGAGCCATCATTGAGGGGCTCTAGAAAGAACCGTACGTGCTGGAGGAAGTTGGTGTCTGGATCGACGACGATGTTTTGTAGCGCTCTGCTGCTGAGTAGAGCCGTGACTTCGGGTAGGAGTTTGAGTTTATGGAGAGCAGGTTGACCTGTCTCTCGGGCGGAGTTGTCAGCTTCACAAGCTTTCTCCATGCGGACTTTTAGATTGGCAATCTTCTCGTCCATCTCGTCTTCCAAATCCTAAATCACGAATACTGTTAGTGATCTGGGGGTGGCAATGTAGCCAATGCAGCGGAAGGTGCTTACATCCTCGTCTCTCTTCTTACGCCTCTTCGTCTTGGGTTTCTCCTTGGCCGCAGCACGTTCTATGGCCCTCCGCCGCCGCTCCTCGGGCGTCAGGTGCTCTTCGTTCTCTGGCTCTGGGGTCTCTTTCCGACTCTCGCTGCCGGCAGTCTTACGGACTCGCTTTGTGGTAAGAACCTCCCCGTCGGCTTCATCGTCGCGATCACGCGCACGCTTCTTCTCGCGGCGACCTTCCTTAGGCTTCTTGGTCGCGGTGCCCTTTCGTCTTGAGGCCTTCAAGGTACGCGCAGCGTCTTCATCAATCTCGACGGGCCGCTCTTCGATACGAACAGCGGATGGATCGTAATCTTCAAATTGCTCTTCATCGATCTCAGATAGCGCGTCCGAGTCCCGGTCTGAATCAGCAGCGTCCGCCACATCGTAGTCCTTCGGCGAGGCATTGTCATTTGGGGCTTCGTCGCGGGTAGTTTCATCTTTTGCGGGGGAACCCGCGGGCGACTCGGCGTCGGACATGATAAATGATGCCGCCCGAGGATGTAAGTTGATAGGCTTTAGAGAAGTTGATTGAAGTTGATTGAAGTCGCTATGCACGATCACGATAGGTTGTGACTCAAGCTAGAAAATCGCAGGGTCGTTCTGGCAGATTCTTGATAATGATAGATGATGCACGATTAGAAGATTCTGATAGATTCGCGCACGAGTAAATTATTGAGGAAGAGAAGGAGATGGTGGTTGTCTTTTAGGAATTTGTAGAATGAATTTAGGTCGAGGCAGCCTGTACCTGTACGCTACTGCCAGCAACAAACAGATTCGAGGCTTGAGTGCAAGTGTGGTTGAAACTGGTGTGGCGGTGCAAAGACTCTCTAACTTTGTTGTGGGGCCAGGTCAGTCGTTAAGTTGTCTCACATGCCTATATCAACTCCTCATCTAGCTAGGCTGGCCCCTTCACACGGCCAGTATGACAAGGGAAAGAAAGTGGACATGCCCTAGTTCTAGCTATGGCTGGAGGCGAGTGCAGGCCGCTAGATTTGTTTACTTTTGCAACCAAACCTTAGTCTGTTGTTCCCTGGATTATGGTTTTATATAGATAGTAGCGTACCCTATACCCTACGCCTACAAGAGCTGTCGCATCGAGCATCTCCTCCTACTTACTACCCACCGCCCTACATAGAGCGACCGCACCGACTATCGAATACCTACCTACCTACCTACCCACCCTCGCGACGGTGTTCTGCTTGTCGCATTTGCCGTTTCCCGGAGCATCGACTCAGCGTAGACTCGGCGATGGATAAGCGAACCTATGAATCTCCCATGGATTGGGAATACCAGAACACTGCTCCCATGGATCCCTCCAGCCCTTTTGCTCAGACCACGAAGCGCGCTCAACATAAAAGTCAGTCTATCCATCCACCTATCCACGTGAGCCGCGAACACGATGCACACACATGCACAAGCAACAAACACTCATCTAACCTATCGATCCAGATCTATTTGGCGGCTCTTCCGGCTTCAGCGCATACACCCAGAACGGCTTCGCTCGCACACAGTCGACACCATCGAAACCGCTACCTCCCACGCCCATGCACCAGCAGCAATCTCCCTCCATCTTCGCCAGCGGCCGACTGCAGCGAACCGCTACCGCGCCGCCCTTCCGCAACGCTGCCTTCACCACCCCCCGCAAGCCCTTCGAGATGGATGCCATGTCGGAAGTATCCGCTGCCGAATCAAGTCCCGCCGCTACTGACGGCTCCGACTTCCCAGAGACACCGGACCACGATCAGTCTTTCGACATGGCTCACATGGCCATCACACCCGCAAGCGCGAGCAGACCCAGATCACTATTCCCAAAGAAGGCGAGCGGAAAGGGCGAGATCTCTAAGACCATCTTCCCCTCGAGGGACAAGATCCGCAAGCGAAAACGGTACAACGCCGACAAAGACATAAGCGGGTATCGACTACCATATAGACGGCCAGGCGAAGGTGATGATTCCGACTATGAATCTGATGAAAGCACATTTCAACCGGGCAGACCGCAAGGCAGCCAGAAGAAGCGCAGCAAGGACGGGTGGTTTGGAGGTTTCTTGGCCACCCTTCAGCGACATCCGTACGCACCGAGCATCCTCGGATACTGGCTGAATTTTGGCTTCAGCCTCGTCTGCGTCACAGGAACACTGTGGATTGGTTGGGCCATCATAACCGGTCTACGCGAGGACTTTGCAGCGGCTAGATCCGCCGTGCGTGACGACCTTATCGACGAGATAACCCACTGTCGCAGTGAGTATGTCACAAACAAGTGCTCCCGATAGAAAATCGGCTGCCGGCCATGTTCCCGCTATGCGAGCAGTGGGCTGCTTGCATGGATAAGAACCCCGACCACCTCAAGAAGATTCAGCTTGGGGCCAAGAACATCGTGGAGATCATCAATGAGATTGTCGATACCATGTCATACAAAACCATCGTACGTAATGATTTGCATTTACACACGGTCCCCGGCAGCCAAAAACGTCTACTGACATACCACCACAGGTTCTATTAGTTCTTTTGTTTGCTATTTTCCTCTTCAGCGGACGATCCCTCTACAAGTCGGCACATGATTACCCAGACTTCACAAGACATGCGCCGCCAGCCTACAGCCAACCACACCCCAGCCAGCACGCAGCGCCCCAGCAGGTTTACTGGCAGGCAATACCGCCGCAGACTCCTCGCCATAACCTACGTCGTTTACCAGCAAATGACGAGACGCCAGACACAGATGCGTCGCCTCCCAAGTTCCAAGCTCTCCCGCCGCCCGAGACACCTTCCAGAAGACATAGCCCAACGAAGGTAGAAAGGGGAAGAAGTCCGGCGAAGAGTAGAAGTCCAATGAAGAGGTATTAAGGAAAAGAGATTCAGAGGTGGAGGTCTGTCGGATATGGGAAAGTGTATAACGAGGCCTACAAGATGGAAATCAAAGGTGTATATCATTTGTTGTAGGGGCAAAAAACTGCACATTCAACAGGGAGCGTATTGTTTTGTGTTCGTACTTGGAACGTCTTCATTCTGCTCCCGGGCTCAACTGCCTAGGGCTTCCAGCGATAGCATAGCCCTCTTTCACAGTCTCTAATCTACAGGGGTCATACAAGCTATCCATCCGCGATATTCACCTGACAGACGATAGAAAGACCAAAAACTAAAATACTCGGTCGGAGAGTAGCAGTTGGTATATCTGCACATATTACCTACGTTACATGGAGCTACGGAGTTCATGCAGCAAAATACCCAAGGGTACTAACCTTGAAACATGGGCAATGATAGGCTTGGCAAGTACCAGATACCTACCTAATTCAGGGGATCGAATTTCTCGTCTGGCATCGACATTGTGAAGTGGGGATGAATGGGAAATAGGTAAAATACCTACCCTAGATCTCGCTCGCCGCCCCACACACAACACCAGCTAGAAATTCGGTGACTGTGTTCAAAGGCAATCGCACGATGGTAACTGGGCGGCAGAAATTTTCTAGTTGGAAAGGTACTCAATTGGCAGTTATCACGAGTCTCATTGGTGAAAAATTCGGTTTTTATCAAGAGTTAAGATCAGACCACTTGAGGTAGGTAGTGTGTCAATTCTACGTTAGCTACAGCATCTAAGCAAGGTAGCTGCAGTGGTTAGCCTCATATCAGGTATACCAGGTATACCAGGTCTCCTCTTGCACTCCACCATGAAGTAATCGTGATTCCCGACAGAAACACGGCGGCCGTCAACCTGACGCAACAATCGCCATCCCTATCAATACTCACTAACGCACGCCTGCCGTTATTGTATGGACCTATTTACCAGTAGATATCTTTCATCAAGCTAGCCTGTACATGTAGTGTAGGTAGTAAATCGCGACGGTTGTTCACCGGACCTAGCGTCGAGATAAGTCCCTAACTTAAGTACTTGTAGTTGCTCGAGGGAGCTTTCGCTCCTATAGCCCCACGCGAGGTGCGGGCCGATACGCCACGCGCGATATCTAATATGCTGAAGGCCCAAGTCCAGTGACCAATAGAGCTTCATATACAGCTTAGGACAGAACGCCGGTCGTGATTACCAGCAACAGCAGAGATGCAACTGCTAGCCTAGCAAATTAGGTACCTCCCTGCCCTACCTACCAACAGCTTTACAGCAACGACATCTTGCAACCATGTGGGGTACAGTTAAGTATGGTAGCAGCAGTAAGGGGTACACCTGTATGCTGCAGCTCCCCTACCTTACCATAGGTACCTAGGTACCTGGGCAGCTACTCCTCATTTGTTATTCTCCCGCCCACCTACCACGACATTTCCAGATGCACTTTGAATCGTCCACTCGCCAGAGTCTCATGAAGCAGAAGTCCTTGACTTCTATCTCTCATCGTAATTCATGCAATCAGCCAGTAGGAATCGCAAGTACTGCACTGGTCGGTAAGTGGCGCACCCAAGCACCCGAGCACACCCTCATGCCAGGCGCATTCTCCATCTTCATTATCGAGCTATGCCAGCATCCCGCCACTTCTTCGGTGTTAGTCATTAGTCAAGTCGCTAGAAACGGTGTACGGTGGAATGTACCTAGCCGCCGTCGGCAGTCCAGCAGAGCTAGGATTGTTCTAGAACCGTAAAGCTAGCCTGTCCGACTGCGGCTCTGGCGGAGCTAGGTCTGTTTTGCGTTTTGTGTTCTGCGCGCGCGCATCGTCTTTCTTCCTTGCAAAAGTCTTGATGGCCTCTGCTCTGTTTTGCCTCGCTTGTCATCGAATTCACCCGTCATAGGCCTATCCCATTGCGCCTCACTCACCGCTCTGGCGTCCGAACCAAAGACTGACTGACTGAGTGTCAGCCGCCGTTAGACCCCTCCCTTGCAATCTTGCAACCTTGCAACCCCCGCCCTCGACCTCGTCTTCGTTCACGCCCAATACCCTTCTGCGCGCGCCTCAACCTCTTCGAGCAGGCTAGCCATCCTACCACGATTGTCGACTCCCCTGGATCCCCCCCTGGTCCCAGCTGAGACGGCTCTCCCCCCGGCGCAGTGGCGATAGGTTCAAGCCTCAACGCTATCTAGCCTATCACGTGTTGTTCCCTACGTCCCTCGATGAGCAAAGGTCGCCACACATCTTGCATTGTTGTAGTGGCTGTGGGTTGGCGCACCCCTTGTTCGTGTTTGCCTCAGCTATCTAGGCTCGTTGCCCTCGAGCCCAGATAACGCGCTGCCGCTCGCCTTTCCACTCACCAGATCACCCAGCCCTCCCGTTCCGCGTGTTAGTTGCGGTGCGGATGTCGCGCTGTCGTTACCGACGAGCATGCCCCACCAGTCTTGACAAACACCGCCATGGAGGAGGAGCAAGGCAGCTCGGCATCGGCAGAGCGAACCTCGACCCCGGCCAGGTCCCAAAAGCACGACGCGCCCTCGACGTCTGCCGCAGCCGGGTCTGCTAACGCGTTATCTTCGAAGCGCAGACGGGCCTGGGCGTTGTTACGCCCAATGCCTGTACTGAGTGTAGGAAGAAACGGGCAAAAGTATGTACACCCGTGTTGTTGGTGTGAATTCGTTGCCACAGGCCCTTCGTACGTCGGCGTGCCTCCGTCTGACTCGACACCCATATGGTCAGGGCGGGGAGCAAGTCTCGAAGGCAACACCTTAGTTTTAGATGGATATTAACACCTTACTAGTGCGACGGTCAAAAGCCCTGCGGTCGGTGTAAATCCCAAAAGGATGTCGAGTGTGTCTATGAGATCCCGGTGCGTCAGTCTAAGGAGACCCTCCGCCATGAAATTGAGAGCCTGCGGAAACAGCAGCGGCAAAGCGACAGTGTCTTCTCCGCTCTCGTTCGAACCGAATTATGGGAAGAGGTCCTTCAAAGGCTACGGAACGGCCAGCCTATCGAAGTCATATCGGATTGGCTGGGCAGTACCCTTCCCATTGGCACTGACAGGTTGCCTAGTTACGCGCAACCCGCCGAGCCTAGGTCGGGTGTGACATTGGCTCCGCCCCTCTCGACGTATGGAGGGACTCTGACGGGGCCAGGTGGTTACGGAACCGCCGCAATGAGCCAAACCCCAACCCAAACCCCTACCATGAAACAGGATTTTGATGCGAATAGTCCCTGGAACTTCTCGTCACAGAGTCAGTCTTTGTCACAGCCGAGCACGCATCATGAGGATATGCAATGGAGCATGGAAGGGCCACCCCGATCCCGTGTAGGGTTATGGCTTCAGGATCAAGATCGGTCGAGTGATAGCGTTCGATATCGAGGGGTGGACCAGGTGCTAGCGCCGTTGGAATCCCCTGAGATGAAGGTGCCTGCCAGCACGTGGACCAATATTACCAACGACTCGGCTCTCGTTCAGCACCTCCTTGCATTATATTTTTGCTGGGAATATCCGACCTTTGCTTCGCTGAGCAAAGAACATTTCTTGCGAGATTACGTACAGGGCCGGCATCGATATTGCTCGCCAATATTGGTCAACGCCTTACTCGCCTTGGGCTGTCGTTTCTCGACACAGCCCAACACGCGTGCGAACCCCAACGAACCGAGAACCTCAGGCGATCACTTTTTTAAGGAGTCTCTGCGATTACTTTATAGGGAGGCGAATCATCATACTCTAACCACCATCCAAGCGTTAGGGATAATGTCCATTCGCGAGGCCAGTTGTGGGAGGGATTCCGAGTCGTGGTACTATGCCGGCCAGAGTGTGCGGCTTGCCATCGAAATGGGCCTGCATCGGCTCCATGACGATGGCGACGAGGACGAGCTTGCTGTCCAGGCAGCGACCTTCTGGGGTGCCTTTGCTCTTGACCAGTCAGTCTCAATTCTATCGTGCAATGTCTCTAATAAAATAACCAACATTGATAAAGTGCATGGTCGCTTGCGACTGGGTCTCTACCACAGTGTTCATGCTTCCCTCACTTGCCCCCCAAACCTGCCATAATTGATGGCATTGAGGCTTCATTGTGGATACCGTACACGGATGATGGTAAGTCGAAATCCTCGGTGAAATCGAAGCAAAAACTACGATATTGCTGTAACTAAGTCATGACCAAGGAGCCCCGCTTCAGCGTTCCTGTGAGCAACCGTCCAACGTGCGGTCTGTATACAAATGTTTCTGCGAACTCAGCGAGCTCGTTCATCAATCACTCTACGTTCTCCATTCGCCAGGGAGACCGCTTACGAGCCGAGATCTACTCAGCATATATACACAGTACCTGAACTGGTATGACAGCATTCCTGAAGTTTTACGGCTGGGCCATAACTTCACGCCAGCCGTCCTCTTTGCTCAGTGAGTGGCACATCGATTCCTGCCATACTAATTCTCGTTTTTAACGGATGTCTAAACTAATCATATCAGCATGTACTACCACTTCGCTATCCTACTCCTGTTTAGACCGCTTATAAAGCTACGAATCATTGGCTCTGCGATACTCCCGCGCGATGTCTGCTCCCAGGCCGCCGATGCCATCCAAGGGCTCCTACGTTCCTACTCTCAGCTTTATACGCTCCGTCGTACACCCTCGTTCGTGCCATATTTTCTATTAACGTCATCCATCATGCATCTCGCAATTGGAGCCAGCTGTGTTGAATCAACATCCCCCACCGCTCAATCGAGCACGTCTACCGTACGACCTCATGGGGGTTCCGGTCATACAGCATCTTCACCTTTAACAGGCAGCGGGGCGGACCCAGCTTCATCACCGTTAAGTTCACCTGCCACTAAACTTGGCCAAAAGGTTGCCTCTGCTATCCAGCAGGGGATCGCTGACTTGGCAGAGATGGCGCCTTGTCACCAATTTGCCGAACAGGCTCTCAATATCTTGCGCTTTTTGGCCAAAAAATGGAATATTGACGTCGTGGTCCCATATAAAGCGGCGCAGGAAGATGTCGATCATCTCGTCCGACCGTCAACGAATAGCCTTAATTTCTTTGTCCCCGATATTTCCGCAACAGAATCAGCTTCTACCTGGTCAAGACGGAAGCAACAACGCGCTATCTCTACCCCGCCATCGGTGCATGGCGTTATAGAAAGGATGGAAGGAGTCATCACAGAGGAACAGGGCAACCCTCAAAGGCAAAGCGGCCCATCGCCGAGTATAGAACGTCAAGTACGAGCGAGCGACATGGCCGAGAATCCTCTGTTTTGGCCATTCCCCAAGCAAGGTCGGCCGATGCTGCCGGAAGGCCCTCAGCTTGAAGAGGCCGGATTTGCCCTATTGTAGCAAGGAGTAGACGGGGTCTCAACGTTATAGCCTTATTGAATTTCATGTAAATCCATCACCGACCAGCCACCTCACTCCGGCTGGACCGGGCGACGGGGAACATGGAAAGACGGTCTGATTTGCCCTTTTCCAGGTTTAGGCAGGCGTCAGCGTAAGATACCCCTTGGGATAGATATGGCGGCAACTAGTAATACCTAGCGTCGATGATATGAATCAAACCCTGCTGAGGGCTTTACCATCTACAGACATCCGGATCCAGGCCACCTAACTTGTAGATTCCCGGAAAGAGCAGTCGTGACGCTCTCTGTCCATCTTAGCTTTCACGTACTAGTCTCGGTTTGTACCATAAATCGCCGTCACTGCGACTACTCAGAATGCCAAGCGAAGGAGACTACATAGCCAAATCGGCAACGTTAAAATGAGTTAATGAACGCCTGGCATATCGGGTACCTTACTGCGGTAGCGCTTGTGCGACCCAATCGCGGCCGCTGCATCTCACCGGCTGGCCTCAAAACTGGCGCGATAACTATTAATACTTGAACATCCCATGAGGTCACAATTACGACGAGATAGTCCGGGGTTGCCGGAATAACTGGAGGGTGAGTAGGTAGGTTTCGATGGGCGCGCAAAGAAACGACAGCAGGCGTGCGGGACAGTGAAATAATAGAAGAGTGATCTTGGAGGCACAGGAATCTTGGCCATCGTCGGCCAATAAACGTCGGACCAATCACAGCTGCAGGGACCCCGGGTCATCTTGAAACGAGTTGGACAAAATAGCCTGGTCAGCAAGAGGAGCCCATACCGACTAAATTTAACTGATCGCTGCCCGGAGGCGAGGGCCTCATTGGCTGGTGCGACCCCCCCATCGGGCGTGTTTCGAAACACCAAAGCGGGATCAATCGTGTGCTGACGAGCGCGGCGCGATCTCCTGAGCTGTTTCAGGTTGAGCCCACCAGCGATCGAGGCAGGCAGAAACGGGTATAGCGCGCCCTTGGAGACCCTGGTCGGCCGGTAGGGATGTGCAGCCAGCGCGGGCAGACTCTTTCGACGTGGGGATCGCCTGGGCCATTCAGGGGTCACAGGCGGTGCCGTGAGAGCGAAACGAACCGTTACGCCTTGCGCGCCCAATAGACGAGTCCATGTCAGCCATGCAGCAGAGCAGCAGCAACGGCGCCAGCACGCTGCGTATGAGTGTATGAGCCCATACAATACAGTAGGTAGCAGTGGTAGTCGTAGGTAGGTAGCAGCGACAGTTTCGCAACTAGGTACACTATTCCACGAGCCCCCAGTCCGGACGACGCGAACGAAACATGGAGTAACAATAAGTCGAGAGCAGGCATTGTATCGACTGATATATCACCCAAACGGCAGCCGCCTGCGCGCGCTTGGCCTCGATCCTCCGACCTGGTATTTGCTGCTCTTTGGTTGCCGATCAGATCCAGCGGCCACACGCTCGCCACACTCCTGCTCGCCGTCTCTCGTTAAACAATTACTGTTGTCGGATTTTGAACTCTCTCACCGTCTCCTCTTATTCTCTTTCCCCCCCTCTTACCCCCTCGCCAAACGAGAACCACAAGGAGTCATCGACCCCTCCAGTACATGCAATCAGATACAGGCCAGATGGACGACCCGTCGAGGATATTAGCTCAGGCGAGACAGCAACTCGAGGCCTTGAAGCAGGCTGGTCTAAGTCGAGATGATCTATTAGCGCTACTAGAAGAGGAACCCCAGCAACAGCACCAACACATAACACCCGTGACGCCCGTGACGCCCGTGACCCCTGATGGTATGCGTGTTCATATACCCAATAGCGACGAGCATTCGTGTTGACCGTGTCAAACTAGCCTCTACCCTCCAGAACTTCAGCTATCACGACATCAATGCCTCATTTAAGCCCCCTCCACAGTACAGATCGTCCATATCCACAGTATCCAGTAGCTCGAGCCGTGATAGCTGTTTCTCGGCCACCTCGGCGCGCAGTTCTGTCTCGTCCACGTCGAACCCCTCGACGGATTCCAAGTTCTGGTGCACGTCGTGTAATAAGACGTTCAAGCGCAAGTTCGACTGGAAGCGACACGAGGAGGAGTTCCACGACCGGTCGCGCAAGTATCCCTGCGACAGTTGCAACCAGAGCTTTTGGGGCCCGAACACCTTCAACCAACACCATAAATCCGCCCATGGCTGTCAAACGTGTCCACATGCCGAGATGGTCATGCGGCCGATGAGAAAGAGGAGGGCGTATGGCTGCGGGTTCTGTGCGGCGCTACATGGCCAGTTCGAGCGACACATCGACCACGTGGCGACACACTTCGAGAGCGGCATGACGAAGCAAGACTGGTCGCATTCGAACGTCATCTATGGTCTCCTACACCAACACGGGATCATCGAGGCATGGAAGGCGCTGGTCGCGAGCAAGCACAACCGGTTTCACGACCGCCAGCCTATGTTCGGCTGGTCGCCCGAGTCGACGGGCAGGGCGCACGGGTTTGTCGAGAACGAGAACCCGGGTCAGCTACAAGATCACCTCGAGTTCTTCGATGGCTCTAGGGAGAGCGCAAAGAAGATCATAGAACTGGCAGAGACCTGCGTCCACGTCGTCCTGCGACCCAAGTCACCATCATCAAGTCCAGCCCAGGCACTGAGTCCCTTCCCTTATCGACGGCCACGAGTAATGGCCCGCATAGACAGTCGGTCCGTGCCACGGTGCGGGAGCCCCGACGGTCCGCATCCACATCAGCAATCGCGAAAGTGAACAAGGCCGTGCGGCGGACGGCGTCGAGTGTCAACCCGTTTGAGACGCCGCCTCCGCCGAAGGCGACGCTTGCATCCGTGCCTGGATCCATGACTCTGCCGTCGTCACCGGCAACCGCACCCCAGCACACAACACCAGTTAGGTTCCAACAACAGCAACATGTACCCCAGTTACATGTCAACGGCCAACACGAATACCCACCAACAACCCTCACTCACCCCGATATCCACACAACACACATACGCAGACAAGGCCCTACCTCCACCGCCCTTAGACCCAGTGTCGCCCATGGCAGTAGACTTTCCTGCGTTCCCTTCGCACCCGCCTCCCCGCCGCCCGAGGCGCACGCGCACACATGCCGCAGCGCAGGGTTTCCTCCCCGAGGTCGACTTCGTCAGCGATTGGCAGAGTTTTGCGAGCACGTTGGTCGGCGCGGGCGTAGGTATAGGGGACGAGCAACAGCAACAACATCAGCAGCAGCAGGCAATGACGCCGTTCCCGCCACAAGGGTTCCCGATGAGCTGGGAGGATTTAGGGCATTTCCCTGGTACGCCGGGGACCTGACGTGGCGTGACGAGATTTTTACTCGATAAGAAACAGGATACTACAGTACAGCAGAGCAGAGCAGAGCACATAACCGCAACAACATAGCAGCAAAGTATATGGGGCTTGGTGGTTGGTTGGTTGGGCGGGAGGCTTTTTTGCTTGATTATGCGAGCGAGAAATTTAATGATGATGCTACGATAGGATGCCATGGTATTTTATTGGTGTGGCGCGTTTGAATTGTATAACTCTTGTTTTTTGTCTCATTTTATTTTGCCAGTCCCTTTTCCCGCCCTTTTTACTTTTGGATCATGTATTGAAAAAATCAAAAGCGATGAATAGTTTCATCCACGTCATTGCCTATCTGTCTATATAAGATGGCGACGAGAAAGAAAGGAGGCGGAGGACTATACTGATGTGTCAAGCATGAGGGAAGAGGAATGGGGAAAGACATATGCACCGAGGTTTTTGCTATCACGGTCTGATCTATCGGTACTCTCGCGAAGCAGGCGAAGCGAAGCGAAAGGAGGTAGTAATAATAAAAAAAGAGTCCTCGGCTGGAATTTTATTCTTGCATTAATGGCTTCTATATAGAGATGAGATGGGTGGAATAGGATGTCATAGCGAGAGATGGGTATGAGGCGGTAATGATGTAGTGATTGAATTGAGAGAATTGATCAATCTGAGGCGATCAGACCGTCTATCTGATATCTTGTCTTGCCATCAGGTGTTGACTACATAATTGAAGGTTAGGTAGTTTACCCCATTTTCTCTATTTCTGGGCGTTGCAGGACAACTTTCACCCTTCTTAGGCTTTATATAATTCGGCCTACTGAGGTTCGGTATACGTATATATTGCTATCACCATCGTGCACGAGCTGATGAGTTACCCATATGAGTGTGTGTCTACTAAGTAGACAACCTAGTTCTTCATCTATAGCTAGCAAAGCCCGTTCACGACTTACTCATATTTTCCTACATATCTTCTTCCCTGCCAGTAGAGTGTAACTCTAGCCTAGCTGAGGTCACATCTCCAGGGATCGAAGAACACGCCCTTGTCTTCGGCGACAGTTGTTTATCAGCCGCGTGTGTCGCGTTAAGTGGCCATGGCCATGGTCGTGCGTTCTGTCGTTCGTGTCCGCACCTGAAACGGACCGGGGGCTTGTTTCGTGGGTAGGCGAGGGGAGACATACACCTCGCTACATTGGCCCGATGCCGTCTATCAAAATGTGACTGGATTTTTGTCTGTTCCGTTTCGCGGGACTACAGTACGCCAGGGGACTGATTGCGTGTCTAGGGACCGAGATGGATCTCTGAAGAATTTTTTTCCTCCGTAGATGTGGCGAGATGGGACGGCACGCAGAGAGGAAGCGTGGAAGGATTTGGGATGTTTAGTTCCTGCAGTATGTAATATCACGAAAGGGACAGGATCCCAACTGTACACAGTAATACAGCAGCGCCATCAACTGTTGCGCAATCTTTGGCGGATGTTCACCCTTGTCCTATATCCATGCGCCCACTATACAGATACGAGAGTCACAGATAGAGTGGTTGTGGATGTATATGTAGGATAGGATAGGATAGGATAGGTACGTACGTCACACCAACGAAGCCACATTGCTGCAGGGTAGGTCGTCCGATTATGGGCTGCTGTCATCGGTGAGTGAGTCGATTACTCGCTCTATTTCCCGACTTTGTTCCTGACCTGATGATAGCGTTTTTACGTTGGTCGGAGATAATGGATTGAGATCCTCTTGCTTCATCGCCTCCAGGTAGGCACGTGGCGGAGGATTGTCGAGATCCCTTGACTAGACTAGTGTAGTATATCTAGATATGGAACTCGTTTACCAGGCGGTGCCCATCTCGGTAGCGTAGGAGAATCTTAGGTCGATCTCTCTGTCTCTCTCTCATGATGTGGAGATCCTACACTACGATCGCTTCGGCATAATGTCAGGGTTGCGATCCTATTTATGCGGGTGGGGTTTTTCTAGAAAACACGGCTTGGCTGGAGAGTTGTTGGGGAAAGTAAGGTGTTGACATCATGGGGATTAAAGGGCCGCCGAACGATTTCTATCGTGGCTATAGCCGTGCTGAAGTATGGATAGTTGGCAATTCAAAAAGCCCTGGTTGTGATTTTTGTTCACTTTTAATTGTGCGGTTATGGTTTCATCTAAGCAGTTGTTATACTTGAGCACATGGACAGTCTTGATAGTCGATTTCCAGTCTCAGTTTGGCGTGAATCTTCGGCTTGCAGATAGTCAGGCCAATAGTCCACCGTGATACATTAATATATTCGGCTTCGGGAAGGGGTTCTAGGCCCATGCATCAAAAAATCGTCCCTGTGTCTGCAAGGCGGGAACCTGGACTTGGTTTTGGAAGGCAGCATCTTAATCGTATTTCGTTTACAAGCCAATCGGCTCCACCCCGCTAGACGAGCAGGCAGCAAAGTTTAAAACATCTATTTGAAGTCTTCGAGACGTTCTGGACAATTCACACGCTGCTCGATGATTGAATATCTCATAATGACGACAAGCCGGACCAACAAGAAATTGAGCGCGCCAAGATAGAATGCGTTGTGCGATCGGGAAAGAGCACCGAAGGAGCCCATTACAATAATCGTCGAATATCTCCTCTAGGTTGGAGGACAATTCTGATACAGATGATGTTGATATTGACAAGAGCTTGCCCGCGATGCCCGCTCATCAGTCCATCAGACCATCAGAATAAACATGACCTTTCCTTGCTCAGCAAACAGCTCCTCGACGACGCAAAAGCTATCCCGACATGCCTACCTACTCGCTACTTATATGTACAAGTAGGCAAGTAATGCAAGTAGAGGGAGATCCTCCACAGGCGCTTACTACCTAACGCCCCATCTGCTTCATCTATGCTCTTATCCATAGAACGAAGCCGGAACCGAACGCGGGTGAAATGGTCTGTTTAAGTTCCATGCTAGTACGCAGCATAAACTCCGTTCGCCGGCGCCGCGTACGCACCGGCGACGATCGCGCTAGGCCTATCACCGGCGCCAACTGCCACAAAGTGGACGGCTCGCAATCCATCAATTTCCCGCGTACGCGCAAGTTGTATAGGCACAGCCACGGAAGATTGCATAGTTCATCATTCACCTACGCCAAAAGAAGATTGGTCATTGCGGGGAATCCGACCCAAGCAAGACGTTTTCCTGTTGGCCACGTCTTTTGTATGCATTCGCCTGCTTGGAACCACCAGGCCGGTAGTCTTGGACTGGCCGCACTTGACCGAACCAGTCCAACTGCCCAGCCTTGCCGAGAGTCCACTACGAGATGGCACGTGGAGGTCTGTACCAATATTTGGCAGCATTTCCTACACGTGCCTGAGCATATCGCGTTTCTGTCTCTCTTGGCATTGTCATTCAACGCTTACTCCCCTGTCGGGTTGCTCAATTCGTACCCTCCACTGCCGAGATATTCAGAGAAATAGGGACAAGCTCAGACTCTCTTGCCCAGGATTGGTGAGTTTTGAAATAATGATGACGCGGTCTTCTTCGCTCCGCCGCCATGGCGACCATACATCTATCTATCTGGCTCCCCTGAAAGAGGAAATTCGTGCGAGATAAAGTATTCATAATTGTGAAAAATGTCCAGGATCGATTGACGGGTAGTTTTTTAATTGTTCTTGTCGCTCATTCTTCCCTTTATGTTGATAAATCATGATACGTTTCTCTCTATGGCTGCTACTCACTGTGGTTGCTTTTAATGCGCAGACCTGGGCCTACGACGTCTTCAGTTCGCCTTATTTATACGAATTAGGGTTCTACGGTGGTAAGTGAGCCATTCCTTCCAAGCTTCCCCTCTGCGCTCGCCTACCGTGAGCCCCTCGCTTTGGGTTATGTAATCTATAGCCAGGTCTTTCATATCCCACCTTCCCTAACAACTCCAAAGAGCGGAAATCGCGTGCTGACCGCCGCAACTAGTATATCCGACAACAAGTTACAAATCCTCCGAACTCACGCCACCCCGGTTAAACTTCCCTCGATGGGACGAACAAAATGCAGCGATGGTACTATCTGATAGCACAAAAGGGAAGATAGTCTCAGACCCGGGCCGACAATTTTCGATTCCAGAGTGAACTCGTATGGGCCGACGACTCGTACGGAGTAGTCTTCAATCTTCAAATCCAGTACACAAGGGCGAGAACTACCTCACCTTTTGGTCCAGCCTGATGGCAGCTCACATGGTTATGGACGGGACCTATTATATGCTGGATTCTTCGTACGGGCTGTTCAGAAAGTTCGAGCCCGCAGGCGAAGGTTGAAGGGAGATCTTCACGAGTTCCAAATCACCGAACATGGGACCGCCTTGTGACTATCTATAACCCGGTCCCAGCAGATTTGACGTCGATTGGCGGCCCAGAACAGGGCTGGGCATTGGATTCCATGGTCCAGGAAATCGACATCGACACGGGAGAGTTGCTCTTCGAGTGGAGTGCAATCAAGCACGTAGCCCTGAACGGTACAGTCCGTTACCTCGCCGGCGAAGATGACGGCACAACGTCAGAACGGCATTCGACTTCTTCCACATCAACAGTGTCGACTTAGACAGTGAAGGAATTACATTGTTTCAGGACGGCACACATCAAGCATCATGTGCATCAGCCCCAAAGGCGAGACCCTGGACACTTGGCGGCGTCTCGAATGACTTCTATGACCTATCGGACGGGCAGCCACCGACTTCATGTACCAGCACCACGCACAGCTGCACGCAAACTCGACGCTCAGCATCTTCGACAACGCGGCGTCAGAGCGCGCGGGCGCAGCTCGTCACACGGATACAGCCGCGGGATCCTCGTGCAGCTCGACACGGCGAACAGGACGGCGACGCTGCTGCGCGACTTCCACGACCCGCGAACCCCAGGACCACGGTCTCGCAGGGCTCCATGCAGGTCCTCGACCGCGTCGTCCTCGGCTACGGCTGGCTGCCCTTCATCACCGAGTTCGCGCCTGATGGCTCTGTGCTCTGCGAGGTCGAGCTCGCGCCTTGGTCGCGGCGCGCTGGGGGCTCGTGAATACATATCGCGCCTTCAAGACGCGGGACTGGGTGGGTAGGCCTGCAGAGCCGCCGTCCGTCTACCTCGACCCGCGGATGCGCAGGTCTTCGTCTCGTGGAATGGCGCCACCGAGGTTGAGAGGTGGGTGTTGCAGGGCGCCGACTGGACGGATCTCCAACCTAGGACAGAGGACGGAGGATTCGTGGACCTAGACGACGTGGTGAAAGAATCGTTTGAGACAGCTTTCGATCTTCAGGACGATATGCCCCAATACCTCCGCGTGGCGGCGATTGGCAAGACGGGCATGTGTTGATGCACTCACAAGTGGTGGACCGCCACGTCGGAAACGTAGCAGGGATTTGGTCCATGATGTCCTGGTCTGGATAGCCGTTTTCGCCGCCGTGGCAATCGCTGGCCTGTTCGCGATCCGGAAGAGAGGGCGCAGGCCTTCTTGGGGAACTCCACGCGCGGGTACGACTACCTTGCGCGCGTTGTATCGGTTTGCCGGACCGGGTGGCGCGAGTTCTGCCTGTTAGGTCTACGGCGGATGGTGGGACATATGAAGGTTACCCGCGGATGAGATGGTGGCGGGATTGGGTGGTGCTAAGGCGCATGAGTTGCAGTCCATATACCATGATTAGGATTCGAGATGGTTGTCGTTATAGATTTATACCCAGAGTTTGATATATTAGATATTGGTCGTCCCCTTTTCGTTCGTGTTGATTGTCTGAGAACTCTGTTTGAAGACCACTTGCTTGAACCATTGTAAATTCAGCTATATGTGATATGTCGCTTTCCCTTACCACTTTGAAGGAATTAAACCTACTCTCAGGGTTTGTTATGGCGCTCGATTGTGACTCGAGTTGTACCGCATGTGGAAATGTTTCAAGTCGACAATAGCTTCACCATCGCAGAGTAGCACAATATAGGGCTCAGTCACCCGATTGAGGACACACAACAAAAACATAGATGTCAGCATTTACATTAAAGCTTCGTACTAGAACTTTATCAACGTAGTGACCATCCTGGCCTCGTCAGTCTGAAAAATGTAACATCGTATCTCTACTCTACATCCAGATGCTTCTCTGTTAGTCAGCTTTCGTCTGTTTATACTCTGCTTTAGTTGTTTCTCAGCAAAGTGTTTACCACCTATGCCTAAATGAATAAGTATATAACGACTATGGCATTATGAGATTGTATCAGGGAACTTGCCTACAACAATTAATATACAGAGTCTCTTCGTCTCCTATGTGCTCTATATTGAGACAGCCTCATTACGACTGGGATTTTAAACTCTTCACTTGTATAGCATATATGAGAGTGCATGTTCGTATTTCTCATGTCATGATAATGCACGACAACTGACCGGTCTCTCCCAATCTTGTCTACGTGGGCAAATACTGTCGTTGTTGCACCAAAGATTCTGACCCTCTATAGATTGGTCCTGGCTATTACACGTATGTTCTCTGTTGTTATTTTCGAGGTCACGGGTTCATCCCTGACGAGGTGAAGTAATCATCAAAATTGGGTTCCACGTGCTCACTAACTAGCATGAATACCTAGCCGACTCGAAATGCATGCGCGCGAGTTGATGTAGACGCGGACGTTTAAACCAGTCAGTTAGTCGGTCGTCAGACGGTCATAAGACGTCGGCATATATTCCCCGCTGTGGCACGATGTATGGGTTAACTACATTCTGGAACTTCCTCACCGCATGAAACGCCATGTTGGATCGTTTCAGAAATAGGGTAAATAATCCTTTCCTTTTCGTTTTTTGTTTCTTGATACTTTAGTAAGTTAGTTAATTGCTTATGGTGTGGACTCGAGAGTCCCGTGCCTAATCACGAATATAGAATTAATCGCGCCTGTTTCGCTTGTGCCTACCTGACATGCATGCAGGCCTTGTTGTTTTATTTTGTCATACTCACACCTAATATCTATATTCCGCGAGTCGCTTTTCCCGCTCGATCGTGTAGAGCCCGAGAATCACGCCAGCAATCTCGCTATGCGTTGATTGTACCGAGGTTATCACCAGGAGTTTTAACTACCCCAGACTAACATTCAATAGTCCAATCCTACACCGAAGCTCAAGAAAATAAACCGTATATATCCCTATCTCCCACCCTTGCTGCTATCCCTTACACAACTAGTTGCATGTTCCTTACCCACTGATTGGCCGCTCGGGTTGGGCTGGAATATCGCGGCCGGCACAACACAATGGCGGTATGCCCAGCATCTCTCGTACCATACTATATGACGCTAATCTATTCCACTCTGTCACATCGATGATCTGACAAACCTATGGAGTCGCCAACAACCGGCTGTGATATCGCGGGCTTGACGTTTATCCCAACGCTATTATGTAACAGGGCTCGTGACTTTTTTATTGCTTTGATTGGGTGTAAGTAGACAAAGGTCCCGCCATTAAATGGAAGGAAGAGGACAAAGGATAAACGCAACATGGAAGCATAGGTACCTACAGCATCCATTGTCACAATATGACTCACATACATCCATCCCCCAACACAAACCCAAAAAAGGCTCAAAGCAATCATACATAAAGTAAATTAACACTACCACTACCAGCAAATAAGAATAAGCTAGCTAGCTCAGTGGAAGAGCGCCGGGCTCATAACCCGGAGGTCGATTGATCGAAACAATCGCTGCTATAATGTTTTTGCTAATTTTTTTTTTTTTCTAATTTTTTTTCCTGATCCCACTCTTTTCTAAAAAATTTGCCCCATCGGCCCTTTTTACCCCTTTGGTCAATCTAGATACAATAGATTAAAACATAACAGATCTACAGATTACGCAATTTACTCTCCGTCGGGCTGCAGCTGCAGCAGGCCTCCACGTGTTCGAGCCAGATCATTCATTATTTCCCAGAATTGTCCCGAAGAACGACGCCGACGACGTTGTGTGCTACTTTATGTCCTGCACTACACTATCTATTACTTTAGCGGTTTACGGGATGATGCTGTGCCACCTCTGCGGAAACTCGTTAATTTAGTTCGCCCTACACACCTACGTAATCTATATGGAAAAGTCGGTCATGGGGAATTTTTTTGGTTCCGTCACGCGACAGCTCGCATCAATTCCGGCCTCTGCGATGTCGCTAATGAACATGGTGCGGAATGGCCTCGTATCCTTGTTGACGCGAGACAATGTAACGGGCAGGGTTGATCCCGCAAGATAAGCGACGTTTATGTCGACAGGCACCCGACTCAGGGACTCTGTGTACTAATTAATGATGCTTAGCGTGCTCGTCGAGGAACGGGTTAACCGTTAGGTAGGGGTTAAAATTCACCTCCGCTAGCTGAACAGCACCCCAGCTACTGCTAGTGTACTGGCCGTGCGCTGGGATAGCGCAGCTAGTGAATAATTTGGCAAATTTACCCCGTAGACTTAGTTCGTCTTTTAACCATTCCAAGCCATATATCTTTGTTTTATAGTCACTTGTGAACAGGCTTAAGTGATAACATGATCTCTTTTGTCTTTCTAGCTCGATTCCTTTATATTTCATATCAAAAAGGAGGTTGCGGTGTGATACTAGCGTCCAGGGGTATCAGAGTAACCACACCTTGAAGCGTTGCAGGCGCTTGAGATACTCTTTGATATCAGCACGCCGGGAATCACGGGATCATAAAACCGTTGTGATATATTGGACAGGGTAACCTGGCTGCGACAGCACTGAAATTCCTAGCTCTCACCTAAGAGCTGCCGCCAGCGTGTGGTAAATTAGGGCCGCCTCATTCATACACCACGTCGAGTATTAATCAGTCGGTATGACGACGTTCCGAATACCCAAGTGTTTGCCTAGTACCGTAGTATATCTCACAGTCATAGCAAGCATAGACATTTTGTGCGTTGCTGATCCTGCTGAGAAATGGAAATGAACTCACCCGTCTAGATTGTCTGTTACTCCTTTCGGTGTCGTACCCAAGATATCCATCCGCGTATTGGTCTACTATAGGTAGGTAATCATTGAGCATTGCTTTCTCATTGGGCCCCATCTATTCCGAGGTCTCTGTATCTAGCCGTGTGTCACGGAACATACCGCACTGCTCCCTTTTATCACTGGTTGACGTTTCGCTTTTTCTTTCCCTTTCTCCTTCTGCCGGCTATAAGGACAACGAAAAGAATCAAAAAAACAATAAAACCCAAGCGATACGCGGAAATATAGAGGGGCAAAATATTGAACGTTAGCCCCATCTCACGATCTGCCAAGAAATGATAATCCCTATAATTGGGGCAGGTTAAACGGTTTTCTAGGATGTGACTAGCTGTTCTTTTCTCTCCGATTCAGAATGCAACAAGATTAGCAAAAGTTCGGATAGGGACCCCTGGCTGCTGCTACTACCCTGGCTATACCTCCCCTACATGCACTAGTCTCAACGTCCTGTAGGTACGTATAAGTGTGGTGGGGATGGGTGTGCTGGGAACACCGAATAAACTTCAAACTGTATACCTGACGCGACTACATCGACGATCTGTCTGGGTTACATATGTCTCGAGTGTCTAGTTCAATCCTTCTATTATTCGGGTAATGACCATAGACTTCTAAAATCACCTATTGGTCGACTCCTATTAATAAACGGGATTTAGATGCATCAACTACCAAAGGACACCGAGGTATTCATGATGACTGATGCCCCTCCCTCGTATCACATGTTCCCTACCTACGGTCAATCCGATGTATACAGTAAGTAGGTAGGTTGGTTAGTATACAGATCATGGATGCCTTATATATACAGACTTCAGGTGGCACAATTGTATAGCGCCGTCGCATCGTTGCACCAGTATGGGCATGGCCGGTTCCTCCCGCGCTGTTCGAATCGTGGGTTCCTGAAATAGCGTCATCGTAGTCACCGTACCGTATTCAATGTTCGCATACGTGCTGGTTCGGGTCCAACTACCTCGTAGGCAAAACGGGCAAGGTCTGGCAAGGTCTGGCAGGGCCCAACATGAGGGACCCCGGCCAGAACGAGCCGATATCATGCCAGATAGGCGTCACATCAGGCCATTCACGTCCCCATTGTCCAAACCCATGATCAAACCCTGCAGCTAGGCATACACTATGTCGGTAATTGGATGGGGAACCGTCATTTTCGATGTATTATACACTAGTTTTTTAATCCCAGAAGGTTAGGTCATTACCTAGGTACCTATACTGTAATCACGGAAGAGAAAGAAGGAAAGAAAGAAGATGGAAGAATAAAAGAATAAAAGAATACCTGGGCAGTGGCAATTGGCCCATCTCCATACCGAACTTGTTACACTACACTGGTTTGTGTAGGTAGCATTGGTTACTACCCAAATACCTAATCCGACTCGGCCCAATCCGACCGTCTACATACTTATGTAGCCCTGGTCCCTGCCTACACCATACTTTAGATCTTCTATCACCATCACCATCACCATCACCATCACCACAACGCGGAGCAGAACAGAAACAAAGCAGAGTAGAACAAGAAACAGGGGCTCTCGAAAAGCTTTCGAACAGCTATCGAACAACTATCTATCTATCGAAACAGCTGATACACTACACTACTACTACTGCTAGGATGGGACTTACACGGCGCGAAGCCGAGCTGGTCAACGAGACCATACCAGCGCTGCGGCAACATGGCGAGCACATCTCGACCGTCTTCTACAAGAGCATGTTGCGCGACCACCCCGAGCTCAACCACTACTTCAACAGCGTCAACATGCACACGGGCAGGCAGCCCCGCGCACTGACTGCCCTCATCCTGGCCTTCGCTTCCAACATCGTCAACATCAGCGAACTAACCCCCAAGCTCGAGCGAGTCGCCCATAAACATGCTCCCTCGTCATCCACCCCGAGCACTACGAGATCGTGGCCAAGTATCTGATACGCGCCTTCTCTGCCGTTCTCGGCCCTGCCATGACCCCCGAGGTCAACGCTGCCTGGACCAAGGCCTACTGGCTGATGGCTAAGAGTAAGATGCCCTCGACTCTTTGTTCACCTGCCTCTGTCCTCGTGCTACCTACCCCTCACTTGACACGATAGCTGGTTTGCTAATTGGCCCAATGGCAGTGCTCACCGGCCGTGAAGCAATCATATACAAAGACTTTGGGGCCTGGACCAATTGGCGCGCCTTCACAATTTCTAAGAAGACGACCGAGACCATCGAAGGTGATATTGTCTCGTTCAACTTGACACCGGTCGATGGCAAGCCGCTGCCCTCGTATAAGCCCGGCCAATACGTAACGGTTCGCTTGAAAATCAAGGGACTCAAATACCACCAGCTTCGCCAGTACTCCCTCAGCGACGCCCCGAGCCCAGACAGTTATCGCATCACCGTCAAGAGGGATATCGGCTCTGGTGAAGACTCCAAGCCCCCCTCGAGACAATGGTCTCACGATGACGGCCCCCCGATGTCGTCGGCCGCGAGCAGTGCATCTGATAGCAGCATCGGCAGTGTGCGCCCCCACAGGCCGGGCCTCGTATCCGGCATCTTGATTGACGACTTCAATGTGGGCGATGCCATGGAACTGACGCACCCTTCCGGCGAGTTCTTCCTCAATACCGAGGACCCAAACACCAATCCCATCGTCCTCATTTCTGCCGGCGTCGGCGCCGCGCCCTTGTACTCCATACTGAAGACGGTGTCGGAGCAGGGGAACAGTAGACCAATGTCCTGGATACAGGCGTCGCGGCACGACGCGCCATTTCGCGAACGGGTCGAGAAGATAGCTCAGCAGGACCCCAACATCCGATTGAAGTTCTTCCGCTCGCGGCTTGCTGACGGTGACGTCATCTCGCTGACGTCTCGCTTCCAAGAGGATTTCATCGGCCTCAACTGGGAGGACCTATGGCTACACAACAAAATGACCCAATACTTTGTCTGTGGTCCTGAGAAATTCATGGTGGAGATAGGCAACCATTTGGTTAAAAACGGAATTCCGGAGTCGAGGATTCAATATGAGCTTTACACGGTTGGAAGTTTCGAGATGAAAAAGTATTGAGTCGGGTAACTCGTTAGATCGAAGACGTGGAGCTGGGAAAATACATAGAGAGAGAGAGAGAGAGATCATCTCCATTCAACAGTTTCATTTTGGTCATTTATTTTTTGGTGGTTTCGGGATCGGGGTTCGGCGGGACGGTAAAATTATAGACGGAGACGGTGTCATTGGGGCGACTCACTCAAGCGTCGACCATATCGTTTGAGCACCCGGAAACTGGGGTTCTTGCTCTACGGCGTCGGCATATGATTACACCATTACAAGACTTGCTTAAAAACTAGAAGAGAATGATATTTATTATCCACCTTGTCATCTTACAGGCTGTTATCCCACATCCCCAAGCGGATTAGTATCTAGTGTCTTCTAAGTCTCTTGTGTGCTAGTTTACCAAGAAATGTGAAAGAATACAGTCTGGTCTAATACAGGATCGAACTTCCTAATACGAGCGGGTGACGCCTACAAGTTGAAGCAATATTTAAATGTCTCAAGTCGCTCATTATCGTCGAGGCTGTTCCTACGTTAGCACTTAGAGAACGCCACCGTGGCCTGATAATGCCACATCGTAGTCCAGGCGATGACTTACAAATTCAATCTCCACAAAGGCATTTACGATATATACTATAAACAATAGACGTCGTAAAACTAGAGATGCGGCTCTTTCCCCATGCTACCACCATCCACACAGCCGGGTCCCTACTTAGACTAGCTGGACAAGCTTTACTGCTTGCTTGCTTGCTTGCTTGCTTGCTGCATCCTTGTGTACTGTATGCGCGCGTACCCGACTGTATGGTAATGTAACCTTCCTAAACTAGCCCTGCATGAACTATGACGGGGGAAGAATGGGAATCCACGGGTGTGTGGCTGAAACGCGCGGCGGACGGACGGACGGAGATGTTGGATGGGGATGGGGGCGTTGATTTGTTTGTGCTGCTTTTGGTTGAGGGGCTGCGCTAATATGAGGTGGCTGTACGCGATGTAACTAGCGAGACGCTAGTGTTGCGCCTTGGGATAAGTATAACTATGAGTATAGACTGAGGGCTTGTATTGTAGAGGTGAAATTTGGCTTTCGTGGAGGTTATTGTGTTTATGTAGATTTGGTGGGTGAGGATGAACTTGCTACACCGCTTGACTTACACGGCTGAAATGGACCTTCTCAAGCTCACAATCAAGCATAGCGTTGGTTGCGCATAAATACTGCAGTTTTGAAAGGCAATTGCCTGAATTAATACATACTGGTACAAGTATTCTTTATCTTCCGATGATGTGATGATACAAGTTTTGGACCCAACCTAAACGCCGTGTATGCCTGCCTTTCCAATGCAGAGTGAGAAAACCTCGTCTCTAAGTGCTTATTCAAGCTCGTCTCGCCAATTCCCATGCCTTTATCTAGAACTGGCGCTATATCACGCCTCTTCCATACTGAATACAATACCCAGTATCTTTCATTTCCAATAATTCTCATCCCGCTAGAGCGGACCGCTGAAGTTCCTCTCCTCTCCTCCCAGCCGATGAGAGGCCACCCTTTCGGGAGCGAGGAGTATGGCGGGAGGGTATATCGCCCGGTGCAGGAGTCGTCCTGGCAGGGTATGTCGCAGAGCCCGAAGACGTTGCAATAGCATTCGGCCGCGGAGGGGCAATGGACGGCTTCCTTGCCAAAGATGACTAGAGAAACCGACCCAGCGTTAGAAATAAAACTCTCGAGCAAGGCGATGGAATAAAATCCGACGAAAAGCAATCAGTAAAAATCCAACTCACTATGCACGCAAACTCGAAGACGCGCCGTTCAGCGCGTCGTCCAGCGGCGTCGCGAGAAGCCAGTCCCGGTACCGGACGTAGTCCTCCCGCGGCCGGCTGCGCAGCGTCTCGCGCGTGACGCCGAACTGCGAGCAGCAGCTGACGGCCACGACCTCGGGACGGGGACGCCGGGCAGGATCTCCCCAAAGGCCTCCTTGTAGATGTGCTTGGCCTGGAGCTTCTCGGCCGCCTCGGCCTCGGCCCGCAGCGCCTCGTCCTGCGCCGGCCGGATCTCCCCGGGACACCCCGATGACCCAGACGCACCGCAGGTTGACGTAGCCGTGCGCCTTTAAGTGGGGAGCCGGAAGTTGCGCAGCGTCGGCAGCGCGTCGTAGTCCGGGTCGTCGTTGTGCCAGGCAAACCGCGACGCGTGCACGAAGAGCACAGCCGCTGGCAGCGTGTCGTACCGGTCGATGATGTACGTCAGGTACACCATGGCCTCACGTCCCTTGTTGCGCGGCACCGTGAGCGCCGCCGAGGCGTCGTCAGCCACGTAGATGTTCTTGTGCCAGTCGGGCAGGTAGCTGTGCAGCCAGGACGTGTTCTCCGCCTTGACGCTGGCGACCACGAGCTCGAGCTCGCGGTCCTGCGCCCTCACTTCGGTGGCTTGCGGTGCCGCATCCTTAAGGCGCGAGGGTGTCGGTGTGGATGCCGGTACGGTGCTACTGCTGGGTCGGTGATGATGAGGCTGGGCTCGCGACGGCGGAGGGTCAGGAAGAGGAAGAGGGATACCGCCACGAATGTCGCGGTGAGCAACCTCCGCGGACTGCGTAGCGACGCGACCATGACGATGGTGGAAGGATGGCTGGACCTCGCACGGTCGCAGGGATTCGGACTGCTTTTCAACGCATTTGCGAGGCCGGTAGTAGGATTGGAAGAGAGAGGTAGATATGTTGTCGCTATGCAGTACGTCGATCGTGTGTGCTGAATCGTGACTCGCCGTTTCGTTGGTTCCTCATCCCGATAGTGTGTCTAGATGGAGGCCAAAAAGTCCCATCCCTTTCTCTCCGTGCAGATTCGCCTTACGCGTACCGTGTAGATGGTCAAATCGGATCTAATTAGGTGGCTTGGGTAGTAGGGCTGTTAATTGTGGCTAGGAATAACGCGTCGAATCAGCTATCCTATCCGCGGAATGTTTTACACTAAAACAAGGGTATTGGGGAATTGGTCCCCTCGTATTGGGGCGGCATGTTTTCAGGGGGTCTGTGGGTTACGAACTGACGGATCTGTGACCGAGTCGTTCGTAAATTGGAGCGCCTTGAGACAATGATTATTCAGACGTGAAGTTCGTATGTTATTCGGATGCCCAGAAGGGACTCGAATGTTGCACTTCTAGGTTACTTTAATATCGCGGATACATCACGACTGAGTGAACAAAAATATAAGTGAAATGGAAGAAAAAGTCAATAAACAAGCGGATGTGCATCTGAGCACTGACTTGTAGCGTGGGACTCTAAAAATATCGTCCTCGGATGTCAACTCTTATCCTGAAAGCTTTCCTGTCGAAACTCACATTTCGCATATAGATTGTCTGTGTGTGTCGTCAATCAAACACTCGTTTCTGGAGTACAGACTGTCGTTACTTGCTTTCTACCAAGTTAGGTATGACGATGTTCTTAATCGCATGTCTCCCTCGATGTAGCACACAGCAGGCTGGACCAGACTCTAAGATCATTAACAATGCTATTTACGCCGGCATATGGTCTAATTACTTCTCCGGCGTTGATGAACATACTCTCATTTGATATGCGCATCTGATACTGCAGATTCCCTTATGAGGTTCCAATGAGTATCGCGTCCTTCCCCTCCAGTTTGATAGGTTCAATAAAACAATGTTATTGCTATCAAAGAATTTGACAATCTAATCTTATGAATAGCAATTACAATTCATTCAGAAGTCTCTTTCACATACTTCTGCCTAGGTGATCATGGAAGAAGATGTACTGGCCACTAAGTGCTTAGGAGGACGTAGGCTTTCACACTCCTGGGCCACCCCTCACCAGATTTACACTCTTTTCATAGAGACATTGAGGCGAGTAGCAGGAACAATGAATCATTTGGCTGCTAATATTACTATCCTCGCTTTGTTGAGGCTGCCCTTTGCGTCGACTAACCCATTCAGTGTTCTATCGATGCTTTCGTCCCTACTAAACTTTGAACCGAAGAACAAAGCGGTAATCTCGTCGGGTCAAAGTCCGTTATTATGGGCGTCTTGAAATAATGTGGCTTTCTCAGGCTCATCAATGCTATCCAATAAAGGCCTTGTTCGATTGGTTCAGCAATATGGCATCGTCTTGTTTCGCAGTGGATATAAATCCAAGGATGGAAGAAGGTGGGCGAATACAATTTTACCAATTGAACCAGACACAGTACGCATCAGAACAGCAACACAAAACATTCAAGATTACTTACAACACTTACAGCATCTAAACCATCGAAAATGAAGACCTCAACGGACAAGCAGGTGAAGGGGGGAAAGAAGATGGCGGAGAAGAAAGTGACGGAGAAAAAGATTAAGAAGACTGCGAACCCAAGCCTGAAACGTGGACAGCCAACGGCAGCTGCACGGTTAATTAGTTCTCCTTATATCAAGTTTGGTTGGCACAAGCCGTTGAGCGGCGATATCAAAGAGACAGTCGGACAGTTGAGCTCCTTTGCGGACTCGATGTACATGTTGCAGATGAGTGCGCAGCGGCCGATTGATTCTCTGTCACTCCGCAACGGAATATTCTGGGAGCATCGACAACTCGACGACGAATCCATCGTATCTACTCCCGCCCTAGATCACATCGACTTATTCCCTATCGACGACGACGCATTTCGAGATACGATCTCGAAAATAGGCAAACAGCACAAGAAGAATCGTTTACACTATCTCTTTGAGGGTATAAGATCTAGGGAATTCCTCCTCCCCATGGAGATTTGTGGTGAGTGGGTTACAATTATCACAAAGACGATGATGGAAAATCGCATCAATCCGTATTCTGATCGAGTTGTCACCGATCTTGCGATAATCGATCCTTCACCTATCGGCAGGGAATCTCGACAAGAATTGATAAACCGCCGACTCCGGCAATTTTGGCAGAGGGGTGCATTCGACTATCAGATCAAGCTATCATTCGGGATATTGCCATTGAAGATCTCGTAGGCGCACAAATAACTTCCCACTGGCAGAGCGGCCTGGTGGCCTACGCCATCTCACGCGAGTTCCTTCGGCGCCTTAAAACACTGCAATTCCGGCAGTCCCACGCCGGTAGTAATGATGAGGAGTTTCTATGGGCACCATTCGAGGAGGAGTACAACTTTGATGCTTATAGGCAACACTTGATGGCAGCGTGCGCTCACCAAACGATCGAGGCATCAGGTTATCGAGTTCGATTGGCCCTCGAGGTCCCTAGCGACGACGCAAGTTACCAGCCCAGTTCTCTTGAGCGCTCACTATACCGTGGTATAGAGCCCGGTCGTGACGAAAAGTGGGAGATCTTCCAGTCGCCAACGCACACACTCACCGTCAAGTTCGGCCCGGACGCAAACGACGAACCGCAGTCGCCGTCCAGCCAGGGGTCAGGCCCTCACGATGTTGAAAACGAGACAAACAGTGATTTAGGAGAGCTGCCAACGCTTAGTCCCCAACGATCTCGAACACCGTTGCCCACTTCTAAGCCGAAACCCGAGTCACCGATCTCGCCCACTTGCCCGGGGCCCAACGAACCTTCGTCGCCGCCTCATTCGCCAGCGTCGCCCAGTCACTTAGCCGCATCGCCCGATTACGATCCCATGTCGTCCAGGCCCAATTCCGTGTCGCCCGCGCCGCCCGCTCCTAGCCCAATCATTAATGATGAGCCAACTACTACTGCTTGCTCGTCTCCCCACAACGTGCCCATTGCCCCGATGGGGCCAAACGAACTGTTGCCGGAAATCCCGGGGTTAACTTTCACCCAGCCTCCCTCCCCAGTCATGTTCCCAGAGGCCATGGTTGAGGATGTTCAATTGGCTCCTCTACAGACGTCAAGGAAACGTTCTCGTTCCCCCCACAGTGACGATGAGGAGTCACCAGCGAAGAGGGTAAAGCCTGAAATCCCAGAGTCAACTTTCACCCAGCCTCCCTCCCCAGTCATGTTCCCAGAGGCCATGGTTGAGGATGTTCAATTGGCTCCTCTACAGACGTCAAGGAAACGTTCTCTTTCCCTCACAGTGACGATGAGGAGTCACCAGCGAAGAGGGTAAAGCCTGAATGGTGTTCCCGTCCCCTTACAATGACGACGAGGAGCCGCCAGCGAAGAGGGTAAAGATTGAGCCTGAATGGTAGGCCAGGTGCATCGGCCCGTTCTTGTTGTCTTTTGATTCGCTATAGACGCGCTGGGGTGTTGCTGTTTTATGTTTAGATGTTTAAATGTTTATTGTTTCCAGGGCGTTTAAAATTTGTTTGTAGATTAGATATACTATATTCCCTGCTTGCGGGGAAAGTTTACTCTGTTTTTAAATAAAATGACCTACTTGAGCTTGGATACCGTGTTATCTGATTGTAATAATCCTGTTAATCTGTACGTCTCCTAATTCTATGCTCTGAGAAAAGTGACAACTCATCTAACTCTCAGTCGGCCTCGCTGTAGAAAGGAGTTGTTAGCCTACACATTGAGAGCGGTGCTCTGGCATAATTTCTATTTTGGGGTAGATATTTAAAGCACCCCTATACTAGGTTTTCTAGCGCTTCTTTAAGTAATATTTCAGATTATGTAAGACCCACAGGGGTGATGTCACGATATTTTTAATTTGTTTTCGAGTGCATTTAATATTCTTTTTGTTTTGGTGTCTTAGCGCATTACCGTCTAATTGCGCAACTGATAGGTACCACGGCGAGCTGAAAAGGGCAATTGGGCAGGTACTAGTTCTAGCCGCCAAGCACTAAGAGGCTTCACCGTAGTGAGTCAGGACGGCTACGCATTACTAGTATTGAGGCTGTGATCTATGGCAATGTACTGCTTGATCCGTTGATTGAAACATGCTGTCTTTGGTTGCTACGTGAATTGAGAGTAGGCTAGGCAACCGAATCACTCGCGCTTTTTTCCTATTTAAGGGCGGGGAGAAATTGCTGTCTTCAGCATTCGGTTTCTTTCTTTCTCTATAAGACCTGAGAAAAGTAAATCGTTCTTATCATTCTTACAGGACCTATCGGATTGCTTTTCGGCAAATATTTGTTTAGGTAATATTGAGGTTCCTAACTACTCAGATACCTTTCTGTTGATACATACGAATTCACCCGCGAAGTGCAACTATGTCGGCCTCTCCCCTTGCTCGTTCGGTGGCAGATGCAGAGATCAAAAAGGAGCTTCGCCATCAACGCCTTCTTTCGGATATTCACGAGCTCGTTACGAAACCATATCCCAAGATAGCTCTTCACCCAAGCGAGGACGATATCCGTAGGGCTTGCCTGGTACTATACCCTGATCACTACCCTCCCTTACACCTGAGCCTACAATTTTCGGACTTTTACCCTACGGAACCTCTTTATGTTTCCATGGACTCCTCGATCCATCACCCTAACGTTTATGGCAGCTTTATCTGTGCCACCATACTGAATCGTGGAGAGGAGTATACTCCGGCATACACGCTTAAGGGAATCGCTATTCAGCTACTGAGCTTCTTCGATAGCGAGAGTTTGGAGCAGGAGCATTCCACAAGGAAGCAGGATCTTACCATATACCAGGAATCGTCTAATCGGTGTTTGGACGAATACACATGTACAAAATGTCGATTCGGGATGAAGACTGAGCCACGACGAAACAAGAGTCCTCCCCAACCGACGAGCTTTGATGCGTGTGTTGATCATAATCCTGCTGCATGGCCTGCGATCCAACGTGGTATTATGTCTGACGCTCAATCAAGCTCGGTGCCCTCTCTCGTACTCAACCACGTGGAAGAGAGCTTAAGAAAGTTGAAGATAACGTCAACTAGCACTGGGAGAACTCGTCATGTCGAGTCGAACATCACCCAGATACCCAATGAAATTCTTCTTCTGATAATCGAGAGGATAGAGGAGTGGGAGCATCTAGCCAGCCTCGCTCGTGCATGGCCTAAAATCAGTGAGCTTGTTCGGGACTTTGAAGTTATTCGGAAGCGTGAGCTACAATGCTTCTGCCTAAAAAAAGGGTTTGCATCAGCAAAACTCGGCGTTGGGGTCATAGTCAACAGAGGACAAGTCTCTTCCGAGTTTGACCTGATCTCCGAGGAAGCATATTTGTATCTGGGTGTCCGCCACTCGATCCACAATCTACGATTCGACCATTGGGTTCCTCTCCCACTCTCGAGAGGACACTGGAACCGCGTCAGAGAAGATGTTCAGCACTCTTTGTCTGAAATCACACTTAAAATCAAGAGTCCATCATCTTCGAACTCACCTGCTGCACACGTTCTATTCACTTGGATGAATGATGTTGTCGTTCGATTAAATCAGGACGCAGAAAAAATCGAGAGTGGAGATTCGAAGAAGAGTACGCTTCGGCATGCATCCGAGAAGGCTATACATTCCTACTTCCACATCTTCCACTTGCTTGTGTGTTTGGCAGCGGAGAGACCCGCTATCGTTCAACAAGCTAATAAACTATTGCGAGACTTCCAGGATGGCAAAAGGTCGAAGACGGATTGTCCTAACCTGGGACACCTTCTCATCGCTCTCGTGATATCGGATACCCAAGTCACCGAGTCTCTTATCAAATCTATCATCACAGAGGCAATCATTCGCAACGTCGTCTGGCTTCTTGACCGGAGGGGCGCCAGCATGGCCGAACTATCATACATGGAGAGAGATCCTGTATCAGCATACCGCCTAAATAAAACCTTTCAGGGCAGTCGTACCTCATACAGACTGCTCATGTTCTCAGAGCTTTTTCGCCACACAGCGCGCGCATCTCATGAGAAAACTCTGATCCAAGTACGAGACGAACTCTTCGACCGCTACGGAGCGCCACCGAGGGACGCAGCTAGCCGTCTCGCAGCCGAAGTGCGACGTCTGCATACGATCAACAACTTCCCAGCTTTCATGAGAGAAATGGGTCTACAGGAGATACCCACGCGCGGCGAACTTCACAAAGGTGCTCAGGGACACTGTCGCGATAAGCATGACCAGGAGATATTCGAGGCCGGCCATTAGCCAGAGGGCGGCAATGCGTTTGCGTTTTGCGAGGGATCCAGGAGTAATGCTGACCGACTCCGAATTCGTAGAGGCAAACAAGTTGATTGATTATAAAGTATTGAGACGTTCGTATAACTTCTTCCCGGCTAACCAAGGGGGACAGCCCAATGGTGGCAACAACCCGAGGACAGGATAGAGAAATTGGACTTCCCTGGTGGCACAGTACTGTGACGATGTTGTCGGAAAACAACACAAGATGGAGCAATCGTAAATCGCGAGAAGAACTTCAAATAGTGCTGTGGCAGAAGGTGGTGTGATAGCCTTTCATATCTTCTGCGATGAGATCAATGTACCTAAGACCGATCAGAATACGGCTATGACAATTATCTATACTTAACTCAGTTGACATCAAAGCCAGATCAACCCAGCTCTTCATCCAGATTTGCTCTTCTTACCGAACCACCGTGTAGTCTTCCTGAGTAAGAGATACATATCTCGCGGGATTTGATCAAAAATTTAATAGAATAATCATTAAATCTGAAGAAAAAAAGTTATGTTACTTTATTTGGTGATTGTGTTTAAACCTAATCGCTATTCGGAAAGAAGAATCGTCGACACGCTGATTGGCCAGTTTGACAGCACTCTTCATCGTGTTTCTCTGCTGATTGGTCAGTTTGACAACACTATTCAATGGCCTTCTGATACAAATAACACTTCTCCTCGGGGTTTGACTGTCGACGATCACCTAAACCTGTGTATGCTACGCCCTTCAATAACAATGAAGCGACCGTGGCCTTTTGATACCTGGAACTTGTATGGATATGCCTTGTCACGGGCGTCATTCTCTCGCCCTTGGTAATAATTTTACGAGAAAGAACCCATAGCGTGCCGGCTTTGCTTATTGACCGGATGGTAAGTGGGATAAGGTTCCTTGTGTATTGTCGGAGTTTCGGAGTCGTAAGTGGGATGATTAGGAATCATAGCGAATAATAGTGACGCTTGTGGGGATCTGAATCGACGGCAACAACATTCTGATACTGTAGCTCAGACAAGCGTATGGGAGGTTTTTCATCTTCATTTTATGACACCGATACGCATCTAAACGAAGATGTAGACATATAAATACCATAGGGCGCTTCCACGACATGGGATCAGGAACGTTATCAGCAACACACACTCCAGGCGAATACAAGCTATCGTTTCAAAGATGTCTGAAATCACTCTATACTATGTCCGCGGAGCCTGCTCTTTGGCCCTCACTCGCTCTTCTCCGCCACCTCGGCGGCATCCCCTTCAAAACCGTGGAGATGCGCTTCAAGGAGGGGATAACGGGCTCGAGGGCGTCGACGGCAAACTCACCCAACCCGAATTCCGCAAAGTCAACCCGGGGGCTACGTGCCCGCCCTCATCGTCGACGGCGAGGTCATCACCGAACAGTTGGCCGTCATGACGATGATCGCCCTGTTGGCCCCGGATAAGGAGGCCGGGGCGGCGATGCTCGGCCGTGACCCGCCTAGGTCGAGTGCGCGTCACCCAGTGGATGGTCTGGCTTTCCGATACCCTGCATTCGACTGGATATGGCGCTACCTGCACCGCAACGCTATGTCGAGGGTAACAGGGATATGTATCCCGTTGTCAAGGCGAAAGGGCTGAAGACTATCGGGGGAAGCTACGCGCTCATCGACAACAGGTTTGGAGATAGGGAGTATGCTGTTGGCAAACACCTTACGATCGTCGACATTTTCCTCTATGTCCTTTGGGGATGGGGCGCGGCTTTTCCTCGTATGGATATGAAGGTAAAATATCCTGCGTATGGAAAGTTGGTGCAACGCGTGGAAGCACTCGGACGGGTTAGGAAGGCCTTGGAGGAAGAGGGACTAAAGCTGCAGTTCGAATAGTTAGGGTTGTCATATGATGATAGGGAATTATGTCAAATTGGAAAAATCATATACTTAAAGCGAAGCGGAACTATTAAGCCGTAGATCTCCCGCGAAAGCTAAACAGGGGTCGAACCCTTCGACATCCATAGAGCTTATTAGCTTAATTTGATCATTCTTCCAAGCTCTTCCGACAATACCTTTTCGTTGCATGTTGACTTATCACAGCAGATAAGTCATTATTATTCAAACCGAAAAAGGAATATTGACACATTACTTGTGCCTGAGATGCGCTGAAACTTTACCTGTCAAGGGGACCCTGCGATATATGGGTACTTTATCTATACTTGTTATTGCGCGAGGGTCTCTAAAACTATCTTCGTAGACGTTACTTGGCTATACAGATGATCTTTTTGTGGCTTCACGCGGTAGCTGTTCGTGGTTTCGTGGCTTCATGACACTAATGTATAGGATGGGAGATTCCGCCGTAGTACCACATGTTTCTTGCAGGATCAAACATTAGATGGCCACTCCTTACTTTTTATGGGTTAAATGATGTTAATAAAACTTAACATAGTTAGTAGACTCTCGAAACGTTTCATTGCATTACTAAATGTTTAAAATATTATGTTTATAATTCCTTACTGAACTACGATTAAGAAAATATGGTGGTATAAAACATCGTATTAAATAAACTTAGATTCAAACCCTATGTATCAGACTCTCTATTAAAGTGAGACAGATTAAAATCGATGCCTTTAATATATATGACTTGCCGTGACAAAATAAAGTTGCAAAAAAAAAAAAAAGGAAAAAATTCACCGGCCAGTACCCAGTCCATGTGCTAAACCGATGAACATATATGTTTATAGAAATACATACATCATAATAATTTGCCCTGGATGTCAACAATAGCAGTGCGCTTGTGAATGTTAACTTCATGCACGTTATCTCTATGTATGTGTCCATAAAACTCCGAAAAAGACGCCAATGGAACCCGTCCGAACTTCGTTCCTGCCTGCAGATATGAAACGAAGTACTTTAATAGAATACGCACTTCTGCATGTTTCAGTGTTGCATTAATAACTGATCCATAAGCCGGATGGCAGCTATTTGCTGCGCCTCGATCCTTGACTCCTTGAGAACGTGCCAGTGGTACTGAAGACGAGGTCCCATAAGATAAGGATCAAGACCGACTTCCTGATCCCTCCAATGGTAACCAACCCGCATTGAATGGTATGCTGACCGGCTTCTTCGGCTCTGGGTCGACACACATGATCAAATGCTTGCAAAGCTGCCGGTATCGCCATCGTTGATGTTGCCCGGCTGAGCAGCATACTGAGTATGTAAGCCTCTTCCAATCCAACGAGGGCGTTGACCCCGCGAACAGCTAGCACGGAATGAGCAGCATCGTCTATCAGAGCCGCATTCCTTGTGACGTAAGTTCGCGCTGGCTTGTGTTGCATGTAGGAAATTCCAGTTATTTGAACCGTATAGAGACTTTGTATCAACTAGAGATACTTCGCATTAGCGCTCGCCCGGTTAATCGAGTGGGCCTCAAGTCCCGAATCCACTTACGTTTATCATGCCTCGGCATACTGGCAGTGGGATGCTGGCGAAAACCGCGCCGAACTCTTCTGGCGTAAGTAAACTCGCCCATGAGTCCGGAGAATACTCGTTTTGGACGGCGTAAGCGGTGATGTGAACGTCCTTTTCAGCACCCATGTAGTCATGCTGCAAGTAAGTCCCATCGCCGATCCACGACGTTTGGCAAGGCCTGTGCGGGTCGAGAAACTCCGGCCCCATAGCCTCTACTGCCTTTTTATAAGGGACCTGATCGGGAGTCTCCAAACTCCGGTGTGCTGCGGCTTCAAGGCCGGGTCGTCGGGGCCAAGTACAAATTCCCGGGTGATCCCATGGACGCCATCCGAGCCCACTACGAGATCGTACTTCTTTTGCGCCCCACCTACGAAGTTCAGCATCACGCCGCCCCCGGGTGATACCTCGGTAATAGATGATATTCGCGAGCTGGTGTGAATCATTCGTGGCGGCGTTCCTCTCAGCAACTCGTCCAAAAACTTCTGCGGGTCGACCATTCTTTCCTTGTAGTCCTGTATTGTCGGGGAGTCGACAAGTTGCCCTGCATACGGCCAGTAGCGATTCTGGTGTCGGTGGCAGTGTAAACAGCCTCTGCCCGACTGAGACAGTCATCTAAAGAAGGGTCCAATCTGAGCAGAATTTCTTCAGCTGCGGCTGTTAGTGTGATAGTATGACCTTCTGCTTTAAAAGACGGTTGCGATTCGTATATATCAGCAGCAACATGAGAGTGCCTTAGAAGTCCTCGCAATAGAGCCGCTGATGCGATGCCCCCGCCTATGATCGCGACGCGAATCGTCGAAGGAGAGCCGCTCATGGTGTTGATATCTCCTGAAGAAGTTGTAATCGAACTTGGATGATGTACTGGACAATCCGTTGTCTTGAAAATGTATGCTGGCGGCTGTGTTGATGGCTGGTGGACGTGGACTGATACTCAATGAGGCGGCTGGACTCTAGCTTAAGTATTTTCTTCGTGCGCACTGATTGAAGCTAGGACTAATGTCCGGATGCTGGTCCTTTGAACATGATTGACAGTCTGTATCATCCGGACGAACTTGTTCATGATCCGAGTGACAAACGGGCATCATACGGGCGCGTATGGAATTGAGGCGCGCAAGGGTCGATCCCGGACGGGCTGCAAAAATATAACACCCGTGCCCTCCGTCTGTTAGAATCATCCGGTCACTTATAGCTACTTATCAGCTGGGGAAGTATTTGCGATGTCGTTCTAAATTTGACGCTATGCTGGGAGTGCTAGCATATAGTTTGCAGGCTAAACGAGCTTAGATCTGTGCAATGCGATCGTGGATAGGTCGCTAAGTAACTGGACGGCTTGATGACGGGCTGGGTCTGGATTACCATAAATGGGGAGGCAGGGAAGGGGAGAGTGATGAAGGGCGGTGCTTCGTCGGCGTTGAACCCTACGATGAACCAGATAAACGGCGCGTGAATAGACGGACAAGAAGAATCTGTTAGTTTCCGTCGTCAAATCCTCCGTCGCGGTCGGTGGAATCGTGGTGCGGAGGGGTGCGCACAGAAGTAGTGTAGTCAGCCATGCTTAGCTTACCCAGCGGGAAGATCGCGGTATGCACAACTTTACCTAATAATAGTCATAGAAGGCTGCCTAGGTACAAAGTAGGTCATCGCCAAGAAGTGGCATGGTATTTAGTGTAGTGTAAGACTATACCTACGTTTATAGGCTCCGCCAGGCAAAGTATCATTGTGATCCAAGAGATATTATACGACGAAACCGGCTTCTTCCGGAAATGGCTGATCCAAGTACCTTTGCTACTTAGTTACTGGGCTTCACAGAAACAGAAACCCCTCCTCGTAGCGAATGTTCGCTGCCTAGCGTAGACGGGCCTGGTGGATCGAGCTCGAGTTAGCACTGAAATTCTGTGCCGTACACTAATTATGGAAGGTGTGCCGGGGTATTCGCTGAACTTGATTCAAATATGTAGTCGTATACGGATATTTACTCAAATCGAATTCTGATCTGTTCCATCGCTCAAGCGAGATCCTGCTAGCTGCCGTGACGGGAATTAGCGAGGTTATTAAGATGAAACTGCGGATAGATCGCTCATCTAATTATACTTGACATAGTAGGTGCCATGATATCTATTCTCGTCAACGGATGCGCTAGGTTGGATTGAGTTAAGATTCATCAGCCAAAAATCCTCATTCGTCAATTTGATCCCGGCACAGAGCGGAGTTCGAAATATGGCACCCCCCATTCCCGCGTCCACGTGCACACCTGCCGGTAAGTGCAGTGATTGTTTACAAATCTATACGGGCAGAGGGGCTCTAGACGGTATTAGGTAATTATGGGCTAGGTATACAAACAATATACATAGGTAGGTTCTAGGTAGTGAACATGTGGAGCTCATATATACCGTTAATGCTCACGGTGTATTAGCAGCGCCATTAATTCTCCGTGACGAATAAGTGACTCCGTTGTTCCCTATGAAATTATCGTGACTAAGAAATGGTACTGGATGGTGACTAGATATGCTCAAATCCTTCCTCGTATCCTCCCTACAGCTTCACGGACCTCCGTAGACTCGTGTAGTCGGAGTCTATGTGTCTCGGTGTTATATTTTAGCTATATGAGTGATCAAGACTTACGATATCTTCGTAAGACTGCTTCAGCCTCTTAGAGTAGTTTTAAGCGAGCTGCGTTCGAGATCCGTGTAACACGTAGTGCAAGTCGAGTATTATTAATCTAAGATAAATAATACGCTGCAAATGGATTAATATAGATGATCCGCGTAACTCGGAACTCTCTGTTGAATGGCTGGGAAAACAATTGAAATTAGAGTCTTCAATAGAGTTAAGGGGGCTATAATGTTGATTCCCTCAAACTATTCGAAGTGGGAGGTTTCGAATGTACACATTCTACAGGCTTTGTAATATCTTCCTTTTTTATTCTTGTTGTCTCGGAAGTCGGGGTAACCAAATAGTTAAGGCCACGTATAAATGTTACACTCGGCAGCAACCTAGATATTGGTGCGTGTGATACACACAACTATAATTGTCCGTCTGGACTTCTGGCTTAGTAAAGATTTTTCTCCCGCAAGCTCCTGTACTATTCGTGGTTGCAACAGTCACCAAGGAGAAGTTTTATGGGGGCATTAGAAAAATAACATTTTGATTTGAAAAAGCATGCAACGTGTCAACCAGCCCTCCATTGTTATACCTGAGTAGAGTATTCGTCAGGGAGGGAAGTCCAATCCCCTCTACCACTCGCGATTTTGTCATGTGCCACAGCCTTCACCTTCATTCTATTCTTATTTGACTAGAAGAAACTCTCAATCAGCAACCCGTGCGCATAAGTAATGTGTAATAGAGTTCATACATTCCATCCTTTCAAGGTCGGCGAAATGATGTTACATCAACAATCATGTGCTAGTCAGTCAAAGACTAATCAACCGCTTTCACACGCACATCTACGCGCTGTGCATACCAAGTTGCGGAATCAGATCCCGTTGCACCGCGTGTATTTTCGACTTCTTTGAGGGGCGAGTTATGCCAATCTGGTGTCGCTCCAAGTGTCGGTAGAATTCCCACTGGGAAGTTTTCTCGGCCGTTTGTGGCTGTAGTTGCTAGAACAATGATGCTGTCGAATTGCGCTGGATTTACGACGTCTTGGACAAACTTGGGCATCCACATCTTGCAGAAGAAGTTAGTGGCCTCACTGGGCAGCAATTCGATAGGGCAATTGCCTTGGAGCGGGTAGACCCTTGTCGCTTCCCATGAGGGATCAAGATCTAGAATTTCGATGGACATAGTTTTATGGCTCGTGTTCCGTACTTCTATACCAATATGGTCTCCCTCAAATATGTCCTGCGGATCGCTAATCGTGAGGCCCATAATGCCATCTACAATTAGAGGAGTATTGGAGTCATATCGACACGGATCAGGAGGTTCTATCCCGTTTGGCAGATAACCAAGTTTCTTAACAGCAAGGCCACCGCCGCTTTTAGAGGAATCGGCCAGGTCCAGCAGGTTGTAGAAAACACTAAGATGTTTCAAGTGGGATAAGAGTGCCATTTCTGACCGAACATCGATGGATGTCTCTATGCCGGACGTATCCCTTTCCCTTTTAGGAGTAAAAGCTATCCTAAAGCGGCCAGAGACATGTAAATTGACTGTGAAGAAGGGTTGATCATCATCAAATCTAACTTGTGCACGCTCACGCATGCGCGTCTCCATTGATTCGCGAACTTTAGTGTCTCTGCCGTTAGGCATGAGGAGCTTTGCTGATCTCCGTTTCAGAACGTATTTTCTGAGGATTTCGCTCTGTCTTGTGGCTTTCGAGTCAATGCGGATGCTGGGCCCGTCAGATTTGACAACACCTGTGGAAGCAAAATCCTTAACTTCGGATATGTGGCAAATCGCTGACGGTGAGTTATAGTCCATGAGACTTGTGAATGTCTGATCAGGGGGATAAATGGCGTACACGTCGTTTTAGACACTCCGTGTGCTGTTCCGGCGGATAATCCTACCTGAGGAGCTTTTTGTCTGGAAGGTATGTAGTGCTTGTCACAGTGGTCTGACTTAGAGCGCCCCGATCAGTGCCGAAAAAGACGCGGCGTCGTTCTCCTCCAAACACCACATTCTGTTCGTGCGTTAAATTTGGGTGATTGGCTACTTTTCTGGAAACGAGGTTGTAGATCATGCCGCACGTCAGTGGTTTGGGGTGAATCTGGTTGTCTTTTAGGACGGAAAGCAGACAGTCGGTCAGTAGTCCGCGGTACTTGCGGTCTCCTCGCTGAATCTCCTGTGCCTTTTCATTCGCGCGGCAGGCAGCGAGGAACTCAACCCCCTGAGATGATGTCAACCAATGAGGTGCGACTGAAGCTCCCCGGACGGGGCTTGCATTTTGAAAAGGTTCGAGGGCGGAAAGTTCACAAATAGGCGAGCGCGCCTCAAGGGCATCCTCTGGGAGAAAATCGACGCCTCGTAGGACGGACAGCGCATCATGATTATGCATAAGGGGTATATCTCGGCATGCGCCGCCTGAGTGGCAGCAGTCCAGCACGATAGTGACAGTAGCCCCTTTGTCCGAGATTTGCTTGAGTAAGTAGGCGAACTCCACATCACGAAGATAATCCACCTTTATGCTGGTATCGGATAGATCTTCTCGGACTAGGACGAGGCATTCGTCTTGAACGTTACAGTTTAGTTGCTTAAACTGCGTGGGGAGTCGACTACCATGTCCGGAAAAGTGTATGTAAACAAAGTCGCCATTTTGAGCCTTGGCAGCAAGATTCTCTAAAGCCGCGACAACGTTCTTGGAAGTAGGAAGATTATCTGAAGCGGCGGCTTGTCCATTTGACCTCGCAGGAGATTTGAGCTTAGAGATATTGGATATACCGACTGATTCCCTGAGATAGTTTTCCATAAGGTCGATATCCTTTGAGCAGCCGGATAGGTCTGGTACTATGCTACTATTATAGCGATCGATTCCAATGAGGAGCGCCCATTTATTCTGCCCGTTCTTTGCTGCCATTGTGGTGGGCTGCTTTTTGGGACTGGTGGTTTCGGAACGACGGTGTTGACAAAAAGCTATGATGTTATAGATAAGCGGAGCCAAAATACCGCACAAGAAATTGAGCATTTCTTGAGGGCAATCAACTTAAGTTGTTTTATGAGATATCAATAACAATGGCTCCGAGCGTTGGGACGATTAATCGCGCCCCTCGAAATCTAAGTTCGATCGCGTGAGGAAGACGCAGCTTATATAAAAATAGCTAGTGGCAAATAAATGACGAGGAAACGTTACTATGAATTGCTGAGCCGGTATAGAATAATTTGCAAAATAACTCTTAAGCGCAAGGCTCGCCTTTCACACTCATCAGGGGTTGCATACGGCGCGACTAGAATAAGAAATTTCTGTCTGACATCATTAAACACGGTTATGCCGAGTGCAGAGCCTCATTAATTGAAGTGAATCTAACCAAAAAATAGTCCTAATTTCAAGTTAGGATGTTGTATAGATTGTATGACTAATTATATCATGAGACCTATCAGGGGCACAACTGCCGGCACGTTTCGGTGACAAGATGGGCACTAAGGACGGATTGGGTGTACAAGATTATGCTCAATATGATATACAAGTCAGCATGGTCGACATATGAATATAAGGCGGTGAATGAATAATTACTTAGAGCCTCAAGTCAATTCTAACTCATCCTAGGTAAATTCTTACTGTTCTCAGTCTCTACCGGTGCCGCCTAAAGTAACAATACCGGGGAGACACGTCACCGGCATGTCCTCAGCTTTCCACTTAGAGTTTACATGCATATGCGGTTTCAGTTGAGCGCATATATTGTCAGAAAATCCCCAGCCCCCAACCTCCATAACCAAAAGGCCCCAAATGGCCCTTCGTTGGGGCTTATTTCCTGCATTGTACCTTGTCAACCAGGGACAGGTCGCGAACGATAGTTACCTGATTATCATCACTGTGATTGGTAATAATCTTAATTGGACAGGTGTGCTGTGTTATGGTGACAGCGCTACCCAGATGCGACTAACTCGATGTTCACCGGTCTCAAATGTGCAATTTCTTCTAACTTTTGACATGCCATTCCGATATTTTAGGGTTACATGACCGCAAAACATGACCGCAAAAGAAATGTTCGGTAAAGATAAGAGGTGAAGATGAACAAACAAGTTGACATATTTTCGAGAGTATGGGAGCCATGGAGCCCCCCATGCAGTATGAGAGTAGTATTGAATATCAGCAATCTTTGGCATCGAGCTGCTGCTTTCGATAAGTCTATTACAAATACTGGATAAGTTGTATCATGGAAACTGAGGGCAAAAGCTTCAGTCTCAAAAGTTAGCCCGTCTTACACCGATAGCGAATAATGCAATGAAACGTCTGATACCAGTAATTTGTAATAATGATATCGACAACGCTACTGGGCTCTCCATTGGAGAATTTAAGTTATTATCTGGGTGCATAGAAAGACAGAGAATCATGGTAACAAGCAAATCTGATACAAGAAATCCTGACAAATGGAGTAGAGCTATAAAGACGCGGGAAGGTAGGTCGACCGCATTGCTGGGGACAAGTTTATAGATTAATAGTCTTTTACGTGACGAACACACCGGGCTTACTTAAATATTCCTTGTTTTGCTTAGCACTCAACCTAGGGAAATGAGAGTAGGGGTAAATGGCATTGACTATCTGGCAAGGTAGCCAGGAGCTTAGTTGTCTAACTTTTCCTGACGGTTCAAATCGACTCGCTTAGATAGCAGGCTCTCGGCAAACATAGGATAAATATGCAACGCCTTAATGCAGGTAGCCAGTGTAGAAAATAGGTTATCGTCTGTAGTCCCGCTGTATACGTATTATCGGAAGTTGATTGTGGTCTGAAACCATCAAGCATTAAACTTTACTTGTCAGCTCTGCATGGCACCGCTTCGAAATACCATAACGAGACGCATGTGCATGCAAAGAAGTGGCGGTGATTTGACCAAGGCTGTGGCTGTCGAAGGCGTCGCCCGCGCACCATCATGAGCATATTACCCAGCACAGTCCGAGAGTGTTTAGGCTAGACCGGACACACCAGCTATGCCTTGCAGGTAAGATTAAGCTTACCAAAAAGCCTTATTCGTGAAACAATCGAGTTGCGCAATATCCAAGTACTAAATCTAGTTTGTCTTGAAGACTTTTGTTGCGTGGAGTTTCGAGATACTTTCGTGGTCTAGGCAATTCCAAATGCAAATGTTCTTTTCAACAGAGTCATAGGAGAAAACCTCACATGCAATGCGCAATCTAGATGCGGGAGTTTAGAAGGCCAGAAGCGATGACCTGATCCTCGACTACTATAACGGGGGCTTCTGTTGAACGGCTTGGAAGAGCATTCAATAAAATAACAATCTTTGATGGAGTCAAGAGAGACATGAAGGCCTACTGCCTCTGATATTCGCAATATCTTGCTTCTCTATTCTTGCTGTCTCGGAGAAAGGGTGTTACACTCGGATGGACCCAACCAGAGTCCGAAACCTTAGTGAGTCCAAGACCTAGGTCTATACAGATATGTGTGACAACTACGCACTGACCTCTTTTCTCTTGACTAGGAATATTGCAAACTAGACGGGAAAACCTTTAAGATTGCAGATCCTGTATAGTCAGGGTCAAGGACGAACTCTAGGACCTTGTGCTCCTTCTCATTATCAACGTGCCGTGCCGGCCTAGAACATAGCGGAGAATGCCCCGATGTCACCCCACTCAGTCACGGACCGAGATGAACTTGACGGATACCTTGCTGCCACCCGAAACGGACCGCGGGCTGTGCCGCGATTCTTGACGTCGCTCCGTCCAGATGTGGCGCACCCCTTAGGGACGAGCGTGTGTAGGAGGAAGAGGGTATTCCGGTTCAACCTTGGTACCATAATCCTTCCTTAAAAATACAATCGCGAACTACTACGTCACACTATCATTGAGTGTCATGTCGAAATGAATACAGAACAGAACGACTGAAGACAATTGGTGTTTCCGTTTTCGAACATGAGGTAATCACGCTAAGGGCTATTCACTTGCTAATATACTAGAAATCCATTTAGGTTAAACACTTACAGCATCGGAAAAATCGTTTCACGGAGCCAGGAGATGATTTCGCTTCGTGAGAAAAATATACTTGTGCTCGTTTACTTATGCCGACCGCCGACAGAAGATCTACAGCCGGCGACTTGCATACGTATCGGTATAAAGGGCAAAGGCATGCAAGGGCAAGAGATTTACCGACGCATGCTCAGTGCCTCCGATTGATCTTCTGATTGGTGCCCTTCGCTTCGCTTGAATCTGCAGGGGATTTACAGCGGCGCGATACCTGTGCTACGAAAAAGGGACGTATGAAAGTGGATAGAAATAGTCATAGATGGGAGAAAATCCCTTCAAATTTATTCGGGTCTAGTATGCGCATGATAGGGTTTGGACGTTCGGGTATTGATAAAGGGAGGTAATGATTTGTAACTGGCTCGGCATGTGGCGAATATAGACTAGCATTTTTTCTTCTTTCGTAATCTTCAATCTCAGAAAAAGCTCTTCTGGCTGCGTAGATAATATCATCAACAACTTTCTAGCATTGATTGTTTTCAACAGACGTACTGCTACCCCTCACGACGTATCTCCCTTTAGGCGTCGTTAATATCTGTTGGGGCCCAAAAAGCAATATCCGTGTTGATTCCTTTATTTTAGAGCTCAGAGTTTCGTTCAGTCGCCCCCTTACTCGAAAAAAAACCTCATCGAAACTTGCCACGTTATAAAAACAATCGCATTGTTCGAAAACATCAATGTCACGGGACAGAGAGCCCATCCATGATAATGACTCGGCCCTTGTCAGACCTCTATCGCAAATCGATGCGTCGCCACCGCTTTGGGTACGCCCTTTATGAGCCGGCGCCGTTGTCACGCCTTTATCCCGGCGCACTAGGCTATCTCGACAAATATCAGCGCTGGCACCCCATTTTAGATCTCAACGATGCTACCTCGGTAGAAGCTGCGGGGTATTCCCCCTTGGGATACATTCAACGCGCGAATCCAGATACTCGCCGTTTCGGTCTTTTAGCGGCAGGCGATGTCTCAGCGAATGATGTAGCGCTAGAGGTCGGTGCTGACGCCACCTCGTTCGGTCTACCACTTGACGTTGGCGGCGTCGTGAGCTATGGTACTACACGCGGCTTCGGCGCTGTACTGCTTTGCGATGGGGATGTTGTGTCCGAGGGCTTCGACTTCCGCGACCCTTTCCTGACATGGCTGAAAGAGAACGCCAATCTGCTATTTTCGAGGTACCCCGACACGAAGAAGCATGGTCTATGCGTAGCCACCTGGACTTATTCGACGACCGATGTTCATATAAGCGCCTGGGAAGGGGTGCTAATTCTGTTACTGTTGGGTTCACAGCTACTGCGGCAGGTGTTGGGCACGCCAGCCCCCAGACGAGACTGCATCGTGGCCATGCGAGTAGTGGCTGGTCAACTTACACAGACCAGAAGCGTGTCATATTCTTCGCCGGCGTGAAAATTAAGACAGGGCTTTTCGGCACCAAGGAACAACCAGAGAGTAATGGCGTGGAGGTGATCGATTCATGGTAGAGGGTGAAAGAGAAGGAGAATATTATGCGGCTGAATCTGAAGTTTTTGGAGAAGACTGGCATGATATCAAGGACGCCTAGCTCATGGTTGAAATAGTATTGATGGAATAGTAGGAATGGGAAACTTACCAACACTGCTTGGCCTTCACCTTGATATACATGGCGTGTTTAAATAGGATAGAGTTTTTTATTTATATATATAAATACGGCCACACGGGGTATAGAATGAAAACTAGAAGGTAGACGCTAATGTACATGATAACTGATTATCACAATCGAGATATTATCTTTACAACATAGGATTTGGCAATTCAAGCTATTTATCTTCAACACCTGTCTATATTATAGAAACCGGATAGATGAAAGGGAATCAAATAGTTCATAATATTTGCAACATACTCGTCGAGTTTCCAGTTTTGGAGTCCGTATAGTTCAGAAAATTTGATTTCGGAGTGAAGATAACGGGCCTCTTCTTCAACAATTGTAATATCAGATATTCGCTATCGCGCATTTCACTTTACATGCCTTAAACGAATATTGATGTATCCAGCCCCGTGAAAAATGGAAAGAGGCGGGGAAGTTAGGTGGGTACCTTACAATTTAAAACGTTTAATACCTATAATACAGTATTGCGATAGACCGGTTTGTCCGACTACGGCCAGGAGTCGATAATTTAGCGGGACATGAGCCAAAAAAAAACCCCCAATGCTTAACATTGAATGAATGCAACAAAAAACCTAACATTTCTATTGTATTCAATAGATACCTAGGTACTTACTAAGGGTCCGTTTTCTTCAATATTACGTAGGTTCCTGTGTCTTAGGTACATCCACTGTTGTTGAAGCAACAACCTACAGAACAATCCTGTCTGGCTTGTGCACACACACAGTTTTAACTATATAAAGGCACAACATTGAACAATACAAGCGCATCAAGTATCCCTCAAAAAGCACCAGCTTGTTACATCTACTCACTCTATAATCGCTCCGATCTATCAAGTATCGCGTAGGGTGAAGATATTTTGCAAGATGACAACCTCTATAGTCACTTCAGTTGACATCCAGTCACTGCCTCTAGTCGCCAAGGTTGGTTCGCATACTTGACTTACAGGCCTCGACCTTGCACTGACGCTGGCTGATCTGCAGGGCAAAGTGAGGGAAATCTATGAAGCTAGCAAGTCCACGCTTCTTCTTGTTACCTCGGATCGCATCTCTGCCTATGATGTAATCCTGGAGAATGGAGTGCAAGAGAAGGGCACCGTTCTCACTTTGATCACAAATCATTGGAACAATGTGCTGCCGCAGCACGTCCAGGGACTAAACACCATCTGCTCTCATTGAGCATTCCGCCGACGCTTAACATCAGCCCCGAAGACAGACAGCGACTCCAAGGCCGCTCCATGATTGTTAACAAGTACCGCGTCTTTCCTATCGAGGCTATCGGTCCGACTCCCGCAAACTTGCCTACTATCTGACAGTTATTGACTCTTGTTCCAGTGCGCGGTTATATCACCGGCAGTTCTTGGGCTGAGTACAAGCAGAAGGGAACGGTGCACGGCCTACCCCAGCCGAGCGGGCTGGAACAATGCCAGGCATTCCCTGGCGGGCCTATCTACACTCCGTCCAGTAAGCGGTTGCTTGACCCTTTCCTTCCAATAACTGCTAATCAACTCTTCCATAGCCAAGGCACCCGTGGGCGAGAAGGATGAAAATGTACGTGTCAACGCCTTTCCGCAGCGGGTATCGGACTCGATTGTGCCGCACACCCGGAGGCAAAGCATAACTGTGACCGGCTACGCAATCACTGACACATGTTGGCGGGCAGATATCTCCCGACCAAGCGCGACAGATCGTAGGCGACAAATATGCCGATAAGATCGAGAACCTTGCATTGTCAATCTACAAAGCTGCGCACGCCTACGCTGTAAGCACCTCTCTTTGCCATTTCTCAGTGTTCGAGACCTGACCGGCCACCTTCCGACCCTCTCACGGATTGGAGTTGCTCCCTATCATTTCGGGTACCCATAGCGAATAGCGAGGACTAACCAGGTGAACTGACATGTTGGTGATGTAGCTTGAAAGAGGAATTGTTGTGGCCGATACCAAGTTCGAGTTTGGTAAGCCTCGAGCCATGCAACCGCAGGATGTGTTAATGTGCTAACATATGCTGTAGGTCTCGACGAGAAAACGGATGAGATAGTGTTAATCGACGAGGTCTTGTCAGTACTGCCCGTCCCATGGACGAAAACGATAGACGACGAGTGAAAGGCTGATAAGCAGATTGTTCAATTAGAACACCTGATAGCTCGCGATTCTGGCCAGCTGCAGACTACGCCCCAGGACGTGACCAGAAGAGCTTTGACAGTAAGTTCGAAAATGTCGAGACAGTGGTAATGATACTAAATCATTCGTACTCTTAGAGCAATATCTGCGTGATTGGTTGACGTCTCAAGGCCTCAAAGGAAAAGAAGGTGTCTCGGTATAGTTTCATCAGCCCCATATATTAACTCAAGGAAAGATTACTAACGAGGGCAATTCAGATGACGGAAGATGTGCAGTATGTCTCTCAAAACTGGTTTATTCCCCCCATTTGGCAATATGACTATTCCAATGTGACGAGCTCGCGAACCCCGAATGAGTAGTCAAATCTGGCATACAAGTTGAAAATCTGACTCGCGTGTTCTTATAGGGCCCAAACCAGCGCTAAGTATCGATGCGTTCCAACGCCTCACCGGAGAGACCTTGGACCAGGCATTGGCCAAATTAGAGCAATAAAGGAGATACCCGAGTTAGTATAGTCGCCAAGGAGTAGGAGTTCTCGTTCGTCGCATACGAAAAAGGGAATGGCTTCAAGGGGGTGGCTGAATTTTATGGCCTGATGCCTGAGCTGTGCGCATAAGTTTTGGTTATGGGTTGTGTTTCTGTCGTATCGGTCTGTAGGATAGCCGCGAATGAAAACACGATGAACACCAATCGATACGGCTTATGCGGTCCCCAATATCCCAACACCTTGTCAACGTGCACACAGAGCGCTTGTGGTCGAATCAATCCAGCATGACATGAACATGGGTTGTCCCCGACTGAAGTTGAAACTTCCTGGATCCAGGCAATGTATTGCGGAGAGCGTGTCCGCCTGACCATGCTCCTAGAGCCGCTCCCTTGAACCCGAGCAGGATCCGAGCTACGGCACTCAGATGAAGGAATGATCATCGGATTTCCGAGAGGTATCTTGACCTCTCAGCTCTGTTCCACCTTCAGCTTCCTACCTATCCTGACAATCACCGTTTGACAGTTCCTTACCCCATACGACACCAACCTCCAACAGGCGATGGCTACGCTTGTAGGTACAGGTGGTTGGGGCATTCAGGCAGGCTGTGGAGAATTATGTGGCGATCTGTTACCCTTTTCGAGATAAGTCTGGCGCTCCGCCGCCGGATCTGTGCCGAGCCTACTACCAAGAGCCGGGGTTGGAAGGTGGATCTACTGCTGTAGACTCAATTACTCTTAAGTAACTAATAGACAAACTGTTGTTGTAGCTTGAATTTACTGTTATTCTGGCATCTTTTCTTTGTTTCCCCCCTCGCCTTACAAGTTGACTTTGTCTTGCTTTTAGCAGAAGTTTATTCATCAGCCGTAGCCGTAGTCAGGTAACTATGTACGAGATAACCACTTAGAAAATATTCTCCGATCATAACTTAAACAAATATCCCGAGCAAGTCAAGTCAATAATATCATATGCCAAGGTTGCTACCCGCCCAGTCATGGTCAGGCAATTGATCCATTCAACAGCCGCCAAGATCTTTACCCCAAAATACCACACCAGGCCCGCGCCTAGAAGCCGTAGCTGGGGATTCTCGCCCAGGAAGGAGGTTGATCGTGGGGATTTTGCGAACCCACGTGTTCAAGAATAGCGCGCTCGCTGATGGCTTGGGAGGCATGGAAGGGAGACGTGAGATGAACGGTCATACCTCAGTGGCCCGTAGCTTCGGCGAAGAAGGCAAGAACGGGCAGGTCAGACCTTTAGACTGCTGCTGAGGACGTCTTGTGTGCATTAATTAGCATGACCCCTCCATCTCATTACCTAAGTCGATCGGATGGGAATAATGTTTGACAGCTCGAAGTGGGCGGAGTCATGTATGCCATGCTATCAGGCCAGCATATATATCTATATATAAGTAGGGAGCCATGTCCTCTTGCGACATTCTCAAGGGAGGCCAGACATTCCAAGCTCCGCGGTCGTCGTCTGAAACGGGTTCTCCCTCACCAATACCCCAAGCCCTTGCCAGCTAGTCCAGTCTGCCTACGCATCTCTTCTCCTCTCCCTCGTCACCCGTAACTCAGACGACAAGACAAGATGAAGGCCTCCGTGCTGCTGTCCACCGCCCTCGCGGGCCTGGTGTCCGCCATGCCCATGACGATCGACCTGTCGGATGACATGATCGCGAAGCTCAAGACCGGCACCAGCTCCGGTCTTCTCGAGGTGACGGCCACGGGGACGGCCAACGAGTTCCTCGACGGCGGCTGCCGCCCCGTCATCTTCCTGTACGCGCGCGGCAGCACGCAGGACGGCAACATCGGCGGCTCCCCCGGCCCCCAGACCATCGACCAGCTCAAGGCGAAGCTGGGCGAGACCACCGTGGCCGCGCAGGGGCTCGAGTACCCAGCCAGCCTGCTGGACAACCTGCGGGCGCAGGGCTGCGACCCGGACGACGCGACGACCTTCAAGAACCTCATCACCAAGGCCGCGACCGACTGCCCCAGCTCCAAGCTCGTCATCTCCGGATACAGCCAGGGCGCCGCCCTGGTACACGCGGCCGCGAAGCAGCTGACTGCTGCTGTGGCAGCCAAGGTCGCGGCCGCCGTTACCTTCGGCGACACCCGCAAGAAGCAGGACGGCGGCGTGATCCCGGGCATCGACGCCTCGCGGGGTCTCATTCTCTGCCACGACGGTGATCTCGTCTGCACGGGTTCGCTCATTGTCACCGACGCCCACCACGACTACCAGGACCTCTCTCCCACGGCTGTTAGCTTCATTGCTAGCAAGGTTTAATCCATTGAAGAGAAGCTGAGAGGAGTTTGGAACTAATTGGAGTTTTCGATCTTGGATACCTACCCTGAGTCTGGATTTAATACTTGGGACGCATGATGAATGAACGATATTGTATATAGCTTATCAGCGTGAATATGAGAAATGTCCTCGACGCAACTACACACACCGTTTTGTCGCATGGAACTTGAATCTGAGCGTGTTATGTTCCCTCAGCTGCAGAAATATACCCGCTCCCTATTTTCATACTAATCCTCAGCTATCTAGCAACTAGAGATAGCATTCCAGGCTTATTGCAGCCGCCCTTAATCTCGAAATCCGCCTTTGGGACGCGAGTCTCGAAGCTCTAGACAAAAGTCCCTCCACCAACCTGATAATTATTCGACTTCGTCGAGCAGCTAAGTAGCGCTTTCACATCCGGCTCCCCAATACTCTGATACCGCATCCTAGGCGAATCATTAGCACACTCCAATCGATAAACCACAACGTAAGTAAAAAAAGCACCTACCCTTCAACACCTCCATCATCACAAGACCACGCCTGATCAACCTTCAAAAGGTCCTTCCCCCATCGACAACTCAATCAAACCTCGTAACGGGACACCCCCTCATCCGCCTCAAAAACACCACACGCCATGGAGCGCGGGTTCTGCGCATATCATGCGCGGAGAATACCCACCCAAGAGGAGAGTGGAGGCCGTCTGGAAGGACATCCTAGATAGCGAAGCTGAAGACATTAACTTCCAGGGAGCAATGTTTTCACCATCAATATAGACAAACGACTTCCTCCCATCTTCGTCCCCAGCGACTCATCCTTTCCACAATACCTTCACATCGGGTCCATTTCCCCTCGTTTTCCATTTCTAGCAACTTATACCTCTCAAATTTCCATATACCCGTCGTATAATCCGTGTCCAAACATCATTTGCTTGAAATAGGTAGCCCAGATGGGTTGCGCTTTGAACCCGTACCGCGCCACGACGCTCCGCGGACCGTCTAAGACCCCCGCCGTCCCCGGTTTGGGTATATTGTCGGCCATAATCCTCCAACTACCATACTGGGAATGTCTGTACTGCGATGCAAGCAAGCCTGTGCGGTTTCGTTGATGGCTTTCGATACAAGCGTAGATTAGGGATGAGAACTTGTGATAGTGAATTACGATTGGCTTCTACTCTCCCCTAGATCACACTCACCTAAGGAATTTCAAGTAGTGTTTAGATAGTAGGCCGATGTTGTACTGGCGCGCCGCGTTATACAATGGCGTAAATAACTAGATAACGCTAAATATATGCATATGAAGCAGGCTAGATGCAGCCGTGACGGAATTCGAAAACTACGGTACCATCTGAGACTTCTTATCACGTCTCTTGGCCCGGAATTCTCGCATGTTCCGCCTTGTCTCGGCTTCGCTCTGCGTAGTATCACCTCCCTCTTGCTGTTCGACTTTGACCCCATCACTCGATCGATCACTATCTCTATCGGCAGTGCTCCTGCTCTCATCACGGGTTGTCTTTTCGCTGCTCAAGACCTCTCGTATGATCTTTTTGCCCTCATCCATCTCACCATTCGTAGTGCCACAGCCCATACACTTCCAAGTCCCAAGCTCAGCCACGTTCTTCATGCCGGGAGGTGCTTGGCCATTGACCAGGCGGCATTTGCCACATATCAAGACGATACGGTTCTTAGGCGCCGTCTCGTCCTCACCTAGCATGAGGTCCAAAATGCGATCGTACCAGCGAGGAGGGCCGGGATTCGTCTGGTATTGACTGTAAGTAGGCGGCAGGGGTCCCGCGTTGGGGCGAACTCTTCGATTGGCTGGGATGATGGGATCGATTCTAGGCGCGGACTCGAAAACTGGCCTTGCCGGTTTGGGGACACGCCCGAAGCAGTCGATGGCCGTTGAATGTTGGCGGTGGGCGGCGGAAGAAGGTGCGTTCTTCCGGTGAGATGGCTGGAGTCGATGCTTTGGCGATGCTTCTTCCTCGGACCTTCGTTCTCCTGTGCGGGTGTGCCCTCGTTCGCATCCTTCTGCTTTTTCGCCTTGTTGCGTTTCTCGCCCGACTCGCCGTATTTCTCGAGCAATTCGAGGTCGAGTCATACTTGGTAGCATCCTTGAGTTTCTGAATAGTCTTGGTGCGCTCGGCCTGGCGGTCCTTGAGGCGGGCTCGAGAGTATCCAGCCGGTAGGTGTAGTATGCGTTCGCAGCGGTTCGGATGACGTAAATGCTAATTATCAAGTCAACATGGTGTTCTATGGTGAGCCGTAACGGACTGGCGATGCTCGGGGGAGGTCTCTTACAGCACGGGACCCCCCGCCATGCCGGTCCACTCCCAGCGGCCCAGGTTCTGCCATCCGACGACCAGAGTCAAGACGATGGCATAGACGAGGTATGCAAAGGCGAGGTACAGGGTCCACAGGAGTTTAATGCGACGGGCGCTGTTGCGCACCTTCTCGAGCTGGGCCTGGGTATTCGTGATCTTGGTAGCGAGGTTCGAGAGGGTCTTCTCAAACTCAGCCGGGAGAAGCCATCGCCCTAATTGCGACTTTGTGGTCAGGGACGTGTCTTTTTTGAGCGGATCAGTGATGTGATAGGGGCTCACCTTCCAGGGCCAGAGAGAGACCATGGTGTTGCTGGACAGTAGGAAAGGATCCGGTTATAGGACCATGGCGGAAGCTGTCTACAAGTAGACTTGGAAAGAGGGTAGAGGAGCAAGTGTATGAGGTCTAAGTAAAATGGTGGCCGCTCTCGGTGGCAGCACCTAAAGAGAGCTACGTAGCAGGTAGAGTAACTGACCCAGCAGTCGGGATCGTGATAAAATGTAGGTATTGTAGGAAAGACAACAAAGAAAACGGAGGAGAGAGAAGGCTCGTGAGGGGTGCGTAAAGCTACCTAGATAGGTGTAGGTTAGGCATAGGTAGGCGGAGAGATGTTGATGTCGGGATCGGTGTGCACTGTTCTGTTTGGTGACGATGGAAAATAAACTGGGCACCGGTTGCGTTGCAGCAGGCGTCTCAGCTGGGAGAGAGTCGCACAAGGCAATACTATGTCAGTGCTTAAATGACCTTAGGTAGCTACTACCTTACCATATGCAGGTAGTAACATGCCCGCTAGACAGGAGGTAGCGCCTGTAAGACCTGCTTAGGTTAGTTAGTCCTACTTACCTGCAGATTACTTGCCTACATAGTTAGTTGCACCTAGCAGGGTACGATGGAGAACAGCCAATAGGAGCCCCAGAATAAAGCAGCATCATCCAGGAGCTAGCCCACCTGCATGCCTTAGAGCACCTGCAGCACAGGCGCGGCCTGGGTATAGCCGTAGCGTAGCCTTCCGTTAGCCGTAACGTGCTGGTGCGCAGCGCAGCGACAACAACATCGCTGGCCGCAAGCCTCATCGCCGTAGCCTCAGATTAACCTTCGTTAGCTCTCTCTTCAAGGTTTTATTTTATTTCGTTTTGGATGATTGATGAATGGTTGAGTATCGCAGCTACAAGTCGACCGTGGGAAATCTCTGTTGACTTCTGAACGAAGAGTACCATAGGTATCATACAATCACGCATATTACAACACCAGCATCTGCTATCGAACGGTTCTCGGTTTGTTAAAGTGAGTGATACGGTGACAGCTGTGTGGTGCGCATCTTCCCCGTCTCGAAGCCTCCTAATTGGTCCCACAACATTCGCCGGCGTGACCATACTTGCTATACCACCATACCCTATACCCAGCTTCTCCCGGGCTTCCCTTTCGTGCCTCGCCTCGCCTCGACGCATGGACACAAGGCAGGTCGCTGGTTACCCGGTCGCCGCAGAGCATAGCAGAGCAGAGTAGAGCAGAGCAGAGTAGAGCAGAAAGGAGGACAGAGAGCGCGAGAGAGTGAGACGAGAGTCATCATATCGGTGAGAGCCGCCATCTATGTCCATCCCATGCTTGTCCATCTACTAAACAGCCACGCACCGCATTTCTAGAGGATTAAAGATGCCATCGATCGTAGCATGACCGAGGACCAGGCTCGTCACAAGACTGTCGCTGAGCAGAGAGCAGCCAACTCTAGCACTGGCACCAACACCAGCACCAGCACCAATGGTACCGGCACCTCACCTTCGACCAATTCGTCCAAGACGTCCAGCCAGGAGGGACCAGGCACCCGGATCCCGCCGTGTTCGAAGCTGCAATCCGACCCGAGAATGATTCCGAAGGCGCCAGTCGTTCTGCCACACCGAAGCCCTCCGTATCTGCCGAGAACACCAAGGGGAAGGGTTAGCTAATACCGCCACTGAAAAGAACGGCTCTGCACGGGGACAGAATGGTGACACTAGTAAGGCTGCGGGTGTTGATGCATCCCAGACCGACGAGCTGCCGCCTGATGTTAGGACCAAGCTTAGGCGGCTTGAAAGGTTGGAACCGAACTTTAATGGTACGTGAGCCGACTTGTTGTGTCGCCACCCGATTTAACTGACACGTCATCCGACACAGAGGTTCTTCGATCGTACCGGATAGCCCACACGCAAATCAAAAATTTGAACGAACACTCCAAGAGCACACCCCGCTGAGCACGATTAAGGACCCGACGCCCTTTTGGAGTATATCAGGCAGTTTGACCTCAAGAATGACATGACTGCTCAAGAGTTGAATCGCGTTTCTGCTGAGAGGAACGATCTCAAGAAAAGAGTAGAGTCATCCGAGGCAGAGTTTGCTACTTTAAAGAGCGAAATGGCTACTCTAAAAGAAGCTGCGAAGACCGCTGTCGACGAGAGCCTGCCAAACGAAGCTGATAAGGGTCCAGCAAAGGATGGCAAACAGGAAGACATGTTCTCTTACGATGACGAGTTTGCTGGACTACGAGCCGACCTAGCCTTACGGAACGAAGAAATCGCAAAATTAGAGCTGCAAATCGACACATCCAAAAAAGAGTTAGCGGTTGCCAGAGAGCAGATTACAAGTACTAGTCGAGACGCACAGAAGGCCAATGATGCTGAGATAACTTCGCTCAAGGCGACTCTTGAGGATAAGCAAAAACAACTTCAAGATAATGAAGCGCGCCTGGAAAAGGAACGATCTCTTCATGCTTCCAAAACTGCGAAAATTGAATCCCTAGAAGCCGAAAACAAGAACAGAAATACTGAGTTCGAGAAGCTCTCCGAGGAGCAAGCCCAAATGGCAGAGCGAATTGCTAGCTTAAATAGCCAACTTGAAGAATATAAGAAGACGAACGCGGCTACGGGACTGCTTGAGTTGACGCACAAGGCAGCTGAGACCACGGCATCTACAAATGCTTCAGCTAGGAAAAAGAATAAAAAGAAAAAGAAGAAAGGCGGTGCTTCATCAACAGTCGCAGAGACTGCCGTCAGCGAAACGTCAGAGACCATGGACCCTACTTCCCTTGAAGTAAGTGATGCCGAGGCCCTTAAGGCCGAGATCTCGGCACTCCAGGAATCCCTTGCCATCGTGCGAAAGGAGAAAGCCGAATTATTGGAGAAAATGGCGAATCAGAAAGAGGACATGGAAACATTAGAGCAGAGCGCTATAGAGAATGGTCAAGACGCTGCCACAGCGAAGACTAGGAGTCGGGAACTTGAAGAGAAAATAATGGCACTCCAAGGGGTCAATCGTGAAGAGAAAACGAAGATCCACGCTGCGTTTAAAACACTTATTTCCGACTTAGAAAAGGAAGGTTACGCCATGGAGCTAGCATATCTTACCTTGGAAGGGTTCGTTTCGGAGTCGGAAGAACAAATGGAGACTGACTTGGAACAGCGAGCGAAATTGGTTGCGGCTCAAATTGTGGAACCTATTTCCAAGAGCAAGGTTGAACTTGAGTCGATCAAAAAGCAATTTGAGGAAGGCCAGATCCAGCTCCGCGCCCTGTCATCCGATTTAGGCGCTTCGCAGAAGCTAGCTCAAGATCGGTTTAAGGAGTTGACGAATGTGAAGGAAATACTTGCCAAGGCACAGCCCGAGATGAGAAGTCTTAGGCAAGACTCTAGCGCATTGGAAAAGACTCGCAAAGAACTCACGACCAAGGAAAACGAGTACCGTGCTCTTGAGAAACGAGAAAGGACCTAAAGAACGAAGTAAGCCGCGTTCAGCGCTTATCGTCCGACCGCGAGTCGGAGATCAAATTGCTCAATGACCGGCTATCGGCCGAAAGACGTCTCGTGTCAAGCTAGAGGACGAGAAGCGAATTCAAGGTCGTGATTTTAGGCGGCTGGAAGCCGAGAAAACGGATATAATTGCCAAGGCGGAAAAGACCTCCCTAGACCTCGAGGCCGCGCAGTTTGAGCTATCTAGCCTCCGGCCCAAGGCCAAAACCCTCGAGATGATGTTGCCAGGTTACAGAAAGAGATGACCATTGCCAAGGAAGAGATTAACTTGAGGACTCAGCAGTACCAGAGCGCCCAAGGTTTGCTCGCATCGATGCGTGCTGAAAACAAAGAGTTAGAGACCCAATTGAAGGAGGCGCAGATACAGGCTGAGAGTTTCCAAGAAGAGCTTATCGAGGCACAAAAGCATCTGTCAGAAAGAACGCGCGAGACGGAGACTATGCGGCGACGAATAAAAGAGGAAAATGAGAAGGCCGATTCGCGGGTTCGCGACATGAGGGCTCAAATGGAGGCAGCTATAGAAGAACGTGATCGGATCGAGGACGAGACGTCAACCCTGGGTCGACAACGCGCTCGCGAGGCTGAAGAGCTCAAGATCAGAGTCCGCGAACTAGAGCATGAAAGCAAAGCTCTCAAAACCGAGAAAGATGCTCTCGAAGCGAGCGAGCGGCAATGGCGTCAACGGCGAGAAGAATTGGAACAAATCGAGGAGAAGGCCACGGCCGAAACAGAGGACATGCGTTCTACCGTTTCTAGTCTGCGTTCAGCTCTAGACGCATCCGAGCAGCAGGTCCGCGACACAGAGAAACAAAAATCTAATTTAAGAAAGCTGTTAGAGGAGGCTCAGAGCCGATATGAAAGAACGACCAAGGAGCTGAAGAACGTGCAGTCCAAGCTCAACCCTGGCAACGCAAGTACAGGCACCGCGAAGAGCGGTGTCGATATCGCATACCTCAAGACCGTCTTCCTACAATTCCTCAACACCGAGGACGTAAGAGTGCGACAACAACTGATCCCAATAATTTTGAGACTGCTTGAGTTTGACGGGTAGGTCACTCTTCCTCATACTCTCCCGCTCCTACTACTACTTAATAACTAATGTACCCTTAGGAGCGAACAAGAAAAGGGGACGAAAACGCTTCAGGAGATGCTAAAATCAAACAGAAAGTAGTTGTAAGGTTTAGGCGGGGAAGTTGAGCAACCTGGCAATGGCTGCCGACGTGTACCATTATTCAAATACTTGAAGTGCATAGCGAGGGGAGTTGATCAACATTGTACAGTATCCTGAGACCGCATCTGTGGTTTGCTTAGATTCATGTTCGGGGTGGCGGATGGGTTTTCCTTGAGCATCAGGTGGCGCGTGATATCTTATCCGCAGTTCATAGAGTTCATAGAGTTCAACAGACACATTCCTACCTAGTATCTGCCTAAGTATGAACTGCTACCCCTTTTCTCCTGACCTGACTTCATGCGAATCGCGACATGGGTATGTCGAGTTAGTCACAAGCAGCACAAGCCCAGGTAATTGTCCAAATTGCGCCATGTCGAGACGCTGAGAACCGGACCACAGGAATGAATCATAATGATACATCACGACGTGATTATTCGCAAGTCATACCTCGGTACTCAGCTGCAGATACCACCTCCGATCAGAGTCCGGTCCGGAACGGAACGGGAGGACGCGGCTTGTCACGGCGAAATAGGTAGGTTGAGGTAACCTCCTATATAAGTTAGGTTGTGGAGCGTAGAGAGATGTCAGAGAGGACACGGGCTTGTCATTTCTCATAGACTATCGGTACCATACTTTTCATGCAATAGTAGTTGTTGGGTGGGCCATTTTGTTATACCTGGCGGATTCAGCAACTCATCGGGGTTCATGGTATAGAACACGCCTTTCTTCCACAGCAAGAACACCATTAATAGCACAGCATTTCAACTCATCCACTTAGATGACTGATTCATCGAGTAGCAGAAAGTATCATGACAAACCGAGCTTCATTTACAGCCTTCGACATCGTCAAGGAGATATGGACACATCTCGACCTCCCGCCCTCCGCTCTTACCTCCCTATCTCTACCGGGCCTAAACGGCGCGCCAGAACAAACGCTACTCCGCCCCGTGGTCCCATCATCTTTCCAAATCGGGCATCTGGCGCAGAGTACTATCGCGCTCTCCGCGCTAGGCGCGGCGGCGGCACGCTCTGCACTCGACGGCAGTACTGCTTCTTCCGCCTCGGGCGGCGGCAGTATCCCGCGAACCACGGTCCCCTCCGCCACGCGGTCCTCGAATTCCAGTGCGAGAGGCTATACACGCTCGCCGGGAAACCCCCGCCGAGACGTGGGGCCGATCGGGGGTTGCATCCCACGGCGGACGGATACGTGCGTATCCATGACGCGTTCCCGCATCATCGGAAAGGCGCCTTGCGCTTCTCGGCTTGCCAGAGACGTGTACCGATCGCGCGGCTGTCAGCGAGCGCACGAGGCGCTGGGACAGCACGGAGCTAGAGACCGTGTGTTGAAAAAAAGGGTCTTGCGATTTATGCCCTCCGGTCCTTTGAGGAGTGGGATGCGACGCCGCAGGCGAGGGCTGTCGCTGACGTACCCGTGAGCTTGCGGCGGGTGGATATTGATGTCTCTACTTCTTCTCCCTAGTTATCCATCATGAGCGACGGGCGGGGACGACGCGCTGTCTATCTGGCCTCCGCGTCCTCGGAGCTCAGCGCCGGTCATCGCGGCCCGGTAGCGGGGAAGACCCTCGCGGCACACGGCGCGCCGACGTGCTCTGGGTGACGAGCCCGCACTTCCCCGACCTCCCCGGCCTCGACAGGGAATTCGCGCGCGGGAAGCGGAGCGTCCGGCTCGACTTGAACTCTGCCCCCGACAAGGCGAAACTCCTTTCTCTTGCCAGTGCCGCGGACGTCGTGTGTGCAGGGGTATCGCCCCGGAAGTCTGGCCGCACGCGGAGTAGACGCGGAAGAACTGGCACGAGCAAACCCGGGCATCATCGTCGCGAACTTATCGGCGTTCGGACCGGAGGGCCCGTGGAGCGATAGACGCGGCTTCGACTCCCTCGTGCAAGCGTGCGGCGGGATCAACGTCGCCGAGGCGGCGGCGTATGGGACGGGGAGGTAAGCAGGGCGCTGCCCTGTCAGGCGCTCGATCATGGTGCTGGGTACTTGCTCGCTGCGGGCGTCTGCGCTGCCGTGTATCATCGCGAGAAAGATCGCGAGGCGGGGAAGAGCGTTGGCGCGTATGTTGTCGACGTCTCGCTTGCGGGCGTGGGGAAGTATTTGAGGAGTTTGGGACAGTTTGAGGGACGGTCTGGGTTTGAGGGGGAGGATGCTACTTTGCTTGGCGGTGATGGGGAGAATGCGAAGGCGCTTTTTGAGACGAGGGATACCCGTTTGGTGAGATGACGTTCTTGAGGCATAGTGCGAGCGTTGAGGGGTTTGAGCCGGGTTGGGAGCGGATGCCTTCGTTGCTGGGGTCTGATGAGGCGGTTTGGGATAGGAAATAAGGAATGTAAGAAATCTGGTTTGGAAGCCGCGAACAGTTGTCTCGGTCCTTGCTATGGTTGGGGTTTATTGGCAGATCAGGGAAGCTATGGATGTATATTGTACTATCCGCCTTCGTGCAATCTTACACTTCTCTTTATCTGATCGAACTTCATGATCTGTCTCTTACCTGCTCATACCCCCATTGCCACGATATATAACAACTTGCATTTAAGAACTAAACAAAAAGACGGCTCAAGCTAGGTCTCTAACTAATATCGTGCTGCCTTTAAGTTGATGTAAACTCGTCTTTTTTATCGTCCTACAAGATTCCTAAGACGGCGGAATGAATAAATGTCGTGCTCGCTTAAGCATTGTTTAACTCAATAGCGACGGCCAGATGGACTATGGTAGCCAAGCCAAAAGTAGGCGAAAAGCATCGGCCGACCAATAGGGTAAATTGCTGCTTGCCAATCCTCCAAAAGTGTCTGATGCGCAGGGCCCAAGGCCTTGGATATATCTCTTTAGGCTAAATATCGAAGACCGAGGACCTTGGGATAGAGAAGAAACGAGGCTCAACGGCAATGCTCGCAAAGCACGTGGGAAATTAATCGAAAATACAACAAACAGATATAAACATTCCCCACAGCCGAAGACGACGGTTGTATCGAAACGAAATCAAACCAGGTGTTGAAAACCCATTGCCGACGATGTTCGCGGTCGAGATGTCGCGAACTACCGAGCCTGCGTCGAGCAAGCCACACATCACCGCTTACACCCTTGCTGCTTTGTCGTGTGTGACACATTCCTCATTCAGACGAATGAGATAGACGATGTGTGAAGAGTCGTTGGGATTTGGGTTATACTTGGGATTAATTAACTGCGCTCAGCTGCACGATCATCTGATCCCACCCTCCCTTGCAATGTCAACCCCGCCGTTTCTCGTCATATTGTTTCGTGAGCTGGGTTCTCGACCTTTTGCTTCGGCCAACAGCCCGGAACGTGGAATCCTTCCCTTGGCATCACGGCACAACATCAAACGAGGAATTCGTTCTTTCTAACGAACCTGGACGTCTCTCGGCAGTGGGGCTTGTTGTCGGCGACGAAGGACGCCATTCCGCCTTGGCGCACACCCTAGTCCGGGCTAGGACGTCCAACGCGCCATGTCCATTGGTGTAAGAATGGTGGTGAGGGTTGTTGGGACTCGGGAAGTCTCGCCGATAACACCAGGGTGTCTTGTATGTAGGACTAGTTTTCGTAAGAGAATTACCTCAAATCTGTTTTGTCTGCGTAATGAATTGGTGGTTGTCATAATCGTATCTCCCCAGATTTCCTCTTGGAGAGGATAGGGTCCAATGGGCCGCCTGCCATCAAACTATAAGCTTGCCGACGACGTCCTTGGCATCTTTAGAGTCCGAATAGGGAGATATATTTTGTGTGGGTAGTGTTGTCTCTACCCACCCCCAGCTTCTTCACCCATATCTCGGCTCGCTGCAGTAGGGGTTCGCTGACCGGGGTACGTCGAAGCATGCAGGCAAGGAGGAGTTCATTGGTATTGGCGTTATATATTGGTCTTGGAGGTGTATAAGATAGCTAGTGCCAGCAAACAAGCATCTATAAGATGACCGCACCATTTCTTCTCAGTAGTGGGCGTGTCCTTTGAGACACTTCATTCTGAGTACCTGGAGATTGCCGTTTATAAAGACAGGGAGTTCGAAAAGAAAGTCTCCTTCATCATAGACGAGAGAGGCGAATATGGTCACTTTCAAATCCGCAGAGAAGGCCCAGACGGGCGCGTCAGACCCCATCCTCACCCGTATCGTCGATGAGGACAAGGTGCCGTGGTACCAGAAGCCGAACCTGCGCATGCTATATTTCATCCTCTTCCCTACTTGTATGGGAATCGAGTTGACCTCGGGCTTCGATTCGCAGCTCATCAATGCATTGCAGATTGTGCCATCGTGGATTAATTGTGAGTTTGTCACTGAAAACTGTAGTTAGATAGACCATACAGCTGAGTATATCCTTGCTCGATCTATATAAATGGTATCGCTAATAAGAGGCTTGTCGTGAACGGAAAACAGATTTCGATAATCCCCAGGGCCCCATTAAGGGAATTATCGCAGCTTCCTACTCTTTAGGCGCCATTCTATCTCTACCGTTCATTGGTATGGTAAACGATCGGTTTGGCAGACGTTGGTCCATCTTCGGCGGTTCGGTGATTATGGTTATTGGTGCACTCATCCAAGGTCTTTCAATTAATAGTGAGTGAGATATCCAAGCCAACATACAATTCAGCAATCTTCCAGTCTCCCTTGCCGTCGATATGAAGATAGAACAGAGATCTCATCTGATGGTGACGCAGTTGGCCAATACATCGTCGCACGTCTTATTCTGGGTTTCGGCATCCCAACATGTATCGTGTCCGCCTCGTCTCTCATCGGCGAACTATCGTATCCAAAAGAACGCCCAGTCCTAACCTCCCTCTTCAACGTCTCGTACTTCGTGGGGCAACTATTAGCTGCAGGAATTACATTCGGTACTAACAACATCATGAGCAACTACGCCTGGCGCATTCCTTCATGGCTACAGATGGTCCCCTCGCTCATCCAGATCACCTTTATCTTCTTCGTCCCGGAGTCTCCCAGGTGGCTCATCACCAAGGAGCGGCATGAGGAGGCGTACGATATCCTCGCCAAGTATCACGCTGAGGGAGACCGCGAGTCCGAGTTTGTCAAAGCCGAGTTCGCCCAGCTGCAGGCAACTATCAGTATCGAGTTGGAGCACTCTAAGAAGTCCATGGTCGATCTGGTTCGTACTAGCGGTAATCGTCGTCGTTTGCTCATCAGCACTATGTTGGGACTGTTTACTCAGTGGTCTGGAAACACGCGTACGTCTGATTCTGATTGCTGGTGTCGATTGATGCGTCTCGGGTTCGATTCTAACCCTTAAACCTTGCTCTAGTCATCTCATACTATCTTGGCGATATTCTCGAGGCCATCGGACAAACGTCATCCGTGTTCAAGCAGAAGATCAACGTAGCGGTAGGTGTCCATTTGTCTTCGTTTCTCTACAAATTTCCTTAAGAGACCCGACAGCTAACTGAGCGATTGATATCTCAAGATCGCCGCGTGGAGTTTAGTAAACGGAACGATCGCATCCCTCCTCGTCAAGCGATTCCGGCGTCGCGTGATGTATCTAGCATGCACCTGCAGCCTGCTCCTCGTATACATCAGCTGGACAATCACGATGAAGTACGCCATCGACGGCAAGGACTCGGGCAACCTGAACAGTGCCGCCGGAGTGCCGTGCTGTTCTTCATCTTCGCCTACTCGCCGTGCTATAACTTGGGTTACAACGCACTCACCTATAGTAAGCCTGTCTGCCCGACCCCCCGCCCTTTTATATATATGCTGATGATAGTGCGTTCCCTCAGCCTACATGGTCGAAATCTGGCCATACGCAGAGCGATCTCGCGGCATCGCCTACTTCCAGCTCTGGGGCCGTCTGGCCAGTTTCTTCACCACCTTTGTCAACCCCATCGGTCTGCAGAACTCGGGCTGGCGCTACCTCATCTCATATGTCGTCTTCCTGGCGTATGAGATTGTTTTCGTATACTTCTTCTTCCCGGAGACATTTGGTCGTACTCTGGAAGAATTGGCCTTCCGTAAGTCTTGTTCCTCAAGTATCACGCTAGTATTTATAGCATTGGCTAATTGACTTTGTCACCCGCGATAGTGTTCGAAGATAAGGCACTTGCAGACGAAGCGGTCCACGCCGTCGAGAAGGCTGTTGGAATGAATGGGGAGGCTGCAAATAATGGGAAGACAGAAACTGTTGAGGCTCGGAAGGAGGTTTGATATAGATAAAACAGCATGTAGTAGGAGTCGTCAAGTTTATCTTATTCCCAATATGAAGTTTCTTGAAAATTCGCAACTTTTGTCTAATTTATGTCCCTTAGAACGGCGACACTAAGTGTTAATGAAGGCTTTATGGAAATTCGATCTACACTGATTCCGAAACGAAATGTCGCGCCCCACCCACACTTTCTGTACAGTCCCCCCATTTTTGGGAAATATACCGACAATAGCATTTTTTTATCTGGTTAGTATTCAATTACTTAAAAACACGATTTTTTTACTAGAAACAGCGATATCTGTGTATACAGAGCCTTCGCAGACCTCGAAAACAGCGTTTTTGGTATTATTAGCCTCAAAACTGCGTTTTCTGCGTCAACAGCCTCGAATTAGCGATTTCTACGCCCTCGAAGCCCTCGAAGCCCTCGAAGCCTTCGAACACGCGTTTTCTGTGCCTATAGCCTCGAATCAGCGATTTCTACGCCCTCGTAGCCTCCGTAGCCCTCGAACACGCGTTTCCGTACCTTCGTAGCCCTTATAGACCTACGCGTACGGAGTAGCAGAGGGAGTGGCGAAGGGGCTAGTGATCTAGCCACGCAGACCTACGCAGACCTCTGCAGACCTACGAACACACGCGTAGACCTCTACAGACCTACGAACACACGCGCAGACCTACGCAGACCTACGCAGACCTACGCAGACCTACGCAGACCTACGCAGACCTACGCGTATGGAGTGACAGAGGGACTGGCAGACCTACGCGCACAGGGCGGCAGAGGGTCTGGCGAAGGGGCTGTTGATCTAGCCACACAGACCTCCGCAGGCCTCTACAGACCTACGAACACATACGCAGACCTACGCAGACCTACGCAGACCTACGAATACACACGCAGACCTCTACAGACCTACGCAGACCTACGCGTACGAGGCTCTGCCGACCTAGCCCGCGTAGACCTTCTACGGACTAGCAAAGGGACTGGTCTGTGCGTATTGGCCCGTGCGCGTAGATCTACGCGGGGCTAGGTTAACAGCCTCGTACGCGTAAGTCTGCATAGGTCTGTAGAGGTCTGCCTGTGTATTCGTAGGTCTGCGTAGGTCTGCGGAGGTCTGTGTGGCTAGATCAACAGCCCCTTCGCCAGACCCTCTGCCGCCCTGTGCGCGTAGGTCTGCGTAGGTCTGCGTAGGTCTGCGTAGGTCTGCGCGTGTGTTTCGTAGGTCTATAGAGGTCTGCGTGTGTATTCGTAGGTCTGCGTAGGTCTGCGCGTGTGTTCGTAGGTCTGTAGAGGTTTGCGCGTGCGTTCGTAGGTCTGTAGAGGTCTGCGCGTGCGTTCGTAGGTCTGTAGAGGTCTGCGCGTGTGTTCGTAGGTCTAGATGTATACGTTTAAAACAACGTAATACAGTGATTTATTCTTCGATAATATGTATAAAAATAAAACCTATATTTTTAGATAGGTAGTAAAAAGAGCATTGTTTTAATATATAATTATTTATTTTTAGTATTATTATTCGTTCTATAATGTTGAAAAATGCTATTGTCGACGTGTTTCCTAAAAATGGGGGGGACTGTATAGAAAGTGCGGGTGGGGCGCGACATTTCGATTCGGAATCAGTGTACTTCTCACGCGCTGACAGCTGTTTCCTGCCTATGGCAGCTGGCCCAGTCTTATACATGTCTCACTCAAGATCGACCACGACATCATTCAATGAGGGGTTCATCAGGAATTGATCGATAATTTGGCGATGGCTCAACATCAAGTGTTTCACGGTACCCTGATTCACTGCTTGAGTCTCGATCAACTTGGAATAATAGAAAATGGCATTATAATCATCAACCCAGATGGAATTATACAAGCTTTAACAAAATCGATACCAAGGGAGTCGGTCCAACAACACTTGACAACGCTGGGATTATCCGAGTCCCAATACGAAGTTTCCTATCTTGAGCGTGGGCAATTCCTCATCCCAGGTTTCGTAGACACGCACAATCATGCGCCTCAATGGGCCCAACGCGGCCTCGGCCAGAGCATGCACATCCTGGACTGGCTGGACAAGGTCACGTTTCCGAACCGAAGCGCGCTTCCGTGACCCGGACTACGCACGGCGTATCTATGCAGCTGTGTCGACGGCTTTCTTCAGCAAGGGATAACGACCGCCTCATACTACGGATCTATGCATGCTGAAGCTACTAAGATCCTGGCCGATCTCTGTCTTGAAAAGGGGCAGAGAGCATTCGTGGGGAAATGTAACATGAATCGCAATGCACCAGACTACTACCGAGACGCATCAGTCGAATCTTCGTTGCAGGACACTTTAGATTGCATAGCGCATGTAAGGAATATCGATCCGCAGGGAAAGCTTGTCAAGCACGTACTCACGCCTCGCTTCGCTATTACCTGCGAAGACGCCTTGCTGGCGGGACTAGGGGAGATTGCCAAGTCTAACCCAGACCTGCCCATTCAGACGCACTTCAATGAAGCCGAGCAGGAGATGTCTTTTACGAAGGTTTTGTTTCCGACATTCGATAACGAGGCGGACCTATACAACCATTTTGGCCTGCTGACCAAGCGCTCCATTCTGGCTCATTGCTGTTATGTGTCTGAATATGAGCTTGGGCGCCTCAAGGATCTCGAGTGTGGCGTCGCCCATTGCCCTATTTCTAACATGACCGTTGGCGGCGGCTTCATGGCTGCCCCCGTCCGTATATTCCTCCAGGTGGGTATAAAGGTAGGGCTAGGAACGGATAGCGGCGGCGGATTTTCAAGCAGCATATTAGACGCCATGCGACAGGCTCTCGTCGCTTCGAATGCGAGGGAGGTCATGAGTGAGGGGAAAGACAAGGGACTGTCTATTGACGAGGTGTTCTACCTCGCGACTCTCGGCGGTGCCCGTGTCTGCTGTTTGGATGAGAAGATCGGTAATTTCGCGACTGGGAAGGAGTTTGATGCGTTGTTGATTGACTCCAAGAGCTCAAAGCCGGGAATCATGACCATGATTGAAGAAGAAGACACCACGAAGACGGTCTTTGACAAGTTCATCATGACGGGCGATGACCGCAACATTAAGAAAGTATTTGTACGCGGGCGTCAAGTTAAATCGTGATTTAGTACAAACTCACTAGATGTATTTACTTGACCAATGATTCATCTGATCAATTAAGGACGGCACATGTCCCTTGTGCTCGCTAAGAAATTCATGGATAGCCTCTAGTAGTATCCCTCGGCGCATTCCCGTTTCGTCGTCCCAGGAAGAATGCAGCCCAATAAGTCCACCGGTCTTGACGTCGAGCAAGGGTGCGCCGCTATGGCCCCAATACGTCCAACAATCGTGCATCAACACACCGATCTCCGAGTTGTCCTGGGGATCCTGGCCATCCGCACAGCCGCGGAAACGGCCGGCACTGACGTGAAGAACGTCGTAATTGGTCTTGATACCGGGCTGGGAAGCTTCCAGGTCTTCGCTTCCAGGGTGGCCGACACATACCAAGCGTGAGTTTAGGGCAGGCGTCGTAGCACTTATTGAAACAAAAGGAAAACGTGACATCCCACTGTCTCCGCCCTCTCGTTGGGCAGCGACGACTTGCAGAAGGGCAAGGTCTCGTTTGTCGTCCCATGCTACACAGGTTGTCTTTACGGCCTTCCCGGATTTAAAGAGAAGCCAACAGTCTCTGGATTTGTTCAGTTCGTCGATGTTCTCAGCAACACAATGTGAACAGGTCAGGATGATGCCGTTCGGTGCAATACAGACCGCCGTGCCAGCTTCTTCCTGGGCAACACTAGGGTGGCATCTACGGCTCTTGCGTGTCTGGCGAACTGGGCGGGAACTTCTAGGGAGTACTGCTGAAGCCATGCCTGTTTCTTTAGCAGGATTTTGTGGTCGTTGGCTCCGAGACTCGTGATGGTACGGGTAAGCGCCGTCGGCAGTCGAGAAACCCCATCGTTTGCTGGAGGGTTGTTGACATCGGACTTATCTAGAGCGAGTGCCTCTATGACTGCAAGGGTGTGCCTGTACTGGTAGCTTTGATTTGTGATCTTGTCTGCCTGGGAGACATGGCTCGTTGGTCATTGCCTGGATTCCGGCTCTGAGACTTCACGAAATAAAGGTACAAGGTGTCACATTTTGCCGTCAAAAGCCAGATGACAGGGAATAGACACATTTATAACTAATAGACCCAACCACGAATAGCCTAGTACCAAGACGATATGAGCATTGGCTGTGGCGGTGCAATTGGTTGCATTCTAGGCTAGAGCTATTTTACTCAGTTTTATTAGCAAGGCAGCTGTCAGCCAAGATGTGAAAGGAAATATGACTCACAAATCCTTGAGAGCTTCCCTGTACCAGGGCTTGGACATTGAGTTAGTTGGGTACTGGCACACGTGTGCTAGGGAAGCTCTTTTGAGTGTCGTTGTTGGCGAAACGAGGGATAGGTATCTTCAAGGTCCACATCAGTGTAGGCGAAACCATCGTATCGAAACAATTCTAGATAAGGTATTCGAGTATAATGCCATATCGGTAAAAGGAGGTACAGACTAAGTGGGGGCGAACCGTTACGAGCTTCTACCGTTTTAGTATCGATAAGCCACAGTTTGCACAGTTTTGTCCGGTTTTGCCCCGCGACCCCTCCAACCCCTCCAATCCCTCCACCCCGCCATCCAAGAGACAGCCGGTATTGGGCGTGGGAGTGAGTCAACAAAAATTTACATTAGCCTCCCAAGATCCCACGTTTCTGTTACCCCATTCCGCCTCTTTTTTTCTTTTGGCGACATCATCACAACCCTTGATTGCAACTCCTACTATGGCGTCCACCGACCTACCCAAGCGGCCGCGCCCGCTGAGGGCGAGCAGCAGAAGCTGCACCAGGACCCCGTTACCGGCGAGATGATCTCCAAGACGGAGCTCAAGCGCCGCGAGAAGAAGCGGGAGAAGGAAAAGAAGGCAGAGAAGGCTCAGGCCAGTGCTCCCAAGGCTGCTGGAAAGCCTAAGGAGAAAGAGGAGGAATTGACTCCTAATGTTAGTGTATACCCGTGTCTCCTCTACGTGTCTCCCCTTATTATTTCTATTGTTATTTTCATGTATAAGTATTCAGCATGCGACTAACCACCCTTGTTAGCAATACTTCGAGATTCGATCTAGACAGATCGAGAGTTTCCGTGCCTCTAAGGAACCTAACCCGTATGCCATCGACGCGCTCTCCTCTCGAAGCTGACTCCGCGACGCAACAATACTAACGTTCTTTTCGTAGCTACCCACACAAATTCCATGTCAACGCCAAGCTTGGCAACTTTCACGAGAAGTATGTCGATATCAAGTCAGGGGAAGCACAGAAGGATGTCGAGATTCGAATTGGCCTGCGCATCATGTCTCAGCGATCTTACGGTGCCTCTCTCCGATTCTACGACTGCAAGGCCGAGGGTGTTAGCGTCCAGGTAATGTGCGAAGCCAAGGAGGCCACCGGAGACGTGCCATTTCTCCAGCAGCACGAACACCTGCGACGTGGAGACTGGATCGGCGTTGTCGGTTTCCCCGGCAGAACCAATCCCAAGAGCCGAGACGTGGGCGAGCTCAGTATCTTTGCTCGTGAGGTCACGCTACTCACGCCATGCTTGTAAGTCGATTGTTGAGCAGACAGTAAAGAAGCCGGATGGAAATAGCTTACAAACCTTAGACATCAACTTCCCTCCGCACACTACGGCTTCAAAGACAAGGAGCAGCGCTTCAGACAGCGATATCTAGACTTGATTATTAACGACTCGACACGCAAGACATTCATCACGAGAGCCAAGATCATTGGTTTTATCAGAGACTTCTTGAATCAGAGAGATTTCCTTGAGGTGCGTGTCACCTAACATCAACAGGCATGGCTGAGCTAACGTCTCGAAAGGTTCAAACGCCCATGATGAACAAGATTGCTGGTGAGTCTCTACCGAAACGCAATAAATCTGAGGTAGAGAGAATACGGCCACTCACAATATACAGGTGGCGCGACCGCTCGCCCTTTCAAGACGTTCCATAACGATCTGCAAATGGAGCTCTACATGCGAATTGCTCCCGAGCTCTTCCTTAAGCAACTTGTCGTTGGGGGCTTAGAAAGAGTGTACGAAATTGGCCGGCAGTTCCGCAATGAGGACATAGATCGTGAGTATCCCAGTTCCGTGACTTGCCCACTTATTGGACTAAATGACTAACTTCCTATAGTGACGCACAACCCAGAATTCACCACAATGGAGTTTTATTGTGCATTTTTTGACGTGAACGACGTCATGGACCTTACAGAAGAAATGGTCAGCGGCCTTGTCAAGTCTGTAACTGGCTCCTACGTCACCAAGTACCATACCCAAGATGGAACTGAGCACACTATCAATTGGGAGGCACCATGGCCCCGTATCGATATGATTCCAGCTCTTGAAGAAGCGACAGGAGAAAAGTTCCCACCTGCCGACCAGTTCCACACGGATGAAAGTCTAGAATTCTTCAAGAACTTGCTCAAGAAGCAGGGACTAGACTGCTCGCCGCCCCTAACGGCCTCGAGAATGATAGACAAGATGGTTGGAGGTTAGCATGCATATGTTTCTATGGGGATTTACACTCTCGTTTGCTAACCTTTGTGCCTAAATAGAATACATCGAGTCCAAGTGCATTAATCCGACATTCATCAAGGGCCACCCCCAAATGTAAGGTTTTATTGACGATCACTTTTACTAAAGCGCTGACAGTTTCTTTTTAGCATGTCTCCTCTCGCCAAAGCAGACCGCGCCGTTCCAGGCCTGACTGAACGCTTTGAAGCATTCGTAGCCACCAAGGAGATATGTAACGCCTACACCGAGTTGAACGACCCTTCGATCAACGAGCGCGATTCCTCGAGCAGGCTAAGGACAAAGAAAAGGGTGACGTGGAAGCCCAAGTCATCGATGAGTAAGCTAGATGTATGATAGATTTGGGATATCGATACTAATTATTCTATTTAGGACGTTTTGCCAAGCTTTGGAATACGGTTTACCACCTACAGGAGGCTTCGGCATGGGCATTGACAGAGTAGCCATGTTCCTAACAGATAATTATAGTATCAAGGAGGTTCTCACCTTCCCCATGATGAAGGATGTGCCGAGCGCCCCTAGCAACGAGACCACTACGCTACCCATACACCCTGAGCAGTCGCTATGAGGGAAAGTTTGTTCGAAAGTTTACGTAATTTCAGGCATGGAGTAGGAATATTCAGGTTTTATTACAGCGGCGTACGCGCTGTTTGTAATGCCACAATTAGTTAGACAGAAAAGAAATGCTTGATGATAGCATTGAAGGTTTCATATTTGAGTTCTTGCTATACATCAGCTGAATCCAATATCCCAATGTTTATTTCAGGATGAGACTTGGGTTATCCTTGTGTTGGCGTGACTCTTGCGGCGCATTCGTAAAGCTTAATTCGTATGTACCTAGGTAGTGGGTTATATTGAGTATTGTGTTGCAGATGCGATGGTAACTATAACTCTAACTAAGTTAACTATACTCTAGCTAACTATACTGTAATTACTACTATCAAGAACCCCGTGCTTGCGGTAAGCAATCAATATTTTTTGTTGCACAAAGGCTTCTAAAATCATCTTAGTGATCGCCATCTGGCTATATAGAGGAAGTCTCTTCGTCTTCTGTTCGTATACAAGCCTATAGAGGGAGCATGCATTGCGCGGGCCGGTCCGAGACTCATTAGATAAGGAACCAACCATTACTGATTCTATGATGCTCATACGGACAGAAACTGGTAGATATTGTCATGATATTCTATCCCCAAATGCCTAGGGCCCTTAGCCTTAGATGAAGGACATGTATGTATGTAGCCATGGACTAGGCTCATTATTGTTACTAGTGCGACAAGCAACCATGGTCCAGAATGATGATGATGACGTGGTAATATAGGGTAAGTCTGGGATTCCGCCGAAATTGCTTTACGCAACGTAGCTAGGATATTATATCACTTTGAATTCTAGCCAAAACTATCTCGAATCCGATAGAGATACTATTGGTCCGGTACACGCAATACTTTTGCTCGTTGGGGGCTCGAGCTGAACTATGGACTCGAAGGGTATACAGTGTGTCTTCTTTGTGCTATCGGATGTAAAATTATCTCGCCGTAGTTTTCCGATACTTTTGGGTTACGAAGATTCGAGTCTAACTCATCTGAGTCCCATTGTAGCGCTCAACCTAACTAGTGTGGCTATATATATGTCATGCTTCTCTCCAGGGTGTATAGTCGTCGGAGTGTATGTATGAATTCCCAAGTCAAACCCCTCGTGGAGAGCGTATAATGGGGTTGCTTCGAGCTTTTCGAGCATCGCGTAGGACATTATGAGAGGTAGACTGCTATCTGATAGCCTTTTTGGGAACCCCATTGCCCCTTTTACCTGCCTATCGCCAGGACTACAAATCTTGGTTCAGATATCGACCCAGGAGCGTGACGAAGTATGTTATTCAGATCGTATTGCCGGGCGATGTAGACTTTGTTGAGTTTAAGTGAGGTATCATGCCTCTCACAAGATTTGCGCTTACTTGTGCTATGTGTTGTAACTTTACTAACTATGCTTAGTTGAAGCATTAGGTGAACTCAGGCAGAAGATGACTAGGGAAGTTCATAGTGATCAGAGGCGAAGTGAAGTACTGCGGGGAATAAGCTCAGGGGCTCTATTTCTTATGATTGGGTATTAACTTTTCACACCGGGATAGAGGTCTCTAGTATCTCAAGAGGATACAAGGTAGTTACGAGTTACTTCGAGGTATAAGGTTTGGCAAATTTAATGGTACCTACTTAGTAGGTTGGCCAGGCGTAGGAAGCTACACAGTTTGTTGGGCACTTTTCATATATATATCTAAGTAGGTATACAGCTCTAGTCCAATTCCACATCTCGAAACTTACACGTTCAATTACAAACATCGACCAATACCCCATCACGCTTGGTCCATCGCTCCCGCCGCTGCATCCCATGCATAGCATGTCCTATCACCAATTTTCTAACACTTGGATTTATCTTGCGAGCGTCACCACATAGTAATATCCCATCATCATGTCTCTCATCATCCCGCCGGACAAGATGTTTTTAGCGGCGCAAAATCGCAATATAACGAATACGATACCCATTGACGTACTAAACGAAAGTATACAACGAGAGGAGGAAGTGCTTCGCCTAATGTGTGTGACAACAATAGTTGCGTGCCTCATTTCAATCACCTTGCATGGCTCCTTAGTCAAAGATACCGCATAATCGGGGATACGGCCGATCTTGATGCAATCATCCGGTTTACCGGACAAGCTGCCGACCTCACGCCACAAGGCTCCAGAGACAGAGCCAGCCAGCTAAATAAACTCGGCGTTTCCCTTTATGAACGTTACATTAAGAGGTCGATATCTGAGGACTGGTCACAGGCCGAGATAGCCTTCCGGGAAGCGGCGATCGCGGCGCAACGACGAATCGACCGGGCCATCAATTTACATGACCTGGGCATCCTGTTCGGGTGGAGGTATAAACAACAAGGATCCGAATCCGATATCTACCTCGCCATGTTATGCCTAAGGGAAGCGGTTCGTATGGACGCCGGTCCTGAGATAAAGGCTATATGTTTGATGAGCCTTAGTAACCGACATGCCGATAAATATTATCAAAACAACGAATTGAAGTATCTCGATTCATCAATTAGTTTGATGCTTCAAGCGAACTCGGACCACAATCGCTTTGGCGACCCTGATTATCTACATAACTTTGGGTTTCGAATGGCGGACAAGTATTCCCTAACTGGTTCAATTGGGTACCTCAACGCTGCAGTTTCATCAACGAAACTATTATCAAAACACAGCCACAGGACCCAAACAGAGCATTATACTTGAACACACTCGGGAAGGTGCTTGCTAAAAGAAGCATCGAGTGGAACTCGATGAAGGACCTTGATGGTGCCGTCAAAGCAGCACGAGAAGCTGTAGATCTAACATTGAGGGATCATCCGAACAGGGCAGCATACCTGTCCAACCTAGCAGAGTGGCTTGCAGCCAGATACACCAAAACTGGTGCTATCTCTGATCTTGACGATGCTATCAGTCTGGACAAGGAGCTTGTTGACCTAATCCCGGATACGGATCCTAGGAGACCTGCATGGTTAAACAAGTGCGGACTGAGGCTGATGCAACGGCACTCGATGAAGCTGGCGGAGGGCCAGAAACGGGGAGAGCAACACATAGATGTTGACGATGCCAGACGTGCACTCGCGTTATTCGAACGGGCGGTCACGAGTGCGCGAGCAGACGACCCTTTGAGAGCTACATTCGTCGGAAACCAGGAATATGCACTTCGACGGATTTCAAACAATCCTGTTAATCCTACTCAGACCCCAGAAGACCCCTCTATTGAGAGACAATCGACCGCATAGGAGGCGGCGTATCAGTTCTTCAGATCCCAACACGCCCGCTTCGCAACACAGCTTTGACGTTGCAGAAGTCGCCGTCCTTCTCATTCCTAAGTTAACATCACCAAATGTCCCGTTACATCCCCAGGTCCCGCTAGATCTCACGATACCTCCCTGAAACCCTCAGATCCCAAGGGGGAAAAGAGGCTCACGCATATATAGATTTAGCTGGGCGGGGATCAGATCTCCCGCAGCACAACAACTAGTGTCTATCCTTAACTGCGACCAACACCGAACACCAAAAAACGGATATTAGATATATTTAATGAGCACACGACTTATAGTTACTTGTTTTTCATACAATTGATTCTGACCATCCCTTATGGACTAGCGCTGCGCGCCCAAGAAACACGGCGATCCCAACCGGAATCTCGGGTGCAACGAGCGCAGCTCTCCTTCCCCTTCGTTGTCAGAACAATTGATGCAATGTGTGAAACCGATAAGAGTATACACCGTGAATTCACCGTCATAAGTAGAAAGACGCTCTCTTAAAGTGTGTAAAGCAGATCTATCTAGCCAGGTGGTCCGATAGAATGTATGGGTTAAGGCGAACGAGAGAGGCACGCGAAGCTGTTGAATTTCAAGCTCTGTCGTCGATTTAGTCGTCATAAAGTACCTAACATGATGAACAATTACTAATGTGATACCTCACAGGCGCGGCATTCCTCGAACTAGGTCTTCCCCGCCCGGAATCATGTAGGCCAATGTCAAAATTGCCTGATTAGAAATATCCTCCTTCCCCCTAGCGAGCACAAGACCGAGTTTAAGAGGGGACGGGGAGGGGAGGAGCTTTTTCCTAGTTGGGCACTGGGTTCTGATCTACGTACCGTCGCCCCGGTCCATGCTCCGGTTTCTCCAGTTTACGCCCTTGGGCAGACCAACGGCGCATGTGTAAATCGCGGGCCAAGTGGCGCGCCACTTATCATGACATACCGTGCCCTCCGATTCTCACTCGTGTGACGCTGGGTAACGATTACCAAAGGGTGCTATCATACCTCGAGGGAGAGAACGGGAAATACGAGAGTCTGTTAGAGGTACAGAGCGAATTGAAAGTTCTACGATCAAAAGTTGAGATATCCCAGATATCAGCATTTCGCGCCTGCTATCATTTACTTGTGTCATTGGATTCGAGAGCTGGTCGATATTCTGTGATGAGATAGTAGATCAGCGACCGCTATTTTCTCACGCCGAACTAGTCCGCTTTAAATTGGCGACAGAGTGATGTCAGGCCTGATCAGCGAGGGGCAAGCAACATAAAAGACAAGAACGCCAAATACAGACATTGTTCTTGCTCATAGAAATTTATAACTCACTCTTATGACACCATGGCTTCCAAGTTGCGGCCGCCTAAGTATGTGCTTGCATCGGTGGCTGTCTCTCTCGGAGGCTTGCTCAATGGCTTCGATACCGGCTCGATCGGGCCATCACCTCCATTGCCCCAATTTACACTCATTGGGAAGTTTTCCGCAACCATGCTCGGGTTCACCGTCTCAATAATACTGCTCACGGGCACGGTTCCATCCGTGTTTGCAGGACACCTCGCGGATAAGTACGGTCGGCTCAAGATCATCATCCCGGGGCCATTCTCTTCGGCGCCGGTGCTCTCATACAAGGCACGTCGTTTTCACAGGCCCAACTCATCGCGGGCAGGAGCATCGGCGGCTTTGGTGAGGGCATCTTTCTAAGCATCATGTCGACCTACATCTGCGAGGTCGCGCCCGTCAGACATCGAGGGACGTTGGCCGGACTTCCGCAGTTCATGTCCGTCACGGGCATCTCTCTGGGCTATTTCACGTGCTATGGCTCCATCCACATCGACTCTAGCTTTTCCTGGAGGCTCCCTTTCGTCGTACAGGTTGTTGTGTCTGTACTTCTAATTGGATGCTGCTCCGTCCTCCAGAGTCGCCGCGCTGGCTGCAGATCAAGGGCAAGCAGAGGAGGCCAGGCGAGCGCTTGAGCGACTCGAGCTCAATGCTATCGAGGCTGAAAGGATAATGGTCACCACGACAGGGCAGGCCACGAGCCTCTCGCCATGGAGGAGCTTTTTGCTCTTATTTCGGAAGGCCTATAGGCATAGAACGATTCTCGCCTTGTTCATTCTCGGCATGGTGCAGTTGTCCGGCATTGATGCAATCTTATACGTATGTTGCTCCCGCGTTTGCAAATCGTCATGGATGCTAACAAGTCATTTAGTACGCGCCCATTCTCTTCAAGCAAGCAGGCTTATCCTCGGCGAACGCCTCTTTCCTGGCCTCTGGGGTGTCTGGCATTCTGATGTTAGCCATCTCCATACCTGCCTTTCTTCTCGCCGACAAATGGGGACGACGCACTTCGGCAATCACGGGCGGTGTGATTCTATCCGGCTTGATGTTCTTGATAGGTGCACTATATGCATCTGACTCGGTATATCCCTCCGGTATTGCCAGATGGGTTGTGATCGTCTCCGTGTTTGCCTTCGGCCTCACGTATTGCGCGACCTGGGGAATCGTCGGCAAGATCTACGCCAGTGAGATACAGCCGGATCATACGAGAGCTGCTGCGACTTGCGTTGCTCAGGGCCTTGGCTTTGTGAGTATCCTCCTGACTTAGGACTGATGTTTGATTGAATGTGGGCTAATCAGTTCAGTTTACCAATTGGCTCGTGGCCATTCTTGCCCCAATTCTGCTGAACGCGTCGTCATCTGCCGCGTATTTCCTCTTCGGCGGTCTTGCCTTGAGCACCGTCGCTGTCCTCGTTGCTTACATGCCGGAAACTCGCGGCCGTACGCTTGAAGACATTCAGGAGGCTTTCCATCAACCCTCTCTTGGTGCTCTCATGACCGATTTCAGACAATCTCTCCGCATGCGCAAGCATCCAGTGCCGAGCCAAGGAACTGAGTTAGAACCTCGCAACACCACAGGGCGGAAACTAGTAGCTCTTCGTCGCTTAGCAGTGGTCCAAGACCTTTGAGACTGGTCGTTTCAACTTAATTGGCTTGTCTGATTTATCGGTTCATGGTTAACACGTGTACGACTGGGTTGGATTAGGCGACTCTCCGTCCCTCGAAGTCCTAGCCAGGGACGAACGTTAGCCGATGTCCATCTGAGGCAATAGATAAGCCCGTAAACGGATATGGGACTTCTTGATCGAATGAAAGGCAATAAAATTCAATTGCCGAGATGTCAACTACACGTGTATACTAAGTAAGAATGCCAGGTGCCCTTGTTCTTAACCCCTTGAAATCCTTCATCCTTTAGACTACATTCTGAAACCCTGACGGAGATACTAAACTCCCTGTTGGTATCGTATAGAATAATACACAGCAAGTACCGTGCATTAGAGGTTCACAATCTGGAGACATAACTTTTAGCAACAGCGTCGCTAGCCTTGCCGTTTTGAAGGAACCTTGTTTCTTTAGTAATCGAGATAACAATGTACTATCTCGTATTTAATCATTGACGCGGCAAGTTCCGGCCGAGAACATACTCAACAATCTTCCTCGTCAATCATAGCAAGTGTAAAAGTGCCATTACCAAGGAAACCAATATCCGGTCTTCGACCCGGTTGGCCAGGTGTTTTTAGACGGCAGATCCTGTTACCGAATATTAGACTCGTCGCTACCTACCCTTGCCACCGCGTTTTACCAGTCCAACATCGGCGACCAACCGGGTACGGATTCTGTTGTCGGATGTGATATTTCACATTACGGTTAGCCTATAGTGTAGTTCGAGGGAGTCCATGTCGAAAAAGTCTGGGCAGGGAGGAGCACGTTTTCGACACACCGAGTACACCCAAGTCTTCATCGGGAATGGCGATGACTGGTACGGGATCCGGCTCTCGCGAGGTGGGGAGGGCAGGGTAGGTTAGAAGTTAGGGTTCCCTTTTCTCCCGTAAAGTGTCACGTCCACCTCTCTGGGTTTTCTAGAAATGTCGCCATCGTTCGCAGATTGCCGGCGAGGCTAGACTGTGGATATAGCCTGTGCACCATTCCTCAACGTATGGGTAACGATGGATACTATCATAGGCCTCACCGGGTATAGCCATGGTATCGCGGTGATGATTAGTTGAGAACACGGCACCCGATCCGGTTTCTAGCCTCCTGTATCTCAGTCAATTTGATCCAGACACGGCATATCCCAGAAGCTAGTATTTGCAGTTAGTGCCTCTGCAGTTACAGGTTACATTTTTCGATGCTAACTAGTCCACATTCTTGGTGGTAGCCAAAGCCGTCGTAGGTATTTTGAAATGCTGCTTTGACGTGGTTCTCATACAAAGCTGGTAAAGAATATGTAGAACCATGTAATAGTCACATGGTATCATATCACCGGACAAGTAAATGTTCGATAGTAGACCTTTTGCCTTACAAGTTTCAAGGTTCATCCTAGGAGGTCCCAATATATGAGAAACTAGGTTCTTACCTGGATAACTTTTTGAAAATGACTGTAACGATAATGTTGATTTATTCGATTAAGTCACCATATTCTCGTTAGACTAGAAGAGAAAACTATAAACTAGGGTACGGCAACATTGACAATGAGTGTTAGGTAGCAGTAGGCTCTTTATGTGAGTAATTCTCTAATAGTTTATTTGCACTCGAAATCATGCAGTATTGATCATTCGGCTTTTGTAAGGACTGCCGGCTTTTCTTCTTCTCGTTTCAGATTGTGCTTTCAAGCAAATAACATGGGCGGAAAGATTGCACACCCTACAAATGGTATTGTTGTAGCTAAACTAATGGCCTGGTGGAACGCTCCTTTGATTCTAATTACGTATAAAACTTTTGTACAGCAGACATTAGCATGGAGCGTGAGCGAGTCTGGTAGGGAAAGTCCTCGTTGAGTAGAAGGGACTTCTCCTCAAGATATACAAGACAAAACAATATTAGGGGGGTTCCCTCATATTGCGTCATGTCTGACCTCTACCCTGGTGGTCTTGTAGATGGCGTTCTTGTCACCACGGCCCCCTCCCATTTGGTCCTGGCCTGTATGTAAAATAAACTCTTGGCTTCCGTGGTCGTCGAATTGGCTGTCCTTTAAGTTGTCGAGGCGAATGGCGGGCGTCATTCTGCCCATAGATCGCGATTGGTTATCTGACCAGCCGCTGCTTTTGCCAACAGTTGTGTTGCCTCGCCCAGTAATGAATTTCAGAAGAGGTCTCAAGGCGGCGAGCGATGCAGCGAAGATGGCTAACGCAATCTCGAGATGAGACCTAGTAATCAATGTCAGTATCAGGAATTATAGATACGTCTGGGGTTTGCCACAAGCCTTGGTACGGCTATTGATTGATTCACCCTACTATGAGACGAAATTAAGGGAACAAAGCAACTTACCAGATGATTGAGTCCAATAATCGTAATGGTAGCCCAGGGTCAGTCGAACCTAGAGAGCCGAGGTCGACTACGTACTTCAAGCGCACAAGGGTGGCTATGCTGCTTCTGTTTATTCATTGTCTTTTAGTCGAATTCTTCCATTATAAATTTCATATGGGACTTACGTGAAGGAGAAACCAAGAGAAGGATCACTGAGAGCTTGACACGCATACTAAGCTGAACGTTCCACAGCATCACAATCGGCAAGGTCTGTGCCACTCAAATATTAGTTCCAATCCATATAGAAGCCAAGCCGAACGCGAGCGGTGGGCTGGTGTGACGAGCTAACTTACCGCGTAAAGCCAGTTGCTTGCGATATCAGCGGCGGAGAAAGCGTAGGCGATGTCCGTAATAACATGAGGCGCAACGCACTCGCCTTTGCCGACTCCCCAGTTGAGAGTAACAGGGCGACACTGCAAGGCGAGAGCAAGGAAGGTTGCTACCGCGAAGATGGTGACGATGACGATAGAGGCAATGAGAACCTTTCGAATGAGGCTCTTCCTATCCGTCCCTGAAATTCGAAGCAAGACTAGCGCAACGCTGACCTTGCATAGATATGCGGCTACAACGTAAACGAGCTGGAAAGCAAACATAGACTATGCATGTCCCAAGTATATGTCAGCTGAAAGTCCTTAGGCTTGATATAGTTATTACTTGAATCACTAACCTGCAACGCTTTTATCGGGTCATACCAAGGCTGCGGGATGGTAGCACCGAATCCATAAATCATAGCTGACAACAGAGTTCCGCACATTCCACTGTACCCAACCTATGTGAGGTTAGTATGGTGGGTAGCCATTGATATGCACCAACTTCTTCGATATCGTATGGAACTTACCAGACTATCATGGCCCAGTCATCATAGCTGAAAGAATTGTTGATCCTAAGTCGCACAAAGCATCGTAATCCCACGCCGATGTAATTGAGAATCACGAAGACATAAATCAAGACTGTCAATGTAGTCTGAGTACCGGGCTCGGGTGACCAAAACATTGTGAAGTGGAACTGTGAATCGCGTGGGCCTGCCTTCAACCTTCAAAAAACAAATGAACGATAAATGAATGACTGGTGAAGATGAAAGAAAATCACAACAAAATGTACAGTTGGCTGTTGATTGAGCCCGAAGAAAAATTGCGAGCAAGATCTCTCAAGTTAAAGTCAAAGCATTTGGTGCGGTACTCGCATTCACCCCCTGAGACTCATCACCCCTGTTAGGTGACCAGTTGGAGGATTCAAGAACTATTGGCATGGATGCTTCGATGCATGAAAAGTCACACTAGAATATCGACATTTGAATACCTAAGACTACCATGGAGATTTGTGGGGGCTCCCAGGAGGGTGGCAAGGTATTCAGTTAGGAAACAGGTCCGACTGTGGCAATTCAATGAGCAATTTCTAGACTGCAGGTTCGTTTTATGCTGCAGGGAATGCAAGTTGGGGTGCGGTGCTGTGCAGGGGCTGCGAACAAGGACCAACATGCAGCAAATGAGCAAGGATCATCGTTCGATGCGAGGCCTTTTGTCTCTCGCAGTCTGTGCTCAGTCTTCGAGAATTTTACTAATATTTTAAAGACTGCGACAAGAAAGGGTGCAAAAGTCCCAGCTCTCTTTCACATCCTTAACAATTTGTCAAATCGCAGCGAAGCGGTTCGGGTCGCTTGCCATGGCTTCGGCACAGGATTCCTTCGGCAGTGTTCAAGAAACTGCGCCACCCGGGGCCGCAACGGCCAAGATCGCCTTGGGTTTGATCGTTCTCTATTTCGTATCGTATCCCATCTACGCCCTTTACCTTCACCCACTCAGCCAGTATCCAGGTGATACATTGGCAAAGTTGAGCCGAATTCCATGGTGGGTTGCATGTATCAGAGGAAATTCGGTCAAATGGATGCAAGAGCAGCATAGAAAACATGGTCCTACCGTCAGGTTTGCGCCGAATGATCTAAGCTTCACTCAAGCTCAGGCTTGGAGAGATATTTGCCTCATTCCCAAAGGCAAGAAGGAAAACGGGAAAGAAATTCGATTTCATCCGGTGTCCGCGAACGGTACCCAAATCTCTAATTACGGAACCAAGTCCAGAACGCCATGCTACAGTTAGGCGTGTTTTCTCTCGGCTTTTTCCGAGAAGGCTCTAAAACAACAAGAACCCCTGTTCCAAAAGTTTGCAAACATGATGGTTGCGAGAGGTCGTCAAAAGGGCACCGTTAACATGGCCGAGTTGTTGAACTTCGCTACGTTCGATGTAATGGCGGAGTTTGCTTTTGGAGAGCCGCTTGGCTTGCTCGAAAAGGATGCGTATTCCGACTGGCTTTCTACTGTTTTCAACACGCTCATTGTAAGTATAAATACTCCGTGTGCATTGAATGTCTACGGCTAATAGTGCGTTAGGTTCTACCTGTAGTCCAAGTAATCCAGTTCTATTGGCTCTCTAGAACACTGTTCAATCTCTTGGAGCCCAAAGCCGTCGCAAAGATGCGTCTGGACCACTTTGATCACACAGTGACTCGCGTTGATAAACGTCTGAGAGATGGGTCAACCAAACCTGACTTGTGGAACCTTGTAGAGGAATCTGGTGTTCTCACACCTGGGAGATTTATACCAACGCGGAACTATTTATGACGGCTGGTACTGAAACGACGGGTAAGTTGGCGAGTCGTGCCGAAGATCCAACTAAGGCATGGTGACAATGTAACGTGGCTAACCGTGCGGGACAGCATCTTTACTCACTGGTACAACATATTACCTACTGAAAAATCCCGACAAAATGAAGATCTTAACAGATGAGATCCGCGGAAGATTCAAGTCTAATGAAGAGTTAACTTTTGAGTCTCTTGGTCAATTGGAGTACTTGAATGCGTGTATGTAGACTCACATTCTATGTTATGTCGGCACCCCTGCACTCCTGCACTGAGGAAGAATGACTCTACCAGCCACCTTTAGTCACAGTTTTTAGGCTGATCTTCGATCTTCTAGGTCTTCGCGAAGGTCTGCGCGTATATCCATCCATACCCTCGGCAATCCCACGCGAGATCGCCGAAGGGGGTAACGTCGTCATGGGGAAATGGCTTCCAGCTGGAGTTCGGGTCTCGGTCCACCAGACCGCCACATACCGTTCCCCAGCCAACTTCAAGTAAGTCCTCCCTATTCTATACCTGCAATGCTTATATGCAATAAGACATACATCATTTATACTACTGAAAATGGGAGACTTATCATTTTTGTTTTAGAAATCCTGACGAGTTTGTACCTGAGCGCTGGCTCGGAGATCCAAACTACAAGGATGATATCCGTGAGGCACACCAACCGTTTGGGGTTGGCACAAGGAACTGTTTGGGCATGAATAGTAAGTGTTGCTTGTGACTCGGGCCCTCGGCGGGATGATTACAGTACTGACATGGACTTACTTTAGTGGCTTGGCATGAGATGCGGCTCCTGGTTGCAAAGCTCATATTCAATTTCGATATGCACACAGATGTTGATGCCAGCTGGAGAGACCAAAACGTATATGTTATATGGGATCGTAAACCACTGCCGGTCACATTAGTAGATATCGGTGCACCAGCATAGTTCTGATTCACAATCTTCAACAACTTTGAATTCGAAGCCGTCTTGTTTATCTTTTTTTTTTCAGGGGTTTAAATCCCATGTCCGTAGCGGCTAGTAAATAACCCGTAGTGGCCCACTCGCCCAGGTAGTCCTAGTGTAGTTGCAAGGTTCGCTTTGCCCTGATTGTTAATTGGAGTAGTATATATATCCTTTCCCGCTTGCCCCTTTTCTTCGACCATAGTCTAAACGAACATGACATTGCATTTATAATCGTATAAGTGCGTAACAAATCCCGAGCAGACATAACAACAAACCATTGATGATTATCGCCCATATGTACGTCCTCAATCAAGCACGTTACGCGTCAGGCATCGTGAACTCGGAATAGTAGGAATATGGAACATAGGCTGTTACTCTTTACCCCTACTGTAGTTCAGATAGCTACAGAGTAAGTAATCGGCAGCGGGACGACTACCATGCATGTAATGTACAGCAGTCGTTCGTGCCTGGCCCACTGCCTCATCATCCTGGTCGTCATCCTTCTTGGCACTAAGATCAACATCTATATGTATGTCTCTGAGAATCAACACAGTTTGACACTTCTGATCGGCATGGCCACGTTGTTTCGCCAACTGGCGCAAAATGCCTTTTTCCACCTTCCAATTGTTAATGCCAAGAGAACACGGAAGCAATACCGATTGGCTTTCGCTATCGGAAATGACCTTGCGTTTATTAGTGTAGCTTAGCACCGGATGAAAGCGTTAACGAATGTAACGGCTTGAACCGCGTGTCCGGTCCCCGCGGGGACTGGCGCGAGCTGCCAAGATCCATGTTGAGAACTCGCTAACCTTAGACACCCTAGTGTAGACTAGAACCTAGACTCTTGATGTTTCTCCAACCATATTGTATTCATATATGGGAGGAATCCCCGATCGCATAGAATTTCCACTCTATACTATCTACGGGCTCAATTGGCCGCCATAGAAGATAGGAAATGCCTAATGTGTTATCTCTGATTGTTCAATTGCAAAAAGCATGGGCTAGGTGCTGTGCTTTACATGACATGCTAGCAGATACTGTTGATTCGACCTTGCCTATATTATCCAACAACTATATATTTAACACGTTAGTCAAACCGTTCATGCGACGAACTTCCCTGACCACACGTGTTGTGGAGGTACCTGTATCGGATGATTGACATATTACCGGAATACTAAGTACTCTTGATTGGTTGTTCCGAGGTCTCTGCAGGCACCAGGGGTTTAATGCTACCTTGCAGTGAGATTGCAATGAAGATGTGGATTAGGAATTCTACCCAGCAGACGGACCAAGTTGACCGACAGACCACCGAGAGTAGCATACGCTATGAGTCTTGCCATCCTGGCTTTCCAACTCCATGGATCGAATATCTGTTGACCGAGTTCAGTGTAACCAAAGCTTTCCCCGGATCACCTTCGCCGAGATCCGGCATGAACGCCCGCCACTGTCGTTATCCGCGCCGGGGAATGATAGAATCAAGTAATCGCCGAGATACACTCTTTGAAATACTCAGTTGGTATTGTTGTGGCAGAGTTCCTCTTCCGTCGCAACCCTCGTGAGACGCAGTCTCAGTGCCGTGTAACGATATACTTAGTTCCCTACGGTATTATCTACTCGAAGATCTTACCAACCTTACGACGTTAGCACTGTACTCGGCTAGAGAGTGGCCGGGGCTAGGTGGGAACGTATGTTCATGGTACGGCTTGCGGCTCCATGGGTCTGTGCCATCGGACCTGCCAGAATCGATTAGAACGACGAACATGAGACATAACCTTGTCCATGAACCCAGTGCCGAGCATTGGTGAGGTGACAGGGCTCATAATCCCTTCGGGACCTCTGGGCTGTCTGGGCGTCATACACTATCGCTGCCGGATATCGTGGTCGCACCAGACAAGACAAAAGATAGTGTTGAGTAACCGTCAGTGCAGTAGCGGCGCGGCGATGGCCCAGTCAGAGACCTAGTCTACCGGCTCGGAAGCCGTCCGGCCTCGCAGGTAAGGTCCTGGTGAGAAGGTAGCTACGTTGCTAGTTTAGTATAATAATAAATAGATGCCGTGTGTTGTTACACAGACGAAGCAGACCAAGGCCGTACCATCGCAGTTCTCGTTGTAATCCGCACAATATCTCCGAAATGACCATCACACACCTCCCGGTGCTGTCCGCAGCTATCGAGCCCAAGCTACCGGAACCGCCAACATGGAGTAAAGCAGACATTGGGCGTTACCTGGGGCCACTTATCGCTCAATTCGACGCAGATCTGAACTATACTGGAGCCACAACAGGTGATGATCTGGAGGGCCTACTACGAGGGATGCATGAACAAGCAATCAATATTGGCATTCCGTATCCAGAGGGGTCGCATTCCTGGTATTCATTCAAAGTTGGAATCTATTATGCGCACGTATGTCGACACTTGATTTCTTTCTTCCAATACCCTACCCTCGATCTCCTGACTTTACGTGAATACTCCGAGTCGTTTATTAAAACGCCTATAGCTTTGTTACCTAGTCATCCGCTGGATGTCCGTGTTTACACCGGCGTATACACCTGGCTCGCAGTTCTGGTAGACGATGGAGCTTGCAAAGACCCGAAGTTATGGCAAGATTTTATGATTCGCTTCCAGAGCGGCTTGGAGCAGGTCACACCTTTGGCCCAGGCATGGGCTGACTACTTGCGTCTGAGCTACAAATATTATTCGCCCATTGTGGCAAATTTTATTATCACTTCCTCGCTCAATTTCACAAACGCGAACGCCCTCGAGGGCTCGGAACTCCCCCGAATGTCTCGCACGACAGGGGGGAAAAATTGGCCATATTACCTACGGGATAAGGACGGGGTTTCTGAGGCCTATGTGTGGATGACATTCCCGAAGGCCCTATATCCAGATGTTTCTTCATACATGGAAGCCATACCCGACATGAACAAGTATATATCGTTCACCAATGACATATTGTCGTGAGTATCCCCGCCTAACTACGTTTTTATTCGACATGGATACTGATGACTCGTCTGGTTGATAGTTTTTACAAGGAAGAAAAGGACGGAGAAACGGACAATTACCTTCATAACAGAGCGTTTTACGCGGGCAAGGACATTTACACCGTGTTTAGGGAAGTGGTCCAAGAGGATGTAGATGCGCACCGCCGGATAGAGGTTATTCTCCATGGCCGAGAACCTTACGCTCGAGCGTGGCGTGAGCATGCCATGGGATTCGTAGCACTGCATAAAGGGATGGAGCGTTATCGGCTTTGGGAACTAGGTCTCGGTGAGAGGTATATAGATGCATTCGGGCAGATGACTAGTACGCGGCAAAGGTAATGTAAATGAGAGCGATGCCGTCTTGCAAAGCACTAGATAAATTGTTAAGCGTGCCAAGTATTGAACACAATGAATGCGAATAATCAAAATATACACTATTAGTTGTCAACGTGAACCCGATTTCTCCAGTTGTATTGGCCATAATTTCTATGCAGCCATTGCAATGGCATATGTCTCGTAATATCTGCTAATCGAGATTTCGTCACTGCAGCAGAACACAGCATAATACCATGCATCGATGGATTTTTTCTCAAAATATGATATAAGCTCCAATTCGATCCGTAGCAATGAGAGATACGCATCAGCACGGCGTCCCATCACACCTATGCAACCAAGGTAACATTTCACACCGCTAAGACAAACATCTGCCAGGTTCTCAATTCGACGTTAATGCGGTGAGACAAGAGCTTTTGCATATCGTTGGTACTTAGTTTGGCACAGGATTTGCGGTAGGGTGACGTGGACATGAGGTCTTCATCGGGCTAACCGTCCCACTAGGTCTACCAAAACTTGAAGATCCGCGGTGCGTGCCGCTGTGGGTTCTTCCTTCACAAGAACCAACCCAAAATCCAGCCAGCAATATCGGTCCGTCTTATTCTCACATGAATTATTTTAAATACATGTAGGATTCAGTAAATAGACGCGATTCCAGGGCGGTGAGATCGCTAGACATCATTCACCTACATCTACACCATTTGATCAAAAGCATCAACTTCTTCTTATTACGAGACAAGCCTAGAATTTGTGGTGGGCAACACTCTCCAGATTAGAAGAATATACCGCGATGATGAAAACGCCAAGGCATTTGACACCTACTTACTAAGTTATTCTACCTGATTATAGCTCGAGTCGTACCGCATCTAGAAATGTCTCGAGTCTAGAATAGCTTCACCACCACAAATATTACAAGGGGTCATCATCTAAGACGCAACCGATCTTTTGATCAAAGTTATCAATACTATGCATATGCTATAGGACCAACCAGATGAGAGTGTGGGTAGAGTATCATACATATACACAGCTTCAAATTGTGTGCTGTGACAAGGTCTTGTGTTCAAGTGCTCGGAATTTGGAGTCCAATTCAGCTAATAATCACTTTGAAATCTCCAGGGGCTATTTCTGACTTCAATGTAACCTGGTTCATGCCCTCGATTTATAGGCGAGTTCTAGGACCGTTGTCTCCTCGCAGCCCTCCGAAGGTTTACCTCTTCGAGAGGGGTCGAAGCTATTCCGACTAATGCTATTATGCCAATATGCCAATGTCTCAGCCCACGAGAATGATTTTAGTAATATCGGCCTTCAAGGGCTTTCCACGACTCTGCAGGACTCCGTGTGGCTCCTGTGGCTATGTCCCGTGGTTGGTCCGTGTAACATGTGCCGCACGAAATAGTCATCTTTGCCCCCTAAATCACACCTTGCACGATTGTATACTGGCCATATCGCTCGATAGTATATCAAACTATTTCTTTAGTTTAAACTGCATTCCATGTTAGCAGGTTGATACGTCTTATTGGTATTTGGGTTGGATGTTAGTAGTTATGTGTAATCGTTGATGTACTAGTTGAGATTACCCGAGCTCTCAAAAACATTGGTTTTATCTCACTACTAAGTTATAGGTTTATAAATTGCCAAGAATAATTTGTAGCGAGATTAAGAAAGTTCGTCCAGAGATTCATTTTGAAGTCGTTACATACTTTAGAATCAGAGACCATTCGCGTAAGCGTTCACAAAACCATTGATAGGATCCATGAGTTCCGAATAAGACTCAAAACGCCTCGCAATGTTCTCCACGGTCTTGCAGGTCTAGTAAATAATGTAGTGTAGATTTACCTTAACCACGACACAAGAATTTGGACTCAGAACTGTTCATATTGGTCTAACTCCCGGATATTGAAGAATCTAAATATAAGTAAACTCTAAGTAATGTAGTGCTACTAGGGACAACGAAGGTCACGGCCCTCGTTAGTGATATACGGATAAAGTGACCTAGTGGTCTTTGATGTCTGAGTGTTATAAGGGCTCGTATAGGGCTTGGGTAAAATCAATTGAACCAATAATAAACTATGCTGCCGAAGGCGCCCTGAAGATCCATCTTCTTACATTCTCAGATCGGAGGACTCTGTGCTTTTGTGCTCAAAACACCCTTGTATTTATCCTACAGCCTCGTAGACCTCCTCAGGCTCGTAGAGCTAGAGTCTGTATGTCTCGGGGATCTATCTCTGTCTTGGGTGAAGGCCCGAGACTCGTGAGATCCGTGCGACGCCGTCTGTCACTCGGATCTTGCCGAGTGCGTAATACAGTGCCACACGGGGTGCCACACGGAGTTCGCTAAATACTACCCTACGTGACTATAAGGCAGTCGTAGGAAGTTATCATAAGTCTCAAGCAAATATCGAAGCTGAACCTAAGCACCGAGACACTTGGTTCCCGGCTACACGGGTTAGCGGAGGTCCGCGAAGCTGTAAGAAAAGAGGGGAAAATTCTAAGCATAAAAGGGCACGGAATTCTCCCTCCTAGAGAATAGGAGACTTAGATCTATGTGGCCCCTTTGGCACCATAGTTGCTTATTACTCAATTCAAACCAACTCCAAGCCCTCTATCTAAGCCCTTATAACAAGTTCTCTATAAAAGTCAAATACTCTTGCTTACCAATATCAGCATCACTAAGTCCGCCAGACTCGACTCTTCGATCGCTAAATCCTTACCAAAATTCCAAAACAACTCTAGGCGTATGTTTTTCGCCTAATACTGTCTCTAAATTCCAAAATGCACTTTGCTCTTGGTATCTGTATTTCCCTATTCGCCTTTGCGATCGCGATTCCTCCTACCAGTCACACGTTGGCGGCTCTAGAGCGAAAGTGTCTTGCTAGCGGATGTGAGCAGTTCTCCTAGCATGGTTTTCTCAATCTGCTAAATGAATGGAGTTCTGATAACCTTTGCCATGATTAGCTGTCTGTACTGGCAGTGACGATACTTGTTGCTGCACTGGTTCCTGTGCCCCAAACCATGGCTGTGGATATTACACTTGTCGATAACTAAACGGAAGATGGGTCAAGTTCGCCGTTATTACGCAAGCCATGCATACAATGGAAGACTCACCGGGCTTTAAAAGACAACTTTTAGGGCAACTCGCCAGGATAAATAGAAGTTTCATAGTATGATTTGATTGGATGGCCTGGGATAGAATGGTGAAACAACATATTTAGGTTGAAGAGTACCAATAAAGCTTTCATATCAAGACCGTTAGGGGAGGTATGTTGGAAATGGTTTTCCTTTCATACCTATTTATACTATGTCCGAGATCCCATCATCATTTTGGCCTACATCTATCCTTATTCAATAGAAAGCTCGTGGAACATCTAGTCTGATAAAGACTCTCGCCTTATGCAATTAGAAGACACAGTACGCCTGACAAATACAAGCTCATTGATGTTAAGCAATGAGAATAATAAATAAAAGGGCATGGATAGATTGAAGGTAATGGCCTTGTTCAAATGATATGCAGTAACGGTCACGTACGTTTCAGCCTCTCGGCCGTTAATACTATAGAAGAGTCCATTTCGAGAGCCCAAAACGTCTAGTTCTCACAGGATATGCAGATTTGTGATATAATCGGGGCCTTGTTTTGGGCATTTTTCTGCTACAATACAAGTAGAGGATATTACAAGTAAATTCATGGGAAAATATAATAGTAAGTTGCGTTTCATGTTGATGTTGTTGTTTTACAAAGGGAAACTACCTAAGTCAAGGGATAATCTGCGATAGGGCGCCGCCTCGCAGGCTGACAACGCGTGATTGGCAGCTAGTTCCAAGCCACCAACTGCCAAACAATGCTGCAAGATTTTCGAATTATTATTTTGAGAGCTTGTGGGATAGATTATCTTTACAATTTGCACTATCTCTTAAAGTATTCTAGCTCAACAGGTATGTATACACCAGGAACTAGCGAATACCCAGAATTCTTAACACTCCATGCCAATTATAGTTGATCATTAGTCCAAACTCGCATCGTTTACCCCGAGGAACGCCGCTGTTTTCTCCGCTCAGTGTCAGTTTTGCAATACATATTCGAAATGCTCCAACGTCGCGATCAGTTCGCCCATGGCGACAGCCTCCTCCTTCCGCCATGTGACGGGCCAAGCTACACCAATTTGAGGATCCGCAACCGAAAATCAAATGGATTCAACGACTCGATGAGAATCGCCAAGGAAACGAAGGGTTTGTGTTCCAAGTTGAAATAGCTTCTCATAAATACGCCTTAAAGATCGTAAGTGCCCACAAGGTTGAAAAGAGACGTATGGTGGGAGACTGACTTAGCTTGAAAGTTCAAATTTACCGACCGAGAGACCACCTATACTACTGGCAATCGGGATTACATAATGAATTGTCTCTTAAAGAGGCCCTGTACTACACTGACCCGTTCCATGCAGAATGCCGCGCTTACGGGAGGATCAAAGAAGGGCATACGTCACGTGTGGTATTAGAAGAACCCGCAGTCAAATGCTATGGGTACTTGCTTCTGAACCTAAACCAAGAGGATAGAAGTTGGCTACAAAACGCCGGCGTCGATCTCGAGGTGGATATACTGGACACGAATTACACGAAGCACTTGGAGGAGACCTGAGAATACGAGCTATCGTGAAACATCTGAACGAGAACCCATGAAGATCGATGCGAGAAATGTGCACCGGGCGCTGAAGAACGTATACATACTCAACGACTTTCTCAAGGTATACAACATGGATATCAAGGTTGATAACTTCATCGGGCCCCGACTCGTGGATTTCGGCTCATCGTGGACTGAGCCCATGTATTTCTTAAATACTTTGATGAAGTGGACCCGGCCATGGCCCTGACGAAGAGAATGAAAGATAAGGCGAGTTTTGCGGATATGATTCAGAAGGATGATATTCAAGCGCGGCTACGATCAAAATATCAACACCGCCGTAAAGGGCTCTTACTAGGTCGCAAATCGAGGACAGCTCCTTACGATACTGCTCGCGCAACTAAGGGCATACTGTGTAATTATATAACCAAGGGGTAGCATTCCACTCGTTGCAGTACAGTGGCTTCATAAAAAAAACACATATTTCAGATTACTAATGTTTGGGTGATTGATTATATGTCATTGCATCTATAGAAGCCTACATGTAAATACGAGTTCGTTTCGTCTTCTCAAAGCCATGATGATAAACATTCAAGTGGCATAGACTATATTTACGCCTCCCAATCCTGAGGGAGGTATGCGTCAATGTCCTAGGCCGAGAGAAGTTACCGTAGCGAAAGGATTGTTAAGTTTGCCGCGATCGACGGGGACGATACTACGCGAGAGCTTTTGATATTCATAAGCCGGATTAGCCCGGTTGACGCCCGCTCTGCCATCGCCGCTTCCGCCCGCGGGTATCCCGATCTTAATGGCCTTTATTAGTACTGCCTTCTAGCGAGGATCTCTTATTAAACTGTTTCTTGCCGTTTACATGTATGTTAGTCTGGTCTGCCTCCCTCTTAGCCCCGCAACCCTACTCCTGTTTCAGGACTCTCTCTCTTCCTCGCTGAAGATATCTGTGAATGACCTTGCGACATAGCGCAGGCTGGGCCTTAAATGAGCACACCTAGTTTGAGTAGGAGGTGGGGACCTATGCTTAAAAAGGTTCAGGTCAATCATGCCCGCTTCATTACCGGATGATAAAGAGAACTTTGCGAATTTATAAGCTCCCATTCGCAGTATACCGCATGGATGTTGGATTGGAACAGGGATAGCGGTGTTTTTGGCCCCCAACATGATTAGTCATGTTGGGTTACAACGCAGAAAGATAGGCGAGTATTATCATGAACTATGCACCCAAATGTCATCTGACAATAGTCAAAACGGGGCGAGCCCTTATTTGCTTCGGATGTTGGGGGCGAGAATACTCACACGAGTTGGGAGTGGTTGATTAGCATCTGGTGAGCGTAGTCACAGCGTGCCATATTGTCGATCTGTAGTGCTTTGCGCGAGGGGCAATGTGACGGGTATCAAACGATCTTATTCTTAGTGCTCACTTAGTGTATGCTAAAAATATGATGCTAGTCTATAGTCTTGATAGGGTTTATAGTGACCATGATCCTCGTTTTAGCCCTACGCAGGGGTGTTAGTCCAGGTGAGGTATAGCTCAGTGATCCAGGCTTACCACGATGGTGGTCCAGCTCCTTTGCGGCCTTAGTATCAAAAGGTACAAGAAGCGCGTGAGCCCGTTGAGATTTTCAAGAGCCCAAATGCATTTGCCTATAACTTGTTTTGTATTGAGAATTCCTGGGTATGATGGATACCGATCCGCGATCACCGGTGGTTCTAGCACCTCGTACGTACCCCAGACCTCAACGATACCTGGCATGTTTCTTTGACCACCGTTTCAGATTTCGAGTTTCTCCCTATTGATAGCAGTCGGGGTCAGATTCGGCTTCTTCAGATCGCGCCCGGTCGGGTTGGCGAGCCCATCCGCTGTTCGTATCAGATTGCTAGCGTCGACGAGGATGTCTCGTACCAAACCCTATCATACGTCTGGGGCAAGATGGACGGAAATAGGACCGTCGTAGTCGAAGGGACAAAAGCTGAGTTGACGGATAATCTCTTCGATGCCCTAACGTGCATAAGGCACGAGACCGAGCCCCGCCATCTCTGGGTAGACGCCTTATGTATCAACCAAGAGGACGGTGATGAGAAGATGGCGCAAGTGAATATGATGCACAGGATCTATTCCAACTGCGTTCGGTGTAATATGTGGATGGGGAATATCAGCGCCGCTGCCATTGGCGTTTCAGAAGGGGAAGCTCTAAATGCGGGAATTGGGGCCATGGGCGCAGTCAGGGTCCTAGCCGGTAATGAGTCCGACAGTCATCTCCCTCCTCACCTCGCCGATAGAGAACAGATAATCAAAGCGGGAAAGGCTCTGAGAGCGCTAATGCACACGCCGTGGTGGAGTCGAATATGGACTGTGCAAGAAGCGACGTCACCGAGAGATGCGACCGTTCTTTGGGGGCCCCTTTCCATACCCTGGAGCCTTATGAAGCTGGCAGCGGAGAGATTGATTGATGGGATCTTCCCGAGAGAAGAAAAGCTTGACATATCAGACCTCTTCGAAGATGGTAATTACAGCTTCTTCACTGCACCAATATTAGGTCTGGTATGGGCATCCGAATGGATCGTCGAACCACATTCGCCATTGAACTGCTGCTGTGGCGCTTTCGATATCGCGACTCGACGGACCCTCGTGACAAAGTGTATGTGATTCTCAACCTCGTCGCAAAGGGAACCTATCCTCCGACTGAGTGAAATTATGTTGATTTTTCATTTTTTTCCTCCCTTCTAGAAAAGGAAGCATAAAGATAAAGTAGCCGAAGGTGGTCGAAAGTAAGCTCGTTTTTCACGCTTTTCTTTTTTGTTCTTTAAATATTAGGTTCTATTAAGCTGTAATACTAGCTTATATATATATTACTCCCGCTTATCTTTTATTTTAAACTTTTCTTTCTTTTAAGCTTTAGTTTATATATTATTTATTATAACCGTACTATTATTATATTTAACTTAGATGCTAGTTTTTTTTATAATATAAAAGTATTAATAACTAGTACTTTTTTTAAGTATTTCTTTTTTATTATTTTTTTATTTTCTTTTTTTATTTTCTCTTTTTAATTTATTTACCTTAGCCCTTTAAAATACGGCCGGAGTAAAAGGGTGTCACTAGGTCTTATGTGGTTTAAGTGCTCTAGGGCAATAATTGCAATAATTATTATCACGATCTACGCAAGGGTAAGGTATAAACATTTGTTGTTGTATAGAGGACCAGTGAAGTCATTTCTGTGGGCTCTACGTGACCATATGGCTATATACGAGGAGTTTCTTTGTTTAACTGATCTTTGATCCCTGTTCCTGGCAGTTATTTATAGCCTCGAAGGACCACGTAGATTTAAACGTTCCCTTTTTATAAAAGCTTTACTAGGTACGCAAAATAGTATTTCATTATTATAACAATAAGGTTATACGCCCTTAGAGGTGGCATATATACGTGCAGAGCCTTGGGTATCCTACTTTGGGATATGGCTAACCTTTTAAAGTTATAGGCATAGTGGTTAACAAGGCAACCACTATAACATTAGCATGTTTAGGCTATTTATATCTATATTAATGAGTGTCGGGCATAAGATATAGTACTTAGAGGACCTTATTTTATAAATCTCTCGCTCTCTTAAATTAAAAAAGGTTTAGCAAGCAGTTTAAAATAATAAAAATAAAAATAATAAATAAATAAATTTTTACTAACGATTATTTATTATATATAAAAAAATAAAAATATAAATAACTTAAAATAATATTTAACGTTTAGCTATATTTATATTTAAATAATATTACCTGCTTTAAAATCTATTAAAATATTTAGTTATTAATAAACTTTTATATATATATATAGCTATAACCTTTTTAAACTTAAAAATATTATAAGCTTAATATATATATAATTAATTATAAATAGTTAAAAGCTCGATTTAATAACGTTTTACTTTTATAATATTATAAATAATATATAGTTTTTATTTATAATAAAAAAGTTTAAAAATTAATTAATTATTTTATTAAGCTTTAATTATATCCTTAGTTATAAATAGTTTTTTTTATTTATTTTAGCGCAAATATATTTAATAAAACTATAGTAAAATAAACTAAACTATTTATAAAATTTAAAAAGTTTTTTATCGAAATCTATACTATTTATTATTAATTTAAAATAAATAATAATTTAAAACTAGTTTTTAATAATACGTTTATTATTTTTTATTTTATTCGGATAATATTATAGCTTAGAAATTAACTTATAAAGCTAAATTAAATAATTATTTTAAAAGTAGTATAAAATTATATAAGCTAAAAAAATTAAAAAAATATTTTTAGTTTTTAAAAATATAGCTAAAATATAATAGTTTTTTTTAGCCTATACTAATAGTTTAAATTATTATTAAATTATTCGTCCGAAATATTTTATTAAACTTAATTTTTTAAAGCTTATCGGCTATATTAGCTTTTTTAAACTTTAAATAAGCATATTTTTTTATACGTTATATTATTTAATAGCCTACTTAATAAACTTTAATAATACCCTATTATAAAAAGCTATCTAAAAAAGCTTAAAATATTAACGTTTTATAGTTTATTATAAAATCGAGCTGTTTTAAACTATAAGTTTAAAATAGCTTTTTTTAAATAATATAATAATTAATATTTACGCTAAACGTATTATAACGAAAAAATAAAACTAAAATAACGTTTTTTACTGCAAGCTTTTATATTAGCAAAAAAAAAAGCAAAAAAAAAAAAACGCTTTTATTTAAATTAAAAGCGTTTTTTATTTTAAACTACTAAAAGTTTAAATATCCGAACTTAGCTTTACGCTTTAATTTTTAAAACTTTTTAAAATATAAAAATAAAACTTTATTTAAGCTTTTTAACGAGCTAGGGCTATATAGTTATAAAATTAAGCAAAGTAAAATACTTTTTTTTATTATATCGATTTTTTTATTTTTTTAATAGCTAATTTTATCGGCAAAAAATTTTATAAAAGCTATTATTAAGTTTATGTTTTTTTTTAATATTAGGTTTTAGCAACTAGGTCGAAATAATAGTATAAAGGCCTTTGTTAGCTGCGTTTTTAGCGAATTTGTTCTAGGCGTAGTTAAACCGCTATAAAACTATGCCTAGTTAGGGTTTATTAATTTATTTTAATATTCCGAAAACTATTTAGCTATTATAAAAAGGTTAAAAAGTTTTAATAGTTATTTAAAAATTTTATAATATTTATTATAAATAATTTAAATAATTTTATTTTTTTTTTAGTAGCTTGTTTATATTTATAATATAATAGCTATTTAAAACCTAGGCTAAATTTAACTTAATATTTTTAATTATAAGCTAAATAATTTTTATATATAAATATAATAAAAATTTATTAATTATATTTTAATAATAAAAATTTATAGTTTATAATAAATTAAAATTATATTTTAATAGTTATAAAATATATTTTATAAATTAATATTTTTAAAGCTTCGGTAAAAAAATTATCGTAGTTTAAAACTTATTTATAAAATTATTATATAAACTAGTTTTTTTTAAAAAATCTTATCTAAAAGCTAGTTTTAAAAACTATATTTTAATAAACTTTATAAAACTTTTTTTTAAATAAAAACTTAATAATAGTTTAATTATTTATAATTTTAAGCTTAAACTAATATAATATGTTTTAATAATATAAACTATAGTTTAAATAAAATATTACTATTTATTATTAAAAAAAACTAAATAATAATATATTATTTAATAAGTTTAAATATATAGCTAGTAGTTATAAATATTTTTTAAACGATTTTATAAAGCAAATTATTTTAATAAATATAATATAGCTTAAAGATTTTATTTTATTTTCGTTTTAATAATATTTTAGATAAAAAACCGCGCAATAATTTTAAAATATTTTAAGCTTAATATAATAATAATATTTATATAGTTTATTATTATTAGTTTTAAAAAATTTAATTATAAAAGCTATAATATTATATAAATATTTTATATAAAATAAACTAATATTAAATAAATAATATTATTTATTTAATTAAATTTAACGTTTTATATAATATTATATTAAACTTAGCTTAACTTTTTAACTTTAAATTAAAAAAAAGCTTTTTAAAATATTAAAAAACTACTAATTAATAGTTATTTTTAATAATAAATTATATATAACTTTTTTATTAAAAATAATTTAATATATATTTTTTGTTTTATTAATAATTAAAATTATAAAAATTATTAAAGCTTTAAAATATATTAAGTTTTAAAAATAAAAGTTATTTAATAGCAAAAACCTAATATTTAAGCTTTTATAAAAATTATTATATAATAAATATTATTAAAATAATTTAGCATTAATAAAAATATAAAATATAGCAGCTTTTATAATAAACTTAATAGTTATTATATATAAAATTAAAATTATATAAATATTAGCTTATTAAATAATTATAAAATAATATTAGTTAAAAAAAAATTTTTTTAAAAAACTATTATTTTATTAATTTAAATAAATACTTTTTATAAACAGAAAAAGCTTTATAAACAAAAAACAAATATTAGTAAAATTTTATATAAAATAATAGCTTTTTATATTATAATTAACTTTTATTATAGCAGTAAATATTAATATAAAATAAAAAAAATATAAAACAAAAAAAAAAAACTATTTAATATTTATTAAAATACTAAAATAAAATTTACTAGCTATATTTTTACGTATTTAAAGCAAATAAATACAGTATATTTATATAAAGGTTAATATAAAGACTTTATTAAAGGTTTTTATTGCTATCCTTTTTATATAAAAATACGTTTAGCTATAATAAAATAATTATATATAAATAAAGCGAATTAAAAAATTTTACTACCTTTATTAAAAAAAACCTTTTACTTAAGTTACTTTTAACCGCTTACTATTATAACTAAACCTAAATAATATAACTTTAATCTTTATAAAATAAGCTTAACACGCTAAAAACCTTATTTTAAAACATATAAAATAATAAACAATACTTTTATTATTTATAAAAAAAATAAAAAAACTATACTAAAAAATATAAAGCTTTAGTTATAAATTTTATAAAAAAAAAAATTTTTATACGCTAAAAATACAAGATTTTAATAAAAAAAAAAAAGCAATATTTAATATATATAAAAATATTAATCTAAACATTATAATTATATAAAACCTTTATATAGATTATTAAAATGCCCAAATATAAAAATAAAAATTTTTTTAATATAACTTTCTTAAGCTACTTTTATTATTTATTAAGCGGAAAAAATATAACAAATATAATTTAGCTATATTTTATATAAAAAATACCTATTAAGCTTATATTAAAAATATATTAAAATAATTTAAAAAAAAGCTTAATATATTATACGTACTATAAAACTTATTATATTAAGTTTTAAAACAAGTTAATATATTATTAATATTTTATATTATACTTTAATATTAACGCCGGGCTTTAAATATTTTTAATTAATAACTATATTTTAAACTAAACTTTAAGCTTATATTTAAAATTTTACTAAAATTTTAAACTACTGCTAAAAAAATATTATTTTTAAATAATTAAACTATAATAAATAATATTATGTTTTATTTAATAACAAAAAAAACCTTTTTTTAAAAAAAAATTTAATATATTTAATATATTAAATAATATTATAAAAGCTTTCGATTATTAATAAATACAAATAAATTTTATTAAACTAGTTTATAAATTAATAAATTTAATCTAAATAATAATAAATAAAATAAATTATTATATTTTATTTTTTTTAAATATTAATAATAGTTTTTTAAATCTAAAAAATAAAACTTATATACGAATAAATTAAAACTATTTTTTTATATTTTTTAATATAATTATAAAAGAACGTAATAAATAGTTTACTAAGCAATAAAGTTTCGAACTTTTAAAAAATACCAATAATTTATACGTAAATATATTTTAAAAGCATAGCTATATATTATATTTTAGCAATACTAAATTAATATTAAAACTATAAAATTAGCATTATTTTTAGCAAAGTTTATTTTTATAATAAATATATTATATATTAGCGTACGAAAATATTATTAAAATCGTAAATAATTTATAGCAAAATAAATATATAAAAAGATTTATTTTATAAGTTTCGGATTATATAAATATAATTTTTATAAATATTTATTATTTTTATTATAAAAGTATAAAAATTATATAAATAAAATTAAAAAATATAAAAATAAATAAAAATAAGCAAAACAATTTTAAAAACTAAATAAAAACTTTACTATAAAAAATTTAATAGCTTTTAATAAGCTTAAAAACAAAATTAATAATAATAAAAAAATTAAGAAGATAAGGATAAAAAGGATAAAAAGATAAAAAAATAAAAAGATAAAGAGGATAAAGAGGATAAAAAGGACAAAGAAAAAAATAAAAAAAAGCGAGAACAAAAAAAATAAAAAGATAAAAATAAAAAAAAAATAAAAAAGCTTAGCGGTTATATTTTTATATTTATATACCCGGGGGTAACTTAAGGGTAAAAATATATAATTTAACTTAATAGAAATTTTATTAAAAGCTAAGTATTTAAATTATTTATTATTTAGCTATATAATAATTAGCCCAAGCTTTATATTTTATATATTATTATATAATTAAACTATAATTTTATATAATATAAAATAAATAAATAATTTTAACATATATAATAAAATAACTTTAAGATTTTATATAATAGTTGTTTTAAGTAGCTAGCTAATATTTATAAATTAATTAAATTTGTTTAACTATTTATAAGTATTATATTAGCTAGTATATATATTTTTAGCTTAATTAAAATTTAATAGTTATTTACATATTATATAATAAGTTTATTTTTATTTTAATATAGCTATACGTTTTTAAAGCTGTTATAAAAGAGCTTTTATTATTTCCCGATTTTTTTTCGTTTATTTTTAGTCTTACGTAAAATGTTATAATAGTTAGTAATTTTTGCTATTTTTATCGTTAAGATAATAATAGCTTTAATAAGGCTTTAAAAAAAGCTTATATTTTTTTTATAAAAGTTAAATAGCGTTTTTAAATTTTTATTTACTAAATAATATTTAAGCTTAAAAAAAATTTTTATACTTAGCTTAAAAATTAGCGATCGGTTTTATATAAAAATAGTTTTAGCCTAAAGTTTTAATAAGCGTAAGCTAGTAATATTATATATATAAGTTATTATATAATTAAAATATTAAATATAATAATAATAAGCGTATTATATGTATAGTTTGCTGCTAGTTTATTTAAACCTAACTGTAAACTATATAAGATTTTTTTTAAAAATATATTTAATAATATAAATAAACTTATATACGTCGAACGTTTTTGTTTTTTTTAGCTTTAATTTTTTAACCGGCTGTTCGTTTTTTTATTTTTTCGCCGGTATAATCTTAAGGTAAACTTTATTATATTTTTTAAGTTAAATAAACTTTTTATTTTTAATTATAAATAATTATATTATTAAATTAAAATTAACGTTTAATATAGCTTTTTTTTTTATATAAATTTTTTAAAAAAAGCTATATATACTAATTTTAGCTTTAATTAATAAATTCGGAAAATAATAATAATATATAATATTATTTAGGTTAGAAAAATTATATATTTAAATATAAACGTTTTTTAATTTTTTACTATTATTTTAAATCGGTAAAAAATATATAAATTATTTAAAGTATAAATAAATAAATAATTAAAGCTATATATATTAACTTATTACGTACAGCGTTAATAAAAGTTTTAAATAAGTAATAATTATATATTCGAACTTAAGTTTAAATATTATTAATAATAAAATTATTTATAATAAACTTTTATTTATTTTAAATTATTTAGTTTTATTTAGCTATATTAAAAACTATTAATAATAAACTTATTATAATTTAAGCAAGCTATAATAATTTTTTTTTTAATAGTTTTTTTTTATAATAAAGTTGTAAACTTTAAACGTTTATTTTTTAAACGCTTTTTTTTTTTAATAAAGTTAGATATATTTATAATTATAACTTTTAACGTTTTAGCTTTATTAAATAAATATTAAAATATTATTTAAGGTTATATAAATCGGTATAAAAAATATAGCCGTTTTTTTTTACGTTAATTAGCTATAAAGTTTAGCAGTTATTAACTTTTTTGTTTTGTTTAGCATATTCGGAGCTTTAGTTAATAATAAGATTTTTTACTAGTAGTTATTTTTATTTTTATATAATAATTAATGCTAGAAATTGTTTTACTTTTAAACAAATAATTGTTTATTAGTGCTAAATAAAAAAGCAGCTTATAATAAAAATGTTTTTTAAAATAAATTAGTTTTAAAAGCTAAATATATAAAGTATTTAGGACTAAGTAATATTGCACGAAATATACTCTTGCTTTATATAAGCCCTAGGATTTTTTTGTTGTTATATTGGAATTTTTTCCGCTAGAAATTTTTTTTTTTATTTAAATAGGTAGCTTTTATCGTATTTAAGCTGTAGCGCTATATGCCGCTATCCGCCTTTAGCTATGGCGTAATAAAAAATAAGTAAATATTATTCTTGTTTCCGTATGCTTTTATATATATATTATTATTTTATTGCTTTATAATCTGTAATATTAATTAAATTAATAAATATTTAATATCCGAAATAAAATAATAATATTATTTGTTTTATATTATTATTTATATTATTTTTATTTATCGAACGTTATAATTAATAATAATATTATTATTTAATACGTTTTTATATATTAATATAAGCGAAACTTTTAATATTTAAATATAAAATAAAAGTTAATTTTTTTATTTATTAGCCGATATTTTTTTTATTAATTTTTACTATTACTAGATAGTTTTATAAAACTAATTTATTAAAAATAACTAAACTACTATTTTTATTTTAAGTATTTAAGTTCGTTTATCGATATATTAAACCTGCTAATAAACAATATTTATTATTATAAGATTTATAAGGGTTAAAAAGCCATATATTATATGTGTAGGCGTAGGGCAGTTTAACTGCCCTATGCCCCTATATAGACCTATATACGCAATCACGTGACCTAACCTCCGAAGATCCTCTATAGGGGTCCATATACCCTTAAGAATAGCTTCATTTAAAGGGCAGTATTCACTTTACTATATATTTATTTATTAATGTCTCGCTTACTTGCTAAAGCTTAGATATAGCCTAACTTATTTATAGCTTTTAAATACTCTTGTTTTTCTTTAAAGCTTTTATTATAGTAAAAATTAAAGCTTTTTTCCTAAAAATTAAACATTACTTTAAAAATACTTCTAGCTATTTTTTTTTTATAAACTTTAGTAGCTTTAAAGCTATTTTTAGATTATATATTTTATTTATAAACTTTTTATAAGGTTTTTTTATAAAAATATTTAAGCAAAACCTTTTTAGTTAATAAACTATTTTTTATAATTTATATTATAACGTTTTAATAAGCTATATATAACTTTATTTTAACTATAAATTTTATATATAATATTATTATTTTTAGCAATAAATAGCTATTTTATTTAAGCTTTAAATATTAAAATTAACTAAAAACGTTTTTATAAAGTTAATATCTTTTAAATAAAAAATATAAATAAAATTTTTTAACTTTTAAATAAACGCCGCTATATATATAAATAAAAAATATTAAACTATTAGTTTTAGCTTTAAAAATAGCTTATTTTAGCTATTATCCGCTATATATATTTTAAACTTAGTTTTATAAACGCGTTTAAAAGTACGTTTACGTTATTATTTATCGATAGTTTTTTATTAATAACTTAAGCTTATAGCTAATTTTATATTTTTTTTTTATTAGCTTTTTTATTTTAATAGTATAGTTAAAAGTTAAAATATATAATATAAAATATTAATTTTTATTATATTTTAATACTTTTATTTTTATTATTTAAAATAAATAATAAGCTTATATTTATATAAGCTTTATTAAGCTAATAAAAATTTTAAAAAATAGAAAATTTAATTAAGCTTTTTGTTTTTAAGCTTTATTCGTTATTTTTATCTAGAAATAAATATAAAATTATAAATCTTTTTTTAATAAAAAGCTAGATTTAATTTATAATAATAATATTATATATATACGTTTATAAAGTAATAGTTAGATTTTTTTTTAATTTATATTTTAAGCGGTTTTATTTTAGCTAAAATATATATTTAGCTAAATTAAATTATTTAAAAAATATTACTTTTAAAGTTTTTAAGTTTATTATTATATTAATCGAATATAATAAAAAGTATTTAATAAATTTAAGCAATAAATAATAAAAATAACTTTATTTTTTTATATAATAAAAATAGCTAGAATATAAAAGATATTAACGTTAAGCTTTTTACTAGAATAATAAAATAAAGCGTTAAAATTTATAGTTTTTTTTAGAATAAGTTTAATTATAGTCGAAAATATTAAAATAATTATATAATAATAAAAAATCTATATTTAGTTTTTTTACTATTATATTTATTATAAAAGCTTTATTTAAAAGCTTAAAAATAGCTTTATTTTTTTAAATCTAATAATTAGCTTTAGCGTTAAAAAACTTCTTATTTTTTAAATCTTTTTTTAAAAAGCTTAAAATTTAATAGCTATATATATATAGATTTTAGGCTACTTTAACGGACTTTTATTAGCTTATATAGCTAATATAACCTAAAATAATATAAATAAATAAACTATAGCTAAAAGCTAAAAATTTATATAATAATATCTAATTTATATAGCTATTATAATAAGCGTAAACTTTTAAAAAAAAAATAAACAAAATAAAAAAAAGCGTAATATATATTATATATAGTTATATATATTAAAAACTTTTATTTTTAAAAAATAATAAAATATAAAACTTATTTTTAGTTAGTTAATTATATATTAAATATATTAAATTTAAAAAGCCAGGCAAAGCTTTTAAAAAAAAAAATAAAACGTTTATAAATATTATAATTTACTTATAAGACGTTTTAGTAATAATAGTAATAGTAATAGTAATAATTAAATAGTTTAGTTTTTTTGCTTTTATTATTAGTTATAGCAAATATAGCTAGTCTTTAAGCTATTTACTTATTATTAGCTTATAAATAAAAATAATATATTCGCTAGAACTTTATATTATTAGCTTATAAGTATTACTTTATTAATAATATAATATAAACTTTTATATAAATAGCTAAGTTTATTATATATTTTAAAGAAAACTAATAGTTAACTTTTATATAATTTATATTTAGCGTATATTTTTAGCGAAGCTAGAATTTATAGCGCTATAGTTTTAAATTATATTAATATATAATTATAATATAAATATTATTAATAAAAAAAAAATTATACTTTAATTTAAAAAAATATAGTAGTTTTTAAACTATTAATTTAATTTTTTTAGAATTTATATCTACGTTTATATAATTTTTAACCTTTTTAAGCTTTTATATAGTTTTATTTAAGCTATTAAGCAAAAATAGCTATAGTTAAACTAAAAAGCTTTTTAGTTATTTAATATTGCTAGTATTATTGTTTGCTTAAATAGTTAGTTTAAAAAAAATATTAAATAATAATAGTTTAAACGAAAAATAAAATAAATTATTTAATTAAATATATAATATATATTATATTTTAAAGCAGCTTTATTATTTTTGTTTTATAAAATAGCTATAATTTTAAAAAATTTAAGCTTGTTTAATAAATATAATAAAAAATATCGAATAGCTTTTTTTGTTTAAAAATAAATATTATTATTAAAAGTTTACGTTTAAAGTTTTTATTTTATATATAAAAATATTCCGCTATATAATTATATAAAAAGCTTTTAAAAATATTAAAATATTTTGTTTAGCTATATATATAAGTTTAAATTATTTATTATTTTTTATAGAAATAAAAACGCCCTTTAAAGCTTTAAGCTATTTTAGGTTTTTTGCTAAACTTTTATTTATATTATAAAACTTTTGTTATATTAAATTATATTTAAATATTTATAGGCGTTTTTTAATATTGCTTTAATATAAATAAATATTTTTCGAAAAAAATTTTTTTTATATTATTTTAATTTTATATAATAGTTTTTAATAATTTATTAAATAATTTTAAAATCGTTAGTAATTATAAATAATAATTAAATTTATTAACGTTAAGTTTAATATAATAATATTTAAAGCTTTATTTTTTTATATTTAATTTTTTTTTAATTATAAACGTTATAAATTTTACGTTTATAATTTATAAGCTTATATAAATTTTAATTATTTCGTTTTTTATATTAATATATATTATAAATATATTTTAGTTTATATTTAAACTTATATAATTATATAAACTATAAAAAAAAAAAATATATAAAGATTTATTAGGCCGCTAGTATTACTTTAAAAAATTAAATTTTAATTAATATTATAAACATCGGATATAAAAACGCTATAGTAGTAAAAAATACTTACGATTTATTAGCTAAATATAACTTTTGTTAGTTTATTTTTTTTATTATAAAATAAAAAAAAAAAAGTTTAATTTTTTATTATTATTTATTATTATAGTAGTTAAATAATAAAGCATATATAGCAGCGTTATTATATTAGCGCTTAAGTTTTAAATATTAACTATTTTAATCGTAGTTTTTAATCAACCGTAATTTATATAAAGTTTATTAATTATTATAAATAAAATATGTTTTTTTTCGATTTATATTATATATATTATAAAATATTAAAAAAAATAAAATTAATAAAGTTTAACTAAAATAATATATTAATTTATTAGCTAGCGTTTTAAAAAGCTTTTTAAATAAATATTATTATTTCGCGTAATAAAGTTATTAAATTAAAACTTAATAAAGTTTATATTATAAAAATATTAGCTTTATTTAATTATTTATTATAGTATTTATATATTATATTTAATTTTAATAGCTTTTTTTTTATTTTTATTGTTTTTTTTAACCGAACAAAGTTTAAATTATTTATAATAATAAAATAAAGTTAGCACTATTTAATATTAAAAATAAATCCGTTATATTTTAACCTATTTTTATAACTATTATATTATTAGGTTTTTTAGTTTAAAACTTTTATTAAAAGCTATAAATAATTTAATATTTTTTATCGAAAGCTTTTTATATTAATATTTCGAGGTTAAAGTTTTAAAAAATAATAACGTTTTATAGCGATAAAGGTTTTTTATTATAGTTATATAGCGCGCTATATTTTTAAAAAATTTAAAATTTATTATTACTTTTTATTTTATATTAATATATATAAATTTTATTTTTATAATATATATAAATCTAATAAAATTATTTTTTATAAGCTATTATAAACTAATAAATATTTTTAATTTGTTTTAAGTTTATATATATTTTTTGTTTTTTTCTATTAAAATTATATTCGGGCTTAAAATATAACTAAAACTTTTAAAATATCTAAATATTTAATAAAAATAAAGTTATAGCTATAATATATAATTATAATAGCGTTTATTTTTATAATAGATTTTTTTTTTAAAAGTTTAAATTTTAATTATATTTGCTTTAAATTATAATAAAAATAACGGGCTATTTTAAAACGATTATAAAATATTGCTTAAGTTTTAATTTTTTTATTATATATTTAATCGCTATCGATTTTTTTATTTTTAATTTATATAATATTAGCTAGCGCGCTATTAAAATTATTATTTATATTTAAATTACTAAATATAGTTATAGCTAAATAATAATAAATAATTTAATTAAAAGTTTTAAAAAAAAAAAATAAAATTATAAATATAGCTTAAGTTATTTTATTAAATATATAAATAGTTTTAATTATATAAATAAAAATACGCGTAAATTATTAGCTAGTTTATAAGTTATAAAAATAATATTAATTATAAAATATAACTTTTATTTTTATTTATATATAAATTTTATTATATTTTTTTTAAGAATTAATTTTAAATATTTTATTTATTAATAAAATTTAGCAAATATATTTAACTAAAAATATATTAAGCTAAAATAACTATTTATTATTATTATTGTTTTATTTAACGTTATAAGTTAGTTAGTAAGCTAACTTTTTATAAAGCTTTTTAAAAATATATAATTATATTATGCTAGAAATTATATATAAATATAATTTATTTAATTAATTTAGTATTATAGTAGCTTTATTAAAGCGAAAATTTTTATTAAACTTTTATATTATTTTATTTTATTTTATAGCTTAAAAATATAATTTATTATTTTTAAAACTAACGCGTTTTGTTTGCTTGTATTAATAATATAATAAATTTTAAGTTAACTGTTTTTTGTTTTTTATTAATTTTTTTTTAAATATAAATAAGCTAAAAAATAAAAGTTAATAATAATTAATATTTATGTTTTTTTAAATAGTTTAGCGTAAACTATATATTATAAATTTTTTATATAATATTTATTATTATTTTTTAAAATATAAATATTTTATTTAAGCAACTTTTTTCGTTTAATATAATTATTATATAAAGCTTTTTATATTATATAGATTTTAGTTAATATATAATATAATATATAAAGTTTATATAAAGCTTATTAAATATTATTTTATAAAACTAAAATAATTATATAAAGTTATTATAAGTTTTAAATAAATATTAAAGCTAAATTTAAATATTAAAATATTTGTTTTATTAATTATATAGGTTTTTTTTTTCGGTTTTATAAAAGTTAATAAAGCTATAAAAAAAAAAAAAATTCTAAATATAAAAAAGTTATAAATTTTTTTTTCGAAAAAAAAAAAATTTAGATTTATATAGCTTTTTTAATACTATAATTATTTATTATTTAATTTAAACTTTATTTTAAACTTTTAATTAAAGCTTTTATAATATTTTATTATAATTAATATATAATTTTTTTACTAAAAATAAAATATTTTTTTTTTTTATAAGCATTATATATAGCTTTTTAATTAAAACTTTTATATTTATAATATATTAAAGTTAAATTTTTTATTTATTATAAAAATTAATATTAAAAAAAATACTTTTTATTATAATATTTTTAGATTTTAATAATAAAATTAATTTATTTATTAAAAGCTTCGATTTAAATATATTATTTAAAAAAAAATAAAGCTTTTTATATATTTATTACGCTTAAAATAAAGTTTAAATTATAGCTTATAGTTTAATAAATAGTTTAATTAGCAGTTAAAATAATAATATTAGTAGTTATTTTAATAGTTAATTTTATAGCTAGTTATAATAGCTAAAAATAATAAAAAAATCGATATTTTTATATAAATATTATTTTTTATATATAATTAAATTTATACTAATAAAATTTTTAATTATTATAAAAATTTTTATTTTAATTATTTATATAAAATTATTTTTTATAGTAAATATATTAAATAGCTAATAAGCTTTTAATTTAACCTTTAAAGATTTAATATATATATAATATAATTAGCTATTTAATTATAATATTATAGTATTATAAAATATTTATAAATAATTATAAATTATAATTAAATATAATTAATAAAAAAATAAAAAAATAATTTATATAATAACAATTTAAATAAATTTATTTATTTAAAAGTTTTTATTAAAAAAGTTTATTAATTTAAATATATTTAAAGCTAAAAAATAATAAATAAATTAATAAAAAATGCTTTAATTATTTAAAACTTAAGTTATTTTTAAAAATTAAAGTTAATAAAAATTAAAAAGTTAATATTTTATTAAAATAAATATATAATTAAATAAATTGCTTATAAATAAAATAAACTTTTTAAATTTTAATTTTAATTTTATTTATTTTTATTATTTTAAAACTATTTATATAGCTTTAATAATATTTTTTAACTAAGCGTAAAAAAATAAATAAATTAATATTTAAACTATATAAATAAAAAGATTTTTTAATAATAATAATAATATATTTATTATTAATTAATAAAAATAATTAAGATTTATATTTTTACTATAATAAAAAATCTAAAAAATATTCGTATAAAAAAATTTTAAAAGCTATAAAGCTTTTAATACTATTAAATTAAATAAAGCAACTATATAAGCCGTTATTTATTTATAATTTGTTTTTTTTTTTTTTTGTTTATTTTTATTATTTATTTTATTATAATTTATTTATTGTTATTTTTATTATTATTAAAAATATAATTATATATATTGTTTTTTTAAGCTAAATTTAAATATTTTTATTATTTTTATTAACGTTAGAAAAATATTATTATACGTTTTTTTTTTTTTAAATAAATAAAATTTAAATATTTAATTATTATTATTATAATTATTTTTTTTTAAAAAACGCTATTATTATCGATAAATCGGCGTTTAATTTTATAAATATAACTATTTTTAAGTTTAATATTAAAAAAACTTATATTTATATAGTTGTTAAAAAATCGAATTATTTACTTTTAAATATTATTTAACTAAATTTTTAATTATTTTAATATTATTAGGCGCGTTAAATCGTATAATTTATTAAACAATTGTTTTAAGCTTTATATTAAATAAAGCTTATATTTAAATATATCGAAAAACTAATTATAAACGTTAAAATAATAATCTAAATATTGCTTAAAAGCAATAAAAGTTATTAAATAATTGCTTATATATTGCTTTAATACGTTTAAATACTAAAATAGCCCGTATATTTAATTAAACTTTTTATATAAAAAAAAATATAATTATTAAAATATAAAAAATAGCTTAAAGATTTTTTTAATAAATATAATTAATAATAATAGCAATAATAATAATAATAGTAGTAATAGTAGTAATAATAATTATAATAGTAATAGTAGCAATAATAATAATAATTATAGTAGTAGTAATAAATAATAATATTTTTAAAAATAAACTTTAAAAAATAAAGCGCTATTTAATTTATAGCTTTTTTATTTAAAAATAAAAAAAATAATAATTAAAATTTAAATAAACTAATTATTTAAAAATATTTATTTAAGTTTTATAATTTAAAAATATACGCTTTAATATAAATTAAACAATTATTATTAATAATATAAAGTTTAATATATATAAATATAATAAAAATATTTTACTAATTATAAAAGTTTTACTAAAAAAAAAAAAAAGTTATATTTTAAAATATAACTTAAACTTAAAATAATTTTTATTTAAGTTTTAATAATATAAGCTACGCTTTAATGCTCTATGGTTTTTAATTATATATTTTACTTTTAAAAATAAAAACTTCCGTTTATTCTATATTATTTATAAGCGGATATATATAAAAAGCGTAAAAAAAACAGATTATATATATTAGCTAATAGTTAAAAAAATAATTAATATATATTAATATAAACTAATATTATAAATATTATAATAATATATATATTATATTTAAACAAAATAGTTATATTTAATTTTTCGCCCGTTTATAATAGTATGATATATTTTTAAAATAAATAGTTTATATTTATATAATCTATAGCGTACTTTATATTAATAAAGATTAGATTAATTAAACTGCTAATTTATTATTATTATTATTGTTTTTTTATTGTTTAAATTTAAATTTTGTTTTTTTTATATTTTTTTTATTTTATTTTTTTTAAAAATAGCTTTATTATATTATAAAGAAACGGTTTAATAATAATAACTTATTTATATTAAAAAATAGCTAAATAAAGTACTTTATAGCTTTTTTATTATAAAAAAAGCTTTTTATTATTTATTAAAGCTTAATAATAATTTATTTAAATTAAAATCTGGGAATATTAATATAATAATAAAAAGTAGCGCTACGTTTTATAAAGCCCGAGGTTATACTAAAGCTAGTATTTTAATAATAATAAAAAAATATAATATTATTAAATATTTTTTTTTATATAAATTATAATTTTAATAACTATTTAATTATTATAGCTAAAAGTTTTATTTTATTTTAAGCAATATTAAGTTATTTAGCTAAACGTTATATTATATATTTAACTAAACTTTTTTTAAATTTAATATATATAAATAAACTTTTAAATATTTTAGGCTTTATTTATTAATAAGTTATATATATAAAGCTATAATTATAAATATATTAAAAATATTTTATTTAAAGCAGATTAAATAACTATTTTATATTTAAAAATATTTTTATTAAATATTATAAAAAAATTTAGTATTTATAAAAAATTATTTTATTATATTAAAAACGTTTGTTTTATATAAAAACTGTTTAATAAACGTTTAAAACAAACAAATAAAAATAGCATAGCTAGTTTTTAATTAATAAAAATAATTTCGGCTAAAAAAACCTACGTAAAATTTAATTTAAATTAGCTTTTAACGTTTATATATTATAATTTAATTTATATAGAATTTATAATATATAGCGCTATAATTAACTAGCGATATTTTTTTCGGCAGTAAAAATAAACCTTATTTATTATAACTTTAATTTTTAAGTTTAAAGTTAAATTATCCGCTATAAATATATATATTAATAATATAATAATAAATAATATTTTTGCTGCTAAAATAGCAAAAATTTCGAAAATACGCTATTTTTTATAAAATATGCTAAAATAAATAAAAAAAAAGCTATACTTTTAAGCTAACTTTTCGTAAGCGTTTTTTTAAAATTTTTAAACGTAATACTAGCTTATTTTAGTTTATTAATTATTCGCTTGCAATAAGTAGCTAAATTATTTATTTTAGAAATACTACTTAAAATTATTACTTGTTACGTTTTTGGCGTTTTCCGGGTTATAGCTGCTTAAAAGCTTATAATTTAATATAATTTTAAACTTTATATTTTAGTTTTATTTATTAGTTTTTGTTTTATTTTTATTATATAACTATTTTAAAATAAAAATATTTTATATTTAGGCTTGCTTTTTTTATTATTTATATTATTAAAATTATTTATTATATTTTAATTAACGTTATATTTTTAGCTAAACGATTACTCGTTTATAATAACGTTTTAAAACGTTTTTATAAACATAAAGTTTATAAATAGCTTAAAAACTATTTTATTTAAAATATATTTTAATATTTAATTTAATATATTATTTAAAGTTAAATAATTTTAGCAATATTAATAAACGTATATAATATTTAAGTTTAAAAGGCCGTTTTATAAACTTAATTAAACCGGATTTTTTATAATATAATAAATATAATTATAAAAACTAACGCCGAAAAAGTATTTACTATAGCTTTTATAATAATATATAGTTTTAGCTTTATTATAAGTTTTTATTATATTAATTTATTTTTTTTTATATTTATTAATATATTTTTAAATTATTTTTTAGTAAACTTTACTATTTTATATTTTGGGCAAATATACGTTCTATATTTATTTTTAAAAATTTTAGCTTTTTATACTTTATTAAATAAAACCTAGCGTATATAAAAATAATAAAAATACGCTTATATTTAGCTAAATAAATAAAACCGTTTAACGTTCGGGATTTAAAACTAAAATAATTATATTAGTATAAATATAGTTAAAATTATAAATAAAAATATTTATAGCAGTAAAATATATTTTTATAATTATAAATAGTAAAAAAGTTGCTAAAAATAATAAGTATAAGTTTTAAAATATAAAAATATATTTTAAAAAAAAAATAATATAATATTTTAAGCTAATAAAAATATATTAAGCGGCGTTAATTAAACATTAAAATTATATAGTAGTTTTTTAAAAATATTAAAACAATTTATATTATTAATATATTTATTATTTTATAATTTATTTGCTATTATTATAGCTAAAATAAGTATACGTTTATAGAACTAGTTTTTAGTACTTTTGCTAAAATTTTAAATAATCTAAAAATAAAAACTTGCTTTAGATAAATATAGTTTAGCTTTAGTAATAATGTTTTATTTTTATATATTTTATTTATAATTTAAAAATAAAAATTATTATTTATATTTTAAAAAACTTATCGTTAATACTTTAAAACAAATTTATTATTATTTAAGTTATTATTAATATAAAATATTAGTAAAAATTAAAATATATATTATTTATATTTTTATTATAATAATATAATAAATAAAGTTTTATTAATAAATTATTAAGCTAGTTTTTTTTTATATTATTTAATTTAAATTATAATTATATCGATTATATTTTTAAAAAAAACGCTAATAATATTATTTATATATAATATATAATACTAGCGGATAATCGTTAAATATATATTAGACTATTTTTTAATAAAATAAAAATAAATATTTTAAACTTTTTTAAAATAATAAAACGCGGTACGTTTATTTTTAATCGATATTAAAAAAATAAAATATATAATTAAGCTAGTAAATATATAACCTTATAGCGAAAACTTGCTTTAGAACTAGCGGGTAAGGTTTTTTGCTAGCTTTTTAACCCGTAGTTTAAAATATAAAACTAAATAATAATTTAAATTAAAGCAAACTAACTATAATTTTAATAAATAAATAATTTTTATTTCGTATTTAATAATTTTAACTATTTTAATAATATAAATAACTAATAGCTTAAAATTTTAAATATAAGTAATATTTAATATAAATTATTATTTAGCTATAAAATAAAAATAAACAAATATATATATTATTAGTAAACTTAAATAATTAAAATATATTTAAAAGATTTTATATAGTTTTTAATAAAATAAATATATTTAAAACGTTAAAAATATATTTATTTATTTATTAAATAAAAAAAAAAAGCTTTAAGCTTAAAAAAACAAAAAAAATATATTTAAAATAATTTATTATAATATATTAATAAACTTATAATATTATTTTTTTTTTAAAAAATATATAAATAAGTTTTAATAAAGCTTATTTTTAAAGTTATATAATTTTTTATTACGGTTAAATATTTATAAGCTTAATTTTTCTAACTTTTTATTTAATATTATTATTTTTAGCAAATATTTTAGCATTATTAATGTTTTATAGGTTATAATAAGCTAAAAAATTTTATATTATTTTAATTATATATTTTATTAAAAATAAACTTATAAACTTTTTTTTTAAAAAATAATAGCTAAAAACTAAATATATAAGTTTAAATTTATTAAATAATTTATAATATATAAAAATTATATTATAATATATTTTTAAATATTATATTAAATAGTTTATAGAAAAAATTCTATATAATTTTATTATTTATTAGTAAATATTAATTTAAACTAAAATACCGGATATATAGCTATTTAGTTTATAGCTTAAGTTTAATAAACTTTTAAAGTTTTTATTTAAACTTATGTATAAACTAAATATTATAATATAAACATTAAATAATTTTATTCGAGCTGTTAGTTTTAATAAATATATTTATTAAAAAAAAAATTAAAAAATTAGCTATAAATAAATAAGCCGGATTAAAATAAACTATAGTTTAATAATAAGATTTATAAACTTTTATAACGTTTAATATAAATAAATAAAATTATTAATATAATAAACTATTAATATTATTAATATATTATTTTATTATTTAATGCTATTAGTTTTATTATTATTTATTAAAACGTTTTTTATTAAATTTAATAAAAATTATAAAAATAAAATTATAATAAATATAATAAAATTAATTATTTGTAATAAAAGTAGTATTTAAATAAAAAAAATATTATAATTAGTATTATAATTTTATAATATAATTAAAATAAAAATAAATAGCAAATAAACTTAATAAATATATTAAGCTATTATATTAATTTTTAGAACTATAAAACTAGTTTTATTAAATAATAAATAAAAAAGCTAAATAGTTTAAATAAGCAAATATTTTTGCGAACTATATAAAAAATAGCTTTATTTAAATATATAAAAATTATATAGTTAGGTTTTTCGGGCTTATATTTTAAAAAAAAAAGTTTAAAATTTTAATAAAAAAATAAAACAAGTTTATATAAATATAATAATAAAAGTTTAAGCTATTTTACTAAATATTTAATAAAAATAAATTAAATAGTTATAAATTAAGCTATATAAAATAATAAAACGTGCGCTATTTACGCTAAAGTTTAAATTATTTAAAAGCTATTCGATTATATTAAAAATACTATTTTATAAAAAAGCGCTAACGTATTATAGCTAAGCTAATAATAATTATTTTTAATTATTATAATAGTTTTATTATTTTTTTAATTTAGCTTTAACTATTAAATAAAACTTTTAAACTAATTTAAAAATATAGCGCTATTATATATAAAAAATAAAGTTCGGCTATAAAGCTTATAAAAAAATATTTAATAAATAAACTAATAAAAGTTATTTATTATTTTATTAAATCGAATTAATATTACGTTTAAATTATTTATTAAAAAAATATAATTTTATTACGTTTTAAAACTTATTATTTTAAATATTTTTAATAACGCCTAAAGCATATTTATATATTATTAAAGCTATTAAAAATTTAGCTTTATTTATTTTTAGCAATAGTTAATTAGTATTTTTTTAGCTTTTATATAATATTATTATATTATTATATAATATTTTAAAAAATAATATATAAATAGTTTTTAAATATTAATATATATTTAAGCTTGCTAGCTATAAGCTTTAATATAAAACTAAACATAAATAAAAAGCTTTTATATTAGCTAGACTTTTTTATATAGTATTATAAATTAAAATATTAATATAATAACTTTATAATATTAAAATCGGGCAAAAAATAAAACTTTTTTAGCAGAGCTTTTTATATTTATTATTATCCTAAATAATATATAATCTAGCTTAAAAAAAAAATAAAAAACTAAATATCGCAAATAAATATATTAATATAAAAATTTAAAGCTTTATTATTACTAGAACTAATATTAATTCGATATATTTTTTTTTTTTTTTAAAATTTATTTATTAAATAAATAAATTAAAACGTTTTTTTAAAATTATAAAGTTTAAAATTTTGTTCGAACTATATAAAAATTTATTTTTTTATTATATATTTTTTATTAATAATTTATTATTAGTAAGTAAACTTTTTAAAACTTTATTTATAAAAATAATTAAATATATATTAAATAGTAAAAAAAATACATAGTTAATAAAAAAAAATAAAAAAAAGCGCTTATTATATAAAAAAACATTAAGCTATTAAAAAATATAGCACGTATAATATAGTTATTTTATATTATAGTATTATTAATTTGTATTTTTAAATTAAAGTACTAAATAAATTATATAAAGCTTTTAAATTTTTAAAAGTTATTTTTAATTTCGAATTAAATAAAACATTTAAAAATTAATTTATATATAAAATAAATATAATAAAAAATATAAAAATAATATTATAATATAAACGTTTTTAATTTAATATTAAGCTAATTTATATATTATTATTTATTATTATTTTATATATATATAATTATAAAAAATAAAAAAAAAAAAACGTAATAATTAATATAAATCGGTTTAAAGCGGATATAAAATAAAAAGGCAGTAATAATAGTAGTAGCAAAAAACAAAAAACCTAATAATATCTTTAAGCTATAAAATATAACTAAAATAGCAAAAAAAGCGCGCAATAAAAAAAAACATAAAAAACGTAAAGCTAAAATATAATAATTTAAAACGGCCGCTTATTAAAAAACAAATTATATTTAAATATATAGTTTTATAATATTTATTTAGCTTAATTAGCTATAAAGTTTAAGTTTATATATTTAGCTAGCTATATATTATTTATAGTTTTTTTTAAGCTATATTATTTATGCTATAAAAAACAACTATTAGTTTTAAAACTATAAAAATATAATATAAAAAGCTAAAATAAATTAAAAAAAATAGCTATATAGCGTATTAAAAATTAATAATAAAAAAGTAATATTTTATTATATAAAATTTATACCGGATTAACTGCTATAAGCTATTTAACCCTGTTTATTTTAAGTATTTAATTAGTATATTATTATATATAGCTTAAAAGTAACCTATTTATTATAAACAGCTTTTTATATAATATTTAGTATTAATCCTTTTTATATACTTTAAATAAGTGCTAAATAATAATAATAATAAATAATTTATTTTATATATATAAAAAATAAAATAATATAATATTTTTTTTTAAAATAATTATAAATTATTTTATATTAATATTTATAACTTTAAGTTATAAATAAAAAGTTATTTAATAAACGTTACGAAAAATAACTTAAATATATTATTTTAATTATAAAATATATTTAAAGCTATTTTAGTAGCTTTTATAAACTTTTTAAACTATTAATTTAGTTTAAAAATATTTAAAATAACTAATATAAAGCTTTAAATATTTAGCAAAATATATTATAAACGTTTAATATATATAAATATTTATTAATAATATTTTAAATAAGCGTAATAACTAAAGTTTTTAATTTAAATTATATTTTATAGTTATAGCTTAATTTTTAATTATTTTTCTAATAATTTTTATAACGATTAGTTATTATAAAAACTAGTATTATAATATTATTATTATATAATAAAACTAGCGTTTAATAAAAAGATAAAAATAATAAAAATAATAATAAAGTATAGTAATAATAATGCAATAATAATAATAATAGTAGCGTATAAATAATAACGTATTATAAAAAAAGTTTATTAAAATATAGAATATAAAAATAAAATAGCAATTATACGCTAACCAAAATAATAACTAAAGTAAAAAGCTCGGCAAATAATAACGTATAAAAAATCGCTTTAATAAAATAAAAACTATACTTTTATAGTTTTAAAACTATTGCTATTAAATATTTTTATTTGCGTTAAAAAACTAACTAAAAATTAAATATAATAATATGTTTAAAAATATATAAATAATTATATAAGCTTAATTTAACTTAAATAATAAAGTTTTTAGCTTTAATGTTTATAAACTAATTAAAATATTTATAATTATAGCTTATTCGATTTTAAAAAAAACTTTTAATATAATTTATATTTACGTTTAGAATATATTATATATATTCCTTAATTTAAAAATCGGACTGTTTTTTTTAAAAAAAAAAACTATAGTTAAAAAGCTAATAATTTAAATATATAGCTTTATTTTTATAATAATAAAAAACTAGCAAAAGTTATAATATAATATTAATTAGGGTTTTTTATTATTATAATTAATATAATTATATTAAAATAGTTTTTATTATCGTATTATATTAAGTTTTTTTTATTTTTGCTATTTTTTTATTATTAGTTTATAGTTTTTTTTTATAATAAAGCTTTTATTGCTATAGTACTAAAAAAAACGTACTTTTTTGCCCTAAAATTATAATTTAAATATTTAAGTTTATAGCTAGCTTTTATATATAATATAAGCTATAAAGAATATTTTTAGCTTATAAAATAAGTATATAAAAACCCTGCTAAACTTTCGGCTAATATATTTTAAATATAGTTTTTAAAGCTAAAACTCGAAAAAAAATTATAAAAAATATATAATAATTTTTTATTAATATTTATTAATATTTTGTCGGAGGTAATTTATTCTGCAAAAAATTTATTTAGCAATTATTTTATATTTTTTTTTTATATTTAGTATATTTGTTATTTTTTTAATTTTTAGCAAAATATTTTTTATATTTAATAATAAAACGAATCTTTTAAACTATACTTTTTTAAAGCGTTAAAAGTTATTTTAAACAATAATATAAAAGCTTATAAAAAATAAAACAAAATATAGTAATTATTATTTATAATATATTATTTTTATTAATAAAATAATAAAATTACTAATAAGTTTAATTAACTTTTTTAACTATATAAATATAAATAATAGCTTATATAATTAAACGTAAAATGTTAATAATATTTATAAAGTTTGCTAGTTTTTTAAAATATACTTTTTAACTTAAAATATATTTTATATAACTAAATAATATATTTTTTTTATTATTTAAGCACTATAATATATATTAGCGCGTTTTTATATTTAATAGCCCTAGGGCTAAAAAAGCCAAACAGTAAAACAAGAAAAGTATAAAAAAGTATATAAAAGCGCAAGCTTATAATAATAGTATATTTATTTATATATATATAAGTATTTAGAATATATTTTACGCAAAGATTGGCTAGCGTGCCGGAGGAAAAATACTTTACTAAATAATAGCTATAAAATAACAACAATAATAATAAAGCAATATAAATATTTATATTATAATAAGAATAAAGACAATTAATATATAATTATTAAAAGATATTTATATTAAATATATATTTAGTTTATAAAAGTTAGCAGTATTTATATTATGTTATAAAAAATCTAGTAAGCTTTTTTAATAATTTAATATAAACGTATAAAAAGTTTATTGCCGGCTTTTAATATTATAGCTTATTTTAAAATATAAAATACTAAAAAAATATAAAAATAATCGCTTAAAAATATTTTATTTAAAATAAATAATATATATTAATTTAATATTAATATATAGTTTTTTATATAATATTATAATTAAAGCTTTATATTTTTTTTTATTTTAAATTTTTAAACTTTATTATATTATAATAATAAACTTAATATAAAAATAGGATATTTTAAAATAGTTTTTAGCTATTTATTTTAAGCTTTAAATAAATAAACTATATAATTTTTTTTAAATTTATATATTATAATAGCTTTAAGCTTTAAAAAAAAGCAAAAATAAAAAAAAAAAAAAGCGGCTTTTTATTTATTAATAAATAATTTTGCTTATATAAATTATAATTATATTATAGTTTTGCTTAAAATTTATAGTTTTTATAAATTTAAATATAGTTAAATAATAAAAAATATAGTATAAATATTATTAATTATTTTTATTTTTATATTTTAAGCAAATAAACTTATTTCTACGTTTATTTAATTAATTTAAAAAAATTATACTAATAATATTTATAAGCTTATAAAGCTATATAATAACTTGGTTTTTTTTTTTTTTTTTTTGCTTTTTTTTTTATTAACTAATATAAGACTATTAAAAACTAGCGATATATTTTAAAGCATATATAAGCTATATAACCAATTAGTTATATATAAAGGTTAGTTTGTTTACCCCCCCCTCCTCCCCCCCCCCCCCCCTTAAATAACAACTAATAAATAAGCCGTTGCTAATTATATCCTTTCCTTTTAATTTCCGGAAATATAGCCGGCTAGTTATAGTAATAAATATAGTATAATATTAAAGTTATAAGTTAAAACTAAAAAATAATAAAAATAGATTATATAAAAAATTTGCTTATTATCGCAAAGTAGCTACGTTATAAATAGTATAGCCTAGATTTTTTTTATAATATTTATAAAGTTGTCCGAATTTTATTTATATTATTAATATAATATTTAAATTTTTATTTTAATATATATTAAAATATATTAAGCAGTATTTAATAAGTAATAAAAGTTACTATTTTCGAATTTAATTATAAAATTTTTAAAATAAACTTTTTAAAAGCAATAATAAAAGCTTTTTTAATTTATAGCTATATAATAACTTAAAATATTAAGTTAAATAAATTATAATAGATTTTATTTAAAACTATTTAAGTTTTTTTATTTAAACGTTTTAAATATAAATAAATAATATATATAATATTAAATAAAAAACTAATAAGCTTTTTAATACTATAAAATATATTATAATAAGTTATTAAAAAAAATTATAGCTTATATTTTTTTAATAATTTTAATTAACGTTATTAAAAAAGTTCGGTTTTTATTAATAAAGTTATATTAAAGCTAAATTTAAAACTTATATAAATAATATTAAAAAAATATATTTAAGTTTATAGCTATAAAACTTTTAACTAACGTTAAAATAATTTTTAGTTATAATAAAAATAAATATTTAATAAATATTATATTTATATTTAATAAATATAAAATAAATATATAAAACTATAATATTAAAAGAATATAAGATTATTAGTTATTATTATTTTATAAAAATAAAGTATTTATTTTTACTAAAATTTTAGTTAATATAGCTATTATTATAAAACGTATAAATAATAAAGTAAAATTTTATATATAGTTAAAATAGCTTTATATAAATATATTAAAATTTTTATATATAATTAGAATAATTTTACGCAAATGTTTTAAAAAGCTTAAATAATATAAAAAGCTTATCGCTTTTATATATTTAAGATTTATAATAAATATTATATAAAAATAATAATTATATAAGTTTTATATTAATTATATTTATTAAATATTATATTAAAAAAAATATAATAAAAAATACTATAAATATATATTAATAAGTTATAACTTAGTAATATTAGTTATTAAACTTATATATATTTATTTTATTTATAAATTTTCGTATATAATTTAGTACTTATTAAAGCTTTATTTTTACTTAAATATATTTGCTATTATATTATTTAAAATATTTTATAATGTTTAAATAATAAAAAAGCTTTAAAATAATTATTATTTATTTTAAATATAATATTTTAAACAGGTTATTTTTTTATTTTTTTTTATTTATTGCTTAAAAACTTATTTTTATTTTAAATAAAGCAAAAAAATATTTTTTAAAAAATATATAATTATTTATTTGCTATATTTTTAAAAGCTAAATATAAAAATAACTAAAACTACTAAACTAAAAATAAAAAAAATTAAAAACTAATATAATTTAACGTTATTAATATATATTAAATAAAAATAATTAAAACTTTTTAAATAAAAATAAAAAAAAATCGTATTAAATTAATTTTATATTATTTTTAAAATTATAAATAAAACCTAGTTTATTATACAAACTTTAGCTAAGCATATAATATAGTATTATATAAAGTTATATATAAAGTTCGCTAGATATTATTTTATAAAGCTAAAGCAATTATATAAAATTATTATAAGTTTTAAAAGCAAATATTAAGTTAAACTTAAATATTAAAATATTTATTTTTTTAGCTATATAGGTTTTTAGATTTCGGTCCTATAAAAAACTTTAATTATAAGAAAAAAAGAATTTTAAGCATAAAAAAATATAAATTTTTTTTTAAAAAATAAAAAACTTAAAAATATATAGCTTTTTTAGTATTATAGTTTTTATTATTTAATTAAATTTATTTTAAGCCCTTTATTTAAGCTTTTATAATATAGTTAAATTTTATAAAAATTCTTAAAATATAAGAATTTTTAAAAAAGTTTTTAATAAGTTCGATCTAAACAAATATTAAATAATATTTATAAATTTTTTTATTAGTAACTATAAATTATAATTATTATTACTAACATTATAATTATTAAAACGTATTACTATTATATATATTATTATTATAATATTATTATTATATTATTATTGCTATTTTTATTATTATTTTAATATATTATATAGTAAAAGCTGCTTAAATTTATTAAAGTTATTAAAGCTTATTAAGTTTTATATTTTAATATAAAATTAAAAATAATTAAAAAAAAAAATAATTAAAGTTATAATTAAAAACTAATATATAAATAAAATTTTATATAAATAAACCCAAAGGTTTAAAATACTTAATATTATATAATTAATTATATATTTATAATAATTAGCTTAAATTAATTAAATCGGTTTTTCCGATTTAATTTAATTAATTTTAATTTTTAATATAGTTATAAAAATTAGCAATATTAAACGAAGCTATTTAAACATAAAAAAACTAATTATTATAAGCTTAAATAAATAGAAAAGTTATATATATTAAATAGAAAACTAGCAATATTTTATAATATTTTTTTAGGCGTATAGTTAATTATTATATAATATTAAATATTATTTTAAGCTTTTATTTAAAACTTAAATAGTAATAGTGGTTATACCGAGTTATATTTTTTTAGTTATATTAAATTAAAAAAATCAAAAAACTAAATTAAAAAACAAAAATACTAATCTATTAAAATAATACTATAATATTATATAATAAAATCCTAACTATAGTATATTTAATATTAAAAGTTAGTATATAATTTTAGCTTAGCAGAAATAGTAAATAAATAGTTAAGTAAGCTATGCATAATACTTTGTTTTTTAGCTTGTTGCTATTTATAGTTGTTAGATAAGTTAGATAAATTAAATGAGTTAAATATATTAAATAAGTTATTATTAAGGTTTATAATAAACGCTATAGCTATATTAGCTAGGTTTTTATTTTAGGCAAATATTACGTTTAAAATTAAAGCTATATTTTAAATAAACGCTATATTTTTTAGGCAAAAGCTTCGTTTTAAATAATAGCTATATTTTAAACAAACGCTGTATTTTTTCGGTAGTATTTTTTTAGGCAGAAGTTTTGTTTTAAATAATAGCTATATTTTAAACAAACGTTATATTTTTTTCGGCGGTATTTTTTCGGCGGTATTTTTTTAGGCAAAAGTTTCGTTTTAAATAATAACTATATTTTAAACAAACGTTATATTTTTTTAGCAATATTTTTTAGGCAAAAGTTTTGTTTTAAATAATAGCTATATTTTAAATAAACGCTATATTTTTTCGGTAGTATTTTTTTAAGCAAAAGTTTTATTTTAAATAATAGTTATATTTTAAGCAAACGTTGTATTTTTTCGGCAGTATTTTTTTGGCGGTATTTTTTTAGGCAAAAGTTTTATTTTAAATAAAAGCTATATTTTAAGCAAAAGCTAGATCTTTTTAAACAGTAAATAAAAAAACTATAGAAAAACGGCGATAATAATAATAAACGCTTATTATATTAAGCTTATTTTTATAAGCTAAATAAATATTAAAAATAAAATAACTTTAAAAAATATTATAATAATAGCTATAATATTAAATAAACTTTATTATTATAATTATTAAATATAGTTTAATTTTTATTTATAATAAATTAATAATATTTTTTATTAAAAATAATAAAAACGAAAAATTAATTAAATATATATTTATAATAAATATAATATAAGTTTTAAATATTTTTTTAATATTTAAAACGTTAAATTATATAAATTTAATAATAAATAAGATTAATTTATTAAAATATAGCTATAAATTATTATAAAGTTTAATATATTATTATTAATTTAAAGTATATAATATTAATAAAAAATAAACTTTTTTTAAAATTTATAAAAAAATTAAATAAACTTAAAAATTAATTTTAAATAAATAAAAATATATTATAATTAAAACTAATATAAAAAATAAAATAAAAATATAAAAATAATATTTAAAGTTAAAAAAATAATTTAAGTTTTAATTATATTTAAATTTTATTAAATAAATTATAATAATATTTTAATTATATTATTATAAAACAAATTTATTTTTTAATTAATATATTATTTTAAAAATTTAAACTAAATATTTAATAAATAAAAATAATTATAAATTAATAAAAATAATATAATATTTATATTTTAATATAAAATATAATATATTTTTATTTAAAACGTTATAACTTTAGTTTAGTTAGTTTTTATTATAAAGCTTTAATATTTATCGGTTTTTTTTTTAAAAAAAAAAAAAAAAAAAAAAAAAAAAAACTAAAAGCTATTATTACCGCTTTATTATTAATATTATAAAAACTTTAATTTATATTTAATAAAATTTTTTTTAATCGGGCTTTTTATATTATATTAATTTATATTAAAGTTTATTAAAGCTAAATATAAATAAATTTAGCTAGCTTATTTTAATTTAATTTTTAAACGTTTTTAATTATTAATTATTTTATTTGCTAGCTTAAAATTAAAAACTTAAGCATTATTTTAACCTATTTTTTAAATATTATTTATTATTATATATTTTTATATATAATATAAATAATATTATAAATTAAATAGCTTTTAATATATAATAAAAAATAAGTTTTATATATAATTTTATATATATATTAAAATATATTTTTTAATTATATTTAAGCTAATATAGCTTATTATTTTAAAAGCTAATTTATTAATATTTTATAATAAATTAACTACTATTTTTTAAAAATAAAATAATATAAATAAAAAATAAAATATTTATAATTAAAAAATAAATAAATAGCTTATAATAGTTTTAGTTTATATTTTTTTAAAGTTTTTTTTTATACGTTCGATAATTTAAATTTTTAAATATTTTATATTTTTAAATAATTATTTGTTTTAATTTTTAATTAATTTTATAAAAATTTTAAGTATTTTTGCTATATTTTAAATAGTAAATAAAAAAGCTTTTTTATAAATATTTCTTACGTTAAAATATATATTTAAACGGTTAATTTTTTATTAATATTATTTAAATAATATTATTTAAAAATAAAACTTGTTTTATTTTTTTAAATAGTAATTTTATTATTAGTTTTATTATTAGCGGTAATAATATTTAAGTTTTTTATAAGCTTTAAATTATTAAATTTTTAAATTGTTTTAACGAACTTTTTAAGCTATTTTATTAAATAATTATATAATAGTATTATTTTAAAGTAATATATATAGTATTAATATAAATTATAAGGCTATAAAAATAATATAACTATAAAAAAAAAGTTTAAATTAGTTTATTATTTAAAAAATAGCTATTTTATATAATATTTAATAAGTAAAAAATTATATAAACTATTTAAAAGCTAAATATTTAAAGCAATAAAAGCTATATTTAAATATTAAAATATATTAAATAAATAAAAACTTTATTATAAGCTTTAGTTTTTTTAATTAAATATTTTTATATAAAATAGCTTAATATTAAAAGTTATATAGCTAAAAATATATTAAAACTAATATTATTATAATATAAAAATATTTTAAGTTATATATTTATATAGTTTAATAAATTTATTTATAAAATATTTTATTATTTTAGTTATTTAAACTATTTTTAAAACTAATAATAAAAATATTAATAAATAAAAATAAATTATTTTAAATAAACTAACTATTAGTTATTATTTATATCGATATTAAACTAATAAGTTATAATTTTATTATTATATAAGTTATATTTTTTTTATTTAAAGTTTTAACTAATATATATATTTTATTATATTAAAAAAACTAATTATATATAAAAAACGCTATTTAAATAAACGTTATTTTTTTTTAAAAATAAATACTATTTTTTTAGTAGCGTAAAAACTAAAATTAAAAATCTAATAGTTTAATTAAAAAGTTTATAAATTTTTATATTAATAGTTAAAAAACTAAACAAAAAAAAAAAAATATATATTTTTAAATAAAATTATAAAACTTTATAAAATAAAATTAAAAAATTAAAATATTTAAAATTAAAAAACTAAATTAATAATAACTAAATAAAAGCTAAAAATAAAGCTAAAAAAAACTTATTATAATTATTACGTTTTATAAAATAAACTAAAAAATAAAGTTAAAATTTTTATTAGCTTAAAACTAATAAAACTACTAATAGTTATTATTATTATAATAAAATTAAAAGCTTATAAAAAAAAGTTTAATAAAGCTAATAAAATAATAAAAAATAAAAAAAATTAATAACTAAACTTTGCTTAAAAATTAACGTATTTTAAATTAAAAAAAAAAAGCTTAAATAAAAATTAAATTATATTTTTATAAATAAAAATATTATTATTATTTTCGAAATATAGCTATAAACTAAATATATTTTATTAAAAGTTTAAACGTATAAATATAAAAGCTAATATAAAAGTAGAAAAAAAAAAGTTAAAGTTTTTAAAATTTATAGCTAATTTTTAAAAAAAAGTTTTTAAAAATCGGACTAAAATAAATATTTTCGAAAAAAAAATAACTAACTTAAAATATCCGTTATATTAATTAATTAAATTATAATACGCTCGAAAAAAAAATATTTAAATTATAAATTACGCTTAATAAAAATAAAAAAAAAAGCTATATTTAAAAATAAAATTAAAAAAATAAAAACTTAAGCTTAAAACTAAAAAAAAAAATTAGTTTATAACAAATAAATATAAAAAAAATTAAAAATATTTTAAATATAAATTATTACGTTAATAAAAAAATAAAAATTATAATAAAAAATATAATAAATAAGCTTAATTTTAAAAATATTATAATAAAATTAAAATAGTTTATTTAATTAAAAAATATTAAAGCTAAAATAATTTATAAAATAAACTATTAATAAAAAATAAACAATAAACTAACGAAAAAAACTTAGCTTTAAAGCAATATTTTAATTAAAAAAACAAAGTTATATATTTTATTTTAAACTAAATAAAATAAAATAAAAACAAAAATAAAAATAGCGTTAAAGTTAAAATATTTAAAAATAAATATAAAAACGGAAATATTTATAATTAAAGTTATAAATAAAACTGCTTATTATAAAAACTTATAATTAAAAGCTTAAAAATAAGTTCTAATATTAATAATTATTATAATTAATTTTAAAAGCTTAGATTAATAAGTTATAAATAAATAGTTTTATTATTTAACCGTAAAACGTATTATAAAAATTTTCTTTATTATTTTATTTTTTTACTTTTTATAAAAAAAATAGTTTTTAATTATAATTAAAAGCTTTTTATTTTATTTATTATTTTTAATAATAACTATAAGCTAAAAAAAAAAAAAAAGATTATATTAAATAATAGTTTATTTAATTTTAGTTTAAATAAGCTATTTAAATCCGCCGGCTTAATAACGTATAATATATAACACGTAATAAAGCTTATTTATATTCCCCGATATATACGTTTAAACTAACCTATTAAATTTATTAAATTATTAAAAAAATAAAAATATATAATATAAAAAACGTATATAAAATTATTATATAATACTATTTTTTATACTTTTTATATAATAAATAAATAAAGCTAAAAAAACTTTACGTTAAAGTTTATACATTATAAACTATTAGTTTTAATTATATAAATAACTAATAATTAAAAAATATATAAAATTTTATTAGTTTTTAAATAATAAGCTTAGTTTTTTCTGCTATATTTTTTAACTATATATTTAAAAGCTTTTAATTTTAAATAACTTTTTATATTATATTTTAATATTATTTAATTTATTTAAAAACTATACTAAGTTTTTAATATTTATTAGAACTTTTTTTTATAATTTAGCATATATTATATCCGCTATAAAATAAAAATTATTATAATTTAATTAATAAAATTTTTTTTATTTAATAATAAATTTTATTCGAAATTTATTAAAGCATAAAATATATTTTTTAAATTATTATTAATTAGATTATTATTTATAAAATAATAATAAACTTCGGTTATTATTATTATTAAATAAGCTAAGTTTATAAAAACCTAGCATAAAAACTATAAATATAAAATTTAAATAAATAATAATATAATAAACTATATTTATATTATATATAAAAAAATATTATTTCTAGCTATTTTAAACGTTTTTAAACAGTAATAATTATTTTATAAAATAATTATAAGCTTAGTGTAGCTAGTTATATATTTTTATAACTAATATATTATTAAAATAATAATAGCGTAAATTATAAATTTGCTTGCTTTTTTTTATAATAACGTTAAAAATATTAGCCGCTTTTAATAAACTATTTTATATAACTTTAGTTTCGAAAAAATAATTAATATTTTTATAGTTAAAATTATAAATAATAAAAAAATAAAACATTTTTAAAACCGACTATATATAAATTATAAGCTAATTATCGGGTTATAAAAATTTTTCCCGCAAATAATTTTCGGACGTAGCGGATAAAATAATTAGCTAGTTTTAACTTATTAATTTTTAACTACTAGATAATTATAAACTTAATATATATTATTATAGTATATAATAAACTAGCTTAATATATAATTATTATTAAAATATAATAATAAAACTAAAAATCTATTAAAAATAAAAAAAACGCTAGAATATTATAACTAATAAATCTTAATAAAAATAACTCGGCTTATTCGGTATTAATAGTTTTATTTAAAATATTTAAGAATATTAATAAAATATTATTATTAATTTTATTAAAATAAAACAAGCTTATATTATATATTTATATCGAAGTATTAAAAAAATTAATATATTAAAAAAAAAAAAAAAAAAAAAAGCTATAAAAATTAAAATATTTTTTTTTTTATAAACTAAAAATAAGTTAAAAAAATATTTAAAAAAAAAGTTAAATAAATAGCTATTATAAATATAAACTAAATATATCTAAAGAATTTCCGTAAATACGTTTTATAAACTTTTCGATAATTAATTTATTTAGATTTATTTAAAGTAATAAATAATTATTATAAATATTAAAATAATATATTTTAGCGAATAATATAAAAACGCTAGTTTTAATAGCTTAGCCGCTATTTATAAGCTTATATCGAGCTTATTAGTAAAGTTTAACTTTTTAAATTTATATAACGTTTTAACGGGCCGCTAAATATAATATATAATAGCAAAAATTTATTAGTTTTAATTTTATAACTTTTATTAGTTAAGCGAACATTTTATAAGCTTTATATATTTAGTTATAAAAACCTAGCGCTTTTTTAAAAAACTAACGTATTAACGTTTAAACAAACCTATATTATAAATGCTTTATTTTTTATAAATTAAATATATTAAAATAAGTTTAAACTTGTTTTTTAGCAAATTTAATTATAAAATTTTTTAAAAAAATAAAAAATTTAGTTTAGTTTTAAATATTATTAAATAAAACTAATTATAAAAATATACTAATAAAAATAAACAATATATTAATATAAAAAAATATAAAAACGTTATAAAAATAAAGCGCTATAAAACGTACGTTTATATAAATTATAAATAAGCTAAAAATAGCTTAAAAAAACTATTATATAAATAAAGCCTATTAATATAAATTATAAGCAAAAAAATACGTGCTATAAAAAATCAGCAGCTAAATCGGCTTTTAAACTTTTTTTAGCGTTAAAAATAAAATATTAGTTTAAACGGGTAAATTAATTATAAAATAATAATTAGTTTTTTAAACTAAACATATAAAATAATCTAAAATTTATAATAATTTAATTAATAAAACTTTTAAAATAATAAGCCGGAAAAACAAAAAAATATTATAAATTAAATAAAAATTCTTTTTTTTAAATTAATATAGCTTTAATTTTATATTTAATTATATTTAGCTTTATATATTTTTATATTTAAAACCGGTAATTATTTCGTAAATATTATTTATTTTTATAGTTTTATTTTATATTTTATATTAAATATTAAGTTTAAATATAATAAATCTTAAGCTTAAATAAGCGTAAAAAATAATATATATTAAATAAAAAACTAGTTAATATTTATAAATAAATAAAGTTTATATAGCTTATTTATTTAAATAAGAATATATAAGCTTTTAGTTATATAGCTATATTATTATATTATAATATTTAAATATTTATTTACTTAATAGCGTAGGTAAGCTAAATTAGTTTTTTTAATTTTTTTTTTTATTTTATTAATTTAATTTAATAAAATATAATTTAGCAAACTATATTATTTTTTTAAAAATTAATAATTATTTATTTTTAATATTAATTATAATAAACTATTTATATATAAAATATATTTATATAATAAACTATTTTTATAAAAAAAAAATAAAATATAGCTTAATTTATATATAATATAAGCTAAAAATTAAAAAATAGTTTTTATAATAATTTTAATTTTAATATAATTTTATTTAAAGCTTTTTATTTATAAATAAATTTTTAAGTTTTTTATTAAAGCTATTTTAATTAATATAATTATATATTTTAGCTTATAATAATACTTTAAAATAATGTTTATTTTTTAAGTTTTTTTAGGACTTTTTAAAAGTTTTTAAAAGTTTATATAGCTTTTATAGCTAAATTTTATAGCTAAGCTTTAAAATAATTTATATAATATTTTAAAAATATAACGTAATAAAAAAAAATATAAACTATTATTTTAAAATAAGTTTATAATAAAGTTTAGCTTTTTTAAATAGTTTATTTTATTATTTTTAAGTTTTTCGGCGAAGCTTTTTATACTTAAAATTTTTTTTTTTTTTTTTTTTTTTTTTTTTTATAAAACCGAAAAAAAAAACCTATATAACTAATAAAACAAATATTTTAATATTTAAGTTTAACTCGGTATTTATTTTTAAAACTTATAAAAACTTTATATAACTATTTTAGCTTTATAAAATAATATTTTATAAGCTTTATATAAAACTTTATATAATATTATATTATATATTAACTAAAATTTATATAATAATATAATAAAAATAAATAATAAATACTTTATAGTTTTTTAGCTAATAAAATAAGTTTTTTAAATTAAAAATTAAATTAAAAACTAGTTTTTTTTTTTAAATTATAATATTATATTAAAATATATATAATTTAAACTATATTATAAAATAATTTAATATAATAAAAATTTATAATAAAGCTTATAATTAACTAATAATTTTTTTGTTTAAAAAAGTTTTTAATATTTTAATTTATTTTATTAAAAAACTAAAAGTTTTTATTTAGCTTTTAGCTATATAGCAACTAAAAGCTATTATATTTTTTAAAATTAGCGTTATATAAACCTTTTTTTTTTTTATCCCTTTTTCTTTTAAAGCGTTTTAAAATACTTAATATTATATAATTAATTATAAGTTCGGATTTTTAATAATATAATTATTTAAAAATAAAACTATTAATATAAAATAATTTTTAAACTTTTTTAATAATATTTTTAATAAAAAATAGATTTTAATATTAACTTTATTATAATAATATTATTAAATATTATTTATTTTAAACTTAAATATTTTAAAAGCTTAAATTATATTTTTTAATTTTTAATTATATACTTATATTATTAATATTAATAATTTTAGCTAATATAAGCTAATATAAATATTAAAAATACTAAATTTAAATAATAAGTTTATATTTTTTTGCTTATTAAAAAAAATAAAGTTTATTATTTTATTAGCTTTTTATAAGCTCGATTAATATAATAATCTAAAATTATATATAAATATATTAATTTATTTTTTCCGAACTAATATTTCGACCAAAACTATAAAATTAAACTTATTTTAAATAATAGCTAAAGCTATTTACTATATAAAATATATTTAAAAAATAAAATAAATAAATATTAATATATATACTTTTAATAAAAAATAACTATTTATAAATAAAAATCGAAATAAACTTAAACTATTTATAATAATAAAATCGATTGCTTAATAACGGACTTTTAGCTATAATTAGTCTTAATATATTTTTATTTAGCTAATTTATTTAATTAATTATTTTTTTTGCTAGCTTTATATTAAAAATATAAAATATAACTACTATAAAAATTATCGTTTAAATATATACTAATATTATTACTACTACTTATAAAATATTAACTATTAAGTTTAAAGCTATAAAAATATTTAAACGTTAATTATTTTTACTAAAAAAATTAATTATTTTATTAAAAACTTTTAAAACATAATAATAAAATATTTATTTTTAATAATAGTTTAATTATTAATACTATTATTATTATTTTATACTTAATAAAAAATAGTAAAAAAATAATATAAAATTAAAAAACAAGTTTTATTAAATATATAAAAAATAAAAAACTATTATATATATATATATTTATATATTTAAAAGCTTAATATTTTTAATATTATATAAATAATTATATAATTATAGCGAACTATTTAAATTAAATTATATTAAGTTTTCCGATTTAATTTAATTTAATCGATATTCGAAAAAAATCTATAAACTTTTTAAGTTTATAAAATTTTTTTTATATTTATATTTTATAATAGCTTTTTATAACAATAGCTAAACTTTACCCCGGCTTTTTTATTTAAAGCCGGGGTAAAATATTAATATGCTTTAAAAAAAAAAAAAATAAAAAAAAAAATAAGCCGTCGATATAAAAATATAAAATTTCTCGGTATTATAAGTACTACTTAGTTAAAACAGTTAAAACTTTATAAAAAAAAGTAACTTTTCTAAAAAAGGGGATAAGCAATTAATATAAAAAGAAAAAAAGAACAAAAAAGAAAAAAGTAAAAAAACGTGCTTATTTTCGACTACTTTCGGCTACTTTATTTTTATGCTTCCTTTTCTAGAAAGGGAGGAAAAAAATAAAAAATCAACATAATTTCACTCAGTCGTACCAAGCGTGCGCTCCAGCGATTATGCCATCAATACCACAGTTTTATACCGCAGGGTCATGCTGGATTTGTTTCGCGACGAATTCGGACTTCGACCCCTGATCGGGCTCCGAGGGAGCGCAAGAGCGTTCCCGGCCTGCCGACCTGGGTGGTCGACTGGTCGCTTCCACCAAAGGAGTTTGAGACCCAGGGATTTTGGGAACATAATCAATTTCTGGATGTATTACACGGCAGACAGGGGACTGCCAATGTTGGATCTGGACGAATTGACCTCAGCCGAGTACGGCGAGGATGTGTTGAACGTGAATGGTCTGTTCTTTGATAAGGTGCTAGCATGTAGCGATCTAATCGCCAGAGACGAAGAGGACGACGGTCTTCACGAAAGGATAGATGAGGTGATAAACAGAGCACTAGCCGAAGAGCCTCGTTATCGTGTCATATCTGAAGTTTACTGGCAAGAAACGCTGGTCAACATCGTGGACGGGAATTATGCGGACTCGGATGCCATAATGGAGGGTGCAACGGGCGATGCATTTTGGCGGACGGAGATGCTGAGGCACCAACGGCTGTTCATCACGGAGAATGGCGCTGTGGGCTTAGGTCCTTCCAATACATCAATCGGAGACGAGGTTTGGATCTTATCTGGAGGTAGACCGCCTTTTTTGCTGAGTCCATTCCATTTAGATGGCGCGGATGCAAAAGACCGGGACGGGGCTTCGTATCATTACACGTTCAGGGGAGACGTGTTCATTCCGGGGATTATGGAAGGTGAAGCAGTCGATAGTAGGATAGACAATCAGCGATTTGTGCATATCCATTAGAGCTGAGAGCGGGACCGAGTGTCACAAGTCGACGTATATGCCGGCAACAATAAGAGTGTGAAAGTGTATGGCCTAATCGGACAAGCATCTCGTGTTTTAATTAATTATTATATTATGCTTGTACCTGGAGGTTCTGGCAGCTCCAACCATCAATTCCTTGCATACTCTTCGATTGTCCCTCTTGCAAGCTTCGCATAGGCAAAACTAGATGGTAATTCTAGTAAAATGCGCAAGTAAGGTCTTGTAGCACGATATGATATCCTGGTGCCCCTTCAAGCTCCTTCATGAGTCCAAGCCGGAACATACGTAGCTATCATCGGCGATTAGCCTTTACTAGGCTGCGCTACCGCATTCTAGCCATGTGATATACTCCATTACCGAGTATGAGTTAAGTTATACGATTAAACCACCATGTGGAAGTCTTGCGAATTGAAGTACCGGGATGGGATCGTTCTCCGAGCGCAGGTGGGTAGTGTGATAAGTTAGGGGTGCCGAACCCGGTTTCCCGGCCGAAGCAAGTGTCCCGAACCCTGTATCGCAGGTTGGAGGCATGAACTTCTATAGCAAATACGCGTATGGATACTTGCATTTTAATCACACCAAAACTAATAAGCAGCCTATTCTGTGAAAGGCTACTTGATGTCTATCTTACGTATCAGTCATCGGTGATTGGGGTAACAGATTAGGTGGCAAGTGTTATTATGATAGTCGATCGGGATATAGGATGCCTATATCATAATTTTTAGGTATACTTACTGACTTATCAGGTTTGATATGCTATAGAACACCATCATGTGCCCATACGTTGGGATCAATGTCCCAGTTAAGACTAGAGACCTTAGATTCTAGCCTTAGATATCCCAGGTGACCAAGGTGGAGATAAATCTAGAGTCCCATTAAGTAGCTAGATTCAAACGGAAGTCGGAAAACCTTAGGTAGGATTTAATCATGGTCTTTGAGCCGTTGGAGCCCTGATCCGAGCCTTGATGGTGGCCAAGCAGATAACGAGCAGAGATCACACGATTAATATCATGGCCTAGATTCTAGGGCGGCCAATGCTGAAGCAGCGAGCGCAAATCATATCCATGAACGAGATTATGATGATGGAGTTCCAGGTCATAGATGCATAGATGAGCATCAGGGGATCGTTTGACGACGGGAAAGGTGGTGTATCGGGTTTGAGCATCTGTTTAATCAGAAATTCTACTTCACACTAGCCACATTGTTTCGTTTTAAAGATGACCACCTCAATAACGCCCGCAAGATACTAAACGCCCTTGTCGTCTTTATTTAAGTTGGCTTTCCAGTCCCTTAGACCTTGCATCCAAAACTACGGCATCAAACCAATTTTATAGGTGTACCATAAGTTCCTCAACCCTCGTGATTCAATTACAACCTACCACCGCAGAACCCCAAAGTTATGCCCGGCCTCATCGATATCCCGCCACCTGCCGTGGTTGGTCCTACGACTAGAAAAGCCACTCGCCCAGCCAGTGCTCTACCCCAGTGGTTGAAAGACGAGGCTGGTCAAATTGTGCCAGAGACTTTCGATGCTAAGAAGCATTTAAATATCCAGGATCCCGCATACAAAGTCTCTATGAAAGACATCGGGCTTGAAGGCCATGGAATTTCGCCTACTGGTATCTCGGCACCGTTCACTCTATTTACAGGAGATGCCGTCAAGCAGATTAGGAGAGAAGCATTTAGTCCTAAAGTGTTAGAGGAGTGCCAGTACTCTTCAACATTCAACAAAAATATGGTGAGGGGTATGGGGCGCGAGTGAGTTTGGATTGTGTCCAGGTTGCCGGGAGTTATCAGTTGCTAATCGCCCGCTTACAGACGTGCTCCTTTCACATATGATGCATGGTACTCTCCGGAGCTTATTGCGCATGTTTCATCAGTCGCTGGGATAGACCTGGTTCCTTCCTTTGACTTTGAAGTGGCCAATATCAATATCTCTATCAACAACAATCAGGCCTCTCCAATGATAGACGAAAAAGGTGCTGAATTAGATGAACTCTCTGCAGTTGCTTGGCACTACGACAGCTTTCCTTTCGTCTGTGTTGTGATGATTTCTGATTGCACGGGAATGATTGGTGGCGAAACTGCTGTTAGAATCCCTAGCGGTGAGATTAAGAAAGTTCGCGGTCCCGCTATGGTATGTTTGCGCCAGATATTACCATGCGTTTATATTAACTGAGTTTAAAATCAGGGAACGGCTGTCGTTATGCAAGGTAGATACATTGAGCACCAAGCATTAAAGTCTATCGGAGGCCGCGAACGCATTAGTATGGTCACCTGTTTCCGTCCCAAGAACCCTCTTGTCAAGGACGAGACGGTGCTTGTTGGCGTGCGTGGAATTAGCAACATCGATGAGCTGTACACGCAATATACAGAGTACCGCCTAGAGATACTTGAAGAGCGGCTTCGTTCGAAGATGAAGGAGGAGCGCAATCGGCAACTCGCAAAGCGCTCGTTCGACGTCGTCGCGATGAAGAAATTCTTGAGCAACCAGAGAGCATTCTTAGATTCCATGATTACTGAGATCCAGGACGTGAACGATGTTTAGGCTGTACCCGGCGTGAGTTCTTCCCCAATGTAGCGTTTAGCTTTTTTCTATCAAATGAACATGTTGAGATTAATCTTTAGTTCTCTTACTTCTTCTCGTGACCTCGCGTCCCGGCACATCAGCTCCTTTTCGCTTTTAAATTTTAGTAAGTAATGATCCCTATAAAATCAATGTGAGAGATAGCCGTGAGCTTCTAAGTTCATTTTGAAACTCGCCGTACCGGACGCTGTCGATCCTATGCGAGCGAACTACAGTCCCAGAAAGCTTCAAGCTAATTGTAAACATCCTATTCAAAAAGCTACTGTAGGTTTGCTTCTCAAGTTTTAAACTTCTCTAGAATGATGTGAAAACTATCTGCGACTTTCACAATAATCAAAGCGAACAACTTGAAAGATACGTAGTTGCTAGGCACTTATATTTTAAATTAATATGAAAACTCCGATACGAACTTCATGTACACAACCAGCCACATTGCCTACAATACAGATGATCTACTCCTTCCATTTTGCTTGAGAGCATCGACCACCTCTTTCGCTCCTTTCTCTCCTGAGCACAGAGCACCTTCCATATAGCCCTTCCATTCGGTTGAATATTCAGTTCCTACAAAATGCAGATTTCCAACTGGCTTGCCATAGACCTGTTCAAATTTGGCGTAATGGCCAAGGGCCGTAATGGGCGCAAGTGCACCCTTGCTATATTTTTCATGTTTCCATACCTGATCGAAAACCTCAATCGGTCGAAACACTTCTGAATCAACGCCCACGTTGAAAATGGTGGCCAATTGCTTTAGAATGACTCTTCGGCGCTCGTGAGGGGGAAATCGGCTCCAATCTTCGCCATTCTTGCCATTGACGAAGCAGGTGATGGCGAAAAGGCGTTTCTCGTCAACACTCGTATCGCGAGCCAGGGTGATAGGCCCTGTGAAGCTCATGAAGAATCCATTATAACCCAGATCGCGCCACCAGGGCTTATCATAGCAGACAATAGCTTTGTTGTAGTGCCCCATGATCGCCCCATCTGTCACCTCTCTAACAGGTGCTGGCAGAGGCGGCGTGATATTGAAGTCTCGATACATGGTGCTAGGGACAGATACTATGCACTTTCGGGCGGTGAAGGATTTACCGTTGGTTGTCTTCACGATGACATGCGTTTTGCTGTCTTCGATCGATCCGACGGGAGCAGACAGGTAAATGGCACTGGGACCGATCAATCTACCAATACCCTGGGCAATAGTTTGCGTACCTATCGATCATGGAGACTTAGTTACTAATACAACAATCAAATAAGGTCCATGTTACACACCGCTGTGGATTCTCATATAGTTGCCGCCAGTGTAGTCATCAGCCCGTATGGCTAAAAGTCCAGTATTGCGGCGACAATAATCAATAAACCAAGCGGCCGACTCCTGGGTGGACTCGACCCCGTGCATCACACGGGCCCAAAGATTTACCATTTGCACTGTCTTAGAACATGCGCCCAAGTTGCGCACGTATTGGTCTAAGGATACGTCGTCATCTTCTGCCCGAGGAGGCTCTGCCCTGAGCGAGGCCGCTTGGATATGATCGCGAATATCTTCCAGGTTTCGTTTTTCTTCCGGCGTAAACTGTAATAATTCCACTCAGAAACCTTTCACGAGAAATGTTGGCTGGGATGCAGATTAATCAGGGGTATGTATACCTCAGGAGTGATGCCAAAGGGATAGACGATTCTGCGATTGCCATCCACCTGCATTACAGCCTTACCTTCTAGACTCTGAGTCACAACTTGCAGCCCGAAGTCCTGGACGTAATTCCAAATTCTGGGCTGCTTGGTGTCGTTGATCCAGGCGGCGCCCAGGTCTGCAACACCCCGATCTGACGACAAGGGTACACTCCACGTCTTACCACCGACACGATCTCTAGCCTCTATGACTACAACAGAAAGACCAGCTTGCTGGGCAGAATAGGCCGCTTGAAGCCCACTTAGTCCAGCGCCAACAACTGCAACGTCATACATTTTGGTTGAAGAATACTGTCTATATTCAGCGGAAAGCAAAACGCAACTCAATTGATTCTAAGGAGGCAGTGCAATGCCAGGAGTGACATTGAAATCTTTCGGGGCTTCCTAGTTACTTGCGAGTTAAATCACAGGCAGATTATAAAAGCCCCCAACAATATTGGATTAAATAGTCAACTGGCAATGTTGAACAAGCGTGCCGGGGGTGTCACCGGACCCGCCGACAGGGATCGGCAGGCCTTTCCGTGTCTTTCTTATAGGCTCAGAAGTGGACAACTCAAAGACATCTCTTGTAATTGGCAAAGGAACAGATTTTTAAGCATTATTAGCAATCTCGTTATGTAGCGATTGATTATAGCAGACTGTGGAGATTGTCTCCAGACTCCGTGCTTCTTTCTGCGCTATCTGTTCTGATAGGGGTAATCTAACTACCACTCATCCACAGGCTAGGCTTATTCACTCAGATAGGTGTGGCAACAAGTTATCAGATCAGAACTCAATGCCGGCAATTGAAAAATTAAACCATGCGTTATGTGTGTTGCTGGCTAATAGTAGAATCTCAGGCGAGTGAGTACCTAGTTCTTAACCCCTGAAGTCCCTCGCTTCTCGTGTTTCCCACATCCCGCACTACACTGCGGGAGAAGCAGGGGCCAGAGAGCCTCAGGAAATCCCTAAAAACTAGCTGTCCTTGTATTGTACACATCATAAAGCACATGCAGTTGCAGCTGTATGGCATCATTAAAAATGTGATAGACGACAAGCTAGGTACAGGGTTACCCCGAAGCTTAGTATCACTAATGCTCGGAGAGCATCTGGATCGTAGAAACCGAGCCCCTGAACCGAAGCATACCCGTCCCTGGTCCTCCCCCTCTCCGTAGTCTTCCAGGAGTCACACATTCGGGACGCTAATCCACGAACCGGCATTTTTGGGGCGGAAGAGCCGTCCGGACACAGACCCACGCTAGAGCCGAAAGCTTCGGTAGCTAATCCTCCGAATGATGTTTTACAGGATCCAATAACGATGGTAAGATTTAAAGCGAAGCCGTGATGTTTCGCGTAGCCTCTACTCTTGTTTAAATAAATCTCAACCTCGAGACTAGATCTGTAATCGACTTGATCAGAGGTAAGACCGTTTCTTAGAACTATCCCTTGATTAATTTCGCGATGTTAGTTTTTGAACTATTTGTGTGTTATATAGAGAGAAATAAAAAATTCTTTCGAGTCGAAATGAGCCCAGCTTTCACGCAGTCTGCACCTCTGCAGGACGCTCTATTGATAGCCCAGGCTAGTCTAGCAGCAGGAAGTCAACATCACAGCTCACCATGCATAGACGGTACTCTGCATTTTCAACAGATGAGAGAACGCCTAAATAGCAATCATCAAGACTGCAACGCCCCTGCATGGGGCCCGTGTCGTTCTACCGCGGCTAACTTTACAATACCAGGGAAATTTGACGTGATGATGAGCGGAATTTTTCATTAAGGAGAAGATGATGCCGTCGTCAATACTTATTTCAGCCCATGACCATGGAATTGGCCCAGGGTGACTGGGACCACTAGAAAGGAGGTAATCTGGGAATTACTCATTCAATTCGAGTAGCAGTCACATAGAATAAGGGGATTCCTTTGATCGAAGGGAACGCTATATTAATGGAAATCCAAAAATTTAAAAACTCCGCGCTGCTTATGTTACGTTCAAAAGTAAGATACCGAGGGATAGTTGGTGTTTTTACGTGTCCCATCCCTTAGTCATTTTGCCCACTTTCTTGCCCCTGGGCCTAATATGCCCATGTATACCACTCGCCCTACTTCACCATGCCACGCTTTTAGATTGTCAACGAAGTCATTAATGTTGATTATTGGGGGTTTGGTGATGAACATAGTCACTAGCTTCGGGTACGCTTAAAAATATAGGAAGCCACATTGTAAATGGCAGCGGAAAAATTGTGGCAATTGTGGTTTGGGGCTTAGAGGGAAATATCGGTAGCGTGACGACCATAATAGGTTATATCTGTCTACAATACCTTCTGTACATTCAATTCGGGGGACGTATATGGGTGACTAAGACAGGGAGGCGTATGTTAAATACCATTGCACCAGGTTATGCATTAAGGTCCCATTCGTTGCCGGTATTGCACTGACCCGTACAAAGTTGGTCTGGTAATCCAATCTGATCCACGATGGCGAGGAATTCGTCCGATGATATCCCAATACTATCGAGTAGCTGATCATTGCTCATTCCTTGGGTTCCAAACGCTGAAGGATACTCTGAAATTTCCATCAGTGGCACGTTCTCTAGCTCCGAATCCATCTCAAACTCTCTACCTTGGTCCTGTTGGTTTGGCTCCTCTGTGATGTTTATCTCCGTTCTCTCATGGGCGGTAGGGGTATCCAGTGTAAGTGTCCTGATTCCTTGCTGCTGAGCTCGTTTAGCTAGTTCTTCGAACAAGCTTTTGAGGTGCAGCAAGTCTACCTTCCGAGCCTCTGCAATTTTGTTACCGTGACTACGCATTTCATCTAGCACGACGTATGCAGTGTCCTCGTAGGACTGGCCTTCAGACACATTTGGGAAAAGAGCATTCGCCATAGTCAAGAAGAGGCCAGCCTGGTATGCGAACTCGAGATCAAATGGAAGGAATGTTTCTATCACGTGAGCCTTTGCCGTAGTAAATTTCGGGGGCTGTCGGCTTACCAAGAAGGCTGTCCTCCAGGGTCAAAATCTGAAGTATCTTGACCGCCGACTTGATGCCGGCAGATATCAAGGTTGTTGTCGAGAGGAGGAAGACTTGCCAATCCGCCTCGACTTGACCGAGACTATCCAGCCGGCCCTGGAGTATCGAGAGTAGTAGAGGTCGTGTGGCTAACAATACGCACTGCAGTCAATATGAGCGATAGAAGCGGCGTGGAAAATCGACTGAAATAACAAACTTGGTGATATAGAAGAGTTATATGGCGCGTTCCCTTAGACATAGTATGAGCGGAATTTCGAAACGTGAGATGTATAATCCGTTCAATCTCCACGGCACGCTCGGCCATCGCTTGGAGTATTGACCTCGTCATTTCTAGAAAGGGCCCAAGTTGGGTTTTCTCGGTTTTATAGAGACCTACATGATCAAAAAGTTAGCTTACCGCTTTTTAATGAGATTCGGGATCATCAGTAGGCAGGGTTACTCTTCAATATCAGAGTATGCGCGTGCGCTAATTTGACCTGAATGCTTAAAGTGGAATTCTCGGATGAAGATTCGAGTGCCGGAGGTAACGGTGCAGATATATCATCGTCCGATACCGACATAGGTAGTCCCAACGAAGAGGAAAAGTGTCTGTCCATGATGTATAAGGTCCACCAGGTATTGCGGCACCGGACCACTGCTTCTTCGCCAAGTTCTTCTTGCGGAAGGTCCGTGTGAAACCCTCTAACTGTGCTATACGCATAGCATGCCCAAGCTGCGCAGACACGAAGTTTGATCAGCAGCATGTCAATAATCTGGAGGATGATGATGTTGAGCTTACGAATATATGAGCTGTCTCTCGTTGATCCACGGAGTACAAGTAAAGTCCGGCCAATGCCATAGCCTCAATTGACAACGTACTCTCCTTCCACATGTCACCTTGATGGGGCATTAAGGACATGGCGCGCAGGAAGAAACTTGAACCAGCCGGACCGTTTGTGGTTTTCGATCTTGAAAGAAAAGCATTCCCAAACGCTATTACCAAAAGAAATTGTACAAACCATAGACGAGACTCTGCTGCTTGCTCATCAGGACTGTACTGATAAAATTGTTGAATATGAGACGCGAATTCCGGATCAAAAAAACGAAATCTGTGACCCAGGTGGAATCTAACAGTATCAAAAAGATATAGAGCGTGATCCATAGATGGCAGTCCGGTCGTATTTGGGACCTCGTTCGAGTTGGCTGCCTCCCACCGTAAGTTGTAGCTGTTCAACTTGCAACTATTTCCTTCGAAAAGACTAAACGTATTTTCAGACGTCTGAATGTCAAGTTTAGTAGACATTAATATAGCAAGCCGCGCTGTAAAGGACCAAGTTGACCACCGCGCTAGCCATACTATCGAGATTATATCAGTGACATGGGCTTGGGCGGTAGAATTGTAGACTCACTCCATTTGCGCTTATTCGGATCAGTGTTTTTAGTCGTTGATGGTGTTTCGAACGGACTTATCAACGGAGTCATCCATATACTGGGCGCCTCGTTGACTACAAGATCAGGAGCTATACTTGATAAAGGATCTGGCCGAAGAAGGTCTGACGTTGCTATGTGGCCATGTCAGCTTCAGTCCACCCATCGATGCTTTATCCCACATGCGAACATACACGTAGTACCATCTTTAGGCCCCGCTGAATAAGTAGCAGCAGAAGGAGGTGATGAAGAAGAGGAAAAAGAAGAAGAGGAAGAGGCAGTAGTAGTTGCGGTATTAGGGCGTTGGGTTGGACTCCTGGAGTGTTGCTGTAGTCCCTGTTCCTGCTGCTGCTGCCGCTGCTGCTGTTGTGCGGCCTGTGCCTGCTTTTGCAGTTGTTGGAGATAACTAGACTTATTAGTATCTTCGAAGAGGAAGTTCTTGGCATTATTCGAGTGACGAACCTTTCCTGTACTGTGACCTTATTACCCACTTCCGCATATCGACACTTAACCATGCGTCTCCGACAGCTCCAGCACGGCTCTTCCCCCGAACACTTAATTTTACTCTGCCGACACGCAATACATCTACTCGGGTGGTGAGAAGGCAATCTCAGACGTCAAAAGGGAATGGGTCCTCATACGCATTTACTACTCTTCTGGGTTTGCGGTTGGCTTGCATATCAACTAACCGAAAAGATAAGATGTATTTCGTCTTGCCCGGAATTCGATGTGTGGCAAGAACATCGGAAGCAATAGAAATCTCAATTAAGTCGAATATTACAACTAAAGGAAGACGCAACTCATGAAAAGGTAGAAGATGATGTTGTGTCGACTTTCCTTGGTATCGTCGATGAAGTCGATCTTGAAGCCGCGTGGGTTTCCCCGCATTCTCATATCTGGGCACCCACCCTCTGGCACCAACAATAGATCGTGCATAGATCCCTTGAGAATTCATTACGCGTTGACGACGGCGTAGCGCCGGAAATCGTTTGCAGCGTCACATCTTATCACGTTATCTCCAAGCAACATGAACTATTAAGACGATAGTGCGTGAACACATAGAAAGATCTCATAACGAGCCGCTATAATTGCGTTCATGTGACCCTAGCTATTTAGGATGACATACCTAAAACTCGATTTGGAGGGCTTTAAATTTTGTCGCTTGTCATATACTACATGTATATCTAGCTATTGTCTAACCTGGATTTACAATAGATCAGTTGAGTCATGATATCTCTGATGGCTTTATCGTGATGGGTGTTCTTGTGAACTGCGCCTAGCAGAAGTTGCAGGGATCGGGGACTGTTCCGATCCCTGTCATTGCACCAGCGATGCGAAACCCAATCTCCGTCTTTCAGTCAGTACTACTACTACAGTATGTGTTCATACCCAAGGGAGCTTCAAAAGTATTGTAGTTCGGTCAGAACTGTTGATATATATAAAACATTGTTACCTTTTCCAGAATGCGGCGCCGCCCATGTATCTGCTGGCCAAATGGCCGTCTCCGCTTAGCTCGCAAACCTCGCAGCTACAATGGCGCCTGTATTTGCTCACTCTCTAAAAGACCCTAGTCTCTTCGTGGGTAACAACTTCATTGACGGGTCATGGGTGCCATCAAAATTCAATGCTACTTTCGATATCTATAACCCCGCCTCTGAGAATCTCATTGGAACCTGTCCAGAGTCAACCACGGATGACCTCCAAGACGCAATCCAAGCGGCCTCCGGAGCGTTTCCTTCGTGGCGCGCTCAATCTGGTAGACAGCGTGGTCGTATCCTGCGACGTATTTTTGAGCTCTTGATCGATAACAAGGACGATCTGAGCACTATTATCACTGCCGAGAATGGCAAGGCGAAAGGCGATGCCGATGGCGAGGTGTTGTTCTCGGCAAGCTTCTTCGAATGGTTCAGCGAGGAAGCCCCTCGAATCTACGGAGATGTTATCCCGCATACAAATCCAAGCTTCCGCACTCATGTCCTTAAGCAGCCAATAGGCGTATGCGGTTTGATCGTCCCTTGGAACTTCCCCATGGCCATGGCCGCTCGCAAAGTTGCTGCGGCTCTCGCGGCCGGATGCACAGTAGTGGTCAAGTCAGATGGTCTCACTCCCTTCTCCATGAACGCTCTTGCCCAGATCGCAGGACATGCAGGTCTTCCAAAGGGAGTTTTGAACGTCGTCACTGCGCTTGAGAGCACTCCTCAGCTGGGTTTAGCGATGTGTCAATCAGACATAGTCAAGAAGATTTCATTCACAGGTTCTACCAGGGTGGGGAAGATTCTGATGAAGCAATCGAGCGATACGCTAAAAAAGCTGAGTCTCGAGCTCGGCGGCAATGCCCCTTTCATCGTCTTTGACGACGCCGACCTGGAACAAGCCATCCAAAGCGTACTCTTCAGCAAATTCAAGGTAACAGGTCAGACTTGCGTCTGCGTAAACCGAATCTATGTACAAGACGGGATCTATGATCGCTTTAGTTCGAAATTAGTAGAGGAAGTCAGGAAATTCCGCGTTGGTAACGGGGCTGATACCGGCGTCACACACGGCCCCTTGACTACTGGTGTAACAAAGGTCGAAGAGCATGTCAATGATGCTGTTGAGAAGAATGCCACGATCTTACTCGGTGGCAAGCGACTCCATCACTTAGGAAGGAATTTCTTCGACCTGACTGTTCTTGGGGATGTGAACTCCTCAATGAAAATAATCTCGGAGGAGACATTCGGACCACTGGCAGCTTTGATCAGGTTCTCAACAGAGGATGAGGTAGTCAATGCCGCCAACAGATCCGAGGTAGGATTAGCATCTTATCTCATGACGAGCGATTTAGCTAGGACACATCGCGTATCGGAACGGTTAGAATTTGGCATGGTAGCGGTGAACACAGGTGTAATTTCGGATGCCCCAGCACCGTAAGTCGATAATTACCACCTAGGCTTTGATGCAGTGAGAAGAGACTGATTATTTTCTAGATTCGGGGGTGTTAAGCATTCAGGTATGGGCCGGGAAGGTAGCAAATACGGCATTGACGAATACACAACTATTAAAATGGTTGTGACGGGAGGTATCAATACGATATACGCCCATCTATAGACAATCAAGCAGGATTTGTCAATAGGCCGGTTGTTGTATTATAGAGAAATGATAGCATCAGCGGCGAGTGTGTTAACCCCAGAGCTGCACCACCGCAAGCCTCCATGCCCGTTACAAGGGGTTTAGCGAATAGTAGCAAATTTGACTCCTTGAGCCAAAGGGATTTTAGTCTCTCTAGGCCATGCACGCATCAAGAGGTTTTCACCTATGAAATACAGATTTTCAAAAAAAAAAACGGCCATTATTAGCAATTACTTTAGAAAAACCCGGCGTTGTTGCCTAGAATCTGCCCTAAATAAGAGCTTACCCCACCCCTTCCTCAGTTTCTTGCAACCTGTATTGCGCCACGACCAACCTTCACCTCTGAGTACACGATGTCATCAGCGGTACAGGCCGTCTTCAATACACCCGAGTTATTTCAACTCATTTTGCTCCAATGCGACATTCGCACTCTTCTAACTAGCGCTCAACGCGTGAGCCATTCGTGGCACACGGTTATAAACTCAGTACCGGCCATCCAAGAGTCGCTATTCTTCCGACCGAGGACAAGAAAGGAGGGGCTGAGCCAATATTGAACCCCCTTCTTGTCCAGACCTTTGGCCTGTTTTTCGACGGCGCCGTGCACACCCGAGAATCCTTTCACCAATTGCCAATCGCAAAAGGTGGCGAGCACGGGCGCCGCGATGCTCTCATGCGCGAGGGCGCCTCTTGGCGACGCATGCTGGTACAGCAGCCCCCGGTGAGATCGATGGGCGTGTGGCGTTGGGAGACATCGTGGGGCCTCGTTCTAGACGCGGGAGCTTTCTGGCAGCTCACCTTATCGGATTTCGGCTGCCAGGGTCCGGATGGGAGAGACCTAAATCTCACGATGGGCATGCTTTACGATGACGGTGTAAGCACCGCCACATCTCGTATTTCTAATTTCACCTTTTTCTGGGATCCGAAGACGCGAACAAACTTCGCATTCGCGGGGGTGTCTGAAGACCAGAACGTGCATATTTCGGATCAAGAGGGAGAGGAGAATTGGGATTGGGATCACCCTAAGCTCCTTTCTGAGGTTGCGAAAGGGGTAGATTTGATTAAGGGTATGAAATATCCTGGTAGTTGTTTTATTGACGGAATGATGATGTCAAAGGAACAGATAGACTTTGCACAACGGTTCATCTATTTGAGCGCCTAGGAGAGGAATGGTGGGCAGTCCGTTATGGTTTGAGTGAGCTTGTCGTGTTATACCATATTCGACTTGTCAACAGAACCCAACTTTGTTCTTCTAATAGGTAGAAATGTCGTGTAAGGTTGAGTATTCATTTGTGGCCTCTTTTCCATCTCTGTTTGGTGTCTGAACTCCTCATACAAGATCAATCTATGTACTGGGCGTTGCAGTCTAAGCCAGATTGTCAAAAATCAGCCGACTCGTAAAACACTTTTGCTAAGTTACCAAAGCCGCATTCACATACGAAAAAGACAATGCAACGCAAAGTATTAATCTAAGGTAACACGACACACTAGTGAGCCGAGACCTCGGGATTCTAGCCCTCCTGCTACGCGCAAGTGGTGGGTCGAGGACAGACTTGGCCGTTTGGACCGCGGCCGGGTAAATAGGGATAAATGGGGGATTGCGGAGGACGATGCCGGGGATCGAGTGTCGACTTTTTGCCGTCGATAAACCGCGCGACTGGGGAGGGTTACTCTCATCATATAAAAGGGAGCTTTGATTCGACGCAGCATAAAGAGAATTCCTTGCGCTGCAGTTATTAGGGCCGCGCTGTAACCCTTCATATTGAGGCTAGGAGAGTGAGACGCCGGAACCCCTCAACACCAAGGACCCCACCTCACGATACTTTTTTGCCCTTCCTAGTTGCCAGAGCTAAAACAGCAGACGGGAAACAACCCAAAAATAGGCACTCTGATTGCAAAACTAACACTGCTACCAACGCCAAACCTCCATCGACAATTACTTTCCCAGCAATTTTTCTAAAAAAGAGAAAAAAAAAAGAAACAAACAGCAACAAAAATGACACCCCCCTAATAACCCACATCTACACCGCGGACCCGTCCGCGCACGTCTTCGAGGGGAAAGTATACATCTACCCCTCGCACGACCGCGAATCAGACGTGCCCTTCAACGACAACGGGGACCACTTCGCCATGGAAGACTACCACGTATTCTCCACGAGCTCCCTAGAACCCCCTACGCCGTAACCGACCACGGCGCTGTGCTGCGGGTTGAGGACGTGCCGTGGGCCTCGAAGCAGCTCTGGGCGCCTGACGCCGCGTTCCGCGACGGGCGGTACTACCTCTACTTCCCGGCGCGAGACGCGGCCGGCGTCTTCCGCATCGGCGTAGCTGTTGGCGAGGCGCCCGCGGGCCCATTCACGGCGGACCCGGCGCCTATACCGGGCTCGTTCAGCGTCGACCCCGCGTCGTTCGTAGACCCGGACACCGGGGCCGCGTATCTCTACTTCGGCGGCCTCTGGGGTGGGCAGCTGCAGTGCTTCCAGGGCGGCGAGACGGACGCGCACGGCGCCCCGGCGTTTGACGAGGCGTGGTCTGGCCCCAAGGAACCTTCCGGTGAAGACAAGATCGCGCTCTTTCCCAAGGTAGCTCCGCTAGCGAGCGATATGCGACATTTCGCATCCCCGGCACAGGACCTCGTGATCCTGGCGCCTGAGACAGGGGAGCCGATCCCCGCCGACGACCACGACAGGCGCTTCTTCGAGGCCGCGTGGATGCATAAGCGTGGGGATAAGTTCTACTTCAGCTACTCCACTGGCGACTCGCACTACCTCGTCTATGCGATCGGGGACTCCCCTCTTGGTCCTTTTACGTATGCCGGGCGCATACTGGAGCCTGTGCTGGGGTGGACTACACATCACTCCATCGTAGAATTCCAGGATCGATGGTGGCTTTTCCATCATGATTGTGAGATTAGTCAGGGCGTGACGCATTTGAGGAATGTCAAGGTTAAAGAGTTGTTTTATGATGACGAGGGGAGAATTTTGCCTGTTAAGTGAGAAGAGTCTTTAAAAACAAATAAAGATGGATAAATGTATATAGCATGCAAATTTTGCGAAATTAATATTTTTGGGTTTGTTGGTTTCCACTTCTTAATTACTAAATATTACAAAATGGCGGTCTCTATATATGCGACTAGTGTATAGAAGCTCCCAGGATGAATCTTCCCAAATTTCTTCATGGCCGGATCTTAACTATAAGCATTTTAAATTCGCAAATAAAATATTAGAGTAGCGCAACGGTCCAAATCCATTAAACTTCCGTGACACCAAGGGTCAGCCGTCTGAGCGAATCCTCATATCTCCCGGGGCTATGGTCCGTCAACATGCTAGCGCCAAAACGTACTTCCCTAAAATGAGTCTCAACATCTCGGATATATTTCAACACAATCCTTGTAGCAGGCTTGCCGATGTCTTCGATCGTCTCTTGCGTAAACGCATCTCTTCTCATGACGGACGTGCTCTCCACTTTGAAAACCTCACCGGGTGGGAGAAGTTTAGAGCTCATCATGCTGACGCGTAGCGTCTTCAACGCGACGAAGCCCCAATGTTCATCGTCTTCGTTCGATTGCTCCGTCGGATTGCTATACCACTTCTCGGCGAGACCCGAACGTAGCCCTGCCCAGACGCGCCGCTTGACTTCGGCCTTGGCTTCGTTATTGTCGCCTTTGAATGCCAGAGCGAGGGCTTGGAAGTCATGCAGAACCCCTAACGAAAGGTAGGGAACCATATCGTTGCCGTGAACCGTACTGGTTATAAGACCCCTGGTGGCTTGCTGGAGGGAAGGGGACATGGTGGCCGGTGGCCCGTAGGCATAGACATGAATCGGCCTACCAGATGGCAAAGAGATATATGCTGGCGTCCCCGGTGAATCCACATCGCCAAGAAGTTTCGGATGTTCTGCGGCCGAGGTAAGGAATCCGGTCCCACCAACTGAAGGCTCCGCCAACATGACGCCGAGCAGAGCAGTGACCGCGCCGCCTAACGAATGACCACACAGAACTAGCCCGTAATCAGGGTATTCTTCTAAGGCTGCCTTGATGGTGATCAGTACTCGTCCGTCACCACCATACAGCAGTCGCCGTGCCGATGCGTGTATTCCTTTATGAACCTTATACGCCGTACCCCTCCACGTTAGATCGTCATACTCGCACATCATATCGGCAAGAACGTCTTCAAATCCTAGAGTCCCCTACACGTGAGGACCACCGCTCTAGACTCTTCATCAAGAGCCACAGTATGAACAAGTGGTATACCTGTGTCAGTAGATCCAGTGGAGTCGGAGCCTCCTTGAGGATCAACGAAAGAGGCGAGAAGAATACTATCGTGGGGTAGTTTCGCATGGTGGGCAAAAGAACGGACATCGTAATGAATCTCATCGGCTATGTTTTGAGTCGGCCGATCTTTCGAAATGCCCATGAGCTTGAGAAAGTTGTACCCATAGACGGCCGACGCATATCGACTGTACCGCGTAATATTTCGTAAGAAGTGGAAATCAGGGAACATCCCTCTGACCTCTCCGGATTGTCGCAGAGGAGTCGAGAGCCATCGAATCACCATAAGCACTTTTAGGGTGGAAAGAAGAAACAACTAATGAGGTTTCAGAATCGTGTGTTTTAAGTGTATATATACTCGGAGTATACACGCTAGGCGGCCGTGAAGCTGCCTGGTGGCGGTTTCGCTGAGGAGATAATGTGCTTGAATCCGCACCGAATGCTTGCTTTTTTTTTACCGGGCTACTACTCGCGCATGCCTCGTTCTGACGAGGTGGTGACGGCGACCTGCTTTCAAACGAGTGAATGGAAATAGTATCCGTCAAAGATACTAATGAGTTCCGCCGGCGGTCTCGTACTGGTGGCGGGGGTGTTCGAGCCGGCGCTTTATTAGGTCCAGTATTTCCCAAAGACCCCAGATCTCTAGATGAGAAAAAGTTCGGGTTGCCTCGCTGGGGCGCTTGAGGGGCCTCGCGATTCAATGGTATACTAGTGCTCCTCTCGGGTACTGTGGGTTTAGGAAGTTGGGTGGAGGGCTTATTCTGCGGAGGTTTTTGGCTAGCTCGGGCAGGTTTTATGTTCGATTTTGGCTTGATACCTGTAAGCGTGTCTGAACTTGACTCACGACTTAGGAGGCCAGGAAATGTTGAAGCAGAACCTTTCTTCAGCACACCCCGGATGCCGGTCTTTTTTTCACCGCGCTTGGTTTGGTTCGTATCTGGTTTTTTGGGCGCCTTCTTGTTCAGGGGCACAGAACCGCTTGGCGGCACATGAACAGTAAGGTCTTTAGGTTTTCGTAGGCCATCTAATGGTGCCCTTGTTTTTTTGGTTTGCGGTGCGGTCATTCTCACCTTCTACCCATTTCGTAAAGGATAGTTCCTTGGGTGATCCATTCCTAGATGCAGAGTCTTCCTCCGACATGGACTTCGATCGGCGCGTAAGATCATCATTCGCAACATTGTTACGCCCTTTAACCGAAGACGTAGGCGTCGCACGCGCAGGCTTCGGGGGTACAGGCGGAGGAGCATCAAGTCTCTTGATGGTAGGGCTAGGTGAAACTGACTTTCTGCCCTGCTCATTATTAAGCTCCTCTATCGAAGACCGCGTCTTGATATCACGCTGGTTGTCATCTGACGTGTTCTGTACCGTATTTCGGCTGACTTTGTACACAACTCGGTAGTGTGACGCCTGTCCCGAGCTGCTTCGAAACGACTGGTGAGGATGGCTGACTTCGCTTTGCACGAGGCCAAGGTTAGGGAAGGATGGGATAGACAACCCGATGCTCCATGATGTCTACTGTCACCATTTTGGTAGTTGTAGTGGACATAGAAATGGATACCCTCGCACCCTCAGGCAGCGACTTCACAATCTGCTTTTCTATTTGGGCTTCGAGTAGATCATCCTCTTCCTCATTAGGACTACCTCGCCTCAGACCCTGAGGTTCAATGGCGCGGCCCGCATCGTTTGCATCGTCCGATCCTAAAGATTGGACCCTGTTGACTGTGCGAATGCCATCCTGAAGCGTATCAACGCGCTCTCCGTCATTCAGGACGATGACATCCCAAATGATTTCTTCCTGTCCTAAGCGTCGAGACTCTTCTTGCATCATCTTTCGGCACCTGTTCTGGAGATATGCGAGGCCACATAGCCCAAGAAGTAAATCCATAACCCCTACTCTTTCACCTTCCACGCCGGTTGCGGGGTTCTGGAATTCTCGGCGGATGAGGGTAATGATGCTCGCTATAGCCCTCGAGGAATCGGTTGAACCGAAGAATTGGTCAAGGACAGAACAAAACAGTTGGGATATTTCCGAAACGCTGGAGACGGTAGCCCCAAGCGTATGAAAACCGGCCGCGGTCCAGAAGACGAGCCGGGACATTGTCTGATGCATGCTTTCCAAGCTCATCTCTAATATGGATTCGGCATCGGCACGAGCGAGTCCCGAGGGGGATCGGACGAAGACATCTCGGCCGGCCCTGTTCAGTATGCCGTCGAGTACGTGTCTTCCAAGTTCGAGGCTAGATAGAGCAGTGATCTTGGCAGCACTGATACTGTAACCGCTGATGGCAGTACTCATGCGAATGGCAAAGGAAGTCGACCTCGTAGCGAAGCTCACCGTGTTGGCCATGGCGCTTGGCAGAAGAGTGCCAGCAGGAGGGGAGGTGGTCGGCGTGGGTAAGGAAGCGCGGTCCCGTTCCGAGCCGGTTACGACATGGACATTGTGCTGCTCGACCTGGCCCTCGGCGATGTCGACCGCCATGACTTCTACGGGTTTGGAGATGACTAGGCGATATCGCGGTCTTGGTGCTTGGCTTAGGGGTTCATTGAGCACCTAACCAGGCCCGATCAAAAGTGAAAGGGCAAGCTAGGAATAGAATCTAATGAAGTGCTCATGAAATAACGATAATGATAATGATAATGATAAAACGATATCAATAATAATTAGCAGCGGCGTGGTTCAGAGCGGAATGATGGTCATAGGCAGGTCGGAATTGGCTGCAGGTTGACATGGTCACAACAAGGTCAAACGCAGGAACAAGACATTCGGAGGGAGTGTAATAAGATGAACCCGGTGATAGTTTCGGTGATATAGTGTAAGTTGAAAGTTAGTTCGCCATGATCAATCAATTCAGAACCCCAGGGTCTGCCCAGGGCGCGGCACGAGTCGCCAACACCACCATTCTCCATGGTAGAATCACATGTGATTGTCGTCGGTGGCAATATTGCCCTTGGAAAGCCGGTGCCTACATGTAGTATGGCCAAATCCCGAATCGGCAACGGTCTGGTCAACGTCGAACATTGGGTCTAATGTAATAATCCTTTGCGATTGGATATGTGTATCCAATCTAATGGCGACGGTGTAAAGTTCTCGTGCTGTTGCGAGCTTAAATAAAGCTGAAACAGGTTGAGACCGAGGATAGCATGAAGGTAGCGAGGGGTTAGAGGGGTTGGACCGGCACCGGCATTCTCAACACATGCAGAATACAAGTTGAGCACCTCGCAGCTGGCCGCCAATTGTCTGACTATTGGCCCAGAACAGAACAGCCCAATGGCTTCCCGGGTAGGTTCGTGCAGTCTCGACTCTTGGTGAGCGACAGCTATTGTTCCCTTTCTTAGGGACCATCAATACCGATAAATATTAAACCTATAAAATGTGATTATAGCGACGCATGCATATTTCTTGAATACCATTTGCCAATTTCAAAGGTTTTCATATAAATTGATGTCGAGAACAAAGATGTCTGTGTGTTGCTATTCTTAGGCCTCTCTCGTAGTCGTTACCCGGTCGGCTCAGCTCCGCCTGCAGCTTCACTGCAACAGTCCGCACTAGACTGGCACTAGACCTCCCAGAAACCCACAGTGGATTCTGCCGGCTATCGCTAGCGCCCAGACATTGAGGCTAAGCTCCCCTGCCACCCGTAAAAATTAGGGGGTATGACGGCGTGTGATAGGATCGATCTCTGCCAAGTAGTTGTACTGAGATCAGCCCGCAACACGGCCAGCTCGTATTACGATATTCCCTATTGCGTCGTCGTCGTCGTCGATCTGTGTTGTTTATTGATATACTTGAAAACCGGTCAATCAATCCTGTCTCACCTCGATCCTATCTTTGTTGCATTTCCCCATCATATCATCCATTACCAGACATCATTTACACTACCGTCCCTCTTTGTGTTCAATTACCTAGGTGGCCCAATATCTCAATTCCCTAGGAAATCGCTGTCACCGCCAAATTGGGACCTCGCTCGTTAGCATCCTTCAATCGTACCCTCAGTCCTAGTCTCGATCTCTCTCCGCTCTGCCGACTCCTACGCATTCTCTCCCAATGCAAATTACCATGTCTCAACCCGAACAAGGACTCTTCTCGTCCGACCTTATAGCACCAGCCGTTGCCGCGGTGCTGCCCGAGGGCTACGTTGCCCGCTCCCTGCGTGTCTCCGATTACGACGCCGGCTTCCTCGATTGCCTGCGGGTTCTCACGACTGTCGGCGAGATAACGAGGGACGCATTTGACGAACGATTCAAGTGGATGTTATCGCAGGATACCTACTACGTACTCGTCATCGAGGACACAAACACTGGCAAGGTCGTCGGTACCGGTAACCTGCTTGTCGAGAGGAAATTGTAAGCATTGCGGAGCAGAGTCCTTTTCTCATGCTCAATAAGATATGGCGGCTAATTAAATCGATCAACAGCATTCACAGTCTTGGCCTCGTTGGTCACATCGAGGACATCGCCGTCGCGAAAGACCAACAGGGCAAGAAGCTCGGCCTTCGCCTGATCCAGGCCCTCGACTTTATCGCCGAAAAGGTCGGCTGTTATAAGACGATTCTGGATTGCAGCGAAGCAAACGAGGGCTTCTACGTGAAGTGCGGCTTCAGACGCGCCGGTCTCGAGATGGCTCACTACTACGAGAGCAAGCAGTGAGGGCTCGACAGAGGCCCTTGGATACACATATCATAGAAGAAAACAGAGGACGGCACACATCGGCGCCGAGTCAGACAGCAGGGTAGAAGAAGGGTTCAGGGTTAGAAGTCTAGAACAGACAAGGGCATTATAGAGAGCGTCCCGGTTTGCGTACCAGGTCCAGGAGTTCAAGTGTGATATACCGCACTCGGCCAGGGTTTCATGAATGGAAGTGTTGGGTCGGCGACATTTACAAATATACTTACCTACTTACCTACCTAGTAGTTTAATATACAAGGCACGCAAAAGCGGCCCAAAAGCAAGGTTCGTCAATCTAAAGTGCATCGCGCTGACAGTACCAAGTCTAAACGCGACGCCGCGATTCAGATGCAGACTGAGATTTATATTCCGGAGAACAGTGCTTTTGTGCGCCAAGAAACCGGCCTCTGGTCCTGGCCGGGCCCGAATTGTCGGGCCAGACTTCTGCCGACTTCGTGGCGAGCAAGCATCAGCGTCATGCGGAATGATGCCGTGATGCCATCGTTGCTCGGCAATCAGGATGGCGAGGTCAGGGTTCTCTCCCATACTATACTACCAGTCCCTTCGGACGGGAGGGAGTGTGACGGCGTGTAACAGCACACCTACATCAATATATCTGGTCGTACCTATGATTGCCCCTTTCGGTTATATATTCGTCTAAGATTGCAGCTGCAGCGCCTACATACATCAAGGATCACCGGACACCGACATCCCTCAGCTCCATCTCACCTAAATACGCCATCGGCGCATGATACCTTCCGACTTTCGGAGTTGCTTCCGGATATCCCCAATCATGGCTTACGGCCCCGTCAGCTACGTAACAGTCCAGAGAAAGTTGGCCTCTTTACATGGTGTTTGCAGCCTTTGCGGCTAGCAAGAACTTTGTAGAAGAGAACGAGAAATTACCCTCGGTAATTACCGTGAGGGTTGACAACACATACACACTGTGCCTCATGCCTTCCCTGCCAACAGGGGCATGCCTGGTCAGAATGAGGTAGATAAATACACGTGTTGTGCTCTCGGGCGAGCATCGGTTTAGTCCTACCAGATAGTCATACAAGTCTATCAGATACCACTCAACCACGATCACCAAGCACGACGTTACCTCGTCATATTACACCTTGAACGACTGTATGTAACCATTTGTACCTGACTGGTAATCTACTGTGATTTCTTCGGTTCTCTACGTGGGGCTGGGGAAATGAGCAGCAGGTGGCAGACAGACCTTGAGATGGTCTAATGTGGCTTTAGTGATGCTATGAAACACAGCTGAACTGACTGGCTTATTTACTATAGAAGCTGAGAGACGGATTGATACATCTAGTCATTACATTTTCGGAGAGTTCTCAAACCAGTAGGTCTCGCTCTTCCAGAAAAACAGTCAGTCGAAGATTGACAGAACAAATTGATATTTGGACAAAATTTACAGGTCATATATCAGGTATCAACGGTCACGATAATCAAAAATAGACGGCAACATGTCATCCCACAAAACCGACATCACCGCTCCCTCGCGCCCGGTCCCTGAGACCTGGCATATGGGCACCGAAGCCTTTGAGCGACGCATGCCACACCATGACGGAATCAAGGCGCTCTGGGAGACGAAGTGGAAAATGCCCTGCGAGAAGAGCGTGTACCCCTTCCACGACGGTTTGTACGCCGACTTCGAACCCATCTTCGCGGACCTGATCGCGCGCGGCGTGAACGACGGATACTCCCCCGACTACACGATGGCCTTCTTCAAGACAGCAGAAGCCCTCGAGCTAGAAGGCGACGCGGCTGAAGACCATATGAAGGCCTCGAAACTGTACCTCCGCGCCGCCTGCGTCCTCGCATCGCGCGGTTCCCCTACGTCTCCGGGTTCCCCAGGCCCACCTGCCCCACCAAGTGGCGCGCGTGGGAGATGCAGAAAAAAGTCTACCTCAAGGCCGCGACGCAGTGGGGACCGCCGGTGGAGGAAGTCGAGATCCCGCATGTCCGCGCCACGGGACGTGATGGCCGCGTCATCCCCGCGTATGTGCGCATATTGGAAAAGGGACAGGAGGAGCCGAAGGAGCCCACGGTCATACTATTCACCGGCCTCGACGGGTATCGGCCGGACAACACGACGCGGTGCAATGAGTTCCTCCGGCGCGGCTGGGGCGTCATAGTGCTCGAGATCCCGGGCACCGCGGACTGTCCCGCGGACCCGGCGGACCCTGCCTCGCCGGACCGGCTCTTGGATTCCGTGCTGGAATGGATGCGCCGCGACGGCCGCTTCGACATGGCCCGCCTCATGATCTGGGGCTGAGCTCCGGGGGTACTACGCCGTGCGCGCGGCGCATACCCATTCGGAGTACTTCATCGGCGTTGTAGCGCAGGGCGCGGGCACGCACTATTTCTTTGACCCCGAGTGGCTTCGCAAGGCGGATGGACACGAGTACCCCTTTAAACTCCTCCCGGCGCTGGCGCAGAAGCATGGGTTCGAGAATGTGGAGGAGTACATCCGCGTTGCCAAGGGCAAGTTCTCGCTCCTTGAGAATGGGATTTTGGAACGGCGTTCTACAAGACTGTTGTTGGTTAACGTGAGTCGAATAATCCCCTTCGCCTTCATGCTGATGCCCCAAAGATTTGGGCACGTTTGCTTTCGGCGCGTGGCTGACGCTACTGATATAGGGCACTCATGATGGCCTCATGCCTATCGAGGACTCGATGCTCTTGTTCGAGTACGGGTCGCCCAAAGAGGCCAGATTCTTCCCCGGCGCCCTGCACATGGGTTATCCCATGGCCAACGAGGCCGTCTACACATGGATGGAGGGAGTTATGATCGACAGCCAACCCGAGTTGTCATCTAAGACAGTGACTGCTTAAACTTGAAGAAAGCCGTGTAAAACAACGTTATGTGAAGCCGGGGGGTTTTGTCGCTCGTTTGCTCGCCTCTTATATGGCTAGCTAGGGAGTTATAGATCGGTGTAGAATAGATGGTGCTATGGTAGATGGGCAAGGAAGGCAACGAGACGAGTTGGGCTGGTCTCCCAACAGTGCTATGGGTATCTATTCAGGTACCTTGGCTCGCTTACTTTCATATACGAGGTTGTAGAGATGCATCTCTAAACACAAATTGAATTTTTCAAGCTTCCTTGGCAAATATTCGCCGTGTATCGTAATGTATGCGTGGTTTCACAAATGCCGACCAGGATATCAATAGGGATCAGTAAGCACCACACCACACACTACCGCCCATCCACCCCCCGTCCACAACCAGCGTATGCCCGCTGACGTACGCACTAGCCCGGCTGGCGAGGAAGACCACGCTCCCCTTGAAATCCTCCGGAGTCCCCCACCGGCCCGCCGGTATACGAGCGCTGATGCTGGCCGCCCTCTCGGCGTCGCCGAGCAGCGCCGTGTTCATCTCCGTCGCGATATACCCCGGCGCGATGGCATTGACCGTGATCCCCTTCTCGGACCACCCGTTCGCCAGCGACTTGGTCAGCTGACCCACGGCGCCCTTGCTCGCGGCGTACGCGGGCACGTTGAGACCGCCCTGGAAGGTGAGCAGCGAGGCGAAGTTGATGATGCTCCCCCGCCGACCGGTAACCGGGGAGGATGGGAGGGAGAGCATGTGTTTCCCCACCTCCCGGCATAAAGTGAAGACCGAGTTTAGGTTCACTTGCATCACGGCCGCGAAGTCGGCGTCCGGGAAGTCTTCGCACGCGTGTCGGATCTGGATCCCCGCGCAGTTGATGAGGATGCGCACTTGGTGCCCGTCGGAGAGGATCTTGGGGAGCAAGGCGGAGACGTCGCTCGGGGAGGAGAGGTCTGCGGTGTAGAGGTGGACTTTGCGCCCGAGCGCTTCGATTGCTTTTTGGGTTTCTGTTGTGCTTGGGGTGCGCTTTTGTTGTTAGTAGGATATTTCGTGCGAGGGCTTGAAATCAGAGGGGAAAGAGAAGTCTGCGCTGTTGGTATATGAATGGAGTTTGTCGCATACTTGGACGAGGATGATGTCGGCGCCTGCTTCGGCCAACGCGATCGCGACGGATTGTCCGATACCTCGCGTTCCGCCCGTTACGAGCGCTGTCTCGCCCTTTAGTGAGAAGAGGGCGTCCATTGTGTTTTCGCCCTGGAGATTGGAGTTTGCCTTATGAGGCTTCCGTTCCCGCAAGGTCGATTTTCCAGCTCTTGCAGTCTTGCGATTCGACTATAAAATCATCAAAGGTTAAGCTTCAAAGTTCACATGTGATTTTGAGGTTCTCGTCACTTGATGTGCGCTACCGGTGGAATTTACCCCAACCTTTTATCTACACCTATATAGCTACACGCGCGTCACCGTTCCATGTAGCTCCTTGTCCCGGCTTCGGGTCGGCTACGTGGATCCGGGTCCATTCTGCCGGTCCACTTCCCACTCAGAGCTGAAGTTGCAAGTTGGGGTCATGGGTCAAAATCGGCGAAGGGACTATATGCATGTTAGGAGGTTACCTGACTATGAAGCCTTTAACTCTTCTTATACACACTTCTTTGTTGAAAACAGACAGACCTATCTCATACCGCCAACGTGTTCCACATCCTCTCACTATGCGTTTGTCTTTCAGCTGCGCCTCCGATTCCCAACCGAGATCCCCTCACCAAACTAGAAATTCGGAGAAGAATGGAGTTCTATATTCAACAAAATGTTGGGGTAACGACCCCTCTGTCCCGAGCTATTGGCGCTAACCCCGGCAGCCAAGAAGGGCAATTCCCAGCGAGTCTAGTCGGCCCCCGCTCAACTATTCGCGGTTTCATTACCCCGCGAGCCCCTCCATTACGACTTTTTCACGATGTAGCTAACTTATTAGGTTATAGAGTAGGTATTAAAGAAAAAAGAAAAAAGAAAACATAAACATCTCGTTTTCTATTGGTTTTGGTACTTGAATCCGAGTTCCCGAGGGAAGGTGGTTTCGATATCGGACGCGGTATAGAAATGACACATGACGAAACTTCACGATCTCGCCTTATACGTAGCTTGTTTTATGAATTTTCGGCCTCTTCCCCAGTCGAGTTGTTAATGGCATTGCCCTTATTTTCTATTTATTAATATATATCTAGTAAATTTACAAGCTTCTTCTACGAATATCAGGGTCACAGCCCCTGCCCTAGAGGCTCCTCCGCATCCAATTATATGTACTTAGATACCCAAGCACAACAGTCACCATGAATAACGCAACGCAAGTGAATGCCTCCGGTGCTACATGGCGCGAAGGACCTGCGCGTCGTACGTTGATAAACTCTCATACTCCTCTTTCATATCCAATTCACAACTCACACAAAGAAAGGAACAACGCGCTCTCCCACCTCCTTCCGAATCCGAGGTTCAAATCGCCATCTCAGCCACAGGACTATGCGGCTCGGATCTACACTACTACAACCACTTCCGCAACGGCAACATCATCGTTCAAGAGCCATTAACACTCGGCCATGAGTCAGCCGGTGTGGTGACAGCGGTCGGCTCCTCCGTGACGAACCTACACCCCGGCGACCGTGTAGCCCTGGAAGTCGGCCTGCCTTGCGACAACTGCGAGTTCTGTTCCCAGGGACGGTATAATATCTGCAAATCGATGAGCTTTCGGAGCTCGGCAAAGAGTGTGCCCCATGCCCAGGGCACGCTGCAGACCCGCATCAACCACCCCGCGCGATGGGCTCATAAGCTACCCGAGGCCCTATCTCTCGAGCACGGCGCGTTAATCGAGCCGCTTTCTGTCGCGATGCATGCGCGCTCGCGCGCGAGTCTGAAGGAGGGGAGCACAGTATTGGTCCTTGGAGCTGGCGCTGTTGGATTACTTTGTGGTGCCGTTGCCAAGGTCGCGGGCGCGAAGACTGTGGTTATTGCTGATATTCTGCCCGATCGCACTGAATTTGCTGTTAGCAATGGTTTTGCGGATGCGAAGTTTGCGGTCCCGATGGCGAGGCCGCAGACTATTGAAGACAAACTAGCTTATGCACAGGATGTAGCGGAGAAGATTAAGGGGTTGGAGGTTGGGGGTCAGGTGGTAGGTGAGCTGGATGTCACATTTGAGTGTACGGGTGTTGAATCTTGCATGCATACTGCTATATATGTAAGCCTTCATCTCCTTCGTTTCTTCCGTTCAAGAATCATGGTAGCAATATTAACGAGTCGTAGTCCACGAAACCCGGAGGCAAAGTCATGATCATCGGCATGGGGACACCAATCCAGACTATCCCTATCTCTGCTGCATCGCTAAAAGAGGTAGACCTCGTGGGTGTCTTTCGATACGCCAATACCTACTCCGCGGCCATCGAGCTACTGGGGAGCAACGATAAACGCTTGCCAGATGTCAGGAAGCTCGTGACACAGAGATTTAGAGGGTTGAATAACATCCCCGCCGCTTTTGATATGGCGGGTAAGGTCAAGGATGAGCAGGGCAACCTGGTCTTGAAGGTCGTGGTCGACATGAGTAGCGAGTAGGCGTGCGCGTAGCTATATCCACAGTTCACCTCACGACGCACATTTTGCGTTGTGCTTGTCAAGAACCCTGCGACGTAGGGGTAGGTCATCTATACTTGGCGTCGCGCGTGATTGTCTCTGAAACTACCTCTGTGGACGTTCTACGGATATATACAAATCGCCGCTTGAATTACCTAGTGTGTTATACCTACTATGCTGCATGAGTTAGTGGCAATGTTTAAACAACTTGTGCGATGACATGGAGTGGGAAATTTAGCCCAAGACATGTCAATAAATATAAGATATTTGATAACTTTAACTTCATTTATTGATATTCGCATATCTTAGTTATCTTCGTCTTAGCTATTACACACACCTTATTCAATAAGGCTTGCACCGCTATCTCGGTACCGACGTATGGCTGCATTCGATGGATGGCCATGCGGACTATATTACCGCTGTAGCATTCTCGCCCAGCGGCGAACAGCTAGCCTCTGGGTCGAAAAATGGGGCTATCGAACTACGGGAGCTTGTTGGAGGGAAATTACTGCACACGTTAGCTACTTCTTAGTGATGGTGTCACAAGTCCAGTACACGTATAGTCAACTGCAGACAGTCAAGTGCTCGACTTGACAACGTTCTACCTTTTGTAGTGTTGTGGTATAGTGTGCAATTCTGTATCATGACAGATGGCACTGTTATCGCATTGATGTTTTCTCCGGACGGCAGCATGTTAGCCTCCCAGTCGCTGAGATCTGAAGACGAAATTGCAACACTCCAACTTTGGGACTCTACTATTGGGATTTCACTGCATACGCTACGATATGAACACCCTAAAAAGTATCTACATAGGACCCTGAAACCCCTAAAGTTTTCCCCAGATAGCAGCCAGCTAGTGTGTACTTCCTCTGGTACCACGCCCCTACTATACGATCCTGTGTAGGACTGGTGGTTGATACATTAGAGGGACATAATAGCAGCATTTGGGCGGTAGCCGTCTTACCAGATGGCACACAATAAGCTTCCGCATCTGGAGATGGAACAATTCGGCTCTGGGATCCCACCATAAAAGCATCACCAGCAGGAAAAAAAGCGAATCCGGGAATAGTTATCAAAGTTGTCTTCTCATCTAATGGTAACCAACTAGCTTCCCTATCAGACAATGGAACAATCCAGGTCTGGGACCCGACTACGGGGGCTGAACTGTGTAGCATGACGGCTGACTCTAAATGTCATATTATAGCCTTCTCGCCAAATTGCGAACATCTAGTCTTCGTCTCAACCAACGGCTCCGTCTGCGTCTGGGACTCCAAGACAGGGGTGGTACGAAAAGCGCTTAGCTATCCTAATATAGCAGCCACTCCGCAATCCTCATCCTCATTCTCATGCCTAGCATTATCACTAGATGCCCGTCATGTAGCCGTTGGCTGATCGACAGTAATAACAAAATTAAGCTTTGGGACTACACATCGGGTGCAAAATCTATGCAAAAGGCCATGACTATAAGGTCAAACTATTGCAATTCTCACCAGTGGTAATAGGCTTGCCTCCGGAGCACAGAACGGGGAAATACGGCTCTGGGATGTTGCCATTGGGAGAATTTTGTGTATATTGACGCCCTATAATAATTATGCACTTGAAGACCTCGCGTTCTCTCCATATGGCAGTCGACTGGCCGCAGTGGTGAATTCTTATCGCAGACAGCAAATCGGGGTTTGGGATACCGCTACCAAGGAATTCTTGTCCATGCTGCCACCCGGCAATACTTATAAATTAGCCTTCTCTGCCAGTGAACAGCATCTACTCTGTTTGGGCCATCGCGAAGCACTTCTCTGTGACCTAACAACAAGGACAGAGCCACGGACACTAAGCTGCCATCGGGACCTGGGTACTGCAGCTGCATCGTGGAACAGTCAAGATAAATCGCAAGAATTATATTCATTGGACAATGACGGCTTGTGGTCACTTGTAATCACCAAAAAATAATACTTCCCCCCTGAGTATCGGGCAAGCGCCTCCGACATCTGGGGTAAAAAGCTAGCCATTGGGCGGCGTTCTGGGCGGGTTAGTTTTGTCGAATTTGTGTGATGGCTAGAATAAAAGCTAGCGACCTAATACGAAAGATTGCCAATCAGTCAACTAGTGTGCTCTACACTTCTAGCTTAGGGGGTAGTCTGGCTACTATATATTTATACACAAAACTTATTTACTTGATAGTTGAAGAAACGTATAACTAGAACTCGGTACAATTTAAAGTTTGAACTTGGTGTTATAGGATGGGCGATAACGTGAAGGAGAAGAATAATGCGATATAGCAAGGAGATGGAGGGATAACGAAGATACGATACTTAAGTTTCCAGATAAGCTTTTATGAAAAGAAATTACCTATATAGAATAATCTTGAACATAGTTCTAATTATGCCATTGTTTATAACGTTAGATGCGCTTCTACAAAAAACGCTCTAAGCTATAAACTTGCCGCAGAATTAGGACAGTTTTCTTAACCGTTAAATACGTTGATTGCGACAAATATCTCGCACGGATCTTGCTACATACTAGAAAGGTCGGCTTAAGAATGGGAAGGCTTGTCCTACGAGTTTGAAGGAGTGGCACGATTACTGCGAGTCTCGGTGATTCACCAAGACCCACATACTCCGACTACACAGATCTACAGAGTCACGCGAGGCTTTAGGATAGATGGAGAGGATATTCGAGCATAAAAGACACGGAATCCTCTTACCGAGAGATAGAAAAGTGATATCTTCACAATACCTTTGGAACCAAAATAGATTATTACTCAACTTAAACTTACTTCCAAGCCCCTATTTTAGGCTCTTGCGACATCGATAACTATTTTCGGACTTTTGACTTTGAAGCTATTACTTTAATCAACATAGAGAATATTTAAATCTTTCGCCTGGGTTTTTTATCCTACCTCCCCCATTTTCCTTCATACGAAACACTAAAAGGCGGAGGTTTAGAGCGTATCGAAATCTTAGAGGTCGTTATTGCTGGTGACATATGTAGATCGCCGTCTTTAAGCTTAAGGGTAACACTCAGCTCTGCTGCGGCCGCGACGTCTGTAGCTAGGATGGAATCACCCGTCCTCAAGTCAATTTCATGCAAAAACTCCTTAATTGAGTTCGTCTGTTCATTCCTCTTTTAGCGCCACTCTCTCGAGATTCGCGATCAGCCTTCAAGTTTATTAGTTTTGTCGATCGTCCTCCCGCCGTCATACTCGTCGTTGAATTATGCTCGCGCGAGTTATCCGTGTTGGTATGGATCAACTTTATCTTGTATGTCTACGATAACTTTGAACTGAATCTAGTCTTTCATGGCGTCAACGTGCTTCTATCTTTCTATTTCATCGGCATCATCTGAATTGCCATAGTGCTAGGCATTAAGATAGAGTAATCTGGGAGTTGATCATCTAATACAAGTCGTAGTCACTTAGAAATAAGGGGAATCTGTTGATCGAAAAGAACGCAGTATATTAATAAAATGGAAGAATTCGAAACTCCAGTTGTGTTGATTGCTAAGTACAAAAGTAAATATGGCAGGAATTCTTGTATTTTTACGTATTTTTACCCCTGTTAATTTATCCCTTTATGCCTAGCCCTAATTTGCCCTTGTAATCCACTCACGACTTTCCACACCCATCCTTTAACCTTAAAAACTCTTCCGTATAATCTGCAGCCACCCGAGCTCTAGGCAAGCTCACGCCTTTCAGCTGCGCTAGCGCGACCCCTTTAGCTGCTGCTACCACGTCACTAACACATTGTTTACTAATTGCCACTGGCTACCGTCCGCGGCAAACGAAATAAAACGGTTGAACAACGTACCGCGTCGTTTGTGCCAGTACTTGATTACAACCAAGCTCGTCGTCGCATCTTCTACACTCTTTGTAGCAGTGTGTAGATCAACATTGCGGCCTGTTGCGCCATGTCGATAGACCTGCTTTACATCGCCGACGAAGTCAAGGGAGAGAATACAAGTTTGGGGACAATCCCCGCAAGACTTATACTTATCCAACTGCGTCCATTTATCTTGTCCTGTTCACGTATAGCCAATTGTTACCTGGTTGCCAAATACTCAAGCTAAAGAAACGAGGCGAAATAGTGCTGACGATGGTACATATAGGGTAGCAGATATTATGTTGCATTAAGGAGTGTGGCTTGACAAGAAGTCGTGGCGGAAAACCATATCTGGTGATTAAGCAGCAGGGCTGACTCAGCCTGCTGAGTTCAAAGGCAGACAGCTCGTTGTGGCGAAGTAGTCAATTATCAACTTGAAACACGACATCCCTTGGGTTTAATAAATTTTTAATGCAAATTCCTTATATTCCCATCAGCAAATCGACTGGCCCTCACTATGACTCATCATCTTGGCATAAGTCACAGTTTTGTTGACAGAAGTAATCCCACGCCATCTTTCGACGAACCGGTCTCCGTAGCGCTGTTTAGCTCTTTCAGTATCTACAACAATAATTATAAGATTGTGCAGCAATTTCTTGCCAGATGTTGCGAATAATGACATTGATACTGATCTATCTATTAAAATCAAACATCTAGTTTTATGTTTTTACGAGCTATAGACTCTGCTATGGAATCTCTATTATCTTCATTTTTTCTTCTTCAAACGGAAGTGGACATGGTTGAGCAAGAAAATAATGGTATATGTAGACGACGTTATTGGGAGAATAACGGGTTACCATTGGATGTAACCCGCGTGGGGAATTCATAGGCAGCTAGTAGATGAGAAATTCAAGGCGATTTAGAGAGAGCCTGCAGGTTGCCTTATACTATAAGTAGCTAAAGCAGAGCATCTTAGAAAGCTGACAGTAGCCTTCCATTTCATTGTCGAGGGTGTGCTACATCTACCCCACCTAATTCAACAATATACACGATGGATGCCTTGTGCGCTTGTACAGTACCTGTGGTGACTCTTGACCTAGTACTACTTCAGCATGACTGAGAAGTTGCCTGTCGCGAGGGTAAATGGATTAATGACAGAGCCAACAACACTTTTGGTAATCAGTTAATAATCTTTTCCCACCTCTATATGTATATCATGTATATCCCCGAGTCCTCTGGACTCGGAGTATCATTCCTAATTATCATGATCCAAATATATACTGCTGTACACATGTATAGGTCTCACTATCTTTGACATATATGAACAGGTCATCCCACCTACTCTACCATAGTCATGTAGCTGAATAGTACGCTCGTATACTGTCTATTGCACTAAGTCTATCATTTTATTCGCGATAAATTAAGAACCGTCCAAACAACCATTTTGAAATCAATCAAACCCTCAATCACTCTACGCGCAGGTGATCATGCGTCTTCTTAACGTCAAGTCAAGAAGGCTTTACGAATTTTTAGACTCCTATATTCCAGCATATGCCATACTTTCTCACACATGGGAAGAACAGGAAGTAACATTTCAGGAGCTTGAGAGATCTGACCATCAACAAAAGATCAGCTACGCAAGATTGACCACTGTTGCAAACAGGCCGAGGAAGATGGTTTGGAATGGGTGTGGATTGACACGTGTTGCATAAACAAGGACAGCTCTGCGAGCTTTCTGAGGCGATCAATTCCATGTTCCGCTGGTCAAGAACGCAGACATATGCTACATTTACCTCTCCGATTTCTCATCCAAGAAACGCTCTTCGCGCCCTAGTTTAGCATTCCGGAAGAGCCGATGGTTCACTCGTGGTTGGACATTACAGGAGCTCTTGGCCCTGAGTATAGGGTATTCTATGATAGCACTTGGTCGTCATAGGTCCATTCATAATACCCCATGCATATGCAATTGGAGCGGAAAAGCTTTCGTAAGTCGGTTCAAAATGACTGTCACTCGCACGGTCATCATCCTGAATATGGGCTACGCGGAGGAGGACCTGCGAAAATGCTCGACCTCGGTGCTGTGGTTTGTGATATTACGGGTATTGAACTCGAAGTTATCAGACACCAGAGAGACCCCACTGCAGTAATTGCTGCCAAGAAGATGGCTTGGGCTTCTGGGCGTGAAACGTCTCGCATAGAAGACATAGCCTACAGTTTGCTCGGTATTTTTGGAGTAAACATGCCCCTGCTTTACGGCGAAGGGCATCGTGCATTTATAAGATTCCAAGAGGAAATTATCCGAGCTACATATGATCATTCAATATTCTCGTGGGGCCTTGGAGGCAGCTATCGCTGTTGCTTTGACGCTGACTGGCGCCTGTTTGCTAGGCATCCAGATGATTTCAAACCCTTTGGTCGCTTCGCCACATCCCTGAAGACCATACTTGGTGGCTCGCATTATTATATGACAACTTAGGGCTATATATGGAATTACTGGTGATTTTCCTTGGGAAAGCACAGGAAGCGGTCCAGAAAGATTCTTCATCACCATGCAATCATATGACCCTTGCTCTTGGGCTCTTGGATGCGACTACAGAAGATAAAACAACAGAGGGACGCATAGCTATCCCTCTAGTTATACTGCCTAAGAGCGGACATCATTTCAGGGTGGCAAGGTGCCGTGGTAGTGCGCCTTTCATGATCCCGGCTGCGATTTCGAGTAACGCTCAAAGATATCCAATGTATCTTTCAGAAGAAGCTCCTTCGACAGAAATTCTCGCCATTGAAGTCACCACGATAAAGTTAGACCCAAGTGAAGGCTGGCGGGTTTCGGACTATTTCCCACCTACAATACGTGTAGAGCCTGGAGGGGATTGGAACCAGACAATCATGACTTCACACGATTATGGCGGACAGATTCTCATCCGTTACTATCACTGCGATCATTGTTTCTTCTGCTACTCCTCACTAACAACAAACCACCGGACGCAGTGCCAGCTTTGGAGTTAACCAAAAGGCCTTTGAAAAATACGAGAACGAGGTACGCTACAATGGCCATGGCGATTCAGCGCGATTGGTGTATCTGGACAACCTTACTGGAGCCAAACTATAATGAATTTAGAATCCAGCCACTACTGAAAACCTTGAATTGGGGCATGAGTTGTGATTTTGCCCCGACGCAGCGAGCCATTATTTCTTCGCTCCCTGACGGTAATATAAAAATTACAATCCTCGACCGCAGATGATCATATACGGATCGAGACAAAGGGGGTGGTAAGTTGTTTTTACGCTGGATATCTCATGGTGTTATCATATCACTCTCCATTGCTGTCTCTTGTAACTAAAATGTTAACTAGATGGAGGCCTCAAAAATTGAATTAGCCCGCATGCTCAGGGTTTCCAGACTAAGTAGTAGTCTAGCCACTGCTTATATCTAAGCTAAATTTGTTCATATAAAAGATATAGGGAATATGATCGAGACTTAACAATATCTATTAGCAAAGATTTAGGCCTCGTAGTTATGTATGCGACTAGACGTTGAAAGAGAAGGTGTATAACCAGATGTGGTGTTTTTAACGCTTGCATCACGCATGTCTCCTTAACCCCTATTCGCGTATCATAAGTTGAAAAAAACCTATATAGGTAGTATAGGTATAAAAACCCTACTATACCCACATAGGTTTCCATGGGTTCTAAGTTAATGGGGTTTGGGTAAAAGGTCCAACCTCTACTATAGCCTTCTTCGACCATGAATTGGGTGGCATAAACAGGCAAATCAATGGGCAGTATATAGAGGCAATCATATAGGGCGACGGCACCGCTTTGCTTTTGCTAGCCAATCATCTGCTTAGCGACCTTCAAGCTCCAAGTCCTACATACGAGCTGGGGAACTAAGCCACGAATGCTTCCGTTTATAGAGAAAGAGTTTGCGACTAAACAAAATGAAGGTTTTCTTGTTAATGAAAAGTTCGTCCCTTAAAGACAAAAACATAATCGGATGGCCAGTTCGTAGATTGTTATTTCTGTTCCCCTAATCCATTATTACTCACGAAACTCTCTCCCATGACTCTCGCCGTTTGGCGTGACAGCTATACTTTGGAGTTCAATTTCCTGACCCTTCCAGCGGATGAAGGTACGCCAGGGCCAGCACCCGCCCGTATTATGTTTACACAATTCCCAACTATCGCATTCCACATCAAGTTCCAGAAGTATTCTATCGCCCCTGTACTCGGAGCCCTCTTTATGGAATCCCAGTATTCTTGAATCTTGTGCCAGAATTCTTTTGCCTTCTCCATAGGCAGAATCCGTCGTACCACTGTCTCGTCTATAAACCACAAGCAGAGCAGGATGAAAGAGAGTGTGACGACTAGCGTAGTTATCTCGGCAACGGCTGTGATAAGTTAGCTGATTCGAGCGTTAGGAGAGATAGCAGTTCTGAGGAGGGTGAATGCATGGTGGATAGCTCACCAAACCATGTGCCAACATATCTAGAAGTGTAAGCAGGTGTCGTCGTTTGCTGTCCAGCGTCTGCATCTCCAACTCGTCCATTGAACTCCACTTGGTTACTCAGGAGGGTATCGAGAGGTAGAGCGAACGAAGCTGTCGTGAATGCCAGTGGCGCAAATATGATGGTAGTAACCGTAAAACCGATGACGGCTGCGCTCAAAACCAGCCCAGCACGTGCGTCTCGGATGCTAGCGTAGGTTCGAGTTAGATTAAGTTGGTCCTGGATCCTCTTCTCAACCCTTTCTGCATCACCATCGATTTTCGATACCCGGCTCAGATATCTGTGGATTTCCAGTACAGAATCCTTCACCATTTTCCAATCCCATTCCATCCATTCCTGATCCCTCGTAGCCGAGTTTTGGTCGTCCACTTTAGTCTTTTCCTTTCTAGCTAGAAACGGGAGGCACTCAGGGTTCCTTTGCTCAAAGTCGTCGATGAATCTGGTCAAAATATCGAGCTGTTGGCCAAGTATCGCCCGAATCATATTCAATTGTTCCCGAACGTTAGCAATCCTCGTCATGTATTCGTGATCCTTTTCCATTGAGGGTCGCGACGATTTTGTCCCCTCCGTGTAGTTCTGAACATCTCCAAGAATTTTAACTACACTCGCTTCAAAAATATCGAGAGTCGATGGAAACCCAGTTTCAGTATGTTTTAGACCAAATCTTGAAACGTGCTTGGCCATTATGAGTCCAGTGGCTGAGCCTTTGTTAGATAACGGGGCTGCAGTGTCGCTATACAAATATTCCCCTTCTATCACGATCGGTGGTTCTGATTTCAGTTGGATAAGCTGAAACAATATGGTCGCCAATTCTCCAGATCCAGAGCTGTGGTATCGTCAAAATGAGAGATTCTTTGTTCTCTTTGCTCTTTCCTGTCGGATCGTACTCCTTGAAGACTACTTGTTCATTGTTTCGCTTATCATGAACCGTGCTAGAGAGACCTGGGTAGTAGGTTTCGTCAAGCGTGCGTTCATAATGGATGTGGTGCTCGGAAGTACCATCTGCAACTCTCTTCTTCAGTTCCCAGGTCTTTTTATGCATTTCTTGCTGCCATTCTTTCCCCGAAGATGGAGACAGGGAAACTGTGATAGCGAATTAGCACAATACACTTGGTTTAATAGGTAACGTACTACGATAGTAACTTGTAGTGTCCCAGCCTTGTTCTTATCAAAGTTTGAATAATAAGAACATTCTCGATAACCTAGAACCGGTAGATTTTCGCTAATGTCCCCCAGCTGAAGTCTTTCCGCAAGACCGACCCAAGCTTAACGCCGTTTCGTAGATATCGCTTTAACTTTCTAAGAGCGGCCTTAAACATGTTAGGCCTGCCATCTCAACTTACATCGGTGAAAACGTACATGAACGAGAATTCCCTAGTAATAGTTAGAATATCCAACTCTAAAAATTGATGAAGCTGGCGTACATTTGTCCAGTAGAAGTGAGTCCAGAATGGCGGACCCATATCCTTGCTTTGATCTCGGTCGGTTATTAAATCGGATTGTAACTGGGTTAGTTGCAGTCTCGGTATGAAGAATGCTTTACATTCAGCATATATCCCACGTGGGTTCTCATCCACTATTTTTTGAAATGCAAATAATAACCTAATCGAATGAATTGATATTGACTCCGTTAAATAGTCGATAGCCACCCGCTGTCTTTTGTCTTTAATATTGATGTTAGCATTTGATGCGATGAGGTATTCCACAGCGTCCTCGTCATCAAGGATGACCGCATAATGCAAGGGAGTCCGTCCCAAGTTATCTTTAAGATTGAGATGTTTAATCCCGGAATGTTCTCGTGTCTTAGACACAACGTAGTCGAAAACATCTCTGTCGCTACAATAAAAGATAGCTGATCTCCCTATTTTATCTGTCTTTGAAAGATCCGCTTGTCTCTTCTCAACCAGGTGCTTAACAACATCTAGTTTAGAGCAAAGAACAGCCCATCGGGCAAGTCGATGAATGTCAACGATCAAGTTGGACTTTTCGAATTCTTGGATCCATGATTCAATGGATCCTGGCGATATTTCGAAGGGTGAGGGTGTGCGAATAATACTTTCGTAGCCCGGTAACTGGCGTACTGTGGCGAATATTAGAGCACATATTTCATTTTAGCTCTTTCCCACATATAAACTTACTAATCTTGTTTTCTTCGTCCTCGGCTTGCTTATCCTCAACCTTATCGAAGTTGTGAGATAATGTCGGTGGCATTTCTTGCAAATTTATGGCTCTCTGTGCGAATACAGAGACACGTCTGCCATATTGCTGTTCCAATGGGTCATGGGTCGACAGATAATGTGGAACAGAAACAAATCTCATCTTTGATGATTGCGCCATTTAGACCCCCCAAACCGGAATATGACCATGCGTGATAAGATCTTGGATTGTTTATGTATTGGAACGTAATGCCTTGGAACTAGTGTTGCTTTCCTTTTAGAAAGAAGGAGGAAGACTGTTGAATTTTAGTTCTGGGGTAAGAGGGATTATGCTACATCTAATTCACTATGAAGTGCAATCATAACACTACTATATATTCGTATTCGGTTCTATGCAGCGGTCCTAGTTTGTGTGAGCTGAATATGCTTTATCAGTCATTATCCAATAAGCCTTTGGGGAAGGGGGGGGGGGGGGGGGGGGGGGGGGGTGGTATTCGAAATGGGGCATTCGCATATATATACCTTCCAAATCGGGCTTTACAGTTCTATTAATATCCAGCCAATTCCGTGAGCATCGATTGGTTTGTATATCTGACGGTTCACCTAGGAAACAGGAGTGTCATAAATTCTTGATGGCGATATTCACCCGGCAATAAAGACTTACATAAGCTATTAGACAATACAATCAAAAGAAGCAAAAGAATTCCGAAGCCCATACTAGAGCGATGAAATCTCTATTAAAGTAAAAGTTTTATTCTAAAACCACTTAAAGCATAGATATAGGCATAGGTTAGCAAAATCACATAGCCCAAATACCATCCCCGTTTTGCTCTATCAGCTAAGGTAGGCTGTTTACGTGGAATACCACACCCGCCTACCACCAAAGCAGCAACCTAATAAGTCGGATGCTTTTCTCCGCTGTTATCTTCTTCGTTTATCTCTCGAGTTGTACCGCATCTAGAAATGTCTTCAGCGTATAGCTTCACTACTACGGAGTAGCACCTATACAAGGAATGAAGTCCCCGTATTATATCAACGGTACCCAGGTATCAACTGAACTTCACTATCGCATAAGATTGATTGGGAAAAAGATATTCTAAATACCTCTATCTATCCATATGCAGCCCTTTGTATCCCTCCCCCATCCAAACTTCTACACTCACGCCTCTGAAAACCCATTCGGCATACTCCTGCCCGCCTTCTTATCAGGGAACCCAAAGTTAATCCCAAAGGGTGGGTAGACATATCGCTCAAGCTTGCCGTTGCGGTAAGTGCGTCAGAGTAATCGTTCAGGATCTTCATATCCTCCGCGTCGAGGTCGACGATCTCGAGGTTCGCCTTGATGCGCGACTCGGTGACGGACTTGGCGAGGACCGTGGCGCCGCGGGCAACTGACACCGAATCAACATCAGCGTTACTCACAGGAGAAGAGTTGCAGGTAGGAAGACTGGGAGATGAACGTACCGTGATAACTCAACAACACCGTACCAGCACTAACCCCTTTCCTCTCCGCGACCTTAACCACAGGCTCACTCTTCATAAGCGGACCCCCCGTACTTCCAAGCGGCGAGTACGCAACGACGTGAATGCCCTTCGTCTTACAAAAATCCACGACCTCCTGCTGGGGAAGCGAGGGGTGATTCTCGATCTGATTCACAGCGGGGACGACGGCAGCCTTCTGCAGCAACTGCTCTAGATACGGGACCGAGTAATTACAGACACCAATGCTCCTCGTCTTGCCGGTATCCAGGAGCGCCTCCATCTGCTTCCAGGTGGCCGTGTGATCGTGGTCCCAGGTCATATCCCTCGAGCCGTCGGGGAGCTTGGGGAAGCGGTCGTCGTTGCCCCGGGGTTCATCCCCACGGCCCAGTGCACGAGGAACTGGTCGACGTAGTCCAGCCCCAGCGCCTTCAGGGATTTGTCCAGCCCCACCTCGGCCCGCGTCGCGTAGGTGTTCCACAGCTTCGTCACGACGAAGATCTCGGACCGCGTCACGTAGCCCGCGCTTATCGCGGCCGCTATTCCCTGCCCTACCTCGTCCTCATTCCCGTAGCAGTAGGCAGCGTCGATGAGTTTGTAGCCCACCTTCAGGGCGTAGGTTACTGCGGCGGCGACCTCGCCGGGCGCCGATTGCCATGTGCCTGGATGTCGTCAGCTTTAGCGTCTAGGGAGGCGTGCAGGGTTGAGGCGAGGCGTATGCGGGGGCCAGGGCGAGTTGGCCGGATCGCATTGGAGCCTCGTGATAAGGAGGGGGTATGCCCGCAGGGTCCTCCTCGTCAGATCAAGAAGGGCGAATGATTTAACCCACGATAGAGAGCACTCAAAGTCATTCAAAGTTACTAGATAAAAACGAAAAAATGGGATACCTACCGAAGCCAAGGGCCGGCATGTCCTGACCCGTGTTCAGCTTGAAAGTCGAAGGCGCCATCGTGAACGGTATTTGAGGGGGAATCAACGAGAAAAGTACGAAATCTAGTCAACAGGTCTAAGCCGTCCACGCCAGTTCAAATGAGAATCTAGTAGATGATAGGAACAAAGTCTCCAAAGAATAAAATGGAAATAATGAGGGGCCTGACAATTGTACGGGCCAGAGTCTCAAATAATAGGGGCGCGGAGGCTTAAGTAATAACGCGGAGCATCGTCGCGATCCGGCAAAATGAGGCCCGTCGTCGTTCGGGATTGCCCTCATTCACATCCCACTTTCGCGTAACTGTCACGCAGCATGGGAGAGGGGGCGGCGGCTATCTAACAGATCCACAGGGACGTTTCTGCACGTCACCAGATGGGTCCCTTCTTGCATATCTGCGTACCAGATCCGGGTAAAAAGAGACTCATTGGCGGGATCTCGGTTTCAACATGGGAGTCGCTGTGGAGAAACGGGGACTAGGTCCCGACTTGGGCAAGCTGGGTAGCCGCTTTGTCTGCGCGACTAAAATCGGCGAGAAATGCAAAATCTGGCACTAACTAGGACGTTGTTAGATTTTGGTAGCGAAAGTCATCATTTGAGCCGCCTTAGGATAATTCATGATATTTCCCACGAAGCTGACATCAAATTCTGATGGGTCATATAGTTGGTATACACTAAGCAGACGCGTTTTCTATTGTGAGAGACCTTTAGTTCAAATCTTGGAATTCGAGTCTCTTGAAAGCCTTGCGTTTCTAAAATTTTCTAGCTCGGCGGGATTAATCCCGAGCCGGATGTCGTATATCTTGGCAACGATATGCGCCATAAACCAACGAATGCGGGATTCCAACCGTGTTTCATTCCCCAAAAACTCATTAATATGGAACTCAGAAAAATCTTTGCGGTGGCGGGCGTGAATTGGGGGTGAGCTTCTCGACTGAGGCGAAGATTGATTGAATTTATTATTCGCCCGCGATACCGCTATATAAGTTCAGAAGCTGTTGTGCGGTTGTGCGACAAGCCTCAAAAGGGCCCCAAAAGAACGTAACTCAAATCTGCTCCGCAACGTTGTCGCAAGCGACACGAGGCGGGTACAAGGGACAAGGTCGATGAAGGTCCAGCCATGCAAAGTATATAAAAAATCTAATGTGTAGCCCACCGTACACCTCGGCTTCTATAGGCGAGGTGTGTAATGCGTAAACAAGGGTGCAGTGAAGGGGCATCTCTGTAGTATACATCTCACTCTAACCGGCGATGAGGACCCAAAGACTACCGGGAGTGATTAGCAAGACCGAGACGGGGTGAAGTGCGTAGCATCGGAAAAAAGGAGCGCGTGAAACTTACAGGAAAAATATCATGAGTACACCAAACATCTTGGCGATGAGCCATCGATTGCTAGATACTCTAGACCAATATTTTAACAATTCTCGTTGGGCCCCTTGCACGTTGTCGACGACATCCTCGGTGTTGGCGTCTATCCGCTCGATCATTTCGCTCTGCTCCGACACCATCTGCGCCAGTTGGCCGAATATCGAGCCGAGTTCGCTGATGGTCTTCTCGATGGCCTCGATGGCCTCCCCTCGCTGTTGTATATATGTGTTTTGCGGTTGTGCCTCCTCCATCATCAGGACTTGTTGGTCGCCGATGGGATTGAGAGATAGGAGATCGGCGCTTGGTGACGGTGTTCCGCGGGCCGGCGTCCCGTATAGGGGAGAAGCGGACTGTTGGAGTGATGGCTGGGCGTGTTGTGAGACGGAGGAGATGAAGTTTTCGGTTCGTGACCGTGATGCCTGGATGTTCTTCGTCCTCACCTCCAGCACATCCTTGAAGTTGGCGCCAACATCGCTGAGCTTCCCTTGTAGCATGAGCACCACATTCTTATTGTGTTCGCCTTCCTGGTCGGCTTTGGATGTTGTTGGCGGGTGAGGGTTTGGAGGGAGGAGATCTGTTGGTTGAGCGACGATAGATCTTGTTTGATGATGAAGGTGAGCTCGTTGATCTCGATGGGCCGGTCGTCGAAGAGGGTCTTGCGTTTCGCCAGCTGGGCGAGCTTCTCCAGCTTGCCCATGGTAGCGCCGATGCCTCTACCGATCTCTGCGGCCCGTCTCGCGAACTCTGATCTGCGGGGCCGGGTATCGCCATTGGCAGCCGTCTTTTCGGCATCGGTAAGAAGTGAGCGTCTCTGTGCGCCAACCTTGGACTGTGCCTGCCTCTTCTGGACTTGGGTGAGAACGGACTTGAACTCGGCGGTCCGGTCTTGTATCGATGCGACGGCCATCGCGGGCCACGTTGGACGGATAGCAGCAATTGATGACGCGTTCCAGGGGCGTCTCGGCCGGTGATCGAGGGTCGGGTGGTATGGGTGGGTATAGAATCAGGCGGAAACAGCGCAGCAGACAACGAGATGAGCAATCGGCCCGGATGCGAGAAATGAAGGTTGAGATAGTTGAGACACGACGTGATATCGATGGCGAACTATGGCGCACAACTGGATGCGCAAGCAATTTCAGGAGATTGGCGTTGGTGGAACTCGTCGATCCTTCTCGGTCCCCTAGCGTGTGAATGGGTCTAGTACACTACCTCGAGTGAAGTGCGCTGTCTGGCTCGGTCGCCCGATCTGTCGTCTCTTTATATTTTTTCTCGAAAGTTTAGGTGCGCGGTATATTACGTTGCAAGGTTTGAGTGAGGAAGGTCGTGGTTGTGGAGGATACAGAGGTACCTAGAGGATACAGAGGTACCTAACCTAAACACTGGCGCTGAGTGCTGAGGCCAGCCTGTTTAGTTTCGCATCTGATGACGTTCCCACCTTCCGCCTTCCGCCCGCCTTCCTGCGGCCCCTGCAGGTCCGTCCGCGCCTACCAAACGGGAACCCCATGTGACTTTGTGGCTGACTTACCGGCCAAGCAGCCGCCAAACATCTGTTACCACATTTATCATCCTTCTTTTTCGATGATCAACTTCACGTATTCTTACAATTTTCATATTCGGCAATTTGTAAGGATTGAAATATATCTCAACCCTAATATCAGCCCAAAAATCAATCTCCCAAAGACACTAGTTTAGACACCTTTCGTCCGTCTAGGTCGGTATCCTACCAGCGCTTCTTGATGCATTCGACAGGGGCAACACCTCATCTTGAAAAATTTACGACCTAACGAGTCTTTCTGTCCTTTGAATCATAATTGAACTCCCAAGTACTTTTATGCACACTTTTATATGCCCATCCCTATCTCCCCTGACCATGAAATATGATTCAATGATGTCTAAAGTAGTTGGGGCAACACGGAGCCGTGATACTGACAACTTTTCCGGCAATCCCTTGCCCTGAAACATCTAGCCAATGCCATATGCTACATGCTGTATGCTACGCTATTTAGGACAACTCCCCCGCTATTATCGGCAAACCAGAATCCTGAGATACTTCGAGTATCGCAAGAAGATCGTAAAAGCGCTTGCGAACATGGACACTCCGGTGAATAGGATAACCCATTGATAAGATGATGAAGACGGAGTTCCGGTCGACTTGGAGATGGAAACAAGCGACCCTCCGATCGGCCCAGCAAGCACGTTTCCGATACCTTTACCGAAATTAAGCAAGCAGAAGACAAATGGTCCTGAGATGACATCGTCGGTTATAGCTATGCTCATCCGAGCCCAGATGGCAGTGAACCCGGCGGCGAAGAACCCGTATACGATGGCGAAGACAATCAAGACCGGGAGCGACTCCGCTAGTCTCCACAGAGTGAGACTAGTGATGGCCGCGACTATCGTCGATAGGCAGGCCAATATACTAAGCGGCACCTTGCGGTCAGATAGCAGGCCAAACGTAAACTGTCCGCCGACTTGACTGGCGCTCATCACCGCCACGAGAAGGGCACCACTTTTGCCGCCAAGCCTGAGGGAGGATGCATAGGAGGGTAAGTACAAAGCAGGGAAAAAATAGCCCAATCCTTGCAGGACATTGGAAACCGAATATATCCAGAAAAGAGGATTCCGAAGAAATGTCCAGTTAATCTTAGAGACACTTCTGTTCTCCGAGATCGGCAGACGACCTTTTAACAGAGGAATGAAAGGCCCCGTAAGCAAAGTGAGGCCGACGGCCACGGCACGAAGTGTCGTTCTGTATCCGTACTTCTCCAAAAGTGCTTGTAACACGAACGGTATCACGGACCCTGAAAACCCGGAGGCACCACACATAAGGCCGTAAGCCATACCGCGGCGAGCGATCCAGTATTCATTCACCATGCCGAGGATAGGGTAGTAGAATATGAGGAAACCAAGACCATAAGCTACACCTTGTGTAAGGATGAGCGTTTCTAAAGTGGATGCAAAAGACCCCAAGATGAGTCCAGCAATGCAAATTGACCCTGAAGCAGAGATTAGTACTTGATACCTCGCCATGTTAGTAAGTTCTCAAACTTACAGCCGACACAAATCATATATCGCTGCCACTGTGGATACCGCTGGATGAAGGGTATGATGATGGGTGCTCCAAGATAGCCCAACCCCGATGCTATAGTTCCAACAACGGATATATAACGACTACCAGCAAATTCCGGAATTGTGGAGTAGTATACTTGAAATACGCCAAAGGAGAGGGGAAGCCTATGGTTATTCGAAATGAATCAGCCTCATTTAGCACTTGCGGTGGACTGGAGTGTTTTACCCCATAGCAATGCCTCAAATACAAAGGCAGCGAAGAGCAACTTCCAAGCAGCGGCTCCTCCATCTACGGGGCAAGCCCTTGCTCGAGCCCCCTCTCGTCCGTTGGCTGGCACTCGGCATCCCGGGATTGTATTGATCCCCACTCCGAGTCCTCGAAATCTGAAGACGTCGTGAATGCCCGAGGTAAAGTTGCCGACTCGGTACTACCCATCATGGATGACTAAATAATACGGCGCGGGTAAAGATCTAAAATGAGGATTGTGACTGTCTGAACATTCTTCCCTCCAGATATGAACACAACAGTGCGATGGCAGCAAAGTTTTAAATCTCTATCCTGGGGTTCAGATTTATATATAAGTACATATGCATGAACGACTAGGCCTTCACCGAACAGTCTATGTTACCGAAGTCCGCTTCGGGTTGGGTCGGACGGTATGGAGTCGACTGCGTTGGCGGTTCGCTTGACCATTTGGAATGGTCTGTTGCATTTCCATAAGACCCACGACAAGCAATGCCGAGTGCGGCAACAGTACAGACGCGCCGAGCGCCGCTATTACGTGATCCTGGCTCATTAAGTTGAAGCTCAACTAGAGTCGCCCCCACCATAGTTCATATCCGTTTCGGCTAAGTAGCCGACTCGCTTGATCTAGCCTGGTCAACGAGTATGGCTGGTAACCTACGCACAACGCGGTGCCACGCCAGCGCGTGCTTCGAACCACCTACTTACCGTTACTTACCGAGTAAGCGGTTGAGGACAGAGTCTCGATCGCTTGTGCAAGTCGTGTCTTAGGATAATCATTATTCGTGGGACATTTATATAGCCCGGAGCACCACCGAATCATGCTACTGAACGGCCACATTTCGAGCATTCCGTGCAAGCCCTTATAGTGCTGGGCCACCCGAGACTCAGTCGCTACATCACAGGTGAGTATTACCATCCTTCAGTCGGCAAGTACCAGCTGGGTTCCTATGTGCTGCCGCTCTCCCTTTGTGATCTAGTGATCATGTTTCACGCCCAAGGTACGACTAACTACTCACAACAGAACAGCCAATAACGCAAAGATCGCTAACGGTCAGATGGAAGGTCCAGGCGGAACGTGACCTCTTTCTTTTGTTAGACAGGTTCTAGAGCTTTAGGCTTCATGTCGATCACGACCTCGCCTTCGTGCGTGCCAGCCTGAATTAGGCGGTACGGCAGGCCTATGTCGGAGACAAGAAGGACAGGAGATGGCTCTACTAGCCTAATATCGTGGCGAGCCAGACGCACGACCTTGAAAATGGCATGATTCTCGGGTGCCTACTGTTCGCGGCAGACCAGTACCCGCAATAAACCTACCGACGCTGGGACCTGCGCATTGTGTTGTTGATCCATACCGCTCCGAAGAGGCACACCGAGATTGTGCAGGACATGGTCCGAGAACCGGTGGCCGGGATATTGGGATTTGCATCGCCGGATGGTGTTAGCATGGAACTGCCTAAACGGTCTGGTTCTACCCGTCACGGTCGCATTCGACTATTCGAAGCGGGAAACGCTGAGCCAATCCCTTTTATTCCAATTAGAGGAGCTGTTGGCAAAAGTATCGATCAGTACAGCATCCGACGGTGCGACAGAGCGGTGGCATTACCTGGAGGATCATGTGTCGACGACATCCGTAAAAGCGATCATTTTCTGTTCTGTTTGCCAAGCCTCAACCGCTCCACCAAAAACCGCACCCCGATGTGCCCAACAACCTCTTCACCGTGTCCTTTACTTCTCTGGGACTGAACCTCTTAACGCCTCTCCACCACTCTGCCTCACTGGCCCGAAGTACCACAGCTGGCTCGTTGATATTCCCGCCTGTTCTAAGACTCGTCGTCTACAGCAGGCCGCTTGTCCAGTTACGGCTGGGCTATCTCCTTCATCTCGCCGAGTTTAACCATACCAGCCTATGATACGATCGATCAGGAATATGCTTTCTCACGGGAGAAGGAAACTGCAATGGCATTAATAGCACCAACAGTATCAATGATGAGATTGGCGCCACCGCTTCGGCACCTGCTGTCACTCTGACGTTTCCCATATGAACATCACATGGATTACACCCATCGTGCCGCTTCGCTCAGGCGGTGGCAAATTGGAATACGAAGAGATTTTTGATAAGGGCTGACGGACACCCTCACCAACGAGAACTTCAACATAATCCACAATATAAGCAGTCCGCTCGAGAAGACCAATGGCGTCTTGTCGACATCAGGGTGACGTCATCTCATAGCAATATGTTCCTAGTCCGATAACCGTGACGGAAGAAGTCATCTGAACGGCGGCCGGGTCAGGCGCGATGGAACAGAGGGCGTGTTAGCGTTAATACGACTATACGATGCGAGAAAAGAGATTTATTCGGACGCCGTGTTACGCCGTCTCTGGCTGGGGCAATCGGTCAATATGTGAGATGACGGACACCTCTTCAAAGGGAAAATGTCTACGCTCTAATACTCTTAAGGTACACGTATTGGGAGCTAAGATCTTAGGGGACACAGCCATAGCTAGCTACATAGCCACACCAGCCACATTAAAAAGGCCTGGCTGAAGTTTTAATGTTTGAGATTTATTAGTCTGGGAGATCTAGTGACAGCGCACGATCGATCTCTCGGTCCGTTGGCAAGATCTACAGCCGGGATACCACCTGGGCAATGTCCGCAAGCATGGGTAGGGAAATTATGTGCGACATAGACCGGCAAGCATTTATGCAATATCTACCGTACCGTCCTACCTTTCGACTACGCCTATACTATGTTGTGCCTCGGCGATGGTGCGACTAAATTGATTAATGAACTGCCACGTCAAGTAAATGAGAAGGCTGAGGGCCGAGCCGTCGCCACTATTATCCGAACAAATATTCGCTAGCTACCTAGTTACCGACTTGTTGTGGTATGCTGCTCGCGTAAGTAATATATGTATGTCCGGGAATGTTTGATGATGAGGTGGCAGGTTGAGTCTGTTTTACTTCTTGCCTTTGATGAACGATGAATTAGGTTAGCGTACCCCGCGCTGCTTTACTCAGGCGCATCGCCTGCAACAGACAGGTGATTGGGTAGATACTAAGTACTCTTATGTTGGAATTCATGCGGACGGATACGGTTCGCAAAAACGGTTTCTTTTCTACTGTACCATCAGCATCAGCACAGCGTCTTGTCACCATTTTGCCCCAGATTTTCGAAAGATCGCGAAGGGAAATCTATTTACGCCTGCCATGTATCCAGATAATATTTGGGGAAGGTGTCGTTGTAATTATTTCGGGTCTGGTTTAATGTCGTCTTTTTTTTTTAGAAAATCGAATGTTTCCAATCCTCACAGCCGAGCTTTGGCGTTAAGAGAGGACAATATTTTCTCCTTTAACGGTGTCTTTACCGAGACACAAACTTCAGATTAGACGACTATCGTATCTAACATAAAATCAACGAGTACAAATTTTCATTGGCATTTTTTCATTATGGACTCGGACACAGTTGATGTAGTTGTGGATGGGGTCCAATATGGCGACCATTCCACCGATAACATGGCGCTCCATTTTTTATCGAACAAGGACAAAATTGTCATAACCGAGGAGAAAATAATTGGGATGGCACTGGAGAAGTCAGAAAAGCCAAAGATGCACTGCATCCAGCCATCTAAGAGAAGCAAGGGGTCATCGTCTATTTCATGGAGAGAACGATGCGAGTAGACGACGTGAGTTTATCGACGAATTTATTGGTATAGTTTTGTTATAAGTCCTCAAAGTTCACCGAGCCTTACGACCGAAATCGTGTCAACCTAAGTTTGCCACCGAAGCCTGTCAAAGAGGAACTTCCGTCGAAGGCATCCTATGACAAGGCAGCAAAGCAAAAGGCCGATGCTCAGCAAGCTGCCAAGGAGAAAGCCGATGTAAAAAAGATGAAGAAAGAGATGATAATGATCTCCTAAAGCTCAGAAACGATACCGTGGCGCGCGAGGCTGTAGGGCGCGCCCATGGCGATGCGTTCTCAGGACAAGAAAACGCCAAGTGCACATACAATTAGGAGAAACAGCTCTTAGCTATCGCGGAGCCTTTCAGACAACTCAAGCAGTCCGGCCGGGCTTGAGCGAGGTTATGAACATCTACGCGGGTTTCAAGATACCAAGGAGTGCCGGAAGGCTCTCGAAATAGTCGCCGAGGGGGTATTATCATTGTAGCAGCTGCTGGTAACGACAAGGTTGGTGAGCTTTACTTATTGAACGACGGGAGTGTACTAACGTGTTCTAAGTACGATTTTGACAAAAATACCGAGTCAATGGATCTGCCTGAGCTGATACCCAAGGAAAAAGTACTGATCATTGGCGCGCTGAATAATGACGACTCAAAGCTGTGGGTTGCCCCCGAAGAGGGCACGAATTTTGTGAGTTATATGCAGTTCCTGTATCTCCCTCTTTCGGAACAGCCAACATCATAATATAAGTCCACTGCTGCTATCCCCGACTAACTGATGACTTCTAGGCGTCGATTACTGGGTGATAGGGGAGACGCTGAAAAATACAACGGAGAACGGATTCGAGAACGTGACCGGCACCAGCTTCGGTATGAGCTTCCCCTTATCACGACCCGATAGTTAGGGCCCAAAGCTGACCTTTACGCGGCAAGCCCGGTCGCGGCAGGCGTTATTGCCTGCATGATCGCCAACGGCCAGGCCAGCCTCGAGCCCACCTTGGCATCTGTTAAGGCGAAGCTTGATTCCTGGGCTGATGTCGACGGATGGACACAAATTTTGAAGATTCGTCCCGTCAACCGATCGACACCCACAGGATCACAATAATCTTCTGTAAAATACTAGCGTACTTTTGTAGCTTAACAGAGGGATTGAACCAGTGCGTATATAAGTAAGCGTACTAAAGTAGTTTTAGAAGATTTAATAAATTAAGTTTAATTATAGAATCTAGTTTATAGTTTTATGTTTATATATATACGTATACGGAATATAGTTAACCCGCTTAGGGCTAATAAAGCTTATTAAGCTTGTTTACGGGCTTAAGTATACTTAAGCTTATTAATACGTTTTATATATTTTGTTTTATTTAAGTAAGCTAGCTAAGCTAGCGTGCTTTAATTTTATTTAAGTAAACTAGTATAACTAGCGTATTTAAGTTAAAATAAAGCTATTTTATTATATACTTTTTAGATAAATATTTTTTTAGCTTCGAGGTTTAAAATAAAAGTTTGCTACGCTTATTAAAAGCGCTCGGTAAAAATAATCCTTTTTTTTTATTTTATAAAAAATATAAAAAAAAAAACAGCAATTATAGTTGCTTTAAAAGTTAGCTATTTTATTATATAATAATAAGGTGCTTATATATTTTTAATAGGGTTAACGCGCGTATTAAATAATATAGTTATTATTAAAAGTAGAAAATATATATATATTTTTTACGTATATAAACAATCGTAATATATATAATATTTAAAATAACATATATATAGCTATAAATAATAATAAGGCGTATAAATATTATAATAGTTTATAGCTAATAGCTATATATTAATTTATATACGCGAAGCTTTTTTTTTTTTTTTTTTTTTTTTTTTAAGCTTTATATAATTTTATATATTAATAATTAAAATTGCTTAGTACTTTTTATATTATTTTAAGATTTTAACTAATTTTTACTTTATTATAGTTAAAGTTTATTTAATTATTATTTTACGTTAATATTATTTATTTTTATATAGTTATACGTATATATAAAATTATATAATAATAGCTAATTTATATATAGCAATATATAATTTTTTTATTTTTGTTAATATATTATATTTTATATATTAATAATTATTTTAATAATTTAACTAATTTAACGTTTAGCTTATATATTGCTGTTTTTATTGCTATTATTATTGCCGAACTATAAACTTGTTTAATTTTTTAGCTTATTTAGCTATAAAATTAATATATTAATTAACGATCGTTAAGCTTGCTTTTTTTTTTTTTTTTTTTTTTTTATATATATAGTTATAATTTAAAAAATATAACTATAATAGCTTTATTTAATTATTTATTATAGCTTTAATTTTATTTTTATTATTTTATAAGCGTTATTATTTAAATTATAAATATATTTTTAAACTTAATTAATAAGCTTTAGCTAATTATTATATTATAGCGATTTTTTATTTTTTTTTTAAAAAATAATAAAAAATCGGCTTAGGTTAATTTAACCGATTTATTATTTTTTACGCTTACGCCCGTACTTTTTCGTTTTTATTAAACTTATTAGCTACTAATACTTTTTATCCCGCGTTACGCTTATTTTATTATAATATATTTATCGGCTTAGCTTTACTAGTTTATTTGTTTAAGCTATTTATTAGCGGTTTAAATAGCTTTGCTAGCAAAATTAACAATAACGAAAAAAAAAAAAAAAAAAAAAAAAAAATAAAAAAAAAAAAAAAGCAGCTTTTAAATATTAATCGTTTTATGCCGCGCTTATATTAATTTTTTCGAGCTTTTATAAAATATTGTTATATTAACGTTTTTTTTTGTTTTTGCCGAACTTACGCTTATAATACTTTTGTTAGTCCGTTATTACTAATTAGTTTTTAAGTTATATTTTGTTTAAGTTATATTTATTTAGCTTTTTATAATAAATTATATAAAAAATATATTTTTTTAGTAATTATATTTTTTATTATAGCTATTATTATAAAAAAAACTATAAATATAAAAAAATAAATTAATTAAAACTTATAATTTATATTTAAATAGCGCTAATTTATAATATATATAATTTTTTATATATAACTTTTTTTGCTATTGTTTTTATTAATATATTTGTTATTACTATTAAAAAAAAAAAAAAAACGAAAAAAAATTATTAATCTTTATAATAACGCTACGTTTATTAAATATATTTTTATAAATAATATCCTTATTATTTAAATATACTAAACTATTTAATATGTTTTTATTATTTATTTAATATGTTAAACTTTAACGTACTTTATTATTTTATATATTATATTTTATAAATAATTATATTAATTATAATAAAAAATTAATTGCGCTTTAATTATACTTTAAATTATATTAAAGCTTATTTTAGCGTAGTTTTATAAATATATATTTACTAATAATATTTTTTTAAAGTAATTTATATTTATTTTTGCCTTTACTTTTATTACTATTGTTATTACTAATAATAACGATAATAATAATAATAATAATAATATATTAGCGCGTATCCGGCGTTGCTTATATAATAACTAGCGCTGCTAAAAGCAAAAAAAAAAAAAAAAAAAAAAACTATAATATTTTTTGCGCCTTTATTTACTACTGTTGTTATTTTTTTTTTTTTTTTTTTTACCTTTTTATAATGCTAAAACATTATATTATAATATAATTAATAAATAAAAGTTAATATTTTTTTGCTAAGCTTAGCTTATTATTATAAATAATTTTATTTAAAGGTTTTATATTTAAATTAATAAAAGTTTTTATAATTATTTAATATTAATTTTATTTTTTTATAATATATAATTTATATTTTATAAGTTAATAAATACTTAAAATATTTAAACTAAATATATAAAAAGTTTTTAATAAGTTTATTTATTAATATTTAATTATTAATAAATATATTATTTTAAACGTTTTTTATTATATTTATTTATTTATAATTTATATATTTATATATTTTAATTGTTAGGTGGCTAAGGGTATATATGTATATAATAATGGTGAGATAAATATTGTATATATTGATTATTTTTTTTAACTATTTGTAAAAGCTAGGCTTTTATAAAGAATTTTTTTATACGAAAAAAATTCTGCTGTAATATATCGTATAACTAAATCGGGCGGATATATTAGCCCGATTTTATTGTACGAATAATTAATATTATAGTTAATAATTAGCTATTATATGTAGTTAATACTAATATATTAATTTTATACGTAAATAATACTATAATTATAATATTAGTTTTTTTTTTAGCTATAGCGTGCTTTTATATAATTGTTTTTTTTAATATAAAAAATCTAAACGTAAAAAAAATATTAAATATATTATATAGCAAGTATATAAATAAAAAAGCGCCCGATAATATATTAAATTGTTGTTTTTTTAAATGCCCGGTGCTTATATAATTATACGTAAAAAAAGTTAATAAATACGGATAAAAGCTAATTTATATATAACTATTATATATTTTTTTATTTAATTTATTTAAATATTTTAAAAGATTAATATATATTGTTTATATTTGTTGCTATTATATATAGGTTAGTTTTTTTGTACTTTTTTGTTTTTTTTTTTTTTTTTTTTTTTACGCGCGTATACTTATACTTATATATATATATATATATATATATATATATATATATATATTTCGTACGTATTTTTAACTAATTTTTAACTTATATATATTAAGTTTAATAATTATTGTGTATAACGATATTAGCAGCAATATTAATAATAGCATTTAACTATAGTACTAGTAATATTAGTAATATATTATTTTATTATTATTATTATTATTATATATATAAAGCTTTCTAAGTTTTTTTAAATATTATATTAATAAAATTAAAGTAAAATTGCTATTATTATTAATAAGCTGTTATAACTTGTTAATTTTTTGGGTTTTTTGTTCGCGCTTTGCGCTTTTTATTTTTAGTATTATATAGTTTTAAAATTTATACGTTTAAAAAATAGCGGCGCTACTAAAGTTTATAGCTTTTTTATTAAAAGTTAAGCTTATAAAGCTTTTATATTAGTATTATATATAAACGTACGTATATTTTTATTTTTTATTTTTATACGAATAATTTTTAATATATATTTTAGTTAATTTGTTTTATTATTAATAAATAAAAAAAATATAATTGTTTTTACTTTTTTATAATATTATTTTTAAGTATTATTAATTATTATTTTTTTAATATATAAATAAAGTTTATACGTTAAAAAAAATATTTTTATACGATTTTTATTTAAATTATAGCTAATTATTATTTTATATTAAAATAGTTATATAATAGTTATATTAATTATTAAAATTTTTTAATTAATATTATATAGTGCTAAGTTTTTAAAGCAGCGTTTATAGCGCTTATAATAAGCGATTATATAATTTATTATTTTTATTATATATAGTTTAAGTTTAAAAAAAAAAAGAGAAAAAAATTAATTATATGTATTATTTTTTAAAGTATAAATTTTAGTTATTATTTTTATTATAATTTTCTAACTTTTTTATTATTTATATATAATATTTGTTTTTTTAAATGTTTATATATAATATATTTTTATATATCCGCTATTTATTATATAATATATTTTTTAGTTTTTTAATAAATATTTTCGATTTATATAAACAGTTTATTTATAAAAACTAAAGTTTTTAATATTTAGTTTAATATACGTTTAATAAATATATTAGCTAGGTTATTTTTATTATTAATTTATTATATTTTAAAGATTTTTTTTTTTTTATATAATTTTTAAAAAAATATAATATTTATTATTAATTTTTTTTTAGGTTATTTTTAGTTTAATTAAATATTATATAATAATTTAAAATTTAAGTATAAAATAATAAATATTAAAAATAAATTAAATTTTATAATTTTTTAAAATATTATAAAAATAATAATATTATTAAAACTATTAATTATATTATATAATTTGTTAGCTAGAATATTTATATAATTTTTTTATATTTGTTTAAATTTTAATATATAATATTTTCGATTTTAAAGTTTAAGTTTATTATTTTTTATATAAGCTTTAATTATAAATATAATAATAAATTTAAGCTATAAAATTATATTTATATTATTTATAAATAATTTATTTATAAAAATAAAAAGTTTTATAATAAAAATCGAAAAAAATAAACGTAAGTTTTTTCGATAGGTTATTTTTTTACTATTTAATTTATTTATTTAATATTTTAATATTATATAATTATAGTTTAATAATTTAAGCTATAATAATAAAATTTATATAGTTGTTAATATATACTATTAATATATTTTTTTTAGCTTATTAAAAAATATAAGCTTAAGCGAATTTTTATATAAAGGGTTAATTTTAGCTAAATTTTTAGTTTAGTTTTTTTAAGTTATTATAATTTTTTTGTATAAAAAATTTTTTGCTATTAAATTCGAATAAATATTTAAAAAATAAAGTTTTTTTAAGCTTTGCGCGAAATTTCGTTTATTTAAGTTTTTTTTTTTCGTACGACGAAAAATTTAATATAATAAAGCTTAACGTATTATTTATTTATATTTTATTATTTTAAAAATATTTAAATTATTATATATAATTAATAAATATAAATTATATATAAATATTTATATTTTAAGTTTTTTTAATAATATTAATAGTATATTTAAACTAAATATAGCTTAAATTTAGCTAATTATATAAAAGTTATATAATATATAATAATTTTTAAAAAGATATTTTTTTTTTAGTTTTAAAAATAAATAAATAAAATATTATGTAATAGTTTATTTTTAATTAAATATAAGTTTAAATAATATTTTTAAATTTATATAAAGTTCCGAAATTTTATATAAAAATAAGGCTAAATATTAAATTAACTATTAGTTTATTTGTTAAATTGTTAACGATTAAGTTAAAATATTTTTTTAATATTATTATATTTTTATATAATAAGTTTAATTTTTTATATAGCTTTATAGTTTTTTTTTTAATTTTTATATAAAATAAAACTTAAAAATATATTTTTTTTATAAATATTTGTTATATATAATAAATTTAAAAACGTTTTAATAATAAATTTATTAATTTTTATTATATTTAATTTTTTAAACGGTTTATTAAAAGTTATAATAATTTTATTTATATATAGTTTAGTTATTAATTTAAAGCTTGTTTTTTTTTTTATTAAAAAAGTTTATAATATTTAAATATTATATAATAAATATATTTAAACGTTATATAATAATAAAGCTAAGTTTTTTTTTTTAGCTAATTATGTTTTTTTATAATTATTAGCTATATAAATTATATATTATTTTAGTTTAAATTATTTGCTTAAATATTTTTATATATAATATAGTTTAATTTATATATATTAAAAGTATATTAGTTTATTAATCGAAGCTATAATTTATTTAATTTTTCGATTGTTTTAATTTTATACGGTTTTTTTTATTTTATTTTTTTTTTTATACTAAAATTTTATTTCGAAAAAAAAATATAAATACGTTATATAAAAATAGTTTATTTTATTTGTTAATTATATAACTAATTTTAACTTTATATAGTTTTTATATATTTTTATTTTTTTTAAATAGTTATTATTTTTATATAATAAAAAAAATAAAAAAGATTTTTTATTAATATAAAAATAAGTTTAAAAATAAAAAAAGTTAATATAAAATTATTAAGTTTAGTAGTATTATTTAATATTTTTATTATTATTTATAAAATTAATTTATTATTTATATATATTAATTTTTTTTAAAAAATATTATATATACGTTTAAATATTTATATTTTTTTATTTTTTTATTATTTAATATGCTTTAATAAATATTTTATAATATTATATTAGTTATTTTTATATATTTTAAATTTATTTAACGAAAAATTTATTTTAAAGTTATATATAATATTATTAAAAAGTTTTTAATAAATATTAATCTAATATTTATATAATATTTTTTATATATTTTATATAAATATTAATTTTAAAAAAATTACTGCTTAAAATAATATAATATTAATAATATATAATATGTTTTAATTATTTATTTATATAATATTTATAATTATTTATAGTTAAATTTATATTATTTTTAATTATAAATTTAAATTGCTATAAAGTTTTATTATATGTTTAATAATAATAATAAATTTTTAGATTTTTTTAAAATAAATTATTTAATTTTATTTTATACGAAATAATATTTTATATAATTTTTTATATAAAAATATTTAAATTGTTTATATAAATAGTATAGTTTAGTTTTTATAAATAATAGTTATTTTATATGGCTAATATTAAAAAATAAATAGCTTTATTTATATATAATAAAATATTATTTTATTTTTTTATATAATAATTTTTTATATTATTAAAATATATTTTTAAATAGTTTATATTTTTTAAAAAAAATAAAAATAAAATAAAAATATTTAAAATATAAAATATTATAGCTAATTTAATTATTAATTTTTATTATATTAATTAAAATTATTATATATTTTATTAAATTATTTTAATGTTTTAAAAGTTTAAATAATTTTAGCTTTTAAGTTTTTTTATATATAAGCTTTTATTTATAGTTTTTTATATAAAAAATTTTAAAGCTTTTATATTTAAATAATATTTTAATATTTTATATAATATTAATTATTAAATATAAATAAATTAAATAATTAATTTATAATTATTAACTAAATATTTTTTTTTATTATATAATATATAAATATATTATTTATAATATATTATATAATATTTTTATTTTATATATTTAAATTTTTTTTTTTTTTATTATATATATTTAAATAGTTTTTATATTTAATTAAATAAGTTAAAAATTTTTTAAAAGTTAGTTTATTTTAAATATTATTTTATATATTAAATATTATTTTTTTGCGCGAAATTTTTTTAAAAATATAATTAGTTAATTAATATTTTTTTTTAGTAAATAAAATATTTTTATTTATATATAAGTTTTTTAAAAATAATTATTTATACAATTTTAGCTAATATATTATTTTTAAAATTTTTAAAATATTATATAATATTTTATATGTATAAAATAATAATTAATTTATATTATATTATCGATTTATATAATAAAAATTTTTTATTTTTTATACGAAATATTAAATTATTAGGTTTTTTAACTTAAAAATATAAATAAAAGTTTAAAAAAAATTTTTATACGTAAGTTTTTAAAAAATAAATATTATTTTAAATTCTAAATATTTTATATATATATAATAATTATATTTAAATAAATTTTTTTAAATATTTTGTTTAAATATTTTTAAGCTTTAAATAGTTTATTAATTATAACTTTTAATATTTTATATAAAAAAGTTTTTTTTTTATTTATATATTTATAAAAATAATATTAGTTTAATTAGTTTAATATTAATTATAGTTTATAATTATATTAAAATATAAGTTTATAATATTATATTTTATATATAATTAAAGCTAATATAATATATATAATAATTTTTATATAATTAATTAATATTAAAAAATATAATATAAAATTAATTTTTTATAATTTTAAGTTTTAATAATAATTAATAAACTATTATATTTTATTATAAAATAAATTATATAGTTTTTTAAAATAGTTTTTTTTTTTGCTAATTTTTAAAAAATTTAATATTTTATAAATAAAATACTTTATTTTAAATATTATACGTAAAAAAAATTTAAATTTTAAATAAAAATATTTTTATATTTAATATTATAATAATAAATTATTTTAAAGTTTAAAAAAATTTTAAAAAACTAAATATTTTATTATATATTAAAAATATAATATATTTTTTTATATAAAAGTAAATTATTAATTAAAACAAATAATAAATAATGTTTAATAATTATAAAAAGTTTTTAAAATTTATTTTTAATATTTTATTTTTATACGATATTTTATTATTTAAAGTTAAAAAGCTAGTTTTATTATATATATAGGTTATTTTATAGTTATTTTTTTATTTATTTTTTATTTTTTTTTTATTTATTTTTTATTTAAAAAAAAAAATCGTAAAGTTGCTTATTATATAAAAAAACTTTACTAATTTTAAAATTATTAATTTAGCGTAAAAAATATAAATATTATTTAAAATAATTATATAAAAATTTAAAATTTATATGTAAAATATATTTATTTTTATAAATTATATAATATAGTTTTTTTTAATTATTTTATAAATTTTTAATTTAAAATGTTTTTTATATATAAAATATTATAAATTTTTTTAATAATTTAAATATTAATTTTATTAAATATTTTTTTTATTGCTTTAAAGTTTTTTACTAATATTTTTTAAAAGTTTTTTAAATTATATAAAATATAATTATATTTTATATATAAATATATTATTTATATATTAATTTATTTTAAATAGCTATTTTAAAGTTTTATAAAATATTTTTATACGTATAAAATTAATAATTTTTGTATAAAACTTAAAAATATATTAGTTTTTTAAGCGATTTTTTTAATATATTATATAAAATATTAGCTAAAAAATAAAAAATATTTTATTGTTTTTTCGAAAATATAACGTTTTTATACGTTTGTTTATATTAGCTATCGTACGATTAATTATTATTTTTTATTATATTTGAAAATATTATAATAAAAAATTATTAAGTTATATTATAAACTTTTATATAGTTTATATAATAATAATTAAAAAATAATATAATTTACGCTATTAATTAAACTTTTATATAAAAATATAATTAAAGTATATTAAAATAATTAATTTTTTTTTATTATATAATATTAAAAAAACTAAAATACGATATAAAAAACGTAGCTTATATAATTAAATTTAAATTTTGTTTTTATTTTTGCTAATTTATATTTTTTAGCTAAAAATACTAATTAATATTAAATAGCTAAAAAATATAATATTATATATAATAAATAAAATAAATATTTATATATATTAATTTATTTTTTTAATTATTTATATAAAAATTAGGCTTTTATACGGAAAATTTTTTTTATACAAAAAAAATTCTGCCGTAATATATTATACAACCAAATCGGGCAAATATATTAGCCCGACTTTATTATGCAAATAGTTAATACTATAGTTAATGATTAATTATCGTACGTAATTAATATTAATATATTAACTTTATACGTAGATAATACTATAATTATAACAAATATAGTATTAATTTTATTGTTTTTATTTATAATAAATTTAATTGCTTAAATATTATTTAAAAATTTTTTTTATTTTTCGTTTAAAGCAAAGTTTAAATTTTTAAATAGCTTTTAAAATACTATAGTTTTTTTTTTTATTATTTTAAACGTATTAAATTTAGCTTTAGTTATAAATATAAAATAATAGTTTGTTTTATTATTTTATATAATATATACTATTATATAATAATATAATATATTTATATAAAAATCTTTTTATTTTAATATTATTAGTAAATAAAACATTTTTACAATTATTAAAGCTTACGTATAATTATTTTATATTTTATATATAATTTTTAAAATTAAATATTATATAAATATTAAATTATTTAATTTACTACTTTTAAATATTTTTCGCTTAAGTTAATAAAATATTTTAATAGTTAAGCAGCTATATATATTATATTTAATTATAATATAATAATTATATATAAAATTAATTTAATTCGTTTTTAGTACGCTTTAATTTAATTTTTATTATTATGCTTAAGTTTTTAATAAGTTTTTTTATTAGTAATAAAGTTATAAACGTTTAGCTATTATTATTTAAATTATAACGTTTTATTTATTTTTTAATATATTAATTATAAACTAAAATAATAAATTTAGCTTTTTAGTTATAAATAATTTATATTCCGAAAAACTATACTATATTGCCTTATTTTTTAAGTTTATATATTTTTTTAATATTTTTTATAATATTTTTAGCTTATTTAACGTATTTTTTTAAAAAATTAAAAAATTATTTATATAAAACATTAAAAATATTGTTTTATTTTTTATATAAAATAAATATAATTTTTTTAATAAAATATATATATATTTATTATTAATATTTTTGCGAATTTTTTATACTAAAATAAAAAAAATTTTATAGTTTATATAATATTTTATTAAATAAACCTACTATATTATTTTAAGAAAAACTTTTTAATAATTTAATTATTATTAAAAATTTTTTTTTTTTATAATATTTAAAAATACTTTAATAATATTAAACTATTTAATTTTTATATTAAAACGTATAGCTATTATTATTATTAAATAAAACGTTTTAGTAATAAATATTATTATATAAATTAACTAAAAAGAATTATTTTTTTATAAATTTTTTCGAATTATTAGTTATACTTTATAATTTTTAAGAATTTTTTTTATTTTATTTATATAAATATTTATTTTAAAAATAATAATATATTTATAGTTTTATTTTTTAAAATAAGCTTTAATATTTTTTTTTATAGTTATTTATATTTTTTATAAATATTTTATTTAAATTGTTTTTTTAGTTAATATTTTATAAAATTTTTTTAGTTTTTAAAAAATAGTTTAAAAAAATTAGTTTTATAAAAACGTTTTTTTTTAAAATTTATAAAAATCTGTTTTATTTTTTATTAATTTATTATAGCTATAAAAACTATATATAATATTTTATTTTTTAGTTTTTTTAATAAATAGCTTTTTATTAATTAAATATAAAAGTTTTTAAAAAGTTTAACTAGCTTAAATTTATAAAAAAATTATTTTATTTTTTATATATATAATTGTTATAAATATAGTATTTTTGCTATATTTTATAAGCTTTCGGTTTTTTTAAAGTTTTCGCTTTTAATTTTCTAGTTTAAATATAAAGCTAGAAAATAAATTATATAATATATTTTTATTTAGCCGGTTTAAGATTATTTTAATTTAAATAATATATTTTTTATATATTTTTATTTAATTTTATATTTTTATTATTATATATTTCTAAGCAAAAAATTTAAAAATTATTATTATTTTTTTTATTATTATTAAAGTTTACTTTTATATTAGTTTATTATTTTTTAAGTTCGAATATTTTTCGAAAAGTTATAAGTTTATATAGCTAACTTTTATATATTATTTTTTATTTTTTTTAATATATTAAACATTTTTATTTTTAATTTTTGCTTTTTTTATTAAATAATAAAAAGCTTATTAAATAGGTTAAAAGTTTTTTTTTTATTATTTGGGGCGTTAATATTTAACTTACGTCCTATTTTTTTCGTTTGTTTTTATATATTAATAATATTATTTAGATTTTTTAAAAAAAGTTTAACGATTTTAATTTTATTAGCTTATTAATAGCTAATTTTAATCGTAAGCTTTTTATATTTTTTATAATAAAATAGTTTTTTATCGAACTTTATATTTTATAATAATTATTTATTTTAATTAAAAAATTTATATTTAATATAAATTGCTAGCTTTATAGTTTATTAAATGTTTAATATAAGTTTATATTTTAGTTTTATAAACTTATCGATTTTTATTAATAAATTTAAATTTTTTTATTAAATATATTTAATATTTATATATATAAGTTTTATTTTAATTTAGTTTTAAATTATTTATTAACGCTTATATTTTTTTTAGCTAATATTATTTAAAATATTATATAAACTATATATAAAATATTTTATAAAATATATAAAATTATAAACTTTTAATAAGCTTATATTATATAGCTATACTATTATTTAAATAATTTTTAATTATAAAAAAGCTAGAAAATTTATATTTAAAAATATTTTAAAAGCTTTTTTAATAATTTTTTTTTTAGCTTTTTTTATTTTATTTAAAAGCTTATTATTATAAAGTAAAAATAATTTAAAATCGATCTTTTTATTTTCGGTTTAAAATTAATAATAAGTTTTTTATTTATTATAATTATTGTTTTTTTATTATTATATATATTATTTAATAATAGTTAATATTTTTTTATAATTTATTTTTCGAACTTTTAAATTTTTTTAAATATTTTTAATAAACTTTTTTTTATTAATAAAATATTTAAATTATTTTATTATATTTATTTTTTAAGCCGAATAGCTAATTTAATTTATTATATATTTTAAAATAATTAAAAAAATCCTAATAAATCTTATAAAAAAAGCACACTATATGTTTTTTAAAAACTTTTTTAAATATAATTTAATATATTATTATAAGCATATAATATTTATATTTTTTTTATAAAATTTTATTTATTTTTATATTTTTTGTTTTAATTATAAAAGCTTTTAAAAATTTTAGGCCTAAATATTTTATTTTTAAATATTATAATTATTTAAAATTTTATTTTAGTTTTAATAAATTTTTTAATAGTTATTATAAACGTTTATCGGATATTTTTATAAATAGTTTATATAGAATTAATTTATATATACTTATAAAAATATTTTATAAAAACAAAAAAAGTTAATTATAAACGTTTTAATTAAATAAAATTTAATAAAATTATATTAAATAAAAACTAAATTATATTTTTAAACTAACTAAATAATTAAGTTATTTTTTTTATAGTTTTATATTTAAATATATAATTAAATCTAAAATATTATATTTTAGCTTTTTATAAACATATTTTAAAAATAATATTTATATAAAACTTTTTTATAAACGTTATATTATTTAAAATTAAATTTGCTTTTTTATTTTTATTTTTAGTTAAAAGAATTTATTTAATAATTTTTATTTTTTTTTTAAAAATAAAAAATTAAACGCTTTTTATATTTATTACTTTGCTATTTTTTATTTTAATAAATAACCTAAGTTTAAATAAGTTTTTATTATTAACTATAAAATCGCTTTATAGTTATTAATAAATATATTATTTAATAAAACATATAGTATTTATAAATATATTAAAAAAATACCTAGGGCTTAATTAAATATAATAAAATTAATAATATATATTATATTATTTAGCTATTTTATTTTATTTTAATTAAATTATTTTTGTTTTGTTAAGACGTTTTAATTATTTTTAGCAATTTATTTATATATATTATTAAACCGGGTATATATTTATTGTTTTTTAATACTTTCGACCCGTTTTAGTAAAAAAGTTTTAAATAATTAGCGATTAGTTTTATTAATTATAATATATTATAAAATTCTATAGCTATTTAGCAACTATAAGTATATTTTATTTATTAGTTTTTATAAACGTAATAGTATTTTTTAATATTTTATTTATATATTTAGCTTAATAAAAAGCAATTATTATTTTAGTTAATATTATTTAATACTTTATTTCTAAAAATAATAATATAAACGCTAGCCTTTTTTTTAGCTTTAAATATATTATTATAAATAATAATAATAAAGATTTTATTTTAGTTTTTAAGCAATATAATCGGGGTTTTAAACGTTTTAGCTTTAATAAACTTAATATATTAATTAATTGTTTATAAAATATTAGCTTAATATTAACTACGTTAAAAAAGTTTTTAATAAAAACACGCTAAATATATCGGAAATCTTTATTATTTTTACTTATTAATATATAATTTTTTAATTTTTAATCTATTTTATAGTATTAATATTATTATTTACGGCTTTTTTAGTATTGCTTTATAATTTTATTAAAAATTAATATACTTGAGTTTTATAAAAAAAGTACAACTAAATAAAAAAAATTTTTTTTTATCGATAAAAAAATTTTTTTATCCAGCTTTATATCCTAAATAAGAAATTTTTTTATTTTAATTAAAAACTACTTTATTATTTAAAGCTTTTCTTTATTTTTTATGCTTAATATATAACTTAATATTTAAAGTTTTATATTTTATGTTTTTTATTTTTTATTTAATATTAATAATTTAGGCAACTTTTTAAAAAATATTTATTTATTTATTTATAACTATTTATATATTTTAATATTAAAAATAATATAAATTTAAAACTTATAACTTTATTATTACTAATTATTAATTGCCGATTAGCTATTTAAGCTTTATTTAATTTATTTTATTTTAAAATTTTATTTTATTTATATTTTATTTTATTTTTTAAAGCTTTTTTAAAAACTTATTTAAGCTTATTAATATTATTTTTAGCTAAGTTTATTTTTTTCGATAATAAATAACTTTTATTTGTTTTTAAATATAATTTACTAATAAATATTTATTTTTTTTTATTTACTTGTTATTTTTTTCGTATATTTTTCTTCGTTTATAAATATTATTTATTTATTTATAAACTTTAGCCGCTAACTATATTTTTAGTTTTAATTATTTTATTATAATATAATAAATATTTATTTATTTTATTATTGTTATTATTTTAAATATTATTTTTTTAAATAATAATTTAATTTTTATATATATTAAATATTATAACTAAATAATAGCTAAATAATTATATTAATTAATAATTTATTATATTTTATTTTTGTTTATTTTATTATTATATAGTTTATTATAATCGATTATTTTATAGTTAGTTTTACGATATAAATATTTCGAAAACTATAAAAAAAATTATTTATAAATAATTTTTTAAGTTATAAAATTATATTTTATAACCGGGAATTTTTTTTTTTAAAAAACTAACGTTTAATATTATAGTTATATATTATAAAATATAACAAATAAAACTATTAATAATAAACCTATTAAAATCGAATAAAATATAGTTTATATTAATAAAAATTATTATATAAAAGCTTTATATAATATTATTAAAAAATATAATATAAAATTATATAAAAGCTAAACTATATTATATAATATTTTTATAACCGTTAAATAGTTTTTTTATTAATATTTTATATAAACTATTGTTTATAAATATACTTTAAATCTAACGATTTTAATACTAGCTTATTAAATATAATAATAAACTAGGTTTAAAAGCTGCTATTTTATTTTTAATTTTATATAAAAATAAGCTAATAAAATAGTATAAACTATTTAAAATATTAATTATTTATTAAGCTATTTTTTAGTAAAAAATAATTATTATTTTATTTATATTTAAAAAAAAGTTATTAAATATATATTATATTTAAAAACGTATAAAATATGCTTATTTTATTACTATTGAATTTTTATTATATTATTTATTTAAAATATCGAAAAATAAAAAAAAAGATCGATTTTTTAAAAAAAAAATAGTATTTTTATATTTAATTAAAAGCTTAAAAAAAATATAAATAAAAATATAACTTTATTATATAATAATAATATATAAAAAAATTGCCGTAAAAAAAACTAAATATTATTTATTAATTATTATTTTATTAAAATATATATTATTATTATAGCGAAAAAATTAAACAAATTTTATAGTTTATTTATAAAATAATAATATAGCTTTAATATATATTATTATTATTAATAAAACAAACAAATATTATTAATATAATTACGCAAAAAAAAAGCTTCTATAAATTAAAGCAAAACAATAAAGCGCGTTAAAATAACCTGTTCGGAAAAACTACGCCGACATAACCGGCAACCCTAACTTGCTAAAGTACACTCGTAAATCCTAAAAACTCAAGCTTCCTTGCCCCTAACTCAAAGGGCCTTTAGTATATAGTTAATTTAATAAAAATAAAAATCGTTCATAATATATTAATTAAATCTTAAAGCGTTAAATATTTTTTTACGTTAATTTTTATCGATATTATTTCGAAATAAAAAAAATAATAATTTTATTAATCTAGTTAAATATAACGTTTATTTAGTTATTATAGCAGCGAATATTAAAATATATTTAAAATATTTTATTTATTAATTAATAAATTATTTTTTGATTTTTATTTTTATAAGCTTAATTAGCTTATAAATAAATAATTTTTTAGTCGGTTTATATTATTTACTAGTTTATTTTATTTAGCTAAATTTTATAAATAAATTTAGCAAACGTTTTATTTTAAATTTTTGATAATTTTTTTTTTTATAAAAAGTTTTAGTAGTTACTTTAAAATAAAGCTTATTTTAAAAGCGTTAAAATTTATTACGTTTTAAATGCTTTATATTTTTATATATATTTAAAGCTTAGTATATTATATTAGCTAGTTTTATTATTTTTTAAAAATTATATTTTTTAAAATAGCTAATAAACTTTTTAATATAGTAGTAAATAAGTTTACTAGTAAAATTAGTATATATATACATATAAAAATTAAAAAAAGCTTATAAAATAAGTTTAAAATATTTAGTTTAATATTATATATATTACGTTATATAATTAGCTAAAGTTAGAAAAATTTAAAAAAAATAAAATCGTACTACTAGCTTTAAAAAAATTACTATATTTTAAAAGCACCGGTTCTACGAACAAACTAAGCTTATAATTATAAAATACTAGCGTACTTTTATAGCTTAATAAAAAATTAAACTAATATGTATATAAATAAACATACTAAAATAGTTTTAAAAAATTTAATAAATTAAATTTAACTATAAAATTTAGTTTATAGTTTTATATTTATATAATATACGTACACGGAATATAGTTAACCCGCTTAAAGCTAATAAAGCTTACTAAGCCTGTTTATAGGCTTAAGTATATCCGAGCTTACTAATACGTTCCGTATGCTCTGTTTTTACCTAAGTAGGCCAGCTAAGCTAGCGTGCTCTAGTTTTATTTAAGCAGGCCAGCATGGCTAGCGTGCTCAGGTTAAAGTGGGGCTACTCCGTCACATCTTCATATATAATGATGAACAAAGTTACATATACTCAGTACCACATCCTTAGTAACGTACACTCGGAAGTCAACAAATTTATACATTCATTTTCACTTTTTGGTCATTCGAGTTATCATGTGCTAGATTATCACACGGATCTCACACTGTCACAAGGCATCTCCTGATCTCACGATACCTTGTCTAGCACACCAAAACACTCACCTTCCCAAGCCTCATATAGACTCCGTGGGACTTACGGCCCTAGGAACAAAGGACCTAGATGTATATAGCCAGGGGGTAGCCCCAGAGACTCCTAGACTCTCTGCGCAACAACAGATATCAATATACACCCCATACTCTGATAGTGAGGTTATGACACACACGGAGCTTGCTAAATGTTATCCTACGAGGCTGAAGCAGTCGTACGAAGTTGTCGTAAGTCTTAGTGCTTACCTATGGCTGACATAGATCACCCAGACACACAGACTCCGGCTACACGAATATACGGAGGTCCAGGAAGCCGTAGAAAATATAGGACGAAATCCAAGCAGCAAAAAGCACGGAATCGTTCTACCTGGAGAATATAAACTTATATCTTCATGGCACCTTTGGCACTTTAGTTGATCATTACTCAATTGAACTATTCCAAGCCCTCTCTCTAAGCCCTTATGAAATCAATAGTGGACGTACTCTTGCTATGAACTTGGACAATTGAAACCTGTTTTCTTTTGCCACTAAGATTTTCCACGAGGATAAAATATCATAATCTATTGAACTCCTGGTCGGAGAAGCCTCGCTGCTTCCTGATTATTGGTATGTAATATTTCGAAAACACGATCTCCTCAACTTTGCTATATTTATCTTAATTGCTTTGTAATGCCCTCACATAATTTCTCTAATGGACTTTTTGGCATAAGTGCTCGTTGTGGATTACCTATTTGTTAGGGGCTTTGAAGAATACCTTAATCCGTTATGATTATAATAAGCAATTATCGACGGCATTGCAAACTCCGTTTGTTACGGTTAGTTTAGGCCTAGGTTAGGTACTAGTCCAAGTGAAATGCCCATTATGATACATTGGAGCACGGTGAAACCTACGGCAACTGTGCGTGTCTTTGTCAGGTACGAACCTAATGCAACTTGAGGCGCCGGCATAGAAGCGACAATGTACACAAACGGGCACTTAGTAAGTCCGTTCTACACAGATGCCGCTAGCCCATCGACATAACCTACCTAGGCAATTCTATGGCAAGTGGAACCACCCCAGTTTCGACCACATACCTAGATCGGCTTAGATCGGCTAGCATTGCGTAGCGTCACACGTCCCCTCGACTAAAAACAGACTAAAAACAGACTAAAAACATGATTGTACGAAACAAAACGAAACGCCGCTGGAGGGCCACTTTTAATTCATCACCATCATCTGTTCACTCGACGCAAGTCGGTACCTTGCTACGTATCTTATTCCTTCATCTTCATCCTCATCCTGCTCCTCTTGCTCGGCCGAGGTCGATTGATGTATCCCTATCGACCAGCCTTCGTTTATTTGGTCCAATGTATTTGCGCCCTTTGACCTAGTTTAATCGTTATAATAGCCTGATACTCGGTCTGTACTCTGTACTTTTTATTCGGCCTCTGGTGTCTCGGGCCGGTCTTTTTGCTGCCGTGTACTCGTCCCATGTTCACATATCCATCCGACTTAAACGCCGGACTGCCGTTCCTTGTTTCTCGTCTTCCTCCCCCCGTTCCTCTTCTCGTGACTAAGTATATTTTTCAATCTCCCGGGGTTGGCCGCCATCCCGTCTTCAAGAGTTATTTCCTCCTGTCCGAGTCCACAACACCACCAGCGGTTGGCTTCTTGAGGACATGCTATGAGCTTGTTGCTAGCCGCCCATGGATTCGGGATCGTATAGTAATGTCCGCAGAGGGGCAATGCCTCCCGCCTCAGCGTTAGTATTCGCCACCAGCCCCCCGCCACCTCGGTGAATGCGCTGCTGCTTGAGTGCTCGAAACTTCGTATCGTGATGGCTGACCGCCATGATTACGTGTAGGGCGACCAACGCCTCTTACAAAGCGAATGTCAACCGGACGAAGACGCGGAAATGGGTCGAGGCAAAAGTCCAGAATTATGATGGTGATGACTGGGGGAATGACTACGATGACTACGACGACGGCGATGACCACGACGATGCCGAACCCGAACCGCTGCCGCCTCCTGCTGCCCGGCCGACTGGTCCGCGACAATTCGGCCCAGCCGGCCACCAACTGCCCTCTTCACGCACCTTCTCTCAGCCTGCTGTAGCCTCTCTTCCCTCCAACGCCAACCCTCGTGTGTTTGGCTCATCCGCACTTCGTAACGCTACCGGCCCCCGCTCCTGCATGTCCAGACCCTGCCAGCCGCTCCCGCGACGACGCCGCCGCCGTACGCCATCGAGTCGGCCTATCCCACCGCTACCTCTTCCCAAGCGAACGTGCCTCCGGGCCCCCAAAGCGCAGGGCCCGCGTCCACACCATCCCGGTTCCCGCCTCGTAAGAGTAGCATGGGCCAGCAAGACCGCCCCAATCTCGAGAACAAAACCGCCCCTAAACCGGACTCCCGACCAGGCTCTAGCTCCAATAATCGACCCTGGGTAGCACAGCGATCAGCATCTCCGGGTGGAGGCCCCGCCCCAGCGGCCAAGACACTGCCGCTTGTTAGACCATCTGAGATTTATAAGAGAATGGGAGAAGAAAAAGAGAAAGAGCGTTTGTCCATGGAATCGGGGCGTCCGAGCCTGGATAGTCTACTTGGTCGGGCTGAGGGGACATCGTCTCCAACTCAATTTCGCTCGTCTGGGGAACAGCGTCGGCGGTTAAGCTTCGAGAGCCATGATGGATCGGAGTCTGCCCGTGCCCCAAAGTCGACTTTAGCGCCCGTCGCCGAGCGAAGAAGCGAATATGGGATGGACGGCTTTCTCGTGAGGGCCCCGACGGGTCAGTCGTCCGTATCACAGGGGCCGGCTGCGTCGAATCCCGAACTTTCCAAGCCGCAGAACGGACCCAGTGACGAGGTAAAGGCTGATCTGATGAAAAGCCGCCGCTTCTCTACGAGTCCGCAGCTCCCTATCGTCACGCGATTATCTGGTTTTGGCGATGACTTCTTCTCGAGTTCCGGCGGCTTCGGGTCTCAGACCAGCCCCAAACTACTAAGCCCGTCGGAGGAGCCGCGGTCGCTCCAGAATGAAATGAATGCGACGACACTGACCACTGATGATATTACGAAACAAGCGCCCCGTGCCCTGGAGGAGGCCATAGCCAGGCCTGGCCCAATCTCCGTAGCCGACGACAAATTGGAAGTTGCGAAAGAGAGGAAAATTGAAACGACTCGGCCGCAGCCTAGTAGCACTCGCCCCCAGATCCCAGGCGGATGGGTCTCAGAAAGTTTGACTGTTTTTACGCCATCTGAACAGCCTACACCTCTAGAAAAGCAGGAACCGAAGGCTCTCACGGAGCCTGTTGGTACACACCAAGCGACGGAGAATCTAGGTTCGCCGCCAACAATTAACACTCCCCATTACACTTTAAACACCAACGGAGCGAACCAGCTTGGGGTTGGAGACCCTGGGAGCGCTGCCGGGAAACAGAGCGATTCTATGAGTCCTAAAGCGCTAGCTTCTGGGGGCACCACGCGACCCCTCAATCTCTCCCACCTTTGACAACGGTAACCTCCCTTGCCCAACCGTCGTCACACCCGACATCGACAATAGCAACCTCAGTTGAAGACAGGAGTCCGCAGATTCCAACCTCATCGGTCGGTCAGCCCACCACTGCTCCCGCTATTGGTTCAGAGGTCTCGCCGACTGCACCGCTCAATCCCAATCGAGCTCAACCAGGACAGCCGGATATCATTCTGTCATCAGCTCAGCCACGTCAGTCCACTATCAGCACAATCGAGACTACATCGCCAGAAAAAGAGAGTGATAAATTACGGGAAGAAATTATTAAGTCACTGAGCCCTACACCTATCTCACCTAGTTCAAGTGGCTTGCTAGGCAGGGGCGATTCCGACGCGGAGCCGACCCCAGACGATTTGGCTCGGGAAAGCACATATCTAGCTGGGGTTTATGATGATTATTTGTCACTTGGCGAGGAGAAATCATTACAAGAAGTAAGCCAGGCAGCTAAGGAGTCCATCATGGCCCTGAATCAATCCGCCGAAGCAGAACATAGGTCCGCAGCTGAACCCCGAGATATGTCAGTTGCTCAACCGGCACCTCTAAGTTCGGCAAAAAGCCCTGCGCCAGAAAACACAACAAGGCCAAGGCGATTCTCATGGCAACAAGGGCCGGAGGAAGTGAGTCTAAGCCCTGTCGAATCGAAACCAGCCGTGTCCATATTTCCCTCTGAGTCATTGGCTCATACCCAAGGCGCCACGAGCGCGGAACTCAATGCCACGACAAACGCGGTTTCGCCGGTTTCCGATTCTCTGCATGCTGGGACTGGACCAACTGTGACAATTTCTCACCAGGTTTCAGATGTCAGCAGCCGCGGCCCAGAAGATGCTTCTTTGGCTGCAATTGAATCACCCTCCCCGATTTCTTTCGTGGGTGCAAGGCCGCTCCAACCTGCGTCCGAAGAACGAAATATTGCACGTCTCTCTCTCGCTGACGAAAAGGAAAAGGTGCTCATTGGAGATACACAATCCACGACATCTAGCGTATCCGAGCAGCATCCCGCCCTGGCCCAAGCACCGGAAGAGGAGGCTGGAGGTGGTTCACCCGTAGTCGTAGTGCCGGATGCTGGTCCCACGGAACGGCAGGCAGCCCCGACGCCGTTTCGCGAGATTCTGAACCTTGGAACTTATGACCAGCGTGTCCAGAAGTTCAACGAGACGCGGGAGCAGTTTTACGTCATGGATTCTGGTCTCTCGGATTGGTTGAATTATTTGCAAAGCCAGCCTGAGCACACCGATACTGGCGCGTCATATAACACGTCCGTTGGGACGTATAACGCTTCGTCGTTCCTTTCCAAACCCGGCGCACAGCCGGTGTCCGGAGCACCAGGTGTTTCTCAGACTGCCAACAAAACTGGCACGGCAGCATCGCATCCCAGAAGGTCGTCGATAGGGAATATGCAACAACTCATGGCGGGTTCGTCAAGCGGCTTCGGTGCCTCGGCCAACCAAGTGGGAACAAAGAGCAAGGAGCTCCTCCATGTCGCAGGTGCGTTCGGCAACAAGGGAATGAAGTCAGGGATGAAGTTGTTCAACAAGGGCAAGAACAAACTCCGCGAGCGAGCTGCCGGCGACAAGGCGTTTTTCTGACTTGGACCTTCGTTGCTGAGTTATCATCTTGGCAATATGAAACCAAACTTGAGGCGATAAGGTTAGTAATGATGTAATCTGGGGTGGCGGTGAGGTGGCATTGTTTGCAATGGTACTCGGGTTTTTTTTTTTCGGACAGCATCATGAATGAATGGAATGGATTTGAGTATTTCTATTATTTTTAACCTTCGCGTTGCACATGCGATGGCATTGCATCGCATTGAGCCACCAAAATTGCGAGATTTGGCGGTTGTTGAACTTGCCGCTCCTGTTACTTGGCTGAGCTGACGAAATGGGCTGGACGTGTTAATATGCGTGTATGGCTATAGCGATGATGATTTCCTATTGGGCATTAGGGAAATTGCCCGTTCCTTTGTTGCTGACAAGGGTGTGAATGCGGAATTAGTACCTAACCTCCGCTGGACATCCTGAACCGGCAGAGCTGCAGTCTGTGTACTCCCGCGTTGATGTTAGGCAACGGCGGACTACCTGGATTAGATTCTGTGCAAGCGTATACTTGATCTCCATACCTGATTTCAACCCCCACACGGTGTTCAGTCTTCACTTCCAGCCACTCAGGAGCACGTCAGTCGTGCCACGCCACTATCTTGCCGCTGTTCCACACCTCAGCTGTCGCCTGCAGTATACCGAAGTTGTCTCACAACAGAAGCTCGCTACTGACGGTTATGTGTTGATACCAAGCGCCTCAAACGGGCGACTCACCTTCGACCAAGGTTCATCAAGGTTCATATCGCCTAACCTCGTGGATTGTCTCATGGTCAAATCGAATAAAACAAGTTGTGCCTTGGAGAGACAGACGCCTTTAGCTACCCATGCCTGTAGATGGACCGCTCTTTTCACGGCTGCCTCGGCTTCACTTGGAACTGGAAAGGCTCGCTGACTGTTCATCATCTCCAGTATGAAAAGCTAATAGAACCCCCCGAAATAACTGACATTACACGGCATCTGAGGGCATATGTATAGCACATACGAGGCGAACCACTGTATTAGCAGCCCAGCTTTGCCGCAATCCTTTGTGTCACGGTAGATTTTCAATGGATGGTTAGCGGTACGATGCAGTAGTAGTATTATTATTATCATTTTCACCATTACCTGGGTATTTCGTCCGATGAACACCCCGCCATCCAGCTGTGCAGCATGGCCGTTCCTGGCGCTCGTCCCCCTGTCTTGCCTTACTGGACTGCCTTGGAAGTGGTAGGTAGCAGCGTCGGTTCGCTGCGACTCTGCTGCACGCCTGACTGATAGGCCCTGCAGAATGAGAGGCGCAGGTATTAATAGCGGCTCGGTCCTCTCTCCGGGATATCGCCAATGTTCCTCGAAGCAAAAATGGATATATGCTTCACTTCGACATCTTCAGACTTCCCTTACGCTATCTAGGAGCCAGAGGACCGACTGACCCCGCCATCGTAGATGACCGACAGGGATTGTACGGCGAGCTTTATTTTTTGACACTGTTGTCCAGGCATCGGCTGCGATTCGTCTGGGTAGTAGTGGTACTTACTTAAGACCAAACTCGCCAACACTCGTCTTCGGCGGCTTTTTGTTGGTGACTGTCGTTTGGTCTCGGCCGCTATTCACGTGGTACACCGTCGCTTGTGTCACGCCAAGATTCGCATCACCAAGGACGGATGAAAACGAGAGGTGAAGACAGGCCTCAAGCAGCAAATATCAATTGATACAGGTACAGGGGGATTGCATCGGTGCACTTTTCAGCATCGAGGGTATTAACAGCGGCGGCCAGGCTGTCGGGACCCGTGCGCGACACGAACGAAGGAAGAGACGGCAAAACGGGGTCCAGTAGCAGAAGCCGGGCTCACGATAGCGGGAGCTACTACAAAATAATATCCAAACCCATGGATAATAAACACACTCTTGGCTTAGTTTCTCGTGGATCCGGGTACGCCAACATAGGGGATCCCATTCCAGCAGCAACGCCAGTAGAACTACAAAAACGAAAAAGGACAGCCGGGACAGGGACTAACGACGAAGACCCCCATTCTCATTCTCATGGGCACAAATATAGCAATAAAAACTGGGGACGCCAGCAGCGCTACTCAGGCCCTACGGCTTCTACAGGCCAGCCGGCGCCCCAGACCCCGGCCCAGGTCCCTGTCCATGCCCAATCCGATCTAGCGGGGCACACCAACAGCGCCAGCTTGATCCATCCCAATCTCACAGGCAGCATGCTCATCACCTTCAGCAGCAGCAGCACCAGGAGAGCCAGAGCCAGTACCACACCAACCAGAGCCAGAGCCAGAGCCAGAGCCAGAGCCAGAGCCATACTAGTAACAATCAGGGCCAGCAGCTCGTGCCCCATCGCCGCCGTCGCCTCTCCAAAAACACGTGAATCCAGATCTAGATCCAGCTGCTGCTGTGTCATCACCAGCTCATCCTCACCCTCACACTCATCCTCATTCTCATGCGTATTCAGATCCATATGCACAAATTCGCTTAGCCCAAACCCATCAACCCTATCGTAACCCATCTCCGTCTCAGCCCCCTCGCTTGCCACCATTAGCCGTGTCACTCTCATCCATCTCTCTCTCGCCCTTCGATTCGTTCATTACGCGCGACGGGGATAATTACTCCCTCTCCGCCGCAGCCTCTCCCACCCCGGCCACATCTGATGCTGTGCTGTCAATCCCTCGTTTACCTGTCCAAACGGACGACATAGTCTCTCCTATTTCCGAGACACGCTCCTCGACGCCTAATTTTCGTAGTTTGGAGCGCGGCGACGAAGCCACAGCTCGATTGCCTGCTATTACTCAGCCACTGACTCGTTTGACTGCTCTAAATCGCCAGCCGACCTCGCACTCATCGGCTGGCGCCTCGGTACTAGACGATAGGGATTTCGAGGTCAGCCTACGTGCGGCTGACACCTCTGAACACCCGCCGCTACTTCGCCCTCGCGCTCTGTCTTCGCTGCCGTAACGAGCGCTGTTGCTCATGATGTGGCGCATCTGACTGATGAGAGATCCGACGATTGGTTTAGATTTACAGCACGGGAATCAACTATCTCCAAGTTTACTAACAACTCACATCCCGAGTCGCATCACATGATGGCGGCCGTCATGACGGCTGACGAGCCAAGCAGCTCGGAGCAGCCGCAACAGACGGACGAGCTCATGAATGCCACAGCATCGTCTTTTACGCCGCTGCCGCCCATTCGTCGTACATCGACGTTCGACCTGACGCGGAAGAAGGGTGTGGCAGATGAGGACGGCGACACAGTGCCGTCGCCAATTGAGAACGACATCCCGCCAGTGCCTCCACTGCCGCCAATGCCTCCGGGGCCCGCAGAGACGGCCCAGCAAACCAACCATGGCCAATTACCTGCGGCCCAGGGCGCATCATTTCACCCTCCCCCGCACAACTCTGTGCCGCCAAATATGAATCTAAACCCAAATCCTCATGGTCTGAACCAGCCAGCCATGTCACAGCAGCCTAACGGACCCGGGCCTGCCGTCGGATCGCCCGGCGAACCCGGCATGCCTCAAGCCCCGATCGGCCAGATGCAGACACAGCAGATGATGATGGGCCGAGGTAGTCCGACCGGTCAACAGGGTGCACCCGGCCACATGACCGTCAACGGCCGTGGTCAAACCGTCATCTCACTGCCTGGCGGCCGTCAGTGGACCGCGCAAGAGTCGCATCTTATCTCGCCCCTGAACCCTTCCAACCGGAACCGTTCAGCCAACGGCCCACAGACCTACTCGGCGTATGATAAGGAGACCGAGGAAGGCCTGCCGCCGTCGAATCCCGGCGGTGCTCTCTCACCGCCGGTTCAGACACGTCCGCGGAACGCAAGTAACCCTGTGCCGCCAACGGCAGCAATGCGCTACCCTGCACTTTTTCCTAATCCTGCGCAGCAACAGGCGTTTCAACAAGGGCAAGCTCAGGTGCCACTCCGGCAACATCCCCTCCTACGTGGTTCGAATGGTGGTGCCAGACCCAGGGCCAGCTTTGATGATGCGTCGTTGTCTAAGGAAACTATGAGCGGTGTGTACTTCTTTCCTCAATCACAGTGTTCCTCTCTCCTTTTTGTGTTGGATGGCTGACCTTATGTTTTAGTACGTGTTGACCAAGTCTCAGTTTCAAGCGTTCCGAGTGAGGACGTGAACGACAAAGGAAGACGAGGCTCAGGCCGCTATTTAATTTAGGTCATCGGCGTAACTCAAGCAGTGTAGCTGCAATGCAAACAGGGTTCTTCTGATGCAGCCCCAGAGAAGAAGATGAATATCTTCGCATCCGTGGCAAATATGGCGCATTCTCAAACTAAACCCAAACCGGCTGGAGGTGTGACGAGACCCCCGACTTTTGACGACTCTGATCAAGTGTCGCTCCCAACTTCGAGGGACAATATGCCGCCTAAGAAGCGACTATCTGAGCTGAAGGGCATGATTAAGGGGGTGGAGGTGCGAAAGAGGGAGTGAAGGATGATCAACCAGTGAGGGTAGAGCCCATTTACGAAGCTAGGCACTCGATGCAAAGTCCACCTCAAAATATCATAGCGCCGCCGGGAGTGCAGGGGACAACAGAGACCACCAGTCTCATTCTTTGGACCGCCCACCCCAACCAGGACCATTCGGCTCTCTCATGGCAAGCATATCCGCCTGGGCCCCAAGGTTCGGTGCAACCTCATCCTTCGCAGATGGGACAGCCTACGGCGACAAGCCCGCCTCCTTTCATGGGCGTCGGACGAGCCAGTACCGCAGGCCCCATCCAGGTCAGATTCAACAGGTAAGGAGTGAAGAGAGTGGGAAGAAGGGCTCTGCTGGCGGGTTCTTAGGTGGATTGTTCCATAAGCAAGGAAACAAAACCAAGGATATTAAACCGCAACCCCTCAGCAGACACCGCCACCCGGTCAACGACCTCCGCAACCTTCAAACCAACCTGCATATGCTTCGTTCCGCCCTGGGCAAACTGGGCAACCACTGGGCCCCCACCCAATGTTTGCCGGGCAGCCTCAGGCCCAACGTGGCCCCCCGGGTCCGTCCCCATCACCGCCGTTATTCCAGGATCCGGCCCAACCCATCCCATCCCTTCAAAAGGCACAAATGATCACCATCCGCCGGCCTTCTGGAATCACTGTCTCCTCGAGCCAAAGTATTCCTGGCAGTCAACAATCTCCTAACCAACGACCTGGTATGCCGTCGCCCCAAGGATCTCAAGGACCTTTCAAACAGCAGGCGGGCCCCAGCCCATTAGGGCATAGGCCAAGTCAAATGGAATTGCAGAACGCTAGTATGATTGCATCGCAGACTTCGCCGCAACTTTCTGATGATTCGCCCTTGAAAGACCGGCTATAGGAAACTCGGTAGCAGTGCCTCGATCCTCCCGAATAGAAAACCAGTTGGGTCTGGCAACTCTAGAGATGGGCATTTCATGACACCAGCTGTTCCAGCCGCTGCGATGCGGTCAGAACGCACAGGATCACCGTCTCCGAGACCGGGCGAACGAGCACCCAGTCAACTGTCGTATGTCCAACAGAGCACCCACAGAGAGTCATCCGGGGGCTTAAATGACGCGCGTCAACCATCACTCCCCTCTCCAGAACCGTCTCCTGTACCTTCACAGTCGAACCATTCGTCTTCTCCTCGGCTGCAAGGGGATCAGTTCGCTCGTGATTCTCCTGCTCCGCGAGACTCCGGCCAAGGTCTCGGCGTTTTCCCAAATGGTCTTAGCCCAACCGGACCAATGAACGCCTCCGGACCCAATGGCGCCCCGAACGGTCTAGTATGGGGTCCAAACGGCGTTCGACCGTCGGTTCCTCCTCTGGCGTCTCCATCCGCTGCGGCCCGTATGCAGCCGCCTCGTGCTCCTAGTAGTCCGGTGCCTTCAGTAGACCAGGGGAAATTATCCAGATTTTTTGGGGCTTATGATGGTGGCAAGCCGGCGGCCCAGCCCCAACCCAACAAAGAGAAAAGTGCGGCTTCCAAGTTTCTCGGCGCCTTCAAGCGAAGTTCTAAACAAAATGAGGCGCCTACATCCACCCACGCCCCCAAACAAGCCCGCAGATAGCACAACAGGCCATGCGGCCGGGTGCGCCCGGCCCAGCAGTCCCGGGAGGAGTGCCTGGCCCCAGTGGCATGCAGGGGTCTTCAGGCACTCCGCCGGGACAAGTTCGAATACCTCCAGTACAATCTGGGCGGGGTCGAGGTTCGATCCCAGCACAAATACCTGCCCAGCAAATGCAAGCCGGTAGGGGCCAGCTCGGCCAAATGCCTCCCCAAGGGATGCCGATGGCGGTGCAGGCACAAGCCGGCCGAGGACAAATACCGCCGGGCATGATCATGCAAGGTGGGCGTGGCCAAATCCCCCAAGCCATGATCCCAGGAGCCGGGTCTGTGCCACCTCATATGCAACGCCCGGCAGCGGCTGGGAAACAGGGGAACGAGCCTCAGTATGATCAAGTGCCTATCCCCGAGGATACGAAGCTGTACATGGATATGGTTCTGGTGGCATGCTGGCTTTCTCGTCTTATAATGCTGGTCGCCCTACCCATCCATCTGTTCAATACGCGCAGTTTCCACAAGGAGTGCAGCCAGGGTTTCCACAGCGGCAATGGGATCCACGTTTGATGCAATCTCAGCCACAGGGTTTACCTCCCGGAGCAGTCCCCGGCGCTCCTCAGATTTTCCCACAGGGCATACCTAATAATATCCCATATCAGGGTGCGCCTCAACAGCCTCCAATTCAGGGGCCAAGCCAAACCCCTTCTCCCACCCCTCAACAATTCCAATCAAACGTGGCCCATAATCAGCTCCCTCAGCAATTTAAGCAACCACAGCCCGTGTACCCATCCGGTCAAATGTCTCCGCCAGGACAGAGCCAAATGCCGACCCAGCTCGTTCAGACCCCACAGGTGCAGCAGAGCCAAGCACACGGGGAACGGTTTCAGCAGAATCCAAGTCCCGGCTCACAAGCTCAGTCTAATATGAGCTGGACAGGAACGGCACAGACTGGGCAGAACCCCGTGCCTATCCAACAGCCCAATCCGATGCCAAACTCAGTTTTGCCACCGAGCGTCCGAGCCGTCTCAATCTCTGACAGTGCCGCTAGCAGTGGAACATCGTCCACTCAGTCTTTGCATATCCCTCCCATAACCCAGTTGCAACCACAACCGCCCCAGTCGGTGCATTCCAACTCAACTCACCAAACCTCACCCGTAAACCAGGCCCTGATCCTTCTACGCAAGTTCCATCCCAGGAAGCTAGCAAACCATCTACACAAAGTCCCACCGCCGCCGCAAGCGGGCTCCTCCGGTCCCCGGACGCCGCGCGTCTGACGAGTAGAATGTCAAGACATGTGAGCAGCGGGCGTGACGCGCCCTTCGGAAGCCCAGAGAAACCCGCCGATCGCACGCTAACCGTCAGCCCGGAGCCGCCGGGACGTCATCATGGGCCGATTCACCAGGTTTCAGAGCAGACCCTCGGAGTTGATGTTGAACGCGCTAATAGCCACGTCCGACACGCGAGCGAGGATATTTACGACGCCACACCGCGGCTCAACTCTACCCCCGATGCTACTACGACGGCGGCGCAGGAGTCCGGGAATACGAAATACGCAGGCTCGGAGAAGGGACGTGGGCTCACGAGCCCCGTCGCAGTTGGGCTTGGTGTTGCGGCGGGTGCTGGTGCTGGTGTCAGTGCAGCCGTCATTGAGGAAGATAATACGAGTTTCCTCGAGGGACCTGACTCGGAACCTGATGAGGCTACCACCGTTACTACTAACACGGCCACAACCGGGGAGGAGAAGGATTCGGCGTCTGTCTCTTCCCCACAGCAGCAGCCCGCCACGGCTATTATGAATATGGAGCCCGAGGAGAAGATCCTCGTCGATCAGCCGGTCGAGCTCGCTGCCGTCAACGACGATGATGATGGTATGCCCATGATGACTGCTACCTCGTATCCTGGACAGGAATGGAACCCATATGGGGCCGGCGAATTTGGAGATTGGGAGTAAGGTGGCTATATTTTGGATGGAGAGAAGGCGCTTTTTTGCCTGGTGCCTCTATTCCATGTCCCATCGCGTCCTGGTCATATCCATCCTCCAACTCATATCTACACTGACGCTATACTTACACTCATCATACGCATATTTCAGCCCACTTCACGTCATATCTTTCATCTATCCACGCATCTACTACATACCCATTTTGTTTGATACAAAAGAATTTAGCATCATTATTTTCTGCGACAAAAGATATATTTGCTTGTTAATTACACTATTGATTGAGGTAGACTCATGGCTGCTGAGATAGATAGCTAGCTCTTAATAGAAATCACGAAGAGAATGCGTTGCCTTACTATGAATGGATTCGATTGCACATGATATGTGCCATATTGATACTAGACATAGAATAATGACCAACTGATTCCTAACCCTACGTGTAGGCTTGTTTAGTAAGTATTCGCAATTACCTGTTGTCATTGGTAGGATATACCTTAAGCCCTGAGTACCACGCACCAGCTCAAGCTCACCCACCTGTCAACCCATTCATTCCCTCCACGAAGTGAAACCCCATCACATCACATCACATCAATAAAGCACCAACCCGCCTTTGCCCCCTCCTTCACCCACGCCTCCAACCGTCCCCTGAAAATCGGCACCATGATCTCCCCGACGTTCGGCGGCGGCCCGGCGCCCGAGGGCCGCGTAGCGTCCGCGCTACCGATCCACACGACGCCCGGGGTCTTGTTCGCGGCGTAGAGTTCCTCGACTTGTGATTGTGAGAATCCACGCCCGAAGAGCACTCCGCGCGCGGGCCGTGGGAATAATCTGCGGAGCCGATGCAGTTTATGGCTGGGTTGGGAGGGGCTTTGCCTTGTAAGAGGTGTGGGAGGTCGGATTGTGCTGTGGTGTAGCTTTGGATAAAGCGGATTACTGGTGGGGTTAGTCGCGGAGGAAAGGGATTGGTTGAGAGGGGCGAGAACGGAAAAGAAAAGGAAAAGGGACGGACGTACCGTCGAACTCCGGACGCAGACCCTCCGCTACCGGGGCGCCTATCTCGGCGTGTAGGCCGACTAGCACGATCGGGATCGGGGGCGCGAGGGACATGGTAAGGGATACGCTGGTGTCGGGAAGGGTGTTTTTGCCACGAGGGAGATGGTCACGATAGGGATATGGAAGTAGTCTCACTCGTCGATGTCGCTTTACTGGTTTTATCTACGATACGATAGATATTACTTATATATACCCAGGCACATCGAGGTCTTCCCCGCGCGCTGGCCGAGCGCTGGCCGTCTTGCATCACCCGCGCTGGTGAGGACTCGATGATGATGACATATATCCTTCGTCGTCCGCCCTGGCGGTCGAGAATGCGGAATCATTATTGGTCGGGGTGGTGTGTGGTGTATCCACCTCGGTGCCGAAGCTGCTCTGCTATATGTAAATGGGAGAATCCAGCGGGAGCTGACGGTGTATCTCCCCATGGAGGTCGGAGGTTTGGCGTTTCCCCCTGGCTGCTGCTGAGATTGCTCGCGTTCACACTTCGGTCGAAGGCCCTGACATGTGACATCTTCCTCACCATGATGAAGTCCTATGGAGCATCAGGCTACTGTCGCGACTCTTCCTGCTGCACCCCCTCATGGCGGGTGCCTATATTATCGTTTAATTGCTCCCTATGATCTCGTCGACAATTTTCAACGGAAAGGAGCACGGTAATTAGTTAGTATACTGGCAAGAGTCACCCACCCCAGGGACAGGCCCATGCGCTGCGAGGAACTTAGTGGTTTGGTGGTGAAGAAATACCGTGACTTTGATATGATAGGGAATAATCACGCTGCGGCGACGGCAATCAATTATGTTCCGTACATGGGCAAATATTCCGTCTTCGTCGTCTTCAACTAGGTAACACTCAAAAGAGATAACAATATGTAGGACGGACGTTGTAGGTTAACCAATTGACTGGATGTTTGTCAAGTAGAGTAAAACAATGCAGACAATAGGAATGACAGAAATAGTACAAATAGTATTGTCGCGAGGTGCATACAAGTACGAAACACACATGTACACGTAGACAACGACCTCGGAGACTCCAAAGTTAGCTAAGCACTATTCAATTCCTACCTATTAGATAGCGGTTTAATGTTTATAATACTAACTTAAAGGGCACGAATACCTTTAATAAAGTTTATACGGAGTACCTGCTCCTAAAAAGGTCCAAGTCCCGGGTCGAAGGGTCCGACACGAAATATCAACAAGTAACTCTGTATTTCCTTCAATTAATTGGCTATCATACCCATTTTTCAGGACTGACTGCTCTTCTGAGTGGACCATGCCAGACGCTAGTGGGGTAGTTCGACGCCACGGCCTCAATGGCACGATACCCAAACCGCTGCCCTGGGTGTGCCCCATATAAAATATTTCGCTTCTTGAAATACCCCTTATATCACACAGCCTTCTCACAACATAGCCAGGCCCATCTTACTTAGAGAAGGGCGTTATCAAAACTTATATTACTTTGTTCTTCATTCTACGTTCGTCTTTTCCCCCGGTCACTTTACTCAAAGTCCCCCTCCTTGTTTACATCCACATCGGGTTCGGCGTAGTGGAGCGCCGTAATCAAACTAGGTGGAGCGGTGTGCGCTGAACGAATTCAAGGTTTAGGGTTTTTCGTTGGCGTTGAGCCTCATCAACGTCTTCATTCCCTAGCCCGGGTCTCTTCATTGCTGCTCCAGTCTTGATTAATTCATGGCTTCTATCATTGTAAGCTCGGAGCTGACACCTCCGGATCGGCTCGTCCTCCGAAACTTGGCTCGCGATATCCAAACCCGCCGGCCGGGTTCCGAGACAGTTCTGATCGACGCCGGTGAATCCTCAGGGAGATGCACACCTCCGGCCCTAAAACCGAAATCCACCAATGGAGGTTAGTTCGGGTTCTATTGTACCGCCGTTAACTGTAGGATATTGCTAAGCTAGATATCACGCAGATGCGAATGGCAAGGCACGCAATTCGTCTCCGGGAGACAAGGACAAGAGCGATATAGCCACGCTCAAAGCACTTAATCAACCTAAATGCCAAGACTTCGAGCCCACAGTCTTTTCATCTTGGGATCTGAGGGAGTTGAAGTCTCGTTTACCCCCTGCAGTATACCAACACTTCTTAATGCCCTACGTGTCATGGGCTATGAAGGTAGCGAGAGTCGAGACAGATGTGGTGATGGTCACACATTTAATATTGTATTTCACTACGTCTCTTCCTAGTGCACTGTGGCTATTCCACCGGTTCACCTACCTGCACGGAGTTCTTCATATACTTCTGCAGGGGTGGTCGATAGGTGTATACACACTCCTGCGACATCAGCATATACATCAGCGAGGTGTTCTGGCCAAGCGTTCATGGATGCAGGTCTTTGACTATACCTTCCCCTACGTGATGGACCCTTGATGGGCCATACGTGGAATAGTTACTTCTACCATCACGTGAAGCATCATCACGTCGAGGGAACGGCCCCAACGATCTTTCATCGACCGTGCGATATCAACGAGACAACATTTGGCATTTCCTGCACTACGTCGGTCGGTTTTATTTCTTGATCTGGCTAGATCTACCGCTTTATTTCATCAGAACCGGCAGGTGGACGTTAGGCCTTCGTGCAGCGTTTTGGGAACTGTCGAACTATGCCGCCGTCATCTTGCTTCTGCGGTATAACTTCAAACCAGCTCTCTTCACGCTCCTCATCCCCCTTCTTATCATGCGCCTTGGGCTCATGATAGGTAACTGGGGCCAGCACGCATTCGTGGATGCTGATGAGCCGGATTCCGACTACCGGTCCAGCATCACTCTAATAGACGTACCAGTAAGAAGCGACCCATTCCCTTAGAATGCACTACAGAGACTGACTATCGATTTAGAGTAACCGTTACTGCTACAATGACGGCTACCACACTTCGCATCATCTCAACCCCCTGCGCCACTGGCGAGATCACCCCATACATTTTCTCGAGAGCAAAGAGACATACGGCCGCGAGCATGCACTCGTTTTTCACAACATCGACTATCTCATGATCACAGTCCGGCTTATGATGCGCGATTACGAACATCTCGCGCGGTGTCTAGTGCCCATCGGTGATCAGATTGACATGACGATGGAACAACGGGTTGCTATGCTAAAGCGCCACACGCGGAGGTTCAGTGAAGAAGAGGTTCGCGAAAAGTTCGGTGTCGCGAGTGAAAAGTAGATTCCACGACACATACGATTTACTTGAACACCAGGCTGGCAGTCGGGTTTGATATAGGCATAAAGAGAAAGATTCGCCAACATAGACGCTCTATATATATAATTGCATGGGGTATACGAGGTGAAGACTAGGACAATATCGGCCAGTCATCATATCACCGACACCTATCAACTACGCCTCTTTTTGCCTTTTGACACGGAGCACACATGTGGGATTACACACTAGAAAGACGAGGTTTCTGTATATAGCCAGACAAACCCACGACGGCGTTTAAGATGTTTTCGCTCAACAACCCGTATCTAATGAAATAGCTTCGAGAGATGCGTATATGAGCCATCTTCTTCACCTGGAAAATAAATATGCACTAAATGTTGCGATGCTTACTGAGCAGTCACCTATCATCCCAAAACCTGATCATGATCACTCACGATGGGTCATCCCGAATCATTAGCTAGAGCCTTGACAAGGAAACACCGGTCTTAAAATAAATCTAGATTGGAGGTAGAGCAAAGGCTAAAGGTCGCCCAAAGAATCATCTAAAGCCCTTTTTAAGTTCATTCTATATGTGCTCCATGTACCCTACTTGCAGCTTCTGAGGCAGACAACAGAGCTTTCTAGGACATCAGTCAGCCTTTAAACGTCCTAGCCACAGAATCATCTAAACGTATCAATCCTGGAAGTTTAACATTCCATTATTGTTCTAAATTTAGAATAAATCCCCTCTATCTAGTCCGTAACGGTGCGGTGATCAAACACCCCCTGTTCGTCGGCTACCTCCCACCACACTCACCGATCTTACGGAGAAACATTTATATTCAGAACTATAGTGCTCAATTTACGAATTATTAAGTTATAATAACAGTTATGGCAAACTATCGCGCTAGGATCTCTTAAAAGATCAGAGTTTCTTGAGGCGCAGTTGGCTAAAGTCAGCCTAAAGATACTGGCCTCGGAATGTAGAATCCAAGGGGCATTGCTCTGAGAGGGCGACCGTCAGCTGCGCCACTAACGGGAGATCGAGAATCATGCTGCGCAGTCCAAAGCCAGTCCGCTTGGATGCCTTCGCCTCTATATAGCTAAATATTCTGCAACGTCGCGCTGGGAATAAGATCTTGTCCTCTTTAAGCGCCTACTCATCATATACAACAGCCACATACCGATCGGGTATACTTTCCCAAGCACCTCATTTACCACAGCCAACATGGAGATAGACATGAAAGCCCTCAAAGAAAGGTTTGAGCGAGAAATTCAAGGTGTTAGTAAAGATCGCATTGATCTTGTCAAGAGGAGTTTGAAAGCCTACCTAGGATCAGAGTATGATGATGAAATCAACCGCACTATACCCACGGAAATGACGATAGAAAGTAGAGTGAAGAGAAGGAAGCTTTTCACCGGCAGAAGCGCTCAAGATTTCAGATCTCAGATATGTCCAATTATTATGAAGCGCCACAAAACCTCTTACTACGACGATCCCCGCGACAAGATTCAATCAGATCTTAGTCCTGATGGTGAATGCGCGGCCATGTTGGAGTGTTGTGATAGATGCCAGCTGATGACTGGCACGATCGAAGGGCTCCGCGCTCTGGTGAGCAACGATGGCTATGAGCACTACACATGCGACGGAGTTAAGCGACAATCCGAGATCAGCGGTTGTGCTTTCTGCGACTTGATCACGAAGACTATGGCCCGGTGCCAAAACTGCAACGGCGATAACTTCATGGGCATAGCGCCCGGCATATTGGGCGACGGGACAATTAGAGTCCATGCGATCACGAAAGGATCAATTGCGCCAGATCAATCCCCATTTCAGTCGGGCGCACAGCTCAAGGCGCTCAGGTTGCTAATACCTATGGACCCGATGGTGTGTCCGGACCAAGATCCGCACCACCATGATCTACCGCTAGTAGCTTTCCAAGGTCAGTTGATTGTTTTCCTCGGCGTCAGTCTATTATAAACCTCAAAACTAACATAATAACAGAGAGCCCTGCTTCGAAAGTTGTTGAGGGCAGACGACCTGATAAGAAACTCACTCCGGACCTTGCGAAACGACTGCATCGATGGTTGAACGACTGCCAGGACAAACACAAGTCCTGCCCCCGTCGTTGTTTTCCCAATCTCCCAACGAGATTGGTCGATATCGGAAACAGAAAAGACTCACCTATCCGCTTACACATCCCCGATAAGGACGTTAGATGTCAATATGTAGCTCTAAGCTACTGTTGGGGTGGTGACCAGCCTTACAAGACGACCGTGTCAAATCTCGCGAGGTATACCAAAGAGCTCCCGGTGGACGACTTCCCCAAAACGATAACCGACGCCCTCGAGGTCTGTCGTGAGATTGGCATGAGATATATTTGGATCGATGCCCTTTGTATTATCCAAGACGACCCCAAGGATAAAATCCACGAAATCGCGCAGATGGGCAACATCTACAAGGACGCGACGATCACCGTCATGGCAGCGAGCGCCAGCAGCGTATACGAAGGCTTTCTGGGTAACTCGAAGATTGACGCGCCGGCTGCGAAGCTTCCCTTGCATCTCGACGAGAACTCGTTTGGGGCCGTATTCGTCAGGGGCCCCGACAACTTGCCGTTCCTGGATGACGAGCCCGCGTTCAACCGGGCGTGGACGATGCAAGAAATGCTCCTGTCGCAGCGGATCATCATCTTCGACTCGTATCAGGTTGTGCTCAAGTGCGCCCAGGACAATATCCAGCCGGCCGCCAACACACATCTTCATTCCAATATGCGGATCGGCGCCGCGACCGGCCCTAAATATAGAATAATGCAAGGCTTCAACCTTGCTGCGCTAGAAAGCGAGCAGCAGAAGGAACAGGATCTTCGGCACTTGGATACTGGTGAATTTCTGAACACGCAGGCCCTGACCTGGGCTGGCTGCATGGCCGAGTATAGCAGGCGCGATATCACCGTCGTAGATGATCGCTACCCCGCGTTAGCCGGCATCACAGAGAATCTGCAAAAGATCTGGAGCGACGAGTACGTCGCCGGATTCTGGAAGAACAGCCTGATAGAGCACCTCGGGTGGTCGGGGGGCGTGAACGGGACGTTCGGCGGCAGGGCGTGGACGGAACGACTCGAGGGACCGAGCTGGTCGTGGCTGAGCCATCCGGCGCCCGTCAGCGTCAACCCGATATCCATCACGGACGTCGACGTCCTGGGGTGCGAGATCGAGCTCGAGTTCCCGGACCAGCCGTTCGGCAAGGTCAAGAGGGGGGTGCTGTGCCTGGAAGGGCGCACGCTACCCCTGTCGGAGCTGCACATCCGCCAGCGTCCGAACGTCTCCCCTTGGTGGAAGAGGGCGATGGCGATGATGCCCGAAATCTTCGATGGGATTTCGTACGACTTCCCTGATCGGGGCCTGGCCACGGGCGAATTGAAAGCTTTGTTACTCGGTCTCACGTCCGATAGGAAAACGGAAGACCACTCTTTAAGCTTGCTGGTCATTCGACAGCGAGAGGGCGGGACGTACGAGAGGGTAGGGAATGCTGTGTTTAATGATACTGTGGTGGAAGGGCAGATGAAATATATCACAAGTAAGGCCACGAGGGAGGTGATAATACTAGAGTAGCTGAGAGGTCTCCTTTAAGGGAGTCAAATAGGGGTACATCCAATTAGAGTCAAGAGAAAGCATATTAAATAATCACCACCTGGTGTGTAGGGGGCAACGTTCAACCAAACAATGAAAGCCGAGAGGCCATGCATATGCGGGGGAGAACTCGTGTTACCAATATCTAGACAAAGAGGGGTTGGGTTATAGAAGCGATAGGCGTTGACTTCAATAAATTCAACTGTTCTTCCAAAAGAGGCTAGAAATGGTCTATATCCCTCCCGGGTTCAATGCGCCGGCTGTGCCGGACAATGAGGCTTACGAGGGCACGAAACTAGATGACGGGGTAAAGGCTAGTAGGTGATCGAACATTAAACTATCCGATTCTCACCCCCTTTCATTCTACTTACGGGACTTTGGGTCTTAGAGGACCATCCTGGTTGACTATTCTACCAGTACTACCGGAGGGCGCGACAGTAAAATGGGTTGCTACATATGGCGCGAGTTGCTGGGCGATAAGCAGTAAAATCGACACCGAGCTCTCAGATGGAACTAATCAGTCTTATTTTCTCAAAGCGAGTATCTCTAGCCTATCGATGGCTATATCCTGACGTGAAACAGGTATACACTGCTGATAGCGCTAAGGAAATGGCCTTGGGCGAGCTTGAGGGAAGCAAAGCTCTTTATAAGGCATTGCCAAGCAACATCCCTAGGCCGATAGCAGTCGGTTTTCTGGAGAAGGATCCCAAGAAACACTTCTATCTGGCCGAGTTTCGAGATATGACTGATGAGATGCCCGGGACAAGCGAATTCGCAATGGTCGTTGCCAAGTTACAACAGACTACCCAATCACCTAATGGTAAATTCGGGTTTCACATTACCACATACGGAGGTGATTATCCGGTAGACGTGTCCTGGTGTGACACTTGGGAGGAGTTCTTCACTCGTTTGATGAAGAATACGATGGAAAAGGAAAGACTTATCTATGCTCTGAACGAAGAATTAGATAAGCTGAGTCCTGTGATCCTCGAGCATGTCATCCCTAGGTTACTACGGTCAATGGAGTCGGAGGGGAGAAAGTTGGAGCCCGTTCTAATTCATGGCGACCTATGGCATGGGAATGTGGCCGTTGATAATAAGACGGGTGAGCCCGTCTTGTATCACCCTTGCGCATTTTATGGTCATAGAGAATGTGAGCGTATGTGGGTCATGAAAGCTCATCCCCTGACGGCAGTAGATGAGTTCGCGCCTTGGAGAGCTGCTCGATACCGCACAAGCCGTGAACATGTGCAAGCATACTACAAGATAGTAGATGTGACAGAGCCATCGGGGATGAAGATGATCGTCATGCATTGTATGCATCGTAGGTTTGAAGACGCTCCCCCAGGGAAATTATATGCATGATACTAAATGGCCATGGGCGAAACGACCCAATGGTCTCGATTACGTGGTCTAATAATAGGCAAACAAGACAACTGTATGTCTCGAAGGTCAACAAATAGCACATGAGCTAACTTGTATTAAAGAGCAGTTGAGGAGATGAAGCGATTGGTGGAGAAGTACCACAACAAAAGGACGAACGCGTAATCTAAGCCAAGTAGTAGCTACGTCTAACCTAGTTCTAATCTAGGCTTTTAGAGGCTTGTAGACTGAATTGGATGTTTTACAAAAGGTCCAAAACTTAAGTGGGAATGACCTGTATAAATCATACTTGCATGTATTTCTTTTACCCCGCCCCACCTTTTCCCCGCAATTTGATTGTAAGTCGGAGATGCCCCGCATTGTCGTTGCGGAATTGAAGTACGCATCGACGTAGAAGCGCGTTGGTAAAGCTAGGATAGGAAAAACAACGATGGATTAAAGAGAACTAATATCTGCAATTAAGAAAGGGTTGCAGTAAATTGATTAGCTATTAACTAATACTTTTAAATTATTCTCTCCGAAAGAGGTGCTATGCTTGTAAAATTGTTTTATTCCTTGACCTAAACTTTATCTACCTATGAATTGATGTTGCTGCACTTTCTACAGACTTTATTAACATCTTCCTCTTAGTTATGGTATACGCATGTGCCGCACATTCCAGACTAGAGCAGCGAACTTAAGTCTTACCTAGGTTGTTGCCACTTAGTCACTAAACGTTAAACGACACCTAAAAGCAACTGTTTGAAGGTATGTATATCTGACGGCTTAATCTGGCAGTCTTCGAAAGACCGAAGATCAAGACGTTAAAGATTCTTTTTAGATTCTATTATCTTGGACATTCACGGCCCTTGTTCATGAACTTTTACGGCGTGGAGACTCGTCGGTGTTGGTTATTAGCTTCGGTCTCTCGGATGCTACCGAGTATCCGATACGCTTCACGCGCTAATAATTAGGAAATCTGATATGCATGATGCTAGTTTAATCGCCAATGCCGTTAATCGAGATAGGGCCTAGACTTAAAAGCACTATCTACAGTACACGACGATAGCGCCGTCGACGGGAGCGTTGTAGATCTGACTGGCGTGAGACATTGTCTTTTTCACTGGAAGTTTTCCATTTGAGGTAGCATTCCATTGCGTAAAAGCTGGCAAAAAAAGAGTTTGGCTTTGCACCTGATTCTATTCCAAGCTGCAGTAAGAACCTGAGGTTCAGCACTAGATCAGGAAAGCTATTGGCGATGCTTTCGCTCGTCATCCCAACCCGATGCGGTTCTTGAAGTAGTTTAGCCTTCGAGCGGCCAAGGAACTAACAACCGAAAACTGAACTACTAACGCGCTAGTAGCCGAGGCGTCGTCTTTCACTTGGACGCTATGGGGAGACCATCGGGTTCTATGCTCGCCCGGTGCCAGATACTATATAAGATCAAGCCAACAGATTCTAAATGAGAAAGGTTTCTCGACAATTACACCTTTCTAATCTCATTGAGGGTGTTCCATAAACTCTACTATTCGCCATGGAAGATTTCGAACTCAATGTGTCACCTCAAGCTCGTCTTACGGGAAATACATTACCCCACCTAGAACGTCTCTCTCGCCCCGGAATGTGCCGTTGCTCGTTGGACTACACGGCGGCACGTTGACAAGCAGCTACTACGACGTTGATTCTGATTATTCTGCTGCCAAGTTCGCAGCCGCCTTTGGAATTCCTTTCGTTGCTATAGACCGCCCCTGCTACAAAGGCACGACATCAATCCTCCCACTTGAAGATGGCGATTCATTCTATCGAAAAACGGCTAGACGCTTGAATGAAGAGATTTTGCCGGCTGTATGGCAGAAATTTGGGGTTCCAAACGGATGTGTTGGCGTTGTCACGCTTAATCACTCCATGGCGGTCCCCATCGCTATAGTCACAGCATCAATGCATGCCAAAACAGCAGAGCAGCTATATCCACTACGGGGATGATTCTATCTGGGTTCGGCTCCCAAAGAACGAGCCCAGAAGAATTAAGAATGCCACCTGGCGCGCCACTTCCGACAGAAATGCAATTTACTCAGAGTACGAAAAAGAAGTTGATGCTCAGCGAGGACCATTTCAACACCTACGACCCTGAGATCGAGGAATTATCACTCCCGCTATCTGTGCCCATGCCGGTGGAAGAGTTTCTTGACAGTGCAATTCACTGGCCGACATATGCCGCCGATCGCGCTGCTGAGGTAGCTATACCAGTGATGTATGCGCTTGGCGAACATGATTGGCTGTGGGTAGCGAACAAGACGACCGTCAGCGAGTTCGAGGCAATCTTCACGCAGTGCCCGAGGTTCGATGCCAGCATTGTACGTGGTGCGCCACACGCTATTGAGTGGAGTAAAGCGAGGGTCGGTTGGTACACGCGATGTTTTGCGTGGGCAATGGAAATTTGCTCCTAAGCTCTCGCAAGCGTGTAAAAGAGCCAAGGCGCTGCATATCCTCCGCTGGAATTCATATTAAAACTTTTAGAACCAAGATGACCATCACTGCAGTGTAGGCTAGAGAACGTGGCTAAGATCTAACGACTCCTATTGGGCGCGATTACTTGACTATCACATCTTCACGCCTGTTTATATAGTACGTACCTAGCTTTGCATCTTAAACTGAGAAATTTTAGCACCTATTACGTGAGCCGTATATATGAAGATATTTAATAAAGCTTTATTTCTGCTCTATATGCCCTTCTTTACTAGTCTGCTCTTTGAAATGCTGTGGCATGTTGTGTAGGGTAGAAATGCGCCAGTATTTTGTAAAGCGTCTACGAAGCGGTAACTCAAGTGTAAATAGAAATGTGATCATGATAACTTGTGTTTCTATTTGTAAAATGTTTACAAAGTTAGATGTTATCCGTCCCGTACCACTGACCCAGTGGTGTGCTCATGTCGTTAAAGCTATGCCTCGGGTGGAACATCTGCAACTGGTCGAGATAGGTCGTGTGGCTCCTTGATATCCGCTCCGCCGCGCCACATGTGTGACCTCTTGCCAGTCAAGGCTGTCACTGCACGCGTAATGTAGCATATCCTCTCCAGATAATTGCGAATGTATCAGGGCATCCTTCGTGTCACGAACGGCAGCGCTTACCCTTTCAGAACCCCAATTAGGAGCTTCCCGATCCGACTCAGATGCCGGCGACATGCGCTCATGGCTGTGCTCTTCTCCGCATGATGATACTTCTTCCAAGGCTACTAGTCTTATCGCAATCTGTGCTGCAACGCAGCTATTCCAGCTTTTCTCCTGCAATTTTAGCGCTTGAAGATAGGAGATCGCTTTAGTTTGTATCTCTCTGTCAAGGCACTTAGTAGCCACGAAAAAAGTGGCGGAATGAACCCTGCGTGCCACTGAGGCCCGCTTGAGTTGTGTGATGGGCGTAAGAGCTCGAAATCTGGCCATAGCTTTTGGTATTGGTCAATTACAGAGATAAATTGGGGCGTATATTGCTTGAAATATGTCCTGGGGAGGTGGGTTAGTGGATACGTAGAAGTTATAAGGCTCAACACCTGGTGGTGAGCTCGAAACAGACAAAGCCATATTGCTAATCGGCCTAGTGCGGCAGGGGATTGTTGAGTCTCGAAAGATTTCAACGCCTTGCCATAGGAAGACAGGCATGTCCTAAGCTGTGGAATCAAAGGTCCGATGCCAGAAACATCTTCGCAATGTATATCAATCAATTTGACGAAAACATGAGTTAGCCCATCCAGAGAGTGACGGGCTTGGTGAATGGTGGAAAAGGTCTTGGGGATATATGGTAGTTCTAGGCTCGGAGACAAGGCCAATCTCATGTTTGAGGCTAGGCTCGCTGGCACACCGTAAGTTGGCGCTTTCTTGAGAATCGAAGCAAAAAGGGGAGCGATCTCCGCTAGGATGAGATTGGCCTCGGCGACGGTGAATTTACTCTTCCTGTACTTTGTGCTGAACCACTCATCCAATATACGGGCTCCGGACGTGACGTGGTTCATACCGGTTACGAAATTTCCCCGGAAGAAGTCACAACATGCAAGTAACAGGCAAATCATGAGTACGTATGGTGTGCCGGGCGGTTCATCGCAGGTCATTCCTGCAATTACGTTCCGATAATGCGACTGATACACTTTGTTATCCTCGAGAATAGTGTAATGCAGTTCCGTGGACTCAATCAGAGATGATACCGCAAGGACTGTACACATTACAATTGGCTCATGGAAGGCAACTTGAGGCAGGGTCTGTGACCAAAAAGAATGACCAAAATAAGCTGAAAGTAATGGCACCGTTTGGTCGATGTAGAGGTCGAAAGACCGACGATCAGGTGCATTTCGTAAACGAGAGTGGGTGATGGAAGGAGACCTGTCTACACGCTGGCTTATAGTGTTTGAGAAGGCTCGCCGCTGGTTGGGCTCGAAGAGCCATGCTTGGGGAACATCGTAGCCACCACATCTGCGGCCAGAAGTAACACACCTCTGGCAGAACGGATGTTCTTCGGAGCACTACCGCCAAACACGCGGAGTCAACGGGGGCTGAAACCGGGGTCAAGATTTTGCGGGGCCATACCTTAATTTTCCGGGCCTTGCAGGTAACACATCCGGTCCTGACTCTTTGGTGTCTTGGTTTTCGTGAGAGCGAGTCCATCTAGGAATAACGCGACCATGGGGCAGTGGTAGCATGAAACACGTGGTGAAAAATATCAACGTCGCTGCTCTGGAAGCCGGTCGCTTATCTAAACCAACCTAGGTTAGAGCGACGAAATGGACGAACCAGGAAACGATACTAATATCTAAAGAGGAATGGCTGCCAAGATAATCTTGGCAGAAGAGTTTTATCTGGACGACATTCAGCTGTTCATGCACGGCTTACTCCCGAAATATGCCGTTACGCGTATTGAACATATGATACCGCACTTATGAGTAACGTCCGAAGGGTCATTTTCTGATATGGCTGGGGGGCCTCCGTCTCACACACTATTACACCCTCTAGTAAGACCGTTTATGGAAGACGAAGGGCAGGTGCTAATATATTAATCTATCAATAACTACGAGAATTCTGTAATGAATTAGGGATCGTGTTCCTAACTTTAAGATCTAGAGGATGTTGTGCAATGTTTGTTGTTCTTTATATTTTAACGGCCGATCTCTTACTCACACGCGCACGCACAGCTCTTGAATCCAACTAACCACTGAATTTCTAATGCGCTTCAGCCTTAGCGTTACGATATCTTATAACTGCCTACGAAGTTAAAAGATTAGTCAGCCTAACTTGGAAGCAATTCAGACTTGCCAAGTAGTTGGCGTATTGACAAGGGGACATTCTTGGCACAGATCAGCGATCGCAACAGAGCAACATCCGTTTTATAGTGTTCTCGCTAATTAATACCGAACTGGTAACATTAGCTGTAGGACATAGAATGCAACGGTGACACTAGATAAGCAGTAGGTGTAAAAGGGTAGGTCGCTACGTGTTCCGTCCTAAATCCGTAGGACGCAGCTGCAGATAGGTCTTGGCGGGTCGGGTACCGGCCGAGGTAGTTCACTTCTAACTATTATCATCTTACACAACCCCGAGAAACTTTATCCCTTCTCCAGAAAATACGTAGATAATAATAACTAGTTTCTAAGCTAACATATCTAAAGTTATTTAAGATACTAAAAGCTGTTTAAGTGCGGCTGTTTTGTTTGATTTCTTAATGTTGTAACTTGACATTTCGACTGTAAAGAAAAACGATACACGAGATCCGCATGTTAACATATGTGATATCCCTAATTTTGCGCGTACACGATGTGAAAGTTTCGGAGAGCGTGTAATGCAGGTTCCATACCGCAACTATAGCAGGCTCATAATATGACCGACAAATCTGGACCTAATTACTCTTTCATGAATGGCTGTTGCACACCATGCGAAAACGAATGGCGGTCCGTGTTCACCGTCTTTATCGTGGTCCGTCTTGGATGGCGAAGCTTCCCAGGGGTGAGACTTGGAGTTAACGTTCATGTATATAAATACAGACGAAGCCGCCGTTCAAAAACATTCTTCAGCAACTTGTTCTTTACCCACAAACTAGCTTAGCAAGCGCTAATACAGAATCATCATGTTCAGCATTCTACCAGCGTCTCCTTTCTTTGCCTCTACCGGCAGCGCCCTCACGGTTGACCCCCTGATTGCCAGGGCTCCGGAGGTCCACGCCGTGAGCACTGCCCTCGCATTCAAACACCTAACTTCACGGATGAGAATTCCATGTGGACCACGGCTTCCAGAAGAAAGACGCAGCGGGTAACCTCTGGAACGTCCAGCTTCCTCGTGTCCTCACAACAACCAGTACAATGCCGCTGAGAGCGCCCGGCTCTTCGTCGAGAGATTCAACGGTGCCAACGAGGAGTGGAAGGTCAATGCCCAACCTGCTTCCGCCTCGTCTGTCTCGGAACGTCAGTTCGCTGCTTACCTAAAGCTCCAACACTGCGGCAAGGACAACACTTGCACCCAGTTCGAGCTTAGCTACAATGCCAACGCTTGTCAATACGCTCCTTGTAAGTACATTTCTTATTCATTATAGAGTTTGTTGATATACACTCAATCTCCGTGAATTATGCTGACCTTGTTGGTAGACACTGAGTGGATTGAGGTCTTCTATAGCACAAATGCTGCTTTTGTGACGTGGACCACAAAGATTGCACTGGTGGTCATACTCTGTGGGCGAATACTTGCAATGCTGGACAACAGGATGTGCGAGATGATACGCCGAGCACCGGATCATTCACTTATGTCGTTGGCTGCACCTACCAGTTTTAAACGTCTTGCAACACCCGAAGTCACAGCGGGTGGTGCCAACGCAATCTTAGTCGTTCGCATCAGACATTGTAGGAGACAGCAAAGATATTGATAAAAAGGTTAAATAAGTAGAAGCGCATATACAATAACAGCCACGTACTTATTCCACTAAAAACCTATGCATAAATATTTATTCAACGTTGTCGCCTAGGTACTTGTCACGGAGTCGTAAGCCGTCGCTATCGATCATACAAACTGTACAGCTCTGCTTAAGAGGTGGTAGATCTTGATGATTCTAATTATATGACACTCAGCTTTTTGAGATTTGCTCTTCACGGAATCTACTTGGAGGCCTGAGTTCTATATTACCAAGTCACAATGGCATTCTATTCGACATAATACTGGGGCTGGCCAGAAACAATTAGCAGTCACGTGAGTAACTCGTGAATATGCCAGCTTAGGGGTTCAGCGGGAAGTGATAGATGACTCGAATAGGGTTTGGACTTTTTACCCAAAACCCAATAACCCACCACCATAAAAACCCAAGTGGGTGCCATGGGTAAAAAAAACCCATGGGTATTAAAAAACCCATGGGTATTAAAAACCCATAAAACCAACACTGTTTAAAAAGAAATAAAGCAAAAGAACATCATTTCTTAGATCTCAGATTAGTACAAAAGATTAGTACATTTTTTTTGCTGCTAAATTTTGTATGCGTGGGTTTTTTTCGTGGGTATTACCCATTCAAAAAACCCATGGGTTGTTTTGGGTACCCATTTCCGAACCTAGACTCGAAGTAAGTGCCTCCTGTTTGCAGGCACTGGCCAAGGTTGTAGACTAACCTATATGCGTCCACGGCTCGATTTAGCAATCCATATGTATAGATGGAACTTCAGGTTCGATTCAAAATTGAATAGAAATTATTTGAAAATCAACCAAAAATCTCAAGTGGCGGGGTAAAGGGAGTATCGTATCAGGGTTGGGCGGTGGGAGCACCTCGCTCTATACCCCTGAAAACTCCATAATGCCTTATCATTATGACCTCAATCTTGATCAGTTAGCTCACCTAAGTGTTACTCACGCTACTTCATAAGAAAATTGATCAAGTAGCGCAATAGTTATAAATTTGGGGATCATCTCTGGTAGCTTATATATAAACACACACTGTGTGCCCCAGATAGTTGTTGGAGAGACGCTCATTTACCGAGATATCCCTGTTATTATCCAGGATAGACAACGTGAGCTTTTTAAGTGTATTAGACATGACGTTTGTCTTGTATACTAATACTAGGTCCTGATACCTGAGATCACGCGTACATCTGTGGTGCTGGACCGAAGTAGCTGCGAAGATTGTTGTGTCGTTCGATCAGCGTTGAGAGCTGCAATACCAAAAGTGTAACTCTTAGTGTACATTGGATCGGGGTCTTGATGGCTCACATTTCTAATTTCACAATACAAAGCACTTACGCTTTCGTATATGGAAAGCCATGATCACCAACTCGCGTCTTATCACAGCATCACAATTTACCTAGGTGTTCTAGGTTGGGAGAACTTTGGCGTCGATCAGGCCTTTAAATGAAAAGAGCTGGCGCTATGGGTCTTGAATAAGCGGTCAGGACAGGCAGCTTTGAGATAGTAAATGAGGGGTTAAAGGGTAATAGGCTTAGAGTGGAGCTAATATGGACTCAAACAAGGCCGGCGTGAAATTGAGTACCACGTCGACGACGAGTTTCAAGACCGCGTGCTTCTCTCCAACATTTCCATGGGGACAGGAAAACTCCCAAAAACCCTGAAGAGCACGTCTTTTGTGATGGAGACAAGACGGAAGGGGCGTTCCCGTATTTGCTGTTGGCCCCTTTGTTACCACAACGCAACGGGGTCAGCAATTTGCATTATTGCAGTATTAGTTAAGCACCGATGCTGAGTCATTATCTTATTACTACCCGGATGGTGATACAGTTGTTTTTAGATCATCTTTTACTTACTAAAGGTTGTCCTCCCCAGCTATACACCTCGTATTATTCACTTAGCTTAAGCGCGTATTCCGAGTTCATCTTGTAAGAGCCTGCTGTAGGGGTATAGAGGCAATAACTTGAGGCTAACAAAGAAACTTTACAACTGAGCTTAACCTGACTTTCGAAAACCTCAATGTATCGGTCAGTGGGCTGTTAGCATCGCTTTGAAAAGTGTTTGAAGAAGTAAGTGCCTCATTCTAGCTCCCTATGAGTCTACATCCTTATGATTTCGTCTCTGCCGAAAGCTTACGTAGCTCCATAACTTATGAATCGCTGCATTTTCTCTTAACTCATATGTCTATGTGGTATAAAGGACAATTGGTATATTTAGATGTTGCTGTGTAGTTCGTGTTGGTTAACCCTGCGCCGGGCCGAGATACCCTGTCTGCTTCCTTGTTCTTTTTCAATCACAATATCTTTTTAGGAGATTAGTAATGCCCAGCCCGTGGCGGGCCGAAGCACCCTGTCTCCAACTTCGATCACTGAAGCAAAGGGTGTAGCACCTAAGGCAACGCTCGTCCATACGATAATCAAACTACATCCCAGTGAACTGTTTAGGCAATAGTATGTATGGCCTACTAGGTTCTTGCGATCTTAGATTAGACTTATTGTGCGAAAACATTAGGGAAAGGAGTGTGACGGAAACCCCATGTAGATAGTAAGTAATGAGGAACGGAATACTCTGTCAAACGGGTATAAATACCACTGTCGGCGCCGTGCCTACGAGAGAAACAACAATTCATCACGGATCAAAAATCACTATCCTCTAGATACTGTCCTCTCTTTCCAAAAGACCAGCTCTGACCATTGCCAATATGTTCGCAAAGCTTATCACGCCCATCGCCGCACTTGCACATTAGTTTCAGCAGTTCCAGCCCATGAGCTGCAAGCACGAGATGCCGTCTACAACGTCTATAATACCTCTTGGATCTCAGACCCCGCCGGGCAGGTCTTCTACTCAGCACCGACATTTTCGCTCAAAGTGCCCGACAACTACCTCCCAGGCGCACCAGGCTTTGATGTCTGGTGCATTTCCTGGCTTGACGCAAAAGTGCCGTTGACTAATTGCAACTGGAACACCGAACAGCCAGCGGGCTCCGTTGTCTCTTCCACTTGCAACGATATTTCCGGAAACGTTCTGGTTCAGCATACATGGTCTGGTGGCTCCAGCACGGGTTCTGGTCAAACTGAAACTATCACGCAAGGCTTCGGAGTCAAGCCCGAGGATTCGCGCTCACCTTCAACAGCAACTAAATTCCGCCTCTGACGTTCTACACCTGTGTCTTGGCCGCGACAAATGGTGACTAGGCATTAGGAAGGTCATCGAGCCATGTCTAATCGTGCAAGAGGTTCAGAAGGGCATTCCTCAAAGGTTGATAAACAGCGCTTTTCTTCTATATCCGAATTAAAGCCTTCAGTCTAGAATCAGTCAATCAAACCTCTTTTATACCTTTGCCCTGATCACTAACTGGGTGAGATGAGCGACAGCAGTTCCAACGTGCATACCAAGTACCCAAGTAACTATAGATGATGAACACTACTACAATTAACGTCAATTCGGCTTAGAAGTTGTTGAATTTTCCTTCTTAGCGTACACGACTCGTTTGGTGGTGCATTATATGCCTCCGTGTAGCACCTTAGTATTAACGCTTTTAAGAGAGAAAAACAGATCCCTATTACATCCAATTTCTGCCTCATTAGAAGGTTCCATGCACCACTAACTATTCAATCAAAATAAGTGTCCTTCACTCTGGCTGCGACGCGCTTCATCGATCGCTTTGACATTGACGTTCTTCCACAACAAGAGACATAAAAGACAGACAGGTAGAAATGCTGCGCCAGCTATAACCATCTTTCGCTGGACATCGGCGTAGGCGGCAATGATGGCGTCGCGAACAGGTGACCCCATGGGGTATGACAACTGCACCACGATATCACCGAAGATCTCGCCTGCTGCTTCCTTAGCATCTTCTGGCAGGAATTCGTAAAGCTTTGCAGGTAGGATATTAGTCCAGATTGCACCAGCAACAGCGAGCCCGATAGAGGCCCCGATAGATCCAAAAAGCCCCATAGCGCAAGACCGACGGCGATTTCCTGGTGTGTAACTGTAGCCATGATGGCTAACTGGGCTGTTAATGACCATATTTCGCTACCAATTCCAACAAACACTTGACACCTTTTGAGTGTGTCAGTTACCGCAGGTGTGTAAGCATTCATAAGGAGTGAAGAAATTTTTAAGTTACTTCAAGGGTTACTCACATCACAAGGTAGCCAACGTGTGTTCCTGGATGGCGGAAGTAGATGAGCAATGCCGTACCCAGAGCGAAGAAGGGTATTCCCACAAAGACGGCCGGCCATTTGTACTGGCCGCTCCACCGGGGTGTACCTTGTAGTATACAGTTAGTAAGATGGACATAAACCATCGAAGAAGATTTTGACTCACAGTCCAACAAAAGGGCCGACGAAGGCAGAAGTCAATGAGACTTTAAGAGAAAAAGTTAGTAAGAGGACTCCACGATTGGATAGTAATTGGAGTAGCAAAAGAGACCGCAACAATAGACTAACAGGCATTTAAGATATAGCCACTGGTAGTGATACTCTGATCGTTAACGACCTGTAGGTAAGACTGGTAATATGCATCCCAGCAGCTAACGTTAGAGCGCGACGAGTGTCAGTGGTTTCAAGTTTTGATGCCTGAAAGCTGCAGGGCAGTGCTTACTAGACTGAAAGAAACACTAGAACGCTCGAAGTCAGTCACCGCTATGTATAGCATGAATGAGGAGCACGAAAGCTTATGAGTACTATCTTATCCCAAGATAGAGATATGGCACTATGGAAAGCTGCCATATAAAGCATGAAGTTGTACTCACTGAAGCCGTAAAGACCGCAAGCGCCAAGAATAGTGCGATCCTTGAGGAATCTGAAGGGAAAATATTGAACCGGTGCCAGATATTTCTCCCAAAGACGACGAATGCAGCCAGCAAAACCACCCAGGACGATCATTGCGATAATGTATCCGGTCGCCCATCCATGTGGCGCGTACGCATCAAGAGAGAATGGAAGTAGCAATAAGCTAAAACCAAATATAGTCAAGAGCATACCAACGACTAAAAGTGACAGCTGGTTAGCAGGGTTCAGGTTCGGTTTGAGAGGGTAGAGGACTCACCATCAAACTCAACAACGTAATATTTTACGGACTCCCAGGCGGTGCGGTCACTAACTCGCGGCGCCATGACACCCTGCCTCAGCGCCTTCCTCTTGCTCCAGATGAACATAAGAGCCACAGGGATACAAAATGCCACCAAGATGATTAGAAAGGCACCAAAAGCCCAGCGGAAGTTCGAGTGCGTGTAGAAAAGGTCAGCAATATTTGATCCGGCGAACACTGTTGCGATAGTCGGTGTGCTATTGATACCGAATAGGAGTAACCTGTTCTTAAGTGTCGTCATGTCGGCCAACATGATGTTAATGACATAACCGATGCCAATGTGACCAGCCCAGTAAATCGTATGAGCAGCCGCGTATGTCTCGACATTCTGGGAGACTGCCTTCAAGATTAGGCCGAGGACAACAAGGCCGAGCATAATTATGAACCCTTCGCATCGACCCCATATATCGATAATCTTGGCGATAGGCAGGGCGATCACGCCGCCAACAATGGTAGCTATGATAGATGTCGTGGCCAATAAGCCATGTCTACCGAAGGACGAGGTAATGTAGGGTATGAGGCTCGCTTGGACTACTCCCAATAGGGCATCGACGAACGTGACTAAATAGAGCCTTCAAACGAAATTCAAGGATGTCAGCAGTTGTGTTCTCCTCAGACTACCTGCACTTCATAATTGCATTTTGCTTTTGGGCCTACTTACAAGATGAACATGACAATGAGTACCTGCCTTGACCAGACAGAGATGATAGCCTCAACTTGTCGTACGCCTTCCTGCTTGTGCGTAGACCCAGCTTCGTCGGCTTCGGGACTACGGTCATCTCCTACGTTGCGCACCTGATCATCGCCAACAGTCTGCTTCTCGGTAGGCTCATCGTGACTGTCAGGCTTGGACACGGTGTTCGAATCCGCCATCGTAGTGAAGCTATGTCTCCTTCACCAGACGAATTTGAATGGTGTGGCTTCGTGATGGATGGCCAACAAGGAGAATCGGAAAGGACAAAGGCACGTCTTGGCAAGTTCGATAGCGAAGGTGTTTGGTTATAAAGCTCGCAGACGCCTATCAACTCTGAATATTGACCGCACGTTAACCGGCGGGTGGCCTGAGTAGTATAATACCTATAAAATTTGCGAGTTTACTATCCATTTAGAGGCACTATCGAGGCGAGAAACTCCATGTCTGGACAAAAGGCCGGCTGCTCCAACTAGCAGAAGAGTGCCATAAGCAATTCAATGGCGGGCCTCGCCCTTAAAGGGGCTAAAGACCCGAGATGATTTCATATTCGCGGATTTTTCTAGCCAGTCATCTTATCAGATCGTACCATCAATGGTCCTAGTGGAGTAGCGTCGCGGTCCGGCCAAGAGGCTCTATCTTGGCCGCATAATTCTTCCTTTCAGCTCCACTGTTGGTCATTATCAGATCCGAAAACCCTGTCAGCCCCGCGACCGAATCTTATCAGATCCGTAACCGAAACTACCCACTGAATCCGATGTCGGGGATATTTCCTGGATATCCGAAATCTTGCCGATTGATTTAAACCCTTAAACAGTTCTAAGCCACAAAAAAAACTTTGCGAGTCAAAATTTTCATGCTCTATACCAGCTTTCTTTACTAATTAACTTCACATAAGACAGTGAAACGAAGAACCTAAACTGAGGTAAATAGGCTAAAGAAACACAATACTTGCGTTTGGAGAACTGGCCATGCTTGTAGGACCGAGCCTTGAGCTTTCACGGCCTAGCTAGCTCAAAATGGTAACAAGAATGTGGTGGCTTTCGGGTGCACTTGATAAATTTAGTAATAGAATGAAAATTGAGACGCTCCAAACTCCACAGCTGTAGCTCGTCTACTTACCGATACCCATTCTGTCTTTAGATCTTCATTCGGTTTTTGACACCTTGACTCATAGGCCAGTCACATGTAGCCGCGAAAGGGCGTCCTCAGGGCCTACGATCCGTGCCATCCCATCTCCCAGAACGGATAAGCCGGGCGGGTAATGGGTAACCCATAACGACACGATTTGTTTCTTTTGATTCATACCTTGTAGAGCCAGAATAAAAAAGAAGTGGCGACCAATACAAGGTGGAATCGGGACATACCCGCTGAGGGGGAAGTGAACGGAATAGGTTAGTTTAGACGACATCTAGAAGACTCATCTTCGCTCAGTGAAAACGGGAATAGGCACTTCTACAGAGATGGGCGGATATGTCTGCCCATGTCTTCAGAAAGAGAAGGAGGACCACGTCTTACAAGTGGTGCCACACGTATCTGTAGTCATACTACATGTCTAGATTAGCGGAGGTCTCGGACTCTATGGCATTATCCCCGTGTAACTCCCGACATCCGAAGCAGAAACGGGAATAAGAGACGAAGCCTGAGGGTATTATGTATATAGACTAGAATTCTTCTAATTTAAAGGGACGAGGGAATAGACATTCTTCGACCCCCAACTCTATGAAATAAACATTATAACTTAATCACCTTCCAAGCCCTTACCCAAGCTCTTGTACAGATGTTGCCATTAGAAAATAAAGAGATAGAGGATATTCTAGCCACTTTCACGACATATAACCTTGCCAGCTCTTCGATATGAGTTGAATCAAGAACATCTATGGCTTAAGGTAGCGCTTAGCTTGAGAACAGGTCTTAATGCGATTTCAAATCATCATCTCTCGCTCGAATGTATTATCTCATGGTGATAGGAAGGAGCGCCGCAGGTATGAAAACCGATGTGACGACGTACTGCTTTTAAGGCCTCAAGGGACTTTACCAAACGGCGAGATTCGCAATGCAAATCACTAATGCACGTACCTTCAAACGGATGTACGGGGTACTATCAGCATAGCAGTAGCAAGCTAAAGAGAAAGTGCATGGGGACCATCCAGATCATCCAGATCATCACCATGCTTCCATGCAAGGCACGCCGAGACATACTAACGGCGTACTAGGAGCTCTCTCTCAAGAATAGGGGCGAGCTCCTTTCAAACTGCCATTTGTGAGAATTCTACGTGTCATGAAACAGAGCTGTAGCACTACACTAGTACGCCAGAATGTTACATTGCAGGTGTCTTGGTGTCTACATTTGCCGGTGTACTCACGGTTAAGTCTGTAATACCATGCGTCGTAGCCGTGGTGGGACGAAACCCCAACAAAAGTCAACTTTTACATTACGTGTTTCAGTCGGGGGTAAAGCTCGAAACAATCGTGGGACAAGGCAAGTTACCTATGCGAGCCAAATTACAGCCCGTCGCATCCTGCGGCCTAGTCACTCATCAAGGGGAGTGAAATTTAGACAGATCTCAGGTTCTATTCAATTGTTCGCTAAATCTATCATGATGCGGCAGCTAGAACATGTATAGAAAAACAAACGACGATAATCGCCCGCTATGCCTAAAGCTAGGTATTCTATAGTTGTTTATCGACTTAAGGGAGACTCAAGAAGATGCAGTTTCTGGTAGTTGGGCGTACCCAGACCAGTAACGGGATCCCAGCCCGGAGTAGCGTTGAACCCACCGGTACCGCAGCCGGGGTTGTTACCGATAGTGATATCGTTGAAGGCTTGAGGGTGCTTGTATAGAGTTGGGTTCAAGAAGCCAATTGGCCCCTTGCCAATAGCGATACGCTCCTCGTTCAGCAGATTCACGATGCCCGCGAAAATGGGAGCGCTGGCGCTGGTGCCGCCAACACCGTACGTCGATCCGTTCCAAACGGTGGCGACGTTCAAACCGATGGCTGCAACATCGGGGAAACCACGCGCCTTGCCGGTGTCATTGTAGACATTGGGACCATAGTTGGGGGCATAGTTCTTCATGAACTTCTTGACCGCAGAGGCCTGGTACGAGGGGACAGGGAAGATGTTGGAAAAGCCACCGCCCGAATAGTATGCGTTGGCCGGTCCGGTACCAGGCTTGGAGACAGCCCGCTCTCCACTGTCGGTGTCGTTACCGATGAGGGTGGTTGCTCCGACTATAAGATAATATCAGTAATCCAGATTCGTACTATCGTCGCGACGGAAAAACTTACCGGAAGTAATGTAGGGGCAGTTGACGGGGAAAGAAGGCGAGTACCGTGTTCCGTTGTTGTCAACGTACAAGTTGTCCGCGTTGAGGCACGAGTTGGGGTAACCAGAGTTGTAACGGTTTGCGACACCAGAATCTCCGCTCGCGTAGATGACACTCACACCCTGGAGTCCGAGTTTCATCCATTCGTTGCACTGACGAACTTGGTAAAATTCTGGCAAAGCGCCCTAAGTTCTCCCGTTAAGATCAACCTTGCCCATGAATTTGACGTGAAACTTACTTCAATTTGTCCGTAACTCACGGAGATGACGTTGGACTTAGGGGCGCCACCGCATTGCAAAGGACCTTGATAGCCTAGGTTGTTGTCGTTCGGATCGGGGTAGGCAGGGTCTTTTTCACGTCAATTATATGCTCGCCAATAACTTTAAGGGCTATGTCAGGCACTCACCGACGTATGGCTGATCGCCACCTTCGTACGTGCAGTAGCTCTCATCCAAGGCATCAAGGAAGATGTTGAAAGTGCCAACACTGTCGACATTGATACCATCACCGACCTGATAGTATCGGACCTGCTGAGGGTGAACAATGGAGTAGGCAGCTTGGACATCGAGGGCGGCTTCGACACCCGATCCAATGGCAATGGTGGTCAGGTTGGCCGTAAGCCTCCATCAATGGCAACGAACTCGGGCTTCGTATCCGCAGGAATTTCAGGCGTGGTGAAGTTCTTGAAGTACAGCGGAAGATCGGGCTCGTATAGATAGTCGGCCCATTCGGCGATGCCGATCTTGTTGCTGGCGTCAGCCGTCTTACCTTCGGGGAACTTGTACAGTTTGCGCAGGCATTCTATAGTAATGAGCGTTCCGCAGGGTAGCGAGCCGAGAGAAGCTCCCTGTGGGATGATGGCTTGCGTGTCACGTCCGTGATTGGTGTTCGCGACAGGCTTGAGCCCATCCAGTTGGAGGGTGGGCATGACAAAGTCAACATGTCTCTGCACATGCTTGGGCAGGCTGTAGGCATCAACAGCGAGACGAGATCCGCCATTTTCAACATGCTTGTAATGCCAATACTCGGTATCGAAAAGAGTTTCTGCTTCCTTGACGGTGCCGTCGAATTGCACCCAATTGTGGCCTATAGATGATGAGCGACAATAACACGCCGATTTGGGTATTTCAATCGCCTACCTTTCGACAGTGAAATTCGATTGCGTGCAATTCCGGCGTCTACGAGCCAATTGACCACGGCCTCCTTCGTTTCAGGGGATGGCGCAAAGGTGTTGGCGACCTTCTCGGCAGACCAGTGCTTGCCTAGTAGGCCGAATCATTTAGCTATATTCACGACACAATGTCCTATTGGTAGCTAGGCATCTAGGTATCTAGGTATCTAGCGTCTCGAATTGGCTTACCAAAGTTGGGCGAGTTGGGGTCGGCGACATCGTTGATGTAGCTTTCTGCGTTATCTAGATTACGCTGGCGGAGGCCAATGCGAATCGGCAGCACCTGGCTCGGGGTCGCGCGGTCGCGCTTCTGCCAAAGATGGGGCTCGCCGTCACGCTTCTCGTGCAGCACGTGCCCATTCGACGACGGCGCTGCTGAGGCCGGGATGGCAGAGCACGCAAGCGCTGCGATTAAGGTTGGAACGCGCATGTTGGAGAAACTCAAACACGACACAATTGAGGAAGCCAAGCGAGAGCCAAGAGAGCCAAGGAAAGAAGCAAGATCCTAGTGCTGCGACACCAAAGCTTGTTTATATACTCGGTGCTACCCCCAGCTCTGTCCAGGCTGTCTAGGGTATCGCTTCTTACTCAGCTTATCGTGTGTGTGTTGAATTGCTCGCCCAAAGCTCAGAATGATGCCTTGGGAGCTAGCTCCTCTACCTGCCTAAACCGGCGAAATAAAATGACGTAGAAGTTCGGGGTGAGTATTCGCACGGTATCAGCCCTCGGTCTGCTCGGTGCTCGGTTCTGACGTGAGATTGCGGGGGTTAGATACGGAACGGATACGGAACGGATATTGGTTACCTCGGATAGATTGAGAGACAGGTCTCAAGCCACACGCTACACAAAAATATAAACCTCCAGAGTCTAGAAGCCGGTATTCGTTTTAGTGTGCCTTTATTCCAACGGGACGAGGAAGATAAGGGTTCTCCAGTCAGGCACCAAAGTTAAATCGGTAATTCCCCGATAGGTACCAATTCAAATGCGCTGTTTAGGTACTCTTACTATTCCGTCTTATAGTGAGGGGTGGCTAGCTATACCAACCCACATTCCTACACAGAACGGTGTGTCACAGTGAGTAAGTAGATATATTGGCACTGTATTGGACATACACTAACCTGAAATGCGACGGAGGATTTGTTTATCTGGTCATCGAACGACATCAACGCGCCGATCTAATGACACAATCGAGGATTCCAGGAGACTGGGCTGGGAAAATTGCACTTAGCCCAGGATATTTAATGGAACTCTCGCAAACGATGTCAAGTGACATCGGGAGTATTATGAAGTCTCGCATGTGGCTATCTTATATGATCTTTAGGGACAAGGAACAAGGCCTAGCCATAATAACTATGAAGCGTAACAGTGCAGGTAGTGGAACTACACCTAAATGTAGTTCTAAAGAGCTTGGTCGATTATCAATATGACTTCGAAGTTGATATAGTGTAAGACTGGTTCTTCGTGCAACAACATATGTCCACATCCTACCCCTGCGAGGTCCCCGACAGAGGGTAAAGGTGGAAATCTTGTACCTGCACGGCGTTTTCGTTACAGTTTGATAATCTCACTCCCGACTATAATATTCGCAACTTAGCTGAAGTTCGTTGAATTAATTTGTGTTTTTTTTTTCAATTGAGTGGTAAAAGATCTCCCCAAAATTAGCTAATCGTTGAAATGCCTGTATAGGCAGCTGAGTCCCGAATATTATAACTAAAGATGTTGCTTTGAGGGCCATACTAATTAGTCACGTATTAAAAACGTAAGTCAGAATAGGATGTGTTTCATGACTTATCTTCCACCATTGTCATATCTAGCTATCTTCTGTTACGTACTTAGAAACCATCAGCAACATTGGTATCTCACGTGTGGAATACTCCCTCCCTAAGATTTATCTTGTATCATGCAGAGGTTAGGAGTGCATAAACGCAAACATATAAGAGGTGAAACGGTGCATTTCGTTCGATTATTGAATACCTTGATTACAATGGGCTGTCTCCTTAGATGCCTACTTAGTAGGTATTCCTACTATTCGTATATCCGGAAACTCTGCTAAGTATTCGATGGAAATTAAACTTCCCTAGACTAAAGTCTACACGCCGGGCAGAGAAGACTCGTGGCTTAGGGCTTTGAGATATAAGACCCTATTTCCTCTACATCTTATTCCATCGAGTTTACTCACAAATCTTTTTTCTCTCTCAATCCTGGAACACGCCTAAGTTATCAACACCACCTCACATGCTTAGCCATCTCGAAAAAACAACAATGTGTGCCAACGTTCTCTGGAGCATAACTTTGTCTTGCCTTCTATTTTTCGCGTATATTTGTTCACTAATAGAATCATTCATCCTTTAAGTTCTACAGACACCGATCTCTACAACCTTTCGCATGTTTCCGCCGTTAGACATCTTTCCCATCGCCTACCCACGCGAGGCGCATCTTGTCTCCCTAGTTTGTCTTGCATGCGTCCCATACGTGGCCGATTATGAGAGGAAGGCAGCCTGCATGGGGCCTGTGGGTGAACTGATACATCCGTTGACGAGATCTCACAAATACGTGGCGTACGCGTTAATGACTGCCAGGATCTGGCTTGCTACAGCAATTTGGAATGTTGCTGTAGCCCAGTTCCTCACGGACGGGAATGCTGTTTATATATCCTTAAAAGGGGGTGCTCTCACATTCTTACTTTAATGACTCGCCAAAGAAAATCCAGGTACGTTTTGATGTCTTGCAATTTTAACATACGAAACTTAACTACGAGGCATGTCTCTCGGGTGTTACACGGATCCTGGTTAGTGCGTAATACAGTGCCGTATAGGGTCCTATACGGAGCTCGCGAAATACTACCTTACGAGGCTGAGGCAGTTGTACGAAGTTATCGTAAGTCTTAGAAAAAATACCGAGCTAAATTCGAACCTAAATATTTGCCTTACCGGCTATAAAGGTTTTACTTTTAGTCCCGTAAAAAAAAAGAAAAGAAAAAAAAAAAGGGGAATTTTAAGCATAAAAAGCAGCAAATTTCTTTTAAACAAAAAAAATTAGATTTATATAGCTTTTTAGTACTATAGTTATTTATTATTAAATTAAACTTTTAAGCTTTTAATTAAAGCTTTTATAATAAATAAACAACTTTTTATTAAAAGGTTATTTATTTCGATAATACTTTTATTTAATTTATTATACTTTTTTGTTACGTTACGATAAATTAATTTTATTTACGTATTAGCTATTTATGCGTTTAAGAACACTATTTTATTTTTAGCGCGCCGCGGTAAATTAGCTAATTATTACTTATACCGCGAACTACGTTAACTATTTACGCGTTAACTATTTACGCGCTAAACTTTTATACGCTAAGCTTTTATATAACTAAAACTTTAACCTTATATATAATAACTAATTAATTAGCGTTTTTTTATTTTATATTTATATTAGTCCTAAGCTTGTAAATTTTAGTCGCGATTAATAACTTTTAATTAAGCAATATTTTTTTTTTTTTTATATAACTAAGTAAAATAAATCTTTTACGGTTTTTATCGGAGTTTATTCTTAAAACTTTATACTTTTTTAAAACTTTATACTTTTTTACTAAATTAACTTAAACAAAGAAAATATTTCAGAAAAATTAGAAAAAAGTACTAAAAACAAGTAAAACCTAGTTTTAAATAAAAAACTAGCTATTTAGCTACCTATTTATACTATAATTATTAATCCTTTGCTTTTTATTTTAGAAATATTGTACTAAATAGTATTTCTTTTATAAAAAACCTATTTAAAAGCTATTTTTTTAAAAGATTTTTCGGCTTTTTTTTTTTTTTTTTTTTCTTTTACTTTTTTTTTTAAAAAATGTTTTATTTTTAACAAAAAAATCCAAAAACGAAAACTATATTTTAATATATTTTTTTTTCTATTAAACCTAGCTATTATAATATAAAAGTTTTATTAGAAATAAAAAATACTATACTTATTTTTATAATTTTTAAAACTTTAAGGTTATAATATATAATGTTTTTAATTTAGTTATTTTTAAAGTTATTATAAATAATTTTATTAATTAATATTTTAAATATATAAATAGCTCCGCATTTTTTAACGTTATTTAAGATTTTTTTTAAAATATAAATTAATAATATTATTAAAATTTAAACAAATTATAAATATAATATATTATTATATATAATAACTATTTATATTAAATAGCTAAAAGGTATAATATTACGTAATAATATAAAATAAATATTAGTATATATTAATTTATTTTTTTAACTATTTATATAGAAGCTAAGCTTTTGTACGGAGAATTTTTTTTGCGAAAAAAATTCTGCTATAATATATTATATAACTAAATTAAGCGGATATATTAGTTTAATTTATTATATAAATAGCTAATATTATAATTAATAATTAGCTATTATACGTAGTTAATATTAATATATTAACTTTATATATAAATAATATTAATTATAATATTAGTTTTTTTTTTTTTAGCTATAACGTATTTTTATACAATTATTTTATTTAATATAAAAAATTTAAACGTAAAAAAAATATTAAATATATTATATAATAAATATAAATAAAAAAGCGCCTAATAATATATTAAATTATTATTTTTTTAAAATACCCGGTATTTATATAACTATATATAAAAAAAATTAATAAATATAAATAAAAAGCTAACTTATATATAACTATTATATATAATTTTTTTATTTAATTTGTTTAAATATTTTAAAAGATTAAATAATACGTTGTTTTATATTTATTATTATATATAAGTTAAGTTGTTTTTATATTATTTTTTTATTTTATTTTTTTTTTTTTTTTACGCGCGTATATTTATATTTATATATATATATATATATATATATATATATATATTTTATACGTATATTTTAATTAATTTTATAAATTTATATAATATTAAGTTTAATAATTATTATAATAAATATAATTTAATAGTAATATTAATAATAGTATTAATAATATTAATAATATTAATAATAATATATTATTATTATTATTATTATTATTATATATAAAGTTTTTTAAGTTTTTTAAATATTATATTAATAAACAATTAAAATAAAATTATTATTAATATTAATAATAACTATTATAGAACTTATTAATTTTATCGGGGTTTTTTATTTATGTTTTATATTTTTTATTTTTAATAATATTATATAGTTTTAAAATTTTATACGTTTAAAAAATAATAGCACTATTAAAATTTATAGCTTTTTATTAAAAGTTAAACTTATAAAACTTTTATATTAACGTTATATATAAACGTACGTATATTTTATTTATTTATTTTATACGAATAATTTTTAATATATATTTTAATTAATTTGTTTTATTATATAATAAAATAAAAAAATATAATTATTTTTGCTTTTTTATATATATTTTTTTAAATATTTATAATTATTATTTTTGCTAATATATAAGCGAAATTTATCCGTTAAAAAAATTTCTATATAATTTTTATTTAAAATTATAACTAAGTTATTATTTTATATTTAAATAGTTACGTAATAATTACGCTAATTATTAAAATATTTTATTTAATTAATATTATATATATTAAGTTTTTAAAGCGGCGCTTATAATATTTATATATAACGATTATATAATATTTATTATTTTTTTATATATAGTTTAAGTTTAAAAAAAATAAAAAAAAAATAAAAATAAATTATATGCGTTATTTTTTCAAAATATAAATTTGAGTTATTATTTTATTATAATTTTTTAACTTTTTTATTATTTATATATAATATTTGCTTTTTTAAATATTTATATATAATATATTATTTTTATATGTTCTATTATTTATTATATAAATATATTTTTTATAGTTTTTTAATAAATATTTCGATTTATATAAATAGTTTATTTATAAAAACTAAAGTTTTTAATATTAGTTTAATATATATTTAATAAATATATTAGTTAAATTGTTTTTTATTAATTTATTATATTTTAAAGATTTTTTTTTTTTATATAATTTTTTTAAAAAATATAATATTTATTATTAATTTTTTTTTAAATTATTTTTAGTTTAATTAAATAATTATATAACGATTTAAAATCTAAATATAAAATAACTAATATTAAAAATAAATTAAATATTTTTATAATTTTTTAAAATATTATATAAAAACAATAATATTAAAACTATTAATTATATTATATAATTTATTAATTAAAATATTTTATATAATTTTTTATATTTGTTTAAATTTTAATATATAATATTATTTTTAATTTTAAAGTTTAAATTTATTATATTTTTTATATAAGCTTTAATTATAAATATAATAATAAATTTAAACTATAAAATTATATTTATATTATTTATAAATAATTTATTTATAAAATAAAAAGTTTTATATAATAAATTAAAAAAAATAAATATAAGTTTTTTAATAAATTATTTTTTTATTATTTAATTTATTTATTTAATATTTTAATATTATATAATTATAGTTTAATAATTTAAACTATAATAATAAAATTATATATAGTTTTAAATTAATATATATTATTAATATTTTTTAGTTTATTAAAAATATAAACTTAAACTAATTTTTTTATATAAAAGTTAATTTTAGCTAAATTTTTAGTTAGTTTTTTTAAATTATTATAATATTTATTTATATAAAAAACTTTTTTTATTATTAAACTCGAATAAATATTTAAAAAAAAAAGTTTTTTTAAGCTTTATATAAAATTTCGCTCGTTTAAATTTTTTTTTTTATATAATAAAAGTTTAATATAATAAAACTTAATATATTATCCGTTTATATTTTAATTATTTTAAAAATATTTAAATTATTATATATAATTAATAAATATAAATTATATAAATATTTATATTTTAAATTTTTTTTAATAATATTAATAATATATTTTAAATTAATATAGTTTAAATTTAGCTAAACTATATAAAAATTATATAATATATAAAATAGTTTTTAAAAAATTTTTTTTTTAATTTAAAATAAATAAATATAAATATTATATAATAATTTTTTTTAATTAAATATAAACTTAAATAATATTTTTAAATTTATATAAAATTTTAAAGTTTTATATAAAAATAAAATTAAATATTAAATTATTAATTAATTATTTATTAAATTATTAATAATTAAATTAAAATAGTATTTTTTTAATATTATTATTTTTATATAATAAATTTAAACTTTTTATATAGTTTTATAGTTTTTTTTTTAATTTTTTATATAAAATAAAATTTAAAAATATATTTTTTTTATAAATATTTAAATTATATATAATAAATTTAAAAACGTTTTATATAATAAGTTTATTAATTTTTATTATATTTAATTTTTTAAACGGTTTATTAAAAATTATAATAATTTTATTATATATAATTTAATTATTAATTTAAAAGTTTATTTTTTTTTATTAAAAAAGTTTATAATATTTAAATATTATATAATAAATATATTTAAATATTATATAATAATAAAGCTAAATTTTTTTTTTTAGCTAATTATATTTTTTTTTAATAATTATTAGCTATATAAATTATATATTATTTTAGTTTAAATTATCCGTTTAAATTTTTTTATATAATAATATAGCTTAATTTATATATATTAAAAATATATTAATTTATTAATTAAAGCTATAATTATATTTAATTTTTTAATTATTTTAATTTTATATAGTTTTTTTTATTTTATTTTTTTTTTTTTATTAAAACTTTATTTTAAAAAAAAATATAAATATATTATATAAAAATAGTTTATTTATTTATTATCGCGCGATTAATTTTAATTTTTATATAATTTTTATATAATATTTTTATTATTTTTTAAATAGTTATTATTTTTTATATAATAAAAAAATAAAAAAAACTTTTTATTAATATAAAATAAGCTTTAAAAATAAAAAAATTAATATAAAACTATTAAATTTAATAATATTATTTAATATTTTTATTATTATTTATAAAATTAATTTATTATTATATATATATTAATTTTTTTTTAAAAAATATTATATATATTTAAATAGTTTATATATTTATTTTATTTTATTTATTATTTAATATATTTTAATAAATATTTTATAGCATTATATTAATTATTTTTATATATTTTTTAAATTTATTTAATAAAAAATTTATTTTAAAATTATATATAATTATTAAAAAGTTTTTAATAAATATTAATTTAATATTTATATAATATTTTTTATATTTTAATATTAATTTTAAAAAAATTATTATTTAAAATAATATAATAACGTTAATAATATATAATACGTTTTAATTATTTATTTATATAATATTTATAATTATTTTATAATTAAATTTATAATTATTTTTAATTATAAATTTAAATTATTATAAAGTTTTATAATATTAATAATAATATAAAATTTTTAGATTTTTTTAAAATAAATTGTTCGATTTTATATTTTATGTAAAATAATATTTTATATAATTTTTTATAAAAAATATTTAAATTATTATATAAACAATATAGTTTAATTTTTATAAAATAGCTAGTTATTTTATATAAACTAATATTAAAAAATAAATAATTTTTTTTATATAATAAAAATATTATTTTTGTTTTTTTATATAATAATATTTTTTATATTATTAAAATATATTTTTAAATAGTTTATATTTTTTAAAAAAAATAAAAATAAAATAAAATATTTAAAATATAAAATATTATATAGTTAATTTAATTATTAATTTTATTATATTAACCGAAATTATTATATAGTTTTTATTAAAGTTTATTTTAGCTATTTTAAAAGTTTAAATAATTTTAGTTTTTAAGTTTTTTTACGTAAATTTTTATTTATAGTTTTTTTATAGTAAAAAATTTTAAAACTTTTATATTTTAAATAATATTTTAATATTTTATATAATATTAATTATTAAATATAAATAAATTAAACAATTAATTTATAATTATTAATTAAATATTTTTTTATTAATAATATATAAATATATTATTTATAATATATTATATAATATTTTTATTTTATATATTTAAATTTTTTTTTTTTTTATTATATATATTTAAATAGTTTTATATTTAATTAAATAAATTAAATATTTTTTAAAAATTAATTTATTTTCAAATATTATTTTATATATATTAAAATATTAGTTTTTTACGCGAAACTTTTTTTAAAAAATATAATTAATTAATTAATATTTTTTTTTTAATAAATAAAATATTTTTTATTTATATATAAATTTTTTAAAAAAATTATTTATATAATTTTAATTAATATATTATTTTTAAAAATTTTTAAAATATTATATATATATTTTTATATTATATAAATAATAATTAATTTAATTATATTATTAATTTATATAATAAAAATTTTTTATTTTTTATATAAAATATTAAATTATTAGGTTTTTTTTAACTTAAAAATATAAATAAAAGTTTAAAAAAACTTTTATATATAAATTTTTAAAAAATAAATATTATTTTAAATTTTAAAATATTTTTATACGCGTATATAATAATTATATTTAAATAAATTTTTTTAAATATTTTATTTTAAATATTTTTTAAGCTTTAAATAATTTATTTATTATAACTTTTAATATTTTATATAAAAATAAGTTTTTTTTTATTTATATTTATATAAAAATAATATTAGTTTAATTAGTTTAATATTAATTATAATTTATAATTATATTAAAATATATATTTATTATATTATATATTTTTTTATATATAATTAAAACTAATATAATATATAAAAATAATATTAATATTAAAAAGTAATATTAAATTAATTAGCTTAATTAATATATTTATATTATTATATACTTTTAGTTTTTAATTATAAACTAAATAAGCTATTTTTTATTAAATATTAAAGAATTTGCTTAAACAGCTATAACAGCTTAATATTTTTTTATTTTACGTAAAAAAAGCTTTTTTACGCGTATATATATATTTAACGCATATATAAAACCATGTACTATTATACTATATAGCTATTTAAATATTAATAATTATATAATTTATTATTAGGTTAATTAAGTATTAGATTTATATATTAATATTTTTTTTAGCTATAAATATTATAATATTATAAGCTTCGAAAAAAAAAAATAATAAAAACTTTAAATTAATTTAATATTATAATTAAACTTTTTTTTTTATAACTAAAAATATATAATTAACTAATTAAACTAAATATAGTATTTATATATATATACGGGTATATACCCTGTTTTAAAACGGACTTATTTTTTTATTTAGTTTAAAATTATTATTTATAAACGCTTTTATTATTATTATAATTTTAATATAATTTTTATTTATTTTAAAGTTTAAAAAAAAACCTTTAAAATATTTTATTTTTTATAAAATATATAAAATAAAATAATACTGTTTTTTTATACTTATATAAGTATTTATTAAATAAACAATTAAATAGCGCTATTTTTTTAAAACTTTAAACTTTTTTAAATTTAAACCTTTAAAACCTTTTTAGATTTAAAAAATAAATAAATAACGCTAGTTATTCTAGCTAAATATTATTTTTTACTATTTAATAAGCTTATTAATTATATAATAAATAAATCGAATTAGTTATATAAAATCTATAAGTTTTAAAATATTATAAATATTAAAATATTAAGTTAATTATTTTTAAAAAGTTAATATATTAATAATTTTTTTTTTCTAGTAATAATAAATAAGTTTAAACTATTAACTATTTATTATATAAAGTTTTAAAAAAGCTTAGCTTCGTTTTTTTTTTTACTAATTTTTTTAATTTATAAATTAAATAAAAATAAAAACTTTTAATATTTAGCTTTTTTTAATAGTTTAATTAATTTATTAATTAGATTATTTTTTAACTTTATATATATTAGCTTAATATAATTAGTTTATATTTTTAATTAATATAATAATATATTATTTTTATATTTTTTTGCTTTAATATAGTTATATATTTAAACTAATTTATAGCTTTTATATTATTATATAAAAAATAATAAAACTATTTAATAATATTTTAAGTTTATTTAAAAAGTTTTTTTTATGCTAAATTATTTGTTGTTTATTTATTATAATATATTTATTTTTATAAAGTTTTTATTATAATTAACTATAGTTTAAAATATTATAATATTAGCGCGCTATTTAAAAATATAATATATTTTATTAATAATTTATTATTTTATAAATTTAATATTAAAATAGTATTAATAGTAATAAATAAATATTATTATTATAAATTTTATATAAATAGTTTTTTTTAGTTTATTATATTTAATTTATATATTTAAAATATTTTTTATATATTTAGTTAATCGTTTTATATTTTTAATATTATATTAAAAAAATTTATTATAAATTTTATTTAAATAAAAATAATAAAGCTTATATTAAGCTTTATAATTTAAATAAAAAACTTAATTATTAAATAAAAAAATATAATTAAATATTTTATTTTTAAAAATAAATTTTTTTTTCGTTTTATAATATAAATTATTTTTTTAATATTTATAAGTATAAAATATTTACGTATTAAATTAAACTAATAAAATTAAATATTTTAATTATATATTATTTTTAATTAAAGTTATATTATTATTAATTTTATTTTATAATTTATATATTTAAAAACTAATTAGTTTAGTTTAAATTATTTATTAAAACTATTTTATTAATTTTTATAATATTTTTTAAATAATTTAAATTAAGTTTTATAATTAAAAAATTATTTATATAAAATATTATAACTTTTTTATTTTATAATTAATATATATAACGTTATTAAAAATTATAAGCTTAAATTTAATTTTATTTATAATTTTTTTAATTTTAATTTATTATTTATTTTAATTATTTAAAACTATATAAAAGCTTTATTAGTTTAATAATTTTTTTAACTAGTTAGTTATATTTTTTTATTTTAATTTAAAAGTTTTAAAGTATTTTTTTAATATTTTAAACTATTTTATAAATATTTTTTTATAAAAAGTTTTATTAAAATATACTATTATAAAATTAATTTAAATAACGTACTATTTTCGAGTAACTATTAAAGCTATTAAAATTTTTATAATATTATTTAAGCTATAAAAATAAAAATTTTATTATAATTAATATTTTTATATAAATAAACTTATAAATATAAATTTTAGCTTTATATTTATTTAGTTTATTAATTAATAAATATTTTTTTTAAATATTTATATAAAATTAATAAAATATTATAAATAATTTTTATATATTTTATAAATTTTAAAATATTATATTTAAATAAATATATATTTTTTAAATATAGTTTTAAGCTATTTTTTTTTATTTTTTTTTATAAATATTTTTTTTAAAATAAATTTATTAAAAGTAAATATTTTATTATAAACTTTTTTAGCAATTTTTATAAATAATTTATATAAAAATAATTTTTAAAAATATAAAAATAATTTAGTTTATTTAATTTAGTTTTTTATAAACTATAAATATTATATTAACTTTTTAAGTTTTAAATTTATTTATTTTAGTTTATATTTTAAATTGTTTATAAATTATTTATATATATTTTATTTTTTTAGCTTAATATTATATTTAAAATAGAAATTATATTAAAATAATTTTTATTTATTTTATATAATAAATATAAACTTTTAATTAAGTTTTTTCGAAATTTTTTTTTATTATATTTAATAATAAAAATTAGTTTTTAGTTTATTTTTACGGTTAATTACGCTTTTTTAGTTCGTTTTTACTATTTATAATATTATTTTTAATAATATTATAATCGCGGTTTTATATTTAAGTAAAATTTTTAATTTTTTAATAACGCTGCTTAAATTTATATTATATTTTAAAAAATAATAAACGTATAATATTTTTAAAATTATAAACGTTATTTATATTTTTAATACTTTTATAAAAAATTATATATAATATATATAATATTTTATTTTTAATAAACTAAACTATATAATTAAATATATTTTTATAATTTAAAAATATAATATTAGTTTTTTTAGCTTTTAGCTTTTTAGCTAATAATATATAAATTTATTAATAAATATTATATAATATATATTTATTATTTATAAATTATTAAAATTAAGTTTATTATTTTTTTTTAATTTAAATAGTTAAAATATTTTTAGTTAAAGTTATTTTTTTATTATAAATTAATTTATTTTATTAATATATATAATTATTAAAACTTTATATATTTAAAATATAGTTAATAATTTAGTTTATAAAAATAAAACTTTAGTTTTATTTTAAATAAAATTTATTAATTTTTTAATTATATTGTTTTAATATTAATTTATAAATAACGAATAATAATAATTATTTTTATTTTATTATAAAATATTTTTAAATTTTTTATGCCGAATTTTTATTATTATTTATATATAAAACGTAGTATTTTTTTAATAGTTTTTATTAAATTAAAATATTTAAAGTATTAATTTTTTATTTATTTATTATAAATACATTTTAATAATATTTTTTATTTTATTTTTTATTTTATATGCTTTAAAAATATAATATTTATTATTATTATTTATATAAATAAAAATATTTATGTTTTTCGATCGAAATTAGTTTAATTTAACTAAAGTTTATTTAGGTTATTTTTTTAAATAATTAGTTTTTTTAATAGCTTTTTTTAAAATATATTTTTTAGCTTTAGTTCGATTATAAATAAAATAAAAAATATTTAATTTTTTTAAGTTTAATATTAATATTTATAATATATTTAATTATTTATATTAATTTTTAATATTAAAATAATATAGCTAATAATATTAAAAAATTAGTTTATTTTAAATTTTAAAAGTTATTTTTATTTTTTTTTTTAATAATAATTTAAGCAATAATTTTTTAACGTTTTAATTTATTTATTATATTTAGCGCGAATTTTTACGGCTTTTTTTAAAGTTAATATATTATATAAAGCTTTTTTTTTTTATATATTTATAAAAAAAACTACGCTATTAAATATTAAAATTTATAATAGTTATTTTATAGTTATTTTTTATAATATATTTATTTAAATAACTTTTTATTTTATATTTGTTTTTTAAAAATATATTTAATAAAAACAATAAAATAAATAAAATATTTTATGTTTATATTATATTTATTTTATTAAAAGTTTTAAAGTTTTTATAATAGTGCTAATTTTTTTATTTATATAAGTTTATTTTTTATATAAATATATATTTTTTGTTTTTTAGTTATATTTACTATTAATTTTTTTAAAATCGGTTTATTATTATATATTTTATATTTAACTTTATATTAAATAAAATATAACGTTTATATATTAAAATATAATAATTTTTAAAATATAAATATATTTAAAAATATTATTTTTTTTATATAATAATTTTAATATTTAGTTTATTATTATTAATAACTTTAATATTTAATACGTTTTTTTAACTTAAGTTTTAAAATTGCTATTAAAATAAAAATATAAAAATAAATATAATTAAAAATATTATTATTATAATTTTTTGCTTAATAATTAGTTTAATAATTAGTTTAAATTATTAATAATAATTAGCTTCGAATTATTTTTAGATTTATTATTATTAAAGCTAGCTTTTATTTAATAAAAAAGTTTATTATTTTTCGATTAATAAATAAGCTTATTATAGTAAATAAATCCGCGGTTGTTTTTTTTTTTTATAAAAAAGTTTATAATAATTTTCTTTATAAATAAATCCGCTGTTATTTTTTTTTAGTTTAATATAATTATTAAAGCTAAAGCTATTTTTTAAGTTAAATTTTTTAAATTAAAGTTTTTTAAATTAAAATTTTTTAAGTTAAAATTTTTTAAGCTATAATAATTTTTTAGTTTAAAATTATTTTATATAACGTAGTTTTATTTATAATTAATAATATTATAGTTATTTAAAATAAAAAAAATAATTAAATATAATAAAAAAAAAAAATATATATTTTAGTTATAAAAATTTATTAAACTTTATAAAATATTATATTTATATAAACAAAATAATTAAAGTTATTTTAAAACTTATAAATAGTTTTTAATTTTTTATAAGCTTATTATAAATATTATAAGTTTTTAATTATTTAAAGTTTTAATTTTAGTTATTATTATTTTTATTAAAGTAATTTTTAGTAAATAACTTTATTAGCTATATTTAAAATATTTAAGCTTTTTTTTTTTTATTATAATTTTTTTTTTAAAATTAAATTTAAAATTTAATTTATAATTTTTATTTTTATTATTACTTTTGTTATAACTTTTATTTTTATTAATAACGTTATTATTAAACTTTTTTTTTTTTAGTTTTTCGATTCGGGTTTTTTTTTATATAGTTTTTAAAATTATTATTAAATTTATCGATTAAATTTTAAATATATATTTTTTATATTTTATAATTTTAATAGTAATATTATATTAAACTATTATTTTATTTTTTATTATAGCTATAAATATTATAATTTATTATTTTATATTTATTTTTTTTTTAGTTTTTTATATTATTTTATATTTTTAAAAAATTTAAATATAAAAAATATAAATTTTTTTATTATATTTATAATTAATAATATTATTTTATATATTTTTAGTATATTTAGCTTATTATATTATAAGTTTTATTAAAGATTTTTAATATATATAACTTTTTTCGATATTTTTAACTAAGTTTAAAAAAGCTAGTTTTAATATATTAATAATTATTTATATTAATATTAGTTTTTTATATAAACTAATAAAGTTTTTAAAATTATATTTAATAGTTTTTATAATAAAATATAAATTATATTAATATATTAATTAGTTTTAAGCTTTTTTTAAATAGTTTTTTTTATCGAGTTTTAGTTTAAATTTATATTATTTTAGTTTAGTTTTATTTATAAATAAAAACTTTTTTAAATTTTTTATAATAAATAATATTTATATTTAATATAAATATTATTAAATTCTTTTAAATTTAATAATAATAATAACAAATTTAATAAATCTAGGTTTAAATCTAAAATAAAGGTAACTTTTTTTTTTTTTTTGTTTTTAAACTTTTTTTTAGTAAAATTATGCTTTAGTTTTTTTTTTTTAAAATCGATCGATTTAAACTTTTTAAAAAATTTATTTATTTTTTTTACTATTTTATCCAAAAAGCTTAATATTTTTTAATTACTTTTTTAATAATATTATTTATTATTAAATATTTTAAATATATTTTTACTAGCTAAATTAATTTAATTAATAAAATTAATTAAATTAACTAAAACTAACTTTTTATTTAATTTATTTAATTTTTTTAAATTGTTAATAATTTTATTAAACTTATTTTTTATAAGTTTTATTTTATATTTATAATTAATAAATTATTTTTTGATTTTTTTTTAAAATCTTTAATAACTTTATTATATTTTTTTTTTTCCGGTATAGTTTATTTTTATATATTTTAAAATTATATATTACTATTTTTAATTATTACTAAGCGTTAATTTATTAATTAATTATTTTATTGAATAAGTATTAATATTTTATTATTTTAATTTTTAGATTTACGATAATTTTTTTAACTTTTTTTTAATTAGTATTTATTAATTTAAATTAATAACTAAAAATAGCTAAAATACGCTAATTAAGCGTTTTAAAAATCGATTAATCGTAAAAATACGCTAGCTATTATTAAAAATAATATTAATACTAAAAATAATACTAAATTAATTAGTTTAATTAATATATTTATATTATTATATACTTTTAGTTTTTTAGTTATAAACTAAATAAGCTATACTTTTATTAAATATTAAAGAATTTGCTTAAATAGTTATAGTAGCTTAATATTTTTTTTATCTTACGTAAAAAAAGCTTTTTTTATATATGCTACACAATATTTAACGCATATATAAAGCCATATATTATTATGCTATATAACTACTTAAACATTAATAATTATATAATCCATTATTAAATTAATCAAGTATTAAATTTATATATTAATATAATATATATAATAATTTTTTATATAATTAGTTAATATTATAAAAATATAATATAAAACTAGTTTTTTATAATTTTAAATTTATAGTAATAATTAATAAACTATTATATTTTATTATAAAATAAATTATATAGCTTTTTAAAATAAATTTTTTTTTTTTACTAAATTTTTAAAAAATTTAATATTTTATAAATAAAATAGCTTTATTTTAAATATTATATATAAAAAAAATCTAAATTTTAAATAAAAGTATTTTTATATTTAATATTATATAATAAATAAATTATTTTAAAGTTTAAAAAAATTTTAAAAAACTAAATATTTTATTATATATTAAAAATATAATATATTTTTTGCTTATATAAAAATAAATTATTAATTAAAATAAATAATAAATAATATTAATAGTTATAAAAAGTTTTTAAAATTTTATTTTTAATATTTTATTTTTATATAATATTTTATTATTTAAAGTTAAAAAGCTAGCTTTTAATTATATATATAGTTATTTTGCGGTTATTTTTTTATTTGTTTTTTTATTTTTTTTTTATTTGTTTTTTTAGTTATAAAGTACTATAAACCTAGCTAAAACCTACGGTTAATTACGGGTATTTATAATTTATATATAGTTTATTATAAAAGGTTAAGCTTTTATTTTAGTTAACTTTATATTCTTTTTATATTATAAAAATATTTAGCGTAATAAAATAATAGCTATTATTAGCTAAGTTATAATTTTAACTAAAGTATAAGTTATAAGTTCGAGCTTTATAGCTAGTAAAAAGTAAACTGTTGCTTTTTTTAAACGTTTTATATAATACGCGTGCAATAAATACTAGCGCGCTTATATAAACCTACTTTAAAGTCCTTAAATACGCTTAACTGCTTATAACTACCTTGTAATAAAAACAAAAAGGGTTAAATCTAAAACTAAACCTTTAGCTAAAAATAAAAAAGGGTAGTTATAAAATATTGTAAACCTAGCTAAAACTTATAGCTAGTCACAAGTATTCATAATCTATATAGTCCACTATAAAAAGCTAAACTTTTACCTTAGTTAACTTTACGTTTTTTTATACTATAAAAATATTTAACGTAGTAAAATAATAGTTATTATTAGCTAGGTTATAACTTTTTTGTTTAAAAAAAAATTATAAAATTGTTTTATTATATAAAAAAACTTTGCTAATTTTAAAGCTATTAATTTAATATAAAAAACGTAAATATTATTTAAAATAGCTATATAAAAATTTAAAATCTATACGTTAAAATATATTTATTTTTTATAAATTATATAATACGGTTTTTTTTTAACTATTTTATAAGTTTTTAATTTAAAACGTTTATTATATAAAAAACGCTATAGATTTTTTTAATAATTTAAATATTAATTTTATTAAATATTTTAAGTTTTATTAATTTAAAGTTTTTTATTAATATTTTTTTAAAAGTTTTTTAAATTATATAATAATTAATTATATTTTATATATAATACGCCGCTTATATATTAATTTTTTTATAATAGCTATTTAAAAGCTTTATAAATATTTTTATATATATAAAAATTAATAGTTTTTTATATAAAGCTTAAAAATATATTAATTTTTAAGCGATTTTTTTAAATATAACTTTGTATAAAATATTAGCTAAAAAAATAAAAAATTATTCTAGCTATTTTAATTATTTTTAAAAAATATAATATTTTTATACGTTTATTTATATTAACTATTATATATTAATTATTATTATTATTTATTTAAAAATATTATAAATAAAAAAATTATTAAATTATATTATAAACTTTTATATAGTTTATAATAATAATTAAAAAATAATATAATTACGCGCTATTAATTAACTTTTATAAAAAATAACGTTAAAATATATTAAAATAATTAATTTTTTTTTTTATTAATATAATATTAAAAAAACTAAAATATAATATAAAAACGTAATTTATATAACTAAATTAAAATTTTATTTTTATTTTTACTAATTTATATTTTTTAGCTAAAAATATTAATTAATATTAAATAGCTAAAAAATATAATATATATATAATAATAAATAAAATAAATATTAATATATATTAATTTATTTTTTTAACTATTTATATAAAAGCTAGGCTTTTATATAAAGAATTTTTTTATACGAAAAAATTTTACTATAATATATTTAATAAAACCCCTAAAAGGTTTATATTATTAATAGCTTTTTATATAAAGCGTAAAAAAAAAGCCACCTAATAATACTTATATTTAAATAAACAGCTAGTATATATTATTAGTTAAAAATCTTATTATTAGATTTATTACGTAGATTTAATAATAGATTTTTTTTTTTTAATTAAGTTTTATTTTATAACTTATAATATTTTTTTAAAATAATGCTTTATTACGTAATTTTATATTAAATACTAAACTATATTAAAAACTATTTATTTTTAGATTTTTTAAGGTTAAAAATATTAATTTTTTTAGCGGTAATTAATACGTGCAATTTATATATATTTATTAATTAAAGTAAATATTACGCTTTAATGTTAATTTATTTTATATTTTTATTTTTATATTTTTATAAAGCTTTTAAATAAACTAATTATTTAGCTTTAAAAAGAACTTAATAAATATTTTTATATTTTAAATATATTAGTTTTTATAACGTAACTAAAATTATTATAAATTATAAACGTTATAAATTCTTATTAATTAATCGTTTTAAATATTTTAATTTTATTATAAAATTTTTAAACGTTTTAATTTACTATTAAAGTTTATAAATATATTAGTTTTATTATTAAAATATAATTATAAATTATATATTTTATTTTATTTTTATTTATATAATTTATTTTATTTTTAAGTTATTATTTATAACGTTATATAAAAATAATAAATTATAAAACTAATATAATAATAGTTTTTTTTATATATTTAATTATTTATTAAACTAACGTTAAATTTATTATTAAAGAACTTTTATTTAAAGTTTTTTTTTTTTAATTTTTAACGTAATAATTATTAAAACAAATATTATTATTATTAATATAAGCTTTATTAAAAACGTTTATAAATTATTTAATAATATAATTTAAAAAATCGAAATAAAAAAAAAAAATAAAATTAGCGTAAAAACAATTAAAGCTAATATTAATATTAATAAACTTAATTAATAATAATAAATTAAAACTTATAAAATTTTTATTTAAAAAACTAAACTAATATTAAAATTTAACGCTAAAATTATAAATATATTTTTAAAATAATAATAAAATAATAATTTTAAACAAAATTAAATTAAACTAAATATAAAAAAGCTATAAAAAATATTAAACAAATTAATAATAAATTCGATTTAATTATATAAATAAATTAAAATTTTAATATTTTTATAAAGTTTTAAAAAAATCGATATTATATTTTATTAATATTTATTTTTAACTATATTAAATTAACAAGCTTTTTATAATATAATTAATTTTAATAATATAGCTATAAATAAAAAAAAATAATAATAATATTCTTGCTTTTATTTTTAAATATAATAAATATATTAATAATGTTTTTACTTTTGTTTTTTTTTATTGCTTTAAAAATACTATAAAAAACGCTAAAATATATTTTTTAATTAAAATAAATAATAATAAATAATAAAAATAATAATAATAAAATAACAATAAAATAAATAACTTTAATAATAATTTAAATTTATTAAATAATAAAACTAGCTTTAGCAGCTATAGCTATAATAAAACGTTATTATTATAAAACTTTATTTTAATTATATTTATAATAAAAAGTATTTATAAAATTAAACGTAAAAATATTAAAGTTTTAAACTTTAATTAAAATAACCTAAAAAATAAAAAAATCGTTATAAATAAAAAAATATTATTTATATAAATATATATATTTTTTAATATATTTAAACTATATATAAGCTTAATAATATAAAATTATTAAATAATAGCTAAATTTTAAAACTATTTAATTATTTTTTTATAAGTTTTATTTTTTATAATAAAATAATAAAATTAAACTTATTAATTGCTATATTTAATAAAAAATAAGCTTAAGCTTAATATTAAAACGCTAAAAAAACGCTTTAAAATATACTTTAAATATATTATAAAAAAATTTTTAAAAATAATTTTTTTTTATTTAATATAGCACGTAATAAAAATATATTTATTTAATTTATTTAATATAAACTATATACTTATAAAAAAAAACTTTAGCGCGAAATAATTCTAATTAATAAAATATTATAAAAAATATTTATAATTAATAAGCTAAAATAATTATTAATTATATTTATTTATTAAAAAAAAAAATATATTAAATAAATATATAGAAAAAATTAAAAAATACGCTATAAATTAAAATAAAAAACAAAACATAAGTTTTTAAACATTAAACTTTTTTATAATTACCCGAAAAATAATAATAAAACTTTTAAAATTTATATTTTAAATATAATAATTATAAATATTTTAATTATTATTAATTAAAAAATAAATATTAATTTTATTATAAATATTATTATTATTTTAATAGTAAATATAATAAATATATAATAATAATCGTAATAAAAATTATAACTATTATAAAAAAATAATAAAAAAATACTTATAAAAATAAAAAATATAACAATAAAAATAAAAAATATAATAATAATTATAATAATAGCCGAAATTATAGCTATAACTATAATTATAGCTATAACCGTAGCTATAACTATAATAACAATTATAAGCGTTATTATAATAAAAAACGCAATAGTTATTATAATGTATATTAAACTAATAATATATATTTAAATAAAAAAATCTAAATATAATATTAATAAAAATATTATAATAATAATATTTTTTATTATATATTTAGTTTAGCTTTTATTTATTATAATATTATAAAAAATATAAATTATTTAATATTTTTATTATATATATAAAAATATAAACTATATATTTTATTAAAATATATAATATATATTAATATTTTTTTATTTATTATTTTTAAATAATATATATATAAATATTATATTTAAATATTATTTTTACGAAATAAATTTTTTTAATATTTAAACTAATATAAATTAGCTAAAAAAATATAATTAAAAAGTAAAATATTTTTAATAATAATTTATTATTTATATAAATAAATTAAATAAAATCTTTAAATTAAAAATATTTATATTTAAAACGTTAAACGTAAACGTATATAATAAAGCTTTATATTTAAGTTATATATATTTTCGTTTTTATATATATATTTTATTAACTAGTTAAAATATAAAATATATATTAATTTAAATAAATAAAAACTATAATTAATAATAAATATTTTAATATATTAAAATATATAATAAAAAAATATAAAACTAAATAATTATTATTAAAAATAAACGTATAAAAATAACGTATTAAACTAAATTTAAGTTTTTTATTTAAAAATTAATAATAATAAATAATTTAAAATTATAAAATATAAAAAAAAAAATTAAATTATAAATAAAATTATAACTAAATATATTAATTAATAACGATTTTTTTTATTTTTATAAAACTATTATCGATTATTTTAAAAATATTATTATTTTTATAATTTCGATAATTTTACTATTAATTTTAAAGTTTTAGTTTATAGTTATAAATAAATATAAAAATTATAATATATATTATAATTATTATAGCTAATAAAAGCTATATTTTAAATTAAATATAAACTATTATTTATTAATTATAATTTTTTTTTATAATAATATATAAAAATATAATAAATATTATAATAAATATAAAAACTTTTAAAATTATTTTAATTATTAATATTATAATATTTAATTAAAATAAATAAAAATATTAAACTAAAATAAATCTATAAAAATCGTAATAATAATATATATTAGCTTATAAAAATTAACTATAAAAACTTTAATTATTATAATTATTAAGTAGTTAAAAGGTATAATATTATATATAATAATAAATAAAATAAATATTTATATATATCGATCTATTTTTTCTAACTATTTGTACGAAAGCTAGGCTTTTATATAAAGAATTTTTTTATACGAAAAAAATTCTACCGCAATATACTATATAATTAAATTAAACAATATACTAGCTTAATTTTATTATACGAATAACTAATATTATAGTTAATAATTAGCTATTATATTATAATATTAATATATTAACTTCGTATATAAATAATATTATAATTATAATACTAGTTTTTTTTTTTTAGCTATAATATACTTTTATATAATTATTTTTTAATATAAAAAATCTAAACGTAAAAAAATATTAAATATATTATATAATAAATATATAAATAAAAAACGCCTAATAATATATTAAATTATATTTTTTTTAAAATATTTAGTATTTATATAACTATATATAAAAAAAAAGTTAGCAAATATAAATAAAAAAGCTAACTTATATATAATTATTATATATAATTCTTTTATTTAATTTATTTAAATATTTTAAAAATTAAATAATATATTGCTTTTTATTTGCTACTATTATATATAAATTAAATTATTTTATACTATTTTTTATTTCTTTTTTTTTTTTTTTTTTTTACGTATATATATTTATACTTATATATATATATATATTTTATACGTATATTTTAACTAATTTTATAAATTTATATAATATTAAATTTAATAATTATTATATAATAAGCGTAATATTAGCAGTAATATTAATAATAGTACTAATAGTACTAATAATATTAATAATATTAATAGTAATATTACTGCTATTATTATTATTATATATAAAGCTTTTTAAATTTTTTTAAATATTGTACTAATAACAATTAAAACAAAATTACTATTATTATTAATAATAGCTGCTATAAGATTTATTAACTTTATTAAAGTTTTTACCCGCGCTTTACGTTTTTTATTTTCAGCGGTATTATATAGTTTTAAAATTTCGTACGTTTAAAAAATAATAATATTATAAAATCTATAGCTTTTTATTAAAAATTAAGCTTATAAAGCTTTTATACTAATATTATATATAAATATATATATTTTTATTTATTTATTTTATACGAATAATTTTTATATATTTTAATTAATTTATTTTATTATATAATAAAATAAAAAAATATAATTGTTTTTACTTTTTTATATAATATTTTTTTTAAATATTATTAACTATTATTTTTATTTATATATAAACGAAATTTATACGTTAAAAAATATTTTTATATAATTTTTATTTAAAATTATAACTAAATTATTATTTTATATTAAAATATTTATATAATAATTATATTAATTATTAAAATATTTTTTAATTAATATTAATATATTAAGTTTTTAATACGTTTTATAACGTTTATATATAACGATTGTATAATATTTATTATTTTTATTATATATAATTTAATTTAAAAAAAAAAAAAAAAAATAAATTAATTATATATATTATTTTTAAAGTATAAATTTTAATTATTATTTTTATATAATTTCTAACTTTTTTATTATTTATATATAATATCCGCTTTTTTAAATATTTATATATAATATTTTTTTTATATATATTTAGCTGCTATTTTTATATAAATATATTTTTTATAGTTTTTTAATAAATATTTTAATTTTATAAATAGTTTATTTATAAAACTAAAGTTTTTTAAATATATTTAATATAATTTTAATAAATATATAATTAAATTTTTATTATTAATTTATTATATTTTAAAGATTTTTTTTTTTTATATAATTTTAAAAAATATAATATTTATTATTAATTTTTTTTTTAAATTATTTTAGTTTAATTAAATAATTATATAATAATTTAAAATCTAAACATAAAATAAAAATATTAAAAATAAATTAAATATTTTTATAATTTTTAAAATATTATATAAAAATAATAATATTATTAAAACTATTAATTATATTATATAATTTATTAGTTAAAATATTTATATAATTTTTTATATTTGTTTAAATTTTAGTATATAATATTATTTTCGATTTTTAAAATTTAAGTTATTATATTTTTCGTATAAACTTTAATTATAAATATAATAATAAATTTAAACTATAAAATTATATTATATTATTTATAAATAATTTATTTATAAAAATAAAAAATTTTATTAATAAAAATTAAAAAATAAATATAAGCTTTTTTAATAAATTATTTTTTTTATTTAATTATTTATTTAATATTTTAATATTATATAATTATAGTTTAATAATTTAAGCTATAATAATAAAATCGTATATAGTTTTAAATTAATATATATTATTAATATATATTTTTTTAGCTTATTAAAAAATATAAGCTTAAATAAATTTTTTATATAAAAATTAATTTTAGCTAAATTTTTAGTTTAGCTTTTTTAATTATTATAATATTTTATTTATATAAAAAAATTTTTTTATTATTAAATTTAAATAAATATTTAAAAATAAATTTTTTTTAATTTTGCGCGAAATTTTATTTATTTAAATTTTTCTTTTTTATATAATAAAAAATCTAACGTAATAAAACTTTAATATATTATCCGTTTATATTTTAATTATTTTAAAATATTTAAACTATTATATATACTAATAAATATAAAATTATATAAATATTTATATTTTAAGTTTTTTTTAATAATATTAATAATATATTTTTAAATTAATATAGCTTAAATTTAGTTAAACTATATAAAAATTATATAATATATAAAATAATTTTTAAAAAATATTTTTTTTTAGTTTTAAAAATAAATAAATATAAATATTACGTAATAGTTTATTTTTTAATTAAATATAACTTAAATATATTTTTAAGCTTATATAAAATTCTGAAATTTTATATAAAAATAAAATAAATATTAAAATTAATTATTAGTTTATTTATTAAATCGTTATAATTAAATTAAAATAATATTTTTTTTAATATTATTATATTTTTATATAATAAATTTAAACTTTTTATATAGTTTATAGCTTTTTTTTTAATTTTTATATAAAATAAAACTTAAAAATATATTTTTTTTATAAATATTTAATTATATAATAAATTTAAAAACGCTTTATATAATAAATTTATAATTTTATTATATTAATTTTTTAAATAGTTTATTAAAAATTATAATAATTTTATTTATATATAGTTTAATTATTAATTTAAAAGTTTATTTTTTTTTAATAACTATTAACTATATAAATTATATATTATTTTAATTTAAATTATTTGCTTAATATTTTTTTATAATAATTAGCTTAGTTTATATATATTAAAAATATATTAATTTATTAATTACTATAATTATATTTAATTTTTTAATTATTTTAATTTTATTAGTTTTTTTTATTTATTTTTTTTTTAAATTAAAATTTTGCTTTAAAAAAAAATATAAATACGTTATATAAAAATAATTTATTATATTTATTAATTATATAACTAATCTTAATTTTATATAGTTTTTATATAATATTTTTATTATTTTTAAATAATTATTGCTTTTTATATAATAAAAAAATAAAAAAGATTTATTAATATAAAAATAAACTCTAAAAATAAAAAAATTAATATAAAACTATTAAATTTAATAATATTATTTAATATTTTTTATTATTTATAGAATTAATTTATTATTTATATATACGTTAATTTTTTTTAAAAAATATTATATATATATTTAAAATTTATATATTTATTTTATTTTATTTATTATTTAATATTTTAATAAATATTTTATAATATTATATATTAATTATTTTAATATATTTTTAAATTTATTTAATAAAAAATTTATTTTAAAATTATATATAATATTATTTAAAAGTTTTTAATAAATATTAATTTAATATTTATATAATATTTTTTATATATTTTATATAAATATTAATTTTAAAAAAATTACCGTTTAAAATAATATAATAATATTAATAATATATAATACGTTTTAATTATTTATTCGTATATATTTATAATTATTTTATAATTAAATTTATAATTATTTTTAATTATAAATTTAAATTGTTATAAAATTTTATTATATATTTAATAATAATAATAAAATTTTTAAATTTTTTTTAAAATAAATTATTTAATTTTATATTTTATATATAATAATATTTTATATAATTTTTTATATAAAAATATTTAAATTATTTATATAAATAGCGTAGTTTAATTTTTTATAAAATAGCTAACTATTTTATATAAGCTAATATTAAAAAATAAATAGTTTTATTTATATATAATAAAATATTATTTTATTTTTTTATAATAATATTTTTTATATTATTAAAATATATTTTTAAATAATTATATTTTTTAAAAAATAAAAATAAAAAAAATATTTAAAATATAAAATATTATATAGCTAATTTAATTATTAATTTTTATTATATTAATTAAAATTATTATATAGTTTTTATTAAAGTTTATTTTAGTTATTTTAAAAATTTAAATAATTTTAGCTTTTAAGTTTTTTTATATATAAATTTTTATTTATAGTTTTTTTATAATAAAAAATTTTAAAGCTTTTATATTTTAAATAATATTTTAATATTTTATATAATATTAATTATTAAATATAAATAAATTAAATAATTAATTTATATTATTAATTAAATATTTTTTTTTATTATATAATATATAAATATTATTTATAATATATTATATAATATTTTTATTTTATATATTTAAATTTTTTTTTTTTTTATTATATATATTTAAATAGCTTTTATATTTAGTTAAATAAATTAAAAATTTTTTAAAAGTTAGTTTATTTTTAAATATTATTTATATATATTAAAATATTAATTTTTTATATAAAACTTTTTTTAAAAAATATAATTAATTAACTAGTATTTTTTTTTTAATAAATAAAATTTTTTATTTATATATAAATTTTTTAAAAATAATTATTATATTTTTAATTAATATATTATTTTTAAAAATTTTTAAAATATTATATAATATTTTTATATCGTATAAAATAATAATTAATTTAATTATATTATTAATTTATATAATAAAAATTTTTTATTTTTTATATAAAATATTAAATTATTAAGTTTTTTTTAATTTAAAAATATAAATAAAAATTTAAAAAAAATTTTTATATATAAATTTTTAAAAAATAAATATTATTTTAAATTTTAAAATTTTTATATATATATATAATAGTTATATTTAAATAAATTTTTTTAAATATTTGCTTTAAATATTTTTTAAACTTTAAATAGTTTATTAATTATAATTTTAATATTTTATATAAAAATAAGTTTTTTTTTATTATATATATTTATAAAAATAATATTAGTTTAATTAGTTTAATATTAATTATAATTTATAATTATATTAAAATATAAATTTATAATATTATACGTTTTTTTTATATATAATTAAAACTAATATAATATATATATTAATTTTCGTATAATTAATTAATATTATAAAAAATATAAATAAAACTAATTTTTTATAATTTTTTATAATAATAATTAATAAATTATTATATTTTATTATAAATAAATTATATAGTTTTTTAAAATAATTTTTTTTTTTTGCTAAATTTTAAAAAATTTAATATTTAATAAATAAAATAATTTTATTTTAAATATTATATATAAAAAGATTTAAATTTTAAATAAAAATATTTTTATATTTAATATTATATAATAAATAAATTGTTTTAAAGTTTAAAAAAATTTTAAAAAACTAAATATTTTATTGTACGTTAAAAATATAATTATATTTTTTATTTATATAAAAATAAATTATTAACTAAAATAAATAATAAATAATATTTTATAATTATAAAAAGTTTTTAAAAATTTACTTTTAATATTTATTTTTATATAATATTTATTATTTAAAGTTAAAAAACTAGCTTTTAGTTATATATATAAATTATTTTATAGCTATTTTTTATTTATTTTTTTATTTTTTTTTTATTTTTTTTATTTAAAAAAAAAAATTATAAAATTATTTTATTATATAAAAACTTTATTAATTTTAAAATTATTAATTTAATATAAAAATATAATATTATTTAAAATAATTATATAAAAATTTAAAATTTATACGTTAAAATATATTTATTTTTTATAAATCGTATAATATAGTTTTTTTTAACTATTTTATAAATTTTTAATTTAAAACGCTTTTTATATAAAAAATATTATAAATTTTTGTAATAATTTAAATATTAATTTTATTAAATATTTTAAATTTTATTATTTTAAAATTTTTTATTAATATTTTTTAAAAATTTTTTAAATTATATAAAATATAATTATATTTTATATATAAATATACTATTTATATATTAATTTATTTTATAATAATTATTTTAAAGTTTTATAAAATATTTTTATATATAAAAAGTTAATAGTTTTTTATATGAAATTTAAAAGTATATTAATTTTTTAAGCGATTTTTTTAATTATATTATTATATAAAATATTAGCTAAAAAATAAAAATTATTTTAGCTACTTTTTAAAAATATAACGTTTTTATATATTATTTATATTAATTATTATACGATTAATTATTATTTTTTATTATATTTAAAATATTATAAATAAAAAAATTATTAAATTATATTATAAACTTTTATATAGTTTATATAATAATAATTAAAAAATAATATAATTATACGTTATTAATTAAACTTTTATATAAAAATATAATATTAAATATATTAAAATAATTAATTTTTTTTTTATTAATATAATATTAAAAAACTAAAATATAATATAAAAAACGCGGCTTATATAATTAAATTTAAATTTTATTTTATTTTTATTAATTTATATTTTTTAGCTAAAAATATTAATTAATATTAAATAGCTAAAAAATATAATATATATATAATAATAAATAAAATAAATATTTATATATATTAATTTATTTTTTTAACTATTTATATAAAAATTAAGCTTTTATATAGAAAATTTTTTTATACAAAAATTTTACCGTAATATATTATATAACTAAATTAAGCGAACATATTAATTTAACTTATTATATAAATAGCTAATATTATAATTAATAATTAACTATTATATATAATTAATACCGATATATTAACTTTAATATAAATAATACTATAATTATAACAATAATAATTATTTTAGCTATATTATTAGCTAAAATAATTAGCTCGGGATTTTTAGCTATTTTAAATTTATTTATTTATAAATATTAAATTTAATATAATATTAATTATTATAGCTATTATAATTAATATATATTAATAAAACTAATATTTATAAATAAATTAGCTAATTTTATAATTATTTTATAATAACGTTTAAAAACTAGCAATTATATTATTAGTTTTATATAAAAAATAATATTTTATTTTTATTATTAATATTTTTAACGTTTAGTTTTTAAATATTTTTTTTATTAATATAATATATAATTTATTATAAATATTAAAACTATATTATTATTAAAAAAACTATATATATTAATATTAAAAAAGCTTTTTAAACTTAAGCTTTTAAAAATATATTTTATTTTAAATATTAAAAAACTTATAAATTTTTTTAAAAATATAATTAATAATAATATTTATATTTATATTAAAAAAACTTTTAAAATAGTTAAATTTATTAAAATTATTAAATTTATAATATTTAAATAAATAAAAACGAAATTAATATCTTCGAATAAAATAGCTTAAAATTTTTTTTATTAATAATTAAAAAATAAAACTAAATATAAAAGCTTATTTTTTTAATTAAAAAATATAAAAATTTTTAATAAAACTTATAATAAATTTTATAAAATAAATTATATAATTTAAATAAATAAAACTATATTTTTATATATTTTATATTTATTATTTAAGAAAGTTTATAATATAAATAAAAACTAAATAGTTATTAATTTATAATAGCTTAATAAAGTTATTATTTTTAATAGTTATTTTTTTTTTTATAAATAAAATATAAAAATTTTTATAAAAAATTTATATTATTTATATTAATATAACTAGTTTTTTTATTAATTTTAGTTTATTTTAATTATAAAAAAAATTATTATTATTAGCTTTTATAATATAAAATAATTTAATATAATATAATAATAAATTTTTTTAATTATATTTAAAAAATATAAATAAGTTTTTTTATTTTTATTTTTATTTATTATTATTTTATTAATAATATTATTTTTTTAATACGTTTAAAAAATATATATAATATTTAAATATTATTTTTAGTTTATTTTAATTAAAAAATATTATTATTAAAAAAGTTTTTTATTAATTATTTTTTATTAAACTTTTTAAATTTTATATTAATATTTTAAAATATTTATTATTATTAAATATATATAAACGTTTAAATAGTTTATATTTTTTAAAAACTTTTAAACTTTCGAATAATATTTCGGCGCAAATAAATTTTTTTATAACTTTTTTTTTTATTATATATAATTAGCTAAGCTTTTATAAAAATATAAATAGTTTTATTAATTAAAAATTATTAAAAAAAAAAATAATATAATAATTTAAATTATTATAAATATTATATATAAATTATATATTATAATTTATATTAATTAAAATAATTTTTTTTAATATTATTTAAAACGTTATTTATTTTAAAATTATATTTTATTATTATAATTTAAATTATATTTTATATTTATAAATTAATAAATATTTTAAATAAATTTTAACGTTATAGTTTTTTATATTAAACTAAGTTTTAAATAAAAACTAAATAAACTTATATTTTTTATATAAATATAGCTAGTTATATATTTAAATTAATATTTATTATAAATTAAAACTAAATATAGCTTTTTAAACAAAAATAATATATTTTATATAAATTATAAAAAAACTTCGTATAATAATTTATTTAAATAAATATTATATAATAGTTTAATAAAATTTAGCTATAAAAAATATTATTAATTAAATTTTATTAAATATTTTTATTATTAATAAAAAATAATTAGCTTATTAATTTATTTATTTATTTATATAATATAGCTTTTAAGTTTTTTATTTATTAAAACGTTTTAATTATATTTTAAATATATTAAATTAATTTATTAATATAAAATATTATTAATTTAAAAATAAATTAAAATAATTATAAAAACTTATAATATTAAACTTTATATAAAATATAATAAATATATTATAAAAATAATAAATAATATATTTAAATACGATTTTAAGCTAAAATATAAAATAAACTTTTATTATAAAAAAATCCTAAATAAACTTTATTAAAATTAATTTCGTAAGCTATATAATAATAAAAACGCTATTATTTTTTTTAAAACTAATATTTATTTTTTATTATAAATAGTTTAATTTATAATAAATATAAAAAATTAAACAATTTTATATTTTATATATAATACGTAAATAAATATTATATATTATATATAATAAAAAATATTATTTTAAATTTAACTAAATAATAAAAGTTTTAAAACTATATTTAATTTATAAAAATTATAATATATTAAAAAATACTATAATATTATTTAAAATATAATATTAATTATATAATAATAAATAAAAACTAATAAATAGCTTATATTTAATTAAACCTAAAAATATACTATTAATATAAATAATTATAATTAATTTTATTTTATTACTATTTTTAATTAAATTATAAAATATTTTATAATAGCTAAAAAGCTTTAATATATATAATTATATAATAATAGTTTTTTATTATATGTTTAAATAAACGTTTATAATTTTTAATAATATAAAATATATAGCTAAAACTTAAACAATAGTTTTAATTAAATAATTATTTTTAATAATTAAAATATTTTTTAAAAAATTATTTAATCGTAATTATAAGTTTATTTTTAATTTTTAAAAAAGTATATAAAAAACATTAAATATTAAATTATTAATATTATATATATTATTTATAAAAAAATAATTTATCCGAAAAAAAACTAAACGATTAAAATTATAATACGTTTTTAAATTATATATATTCCGAGTTAAATTAGTTTAATATAATTTTTATTTTATAATAAAATTTTAATTTTATATTTTTATAAGCTATATAATTTATTTTATACGAATAATTATTTAAGTTTAAGCTTTTTAGCTTTTTCGATATATTTACGGGCTAAATAAATATATAATTTCGAAAATATAAAGTTTTTACGTAATTATTTATAATAAAATACTAAATTAGCTATAAATTTCGTTATTATTATAATAAAAAATATTTTAATAATAAATTTAAATATTAAAATTTAAACTAAATAATAAAGTTTTTTTTATTTATATAATAGCTATTATTTGCCCGGCGAGTTTTTTAAAAAATACTCGTAATAATAAATTAAACTTTAAATTATTAAGCATAAAATTAACAACTTAACTTATAAACTAGATTTTTTTAAATATTATTATATATTATTTATTTTATTATATAATTAAACTATATAAAAATAATAAAAACTTTTTTAAACAAATAATATTACTATTAAAGCCCGTTAAAACTAACTAATATTTAATAATAATAATAAAATAACGTTTATAAAATCGAAATTATATTTAAATATTATTTTAACTAAAAAAAAATAACTTCGATTATTTAATTAAATAAAAAAAATAAAATTATAAATATAACCGTTAATATTTAGCGCATTATTTTTAATATTTATAAAAACTTATTAATAAATATTAAGCTAAATATAGCTTTTATTTTATATTGCTAAAAAAAAAAAATCTTCCGTAAAATTACTATTTATATTAAACTTTACGTTTAAAATAACAAAAATAAAAATTAAACGTTTTATAATAAATTATATAAAATAATTATTAATACTTTAATAACTAATATATTATTTAATACGTCCGTAATTAAACTTATATTTATAATAACTTTAAACGCCCGGAGTTTTTTTAAACTTCCGCTTTAATAAAGTTTTAAATTATAATAACTTATAAATAAAATAATAAAAAAAATAAAATAAACAATAATATTTTTAATACTATATAAAAAAATTATAATTATAATATAATTTAGCTAAATCGATCTATTAAAGTTAATAAAAACTTTTTATACCTTAGTATTTTAATAAAACCTTTAAAAGGTTTATATTACTAGTAGTTTCTTTACGCGGAGCATAAAAAAAGCCACCTAATAATACTTATATTTAAATAAACAGCTAGTATATATTATTAATTAAAGAATCTATTATTAAATCTATTACGTAAATCTAATAATAAATTCTTTTTTTTTAATTAAGCTTTATTTTATAACTTATAATATTCTTTTTAATATTATATAACTAAATTAAACGGATATATTAGCTTAATTTTATTATATAAACAATTAATATTATAATGAATAATTAGCTATTATATATAATTAATATTAATATATTAACTTTATATGTAAATAATACTATAATTATAATAATTTAGCTATAATTTAGCTTTATATTGTTTAAATTAAAGTTTTAATTTAATAAATTGTTTATTTTTAATAATAAATAGTTAAAGCTAGCTTTATTTTTTTTTAATAAGTTTAAAAAACTATTATTAAATTTTTTTAAAACTTTAATAAATAGGTTTTAACTATTAATTAATTAAAAGCTATAGCTTAATAATACTATATATTTTTTTAACTTTAAAAAAAGATTTTTAATACTAAAAGTTTTTTTAAACTAAAATAACTTAATAAGCTAAAAAAAAAAAAATAAATTAATAATTTTTAGCATAAAACTATATTAACCTAGCTTAATTAAACAATTATATATAGCGTTAGCTATAAGATTTACGGGTTTATATATAAGCTACGTTATTAAAATTTTAAAATTAAGCTGCGACTAATAAAAACTTTAATATTAATTTTATTATTAAAATTATTAGCTGTTAAGCGGCTTTTTAACCAGTTTTTAGCCGCATATAAACTAATATTTCGTAATAAGTTTTTTTTTAGTTTATTATTAACTTTTAATTAAAAAGCTATTATTTAATATTTTTTTTAATAATTATAAATATAATATATTATAATAATATATATGTTTAATTTAATAAAACTTATATTAATTTATTTATAACTAATATAATTAAAAGCATTAATAATAATAAAAGCGTTAATAAAAATAATAGCAAAATATTATTTTATAACCTTTTAAAATATTTTAGTTTAAATTTAAAAACTTAAATAATAATAAAGCATTTTATAACTATTTATAAGTCGCTTTTTTTATAAGCCTTTTAATAACTATTTTTTAAAACTTTTTAAAAATATTAATAACTAGCTTTTTTATATATTAAAAAAACTAACTTTTTATTTTAGCAATATTTCGATTAACCTAGTATATTTTAATAAGCTTACTATATATAATAATAAAAATCGTTCGAAATTTCGCGTATAATAACTTAAAATCGAATTTTATATAAAATTATACGTTAATAACTTTATATAAAACTACTAAAAATTAATTAAATTAAATTATATTTATAAATAAAAGGTAAGTTTAATATTAATAACGCGCTAACTAAATTAAAATATTAGCTTAATTAATAGTTAGGATATTTATTTTATAGCTATAAAAAAGCGGTTTAAAGATTTTTTAGAAAAATATTATAATTCGAAAAAATGTTCGAACTTAAATATAAAAGTAATATTGCTTAATATATTACTAAATTATTAAACTTTAATAAAAAAATTTAATAGTTTAATATTATTTTTTAAAATTATATTGTTTATATTTTTTTAATAAAATTAAATTAATATATTTAAAAAAAATATATTTTTAAAAATAAATAAAAATTTATTTTTATTATTTAAAAAGCAAAACGAATTTATAAAATATATTAATTAATTTTAGTTTTTTAAAACTTTAAAGTTATGCTTTATATACTTAAAGAGATAAAGCTCTAGTATATGTAGTATATTGCGTATAAAATCTACAGATAAGGTAGGAAGGAAGGAAGGTCTAAGTTTACGTTATAGGCAGCTGCTTAAATACTCGCGGGGCAGCTGCATTCACTGCTAATGCTTGCTTTCATTCACTGCACTGCATTCATTGCGAATGGCAGTCACGCATTCACTGCGAGTGGCAGTTACTATAAGTGGAGATTACAGGTGCTATGGCTAGTGGTGGGGCACAACCACCAGAGCCTGCAGATCCGTAACTTTTAGCAAAAAAAAAACGCGCTTATTTTAACTTTAAAGCTTTTAAAGTTAAGCTAATAGTAAAAAAAAAACAGCTTTAATTTAGCTAAAATTAATCTTTAAAAAAAAAAAACCTTAAAAAAAACTTAAATAAAAAATCTAAATTAAATTTTAAAAAAAAAATAATTTAATACTAAAAAATACTAAAAAATATTAATTAAACTAATATTAATAAATAAAAAAACAATAAAAAAATATATTAACGTTATAAAAAAAACAACTATTAAACTTTTGTTTATTTTATTAAAAAGATATAAATAACAAAAAACTATTATTATTTTTTAAAAAAACTTTATTTTAAAATAAAAAAAAAAAAAAAACTTTTTAGCTTAATAAAGCTAAAAAAGTAAAAATTAACGCGATTATAATTTCGGCGTTATATTTTAAGCTAAAAATATTATAAATAAATATTTTATATTAAATTTTAAATCGGATATAAATTTAACTTTTATATTAAAGTTATCGGACTTTAAATCGGATTTTAATAAAAGTTTTTATAAAACAATATATAAAAATTATAACCTTTTTAGTTATAAATTAACGCTATTAAACGGTTATTTTTTTAAATAATAAAAAATTTATTAGCAAAAAATATTTAAAACTTTAAACTAGCTTATAATTTATTATTATTATAATTTTAATTTATAATAATTAAAAATATTAAGTATAAATTTTATTAAATTATAAAATATTATATTAATAATATTATTTTCGAAAGCTTAATAATAAAAATTATTTATATATAAACGTACGTATATACGTATTTTATAAGCTTTTAATTTAATATTCGATAAATAAAATAAATATATATAGAACTTTTAGTTTTTTAATATTAAAAAAATTATTTTACCCGATTTAACTTCGAATTAAATATTATAAAAAATTAAAATATTATTTTTTTTATTAATAGTTTTAATTATATTAGCTTATATATTTTTTATAAATAATATAAATAAAATTATTTTTTATTAGATTTTATTAAAAATATTATATTAGTTTTAAAATTATTTTTTTAATAGATTTTATATAGTTTAGCTTAAATATAATGCCCGAGCGCTTTTAAAAATTTTTGCTTATTATAGAATAAGCTATAAAATATTTTTTTGATTATTAGCTATAAGATTATAAAAGATTTAAAAAAAAAATAACGTTTTTTTAAAGTTTTTTATATATTATAATAATAAAAAACTAAAAGTATTTAAACTATAGCTCGATAAAATATTTAATACTAGTTATATTTACAAATTAACTTTTTATATAGTATACTTTTTATATTTATCGATAAAAAAAACCTAAAAAATTTATTATAACTAATAATAAATTATTATAGTTTTAATAAAATTATTTTAAATTTAATATTTTATTTTTTTTATTATTATAAAGTTTAGTTTAAATTAGCTAAATAGTTTATTAAAGTTAATTTAAAATTAAAGTTTTATTTAATCCGAATTAAAAAAAATTATAAATAAAAAATAGCTTTTAAATATAAATATAAATTATTTAAATATACTATTATATTAATAAGTTTTATTAATATACTATTTATTTTTTAAACGCTAATAAATAATATTTTTTATAATTTAATTAATATAAGTTTGTTTATTTATTTAAATAACCTATTTATTTACGCAAATATTATAAAAAATATAATATATTAATATATAAAATCTTTTAATAATTAACTTATTATAACTTTATAAGTATATTTTAAAAAATAAATAAATAATATAAAATATTAAGTTTTTAAAATATAATATTAATTTTTAAAGTATTATTATATTATAAAATAAATAAAATATTAAAAACTAGCTATTTTTTAAAAATTTTAAAAATATTAATAGTTCGTTAGTTTTATTAACTTTTATTATTATTTATTTACTAGTTTTTTGCTATAATTAAGCTATTTATTAATATTAATAAAATAAGCCGGTTAATTTAGCAATAAATACTAAAAATAAACTAAATATATAAAACGTTAAAATTATAGTTTATAATAGCTTTTATATTAGCGTATTTTAACCCCGAATTAATTGCTTATATTAAAACTAATTCGTTAAACTTTATATTAAAAAAATCCTTTTTTAAAAAAAACTAATAAAAAATTATACTTAATTATATTTTATTCCCGCAAACTAATACTAATAAAGATTAATTATAAAATTTATAATAAAAAATTATTAATAATAATTAATTATTTTAATTAATAGCGCTATTATTTAAAAAAAACTAAATATTATATTAAAATTTATTTAAATTATTAAAATTTAATATATTTTATTATAACTAAAATTTTAAACCGTAAATAAACTAAATAATTATAATTATTATTAAACTATTAGTTTTTATTATAAACTAGAACGTTTAAACTAAAAAGCCGATATTTTATTTAGGTTATTATAATACCGTCCTAAAAAAAAAAAAAAATAAACTAGCTAATAATTTCGGTTTTATAAAAAAAACATTTTTTTTATTTAAAAAAACGCTAGTTATAAAATAAAAAAAGTTAAAAAAAAACGTTTTTTATATTATCGGCGGTAATATTAATAACATTAGTACTATTAACTAGCTTAATACCCTTTTAATAAACCTTTAACTTTATTAAAAAAGTTAAATTTATAAAAAAAAATAACTTAAAATATTAATATAACTAGCTAACCTAAATAAAAACATAAAAATATAAAACTAATTATTATACTATAAAAAATAATTATAAATATTTACTATAATTTAAAATAAAGTTTTAAAATTAAAACATAATATTAAAATAAATTATATAAATAATAAAATATAAAAATTAATTATTTAAAACTTTTAATAGCTTAATTTATAAATACGTGTATAATTATATAACTAAATATCGCAAATATTAAAAAAATAAAAACCCGCGCTATACTTTATATAAACTATTATAGCTATTAAAACTATACTATTTATTATAACAATTTATAACTATAAATTTTATTATAAATTTGTTTTTATTTAATAGTTATAATTTTATTTAATTTATAATTAATCTTTTTATTAAAATAGCTTATTTTATTTATTTAAAGTAAAAAAAAAAAAAAAAAATTTTATTAAAATTTTCGTAAAAATCTACTAAAAAGTTTATAGAATATTTTTAAATATTATATTTAATAAAAATTCTAAGTTTATAGCGTATTTTTAAAAAACTTTTTAAAATTTATTAGCATTTAAAGCTAAATAAATATAGCTTTTTATTTATAAATAAATAAATAAATAAAACATTTAATTAAATTTTTAAAATTTATTTATAAACTTTTATTAACTATAAAATATTTAACTAAAAAAATTTATTACTTATAACTAAATTCGCTTATAATAACTTTATATTAATAGCTATAAATATAATTTTTTTTATATTAATTATAGCTATTATTTTATAATATATAACTTTTTAGTTATAACTACCCTACGTAATTTTAATAGTTAGCTTTATATTTATTAAATAATATAAGTTTATTTTAACATATAATAATATTTAAAAATTAATTATTAGCGAATAAAAAAATATAAACAAGCAAAAAAAAAAAGCCTTTATATACGTTAAAAACTAGCTAATTATAATAAATGCAATATAAGTAAAAAGTTTAAACACTTAATTTACTTTATATTAAAAGCTAATATTTTATTTAAAAAAAAAAAAAGAAGTACTAATATATTAACCTATAAGTAGTAATAAGTATTTATAAGTATATGTTATATACCGCTTAGTATTACTATTATATATTGCTTAGCCTAGTATTGCCATATATTTTTTGTAGGGCAGCCATAGTGTAACCATAGCCTTAATAAATAGGTTAAAAAAGTAAGGCTATAATAACCCTTTTTTTTTAAAAAAGACTTAATTTAAGTTTATTAGTATACGGGGTTTTAAAACTATAAGTTTGTTCGCTTTATATATAAAAAATTAAATATAAGTTTTTAGAATTAATATTTTAAGCTAAAAAGTTTTTTTAGTTTTTAATAACTATAAAATTTATAAAGCTTTTTATATTTTTATATATACTAGTTATTTAAATAATTAATTATATAATAATTATATTGTTTAATATATTTTATTAGCTATTATATAAGCTTTGTATTTTTTTTTATATTTTTTATACGTTTATTTTTTATAAAATAGCTTTATTATTATTTTTATATTTTATTATAAATTTGTTTTTTTTATAGTTTTTAGCTATTTATTTAATTATAATAAATTTATTTTTTAAGTTTATTTTATAGTATTTTTTAGTTTTTTTATAAAATTTTTTAAATTTATAACTAAATATTATTTATTATTATATTTCTAGCTTTTTTATATTATTTTATAATATAGTTTATAATAATAAATACGTAAAAAAAATACGTTTTTTATTTTTTATTTTTTTTTTCGAAACTAAAGTTTATTATTTTATTTTTTAGTTATTTATACTTTTAGCCTAGCAAAAAATTATTCGAATATTTATATAAGCAGTTAATATAAAACTATTTGCTTTTACGCTAGTTATTAAGCAGCTATAATTAAAAAATATTAAAATTATTTAATTATATTTTTTTAATTTTATAATAATTTTTATTATAAAATAGTTTAATTTATATTAAAATAATTAGTTTATTTTTTTTTTATATAATATATAAATATAGTTTTTAATAATAAAATTAAGGTTTTTTTTATATTTATTAGTTTAAATAATTATTTTTTGCTATATTTTTTTTATATTTTATTTAATAATTTTAATATATTTTTATACGCGTTATATAAATATTTAAACTTTTTTTTAGTTTAATTTTTTTTAATTAAGCAATTAATTAGTTTTTTAATTTTAAACTTTTAATTAAATATTATTTTTATTAGTTAATTTATAAAAACTTTTTTTAATATTAAACTACCGAAAAATTTATAAAATAAAAATATTTATATTATATTTAAAGCAAATAATGCTTTTAATTAATTTTTTTAGAAATAATTTATAAAAAGCTATAATTTTTAGTTTATTTATTAAATATAATTTTAATTTGCCTAGTAGTTTATTTATGCCCGGCAAAAAAAAAGTTTAATTTTATTTTATATATTTTAAAAAATTTATTTATAAAATTAGCTATACATTATAATTTTTAATTATTTATAAACAATTTTAATTATTTAAAAATTTAATAAAAGCTTTAATAATATATTTTGGTTATTTTTTTAATAATAATTTTTTTTTATATAATTATTTAAAAAATTTTAATTAATTAATTAATAATAAAAAATTATATTTTTTATATTTATTTTTAAAAAAACTTTTAAAATTAATAATAACGTATTATTAAAAATACTTTAAAACTTTTAATAATATTAGCTTTTTAAAGGTTTTATCGCATAACATTTTAAATAGCTAATAATAATAGTTTATAACGTAACGCTTAATATTATTATATAGTCCTAGCTACTAGTATTTTTATAATACTATATAATATATTTTATTTTTATTTAAGTGCGCTATTATTAATTAGTTATATATTTTTTAATAATATATATTTTTAAGTTATTAGTTTTTAAAACTATAAGCTTACTTTTATATAAAAATAAATCGCTTAACATTATTTAATTAAAATATATATTAATATAAACCTAAAGCTAATACCCGTTAAAGCTAATATTTATATAATTAGCGGCTAAAATAACGTTAATTAATATTATTTTAATAATAATATTAATTTAAAATTTTTAAAAATATAAATTATTATATTTTTTAATAGCTATATATTTATAATAAACTTAAAAATAACTATTATTTATTATTTATTTTATATTTATTTTTATATTTTTATATTTTATAAAGTTAAAATAAAATATTAACTATAATATTTTTAATTTTAGCTAGTAAATAATTATAAAATTATATTATATAATTAGTTTTATTTATTTAGTTTATTTTAAGCTTAAAATTTTTTTATACTAAAATATTCTAATATAATATAATTAATAATTATAATAAAAAGTTTTTATTTTTAAAATTTTATAAGTTTAACTTTTTAGCATAAAAAGCTTTTAATTATTATTAATAGCTTTTTATTAAATATATTATAATTTAACTTTTTATTTTATAATATTTTTAAATAAAAACTATTAGTTTTTAAAAATTATTAAGCTTATTATATTATAATATATATTTATAATAATATTATCTAATAAGTTAGTTTTTATCCAGGTTTTAAATTTATATAAAAAATATTAAAAAACAAAAGTAAAAATTAGCGTTTTTTTTAACGCATTAAAACTTATTAATATTTTTCTATTTATATTAAGTTTGTTTTTATTATAGTTAATTTATTTAATAATTTAACAATCCGTTTATATTTTTTAATAAAACGTTTATAAAAGTTATAAAATTTAAAAAAAAATTAAACTTTTTTTAATATAGCTTTTTTATTTTTAATTAGCAATTATTAATATTAAATAATTTTAATTTTATCCTAGTTAATTTTAATATTTATAATATTTATAATAAAGCTTAAAAATTTTGTTTAAATAATTAAAAATTTATATTTTTTAAATTAGTTTATAGTTTAGCTTTTTAAAAACAAACTAATATTTTATTTATATATATTTTATACTTTAGTTTATTATTAAAATAAATTAAAATATTATTAATATATATTATATAAAAATATTTAAATATTTTTTAATATTTATTAATAAAACGCTAAAATATAAACGGGCTATTAATAAGTTTAAACAATAATATTTTAAACTAATAATATTATATTAAATATAAAAAGCTATTAATTATTTATTATTTTTAATAATATAAATATAATAAAAAGTTTAATATATATCGATTTTAATATAAATTTTAATTTTAGCTAATTAAAATAACGTTTTTTTTACTAATAAAAAAAATATTAATTTTTTTAAATTATATTATTTAATTTTTAATAGTTTATATAAAATTATAATAATTTATTATTTTTTATAGCAAATAATATAAGTATAATTTATATATTTATTAGTTTTATAAAGTTTTTAAATAAGTTTTTTATATATATTTTTAATATATTTTAGTTTTATTTAATAATATTTTATATAATATATTATTTTAAAAATTCTAGTTTTTTTTAATAATAATTTTATAGTTTATTTTTAGTCGCTAAAAAAAAAGTTTATTTAAAGTTATTTTATTAAAAACGTTTAAATATTTATAATATTATTTAAATATTTCGTAATAAGTTTTTTATATAATTTTGCTTTATTTTTAAATAATAATTCTTTTTTTTTTAATTAATTATTTTTTAATTTTATATAAAAATATAATATTATATACTATTATATTTTTTAGCGTAAAATTACTATAAAAACAAACGTATTAATAGTAATAATTTATATTAACTTTTATTTATATTAGCTAATAATATTTTTTTTATAATATATAGTTTATATTTGTTTTTAATAACTTTTTTAGTTAGTTTATCCGCGATTTTTATATAAAATAAGCTTTATATAAATAGTTTATAATTATTTTTATTTAAAGCTTTTATTATATAATTAACTTTTTATTATATATAATTATTTTTTAAGTTAAAATTAGCTTATAAAAGTTATAAAATTATAATAAGTATTTTAAAATAGTAAACTTTTAATAAGGGCTTTTTTAAAAGTTTTTAGCTTTTTATTTTAATTTTATAATTTTATTATATAGCTATACTATTATTTTAAGTATAAATTTTATATATTTTTAGGTTTTTAGCTTTTAAAAATATATTTATAATAAATTTTTATTTTATTTTACTAGTTTATAAAGTATTTTTTTAAGTTTATTTTTAATAATTAATAATAATAGCTATAGTTTTACAATAATATTAATAGCTTTTTATACGTAGCGTTTTTAATTTAAATAATTATTATAATAATTTATTTTTAAGCTTTATTATTTATTTTTAACGATTTATATTTTATTAATAACTAAAGTTTTAAATTAAGTTTTTATTTTATTTATAAATATTTTTTAAATAGTACCCGGGCTTTTAATTAAAAAAAATAATAATTTTTTTTAGTAATTATTTATTAATATATTATAGTAATTAAAAACTTTTTTTAATAATTATATTATATTTTATATTTATTATTAAAAATAGTATATTAAATATAATATATTTTTAAACCTAGAAATATAATCGAAAAGCTAGGTTTATAGTTTAAATTATTTTATTATATTTAATAATTATATTAAACTAGAATTTTATTTTTTTTTTAGCTTTAAATATTTTATAATTTATATTATAAAATTTACGCTTATTAATAAATATATATTTATTTTTATATTAAATAAAATAATATAAATAATATAGTTTATTATTTATTATTATATATTTTATAAATAAAAGGTTTTTTTTAAAAGCTTTTTTAAAAAATTATACGGAATTTTTTTATATTTTTTTATTTTTAACGCTAATATTTTAATTATTTTTAAAAAAAAAACTAATTATTTTAAGCGTTATTTTTTAACTATTTATTTAAATAAATATTTTTATAACTTTTATAATAATTTATTAATATAAATAATATTTAATTACTTTTAGTTAGCTTTTATAAAATAAACGCTACTATAATAATTTTATTATAATAAATAAAATATTAACTTTTTATTATTAATAATTTTATTTATTTAAAATTAAGTTTAGCGATATTTTTTATTTATTAATTAATATTTTTATTTAAGCAATATTATAATATTTAAAATATATTTTTAATATTATTATTTTAAAATAAATTTAGGGTATTATATTAATTGCGGCGTTTTTTTTTATTTTATTAGTAGTTTTGTTTTTTTTTTTTTTTTTTATTATTATTTTAGAAAGTTTTTTACTATTAATAGTTATATATAGCAATATAATCGTAATATTTTAAAAAAAATATATTTAAATTATTAAATTTAATAATATAAAGTTTATTTAAATATTAAAGTAATATATTATATATATTACGCTTATATTTAGCTTTATTAATTTATATTAAACTAGTTTATTAAATAAATTAAATTTTAAATTTAAAGAATTTATTAAAAGTTTTTATTATAAAGTATTTATATTATAAACGTACTTTTTTATATTTATTAAAGTTATAATATTAATTATATAAATATTTTAAAATTTTATTATAAATTATTAATATAAACAAGCTATCCAAGTTATAGCTTTAAATAAATAGTATTAGATTTTTAGATATAGTTTTTTTTTATAACTAGCAATATAATTAATTTGTTTTTTTTTATTTAATTAATAGTTAATATTTTTTTAAGCTTTTTTTTTAAAAATATAAGCTAATATTTAAACTTAATTTTAAGTTTATTATTAAGTTATTAAAAATAAAAATAAAAAAATGTTTAATTTTAATAGATTAGTTTTTATTAGTTGCGGACGTTTTTATTACGTAAGTTATTTTAATACAGATAATTATTAAATATTTTACGCTCGAAATATATTATAATAAAAATAACTATAAGTTGTTTAATAATAAGTTTAACTTTTATAAGTTTTATAAAAACGGCTAATTAAACTATTTTATTTTTAAATATATTAATAGTTTTTTTATTTTTTTATATTTTAGCGCAAAATAGTTCGGTTATTTTTTTTAAAGCGGTATTATATATTATAGCTTTATTTATTAAAATTTAGCTTTGTTTAAATTATAGTTTTTTTTAAATATAAATAAAATAACAAGTTATCCTGTTAAAATAATATTTTATATTTTATATAGTAATATTTATAGTTTTTATAATATTATAAAGTTTTTAATAATATTGCTATTTATAGTAAATAAAAAAATTTAATTTTATATTTATTAAAAAAAATATTAAAATTTTTTTAAATATTTTAATAAATTAAATAACTATTATAACCGAATTAAAAATAAACTACGCTTTTTATCCTAGTATAATAATAGCAATAAAAAAAATATAGTTTTTTTATTCGTTATAAAATATTTAATAAACGTTTTAACTTTTATTTTCGTATTTTTTTTTATTTAAATAGTTTATATATATAGATTTATTTTTTATAATTAGGATAATAAATTATGCTTAAGTTTTATAAAAAAGTACAACTAAGTAAAAAAAAGGTTTTTTTATTAATAAAAAAATTTTTTGTTTTTTATATCTTAAATAAAAATTTTTTTACCCGAATTAAAAACTTTTTTATTTTTATTTACTATTATATATATTCGGTTTTTAATATTTATTTTTTATTATATAAATAACTATAAATTTAATAATTTAAAATTAAATATTTATATTAAAATAATAATATAATATAAATAAATTATAAAGTTTTATTTTTAATTTTTTTTTTATTATAAATTATATTAAATTTAATTATTTAATAGTTATATGTTTTATTAAACTTAATTATTTAATATTAATATATTATATTAAATAATATTATTTAATATTATTTATTTAATTATATTTATAATTATTTTATTTTTTTATTTTTTTAATTTAATATTAATTTAAGTTACGGATCTGCAGGCTCTGGTGGCTGGGCCCCACCACTAGCCACAGCACCCGTAATCTCTACTTGCAGTAACTGCCACTTGCAGTGAATACGTGACTGCCATTTGCAGTGAATGCAGTTGCAGTGAATGAAGGCAGGCAATGGCAGTGAATGCAGCTGCCCCACGCGAGTATTTAAGCAGCTGCCTATACTGTAGATTTAGACCTTCCTTCCTTCCTACTCTATCTGTAGATTTTATATGCAATATACCACATATGCTGGAGCCTTGTCTCTTCGAGTGTGTGAAGCGTAACTATCTACAGATCACCCACAACACCACAAGGCATTGGGACTGCCTTCATAATATCTCCCAACTGAACTGAACGACTGACTTGACCTGGAGACATCAAGATGCCTCCCAAAGATGAACTGAAACAACAGGCGCGTGCGGCCGCACGTGCCGAAGCCCTCGTTGACATCTCGGACTTGCTCGCTTCGAATGTTCGAAACGACAAGCTTCCTGTGACGAAACTCCAGCAAATGATGGAAGAATATATCCACCTGAGCTCCCCAGACCACGCGGAGACTACGACGGCGGGCCGCGAGGGCCAACTACTCCTGACTGACTTGGTACAGCAGTTCCGCGGCACCGTCAGCAACCGTGCATTCAAGGAACAGGAATTCGACATGGATGTTGCTGGCTTCAACCGTACGATCCAACATCTGGCCGGCGACTACGCAGAATTGCAGATGAAGGGAGCCGAGCCTGGCTTCTACTTCAAACCAATGACACAGCATGGCAAGATAATCTGGCCTAACTTCGACGGGAATGTGGACCAAACCGGCATGAACAACATGTGCAAGGACCCTACTGCCGTTTTCCAGGAAATGAAGATGCGCGTTCTTTTGATGACGGCTTATCGTCACCTGGCTACCGATCTATACACGTTCGCCAGGAAGTTGGATGGGCAGAACAAGGTTCTGCTCGACTGGGCAAAGGAATGGGGTAAGATTGCTGTCCTCCGCGACGAAGCATGCACCACGTTAGCACATGCTGCCGACGTCCCCCGACCCACGACTGAAGGCAACTCCGGCCAACGACGAGCCGACCAACAAACCATCAATCGACTATTGAGTGAACTACAAGAAATGACTGAACAGCGCGACCGCGCTCAGAATGACCTGAATGCCTCGAACCAGCAAGTAGTTGACTTGCTGGGTCGTCGTGGAGCAACCCCCGCTTCACTGAACAATGAAGGAAGTAGCCGACGCACGGCTAAGGTGTCAGTACCCACCTTCCATGATGATACGACCAAAGATGAACTTAAGTTTGAAATGTGGATTCGAGCTATGCGAAATCGCCTCAGATCCAACGCTGATTGGTTCCGTGACGACGCGGCCAAGATGGCTGACATTGAAACCCACGTCGGAGGCCATGTGGCTGACGACCTCCTCCCTTACCTTTCATCCGACCACCCCAACGCACTGGTTGACTCGGAGGCCGTTTTGAAACATCTCGAGGAGATCTATATCGACGTCAACCGCAGTGAGAAAGCTAAAGCCGACTTCCGATCACTTAGTTTTGATCAGTACACGTTGGCCAAGTTCCCTGAGTTTCGAACTACCTTCGTCCGTCTGGCTGGTGAGACCAGACTTGACAAGGCCAAGTGGAAGGAAGAGTTCAAGGACAAGCTGTCCCCTCGACTGGCGACCGAAGCCATGTCGGAATACCTGAAAGAAAGTGTCGACTTCGACGCCTACGCGAAGTATTGTTCTCGGATGGCTCATCACCTGACAGTGACCGACCATAAGCGAAATGAGACTCGCAAGAAGGAGACGCAGAAGTCTGCCGCCACGACTTCTACTTCCTCTTCTTCTGCCCTGCTCGAACAACCCCTCGCTTCACTCCGAGACCAAACAATGGTAGCAGCAACTCTGCCCGACTGCCCAAGCCTAACGCCGACGAGATGCGACAATTGATCCTCGACGGTAAGTGCTTTAACTGTCGCCAGCAGGGACACACCTCGAAGGAATGCCCCTTGAAGAATCAAACTCCGGCAGACAAGGAAGCTCGGGTTGCCGCCATCCTGGCCATGTACGGCATGTCGGATACCAAGCCGGCCAATGCGCAGGAAGACAAACCCGTGACGAGCACGGAGGAAAAAGAGTAACCCTGGGAAAGATGGCCTCCCTCCCAGGGGAGGTATCTCCAGAGAACACCACCAGTTATGAGATAGATCTGATGGAAGGGTACCTGGGCGGAAGACCCCTATTGTACACTTGTACCCTATGCAGTAATGGACTTTCTTTGACCACGGATGATTCCCTCGGAGATACGGGAGCAGATGTATACGTAAGCGTGAACCGACGATTCGCGGAGAAAATTGTTAAACTACTCAACCCCGTCGTTATCACGGACTTCCCCGCTAGAGAAGTTACGGGATATGACGGCAAGAGCGGAGAAGGCATTGATCGGGCCTTCCTATTGTCACTGAGAATACATGGAAGGACCTTCAAGGACAAACTCGTGACCATCGTCGACTCGACCCACGACATCATTTTGGGCAAGCTATGGTTTAGACACCACGATATCCTGCCGGATTGTCGACGGAACCGCTTGGTGTTTCCACCCCAGCTACCCCCTGATTATGATATAGGGCACCACCTGGCAATGGACGAAGCAGGCACATGGCTGCAACATCCAGCCTATCAACCCGACGCCGATCGACGAGACCGCAACCTCGAGATCGAAGAGACACGGCGTCAACAACAACGGGAAAAGGCGAAGCAATGTCTGGAGGACGCGAAACCGAAGGTGTCCATCCTGAAGCGCGGCGATCCGGTGCAGAAGGACCTCGACAAGATGAAGCGAGCGATGTCCGACCAGCACCCGCCGGAACCTGTCCCTGAGAAACGCAGGCCACGCCCCTTCGCGAAAGATACAACCTCGATTTCCACTTGGAAGTCTGACGAGAGAGGTCCTTACCGCATGAGACGAGACGGCATCGGTTGGTATAAGGAGAGACCAACAACCGAGATATCTAGCCTGAGTGCGACTGCCTTTGGCATGATGGTAAAGAGAGACCGGGTGGAAAACGTCCACATCACCAGTATCAATGAAGTCGATAAGATGATCGGAGGATTGAAAGAAAACAAGGACGACTTCCCGGAAGGAGAAAGTGAAGAGTTAAGACAGAAAGCGCGAGAAGAGATACCCAAGGAATACCAAGACCTGGCACGCGCTTTTAGCCGAGTAAACTCTGACACGCTACCACCACACCGCCCGCAAGTGGACCACAAGATAGAGTTCATTGAGGGTAAGTCTGAGGCCGATCTGGGCTACAGTCCCCTGTACAAGATGTCACTAGACGAGCTGGAAGCCGTGCGGGAATTCCTGGTCGAAAACCTGCGCAAGGGCTTTATTGAGCCCAGTGATGCCCCATACGGTGCACCCGTCCTGTTTGTGAAGAAAGCAGGTGGCGGGCTTCGTTTCTGCGTAGATTATCGTAAGCTGAACGAGATCACGAAAAAGGACCGGTATCCGCTTCCCCTCATCAAGGAGACCCTGGCCCGCATCACTAGGGCGAAAATCTTTACCCGATTTGATATACGACAAGCATTTAACCGCATCCGCATGCTACTCGGGAACGAGAATTATACGACGTTCCGTACGAGATACGGTGCGTACCGATCGCTGGTATTACCGTTTGGTCTTACCAACGGACCCTCGACGTTTCAGCGGTACATCAATAATACGCTATTTGACTTCTTGGACGATTTTTGCAGCGCATACGCTGACGACGTTATTATCTACTCGGAGACAATGGAAGAACATGTTATCCATGTGCGTCGCGTGCTGGAGCGACTAATCCAGGCCGGATTGCAGATTGACCTGAAGAAGTCTGAATTCCACGTCACTGAGACCAAGTTTCTGGCTACATTGTTAGCACTGAAGGAATTCGAGTAGACCCTGCTAAGATTGACGCCGTATTGAAGTGGGAGACCCCCACGTCGGTCAAGGGCGTGCAATCCTTTTTGGGATTCTGCAACTTTTACCGCGACTTCATCGATGCCCAAGGTCGCGTTGTCGCGCCCTTAAACCGATTGACACGAAAGGGCGTACCTTTCGTATGGACTGAAGAATGTGAGGAGTCATTCTGTCAACTCAAAGAAGCCCTGGTACGCTCCCCCTTGCTGAAACACTTCGACTACGACCTACCAACGAAGGTCGAGACCGATTCCTCCGACGGCGTCGGCTCCGGCGTACTGTCACAACTGCACGACAAAACCTGGCATCCCGTAGCGTATTTTTCGAAAACACTCCACGATGCTGAATTAGATTATGGCATCCACGACAAGGAATTGCTGGCGGTTGCGCTATGCCTCAAGGAATGGAGACCCGAGCTAATTGGCGGCCGCGACGAGCCCTTCCTGGTACTCACCGACAACCAAGCACTAGAGTTCTTCAGCGAAAAGCAACACCTCAACCTGAGACAAGCCGGATGGGTCAACCTCTTTTCGGAATACGACTTCCTGATATCATATCGTCCCGGAAAAGACAATGTATTGGCCGACGCTCTGTCACGAAAACAAGAGGACCTGACGACACAGAAGGCCAAGAAAGAGGCGCAACGCCACCTTACGATATTCCAGCCGGTAAACAGCACGGTGCGACCAATCCCCGCATGGATGGAGTCACACCAAGGGAGTTCTGTCGAAGTACGCGACGAACTGGGTGCCCTTACAGGACCACAGTTGATCGAGCGGATCCTCAAGGAAAACCGTGAAGACGTGGGCATGGAGATTTACCGTCAACGAACAAAGGATGACAAGCCAGAGAACCCATGGAAGCTGGAAGACGGATTGACCACATTCCACGGACGCCTGGTTGTCCCTGACTTCCCATACCTGAGGACACGCCTTATTGAAGAGACACACTGCGGAATGCCTACCGCACACCCTGGCAAGAACAAGACGCGCAGACTGGTTGCCGAACGTTACTGGTGGCCTGGACTGAGTGGAGATTGCGATCGTTATGTGGCAAACTGCATGAAGTGCAGACCTGCCAAGGTACCTAGGGATAAGACTCCTGGTAAACTTACACCCCTCCCGATACCTGAGCGTGTGTGGCGCCACCTCGTCATCGACTTTAAGCAGATGCCCAGAGACAAACACGGATACGACAACGCACTGGTTATGGTAGACCGCCTGGGCAAACGAGCATGGACTATACCTTGTACTGTGGAGGCGACCGCGGAAGACGCTGCTAAGATGTACTACGAAGGACCCTTCCGAGTCTTCGGAGTACCTATGACCGTGACATCAGACCGCGGACCTCAGTTCATCTCCGCCTTCACGGATGAGCTGTGCAAGCTAATGGGTGTGAAACATACGCTAGCCACCGCAGGACACCACGAGACCGTGGGGCAGGCAGAAATCATGAATGAGTACATTGACCAGAGATTGCGCCCGTACGTGAGTCATTACCAAGACGACTGGTCTGAACGCATACCTGCGATGGATCACGCCCAGGCATCAATCCCCCACGCCTCGACAGGGTTGTCGCCTCACGAAGTTGAAATGGGTTTCCCAATGCCATTTAACTTCGACTGGGAGAATCGGACCGCAGGAGAGGAGCTGCAAGAGCTCCCTGAGAAGGAAAGAGCGATTCGAACAACTGCACAGGAAAGAGTAAAGAAGATAGCGCAGTTCGTCGAATCAGCCAAAGGAAACCTACAGCACACTCAGGAACGCATGACCAACCAAGCCAACAAAGGTCGACGTGAACCCGACTTTGACGTAGGAGACTATGTATTGATCTTAAAGAAAAGACAGTCCTGGAAGACAGACCGTCCATCGGACAAGCTAGACTTCCCCATGACACAACAGAAGTTCAAGATACGCGAAAGGGACGGAAACACCTTTGTGCTAGACGTCCCTGTGACCTGGAAAGCATCAAACCGTTACCACGCAGATCGACTGCGGAAGCACCCAAATAACCCGTTACCAGGTCAAGAGGCGGAGAACCCAGAAGGAGAAGTGATAGAACCCGAAGGTGAAGAAGAGTTTACAGTCGAGAAGGTGCGAACATCTCGACTTCACTATCGGAAGTTACAGTACCAAGTAGACTGGAAAGGTTGGGACCCCGACGATACGTGGTACCCGGCAGAGAACTTCAAGAACAGTGCAAAGGCACTAAAGGACTTTCACGATGCGAACCCTGATTCAGCCGGACCCCCAGTGAGATTGCAGATGTGGCTGGAAGCGGCGCAGGAGGACGAATTTGATAAGCCACATCCAGATGACAATAAAGCTATGGCACAAGGGGAAAGGGTAACGCGAAGAAGGAACGCGTAAAGTGGAAGGAACACGTGAGTACTGTGCAGGCTTAAGTGTTGTGTTAGGCAGGAGGGACCTTAAGCGACGTGTGGAGAAGCTGGTGTGATGACTCAACGGTATGAGGGCCTTGCGAGGAGTTACATTGGTGGAAACCCGAGGCGATCCCTCCTCTCGCTGGAAAGCAGTCGCGACTTCGACCCCGGTCAAGTCACTCTTTTTTTTCGAGGGGGGTAGTTACGGATCTGCAGGCTCTGGTGGCTGGGCCCCACCACTAGCCACAGCACCCGTAATCTCTACTTGCAGTAACTGCCACTTGCAGTGAATACGTGACTGCCATTTGCAGTGAATGCAGTTGCAGTGAATGAAGGCAGGCAATGGCAGTGAATGCAGCTGCCCCACGCGAGTATTTAAGCAGCTGCCTATACTGTAGATTTAGACCTTCCTTCCTTCCTACTCTATCTGTAGATTTTATATGCAATATACCACATATGCTGGAGCCTTGTCTCTTCGAGTGTGTGAAGCGTAACTATTTAAATATTTATTATTTTTAAGTTATAAACTAATATTATTATTATAAACTTTATTTAAATATAACTTTTATTAAGTTATTTTTTAAAAAATTATAGTTGCTATAAAATTAGCTGTTATATTAATATAATAAATATAATATTTTTTATAAAATATTTATTTATAATTTTTTTTATTTATTTTTTATTTTTTATTATAATATTTTAAGCGTAGTTTTTAAGTTTTTAAAAATTTTAAAACTTTAAATCGATCGTAATAAACGCGTTTTTTAAGTTTTTAAGTTTTTTTTTTTAAACGTTTTAACTAGCTTATAAAGTTTTTTTTGGATTTATTAGTAAGCTTAAGTTTTTTTAAAAAGTTTTTTTTTTTAAACGTTTTAGCTAATTTATAAAGTTTTTTTTAAATTTATTAATAAGCTTAAGCTTTTTTCGAAAAAAATAAAAATTTAATACGTTATAAAAATTAATATATTTTATAATAGCGTTATTATTTAAAATATAAAGTTCGTAGTTATATTTCAAATTAAAAATAGCTTATAGTTATATTTAAAATTTAAAATAGCAATTTATATTTATTAGAAAACTTTTTTAATTTTATTTAGGTTAAAAATCGTTTTAAAAATTTTAATATTATAATAAGTTTTTTTACTTAAAATAAAATTATTAATTATTATATAATATTTAATTTTTTAATTTTGCTTTATAGCTTAAAATTATAATCTAATTATAAAATAATAATATAATTTTAACGTATATTATTATTATTAATAAAATAAATATATAAAAATATTATATATTAACGTTTATATTTATAAGCAAATCTATTGTTATTATTAATTAAATAGCCGAATATTTTTATAATATAATTAATAATTATATAAAAAAACAAAATATTATAATTAATAATTAAAATAAATAATAAGTTTTATTATATAATTTATTAAAAAAAAAAACAAACTAATATAACCGGCAACTATAATTTATTTATTAACTTAAATATATAGTTTTTAAAAACTTAAGCATTTTTGCCCTTAAATTAAAAGGCTTTTAGTTTATAATATTTTATAGCTTTATTATTTAATAAAGTATTATATTTATCGTATTAATATATAAGTTTTTAAGTTTAATTAATTATTGTTTTTTTTTTTTACGGCTTTTAGTTATAATATACTCCTAATTAATTTTTATTTACTTTTTAATAAACAAATTAATAAAACTTATTTAACGAATATTTAAACGTGTTATTATTAATAAAGTTTATTTTATATAAATATTTTTAGCTATATAATTTATATTAAACTATACTAATTATTAAACTATAGCGATCGTTTTTTTATTAAAAGCTTTTTTAAACATTTTTTATATAGTTAGCTAAACTTAACCGATTTAGTTTTTTTTATTTTATAAAAATTTATTATTTTTTAAATAATAATATAATCGAAATAAAATATTATAATAATATAATATAAGCAAAAAGTTTAAATATTTAATTTATTTTATATTAAAAACTAATATTTTATTTAAAAAAAAAAAAAAAATACTAATATATTAACCTATAAATAGCAATAAATATTTATAAGTATATGTTTTACACGCCTAGTATTACTACTATATATTGCTTAGCTTAGTACTGCTATATATTCTTTATAGGGCAGCTATAATGCAGCTATAGCCTTAGATAAATAAGTTAAAAAAGTAGGGCTATAATATATTATAGCTTATAATAACCTATATAATAAAGCTGCGGTACTATAGCTATAAACTATATATAATAGCTTAATAACTAAAGCTACTATTTTAGTTATTTTAATCTTTTTTAGTAATTAAATGCTTTAACTAGTTAAATAGCTATACTTAATAGGTTTAATAAGCTACTTTAGGTTTAATCTATTATAATAACCAAAGTATTTATAAGTTTAATATTTAAGCCTTAGACTTGGCAAAAGTAGCACCTACGCTTTTCCAAATTAGTAGTATATACTAGCTTTAATAGGCTAGGCCCCTTTTAAAATTCTTAAAAATATGTTCGCTTAGGCCCGTGCGAAAAGTTTAAAGTTTTCAGGACAAAGCCTTAATAACACGGGGGGTTGTCACAGCCTATAATAACCTATGCAGTAAAGCTGCGGCACTATAGCTATGGACTATATACAGTAGCTTAGTAACTAAAGCTGCCACCTTGGTTATTCTGATCCCTTTTAGTAGTTAAATGCCCCAACTGGTTAAGTGGCCGTACCCGGCAGGTCTAGCAGGCTACTCTAGGTTTAATCCGTCATACTAATAATATTAAACGCTAAAAATATTAAAACTAAACGCTTTATAAAAAAGCTAAATAAGCGATTATTAAAACCTTTTTAAATTTAAAAAATATTATTTTTTACTACTATTAAACTTATACTATTAAAATCTTAAAAAATTTATAATTTATTTTATATTTTATTTATTAAACTTTTTTATTAAACTAATAATTAAAAAACTTTTAATTTTATATAAATATTATAAAAAATAGAACTAATAAAACAAAAAACTATTAAATAAATATAATTATAAATTTTTTTAAAACTAAAAATATATTAAATATTTAATTAAATAGTAAAAATAACCTATTAAAAATATTAAATTTAAAAACTTTATAATTATTTTAATAATAAAAATATAAAGCAAAAATAAAATAATTTTACTAGTATAACTTTAGTAAACTTACAAACCTATATACGTTTAAATAACTCAAAAGCAAATATTAAAAAAAAAAAATAATATTATACAGATCTTAATTAGTACGCAATATAATGCTATATAAAGTTTTATATAAAACTCGCGAAATATTACTTTATAAAGCTAAAACAATCGTATAAATTATTATAAGTTTTAAAAATAAATATTAAACTAAACTTGAACCTAAAACATTTGTTTTACCGGCTATAGAAATCTTACTTTTTAGTCCTATAAAAAAAAAAAAAAAAAAAAAAAAGGAATTTTAAGCATAAAAAGCGGCAAATCCTCCCCTTAAACAAAGGAAAAAATTAGATCTATATAGCCCCTTTAGCACTATAATCGTTTATTACTTAAATTAAACCTATTCTAAGCCCTTAATTAAAGCCCTTGTGACACGGGGTATATCTTTATTATATGTTTAAACTCCCTGAAGCTAATAAATAAAGGTGCAAGATATTTTATTGCTAGAGATAACAAGAATATTCAATTAATGTGTAATTCCGATTAATTCGACTAGGCAGCTTGGAGGCAATCGAGGCAATGCCAAGAATTGTCAGCATCTTCATAAGCCAAACAGTCCTCAACTTCCAGCGCTCACCCACTAGGCATTACTCTCGTTCGGCTCTACATCCATCCAGAGCCCTGTGAGACTACGCTCCATATCTAGATCATGACGAAGCTCATTTGCGTTGTTGGAGTGACCGGTAATCAAGGTGGCTCCGTCGCGCAACGATTTCTTCAAGACCCAAATTTTAAGGTGCGGGGTCTCACCCGTAATCCCACCTCCGACAAGGCCAAACAACTCGCTGCGCAGGGTATTGAGATTGTCCAGGCGGAATTGAACGACGTGCAGAGTCTCAAATATGCCTTCAGAGGCGCCAACTTAATATTCAGTGTCACTCAGTACTGGGAGCCGTTTTTCCGACCTGACTGCAGACAGGAAGCTAAGGCGCAAGGCATATCATGTCGAAAGTATGCGTACAACGTCGAGTATCAGCAGGGCCGTAATATCGCCGACGCCGCCGCCACCATAATCGACTCTCTTGAACCTAACGGGTTTCTGGTCTCCACCTTGAGTCACGCGGGGATTTGCAGCAGAGGCTTACTCAATGAGGCTTATCACTTCGACTCCAAGGCCGATGTCTTTCCGCGATATGTCGATGAGCAATATCCAGCACTGGCTGCCAAGATGAGCTGCATTCAAACGGGTGTTTCATGACCAGCTACAAGCTACTGCCGACTTCATGGTATGCAAGGGTGAGGCAGCCCACACCCTCAGGGTCATGCACACAGCTAATATTTTGTACCAAAGCAACCTGACGGCAGTTACATCATAGTTTCACGACTAGTCCCCACCGTACAGTCCCTCACCTCGACGTCAATGCCGACATGGGCAACTTCGTCTATGCGGTTGCACAGCGAGCACCCGGTGGGCACTACATGGCCGAAGGAGAGAGCTGTAGCTGGAGTGAAGTCGCTCGGCAATGGGGCAAGATCATGGGGCAGAAAGCGAGCTACAAGCAGATCACAGAGAAGGAATTGATAGAAATCACACCCGACCAGAGTTTGGAAAAGAGGTCAGCGACATGTTCACGTATTGTGATAACCCGGGGTATGATGGTGGGATGGATCTGGTGACAGCAGCAGACATGAGAGAGGCAAGTCTCAGTTTACACTCTTACCTCACGACTTGGCTAATTACCCTATGTAGGCCGGCAGCGACTGTCCCATGACTAGTCTAAAAGATTTCATACGCAGAGAAGACTGGAGCTCTGTTCTTGCGCTGTAGGCTGTCAATAATCGAGGTGGATAAAGTAAGGACTCAGACGACGGCATATTATTGGAAGTAGCAATTTTGTGATCTCACTCCGGACCCGTTTAGATATAAGAGCTCTAGAACTGAGTCTCCCAGTAGACGATCAGGGGCCTTTCACAGCCCACAGGTTCCACAACCCGTACTAATCAGCCACGAGGGTGTTGATGGTACTGCCGAGGTGTTGAGTTTGACTATTTGTATGCAACACCAAATCGGTACAAATGCGTCCGCCAACCTGTAGCAGCTCGAGACGCAAAATTTTATATGATCTACATCCCCCGCAAATCCCAGCAAAACCAAAATGAAACAGAGATAATAAGGGAAACAAGAAATAACGCAAAAGAAAAAGTTAATTAAGAGTGGGCAAGGATTACACTCCGCAGGTATACTAGTACACTATAGGGTTAAAAGAACAAACATGTATAGATTAAATAAATCGAAACCCATCAATAATATAAATAGATGAAAGTATATACAATGCAGATATATGCAGCTACAATGTAGTAACTAGATGCGAGGGGTATCTAGCTCCTAATAGCCTCGTATCTATACTACAGCCCGCGGACCTTTCTAGACTCGTGTAGCCAGAGTCTGCATGTCTCGATGATCTATCTCGGTCTTCTGTGAAGACCTGAGACGAGGACGTGATATAGTATCAATAAACGAGATCCGTGTGATGTAGATCTTCATTGAATTCCAATAGATTCATTGGAACGTAAGGTACTACTCAACTAATACTCTCTTTGGGTCTATAAAGTCTCTGGTTTCCTATTCTTCTCTTTAATGCAACCTTGTCCTCATAAGTAGGCGCGGCTTGATTGTATTGTACGCATCCATGTGGCCGCTAATAGGCTCATCTTAGATTATGTTGAGTTACAATGTGTAGGTACATTATATTAACTACGATCATCTTGTTTAAAGGTAAAGCTTTATAAATAGAGAGATCTTGTACACAGTTCCATTGCGCTTCTAAAGATACTTTAGATGGCTTAGCATAGCAACGATCTTATATCACATCTAGGTGTTGTTCTGGAATTTGAATTAAACAGCCCCTTCGCCACGCTTATCGGTACTCATTAATCTCTAACATCGCCTTATAATCTATGCTGCGACTAAATTTACACAACATGTAAGCTTTCGATTGCTAAGGTACAAGAAGTGGCCAGTATACCCATAGCTATCTCAACCATATTATAAAGAACCTCATCTTATATTGTTTCGCAAAGAAAATCTGAACTGGTAGAGGTATTATTCGGTCCTTGGAATAGAGTTAACTGTGTGAGGCGGAGTGATTCTAGAGAAACGCATCCAATTACCTTACTTAACCTTACATGTGCTCTATGACAAGTTGAAAAATTACTACGAACTTCTTAGTGCGAATAATACTACCAAGTCGGCTGTCCTGTTCTGTCAGGGTATTTGGTCATCGTGACGCCATGTGGTAGATCTAGTAGACTATAATATATATATGATTGGAGTTCCCTAGATTTGGGAGGTTTAGGATATAACTGATTACTCTATTGAGCCCTAAATACCCCTCTATTCACTCTGGGCACAAAACACCTGACATCTTCGCCCGTGCATATGTATTATGGCACATCGGGCCCTAGATGTTCACTACCATCGCACGCCGTGGAGAGCGGGGAAATAGTACGCTCTTGGCATTTAGTCTTGCTTGGGGCTAAAAATGCAGTGAAGAGAGAGCGGCTCTATTTTTTCATACCCACAGATACGCACGTGGCAAGCTGGTGGGTTACCGAGTGGGCAAGCCACCACAGCCATATTTCTACGCCACACCATCATTTGTCCCATATCTCTTGAGATGATGACTAAAAATGCTGCAACGGCGAATCGAACGCCGGTCTCAAGCTTGGAAGGCTAGAATGATAACCACTACACTACTGCAGCTTGTATGAACGTGACCTTTTTCCAGTCTCAAGATCCCTGCTGTACTCAGCTTGGCGGCTTAGCCAGCTGTCTTGCGGAGACCTAAAAATACAGTGCAAAAACCGACCGTGCATGAAATTCCTACGGGCTAATAAAGCAGTACGGGTTCCGTCATGGGCCCCCTTTAATTGAGAATATCGGCATTCCATTCGTCTGTTCAATGAAGACACATGACAAGCTTGAAGTTCCTGCTGAGGATTTGGCTGTTTAGCTCTAGTATTCAGATTCATCTAAATCTGGGCGTAAACATATGTGCGCATACAGAAGCTTTCTGCTGTCGCTACGAGATGTACGATTTCTAGTTCAGATGGGCAAAGTAAAGTTTCTTAATTCTCGATGTTTCGGAGCATGTCTGTCAGTTATCGAGCATACCCGTCCGCGTGGTGTTCAAAGTTGACTGTTAAAGTAGAAACATCATCATCTTAGGTAACCTGAGATAAGTCTACCGCCATAGCAAGATGTGAGGTCGAAGCTCTTGTGTGTCCATCATAAAGGAGCAGATGTCAGAGAAGGAGTAACTGCAAGAATCGATCCGCCTCCTATGACCCTAGTCCCATTCTCCATCACTAAACGCCAACCCCATACAAATCAACCACGCAGCTAAAGTTCCCATAGCCGATTCACATGTAAATGAAACCATAAACCCATATTTCCATACTCATAACAATATCATACACCCTCTCCTTCCCATCTACGCACCACCTTCTCTCTTGGCATACTCATCCTCCATCTTCTCCTCATAGGACTCCTCTTTCGCATTCGAGACGTCCTCAATGCGGTTCTGCGTCGACGAGCCGCCGGTCACGCGGCGACTGCCGGGCTGCTCCGAGGTCTCGTACACGGGCGCTTGTCCCGGCAGCTTGCGCATGCGCTCGGTCGTGGTCCCGTTGTTGTCCGTGAAGCTGCGCTCCGCGTACGCCGTGCTCTGCGGCGGGCCGCCGTTCGACGAGGTCGAGGTGCTGACGTAGCTGTAGGAGAAGGATTGCGACGGCATTGTATGTGTGTGGTTTCTTTCTCTTTGAGGAGAGGTGGTTGTGTTGTGTGGGTACAAGTTGTTGATATTTAGTTGATGGTTCCGAAGACAATTTCTGTGCTTTTATGAATGTCTGTAGACTATTTAGTGAAGGATGATAATGAGTAGCACTGGTGGTTCTCGATATTTCTATATACATAGGTGGTGGTTTGCCTCTGACGTCATTGTGGGATACAAAGCATTTCCTGCGGCATACGTGATTGGCCTAGTGACGCAAGCTCTTGCTCTCGATCTTTCAAATATCTACGATTTAAACTCCTACCTTGTATACAGGATAGCTCACCTAAGGCAATTGAATTCTATTCAAGAGTCACCGTGAAGGTGAGGTGCAACCCAAGACCTTAATCTCTACGATGACGACGCTCGAAAGTAAACTATGCTTATATTTCTTAGCGTCTCCCGTCCTCGTGGAGACGGGTTTCCCAGATGGGCTAGCGACAATGAGCTGGGTGGAGTCGGAGTATCCAAATAAGGAGCAACGTGGGGAAAATATGTTGCCATTTGAATACCCTGTCGCAACATCTGACTAAAAGGTTGGGATGTTTGACCCTTAACTCCTACGCGTCTCCGCAAACCCCGTCCGTTATTGTGTCACGAATTTACAACGACGGTGACTTCAACTTGGCGGAATGTGTTTTAGTCTGGTTTATATGTTTAAATACTGTAGCAGAAATATCTTAGCTATGTATAGTTACAATTAACTAAATAGGTAACCATGAAAGAGCGAAGTTCCAAGTTGCACAATGATCAATCAGTTCGAGTTGGTTTGGTTATCCAGGATGAATGAAGCTAACCCTTGGCGCGCTAACTCGTATGTCTTTAAATAGCATCTTGAATCATGCTGCTTATGTTCGGACCGTATAGACAAATTAAGGAGCACGAGTCAGTGTTGTTGTCTTGTCGTGTGTGGCCTTTGCTGGAAATCTTTTTTCTATCTTTGCTTTTAACTTGGAGTTCATAATTAATCCCTATGAACAGCTAGCTGGCTGTTTGACGTTCTCTCGTACTCGTTTGTAAAATCTTGGCCATCTTGGCTTCCTATTTGCCAATTCACCCCTTACATCTTTAATTGCTTTGTTTCTCTTCGTACACTACACCGCTCCACCACTTACTCGCGATCTTGCAGGAGAGATGGGAGGTGTCCCGTCCGTCCCTCGCGATCCTCGCGCAAGGTGCAGGTCATATGCGCAGGATATGCCCGTACCGGAACCTCAACGATGGCGCTGGCCGTCGAGCAATTGCTCAACGGGCCTTTCCTACACGGCGGAACACAGGTCTTGAACCGCGAGGATGGTATGAGTTCCCTTGTCTTTCTCTTACTCGTATTCCCCAATTTTGGTATTACGTGTTCGTCTATATCTTGTCCTTGTGAATTGCTTTGGGTTTTACGATTGTATGAATACATCAACGGTCGTACCACATAAGCTTGCCAAGTCTACATTATGGTTTTTCACGAACATAGCATCACAACACTCCTCTACCCAGGCCAATTCCCCTATGTATCCTAACTGACTAACATACTCTCAGCCTACTGCAAAAAGTGGGTTCAAGTCTACGAAGCCAAAGCCCGCGGCGACAAAGCGGCGACCCTATCCCTGCTGCACGAAGTAACAGCCGGCTTCGTCGGCGTGGCCGACATGCCGCCGCTCGACTTCATCCCAGAGTTGATGGAGCTGTACCCCGAGGCCAAGGTGGTGCTCGTGGAGCGTGACCCGGACCGCTGGCTCGAGAGCCTGATGGTCGTCTCGCGGGCCTCAAACAAGCCCTGGCTGCCCTACCTCGTCTGGGTCGTCCCCGGCTGGCGCTGGTTCCCCTCCCTCGTGCGACACTACGGCGAGAGCGCGAAGCGGATCATGCAGTTGGAGCCGAAGGGAGAGGTCAAGCGCGGGACCAGTAAGTCACCTCGTTGTGTCTATTTACTTGCTGTTGGGAAGGGGATGTTTGGGAGTAAGGTCGACTAACTCCGTTCTCGCAGAGCTGATAATAAACTGGAATGACATGGTCAAGGACATGGTTCCCCCGAGAAGTTGCTAGTCATGCAGCTCAAGGACGGCTGGGCGCCGCTGTGCAAGTTCCTGGGAGTTCCTATCCCCGACGGACCCCTACCCCGTGCCAACGATACCGAGGCCGCCCTCGAAATCTCCCACCACGTCACCCGCCGGCTAACGCAGATCTGGGGCACTGCAGTCGGCACAGCGGCCGTGATCGGGTTTGGCGCCTGGCGGGCGTGGAAGACTCGCTAAGCTAACTGTGTTATAATGTTGAGGTAGATTGTGATGGCGGTCATCTAAGAGACTCACGGCTGTATAATTGCCAAGGCTTCGTTAGAAGTGTTTGTATATATAATCCAACGTACATATCGGTGTTGTGTGGAAACTAAGCCTCGAGTTTGGATGGAATTGATACAGTAAGAGATTCGAAATAATATTGTCTAGATAACTTACTAAATACCTTGTTGTGATTAAGGTGGGCCCTCTTGATGGCGTGCTTGATTTACATTAAGACGTTCGCCCCCCAAATCTATTTATGATGCATCAAAGCTTGGCTCTCATATCCTAAACAAGTGCTTGCTACATGTCATTAACAACATAACATCATGCCTCGTATCTATAAACTAGGATGCCAGATTGTCGATCAAGAGTAACACCCGCCCCTCTAAACCTCATCATAGCCTATCTATAAATCGTGGTATATGTTCATACGTCATAACCACTGGGTATCAAACCGTCTAATTTGTCCCCGACTACACCACTACCGGCCGGCGAATTCATATATGCGATCATAAACAGTGGCCACCCAGCCTTGGGCAGGCCCAGCGCACGCAACGACGCCCAGGCCGCCAGCCGCCCACACCGCAGCAAGGGAGACAGCAGTAGCCTGGATAGCCCACCAGGCGCGTCTCCGGCGACTACGGGTACGCTTATCGAATGTCGTCTTCTTCCAGTTGGCGGGCGGCGAGAGCTTCAGCCACCGCGCCATGCCCCAGACCATGTGACCCGCCCCAACGGAGATAAGCACCGTGTATGCAACGTATGCGGAGGCTGGGTGGCGGGCAAACCCGTGGGCTACGTAGCCGAGGCCGATGTTGCTGCTGTCACCATCGACGACGAGGGGAAGGACGCGGTTCATGACCACGTGTGAGGTGAGCAACCCGGCGAAGACATAGCCCGAGGCGGCGATGTTACTGAATATGGGCCATATACGGGAGGTGCCGTGTGATGAGGATGAGGATAGGGAGGTCTTGGAGGATGCTAGTTCCCAGTGTGCGTCGCCGTGGTACCATTTCTTGTTCTGGTTCCGGCGTAGGAGACGGATGGTGAGGCCCGAAACGACGTGGGCGAGGACGGGCAGCCCGATGAGGAGGGGCTCGGAGATTTGGGTCTGGTAGAGTTCGCGGGTCATGAGGAGGAAGGGTTCGGAATAGGGGACGGAACGGTAGACGAGCGGAATTATAGATGTGTTCACGAGGTGGAGGCCGGTAAATATGGTGAATGTATAGCTCGAGTATCGTTGGATGCGGGTTACTGTTGAGTCGTATGTGCTGTTAGCCACACCAAGCTAGTCGAGACTGAGACTGAGACTAAGACGACGACCAAGACGATGACGTAGGTAGTGCGAGACGTGTTGGCAGACCGGGGCGTGCTGGGGGACACGGACAGTAGAATATGGGCCCACGACCGCTGCCACTGAGGCCTAGTGACGATGTCAACCTCCGGGAGGGCGATGTTGTGCTGGATGCAGACGATTCCATGGCATCTTCGGGTAGCGGCGGTAGATCTTTCTCGAAGTCTGGCGTGTCTATGGGTGAGGGATCGAGTTGCATTAAAGATGCTAGAGTCTCTGTGGACTCCTTATGCCTCAAAGAGGCGGAATGGCGTGGCATTGTAACAGTAACACCGAACGGTGCCGAATCGACGTTTGGTGTTCTGAAGCAAAATGCGGGATGTGCAGGTGGGATGTCGAAAAATAAAATAAAAGTGGCCAAGAATTAGTTCCAGGTCGCTCTCATTGGCCCGCCATCTCCAACGCAACTACCCCAGATTTTGTATCTCCCTTCTAACACTAAATCATCTTTCGCTATTCTCAAAACTGTCGAAACCAAGACTAACCATACCACCTTTGAGAGGCACCAACAAAGCCTACTGGGACAACCCGCACATCCCTAACCCTCACATTCATTCGACCCAACACAACACAACGAGAGCCCCGTCAAAATGCCCCAGTAAGCCCGCCTCTTCTACCCCCAGGCCGACAACCACCATGGCAACCACCATGAGCACCGCTAACACACAGCTCACCAGCGCCACCAAACCCTCCCGCCAGCGCAGACGTCGTCGGCCCGCGCCGCGCTACAGTCCTTCTACTGCGATCTATGCTCCAAGGGCTACTCACGCATGAACGACTACGAGGCTCACCTGAGCAGTTACGACCACAGCCACCGCCAGCGCATGAAGGACATGAAGCAGATGGTCAAGGACCCGACCGCCGGGGCACGCGCCCGCCGCGCCGAGGCGAAGGCCGACGGCCTGATCAGCATCAAGCTCGGATCTGCGGGCGGTGGCGACGCGAATAGTAGTAGCAATAACGCGAGCGATGGGAAGGGCGGGGCTGCCGCTTTCAAGAAGGGCGGGTTCAAGAAATCGGGGTTCAAGAGCGCCTTCGCGCCTGTTGGTGGTAGTGCCGCTACGGAGGATGTTGAGATGAAGATAGACAAGGCGCCTGTGATTCCCGGTCGGGGGGATACTGTGGCCGCGATGAGAGATCTGGAGGTCGAGAGCGATACCGACGACGAAGGGTACGAGCATTACGATCCTCGATTCCCGACAGATTGAACACGGGCCGGGAGAGGGGTATATGAAATATTGGCGCACGCGAACAGGGATGCCGGGCGCGCGTCAAAGCAAAGAATCGTGTTCAACGGGGACTATAGGCGGTGCTACGATTTCTCGACCGAAAATAGCCTTACCAAAACACCACCGCATCGAGGCGAGACGCCGTGATGCGAGAGCACCAAGCTTCGCAACGAGGTAGCTGCATCCGGTTGCGACGCGTACATACTCGTCGCGAGAACTGGCAAGGCACAAGAAATGCTGGAATAGGGACCCAGTTCACGTGCAATCGGTAACAGAGCATGTCAATATTTACATGCCCAGTGTATCAGGGAAGGGACAACATCTGGAGATGTATGGACACTATAATATAGCCGTAGCTAGATGGATAACCTCCCATGTCGCTTCGTAGAAACATGTACTTCAAGACAAAAAGATGAGGCAGCATCTCATCGTCGCTTCCTGCTAGCTTAGATGGGAGCCCAAGAGTTGATCAATAATTCTTCTACACGGCTATGCATTTGACGCGTCTCAACGACAGAACCACGAAACATGTCGCAATTTGTCCAGAACGCACAGGGACTACGACGGTATCGCCATGATTGATAATAACGAAGCATAGCCTCGCTAGCCCATTCAAACAGTTCAGTCTCTTCTTCGCCTCGGTCCACGCAGGACCGATGGAGATAAAAAAACAAAGTAGCAGATTCTCCCTCCATCGAGGATGCTTTTGTCTTGTCAAAAATTCCCTACCCAGCCGAAGCCGAGTAAGAGTGGTCATAGTATAGTTTTCAACTAGCAATAACGCTTACTCAGAATAAATCTTCACTGTATAGCGTAAAGCCCGTGCACTGGGATGAAGAGGAAAGGGAGAAAAGAGTGAGAAGGCTTGGGGCGGGGGAGGGTTTTATAGCTTTATTTTGGAAATATGGTTGGCGGTGCGGGACGGCAGAATGGTCTGATAAGGATAAGGATAAGTAAGGATAAGGGTGTTTGTGCTAGGACGGATAGAAGTTAGCCTAAGTCTAGCGACACTCCGCTCCCCTCTTGCGACCATCACATTGGAAGATACGAACGGGATCGTACACCTTGCGCATCGATGTCACACGTGTTGTAGAAATTATACACTATCGTCAAAGATGGGCACCGAGTTATTTGGCCAGACATCTATAATAGAATAGCATGAACGTGGGGTGAGCGCCAGTTATTTTCTTGTTGTAGCTCTTGTCGCCATCCATGTAGGCGCTCCTCTTAATCTGGGTTGGTGAGGTTGTCCGCGGCTTCGTCGGCGCTCGAGCTAGCGGCGAGTGACGCTCTACTTAAGTTATTCCATTGCGTTACTTAGCTTTCTATAGCATATGGCTTGCCAATATTTCATTAGAACTAACCACTTAACCATCCGATCCCCCATACTTGCAGACGTGCTTATTGTTCTATGATTTTCTTTGAAAAGATGTACATTGTGGGAGAAACATTCTCGAAAAGTAAAATAACTGTCAAACTCACTTGTGAACCGCCACTTCCGATCCTCCCTTGTCCAAACCGAATTGTGGTGTCCGTAACCCCTTCATCTCTCGAAAAAAAGCTTCATTAGCTCGAAGCTAATTCCAGTCCTAGGTTCCAGTTGATTAGTTCTGTTTCCCCTCCCAATAATGGTGCTCATGTTGTGATCACCCAGCTGACATGTCTTGTTTGAGTCCCCTTCCATGCTGCTTTCATTATGGCGACCGGCCTGGTCGTTCAGGTTGCCGTCCCCTCTAATGAATGAGACGTTCCCTATTCTTGGCGCCGTAGTTCTCGTATCACGCCCGGTGGCCCGCAGGCCGCTAGATCATTAATAGCGGCTCCGTCGGTTGGGGCTCCGTAGAGTGAACTCGCTTTTCGACGACGGGCGACCGCGTCTTGTATCATTTCAAGGATGTTGACCTCTACCTGCTTGTATATTGGGTCTTCGGCACTCTTGAACTTGCATATCTTCCGTGATCAGTATCTAATGCTATTTGCTTCTCACGCGACCCTGGTAACCCGAGCGTAGCCGAGTATTTGTTGACCACCTAATGCCAGTTATCAGTATGCCAATCAGTTCCGAAGAAAAAAAAACTCACAAGGCCAAGACGACCGTACGGACGCGTCTCGTAGAAACTGATGATCTTGTAGTCCAGGAGTCGCTGACGGAAATCATCTAACATGTTATCAGCGAAGAGTGAGTCGCCCTTAAGTGCTTCCATAAATGTGTTGTTCGGGTTTCCCGACACAAGCCTAGCAACTCTAGCCGCCGCGTCTCCCCGGCCAGCCTTGTTGCCCCCGGTGAGGAGTGCCGAAGAATATAAGCCCGTATATGGAGGTCCGAATATTCTCATAGGTTTCGTCATTTCTCGCGTGAACGATGGCCTAAGACACGCTGATTAGATCGGGGCCTCTATCTTGCCGGAGCGCGTAGCGACGCAGAACTTACCCTCTTCACGACAAGCCCGCCCAGGCTATGACATATAAATACCAAGGGTCTATTGGGATCCTGTGGGCTGTTAGTAGTCGGCTACCGAATCGACGTCGGCATCGTCAAATTTACCTCACGCTGTGTCACTAGGAGATTGAGTAGGTTCTCTGCACACCTCCCTTACACCGGCAGTGGCGGTGCTAAATGCCACATTGGAGTTGTACCCAAAGAGCAATACTCTTATTCTTGGTGCCTTCTCAGGAAGGAAGTGCTGAAGCCATAGTTTACCATCAGCGGTCCACGTGCCACTTGCGTGTCCTTCAACGTTGATGGGATTAAGGCCGTGCACAGCGACGATGCTTCTCGCGAGGTTAGCAACAGAAGACTCTTGATATATGTTACAAGCTAGTATAGGTGCATACTCTATGTCTGCTTCCTTAGGGGTTGACTATTGCGGTGAGGGTTGTCTGTAGTTTCCCCTGGTGGATATCGTACTTATCAGGTTCGCTCGTTCTGAAACCCGGTTCTTGACTTTCTTTATGCGGAGTACGTAGGATTCCGACCATGTGCGAGATATGCGCGAGCATTTTCGTCTGTACCTAAAAAGCGCAACAACATCAAATGGTTTCTCAATCATCGACATGCACTTGAAAATTTGCTGGCATGTCATCAATATGGGCTTAGGCTTTTTGTCCTGGGGGCTGACGTGGCCGTAAGCCGCTCAGACGAATCGGGATCAATAAACGCCCAGTGTCACATTGGTAAGCGAATGATGCGTTGCCGATGTAGTGCTATTTGTTCGGAAAGCCTTGTCGCCGTGTTCGAGAGGAGAGTAGTATTTAGGCATACCCTCCCCGCCACCTCAGCAATGATATGGCTGCCATCAATTACAACTTCCTAAACAAATCGCTAAATACAGCCATAACCTTAGCACAAGCCCGACCTGTTTCTAAGATAGGTACCCAGAATCCACATATGGGCGAACCCGCATCTAAAAGGATAAAAGAGGGAGAACAACGTATGAGTATGAGCCCCCATATGTCCTACAAAGTAAGGGCTGAGTAGACCTGCTCTCATCTACTGATGAATGACATAACAGAGACAAGACGAAACGACATAACTCGAACCGCTGCGGAACCCGCACCACCATTCCATTCATCAATGTCTCCGTTACCAATTTCCGACGTGAGAAAGACCAGTTTGAGGACACCGGTGTTCCTACCAATTTAGGGTAATAAAAGGCTCTAAAAACAAGCATAATTCGGAAGTTGGGGGTACAGGAAGGGGTAGGAACTGGAGCAATATCGATGGTCACGAGAACGAGGTAAGGATGAGAGCGACAGATGACATTATGCCTATCTTAATCATGTTTATGGCGGCTGTTGTGGTAGTTGTGCTAGCACTCCTAGTACGCGAATACTTCGTTAAATAACAGCATTTGCTGTAGCGATGGACCATTGGGGTTCGGTCAGCGGCTATGTAGCGTCTGGCGCGAAGCTGAGGCCTCGAACAAAGAGATTATCTGTATATAGCCAAGTTACGTCTACGGAGGTAGTTTCAGAGACCTTTGCGCAACGACGATTATAGATGATCTACCATATATATCGCAGTGTCTCTGACAGTGTCAGGTAGAGTTCAGAATTCATCTCTATGACAATACAACTAAATGATTGCACCTCGAATGTTGGGATATTGAGTGTCACCTTCTAGTTGCCTTGAACGCGTGATAACTCCGCTCAACTGATCTGTGAAATGAGGCGCATTATAAATATTGTCAATTGATGCTGAGCGACAGCTAGAGATTACCTGAAGTATTACGGTGTACTAGGCTACTATTTATAGGATAAGAACAATCCAACCACATAATTATATATACCACCAAGCAATCGCGAGCGCGAAGGTTTTAGTTTAAAAGGTTTACCTGCGTGTAGGTGCTGACCCCGCCGGCCCAGAGCAGTAATCGGACTCGATGGAGGTACTGAGGCTCTAGGACAAAACACTGAACGAGCTCCTCAATTTGCTTCTATACACATCACGAAGTACTCAACTTCAATTTGGAAGTTTTGTCAACCTAGGTATATCATGTTCAATCTAATCTCACAATTCCCATGAATCTCTTCAGATAGGCCTATCCTTTGGATGAGTAGGGGCCTATGTTAATGCTCAGTACCCCAAACGCTGAGGTTAAGTAATTGGCTCGCTACTAATACACCACGTCGCTATCATAACGGTACCTACTTAGGTAGACTCGCTGGAAATTTAACGCAGTCGGTCACCTATACTACACTGTAGATTACCGCGTCAAAAGAAGCGGACACCACCAATATATGTAGCCCAAATGCTTCGCCCGGAATGGTGGTAATTGTCGCCCAACTTTCGTGTTATCTGCTTTTATACGGCTTCATTTCCAGCACATAATTTAGAGACGTCCCGGAATTCCTTGCAACTAAAGTTAAGTCGTCTTAGTTACGCCGCAGTAAACGATACTGCGGCGTAACCTCTCACCATGTAGAGTAACAAGACGTGTTCGGATGTTGAAAATCAAGGGTTGAATTCACAATTAGATTTCGAGAAGTACAAAGCCTAGTGGTTCTACAAGATTAGTAAATACCGGGATCACAATTAAAGGAAAAATGAAATCGAGTCAAATATGGCAGCATCGCTTCAGATTCGCCTCGCGAATAGCTATATGGCACTACCAAACAGGCCATTAATCGCAGTATCACTTGTACTGAAAGTTGGTTAAGAAAGGACCTAGAAATTTTAATTATCAGCTCCGAGATGGTTCTATAGGCCAAACTTTGTGTCCCTAGGAGCGGTGTTCAAGATAGCTATGTCTCTTTGCCACTGCGTTGCTGGGGCTAACCGAGTGCGAGAGTATGATAGGTTGGTACTGGAACGTTCTCCAAAAACTGCTTCCAAGCATGCGAGAGTAGACGCAGGGAGAAAAAAGTAGCGAATGAATGTGCCAACTCCAGGTCCTTTTTCTAAGCGAGCGAGAATAATTACACCTCTATCTTAAATTGGTACCTGGCAAAAGCGCCACCATATGCTTCCATGCCCCTACCCTACTTACGCCCGAAGCTATCTTACAACCGGACGGCCTTGGCCTCTAGGCACAGCGCTCATTGGTGGTTCCACATGCTCATCGCGATTAATTACGACGATATTGGGGTCGTTCCTAGAGCCGTCGTCGTTCTGTAAGGTGACGCCGCATGCACGCCCCTGATAGCAGACGCATTGCCGGCGCCTAGTGATAGTCAGCCCAGTTAATGACCTGGAGCATTGGGGAGTATTATTGACCTGAAGATAACATAGAAGCTTGTTGCGCGAGTTGATTACATTCCGCAGGGGTAGTAAGGTCCACCTCTTGTCCCCTCTCAGGCTCCCGGGCACCATATTCCAAAGCATCGACATATCGACTGACGACATTTCAGACGAACAGTTTCAGTGACCCTTTTACGTACGACCAGTTCTCTGCCGGATTTTCGGCGTCGACATTCTCGTGGTCAACATCGTTTTCGTCTCCGTTAATGGCCGACCTGTTTCCCAGCCGGCGGAAGAAGTTGAGAATAGCCTCCATCTTCTGTTTCACTTAGCGTACTGATGGCTAATATCTAACCGTTTATTTTACCCACCGAGTAGCTTGGGGAAGATATATCTTGAGCGATGGTTATGACAAGGGAGCATGATCAGAATAGTGAGCTTCCTCCAGGGATTTACATTGTAGAAAGAAGATTACTCGGCGACGTCATAGCCTGGTCTGGATGTGCCTTTAACTGCACTGCCTCCAAGCCATGGGCGCAACCCTACACCGTTCACCACTCCCAGCTCTTGTCGACCAGACTACTTCTCTCTCTCCGTTCACCGGACTGTTGAAATCCTGATTTTAGCCTAGTGCCAGGTTATTGCGGCATGAGTCATGACACGGTCCTTGCTGTAGGTAGTCTTGTTGCTATTGCCCAAGGGGTAAATACTCTACTTACGTGGCTGCGGTTTATTGTTTAGTATATATGTATAGGAACTGCAAGCTCGTGTCTATTGTCTTGGCTTTCAAAAAGTACGCGTAGTGTTCCGAGAAAACTGGTAGTCCTACTAGGCGGCGGATAATTTAATCTTAGTATCCAATAGCCTAATTGGGTATTTTTTATTAGTTATTTTACTTTATAAGTTAAAAATGGCTCGACCAGCTGTATGTTTTGTGGTATGCTGATTATGTGCCTGTAGCTCACGCTAAAACACACAGCCAGCTTCCCTCTAGCATAATAGGAATTCTACTTTCTTCGTTTATAGGACTTCTAGATTGTTTATCTTGCCAGAGGGCTAAGTTAATGTGGCAGGACTTTAATATAGTCCTTGCTATTAGTTGTTTTATTTTCACAGTTAAGATTTCATTATTGATATTTATACGAGCTATTAGATTATATTTATTGCTTTAGTTTTTTAGAGGTATTTTAGAGCATTTTCATAAGTTTAGTAGTTCTACTCGATGAATAGTCTAATCTTAGGACAAGGTAACCTAGTTTCTTGTTTTCTCTTGGTTCCCTGAGTTTACAATTCGAAAATGGCCCAACTAGCCGCCAGTCATATAATATGTTGGTCAAGTGTCTGTAGCTAGCTGAAACGGGAAAGCATGCTTCCTTTGAGAATAGAAGGTTCAATCTGCGTATCACTTCGATTCCTCCGGAACCAGATGCCTATATCAGGCTCGTTAGACGATACGCCGGTCGTTCGGCTGACAGGAGGTGATGCTATTGAAGTATAGTAATGATTTGGAGCGCATCAGCCAAGTTGTGTGCCTTTGTGTGTTTGTGTGATTAGGCAATATTGAGTCACAGAGCTGACATATATCTACAAGGAAGACCGCTTGTATTACGACGAATGCGAGAACGAAAGTAAAAGTCCGACCAGGCTGAGAGGGAGGCGGATACCCCAGAGGTTGTATATTTCCTTGGTGTCGCGTTAATATACACAATGTGTGCCTATAGAACGAAAAGTAGCCATAAATGAGAGTTATGATTACATACTACTTGATTCCTTGATTGACTGAATTTTGTTGCCGTTGAGGTAGTTAATTTGTTGTAGATTCGCAACCCTAAGACAGTGGTGATAGATAGAGAAGCAGAATGAGACCCGCATCCGGGAAACTAGAGCGCTTCGGCTCTATAATCGGCACCACTACGTGGAGGTTTGTCTGTGTAGATGTACCAGGCTTCGGAAGCGCAGCCGTATATTGCAAGACGACGTGAATACAAGCACTCTGCCCGCTGTAATCGCCTGCATTATAGCTGCCCTGGTCCACCAATATATTGGCGATTTTTCTTAGCTTATTTGACAACAGCTGAATCATGGACTTTAGTCCCGATAGGCTTATAATCTCGTGATCGGCGTTGAGGGCCCCAACGGGACCGGTGTGCCGGGATCATTTTTATCTGCATCAGGGGCGCTGTGCGTGTGAGTCATTATATAAATCCAGCTCATTGCGAGCATAGCTTCGATTATTGCTATTACTACTGTTAGTGTAACAACGCCTCGCCCTGCTACAAGTCAGTGCTTGGATGTTCCATTATATTTACAGAGTCTCACAAAGTACACAAAGCAAAGAGACGAAGTAGCTACTTTGAGTGTGCTAGTTGCTATGCCGGCGCCAGCTTCGCCGGGAACTGGCGGCGTATTGTCCCCAGTACTGGCTCTAGGTAGTAATAGGGTGGTTTCAACAAGTATTCGCCCCCCATTAAGAGGTAGTAGGAGACGCTTGGCAAGTTCCGCCTCCACGGCACATTCGCCGATCACAGTTCTACGGGACTTTGGTGCTGCCAACGCGTTCGGAAGTTGTTTGGCTAACAACTGTGAGCGCTGAACTCTTTTGTACCTGAGCGCCTATCTCACCTAAAAGCCCTATATCTTTGGAGCAATCGGCTATGGGCGTGGCATCGAGGTCGGCTGCCATTGGAGTCTTGCCGGTTTGGTCATCGTGGTGGCTGTTGGGGTATACCTCAGCGACAGGATCTGAGATTGGTGGGGATAATGCCCTGTATCGGGGGGCCGGATCTTGTCGCTGTCTGTGGGTATCACCACGTAGCCCTCAAGTATAATTGGCTCAGGCTTCTCGCGCAGGTACACGGAGAGAAGGTCCCCATCTATAAAATGAAGGTCGTTTATAGCGTGATTGCATTGGAGACTTTTGCCCAGAGCGCGCGGACCGAGCACTGTCCTCACGTCGAAAAAGTCAAGTAACCGACCGGGCAATTTTCTTAAGACGGAGTAGAGTGTGGTTGAGGGTTCGACCGTGACCGATCCCCCGTATAATATGCTGAGGTCAGAACCTCTGCGGCCGAGCAATGCTATTATCGTTAGTATCACCTTTATTGGTGCTAATAAGTTTTGGCCAGATACGAGCCTACATATATCCATTTTCGGCAATTGATCTGTGATGCGGTTTTGGAAAGTTGACTGGCATGCGCATGGAACTCGGGTTCTATCTTAGTGAGAATTAACGAGCGAGAACGCAGTTTATAGCACACGACTTACACTGCCCCAACACTAACGGAGGCAACATCAGGCAGAGATATTAGGAAATACTCACAATAAAAGTCATAAGCCTCTCTAAGTGTTGAAGAGAAGACTGGTTCTCTACAATGTCACGCAACAATTCAATATTAACGAATTTATACTTTTGAAAATTTCATCTTCTTTATAACGCTCCATGAGACGTTTTGCTTTGCTAGTAATATCAGCCATCGATGACCGAATAGAATGTTGACATGCCAAATGAGGAGCTTTCAGCATTTTGCCTGGCGGGGTATACAGTTCAGTTGACCAGGTGTTATGGCACAGGCACTGCCATTCCTCGAAACAAATTCAAGCACTGCTCATCCAAAGTTTCGTTGTATATAGTTACACTGACTGGGGCATGGAAGGGTGCCGGAATCCGAATAGTTTGAAGTCAAGCGATTAAATCATATGGTCATTGCTATTACCGTCCACTCCCCAAGATTTTTGTGTCAACTCTTGGCCCGACTTTGGGCTGAATATGGTCCAAGATTATAGGGCCACCGATAACCTCGAAGTAAAGTACGTAACCTGACAAGGCGGGATGGTCGTCATCGCGGAGGAATGTGTGGATATGATTCTCTTAGTATCGCACCACCTGGTAAACGCGTCTATAATCTTGATTCGTTTTTATTCAATTAAGAAGCGTCAATTCGGAGCCAAACGAAGACGCTTTCAGGCAGGGAGTGTGCGAACGTGAAAGAAGTACAAAGAACTTACCATGACAATACAACACATCCTCATTGACACCCCCTTTGATTGACTCGCTTGCATTTGACCCCTCCATCACAGTCGCTACGGAGCCCCGATACTACAACAGATCTAACATTGATAGGAAGAGCCGATTATAGGTGCAACGTAGATTATGTGGCGCCGTATGTGCTCGGTACAGGCAGGGCGCTTGCTGGTCGGATGGTGTGCGAGGGAGACCACTTGATTTTGGGTGACTAGAAAGTCGTCCAGTTAATTAGTCAATAGGGCGTCTGCCGGATAACGCCCGTGTGACTATCCTTGAATTGGTACCCTCTAATTACACGGTCAGTTATGCGATGGTGCAGACACGAGAGAAGTGCTTTTCTTCAGCCGCACCGGCCTTGATACCATCTGGCGACGGCTCAGGTGTGATGATCGCCAACGCAGCTCCACCGAAGACATCGCCACGATAGGAGCAGTGAAAAAACCTGCGGCTTACTCTTGTCCGCCGACTCGCTATTTCGCCTTGGGCCTAAACGTAATTTTCCTTCGGTGTCCTTCGAATTGTACTGGGTTATAATAGAAACTGCGAAATTTGCACCTTTGACGGAAAGGGTGTAAGACGTCAGTCATCAATCACAGCAATAGCAAGTGACCACCATCTTTTGTGGGCAATTTCGCCACAACGCTCATTGAGAATTCAAAGAAGGAGTGGGTCGAGCAAAAGATCGTGTTGGCCCCATATACAAAATGCGAGAACTTCGAGGACTAATAGTAGAGGGAGGACAAATTAAATATTTAAGATTTTGGTAATATACAATATTAGCAGACCTATAAACTATCATTCTGATTTTATTTTAATTTGGTCTCTTGATTCTAATGTTTTAAAGCATGAAATAAACAAAAAGGTATGTGACAAGTGCTTATATCCAAGGGCTTAGAAATTGGAGTTCGATTCAGCTAATAATTTTCTGTGGGATTCCAGGGGCTTTGATTTCCTAATTCTGATTTTAATGTAACCTCGCCCACGCCTTTCATTTATAGATGAATTTTAGGACTTTGCCTCCTAGCAGGCCTCCGAAGGTATGATTCCTCGAGAGTCCTCGGGAGTCCTCGAGAGGGGTCGAGGCTATTCTAACCAATGCTATTCTGCCAACATGCCTATGTTTCAGCCCACGAAAATGATCGGAGTGATATCGGCCTCCCTAGGACTTGCCAGGACTCTGAGTGACTCCTGTGGCTATGTCTTGTGGATGGTCCGTGTGGCAAGGTAGCTCCCACCAAAAATCTTATAGATCTCTTGTTCGACTTCCTCCTGCAGGGGTGTCTGTGCACGCGTGGAATGGTTGTGGTGGCTTATCCACACACAACCCTACTAAACAATCAGCCATTGTTGCCACTGCACATCTTAGATAGATTCTTTAACCTAATATATCCTCTTTTCAGCCCCCCTCGAGCACATCATACTGTACCTTGGGTGTAAATTACACGAACACTTTGACAAGCTCCGTTAGGAATTATACTCTCTCTATTAACAGAAGCAGTTTCCCACACTATTTAACTCTTTCTACTAGAGACTACAGTATACAAGGACACCTACGTATGTGCCTGCTAGCTTATCCTGCGTAGTGGTGATCCGTGGCTTATTCAAACTGCTGATGTAACATGCTCGCCCGGGCAACTTTCCAGTCCATTCACTATTACCTGGGCCACATTACATATAGGTGCCACGTATATGCTATATTGTGTTTCTACACTTTAGTTCTTTGGCTGACTAGGAGCCTACGCAGAGGCAAACTATCGCAGAAGTAGATAATGCTTTGCTGCTGTCACGAACCTTGCAAGGGTATCTGTTGCACGGAGGACCAGTGAAGTCATCTCCATGGGCTCTATGTGACTACTTGACTATATACAGAGAGTCTTTTTGTTCCGGTTGGATCTGTATGCCTAGATCCCTGTTTCCTGGCAGATGCTCTCTTCCTACCAGTAGAGTGAGTCATCTAGACAATATCGTACATTTGGTGTACATCTCTAGCAATTATGTCCAAGGTGCATGCGCTTGGAATCAGGGGACTGGTGAATCCGGTGGCTGGGTACTTTACTCCACAAACATTTAGCAAATATGTTGAGGTACCACCTCATTTTACTGTACTTAGACTTGTTCCTTTACCTTAACCAATATACGACATCCTCGTCAATACTCATGATGTCAACAGTATTCTTGGGTCGAACACTATAATAACTCTTCGTGGCATTTACGATAACCATGTCGACACGGGGCCAAGCGCCTGTTCTTATATCTAATCTAAAGCCTCCTGAAGATCGCCAGGTGGTCCGCGTTCATGAAAATGGAGAAAGAACAACCCCTTAATCTAGACAGACCCGTGCCGAAAAACACCGGATGGGTTCAAGCGAGTCCTTGAGGGGATCACGACCCTGAGGGCGATCACCTTAACCAGAACCGATCATAATAAGCTTGACGAGGCACTAGACTATCCGAAGCTCGATTTTGGGCTGAGAGAAAAGTCTAGAAAATAGATTGTCACCAAAATGACGGAGTGGTAAAAGGGTTCACGCTTCTGCGGTATTCCACTTAACCGAGGTGTCGAGGAAGAGCTCTTCCAGCTCATCTCGAAGTTATCAGCAGGGCACTAAGGTTCAGCTTCTCTAGATAAAGTTAGCACGGTTCGTGGGTATGTGCCGTGCATGTGCCGCACATGTGCCGCGCGATACAGTGCCATGTGGGAATGAACTGACACTGAAGATATGCATTGTCTGACTAGGTATTGCCTGTCTATGTACGCAAGGAGACATGTAAGGTCGACTATGACGGTTAATTTTTAATATTAAATAACCAACCCAGTCAGGGAGATATCAAAATAAAATGAAGCAAAATATCATAATAATTGTATTGTTGTACTCTATCTAATTGTCACTTGTTCTAATCTTCTAAGTATTTGGGGGAGGGTGTACGGATAGTTGAAAAACTAGAGTTTGGTATTTGGCCGGCAATGATGCCTATGTCGAGTTTTGTTAGATCTACTCTGCTCTGGTGAAAGGCGATGAAGATAAACATCTTGGCCCTGACTTCGAAACTATGTCACGACAAGAAGCTAGTCATGGGCATTTAAGCCGTCACTGATAATAGACCAGGTATTGTAAAATTGTGATGATGTAAGCGGCGTACCTGCATCTTTATTTATGTCGCGTTTGATTGGTTCTTTTACGACGTAATTTTCGGCCAATGGGACATTCAGGCTTGCATTCAAAAGGTCGAGTCACGTTGAAGAAAGAAGATCCGCTAGAGAACTCCGCTAGTGAAGTCCGTAGGTAGGGGCTCTGCGATGAGGCTAAAAATGCACACCTTACTAGGTACTTATGTACATAGTATGACTTAGGCTCCATATTGCGAGCGATCACGTAACTTAGGCTGGTCAGGATTACACATCATACCGCATTACTTCAGCTTCAACTTCAGCTGAGATAAGTACATATGTCCGTCAGATTATAACATAATTATTATGATGTAGATGCATACTCTATGTTAGAACAAGGTCTGGAAAGCAATAGTGCAAGCTGAAATGTACATCGGTACCGTCGACTTATCGTTCACCATGCTCTACGCTCAGATCAAGCAAACAATCACAAAGTAATAGTTTCAATGGGATCTGTAGCGATAGAGTAGCTGGTTTTTAATCTGGGCCAAGATCTAAACTTTAGACTACCTACTGGTACTCTGCGAACTCCGCGGGCACTTAGCTCTTAGTCTGGCGATATAATATGTCCGCCGTATGTTTAAAACAACACTCCATTTAATGCTTTGCCGATGCGCGCGAGCACTGTATCGCAAGCGTGCGTATATTCTCATTGCGACGTAGATAATGCATCTAGTGCGACACTTGGATTGTCACACGACTGAGGTAGCAACTTCATATCATGTAGGTACGTTTTCTCATACGCGATATTCCATTTGGGCTGACGCCAGCTCTAGAGCCAATCTCTAGATCTCCCAACGATTGTGTGGGGTAAAGCGGAAATGGCACTATGGGCGACTATCCATGTCCGGGATCGACGACGCATGGAGGATCAATCCTCGGAGATCGCGTGCCGATGGAACCAGGGCAGACTCGCGATGATAAAAAGCTTGGCTTGCCGATGCTTCCGGCGAAGGTATAAATGCAAGCATCGCGCGATGAATTGGAAGGAGATTAAGCGCAGAGACTCTCTACTTTTAGCCATCGTTGGTTTCCTGTATCTTAAATAGTCGTAAGTTGTTTCAAGCCTGGCTGCTGCCAGCGCCAGTTTACCCACCTCCGCGGTCAAGAATCTGTGTGTTTGGTGATAGCTACACTGATGAAGGGCGGTTGGCGTATCTCATCGGCTCTGTGGTGCTCTCCCGCTCCTGGCACTTCATAACAGCTTCAATTCTACGCCTGGAGGCGGCTACTCATGCTCACTTTCCAGAAGCTGGCGCCAACATATAACTAGCTGGTAAGTGCTGGCGACTCTGGAAGCACGCGACTAGGCGTCGTGCTGTGAATAAATGGGATGATGTCTGATCTTGTAAATAGTGGCGCGGTATGCTCCAACGAGGTCGTATACCGATATTCGAGCAGCTCCAGGGCCTTACCTTCCGTCATCGACTACGAAGTCCCAGATTTATAGCCGACGTCGCGTACGCGAAGACCAACAGCCGACATTTCTCCAAACCGCACGCCGGAGAACAGGTCTAGCCTCTGGATCGGCCAACGACCTCGGCAACGGCGGCTTCCTACTGGACGCGCAGGTGCCGGGAAAAACGATCCGACTCGAGTGCCTATGGTCAACGTTCGACGGGATCTACAGCACGGGGCCGACGATTTGCGCTCTTCACGCAAGCGCCGCTGGAGCTGTCCCCGCTATACAAGGCGGTAGAGCATGGAGGTGCTGGCAATGTGAACTACTGGGGGAACAAGACGGCGTATAACACGGTGGAAACCGAGGCCAAGATACTCGAATACACGACCACCGTGAACACCATATATGATTACGGGTCCATTCAACTGCTCGTCAAGAAGCGGTGGCCCGGTGCTTCGTTCATGATCTTTAATACTCATCAGATCCTTCTCGATATCTATAACACCCCGCAAAAGTACTTGGACGCGCCCGCGAACGTCACAGGCTACTATTTGAATTGCCCAGACGCTCTTCCACTGAGGGATGCGTCAGCTCACCGAACCGCTTTCTAGCTTCTTATGGTAAGTCGATTTCACACGAAATCTCACGGAGTGATGCTAATGATATACAGGTACGATTCGCTACACCCGTCTGCTCAGGCTGGTAAGTTGATACCGATCTCTTGAGTGATGCGATGAGACCTAACAGACGATCTAGACAAGGTCATCGGAACCGAGTTTGCCAAGGCGGTGCAGGGCCGATCGCCATACGCGACTTATTATTCGTAGTGTTTTAATACGCTCAACGCTGGGGAATTACATAAAGAGATGATTGTATCAAGTGTAAAATTATAAATAGGGAGCTTAATTGTTGACGTGAGCACGGCTGCCAGCTGCCTGCAGCTGTGGGCTTGATCAAACTCGCGCTAAAATGCTTGCGCTAGATTATACTCACAATCACTTTCTTACAATGATGTGAAAACATTCAAACCAACCTTCGTATATTTGAATGGAAAATGATTTACAATAATCAAGATAAACGGTCGGCAATTCAAGAGTCGCGTTAAGCACACCCTAAGACCTAGGTGAAGTATGTCTGCTCAGGATGGCGCGAGCCCCTCGCTGTCAGACCTGGTGACGCTCATCATCACGACATCGCCAACACCGTCTGCGCCATCGACCGATCTGATCTCAAATATTTTGGCCTCTTTCAAGCTTCACTGTCCGACCCTCTTATCATGCAGAGTCATTGTCGTCTTTGATACATATGACCGCATTGCGGAGTCCATGCGCCTGAAGAAAGGCCAAATAACTGCCGAAGGCGCTCGGGCCGTTGAACTGTATAAGACTAATGTAAAGGATCTTGTCTTAAGGGAATGGTACCCAGAAGGACCGCATGATTCGCGCGTCTTGGTCCACGGTCAAGGGCTAGCGGAGTACGGATCGCCGAATCTTGTAGACAACCACATCGCGCTATCTACGCTACAGACGAGCGACAAACGGGTGACATTCATAGAGCCGGCCGGCCGACTTGGTTTTGGCCTCGCAGTACGCTCGGCGCTAAGGCTGACCGAGACGCCCTACGTCTGGGTTCAACAGCACGACTGGCCCTCGTGCGCGATATCCCGCTCGAGTCCCTGATAGGAGTGATGCAAACCTCCGAGGGACACGCCGATGCGCCAGTGAAATACGTCTGTCTCCCAGCGATCCGGATGCTGTCGTACGCCGTGTCGGCGCATGTGGTCCCGTTCCCTACCCTACGCGCCCTCACGGCGGAACTCAAACGCGACTTTCCCACCCCCTCCCGACCTGACGGCCCCAGTGTGCCTCTGACCCGCTATTCTTCTGGCACGACAAGCCACACGTCGCATCTACGGCACATTACCTCGCGCGAATCTTCCCGAGCCGTCTAGCCATGGCCCGCGGCGACTTCATCGAGGACCATGTCGGTCAGCGTGCCCGCGCGCAGATGAAAAGGGCAATTGGGCCAAGTGGGCTTGTTGGCTCTATTACCCGGTGATGGCAAGGAGGTCTGCCTGCAGCATCGCAATGGGCGGAAGTGGAGGGGTGTTGATGCTGAGACGGAGGAAAAGGCCCTGTTTGCTGAGATGAGGAGTAAGCAGAGCAGTCCGCTTCCCTGCGTCGTAAATTTAAGGCTCGTCTTTTGGATCGAACTACACGATGTTGAATGAGGATGCCGTCGGGTGATAAGTTGGAATGGAATTCCCTCCGTATCTACTCACATAAGTGGAATTAAACCTCTTGGCACAATCGTTGACTTACCGGATCAAGGGCCATGACTTGAATAATGTGTGCGAGGTGGCGACGATTACATATTTCCAGGCTATTCTAGCACCATACCCAGGCACGTTTCTCTACTTGCCTAACCCTCAAAATGCCTTGCTCGATATGCCCTGCTCGATATGCCCACCGCCAATCCTAGAGCTAAATGCGACACATCAACATTATGACCCTACATATCCTTCGGATATCACCAGGTACGACCTGAATTCTCATGCCGAAGACGAAAGGAGCGACCGCCTGTACATAGAGCACCTAGATACGGTCATAGCTTCACGATGTTAGGGCTGAAATGGATCATGGGGTTACGAGTACAACGTTTTTTCTGCCTAACAATGAAACTACTTAGAAATCAGGGCCCAGGTTCGATACATAACCGCCTCTGATTCCTTACTGTTCAGTAGCTTCTCACTCTATGGTCCATTCTCGCCACTGCCGTATCACAACTCATCTCACACGATGTGTCAACCCTAATCATCATCCTATTCATGACGGATAGCACGATTCCATACCCGGCCTAGATTGACCAAACCCCGTTCGCGTTACGCTCAAGACGTGCATAGTCCACTCTCATCATCCGATAGTCACTCCTGCGCCGCCAGACGCCGTCGCTGCTGTCTGGCCCGAAATTCGCGGATGGCGTTGCTCATGACTTCGTGGACGTCCTCGAACAGCAACGTAGCTATCTCATAGTATCTTCGGGACATGACCTCGTGTTTCAAGTTCCCACCGCAATGTCCGCCCACGAGCTTGGCAAGACGGCATGCGCGCCGGGTGCGCCGCAACAGCACTCGCCCCGCGATCGCGAAGCAGACTAGGCGGTAGTTGGCCTGCTCCTCCCATCTTTCTCGGAGGAAGAGCGTGCTGCGGCTCAGGTCGTATATCTCGGCGGATAGGAGACGTACTAGGTATTGTCAGATCTCGGGAGGGTTGGGTTTAAGACGGGGACTGTGACGTACTGAATTGTTCTCTGACTCGCTTAGCTCGCGAGAGCCCACCGGGGGTGTTCTGCGGCTTTCTTCTGGCCCGTCGGCTGCCTGGGAAGCAGTTCCTTGGTTTGTTGCCTCCATTGTCGGTGGCGATGCCGAGTGTGCGGGAGTTAAATTAGATGGCAAAGTTGACTGTTAAGTAGGGTACAGATGTTCCTGATGCAGTCGAAATGATGAGAGGGAAGGCTGCAAGTGTGACGCTGATGCAGTGTGACAGCCGAGGGAGAGAGAGGGAGAGAGAGGGAGAGAGAGGGAGAGAGAGAGGCGTGGTAAACACGAGTTCGATATTTTAGTTGATAGGCTTTGGAGCATGATTAAGGTAGTGGGTGAACACGCTGAAGCATTCAACTCTGACCTGCTAGGTAACAGGTTTTTTTTACGGCTATCCCGCCATTGAAGTGCAGTAAGTTAGTGTTTAGACGCGTATACGGAAGCCACGGTAGCGCGTTAGCACTGCCATATTAACATTCAACTTGACTTGTATACACTAAGATCGGTTCTTGTTAACCGGATATCTAGGTGTTTATTCGGAACACATACACTATTTCGCGCCTCACCACAGCAGAGACGTCTCTAGCTTTGTGGGCCTTAGGTAGCGTCGTAACTTCCTCATTTAAACGCTTGCTGCGTTTTCACGCATCTTGGCTGTCGATTCCTCCCGGTTTACCCTCGTTGTTGTTACTAATTATGCTTGCGCCCGGATTATCTGCTATCGTTATGATTCCGTTCTGCGACGAAGGTGATGGAGCTCACATTGCTGGCCCTGTTGATATTTCTCTATCCCCCTCTCACACAACTACGTAAATAGAGCTTCATGATCATGTAGTAGTGTTGATATGATAACTTGATGGGTTTCACCCCCAAGATCGTGCAGTAGTTGCTATATCTTTGGCACATCGTTTGATTGTATCAACGCCTTCGTAGATCGCTCGTGCCACATCGCCGGGTCTTACCAGAAACTGTGATATCTTACATAGCTGGGGGCAGTCCGTAGGTATTAGGTATTAGGTAATAGGACCTTCACACAACGATAGATGCCATACTAAAGCCTAAGGGTATTGGCTTACATGAAGGTTTTGACACTATAGGTGTGGAGATTGGCTACGCCGTTTCACAAGTTTAGTATCACTAAAGATATGAGATAGCAAAAGGACGTAATATTCATTTCAATCTATCAGACATCAGTAAAAGGTTATGGACTATGTCAGCATTGTGGCTGCATATTCACAGAGGGGACTGGGCAGTATTAAGACACATTCATCATCCACTACTTGATCCTAACCCTTGCTTTACGAAATGAAAGTCCCAGCCACTATCAATGCCGTCGCTTCTATTGACATCTGTGTGTCTCACCTGCAGGCTGTCATCCAAAGTCTGCAAGCCGAGACTGAGTAATTCCCATTACGGGAACGCCCGTACCTTGGTCACGGGCGCACCCGAAGACCATTTTCCCGACGGCTCCCGAACGGCCGGTTCGTATAGCTGTTCCACCCCGCATTGTTAGCCGAGTAATCTGACGGCAAAGGGAGACGTAAAGACTGCGACCACCGAAACTCTTGGGCAATCCGCTGTTCTCCAGCTATTCGCTCTCCTGGAACTCAGATCGACCCTTGGGAGACATGACGTACGAAAATGTAAAATTTACGAAAGTGCTGTTCAGCTATATAACAGGGTTGCATCGAGCTGCGGTGAGAGGGATTAAATCTGTCATCCTTCCCCATCTTACATGCATGCGCTGTTCTACAACCTCCATCGCACGGCGGCCGTCACATCTTGGGACCAACTAGAATGCATCCCAAATACGAGCTGATGGTACGATATGGACTTTTACCCAAGCCTCGACACACAGCATCCGACCAGACTGACTCGTCAGCTCCTACTCATGGCTTCGTTTTAATACCCGGCCGGGGCGCAGTATGATGGAGAGAGAGCGTGTTCTTTCTCACTACCGCTCACCACACTCGCTGTTCACTCTCGTTTGAATTTCTCGTCATCTACAAACGATGGCGTTCATTCGTGGGGCTGCCGCCGCTGCCGTCCCTACCCCATCGCCGCTGGGGACCGTGCCTCAGCTTCCTGGCACATGGGCCTACAGGGGATGCTATACCGAGGGTAGCAGTGGTCGAGCATTCTCGGTTCAGCAGCCGGACAGCCAAGACCTCACTATCGAATCTTGCGTCGATACCTGTATCGGTGCAGGATATGGCGTGGCCGGATTGGAATACGCCTCCCAATGCTTCTGTGACAATTACCTCCGCAACGGCGCTAATCTGACGAGCGATGCGGATTGCAACATGGCCTGCTCAGGCGACGCTTCCCAGGACTGTGGTGCTGGGAATCGCCTCTCCGTCTTCTCCAATGCCACTCTCACCGTGTTCCAGCCTCCAACTGCGCTAACCGAGGATCTCCCCGGCTCCTGGGAATACTACGGATGTGTGGTGTATGTATAAGCTATTTTGGGACCCAATAATACCCCTTGTTATTGCGGGGAGTTAGGCTAATCGAAATCAAAGAGATGCCATTGATAACCGTGTTTTGCCGTATATGAGTGAAGACCAGCAAAATGCTACAATTGAGGCTTGTATCGCTGGCTGCAGTCAATTCGGTTACAATGCAGGTGGTATTGAATATGGCTATCAATGTTGTAAGTACTTAAATGATTACATATTTCTTTCTGCCAGGAATGACGAGACTAATATGGACGTCCAGTTTGTGGTGATGCGAGCGCAGTCACCAAAGCGCCAGAAACCGATTGTACCATTGCTTGCCCAGGCGACCCCCATCACCTCTGCGGTAAGTTCGCATATTCCTCGTTGATGCGGATGAATGAGTGACTGATTTTGAGTTAGGCGGCGGCAATAGACTATCGTATTACACATGGACTGGTGCACCTCTGACAACATGGACGCATGCCCAAGGCGTCGCGGCAGGAAGCTATGATTTCATTATGTCGGCGCCTCTCCTGCCCCTGATAAGTGTCGTCGGTATCAATGAGAAAGTCGTTTTCGTAGAGAAGCATGGCACACAAGTCTACGACAACAGCAGCGGCTCATTCGAGTTCGATCCTACTCTCGCGCCACAGTACGGCACGGCCTTCCGCGAGCTCCAGCTCAAGACTGACGTCTTCTGCTCCGCGTCCTTGGTGCTGCCCGACAAAGCTGGGCGCCAGATCAACGTCGGTGGATGGTCCCTTCAATCCTTATACGGCGTCCGGCTCTTCACACCCCAGCTAGGCCTGGGGAAGAACGGGACGAATGATTGGGAAGAGGATGTCACTACGCTGGCGCTCCTAGATGCTCGCTGGTACCCGACTGCGATGACACTCAGCAATGGATCTATCCTCGTGATGGGCGGCGAGGACGGGTCCGATGGTCCTGTAGTTCCAACTTGCGAGATCTTGCCAAGACCTGCCGGGGTCACGACGTCGCTCTACCTAGACTACCTTGAAAACGTCGAGAAGATTAACTCATACCCCTTCTTGGCCGTTCTGCCATCGGGTGGCATATTCTTTGCTCAGTGGAATGAAGCCCGGATCATCTCGCAGACTGACTTTAGCACGACAAAGATGCTCCCGCAGATGCCCGGTGCCGTTAATAATCCGGAATCTGGACGAAACTACCCCTTGCAAGGAACAATGAGCCTCTTGCCCCAATCTGCTCCCTATACCGATCCGTTGACCGTCCTTATTTGCGGTGGCACAACCGATGGCGCGAATTTTGGCTTGGACAACTGCATTTCTATGCAACCAGAAGTTTCGGGCTCGAATTGGGTTATCGAGAGAATGGTGTGTAGCACTTCTCACTGCTTAGTCTCTATCTACATTCCCTAAAAGTCTAGTATTCTTCTGCTAACTCTCGTTATAGCCTTCGACCCGTGTCGTTACATGCATGGTCAACCTCCCCGACGGCCGATACCTGATCCTCAACGGCGCCGTCAACGGGCGCGCGGGCTTCGGCCTAGCCACGAACCCCAACAAGGCAGCCGTTCTATACGACCCTTCCAAACCCGTCGGTTCTCGAATGACACAGCTCGCCAACTCGACTATCGCGCGCCTCTACCACTCGGAAGCGGTCCTTATGAACGATGGGCGCGTGTTAGTGTCAGGTTCTGACCCACAGGACCAGATCAACCCGAGGAGTACCGGCTCGAGTACTTCTCGCCCGACTACATCCTCTCCGGCGCGCCCAAGCCGACTTTCACCATCCAGAACAAGGACTGGGCCTACGGGCAGACGGTGTCCTTCACGCTCACCTCAACCTTCACCGGTGCTGTCAAGGTGTCGCTCATCGCGGCCGTCGGATCGACACATGGGAATAACATGGGTCAGCGCACCATATTCCCAGCGTTCTCCTGCTCGGGCACCGCGTGCACCGTCACGGCGCCACCGAATGCTAGGGTCAGCCCGCCGTCGTGGTATCAACTCTTTGTCTTAGATGGCCCTACGCCGAGTCATTCCGTTTGGGTTCGCATTGGAGGCGACCCGGCCGCGATTGGAAATTGGCCTGATCTGCCGGGCTTCACGCAACCGGGTGTCTAAGACCATGACAAGGGAGGGAGGCGAAGGGTTAGGTAGTAAGGTTGGGACACGGTCACTCCTTTGATGATACACTACATGGTTATACTGTAGGAGGTGCACTTCCTATCTACGCTTCTTTGTCTGATAATACGTAATTGTTTAATAAGAATCGAAACATCTGGCGAGCATATTTCTACATTCCAGGCACTTGAGCACAAGCCTTTGTCACAAATCAGTGCTACTGCTATCAAGATTACCTATGTCGCCTCCTAACTATCACCCAAGATCAACCCTCCCGAGCCCGCTGACATGATACCGGCCTTCAAACTGCAAGCCAAAGAGATCCCGAACGCAATAGCACTGAACTGGGGTCCGACTACTCGGCTGGAGGTAGCAATGGTTAAGGTAGACGAAGAGCTTGAGAAGATCCTGCCAATGAATCCCACAATGTCACTTACCTTGGGTTTTGACTTCTCCGTCTGCTCCCAGATGGCGGTGATGAATCCCACCATCCCGAGCACTGTCGCGATCCCGGGCGATACGTAGTCCTTCCATACGAAATCCGAAATCAAGCCCATGTTATCCATCGAGGCTCTGCCCAACCCCAGGAATAGCACTACGTCGCCCACGTAGGTCCATTTCCCGATGGACACGAAATGGCCGCTATGGTGGGGCTCGAGTTGGCGAGGAATAGGACCATGGATATACTGTTAATGGCTGTGCCCGAGATTTTGAACTCGCGCTTAGCGACGGAGACCGCCACGTTGGCTACGCTGACCGCGACGACGCTTATCTTCAAGATCGCCACTACTTTCTTTGCCAGCGTGGGAGCCGCTGTTGTATTTAAAGGCTCCGATGATGACGAACGACCGGTGATGAAGGCGGCATCGGTTTGATCTGCCTTCGAGAGTAGAGATGAAATCTCGGAAAATGACTTTGCTTTGATCAGCGATTGGGTTTCGCTGTTGTCTGGGAACGGGACGTCGTTTACGACAATTTTGTAGACCAGTGTTGCTGGGATAGCAGCGATTAGACAAATTAGGTCGAGAACGGAAAGGGTATCGCCATTTGTGACCAGTTTGTACATAGGGGAGATGATTGGAATGTTTAGCGGTGCATCCAGGAGGTCGAGAATTCCCGAGAAAACTATCTTGACAAGATCAAGCAGTTTCAACAGTATGTTCTTTGCGGTGCCTATTAAGAATGTGCCCAAAATCTTCAACACCCTTTGGACCACTTCCATCGGTGACATGGTATGGATCTTGTCAAAGACTACCTCTTTGATATCGTTAATGGCCTTCTTTAGAACTTCTTCTTCTTCTGTGACGGCGTCGTTGAGCGTTTGTAGTAACTTCTCAATCGCACCTTTATCTGCCGCGGCCGAAAATATGTTGCTTTCCGGCGAAGTAGCAACAGAGAGGCCATTGCCAGTGTGGTGAACCGCCCAGTTGCTTTGCGGACTATCCGTACCCGCAAACTTGGTGTCGCCATCTTTTTCGTGTTCACCAATAGTCTTTCCACCGTCTTGCAGCTTTTGCCAGGAGTCGCCGTTGATAAAACTCTCCAATTGATTGAACCCGTTCTCCAGATGTGTGCGCAAAACATCGATCTGGTCAACAGCATCCCTCGTGTATAGAGTGAATATGTTCTTCATGACTCGGTGGGTGCGAAGGATATCTCCCCAGTTAAACAGGAACCCCAACCATTGCACCAAGTCCTCGAAAAAGACCTTGATCTTGGTGAAGACAAATTCGATCGCGCTAGCCACCGCATTGAGGCAGTCGAGAAGTGCTGTGTATATCTTCCCACCGATACGCGCGATGAATTGGCAGAACCCATCGGCCTGCTTGACGATAAAATCTGTGACGTTGTCCCACGTGTCCTGTAAGAACCTGAACAAGTCGCCAGCAGGCGTTGTGATTATGTCAGAAGAACTCGACATGAGGCTGATGGAAGCAAGGTCTGAATAGGTCACCGGGCTAACTACTTCCTTTACGATGGCAAGTGCGTCAAGGCCCTCGACGAAATTGAGCTGATCTCCAGCTCGTGTGATTCCCCAGATCTTGACGTCGCTCGGCTCCGCTAAGGAGGCTGTTTTGGTTTTCGTCTGCTTAGAGCCATCGGATGGTAGTACCGATTGAGCTTCTAAAAATCTCGGTAGGCACTCCGCAACCGCGTCCAAATCGTCGGAAGAGACATCACTAGGTACAAGCGATCGAGTATTTCCTTTCGAATCCTGGAACCGAACACTCTTCAAGTCAGATCCGGACCTAATGCCAGACAGTCGCTCCGCGAGTTTGACCTGGGGGCTAACTATGACTGTTTGATCATCACCCTTGATTGTCAGGCAAGTAGCCGATAGTGAACTAGTCTCTTGAACGATGACGATACTCCCGGTATAGTCCGCTCGAACCGTGAGTGCCGCGTCACGGCTAATCTTCCGGTACGTATTATTGATATTGAGTGAAGCCTCCTGTGTTGAATGCAGCGTTATCACGCTCTGAGGAGCCGGCGTACCATTCTCATCGGTGCATTTTATATGCGTCGTGAAAGTGTTTGCTTCGAACATTTTTTCTATGTCAAGACTGGGCAACAAGATGTGGCGTTGACTCCAGCAACTACTTGTTGGGTCTTGAGTTAACTGAAGCAAAGTTTGTTCTCCTATAAGAGCAAATAGAACGTTGCTAGGGGTGTCGGTTGAGGTAAAAGGCGAATTGCGATACGGCGGAGGCTATTTGCATAGGCAGTGACCACGAAGCAGAATCTGTCTCGCTGCCGGCTGGGCACGACGAATATACTAGATCCGCCGTACCGTTAAGACCCCAAACCACCGTGCGCGAATCGGTGCTGCTGGAACTTAAATGTGTGGCTCCGCGAAAAGAGTTCGTGTTACACACAGGGGAGAAGGAATAATGAGATCGCCTATATCTTTGTCTTTCTGTCTGTCCGGGCGGAAGACATAGAGACCTTCGTCCGCAGCCACAAACAAGTTGGTCAACCCATCATGGTTGGGGCAAGACGTTATCGCGGTAGTTCCAGACGGATATGCGAGTCGCGAAATTTCCGGCGGCGACTCTTCATCCCAGTAATTCTTTGTTGGTGTAAAAGCTAGGGTTTTTGAAGATCCGATCTTCCCGAGAGAGTATATGCCAGCATAGAAATCACCCCGGCGACGGCCGAGGCAGCTCGTTATTGACCCCTCTTCCACGTCGTTGGGCAGAGTATGTCTAATCCACTTTGGCGTAGAGTTGAGGTCGATGAAGTATCGCTCAAGACGTCGAAAGCCAGTGTTTGGGCTGATAGAAATGTCGACAAACCAGGTCAAGCGACCTGGGTCTTTCGTTGTATTCTCGGTCAACATGTACATGTCCGATACGACAAATGGAGACGGAGGCTTGCCATCAACGGCATCAAAAGGGACATTAGTCCATGATATACCATCTGCCCATGTGTCGCTGGCGCATGAGTTGCCGGTTGAGATGTAAAGAGTATCATTCCCAGCTGAGCTAATGATTACTGCTACGTCGACGTCCAATGTCTTGGGGTTTTGCGAAATTGCAAATGATTTAGCCTTCTTCTCAGCACCGTTCTTGTCGCCAACTAGTGACGCGGACAGATCGATCCGATCCCAGCCACTGCCAGATTCCCGCATTTCACGGGTGACATAGAAAGCTCCCTCGCTGCCGATCGAGAAAAACATCGCGTCTCCGTCAGGAGTCTGAAGTACCTGAAACTGCTGCTGCGGACCCATGGCCACTGCATGTTTCTGGTTCTTCATCAACTCCGAATCCGCCTGAATGTGAATCTTGGAAGGAGTGGTCGCCATGGTGATAAGCAGCCCCTCAGGCGATATTGATACTACAACTGCGACCTTGACTCCCACTTACTCAACGACGCATAGCTAGTTTCTATATATGATCGCGCTATGCGGGACGATAGAGTGACGTAGCGTTGGAAATATGGAATATGCCTGATTCACTTGAAGTTATCTAGAGTATTTTCATGTTCAGCTGCCTGTCACAAGCTAGTAATATCAATTCATATATGATCTGCTACACTAAATACGAAACGACAATTAGAGCATAGTTCATGCTGTTGTGGAGGAGCTGAAAATTACAATGACGCTGAAGACTTTCACTAATGCATGCGAGCTTGGTATCTCTATAGAGACACGTTGATGGTTTGCAAATTGGTTGGCTAGCGTGCGGCAGTGGGGTGGGCTGCCACTGTGGATGATGGAAAGGAAAACGCCCAAATACAGGACGCTACTGCAGGGTTCAGCTTGATTGAGACTTCGAGGAACTCTATTCCGGAAGGGACTTACACATCATCGCCGATTGAGACCCAATGCGTAGCGCCACCTGGATGTCCTTAGGACTTCAAATTCGAGGTGTCCGCAGTATTACTAAATACTAATTTGAAATATATTGCCTCACTTGAAATGTATAACCAAATTTTGCGAAGGTTATCTTGAGTCCTTTGCCAGTTCAAAACGGCTATTCAAGAACTGGAAAAGGGAATAAAATTGCCGCATCAATTCAATTACGGTCCTGGTTCTCTTCAATTAATAGCATACACAAAACGACGATATGAACGACTCTCATTCTTCTCATCTCTCCGATAGTCACTATGGCTATGATTTTGTCGTTGCTACTACTCAAAAAGCCATCAATCATGTTATGAAGAAATTTCTTTATGAGAATCGTGGTCCCCGAGTCGGATGTTGCTATGTATACAAGGATGGCAAAGAAGTTCAACTTACACTAGATGAATTCTCATCACTGTGTAAGACTGATCCTTTCAAGATTCCCAATGGCACGGATGTGAAAGATGATCGCATTGAAGACCTGAACAAGGTTCAGTTCACCCGCGGTTGGTGGGCCAGTATTGGGCTCCCGGATGTGGACGATCCTAGGGGCTCGAAGACCTCGTCGAACTTGGGAGAGGCTCAGAAAGCGTCACATTCAAGATGTATTGTGCCGACTTTCAGATCGTGAGCTATCTAGAAGGGGGTCGTTTCAAGAAGGACACATGGCTCAATGTGTCTCAGCCGAAAGATAAACCATGGACGTTCACGAGTCAAGTGAACTTGAGTCGGCATACCGTGGACTGGGAGAAGGACGGGAAGAATGTGCCCTCCGACGTCCGTAATGCGGCGGAGAAGTTGAAAAGAGAATCAAAAGAGGACATCTTCGGGATCGAGCAGCTGATCTTGGATCTCGAGACGGCGAAGCTCATCACTGAAACTCCAATCATTGATGGAGTACCGAAGGGGACGCCTGAGTACACCATGCTCATGGAAACTTTTTGGGCTTGTACTTTGACGAAGCCAAGAGTAAAGGAAATCCCCTTCTTTCGTGTGTCATAAAGATGAAACCCAAGTCATCTACAGACCCGGCGCCTACCTTGAACTTGACAGACTTTCGCTATAGCGTGAGCCCATACGTCGACTCTGACGGTAGATTGGTTGAGAAGCCAGATCTAAAGCAAAGGGAGGCGGGGACTATCAACTACCTATGCGCCGCGAATGGACATAGGCTTCCGGAAGCAACTCGTTTTTCGTGGAATTGGATAGATGTCTCAGAGCTGAATCAAGCCCATGGAGCCATTTCCATTCAAAGAAACGTCCTCGCAGACCATTTTAGCACCCAGCTGATGCCTTATATGTTATCAAAAGCAATTAAACCAAACTTCTATTTCGATGAGGGCTGGAATTCAGAGATGAAATGGGACTTTTCAAAATCAGCGACGAAGGATGCCGGCACGGTGACGCAGCAAGGGGCGACAGTGTATAAGATGGATTGGATTCTGGAAATTACACACAGACGTTTAGGCTGGGGATGTGTTACATCACAGCGAGAGTCTACTATACAACCAACATCGTCTTCCGGCTAAACACCATCGTGGTCGATCAGCATTTCTGGTTTTAACATGAAAGTCAAGTCAGGGATCGAATGGGGCGAGGCTTATATCATAGACCACGCACTCACGGACACGTACGACATCGCCGTCAACGATAGGGGAAAGCTAGAAGCGAAATGCACCGAGGGGAAGATCGTCGACAAGTCCAAGGAACTGAAATGCGATTTCTGGGGTCCTAGTTTCGACGAGTTCGTGAAGAAAGTGTTCACTGATAAGACCCGGATCAAGTCTCCCCATATCGGACATTTTCCTATCTCGTTTATCGAAGACTACGTGTTCCCCGGAGGAAAAACTTTCATCTTCAAGAACGTCGTATTCTCTGACCATCAAGACTTAATCTCGCATATCACTTACGCGGATCGATGATAAGCCCGGTAGTAGGGTAACGTACCACACAACCATCCTGGCCACACAACCATCCTGGCCACTTTTTAGCACCTTCGTACGAACAATCAAAATAATTCAACCACAACATAAAAAATCAATTAAATCTAATCGGAATCGCTTTCGCTAGATATTTCTACTTATTTTAATATATGCGCGCATTATATCTAAGCTTGCTATAAATCCTATAGCATTATTTATTTATAATATTTTTCTTTATATAATAATTACCTGACTGTATTTTATTATTTATTTAGCTAGATAGAGTGCGAAGTTTGGAGCTATTCTGATAATTAATAATACCCGACCTAAACTTGCTAGTCCCCCGAAGTTAGCCAATATCACAAAGTTACGCCGTATTCTCTCACCCGATCAATATTCTCGCACAGTATACAACCACCTAGGGCTTCCGTAGAGGTGAACCATAACAATAGTTTGGGGAAAGGGCATAAGAAGAATGCCTCGGTAAAGGATGGATCCGGGTCTAAAGGACTCGGGAGGTATACATGATATATATACGTCAAACCAGTGGGTGGAGTGTACCACTTAATTCAACAAAATCCAAGTCATATACCGGGGAAAAAATGATTGCCAACCCAAACATAGAGAGAGATACTAGATAACAGCATCTTTTTCTGATAATCCCACAGAGTGTTTTATTGAACGCGTTACGCCTGGGTCTTCGACATTATAAGGCTACGATCGACCACCAGTCCCAAACAGTCTACGCAAAGGTTGCGATGTTGCCGAATCTCGTGTGCGCAGCGAATTCGAACTCGTAGCAGAAGTGTTCCCCATAGAGTTTTGGCTCATCCGTCGACCCCCACTCTAAAAGCATCTCTCAATTCCTTGTTCCGGTGGCCCTTGGCCCAATCCTCGGCACTTTTTGCGTTCCTGCCGACACCCTTCAAGGTGACGCTCGCGCCTCTGGATACGAGTTCTTTAATGACGGGAACACGTCTGTTTTCCACCGCCGCCGCTAATGGCGTCTGATCACGACGTCCCAAATAATCCACTCTTGTATTGTAATCAGGATCCAGCAAGAGCTGGACGACCTCTAAGTCCCCGATTGATGCTGCTGTGTAAAGTGGCGTATTGCCCAGGCTATCCGTTTCGTTACTATCGACATCGTGCTTTAGAAGCATCTCGATGATACGTAGCCGGTCTGGATGTATCTGTCGGGTACCGTTTGATGACATCATGTCGACGGCGACCTGCAGGGTTGTCTTGTTCTTGTTTGATGGGATCTTGGGATCAGCGTCATGAGCGAGAAGGAACTCTACCATCTTTTCATTGCCCTCCTCACATGCCATCCATAGAGCGGTTTTGCCAGTTGAGTCCTTGATGTTCATCAAGCTTGGCTCATGGCCATGAATCAGCCTAGCAATAGCGATATCACGGCCATCACTGCTGCACGTTTGGCACTTATGCAAGACGGTTTGGCCGGACCTGTCAGCCTTAGTGAGACTAGCCTTATGATCAAGCAAAAGTTCAGATGTCGCTGCACCTCTCCTGTGCCGCTATCAACAAGGGGTACACCCGTCGCTATCTAGAGCGTCGATCTGCTCAACTTCGACCAGCATCTCTCTCGACCGCAATGTTCCCGTCTCGAACTGCTAAATGAACCGCAGATGTTCCTTGGATAATGTCGTCAAATTTGAAGCCCGCCGAGTCCACGTCAAAAGCCGGGTTTGTCCTACACCATTCTAGAGCTTTGCAATCTAGTTCATCCTTATACTCCCAATTGATATCACAATCCAATTCTGCATCCGAATATTGTGAGAGCATGAGCGATTTCAATCTCAGGGCGTCATCTGAGTTCTGAAGCGTTTCCAGGGCTCTCACCAAACACACCATGGATCTTGGGTAAAGGTGATGAGGAAACGGAAGTAGCTTTTCCAGAGCGGTTGTTGCTTCTTCAAGAAAAGTCGCGGCACGTTTTATTTTCTCGACAGACCCAAGCCTACCCTTTGCTAGATATAGTTCGCCAATTCTCAACTTTATCCGTCCGCTCATCTCCTCTGTTAGCATTCGTCCTTGATGGTTGATGAAATTATCGAGTAATCTAGTCGCTTCATAACGCCGTCCAATGGTATGGCATTGGAGCAGTAGGTCTGCTTGTCGTTCGACTAGTACGGCTTCATCTTGAGCACTCAAGGGCATATGATTATTTAGTTCACGACGAAGTTTAATGATATGCCCCTGCTTTTTAGCAGCTTCAAGATATTTCCTCTCTGATTCGAGTTTTGCGACTCTTGTTTGGTCGTGTTGAAGTTCATGTTGCTTCGACTTGTGTATTATGGATAAATGAGTCTGAGTTGAGGTAGGGAAGTTTAATCCCTCGTTAAGGTGGTAAATTGATGCCTCTGGAGTGCAAGGCAAGCTATGACTAAGCTTTGTATTGACCTTGGCACTGATCCTATCGAATTCATCATCATGGTCCTCATAATCTCTGGCCAAATGAGATATTCGGTCCCTAAATTAACACACAAATGTCATTAGCTGTGGTAAAGTGATAGGTTGCGATTCACGAAGTCGGCTTACAAGGATAAAGTTACGATTATTGTTTGCAATAATGTTATCCATCTCTGAATAGCGACCTCATGCTCCTTAATAGCACGGTCATCAATAAGCTTTCTCAGAACGGAGTCTATCCTCGACAACAGGCCATCTTTGGAATTGGTGGCAACATCTTATTGATCTTCGCCGCTCGGTCATTGCAAGCTTGCACTATAGTGCAGATCCATTCGGTGGGACCGTCGTCAGCATATTGCATATTCGGACCATTGGCAACTAATTTGACGAAATCTAAAACATTCTGGAGAGTGTCAATGCTTTCTTTCATTTCTACCAGCCAATCATGGATGTCCCGAGAATCGTCCTTGAGATGCTTCATAAATTTTGCCAGCTTGACACTGCACTCCACAATACTGATCGCCGAAGCAACCACCTGCAATACCTCAGCCCCACTCATGATAGGAGTGTACAAGTCGCAGGCAAGTGTCTTGCGAATGAAAGCTCGTGGTTCGAGTACAAAGAGATGATGGCGAAGATGGACACATAACTGTGAAGAGATGCGGGGAACTCATGGGTTGCCTCAACTAAGGCATGCAGCATTCAGCTTTGTGTTCCGCGTACCATCGAAACGCCAAATGTCTGCGCCACACCTTCTGGTTATTGGTCCGTCTAACTTGCACCTTATTACTCGATGTAGGCATGACGTAACAGAAATCTGGGCATATAGGGCGTGGTATGTCTTTCTAGGCAGAAACCTCTTTTCGAGAGAGTAGCGGGGTTGAAAAACCCCAGCGAATATGAGGCTCTGTTAGTCTCCTTCCACAAAACTCTTTTTATACAACGTCTGACCTGCTATCATCTTAACTGATTGACTGCTCTTCTGTTTGACTTCCGTTATTGTAATTGAACACCATGGTTTATGATCACAGCACAGAAACCAACGAACTAGACACTTTTGGAGAGAGTGTCCATAGCTACGATAGAGGACATAGTACAGCCCACCAAGGGGTTCCGATGTTCTAGGTGAGAAGGCCCAGTCGTGCGTGATATTTAATTGTTGGGCTGATACCATTTCCTAGCGAACTACAACGACCTAGACCTTCATCGCGATGCTGCGCAATTTGCCATCGACGAACTCCACATACGCGACGGAAGCGAGGAGCTCCGCCAATTCAACCGAGCTGCCTTTGTTGCGAGAGACATCGATACTTATTACGAAATCTCTCGCAGGGGCATCAGATACCCACCCGGACGATACGATGTTAATTTAACCGACGACGAGAGGGTGGCACTTCTGGAAGAGAAAGACAAACTATTCAGCGCGCGTGGTATTACGATGGTCAATCTTGCCGTAGTATTCGCCGCTATACTGCAAGGCCATGTGCAATCATCCATTAATGGCGCGTCACTCTATGCGTCAACACTTGGCATATCCGACTCAGGTGGTGCTGGCGGAGGCGGATACCAATTGCTTCTTGGGGAGGTCAATGCTGTACCCTTCCTTACAGCGGCCGCTGTGGGTTGTTGGTTAGCCCTTCCTATCAATAATCATCTAGGCCGGCGTGGGGCATGATGGTATCCGCAGTCCTGATATTCATTAGCTCCCTCGTCGCAGGCCTGACTGTTTTGATCTTAAGAGAAGAAGACCGGTGGAAGTTACTGCTTGGTATAAGAGTCGTGAATGGTATAGGTAAATTTTAAATTCGATATAGTGCCTTTCGCGATTCCTAGCTTACTGGTATCACTGACATGAGGGCATTGTGATGTAGGTATGGGCATTAAGGCTGTCAGCACACCTATCCTTGCAAGTGAGACAGCTATACGTTTCTGGAGAGGCTCTTTTGTATTGGCGTGGCAACTCTGGTGTGTTCTATTTCCCAAACCATTTCTCCGGTATTTAGGATGTTAACGACCAGTAGGGTCTCGTTTGGCATCATGATTGGATTCGTCTTCAACTTGATATTTGCTGCCATTGTCCATCGCATTTATGAGGACGACAACCCTGAGTTGACTGTCTCTCTCATACTGGGAGCTCCTGTCATTTTCGCCGTGGCCATGCTAGGAGCTGTATGGAATTGCACTGAGAGCCCCGCTATTATATGCGCCATGGGAAATCGCGATACCCCCGAAAAGCTTATGAAGCTTAAAGAACTGAGAAGCTGTAATGTGAGTACATCGCATCAGTATGACGATTGCCTTTTCTGGTGCCTGTGGCTAAATCACTGGTCTAACGTTATTTAGCTGCTCGCCATGAAAGATATATACCTGTTAGATAAAACGATCAAGCAGGAAAGCGAGGATTTCGGTCTTAGCAACAATGCAAGTAATAGCGTGTTCACCAAGTTCAGTCAACTGTTCACGGAAAGACGACTTCGTAACGCCCTTATCAGCACATCGGTCGTAAATCTCGCCCAACAACTCTGTGGCAGTAAGTCTATACCGCACTGAACTCACCTAAAGTGTTTAGAAATTGACATCAAATAAAGTCAATGTCGCGGTGTTTTATTCGGGTTATCTCTTCGTTTCTATACTCCCAGGAAACAATGACAACGGCCAGGACACCTACGAACCGATTATATCAGCTATGATCTACAGTTTCGGATTTGGTAGGTACCTCGGGTTTAAAGTATGACCATGAGATTAATAACACATATTTTTTGCCAGGAGCCGTAAACTTCTTCTTTGGTCTTCCAGCTTTTAGGACCATCGACACGCTGGGTAGACGCAAGTTGTTAATATGGACGCTGCCACTCATGTCTTTCTTCATGTTTGTTGGAGCAATAACATTCCCAATACCGTGGGTTAAAACTGACATCGACCACAATACTATTCGCATGGTGGCGCTCTTCTTGTATTTCCATGCAGCTGCCTATTCACCAGGTCTCGGTGCGGGATCACTGTCTTGCCCTCTTGGCCGTACGAGCTAACCATAGATAGGACCAATACCATTCACCTTAGCTTCGGAAAGGTGAGTTCAGGGATTAATTCTTGAAAGCGATATTACACTAACAATACACGCTAGTTTCCCCCTCTCCCACCGTGAACTCGTAAGTTTTTTATTGTTGCCAGACGACATATTGAATGGTGGCTGATATTTTAAGGGCTGCGCTTTTGCAATAGCAGTAAATCTTGGTTTCGCTGGACTCCTAACTATAGGTTTTCCCACGTAAGTTCTAACCAGAATGATTGCCCATGAGAATCATGCTATGTTTATGGCTCACACGACTTAGCATCAACTATAACCTTCATGCATCGGGCTCTTTAGGCCTTTTCTCGGGCCTCAACTTGCTTGCTTTCATCCTTATTTATCTGTTAGTTGAAGAGACAAAGGAACTATCTCTAGAGCACCTCAGTTATGTGTTGAACGGATCTAAGCGCAGGTTCATACGGTACCGGGTGGACTATGTAATCTGGCTCGCAAGGAGATACTTAGGGGGCAACAGGAACGAGGAGGCCCAGAAATGGATAATGGTGTTGAAGCCCAACCGATGAATGGCGCACCAGCGATGTCCAATATCGAAGACCGGAACTCCAGGACTCGCTCTGAAGAAGGGAGCAGAGCTCGAAGCAACCGTTCTGTGTCGCCGCATCAGGCCTGACGGGCCTGTCCTAGCATTTCTTATCCAATTTCATTACGACCCCGACGAATCTTGAAGTGTCAAGAATACCAGAACGACAAACATTAAGTCTATTGCAACATTCACTCAACACGCAGCATACTTGTCACTGCACTTCCATTATAAGCTACCAACCCTTCCTAATTTTGATTCCACATTTCTAGTAGGCGCCCAAAGCATACCTAGGCATGCAGCTACATGGCGCTATGCCTAAAACAGAAAACAATGATGGTCTTGGCGTTTTAGCGTGTCACCATGTCAGATTCGCAATCAATATTATCCAAACATTATAACAGTGTTGTTGAAAGTCTACAACCTCATCCTGCGATGCTTGCCCTTTCTAGCAAACAAAGAAATGCCAAGAATTTAATTATGTCACCAGATCAGCTTGAAGGCCATTTGCCGTTCATTCTGTCATCTAATGCAGGGAAAGCTGACCCGGCCACCCGCACGTTCATTAGAAGCCATGTCATGCGAGGAAAAAACAAGAAGAGGTTCTATACAAAGCAGGGGACACGGCCGACGAGTTTGCAACAAAGAATGAACAAAAATCGAAACCAACTAATCGAACCGAAAGATCTCATCCGCATATACGTTCCTCCGATACCCAATCGAGTTGGTTCCGATGTGTCATTCGTCGATCTAGATATAGACCCGTCAACACTCTTAAACTTAGCAAGAAGTGCGTTATCCCGATATGTTACTCATAAAAAAAGACTAAATGAAAATATAGTTTGGGAAGTTGCTGGAAATTTCATGTTTCCGTTAATGGTTGTGGTTGGCTTACAACCGGAAGAAGACAACTGGCTTCATCTACTTAAGGATGACCCAGCCGGTCTACATATAACAGCGTTTGCGATGGAGGAACTCATATTCAGGGTTATACTTCGTCAAACCCACGGAGTTAATGTAACGGCGATGCAACATTTCCAAAAGGGGTTAAGGCTTCTCCGCGAAAGGCTTCTGGGGATGATACCGAGATCAAAATATCGGATTCTACGATGGGCGTGGTCTTGAAACTAGCCGGCGCGGCCCACTTCAATGGAGACTACCAATCTTCCAAGCATCATATGGATGGCCTCCGTAGGATTGTGGACTTGAGAGGAGGACTGGACGGCTTCAAAGGCACACAGCTCTGCCAAGAGATGCTGAGGTAAGCATCTCAGATAAGGGAGATCCTGTGATTGGGAGCATAAAATACTAAATCTGGCACAGATGCGACCTCATGATTTCACTACTCAATGGAACCGTCCCTACCTTTTTCCGCCGACCTCATGAGGCGGTGCCTGCTTATCCAGAAGCACTTTTGCGCCCTTCCGACGAACAGACTGACTCGCTCGAAAACGTGGAGTTAGTTCAACGTATAGACTGTAACTTGTCTGTCGCCTGGAGAGCTATGAGAAGATTTTGCCTGCTTGTCAACGTGGCACGCAAACTCAACGGTTCATGAACCCAGACACAATATATGATACCATGGCTGCAGTAATGTATCGACTTCTCGACACCCACTTTACTGTTCGCTCAATTGATGACAAGGTGAGGTACGGCCTTTTAGTCTTTTCTTACCATATATTTCTGCAGTGGCACGATTTCAAACTGCCTTATTCACATCTCCTTGACGCCTATCAGACTCGTGTTATGAATGATTTACCGCATGAACAAGTTCCATCTCAGCTCAGATATGGCTGTTGATGATTAGCGCCATCTCGATTTTTAATCCAGTGCAGGAGACTTGGCTGAGGAGCAGTTACAAGCCCATGCAGAAAAATGCGGGGTGAAGACGTGGAAAGATATGCGGGGTATTTTGATGTCGTTCATGTGGGTTGGGTTGCTGGCGATAAAGCTGGCGAGCATATAACTAACTCGCTAAATCTAACCGAAGCCTCCCAGTTTAGCACTCTAGTATGAATTACTGTTGCTGTTATTCTTATATACTAAACACATGAAACCAGGATCTTTTAGTATAGACATATCAACACATTGATATGTTGGTCAATGCGCAAACTAAAAAACAAAGGGCCTTCCAGAAATATTCCAGAGCAGTCCTTTAACGTATCTTGGAGACGTCCGAGGAACGAGTATTATGCAACACGCAGTACAAGTCTATACCGCCTATCTAGCGCTTGTGGATGCTGGGAACTCGTGTTTCGGCTTCTGTAAGCTAAGAAGGCTCTCGCACGAACAGCATGTGCACAGCTTCGGTCTCGAGACGCTATTGTTGAGGCGCATCCTGAGTTGAGCGATCAGCAGCGCTAGCATAGTCGTGCTAAGCGAGATCGAGTCCGGTGAAAGCTACAGGAGCAGGGGGTCGAGCCTTTCATGGAACAAGCCCGATCAACCACAACTATAAGGATTTGGTTGGGCCTAGGTTTCCGCAGGCCATTTTTTCAGCTGTCAAGGAAGAAGAGCAATGTAACACTAAGACTGAATTGAGAGGTTCCTCCCTCCTTCTTCTTGCTGTTGTAGGGTAAAATAATAACATAACGAGATGATCTACCCCTCACATTTATGGGGTAGTGAGATAGTGCAGTTCACCTGTAACCCAGTAAGCATTAACCAGGTTACTATTTATGAATGGGAACAAAAGAAAGCGGGAACAATTAATAGTCGCTACATTTTAGGTGCAGATCTACGTCGTCTTTTTCAAAGCAATAACGTAATATCGCTGTGGGTGAGGAGCCGAAGCTTTCTCTAGAGCACAGTACACTCTGCCCAGGTGCTCTATAGCGGGCGCATGGCGCTACTGCATCGCCCCTCAGTGGGGTTAAATTTAGGTGCTGCCACTTTTGCCAAGAACCCATACACTCAAACTCGTCAACAACAGATCAGTGCTTTCTATGTACCTATATCGTGACGTGTCCGCGGATCAAGAGCAGGAATAAACACACGTAATATTTCTACTTCGTTGCTGTTGACCCGAAGGACGGCTATGCTTTCAACGTACTAGGAGGTCCTTAGATTAGGATCAACCTTGGCTAAAACTAAGTAGAGCGAAGAATACATTCTACACTAGGTACTCTAGGTAGGTATACCACGTTAATCATAGGGCTGACATTCCAGCTTCTTTCGCATCTCAGCTACTCTAGACCCAAGACATTTCTACATGTGGTACGACTTGAGCCATATTAACGGCGTTTTTGAGAGGTTATACTATATTTTTAGTACGTACTGTCAGAGTCGGTTATTTTAAGACCCATGCTCATAATGCGACAGGGGTTGTCCGCAATAAGCAAAGCAAGCAGCCACCGATCGCTGAGGCTGAGCGTCCTAAGCTACTCAAGGTATTTGAACCGAGAAAAAGAACTCCGTCTAATCACATGATTGCTGTTTAGCGTAAGAACTTGATCGCGATTGTACGATAACAGCTGATTAGAGAGGATAGTGCAACAACGTTGTTAAGAATTGTCACAAAGTGACAAGAGCAGCAATTGCAGCTACAGATTGATTGTTAAAAAGTTACAGTGTTCTCAAAGTAATGATCAGCGATAACAAGTGCCGGACTCTAGTAGGCTGATGGAAATAACTTCATAATCAGTCGTAACTTTGTTATTCCAACCTAAAATGACACAATATAACCCTAGTCCATTGATTACTATGATCCTACATAAGGTTGATGGGATGACTATTTAAGCTTCTAGGGGAGGTTTCTCCATGATCAAACTGATGGTGTACCGGCGAACCCATCTCGCTGCGAGCTGTTGCGATACTTGCATCTAGCTCAGAATAATGACGTTGGTTACCGAGTATTCCAGACGCCGCGCTTGGGGACCCGCGTCCAGACGAATCCTTGATTTCGGGTGTTCCCGGTTCGTAGGAGTTCGAGTACGGATGAACGACAACAGGCGGAGGCACATGTCTTGTCTCTTCGGTTATTTCCAACAACTTCTCTTGAGATATTTTTTTTGTGGGCCAGCCATGCTATTATTCCTGCCGTGCCAACCAAAAGTATACCGAGCACGACGCTGAGGCCAATTGTTGCACTCTTGAATGAGTTGGACGAAGAATCAACAGTTGTAGAAGTGTTGCCCGACGAAACGACACTTGCTTGAGTGGGAATAACGATAGCATTATTAGTCCCGCAGCATCTAAGCTCATTGTGGCCACAGCAGTATGTTCCAGTCCCATCCGAGCAGGCTGTCATTTCAACGGTACCGTTGATTGACCCTCCATTCTGTAGGCAAGTTAGGCGGAAGCATTATTTGGGTCGAGTACTTCTTACCTCGGGATCTGTGCAAACGTTGACGCAAGCGGGACTCTTCCACGTCTTATCTGTGCAAAACTCTCTTCGGAGAACGCCATCAAGGGTGCTGAGACAAAGTCCGGAAGTAGTGCAGTAGTCTCTTTGCTTGGCATCACCATCCAAACGGCAGCAGCTCGAATAAACACCTTGTTGTTGAATTCCAAGCTTATTGCAAGGAACTACGGTGTTGTTGTCTGCCAATGTTTTACCGTCAGGGGCCCAGCACTGTACTTCGTCCGCCCCAGCAAACCGGCTAACCATCGTGATAGCTGCCAACAGCAAGCTAATGAGAGCCATCACAGCATGTAATTATGTCTTTTATATAAATAGGTCGTCATTTGCATGTTCTATGGGCGACGCAGTATGTGAACACTGAGAACGCAAAGAGGAAAAAAGATTGGAGAACTAGTAAATACGTAATAAGCAGGGAGATAAAGAGGGGGGACAGCAATTATCTGTCTCTCATCCAAGATGACATCCATGTCATTGCTGTTGGGAGGACTTCTGTATCTGACGTTATGTGCAACACACCGTCTTGGGCGAGTAATAACGCCGATGACATGTGTGTCCTGACGAATGGACGGACGATGTCAGCTCGGCGACTTGTCCTAGAATGGAGGAAGGAGGGTGAGAAATGCCACTTTATTTGGCAACATCACTGTGCGGGGATTTCCGCCGTCAATCGGGGATATGAGATACCTAAGTACCTAGTTAGCCGCGTCTAGTGAGATCCGCGTTCACTACTAAAAAATATGCGTTGCCTTGCGGCAATAGAAAGGCAAGCCGCTATTGCCAAACGATATACATTTGCCAAGCCCGGTAAGCCGCCTGCAGGATCAGCCTACGTAATGGAATGTGCATCAACCGCATCGGTTATGTGGGTGAGCAGCGCAAGGTCACCAGCCTCACGCCAAGCATGCGCAGTGGCTAAGCAAGATAACCTGTTCCCAATGTTCCAAGAAACGCTGGGTGTAGACTTGCGGTGCTCATCAACGCAACGAAAAAAAAAAAAAAAAAAAAAAAAAAAGGAAATATCATGAGAAATGGCTGAGGCTTGTTTTAGAAAAGTGAGCGCCTTGCGATTTGACTATCCAAATATCTCCGAGTCAAAGTAAAATAGAATAAGGAATCAAGCATCTTTGTACACAAGTGCAGAAAAGTTTGCGTTTCCCAGAAATCTACAAGTTGTGGCTCAAATATCTGCTAAGACTGTCGGCAGCTATCCTAAGGTTGCACGAGCATCTATATGGTTGGATCTACAGGCTTGCCTCGCCTAATGTCACACCTGCCGCGACAGTTAAACACGAATCTTGGGCTCGAGACCTACCCATCAATTATAATCGTATGAGTGTGATCTCTATGCGCTCTCATAGCTATTCAACTACATGTTTTTATTTGATTTATGTAGCTCCTAACATATTTGAAACAACTATACGAGAACAGGGAAGCGCCAGGATAAGATATTAAAGTACCAAGATAAAGACGTGCAGTTAAGGTTCGGAAATGGGTACCTATGGGTACCTACGGAAAACTTATGGTTTTTTTAGGTATTTAAAAAAACTTATGGGTTTTTTTAATGGTTAATTTATATATTTTAATTTATAGGTTTTTTTAAATATTTAAAAAAACTTATAAGTTTTTTTAAATAAGTTTTATTTACGATTAAAAATAAAAATATAAATAATATTAAATTAAAAATAAAATTTATTTATAATTAATATTAAAATTTATTAATTAATTATTTATTATAGCTATAATTATTATATAACTATATATTAATTTTTATATTAATTTTAAAAAAATTTTAATAATAAATTAAATAAATATATATTTTAAACTTATTTATTTTTTGTTTATATTATTTATTATTATTAAATTTTTCGGTTTTTTTTATTTTTAAGCAAGTTTTAACCGAACTTATATTTTTTTGTTTTTTTAATAATAGTTTTATAATAATTGTTTTATTTATTTTTAAATAACTTTTAAAAAATATAATATTATAAATAAAAAATAATTAAAAATTATAAAAATATTAATATTAAAATATTAAATTATTATATAATAATAAATATTAAATAAAGTTTTTTAAATATAAATATAATATATTTATATATATTATTATAAAATATATTATTAAATAAATAAATTAATATATAACGCATCTTTTATTTAAGCGGGCTATTTAATTAAAATAGGTTATATTATTAACTTTTGTACGTTTATTTGAAATTCTTTTATATTTTAATTAATAATTATATTTTAATCGTACGAAAAAACCAATATATTTCTAGCTTTTTAAGCACGTAAAAATAACCTACGATTATTAATTTAACGCGCTGCTATAATTTATAATATTTTTATATAATTTTATCGTATTATATAAATAATATATAACGTTAAAATAAAATATAATTTTTAAAGTCTTAATTAATTATAAATAAAAAAAACTCGATCGTAAATATATATTTAATTTATTATACGATTATTTTTTTTTTAGTATAATAATATTCGAAATATAGCTAATTAATTATTTTAACTTTATAAAATATATTTTATTAAAAAAACTAAACTATAAACTTTATATAATAATAATTAAACTTTAAAATATATTTAATTATTAAATTAACTATTAATAAATATTAAATAAAAATCCGATTAAATATCGCGTTTATTTTATTTTTATATAAAAAAATAAAAAATAATAAAATTTACGAAAAAAATATTTATAATTTTAATAAAACTAAATTTATTATAAATAAAATTATAGCCGATTTAATTATTATTATATTTAATTGCGTATAATAATTTAAATTTATATAGCTTAATAATTTAAAATAATTAATTATTATTTAAATAATTTTATTATATAATTATATTATTTTATTTATATTATTTTAGTAAAATATAACTATTTTATTTTTTAATACGAAAATATAAATTTATTTAATAATTAAAAAGTTAAAACTATAAAAAATAGTTAAATAATAAATAAAAAAAGTTTAAATTAAATTAAACATTTTAATAAATATATAAAATATTATATAAAAAAGCTTATTTTTTAATTTTTAATAGCTATAAAAACTATTATTTAACCGCGTTTAAATTTTATTATAAAAAAATAATATTATTATTTTTTATATATTTTTATATTTTTTTATTAGTTTTAATTATTAAATATTAATTATTTTAATTTTTTAAAATAATCGTATACAAAATAAATCGAATATTTAATATAGTATATATTATATATCGTAAAAAAAGATTTTTTAATAATGTTTTTTTATATTTTTAATAAAATAATAACGCTAAAAAATATATAAAAAAGTTTTAAAAATTAAATTTATTTTTATATAATTTTAACTATATTATTAATTAATTAAAATATTATTTAAATATATTATATATTAAAACTAATAACTTTTTATTATTTATTTTTTAATTTATTAAATTTTAAATAATCCGAATAAAATAATATTTTTATTTTAATATATTAAACAAAAAGTTATATAATATTAAAATAGCTTTTTATATTAATTATTAAAGCTTAGCTAATTTATTTATATAATAATTTTTATTATATATTAAATTATTTATTAAAAAAAAAGTTATTAATTTTTAAAAAACGAACTATAAGCTTAATAAATATTATTATATAAAAAAAACTAAACTATAAAATAAAAAATCGCTTATAATTAAAAAAGCAAAAATTTATAAACTTAAAAAACTATAATTAAACAAAAAAATCGTAATAATTAAAAAAATAATAATTATATTAAAAAAGCAAAATATACGCGTAATAATATAAACTATATAATAAACTTAGCTATAATATATAAACTTATTAAAATATTATAAAAATATTTAATAAATTAAAATTTAAATAGTTTATATTAATTATATAAATAATTATTAAATTATTTCGAATAAATATATAAAAATTAATAATATAACCTATTTTAATTAAATAGCTTGCTTAAATAAAAAATAGGTTAATTAATTAAAAACGAATAAAACTTATAAAAAAAAATATAAAAATTTATTATAATTTTTATTTTTTATTTTTTGCTTTTATTTAAATAATTTTTTATTTGATTTTAAAACTAAATAATAATAATAATAATAATTTATTTAATTATTTAAGCTTAATATTAATAAAATATAATAATTAATTTTTAATAATAAATATTTTAATTATTATTAATAAAAATATATTTAAAAAAAATATTTTTTAAAAAATTAAACTTTAATAAAAAAAAACTTAAATTATTATTATTTAATTATATATAATATATTAAATATTAAACTAGCTAATATATAAAAAATAAACTTATAATAAATATAAAAAAAAAAATAATTTTAAAAAAATAGTTTTTTTTTTAAAAAAATATTTTTAAAAAATATTATTAATTATAAAATAAATTTAATTAAAAATATTTAAATAAAAAACTTTTATTATATATTTATATTTTATATAATAATAAATTTTTTTTAATTATAAATAATTTTTTTTAAAAATATAAAAATAAATATATATATAAATATAAACTAATAATTTATAAAAAAAATTATTAAACTATTTAATTTTATTATTATTATAAACTTTTTTATTAAAAAAATTATAAATATAATAATAAAAATAAAAAAAATATTAATTAAGCTTTTTATTATTATTAAAATATATAAAAAACTTTTAAAAAAAATTTATAATTATTATTAATTTAATTTATAATATTATTTTAAATAAATTATAATTTAAATATTATAATATTTTATTAAATTATTAATAAAATTATTTAATATTTTTATTTTAGTTATTTTTTAATTATAATATAAAATATTATTTAATAATAAATAAAATAAATATATAATTATAATTGTTGGGTGGCTAAAAGGTATAATATTGTACGTAATAATAGGTAAAATAAATAGTATATATTGATTTATTTTTTTTAACTATTTGTACGAAAGCTAGGCTTTCGTACGGAGAATTTTTTATATAAAAAGAATTTTACTGCGGTATATTATACAACTAAATCGGGCAAGCATATTAGCTTAATTTATTATATAAATAGCTAATATTATAATTAATAATTAGCTATTATATATAGTTAATATTAATATATTAATTTTATATATAAATAATATTATAATTATAATATTAGTTTTTTTTTTTTAGCTATAATATTTTTCGTACGATTATTTTTTTAATATAAAAAATCTAACGTAAAAAAATATTAAATATATTATATAGCAAATATATAAATAAAAAAGCGCCCAATAATATATTAAATTATTATTTTTTTAAAATATTTAGTGTTTATATAATTATACGTAAAAAAAAAATTAATAAATATAAATAAAAAAGCTAATTTATATATAACTATTATATATAATTTTTTATTTAATTTATTTAAATATTCTAAAAAATTAAATAATATATTGTTTTTATATTTGTTATTATTATATATAATTAAGTTATTTTTATACTATTTTTTTTTTTTTTTTTTTTTTTTTTTTTTTTTTACGCGCGTATATTTATATTTATATATATATATATATATATATATATACGTATATATATATATTTTATATATATACTTTAATTAATTTTGCAAACTTATATAGTAAATTTAATAATTATTATATAATAAATATATATTAATAATATATTATAATAATAATTAATAATACTAGTAATATTAATAATATTAATAATAATATTATTATATTATTATTATTATTATTATTATATATAAAGTTTTTTAAGTTTTTTAAATATTATATTAATAAATAATTAAAGCAAAATTACTATTAGTTTTAATAATAGCTGCTATAAACTTATTAACTTTGTTAAGGTTTTTTACTTGCGCTTTATATTTTTTATTTTTAATAGTATTATATAGTTTTAAAATTTTATACGTTTAAAAAATAGCGGCGCTATTAAAGTTTATAGCTTTTTTATTAAAAGTTAAGCTTATAAAGCTTTTATATATATTATATATAAACGTATATATATTTTTATTTATTTATTTTATACGAATAATTTTTAATATATATTTAGCTAATTTATTTTATTATATAATAAAATAAAAAAAGTATAATTGTTTTTATTTTTATATAATATTATTTTTTAAATATTATTAATTATTATTTTCGCTAATATATAAATAAAGTTTATACGTTAAAAAAATATTTTATATAATTTTTATTTAAAATTATAGCTAAATTATTATTTTATATTAAAATAATTTATATAATATTACGTTAATTATTAAAATATTCGTTTAATTAATATTATATAATATTAAGTTTTTAAATAATATTTATAGCGTTTATATATAGTAATTATATAGTATTGTTATTTTACTATACGTAGTTTAAGTTTAAAAAAAAAAAAGAAAAAAAATAAAAAATTAATCGTATATATTATTTTTTAAAGTATAAATTTTAGTTATTATTTTTGCTATAATTTTCTAATTTTTTATTATTTATATATAATATTTACTTTTTTAAATATTTATATATAATATATTTTTATATATTTAGCCGTTATTTATTATATAAGCGTATTTTTATAGTTTTTTAATAAATGTTTCAATTTATATAAATAGTTTTTGTAAAAACTAAAGTTTTTAATATTTAGTTTAACGTATATTTAATAAATATATCGGCTAAATTATTTTTATTATTAATTTATTATATTTTAAAGATTTTTTTTTTTTATATAATTTTTAAAAAAATATAATATTTATTATTAATTTTTTTTTTTAATTATTTTTTTTTAATTAAATAATCGTATAATAATTTAAAATTTAAATATAAAATAATAAATATTAAAAATAAATTAAATATTTTTATAATTTTTTAAAATATTATATAAAAATAATAATATTATTAAAACTATTAACTATATTATATAATTCGTTAGCTAAAATATTTTATATAATTTTTTTATATTTATTTAAATTTTAATATATAATATTATTTTCGATTTAAAATTTAAATTTATTATATTTTTTATATAAGCTTTAATTATAAATATAATAATAAATTTAAATTATAAAATTATATTTATATTATTTATAAATAATTTATTTATAAAAATAAAAAGCTTTATATAATAAAAATTAAAAAAAATAAATATAAGCTTTTTTAATAAGTTATTTTTTATTATTTAATTTATTTATTTAATATTTTAATATTATATAATTATAGCTAATAATTTAAACTATAATAATAAAATTATATATAATTTAAATTAATATATATTATTAATATATTTTTTTAGTTTATTAAAAAATATAATTTAAACGAATTTTTTTATAAAAATTAATTTTAGCTAAATTTTTAGTTTAGTTTTTTTAAATTATTATAATATTTTATTTATATAAAAAAATTTTTTTATTATTAAACTTAAATAAATATTTAAAAAATAAAATTTTTTTAAGCTTTATATAAAATTTTATTTATTTAAGTTTTTTTTTTTATATAATAAAAAGTTTAATATAATAAAACTTAATATATTATTTGTTTATATTTTAATTATTTTAAAAATATTTAAACTATTATATATAACTAATAAATATAAATTATATATAAATATTTATATTTTAAGTTTTTTTAATAATATTAATAATATATTTTAAACTAATATAGTTTAAATTTAGCTAAATTATAAAAATTATATAATATATAAAATAGTTTTTAAAAAGTATTTTTTTTTTAGCTTTAAAATAAATAAATATAAATATTATATAATATTTATTTTTTAATTAAATATAAGCTTAAATAATATTTTTAAGCTTATATAAAATTTTAAAATTTTATATAAAATAAAATTAAATATTAAAATTAATTATTAGTTTATTTATTAAATCGTTAGCGATTAAATTAAAATAATGCTTTTTTTAATATTATTATATTTTTATATAATAAGTTTAAATTTTTTATATAGTTTTATAGTTTTTTTTTTAATTTTTATATAAAATAAAACTTAAAAATATATTTTTTTTATAAATATTTAAATTATATATAATAAATTTAAAAATTTTATATAATAAATTTATTAATTTTTATTATATTTAACTTTAAATAGTTTATTAAAATTATAATAATTTTATTTATATATAGCTTAATTATTAATTTAAAAATTTTTTTTTTTTTATTAAAAAATTTATAATATTTAAATATTATATAATAAATATATTAAATATTATATAATAATAAAGCTAAGTTTTTTTTTTTAGCTAGTTATATTTTTTTTAATAATTATTAACTATATAAATTATATATTATTTTAATTTAAATTATTTATTTAAATATTTTTTATATAATAATATAGTTTAATTTATATATATTAAAAATATATTAATTTATTAATTAAAGCTATAATTATATTTAATTTTTCGATTATTTTAATTTTATATTTTTTTTATTTTATTTTTTTTTTTATATTAAAACTTTATTTTAAAAAAAAAATATAAATATATTATATAAAAATAGTTATTTATTTATTAATTATATAATTAATTTTAATTTTTATATAGTTTTTATATAATATTTTTATTATTTTTTAAATAGTTATTTTTTTATATAAAAAAAAAAATAAAAAAATTCTTTATTAATATAAAAATAAGCTTTAAAAAAAAAAAAATTAATATAAAACTATTAAATTTAATAATATTATTTAATATTTTTATTATTATTTATAAAATTAATTTATTATTTATATATATTAATTTTTTTTTAAAAATATTATATATATATTTAAATAGTTTATATATTCGTTTTATTTTATTTATTATTTAATATTTTTAATAAATATTTTAATATTATACGTTAGTTATTTTTATATATTTTTAAATTTTTTAATAAAAAATTTATTTTAAATTATATATAATATTATTAAAAACTTTTAATAAATATTAATTTAATATTTATATAATATTTTTATATATTTTATATAAATATTAATTTTAAAAAATTACCGCTTAAAATAATATAATAATATTAATAATATAATATATTTTAATTATTTATTTATATAATATTTATAATTATTTTTAATTATAAATTTAAATTATTATAAATTTTATTATATATTTAATAATAATAAAAATTTTTAAATTTTTTTAAAATAAATTATTTAATTTTATATTTTATATAATAAATTTTATATAATTTTTTTATATAAAAATATTTAAATCGTTTATATAAATAATATAATTTAATTTTTATAAAATAGCTAGCTATTTTATACGGGCTAATATTAAAAAATAAATATTTTTATTTATATACGATAAAAATATATTTTTATTTTTTATATAATAATATTTTTATATTATTAAAATATTTTTAAATAGTTTATATTTTTTAAAAAAAATAAAAATAAAATAAAAATATTTAAAATATAAAATATTATATAGCTAATTTAATTATTAATTTTTATTATATTAATTAAAATTATTATATAGTTTTATTAAAGTTTATTTTAATTATTTTAAAAGTTTAAATAATTTTAGTTTTTAAGTTTTTTATATATAAGTTTTTATTTATAATTTTTTTATAATAAAAAATTTTAAAGTTTTATATTTTAAATAATATTTTAATATTTTATATAATATTAATTATTAAATATAAATAAATTAAATAATTAATTTATAATTATTAATTAAATATTTTTTTTATTATATAATATATAAATATATTATTTATAATATATTATATAATGTTTTTATTTTATATATTTAAATTTTTTTTTTTTTTTATTATATATATTTAAATAGTTTTTATATTTAATTAAATAAGTTAAAAATTTTTTAAAAGTTAGTTTATTTTTAAATATTATTTCGTATATATTAAAATATTAATTTTTTATACGAAATTTTTTTTAAAAAATATAATTAATTAACTAGTATTTTTTTTTTAATAAATAAAATATTTTTTATTTATACGTAAGTTTTTAAAAAATAATTATTTATATAATTTTAGCTAATATATTATTTTTAAAAATTTTTAAAATATTATATAATATTTTTATATTATATAAAATAATAATTAATTTAATTATATTATTAATTTATATAATAAAAATTTTTTATTTTTATATAAAATATTAAATTATTAAGTTTTTTTAACTTAAAAATATAAATAAAAGTTTAAAAAAAATTTTTATATATAAATTTTTAAAAAATAAATATTATTTTAAATTTTAAAATATTTTATATATATATATAATAGTTATATTTAAATAAATTTTTTTAAATATTTTATTTTAAATATTTTTAAGCTTTAAATAATTTATTAATTATAACTTTTAATATTTTATATAAAAATAAATTTTTTTTTATTTATATATTTATATAAAATTAATATTAATTTAATTAATTTAATATTAATTATAGTTTATAATTATATTAAAATATAAATTTATAATATTATATTTTTTTTATATAATTAAAATTAATATAATATATATAATAATTTTTTATATAATTAATTAATATTATAAAAAATATAATATAAAATTAATTTTTTATAATTTTAAGCTTTTAATAATAATTAATAAATTATTATATTTTATTATAAAATAAATTATATAGCTTTTTAAAATAGTTTTTTTTTTTTTATTAAGTTTTTAAAAAAATTTAATATTTTATAAATAAAATAGCTTTATTTTAAATATTATATAAAAAAAAATTTAAATTTTAAATAAAATATTTTTATATTTAATATTATATAATAAATAAATTATTTTAAAGTTTAAAAAAAATTTTAAAAAACTAAATATTTTATTATACGTTAAAAATATAATATATTTTTATTTATATAAAAAATAAATTATTAATTAAAATAAATAAATAACGTTTAATAATTATAAAAATTTTTAAAATTTTATTTTTAATATTTTATTTTTATATAATATTTTATTATTTAAAATTAAAAGGTTAGTTTTTAGTTATATACGTAGATTATTTATAGTTATTTTTTTATTGTTTTTTTATTTTTTTTTTTATTTGTTTTTTTATTTAAAAAAAAAAAATCGTAAAATTATTTTATTATATAAAAAAACTTTATTAATTTTAAAATTATTAATTTAATATAAAAACGTAAATATTATTTAAAATAATTATAAAAATTTAAAATTTATACGCTAAAATATATTTATTTTTTATAAATTATATAATATAGTTTTTTTTTAATTATTTTATAAATTTTTAATTTAAAATATTTTTTATATAAAAAACGTTATAAATTTTTTTAATAATTTAAATATAATTTTATTAAATATTTTAAGTTTTATTATTTTAAAATTTTTTATTAATATTTTTAAAAGTTTTTTAAATTATATAAAATATAATTATATTTTATATATAAATATTATTTATATATTAATTTATTTTATAATAATTATTTTAAAGTTTTATAAAATATTTTTATATATATAAAATTAATAGTTTTTTATATAAAACTTAAAAGTATACTAGTTTTTTAAGCAATTTTTTCGGCTATACTATTATATAAATATTAGCTAAAAAAATAAAAAATTATTTTAATTATTTTTTTAAAAATATAATATTTTTATATATTTATTATATTAGTTATTATATAATTAATTATTATTTTATTATATTTAAAATATTATAAACGAAAAAATTATTAAATTATATTACGAACTTTTATATAATTTATATAATAATAATTAAAAAATAATATAATTATATATTAATTAAATTTTTATATAAAAATATAATATTAAAATATATTAAAATAATTAATTTTTTTTATTAATATAATATTAAAAAAATTAAAATATAATATAAAAACATAGCTTATATAACTAAGTTTAAATTTTATTTTATTTTTATTAATTTATATTTTTTAACTAAAAATATTAATTAATATTAAATAGCTAAAAAATATAATATTATATATAATAATAAATAAAATAAATATTAATATATATTAATTTATTTTTTTTAATTATTTATATAAAATTAAGCTTTTATATAAAAAATTTTTTTATATAAAAAAAATTTTACTATAATATACTATATAATTAAATTAAGCAAATATATTAACTTAACTTTATATAAATAGTTAATATTATAATTAATAATTAATTATTATATACAATTAATATTAATATATTAACTTTATATATAAAAATATTATAATTATAACAATAATATTTAATTTATTAATTTAATATTAATTATTAAATTATAATTTTAAAATTAAAAAAATATAACGTTAATAATATAAAAAAATAAAATAATATTTAAAAATAAAAAACTAAAAATATTTATTTAAAATATAATAATTTAATATAAAAAAACTTTAATAAAATAAAATAAATAATATTTAATTAGTTTTTATTAAACTTATTTTTAAAAAATATAAACTATATTTTTCGTAAAAAATATAATTTTAATTTTTATTTAAAAGTTTAATAAAAAATTTTTATTATATAAAATAAAATAATATTAATTAATATAAAAAAAACTAATAATTAAAATATTTAATTTAAATATAATTATTTTAAAATAATAATAAAAAAATATTAAGTAAAAATATTTATATTATTAATATTAATAAAGTTAATAAATAATTAAAAAATTAAAAAAAAATAAAAACGATTTTTTTTAAAAAAAAAAAAAAATTAAAATAAAAAGCGTAAAAAATAATATTTAAAAAATATTATAATTTAATATATATTTTTAACCGAATTAATTTTAATATATTTTTATATTATTTATAAATAAATTATAAAATAAAGTTTTTTAAAAATAAATTTAAAACTAATTTAAAATATAGTTTTTTATATAAAATATTATTTAATAAATTAAAAACTATATAAAAATTTTTAATTAAAAATTTATATAAAAGTTTTATTAAATTTAATAATATTTTATATAGCGTATTTATTTTATTTATAAAAAAATAAATAATAAATTTCGCTTTTATATAAATTATTATAAACTAAATAAAATTAAAAAAAAAATTAATATTATTTTTTTTTATTAAAAAAACTTTAGTTTATATTATAAACAAAAATTTTTATTTAATTTAATATATAATAAATATTTAATTATATTTATATATTATTTAAAAATAAAAATTATATAATATTTTATATAAAATATAATATATTAATTATTAATATTATTATTTAGTTTTATTAATAAACTTTTAATATTTTAATAATATATTAATATATATTAATTAATTTTTTAAACGATTTTTATAATATTTATATTAATAATATTATTATTTATTTAAAATAATAAAAAAATATATTATTTATATATATTATATATTAAAATAATTAATTTAAATTAAATTATAAATTAATTTAAAAAAATCCGAATTTTATATTATAAAAACTAAATTTTTAAATTATATTATTAATATTAAAAAAATCTAAATAAATTTTATTAAAATTAATATTATATTAAAATAAAAAACTTTTATATTAATTAAAAATATATAATTTTTTAAAAAATTTTATAATTTTTATTAAAATTTTATTAATATTTAAAATTATATTATTATATTTTTAAATTAATTAATATAAAAAAGTATATTTTTATATAAATTAAAAAATATAAAAAATTATTTTATTAATTTAAAAAAGCTTTAATATATTTTTTATTAAAATATTTTAATTATAATTTATTAATAAAATTAAAACTAATTTTTTAATAATATTAATTTTATATTATTATAATTATATAATAAAATTTAATATTTTATAATATATTTTTAAAAATATTTTATAATATTAAATTAAATTATAATATTTATAATAAAAAATTATTAATAATTATATTATATTTTAAAAATAAAAACCGAATTAATTAATAGTTATAATGAGTTTTTTTTAATATATTAATAATTAAATATTAAAATTTTTTAATAAAAAATAATATTTTAATTTAAAATAAACTAAATAAATTAAATTTTTTTTAGAATATAATTTTTTAATATTATATTATTTTAAAAAAAAAATATATTAGCTAACGTTTTATTATAAAAATTAAAAAATTTAATAAATAAAAACTAAAAAATAAATATAATATTATTTTATAATATTTTAATTAATAAATAATATAATATAATAAATTTTATTAAAATATATAATAAATTAAACGTTTTTATAAAACTATAATTAATTAAGCAAATTTTTAAAAAAAACTGTAAAAATATATAAAAATTTATTATTAATAAATAAAAAATAATAAATTAAAAAATTTATAAAAATTAAAAAATAAATTAATTATATTTTATAAATATTTAATATTTTTTAATTTTTATATTTAAAATATATTTTATTAAAAAATATATTATAAAATATTTATTATATATTTAATAAAAATAAAATATATAAATTTATTATTAAATATTATTAATAGTTTAAATTAAATAAAAATTATAATTATTATATAATAAACTATATAAAATATAAATTTATTAAAATATTTAAAAATAAAACTTTTAATAAATTTATATTTTTTTTAATATTTAAGCATATATAATATTATTTTATTATAAATTTTAAATAAATATTTAAAAATAAATATAAATATAATAATATATTAATTATAATAAACTATTTTAATAAATAAATATAAATTATATTTTATATTATAAAAATAATTATAAAAAATATTATTAAAATATATTACGAAAAACTTTTTTAAATTTTAAAATATTTATAATTATAATATTAACTATAAATTTTAGTTTATTTTTATTTTTATAAATAAATTATATAAACTAATAAATATAAAATATATATTAATTATTATAAATATTATAAAACTATAAAATAAATAAAATTATAAATAAATATATTAATTAAAAATTATAATTATAAATAAATTATATATAAAATAATTAATTTAAATATATATTTATTATAAATTATATTTAAATATTAATTTTTTATATTTAATAAAATTATTATTTTATAAAATTAAAATAAGTTTTTAATATTATTTAATTTTAATTAAAAAATCGGACTATAAATAAAAAGCTATAAAACTTTTTAAAAAAAAAAAAATTCGAATAAATATATAAAAAAAATAAAAAAAATAATATAGTTTATTAAATTAAATAAAAAATACTTATAATATATTTAAAAATATATAATTAATTAAATTAATAAAAATTAATATAAACTTAATTTTAATATAAAAAGTTATATATTAATTTTTAAAAAAAATAGTTTTAAAAATAAACTATTTATTAAATAAAATAAATTTTTTTATAATATAATAAAAATTTAAAATATATAAAAAAATAAAAATATTTTTATATTAAATATTTTTATAATTTAAAAAATATTAAATCGTTATTATATAAACTAATTATAAAAATATTTTAATAATTTATTATTAGGTTAAAAAATAAAAAATTTAAAAAAAAAATAATAAAGTTTAAAAATAAAAAAATTTATAATTAAAAAATATAAACTTTTAATTTTATTATTAAAAATAATAATATTAAATAAATTAAAAAAGTTAAAATTTTAATAATATATAATATTTTATAAAAAGTTTTAAAAATAATATAAAAATATTAAAAAATTTTTATAATAAAAACTTTAATTTAGCCGGACTTTTAATAAAATTATAAATATAGCTAAATATAATATAAAATAATAATTTTAACGCGCTATATTTAAATAATAATAAGTTATAATATAAAAAAAAATTAATATAAAAAAAAACATATAAAATAAAAAAAAAATATAAATATTATATATATTTAAATATTATATTAAAAAAAAAAACTTTAAATAATATATAAAAAGCTAATATAATAACTTAATAATATAAAAGTTTTATAAAAAATTATATTAAAAAAACTTAAAGCGTTTTTTTTTTGCTAAAAAATAGTTATAATTTTAATTTTAATTAAATTAATTTTTTTTCGAAAAAAAAAATAGTTATAAATTTATAAACTTTAATAGCTATACTTTATTATTAGCTATAATACTTATAATTTTTATTTATAATAATTATTATTCGTAATAAATATAATTATAATAAATAAAAACAAATATTAATAATAAATATAACTATTTTATATAAATATTTAATAGTTATTTATATTATAAATTTAAACTTTTTTTTTTTTTTTGTTTATAAATTTATATAATATATTATATATATTAAAGCTATATTTTTTTAAGTATATAAAGCGTAACTTTTAGTTAAATTTTATTTTTTTATAAAAAGCTTTTATAATTTTTTATTTATAGTTTAGTTTTTTAATCGAAATTAAATAATATTAAAAACTTATTTTTATTTTATAAAATAATAGTTTTATTAAAATATAAAAAATTAAAACTTATATATAATTTATAATAAATATATATTAAATTAATTATTTAATAATAATTTATATATAGTTATAATTTTTATTTTTTTATAATTTTATAATATATATTTTTATTTATTAGTTTATATAATTTATTTATAAAAATAAAAATAAATTAAAATTTATTATTTAAAATTATAATTATAAATATTTTAAAAATTTAAAAAGGTTTTTTATAATATATTTTAATAATATTTTTTATAATTATTATTATAATATAAAATATAGTTCATATTTATTATTTAAATAGTTTATTATAATTAATATATTATTATATTTATATTTAAGTTTTATAAAAAAATTAATTAAATAAAAAAAAGTTTTTATTTTATATAAAAAATTTTTAATTTAAATTAAAAAAGTTTATTTTATTAATATTATAAATATATATTTAATTTTTAATATTTATTTTTTATTATATAATATTATAAATTTATATAAATTATATTTATATAAAAAATAAAATATATATTAAAAATATAATAAAAATATTATAAAATAAAATATTATATTTTATTTTTAATTTTTTTTTTTTATAAATTATATTAAATTTAATTATAATAATTATATATTTTATTAAACTTAATTATTTAATATTATTTATTAAAAAAAATATTATATATTATAAACTAAAGTTTAATTAAAAAAAATTTATTATTAAATTTATATAAAAATTTAATAATAATTTTTTAACTAATAATATAGTAGTTATTTATTTAAATATAAATATTTTTAAATAGTTTTTTTTTACGTTTTATATAAAAAAACTATTAATAATATAAACTTTTTAAAAACTTTATTAAAATATTAAAATATAAAAAAGTTTTTATTAACTTTAATAAATTAATTTAATTAAGCTATATTATAATTATAATTTTTTATATAATATTAAATAATATTTTTATTTATTTTTTTTTTATTTTATTTATAAATAATTATAATTTAAAACTTTAATAAAAAATAAAAAATTTATTTATAAATATTTTAAATATAATAATATTAATAATAAAAAAATTAATAAAAATTAATATTAAATTAATATTAACGTTAAAATTAAAATATTAATTATTTTATATAGCTTATTATAAAAACGTTTATTTTTTATTTTTATTATTTTAAATATAAGTTTAAATATAAATAGTTTTATAAAAAAAATTTATTTTTAATAATATAAAATAAAAGCCATATTTAAATTAATATTTATTAATAAGTTTTTATAAATATTAAAAATAATATATAAATATTAATATTTATATTTATAATTTTATTTTTTTATTTAATTAAATAATTAAAATTATTTTTTTTAATTAAAATAATATTTAAATATAATTTTAATTTTATAAATATTATTTTTATTTTTATTATTAAAATATTAATTAGTTTTACTAAATTTTAATAATAATATTATTTATTTAAAAAAGTTTTTATTATTTTTATTTATTATAATTATATAATAATAATAAAATAAATATAATAATATTTAAAAAAGTTTAATTTATAAATTAAATTATTAATTTTATATTAATAATTTAAAATTTAATTTATTATTATAAATATTTTTAAAAAGTTTATTAACTAAATAATAATTATTATATAAATAAAAAAAACTTTATTATTTAGTTTAAATTTTAATATTTAATATTTATTATTAAAATATTTTTTTATTATAATAATAATAAAATTTATAACTAATTTAATATTTTATTATAAATAATTATATAAAAACTTTATATTTTTAATATTATATATTATTTAATTTATAAATATATTAAAAAACTAAAAATTTAAATTTAAATAATTATTTATATAAAATAAATTATATAATTTATAAAAATAAAAAAAAAATTATATTAAGCTAGTTTAATTTAAAATATATATAATTATAAAAATATATTATAATTTTAATTATTTAGTTTTTTTTTTAAATAAACTATTTTTTAAAAAATAATATATAATAATTATTAATAATTTAATATTTAATATTTTTTATATATTCTTTTAAAAATTAAAAATAAATTTATAATTATAATCGAAAATAATTTTTTTAAAAATATTTTAATTATTTAAAAATAATTATTTAATTAAAACTATTATTTTATTTTTAATAATATATTTTATATTATTAAAAATTATAAACGTCCGTTTAAATATATAATTAAAAACTATTATTTTATAATTATATATATTAAAACTTTTTAATTATTATAAAATATTTTAAATTTAATTAAAAATAATAATAAAATAAATTAATTATAATTATTTATATTAATAATATATTTTTAAATTTAATTAATATACATTATTTATTAGTTTTTATTTATTATTATAATTAATATTATATTTTAAATAATATTATATATTTTTAATATATTATAATTTTTATAAATTAAATATAGTTTTAATGTTTTTATTATTTAATTAAATTTTAAATAATATTTTTATTATATATAATATAACGTAATATATAAACATTTATATATATAAGCATTTTATATATTTTTTTTACTTTTATACGAATAATTAATATAATTTAAAATATTATAAAAAATTAATTAAAACTAATTAGAATTGCTTTTATTAAATGTTTTTATTTTATTTTAATATATATATATATTATATTTAAGCTTGCTATAAATTTTATAATATTATTTATTTATAATATTTTTTTATATAATAATTATTTAACCGTATTTTATTATTTATTTAGCTTTTAATAGCTTTTTAGTTTTTTAATTTTGTTTTTTTATATAATAAATATTTTTTTAATTTAAATTTATTTATTTTTATATAATAACGTTAGCTTAGTTTATAATTTATTTTTTAAAGTTTAGCTATTTTAAATTAAAATAATATAACTTAATATTTTAATATATTTATTTTTTATAATTAAATTAATTATATTTAAAATAGCTATAAAAAAACTATTTTAATATTATATAATTTTTAATTTAATATATTAAGTTTTTAATTTAATATTTTTTACGTTATAAAATATTTATAATTTTTAAATTTAAAGTTTATTAAATAATTTTAAAAACGTTTTAGTTAAATTTTTAAGCAAAAATTATAAAATAATATATATTAAATCGTATAAAATAAAGCTAGCTTTTTAAAAGCTTTTTTAATATTTTCTAATATTATTATAGCTTTATATATAATAAAAAATAATATAAAAAAATCTTTTTTTTTAATATAAATAATATAAATTTAAGCTAATTTATTAATTTTTTATTATATAATTATTTTAAAAAACTAAAATAACTAATATTTAAAAACTAAAGTTTATATAATAAATAAACAAATATATAAAAATAATAATATATATTTTTAATATATAATTTAAATTCGATAAAATAATAATTTTTATAGCTATTTAAAATTAAAAAATAATAAATTTTTTTTATATAATATATTATATAATTATTAAAATATTTAATTTAATTTAAACTTTTTTTATTTATAGTTTAGCTATTTTTATTATTTAAATTTTTTAAAAAATTAATAAATAGCTATTTTTATTAAAATAATAAATAAATTAACCTAGTTAAAATAATATATAATAAAATAAAATAACTATATAATAAAATAGTATAAATAATAATTATTTATTTTTAATTATTTTATTAAATAGCTTTTAGTTATTATAACGTTTATATATTATAACTATTTTAAATAATATTTAGCTTATTATAAATTTTATTTTATTAAAATTATAAATATTTTTTTTTAAATATTTTTAGCTATAATTATATTTTATATAAGCTTAAATTATTTTTAATATTTATTAAAATTTTATATAAATTTATTAATAATTAATTCGGTAATTAAAATATATTTAAAAATTAAATAATTATTATATAAAATTTAAAGCTTAATTAATTTTAATAAATAATATATATTTATATAATAATTAATTAGTTATATTTTAATATTATTTAATTTAAGCAAAAATTTTCGTATATTTAAATTAAATATATATTATAATAACTATTTTTTTCGAATTTTAATAATTTATATATTATTAACTATTTAGTTTATTTAAATAAAATTCTATTATAATACGTATAAAAAATCGATTAAAAACATTATAAATTTTTATAATACGTTATAATAATAATTTTTTATTACGTTTTATAGCTTATAATATAAGCTATAAAATATTTTTTTCGTATAATAGCGCTATTATTAATTATTAAAATATTTAAAAATAAAAATAAAAAATATAAAAATAAAAAAAGTATATAGAATGCTTATATATATAAATACTTATATATTACGTTAATATTTATTTATATATTATATATAAAATATAAAATTATTTAATTTTTTTATATTTATTATAAATTAAACTATTTATAATAAAAATAAATATTAAGCTTTAAAAAAATAATAATATTTTTATTATTATATAGTTTATAAAATTAGTTTTAATAAAATTTATTTAAAATTTTTTTATAATAAAAATTTATTTTATATTTAGTTTAAAATTATATTTAAATATATTATTTATTATTATTTTTAATATATTTTATTATATTTTATATAAAATTTAATATTATAAGTTTTATAATTATTTTAATTTTTTTTTAAGTTTATAATATTTATATTATAATAAATAATATAATTAAATTTAAAAATATTAAAATAATAAATAAAATATTTAAAATTATATAAATAATATAAATAAATTAATAAACTAATTATTTATTTTATTAATAATAAAAATATTAATAAAATTTAATTAATAATATTTTTTATAATTAAATAATTTATTAAAATTATTATATAATATTTATTTAAATAAATTATTATATAAAGCTTTTTTATAATTTATATAAATATATTATTAGTTATAAACTTAGCTAATAATAGTTATTACTTTATTACGTTAAATACTTTATAATAAAATAAAAAAAACATAAAGTTAACTAAAATAAAAGCTTAAGCTTTTATAATAAACTATATAAATTATAAATACTTGCTAGCTATAAATTAAAGCTAAGCTATATATTTTGTAACTTTATTTTTTATTTAAAAAAACTATATTTAGTTTTAATTTATAATAAATATTAATTTAAATATATAATTAATTATATTATATAAAAATTTAAATTTATTTAATTTTTATTTAAAATTTAATTTAATATAAAAAACTATAATATTAAAATTTTATTTAAAATATTTATTAATTATAAATATAAAATATAATTTAAATTATAATAATAAAAAATAATTTTAAAATAAATAACGTTTTAAATAATATTAAAAAAAACTATTTTAATTAATATAAAATTATAATATATAATTTATATATAATATTTATAATAATTTAAATTATTATTATTATTTTTTTTTTAATAATTTTTAATTAATAAAACTATTTTATTTTTTATAAAAGTTTAATTAATTATATATAATAAACAAAATTATAAAAAGCTTTATTTATATTAAAATATTATTTATAAGTTTAAAAGTTTTTAAAAAATATAAACTATTTAAATATTTATATATATTTAATAATAATAAATATTTTTAAAATATTAATATAAAATTTAAAAAATTTAATAAAAAAAATAATTAATAAAAGTTTTTTAATAATATAATAATATTTTTTAATTAAAATAAACTAAAATAATATTTAAATATTATATATATTTTTAAATATATTAAAAAAATAATAATATTATTAATAAAATAATAATATAATAAAATAAAAATAAAAAAACTTATTTATATATTTTTAAATATAATTAAAAAAATTTATATATTTTATTAATATAATATTAAATTATTTTATATTATAAAAACTAATAATAATAAATTTATTTTTTTAATAAAATAAACTAAAAATTAATAAAACAAACTAATTATATTAATATAAATAATATAAACTTTTTTATAAAAATTTTTAATTATTTTATTTTATTAAAATAAAAATAGTTATTAAAAATAATAATTTTATTAAATTATTATAAATTAATAATTATTTAGTTTTTATTTATATTATAAATTTTTTTTTAAATAATAAATATAAAATATAAAATAAATATAGCTTTATTTATTTAAATTATATAATTTATTTTATAAAATTTATAATAAATTTATTAAAAGTTTTATATTTTTTTAATTAAAAAAATAAACTTTTATATTTAGTTTTATTTTTTATTAATTATTAATAAAAAAATTTTTAAACTATTTTATTTTAAAAATATCGATTTTATTTTTATTTATTTAAATATTATAAGTTTTAATAATTTTAATAAATTTAATTATTTTAAAAGCTTTTTAATATAAATATAAATATTATTATTAATTATATTTTTAAAAAAATTTATAAATTTTTTAATATTTAAAAAAAAAAAATATTTTTAAAAACTTAAGCTTAAAAAACTTTTTTAATATAAATAATATATTAATCAAACATTTATATATATAAATAAACTATATATTTAAGCGTAATATTTTATTAAAATTATAATAATTTTACGAAACTAAGCTTAATCGGGTAATAATTTTTAAGGGTAATATATAATTATATATATATAAATGTAATTTTTTTTATTTTTTACGCTAGTTTAATAAGGTTATAAACCCCGGTTTTTAAAGTAAGCTAAAAATAAAGCTAAAATAAAATCCTAGTTAATATTAGCGTATAATTTTACTTAAAATTTTAATTTATTTTATAGCTTAAAATTATAGTTTAATTATAAAATAATACTATAATTTTAATATATATTATTATTATTAATAAAATAAATATATAAAAAATATTATATATTAATATTTATATTTATAAATAAATTTATTATTATTATTAATTAAATAATTAAATACTTTTATAATATAATTATATAATTATATAAAAAATAAAATATTATAATTAATAAATTAAAATAAAATAATAATTTTTATTATATATAATTTATTAAAACAAAAAACTAATATAATTAATAATTATAATTTATTTATTATTTTAAATATATAGTTTTTAAAAGTTTAAGTATTTTTATTTTTAAATTAAAAAGTTTTTAGTTTTTAATAAAAAGCGGATATTATAAAAATTTATATATTATTAAACTTATATACTAAAAATTTTATTATTAATTTTTAAATATATTATTTATATTTTAAAATAATATTAATAAGTTTATATTAAAATATATTATTATTTTTTTTTAGTAATTTTTTATTAATTTTTTAAAAATTAAATTATAATTTATATAACATTTAAAAAAATGCTTAAATTTTTTTTTTAAAAACTTTATATTTTAAAATTAAAGTTTTTTAATATTAATTAATTTAACGCCGAAATTTTATTTATTTTATTTTTTAAACTGCTTAATTTTAAAATTTAAATAAAATTATGTTTATTATAATTTTTACGTTAAATAAATTATAATTTGCTTGTTTTTTTTATTTATATTTTCGAAAATATTAAAAATAACTAGTTTATTTTTTTGCTTATTATTAAGCTATTTAGTTTATTTTTACTATTAAATAATATATTATTTTTATTTAATATATTAATTAAAAGCTTTTTAATTTAAAAGCAAAAATATTTAAGTTTTTAAAAACTATATATTTAAATAATAAATAAATTATAATTATTAATTATATTAGCTCGTTTTTTTTAATAATTTATATATAATAAAACTTATTATTTTATTTTAATTTATTAATTATAATATTTTATTTTTTATATAATTATATAATTATATTATAAAAATATTTAATTATTTAATTAATAATAATAATAAATTTATTTATCAATATAAATATTAATATATAATATTTTTTATATATTTATTTTATTATTAATAATAATATATATTAAAATTATAGTATTATTTTATAATTAAACTATAATTTTAAGCTATAAAATAAAATTAAAAAATTAAATATTATAATAAATAATTAATTTTTATTTTAAATAAAAAAATTTTATTTTAATATTAAAATTTTTAAAATAATTTTTAGTTTAAATAAAATTAAAAAAATTTTTTAATAAATATAAATTATTATTTTTAATTTAAAATATAATTATAAACTATTTTTAATTTTAAATAATAATATTATTATAAAATATATTAATTTTTATAATATATTAAATTTTTATTTTTTTAAAAAAGTTTAAACTTATTAATAAGTTTAGAAAAATTTTATAAATTAATTAAAACGTTTAAACAAAAAAACTTTTTAAAAAAAGCTTAAATTTATTAATAAATTTAAAAAAACTTTTATAAACTAGCTAAAACGTTTAAAAAAAAACTCGAAAATTTAAAAAATATTTTATTATAATTAATTTAAAATTTTAAAATTTTTAAAAACTTAAAAATTTAAAAAACTTAAAAATAATATTTATTATAACTAATTTAAAACTTTAAAAACTATATTTATTATAATTAATTTAAAGCTTTAAAAACTTCGAAAATTTAAAAATTATATTTAAAATATTATAATAAAAATAAAAAAATAAATAAAAAAAGTTATAAATAAATATTTTATAAAAAATATTATTATATTTATTATATTAATATAATAATTAATTTTATAATAATTATAATTTTTTTAAAAAATAATTTAATAAAAATTATATTTAAATAAAATTTATAATAATAATATTAGTTTATATATAAAAATAATAAATATTTTAATTAATATTAAATTAAAAAAATTAAAAAATAAAATAATTATAAATATAATTAAATAAATAATATTAAATAATTAAATTTAATATAATATATAATTATTAAATAATTAAATTTAATAAAATATATAATTATTATATAATTAAATTTAATATAATTTATAATAATAAAAAATAAAAAATAAATATTAAAACTAAATATATATAATAATAAATAAAAATAAAAAAGTTTTTAATTTAAATAAAAAATTTTATTTAAAATATAAAAACTAAAAATTTTTTTATCGATAAAAAAACTTTTTTTTATTTAGTTATATTTTTTTTATAAAACTTAAATATTAATATATTAATTTATATAATATTTAAGTTTTATAAAAAAAGTACAACTAAAAAAGAAAGTTTTTTTATCGATAAAAATTTTTTTTGTTTTTTATATTTTAAATAAAAAATTTTTTTACCCGAATTAAAAACCTTTTTGTTTTTATTTATTATCGTATATACTTAGTTTTTAATATTTATTTTTTATTATATAAATAACTATAAATTTAATAAAATAATTTAAAGTTAAATATTTATATTAAAATAATATATAATAAATAATTAAAAATTTTTATTTTAATTTTTTTTTATTATAAGTTATATTAAATTTAATTTTATATTAAATTTAATTATTTAATAATTATTATTTTATTAAACTTAATTATTTAATAATTATATATAATTAATTATAATTATTTAATATTATTTATTTTTATATTTATAATTATTTTATTTTTTTATTTTTTTAATTTAATATTAATTTAAATATTTATTATTTTTAAGTTATAAACTAATATTACTATTATAAATTTTATTTAAATATAATTTTTATTAAATTATTTTTAAAAAAACTATAGTTATTATAAAATTAGCTATTATATTAATATAATAAATATAGCAATATTTTTTATAAAATATTCGTTTATAATTTTTTTTGCTTATTTTTTTGCTTTTTATTATAATATTTTAAGCGTAATTTTTAAGTTTCCGAAAACTTTAAAGCTTTAAATTAATCGTAATAAACGTGTTTTTTAAGTTTTTAAGTTTTTTTTTTTAAACGTTTTAGCTAGCTTATAAAGTTTTTTTAGATTTATTAGCAAGCTTAAGCTTTTTTCGAAAAGTTTTTTTTTTTTAAACGTTTTAGCTAATTTATAAAGTTTTTTTCGGATTTATTAATAAGCTTAAGCTTTTTTAAAAAGTTCTTTTTTTTAAACGTTTTAACTAATTTATAAAAGTTTTTTAAATTTATCGGTAAACTTAAGCTTTTTTCGAAAAAAATAAAAATCTAATATATTATAAAATTAATATATTTTATAATAACATTATTATTTAAAATATAAAATTTGTAATTATATTTAAAATTAAAAATAGCTTATAGTTATATTTAAAATTAAAAATAGCTTATAATTATATTTAAAATTTAAAATAATAATTTATATTTACTAAAAAACTTTTTTAATTTTATTTAAATTAAAAATCGTTATAAAGATTTTAATATCGTAATAAAATTTTTTACTTAAAGTAAAAATTAATTATTCGTTATAATATTTAACTTTTTAATTTTGCTTTATAGCTCGAAATTATAGTTTAATTATAAAGCGATAATATAACTTTAACGTATATTATTACTATTAATAAAGCAAATATAAAAAAATACCGTATATTAACGCTTATATTTATAAGCAAATTTATTATTACTATTAATTAAACAGCCGAATATTTTTATAATATAATTACGTAATTACGCAAAAAAATAAAATACTATAGTTAATAAATCAAAATAAAATAACAAGTTTTATATATAATAACTTAAAAAAAAACGAACTAGTATAACCGGCAACTATAACTTACTTACTAACCTAAATACGTAGTTCCTAAAAACTTAAGCATTTTTGCCCCTAAATTAAAAGGCCTCTAGTTAAAATAAACTATAATTTATTTAATATAAAATAAAGCGTTATTACGTTATTTTTTTTCAAGTTTTAAAGTTTTTTTTTAGTTATTTATAATGTTTTTATTATTTTTAATATGTTTAAAAATTTTAAGCTTTAAATACTTTGTTTTAAAATCTTTTTAAGCTAACTTTTATTATTATAATTTATTTAAGTTAGCTAAACTTTAATAATTTAATAATAATAAAATATTATATAGTTTTAAAGTTAAAAATATTTTTTATTTTAATATTAACTTTAATATAATATTTTATTTATATTAAATAAACTATATATTATTTTTAATATATTTTATATATATTTATAAATAATTAAAATAAATTATTTATATTATTTATAGTTTAATTAATATATAAATTAATATATTAATTTATTTTTATTTTTTTATTTTATAATATTTTAATTTTAATGTAATTTTATATTTATTAATATTATTAGTTTAAAAAAAACTATATAAATAATATAAATATAAAAACCTATATAAATAATATAAATATAAAAAACCTACGTAAATAATATAAAAAAAAAACTTATAAGTAAAAAAAAACCTACTATGTTATATAAGTTTTTATAGGTTTTAAGTAAATGGGTTTTAGGTAAAAAATCTAAACCCTACGTGTAGTGGCCTTAATAAAATCCGTTATAGAATACCTTTATAGTCCCGCGAGCCAAACACTTATAATTGACTTTGCTCCTTTTTACACACACCTACGTCGCCTCCCAGCTGATATTATTTCTTACTGAAGTAATTTTTACCTCCAATTAATGAGGGCTTGAGACATATCATGATTCTTTTCCTTCAATCTCTTGGAAACGCGAATCACATTCCTCGTCACAGGTGAGTAGCGCTACCGCACCTTTCTTGTGCCCGAGAGCTGCTGAAGTTGGGATTTCGTTAGATTGTCCCTAATATGAGAGTTAGTCTTGTTACTCTCGGATAAATCCCTGTGCAAGGAAACTGTTGGATTACGCACCAACTGGTGATCTACCTATACATCACTAGATAGATCACCCGGTTGCTTACTTAATATATGTGGCAGTGCGCCGGGGCTTAACTAGTGGCTAGTGCTCCCGGGTACCTTGTACTAGAAATGCCTCAATTGAGCTTGGCAGCGATACATAGATAGATCAATACACACACATCACTGAATCTGACAGAAACCGAAGGCGACATAAATAATGACATGAATCAGGAATTTCCGAACTTTATAAGCATAAAAGAACGAGATAGGTGCCTAGTTTGTTAACACCACAGCTTACCGGCGTTGCTAACGTGGCCTTACGGATGGTCGGGTCCGCACCATGTTGAAGCATTAAAGCCGACAACTCCTCCATGATAGCTTTATCGAGAGTATATACTAATTTTGAAGGATGCTTTTCCACTAAATGGTCATGGAATTGGCTTATGAAATCATACCACGGTGTGTGTCCGTTGATGGGGCTTAAATTCGTGGTCGATATTATTAGTGGCGTTAGGGTCATATCCGTTCTCCAATAGACATCGTGCCATGTCGATTTTCTGTCTAATTCGAGTATCCGAAAGAGGTTTCATCTTGAACGAATCTATAACGTACGATAAAGGGGGGCGCTCAAATCCAGCGAAATAATCCGGCCGCCCTGGCAATGTGCGGCTGAGATACCCGACCAAGTCAGAGGCTACAAGTGGCTCACGAAAGAAGACTGTGACAGGATTTGAAGCGTCTCCCCAAACATTCAAGATTGCTTGCCCAGTCGTGTGCATGACCGGCATGGATGATCTAAGTCGTCAAGGAGCGGATAAGAAGCCTTGGCGATATCCCTTGAAGTTCTCTAGTCTGTGCCAGGACTTCGTCTAGGCTTGCATTAGACCAGAGCTAGTATGCTGATTAAAACCCGTCCTATCAACGAATTCAGGGAATTTAGTCGTCTTAATGTACGCTGTGTAAGCACGGATTAGTGAGAGATTCGGGTTGAAGCCGGGTGGAGCTTTAGATGCTACGAAATTCGACATTTCTGCTGTTCGGAGAAAGTCCATGACGGTCCTGTGGAGAAACTCAACTCGAAAGCTAGATCTATTCACTTCGAGGAGCCCGCGGCAACCAGGCGTTAAGGCGGAACGCGATCTGCTTTCTTTTAGAAGCCGCTTGGCCCTTTTTAAGAGCCTGCAATGGAAGTTTGAGGGCGTAGTCCTTATCCATGTACTCGATGTCGTGAAAGCCATAGACTGCAACGGGGGCAGGCCATGTTGCTGCAAAGCGATATCTGTAACGTGGTGGCCATCTTCTGGTGATAAAATCTCTCGACGGATTGGAGAATGTGCTTGAAGAAGGCTTCAAGATCGACAGGTATGCTATCTAATCGTCTCTGCATGTCGGTGAAAGCTGTCGTACTCGTTGAGACCGCTTCGGAGCTCGTTCGTGACCAGGAAAACCCAAAGAAATACTCCAGCAGCTCTTTCGACGATTGAATCAATTATCGAGCCGGCATCGGAGGTCTCCTCATCAAGCTCTTCCCATCGTGGGTGACTATGGAGGCGGTGCTCAGCGAAGTTGCGGATGTCGTTGCGCGTTAGTTCATGAATATAAAGCTTGAATTCGAAACCATCATTACCAAAAGAATCTTTCGAAAATATTCCAGGGCCGACTTGACACGCAGAATTTAACATGTGGTGACTGCACAAGCGCATGCAGACTCTGGCACAAGTCAACATGGTCTCCGTCAAACTCATCCAGACCATCGATAAAGAAACAGAATTTTACGGAAAGATCCTTGAGGTTAGCGATGCGTTGTAAGATGCGCTGGAGCTCCGGGACCTGCCATTGCTCGTGTTGGAGCTCCTCTATCGTCTTAGTCCAACGCTCAATACATACAGTCTCAATGAGGTTTGGCAGCTGACGGAAGATATCATAGAGAAGCGTCTGCAGGAGGCCCTGTGAGATTTTTGTAAAGGCGTACCGGCACTCCAAAAGTAGTGGCACGCCAGTACCGACCGTTTAGGGTGCGACCAGCGGGAGAGGGCTGCTAAGGTTCTTGGGTTGCCCGTAACGTATTCATGAATGTTGACTTGCCAGAACCGGCTTACCCGTAACCCAGAAAAACCCTCCGCTTGCCTGAGCCACTTTAATAAATAGCCGGCGGTTGGAGATCCTGGAAGATCGGATTCCTCAAGCGCCCATTCGAACGTGCGTCCGGAGGCGTCAGGAATTGAAGAGTGGCGGAAAGGCCTGTTTTCGAAGCTCAACGATCGGAGGATTGTATTTTCTCTGTTCGCGGAGGCTTTAGAGACTGATAGTCGTGACATCTGGCCCTCGATGCATGCTATATCATCTGGACCAAAGGCGCTTCCCACTGGTATCGATCTAGCCGGTGTGATTCGCGCGGACAGCTCGTTAAGAGTTTCGGAGATGTCAGTAAGCCTTGTGGACTGCTGAGCATTCAATTCCAGACTCTCGCCGCGGAGTTGTGTTAGATGTCGATCGAAGCTCGCATGCCAGAAACTGGTCGTGAATTAGCATTCTGACGCCGTACCAACCAAAAGGCAGGAATGTTACTTTGCTAATGAACACACGTGGAGCGTAAGCGTTATCTGAGTATGCTGCAGTCTATTCTCCAACTCTGCAATCTCGTTCCCTTTCCAAACCGTCCTGAGGGCTACTTTGAAAGTCTGCCATCGACGATGTGCCTTATCCCCAGCAAGCTTTAACTCGCTGACGACCTCAAGCAATTTTCGGCAGTCGCGCTCACAGGTGCGCGATAAATCGTTAATAGCGAAGACATGTTTTACGAAATCAGTTGTTCCATCAAGGATTTCTAGTTTCGGATCTCGCCTTGACGAACTCTCGAGGCGTAAGCTCAAATCCTGAAGAGTTTTAAAGTTTCTTCCAGCGTAACGGTCTCATTAGCTTGCCCTAAGGCAGATCCACTGATCTCTTGTGTTCTTGATATCAGGTGAGATGCAAAGCCAACAAATTGCACTACACCTGCCGCTAGGCCGAGCGCAGTCAAAGGTCCATAACTGCGATGCTAGTAGTTGATGCTGAAATATGCTGCTCGCTGGCATGAATATCCGTGATGTCAAACGTCGCCCTTGCCGATAGAATAGGAGGCAATTGCAAGCATCAATAATCTGTTGATAATCTTACCTCCTTCCTAACTACCCTATGACCATAAAGTGGCGCGAACAACGGTTGGTATCTCGACACTGGGAGGCGGGTGGTGGTTAATGGCATAACAACGACATAGGTACTTCATAGTGTCTCTCACCACGCTGTTCCACCCCGCTTATACCCTGCGTAGATTAAGTAGGTAATTATGTCAATCCAACATTAATAGCCAAAATCAAACGTAACGGCTACGTTGGACTTGCCAGGCCAAGGAACGGATTGTTGAGCAAGAAGATTAGATAGTTGCGATGCCTACCAGGTACACAAGTTCAGCAGGCAGCTAGGTACCGCCAAATGACCAGGAAGTATGATGACGTGAAATTAGAGCCTCGCCCCAACATTTCATAGCCGCATATTGATGATTGGATCCGTAACATGGCATAGATGAGAAAGAAAGAGAAGGATGCGTGAAATGGAATGAAAAAAGTGTGGATGGTCAGCAATGATACCCTAGAAACGGATCCTTGCGGCTGAGCATACCAGAGGTATGCATGTCACAATGTGTACGTGGACCAAGAAGGCAACCATTACTGCAGCCAGGCAACTGCCCTGAATCCACCAGCAAGTTGAATACGACTTGACATAAGTTGTCGCATCTAATGAGGCGAAGCATAGATGTGTATGATAGATGTGATTGTGCCAACGTGGGCTGAGCATATGAAGTAAGCAATGGTATAAGGCCTGCATGCATTATTATGTGAGTAGCCGCATATAGGTAGCAATCCCGAAGAAGTCAGCTAATAGCCAAGGATAATTGACATGGAGGATGTATAACCATAAAAGATTTTCTAACTATTTAATTACTCTAATCCTTCTACATTGCGATTGATTTTATAAGTTCCGGAGGTATCCGGTTTATTCGCGTTGCTGACCAGACTTTGCTGATAAGAAAAGAGCTTATTAGACGATATTCGATCCTATATTACATCTCGGTATTATTAATATAAACGTGTTAAATTAAGTGGGGAGTGATATATTCTACCTACCTGTATGTATATATTATATATATCCCCGAGTTTTTTGGACTTGGACTTATTTTTAGTTATTTTAATTTAATATAATTTATTTATTGTTATATTATAAGTATATATTCTATTACTTTTAATAGGTTATAACGTACCACACAAGCATCCTGGCCACACAAGTATCCTGGCCACTTAGGCTTAACATTTTACTAAAATTATAATAACTTTACAGAACTAAGCTTAATCGGGAAATAATTTATAGGGTTAATATATAACTATATATAGTATATAAATATAATTTTTTTAATTTTTTACGCTAGCTTAATAAGGTTATAAACCCCGGTTTTTAAAGTAAGCTAAAAATAAAGCTAAAATAAAATCCTAGTTACTACTAGCGTATAATTTTATTTAAAATTTTAAAAAAATAAAATTAGATTTAGTACGTTTTTTTATATTATATATATTTTTTTCGAATTTTTTAAGCTAGGTTTAATATTTCTTTTTATTTTTTAAAGTATAAAAAAATCAATAAAAAAAAATAAAAAAATAAAAAAAATAATAAAATAATAAAAAATAATAAAAAAAATATAATATTTTATACTTTAAAAAATAAAAAGAAATATTAAACCTGGCTTAAAAATTCGAAAAAAAATATTATAATATAAAAAGTACTAAATCTAATTTTATTTTTTTAAAATTTTAAATAAAATTATACGCTAGTATTAACTAGGATTTTATTTTAGCTTTATTTTTAGCTTACTTTAAAAACCGGGGTTTATAACCTTATTAAGCTAGCGTAAAAAATTAAAAAAATTATATTTATATACTATATATAGTTATATATTAACCCTATAAATTATTTCCCGATTAAGCCTTAGTTCCGTAAAGTTATTATAATTTTAGTAAAATGCCAAGCTTAAGTGGCCAGGATACTTGTGTGGCCAGGATGCTTGTGTGGTACGTTAAGCTTAGAATAGCTTATTTATATTGTTTTTTAATTAAAATATTATTTATATTATAATTGTTTTTTATAAGCTATTTTTTTAATATTATAGCTAAAAAATATAAATTAATATAATAATATTTAATTTAGATTTATAGAATTTATATATTTTAATGCTATTTAAAGATATTATTAAGATTTTTTTATAAATATTAAACTATTTTATAAATATTCCGGATAGTTATTTTATTTATTTATTTTATTAAAAAATCTTTTTTAAATATTTAATTATAGCAAAACCGGACGTAAAAAAAATACGCAATAAAAATAACGTTTTTTAATTTTTTTTTTATATTAAAATAAATTAATTTTTTTTTAAAACGTTATAATATATTTAGCTATACTATATTTAATACTAGTTATAGAATTTTAATTAATTATAAAAGCTAAGCTTAATTAAGGAAAGTTTTTTTATTATTTTTTTTATTAAATTATTAATTTTTATATTTAAAAAGTATTAAAGTTTTTTTTTTAGTATTTCTTTTATAAATTAAAAATTTTTATAAAATAATAAGCTAATATTAAACGATTTTTTTAAAATAAAGTTTTTTTTTATTTAAAATTTAGTTTTTTAATAAAAATAATTTTTTTATTTTATTATTAAATTAAATTTTTTAAATATTAAATTATTTATTAAAAGTATTATTAATAATAATTATTTTTTATATATTTTAAACTTTTATAGAATATTTTATTAAATTTAGAATATTATTATTTTTTTTATTAAATAATTTAAATTTATTTAGTTTAAAAGTTATTATTTATAATAATTTTTTTATATTTATTAAGTTTATTTTTTTTTAGTTTAACTATTTTTTAGCCAAGTTATTTATTTAAATATTATTATATTTTTAGTTATTGCGGAGTTTTTTGTTTAAGCGTTATTATATTTTTATTTTTTTGTTTAAATATAACGTTTTTCGAAATAACTAAATAATTAATTATTAAAATAATATTTTTATTTTTTAATTTTAATTTTATAGCTTTATGTATTAAAGATTATATAAAATAAGCTTTATAATAAAATCGAAATAAATAAAAAAATAATAAATAGCTATAAAAATCTTTATATTAAAGTTTTTAAAAAATTATTTTTTTTATATAAAAAAATATTTAATTATTTATTAATAAAGCTATAAAAAATTAATATTTAATTATTCGTTAAAAGTTTAGCTTATAAAAAAAAAAAAAAAACGTAAATTTTAAAAATAAAATAAACTATTAAAAAAATAAATAAAATAATAATAATAATAATTAATATTATTTTAAAATTAATATTTAATTAGTTATAAAAAAGAAATTTTTATTTATATAATTATTAATATTTTTAAAAGTTTTATAGTAATATAACTAAAAATAATATTATATTTTAAATATTTATTTATAAGCTAAATAATATTATTTTAAATATTTATAAAAAATATTATTAAATTTATTATAAAACTTTATATAATTTAAAATAAATTAATAAAATTTAATAAAATATATAAATTTAATAAGTTTTTTTTTATTAATAAATTTTTTATTTTTTTAGTTTATTTTTTTAGGTTTTTTTTATTATATTTTATTAAAATTATAATATATTTTTTAAAAAAAATAAAAACGCTAAAATTATTAAAAAAATAACAACTTTTAAAATAATTATATTAATAGTTTAATATAATTAATAAAACTAAAAAATTAAAAATAATAATATTAGTTTATTATTATTATTTTATTATTTAAAGTATAATTATTGTAATAGTTTTTATTTATATAATAAAAAAACTTTATTTTATTTTTAAAAATAATACAATAAAAAGCTAAACGAAAAAAAAATAAAAAAAATAAAAAAATAAAAAAAATAAAAAAAAGCTAAAAAAAATAAATAATTTTAATATATTATTATTTATAGTTTAAAGCGTTAATATAGCTATAATTTTAGTTTTATTATTTTTAATTTAAAAACTAATATTATTTTTTTTAAAATATTTAAACTAAACTATTTTATAGCTATATTTAATATTAATATAAATTTAAGATTTTTTTATAGTTTTTATAAAAGTTTTAATAATATTTTAAAAAAATCTTATATAATAAAAACTTTATAATAATTTAAAATAATTAGCTTTAAAAACTTTTTAAATAATTAAATAAATTAAATATTAAAAAAAGTTTATATTTTAAATTTAAATTATACTTAATATATATTTTATTATAAAAAAATTTGTATAATTAAATTTTATATTAGTTTTAATATTTTTAAAATAAAAAAATAATAAACTATATATTTATTTTTATAATTAATAGCTAATAAAAAAAAATAATTTTTATAATATTATATATTATTTTAAAACAAAAGTAAATTTAATTTTAGTTTTTTAATTATTAAAAAAAAAAGCTAAATTTTTTTTAATAAAATAAAATATTAAATATTAAAAATAAAAATTTTTTTTTTTTATTTAAGCTATTAATAGTTTATATTTAATTTATTTTAATAATAATATTAATATTATAGCGTTTAATATTAGCTTTTATATTTTTTTTTTTAATTTTAAATATAAATATAATATAAATAATTTAAATATTTAAACGATTAAAGTTTTAAATATTTAATAAATTATTTAATAAAAGCTTTTTATTTAAAAATATTATTTTTATAAATATATATTAAAAAAAAAATAAAAAAAACTTTTTATAAAAATAAACGATATAAAAATATATAAAACTAAAATTTTTATATAAATTTTATAAAATATTAATTTAAATAAACTAAATTATAAATTACAATTAATTTATATAATAAATATATTTATAATTTTATAAAAATAATTTAAATATTTTTTATAAAATTAATATTAAAATTCTTAAAAATTTTTTAGATTTTTTTAAATTAAAAAAAACGTTTTAAATAATATTATTATATTATTATTTTAAATTAAAAAATTATTTTTATTAATAATATTTTTAAACTTTTATATTATAATATAATATAATATTATATTTTTTATTATTAATTAATATTAATAAAATAATATTATTAAAAAAGCTATTAATATTTTAAAAATATTATTTAGCGGTTTTTTATTATTATTATAAATAATAAAATTAATATTAAATATTAGTTAATATTAATATATATAATTATATATTTAAAGAATTTTTATTTAATTATTAAGCTAAAAAATTAAAAATTTTATAAAATATATATAAAAACTTATTAAACTTAATATATTTTTAAATAATAAAAATTTTAAACTATTATTAAAAAAAAAAACTTTAATATTTAATAAAAGATAAAGTTTTATATTATATTAAAATATTAAAAAGAATTATTATAAATTATTATTTTTTTAAATTTTAATAACAATTTATATTAATAATATTTTTTTAAAAAAAAATTATATATATTTTAATTAAAAATTAGTTATTAATTTATATTATTTTTTTAAAATTTATATTTAGTAATTTTTTATTATTATTATAAATATTAAAAGATTTAATTATAATATTATATAATTAATAAAAAGCTTAAATTTTAAAAAATTTTTAAATTAAAAAAAATATTAAATTATAAATTATTAAAAAAACAAAATAATTTTTATATTTAAAAATAAAATAATAATTAATTTTTAAAGCTTATATTTATAATTTTATTATAATTATTTTTTAATAAATAATATAAAGAATTTAAAAACGTTTTATAATTATTAATTTAAAACTTAAATTATTTATATATTTTTAAAAAGTTTAAAAATAAAATTAAAACTAAAATTAAAAATATATTAAATATTCTATAAAATATATTCTAATTATATTAATAGTTTAAAAAAATATTTTAATTTATAATTTAAAATAAAAAACTTATTAAAAATATAATTTTATTATTAATTTTATTTATTAAATAGTATTAATATTTAATAAAATAAATTTTTTTTAAATAATAATATTATTAATTAATATTATTTATTTTTTTATATTTATAAAAGTTATAAAATTTAAAATTAAAATAAGCTTAAAATAAGATTTATTAATATAATTAGTTTAAAATTATAAATAATAAATATAAGTTTTAATTAATAAAATTTAAATAATTTATTAATTATTTATAAATATAAAATATTATTAAAAAATAAATTTTTAAGCTAAAATATAAACTAAATAATAAAATTATTTATTATTAAGTTTATTAAATAGTTAAAAGTTTTAAATAAATAAAAAATTTAAATTATAATAAAACTTTTTTTTATAATTAAATTTATAAACTATAAAATTATTTTTATTATTATTATTGTTTTAAATTTTAAGTTTAAATAAATAAATATTAAAATAATATTTTTTATAAAATATTAAAAAAAAATTTATATAAAATAATTTTTTAAGTTTAAAAATAAAACTAGCTATATATATAAGCTAAATAAAGTTTTATATAGCTTAAATAAACATTTAAAATATAATACGAAATTTTTATAATATTTTAAAAGTTTAAAGTTTATATTATTAGATATAAATATTAATATATTTATTAAAAATTATATTTATATTATTATATATATTAACGATTTTTTAATTATAATATTTTTTATAAAAAAATTAATAAAGTTAAAAAAATATTATATAATAAGTTTAATATAATTAATTTAAGTTTTTTTTTATTATTTAAAAATAATTATTAAAAAAATACGCCGAATTAAACGATTTATTTTAAAAAAAGCTTATATTAAAAAAATATTTTAAAATTTTAATTTTTAAAACGTTAAATTTAAAAATATTTTAATAAAAACTAAAGTTTTCGATTTTTTAGCTAATAATTATATAATTTTAATAAAAAAAAAGCTTAATATATAAATATTATTAGTTTATTAATATATTATATTAAATATTCGATTAAATATTATTTATATTATATTTTTTATAGTTATTTTATAATAAAGTTAAATAAAGCATATAAATTAACTATAGTATATATTTTAATATTTTAAAAAAATAATAAATATAAAATTAGTTTATTATAAAGAATTTTATAATTTAATAAGTTATATTAACGTTAATTATATTAAAAATTAAAAAACTTGAAAATTAATTTCTAAATATATTTTTAATATAAATAATAAAACTTTAAGCTAAAGTTTAAAACGTTAAACTATTATATTATTATTATTCTATAAAGCTAAATATATTAGTTAAATATAAATAATAAAAAAACAATATAGCTAAAGTTTTTATTTAATAAATTAAACGTTATTTAAAAGATTAAAACTATTATTATTTATAATAATAATTAAAAAACTATAATATTAATTAATAATTTATTATATTATATTAATATTAAATATATAATTATTTAATTAAAGTTTATTTATAAATAATAAACTATTAAAAATATTAAATTATAATATATTTTATTAATTAATAAATAGCGAATAAACTAATTAAAGTTTTATTAAAAAATAAGTTTTTTATTTTTTATATTATTTTAAAGTTAAAATAAATAAAAGTTTTATAATAAGATATTATTAAATTAAAGTTTTATATTATATAACTAGCGTTATTATAAAAATTTTATATTTTATTAATTATTTTATATTTTGCTATAATTTTTTACCTATATTTTAATTATTATTTTTAAATTATTTAAATTAAACTTTTTTTAATATATAATTTTTATTATTTATTTTTAATAATAATAAAAGTTTTAACTACTAATAATAATATTAATAAATTTAATCAGTTTTTTTAGCAAGTTTTTATTAGATTTTAAAACTATAAATAACGAATTTATTATTTATTTAAAGCAGTTTTATAATTTTATTTTTAATAATATTTTATATTTATTTAAAAATAATATTTAAAAGCTGTTTAAATAATAAAAAAACTAACATATTTACGGAGTAATATTTAATATATATATAAAATATTTTTGGTACTTTTTATAACTTTTAAAAAAATAGTAAAAAAATATAGCTAAGTTTATTTTTATATTTATTAAATTATTAATAAAAACTTATAAAAAATAATATAATATATATATACTATAATTATTATTATTAATTTTAGCAAAAGTAAAATTATAATATTTTAAAATTATAACTTTATTAATAATATAATATTAGAATTAAAAATAAAAAACGTACTAAAAAAAATAACGAACTTTTTACGAATATTTATTAAAAAAAGTTCGTAAGCTAGCTAGCTATATAATAAACATAAACTATATTTTAAATAGTTAAATTTATATTTAATATATAATATTATTATAAATTTATCGATAAATTATTTTAAAAAATTATTTATATTTTAAACCCGACGATTTTTGTTTAAAAAACTATATTTAATTAATTAACTAATTATATAACTATTTATTTAGCCCGTGTTTTTTTTTTTTTTTTTTTTTTATAAAAGTTTTATAGGTTTTATTAGTATTTAAAAAACTTTAAATAAAATATTAAAAAGTTTAAGTCGCTAAATTAAACAATAATACTTAAAAGATCTAGGTTTTTATAAAAAATTTAGCATAAAAGCAAAAAAAAAAGGGAAATTTATTTAAGTTTTACTACTTTATAAGTTTTATATATTATAATATTTTTATGTTTTATTTTTATTTTTATAAATGTTTAAAATAAATAAAAGTAATAAATTAAATAAAAAGTAATATATTTTACTTATTTATATATATATATATTATATATATCTTTTAAGTCCTTTAAACTTAAACCTACTTTTTAGTTATTTTAATTTAATATAATCTATTTATTGCTATACTACAAGTATATATTTCTACTACTTTTGATAAAACGTGATAAAGATGCTGAAAAACATTATTTTACGAAGCCGAATGTCCTAAATGTTACTTAAATCGATGAATTCTAGCAGTTCACAAGAGCGCGTGAACATACGACAAATGCGCCCAAGCCGAACCTTCGCATTAGTGCAGAAAACGGTTTGTGTATTGTTTATTCGCTAGCGCTAACGAGCTTTTTCTAAACTCCCTATGTGTTTGCGCCTTAGTCTTAGAAGCTTTCTTTGTCGGTGAGTCCTCAACATGCCGTCATAGATTTTAACCCAGTACAAGCGACACGTTCTCGAGGTCGAGCTTCTCCCAAGCCTTTTCTTCAACGGTCCCACCAGCCAATCGATACGCTACCCCGTCAACCCATTCCACCCAAAGTACAACATAGAGATTCTCCTTCGTAACAGGGTGATCGTACCGCTGGAGCTCCTCGTTCCAGGTCTTCGCATACTCACGCCTTTTGCTGATAGCCACCACTTCGACCTGATTTTTTGGTGGACCCTTGTCGGGTGCCTTACTACTGGTCAACAGGGACAGTTGTTCCTCATTATGGACATGGAGCTTCCCAATTATGATATCATTATCGTCTCGAAGGTTCATCATAAATTTCTCCATATCATCGCCTAAAAGGGGAGTCTTCTTTTCCAGCGGCGTGGCATGGAGCCGAGCCCTCTGAGTTTCGCAGAACAGGTAAGCCGTCTGTGGTGGCATTTGGGGTGGCGTATCTTCTGTGATGTCCACAACCGGAAACGGATAGTAGAATTTCATTTCTTCATCCATTTGCATGGTATTTTTATGGCTGTGAGGTATTCTCCGCATCCATCTCGGGTAGATACTCGGTTCTCTCCCTGAATTCACCTGTTGCCGGCATATTGAACCTTGTCCATTCCCGGAGGCAAGGTGTGTCCGACTTCTTTGAACTTGGAAATATTTTCTAGGAATGTCGGCTTGAGCTTCCGGCGGTTGGGTTCTTTTTGGTGAGTCGCTCGTATACCAGGTCCAATAGGAATTGTTACAGCATCCTTGAACAGCGTGGATTGTAATGCGTTGCATCATAGCGGCTACCAACGTCAATGAGTCCTTGCCACCCGACCCACGACCATGAAGGGAGTTCAGATGGCCCGATTAGCACTGCTAGGTCGATCTGACCGTACTCGACGCTGGAGATTCACGTGACCCCAAGTGGATTCCAACCTAGAAAGCGATCAAAGTGAGTTTCTGGCAGTCCATATCTAGCAATAATAGATAAAGTGCCATTAAGGATAATAGTACTTTGGAGAGCCAATCGTCTTCGAAAATTGAGATTGTAAAATAAAAGTTCACGTACTAGATCAGTCAATACTATGAGGGTCTTCGGGTGGTAGGTGGTATTCAACTCACCAAAAAGCCTTCCTCGAAATGCCCGGCTAAGCACAGATAATAGCCTTGAACTCCGGCTAGACTATCCTCTGGGTAAGATAGTTGTCGATTGTTGTAATCTGACAACATATGACTGATTGACTCAACGTCAGGGATGCCTGCGAGAATAGTCCGAGGCCTGGGGTCGATGTATGTGGCGGAAACTCGAACTGGCCATAAGTTCCTCGTCCCGCACACTACACTGACATTTCCAACTAACCAACCCGTCTAAAAACCAAATTGCCCTTGCTGACATTTTAAATTCCTGGTAGGTCCAAGCCCGTTTCTGATAGGTGGACCCGTGATCCCAGGAAAAAATGCCGTGCCGGGCAACAACAATTCGTTCGCTCCCAAAAGGTATGATCTTCTGGTCTAGTTTTCGGGACGGTGAAACCCCTTCCAAGCCTAACAATCCACTCTCAACATCGCCATCGGCTGAGATGATAGTCACGACAGCCCCACCAAATATGGCGCCCATCATTTCTATTTGTTTCGCTGCTACTTTCAAAATCCCCCTGAGGGACGCACAGAGCATCGACCCAAAGCCAGCGCTCACCGATCAGAGCGGTTAGGGCAATGGCACGACGGATTATGGGGAGATATAAGGCTCCGCCTCCGAGGAGTCCAGCCCGCTTGGCTCGCTTAAGCTTTGCACCAACCCATGGGGGAGATTGAACCGTCGCGGAGAGCTCGATGTCCCCACACGTAACTTAAGGCTACATACGGGCCTGCGTCTTGGCCCGAGACCAAGCAATTACGCTGGACATCAACCAACAACATGGGCGTGACGGGCGAGATCCTCATGGGATTACTGCATTTCTCGCCATGCGTCTGCTGGCACTTTGTTTTGCATTCCCGCAAAAATGGAACATCGATCCAGTCAGGATTCAGGATTCTACCTTCGCCGGCGGAGTTTTGAGCTGAAGTTGTATTCGCAAGGAGCAATGTCCAAGCGGTCCCTCCTCTCTTCAGTGATGAGATTAGGGTAACGGGTGAACTCCACCCAATACCGATGTCTTCGCATTCATGAACAACCCTAGATTTTGTATGACTATCGCGAAATGCTTCAAGCAGAGGTGTGTGTGTTGGACAGCCGGACGAGAGTCCCTGCTCAAACGATCCTATAAGCGTAGGTTCCTTTGGTGCAGAGCCAGTCAATCGCAGCCAAATGTCATGGCAGATCGCGCAGTCTGCAAACTCGGTCGGAACGCCGGTATTGTGAAGTGCCTCTGTCATTTTTTACTGACGCTAAATTCAAATCCGTAGCTGTCGATCGCGGATGGGACGATACTTATAGTTTTATATCATTGCAACTACTTTCAGGCAACCGTGGGGGCTCGATCACTCTATCACAATGACATGCTTACATGCATGTCATTGAGGGGGGTTGACTAGGACTTACCGCATATAGAAGTGATCACCAGGCAGATATTATACTCACCCAGTCTCCCGCTGCTATGCGCCGTGACGAGCCGCGTCCTGTTGATTTGTGCCGCTTACACTAACCCCAGAGCCACAGCTCCAGTATCAGCGGTAGCGGCTTGGTCAACCCGATGTTTCAATTTCAATCGATACGCTTCAACTCCGACGAATACCTCAGCTCCCACTATGTAAAAAGTCGAGGCTAATTCTACACGGTCTCTTCCCGATATCCAAAGGCGCGGCCGAATTTGCTAGATGCAGGCAGGAAAGCAGGGCGCTTTGTCACAGGGCGCTTTGTCAACTGCCAGAGGAGTGCCGGAGGAAAGCGATACCCGATAACGTGTGGGATGAGAAGGAGTTGGGAAAAGTGTTGGCTAGAAAAGAGCGGGAACTAAGATTTGAGGCAGGGTCGAGAAGATAATAGAATGAGGAATTATAGATATTTATTATGCGAACATGCACTAAGTTGTTATCATTCAGAGCTTGGATTAACCCAAGATCCCTTGCGGACTCGCCTTCGTTCGTCGGGTGATATTATGCACAAGTAAGCTATTGGCTGCGGGTTTGCTCATTATTCTATCGTTATTGTTATTATTCTTTTTCATTATCCCTCTACAAACTCGCCGCGCGTAAAACTGAAAACAGCAGTCCATCGTACAGCATCATCCGGTCATTCTTCAGCATCAGGCTTCCAAGCAAGCTATCCGGATCCTGCAATCTTTCTAACTCCAGTAATAACCGATAAACATAAATCACAATATCGATCTCGCGAAAGGCTTGAGAGAACCATTGCCGGCCCTGTTCAGCAATCTCTCTGGCCCGCTCCTGCCCAGTCTTAGTAGACGTCAGATAGAATACCAGCTCGGGGAGCTCGTCCATGCCCTGGCTGACTGGAATGTAGTGCACCCACGGCATGGACGATCGTCGTGCCACTCGCGAAATAAGGTCTGCTTCAATGGTGCCGACTTGGAAGCGAGGAGCTTGTAATAGCGGCCGCTAATTCCGTTTCCATCTAGATCGAACACCAATCGAGAATGAAAGGGGCGGTCCCCGCTCGCCCACGGCTTGCGCTTGAAGTACTGTTGTTGCTCTTTGCAAGCTTTCGTGTCGCATTGTAGCACTCTAGCGAACGCTACGTCGTATAGCCGGCCGTCGAGGAACGTCGATTTCACCCGCGAAATGACGCCGTCTCTTTCTTGGAGGTAATAGAGAGGCCGGTTTGTCAGGTGCTGCGCCAGTTCGACGAATCTCTGCCTGTGCAGATTTTGCCATTGTGCTACGCGGCCGTGGCCGCCGGTGGTAGAGCCAGCCCAGTATATATTGTTCTTCTTCTTGTCCCAATCTATGTCGTGGTCTGCGTGGTAGCTAAATCGATCCTCTTCTGTGTACGCCGTGCTTGGATACAGTACGTCCCCCATAGTAGATGGTGCGCCGGTAGACAGTACCGGTACTAGCCCCTCAGTTAAGCGCAGGGATTCAGGAGCTGCCAGTATTCCGTTACGTCGCGGTATTCGGCATGCTCACATAAATCCATCGATGACTTGCGGTCTGTCACAAAAGGCAAGTCGTAGGTTTCAATCGGGGATTTCGGCTCGATGGTAATAGCGCGCTTCCTAGAAGAGCAGTATTTTGTTAAGGTTCCCCCAACTGCGCTTGCCGCCCAAGTTAGTTATGTTGGGGCTACTCGCCTGTTGGGAACTGGGAGGGATAATAACGGTCGGCTCGTCAAGATGGTTGAGAAGAAATTTCAAATCCAATGACCAAGGGATCTTGTTAGTCATTCTGTCGAAGAAGTGCGCGTTATTTTGTCGTTCTCTCGGCCGTGGTGGCTGCACTGGGTTTTGGCCGGCTGGCCGGACATTGCGCAACTCCACAGTTCATGATCTGGTTCATCATAGACCTTGGACATGAGCTCACGAATCTCTTTCCCATTTAATGCCAGGAAAGGAGCGATGCCTTCAGATATAATGTCAAATTCATCGATAATAGGAGACTGATGCGACTGTGCAAACTTATACCACCCCTCGAAGCCACGCGGTGGGTCAAATCCATACCGACGTTGGTATTCGGCATAGGCAGCTGGGTACGTGCTTGATTGATTGTGAAGTGTGATATCGAAATTGATTTTGGCTTGGCGAGCCAACATCTCGACAGGGTGTTTCTCAAAATGAACCAAAGCAGACGACCGCGCGGTTTGAATGGCGCTCAAGTTGGCTAGATAAGTAAACACAGGTAGAGAGGCCAGGACCCAGAGCTTCGACTTCGCTGTAGCCTGCTTCGGCAACAATGATATAGTTTGGCCGAGAGACATGAAAGACGCTATCACGGTCATACAAGCGCGAGCGTCTGTTTGCTGGGCAAAAGGGTTCTGGGTTACGAGAAGACTGAAAGTGCCGGCTATAGTTGCGACGACCCATGAAGAGTTTTGCGCCTAGAAGCTTTATGAGTATCCTGTCTGAGGCAGCGGGGTGATACATACTAATTGCGATGTGAAATACCATGCAAGAGCTTTAACCAAGCCCAGAGTTAACGAGCCTGTAACGCTGGTACGGGGAAGCCGATGGTGTATGATTCTCTACAGAGTATGATGGCCAATATGACGCCTACACGTCGTGCCAGAGGCCAAATTGCGGCTTCGATATCAAATCCCCGAGGCCACTGCGACGATTTGCCAGTTTGGGGAGTAAGTAGAATATAAGTGACGTAAAGCGCAATGAGAGGACCAGCGATAAAGCATACGCGAGAGGATCCCATTCCGATAAAACAAAAATCGAAAATGTGGCAGTCAGAGCCATACTTATAAAATTAGAAGTCATTAAAGAGAACGGCGATAAAGAAGAAACTGCGAAGAGGAGAAGCCAGGCCTCCGATATCTGTAGCCTATAGCAAGAAGGGGCGCCAATGCCGGCTGCGTCGCGTTAGACTCATATAGAACAAGAATTCCCGCGTCATGGATTGGCACTTACAAACAAGACAGCGATGCCTACTTCGGCTCTGAAGACACTACAAGTAGCAATGGCCGTAGCTACTAGCCATAGTGAGAGCGCAGAGGGTCTTCCATCCCAGCTCGATTCCGAGAGACCATTGACGGACGGCAACGGTTTAGCGTACTCCAGAGCATTTCGACAGCGTGTGGCGATGGTGAAAACCACGGGCAACAGCAGCCAGCATAGCAACTCGGAGGTCAACTCGGATTGCCTGGAAGATAAATAGCATGTCAACGAGCCGAACAGCAAAGCCGCAAAGGCCGAATAAGCCGGGGGGTCGCCAAGCCTCCGTGGCAGGACGGCGCTCTGTAGCTGCTCAAAGCTGGTCCCTTGGCCGGAAAGGTCCGAGATCGATGCCTGCGACATGCTGGACGGGTACAATACGTGATGGCGCATGGTTCGGGGCTGGTCGTGATTGTCGCATCTTCGAAGAAGTATATATTGCAGCGAACCTCTGCAAAAATTGGCAACGTCTTTTTACCTTTTTTTTACGCTGTGATGAAAAGTTTAACGACCAGCATCGCGTCAGATCCCTCGTAAAGTTTGATGAACTCGGGAGTACCTGGCAGTAGGTAACCATTTTATTCTAGGCTGCCACTAAACAGAAGGACCTACTCCTGCCACTCACTGCGACTATCCGGGTCACTCTCCACCTAAGTGAGACTAGTATAAGCCAAAGGGTTTTCTTCTAAGACAGCCAAGAGATAAACCTGAACATGTTGTAAGATATAACGTACATATTCAAAATCAACATTTATATACAGGTTTCTTTGGTGTGTTTACGTTGGATACCCTAGGCGCCTACATAGGCAGCTCCATCAACGCGTCAATGTACAAGTAGGGGAGTGGTGGCGTGATTTAGCAAAACAGGGCGGCAGGACTAGGCGAGCTATTAAAACCAGAACGCCAGCCAATGAATTGGCTGAAACTCACTAAATCCTCCATCATCCATCGCTGATCCCTCGCATCATCCCAAGTCTGCGATGAGCCAAGCCCGCTAGAGTTAGACCTGGCTTATTACCTGCCCAGATTAGGTAGGCCACCTCTGCAGGCTGCAGGTATAATGAAAAGTTAAATAATAATATCGCGAACAGAGTTCAAATCGCGCCGGGCATTTATGTGAGCGGGTGTTCTACTACGTTTGTACTTACTCGCTACTAGTACTTATGTATGTCACCTAACCCAGTCGCAGATAACTGGCTATATTTAGTTCGTCTAGCAACTGTGTACCCAGATATGGCGATATCAAGGTTCTTGTCGCTGGGGCAGATCCTGTACCGTGCGTACCTAAGTAGGCTCCACAGTCGCTGTTAGCTGGCTTCCAGGTTTTGCGACGTCATGCTTCTGTTTACTCCACGTTTTAACGCATCGGGCCGTCGCATGTACCACCTAGAAAACCTTGGCAGGCACCTACAGATATAGTATACTCTACCGTTCATACCGGTTTTATTTTAAATCCACAATTGAACCTTGAACCCACATGAATACCGTTCCAAGTATCAGCCGCATCTGTTCTTAGGTCGCGTACAGACGCAAGTTTAGCTCTACTGCGCTTGCGTAAACAGAATGTAGCTTGCAGAGCCTATTCCACAACTAGCCAATCCACTGCAACGTGACTACTACACAAGACACCATCGCTTTAGGTAATCGTGAAACCAAAATGGAGATTCGGCGCCCTCAGTGCCTACCCTGCCGAAGTGATATCATGAGACAGTGAATAAGTCGACGTGAAAAATACTTAATGAAAGACTTTTTCTAGGACCACAACAAGTTCGCGCACGTCGCTTCTTGAGCCAAACAGTCACACAAACAAACCACCCAGCCACATAAAGACCTGAGGACCGATCACCCTCCGACCCCTCGTGGTGGCTAAGGCCTAACCATAATAGCATTGGTTAGAATAGCCTCATACCTACACTAAAAAACCCTTCTCGAGAGTTATACTTCGGAAGCCTGCAAGAATCAAGGTTCCTTGCACTCGTCCATAAATTAAAAGCAAAGGCGAAGTAATATTCAAGCTGTAATTAAGAAACAAAATACCCTATAGACCCTGAAGAGATTACAAACTGAATAGAACACCAAGCTGACAGCACTTGAGCCCAAGCACTTGGGCACAATGAAGATGACACAGAAAGCCGTTAGCGCCGCTAATCACACATGGCAAAACGCCGTATTTTGACGGCCACAAGAACGGTAAAACGACCAGCCAAGCAGTTATGCCGCCAGGCTGGGAATGTCACTGCACACGTAACTACCCGGGTGCCCGTATGTGGTAGGAAGAATTGACAGCACTTTATAATTACTCGAAAGGTACATTAAACCAAAATTAAATACGAAGCAGAGATTTGTAGAAACAGTTCTTGAGTGATAAAATTTAGCCAGCCCATTATAAAGTAATGATAACAAGAATTAAATCAAAAACACAGTATCTATAATTGCTTATTTCTAGTAATAGTCATATGTATCTTGTATGACTTGGAATAACGGCTCGAGGAGCCATGCAAGTCTCTATCAATTCTAATTACAGGTGAACACTCTATCTCCGTACAGGGCCGGCACTACCAACTACATGTCTCTGTCTCCCTATCTCTGTGATTCTTGTCAGTACTGCGTTCGCGTAAGCAGCATTTCTTTGTCGTATGGTTTAAGTCGGTAGTACCCCTACCCCGGCGTACAAAGAGTTCGTATTGGCGCCGTGCCGGAGAGCAACCCCCAAAGTAATTCTTTGTTCCGGGGGAACTGCGGTAGTGGTCCAGCACGTGTCGTAGGCCACACCGAATCCGGTACGAGGGAGGGGAGAATTGGGGGGAGTAATAGTCATAATAACAACTTAATAAAGAAATGTGATCTAGAACCGCTTATGTCTAATAATTCTCACTCCTAATCTCCCCTCCGACTTCCTGCCAGCATACCCCGATCAATCGAGACTGCAACTAACTGAATAACATTGAAACTCCTATTGGTCTTTGTCCATCAACCCCTTCCATGACCTATCCTCAAGGTGGCCCCTTTCCTGACCCTGTACGCCTGTTGGGCCATAACAAGTAGCAGTGATGAAAATTACCAATAATCTCTGCAGGCCCCTATCACCTAATGCACGCCAACTAGTGTTGAAATAGGGTGGCTGAAACCAATATTACAGAAGTATCTCCTCACTGCACTGTACTGTGTAATGTTGAGAGCCTAGTTATAACTGACAATTCAATAACTTGCATCTGCAGCCAATACCTTAATGCTTTCTGCGGTCGCCTGTCTTTCCTTACTTTCTTTCTTCAGCACTGGTTAGGCAATACGCTCTTTCTGACCCGCGATACCGATCGTACGTACAAAATCTATTCCTCACTTAATAATATGACCTTGCGCGAGGCTCTCACGCAGGGAAGCCCTCTTTCCCGTGCAAGGTCAAAAGTTTCGCAAATTCAAAGAACGTCAATTGGCCAATGATTAAGGCACACCATTGTCTCCTGGGATGTATTTAGCATTGAGACTCTGAACGCGAGCTACGGGCATATTCTCGACAGACCCATTCCAGAAGGCCAAATTGATGTCCCGAAGCCAAATTCTGTGCTTTCCTCCGTCCAGGAGATCACAAACGCCCGCGATATCAACCATCTCATTAAGTGGAGCGACAAAGTGCTCAGTCCGACATTTGAGTTCGCCAGAAAGACGCTGGAACTGCAACCTGGTACGACAGTGAAAAGCGAATTCGCGCAGCCCGAGGTGACACACACGAGGCTAGGTATGGCCAACAAAACAAGGACCGGCAGAATCAAAGCGGACCACGTAATCCAACTTGATGATTTAGATCTGCCAATACTTGTCCTGGGACTGGGGCGGCCGAGCCGTAGTTTCCCAGGCCGGCGTCTGGTCAGCGAAGCGACAGAGCGAGCCCTCTTGGTTGTAAGGCAACTGGCAAACCTATGTGCCCACTCAAAGACCCGATACGGCTATATTTTAACAGACGAGGACTTTGTGGCTTGCTGTTTCAGTGCCGTGGACCCCAGCAACCACGCATCTGGATGGACGGTGGCTGTTAAGGCGGTGCCATGGACCAAGTCGGGAGAGACGCAACTCACGACCGACCTCGCCCTGTGGTGGCTCTGTATGCTCGCAACCTCAGACCGTCGGAACCGTAGACTCGTCCGGAACGAGGATACCATCGCTATCGATCGTTGGGATATGCACTTTCGCGAAGATGGCTGGGGCTGGGTGCGTCGTCACTATTACTCCCTCTTCGAGCAGCTCATCGAGCCGCCCGCCCTCCCCCGCCGATGACTGTTTGGATGGCTTGTTAAATTTCGATGGCCCTTCATGGTCAAGTCCGATCTAGGAGATCCGGTCGAGGACATTCGCGAGGCTATGGGCTCCCAGTCGATGCTGTGCCCCATGTTGAAATTAGGGGGCTGGTAATGCCGGTGGCTGGGTACTTGACCCCACACACATCTACCATATATACTGAGGTACCACCTCAATACACTGTACTTAGACTTGTTGCTTTACTTAACCAACATATGACTTACTCGTCAATACTCATAATCTCAACAGCCCAGGCTTGTTGACTTTGCGAATGTTATGTGGCTCGGCGCACGGGTCAGCAGAACCGCTGGTTCCTGGTAGTCATCCGAGCGAAGGATTTCACTGTCTATTTTATCCCCGTAATGTGTATAGCCACTAGAATGGCCGCCCCCGAGTCCTTCATTATGATGTTTTGCTACGATGTCGAGTATATAGGCACCTGTACGTCAAGGGTGTAGCTCACGAATGAAAGTGTGGTTCAGCTCCGTAGACTGTGCTTATCAGAACGGTTGCGTGAGTGACCTACAAGATAAATCATAACATCTATTGTTGCGTGAAGTTTGACGGAAAGAACGATCCCGCTGTCGCCATTTGGCTACAATGATATATATAGACTCTATATCTCCGCGACACAAAGGTCCTAATACCGAAGGGCTGCTCCTAGCTGTACACGTAGACCTCAATCCCTTTGTTAGTACGGTGAGGCTGTACTAGTCAGCTGGTCATGAGGCTGGCGATAGTACTGCTGAGGCGGTGAGTCTGACAACAAGTACAGGAGCATGGAACTCTTTGCGCGCAGCTATGCAGTTGCTGGTGCTTGACGACGACTAGAGCAGATCACTCAGGCCTTCCTGGGATCAAGAGCATGCCACATGCTCGGAAGCTGAGCTTTACTTGAGCTGCCAGTCACAATCTCCATACCTAAGCTCAAGTCACTCATGCGCTTTTGTCTGTTATGACAAGGTTTATGCTCAAGTACTTAGAACTTGGTGTTCTCGATGGCTAATAATCTCTATGGGGTCTATACTTATGGGGTCTCTAGTTTCTTATTTCTAATAATACAACCTTGTACCAAAGCTCAAATAAAACTCGAGGCTTTTAGGCCTCCGGTCCTCGGCTTCCTTGAGACTATACGAGGCTATCTGAACTTTAGGATTGTGTATGGTTCGTGATCCTGTGGCTAGTCTCTAGGGTTGTGGCTTTTCCGTGTGACCTCTATTTTGGCACACATCTCCCGCTTGTAGATCGCCAGGTTGAACCCACGCAATCGATTTGCTTCATTCAATATCCTTGCAGCAATCCTTAGCTGGAAACAAGTAACCACCTTTACAGTCCCACTCCAAGAAGTGGGGAAATTGGGCATCATTTGATCCGATATCTTCAACCCATTGCTTATCCTCACATTGATAGTGCCATATATCTGGGCTAGCTGTTGGCTTTCGCAAAAGGTATTTCGAGTCCCTTCTGGAAACAGGTTGGCGCGCAATAACCTTGGATATCCGATCCGCATGTCTTCTTTGCGAAGCTGATGGTGCATTGGCTGCCTCACTAATCCGATTGGCCGTCCAGCGATATCTCCTTGGGTCAACAAAAGTATAGAGAGATCTCTCGGCGGCCCTGCCCCTCAAATTATACCGTACCTTTTGGGGCAGCCCCGACCACCCGGAAAGGCCTCGATGGATAGACGACCCCTGTCACGTCCATATTCGATATTCCAATCGCGTATCGTGTTGTCGAATGCTAGATAGTCGTTAATGCAATGTGCAAAAGTCTGTTTCTCTATAGCCTTGATCATCGCGGGGCTAAGGTTTGGGTTTAACTCTGGGTTCGTAATGAAATGGGGTAATGTGATAGCTGTACTGAAGTCGCCCAGTTTGCCGTCAATTACCTGCCGGGTCGCAACGTCGATCTCTATGATACCGAGTTTTTGTAGCTTGATAATACTCCGAAGTAACTGGCGCGCCAGCCCCTGCCGAACAACATCGCCCCGATCCTCATCGAAGCTTCTTCCAAACGCTTTCACAATACATCTGAACGGCGGGGGTCTGCCGCTCTTGCCAGGATATAGACTGCGCTGCTCCGGTTGGTCGGTATATCCGGTGTCCTCTATGTCCCGTTGAAGGACCATTTGTCGAGGTCGAACTTAGTCATCATAGCGCGCTCGTGATCCTCGTCCAGCAGCACATAGCCAAAACACCGAACCGCTAATTCCTCGCACGCAGCCTCTTGAAGACGCCCGAAGGCGCGGCACTCGGCGTTGAACGGCTCCATATAGTTGTAAAGGGCGCTGAGTCCTTCCGGATTATCGCGGTTGATAAAATTACCAAAGCCGAGCCAGTCGTAATCATATATCCATCGAAACTGCTCGAATTCATTCAGCAACTTGTTGGGAAGAAAGTCACAGTTCGGTAAAAGGACAGAACTAACCACCTTGAGCGCAAAGATCTGCCCCGACATCCTAATTGAGACGATGGCATGGAGGCCCTTCCCAAGAATGTCAAGGAATTCTATCTTTTGGGGACCTTGAAAGTCGAACGACCCTAACTTTGGGCCAGGGCATTGTGGCAAGGTCCCAAATCGGCAGCACTCTCAGGCCAGTCGGGATACATTGCAGATGTGGATAGCCAAATGCGCAGTGGTAGAAATCAGGAGTAGGAAGATTGGAGACTGGAGATCTCAATTGCGCCGAGGCGCTTACCTCTGGGAAACCGGCCATTTATATATTTTGGACTTGAATAGAGTGAGGTGTGCTGCGTAGTGTGTAGTGTAGTGGTGTGGTGTGTGTGTGTCTAAAGTTGAGATTTACTTTAGTCAGCCAACAAAGGGCAGTACAAGTGACTTACTACCTTAGGTAATGGTACATGTATGGGTGGCAAGGCCTTTGTTGATACTTGAGTAAGATAAGCACATAGAAAGGGAGATGAATAAAAAAAAAAAAGGATCAAAGTTTAAATTTTAATCTATTTGTATATTTTGGTTTTTGGTTTCATCTGCTTTCCTCTTATAACCCAGCCCGGGCGATAGTCAACGCGCATGTGCAAACTAACCCCGCCATGTCAGCCACTCTGCGTATCAGCCACTTCCCGTATCAGCCACTTTGCGCCGTCACGGCGACTAACACCATATACCTATCCTGACATGCCATCGCGCGTGATATTATCAATGCGCGCATCCCAATGCGAAGGTATCGGTATTGGTCGTGACGTCTAAGGACAACATGCCAGTCCACCATCCCGGCAAATATAGGAAGCAAAATTATTAGCGGCTGGCCCAGAAGTTTGGTGGCCAGCTCGGGTACCAAGTCAGAAAAAACCTTTCGCGCGAGTATGCAATCGAATGGTTGTGCTTAGAAATCGTGCAGGCGCTTACGCAAGAAAGTTTATACTTTCACCCAGAAGAAAAAACAGTCCCGATACACAATTCGACGTTAGACATTTCTCCTTCAAAACACAATTCCCAGAACTGGCCTTCGCCTGCACGGCACATCACAGACTCAACTATCAGTCTCCGCCAGCAGAGTTCATAGCCATGGATTCAAGGATCAAATTTCCAAAAGATCATGAGTATAAGCCGGTCGTTTCCGTTACTTCTCCCACGAAGTCTTCCGAAGAGGCTTTGTCATAATGGACGAATACAACGACGGTGGCCACCACGCTTGAGGCCTTCAGGCGGCGAAAGAGGCTCTCCTTAAGCAGCTGACCATCGCAGAGGAATTGAGCTTGGCCCTTAAGGCCCACACACCACACTCCAATACGGCCACGTTTGAACGCAAAAGACTCTACTTTAAATCGGGTGTACGGTTATGTCGAGTTTCGCAGCATCCAAAGGAGGACAAGGAAAAGGGGGGTACCGAACAATATGGATCAAAAGGAAAAAGTCACATCACACAAAGACGCGAAAGAGACTGCTGACCCCCAACCATGCCCGATCCCCAAGACCCTGTTGAAAATGGTATCCGAGTTTACAAGGAAGGGCCCCAGAAGAATGACAATTCGCAGGCGAAGCGCGAAGACGACTTTAGCACTATTGACGCGGAATATCAGCAAGCATCCAACAGTGTTAGAAACTCAAAGAACCGGCCGAGAGACTGCTTATGACCCCAACTGAGTGCCAGCTTCCTTCACGACCATATTCCGATCTTTCTACTGAGGAACTTGCCGCCGATGGGTGGTCCCGGAATAGTGGAGGGTCCGAGGATGATGAGGAGTCCTGGGATATTGTGGAGTCCTGGGATACTGAGGTGGACGAAGAGGAAGAGCTGGGCCTTATCTAGCGTTCAGAATCTACGTTTATCAGGCTGTGGTCGAAGGCTAATGAGCAATTAGCATGCCGGATGCGAGGCTTTGCATGGCTGGGGAGAATGAATGTATTAGATCATGATCGGTTCTCTAAAAAATTAGTACTAGCTTAGGCTCGGGAAAAGATAAAAGATCTTTACTGTCTCGGGTCCATGGAGTTTAAGTGAAGCCTAGGCAAATGAGGCATTTGGGGTCCCGGCGGGGTATCGCGAGATTTGGTAGTGCTTTATGAAAATTTGAAACAAGCTGCACTAATGCCTGTTCTGTCCAACTCTTGATCTCCTAGCAGGAGTGGGGTCAACAAAAGATCACACACTGCTCATATGCTACCAAATACCACCAAATCTCTACAGCTTCAATAATAGATAGCACAACACAAAAATGCTAAAATTAAAGGATAGATACTGGCTATGATTTAAGGTCAGTAAATACAATGGTGAAAAAACTGTAATTTTTATATTCTTTTGAACCTAGATTTATATGGGCTATATTTATAGTTACGCTTTACATACTCGAAGAGACAAGGCTTTAGTATATGTAGTATATTGTATATAAAATCTATAAATAAAGTAAGAAAGAAAGAAGGTCTAAATCTATAGTATAAGCAGCTGTTTAAATATTTGCGTAGGGCAGCTGCATTTATTACTAATGCTTGCTTTTATTTATTGTACTGTATTTACTACAAATAGTAGTTACTATAAGTGGAGATTATAGGTGCTATAGCTAGTAGTAGGTATAGCTACTAAAGCTTGTAGATTTATAACTACTTTTTTTCGAAAAAAAAGTGATTTAACCGGGGTTGAAATTATAACTACTTTTTAGCGAAAAAAAAATCGCTTTAAATTTTTAATATAAACTTTTTATAAAGCTTTTATACTATTATTATTATATTAGTTTTTTTATATATTATTTAAAGTTTTTTTATTTAATATAATATTTAAATATATAATATTTATATGTTTTTTTATTTACGTGTTTTTTTTCGCGTTTTTTTTTTTTTTATATAGTTTTATTATTGTTTAAATATAGCTTATTAAATTCGTTTTTTTGCGCTATTTTTAGCTATATTTTAATTTTACTAAAAGTCCGGCTAAATTAAAGTTATATTATAAAATTTTTTTGTTTATACTATTTTAAAGTTTTTACTAAGTATTATATATTATTAAAGTTTTAATTTTTTTAATCTATTTAATATTATAACTTCCGATAATAAAATCGAAATATTTATATTTTTTTAATAGTAAACTTTTTTTTATTTTTAAGTTTTATTATTTTTTTTTAAGTTTTTGCTTTTAGTTTAATAATAAATTATTAAAGTATTTTTATAATTAGTTTATATAATAAAATTTTTTTTTTTAAATTATAAAAACATTTAATATAAAATATTTCCGTTTTTTTTGCGTATTTTAAACTTTTATTATATTATAAAAAAATTTAGCTTGTCCGATAAACGGTTATTTTTTAAAACTATTTTTTTTTTAAAATTAATATATAATTTTTTACGTTAAAGTTAGGTTTTTATTGATTTTTATTAGCTAATTAGTTATATTTTTTAAATATACTATAGGTTTTTTTAGCTAATTTAACGAACTATGCTATTTTTTTTATTTTTTTTATATATTTGTTCGAATTGCTTTTTTTTTTAAAAGCTTTTATAGCTTTTTATCTACGGTTTAATTTTTTTAATTAAAATTAAAAATATTAAAAAATTTTAATTTTATAAAATAATAATTTATTAAAGCGTAAAAATTAATATTAAGATTTTAATATTTTAATAAATATACGTTTAAACTAATTATTTAATAATAATTTACGTATAGTTATAATTTTTAGTTAATATATTTATTTATAATTTTTATTTGTTTTATAGTTTTATAATATTTGCGGTAGTTAATATATATTTTTTTTATTAGCTTATATAGTTTATTTATAAAAATAAAAATAAATTAAAATTTATAGTTTAAAATTATAATTATAAATATTTTAAAAACTTAAAAAGGTTTTTTGTAGTATATTTTAATAATATTTTTTATAGTTATTTTTATAATATAAAATATAATTTATATTTATTTATTTAAGCAATATTATTATTAGTACGTTATTATATTATTTTTATTTTTAAATATTTATTTAAAATTAATAATAAAATAGCGTTATATATATTTAAATATTAAAAAAAGTATAAGTTTATTAAAAGTTTTATTTTTAAATATTTTATAATATGTTTTTTTAATAAATTATATTTTTAAATATAAAAAATCAAGAATAATTAAACGTTTGTAAAATATAATTAATTTGTTTTTTAATTTTTATAGATTTTTTAGCTTATTATTTTTAGTTCGTTAATAATAAATTTTATACTTATATTTTTATAGTTTTTTTTAAAAATTTGCTTAATTAATTATAGTTTTATAAAAATATTTAATTTATTATATATTTTAATAAAACTTATTTAATATAATTTTATTTATATAAAAATTAATTATATTATATTATTTACCGGCTAAAATATTATAAATAATATATTTATTTTTTTTAGCTTTTTATATTATTAAGTTTTTTATTTTTATAATAAAACGTTAGCTAATATATATTTTTATTAAAATAATATAATATTAAAAAATTATATTTTAAAAAAAAGTTAACTTATTTAGTTTATTTTAAATTAAAATATTATTTTTGCTAAAAAACTTTAATATTTAATTATTAATATATTAAAAAAACTTATCGTAGCTATTAATTAATTTAAATTTCTATTTTTTAAAATATAATATAACCGCTAGTAATTTTTATTATAAATATTATAGTTTAGTTTAATATTATAAAATATTTTTAAAAAATACGCTATAAAATACTAGGTTTTATTATATAATTATAATAATACGTTAAAGTTTATACTGTTAAATATATTAGTTTTAATTTTTATTAATAAATTATAGTTAAAATATTTTAATAAAAAAAACTTTATTAAAGTTTTTTTAAACTAATAAAATAATTTTTTATATTTTTTAGTTTATTTAAAAAATATATTTTTATATTAATTAGTTTAAAAACGCTATAATATAATTTTAATATTAATAAAATCTTAATAAAAGTTATAAAATTTTAAAAAAAATTATATATTTTAATTGATATAAAAGTTTTTTTTTTAATATAGCGTTTTTTAATAAAATTTATTCGAATTTTTTTAATATTAATAATATAGCTTAAAAATTTAGTTTTAATAATATAAAATTTAAACTTTTTTATATTAATTTATAATTTTGCTTAAATTAATTATTTTAATATATAATATATATAAATAATATATTTTTATTATTTTTAAATAAATAATAATATTATTAGCGTAAATATTATAAAATTCGTTTAAAAAATTAAATAATATATTATTAATATATTATTAAAATATCGAAAGTTTATTAATAAACTAAATAATAATATTAATAATTAATATATATTATATTTTATATAAAATATTATATAATTTTTATTTTTAAATAATATAAATATAATTAAATATTTATTATATATTAAATTGGGTAAAAATTTTCGTTTTAATAATATAAGCTAAAGTTTTTTTAATAAAAAAGCAAATATTAATTTTTTTTCGTAATTTTATTTAGCTTATAATAATTTATATAAAAATAAAGCTTATTTTTATTTTTTTTATAAATTAAATAAATTATATAAAATATTATTAAGTTTAATAAAGTTTTTATATAAGTTTTCGATTAAAAATTTTTATATAGCTTTTAATTTATTTAATAATATTTTATATAAAAAATTATAGCTTAAATTAGCTTTAAATTTATTTTTAAAAAACTTTATTTTTAATTTATTTATAATAATATAATAATAATATATTAAAGTTTATTCGGTTAAAAATACGTATTAAGTTTTAATATTTTTAAATATTTTTTTTACGTTTTTATTTTAATTTTTTATTTTTTTTTTAAAAAATCGTTTTATTTTTTTTTAATCTTTTAATTATTTTATTAATTTTATTAATATTAATAATATAAATGTTTTTTATTTTTTTTTTATTATTATATTAAAAATAATTATATTTAAGCTAAATATTTTAATTATTAGTTTTTTTTATATTAACCGATATTATTTTGTTTTATAATAAAAACTTTTTATTAAACTTTTAAATAAAAATTAAAATTATATTTTTTATAAAAATATAGTTTATATTTTTAAAAACAAATTTTAATAAAAGCTAATTAAATATTATTTATTTTATTTTATCGAAATTTTTTTATATTAAATCGTTATATTTTAAAATAAATATTTTTAGTTTTATATTATTTAAATATTATTTTGTTTTTTATTATTATTAATATTACTTTTTTTTTTTTAAAGTTATAATTTTATTAATTAATATTAAATTAATAAACTATATTATAATTATATATTTATTTTTATTATTAAATAATATTTTATATTATAATTAAAAAATAATTAAAATAAAATATTAAATAGTTTTATTAATAATTTAATAAATATTATAATATTTAAACTATAATTTGCTTAAAATTATATTATAAATTAAATTAATAATAATTATAAATTTATTTTAAAAATTTTTTTATATTTTTAATAATAATAAAAAAACCCGATTAATATTTTTTTATTTTTATTATTATATTTTATAATTTTTTAGTAAAAAAGTTTATAATAATAATAAAATTAAATAGTTTAATAATTTTTTCTATAAATTAGTTTATTTTATTTATATATATATTTATTTTATATTTTTAAAAAAATTATTTATAATTAAAAAAAATCTATTATTATATAAAATATAAATATATAATAAAAACTTTTTATTTAAATATTTTTTATTAAATTTATTTTATAATTAATAATATTTTTTAAAAATATTTTTTTTAAAAAAAAGCTATTTTTTTTAAAGTTATTTTTTTTTTTTTATATTTATTAAATTTATTTTTTTATATATTAGCTAGCTTAATATTTAATATATTATATATAGCTAAAATTTAATAATTTAAGCTTTTTTATTTATTAAAATTTAATTTTTTAAAAAGTATTTTTTTAAAATATATTTTTATTAATAATAATTAAAATATTTATTATTAAAATTAATTATTATATTTATTAACGTTAAATTTAAATAGTTAAATAAAATTGCTATTATTATTATTATTTAGTTTTAAAATAAAAAAAAAAATTATTTAAATAAAAAAAAAAAAAAAAAAAATTATAATAATAAACTTTTACGTTTTTTTTATAAATTTTATTTTATTTATAATTAGTTATTATTAAATAATAAACTATTTAAAAATAATATTTTATATAAATATTAAAGTTAATATTTTTTTTAAATATTTTAATATAATTTTAATTATTAATTAAAAAAATAATTTATTTTTAAATTTTTTTTTTATTTAGTTTTATTAAGTTTAATTTTATTAATTAAACAAATAAAAATAGTTTAAAACTTAAAAAATTTAACTAATATATATTAATTAAAATTAAATAATTAAAAATTAGTTTTAGCTTTTTATTATAGTTAATATTAATATAAATTTTTTCGAAATATTTTAAAATAGTTTTTAAATTAATAAATATATTAAAATAATTAAATAAAAAAAAAAAAATCGTTAATTATATAGCTTTTAATATAAGTTTTAATATTAGCATATTAGGCTATTTTAATATACTATTAGCGTTAAATTTAAAGCAATTTTATATAGTTTAAATTTATATTTTAAATTTAAGTTTATTTTTAATTATATTATTATAAAAAATAAATATTAATATTTTAGTTATATATTAGCTTTTTTTATTATTTAATAAAATAAAAATTATTTTATAATAATTTAATAAATTAACTATTTATTAGTTTAAAATATTTAAATTATTTTAAACGTAATTATATTATTTAATTATTTTTTATAGTTTATTTAATAATTAATTAATAGTTTATTAATTAGTTTATTATTAATTAAAATTATTTTTAATTATAAATTAAAAAACGTTAATAGTATATTAATATAATATATTTTATTATAAAAAATAATTATTTTATTTTATTTTTTATTTAATTAAATAAAACTTTATTTTATTTATTTAATTTTTTAATAAATATATATAAATTAATAATAAAATATTAATAAACTATTATTAAAAAAACGTATATTTTATTTTTTAAAAATAATAATAAAGTTTTATATATATTATTTATATTAGTTTAGTTTATATTTTTATTAAAAAATTAAATTATTTTATTATAATTATATTAGTTTAAAATAAAAACTAAGCTTAACGTTTTTTATTTATAGTTTTATATAATTATTAATTAAATATTAAACTATTTAATTAAAACTAGCAATATTTATATTAAATTTTTTTTTTTAAATATATAATTAATAATATTATAAAACTATTATATTAAATTAATTAAAAATAGTTAGCTTTTATAGCTTATTATTATAATTTTTATATAATTAAAAAAGTTAAAATAAATATATTTTTATTATTTTTAAAGTTTTATTATAAAAAGCTTATTATTTAAATATTTAAAGCAAACAAGTTTAAAATATTAATAAAAGCTTTAGTACGTATAGCTATACGCGCTTATTATTTTAGTTTTTTTTAAAAAATATTTTAATATTTTTAAGTTAAATTAATCGTTTAATTTAATTAAAAAATATTATAAAAACAATCTTAATATTTTATAATATTTTAAATAATTTATAAATAGTTACGCTTTATATACTCGAAAAAACAAAACTTTAGTATATATAATATATTATATATAAAATTTACAAATAAAGTAAAAAAAAAAAAAGTCTAAATCTATAATATAAGCAGCTGCTTAAATACTTGCGTAGGGCAGCTACATTCACTACCAATGCCTGCCTTCATTCACTGCACTACATTCACTACGAATGGCAGTTACTGCAAGTAGAAATTACAGGTGCTATGGCTAGTGGTGGGCATAGCTGTCAAATTCAGTGATATGTGTGTATTAATCTATCTATATATCGCTGCCAAGCTCAATTAAGGTATTTCTAGTATAAAATACCTAACAGGAGCACTAGCCACTAGTTAAACCTTAGCGCACTACTATATATATTAAATAAATAACTAGGTAATTTATTTAGTAATATATAAATAAATTATTAATTAGTGCGCAATTTAATATACTTTTTAAAAAAAATAAATTTAATTGTTTTTTTTAAATCTTAATTAATAAACGTATAATCTATATAAAATATAATAAATAAATCGTTTATTAATATATTATAATAAAATACTTTATAACTTATATTTAATATAAATATTATAAAACTAATTATTATTATATAATTAAATAAATATAAATAATTATATAAATAATAATAATTAATTTATATATAATATTAGCTGCTTTTTTTTTTATTTTTTTATTTTTTAGTTATTATAGTTTTAAAACTTATAAATAAATAATTACGCGTACTTATATATGCGCACTTTTTAAATAATAGCTAAAATTAATATTAATTTATATATAGTTTAATTAAATAATTATAAACTTTTAATATATATTTAAGTTATTTTTAATAATATATATAATATTAATAGCTATTAAGCTTAATATTAATATATATTTAATTATTAATATATATAATAAAAACTTATATTATATTGCTTTTTTTTAATATTATTTATATTTTATATAATTTATTATTAAATAGTTTAATAGTTTATTTTTATTTTTGTTTTTATTTTTATTTTCGGGCGAAAAAAATATTTTTATTTATTATTTTTTACTACTTTTAGCTCGCTTTAGCCGGCCGATCTAAGTTATATTAAATATATAACGCTTATAAAGTTTTATTATTATTTTTTTATATATTAGTTCGTTAAGCTTTAGCTACTATTATTATAATTATTTTTAAAATTATTAGCTTAACGTTAAGCTTTTTTAATATTTTTATTAATTTAACTAAATAAATAATTTAAATAATATTAGTTTTTATTTTAGTTTTATTAAAATATTCGTTTATTATTTATTATTATTATTATTATTATAGTTATTTTTTTTATTATTATTAGTTTAATTTATTATTTATATAGTTATAAAAATAGTATAAATTATTATTATTATTATTTTTTTTAAACTAAAATATTTATTAGTTTGTTATAAAATTTTATATTTTTAGTATATTAAAAGCGTTTTCGTATTAAATAATAATTATATAAAAATAATTAGTAATAAAACGCCTATTAATATTATATTTTTAAATATATTTATAAAAAACTATAAATAATTTTTTATTTTAATAATTAATAGCTTATTTAATAATAATTAATTTTAAAAATATTAAACAAGCTTTTTATGCTTTATATAATATTTAATTAAATATACTATTATTACCGCTATTATTTTTACTATACGTTTTCCCGCTAAGCTTATACGCTGGCTTGCTGTTTTGCGTATTATAGTACGTATTTTATTAAAGCTTTTTAAAGCAGTAAAAAAAAAAAAAAAAAAAAATAAGCCGGTTAGGATTAAACTCTAGCTACTTAAGTAGCAAAATCGCGGGCCCTTTAAGCTTTTTTTTTTTTTTTTTTTTTTTTTTTTTTTTTTTTTTAAATTATATATAATAACCTTAAAGCTTTAAACAAAAATTAATTAATCTTCCTACTTATATTATAAGCGCTTATAATTTAAATCCTATTTAATAAATAAAAAATAAAATATAATTAATTAATAGTTTATTTAGCTAATTTTCTACCTATTAATTAGTTTTCGATTTTTTTTAATATAAATAATTAGCTTATTAGTATTACTAGCTTAATAAATAACTTAGCTAGCCCTAGTTATTAGAAAAACGTTGCTTATTATTAAATAAATAAAGCTTTAATAAAACTATTAGCAATTATTTACTAGTAAGCATATATATTATTATTAAAGTTTTATTTTTAACTTTTTAGCGTAATTAATAGTTATAAATATTAATATATTATAGTTTAATACGTAAAAAAGCTAATTTTTTAATAACTAGCTTTATAATTTGCTAATTATCGTACTAAATAATAATATATTATATTTATTAAGCTTAATAATAAGCTTATTAATATATATAGTTTTTTTAGCAGCTTAAGCTAGCGCTAGTAATTTAGCTTTTATAATAAACGTTATAACTATATTTTATTTATTAGCTTTTTAGCTTATAGTCCTATTAAAAAGCTTTTTTTATTAATAATATTATTAATAATAATATATTATTAGCTATTATAAAGTTATTTTTATTATTAAATAGTACGTAGTGCTATATAAGCAATAAATATAAAAATACTTTATTTATAGCTTTATAATACTTAAAAAAAAATTATAATTAAACTATAATAGCTTAAAAATAACGAACGCTATATTTAAGCGTATAATAATAGCTATATATAAAATTAAACCTATTTTTTACTAATATTATTATATGCTTAAAATAAAGCTATTTTTTTATATAAAAACAGCTTATCCGTTTTTATTAAAATAATAACGTATATTATAATATTTATATTTTAAAGCTTAATGATTTTTTTAATATAAAAAGCTTAAAATAACTATAATAATTTTTTTATTTATTTTAGATTATTTTTATTTTTAAAAACTACTATAAATTTTTACTTTTAATTAATTTATATTAAGATTTTAATATAATAATTATTATATTAATTGTTTTAAAACTTTTAAAAATATATATAATTATTATATTATTAATATAAATAAAATAAATATTTTATTTTTTAAAAAATAATAAAATTTATAAATATTAGTTTAAAACTAATTTTATTTAATAATTTTAAAAGCTTTTTTACTATAATAAAAAAAACTTTTATAAACTATAAAAAGCTTATAATAATTTAACTATAATATTTATTTTTTTATAACTAAAAATATATATATATAAACTTTTTTAATAAATTTTACGTTAATAAAACATTTATAATATTATATTATTTAAATTTGAAATTAAATTTAGCAATAATTATTATTAAAGTTTTAAACGATTTTTTTATTAAAATATTTATATAAATATTTTTTTTATTATAGCTTAGTTTTTAATTTTTATATATTATTAGCTAAGCTTTATATTTATTAATATTTATATTTATTAAATTTATAATATATATTTATATATAATCGAAAACTAATTTATTTAAAATCGAACTTTTAAATATTTTTTTTAAGTTTTTATTTTTTAGTAGCTTTATAAATAAATATATTTTGTTTACTTAAAATAATCTTTTAATAAATATAAATTAAGCTTTTTATATTATTTCGGAAATAAAAATAAATTTTAATAATATATACGTTTTTTTTAAAATAATAATTTTTATAAATAAGCTTTAAAATAATATATCGCTAGTTTAAAAACTTTTTTTATTTAGTTTATAAACTTTTAAAAATATTTTTTTTTCGTTTTATTTAAAGCTTTTATTAATATTTAATATTTACGATTAAATAAATAATAAATAATAAGCTTTTATAAAAATATTTTTTTTCGTTTTATTTAAAATTTTTATTAATATTTAATATTTATAATTAAATAAATAATAAATTATAAACTTTTTAAAAATATTTTTTATAAGTTAATATTATTTTTTTTTATATTTAATATTTAAATTTAAATATTATAATATTTAAAAAAACTTTATAATAGTTTAACTTTTTATATTTTAATAATTGTTTTTTTATTTATAATAAATAATTTATATAATTAAACTATATTAAAATATATAGTTTATAATTTAATAAATTAATTTAAAAATATAAGCTTATTTTAATTTTAATATAAATAACTAAATTAATTATAGCTTATATTTAAATTAATAAGTTTTAATTATATTATAGCTAAGCTAAAAAATATAACTTTTAATAATTTTAATAATATAAATATATTAAAAAAAAATTCTAAATTAATATATAAATAATTTTTCGGCGTATAATTTTTTAAATTATTTTTATAAACTTATTATTTTAAATTAGCTTTTTATTCGGTTTAATTTAATAGTTTAATAAAATTTTCTAATAATAAATTTTTTAGTTTATTATTTTTTTGTTTATAAAAAATTAGTTATTATTTTAGCTATATTTTAATAATTAATTTAGTTAATAAATTTTTTATAATTTTTTTAGCTTATTTTTAAAAAATCGTTTTTAAACTTATTTTTATTATTAAAAACTCGTTTTTATTAAAAATAATATTTTTATAATAATTATTTTATTTTTATAATAATTAAATTTAAAATATTAAAAAACTAATATTTTATTAAATATTTTATTTAAACTTTAAAATCGAATTTTTTATATTTTTTTTTTTTTATTATAATAATTATAATAAAAGCTATATATTTATATATTATTAAATATAAAATATTTAAAGTTTATTTAAAGCTTATATAGCTTTATAAATTATTAAAATATAAATAAAACTTTTTATAAAAAGCTTTTTAGCTATTAATATAATAAAAAGTTCGGTTATATAAATATATTATAATATAAATTATTTTAAGCTATAAAAAAACAAAAACTTATATTTATTTTTTATTAAGCTTATTTATTATTTAATAATAGCTTTAATTTATTTTATTTTTTTATTAAAATTTTAAATATATAATAAAAAAATCGCAAATTTAATATTATAAATATTTTATATAAATTTTATTAATTAAATAATTTTATTTATAATACTTATTAATTTATTATTATATTTATTATAATTATATTATTTTTATAATAAAACTAAATATAATATATATATTTTTAAAAGTTATTTATATAGTATTAATATATTATTATTAATATAATAGTTTTATATATATTTTAAATATTTATTAATAATTAATATTATTTTTTATAAGTAATATTTTTTATATTAAAGTTATTAAATTTATAAAAATTAATTATTAATTAAATATTAGTTTTAAAAACTTTAAATTAAGCTTTTTATATTATTTTCTAGTAAGCTTTTATAAAACTATAGTTAATATATTTTATAATTTTAATTTATTATTTTTTTAAAAAATAATTATTATTTTTTTAATATATTAATAATTATTTTAATAGTTTAAAACTTATATATTTTAAGCGTTAGTACTATTTATATATATTAGTTTATAATTAAAAACGCTTTATATAAAAGTTTAAAAGGTTTTTTAAATATAAAAATATGCTTTATTAAACGTATTAAAAATACTTTATAATAAATTATTTATATATTTAGGTTAATAAATATAAAGCTTTTTTTATTAATATTTTAAAAAATCCGAATTAAGTTTATTTTTTTAATAAATATTTTACGATTAAAAACTTATAATAAAATAAAATTAATAACTATATTAAAATAAAAAACTATATTATAAAGCTTATAAACTATAAGTTTTTTTAATTTTTATATTTTAATATTAATTTTTTTATAGCTATATATTTTAATTATATTATTATTAGCTAATATTATATTTTTAAATTAATATTTTTAAAGTTTAAAAAATAATTTATTTAATTAAAAATATATATATTAAACCTAAAATTTATTATAACGTAATTATATAATATATATAATTTAGCAAGCTTTTTATTAATTATAAAAAAGCTTATAATATATATTAATAACTATATAAATTAATTTTTATATTAATTTATAAATTAATTATTAAATTTAATACGTTTTTTTTTATTAGTTTTTAGTACGTTTTATTATTTTTTAACGTTATTTTTAATAGTTATTCGTATATAAACAATATATTTAAAATAAATATTAGTTTTAAAATTTTTAAAATAAAGCTTTAAAAAACAAACTAATAGCTTATAATTAAATATTTTTTATAATAAACTATATAATTTATTATATTAAAGTTTTTTTTTTAACTTTAGTTTATATATTTATTTTAAAACGTTTTATAAAAATACCCGGGAAATTTTTTTTAAAATTATTATATTAACTATTTAATTAGTTTTAAACTATTCGAAAGTATATTTTTCGTTTTTAATAAATTTATTTAAGTTAATTTTTATTAAAATAAACTAAATAATCTTTATATTTTTTTTATTATTAGTTTTATAAATAATAAAAACTTTTTTTTTAATAATTTTTATAAATATTTATATTATATTTATATAAAAACTTTATATTAAAACTTAATAATTATTATTTAATAATTTAAAATATTATTTAAAATTTTATTATTATAAATCTTTTTTAATAATATAGCTTAAAATAAATTAATATTATATAAAACTTTTTTTAAATTAACTATAAGCTTAAATAATTTTATAATATTTAATTTTTAATATTTGTTTTAATAATTTTATTTAGCTATTTATTAGTTTATTTAGCGAAATTTTTAATAAGTTTTTTTATTATAAAACTAATAAACGCTTTATAATTATTTCAATATTTATATTTAAAAACTTAGCTTATTATTTTTATTAAACTTTTTTAAATTATTATATTATTAATTAAAAGTTTAATAAGCTTTTATATAAGTTAACTTATAGTTTAAATTTATTATTTTTTATATATTTAAAAAGCTTAATAATTTTGCTTTAATAAATATTATATTATTTTAAAATAATATTATAACGTTATTAAATATTAATATATAAAGTTCGTTTATTTATTATTAAATTTATTAATATAATAATCGTTAAATTAATATTTATAAATATAAAAAATTAATATGTTTAATATATTTAGTTTTATAAGCTAAAAAATCGCGTTTTTTTAGTTATAAATACTTTTAAAAATTTTTTAAAATTATAAACGCTATAAAGTTTTATTCTTATAAAGAAAAATCTTTAGCGAGTTAAAAATTATAATAATTAATATAAATATAATAATAATCTTTTAATATATATTTTATAGCTTTATTTTTTAATAAAATATAAAAATTATAATAAAACTTTTAATTATTAAATTTAATAATATATTATTAATCTATTTATATATCGCTATTACTTAATTAAAGCATTTAATATAAAATACAAAGCATTAGCTACTAGTTAAGCCCTAGCGCATTGCTATATATATTAAAAAAAACCGGGTGATCTATTTAGTAATATATAGGTAGATTATTAGTTGGTGCGCAATCCAACAATAGCCACCAAAGCTTGTAGATCCGTAACTTTTACTAAAAAACGATACTTCGAAATATCAAATATAACAGCTTAAAAAAGCTTATAATTAAAAAGAAAAAAGATAATAATACAGTTTAACATTTGAATTATTTAAATCTAAAATAATCTTATTTTTACGAATTTATTTGAGTGTTTGATTTACTGTTGAACTTAGAGATTTAGTAGTATATTGCTGGTGTGTGTGATCTTTTGTTGACCCCACTCCTGTCCTAGTGGCACGGGTCCTGGCCATTTGACGATAGCCAAGCCTCTAGGTCCATTTTTGGCGTTAATTGGCGTTCCTCGTCAATACGCCTTGTGCCTCCTGCATGGAATAAGCTCTTGGGTACACTAGGATCTTAGGGGTCTTGGCTTTGACCCGAAGAGGCAGTGTCGAGGGCCATCAGCTCGCATTTGCCCCGTAGTAACCCACATAGCCGTCAGGGGTTATATTAACAACCAGGTACGGAGGTCTGGGCCAAAATTACCCATTATCCTTGATAATGGTATAAAGTGTAAATAGAAAAAATTATATACGGTATGACGGCTTAGAAAGCAGTGTTTCGGGCCGGCAATATTCTTAAAAATACGGACTACTAATTACGCTATAACGTTAGCGCAGATAGGGCACAGCAAGCGCTAGCTACAGCGGAGTTTAGGGCTTAGCTTACCTAGTTGGGTAGATGCCTAGTCAGCTTCCAAGGTTATTATTAACGCTATCGGGCTACCGGCGGCCCGATGGACTACTTGCTAAGCCGCCACACCGTATACAATATTTTCTATTTGCACTTTGCACTATTGTCAAAGATAATGGGTGATTTTGGCCCAGACCTCCGTACATCGCATCAAGTCTTCTTAAATGTCCAATTTTTTCGTACCTAGGTCGTCTTCAGTCCTATTCGATTCCTATTCAATTCAAAAAAATTTAGTAGCATCTTTGACTTTCATGTCATAGCCCATTGCTGACTAATGCCTCGCAAAGGCTTCGAAAAAGTCCGTAGTGGTTGTATCACATGCAAGTCAGTCATACTCCGTCTCTTCGTCTAACCTCTACGTGGACACTTACGTCAATCTAAGGGCTCGAAAAGTAAAATGTGACGAGGCTTGGCCTGAATGCCTACGGTGCCGGACTAGCGCCCGGATCTGCGGTGGCTATCGGGCACCTCCACCTGGATCATTCTCTTGGAACAGCTTGCTTCAGATCCGGCCGTCAACTATTCCCTGTTCAGTTCTAAATACTGCCGAACTGCGTGGCCTAGATTTCTTCCGCTCCATAGTAGCGCCGGCTCTCACGAACCCCTCGGCAATTCATTCTGGAAGAATTCCGTTTGTCAGCTAGCAGTCCAAGAACCCGCTACTAGGTATGCGGTTCTAGCTATTGGCTCGCTCTACGAACGATTTGACCCGATATCTGACGACCCTTCAATGTCGAATCCATATCGTGCAGCTGTGCGTTATTACAACCAAGCCATGAGGGAGGTCGCTACATCAACACACCTGGACGCGGATGCAGTGCTTTTGATTTCTATATTGTTCACATGCATCGAGTTCCTACGCGGCAATGCCATGGCGGCCATCGAGCATTGTCGTCATAGTATACACATACTAAGCTCCACAAAACAAGTCTCGCGTGATACTTCGGCTATTATTCATCACCTCAGTATATTTCCCTTTTTCTTTGGCGCCACTCTCGCCGACTTTCCTCCCCTTCGAGACCCGGAATGGTCTGGCCGCGAAATTTATAGTATCCCGCGAATCGTAGAGATATTGGACTGCCTCATGTCGGAATCCGTCAGGTTAGTCCGCGCGTTTGACCCTTTTCGATTGGGTGCACTCGATATTGCAGAAATGCCAAGTTCATTGATCCAAGCTCAACAAAAGTTATGCCGAGACTTAGACGCTTGGTACACCTTATTATCTATTAGCACACAAGATTTCAAATCAGATGATGGGAACCAAGCACTTTTACGCGTTCTGAAGATGCGTTGGAACGTGTGCAAAATTTGGGTTCATATAGCATCATACCAGGACGAAAGTTTCTGCGATACGTTTCGAGATCAGTTTGAATGTATAGTCAAACTTGCCAGAGAGGATGCCGACTCCAGAAGACCTTCCGAACCCCAGCAACTAAACATCTTCAAGTTTGAGATGGGTTTATCCCCCTTACTACATTTCGTACTTCTCAAGTGTAGGTTCTTGCAACTTCGGTTAGAGGCATTGAAACTACTCGGTAGTCTTTCTTGTTTTAGGGAGTGTCTGTGGGATGCGCGTTGGATGTATGCAATTGGTAGACGCATGATTGAGCGAGAACACAGTCTGGAGCTTTCACCATGGCTGCCTAACCTGGGGTTAGAACGAACAAATCTGGATAGTGCGTTACCGAGTGATGACAGAAGGATTAGAGACTCGTGGCTCGATGACGAAACGCAATTACATATAGATTGCAATGGATCCGTGGTCAAAAGGAGGATGATCTCTTTCTATATGCGCGATGAAGCCCCTGGGAGAGTTAGAATAGTCTGGGACTGGGTCTATCTGGCAGAGAACTGCTAGAGTGGAATTGAACCTGTTGTGACAGATATTCCTACTACAAATCCGAAATGATGATGATTGAAGGGCCCGTCGCTCCGAGGACCGGCGAGCTCTAACCCCTATGTGCTCTTGCTTAAACTGACAACCTGAATTTTGACTCTACTCAATTAGCGATCGGATCGTAAGACTACTAAGGTTACTTCATCTTCTTCTCTCCTATGGCGACTGTTGATTTAGGCAACTGATACGGAAGTCTGTGGCTTTCGTCATACTCCGTGAAACACTTAAAAGTATTTTATATCCAGGGATCACCCGCACAACTTGGCAAGGAATATTATATGTTACCGCCCCCAAGGCCCTTAGATATTTACACAAGGTGTGTGGGGCATTTGCGAGAAGCTTCGCCCCATGGGTCCTCTAACCTTCGAGAATCCATCTCGGATATGCCCCACCCTCATTTAGGGAGAGGCTCTTAAAGGCTACTCGTCTTAATATGCCAGTTTTTTTTTTCTCAAGGAGCAGTGAGATACGGGCCAATAGCTCTTATTTTATGTCATCATCATAACACTGTTTAGAATCAAGTCTATATAAATTATCTCGCTGTTCGCAACTTGAATATTTGGTAGCACCAACAACTCGTCACCTTCACTTTCATGGATTATCTGTTACCAATGCTGTTTACCTTCCAAATTTTGGGCCCTTTGGCTCTTGCTGCTAAAGCCTTTGCGACGGCTCCCCACGCATGCGGTCTAGCAGGGCCTGGATTTCCATCACCCTCAGGTCTCTCTAACAGTCCACTGCTAAGCAAGAACATTGCTGAGTTTGAGAAGTCACTTCACGATGCGCAACTCGACTTGCAGGCAAACGACACCGCATGGGCCGTGGCTCTCTTCTCGTCCAAGGAAGACAAGACGTTATACGAACAATATTATACTCCTCCAATCAATGTTGGAGTGTCGCAAGTCGACAAGAACTCAATTTTCCGTATTGGGAGCGTCTCCAAAGTCTTTAGTGTTTGGTCATTTTTCAAAGAGGTTGGGGATAAGCACTTCAATGATCCAATCACCAAATACGTCCCTGAACTTGCGAATCTCACCTATCACAGTGAGAGGGAAGGCAAAGAAGTATACAACGATCTCGACCATGTCAGGTGGGAAGAGATTACGTTGGGGCAGCTCGCAAGTCATACAGCTGGGATACCTCGTGACCGTTAGTTATCACATTTGCTGTCTTCACTCAATGTAATCTGCTAACAAACAATATACCTGCAGCCACGTTCAATGATATTGCGGGAGAACTCAATTCTGATCAAACTTCGGCTCTTGGACTCCCAACCCTCAAGAGTGATGAGATTCCTACATGTGGTATTCCTGGAGTTACTCGGGTGTGCACGCGTAGTGGTAGGTTCAACCCCCTCAATAATGCGAAAGAGACATTGAGCTGTTGTATTTGATTAACAATTGGCATTTAGAATTATTCTCCTATCTCTTGAAGCAGCGTCCGCTTTATCCTACTGCGCATTCTCCAGCATATAGCAATGTCGCCTTTACACTACTCGGCTATGCTCAACAAGCTATTACTGGAACTCCACTAAGCGACGCCGTGACAAGCAACATATTCGAAGCGTTGGATATGACAAACAGCAGCTTTAGCCTAAAACCATCTTCAGGAGGCGTAATTCCAGGCGGAAATGAGTCACAGGTTGGCTGGAACGAGGACTTAGGTCCTACTAGTCCTGCCGGTGCCATATACAGCTCAACTTCAGACATGATCAAAGCCGGCCAAGCGATCCTTCAATCCACATTGATATCGCCAGCTCAGACGCGACGGTGGTTAAAACCCTTGTCGCAGACTGGATATCTCAGCACAGCAGTTGGTGCTCCATGGGAGATCCGCTATCTAACCTTGTCAGACCAGCGCGTTACCCAGGTGTATACGAAGCAAGGCGACGAGGGTACTTATCACGCGGCGCTAGTACTCTCACCAGAGCATGATCTTGGCTGGATTGTGCTCGCCGCAGATACCACGGGTGTGAATGCTGCTAGAATCCGAGAAACGTTGATGAATTCCTTTGGCGATTTATTCCTCCCCATGGCCGAACGCCAAGCGGAAGATGAGGCGGGCATCAATTTTGCCGGGACATTTACCGACGAAGCTACTAACAGTTCTGTGAGAATCCAGACAGGCCCATCTGGCAGTCCCGGCCTGCTGGTAACCGGCCTCACTAGTCGCGGAGCTGAAGTCATTGGCCCCAAAAGTCCTCTGATCCAGATCTATGGCGCTGGGCAATCCGCTAGGTTATACCCTTCCAATCTGCGAGTGACTACTAGATCGAAAGATGGATTGGGAACTTATGATTCTAGATTGGGCTTCAGAGCTACATACTTCAATGCAACCGAGCCTGGGAAAATCCAAGACCCCTGTTTATTGGCTTGGACTGCATTAGGCGCACCGACTTATGGGCAAGTCGCTCTGGATGACTGGGTCTTTCAGATGGGAGAGGACGGCCAAGCTGAAGCCTTGGATGTGGGGTTTTTGCGGCTGAAACTGGAAAGGTCAAACTAGTGTCTGTGACTATTTTCCTTAGGATTTGCTTTTTCTCTTTCCTTTCTCGATTCTTTTTCAATGTCGACCTAGTTATTATTCACCGCCACTGTAGACCATGAGAGCTAGAACTAAAGTGTCGGTAATAGATCATTGCATGTACTTTATGTATAGAGTCTAGTCTCCGTAGATGCATTACAACGAGTTGAGTGCCAAGTTACCATTTGACTCGACTAATAGATATGTGCGTAAGGCAAGCGGCTTGGAGTAAGTCATAAGGTCAATAATTTCTTACTAAGTCCCTAGGTAGCCTGGGTAGTAGGTACGGGGATGACTCATGCGTCACTTTACAGGATTAGACTACTTTCAAGGTTATACCGAAGTTTATCGTTATTCGAATCTTTCCAGTGAGACAAAAAACCAAGCTACTGATACCATTTATGTGATGCTGATTGGGGGTAATTCCTGCCATGACGTTCTGTTCCCTAAAGTGAAATGTCACGTAGAAATCACCCTACTCAGTTTCAAGTTCTTGTATTCAAAATGTGACGACGCATCCGTTGCTCCGTATGTATCCTAAACCGGCTATGATATGCTAATTATTCGTGATAGATGTCATGTTCAATCATCCTCTATCGGGCCAACCCAACGCTTGGCCTCCGTCCTCCCATCATAGTTTCCAATTGAAGGAGGTCGATAGCGTATTCCGGTTCGCCCTCCAATGTCTCTCGAATATAGTCTATTGCTGTTATTGTCATCGACTTTGATGATTGATTATCCTCACCGGCGGTGGGCGTATTGACTGAGAGTTCCACATTGGGATTGGCACCGTGGGCGAGCAAGGACTTGACCGCCGCCACCCATCTTTCCCGATTCAACATGAGCCTCTTACTTGCGTACGTTTCCATCAAGTGTGTCATGGTTGCGCTTCCTCTGGAGAAGTAATGCCGTCCTGCTTTCAGCGCTCTCATCCAAACCTGGCTATCGTCTCTCGGGGTTGCGCCTGCTTCATATAAGACATCTAGCAGTCTTGTGTCGGGCATATCGTGGTGAAAGTCTAGGTAGTCTCCACTCAAGCTCACACAGGCACTGAATCCATCTCCCTTTGGGCTCACCACGTAAACAAGCAACTCTTGTGCCTTCTTCCGCCTCGAATCTCCATCCATTTGACCCAGTTTAAATTGGACATACTTGACCAAATTGGCTTGAACGACCAGGGAAAGGAAGTCTTTGCGTTTAGGTGACTTGCCCGCTTCCATAGGCTCGAAACCAGCCCAGTGTTTCCGCAAGAGCCCAGGAGCTTCCTGTCGAACCAGTCTGGGTCCTCGACCAATGGCTTGTGGTTGTTCAAAGCTGTAGTCCAGGAGCGCTGATTAGAGGCATCCAGTTCATCTAGCATCCGAGCATACATCGCTATGTTCTTTGTTTCACCATCAATCCTCTCAGCATAGCGTAAAGCATTCGCGACGATAAGCCAGGCATCGGGGCGAAATCGAACATTGGGCCACGTTAGGACAGGAGGCTGAATGGTCTCAAAAGCTTTCAGGTGTCTAACGCAGCCACTGAGTAGGGAGAGATCAAGATCGATGTCATCTACTGGGTGGATACTCGGTAGGCGCTGCCATATATCTCTGCGCCCAACCCATTCCTTTGTAGTCTGATGATTGAATACAACACGACGGGCGGTCTCGAGAGTGTCGGGTGCCGATTTTGATTCGGCTTCTAAGAGACCGACACAACATATCCTCAAGCGGCGCTGCATTTGATCAGTCAATTGTTGAAGTGTGGTTTTGTTGAACGGCCTTGTCGTATCTTGGCTGACTTTGAGCTCGTTACGATAAGGATCGAGGTACCCTTGATCAGCGAAAGCCAGAGTGATGACGCTAGGCGGCTGTTGAGCCCTCAAAACTAAATGAAAGATGCGACAAGCATCGTTCTGATCTTCAGGTTTGAGATTCTCTATCATCCGCATGTATAATCCCTCGGTACCACCCAGCCGGTCAGGGAGTGAGTTCAGGGTCGATCTCAAGGTGCGTAGGCTGCCGTCAATCACCATGTCGAGAGCCAGGCGTGCCCATAGTATGTCGCCTTGACTCTTTTGCGCCAATTCAGCACATAGATTCACTGTATCTGGCAGACCTGGAGCCTCATCCTCTAAGCGACCACCTATATATTCCGCAATAGCCTTTTCCGTGTGTTCCTGAAGCCTGATTCTGGGGAAATCCGAAAAGTTGTCTTCAAACTCAGGAAGCTCGCGAGAGCTAACGACGAATTTGATAATGTCTTTGTTCGCCATACTGTTGATTAGTTTAGCAATTTCGGTGTGCGAGTCCGACCTCCATTTGCTGCGGCCCCATGATTCATCACCCTCTTCCCGGTCGTATTGTACCTCAATGTCCCCAGGCTCGTAGTGGTCCTTTCGCTCCATTATACGGTACTCATCGATACCGTCGATGAAAATAACCATGCGCAGCTTTTCCGACATGTGCGCAAACAACGAATAGAAGCCTTGATTGAGATTGGTCGTACTGGTGAATTGGACTGGTGGTGGCCAGGCGCAGTCGAAGAAGCTTGGAAAAGCCACTTTGATCAAATCACGTCTAGTAGACAGGATTTGGTATAGAGTGCTTCGAAGAAACCCTTCGTATGTCTTCTGAATTCGATTGCCACCTTCGAACATGAAAAATCTGGCCATGATCAATTCACCGCCTCTGGCCCACCCTTGTAGAAGCTCCCGTCTCATATCTTCTGATTTCCAGGCATACTTCATTAATGTCGACTTGCCAGATCCTGCTTTTCCACTAATCCAGAGAACAGGATCCTTCGAAGCTAAGAATGACTTGAATGGTGAGACCTTTGGTGACAATATCCATTCGCAGGTTTGGCCATATGCTGGATCGATCCGTGATTCCCGCTCCATCATAGTGTCGAAGTGCAAAGCGTTGAGAATATCTAGTTCAGCCAAATTAGCAAACCATTCGCACGCATGCATGCTAGAACGAGAATTAGCAGGGGCCTACCTTGATTCCGAGGCTCCTGGGCTTCAATTTCGGCTTGGGAGGTCCCGATGTGATTTCTTTATTTGTGAGACGAGTCGTGAATAACCGGCATCGTCTCTACTCTTATACCGACACAAATCTAGGTGAGTTGTGGGCAGTTCGTCCTTCGTTACGTTGAAGTTTTCGTATACTACGGAATCTTTTGGTACCATGGTTTGCATCGTGCCCTTCCCCAGCTCAACTCCATTGGAATCGTGAATCGTGTCGATCGAGGCATGAATTGTCGTCGGTAGCTTTTCCCTAATACACACGACCTTGATATCTCGTGAAACTAGCAGGAAGGTACTGTGTTGTGTCTCGAGGAGTTGGTTACTATCGCGTAGGGCGCGTAGAAGTGAAGATGATGGCATCGAAGGTGAGAGAACAGCCGTCGCAGCGACACACTCGCCGAGAGTTCGTTTCCCGGACCTGATATGAGGGGTACCCAAGAATATACATCCTACTGTACGTGGATAGACATTGCCGAGCTCCGCGTGAGCACCGTAAATTCGGGACAGGGCTGCGGTGACCAACGCTTCTTTTACCAAAAGACCCCCCAACCCATGACCAACGAAAATGATAGGGCGTCTTGTGCCAGCGCGAACACGAGAGATATCACTGAGCAGACTTTCAGCCTGCCCAGCAAACGTATCACCAGCGCTCAGCGCGCTAGACCAACCCCATGAGATAATTCGTGCGTTGGGTATATCTTGCCCCAGTAGATCGCGGATCCAACAAACACCTCCCTTGGTATAACTACTCAGGCGAGACCCGAAAAGCCCGTGGACAAAGACAATGTCGATGCCTTCCTCCCCTGATTGAACTCCATCGTGAAGTATGCATGGTCCTCTTCCGTCAGCGCTATACAGTATCCTTTCCCGTGAGCTTCCAGCCGAGCTGCTCGTGCGACCGACACGATCTAAGCGTGGGCCCTGTAGAGTCTCTCGTGAATCACGACTGCTCGCACGAGTAAGACGAGCAAGTGTCTCCCTGATCTTCTGCATGGTTCATTGTCGATAATATTGATATGCTCTAGAAAAGAGTAGCATGGAGGAACAATTTATTCGACGATGACGACGGATCGGTGTGAAGTACGGTTGGGGCCGTGGGATTACCTACATTTCTTCGGCGAAAAAAATTGTGTATTGACTTGTCTACCTCCCTAGACCATTCGGACAGGGGCCGGACGGGTAACCGTTGCAGCCGGGACATGGTTCTGACATGGTATCCCCTTGTCATTATTAATGTTAAACGACAGGGATTTTGAAGACGTGGCGCACTTACGCGACACCAGCGTACAGTATCTCGATTCAACGAGTCCAAACCTCCATTTACGTTTCTAGATTGGGTAAATGTATGGCTTGCAATTGGCGCACAACACCTGGCAAGAACGCAGTTTTGGCTCTGCTGGCCGCCCACCCTTGCCAGTTCAACTTGTTCATCCATACTAGGATAGATATCCCGTTCTATCCGTACCGCAGCGTGTACACTAGTGTACATTCATTCAGGGATCTACAGTCGTTAGCGCTCCTTAGTAGAATAAGGACAGGAAAGCGTATATCACAGGACATGGAAACACACAAAAGAAACAATGTTTCAATTCAGTATGATAAGTAGAGGTTACATAATCTTGGTATACTTCCCTCACACAAGGTGCATAACACGCTTAGTGTGTGTTGAAAAGTAGGTAGGCAGAGTACGCCACGTTGACGTAGGCGGTTTCCGCCAAGAGGTGGGCCCACTTGCATAAAGTTGGCGTTGTAACATAATACAGACACTAGCTTTCTTAAACAGTGTTAAGTTATTGTTACAGTTGTTTTGGATTTGGAGTAACTCCAGTTAGGTTCTTTTCAAAGTGGCACCGCCATAATTTGCTTCATTTAAAGATTTTTACTGGCTAACATTGCAAGCGGGCCACATAACAATTCAGCGAATTAGAATGTAAGAATTTAAATTTCGACTTGAATTGAGTGAGTTAACCGTTGTCTTGCTGTGAACTAATTTGGTAGTGTCCTTCAGATGAATGCAGCATGGCACACAGCAGATCTACCATTAAGCAAAAGGACAAGCGACGACGACTGAAGTAACAATAGAAATGAGGGAAAGTGGAAACAAATAAGCGGGTTATGGGCTGTTATCCCTTGTCAGTAGCAATTTGACAGCCCCTGTGTTATCCGCCTTGAATTTCAAAACATCGAATTATTGTGGGCAAACCATCTGCAATTGAACCTGCCCGCGAATTGTACCAAAAGAAGCCTGGTTTGGCACCCCAAAACAGGGTGGTTCTTGGACAACATCCTAGATAGCCTGCGTAGTCCACGGCCTATCTACTGTAAACGGACTATCATCCTCTTAAAATTAGCTCTCCCGTTGTCCGTAGCGGAGAATGCTAGGATCTCGTCACCAGCAAAGATTCAGGACAACCCCACCGGTCACAAGTGCTCAGCCAACTGATTGAAATGTGATTCAGATGACTCCTTAAGGTGTTAGTTTGTGATATCGGTAGGCTGAGCACAAAATAATACAGCTACACAGTCCTAGCTGAACAATTATTGTGTAACCGTTGAATTAGTGCTGAGAGCATATAGCACGGGACTGTAGGGAACGCGATCGCATGACTGATGACTGGCAGCATGACGGGCCGAAGGCGGTAACAAGCGGCGAAAGACCGGGCCCCTGGTCCGGAGTTCCACCTGCACGCTACTAACGCGTCAGTGAGACCCAACCAAATCTAGGCCGTTAGCTATACAAGTTGCATAATGCAGCCTCCAAAGCGAGCTCTTAGCGTTGGCATCAAAACCTGCAGGACATCAAGATACGGCCGCAATATGCCCGTTTCTCGGGTCCACTAGGCAGGCTGTAATAATGGATGAGATGAGCTGATATAAGACATGCATAGGAAATGCTTAATGTTGGTAAGAGATAAAGGGTTGTGACCATATCGCCCACTTTCAAATTAAAAAATCATATAAATATAACTTCCCTAGCTTCTCGATTCCCACTTTCAATAAAAATACCCGCTGTTAGCTGCGGCATTGTACGCTCTACACCGACTAGTATTAGACTATCTAGCAGGGATAGTAGTCAGATAATCTTCTAAGCTAGCGAGCCTTTTGCTAAAATGTTGTCGAAACCGGCGTGAGGGCGTACGCATGTGCACACGGATGGGGTCTAGCGACAGAATCTAGCCCTGTCACGCTCCTGGCAAGACTCCCAGATTACCATGACCAGCCCTCCACATCTAGCATAGTGTCATTAGCTCATGCCTCACAACGGTCCCATCTTCGTTCATAACTTGGCCCTCCCCACGTGGATCTCTAGTTAGCAGGACCATCATATCTCACATGAAGTTACGAAGGCGTTCGGTTAAAGCACTCACATATTGAAAGCTCTCCTTGGAGATTGTTGGCGAACAAATCCGTTTTATTTTCTTTTCCCCGTTGTTAATACCTCATCAGGGCACCGACTTTGCCCGGAAGAAGAGGCTCATAGCTACGCCATCATAAGGACGTTGTATACCCACAACTCACCGGGATTCTGCATCAACGCTTTGACTCTAACCACTTATAATACCTCGTGCCGTTCCGTACTCAGCTTGGAAGGCTGACAGCGCCAGGATGAAGACTACAATACTACATCTCGCTCAGCTGGTTCGCTCGGCCCTGAAAACGTCTTTCTTCCACCATGTTGAACCCACACCGGAGCAACCAGAAAAGCCTATCATAGCCTCCAAGTCACCAAACGTTCACTCACAACTTCATGGGGAGGCCTTAGCCGTGGCCACCAAGATTGGTGGTAAAAGGTTGCAGGTATCAGACCTCACCAAGGTCTTTGCCTCATGGCCAACAGCAACAAACAAGCATGTCAAAGAACTAGACGCCCTTGTTGATTCGCTGCTTGAACGGATCGTTACAAATAGACGGAAGTTGGAAGCTTTAAAGCAAGCTGGCTTTGGTCGCCTGATGTCCTTGTTGGTATTTTCATACCTTGTCACTCGACTTATTACTGATGCCTCCTAGATGGTACCCTGATGCAGAATGGGAGGAGCTCAAAGTCGCCACGGCGTATTCTGTATGGATATTCGTCTGGGACGATGAGATTGATGCCGGTGACACAGATGCTGCAGTCAACGAGGAGTTGGCCCAAGCATACTACAGGCAATCCCTTTCCTATATTCATAGTGTACTGGGTCTCAATGGTAGCAGTCAAGGGGACATCGAGGCCCCTCACCAAAACATGGCTCTATTTGCAGATGTAGGCCGAGGGGTGCGGAAAACGACCGATATTCAACAGCGGCAACGATTCTTTGATGAGCTCGAGAATTTCATGCTACAAGTGGGAGTCGAGCACACACACCGTATGGCTGGAACCATACCGACGACGGAAGAGTACATGAACATACGTTCTGGATCAGTTGGGTGCGCACCCCAAATTGCCATCACAGAGTAAGTGCCCTTCTTGTTCTGTCTGCTCCGAATCATAAAGCTTACATATCCATAGTTACATGTTGAAGATCAGACTTCCTGAAACAGTGATGGAGAGCCCAGCAATGAGAGCTCTCTGGAGAGAAACTGTGTACATATGTCTCATCCTCAATGATATATACTCCTGTCAAAAGGAAATAGTAAGCTCACCAGTTCCATTACCTTCACAATATCTAACTTTGGTCGTAGGTCCAAGGCTCCCTGTTGAACGTTGTCCCAGTCATGTTCAAGAACATGAAGCAGGAGGACCAAAAGAGCATGGACGCCGTATCGAGGCGTCTAGACATCACCTTAAAGGAGTCAATGGACAGATTCGAAGCTGCCGCAGAAGAGCTCAGTGACATAACGCCGACAAACGCAGAGTTGCATGGCAACATTCTCGACTACATCAAATGGTGCCGCTATTTCATCACAGGCGTCCTCTACTGGAGTTTAGAGTCACGTCGCTACGGGATGGCGAAATGTATTAATGCAGATGGCACTTTGAGTATTCTGTTGTAATCGATTTGGAGCATCTCCTGGGGAGGTATCATGACGGTTTGCCTCGGTTATTGGCGTTTAAGCGTATAGCGTACACATTAGCTCTTTTTTAATTCACGACTAGGTATTGAATGACAAACTCACAGCGTTCGCTATGCAGACGCACCTCTCACCTGTGCGTCAACAGAAACACGTGGAGTGGCGCAGGACCCTTGCCCCATAACCAGGATTATCCTTGTTCCTCTGCATATCATTGAGTCCTACCTAGGGTAATTTGCCCCATTCCATTTCGCTTCCAAGGATGCTCGCAGCATGCTCGCCTTAGCGCTGTACTAGACCTCGGGGCTTTTTCCAGAAATACCAACCTTCCCTGATGAAGACAAGCGCCCCGAGTACTATTTGACTTTAACGCAAGACTAACCCATTATGAATATGCTAGTAAATACCGTGGGTTGACCCGGACTTCCGCGTATTTAGGGCCATATAATACCAAGTCTGGTCCGGTCTGGTGATGATGCCAGTATCACCCGCGTGAACCACTAGTTATATCTTTATCAGTTGTTTTACTGGTGCGATCAATGCCGATGCCATGTGTTGGTATTTTTGATGCCATCGGGACAGCCAGGATCGTGACAGGACAGAACGGGGTAAGGGTTTCTGCTCGCTAAGATCTGTTGAAACATTAAGCTAGGGGTGGCTGGGGCCACACCCTTCAAATCCCGAATATGCATGCTACGTTGCCACTCGCGTCTCAATTAAGACAAGGTGTACAGTGAAGTTGTTTCGACCTTTGCCCTATAATCCTCAAGCAACCCCGCTCGCAACGAATACGAAATCTGTGTGATTCAGCTTCTTCTCGTGCATGAGATAGCATCATACATTACAGCTCAGCCCCAGATACAGTTCATAACAAGTCTTCTAGTAGTTCGTCTCTGTTATCGGATATCGCCGACCTAATCCATTAGAGATTCAATTTGTGACGGTTCTACTAGTCCAGTAAATATCAGATAGGTCCAGTTAAAATAAATGGTCTTGTAAAACAAGTAAATAGTTACATAATTGGAAGAAGATCACCGGGATGAAATTAATCTGCAAGCAAAATTATTGGGCCCTATTACGTTTGCGCAATTGCGCTTTTGAATGCAAAGATTAAGCATTAGTTGTCTTGGATCCTTAATTACAGTATATTATAGCACGTACTTACTTAGTATGTGCAGCTGCAACACGTCTCGTCATGGTGATGGTGAAACCACAGGCTTACCATGGATCACATGCGTTCACGACAATGTGGAGCTAAAGCATGCAGGTCCCACGGCTGAGAAATCGCACCACTAATGGGTTGTGTATCACGAGGCGATGCGTCGTTTTCTTCCTATAAGATTTCAACAATGGTTAGCCGCCAAACAGGTTTCCGGAACATGCATATCCAGCGATTTATGCATACTGCCTAGATTCAATCCTCTTGATGTTCCCCCTTTGGACACTCCAATCGACAGAACCCACCAACAGGAGTTCAAAACCTTGTATTAAGTCATTATTGGCGTCCAGAAGGCATCGGTCAACATAAGGAATTGTCACAATACAATGTAGCAAAAATTGGAGAGAAAAAATCTTAGCAGTTAGCATAATGTCAAGTTAGAGGCACATTACACACGTCTATTGCGCGGCATACAAAAATGATCGCGATATGGTAATCTTGCAGCACGTCATCGCCACAATTGGCTGTAAGGGGGTGGCCAATAGTCGTGTGGAGCACGGCGGTTCTGAGACTAGCAGGATATGCCCCCTTTTCAGCACACCCTCAGCTTTTGGGGTCAGGACAGAGTGATAATCATTCTATGCGGGGTATGTCGTCTCAACTTCAATTCGGCGATCAGGCCTTTTCGCGGCGAGTCGCTTCTGCGGCAATTACATTTGGTATAACCCCAATTTGTCGTATAATCCAGACAACTATGACTAGAAAGGGCGTCTCTCAGGGGCAAGAAGTTATCTGATTGGTCCCTGCTTTATATGGGGAGTACGGCATTGGGATTTTTTCACCAAGCCTAAATGTAAATATTTATTACTATCAGTATGTTAGTATCTTCAGCCGCATGGAGTACCGAGATGTAAGGCATTAAACTAGCTCTCGCGACACCATAATAGAGTCAGCCCCGGAGGGGTATTTTAGTGCGAATTCAAATATCCCATAGCTTCAGTAACTCTTAAGAACCATTGAGAAACAATTGGGAGCAAGGGGAAAAAAATAGTATATTAAATCTTATGGTCCCAGTAAGGTTGACGACTGTATGCAGAAGATTGGTGTCACAAGATTCAGGATATAGACGTAGGCAAAGAGGCTTCCACTCTGGTATTCACGCAATGGTTCTAGAGCCTCATGACATAATAAATCTACCGCATACTTAACCCCTCAAGTGCAGGGTCTCCGATAAAAGGGATAGTTCCAACAGTTGCGTTCTGTTTGCGGTTTGAAGTACACTACTATGTACAGTTCGCCCCGTATGCACGTTTTAGCTCAGACTATGTGATTCTAAGTCGGCTCCGTAAGATGAACGTAGCTCGGTGACGATTCATACAAGAAGCGCACGTGGAGCGTTAGGGTTGGAGCAGTTAAGCAAATGATGGATCGGTATCACCGTAGTGTACCAGAACCAAATAACTGCTTCAGCACACGATGCTAATAACCATACAGTGCCATAGCTTATAGTACTTTGAGTGTTTATTTGGCGCCCCTAAAAAGCTTGCCGTTACCATTGAATATCACGGTCTAGACGCCAGCAAGGTTAATCTTAGATATAAATATATATAGTAACGCATCGTGTAGTGTAGATGGGTCTAGCTCCTCTGAAGCGTTTTACTAGTAAAGAACTACATGTGCGGAAATTGCCGTTGATGATATACCTCTTAATCTCCTCTTTTATGCGACAACTAGTATCGGTCCCAAACTTTCGCAATCTGGTTTTCAACGGCTCGGTGCCATGATATTAAACTTTCCCACCGTGAATGGAGATCATGTATATCTAGGACAGAGAAGATGTCAGGAAGCTTTAATTTGCTAAGCAAGCTCCGAGTTACGACGAAAGGATAAACCAATTCATGCAAATAATTGGTAGCCCCTAAACTATGGAGGCTAGTGGCTTCAGCTTGAAGTCGAGACTGGTATAATGGGGAGAGAATGTGCGAACGTGTTAAGAACTTCCTTGTTTAGCTAGTAACTATCTACTAGATATTAAGTACTAAACATAACATATACCAATCTGTCAACTCAAGACCTAATTTTAATGCTTACCTGAACTCCTCAGCGATTCAGTTCAATAAATCCCAAATTATACCACGAAGAAAGCGAACTTAGTCATGATAATGGCGCGCAATGATTTTGTCATATACAAACCACATTTCTATCGCTTCACCTTGTATAACCACAGCACTCGTAATCTCCAGCGCCACCCCCATACGCACAGATTACTGCTATGGATTCTGTACAGTTAGAGTCTCCCTTCCACTTTCCTTTTGCATCTGTAGATCTCCCGTACAATATAGCACATATATTTGAACCGCGTCTTTGTAGATGTTTCAGGTGGACCAACTTTGAAAGTACTCTCGATATCAAGGGCCAGGCAATTTCAGAAATTAAAACCTAGAGACTAGACCGGACACACCAATTCCATCTTATTTTCGTCACAGTTTTCTTTGGTAATCGTTAACACTTGGAAAATCTACTCTCATATATGCGTATATGGAGGAACATGCGAGACAGCCTTGGTGGAAGAAGCTGACTCTGTTTCATCGGCTTCGGACTGACTACCATGTATTGATGGCTGGCATACGGAAAAGCCACACAGCCCCTAGCCACAAGGTCACGAGCCACACAAAGTCGCTGGCTGATGCCCTTCAACCCCCTCTTTAGAGTCTAAGACATCAGGAAGGAGACAGAAGAAACAATGGTCAGTATAGCCTCATGTAGTACAAATAGGAGGTTTGTAAAGTCTGCAAACTCTCGCATTCTGTCTGTAATAAAATGTTTTGGATAGGGTTATGTTAAAATCAAAAAGAGGAAACCAGAAACCCTGTAGACTCAAAAAGATTATTAGCTGAATAGAACACTCAGTTCCAAGTACTTGAGTCTAAGTCCTTGCCATAATGACACTGTGGTTTGGGTCCCTTTTTTTTAATACTTTCGGGGATGTGGGTTGCGTCGTGGTTTGGCCATGACTCTACAAAGAAATTGTAGAGGTGTGTAAGTGGGCAGACTGACTAAGCGTCCTCGAATGGGTCTTTCGATGACGAAGTTTGGCTTTTCTGCTTCACTTTATTTGCGGTTCATCTGAATTTATACGGACAATTTGGGTAGTTAGATCAGCCACCTTCAACTCGATATATAGTTTCAGTATTATAGGCGAATGCATGAAATTGAGTATAGCTAAGGGGATGTTAGAATGAAAATCACGACTTATATATAATGCATCTAAGTTTAGGGGACTTGCATGATGCCTCAGTTCCATGTTAAGCTGGTGATGAGAATGATTTTGGACGCACGAGTTGGGTAATCGAAGCTGGCAGAGATAATGAATTATGGGGACAATCTACGGTCACCAGGAGAAGGACTCATAAGAGCCAAGCCCATGTTCTGATTATCTGGGGAGAGCGGCTTTCACGTATGGGACTAAGCATCCTTACTTGGGCCGTAATCATCGGGAGAGTGCTTCCCAAGTAAATACTGGTGTATTACTCATCAACCCTTTTATCACTATAGTCTCGCATATAAAGTAATCATAGAACTATCACTTCGGACCTTTATTAATTTAATAACCGATCAGCTGAATAGAACAAGTGTGTGTGTACTGCCCCTATATGTTCAGCTTGCATTGCGAAAGTACAGCAGGCTGAAGAAAGGGTGTCGAGACAACGGGCACAACATCCAACGTCGTACTGCGCCGAAATGCCGTGATTTATGGCCTCCAGCACACTAAATAGGAGCATCGCACGATGAGAGTAATATAGCATGAGGCTCATTGGCGCCGCCAGCCACAAATTGTACCTGAGTACCGAATCTAAAACTAGACGAATATACTATTTTCAAACCCTTAATTTTCAAAGGCTTTTTGAAAGTCAACATAGATATCGATAGGTGCATTTACTGCGCCCCCCGATTGGCTGGGAGGACTATGTAAACAACACAATACTGATTATTTGATTGGCCAATTCACTAATGACGCCATAGTTTTCATCGGTCTGTCGTCATGGATTTAGGAAAACGGCCGGAACGCGCGTTCAACACGAGTTGCCATTATTTAAATACCAAGGTACTATATGTATTGCTTTCTGAGCAATTGCATAAATAATCTGTCCTGTCATACCTGGCTGGCAAGTATAGCTCTCCGTCATCATCATAAAAATCATCATACTTAGAGGATAAGTAGTTTCGACGTGATGATTTCACCATTCGTGCGATTTGTTGCCAGCACACATAGAAAGAACTTCGTATCGCCATCTATACCGGCAGTGATTAATTCTTCACCTCGTCCGCAACGAGTCCTTCCTTTGCCATCAACTTTCCATCGCACGAATCATCACCAAGCTAAGCATCGATACCCTTTCAAACGTCAGAATGTCTTCCAGTAATCCAGCAAATAAGAACTTCACGAGACATCATATATTCGACTGTAAGGGCCGCGTCGCCCTCGTCACAGGTGAGTTTATTTTACCGGCTAGCAAGTCCGGACTTTGGTCCAACTTTAAGGCGTCGACACCAATCAATCGATCATCTACTAAACTTTTCGTTGCATTATATAGATAGTGTTAGCAGACTATCTAGCGTGTGAGCAGCTCGAGTAATTATGGTCTTGTGAAACAAGCCGATTACTGTCTCCAGACGCCGTTCCTTAAATGAAAAATGCGTGTGCTTCATCGAGTAGTAGCACCACTGCTGGCAGACGAGTCGGCAACGACTCCCATCTTCGAATTAGATCCGGAGTCGGTTTCAACGTCCTAAGTTCGGAATTGGGCGAAGAATTCCAGGAGCGGTATGAGTATTACAACAACTTTTGTAATCTCTTCGACCAGAGCCGCGATTTCTACCACGAAGTCGCGTTCGATCTTACAGGGGTAGAAGTAAATACCAACCGGGACACCCATTAGAAGTGGCTCAGAGACCGTATCTTCAAGGGATCTTTCGACCGAAATTCAGCGGAGGAGCTAGCCTACTACGCGGGGATGGCCGCCCAGGATGCCCCTGTACGTGATCACTCAAGACCAGCCATCCAAGCAAATACCCACCAACTAACACGGTATTAGTCACACCATGTAACAAGGGCTCATATAGAGTGCTTCGGAATAGCTTCATTCCTAAGATCTAATAATCGGCTATGGCGTCAAAGGACCTCTTATCTCTCCAGATTCCCTAGCAGAGGACTCAGGACCTGACTAGCCGTTATATACAAAATATCGGACTACCTTAACGGATCCCGTTGACCTGTGTAACCGAAATAGTTCAAAATGGTATAAAAAACCGAAGGCTGGAGCTGTAGGCGAGATACGTATAACACGCCATCGCCACAAGCTGTTTTCTGAAGGATGGACAAAATTGAGACTGCGAAGCCATGGATCATACAGGTATATCGGAAGGCAAGTCTTCATTGATCGATCTCAATAATGCTCTCAGGCGGCGGCTCGGGAATTGGTCTCATGATCACGCAAGCGCTCGTCGCAAACGGTGCTAAGGTAGGTATACATAACCGGGCGCACAAGCGAGAAGCTAGAGCGCGTAGCAGAGAAGTGCTCAGAGGGCATAGACACTATCATCCCCATCCCCCGACATAACCTCGAAAGAAGGAATCAAGAAACTTGTCAGTGACATTGGATGCACAGAGCCAATGATCTACACCTCTTCATCAACAATGCGGACATAAGCGATCGACGCTCGAGACGTCAGCCTCTAATCGTCTACGCTTGAAAACCAGACCGATGTCTACCGCATCAACGTCACCCAGATCTTCTTGGCGACTACAACATTTCCCCGCTATTGAAAAAGGCGAGCGAGAGTCTGCCTGGTTAGAGCAGGCGATCGCATTGGCCAAGGAGAAGTACGAGAGAAGGGAACGGCCCGGGCGCGCCAGGATATGGCGCAGGCCGTGTTATCTTTGGTGTGCAATCAGGATGTGAATGCTGAGGCACTGGTCGTTGATGGGCGTATACTATCGCCATAGGCCAGTAGGGGCTGAGGGTACTTGTCAAGCGTTTGGAAGCCTCCTCATTTCGTTAATAGATATAGCTACTCACCGCTACACACGGGCGTAAACGAGCAGAAGTTGATTCCCCACAGAATGAGTTTTCTGGCACTTCCATGCATCTATTTCAAGTCCTGAAGATCTATCAAAACAAGATTATCTAAGGCTCCAGCCCAACCATCGGTGAATAACGGCGAGCATCCTAGCGTCCGATCGAAACATCCGCCTGGATCAATCAAAAGAGTTAACTAGGGATCCTGAACACGAGACAAGGTGTATAAGCGAGCTTCAACGGTATCTACACCGCATTATCATCCCAAGAGATCGCAAGTCTAGCATGCGTGAGTGTTTATAAAAGGAAGAAGAAGCGAACAGATGATGCTACTTATCTGATCACATTTTTAATTGCGTTAATTCTAGCCATAGCTTAGTCAGCATTAGAAAGCTGAGCCAAAACGACGGAGCTCCTGGACACCACACCTTTGCTCACCTCCCGCCTTGTGAACTTGCGATCTGTTTCAAGTATATACTTACACATTAAACCATTCCCATAGAAGGTATCCAGAAGTGTATTTAAACTGGCATCAAGTTGTGTCTACGTCATCGTCTCTCCCAAGTCTACCCTGTATACCTACTTCCCTTGTCCATGTCAGTATGGGGCCTATCCAGTCGCCTTGCCACTTAACCCCCCGGGTCAGCGTCTGTGCAACTAATTAGGCTACCGGGCACCGTGTTTCACGATGAGCCCTTATTCGCATATATATTGCCCCGATCTGACAGTTCATCTTGACAGGAATGTGAATGACTCGTATCCGGCCGTCTATGGGCATATCAAGGCTGCGGACGCAGTAATGGATCATCGGCTCCCGGGATACAACTAAACAGATCCGTCCCGTGAACCAAGAAGCTTCAGCACGTCTGTACTTGGTAAAGCTTGACTCCAGGAGGGCGATGGAACGGACAACACCGTTACGACTATCGTGCAAGACGAGTACCGTGACCCAAACGACGAGAACTATGCCAGAACACAAACTTCCACCTAACTATCCGAATAACGTAGTTATCCAGTCGTTATCTGTATCTTGGACTCTAGCCCCAGATAGTCAAGACTTGTCCTGGTCGGTCATAGTGACTATGGCATATGCGTGGAGGACGAATAGCGAAATATACCCCGCGTACTGCTACGAAACATAGGCACACAGACGTGAACAAGGAGCCTTTGTGTATAGAGCCAAATAATCAATAGTCTTAACCGGGGGTGGTAATCTCAAAGGCCTTCGTACAATAACAAACGTATATTGCCTACCATGTACTGTGTCCATTCCGACTTCCGCGTCTCGACACCTGACTCTCCAGCACTTCTCACACTAGACAAAAGGGATGATTGATGCTCCCCTAAACCTACCGGAGCTGGAGAGCAGAAAGTCCTACTTAATAGGAAGGTTATAGCCCTTACAGGACAATGCGCCAGGTTGGGCGCAAAAGTCTCCCAGAGATGCCCAAGCCTCGTCAAGATAAGCAGAACGAGTCACCCATGCTTCCCTCCTCCCACCATGGCGCGTGCAAGCCCCAGTGCTGAAAAGGTCTTCGCCGCACCAACGGGAGTTGTACATGCCCAACAGCGGCTCCTTTCCATTTAAGAAAGTCCTAAGAGGGTGATGAATGCAATGTCTGACTACATCTGCCGACGTATGGTTTAAATAGGTCTTGGATATCTGTGATTAAGGGAGTTGAGTATGGGATATGGATAATAACAAGATAGCTACGTTATTCAGAGATAATTCGGAGTACGGATAACCACCAATAGCCACGTTATTCAGATGTACATCAGAACCGGCTCTTACATTATATGACGCTTCACCATGGAGCGACCTTCACGTTCCATGTCTCCATTCAAACCTCTTTAGACTGGGCAGATGCATTTGGCTAACTTAGCTTACCAAGTTGAGGTATATACATACACCTGCCCGCGATGGCTATTATCGACCAAGACAAAAGAGTAAAGACGGTCGCGGAAGAACCGAAATATATCCCCTCATATTACCTAACGTCGATCTAGCTATTTCAGTCCTCGGGAGGCGATGATCCCAACTGATATACGGCACCAGATTCACGCGGTGTATTCACAGAAATTTTCCTAGAGAGAGCTTGATACGGGTATTGTATTGAATTCTTGAGGCTGTGGGGAATATAAAGTAACCTGAGTTATGTTAACGATTGACGCTGCAAATCACACCTGGTCCTAGCATCGCCGAGAGTCGCGACTACATCATCCCCAACTTCACTAGAAACTTACTAGATAGAAACTTTCCATGAAACGAATATATCAGACTAGAGATCCAGAAAATCATGTATTTCTTGTGACATAGAATCTCTGTCGCTGTGTCTCTCTGCCTCTGTTCTGAGCTAGATGGTCAGAAAGAACAGTCATCTGGGCTCGCAGTTCACCACGCCTGAGTTGTAACTCGGAGATTTTCACAGCGAGGTTGATATCCACACCCAATCGCACTCTTTAATCTCAAAAGCGTCATCGAGCACCGGCACTTCCCTTCCAAGCCTACCTCACCCGGCTTCAAGTCAAAACGCCATTCATCGAGCGGCCGGCCACGCCATTCCTCTAGCCCTCGACGAGCTCAATAGCGCGTGACAGAACAGTTCGGTCTCTTTGGAACGTAAGGCGCTGCAGTGCGTCATCGAGGTCCACCCACTCGGGGCGGAACGAATCCTCGCCCTGTTCCTTGCCCTCCAGGCCGTCCTGGTCCAGCTCGGCGACGAACCACCAGACCAGTTTGACGCCCTTCTTGCCGAGGTCGCGGACGTCGAGCATGAACGGCTCGATGATATCTTCGTATACGCGCGGGACGTCCTTGACATTGTGTGGCTCGGCCGCCGAGGGAGCGCGCGTCGAAAGCGTGATGGGGAGGAGGATGATGCCATACCCAGACTCCACGCACCTCGCGGCATGCCGCCTCCTGCCGCGTCTCGTGGCAGTTGCGTCGGCCCTTGGGAGCACCCACTCGCCACTTCTAATGAGGTTGAGGAGGCACACCTTTTTGCCGGGCGCAGCAGCCACGTCGAAGACGATAGCGCCGCAGGACTCGACGAAGAGGTCCGACGGGTACATTGTGCTTTTCCACCGGCTTTCCGCCATTGTTTGCTTGCTTGCTTTCGTTCGTTCCTTCGTCTCCGGAGGCTTCGTTGGCTGGTATTCCCGGCCGAGTTCCGTTTGTCTTGCCCGTTCTGATCTAGTGGATTAGAGCATATGGGGGATAGTGATGAAAGAACGGCCGAATGTCTCTGCTTGTTATCTTGGGCTCCCTTTTAAATGCAATAGCCCGATGCTGTCCGTGCGCTTGAAGTAAAAAGGCAAGGTCTGGAACTAGTGACGAAAAAATGCGACATTTCCTACACGCGGAGAGAAGCCGGCGGAAAGAAATAACTGAGGCCCACAGCACAGACCCAGCTACCGAGGGCCGTCTCCTCACCTTCCCCGTCCTTGACTCATGTCCCACCAACGACGCGGAAGGGCAATAGAACGAGCAGCAGGATCAATAGCGAACCAGTAGGCGGGCATAGACAGTCAGGCCTGCCATCAGTCAGACGACTCGGCGACAAATAGGAATAGCGCAACGCCAGCACGGCAATCAACGAGGCAAGAGTGGCCGAGAGTGACGGCAAGGAAACGGGCAGTGATAATCGTGCATGTTTAGGATCACCGAAGACGCGATTGGGGAGCCAAAGTCTGGCTCGACGTGCTGACCGAACCAGTAATGTTCGCGCTGCATGTCCAGGTAGGTAGGTAGGTAAGGTAGGCAGTCAAGTGGTTACCCATCCGTGAGATGTCAGATTTTCCGGCATGACGCAGTTAGGCCGTGGGCATGTTGAGCTGCACCGCAATGCACATCATCAGCCAGGGTCTGTTTGGCTCTATACACGACGGTGACGAGCCGTCGCAAGATGGAGACGCCAACCAGGCCATGCCGAGGCCAAGGACGAGAACTATGACGATCTAGCATTACCAGTAAAAACCGCATAGCACGCCGTGAGCCGCGCATTATGTCCTGAGCGAGCCAAGGCTCTGGAAACCCGTCGTTCCTAGCCAGCGGCAACGTGAGTGGCTATTCGCCGGCGCGCTGTGGAGCCACGATGCGGGACGTGGGATGCGCAACCAACGTGGGGTTTTCCCATGTTTCGTTCACGTCTGGATAGGAACTGCGTACCGCTTGGTGGGAGCTTTGGTGAGGGCCGGGAAACGCAGTTACAGAGTAGATTGGAAGAACCTCTGCCACCTGCATTTCCGGGAATAAAAGGAATGCATTCTATGCTCAGCGCAATGTAGGATTTCGAGGCACGTCCATCTACTACTGGAAGCGGAGAATCACGCGAGGAACAGGAACTGCGTTGGCCAATGCAGGCTGACGACCCCGTACAGCAGAGGGACATTGTCAAGACATAGACCCAAGACGCAGACTGCGACCGCGCGGGGACCTCGAATAGGAGAAAGGTGTCGCCGGGCTCTTGACGGTTGGGCAAAGCTTCTTTCCATACCTAAACCTAGCCTACCTACATATGTAGACGAGCAAGCAAGAGGGCAAACAAGCAAGCAAGCATACAACATAGATGAATGGATGGACTCTCATTTACAGCGGAAAGAGAAGAGCTCGGCGACACGGAGGGAGCCCCAGATCTCGGCATAGCCGGATGGTGAAACCGGGGAGAGAGGGCTCCCCATCGTGGTTGGCGGCCCAAGAGCAGAAAAGAGAAGCGAGAGAAAGTCATGATTGAGGGCGGGGGTGTGAGAGTCGCCCACGTCTGTCCAATCTACTGTCTGCCTAGCCTAAGTTGGGTTTAGACCGAGGAATGAGAGGGAGCGCATAGAGAGAGAGAGAGCGTCGCCGTGCCTGTTGTGGAAGCCGAGGATGGAGCACACGGATTTTACTACGTCTGTCGTTTAAAACAAATGACGGTGGATAATCACTTGAGGTTGTAGAAGTAATGGAGTAGGCGACAGCAGAATCTACCGTGAGGGGTTTTCACTTAGTAGGTAGGTTAGGTGGCTCTAGGTATGTAGGTATGGTACAGTACAGCAGCACACTATTGCCCTGTACCTACCTCTATTTGCCTTGCCCTAACCTACTTATTTATGAAATGAAATAGGGAAGCCATGTCCAGAGCCACTCACTTCACAGATGTTACGTAATTTGGGCCTCATCTTTGTTAGGTAGTAATATAGGTACAGTAGTGAAAATATCAAAAACTTATCGATAGAAGAGTCCCATGCAGGTGTCTAAAAAATCGACAAGTAGGTCGTTCGGTTCAGCCACTGACAGTGGTTTGCCTTAACGTCAGTGGGGTGGAGGGGTACATACAGACCCCATCCGAGACAATGCTGGATTCAATATTGAGTATTGAGTATTGAGTGAGGGGTTGGAGGGGTAGGTAATACCGCAAGGGACCAGGTTACATAATTCCCTCCTATACTAAGTAAGAGGTAAGAGGTACTAGGTAGCTTCAAGGTTGCTCAGCTCCCCACGTTCGCTTAGTCTGGGATGTTCCTCAATTGAATTACGAGGGCCTTGCCAGCGCAAATGGAAGGGGGGAAAAACAAAAAAGATCCAAGACGTCTCTTCATCTTTTTGTACAACTTAAATAAAACAACCAATCTGCCAACTCAAAAGACGTTTCGAGGAACAAGATAGGTGGTGTAACTCGGATGTCGCAAGCGTGTGGTAACCTTGCTTCAGCTTCCAACCTGGCCGATGCATGTTGTATTGCGCTCTGCAGGGCGCATGTTGCATGTGAAAATGATGAGAAAGTGGGCTCGTACACCATCAGACAGAATAAAGACCCCATTGTGGCGCCTGACTATGGATGGTGATACACCATCCCCCCGGCGGTGGGGATCGTTGAGGTCAAGTGACCATCGGGAATCAGATGAGCATGATCAGAGCATGCTAGAGATGGTGTCCGGATGTGAGCACAGAGAGTCCAATCTGTGTCCTGGATGGCGAGATATCTTGGCCATGATATCGTATTCCGTGGAAGTGGAGGGACCGAATCATGGCATGTCTCTCCGGTACACATCCGAACACACCACATCGGCCATGGACCGGTGAGACCTGCTACTCGTAAGTGCTACTTGTAAGTGCTGGGTGTTAAGTGCCAAGTGCTAAGTGGGCGGAGGGGACAAGTTTGACAACATGTTTGGGGACGATTGAAAACAAGGTTCGTGCCGCGGTAGGCTTGCCGTGACAGATCATGGAGATTGGAGATTGGAGATTAGGTTACCGTGCACACCTCAAGTCTCCAAACAACCGGGCACACCAATGGGGGCGCCTGATCACGTTTGATTCGTCCATTGGATGGGTCAATCCGAGGTCAACTCTGTAGTGTAAGTCGCCAACAGGTTCGTTTCAGAACGCTGGTGATTATATAAGATTATAAATAATCATGATAGAATCATGGCATGAAGCTTCCAAGTAGTGTGACTTGGCGTCATCCACGTACACTAAAGACGAACCAAGCTTGTACGAGGGTGAGCAATTCCGGCATCACGCTGGAGTATCCAGGTAGGTGAGCACCCAGCTTAGTAACACTTACTTAAATCATGGCCTGGAGCGCCTGGTATATCGTATCCGAGTCCGTCCGTAGAAGCCTCGGGGAATTAGGACAGATACATACAAACCGAAAGTGGCACTATGAATCTTCCTTAGTTGTCGGGAGCAGTTCTTCTACAGCGGTCAATTGGTCATTCAGCCTCGAATGTTGAGCTCATAATCAAACCCACGCCAGCCATGGAGGGCGAGAATTGATTATCAGGTTATAGAATAATCAAGAGCTGTCTGGTGATCTCTACCATGCGGGCGATCCGGGTGCAGTTCGGGCGAGTACATATGTGCATGGGTGGGTTGAATATGGGTGGCTTTATCGGAAGTATGGCGGCGTTTATGAAATGACTAAGTAATTAATTGCCTACCTCTGTGGGGTACCGGATCCGTCGGGATAGGGACCACGTTCTGTATCTTATCTAGGTACATTCCAATTACAATGCCAGAGTCAAAATCAACATACCTAGGGTGTGGATGGCGCTAGTATGATGCTGATAAGTCCATCAATATGAACAATTCGGCCGCCTTGGGGAGGAGATTCGAGTAGATAGACAGCATCATTCTAAGGTTATCTGTAGGTACCTGGATAGGTTGTATTAAGCGGGTCTATCTCGGAGCCATCCACGCCCAGAACCACGCCCGTGGCCTCCCCCCTATCCGTGACGTAGTGCGGCAGGCAGTGCTACAGGGGACACCATTTAGTGTACCTACAGTACAGACGCTACCTATGTAGGGCGGGCGGCCACGCTTGCAGCATACAGCACACGACATTAAACTCTACCTAGGTACCTCTGACATATAACAACCTAATGTATGTACTTTGTTCCCTTGCATTTAAACCTCCCGAGTCCGGCACTTTCTGATTGTGGCCTATCTAAAGTCTACTGATATCGCCGACGGACCCAATCCATATAAGAAACGCGTGGCGGATATGATTATACGACCATTGACCTCGTCATCGAGACGGAACGAACCGAATTGATGGCCGAGAGCGAGCGGGGCTTATCTTTCCATAGAACCCGCTTATCAATTTACTGTCTACAAACTTGTACTCCGTATAATAGTATAATATAGATGCCCAGGTCTGCCCAGGTGTTTACGCCTACCATGTACCTGTATGATAGTTCAGGCTTGGACAGACTATTAATAAATGGCACACACTATCTTGGCTATCTGGTGTCTGTCTAGTGCAAAGGTGTGGGCTCGTGACTTTGGCAGTCGACACATGATGGGGGCTTTGCGATCCATGGACATGTATCCCCAAGGCCGGCATTGGTATCGGTACTTGTTGTGGCACAAAGGTACACGCCCAAAAGCGACATGGAAGCTTGGGGGAGCTTAATCTTGCAGGACTGCGGGAACGTATGCGCTAAACGGTAAGGGGCAGTAGATGCATGCCCAGCGGCCGGCCTAATTCGATGTGAGCCAATGACCATAGCGAAGAATTGAGAATTAGGAAAATTGCCCAATTGCACCTCACCACGAGGAGCGTAGCGTGGATCAATTGATGATGGATTGAATTGATGGTAGATTTACTAGTACTGTATGTATACTTTATTTTCTGTGTCTCATCTTCGCCTCAGAATTTCTGCGGCTTCCATGCATTTCCTTGCCATCAAAGAATGACTCACTCAAGGCAGGCTGCTGCATAACAAACAAAGCCAACGCAGTCTCTCAACCCCATCCACGTCCAATTCTCGTGTGCAATTGGTCATTATTTGTCCGCGAAGCATCTCCTTGCTTTACGTCGCCCCGAGCTCCGAAATCTTGTACTTACAGTTAAGTTATCTTGTTCCCACTCGTGTGTTCCGAGGGCCACAGGGCTTCTTCCACCACGGCACCACGGCACCATGACACCATTAGAGGTACCTACAGTAAGAGGTAGACACACAGCCGCATAGCGCAAAACCCACAAAGTACACACTCAAAACATGCTACTGTAGAAACCATGGTGTCTTTTTCCCGCCTTATCCGCCATCCGCCATCCGCCATCCGCCATCCGCCATCCGCCATCCGCCATCCGCCATCCGCCATCCGCCATCCGTTATCTGTTATTCGCCATTCGGAGATAAAGCGAGGATGAAGAGAAAGGACAGGCCGGCCTGCTAAGGCTACCATGACATGACGAAGCAAAAAAGCACCGCCATCGACCAGTCAGGCTATCGGTATTCCATCGACAGAGCACAGCACAACTGACACTAGTCGCGTCAGCCAGCTTATACCAGGCAATAGCATCATGCCGCGCTGCAGCTGGGCAGGCAGAAGCAACACGGCAGCGAACAACTGGTCATTTCGGAACCAATGGATACCGTCCGATAAATTGCCCGACTTATGATTGCCTGGCTGCTGAGACGACTCTGCGCAGCCCAGACCCTACCAATTCTTGCAGTGTGTCGTCTGCCTTGCTTCGTTGTATACAAACAACTCGTGCCCGTCGCGACGCAATGGCATGGCATGGCATTTATGCTTCCTTCTTGCGCCGCTACCTATTTGTCTCCAATTGGGCCGGTGGCACGCTTCGTTGGAGCTTGTGCGCGATGAACAATCGAGCCCCTCTGATTCAAAAAAAATGCACAATTGACCGCTAACGACCAAGAAGGTGAGACTTACATGATTCTTGTTTTGCTCCGCAAATGGCGGCAGTATCCGTGCTACTAGCGATCGTGATGTCTCGACAGTACACTACCTTTACCCAGACTAGAGCCGCCATCATTAGGTACTGCCTGCGCTTTGATTCTTCAGCAGGCTCCAGAGACTACCAATATAGGTAATGGACTCCAAATCTGATCCGCCAATAACCGAGGATTGGGCGCCTCTCTGTGCATAGATTTACGCACGCCATTCGACTCCATATGTAGGTAGTACTTACGTTAGCTGACAGTAGGTTGCATACTCGCAGGATTAGTGAACGTTGTACAGATATCCAACCCAGCTCAGCTGTAACACAGGTATTATTCAAACTGTACGTAAATGCAGGTGGTGTTAAGACCTGCCTACTCGTACGTAGGTGAAGAAAAGGGTTATTCCACTACGGCCGGTCCACACGCGCCTGTACTGCCCAAATACGCCATGGCATACCTAGCATGACATGTTCCACGGAAGCAAGCAAGCAGGCAAGCAAGAAATAAAGACAGGGAGGTGAGATGTATTGTTCTTAATTAGAGTTGTATCGATGTTGGTACCCAACGTGTCTCGTCGCAACAACGTTGAGGAGTTGTTTCGTCGACCAGAGGAGGATTTGAGCCAATTGGGGATCGCCATCGGAGTCTCAGGCGGGTTGTGGGACCCGCCAGATTAGGTATCACAAATGCTTTACATATCTACACTCTTCTACCTGCTCAGCATGCGCATTGGCGAGTGACAACCTGCAAATTGTTGAAATATCGTCGTCCACTCTTTGTTTAGCATGGCCCGTCCGAAATCCACTGTTGAAACACACAACTCAGACCAACATGTCCAAGATACTTGGGATGCTGTCATTGGCGGATAGCGGGACGAACTGCAAACTGTCGCACCAGATGGCTACGCGAATGGGATTGGAGGATTGGAACCGTGCCTCTAGGAGAAAAAGGCTAACTCTGGTGTAGGTCGTACTTAGTAGTTCATGTTACGCAGTGGCGCGTAGGACGAGATTGTTCAACCTTAAAAATTGATCACGGCAATGTAATCATACCTACCACACTGCCTAACACTCACTCACTCACTTGATATCGAGTTCACCGTACTCTGCCCTGTGGGCCTTGCTTGCAGGGATCGCGCCAGTGATTCATCAATTCACCGGTCAAGGGGCCCCCTTGCTGCAGAATGCCGTTTTCGGTTAGAATTTGTGTATGCCCGGCGATGGTTGGCTGAGGTGGACGCAGCAACATTGGTCTTCTGATTGGACAACCCTTGCAGCAGCCGACTAAGAGTCCTGTAAGAGGTAGAGTCACTTGGGCGGCCCCCAAGGTACCGCTGAGACGGGGGTACACGAGATACCTTCGCCCCTCTGGGCCCTTTGTGCTGCTTGGTGCTGCCACAATGCAGGACGGTTGCTCGGTGCCAGAATCAGCCAACGATGCCACCCTGCGCCCCATGTTGCATCTGCCCTGCGCTACCTCCACGGCCTGTACCTGATGACTGACTGACGTGGGCGGTAGTGGGCGTGGTGGAGGGGCGGGAGGGGAGTGTGACTCTTTATTTCACGACACCACTAACACGGCTGCTTCCACGGCAGCACCACCACAGCACCACCACCACGCCCATCAGGAGACATCCACGTTTGTGTCTACATACCGAATTGTCTCAAACCACTTACACGCATGCGGTATTGCACTCTATCTACTGTACCCTACCTACCCAACCCAACCTTCCCTCACCAGCCCCATCCATGATCCCGCTGAGGTGCAGGGAGAGCCGAGAACCTACTTACGCGCTACCTCCGTACCTAACTCTAAATCTTGACACTCGAAGTGATATAGTTTTGGGCCTGGACGGTACATACAACTACTGGTGCCTGTCCGCCGTGACATTGAATTGAGTTGCCTGCTCATCCACCCTCACTTACTCAACAAGTCTCCAATCAATTAGGCTTCACACACCCATTTGGGTACATTAGGTACAGACCTTCACGACCTTCTTCTCGTTCTTTATCCTTTCCCCTTCGGATGGAACTATTTTCCCTCTCTCTTCACTCCATTCTTGTGCGCCACTACACTACCTCAACTTGCTACCTTATATGGTTGTTAGCCAAGGCTCGTCGCTCTCCATTTGCCACCCAACGTACGTACCTATGCTCGGTGATAGTATTACCTATCTCTCACTCCGCTGTCCCGCATGGGTAATACTTCCGAACGACTATCGGACTTTAGATCGCTCGCCCGCCCAGGGCTTGTGAATTACCTGGTTGCGCAGTGCTGCATACAACAACGCCCCAGCTCCGACAACCTAAACCCCTTCAACCTTATAAAGGTACCACTTAACCACTTACCACTTACACCGGAGATTAGGTTGGGTTCGCCTCGTCCATTTGCTCTCCTCGGATAGTCCACTCTGGCCAGTCAATAGACTGTGTTACCATTCGTTCCGCCGTCCGCTCTCATCGGTTCCTGCCTCAATCTAGAATCGAACTGGGGTATAAATGGGCATTGTCCAGGCCCCCATTGTTTCTTCTGGGATAATTCTCATTCTTAATAAGAACGGGCTACGCATTGTAGGAACAGCCTCGATCATCAATTCCTACTGCTTCCTCTTCTTCCTCTTCCTCCTTCTCAGAGCTTACGTCTCAATTTATCCCCGAGATCAATTGTCGCTTGCTTCACCCTCAGCTAGCACCCCCACTCTCCATCCTACTACTATATATTGGACGTATTCATCCATCACACCTCCGTGGAACCAACAAGAACAGCGGAGCCACACCCTCAACTTGCCATCACCCTCACACTGTTTCTTTGGCTCTCTGTCAATTCGACTGTATTTGGACCAACTACCCCTCCAATTCATTCCCTTCCCTCCATCGACCGGTCGCATGCATTTTCAATTGCATCCAACAGTATTACTACGAGTATACCTGGATACCTGCAATTGAGTCACGCCGCGCGTGCCCAACCCCATTCGCCACCCCTCAGCTTCACGGTGATTGTGGCTTACAAACCAACACACCTTGTTGCCTGGCACTCTTCCATGGCTCCCGGCTCTCAAATACCTACAACGCCCACCCACTCCCACACTCCCTTCCCCTTCTCACTTCGTCTACGCCATACCACGACAGAATCGTCATGGCGTCGACATCTAAGAAGACCTGTGACATCAGCAACCTGATGTCACCACCGGAACCGCCCAAGTTGCAGTCATTCGCACACATGGCGAACGGCAACAACGTAACTCGATGCAAAAGATGTCCATGTCGGTTGGTCCAATTAGTTCCATCCGCAACGACGTCTGAGTTCAATTGTCCCACCGCTCTCTCCGCCGATCTCACCGGCCACCAAACACGATGACCACGTCATGAACGGTGTCGCGACGTCCACGAAGGACCCTATATTGTATCCGGTCCACGATGTCGCAAGTCCTCCTGCACAGCACCCCTGTTTGTGTCGAGGACATGACGGACGAATCCACCGACGCCAGACGAATTGTGGATGACCATGTCTCGGCCCGGCCCGCTCAACTCTTCAGAGAGTCGTCGCCACCCAATGAGGAGGATTATCAATTAGTTCTGGCCTTCAAGTCGCAAGTGATGAAGAAATACCAGGAGAATCGCAAGGCGTGGCTGCAGAGAGAGCGCGATCAGCTCATCTTGGACCGGCGGGCTCAGGCACAGCACCGACAATTCAAGCTGCAGCGCATCCTACCCGCCGCCACCCGCAGCCCGTCCGCAAGGAGGCGCAGCGTGTCAAGCCTGCCAGGGCACCCAAGGTCACCAAACCCAAACCCGCCGCAGCCGCCAAACCTACTCCCACCAAGCCTCGACCCATTCGTGCCGGCCCGGGCCCCTCTACGGCTACTGCCGGTCGACCAAGTCCATCGCCCGCGTGCCCAGCTCCACTCCGGACCCTACTCCCGCCGACCTACCCAAAACCGGGCCGATGATGACTTTGATTCCATCGACGACCTGTGCCCGCCTCTGAGTTCACTCGACTCTAAGCCTGGCATCATCAGCAGCCTCAAGGTGGAGTGGAAGACGGGGGTCACGGATCTTTCCAAGGATCCGCACCGCCATCTCCTACACGCCGAGGAGCTACAACTCGCATCCAGCTTGCGGTTGACGTGTGCCGTGTACCTGACGAGCAAACGGCGCATCTTCTGCGGACGGCGCCAATGTATCGGCGGAAAGGAGTTCCGTAAGACGGACGCCCAGCAAGCTTGCAAAATCGACGTGAACAAGGCGTCCAAGCTCTGGACGGCCTACAACGCAATCGGTTGGCTGGATCCCAAGTGGATGGAAGGGAAACCGATGCCAGTACGCTTTTAGTGAAGGTCCCACCTCATTGACGGGGCCAGATGCCTGATCCTTTAGCGACTTGATTTTTCCCTGTCCGCGTCAGCGAATTAGCGATTGGCGAGACACGATATTCTGTTTTATCTTGTCAGAACTTTCTTGGTGCTATCAGATATTACTTGACTTTTTACCTGATCCCCACACACTCAGCAATATTGGAGAGAGAGAGAGGTCTTTTGTTGGTCTTCTCTTGATTTTTTTTTCTTTTGGTCTCAGCTCGGTCTAGGTTACGGCACATGACAGCATATTGGGCTTTTCACAATGATACCCGGAGTAATGACGAACACTCCACTCCATCTACATACATCATCATTATTGGACTTTTTCATAAATACTTGGCTAGGCAGGCGGTCGGTTAGTATGGCATGGCATTGGTACGGTCGGCACGGTAGTCTGATATGGCGATGGGAACTGGACTCGAGACTCACTACTACCCCCTGCATCATGTAATGGCGTTCTACAGAATTGGGCCCCGGTTAGAGATTGAGGAGGAAAGGGCCTGTTTTGATATTCGTCTTGGATTGGTTTTTTTTTTTTTTTTTTTTCTCATCTTCACGTGGCTCACCAGGGACGAATGACCAGCCCCAATGCCTAACGAGAATGTTCGGATTGGATGGTCTGAGAAACATTTCGTGTGAAGATGGGCATACCTTTTTCGGGGCATGGGACTACGGCGCATTCAGAATACCCATTTGATACCAATTTACATAGATAGGCTGCGACAACGTCGCCGCTCTCTAGAGGACGATCTACCGGGCGTGGCGTACTCGGGATGACGGGGCAGCGATAAGTAAACGAAGCAGATTGCTTAATACCAGCGTTGTCTTTATTATCACATATTATTACATTTTTGAAACACCCATCTTACACGCATCATCGTCTCATCCACATATATGACATACTCAATGTGGTTTATTTTCATGATTGAGAGGGGGATGTCTATCCGACTGTCCGCTAATAGATAGGCACGATCGCGATGCATGATAGGCGAGTGAAAAACCACTTGAAGATGAAACATGCGAAATCTTATGCCATTGTTAAACTTCTAAGCGCCTTGACGGGACGATGGCCTGTCATTGGATCGGAGGAAACAAGGTTTATATGCATGTAACGGCCGAAAGCTATGTATGATGAGGGGAGAGATGAGATAGCCGTCAATTGATTGATACGTGGACGACGTCAATCGCCCCAGCTACTTACCTAGGTAGAGAGTATTGAAACGCTGGAATTGGGTACCTATAATTGCTCGATGAATCTAAGTAGGTATAGGAGGGCTTCGTATCAGGCGACATGCCACTTATTCCAACGAGCAAGTACCGTGCGTAGGTAGGGTACTTACCTAAGTACACAAGTAGGTCTCCTCGACGATCTGAATGATACCGCATGCGTGCCCATCCCGACGGCCGTGGCCAGGCCACCCCGGCACACGGGCTGCAGCCGCTAGGCGCAGGGTGCGTTGCCGCCCGCCCGCCCGCAGTTGCAGTTGCGCAGCCCAGGCAAGGCAGGCCCCAGCGCTCTGCTCTGCTCTCTGGGGGTCTAGCCCGAGTCCCGACAGCTTGGGTCGGCGCTAACGGGGTACCTACTTGGGCAGGCCAGGCAGGTACTTATTTACTTACTTAGTACCAGACTTGGGTATCGAACATGGCGTGACTATGACTGCGAACTACCTACGATGATCCTGTTTCGTCTGAGGGAGACAGACTAACCTCCGACTTTTTCGACTTACATGGTTGCAGAGGTTGGCATCGATAGCCGCTTGGGTTGCTCAAAAACATAAGCTCATTACATTAGTTGTACAACCTAGCCCCTCTCCCCCTCCTCCTTCCCCTCCCCCTCGCCTGTTGCCGACTCCTACTACTCCAGGGCGGACGGGTTCTGGCTCAAACGACTCGCTACCGAAACTTCGCTAGGGGACACCAGAGGAATCATCGTCATCGAAAAGACGGTGAGTCAATCAAGGTCGGGAGGGGTAGAGGCCAATTGGGATGGCGAACCGTCTTCCCTGCATGTATCTGCGAGGAATGTCGAGTATACCTATCCACCTCCCTACTACTACGATTACACCTATGGAGGAAGGCGACACACACCCTATACCACAACCAGGGCGAAAAGAGCCGCGCCCGGCCCGGCACGACGCAAACAAATGTGCGGAGACGGGTACCAGGGTCTAGCCTCTCGCCAGGCAGACTAAGCTATCGCCTGCGGTCGTCCATTCGCCTTGGACGACCGTGCCCTCACCGCTAGAATAGTGCAATAGAATGCGATGAGAGGGGAGGATTTCACTGACATGTGAAGTCGGCAGTGTATGGGATGCTTTCGAGTCGGGGTACCTAACATGTGACGTCTAGATCGGATGGGAGTTGGAGGGCGGGATCCTGGGAATTGGGTCGCGGGAAATGTGTATCAACCGGCTACGCTGGGCTTCATGAGGAAGTGATTTTCGGTGAGGGATTCGTCGACGACATAGCGTTGGAGGTAGGTACCCGTCGAAATCTGGCCGGTTACTATACCGACAAATTCTGGTATCTACTTGTACCAACAAACAACGATTTGGTTATTCACTAGCAACTGGAGGGTTACAGTTGGCATGCCCTAGGGCACCCAGAAGTAGGCTCTAGTTGCTATATTGAGACGGCGTGAGCGGTCCAGCTTAGTCTCAGAAGTAGGAGTTACAAGTGTAGTGTTTCGGGACCCGAAAGTGTGATGTGGAAAGACGAATTGCGCGGTGGTGTCCCTGTAGACTTAGAGAATCAACAAGTCTAGCTTCAACATGGACTTTATTAACGCAAACAACCAGGCTTAGAGTTTCTAGCCTATACATTATCCTATCTCAATAGCCTCGCTTCCCGGGCTCGAGACATTTTGATGGCCCAGAAGCACAAGCGAGCCGTCTGGCAGTGAAAAGGTTCTCTGAGAGGCCGTCACTTGCGTCTGCGCACCCGACCTGTATTCTGGCATCCTTACCTATCGATATAAAGCCGAGTGGTGGCGCCAGGAACAGGGATCAGAGACCGGACTAGACAAAGAGACTCCCCGTATATAGCTATATAGTCACATAGAGCCCACGGAGATGGCTTCACTGGTCCTCTGTGCAACAACAGATGTTTACACCCCACCCTGCAAGGTTCGTGGCAGGTGGGCTTGAAAACGAAAGGGTAGGTCGCAACTAGAACTCTAGGCCCTGAGATAACGGAGAAGACCGACATAGGCACATGGTTAGAATGCTCGAAGTATTACGGCGGACCATGCCCTCCTAAGCAGCAGGGTCGTGGGGTTCCAAGGTAAACACACCTAAGTAAATATTTAATAATTACTTGGGCTGTCAACATTACACCAACCCTCCTTATATGCACGAACTTGGAGCCACCATCTCACTTGTATCCTTAGGTATTCTTCCAGTCCTGCGTCTTTGGGTGGCATAAACCCAACTTTTACGAGGTGTATTGTATAGAACGGCCGTCGAAAGGGTTACGGGTTAAATAAAGACAGTAATAATCAAAGGTTAAGGCTTATCTAATAATTATTATATGTATATTCGCCGGCTATCCCGGTAATGTAGTCATGTTATCCGGTATTTATTTGTTGTGATACTAACCTATCTGCAGCATTCTTTATCTAGCATCATACAACTTTGGCGGCGGAGAATCCAGGCTGAAAAGAAGGCCGTTGGGTAAGTATAATCCCAGTGTGTTATGATATAGCACTGCGCACTATACCACAACACTACAAAAGGTAGAACGTTGTCAAGTCCAGCACTTGACCTTCTGCAGTTGACTATACATGTACTGGGCCCCTATACGTGTACTAGACTTATGACACCAGTGGTTCTCATCTTTAAATACTGAAACCAGTATTTCTGGTGCCTTTCTATGCGGCTTTGGGATCACCAACCAAACCAATCCTGTTTTCGTGAGAAGATGCTCAATCATATTCGTAGAGTACCAAAACCATGCGTAGCGCTACGTTTTAGTGTACCTAATGATTGGGAGCTTGAGGATTCTGGGGATAATAAGCTAGTAATAATTAAAGGTTAACTTCCCTCTTAACCTCATTATACATTTACGTATTCGCCGGTTATATAAGTGTTGCTATTATGTTATCCGTACTCATGTGTGACAAGTACTGCTTGCTTAGCTTCTTGTGAGCCAGACAATTTATTGGAAAGCTTTGCTTCCTTCGAATAAGTATTTACGAAATAAATTAATATAAAAAAAAAAGCAAAGCTTAAAAAGTTAAACAATAACCCTTAAAACTCTAAATAGATTCTGCAGGCCTTTGATTAGCTAAAAAGGACTTTATAAGCCTTTAATTAGTTAAACTCTAAATCGAAGTATTAACTATAACGTATTCGCACTTAAATAAACTATATAGCTTACGTACCGCAATAGCGAATATAGTCCCTACTAACTACTATATGTCGAATACGAATATAACGCTTATATAAGCTGCGGTTAAAAATTCACGTTACGAAAAGGCCGGCTAGGGCGAGGGCCGGACCGTGAGGGACGGCGGCCAAATTCCCAAAGGTCTAACCCTCCCGGGCGGAGCCCTTCTAGAAGTATGAATTTGCGTAAGGGGTAGAGGTCTAGGGAATAGGAGGTTTAGGGAAGAAGTTTAAGAGCCAAGAATATTCCCGCTATTTAAATCGAAGTGCTTTGGCACTTTAATTTACAACGTATTAAAATAGAGCTTCGCCAGCAAAGCTTTCTATTTTAATAACGACTTGCTCGGCGCTACCGGGTATTTTAAAGTTGTAGATAGCAATCATCGGGGCATAGACGCACATGACAGCCTCCCAGAGAGCCAGCTCACGCTTCTACTCCTGAGTTATGAAGGTAACCCTGTCACGGAGTAAAAACGACGCCGTTAATATCCTGCAGGTAGGAATCGAACGTTGCTACGTGTATAACGCCCCTATCTGTTCTTATGGTAGGTATCTACATCGTCAAAGACTCTACTATGGCTCGCCCACAACGTAGCGGCGCTACAACCAGTCCCGCGACCCCCCGGGGGGGATAAGAACGGAGGATTTGCGCCGGAGGCATGTTTACTAAACTGAATATTACCGCTATCTACGTTCGAATACTTATACTGCCAGGAAACAGGGATCTAGGCATACAGACAAAGAGACTCTCTGTATATAGTCAAGTAGTCACATAGAGCCCACGGAGATGACTTCACTGGTCCTCTGTGCAACAACAGATGTTTACACCCTACCCTTGCGAGGTTCGTGACATATACAGCCGAGTAAAGCTGCTTCTCGCTTTGTGTCTGTAAACAATCATTTAAATGAAAACGCATCGTATACGTAGCTTTAGTGCACCGAAAACTGTGATGTAGATAGTAGGGTTGTGTGCTAAGCCCTGTAGGCTTGTAGAACCGAGCTCAGTTCTGCCTATATACCTAGATATGCTAGGAGGTATGTTATAATGGATAAGTATCGTGACCATGCTACGATATCGCAGTTTAGGTCTTAATGTAATCTTTTAGGCATCTGACCATTATGAGGATATACTTGTCATTACTTGAATTCCACCCAATTTTATAAGCCGTAGGGCAAAACCAGGCGTCCATCATCACCACATCAAGAACAGGATCTCAGAGCATCAATTGACTAAAATTCAGCATTTCACATCGCTCATCGTCTTCTCCTGATGCTTACGCACCAACAACATCAACAATAGCCCAAACCCCCAAATGATCCGTAACCCAAGCCTTCTCAAACCCAAACGCACCCCAATTTCTAATCTTCTGCTTCTCCTGCTCATCTCAACCTCAACATCGGCGCCGAACCGCTCAAACTTCCGCACCGCCACTCCACCGCAGTACCACATTTTATCCATGCGCGAACACCCGTACAACTTCCGCAGCGCCGGCGCCGCCTGCTGACCCCACGTATACCCCTCCTCGCTATCCTCCGTCCCGCCTAGGGCGAGGTATGCGTCGTGGAGGTTGTTCTCGATGTGGAGAGTGCGTCGAAGGGTTGGATTGCGTTTAGGTCACCGGCTACTGTGCTGGTATTAGTTTGAGGATAGAAATGAGGCCAGTGAATAAGAGGTAGGGGAGGGGATAAGTCGTAGGAAAACTCATGACGAATAGTGAACACCAAGGATAGCCATGAATGCATAAATGGAATGAGAAAAGTATAAAAAAACATACGAAGCGCCCCATGCACATCCTCACCATGCATGAACTTCGCCGCAAGCGCCGCCTGCGGCGGCCGATACGCCGGCTCCATCGCCAGGGACTCGAGGTGAGTATTACAAAGTCTCACAACTCTCTCCTTTCCCTCCCCCTTCTCACCGTCCCTCGCGCCTCGCCAGGGAACAAAATATCCACAAAGAGCGCATCGCGCTGCATCCGCGACAGCGCGAAATGCACCCTAAACACACCCCCCACCCCCAATCGTCGATCGACGAGCGTCGTCGTCCCGTACCCGCCCGAACCCCAGAACTCGGGACTCGAGTCCGTCCGCGCGAAGGCAGCGCGCACCCACCCCGCTTCACCGATGACTTCCAAGTCCGAGGGTGTGCATTCTTGTATGAAGATCACCGCGCCGGTCGTAGGGGGGAGTTTGGTCAGCTGTCTCTCGAGCTCAGATAATGCGGCGCGCATGCGCGAGGTGCCGTAGGGGAGCATGAAGTCTATGTTCCAGCTGAACAGGGCGAGGTTTTCGATTGTGGTTGGAGTAGAGTGTGTGGGTGTGGGTGTGGTTATGGCGACCATGAGTGCGTCGAGGCCTTGTACGTGTATAGCGGTTGGGGGAAGGGCTTATCTGCTTCCCATGGTACGGAATCCGTCGGCTTGGCTGCCGCCTCGACTTCTTGGATGGCGGTTTTTATGGCTTCGTTCATGATTTTTATGTGATGATATGTGTAGCTTGGGGGAATCGAAGGGTTGGTAGGTGGTTGGATAGAAACTATTGAGAATATGGGTTGCTATGTGTGGGTTGTTGGTGTAGGTATGAGATGAGATGAAGTGAAATGAAATGAAATGAAGTGAAATGAGCTGAGTGAGACAAAATGAGAGGTGAGGGAAGCGTCCAGAGGGGTACTTGCTGACACAGACATACAATGGGTATTTGCTCAGTGCTGAGTAGTACATGCCGGATTGGATGCCATCATTCATTTATCTCAATGCCTACTTAGGTAGTTATTAAAAGGCAAAATCTTGATTCGTCCTGACTTGTCGATATCTCAGTTCCCATGGCAGATCAAAAGTGATTTTTGGGTATCTTCTCATTACTCCGAGGTCGACGTCTATCTTTACTAATGTGTCCAGAGGTTGCTAACAGGTGTAAAATACAGTGAATCGTCCTCAGTCATATCATCCAACCAACAGAAGAACAGTGCGGTTTCTATTATACAATGTTTGGTTCCCCCTCTTCCCGGCTCCGAACTGCAAGTAGCCAATAGATAGTATAAGCGAGTAACCTAAATATGCCTACACGAGACAGAAAATAGAGGGGTATCGGTGAGGGAATTTGGTCTTCTTGAGCAAAAATTAAGTTAAGCACTCGTGCTGAAGTAGTAATTCTCCCAGAGGTATCATAGTCCTCCAGTATACCAGACACGAGACTGGGCATGCGCCGACGAACACCGGTGATGACGCCTTTGGTGACGTTTTCGTAAAAGGCGCCCCTCATCGTCCACCACCCGGAAGCCCAGTATCTCTTGCCCCATTCCTCCTGTTCGAGGGAGGTGCTTCGCAGGCCCCGGTCGCGCAGTTGTCGCGCCGTGTACTCGATGCTGAGTCCGATGATCCACGGCGTCCAGGACTTCTTGTCCTTGCTCCGTGACAGAGCCACGGCATAGACCAACGGTGACAAGATATGTAGGAGTTCAGCAGCCCGGCCAGATCGCGAGAGCGTGTTAAGCAGCTTAGCGGCGGGCTTGATGTCGTCGGCGGTCAAGACACGACTCTGGAGATACGAGCCCACGTCGCCGGGATTGGGCAGACTGGGTAGATTCTGTCTCGTCCGCGGCATGGACCATTCCTTTGCGTGAGCAGGCTTGGCAGAGCCGTCCAAGTCCCTCGGCGTGGGTTCCTCTCCCATCAGCTCCTTCAATGCGTCGTCGTCGGACCCGTCATCCTCGGTCGGTATGGGTTCCCGCTCGGGTAGTGGCGGGGTGACGAGCGGCCGCGAGCTCGTGATGCGCATCAGCAGGAGACGGCACACGGCCTTGAGAGCTTCGAGTATGATGACTACGCGCCAACGGATCTTCTGGCCCGTCGCTTGGCGGCCATCTCCCATAGTAACTCGGTGTACTGGATGATCTGCAGCAGCAGGGCGATGCGGCGGTACATGCCGCTCTTGGCGGACCAGAAGCGCGTGTAGCGGGCATGGGGCCGGGTATTCTACCGGCGGAGAGCGAGGGAATCTTGTTGAGGGCGTTGCGGAGGACGGAGTCGTGGTAGAGGGCGAGGAGCTGGACGCCGAGTGGACCGTCTCGGAGGCGATCTCGGCATCGCGGAAGCGGCCGGGGATAACGTAGGTCAGAGAACGCAAGGCACTCTCGATCTGTGACACTTGGTGGGCATTCTTGGTGATGAAGTCGCTGTACATGTGCAGCCATTTGGGTGGCATCGATACGAGGCTGCGGATGGGATTCCGGGATGGCGTCGCTCGTGCGGCCGACTTGCGCAGGGCGTCGGGCGGCAACGACGACATGGCTATAAGCTACGATGCATGGGGACACATGAAAAGGAAAATGTGTGTGAAGCGAATTGAAAAGGAATGGCCAAGCGTAGTGAGAGAGGCCCAGTTGTGGTGTGTGTACTGTATGTGGGGTGGTAGTCGGGATGGATGATGGTTGAACTGGAGATAGTTGAGCGAGTTAGCATCTTTCGCGTCATTGACCACATACATTCCCCCATTCGGTTGGCCAGATTGGGGTATTGAAAACGTGCCGAGGTTCAGCGTGGACCAGCGCTAGAGAACCTCTGTCTTGCACCGTGCTAGGTATACCATAGTGGTCTGAGCCCCTCTGAGCAGAAAGCTCGGGCCATCTAGAGAAGACTCTCAAGCTAGGGTTCGGAAATGGGACCCATGGGTACCCACGGAAAACCATGGTTTTCTAGGTACCCAAAAAAACCTATGGGTTAATGGGTTAACTATATACTTTAACCTATGGGTTTTTTTAAGTACTTAAAAAAACCTTATGGTTTTTTTAAATAAGTTTTTCTATAACTAAAAATAAAAATATAAGCAATATAAATTAAAATAAAGCTTATTTATAATTAACGTTAAAATTTATCGATTAATTGCTTATTATAACTATAATTATTATATAATATATATTAATTTTTATACTAATTTTAAAATAAATCTTAATAATAAATTAAACAAATATATATTTCGAACTTATTTATTTTTTATTTTATATTATTTATTACTATTAAACTTTTTAGTTTTTTTGCTTTCGAACAAGTTTTAACTAAGTTTATACTTTTTTTTTTTTTTTTATAACAATTTTTATAGCAATTTTTTTGTCTATTTTTATATAACTTTAATAAATATATATATTAATAAATAAAAATAATTAAAAGTTATAAAATATCGATATTAAAATATTAAATTATTTATATAATAATAAATACTAAATAAATATTTTTAAATATAATATAATACGCTTAATATATATTATTATAAAATATACCGCTAAATAAATAATTAATATATAATTAATATATATTATATAAATATATTAGCTATAAAAATATAATAATATTTTTAAAAGCTTTTATTAAAGCTATAATATAATATTTTTAAATATAAACGTTAAATATATAGCTATATAAAATATTTTTTATAATATAAACAAAAATTTTTTTAATTAATAAACTAAATATAAATTATTCTAAAGCTGCTAAATTTCCCGCAAAATTTTATTTAAAACTAAATTAATATAATAAATATAAATATTATTTTTTAAATACTAATTTTTTATAGCACTAAAAAATTATTTTAGCTAGTTTTTATTTATTACTTTAAATATAAATATATTATAAAAATTTTAGTTTTTTTAATTAGTTTTTAAACTTTTTTTATATGTTAAAATTTAAAAACTAAAAACTTATAAAATTTTTATTAATTATAAAATTTTTTTGCTTAAAAAAACTTATATTTAATTTTATAGCATTTTTTAGCTTTTAAAAATTATTTATATAGCAAAATTAATATACTAATAATATATAAAAAATAAATTTAAATATAATTATTTAAAATCTTAATAATATATTAGATTTAATAAAACAACTTTTTATTATAGTTTTTTTTTTTTAAGCACTAGGACTTTTTTTTAGCTTTTTTTTTTTAAACACTAGGACTTTCTTTTATAGCTTTTTTTTTTTAATATAAAAACCTATTTTAATAAATAATTATATAATAAAATTAATATATATATTAATATATAATTATAAATTAAAAACATATTTACTAGTTTGCTTATTTATAGCTTTTTTTTACTACTAAGTTTTTTTATTAGTTTAAAAAAAAATTTATTTATAATACTAAAACTTATTTATATATTAATATAATATTATTTATTGTTTCTAGCTTAATATTTATTATAGCTTTATTAAATATATTATTTAAAACTATTATTATATTAACCTTTAGTATATAATAAAAATTATATTTTTAAATAATTAAAAAACTATTAACTTAATAATAAACTTTTTTAAAAATAAATTAATATAATTATTAATATAAAAAATAATTAATAAATAATAAATAAATATATATTATTAGCTTTAAAGAATTAAATTTTTAAGCTTTTTTTTTAGTTATTTTACTATTTTTTTTTAGCAAGGTTTAAAATAATAGAAGTTTTTAGCGTTTTTGTTCGTAAATTTCGGCTTATTCTTTAAACTCCGTTAAATTTTAAAGTTATTATTTTTTATTACTACTGCTTTTTATTGTTCTTATATAGCGTTTATAATTTTTTTATATTTAATTCTTTAAGCTTAATATAGCTTAATTAATTTAATTATATAATTAATATATATTAATTATTTAAGCTATATTTATAAATTTTAAATATTTTATTGTTTACCCGTTTAAATTTATACTATTTATTCTGTTATTTTAATAGCCGCAAAATAACTATATTAATTAATATAATAATAATATAAATATACTTAGTTTTTTATTTATTATTATTTTAGTTTATATAATAAAGCAATTAATTTATAATTAAAAAACTTAATAATAATTAAATTTAACTAAAAAAAATAAAAAAAATTAATTAAAATTAAATATATAATAAAAAATCTAACAAAAATTTTAAATATAATAAAAAATTAATATATATTATATAAAAATAAAAAATAGTTATAAAAAATTAAAAACAATATAAAAAAAATATATAAAGTTTTTTATAAATAAAATAAAAACTTATTTTTTTAAAAAAAATAGATCTGTATTTTTTAAAAAAAAAACGCTTTTTTTAAAAATTTTTTTTTTACTTTTTATATTTTAAAATTAATATAATTAATATATAATTTTTATATAAATATTATTTAGTTATAAGTTTTATTTATAAAAACTTTAAATATATTATATATTAATAACTAAAATTATAATAATTAAAAAAACTATATTATTTAACGGTTTAATATTATCTGTACTATTTTTCGGGCTAGTTTTAGCAAATCTAAGTTAATTTAATTTTAATTTTATTATTTTTTTATTTTTATAAAAATAAAATTTATATAGTAAAGTTCTATATAATAAAGTTCTATATAAAATTAATTTTTAATATATTAAAATAAATTTTAAAATATATATTTTGATTTTATTTTTAAAATAATCGGTAGGCTAAAAACTAATATTTTGCTAACGCTAAAAAATATTTTATAAACTAGAATTAATAATTGTTAAAATATTTGTATTAAAAAAAATAACTATATAAATTTTTAAGCTATTTTAGTTATATATATTTATCGTTGCTTTTTTTTTTTACTTTTTATTAAATAGTTTTTTATTTAAAAATATTTATATATAAACGATTAATAATATTAACGTATAATTTTATATATATAAATAATATAAAATAAGCTTAAAAAGTACTAAAAAATAACTTATTTTGTTCGGAATAATAAATATTATAAATAAATAATTATATATGTTTTAGTATAATAAAAACTATTTATATAAAAAATATATTCTATATAAACGCTATAAATTTAAGCAAAATATATTTAATAGCTTATTAATAGCTTAACTAATTTTAACTAGTATAATATACTATATATTAATTTTAATATTAATTATATTTTAAAAAATAAATAATTTATAGTATAATAAAATTTTATTAATAATATATTTATATAATAATATAATATTATTTAATAATAAAATTTATATTTAAATTAATTAAAATATAAATATTAAAAATATTATTATATTTTATTAAAACTAAACTATAAAAAAATTATTAGTTCGTTTAAATTAGCTAAAACTTATTATTATATTTTTATTTATTAATTATATTTTTATTAAAAAATAATATATATATTTTAATAAATTAATAGCGTACTTTATATTTTATTTATTATTATATTTTATATATATATTTTACTACTTATTAAACAGTTTATTAAACTATATAAAAGCTTTAAAACTAAGTAATATTATTAGTATAAAAATATTTTAATTATTATTCTTAGCTTTTTTAATATATTTATTAAGCTTTTTTTAACTAAAATTAATACTAATAATAAATTTTTCTAATATATTTTTATTATAATTATTAAATTTATTTGCTATATTTTTAACTATTATTTATATATTATAAAATATTTCCTTATAAATATAAAACTAATTAATATATAATTTATATAGTTTTATTTAAAAAAGCTAAAAATATTAATAAACTAAATAAAATACAAATAATATATAATAATATATTAATATAAAGTTATATTGTACTATTAATAATAAATATAACTAAAAACTTCTTAATAGTTTTTTAATAGCTAGTTATAATTTTTATATTTTTTATAACATAAAAATAATTAAATTCTAATAAGTTTTAATATTATAAACTATTAATAATTAAAATATTAAACCTAACGATTTTTATATATTTTTAAACTACTTTTAATAAATAATATTACTTTAAATATATGTTATTAATAATTAAAACTATATTAATTAATATATTAATTAATATATTAATTAATATATTAATTAAATTTAAAAAATACATACTTTTTTTATTATACTACCTATAATATTTAATAATATATTATTTCCCCGTTTTTTTTTATTATTTATTATAATATAGCTTGCTCGACAATTTTAATAATTTTATTAACGCCGATTTTTTTTAAAATATCGCCTAATACTAATTAAATAATATAAAAAAAACAAAAAAATAAATAATATAAATTTTCTAACTAATTATAATATTTAATTAATACTAAATAAAATTAATATTAAAGCTAAGTCTGTTATTATAAATATATACTTAAATATTTATATAAAAATTATATTTTTTTAAAAAACTAATAACTTATTTTATATTAATATTTATTTATTTAAATATCGTTAAATAAATATTAATAAAAACGTTATATTATTATTAATATTTATCGATAAAATATATTACTATTTTTTAATAATATTTTAACTAGCTAAAATTAGTTTATATATTGCTAATAACCCTAATATTAAACCTAAAAATAATTCTATTAAACTAATATTAAATATAAAAATTATTATAAATATAATATTATATAAACAACTTTTTCCCGTAAAATAATAGCTATTTATCACTAAGCAATATAATTAATATTTTTATCTTTATTTTTAACAAAATTAAATAAATAGTTCTTTAAAACCTAAAAACGAATAAAATACCAGTTTTTATTTATTAATATTATTTACTATCGAATTAATATATAATTAATACAAATAAAATATAATATACCCCTATTATATTTAGCTCTTAGTTAAAAATATTATTTTATAATTATTGTTTATATTTTTCGCTAGCGAAATAAATATATAATAATTGCGTACTATTTAATTTTAAATATATAATATATATTAAAATAATACTATATTTTTTATAAATTAATTTTAGCTTTCTAATATTTATTTTTATGCTTTATTCTTAATTATTTTAACTAGCTAATATTCGGCTATTTATATTTTATATTTTATCGATTTTATAAATATTATTTTTTATTATAATATATTTTATACTACTTTTTTAATTATAACTACTTTTTAAATATTTATTTATTATTATTTAATATAAATAATATAAAAAGCCCTTATAATTAAAAATAAATTTTATTGCTTATTTTTTTAGTATTTAAATAATACTTTTTTAAATTTAACGCTATTAATAAATCTATTAAAACTTATATAAATATTAAAACCAGAATAGCTAAAATATTTATTAAAAATAAATAATAAAACATTAATAAAAAAATCTTTAATATTTAATATAAATAATATATCTATCGAATTAAAAAAAAAAACAATTAAAAAACGGCCTAAAAATTAAATTATTATTATTATTTTCTAAAATAGTTCTAATTTAAAATAATAATGAACTTTTAATAATAAAATAATCGTTATTATTAATTATAATATTTAAATCGTTTTAAATAAACTTTAAAGCAGCGAAATTTATTATAAACAATAATAAAATAATAGTATGTTTTAATAAAAATTATTATTAAGCTAGTAAAATAATAAATTTTTTAAATAAATATATTAATTTATATACTTATCTCCTTTTAGCGCTATTAGTATAAATTATTATTTTCTTGTTAAAAATAAACTATATAAATATTGTAATTTTTTATATTTGCTTTTCCTTTTTCTATTAATTTTTATTTATTTATTTATTATTACTTCCCCCTATTTAACTATTATTAAGTCTATTTTTTATAGCTTAATATATAATAATATATAAAAAATCCTAAAAATGCTTAACTATAATATTAAAAAAATACTTAACAAATTCTTTTTTATTAATAATAGCTAACTTATAACCTTTTGTTTATTTTTATTTTAGCTTTTTTTTATATATTTACCTAACCTTGCTTTTTTTAAGCTTTTATTAGCATAAAAAACGCCAAACAAATAAAAATATAGCTTAGCTAACTTAGCAGCTATTAAAAACTAAAAAAAAAAAATATATATATATAAAAAACAATTAACTAAAAACGCTAATAAAAACTAAAAAATATTAATTTATTTAATTAATATAATAATTAATATATCGTTTATTTTATTTTAGTTAATACTTTATAAAAAATCCGCAAATATTAATAAAATAACAATTTATTAATCCTTCGTTTATTATTCGCCTAACTTATAAAAAAAATAACTACTAAATAATAGCTAAAAAATACTGATTCTAAAAAAATACTATTAAAGCTTTATAAAAAACAATAAAAACCTATTTAATAAAAATATTTATTTATATATTTTTTTTTTAATTTTATAACTTAAATATTAATTATATATAAATACTAACTATTATACTATTTATATAAATATATTATAATTATATGCTTTAATATTTAATTATTAAAAAATTTTAGCTAAAAATAAATATTCTTTTATATAATAATAATAATTAAAAATTAAAAACTTTAAAAAATTTTTAAAAGCACATCCTAATTAAAAAAGCAATAAATTATATAAGTAGCAAAAAAAACAGCGGACCTATTTATATATATTTTATACTATATATATATATTTATATTATTTTTTCCTTTTAATAATATATTTTAGCTAATTATTATATTTTTTTTTCTACTTATAACCTTTATAACTTTTATCGGCCAGCCCCCCTTTAAAACTAATTTTAATTAATAAGTCTAGTTTTATAATTTTTAATTATAAAATCTTACTATATATATATTTATTTTTTTTTTTTCTATTATACTATTTACTTTTATACTATTTAATTATTATATTTATATTTATAATTTTATTTTATTATATTAATTTTATATTAATTTTTTACGCAAATAGCTTTTAAACGTTTAAAAAAAAAGTTAGCTAATATAACTACGCTAAAATAGCGCAAAAAAAATCACAATTATTAAATAACCTATATATAAAAAAGCTTGTACGCATATTTCCTGCCTACCTAAAAGCTAAAAAACTTATAAAAAAAGCTTTATTACTATTAAGCGTTAAATTAAATATAAATAAAAAATTAACGAAATAAAAACTTAAATACTATTTTAAAAAAAGTTAAAAATATATATTAGCTTATTATTAAACAAATTAACAAAAATTAATATATTTTATATTAATTTTATATTAATTTTTTTTATTAATTATTATAACTATTAATTATAATAAAAATAAACATTTTAATTAAATTACCGCTACTTATAATTATACTATTTTTTTTAGCGCTTTTAATATAATTAAACTAGCTATAAATATTAATTTTAATAATAAAAATTGCGATTTTTTGTTCGTTTAAATAATAAACTTAAAATTATCGATTTAAATAAAAATAATCCTAACTATATTTATTATTTTATAAAAATATTAAAAAAAAAATACAAAATTTTTCGGGCCATTAAACTATATTTTTAAATTCGCTTAAAAACAAGCTTCGATTTTTATTTCGTCCAATTTTAATATTTTAATTTTTAATTAAAAACATATTATTTAAAACTATTATTTTAAAATAAATATTTTTTTAATATATAATTAATATATATTAATAATTTTTAAGTTATTTAACCTTATTATTTTAAACTTTTTACTAATTATTTTTATATTTTCGATAAAAAATAAATATTATAAAAATTTATACTTTATTAAATATATATATTAAAAATTTTATTAATAATCTTAAAACACGTTATTTATATTCTTATAATAAGCGCTAACAAGCTTACATTAAAATATATTATTATTTTTGCTCTTAATAACTTTTTTTAACTTTTTAAAAATCGAATTATAATTTATATAGCGTTTAAAAAAATACTTAAATTTTTCTTCTTAAAACTTTATACTTTAAAATTAAAGCTTTTTAATACTAACTAATTTAATTCCGAAATTTTATTTATTTTATTTTTTAAACTATTTAGTTTTAAAATTTAAATAAAATAAAACTACTAGCTAAATTTACCTTAAACAAAATTACGCTTATTATAATCTTTATATCGGATAAACTATAATTCGCTGCCTTTTTTTATTTATATCTTTTAATAATATTAAAAAATAGCTAGTTTATTTTTTTGCTCGATATTAAGCTATTTAGCCCGCTTTTATTACTAAATAATATATTATCTTTATTTAATATACTAATCAGTATACTAATTTATATAATCGAAATAAACTATAATTTATTTAATATAAAAAAACGCTATAATATTATTTTTTTTAAGTTTTAAAGCTCTTGCTTTTAGTTATTTATATATATTCTTACTATTTTTAACATATTACAAAAAATTTTAAGCTTTAAATATTTAGTTTTAAAATCTTTTTAAGCTAACTTTTACTATTATAATTTACTTAAATTAACTAAACTCTAGCAATTTAACAATAAAAAATACTATATAATTCCGAAATTAAAAATATTTCCCGCTTTAATACTAGCTTTAATATAGCACTTTTATCTATACCAAACAAACCATATACTATTCCTAATATATTTTTACGTACTTTTATAAATAATTAAAATAAACTATTTATACTGCCTATAATCTAATTAGTACACAAATTAATATATTAACTCGCTTTTATATCCTTCTATTCCGTAATACCTTAATCTTAATATAATTTTTATTAGTACTATTAGTTTAAAAAAATCTATATAAATAATATAAGTACAAAAAACCCATATAAATAACATAAATACAAAAAAACCCACATAAATAGCATAAAAACAAAAAACCCATAAATAAAAAAAACCCACTATGCCCACATAAGTTTTCATAGGTTCTAGGTAAATAAGTTTTAAGTAAAAAATCCAAACCCTATCTCAAGCTCCTAAAAGGGGAATTCTACAGTTATATAACATAGGTGGTTTATATTAATACTTTGATATACAGATATGAAGCTACATTATGTTTGATTATTTCTTGACCGTGAGCCTCATATCAGTGATATCTATCTCGGAATTTAATCTTTGTTGATGATCTTATAAGTTGGGTATAAGCCTTGTCGACCCCTTAGGTAAGCTGATACATCTCACACGAACATGTAAACAGTAGAAATGCCTTGATGTACTGCTACACATGCTGCCATCTAGGGGTTCTATTGTAGTTATTCATGGCATTGGCCCAAGTGCATACTGCTGACATGTTTTAATGTGACAAATACTGTTTGGTGAAGCCGAGGCTATCCAACCACCTAACCTGTTGTTACCAGAGGGCTACAGGATGTCTCAATGCCTTGGAATACAAGTAAGGCTAGAGACCAAAATAGATTATCCCAGATCCGGGCGTTTAGGACAACGAAACGATTTAATATAGCATCTTAGCTAATACGTTAGGTAGTAGACCTTGTTTCATAATTACGCCAAAGATCTACTGCTACCAGAATGAGTTGGGTAGCACAAAAAACGGTGGATGAGGATGACGGCTTACATATTGGGGTCTTCGACCAGAAACGAAGCTGACCATACCAAAGGCCTACTCCTTCCATTAGCCCATTTCGTTTTGGTCCAAGATTATGCCCCTTCCAGTCATGAACATGCCTTGTTGCGCTACACAAAATTCTCAGATTATCATAAAGTCAAGCCACAGACCTACAGGGCTGCGGGAGCGAGACATGGAGCTGAAGAAAGAGAGACCATAAATCGGCGATTATCAAAACACCCCGAGAGCGAGAGGAGAGCAAGCTAAAGACTATGAACTGTCACCGTCATTTTGCGAGTAACCAAGTTCGCCACATCTTCATCAAGACGTCGCACCACTTTACAGCTGAAAGAGTTGTACTGCGTGAGAATGCCTAAGTCAGTACCTCTCAAAAAATTGCTGCTGTCTACATTTACGGATTGCTCGGCGGCTATTTAAATCCATGTCATCTTCGCAAAGAGAAACAATCAACCCGTTCCTGATTGCTATTTGCATGTTTTCGTCCGACCATTGTTTCTACTCAAAGACACTAGAAACCCGAAGCAGCGATGAGAATTAATCGAAGAGAAGCCGCTCAAGATATAGCGGTCATGTTGGGCTTGGTGCTTGTCATCGTCCTGATCATCTGGGTGTACAAGGCGTCTCCTCACTTGGTCACAGGAATGTTTTCATCGACGAAATCTAGGATAATGACTATAGGCGTCACTGTTGCTGCGCAAACCTTCACGAGTTTTGTCGGTTCTCAGATACAAAAAGGCTTAATGCGCAGCCTCGAGGACCGGTTACAGCGGATACAGGACGAACCTCACTTGATCATGGACCCGAAATCTTCCACAGAAGATCGTGATCGGGAGGTGATCCAAAAGCTGGACAAAAACTGGCGTTCGATCTTAAGGATTGACACTGTATTCGAAAAAGTACGAAATTATCCGATCTTCGCGCTTTATCTATTCAGTAGCTTGATCACGACTTCAATTGTCACCACTTTCACGGCAACTGTAGCCACCCATCAGGTCTTCCACCGCGATGTGATCCTGGATACCAGCTTTGGTCTCTATTCCGATGACACGAATCGTTCGTGCTTTGGGATCACCGGTTTCCAATTGAATCCCAGCACCGGCCTTCGAGCTGCGTTTACGTGGCCCGTGGAGAACGGGACCGTTTTCTACAGCGCCATTGATGCCGACTGTCCGCCAACAAAGATCATGCAAGCTGTGGCTGGTATCAACTCCAAGAACCCTGACGATTACGTCTATGTGCAGTCGGCGGTGGCAGTGGACCGCACAGCCATCGGTGCGCCCATGGAGCTCTTTACAGGAGCTGCGTTTGGTAACTTATCTTCCCAGTATGGCCAGGCATTGGTAAATGTGACGCAGTGCGTACCTGTCTTGGTATCGAACCCCGTCCGATGCCGGAAGCTGGGAAGCGTTACTACCGCTTCGGATAATCGCGTCATAACACAGACGGGAAATATCACGCTGCTTCACGGGGCGCTTCGGGACCTCCCTTCTACGGATCAAGTAGTGGATAGAACCCTCGGTAGGGATAGCGCCATGTCAAATGAGATATGGCCAATCAGTACGGGAAGTATTGAAGAGGTTGGCCAAACCCTCATAGCCTTCGGCGCGCGGAACGACGAACGAGGTGCGGTGCCATTTGCATCTTACCTAGCAGGCATCATCAACGACTCAGACAACCCAACGGGAAAAGCCGGGAACGCCACGTACGCGGTGACCTGTGCCGTCGATGCCAGTACATCGTTCGAGTATCGCCGGGTGACGCTGGACTTGCGCGCATTGGGCAAAGGCAAGGGGTCCAATTACGCGCAGTACCTCTCGGGAGGCGCGCCCTGCACGCCCCGGTCCCGACGATCGGGAAAAAGTTGTTCGCGACAGCCGGCGCTGCCAGTTTCGCGCTCGTCCATGAGAACCAGAGGAAGGACGGCTACATCGCGACCCTGGAGCTGCTCTCGGGCAACCGACGCGGACCCCCCTATGCGTTCCCCGAAAGCACCAACGCGCTCGAAGACGTGCTGGGCCTCATCTCGGGCCTGGCGGTCTCGCAACTACCGCTGGCAGACGACGAGGGTATCTCCGTAGCGAAGGCAAACCAAGGCGGACATAACGGCAGTTCCAGCGCCGTTATCGAAATCACTCGACTCGGCACGGGGAGCAGCGAGGCCCTGTGGCTGCTTATTCCGCCTATTGGGAGCCTGGTGGCACTCTGTACTCTCTTCATCATGGGGATCAGGCGCCGGTGGGTTCGAGGCGGGCACCGTTTCTCTGGCTCCGAAAGCCAACGCCCTCATCTATATGTAGCCGAGAGTTCTTACCACCTTATTAAGTTGGGGGCGACTGCGGCTAGAAATATGGACAATAAATCTGCTGTGTAGTAGTACTCTGGTGGTGAAACTAGAAAATGAGGATCGAATGTGACGTGGGGTTGCTCATCAACTGATCACTGTCAGTCGGGATCCTGCTGAGTATAAGTAGGAGTTTTATTATTTTTATTATTTGTTTTAAAACATGGGGAGTGTACTGAAGTGCTTTGGGCAGAGCTGGCCCTCACATGTTCACATCAAGTCCTCCGTTTCATTGAAATAGCGCCTTACTATTGCGGTCATCTTCCTGCGTACCGTTACCGCCACCTCAATATTACTCGCAAGGCACAGTCCATTGGGGCATTTGAACCCTTACCATAGAATAAAAAAAGGACAAATTTAAAATGAGCTTATAACTAGTAGAATATTCTAAATCGTGCCGTATCCGATATATGAATTGCGCCGGGCATAGAGCGGTCGGGAAATGGTATTCTTTGGCGAAGCTGCCAAGATGGAGTTTCACGATAATACTGTTAGACCTGAAATTTAACACCATAATTTCGGTAGAGCACGTACCTAGTAGATACGTACCCCCGCTGATATGACTACGAAGAGATGCTGCAACGTCACAGCCGGGACGATAAAACATACACCAGATTCAATTTCGCAGCTCATTTCTCTCGGCAAACACCTACCTCACGCAACCTAATTCTTACTCAAAGACTCAAAGACCCTTAAACATTCGCATATTCTGGATAGACATGTATACAGAGAGACCTAGACGAGGTCCCTTTTAGGATTGGTTCGCCTGCCGTAGAGAGGTTGGGTGCCTATCAATATTGTACCGAATCGGTAATGTGGCATCAACAGTGGGGGAAGCTAGCTCTCGTCATGGGCTAGCGGGTAGAGCCGACGCTGACTACCAGGGTATGTCTGGTATAGACGAGTAGAACTGTCTTCATGCAATCCTGCTCCTGACTCTCGGGTATCTCTCGAGAAAAGTATGGGCGTCCGAGAAAGAGGAATGCATCGTGTAGAGCAGAGCAGAATTACGCGTCCGATGGAAGTATATGGCGTTGTACATAAAGTCATTGTTATATCATCATTTTGGCTTCCCATCAATCACAGACCAGACATAAAGCGGGGGTTGTTTCTCGTCCAATTTCCCAATCCCGACGCAGACTGGCACATCACGCATGAAAGAGGCTAGTTGCCGAGAGCTGTCGCACGAGAAGAGGAATAGCTCGAGTGGTCGGACTCAGCTGTGTGCAGGGGACCTGGTCTAAACCTCGTAGGACATCGTGCTGTATAGTCGCAGCTCTACGCCCAAATGGCTGGGAATGATGGCCGAGCTAATGCAGCAATACGGCAGATCATCCCCGGGATTGGTCCTGATGTGACATATCAGCCGTCATCCGTTGGGTGCTCCCCACCTGCAGCTTGGTCGTAGCTAGTGAGACCCGAAGGGAAAAAAAGCAATAGTCTGAGCGAACCGGGAAGCTTGTGACGTGGTAGCACCCTCTTACATGACAGATTGCGGTGAAACGGGAGGGTAGCTATGCCAGCTGGTCCAATGCTTTAAAACCCAAGCTGCTGCTCGCTCTGTCGAGCTCCGGTCTCAATTGATCTTGCGAGTTCTTGTTCACCACAAGTCAATAAGCGACAATGTCTCAACCAATCCCCAACCGCCGGGTCTTCCCCTAGTAGGCAATATCAAGGATATCGATCCGAGTAACACATGGGCGTCTCTCAAGAAACTGGCCGAGAAGTACGGAGAAATCTTCCAGATCAAGATCCTAGGAAAGACGCTCGTCTTCGTTGCCGGCGCAGCATTAGCAGAGGAACTGTGCGATGAGAAGCGATTTCGGAAGTTCGTAGGCGGACCTATCGTCGAGATCCGAGCTCTGGTACACGACAGTCTCTTCACGGCATTCGAGCATGAGGCCTCATGGGGCGTCCATCACCGGATCATAGCACCCAAGCTGTCACCTTCCGCACTTACTGATAACTTCAACGAGATGCGAGATATCACCAACGAGCTCATCGAGAAATGGAAGAGTCTAGGCGCCGACACCAAGTTCGCTCCCCTCGGCGACCTCAACCGACTTAACCTCGAGACGACCACATATACCCTCTATGGAAAGAGGCTCAACGGCCTCACTGGTCCCGAGCATCCCGTCATCCAAGCCATGGAGGACTCGATATCCGAAGCCATCAAGCGGCCGACACGACCGGGCTTTCTTAACTTGTTCTATGCCAGCAAGTTCAAGTCGGCAAACAAGGTGCAACGAAACTGGGCAGCGGAACTAGTGCAGTACCGCAAAGACAACCCCACCGAGCGACGAGACCTCCTCGACGCGCTCCTCACAGCAAAGGACCCGGAGACGGGCAAGGGGCTGACAGAGCCCCAAGTGATCGACGAGATCGCCACCATGCCCATCGGCAGCAGCACGGCGCCCTGCATGCTGGCCGCGAGCATCCTGTTCTTGCTGCAGAACCCCGAGGCCGTGACCAAGGCGCGGCAGGAGCTCGACGCCGTCGTCGGCGACGGCGAGCTCCAGCACGAGCACCTGGCGCAGCTCAATTACATCGAGGGCGTGATGCGGGAGTCCCTCCGGCTGTCGTTCGCGGCGCCGGGGTTCAACATCGAGCCGATCCCCAAGGAGGGCGACAAGAGCCCCGTGCTGCTCGGCGGCGGCAAGTACCAGATCGCGCACAACCAGGCCGTCATCATCGTGCTGGCGGGCGTCAACCGCGACCCCGAGGTCTTCGAGGACCCGCTGGCGTTCAAGCCCGAGCGCATGATCGGCGAGGCGTTTGAGAAGCTGCCGGCGGGCGTGAAGAAGTGGTTTGGTAATGGTAAGAGGGAGTGCGTCGGCAAGCACTGGGCCATGCAGTTTAGCATGGTGGTCCTGGCCAAGATGATCAAGGAGGTCGACTTCGAGGCCGTGGACCCTGGCTACAAGCTCGAGCAGGACGGCTGGTTCAACGTCCGTCCTATTGACTTCTATGCCAAGGTGAAGCCGCGAGCTATCTAGTTTGATTTCGATTCGTTTTTGTCGTGGGGAATGCGTAATGAGCCTTTACATCTTGATACCCATGACTTATTGCGGTGTAAGAAACCGGACCGGAAAAGGCTTGTTGGCTTGGACGTAATTATGGAGAAATGAGGGCATAACAGAAACTTAAAATGTCAAACATTACTATCGGTGATAATAAATGAAAGAATCATTTAAAATAGGAATTAATAATACAATTAGGGGTCAAGAGCCACTCAACACGCCGCCAAACTGAAGGTCACAGAGGGACGAACTGACAACCCTCGTAAGCGCGATTGTGATTTTCCTCGTTGCTCGAGTCGCGCCGCAACAAGCTTTGCGCATGAAGCGTCCCAAAGGTTGATGTATGTGGTGACGGAGGGTATTTCATCATTACCATGCTGTCTGCTAAGATCGCCTAGAAAAGTTGCTATTTAGATTATTTATTCATACGTCTTAGCTGATGTACTTCAGCTTCTAATCAACATTTTCGACGACCGTCAACACTCTACCTGAGAACATGAAATGGGTCTCAAATCCGGGATGTTCCCAGCAGGGTCCGGGCTCTTGGTACCATTCAGAGACCCTTGTCCTAGATAAGCAGATAAGCATAATCATCCATGTTAAGGCACTGAGAGGCGATGACGTAGTATTTTCTGGAGCGCTGATGTCAACAAACCACCAAGTATGTACTATACAAAGTAGTAGACTGCTATCAATCTAGATTCAGCAAGGCAGGATTGTATAACAGCGACCCTATAACCATATAGTTACTCCCTTGAGCACACGATCACCCCCACGTGATGCCATCAGGGATCGCCACTTCGTTTGTCGGCGCCGTGCAGGCCTCGATCTCGGTGCTCCTGACCATCTTCGTCGGCGTCGTCGCGGCCCAGTTCGGCCTGCTGTCGACAACCGCCGCGGAAGAGGTCTCGAGGGTTTGCGTGAAACTGCTACTTCCGTGTCTGCTCATCAGCAATCTAGGATCTGAGCTTCACTTAGACACACTCCTACGATATGTGCCCATCATAAGTATGCATAAGCATGCTCTTATTTCCTTGGCCGGCCCCTTCCCCTCCTTTTCAGCCCTGAATTGTGCATGCGATGAAAGAGCTGACTCGTTCCTCGGCATGACCAGTCTGGGCCGCGCTATACACGGTCTTCTCGATCGCTATTGGCCGGATAGTGGCGGCGGCCTTTGGCCTACCGAGGTGGTTCGTCTCGGTGACGGCGTTCAACAACACCGAGTCGCTTCCGCTGCTGCTCCTGCAGTCACTCTCGACCACTGGCGTCCTGGCATCGCTCGTCGGGGCCGGCGACGAGCACGGTGGCATCGAGCGAGCCCGCTCGTACTTTCTCGCCTGCTCTGTTATCACCAATACCATCACCTTTGGCAGGGGCCCCGAGATCCTCACCAGCTCCAACCATGACTCGGCCTCTGTCAGAGCCTTTCAGTGGATCATAGGCAACCCTAATCCAGGCCATCGTGAAGGAGCCATTCGCGAAGACCCGAGGGCCAGCGGGGCCAGGTTGGCGAACGGGAAAACCCAAACGCAGTGCGAGGGACCCCAGAGGGCGATGAGGAAAACGATAACGAGAGTGAAGATGGCAATTCGGATGAGCTAGATGAGCGGACCTCCCTCCTCCCTAAAAGGGTCCGGCGCTCGAGTGCCAAGGTCCGGGACGGCCTAATGCCCCGGCTGGAGCGGTATTACCAAGCGTGTCCGACGCCCGTGCAGAAGGCACTCAAGGCCCTCGGGACATTCGTGAACCCGCCATTCGTCGGGGCGCTGACGGGAGTGGTGATCGGCATTAGCCCGCCGCTACATCGCTTGTTTTTCGCCGATATGGCTGACGGTGGATACCTCAACGCGTGGCTAGCCAAGTCGCTCCAGAACGTCGGCGAGCTCTTCGTCGCGCTACAGGTCGTCGTCGTCGGCGTCAAGCTGAGCTTGAGCCTGCGGTTATGGAAGCAGGGCGAGAATGAGGAGGCTGGCTCCGTGCCCCTTGGCACCGTCGTCTGCGCCGTACTTATTCGCTTCATCCTCTGGCCGGCGTAAGCGTCCCAACTCCATCTTAATAACTTTAACACTTGTCTTACTTGTCATCGGAACCGTGGCCACTTACACGAATTGCAGGATCAGTATCCCCCTGATTTGGGCCCTCGCATCACGCACCGGCTTACTCACCGACGACCCGATGCTCTGGTGGGCCATGATGATGATGCCCGTCGGCCCGCCAGCCATGAAGAACCTCGCTCTGGCGGACGTGAGCGGCGCGGATCAACGGACAAGGATGTCGATCGCCAAATTTTTGACGGTAAGCCCTTGTTTCATCACCTTTCCTACTTTAGATCTCCCATCCATATCCATGCAGGGGCTTGATCGGAGAAGAGAAGTTGGTGCTCTCACTAATATCCGTATGCAATGTTGCTCTAGTTATCATACATGATCACACCCTTGATTTCATTTGCCGTCGTAGGGGCGCTGGCAGCCGCCGAAGCCGCCAAGAATAGGTAGTAGTCTGATGTAAAATCGGACATCTCACAATGATAGCTGCTATCTTGTAGAAAACTAGAGCTCTCTCTTATAAGCTTGACGGCAGCCTTTCTGTTTCACGACATTTAATTGCCCTTAGGCGCGAGCTATAATTCCAAACGACAGAACTGCCAGAGTCACTCATACAGCCCAGTCGAAGGTTCGGGGTAAAAAAATATGGAGGCCATCAGCTAGATTACGGTGTATCCGTTAACTTGACGTAATATACTGTGTCGACGCTACGGTTGTATCCGTTTAGTACTGAGTAGTGTCTAGGTTCGCCCAAAGCTTCCCGCTTCAAATTTCTTATTTTGCATCACGCACCAGCCGATGCCGAATCTCGACGACCTAAATTCTCAGTTGTTCTAAGGTATAATTCCCGTAACTTCAGTTCAATGGTTCGATTGATTTGTTATACAGGCACTCCAGCAATTTTATATCTTGCCAAAGCCTCAGTGTAGACGGCCATTGCCTCATCATCCCGGTTAGCCTCTGAGAAAGGTGGCGGAGATTATACGTTACGCCAAGTGTCGATATATGCTTTCGTCCAAGTGTGGCCTCATATTCTTTCAACGCCAGGGAATGCGTCGCCTCTGCTTGTGCCCTCTTACCTTAGATTAATTAAAGATTGTCTAAAGCATTAGAGGTATGTAACGTTAGGGTACGCCTTATTCCAAAAGATTCTTTATACCCTTGTTGCGCTCGTTCAAGCATCGCCTCAGCATCTGTTAACTTTTCTTGGTCTCTATATACCTTACTTAAAGCGTAAACAGCGGTCATCGTGGACGTGTGCGTTGGTCTATGGGAAATCTCGTAGCTTTCTAACGCTCTATTCAATTATACTTCCGCATGTGCTAATCTATTTTGACGGGTGTAAATGCTGCCTAAATTACTAAGAATTTCTAGGTCTGGCCTTTCCGATTTAAACACTTTTTCATAATCTGTCGATACCTACCTAGTTATACATCAATGTTGACTTGTCCTGTTTCTCTCGACATTCATAGAGATAACCTAATTCTATCAACGCCTACTCTATCCTATAGGTTTTTATTTTCCCATTCGCAATGAATTGCATGCAACTATTAGCATGCCCAAGGAGTTTTCGCTGCAAAATCCACCAATCTTTTTGGTCCTCGGTAGGCACTTGGGACGATATACATCTCAGGGCGAGATGAGTTACGCTTTCGTCCCTCGATTAAGTACACTCATTGTGCATGGCATAACCACCTGATCTGGCACATGTGTGAGAAAAGTATGGGAAAAGGAATCCATATGGACATAACACTCTCACTGCCACATCGAAGCAGAATTTGTTTGTAGTCATATCTTGTATCCAATCTGGGCCGGTGGAGCTCCCAGACTGCAATACCTCAAACCAAACATCACTTTGGCCGAAGTATGCTAGGAGTTTGAGCAGTTTAGCTGATAGTTCATTTTGTTACCTGATTTGCTCAAATGAAACCTGCCATGTCCTGCGCAGCGTGCGTTCTTGGTAAGATGGCAGCCAATGGCTTCTTTCTTGGAGCTCTAGCCATGAATTCTGCTAGAGGTGAAGGCACTCACCGCAACTTGTTGTTAAGTTGAATAACCACTGTCACCATCATCACACTTCTTACCATACAAGGCCAGATCAGGCAACCGATGTGATTGTTTCTACAGTATTCAACTCGTTTCAGAAAGAGATGATCAACCAGTGTCGTGCTGACTCCGGCATATAGCTCTATAGCATGGAATATCTCAGCCTTCCCAGCTTATAAATCGTGATAGAAGGCCCACTGGCTTCTTTGCGAACATAACTCAGTACTTTCACCTGTTAGTGCTTTCATTGTTGAACCATAATATCAAGCCAACATAAACCATCAATTTACGTTCTCCCTTCGTCGTCATCTTTGCCTACGACCCGGTGTATCTGTCTCAGTGGTCCTATTGCTTTTGGTTTGGACGGAGCTCTCTGTGCGTCTCGTATATAGACGACTGTGCGCGGCAGATGGCACTCCGCCCCCAAGTCGCTTGTTTGGCGTCCTTTATAGTGATATACGGTACTGGGTTAGTCTTGGTACTTATTCGGCCCACCCTCGACTAAACGTTGTTGGCCCTGCGCTAGAAACCGCCGTGAACAGGGGTTTTTCCCAGATCTAGTGGGTACTGATAAGGCAAACCAGATGGAATGAATGCATCGTCGTCATCGACGGTTCTCTTCAATCGATGGTAGAATCTGGACTTGGTTTCGGTTACCTGCTCGTGCTAATATCATACGTATCTTGACTCCCTCATGAAATTGGAAACGATGCCTCATCATTTTAGTTCTAATATCAATGGGCGCTGCCCGCTAAGTGCTGACGGTTCAATGCACTGGCTTTGTCATAGCCGGATTGCCCGATCACGAATAATTTTAAACAGAGCGAAGGGGTCAATTAACCCGCTTCTGATGGCGCTCCGTTCTTACTTTCGTTCGTATATGGTTTAACTGTGCTCGAGGGCGTTGTCATATGTTTGCTTCGTTATCGGCCATCAGTCTAGCATCAATGTAAGATACTTCATTCTTTTTCTTATAGCCTAAAAATCCTCAGGTTGATTAGATTTTCGCTGACCAAAGACCTTGGAAGAAGTGAGCCCAGCGCCTTTCCATGTACTTCCGATCGTATGTTTCATTGAGAGGCGTAAGATCCCCAGGCTCTGGTGATAGAGGCTCATGGACCACTTCGACGAAATGGCGCCGAGGTATCGTCAAAGTCATCGTTCGAGTCACCGCGGCACTTCCACAAGTCGGTTACCTCGTTAGTGGGCGGGTATGGTTTTGGTTCCTGGTTCTGGGGTCGCCGGTGCCTCGTGGCCTCCTCGGCCACTTAGCTGCAACAAGGACCGAGGTCGGAGGATATACCTCCTCATCAAAAAACGGCGTGCTATGAGACTCTCCACTTACTCTTATGTTATACGATTGTCAGAGTGGCTTGTTATCGGCGGGTACTTGTGACCTTCTAGACCTTTTGGCTAGCTAATTCTTCTAGTGCTCCCCGCCCCCAAATGGGTAGTGCGGAGGTTACCGCCTGGATGACTGGAGAGGGTACGTAGGGCGTAGCTCACGACGCCTGTTTTGAGGTCAGAATGACATAAGAACTCATGACGATGGGAAGAGAAGGAGAGGCCATGACTGTGATGACCAGACGGATTGTTTACACAAGACGATAAATAGAGCAAGTGATGAAACTAGACACATTTCCCCCGTGTGCTCCCAGAGAGTTTGTAAACTGTCACACCGTCCTTGCATTTCTCGTCGTGTTCACGGGTGTTACGAAGAGACGGCGTTCTGTTTACTAAGATACTCTATGTTGCACACGGTCCGCTCCAGACGACTTACGATATCTGAGGGAAGATTCAAGTAGTGGAACATGTACCACTAGCCATAACGAAATCTAAGTAGCTTGATTCCTCGACCTGATCTTAGAACATCATGGAACCGGAAACACCTTCTGGCGAATCCTGTAATATTCGCTGCGCGCGGCCGTCTGTCAAAAAACGAAGGACACTTGACACCTCTTGCGGGTGCGCTGTCCTAGCTTCCGTATCGATATTTTAGGGTATTACTAGTGCTTCGGACTTTAGGACAGGCTTGGAACTGCCTCGGCGTAGTCCGCTGTTGGCGGTAGGAAGGATGGCGATAGAGAGGTTTGTTATTGCGAAAATTGACGATTCCACTAGATACGTATCAAGCGCGATGTTTGGAGGTGAGGCAATCGATGAGCTAAATTCGTATGAATAGAAAACAATGGAAAGGCGCGGGGCATTAGTGAAAGATGGCGATAAGGAAGTTCGTGTTCAGTTAGTAAATGCCGCTTGTTTTCCCTAGTATTGTAGTTGCCTAACCTGGCTTTGTCTGGTAAGAAGTGTGATGGCGGTGACAGTGGCTATTCGACTTAGCGTCAAATGGTGATCGGCATCGTGTGGGGCAGAAGAGCGAAACAAACGCCCTATCATGTCACATGCCGAGGTAATGCTCCTCGAGATAGCTTCTGCTGCAGAAAGCCTTCTAGATACGGTATGGAAAGCGTGATTGGATAAGCTGCGCACATTGAGAGTCCGTGGCATATGAGCGATCGACGATTGTGGTCGATAAAGGGCAGCTGACATAGTAGAAGCGTTTCCATTATGACTTACCTCAGGTCGAATTTGACCATTTCAGAGCGGAAATAGGTAAACTGATGCTGGGGTTAGTCGCTTTTTGGATCACAGCATTATGCCACCATTGGTGATCAGTGCTGTTTCATTGGGCCATAATGTTAATCGTCCGGGCTTGGCGCGGGTATCTTTATAATGTGATCTTCATCTGACAGGCGCCGCATTGAAACAGAAGCGGTCTAATCCAGGAACTTCCTAGTAAATGAAAATCAGGGATCACGTTATGTGGGCAGCATATGGGACATACTGTAAATAGAATACACCAGCGAGGGATAGAGAACGCATTAGATCGCAGCCTTATTTGCAGATAGTTTACTTTACCTATACATCTATATATCCAGTGTACGTCAGTTTGAAACGAGCAATATTTTGAGCCTCATGACGGCAAGCTTCCAGAATGAAGGCGGCAACACACTTGGCGCTGCAGCCAAGTTGCCAAGACCTGGGGGTAAAGCTTGTCTGAGTGGTATCGTCGGTAGTTTTCCGCAGAGGTGTGGTATGATGCCGAGATGGGCCGCTAAAGACACAATTGACTTGTGATTTGGGTGTGGGTCAAACGTCGGCAGATGAAACGAAGGAACAGGAATCTACGGTGCGCTTGTCTGGGATAGGCAGGAAAGTTGTCGACCAGGGGTCCGAATCACTCGCATTTGACCAAGCCTCGCCGGCAGGCAGATGAGAGGATGGCGCAGTTTGTGGCGAATCCGAGGAAGTTCAGGAAGTTGATTTCAGTCCGACTTTGGTGACCTGCGAAAAGGGGGACTGTTGAATGCGCGCAACATGGCAATTGAGCGATCGATTTGGCGTATGCTGTGCTATGCTTCCATCTCCCTTTCCCGCCAATCATGGCTCTTCAGAAGGACACCCCTTTCCTTACATTTGGGACCTAATTCCTTATCAGGCAAACCGACATCCTTGTCCAGGGCAGGGCCAGGGTCTCCAGATCTAAAGGCCGTAAGATCTGCTAATCCAATTTAGGAGGCTAACTATAACGTCCAATTAACGACCGAGAACATCAAGGCCACACTCGAGGGAGGGACTAGAAACCAATGTGCCTCGAAAAATGATGGCAGCCCGCGCTGTGATAGGTGCGCTAGCCCAGGGAACTGCTACCAACATTGATTTAGCTGTTTACATTGTCGTGCAATTGGCACTCGGTATCACGCATCGAGCTAAGAACCACAAAGTTGAAGTTCAGCGGGAACCCAGGATAGGGTCCCACGGAAAGGGCGGAGAGTATTGCCAGCTCATAAGCTCCCTCGGCACCGAGCCCAATCCAAAGCTATGATTCGAACAATGGGTAAATTCAAGGATCATCTTGTCGTCTGATGCTATCACTGCTCTCTCGGCCGGACCTGCAGTAGGCCCGCGATCGTCGTCATATCCACACCAGACACCCGCTACACCCGATGGTTGTTTTGGTGTTTGCTCTGTCATCACGGACGATATTCCAAAGAAGGCAGTCGGCTCAGCCTCTACCAAGCCAGAGATGGCAAAGACTCTAGTGTCTTACGGGAACATCCCGCTCCTTCTCGATCGGGTTGACATGCTATCGTGAGGACGTTCAGTGTCGTCGGTTCTCAAAATCTATAAGAGCTCCGGCCTCCCGTCTCCTTCACAGAGTTAGTTTCGACACCACCATCATCACTCTCTCACAGCCTCGCGCACCTTCCGTTCTCTCTTCTCTCGAGCACCCATACTTGTTGCCGTCGACACAATGGTTCCCCAACCCACCACCGTCGCCCTTACTGCGGCCCTTGCCGGCTTGGCTGCTGCCAGCCCCATCACTGGCAAGATTGGTACCACCGCCAAGACCGGCTCTTTCTCCGTCAACCAGGTCGCCAACGCTGCCTTCAAGCCTCACGGTCCCTTCCAGCTCGCCAAGGCATACAACAAGTATGGTGTCCCGGTCCCCGCGGGTCTAGCCCAGACTGTCGCCAAGTACAACGCCGAGAAGATTGCGAAGCGCACCTCCGGCAGTGTCAAGACCACCCCGAGCAGTTCGATGTCCAGTACTTGACTCCCGTCCAGATTGGTACTCCCGCTCAGACTTTGAACTTGGACTTCGACACCGGATCTTCCGACCTATGGGTCTTCAGCACCGATACCCCTAGCTCCTCTGTCAACGGCCAAACCCAGTACAACCCCAAGAAGTCCTCTACCGCGAAGCAAGTCAGTGGTGCTAGCTGGGAAATCATGTACGGTGATAACAGCAGCTCCAGCGGTTCCGTCTACCACGATGTCGTTAGCGTCGGAGGTGTCAAGGCCTCTACCCAGGGTGTCGAGTCCGCCAAGAAGGTCTCCGACCAGTTTGCGCAAGACACCGACAGTGATGGTCTGCTCGGCCTTGCCTTCAGCACCCTGAACACCGTCACCCCCAAGCCCGAGAAGACCTTCTTCGATAACGTCGTCGGCAACCTGGACACGGCTGCTTTCACCGCCGACCTCAAGTACCACACGGCTGGTACTTACGACTTTGGTGTCGTTGATAACTCCAAGTACACTGGCGACATCACCTACGTCGATGTTGACACCAGCAGGGGCTGGTGGGGCTTCACCGCCAACATCAACGGCCAGGATGTTGACGGTATTGCCGATACCGGTACCACCCTTGCCCTTTTCCCCGATGAAGTTGTCGACGCCTATTACCAGCAGGTCGACGGTGCTCAGGTTGACCAGCAGCAAGGTGGATACATCTTCCCTTGCAACTCTAACGTTCCCGACTTCACCTTCAGCCCCGGTGATGCTCAGATCACCATCCCGGCCAGTACATCAACTACTCCCCCGCCGACGAGCAGGGCACCAACTGCTTCGGTGGCATCCAGTCCAGCAATGGTCTGCCCACCAACATCTACGGTGACATCGCCCTCAAGGCTGCCTTCGTCGTCTTCGACCAGAGCGAGGGCTCTCCCCGCCTCGGCTGGGCTAACAAGGACTTGTAAATTAGCTGCTCTGTGATGGATAAGAGGCGCCAATGGAAGACGACTATCGTCGTATGCGAGATGGCTTTGAGAAGAGTGATGGAGTTTTAAGGTGCACGCTGGGCTGAACCTTAGCTGTATATACAATAGCATTGTTATGATAGTCCTGTGACGATACCTACGAATGAGAATGAGAATGAGAGATTACATCCAAATCTTAGCTACCCTGTGAATTATGACCAGATCCGAGTTTTAAACCCACCATTACGAAGGTTTGTCGGTATCGTGAGCTTAATTAGAAATGGACTAGGCAAATTCCTCGATAAAATGAGTTTCCATGTCTCTTCCTTAGCAAGTATCTGCTGACTGCCTATTATGTAATTATTGAACTGGAGTAATAGCGTCAGTTTCAACGTATTTAATATTTTAACTTAACAAAGCAACCACCAATGTTAATGGTTAGCAGGCCTGGAAAAGTCCTCCAGATTGAATGAGTCGCCTATTAGAAATAAATGAGATCACTTTTGTCATTGGTTTAGAATAAGATGTCGTATTTTTGCTGAAGTTCTCTTGCCAAGTCAGTTATGTTGCATTCACTAGCGAGTACCATTGCAATTTCAAAACTTTAATGATAAACGATTGTTCATGATGATATTCCTATCCTACAAGTATGCCTTTCTTTGACGCCTAGCTTCTAGATGCCATGTTGAATGGTATCTCACTGCCCGTTCACGGGAAGGAAGGAACTCTTATTGTCGCGCCACTTGATCCAGGTAACGCCATCGAAGAGGGGTAGCAGAACAACATCCACGCGCTCGTCATCCTTGCAGAAGTCGCAGAACTTGCGCAACGCCTTTCCGTTCTCAGTCCAATACGGTCGGACCTTGGAGGGCAGCTCCGGGTTCGCGTCCGTCGAGATGGTCATGCCTCGAGCAAAGACTATAGCGGTTAGCACTGACTGATTCCGGGCACTCTGAAATGGAGCGACGAGCCGACTTACCATTATCGCACATGATTAGACCCGATGGAGACAGCAGTTTGTGGTCGAGGATGTATTTCACGTAGCCCTCGTAGCCCTCTTTATTAGCGTCAACAAAGATGAGGTCGAAGGTACCGGTGAGCTTCTTCAGAGACTCGCCGGCGGGCCCCTCGACTAGTCTCACGCGGTCATTGAGATGGTACTGTTGAATGTTTCCCGGCTGGCGGCGATCATCTTGGGATCTAGCTCAAGTGTGACTATCTCGGCCTTGTTTTTCTCTGTGGCCTCGTACCAGGCCAGGGCACTGTATCCCGTGTAGCATCCGATCTCAAGGACTATCGTGAGAAAGCGTTAGCGACGGAGTCATTTCTGGTATTTTATAGAAAGTGGTGGCGTACCTCTGCGTGCGCCGATGAACTCAGCTAGAAACTTCATCGTGGCATTCTGCAAGGGCGAAGACATTTTATCTGCGTCCTCGAATCTGTTGCAGGTCCAATCCCATAGCTCATTAGAGGCTGGGGATACATCATTGGACTTCTTTGTGCAATAGTCGGAGACCTGAGCTGAGATTTCAGGCTAAAAAGGCTGGTTAGTATAAAAACCTGTCGGTGGAAATCATTATGGAAACGTACAGTGAAGGATAGGACACTGGACAACATTTTGATTGTATTTGATGTGTGAAGTAGTCAATAAAATTGAGGTTTTGTGCTTATGCTGATGCTTGTGCTGATGCTCTTGCTGATGTTTGTGTTGATGATGATGAGTATGTTTTGATTATCGAGGGAATTCGTGAAGCTTTATAATCTGGTCTCAGAGTCAACCTCCTGAGGTTCAGCAATACTATGATTCTTGAGTCTCCGCAACACGTATGTGATGACTCCATTCAGACACTTCACACACTCTCGGTATGCGGACTTTCGCCATCACCACGGCGAAGACCATTTTCGGCATTATTAGGAGGCAACATATTCGTCAGTCACTCTCTTGAAGTTGAAGATCATCGCTGAGGGTGTCTGTAGTAACGATTGTCGTCGATGATCAGAAGAACGATCATAGATTAACTGCCGTGGTATCTCTGCTTACGCGCTGCTCTATGTCGAAATGATCATCGACGACAGGAGAGATTGAGATCATGTTTCCAACAACCCATCGAGTGACGTGATGTCGGAGGTAATGTGCGAAATCGGCGATAAAAGAGGTGCGAGTCTAGAAGTCAAGAGTAGAATATGCATATCGAGTATGCTGAAATCATTTCCTTATTTCCTAATTTAGTTTGACGGTTCCATAATAGAATGGAGTTGGAAAAGCCACAGTCGTAATCGTAACTGGAGCAAGGTCAGGCGGCTGAATGGTTTCACCGTCTTACGGGTATCATGATCCTACCCACAAATTAGCATACTCTGAATGCCGTAAAACGTGGCTTCAAAGCCATCCGAGATAGCAAACCTCTCTATCCTTGCTATATCGTTTTAGGTTCGATATCACGTAATCTACACCTGTTAACTCCTACATTTGTTAACTCCTAGCGTCCGTAATGTTGTGCCTCTCTACTCAATTGCATTTCAATTAGTGAGATATTACTAGTTATCGGTTTTTTATTTAGTCATGCAGAACGAGATAATACTCACAAACATGGGCTATACTAGATACTCTGTAGGTGAGCTTATCATCACATATGTCGATATAAGTTGGCAGATGATGTTGGCGATGGCGTTTTCTTCGGCGTAAGGGTCTATACTTCACCAGCCGATCACTTCGCCCAGTTATGCTAGATAGACCAATTATGCTTGTAAATGTGACGATCTAATTCCGGATATCTGGCCCGTTGAGAGTTGTAGCTTAATTTACTGGGATGCGGCTCTATCTTCGGAGAGCGAATTCTGCAGCGCATCGTCACAACCCTGTAAACCCTGATTTGTGACGGGATATCGCCGATCGTGCCTATTTGGGCTGTAGGCAAAATCCATTTCGGGAATTATCGTGGGGGAGTCTCAGTGCGGGAGTGGTACGGCGTATCATGGGCTTACCAACGGTACAGTGGGCCCAACTAAATTGTCTCTCATATGTTTACTTAAGTTTCTGTGTCAATGAAGAAATAGTTCTAGTTAATTCGACACCACATCCGACGTATTGACCTAGATAACTATTTACGCTCGCGCCACAAGATGCGGCCCCGTCAAACAGAGTCGAGCTGCCACCAGTACTAAGCTGCCTGCAATCACAGCGCTTCCCCCGTAAGCTTGCGCAAGTAGATAATTTCCACCGTCTTGCCCTATCAGGACACCGGCTATGGGTGGCCCAATCAGAGTAGATATAGACACAATCGTAAAACACATGCCATTGCGCGTGCCAATCTTTCCGAGGTCCTTCGTGAGGCTTGATAGAGCAATGGCAAACATGCTCTGCACGCCTGATGCGAACAGCCCGTAAAAAACTGCGAACGCAATTTGGCCTCCTTGGTCGCGAACACCAATCCCAAATAGGAGGACGCCTGAGCCGAAAGCGGAGGGTATGATGGCGTTTAATGCACCGGTATACTTATCCGCAATTATAGCGGGTAGAATGCGCCCAACATAGCCAACGCCGTTAATAATAAGAATGAGATTTATAGATTCGGAATAGTTTAGGCCAATAATATCCCGAGCATAAGCCCCAATCTAGTGTCAATTAGCAACTCTTGTTAAGGTATTATAGTAATTGAGAAGCTCAACTTACGTAGTAGAACGCGAAATAGAGACCGAGAAAGATGAGAAATATTCCTACGCAGTATAAAACATAGGCCGGCTCTTTGAATGCGGCCCAATCGACCATAGGGCCCGAAGGACGGGGTGGGAGTCGCGTTCTCAGTAGCGCGAACGCTAAACTGCTAGTGAAGAGCGTGATGAAGCCGAGGATGCGGGCCGTCCAGCCAAAGCCAACAACCGGAAGCAGCTTTTGAACAACGACTGGGTATATGAGGCTCCCTGTCGCCGAACCTGCTGCCGCGACTCCCATTGCGAGCGACTTCCAGGAACTGAAATACGTGCCTACAAGCGAGATGGTAGGGCAGAATAACAAGCCGTTGCCAATACCGACCAGAAAGCCTTGGTAAGTAGTACATGCCAATACTGCGTGGAAATAGACGTCAGGAAGATGCCCAGGATGTGAATAACATAGCCGGCGAATGTGACCAGGCGAAACCGTCCTGCATCAAGAGCCCGCCCGGAGAATGCGCCGACGGCGAACAGCAGAAAGATTTGGACGGACCCTATCCATGATATATTGGACCGCGACTGATGGAGGGCTCCCGTGTAGTACGATTGGAAGACACCAAAGGAATTCACGAATCCCCATGTATTGAAGATAACGAGATGTCCCATGGCAACTTGTGTCCAGGCCACGATACCGCCGTCCGGTGGTGGCCCGGGTGGTGGTTGGTCTTCAGCTTCCAAATGGACATGCCAAATTCGTTGCCACCATCCTTGTTGTTTGGTCGATTTCTCCCTAAGAGACTCTGTTGCGCTATTTTGCCGAGGACTGTCTACTGGTGACGCGCCTGGCGCTTCGGCCGTGGTATTCTGCTGCGATATGTTCATTTTGAGTCAGTGTCTTGGCGATTCTATAGAGCTTTGTGGGTATGGTATAAGATTGCGGGGTGAGAAAGAAAAAAAAACACGAAAGAACAGAGAATTGGGCTAGTAGAGTTGTGATACGTAGTAAGACGGCAATAATTACTGGGTACTTTTGATTAATGTTAACGGCAAATGATATTTGTCGATATTGACCACAAAAAGGCAGCAGTGTGTTGGTAGGAAGTACGTGCCCTGTGGCGATCCGCTGCAGAGGTTATCTAAAGTGCTGATCCGTGATCTTCCCTGTAAGCCACTGCATCATTGCTGTAATCCCTAAGGGGCGGCCTGACATCCTATTTGCTCGGCAAAGAGACATAAAACGTTTAATGGAACTAATACAGGAACTCTATACGACTTGGGAGTTGTAATGTGTCTAAACGACTGCCACAGCTAAAACGAAGAGCATATCGTAGGAACTGTTCCCCTCAATTTTTATCGTTCCCCACAGAGTTTTCATGCTTGGCCCAGCTCAACTAGCCTGCAAATAGCATACTGTACCACCGATGTTTACTACAAGATGTACAAGACCGCTTCCTGAAACGTGGAGTGAAGGAAATAGATTTTGTGCTTCCCAAACTTATTAGGTACTTAGCAAATATCGCTTATGTATTCCCCGCATAGAATTATCCCACCTTGCATCCACATATCTACATCTGTACGCTGTGACGAACCGCTTTAGGATGACCATAGCTACCTACTCTCCCAATTTTTCCCCACCTCGTGCAAACTTATACTTGACAGTGCCCTCCAGATCAGCTTCCCAGGGATGCCTATGCATCGCAAAGCCTTCCATTTCTGGTTCTGGGATGCGCGGGAAGATGCCCATCTTCAGAATCACCTTTCCAGGGACAGGGGTGTCACGGACTTAATTGGACTGGGCGTCGCGTTTACGGTTAGTAGCTCGCCATGACTGAATTGACGCGAAATGAACTCACTTTCCATCCACGCTGCAAAAGGAGCGGAAGACAGGATTCCCAGACAAAGTGTCGTAGTCGTCGTAGGTTTTCAGTGTTCCTTGACTATCCTGTATGTCTACTTTCTCTTCCTCGATAATGAAATTAGTCGCCACAAAGCTTCCGGCTACCTTGCGACAGTTGGAACAGTGGCAGAGATGACCGCGCGGCCTAGTGAAGAGCTCTGCTCATGTATGGTGACGCGAATGGAGCCACAGAGGCAAGTCCCTGTGAGGCCATGCTCAAATTCAGTGATAGGGTGGTCTTTCGGGTCTCCTTGTGGTGATTTCATGATGGCGTTTGGTTAAGTGAGGAGGTATTCTTGATGCTGACGTAGCTTAATCCAACCGGCTATACTTATAAGTACCGCGGTTATAGGAATCAACTAGCCACCTACCCCGTGACCCACGTCTGGTGCCGGAGAAAGAACTTTATCGTCTTACTACTCCCACACCCCTCACCGGCAGATTGCATGTATAGTACTATAGCATCCGTGCGGATCGGCCCGGACCCTCTTTATGTCATTGGTGGTTCGCGCGCCGAGAGGGCCCCTCTACTGTAGAACTAGGGGCTAACATCTGGCGTTGATCCCGGACGACGCCGAGAGTATAGATTTATGTCCGTTTGAGCGAGAAGATGATTCGAGAAATCGCCTTCTTCAACGATCTTGCTTATCTTTATGCTATGCTTACCGACTGGGGACATGGGATAGCTCGTCGTTGATCCTCTATTGATGTCATCGATAGGACATGAAAGATCAGCTTCATCATACCCCCAACTTCGATTATTACATCTCGCGACGATTCTATAGAGACAAATTGGATGAGTATAGTGAGTATAGAGTATAGAGTAAGATAAAGAATTTGAACATGGCATTCCATTTCTAGGCCGGCTCCGTCGCTTCACAATGTCTATCAACATTATCATATCACTTACATGCTGCAACTCAATTAACAACTTCAACCCTCACACATAAATATTATCTTCACTAAGTGTTCATCATGTCTGAGCTTCATTCATCTCGGAATGATGTCCACTCCATTTTTCGAGTAGCACGTGCCTCGCCGCGGCGCCTGATTCATCTTATACCAGATGAACTCGCCGAAACCGTCCCAGAGCACCCCCTTTTCTCATTTCCCAAGACAGAAGATCTGCGTGGTGGATTCACAGACGTCTCAGCAAGATGCTTCGCAAATGCCATCAATAGAGCGGCCTGGTGGATGGTAGAGAGCATCGGCCAGCCATCACAGTTTGAGACTGTGGCATACATCGGCTCTAGTACGCCCACGATAGAATATCTTAACTTCGACTTAAACTAATATTTATTAGACGATATCCGCTACCTCCTATTCATGTTGGCCGCCATAAGGTTGGCTACAAGGTATGGACTCTATTTCATTTTATCACTAATAACGCCGCCCCTAATATCGTGTCCAGATGCTCTTCACTTCGCCACGGAATAATTTAGATGGGCACCTCAATGTCCTCGAAAAGTCTAACTGCGGCATCTTCCTGTCGGCAAGTGACTGCCACACCGATGTTAAACCTATCTTAGACAGGAGACCGATGCGCACACTGACAGTGCCAAGCCTGAACGAGCTACTAGACCTCTCCCGGGTGAACGTCTACCCCTACAGTAAAAGTTTTGAAGATGCGCGACACGATCCGTGCCTAGTCTTACATACCACCGGCTCAACTGGACTTCCAAAGCCCATCGTCTGGAAGAATGGTATGTTGACTACGTACGAGGCCTGGCGCTTGGTGCCCCCGTCAATGGATATGTCCGACGACGGAGGTGTACCAGCAGGCTACTCGCGCCTATACCTCCATGCCATTGTTCCACACGAGCGGGATCAACGCGGCCATCACATGGGCGCTGTGTCTCGGTGTGACCTTTGTGTATGGGGATCCCCACGTCCCTCCCAACGCTGCGTATGTCGCCGACATGCATCAATTCGCAGGTGTCAATGCGACGATGGGCGCGCCATCTCTATATGAGGAGTTGAGTAGCAGGGAGGAATGGCTTGAGGGCCTGAAGAAGATGCATTACGTGGTTGCTAGTGGGGGTGAGTTAATCCCCAATCTTCTCACGCTTGTGCCAAAACATAACTGACATAGTTTCACCACAGCACCACTGTCTCACAAAGCAGGGGATCTTATATCCATCTACACGCGCGTTATCGGCAACCTTGGCGCGACAGAGACCGCCAATCTCCCGCGCCTGGCCCCTGCGCCGGAAGACTGGGAGTACTTCTACTGGCACCCTACGCACTCAGGCATCGAGCTTCGGCCCGATGACTCTGGATCCGGACTACACGAACTGTTCATCATCCGTGGCGGGCCCAGCCTTGAGCCTTATCAGGGCGTGTTCTACGCCTTCCCTGAGCTTCGTGAGTGGTCTATGAACGATCTGTATGATCGCCACCCTACCAAGCCGTTCCTATGGCGTTACCGCGGTCGCAAGGATGACGTCATCGTTCTGAGTAATGGCGAAAAGATCACGCCTGCACTCATGGAGGCCGCGATCTCCAGCTCATCGCTTGTGCGGGGTGCGATGGTGGTCGGACAGGGGCGATTCCACCCCTTGGTTCTCGTGGAGCTGACGGAGGGTGGGAGAGACTCAGTAGAGAGATATTAATGAAGTTGAAGCCGTTTATTGAGGAAGCCAATAAACTTGCACCTGGTCATGCACGACTTGATACCCAGCATGTCGTGTTTACTAAGCCCGACCGCCCGATTGAGTACCTGGGCCAAGGGAAGATTCAGCGACGACGCACGTATCAGGCCTATGAAGACGCTATCACGACTGCGTATCGTGAGATTGAGGAGGGTGATTCCTCCGTAGCCCCACACGGTATAGTGCCTGCAGGCCACGATGAGACAGTCGCTTGGCTGCGGCGAACTGTTGTCGGGGTTGGCGGTGCGGAACTCGACCCCGGGGACGACTTCTTCAGAGCTGGGATTGATTCTCTCCAGGTCATGAAGATGGCGCGCGAGATCGCCGGCGTCTCTACGACAGATATCTACAGACATCACACCCTCGATGCCCTAGCAGAATTCTTGGAGCATAGGAGACGGGACTCGTCAAGCGGCTCGGAAAGCGACGCGGATACCGCGCCTACCGAGGTGTCGACTACCGACATCGACGATATGCGCGAACTGCTCTCGTCGTGCGTGGCAGATCTCCCGCGACCGAGCGAGCATACTGAGCCTATGACTGTGTTACTGACTGCAGTACAGGGTCACTGGGCTCTTATATTCTCGACACTCTTTATCATACCCCTCACGTCGCACGCATCATATGTCTCAACCGCACCGAGGATGGCGAAAGCCGACAGGGAATCGTATCCAAGGAGCGCGGCTTAACTTGCCCCTGGCAGACGCAGCGCGTCTCGTTCCTTCAAGCTGACTTGGCGGCGCCGTTCCTGGGGCTTTCGCCACCGGAGTACCAAGCGCTCGTCGATAACGTGACGCACGTCGTGCATAATCAATGGCCCGTCAACTTCCACTGGCGCGTCGCTTCGTTTGACCCGTTCGTGCGTGTGTGCGCAACCTTGTTGATCTATGTTTGGGATCAGCTAGACATGCTGTGTTGCTCTTCGTGTCGAGCGTTTCGGCCGTTGGCGCCTGGAGTGGGCCTGGCCCCGTACCCGAAGACGCTGTGTCTGATCTGGGTAGCGCGTCTATGGGATATGGACAAGCCAAGCTCGTCTCAGAGTGCCTACTTCGGGAAGCCGCTGCCACCTCGGGACTGAGGGCTGCGGTTTGTCGGGTAGGTGTTGTGGCAGGTCCCGTAGAGAGGAAGGAGGGCATGTGGAATAGGCATGAGTACATCCCAGCGGTAAGTAACATGGATACAGTCTTGGGTTTCCTAACATGAAATATGCTGATCTTTCTAGCTTATTAATTCGTCCGTGCACCTCGGATGCTTCCCTACGTCGTTTCCTTCACGGGATAACATTGATTGGTTGCCCGTAGATAAGGTCGCACGTGTCCTAACTGAGATCTTGGAATCGGCTACCTCGACGCTGGGAACATCGTCAAAGGCCCTATTGCCAGTATACCACATCGCCAACCCGCATGCTATATCGTGGAGTAATATTGTCCCATGGACGATCGATAGCCTTCGACTCAAACCCGCCTCCTTCGACGAATGGCTAGATAAGCTTGAAGGCTGTGATGAGCCGTTCGATGACGTCGACAAGAACCCCGCCGTTAAACTTGTGGAATTTTATCGCGCAGCTGGTAAGGCTAGTGCCCCTAGGCGGATGATGACGTGGAAGGCCGCCCAGGCTAGCGAGACGCTGCGCGGATGGGGCCGGTTAATCAGCAGTGGATGGACGCATGGTCGAAGCAGTGGGGTATAGCATGATTATAAGCTGATGATATCCAGAGGGCTGCCAGATATAGAAGCATCTCAAGCCATCATATCTGATATTTAATTAAGACCGATTGTATAAGAAAACTACGATAATGCAGATAATGAAGAAGTCTGATAGAACCCCTATTCTATCAAGGCATCTTGGCATGGCCTGGAAGGTTCTATGTGGGAAAGGTTGTGTAATTTTAAATCCATGACGCGCCACGAACTGATTTATTCTCGAAAACATCTCTGTAAAACTAAATAACTTGATAAATGAATGTTTTGCAAATGACGGACCATTCCAGATAATTAACAAAACCCTACCGACTTATCCTTAGTAAGATACTACTAGACTATAATGCAGAAGAATGTACAGTTTTTTGAGGATAAAGTTTTTCGGTGGCCCTCATATTACTCATCTACTATAACCTGTTTTCGAGGTATATGGCAGTCTTCTAGAGTCAAGGAGTAATTCTCACGTTGAGAGTGTCATTGGAATAGTCCTGGATAGGACATCAGCACTCTCCTAGGTTTTGCGAGCATTTGCATTAAGATTAGAGCCGCAGATGTTGACTAAAGGCACAACAGAAAAAAGCTGGTGTATAGTTAGAGTTCAGAAAAAAAGCATATCGTATTTATGACTCACTAATGGCGAGTCACCATGATATGTTAGCATTCACTGGATCACCAATAGTATACACGATTAGAGGAGGGTATGATTTTATTATTGTGATGCCAAGTTTGAACAGAATAAAAGATATTGAACATTGAACATTATAAACAACATAGAGATATTCAAATGGTATCGTAAAATCCCAACTCCTTCCACCGCAAATCCAAGCCTCGCTGGCTTAATTCTTCTTGCCCAACTGTTCGATGAGATCTTCCACCCGTGATATTTTGCTCCTGGTATCCATCATCTCATTGGCGACTTCATAGCTCCACCTCGTGAGTTCCCCCATTCTTTTGATAGCGCGCGTCGCGCTCATGCCCGAGTACTTGGGGCAGACCATGGCCCACTGTAAGCGTTCCTTCATGGAAACGCAATGAGCCATGTCGCAGTGTAGTGATTCGAGCTTGTGTAAGTGCTCAAGCTTTTGGCGAATAAGTTCGGCTCCCCTTGTCCCGGGGAGGCACATTTGCGGCTTGGTGTAGATCTTCAGGAGATCGATGAGGCGGTCATAGATGTCTTCTGTGTGTTTGGCGGCTTGTAGCAGGTCGTAGAGATCATCATCACGTTCCGAGGGCGTGCGTGATTGCGTGTCCCAGGCGTCTTCAAGCTGTTGTCGGTATTTGGTGGCAGCCTGGAGTTCTCGGCCGAGACTGAGCTCAGCCTCGATGCGTGTGATCTGGTTTAGCACGGCTTGGTGCTCTGGGGTGACTGGTGCCGGCTTCTTGGTGCGGCGCGGTGTGAATATGCCAGCCACTTGACGTGTGAAACTGGTGGCTCGGGCTAGCGACTTGGAGATGATAGCCCGGCATTCAGGCAATGAGTGTATGTTGTCGTAGCTTGATAAGTGCGAGTCCGCTGAGCTGACTCGTTGGGTAGCAGGGGGCAGGAGACATTCCTGGCTGCTGTTGAGTTGTTCGTGAGCGGGTGATTGGCGGGAGCCGATGCTCATGTTGGCGAATACACGATGGAGAGACATTGTGAGTGAATATGACTGGAGTGAGTGAGTAGAAACTGATGAGAGTGAATGTAAATGATGATAGTGATTGAATTGACTGGCGATTGATAATAGGTCTCTGGTGATATGTCTGTAGTGATTTGTCGGTAGTGATCTGATTGTGGGTATTCGCGTGTGGGTGAAAAGGAAAAGGAAGGAGAGGCACGAAAAGAAGTAGAAGCACCTCATTATATAGCCAAATAAACACGGAATTCGCATTACGTGGCCGTGTCCTAATAAGGTTCACCGTTTTTAAACCTACTTACAGCAACCCTATAAATAATCTTAGTTTCAAACCTAGATACATTACGAAAGCCGTGAGTCAAAAAGGGGTGAACTTGAAGCAATGTCCAAGTTTATCCAACCACCGAACAACAAAAACTGTTCGATTTCACCTAATCACTACGGCCAACTCAAACAAGATGCATGTACGCTCACACATCAAGTCGAGGAAGTGAGTTCAATTGGAAAGTAGCTACCGAATACCGGTCATGAACTTGAGGTTTAGGCATAATTGATATTCAGAACTAGGGTTCGGAAACGGGTACCCATGGGTACCCATGGAAAACTCACGCATATAAAATTTAGCACGCAAAAAAATATGCTATTCTTTTATACTAGTCTGAAATTTAAAAATTAAGGTTTTTTTGGTTTAAAATTTTTTAAACAATGTTGGTTCTATAGGTTTTTTATATCCACGAGTAAAAAAAACCCCGGCACCCACGTAGGTTTTCGTGGGTCGTGGGTTATTGGGTTTTGGGTAAAAAATCCAAACCCTATTCAGAACTACAAGGTGAATTTCTCCCCGCCCCAAGTTAAGCCACATCAGCAGTACTCAGTAGTCGCTAGTTACGAAAGCTTAATTGTTGCTCATAGACCGGACGAAACTTAGCCTAGTAGGACACGCCAGACCGGCTCGTACCTGGATAATAGTGACTATTCAGGGAAGGGCCCTGCATATACCGAAAACAAAAGTTCAACCTCCCCAGACGAGTTTGGAAAACGAGTATTTTACCACAATGAAAGATCCTCGTCGCGATAGCGGGCTATGATGATTGTTTTCGTCCAGAGTCAACCGCGTCGCCATTCGTCAACAATTAGTTCGTAATAACTAAGCGTTGTCCCTGATTAGAAAGGAGACGAATATTAAAGTGCGATGTTTAAGCTTATATTGAAGGGATCATGGGTGTTGGGGAGGTAAAGTTTGCAGTCACCCTTCCTCACGCCGTACTAGCCTACGTGGCTTTGACCGAAATCTCCGAGTAATCGAGGCACTAGGCTTTAATAAGGTGTGACAAGTCCTGTAGAGACGCAATATTTTCCCATACCTCATGGAGATTCACACAGGTTGATACACAGACACTTGAGAACCAGTGGTCAGAACTAATGCAAATGATTACGTTAGGTAGGCCAACATTACGCGAGAAATCTTCCAGTATCTTCGTGTACGAGCGTAAAGTGATAGCAAAAAGCATTGTTGCATTATAAAAATATAATATTACCTAACATAAAAAAAGTTTATTAATAACTAGCTCAATATACATAAAAATATGGTGTTTTATTATATATAAATGTAAGTAGCTACAACATTTATCTTCAACTATAAACTATTATTAATTAATACATATCAAATATAGATCTGCAAGCCTTAACCGCAATAATAAAGGCCCGTAGATCCCATTCAGTAGGTAATGGCTACCAAGCACGCATATTGACAAAAGCGACAAACATGTGAGAATATACAGAAAGAGATTCTTTTATCGGTGTATGACCAGGGTCAGAGTGCGCTAGGCCTCTTCTCAGGTTATGTTTCATAACATATACACCCAGCTCATCAGTCGGATTCTTCACCAGGACCAAGAAGCCGATAATGTCACGGTAAAGTGGAGACTGCCCCGCTATATGAAGCTATTCCCAAGGGGTCTATAGACCCATATAGGGGATCTTCGGAGGTTAGGTCACGTGATCGGGTACACAGGTCTGTATATAGGGGCACAGCGCAGTCAGAGTGCCCTGCGCCCACACACACAGAAATATATGGCTTTTTGATCCCAGTTCTGCGTGACAGATAAACTGCTACAAAATAAGAAAGAGAGTTGGATGCATCTGTAGCGAAGCTCATTTTCAATCCATTTTATATGAGCTCTACCTGCACCTCCATTCCGTCGAAGGGCTCAGACGCCACACCCAGCACCTGTGAAAGTATTAGCAACTCCCAATACAGTCACCAGCTGCCGCAATTCCCTCTGTGTTGGTGCAGGAGCCACTGACTTTGTAAAGTTCTTTGTTAACGACATGTCTCCCTGTCTGCTCGTCCAGCATGGGTTCATGGTTGATGTCCAACGTGACTTCCCCGGGCCCTCGCTTATGAAATGCATAACGCCGAGAAAGCAAGACGAGGGTCAAGATAACATCAGCGACGGCAATGCCTGGGTAGTGGATGGCTCCTTGAAGGTCCATCTTCAGTCGACTTCGCGATGCTGGCTGTGTGCTGTGCGTCACGGACTGATGCAGCCAGCGCTCGGGCGAAAATCTTTCCGGAAATTCTCCGTAGACCTTGGGATCTCGGCCAAGAGCTGACATGCATAAGTAGGCATCGCAACCACGGAGACTGTGAGTCTCTCCTGTTGATGAATCATGCACAGTGAGACTTGAATTCTCATCGATATGTCTGAACTCCACATCTGGGGGGTAAAGTCTGAGTGTCTCACAGATCACTGCTAATGTGTATGGCAGCATTTGCAAGAGGTCCTGGCTATTTATTCCTTGTGATACCAAAGCCGAACAGATTTCGGCAGCATCAATTCTCCGGTCAAATGCTGTATTTGCCTCTTCTCTCAACCTTTTCAGAGCGTGGGGATTGAGGGATAGCTCGTAAATTGCCCACACTAGTGTAACCGCTGTTGTATCGCGACTAGATACCAAGAAAGCATCCAAGTGCACACTGATATCGGGAAAGGCTGTGAGAGTCGCACTATTATGTCGTAAAATCTCGAACAGTACACTTTGAGCATTTTGAGAGTCGTCAATAATCGAAATTGACTGATCCAAATTTTCCGAAACGTTGTGAATTCGGCTCGACGTGGTCATGCGAACAGAGTTCCTGAGATATCTCCGCCTCAGTCGAATCATTGGAATCAGCCAGGCCGGAGCTGATGAAGTGAAGCCGTAAAAACTATCCAGAAGCTCACGGAGGTCTGATGCAAAGCGCTGTGGGACCCCACCTTGGGCGCAAACATCTAGCCCCAAAACTCGTATACTGAGTATGTCAAGTAGAAGGTCTTGAGCAAGGGGTAACAGCCGAAACAGGGCCCCTGATGTGGCATAGACGTCGATTTCTGTGATGAAAATCTGTATCTTCTCTACTACCAATGGAGAGATCGCTTGGAGCTGCTGGCAGGCGAAGGCATCGCTGAGTTTCTTCTGCATCACGTCCCATTTTTCATCAAACCCCAAGTGCGCCGAAGCTGTGCCATTGAGTCGCCGTAGAACGGATGCCATTCCTAGGGACCGGGCCGAGACATGGGAAAACAATCCCGTTGACATCGACAATTGCTCGAGTACCTCATGACTGGTAACGACTAGAAGTGGTTTTCCCAGTGGCTGGGATCCAAAAAACACCAGAGGGGGGTGGTTGAAAGACTTCAGCAACTCAAGAAAACCATGATCTATCCCTTGTCAGAAGCGAAGTAAATAAGCCTCAAAGCAGATATGAAGTCTTACCGGGATGACGGCCTATCCACTGTAGGTTTGAGGTCTTGGAGAGGGTCATCAGGTTACCCCAAAAAAGTGAAGCTGGCAGCTGTAAGAGTTCGTCGTATTTGGCGAGGCTATGACGAGACAGATACTCGTGACAAAGCGCCAATGTGCCAGACACGAATGCATAAGGGATTGGGATCAGCATGTTCGCGACGATGCCGTTGGAAGGATAGTCCCGCTGAACAATCACACTCAGTAAATAATGCGATCTCTCAAAAGCCCCAAACTAATAGGCTGGGATCGTCCAGTAACCCCATTTAAGTAACCGGTTCGCGCGCCGTTATCACAGGCCTGCTTGACGCTCAAAACATTCTCTTTAACACTCACATAGCTTAATTGTCTACAACAGCTCGTTAGCACAGCGTCAGGGGAAATGCATGCTGGCCTGTATGTCCAATTGGTGTTAAGACAGCCATTGGGATACGATATTCTCGTCAAGCCATATGTAACCTCATAATCGGGATTCGGCCCTGCTACCCATTAATTCCGACTAAAAGCCATGAAAGTAAATATACTTCTCTGAAATGGAACAAAGTAACTGTGACTTGCCATGTAGACGTAATTCTGTGTAACCTCATGGTAAGACTTCGCTTGGCGTTGCTTTGCCTTGATATCCAACATCTGTGGTGGTCATTGGTTCCGGACCAAAATCTATCCGACCACGGGTGCTGAAATGGCAGTTTGTTTGGGGTCTAGACTCCGCATCCTAGCCAGCTGGAGGAGCGATCACGCGTCGGAGGCTTCATAGGTCAAACGGCCGTAAAGTTACAACCAAGCAGCTCCAGTCTTGCCGCCGCTACGTGACATGATATTGCGACTGCTTCGTGTCATCTTCTTGCGGGCAATCATTTCTTATCGTATATGTTGGCAAAATGAACGGTTAGGTGCCAACGTCAGATTTAGGGTCGCAAAGGATTTTGCACACTTCCCTTTCCTGCATGCAAAGCACATCTCACTATAGGTAGGTAGCCAATCGTGTAGGCCATATTAATCGCAGGAATCGGGCTGTGGCCTCACCATCTGCCTGCAACTGGGGAATAACGGAATCTAAAAATAGTTCTGCAACTTTGTCACCTGTCGGCTTATATAAGTCAGGTCGCCTCCTGGAAAGGTTCAGACCCCATGTTACATGCGGTTAGTTGCTAGGCTGCACTCCCCAATATGACTACCCTATCCTCTCGTAGGACAGAACTATGACGTAAGTGATCAAAACAAATATGACAACCGGCAATACTACCATGAGATTTGAATACCTAAGGGTTGGATGGCCATATCAAGATTATCTAAAGTCTCGCTGTGTACATCCCACCGTGGAAGCAGAAACGGTGACGCCTAAGAGAACAAGCCAAATTGCATGTTATATTTGCGGCTTCGCCATTACCATGCCTCTACCAAGGTACCGTGAGCAGAAGATGAAGTTATTATCATGGCGTCGGATAAGGGCTTTCATAAATGGTGAGTTAGAACCACACTGGACATGTATAAAGATCGGCAGTAAGTATCTGGGTAAATTACGACTAGGGTTGACGAGAGCAAGCATAAACATGCAAATGCACGAAATCAGTGACCAGGTATATTTCTCTGGATCAATCACCTTAGACAGCAACGAAAGATGCGAAGAATATAGTGCAGTTCGTTCAAATCTTATCCCTGAGTTGAGACTAAGATGGGAGAGCCCGTTTCCTCCTTTACAACGACATATTGTCCGTCTTTGGGCGCCATCTGTGGGTCTGACGACTTTAGGCTACTTTGGGGTGGTCCTTTCTGTAAACCATCATTGCCCCGCGTGAGTGAAATTATGTTGATTTTTCATTTTTTTCTTCCCTTTCTAGAAAAGGAAGCATAAAGATAAAGTAGCCGAAGGGAATCAAAAGTAAACACGTTTTTTTATGCTTTTTTTTTTTTTTTTTTTTTTTTTTTTTTATATTAATTGTTTATTTCTTTTTTTAGAAAGGTTTTTTTTTTTATAAAGTTTTAACTGTTTTAACCGAATAGTATTATAATATTAAAAGATTTTATATTTTTATATTAACGGTTTGTTTTTTTTTTTATTTTTTTTTTTAAAGTATATTAATATTTTATTTTAGCTTTAAATAAAAAACCGGGGTAAAATTTAGCTATTATTATAAAAAGCTATTATAAAATATAAATATAAAAAAAACCTTATAAACTTAAAAAGTTCGTAGATTTTTTTAAATATCGATTAAATTAAATTAAATCGGAAAACTTAATATAATTTAATTTAAATAGTTTATTATAATTATATAATTATTTATATAATATTAAAAATATTAAGCTTTTAAATATATAAATATATATATATATAATAGTTTTTTATTTTTTATATATTTAATAAAACTTATTTTTTAATTTTATATTATTTTTTTAACTATTTTTCGTTAAATATAAAATAATAATAATAATATTAATAATTAAACTATTATTAAAAATAAATATTTTATTATTATATTTTAAAAGTTTTTAATAAAATAATTAATTTTTTTAGTAAAAATAATTAACGTTTAAATATTTTTATAACTTTAAACTTAATAATTAATATTTTATAAGTAATAATAATAATATTAATATATATTTAAACATAATTTTTATAATAATTATGTTTTATATTTTTAATATAGAACTAATAAAAAAAACAATTAATTAAATAAACTAATTAAAAAATATATTAAAACCAATTATAGCTAAAAATCTATTATTAAATAATCGATTTTATTATTAAATAGTTTAAGTTTATTTTAATTTTTATTTATAAATAGTTATTTTTTATTAAAATATATATTTAATATTTATTTGCTTTATTTTTTAAATATATTTTATATAATAAATAAGTTTAGCTATTATTTAAAATAAATTTAATTTTATAGTTTTAATCGAAATATTAGCTTAAAAAAATAAATTAATATATTTATATATAATTTTAGATTATTATATTAATCGAGCTTATAAAAAACTAATAAAATAATAAACTTTATTTTTTTTAATAAGCAAAAAAATATAAACTTATTATTTAAACTTAATATTTTTAATATTTATATTAGCTTATATTAGCTAAAATTATTAATATTAATAATAAATATATAATTAAAAATTAAAAAATATAGCTTAAGTTTTAAAATATTTAAGTTTAAAATAAATAATATTTAATAATATTATTATAATAAAATAATATTAAAATTTATTTTTTATTAAAAATATTATTAAAAAGTTTAAAAATTATTTATATTAATAGTTTTATTTTTAAATAATTATATTATTAAAAATCCGAACTTATAATTAATTATATAATATTAAATATTTTAAAACGCCCCGGAAAAAAAATAAAAAAAAAAAGTTTATATAACGTTAATTTTAAAAAAATAATAGCTTTTAATTATTATATAGCTAAAACTAAATAAAAACGTTTATTAACTTTTTAGTAAAACAAATTAAAATATTAAAAACTTTTTTAAATAAAAAAAATTATTAATTAATTATAAGCTTTATTATAAGTTTTTATTATATTAAGTTATTTTATAATATAATTTAAATTATATATATTTTAATATAATATTATAATTTAAAAAAAAAACTATAAAATATTTATTATTTATTTTTATTATATTATTATATAAATTTTAATTAATATATAATATAATATTATATAAAGTTTTATATAAAGCTTATAAATATTATTTTATAAAGCTAAAATAATTATATAAAATTTTTATAAATTTTAAAAATAAATATTAAGCTAAACTTAAATACTAAAATATTTGTTTTATTAGTTATATAGGTTTTTTTTTTCGGTTTTATAAAAAAAAAAAAAAAAAAAAAAAAAAAAAAATTTCTAAATATAAAAAGCTTCGCCGAAAAACTTAAAAACAATAAAATAAACTACTTAAAAAAATTAAACTTTATTATAAACTTATTTTAAAATAATAGTTTATATTTTTTTTATTATATTATATTTTTAAAAATATTATATAGATTATTTTAAAAGTTAGCTATAAAATTTAGCTATAAAAGCTATATAAATTTTTAAAAATTTTTAAAAAATCCTAAAAAAACTTGAAAAATAAATACTATTTTAAAATATTATTATAAACTAAAATATATAATTATATTAATTAAAATAGCTTTAATAAAAAACCTAAAAATTTATTTATAAATAAAAACTTTAAACAAAATTATATTAAAATTAAAATTATTATAAAAAGCTATTTTTTTAATTTTTAACTTACGTTATATATATAAATTAAACTATATTTTTTTTTTTTTTATAAAAATAGTTTATTACGTAAATATATTTTATATATAAATAGTTTACTATAATTAATATTAAAAATAAATAATTATTAATTTTTAAAAAAATAATATAGTTTATTAAATTATATTTTATTAAATTAAATTAATAAAATAAAAAAATAAAATAAAAAAACTAATTTAGTTTATATATTATTAAATAAATAAATATTTAAATATTATAGCGTAATAATATAACTATATAACTAAAAGTTTATATATTTTTATTTAAATAAATAAGCTATATAAACTTCGTTTATTTATAAATATTAGCTAGTTTTTTATTTAATATATATTATTTTTTATATTTATTTAAGCTTAAAATTTATTATATTTAAGTTTAATATTTAATATAAAATAAATATAAAACTATAAAAATAAATAATATTTATAAAATAATCGCTAGTTTTAAATATAAAAATATATAAAGCTAAATATAATTAAATATAAAATTAAAGCTATATTAATTTAAAAAAAAGAATTTTTATTTAATTCGTAATGTTTTTTTTGCTTTTTAAGCTTATTATTTTAAAAGTTTTATTAAATTAAATTATTATAAAATCTAGATTATTTTATACGTTTAGTTTAAAAAACTAATTATTATTTTATAATTAATTTATTTATTTAAACTAACGTTTTGTTTTTAGCGCTAAAAAAAGTTTAAAAGCCGATTTAATTGCCGATTTTTTATAGTACGTATTTTTTTTACTATTATAATTATTATTTTTTTATTATTATTATATATTATAATTAATAGCCGATATTTTTTATAATTTATTTTTTAAATTTTTAAATTTTTTTAAATATTTTTAATAAGTTTTTTTTAATAATAAAAATATTGAAATTATTTTATTATATTTATTTTTTAAACTAAATAGCTAGTTTAATTTATTATATATTTTAAAATAGTTAAAAAATTTTAATAAATTTTATAAAAAAAATACGCTATATATTTTTTAAAATCTTTTTAAATATAATTTAATATATTATTATAAATATATAATATTTATATTTTTTTTATAAAATTTTATTTATTTTTATATTTTTTTATTTATTATAAAAATTTTTAAAAGTTTTAAGCTTAAATATTTTATTTTTAAATATTATAACTATTTAAAATTTTATTTTAATTTTAATAAACTTTTTAATAATTATTATAAACGTTTATTAAATATTTTTATAAATAGTTTATATAAAATTAATTTATATATATTTATAAAAAGTTTTTATAAAAATAAAAAAAATTAATTATAAACGTTTTAATTAAATAAATTTAATAAAGTTATATTAAATAAAAACTTAATTATATTTTTAAACTATTTAAATAATTAAATTATTTTTTTTATAGTTTTATATTTAAATATATAATTAAATTTTAAATATTATATTTTAATTTTTTATAAATATATTTTAAAATAATATTTATATAAAACTTTTTTATAAATATTATATTATTTAAAATTAAATTTATTTTTTATTTTTTATTTTAGTTAAAAAAATATATTTAATAATTTTATATATTTTTTAAAAATAAAAAATTAAATATTTTTTATATTTATTATTTTATTATTTTTTATTTTAATAAATAATTTAAATTTAAATAAGTTTTTATTATTAATTATATAAATCGTTTTATAATTATTAATAAATATATTATTTAATAAAGTATATAATATTTATAAATATATTAAAAAAATTTAAAGCTTAATTAAATATAATTAAATTAATAATATATATTATATTATTTAGCTATTTTATTTTATTTTAATTAAATTATTTTTATTTTATTAAAACGTTTTAATTATTTTTAATAATTTATTTATATATATTATTAAACTAAATATATATTATTATTTTTTAATATTTTTAATTTATTTTAATAAAAAAGCTTTAAATAATTAACGATTAGTTTTATAAATTATAATATATATAAAATTTTATAGCTATTTAATAATTATAAATATATTTTATTTATTAGTTTTTTATAAGTATATATAATTTTTTAATATTTTTTTTATATATTTAGCTTAATAAAAAGCGATTATTATTTTAGTTAATATTATTTAATATTTTATTTTTAAAAATAATAATAAACGTTAGCTTTTTTTTTAGCTTTAAATATATTATTATAAATAATAATAATAAAGATTTTATTTTAGTTTTTAAATAATAAAATTAAAGTTTTAAACGTTTTAATTTTAATAAGTTTAATATATTAATTAATTATTTATAAAAATATTAATTTAATATTAATTACGTTAAAAAAGTTTTTAATAAAAATACGTTAAATATACTAAAAATTTTTATTATTTTATTTATTAATATATAATTTTTTAATTTTTAATTTATTTTATAATATTAATATTATTATTTATAGCTTTTTTTAATATTATTTTATAATTTTATTAAAATTAATATATATAATTAATTTAATAAAAGCAAAAATTATTTATAATATATTAATTAAATTTTAAAATATTAAATATTTTTTACGTTAATTTTTATTAATATTATTTTAAAATAATAAAAAATAATAGTTTTATTAATTTAATTAAATATAATATTATATTTAATTATTATAATAATAATATTAAAATATATTTAAAATATTTTATTAATTAATTAATAAGTTATTTTTCGATTTTTATTTTTATAAGCTTAATTAGTTTATAATAAATAGTTTTTTTAGTCGGTTTATATTATTTATTAGCTTGTTTTATTTAGCTAAATTTTATAAATAAATTTAGCGAACGTTTTGTTTTAAATTTTTAATAATTTTTTTTTTTATAAAAAGTTTTAATTATTTTAAAATAAAGTTTATTTTAAAAATATTAAAGTTTATTATACTTTAAATATTTTATATTTTTATATATTTAAAGCTTAATATATTATATTAATTAGTTTTATTATTTTTTAATAACTATATTTTTTAAAATAACTAATAAGCTTTTTAATATAATAATATATAAGCTTATTAATAAAGTTAATATATATATAAAAATTAAAAAAAGCTTATAAAATAAGCTTAAAATATTTAGTTTAATATTATATATATTATATTATATAACTAGTTAAAATTAAAAAAAATTAAAAAAAAATAAAATTATACTATTAGCTTTAAAAAAATTATTATATTTTAAAAAACATTAATTTTATAAATAAACCGGGCTTATAATTATAAAATATTAGCGTATTTTTATAGTTTTTTAATAAAAAAATTAAACTAATATATATATAAATAAACATATTAAAATAATTTTAAAAGATTTTATAAATTAAGTTTAATTATAAAATTTAGTTTATAGTTTTATATTTATATATATATATATATATATAAAATAGTTAATTTATTTAAAGCTAATAAAGTTTATAAAGCTTATAAATAAGCTTAAATATATTTAAGCTTATTAATATATTTATATGTTTTATTTTTATTTAAACAAGCTAGTTAAACTAATATGCTTTAGTTTTATTTAAGCAAGCTAGCAAGGCTAGCGTGCTTAAGTTAAAGTGGGGCTATTTTATATAATTAATAATATTAATAATATTAATAGCAATATTATTATTATTATTATTATTATTATATTATTATATATAAGCTTTTTAAGTTTTTTAAATATTATAATTAATAATAAAATAAAATTATTATTAATATTAATAATAATTATTATTAAATTTATTAATTTTGTTGGGGTTTTTTATTTATATTTTACGTTTTTTGTTTTTAATAATATTATATAGTTTTAAAATTTCGTACGTTTAAAAAATAATAACGTTATAAAAGTTTATAGTTTTTTAATTAAAAATTAAACTTATAAAGCTTTTATATTAATATTATATATAAATAATTTTTAATATATTTTAATTAATTTGTTTTATTATATAATAAAACAAAAAAAATATAATCGTAGTTACGGATCTGCAAGCTCTGGTGGCTGTGCCCCACCACTAGCCACAGCACCTGTAATCTCCACTTGCAGTGAATGCGTGACTGCCATTTGCAGTGAATGCATTTGCAGTGAATGCAGTTGCAGGGAATGAAGGCAGGCACTGGCAGTGAATGCAGCTGCCCCACGCGAGTATTTAAGCAGCTGCTTATACTATAGATTTAGACCTTCCTTCCTTCTTACTCTATTTGTAGATTTTATATGCAATATACTATATATGCTAGAGCTTTGTCTTTTCGAGTGTGTAAAGCGTAATTATTGTTTTTACTTTTTTATATAATATTATTTTTTAAATATTTTTAATTATTATTTTCGTTAATATATAAATAAAGTTTATTTATTAAAAAAATATTTTATATAATTCTTATTTAAAATTATAACTAAATTATTATTTATATTTAAATAGTTTATATAATAATTATATTAATTATTAAAATATTTTATTTAATTAATATTATATAATGCTAGGTTTTAAAATAATGTTATAACGTTTATATATAATAATTAATATAAATTTATTACTTTTATTATATATAGTTTAAGTTTAAAAAAAAAAAAAAGAAATTAATTATATATATTATTTTTTAAAATATAATTTTAGTTATTATTTTTATTATAATTTTTTAACTTTTTTATTATTTATATATAATTTAGTTTTTTTAATATTTATATATATATATTCGTTTTTATATATATTTAGCTATTATTTTATATAAATATATTTTTTATAGTTTTTTAATAAATATTTCGATTTATATAAATAATTTATTTATAAAAACTAAAGCTTTTAATATTTAGTTTTACGTACGTTTAATAAATATATTAGCTAAATTATTTTTATTATTAATTTATTATATTTTAAATTTTTTTTTTTTTATATAATTTTTAAAAAATATAATATTAAAAGCCCTTTAATTTAAGGGCAAAAATGCTTAAGTTTTTAAGAACTATATATTTAAGTTAATAAATAAGTTATAATTACTAGTTATATTAGTTCGTTTTTTTTTAATAAATTATATATAAAAACTTATTATTTTATTTTAATTTATTAATTATAATATTTTTTTTTTTATATAATTATATAATTACGTTATAAAAATATTCGGCCGTTTAATTAATAGTAATAATAAATTTATTTATAAATATAAATATTAATATAATATTTTTTATATATTTGTTTTATTAATAATAGCAATATACGCTAAAGTTATACTATTGTTTTATAATTAAACTATAATTTTAAGCTATAAAATAAAATTAAAAAGTTAAATATTATAGCAAATAATTAATTTTTATTTTAAATAAAAAAAACTTATTATAATATTAAAATCTTTAAAACGATTTTTAATTTAAATAAAATTAAAAAAATTCTTTAGTAAATATAAATTATTATTTTAAATTTTAAATATAACTATAAATTATTTTTAATTTTAAATATAATTATAAACTATTTTTAATTTTAAATATAATTATAAGCTATTTTTAATTTTAAATATAACTATAAACTTTATATTTTAAATAATAATAGTATTATAAAATATATTAATTTTTAACGTATTAAATTTTTATTTTTTTTAAAAAAAGTTTAAGCTTACTAATAAATTTAAAAAAAACCTTATAAATTAGCTAAAACGTTTAAAAAAAAAAACCTTTCGAAAAAGCTTAAGCTTATTAATAAATTTAAAAAAAACCTTATAAGCTAGCTAAAACGTTTAAAAAAAAAACTCGAAAACTTAAAAAACGCGTTTATTATAATCGATTTAAAGCTTTAAAATTTTTAAAAACTTAAAAACTACGCTTAAAATATTATAATAAAAAGCAAAAAAATAAACAAAAAAAGTTATAAATAAACACTTTATAAAAAATACCGCTATATTTATTACGTTAATATAATAGCTAATTTTATAATAATTATAATTTTTTTAAAAAATAGCTTAATAAAAATTATATTTAAATAAAATTTACAATAATAATATTAGTTTATAATTTAAAAATAATAAATATTTAAATTAATATTAAATTAAAAAAATAAAAAATAAAATAACTATAAATATAATTAAACAAATAATATTAAATAATTATATTTAATATAATATATAACTATTAAATAATTAAGTTTAATAAAACGTATAACTATTAAATAATTAAATTTAATAAAAATTAAATTTAATATAATTTATAATAAAAAAAAAATTAAAAATAAAACTTTATAATTTATTTATATTATATTATTACTTTTAATATAAATATTTAATTTTAAATTATTTTATTAAATTAATAGTTATTTATATAATAAAAAATAAATACTAAAAACTAAATATATATAATAATAAATAAAAACAAAAAGGTTTTTAATTTAAGTAAAAAAATTTTTTATTTAAAATATAAAAAACAAAAAAATTTTTTATCGATAAAAAACCTTTTTTTATTTAGTTATATTTTTTTTAAAACTTAAATATATTAAAAAAAATATACTTTAATTAAAAATATAAACAAATATAATATTATAATAAACTAGTTATATATTATTAAAAAATAATTAACTTAATTAATAAAATTAATTTAACGCGTTAAGCTTTAATTAATATATAAATTAAATATTAAAATTTAGCTTATTAATAAATAGTTAAACTTTTAATATATTTATATTTAAAACTATAATTATATAAAGCTAACTTTTATTAATATTAATATTTTTTTATATTAATATTTATAGCTAGTAATAAATAAATATATTTATATTAAATATATTATAAATAATAATTAAATTTTTAATAATATTTATTATTAAATTAAAACTTAAATTATAAAAACTAAATATAAATAATTTTTTATTATATTTAATTTTATAATTAGTTTAATTAAATATAAATTAAAATCCGCGATATATTTATAAATAGTTAAAAAAGCTTTAAATTTAAAAAAAAACTTTAATAATAATAACAATAATAAAAAAAATCCGCTTTAATAAACTTTAAAACTATTAATATATAACTTATAAAATTTTAATAATTTATTAAAACGAAATTTTATTTTTTATTATTTAATAAGCTTAAAATTTTATAATAATTATTATATTAAATAAAATAATATAAAATAATTTAACTTTTATAAAAAAACTTATAAAATATAAAAATAATAGTAAAAAAAATATAATTAATATTTATTAATATTTATTATTTTATTAAAAAATTAACTTTTTTTTTAAAAATAAAAAAACTACTAAAAATAATATATAATAAATTTTAACTATATTTTAAATATTTTAAAAAACTAGCTATTTTATAATAAAATAACAAACTAATAAATATTAAATATTAAAAATTTTAATATAAAAGTTTAAATAGTATTATTAAACGTTTTATAAAACGATTTTTAATATAATTAATAATAATAACCGAAAAGTTTAATATTTTTAATTTTATATTAAAAATTTAACGTATAATAAATCGGCTTTAATAATATTTATTTAAAAAAATTAAAATATATTAAAGCTATAAAAATATTAACGTAAAATAATATTAATTAATATAAAATTATAATATAAATTTAAATTATTATAAAACTTAATATTAAAAAGTTTTTAAATAATTTTAATATAAATATAAAATTAAATAAATATATAATATATATAATAAAATAAAAATTAATATTATTAATAGCTATAAAAATATATATTTATATATTAATAAAAAAAAATATAAAATAAAATAAAATAAATATATTAAACGTTTATTAAAAAAACGTAAACTTTATTATTAGTTTAATAATAATAATAATAATTTAAAACAAATAAAAAAAAATTATAATAAAAATAATAAAAAAAAATATAAAAAAAAAAATAAAAAATAAAAAGTTATAATAAAGCAAAAAAAAAAATATAAAATAAAAAAAATATAAAAAGCTAAAAAAAAAATATATATTTCGTTAACCCGGATAATTTTAATCTTAATTTAACTTTTAATAAATTATTATTAAATAATAATAATAATAAAAATTTTATATTTATAATTATAAATATAAATATTATTTATAAATATTACGATAAAACTTTTAATTTCGAAAAGCTAAAATAAAAATATATACGCTATTATTATAAATATTTTTTAAAATTTTTAAACTTAAAAATAATAAATTTTTTATAATAAACATATAATAAATATTATATATTATTTATATTTAAAAATAAATTATTTAAATATTTAAAAAATTATAGCGCTTTAATAATAAAAAAATAATATTTATAGCTTATAAAATATTTAATAATAATATTAATAAAAAATATAAACTATTAAACGTTAAAAATAATAACGCTTTAAAAATATAAACAACTTTAAAAATAAAAATAATATATTAAAAATAAAAGCAATAAAAATAAAATTTTATTTATTATTTATAAATATTAAATTTTAAAAATATAGCGCAAAAAAAAAATAACTTAATATATTTATATATTTATTTTAAAATAATAATATAAAAAATAAAAAAAGCTTAAATATTATTATATATTTTAATATAAAAATAAACCGAAATATTATTATAAAAAATTATTAAATATATTTAAATATACTATAATATTATAAATATAAAAAGTACGCAAAATAAACAAAAAACAAATAAATATAAAAAATAAACTATTTTATATTTTATTTTTTTAAAAATAACGTTTAAAAAACTTAATATTATTAAAATATAAATGTTTAATATAAATATTAAACTAAAATATCGAATTATAAATATTATTAAATAATAGTTTTTTATATTTTAATAAAATAATAATAGATTTTTTAAACGAAAAAGCTATTTTTAAAAATATTTAAATTTTAAAATATTTTTTTAAATAATATTAAAATTATATTTTTATAAAAAAAATAACTTTAAAAAAAATATTAAGCTAGCTTTAAATAAAACGTATATTATATTAGCTATATATAAACTATTATTTTTTAATAAAAATTTCGTATTTAATTTTATATATAAAAATAAAATAATATTAATAGTATAATTTAATATAATATTTTAAATTATATTAAATAATTTATTATTATGCAAAAAAATAATCTATAAAAATATATATATAAATTATATTAATAAATAAAAAAATATTAATTTTTAAAAACTATTTAAAAAAAATATATTATAGCAATTATAATTATAATAATAATAAATAAACTAGTTTTTGCGCTAAATAATACTAATAAATTAAAAATAATTAAATATAATTTTAATAATATTAATATTTTAAATATTTATTATATAAATTAAAAGTTCGATATAATTTTAATAATTAAAATTATAACGATAAAAAATATTTATAATATAATAATATATAATATAAATATAAATATTAATAAATTATAATTTATTCGATAAACTAATATATTATATAAATTAATAATAAATAATATATTATTAACTAATTAAATATATAATATAATTAAAAAATAAAAACTAAAATAAAAATATAATAAATTTAAAATATATAAAGTTTATTTTATTAAAAATTAAAAAGCTTTTTAAAATACTAAAAATAATAGCTTTAAATAAATAGTTTATATATATAAAAAAAGCGCTATAAATAAAAAAATTATAAAAATTATTAAAAATATTTAAAAATTTAACGTAATTAAAAAATAGTTAATATTTTAAAAAAAAACAAATAAAATACTACTTATAAATAATTAATAAAAATATAAATTTAATAATTGTTTTTATTTTTTAATATATATATACTATAAAATATTTAACGAAATAAATAATAAACTATACGCGTAAAAACGTATAAAATAAATTAAAAAACTAACTTTATTTATATATTTTATATTCGTTATTTAAAAAGTCGTTAAAAACGTTAAAAAAAATAAACTTATAGTTAATTTATAAACAATAAATTATATAATAATATTTAATAACTATTTATTATTATTATAAATAAAAGTTATATTATTATTATAAAATAAGCTATATATATAATATTAACGTTATTTTATTTTTTTATTAATTTTTAATATATTTTAATTATAAAACCGATTTATAATAATAAATTTATAAAAACTTAAAAAATTTATAATAATATTAATAAGTTTTTAAAACTTATTTATATATAAATAAAATTTATAAATATTTTTTAAAACTATATAAAAAATTTTATAAACTTTTATTAATAATATAATTATATTTTTAATATTAAAAAAACTATATTAAACAATTATAAACTATTTTTAGATTTTTTAATAAAAAACGTATATTTTTTTATTTAAAAAGTTATTTTTAAATATTTTTTATAAAACTTTTAAAGTATAAAATTAATAGCTTAAAATTATTTATTACTAAAAAATAACTAATAGTTTTTTAAAACCTAGCTTTTTTTAATTAATTTAAAGCTTTAAAATAATACTTTAAAAATAGCAAGTTTTTATAACTGCTTTTATTATATTATGTTTAATATGTAAAACTTTTATAAAAATAAAAATAGTATTACTTATTATAGGTTAGCTAGGCTAATAAGCTTATAACCTAGGTTATAGCTTTAGCTTTAAGCTAAAGCTACTATATAGTAGCTTTTTTGTATACGCTAGCGCGTATAGATTTTTTTTTTTTTTATTATAGTTAATAAATAATATTTTTTAGCTTTAAAGCTATAATTTTTATATATTAATTATAATTATTTTATTTTAAATAATAAATATAGTTTATTAGCTACGTAATAATAAAATTAATAAATATATAAATATATAAAAAGTTTTTTATAAAACTTTTTATAATAATTTAAAGCTTAAATAATATAATTTAAACTTTATTAAATAGCTTTTAATAAAAGCTATAAAAATAAATAATTATTATTAATTAAATAATATTAATATTTTTTAAATAAATTTAAACTATTTTTAATAACTAATAAATAAACGTTAAGTTATATATAATAGCTATAAAAATAAATAAATATATTATAATATTGTTTTATTTTTATGCTTTAATATTTAATACTAATATTATTATTTTTTATAATAAAGCAATTATAAATAAAAAAATTTTATAAAAACGGCTAATTTTTTTAACGAATTAAAACGTAAATTTTTTTTTAGCTAAATAAATTTATAAATATTTATATAAATTTTTTGCGTAAAAATAGCTATAAAATAAAAACTCGATTAAAATATTAAATTTATAAAAAATAACTATAATAAGTTTTATTAAATAATAAATAATTTAAAATATTATTAAAGTTATAATTATATTATTTTTTATTATTAAAAACGTTTTTAAACTTATAACTTTATAAAATTTATATAGTTTTTTTATAATTATTATTTTAATATTAACTATTTACGAAAAGTTATTTTAAATTTATTTTTATTTATATAAAAAAAAACTATTTTTTAAATTTTTTTAAAATAAAATATATATTTATAAATATAAATAGTACGCTATAAATTAATAAAACTAAATTAATTATACTAAAAAAATATTAAACGAATAGTTTATTTTTATTTTAATTTTTTAAAATAATTTTTTTAAAAACTATAATAAATAAATTAATAAAATTATAGCTATAATTAGCTGTTTTAAAAGCTAAAGCTATTATATTAAACTAATATAAAAAATAATAAAAAAATAATAATTATTATTTATTTATTAATTTTTATTTTTATTATAAATATTAAAAATAATATAATTATAATAAAATTAAAATATTAGCGTTATTTTAGTTTATTATAAATTTAAGCTTATTAAATATTAAATATTAAGCTAAATAAATAAAAAATTAATAAATAATATTTTAAATATAAAAAAATAACTATTTTATTAATAAATTTTTTTACTAATATAATATAATAATAAAATAAAAGTATAAATATAATAATAAATACTAAAAATTTATTAATAAACTTTAAAAAATCGGAAAATAAATAGTTTTTTTTTTAATTATAAATAAAATATATAAAAAATTTAATTTTTATAAACTTAAAAGCTAAACTAAAATAATATATAAATAATATATTTTTTATATAAACTTTATTTATAATAAAATATTAATTATTAAAATATTAATAAATTAAAGTTATAAATATATAATTATAAATAGTTTATTATTTAGCGTTTATTTATTATATATTAATATTATATTAAAAAAATTATAAAAATAATAATAAAATAAAAAATTATTAATAAAATAATTTATATAAAAATTAATATAAATAGTTTTTAATAATAAATATTAATATATATAATAAACTATTTATAATATAATTTAATTTTAAAAAAGCTATAAATAAAAAAATTAAAAATAATATATATAGTTTATAAATATATAATTAATATAAAAAAGCTAATTATTTAAAGTATAAAAGTTAAATTATATATTAAAAATTTAATAGCTATAATAAATATAAAAATTAAATAATTTAATAATATAGTTTTTAAAATAAAAATTAAAAAATTAAAACGTTTTAAAATAATAAATATATTAATATTTATAATTATATTAATAAATATTATAAAAACGCTTACGCTAAAAAATATAATAAAATAAAAATATAATTATTAAAAAAGCTTAAACTTTAAATAAAATTATTTAATAAAAAAAAAAAAACAACTATTTTTATATTATAAAAAATAAATTATAAAATCTTTATTATATAAAATAATAAAAAATAAAAACTTTTAGTTTTATAAAAACTATTATATAATATATCGAAAAATAAACTATTAATATTATAAAAAATATTTATAAAACTATTTAATAAAAACTATATTTATATTAATAGTTTATTAATAAAATTTAATATTATTTATAAAAAAATTAAAAAAAAATTATATTTTTATATAATTATTAAATATTTAATATATAATAAATAAATAAATTTTTTTTTTAATTAAAAAAACGTTAATAAATTTATTAAAAATAGATTAGTTTATTAAACTAAATATAAAAGTTATTTTTATAAACTTTATATTAAAAAAAAATAAATAAAAAAAACAATTTATATTTAATTCGGATTTTTTAAATAATTAATTATTTTTTTCGGGCTATTAAAAACTTTAGTTATATTTTAATACTATATAAACTTAGTTTTATATTAATATTTAAATATATTTATATTATATATATAAATAATATTTAATATAGTTTAATAAATTAAAAAAAAACTATATAAAAAAAATAAAATAAATATTAAACGTTTTAAAAGCTATAAAATTATATTTTAATATTAATAAATATAAATTTAAAATAATAAAACTAAATATTTTAAGTTTATTATTAAAATAAACGTTAAAATATATATAATTAAAAAATAAAAATTATTTAAAAATAAAAAGTTTTAAATCGTTAAAAATATAAAAAGTTTTTAAAATTTATAAATTTTATTAATAGTTTTTTTAAATATTTAAATATTTATATTATTTATTTTATTTATAAAAAAAAAAGTTTTTTTTATTAAAAAAAAAAAAAAAATAGCTTTCGAAAAGTTTAAAAGTTTTTTATATTAAAACTAGTTTTTATTTAATTTAATTTAAATAAATTATAATTATAAAAACTAATTATTTAAAATAATTTATAAAAATATTTATTTTAATATAATAAATAAAATTTTTTAATAATTTATTTTTTTCGAAATTTTTATTTATAAAATTAATTATAAAATATATAATAAAAACTATTAATAATAATAAATTATTTAAAAATAAAATATTAAACTTTAAATTTAAAAAAAATATTTTTAATTTTATTAAACTATAAAAATTAAAATATTTTATAATAACTAAAAACTTTTTAAATAATAATTTAATAAACTAAATTTTTTATAATTTTAAATTTATATTATTTTATAAAACTAAAATAAATAATAAATAATTAAATATTTTTTTAAATAAAAATAAAATTTATTTTTTAAAACTAATAAATAATTTTTAGCCGAAAATTTTAATTTTAAAAAAAAAATAAATAAAAAAAAATAAAAACTAATATTTATATAATAGTATAAAACTAATAAATAAAAAATCTTTATAAAATAAAACGTTTTTATAAATAAAAACTTATAATAAAAATAAATATAATAAAATAATATTTAAACTATTAATTAGTTATAAAACTATAAAAATAATAAAAAAAAGTTCTTTATAAATTTTAAAATTAAAAAAAACTTTTTAATATATTAATATTTAAATATAAAATCGGAGCTAATAATTTATTTAAATATTAAAACTAAATATAAATATTAAAATAAAAACTTTTAAATTAATTTAATTTAAAACTATTATAATTTTATATTAATTAATTATTTAAATATAATAATATTTTAGCTATTTTATTAAAAATTTTTTAGCTAAAATATATTAAATAATATATTATTTTATAATAATTATAATATATATAGTAAAAAAATATTTAAAAATATAAAAAATAAAAACTTTTTAAGTTTTATTAATACTTAAGTTTTAAAAAAAATATAATTAAATAAAAAAAGTTTTTTATCGATAAAAAAATTTTTATTTTTTATATTTTAAATAAAAATTTTTTAATTTAAATTAAAAACTTTTTTATTTTATTTATTTTATATATATTTAATTTTTAATATTTATTTTTTATTATATAAATAATTATAAATTTAATAAAATAATTTAAAATTAAATATTTATATTAAAAATAATAATATAATATAAATAAATTATAAAATTTTATTTTTAATTTTTTTTTATTATAAGTTATACTAAATTTAATTATTTAATAGTTATATATTTTATTAAACTTAATTATTTAATAATTATATATTATATTAAACGTAATTATTTAATATTATTTATTTAATTATATTTATAGTTATTTTATTTTTTTATTTTTTTAATTTAATATTAATTTAAATATTTATTATTTTTAAATTATAAATTAATATTATTATTATAAACTTTGCTTAAATATAATTTTTATTAAATTATTTTTTAAAAAACTATAATTATTATAAAATTAATTATTATATTAACGTTAAATATAATAATATTTTTATAAATATTTATTTATAATTTTTTTTGTTATTTTTTTATTTTTTATTATAATATTTTAAACGTAGTTTTTAAAGTTTTAAAACTTTAAAGTTTTAAATTAATTATAATAAACGTATTTTTTAAGTTTTTAAGTTTTTTTTTTAAATGTTTTAGCTAGCTTATAAAGTTTTTTTGGATTATTAATAAATTTAAGCTTTTTTAAAAAGTTTTTTTTTTTAAACGTTTTAGCTAATTTATAAAGTTTTTTTTAAATTTATCGGCAAATTTAAGCTTTTTTAAAAAAAAATAAAAATTTAATATATTATAAAAATTAATATATTTTAATAGCGTTATTATTTAAAATATAAAATTTATAATTATATTTAAAATTAAAAATAGTTTATAATTATATTTAAAATTTAAAATAGTAATTTATATTTATTAAAAAACTTTTTTAATTTTATTTAAATTAAAAATCGTTTTAAAAATTTTAATATTATAATAAGTTTTTTTTATTTAAAATAAAAATTAATTATTTACTATAATATTTAACTTTTTAATTTTGTTTTATAGCTTAAAATTATAATCTAATTATAAAATAATAATATAATTTTAGCGTATATTATTACTATTAATAAAATAAATATATAAAAAATATTATATATTAATATTTATATTTATAAGTAAATTTATTATTATTATTAATTAAATAGCCGAATATTTTTATAATATAATTATATAATTACGTAAAAAATAAAATATTATAATTAATAAATTAAAATAAATATAAGTTTTATTATATATAATTTATTAAAAAAAAGCAAACTAATATAACTAATAACTATAATTTATTTATTAACTTAAATATATATATTAAAAACTTAAGTATTTTTACCTTTAAATTAAAAAGCCTTTAATATTAAAATAGTTTTAAAATAAGCTATTAATAAATTTATAATAATTTTATTAATAAAAATAAAAATAATTTATTTTTTATAATATTATTAAAATAAACTAAATAAAATAATTATAATAAAAAATAAACTTAATAAATATAAAAATATATATTAAATAGTTTATTAATTATTTTTAACGTTTTTATAAATTTTTTAAAATATTATAATAATTAAAATTAAACTAAATAAAAACTTTTATAATAATATATAAATTAGTTAATATTAATAAAACTAAATATAATTTATTATTTAAAAATTAATAAAATAATAAAATAAATAAACTAAAAAATACTAGTTTATTTTTATGTTTTTATAATTATATATAGTTTAATTAAAAAATTTACTTTTAAAATAATATTTATAATTAATAATAAAAACTTATTAATTATAAATTAAGCTTTTTTTTTATAATATAAATATTATATTAAACTTATAAAATAAATAAATATTTATTTATATTTATTTACGAACTAAAAGCTTTAATAAAATTTTTATTTAAAAGTTATAAAATATTTAATAGTTCGTTTAAACAATAATAATAATAATATAATAAAAAATAAACAAAATAGTTACGGATTTGCAGGCTCTGGTGGCTGTGCCCCACCACTAGCCACAGCACCCGTAATCTCCACTTGCAGTAACTGCCACTCACAGTGAATGCGTGACTGCCATTCGTAGTGAATGCAGTGCAGTGAATAAAGGCAGGCACTAGCAGTGAATGCAGCTGCCCTACGCGAGTATTTAAGCAGCTGCCTGTACTGTAGATTTAGACCTTCCTTCCTTCCTACTTTATCTGTAGATTTTATATGCAATATACCACATATACTGGAGCCTTGTCTCTTCGAGTGTGTGAAGCGTAACTAAAATAGCTAATATTAAACGATTTTTAACCGAATATATAAAATAAATAATTAAATATAGCTAAATTTAAAAAATATTATTATAAACTAGCTTTTTTAAAAATTAGCTTATTATATTTTAAATATAAAATTATTAAAATTATTAGTTTATATATAATAAAGTTCGATATTTTTAAAAAATATATTTTTTTTTATATTAATTTATTATAATAAATTATTATTAATTTTTTATTTTTATAATTAAATTTAAACGTTTAATTTTTAATAATAATATTTAAATAAAATAAATATTAAATAAAAAATATATTTAAGCAAAAATAAACGTAAAAAAACAAAAAAGCTTTATTTATTAATAAATTTTAATAAAATAAAAAAGTTATTAATAATTATATAAAAGCCGATCTATAATTTTAAAAAAATAAAAACATTAAAATTATTTAAATATTATTATAAAGCTATAAATAACATACTAAATTAATAGTAAAAAAAAAAAAACTTATGCTATTAAATAATAAAATAAAAATATTTTTAAAATATATTTTTAAAAAATATTTAAATAATTAAAAAATAACCGAATAATAATTTATTAGCTAAATTTATATAATAAATTATATAAAATATATTATTTGTTTTTTTTTTATTTTTATTTATTTTTTTTTTATTTTAATTAATAATAAATTAGTTAATTTTATTTAAAAATAAAAAAAAATAAATAGTTTATAAAAAAAAATAACCGTATTAACTAAAGTTTAAACTATAAAAAGCTTAAACTATTTTATTAAAAAATAAATAAAAACTATTAATAAATTTATAAAAATAAAAATAAAACTATTAACTAAGTTTTATATTAATATTTTTATTTATTTATTATATTATTAATAAAGCGTTATAATTAACGTTATAACTACGTAGCTTAAAAATAGTTTTTAAGTTATTTTTTCGTTAAATAAAAACTTTAATTAAAAAATAAACATAAAAACAGCATAAAAACAACTACTTTAAAAATACCTAGCGCTTTTTTATAAAATCGTAAATATTACGTAATATATACTTAATATTATAAAAAATTATTAATAGTTTATAAATATTTACTTATTTTTTACTATATAATAAACTATTTATTTATAATATAAACTATTAAACTTATAAAAATAATAAATAAAAGCTAAAATTTTTTTTTAGCGTTTAAATAGCTTATTAATAAAAAATAATAGCTTTAAAGCTATAAAAACTTATAATTTATATAATAAATATATTAATAGCTTTTTAAACTATATAAATATTAAATAAAAATTAATAGCTATTAAGCTAATATAATATATAAATATTTATTTTATTTTAGCTATTAAAAATATATATAGCTTTATATAATTTATTAAAAACTTTAACTATATTAATAATATAAATAGCTATAAAATAACTTATTAATAGTTAAAAATAAAAATAAATATAAATATTTATAAAAATATATATATTTTAATTTTTTATTTAAGCTAGTATAAACATTATAACGTTTATTAATATTTAATAAATATTAATAAAAATAAACAGCTTTAAAACATAAAGCTTAAAAATAGTTAAAAATATTAAACAAACCGTTATATATTTTCGGCGTTAATATAAAAAGCTTAAAAATTTTTAGCTAAATAAAAAATATTATATATAATTATAAATAAATATTAAATAATTAAAAATAACTAAATAATTATTTTATAATAAAAAATCTTAAGTTTTTTAAATAAATAATAAATAATATATAAGCCGAAAAAAAGATATTTAAACTTATAGCGATTAGTTTTTTTTTAAAATAAAAATAAAAATTGTAACGGAGTAACCCACTTTAACCTAAGCACGTTAGCCTTGCTAGCTTGCTTAAATAAAACTAAAGCACGCTAGCTTAGCTAGTTTGTTTAAATAAAAATAAATATATAAAACGTATTAATAAGCTTAAATATATTTAAGCTTATAAATAAGCTTAATAAGCTTTATTAGCTTTAAATAAATTAATTATATTTATATACGTATATATATATAAATATAAACTATAAACTAAATTTTATAATTAAACTTAATTTATTAAATTTTTTAAAACTATTTTAATACGTTTATTTATATATATTAGTTTAATCTTTTTATTAAGCTATAAAAATACGCTAATATTTTATAGTTATAAATTTAGTTTATTTATAAAACTAATATTTTTAAAATATAATATTTTTTTAAAACTAATAGTACGATTTTATTTTTTTTAAATTTTTTTAACTTTAATTAATTATATAATAAATATATAATATTAAACTAAATATTTTAAGCTTATTTTATAAGCTTTTTTTAATTTTATATATATATATATATTAATTTTATTAATAGCTTATTTATTATTATATTAAAAAGCTTATTAACTATTTTAAAAAATATAGTTTTTAAAAAATAATAAAACTAGCTAATATAATATATTAAGCTTTAATATATATAAAATATAAAATATTTAAATATAATAAACTTTAATGTTTTAAAATAAACTTTATTTTAAAATAATTATTAAAACTTTTTTAAAAAAAAATTATTAAAAATTTAAAATAAAACATTCGTTAAATTTATTTATAAAGTTTAATTAAATAAAATAAGCTAATAAATAATATAAACTAATTAAAAAAACTATTTATTTATAAATTAATTAAGCTTATAAAAATAAAAATTAAAAAATAATTTATTAATTAATAAATAAAATATTTTAAATATATTTTAATATTTATTACTATAATAATTAAATATAACGTTATATTTAATTAAATTAATAAAACTATTATTTTTTATTATTTAAAATAATATTAATAAAATTAATATAAAAAATATTTAATGCTTTAAAACTTAATTAATACGTTATAAATAATTTTTGTTTTATTAAATTAATTATATATATTAATTTTTAATAAACTATAAAATAATATTAAAAAAAGCTATAAATAATAATATTAATATTATAAAATAATTAAAATTAAAAAATTATATATTAACGAATAAAAATAATAAAATCTTTAATATATTTAACGTATTTTTATTAAAAATTTTTTAATTATAATTAATATTAAACTAATATTTTTATAACAAATTAATTAATATATTAACTATTAAAGCTAAAATATTTTAAAACTTTAATTATATTATTTAAAAACTAAAATAAATTCTTATTATTATTATTTATAATAATATATTTAAAAGTAAAAAAAAGCTAACGTTTATACTATTATTTTTAAAAATAAAATATTAAATAATATTAACTAAATAATAATCGCTTTTTATTAAACTAAATATATATAAAATATTAAAAAATATTATTTATTTATAAAAAACTAATAAATAAAATATATTTATAATTATTAAATAATTATAAATTTTATAATATATTATAATTAATAAATTAATTATTAATTATTTAAAACTTTTTTATTAAAAGTTAAAAATATTAAAAAATAATAAATATATATTTAGTTTAATAATATATATAAACAAATTATTAAAAATAATTAAAATATTTTAATAAAATAAAAATAACTTAATTAAAATAAAATAAATAGTTAAATAACGTAATATATTATTATTAATTTTATTATATTTAATTAAACTTTAAATATTTTTTAATATATTTATAAATATTAATATTTTATTAAATAATATATTTATCGATAATTATAAAACAATTTATATAATTAATAATAAAAACTTATTTAAACTTAAGTTATTTATTAAAATAAAAATAGCGAAATAATAAATATAAAAACGTTTAATTTTTATTTTTAAAAAAAAAACAAAAATTATTAAACGGATTTTTTTAACTAAAATAAAAATAAAAAAATAAATTTAATTTTAAATAATATAATGTTTATAAAAAGTTTTATATAAATATTATTTTTTAAAGCGTATTTATAAAAATTAAAATATAATATTTAAAATTTAATTATATATTTAAATATAAAACTATAAAAAAAACAATTTAATTATTTAGCTAGTTTAAAAATATAACCTAGTTTTTATTTAATATATTTTATTAAATTTTTTTAATTAAAACGTTTATAATTAATTTTTTTTATTTTATAAAATATTTTTATAAATATATATAATTTTTTATATAAACTATTTATAAAAATATTTAATAAATATTTATAATAATTATTAAAAAATTTGCTAAAACTAAAATAAAATTTTAAATAGTTATAATATTTAAAATAAAATATTTAAGCTTAAAATTTTTAAAAGCTTTATAATTAAAATAAAAAACGTAAAAATAAATAAAATTTTATAAAAATATAAATATTATATATTTATAATAATATTAAATTATATTTAAAAAAGTTTTTAAAAAATATATATCGCGCTTTTTTTATAAAATTTATTAAAAAATTTTTAATTATTTTAAAATATATAATAAATTAAATTAATTATTTAGCTTAAAAAATAAATATAATAAAATAATTTAAATATTTTTATATAAAAAAAAACTTATTAAAAATATTTAAAAAAATTTAAAAGTTTAAAAAATAAATTATAAAAAATATTAGCTATTAATTATAATAATATATAATAATAATAAAAATAATAATTATAATAAATAAAAAACTTATTATTAATTTTAAACTAAAATAAAAAAATTAATTTAAATTATTTTTGTTTATAATAATAAGCTTTTAAACAAAAAAAAAAGCTAAAAAAAAAATTATTAAAAAGCTTTTAAAATATTTTTAAATATAAACTTTTTAATTTTTTTATAATTAAAAATCGTTTAAATAATAATATAGCTATATAATATAAATTTATTAAAAGTTTATAATTTTATATATTTTATAAAATATTTTATATAATTTATATAATATTTTAAATAATATTAGCTAAAAAAAATATAAATATTAATAAACAATTTAAAATTAAACTAAAATAAAACTTATATATATAATATTAAATATATTTATAAAAAAACTTAAGCTTATTAATAAAAATCGATAAGCTTATAAAACTAAAATATAAATTTATATTAAATATTTAATAAATTATAAACTAAAATTTATATTAAATATAAATCTTTTAATTAAAATAAATAATTATTATATAAAATATAAAATTTAATAAAAATTATTTTATTATAAAAAATATAAAAAACTTATAATTAAAATTAACTATTAATAAACTAATAAAATTAAAATTATTAAACTTTTTTTAAAAAATTTAAATAATATTATTATATATAAAAATAAATAAAAAATAAAATATAAATTAAATATTAATGCTTTAAATAATAAAAAAAAACTTTTAATTTATTTAATAAGCTTTTTATTATTTAATAAAAAAAGCAAAAATTAAAAGTAAAAACGTTTAATATATTAAAAAAAATAAAATATAATATATAAAAATTAACTATATAAATTTATAATTTTTTAAAAACGCCTAAATTTAAAAAATAATAAACTAATATAAAATAAGCTTTAATAATAATAAAAAAATAATAATAATTTTTAAACTTTTTATTTAAAAGTATATAATAATAAAAATATAAAATTAAATAAAAATATATAAAAATATATTATTTAAATTAAAATAATTTTAAACTAGTTAAATAAAAATATTTATATAATTTATTTTTTAATTTTATATTTAAGCTAAAAAATTAAAATAAAAACTTTAAAAAAGCTAAAAGTTTATAAAAACGTAATAAAAATATTATATTTATAATAATTATATATATAAAAAATAAAATAATTTTTTTTATAAATTTAAACTAATTAAGCTTTTTAAAAACTTTTATATTTAATTAATAAAAAACTATTTATTAAAAAACTAAAAATATAAAATATTATATATAGTTTTTATAGTTATAATAAATTAATAAAAATAAAACGGATTTTTATAAATTTTAAAAAAAAACGCTTTTATAAAACCGATTTTTTTAAACTATTTTTTAAAAGCTAGAAAAATCTTATAAAATATTAATTAAAAAACAATTTAAATAAAATATTTATAAAAAATATAAATAGCTATAAAAAAAAAAACATTAAAGCTTTTTTAAAAATAAAACTATAAATATATTATTATTTTTAAAATAAATATTTATATATAAATAAAATAAAAAAAATTCTTAAAAACTTATAAAATATAATTAATAGTTTAAAAAATTTATAAAAAATATTTTTTTTAATTAATTTATATAATAATATTATTATTAAAACGTTTTATTTAATAATAATAATAGTTATATATTTAATATAAAAATTAAATAGTTTAATATTATTAAAGTATTTTTAAATATTATAAAAAAAAAAAAACTTTTAATAATAGTTAAATTATTAAAAAGTTTTTTTAAAATAATATAATAAGTTTATTTAATAAAATATTATATAAACTATAAGATTTTTTTTGTTTTAATATAAAAATTCGTAAAAATATTAATAATAAATAATATATATATTTTATTAAAAAAATTATATATTTTATATAAAAATAAAATAGTATTTTTAGTATTTTATATAAATAATTTTTAATATTTTTTTAAAAAAAATATACTAAATAAATTAAAAATATTATAAAAAATATTAAAAAACATATAAACTTAAAAAATAAAATAATATAATATAATTTTTTAAAATATAAATTATTTATAACTAAAAAACTAGATTTATTATTTTAATTTATAAATAATATATTAAAAAAATAATAAAATATTATAATTTAAATAATAATAATTAAACGTTTATAATTTTATTATTAATAAAAAAGCTTATTAAAAACTTAAATATAATAATAAAAATATAAATTAAAACGTATTAAAAACAAATTAAATCGATTTTATATATAGCTATTATATTATAATTAAATATAATATATATAGCTATTTAATTATTAAAATATTTTATTAACTTAAACAAAAAATATTTAAAAATAATAAATTAAATAATTTAATATTTATATAATATTCGATTTTTAAAAATTATATATAAAATATAAGATAATTATATATAAGCTTTAATAATTATAAAAAACGTTTTATTTATTAATAATATTAAAATAAAAAATTTATATAAATATATTTATTATTATATAATAATATAATTATATAAAAATAATAAAATAAACTATTATTTTTATATTTATAACTAAAATTAAATTTAATACGTTTAAAATAATAAAAAAAAAAACTATAATATTTTAAAAGCTATTTAAAAATTTAAACTTTATTTTAAATAAAAAATAAAAAATTTTTTTAAATAATATTTAAACGATTAAATTTATTATAAATAAAAATAAAAAATTAATACTATATTAAAATATATAAATATAAAAATATAAATAAAATAAAAATATAATAAAAAAACGTTTAAAATAATATATTTATTAACAGATTAAATATTAATAAATAAGCTTACTAAAAACTTTTTATATATTTAGTTTAAATATTTTTAAGCGTTTATTAATTTATAAAATATAAATTATATATTATAAAAAAAATAAAATTAATATTAAATAATTATAAAAAATTTTTATTAATTTAAATAAAAGCTTTTAAATAAAATATATTTATAGTAAATAAGCTAAGCTTAGTAAAAAAATATTAACTTTTATTTATTAATTATATTATAATATAACGTTTTAGCGTTATAAAAAATAAAAAAAAAAAAAAAAAAAAGTAGTAGCGGCGGTAAAAAAAGTACGAAAAATATTATAGTTTTTATTTTTTTTTTTTTTCTGCTTTTTAATAATATTAGTTATTGCGTAAATAACGCCGGACGCGCGTTAATATATTATTATTATTATTATTATTATTATTATTATTATTAATAATAATAGTAGTAATAAAAGTAAAAATAAAAGCAAAAATAAACGCGAACTATTTTAAAAAATATTATTAAAATATATATTTATAAAACCGCGCTAAAATAAGCTTTAACATAGTTTAAAATATATAATTTTTTTTTATTATTATATTAATATAATTGTTTATAAAATATAATATATAAAATAATAAAATATATTAAAATTTAACGTATTTAAATAAATAGAAAAAATATACTAAATAGTTTAATATATTTAAATAATAAAAATATATTTATAAAAGTACGTTTAATAATATAACGTTATTATAAAATTAATAATTTTTTTTTGTTTTTTTTTTCTTTTTTAATAGTAATAATAAACGCGTTAATAAAAATAATAGCAAAAAAACTATATATAAAAAACTATATATATTATAAATTAATATTGTTTAAATATAAATTATAAACTTTAATTAATTTATATTTTTTATATTTATAGTTTTTTTATAGTAATAGCTATAATAAAAATATAACTATTAAAAATAATATATTTTTATATAATTTATTATAAAAAGCTAAATAAGCGTAGTTTAAGCAAAATATAGCTTAAAAATTAATTAGTAATAGCGGACTAATAAAAGCGCTATAAACGTAAGCTTAGCAAAAAAAAAAAAAGCATTAATATAATAACGTTTTTATAAAAGCTCGAAAAAATTAGCGCAAGCGCGGCATAAAACGATTAGTACTTAAAAGCTATTTTTTCTTTTTTTTTTTATTTTCTTTTTTTTTTTTTTTTTTATTATTATTGCTAACTTTATTAGTAAAGCTATTTAAACCGTAATAAATAGCTTAAACAAATAACCTAATAAAGCTAGGCTAATAAATATATTATAATAAAATAAACGTAGCGTAAAATAAAAATATTAATAGCTAATAGGTTTAATAAAAATAAAAAAGTATAAGTATAGGCGTAAAAAATAATAAATCGGTTAAGTTAATTTAAGCTGATTTTTTATTATTTTCTAAAAAAAAAATAAAAAAATCGCTATAATATAATAATTAGCTAAAATTTATTAACTAAGTTTAAAAATATATTTATAATTTAATAATAACGTTTATAAAATAGTAAAAATAAAATTAAAGCTATAATAAATAATTAAACAAAACTATTATAGTTATATTTTTCCGAATTAATATATATATATATAAAAAAAAAAAAAAAAAAAAAAAAATAAGTTTAATAATTATTAGTTAATATATGAATTTTATAGCTAAACAAGCTAAAAAACTAAATAAGCTTATAGTTTAGCGGTAATAATAATAATAAAAATAATAATATATAAACTAAACGTTAAATTAGTTAAATTATTAAAGCAACTATTAATATATAAAACGTAATATATTAGCAAAATAAAAAAATTATATTATTATATATAAATTAATTATTATTATATAATTTTATATATATATATAATTACGCAAAAATAAATAATATTAATATAAAATAATAATTAAATAAATTTTAACTATAATAAAATTAAAATTAGTTAAAATCTTAAAATAATATAAAAAGCGTTAAATAATTTTAATTATTAATATATAAAAATTATATAAAATTTAAAAAAAAAAAAAAAATAAAAATAAAAAGCTTTATATATACGAATTAATATATAACTATTAACCACAAACTATTATAGTATTTATACGCTTTATTATTATTTATAGCTATATATATTGTTTTAAATATTACGCGTATTATAATTGTTTATATATATAAAAAATATATATATATTTTTATTTTTTAATAGCAATTATACTATTTAACGCGCGCGCCAATTTAATTAAAAATATATAAATTTTATTATTATATAATAAAATAGCTAATTTTAAAATAATTATAATTATTATTTTTTTTTATATATTTTATATATAAACGAAAAAAAAAAAATTATTTTTACCGAGCCTTTTTAATAAACGTAACAAACTTTTATTTTAAACTTTAAAGCTAAAAAAATACTTATTTAAAAAATATATAATAAAATAACCTTTTTAACTTAAGCATACTAGCTTTATTAGCTTATTTAAATAAAACTAAAATATATTAGCTTAACTAGTTTATTTAAATAAAAATAAAACATATAAAACGTATTAATAAGCTTAAATATATTTAAGCTTATAAACAAGCTTAATAAGCTTTATTAACTTTAAACAAATTAATTATATTTTATATATATATATATATAAATATAAAACTATAAACTAAATTTATAATTAAACTTAATTTATTAAATTTTTTAAACTTATTTTAGTACGTTTATTTATATATATATTAGTTTAATCTTTTATTAAGCTATAAAAACGCTAATATTTTATAAAAATAAAACAAAAACAAAATAAAAACAGCTAATAAATAGCTAATTAATAATTATACTAGTTTAAAATATATATTTATTTTAAATATATTAAAAATAAATAACTTTTTACCGCTTTAATATAAATAAAAAACAGCTCGTATTTTAATTATAAGCTAAGCGTTTAAAAATAATAAAACTTATAAAAATAATAAATTAAAAAAAAAAAAAAAAAAAAAAAAACTAAAAAAAACCTTTCTTTTTTATATAGCTAAACAAAAATAATATAAGCAATAATATTAATAAACAAACAATATAAAAGCATATATATTATTAAATAAAATTTAATAATAAAAAATTAATTTTTACGTTTTATTAGTTATATTTACGCTTATAAACAAGTAAAAAAAAAATAATATTATAAGTTAACTAAGCTAATAAACTTATAACTTAAGTTATAGTTTTAGCCTTAAGTTAAAACTATTATATAATAGCTTTTTTATATATATTAGCGCGTATAGATTTTTTTTTTTTATTATAGTTAATAAATAGTATTTTTTAGCCTTAAAGCTATAACCTTTTATATTACTTAATAAAAAGCGAATTTTAAATAAAACACCGGTTAAAAACCTAAGAAAAAATAAACGTACTATAAATTAATATATTATAAACTTATTAAACAAAAAAACGTTATTTTAAACAATATAAAACTTAATATATAAATATATTATTATATTATTATAACTTAAATAAGTTATTATTTATATAAATAAACGTTTTATTAAAATATAATTTTAAGATTATAATATTTTACGTAAAAAATAGCTATATATAAAAACTAAAATAAGTAATTTTTAATATTTAAATATTATTAATTATATTTTTTAATAAATATTTATTTTAACTAAAAATATAATATAAACTTTTAAAATAAAAATTATATATATAATATAAACGTATAAACAACTATAAACTATAATATAAGCTAGCTATAATTTAATAATCGTACTAATAAATTATTTAGCTATAAAAAATATATTTAACTAAATAAACTTTAACATTAAATTTACTAATAAACGAAAAATAAACTAATTAATATAAATTTATTATTAAACGTTATTAATAGCTTAAATAAATAAAATTATAATTATATATAATAAATTATATAAAATATAAGTTTATTAAAAATTTAAAATAAAATTTTTAATAAATTTATTTTTTTTTAATATTTAAGCGTATATAATATTATTTATTATTAATTTTAAATAAATATTTAAAAATAAATATAAATATAATAATATTAATTATAATAAACTATTTAAGCAAATAAATATAAATTATATTTTATATATAAAAATAACTATAAAAAATATTATTAAATATATTATAAAAAATTTTTTTAAATTTTTAAATATTATAATTATAATTTAAACTATAAAACTTTAATTTATTTTTATTTTATAAATAAATTATATAAACTAATAAAAAAAAATATATTTAATTATTATAAAATATTATAAAATTATAAAATAAATAAAAATTATAAATAAATATATTAATTAAAAATTATAATATATATAAATTATTATTAAAATAATTAGTTTAAAATATATATTTATTATAATTATATTTAAACGTTAATTTTTTTATATTTTAATAAAATTATTATTTTATAAAATTAAAATAAGTTTTTTAATATTATTTAATTTTAATTAAAAAAATCGGACTATAAATAAAAAACTATAAAAACTTTTTAAAAAAAAAAAATAATTCGAATAAATATATAAAAAAAAATAAAAAAATAACATAGTTTATTAAATTAATTAAAAAAACCTATAATATATTTAAAAACGTATAATTAACTAAACTAATAAAAATTAATAAAACTTAATTTTAATATAAAAATTATATATTAATTTTAAAAAAAAAATAGTTTTAAAAAATAAACTATTTATTAAATAAATTAAATTTTTTTATAATATAATAAAGTTTAAAATATATAAAAAAATAAAAATATTTTATATTAAAAGTTTTATATTTAAAAAAATATTAAATTATTATTATATAAATTAATTATAAAAATATTTAATAATTTATTATTAAGTTAAAAATAAAAAACTTAAAAAAAAAAATAATAAAACTTAAAAATAAAAAAAATTTACTATTAAAAAAATATAAATATTTTAATTTTATTATTAAAGTTATAATATTAAATAAATTAAAAAATTAAAACCTTAATAATATATAATATTAGCAAAAATTTAAAAATAATATAAAAATATTAAAAAACTTTTATAATATAAATTTTAATTTAATTAAACTTTAATAATATTATAAATATAGCTAAAAATAATATAAAAAACTAAATTTAATAAGCTATATTTAAACAATAATAAAGCTATAATATAAAAAAAAAAATAATATAAAAAAAAACGTATAAAAAAAAAAATATATAAATATTATATATATTAAATATTATATTAAATAAAAAAATTTTAATAACGTATTAAAAAACTAATATAATAATTTAATAATATAAAAACTTTATAAAAAATTATATTAATAAAAACTTTAAAGCGATTTTTGTTTTTGTTAAAAAGTAGTTATAACTTTAATTTTAGTTAAATTATTTTTTTTTTTAAAAAAAAAATAATTATAAATTTATAAGCTTTAATAGCTTACTTTATACTAGCTATAATATTTATAATTTTTATTTATAATAACTATATATTTATAATAAATATATAATTGTTATTTATAATAAATATAGTATAATAAATAAAAGTAAATATTTAATAATAAATATAGCTATTTACGTAAATATTTAAATAGCTACTTATATTATAAAGTTAAACTTTTTTTCTTTTTTATTTTATTTATAAATTTTATATATAAATATTATATATATTAAAGCTTTATTTTTTTAAGTATATAAAGCGTAATATTAATTATAAAATTAATATATTGTATAATTATAATATTATTATATATAAAGTTAATATATTAATATTAATTATATATAATAACTAATTATTAATTATAATATTAATTATTTATATAATAAAATTAAACTAGTATTTTTATTTAATTTAGTTATATAGTATATTATATAGAATTTTTTTATATAAAAAATTTTTTATATAAAAACTTAATTTTTATATAAATAGTTAAAAAAAATAAATTAATATATATTAATATTTATTTTATTTTTTATTATATATAATATTATACTTTTTAGCTATTTAATATTAATTAATATTTTTAGCTAAAAAATATAAATTAATAAAAATAAAACAAAATTTAAACTTAATTATATAAGCTATTTTTTTATATTATATTTTAGTTTTTTTAATATTATATTAATAAAAAAAAAATTAATTATTTTAATATATTTTAATATTATATTTTTATATAAAGTTTAATTAATAATATAATTATATTATTTTTTAATTATTATTATATAAACTATATAAAAGTTTATAATATAATTTAATAATTTTTTATTTATAATATTTTTAAATATAATAAATAATAATAATTAATTATATAATAATTAATATAATTAAATATATAAAAATGCTATATTTTAAAAAAATAACTAAAATAATTTTTTATTTTTTTAGCTAATATTTTATATAATAATATAGCTAAAAAAATCGTTTAAAAAACTAATATATTTTTAAATTTTATATAAAAAACTATTAATTTCTATATATATAAAAATATTTTATAAAACTTTAAAATAACTATTATAAATAAATTAATATTTAAATAATATATTTATATATAAATATAATTATATTTTATATAATTTAAAAAACTTTTAAAAATATTAATAAAAAACTTTAAAATAATAAAACTTAAAATATTTAATAAAATTAATATTTAAATTATTAAAAAATTTATAACGTTTTTTATATAAAAAACGTTTTAAATTAAAAATTTATAAAAAATTAAAAAAAACTATATTATATAATTTATAAAAATAAATATATTTTAATATATAAATTTTAAATTTTTATATAATTATTTTAAATAATATTATATTTTTATATTAAATTAATAATTTTAAAATTAATAAAGTTTTTTTATATAATAAAATAATTTTATAATTTTTTTTTTTAAATAAAAAACAAATAAAAAAAAAAACAAAAAAATAAACAAAAAATAGCCGTAAAATAACTTATATATATAACTAAAAATTAACTTTTTAATTTTAAATAAAAACATTATATAAAAATAAAATATTAAAAATAAAATTTTAAAAATTTTTTATAACTATTAAATATTATTTATTATTTGTTTTAATTAATAATTTATTTTTTATATAAATAAAAAATATATTATATTTAATATATAATAAAATATTTAATTTTTTAAAATTTTTTTTAAATTTTAAAATAGTTATTTATTATATAATATTAAATATAAAAATACTTTTATTTAAAATTTAAATTTTTTTATATATAATATTTAAAATAAAACTATTTTATTATAAAATATTAAATTTTTTTAAAAATTTAGCAAAAAAAAAAAAACTATTTTAAAAACTATATAATTTATTTTATAATAAAATATAATAATTCGTTAATTATTATTATAAGCTTAAAATTATAAAAAATTAATTTATAATATTTTTTATAATATTAACTAATTATATAAAAAATTATTATATATATTATATTAGCTTTAATTATATATAAAAAAAAACATATAATATATAAATATATATTTTAATATAATTATAAACTATAATTAATATTAAACTAATTAAACTAATATTATTTTTATATAAATATATAAATAAAAAAAAACCATTTTTATATAAAGCGTTAAAAATTATAATTAATAAATTATTTAAAGTTTAAAAAATATTTAAAATAAAATATTTAAAAAAAATTTATTAAATATAACTATTATATACGTATAAAAATATTTTAAAATTTAAAAATAATATTTATTTTTTAAAAATTATATATAAAAATTTTTTTTAAACTTTTGTTTATATTTTTAAGTTAAAAAAACCTAATAATTTAATATTTTATATAAAAAATAAAAAATTTATTATATAAACTAATAATATAATTAATTAATTATATATTTTATAATATAAAAAATATATAATATTTTAAAAATTTTTAAAAAATATATTAATTAAAATTATATAAATAGCTATTTTTTAAAAAACTTATATATAAATAAAAATATTTTATTTATTAAAAAAAAAATACTAATTAATTAATTATTTTTTAAAAAAATTTTATATAAAAAACTAATATTTTAATATATATAAAATAATATTTAAAAATAACTAATTTCCGAAAAATTTTTAATTTATTTAATTAAATATAAAAAACTATTTAAATAATATAATAAAAAAAAAAAAAAATTTAAATATATAAAATAAAATATTATATAATATATTATAAATAATATATATTATATATTATATAATAAAAAAAAAATATTTAATTAATAATTATAAACTAATATTTAATTTATTTATATTTAATAATTAATATTATATAAAATATTAAAATATTATTTAAAATATAAAAACTTTAAAATTTTTTATTATAAAAAAACTATAAATAAAAATTATATATAAAAAACTTAAAAACTAAAATTATTTAAACTTTTAAAATAATAAAATAAACTTTAATAAAAATTATATAATAATTTTAGTTAATATAATAAAAATTAATAATTAAATTAACTATATAATATTTTATATTTTAAATATTTTATTTTATTTTTATTTTTTTAAAAAATATAAACTGTTTAAAAATATATTTTAATAATTAAAAAAATTATCGTACGAAAAAATAAAAATAATATTTATTATATTATAAATAAATTATTTATTTTTTAATATTAGTTTATATAAAATAACTAGCTATTTTATAAAAACTAAACTATATTATTTATATAAATAATTTAAATATTTTATATAAAAAAACTATATAAAATATTATTTTATATAAAATATAAAATTAAATAATTTATTTTAAAAAAAATCTAAAAATTATTTATTATATTAAAATATAATAAAACTCCGCAATAATTTAAATTTATAATTAAAATAACTATAAATTTAATTATAAAATAATTATAAATATTATATAAATAAACAATTAAAATATATATATTATTAATATTATTATATTATTTTAAATAATAATTTTTTTTAAATTAATATTTATATAAAATATATAAAAAATATTATATAAATATTAAATTAATATTTATTAAAAACTTTTTAATAATATTATATAATTTAAAATAAATTTTTATTAAATAAATTTAAAAAATATATAAAATAACTAATATATAATATTATAAATATTTATTAAAATATATTAAATAATAAATAAAATAAAATAAATATATAACTATTTAAATATATATATAATATTTTTTAAAAAAAAATCGATATATATAAATAATAAATTAATTTTATAAATAATAATAAAAATATTAAATAATATTATTAAATTTAATAATTTATATTAATTTTTTTTATTTTTAAAGTTTATTTTTATATTAATAAAAAAATCTTTTTTATTTTTTTATTATATAAAAAATAATAACTATTTAAAAAATAATAAAAATATTATATAAAACTATATAAAAATCGAAATTAATTATACGATTAATAAATAAAATAAACTATTTTTATATAATATATTTATATTTTTTTTTAAAATAAAATTTTAATATAAAAAAAAAAATAAAATAAAAAAAACTATATAAAATTAAAATAATTAAAAATTAAATATATTATAGCTTTAATTAATAAATTAATATATTTTAATATATATAAATTAAACTATATTATTATATAAAAATATTTAAATAAATAATTTAAATTAAAATAATATATAATTTATATAATTAATAATTATTAAAAAAAATATAACTAGCTAAAAAAAAAACTTAGCTTTATTATTATATAATATTTAAATATATTTTATATAATAATTAAATATTATAAATTTTTTAATAAAAAAAAAAAAATAAACTTTTAAATTAATAATTAAACTATATATAAATAAAATTATTATAATTTTAATAAACTATTTAAAAAATTAAATATAATAAAAATTAATAAATTTATTATATAAAATATTTTTAAATTTATTATATATAACTTAAATATTTATAAAAAAATATATTTTTAAATTTTATTTTATATAAAAAATTAAAAAAAAAACTATAAAACTATATAAAAAGTTTAAACTTATTATATAAAATATAATAATATTAAAAAAAATACTATTTAATTTAATCGTTAATAATTTAATAAATAAACTAACGGTTAATTTTAATATTTAGTTTTATTTTTATATAAAACTTTAAAATTTTATACGAATTTAAAAATATTATTTAAATTTATATTTAATTAAAAAATAAACTATTACGCGATATTTATATTTATTTATTTTTAAAGCTAAAAAAAAAATATTTTTTAAAAACTATTTATATATTATATAACTTTTATATAGCTTAGTTAAATTTAAATATATTAGTTTAAAATATATTATTAATATTATTAAAAAAAACTTAAAATATAAATATTTATATATAATTTATATTTATTAATTATATATAATAATTTAAAATTTAAAATAACTAAAATATAACAAATAATATATTAAGTTTTATTATATTAAACTTTTATTATATAAAAAAAAAAAACTTAAATAAATAAAATTTCGTATAAAATTTAAAAAAATTTTATTTTTAAATATTTATTTAAATTTAATAATAAAAAATTTTTTCGTATAAATAAAATATTATAATAATTTAAAAAAACTAAGCTAAAAATTTAATTAAAATTAACTTTTATATAAAAAAATTCGTTTAAATTTATATTTTTTAATAAGCTAAAAAAATATATTAATAATATATATAACTTAAAACTATATATAATTTTATTATTATAGCTTAAATTATTAAGCTATAATTATATAATATTAAAATATTAAATAAATAAATTAAATAATAAAAAAATAATTTATTAAAAAAGCTTATGTTTATTTTTTTAATTTTTATTATATAAAACTTTTTATTTTTACAAATAAATTATTTATAAATAATATAAATATAATTTTATAATTTAAATTTATTATTATATTTATAATTAAAACTTATACGAAAAATATAGCAAACTTAAATTTTAAAATCGAAAACAATATTATATATTAAAATTTAAACAAATATAAAAAATTATATAAAATATTTAATTAATAAATTATAATATAATTAATAGTTTTAATAATATTATTATTTTTATATAATATTTTAAAAAATTATAAAAATATTTAATTTATTTTTAATATTATTTTTTATATTTAAATTTTAAATTGTTATATAATTATTTAATTAAACTAAAAATAACTTAAAAAAAAAATTAATAATAAATATTATATTTTTTAAAATTATATAAAAAAAAAAAAATTTTAAAATATAATAAATTAATAATAAAAACAACTTAGCTAATATATTTATTAATATATATTAAACTAAATATTAAAACTTTAGTTTTTACGAATAAACTATTTTATAAATTAAAATATTTATTAAAAAACTATAAAAAATACGCTTATATAATAAATAGCAGCTAAATATATATAAAAGCAATATATTATATATAAATATTTAAAAAAATAAATATTATATATAAATAATAAAAAGTTAAAAAATTATAGCAAAAATAACTATTAAAATTTATACCCCGAAAAATAATACGTATAATTAATCTTTTATTCTTTTTTTTTTTTTTAAACCTAAACTATATATAAAAAAACAATAAATATTATACGATTATATATAAACGCTATAAACGTTGCTTTAAAAACTTAGCACTATATAATATTAATTAAATAAAATATTTTAATAATTAATATAATTATTATATAAACTATTTTAATATAAAATAATAATTTAATTACGATTTTAAATAAAAATTATATAAAAATATTTTTTTTAACATATAAACTTTGTTTATATATTAGCAAAAATAATAATTAATAATACTTAAAAAATAATATCGATAAAAAAATAAAAACAATTATACTTTTTTTATTTTATTATATAATAAAACAAATTAATTAAAATATATATTAAAAATTATTCGTATAAAATAAATAAATAAAAATATATATATATTTATATATAACGTTAATATAAAACTTTATAAGCTTAATTTTTAATAAAAAAACTATAAACTTTAATAGCGTTATTATTTTTTAAATATAAAATTTTAAAATTATATAATATTACTAAAAATAAAAAGCATAAAACACGGGCAAAAAACCCTAATAAAATTAGCAAATTTATAATAGCTATTATTAATACTAATAATAATTCTACTTTAACTATTTATTAATATAATATTTAAAAAAAACTTAAAAAGCTTTATATATAATAATAATAATAGCAATAATAATAATAATATTACTATTAATTATATTTATTATATAATAATTATTAAACTTAATATTATATAAATTTATAAAATTAATTAAAATATATATATAAAATATATATATATATATATATATATATATATATATATAAATATAAATATACGCGCGTAAAAAAAAAAAAAAAAAAAAAAAACAAAAAATAATATAAAAATAACTTAACTTATATATAATAATAATAACATAAAAACAATATATTATTTAGTTTTTTAAAATATTTAAATAAATTAAACAAAAAATTATATATAATAATTATATATAAATTAGCTTTTTTATTTATATTTATTAACTTTTTTTTATATATAATTATATAAATACCGAATATTTTAAAAAAATAATAATTTAATATATTATTAAGCGCTTTTTTATTTATATATTTATTATAATATATTTAATATTTTTTTTACGTTTAAATTTTTTATATTAAATAAAATAATCGTATAAAAACATATTATAACTAAAAAAAAAAAACTAATATTATAATTATAATATTATTTATATATAAAATTAATATATTAATATTAACTATATATAATAGCTAATTATTAATTATAGTATTAATTATTTGTATAATAAAATTAAACTAATATATTTGCTTAATTTAATCGTATAATATATTATAGTAAAATTCTTTTTATATAAAAGAATTCTCCGCATAAAAACCTAGCTTTTGTATAAATAATTAAAAAAAATAAATCAATATATATAAATATTTATCTTACTTTTTATTATATATAATATCGTACCCCTTAGCCACTTAACATTAATTATATTTTATAAACGTTTAATTATTTTTAATTTTTTATATTTAAAAATATATTTTATTAAAAAATATATTATAAAATATTATTATATATTTTAATAAAAATAAAACATATAAATTAATTATTAAATATTATTAATAGTTTAAATTAAATAAAATTATAATTATTATATAATAAACTATATAAAATATAAACCTATTAAAAGATTTAAAAATAAAATTTTAATAAATTTATATTTTTTTAATATTTAAATATATATAATATATTTTATTATTAATTTTAAATAATATTTAAAAATAAATATAAATATATAATATATTAATATAATAAACTATTTAAATAAATAAATATAAATTATATTTTATATGTTTAAGTTTTAAAAAAAGTATAACTAAATAAAAAAAAAGTTTTTTTATCGATAAAAAATTTTTTATTTTTATATTTTAAATAAAAAATTTTTTATTTAAATTAAAAACTTTTTTATTTTTATTTATTATTATATATATTTAGTTTTTAGTATTTATTTTTATTATATAAATAATTATAAATTTAATAAAATAATTTAAAATTAAATATTTATATTAAAAATAATAATATAATATAAATAAATTATAAAGTTTTATTTTTAATTTTTTTTATTATAAATTATACTAAATTTAATTTTATATTAAATTTAATTATTTAATAATTATATTTTTATTAAACTTAATTATTTAATAATTATATATTATATTAAATATAATTATTTAATATTATTTATTTAATTATATTTATAAATTTTATTTTTTATTTTTTTAATTTAATATTAATTTAAATATTTATTATTTTTAAATTATAAATTAATATTATTATTAAATTTTATTTAAATATAATTTTTATTAAACTATTTTTTAAAAAAACTATAATTATTATAAAATTAACTATTATATTAATATAATAAAATAATAGTATTTTTTATAAAATATTTATTTATAATTTTTTTATTTATTTTTTTGCTTTTTATTATAATATTTTAAATATAGTTTTTAAGTTTTTAAAAACTTTAAAGCTTTAAATTAATTATAATAAATATATTTTTTAAGTTTTTAAGTTTTTTTTTTTAAACGTTTTAGCTAGCTTATAAAGTTTTTTTTAGATTTATTGGTAAACTTAAGCTTTTTTCGAAAAAATAAAAATTTAATACGTTATAAAAATTAATATATTTTATAATAGCGCCGTTATTTAAAATATAAAATTTATAATTATATTTAAAATTAAAAATAGCTTATAATTATATTTAAAATTAAAAATAATTTATAATCATATTTAAAATTAAAATAGTTTATAATTATATTTAAAATTTAAAATAATAATTTATATTTACTAGAGAACTTTTTTAATTTATTTAGGTTAAAAATTATTTTAAAAATCTTAATATTATAATAAGTTTTTTTATTTAAAATAAAAATTAATTATTCGTTATAATATTTAATTTTTTAATTTTATTTTATAGCTTAAAATTATAATTTAATTATAAAATAATAATATAACTTTAGCGTATATTATTATTATTAATAAAATAAATATATAAAAAATACTATATATTAACGTTTATATTTATAAGCAAATTTATTATTACTATTAACAAAATAGTTAAATATTTTTATAATATAATTATATAATTATATAAAAAAACAAAATATTATAATTAATAAATTAAAATAAAATAATAAGTTTTATTATATATAACTTAATAAAAAAAGCAAACTAATATAACTAGTAACTATAATTTATTTATTAATTTAAATATATAATTTTTAAAAACTTAAACATTTTTGCCTTTAAATTAAAAAGCTTTTAGTTATAAAAATAACCGTAAAAAATATTATTAAAATATATTATAAAAAACTTTTTTAACTTTTTAAAATATTTATAACTATAATATTAAATTATAAATTTTAGTTTATTTTTATTTTTATAAATAAACTATATAAACTAATAAATATAAAATATATATTAATTATTATAAAATATTATAAAATTATAAAATAATAAAAATTATAAATAAATATATTAATTAAAAATTATAATTATATATAAATTATTATTAAAATAATTAATTTAAAAATATATTTATAATAAATTATATTTAAATTTTAATTTTTATATTTTAATAAAATTATTATTTTATAAAATTAAAATATATTTTTAATATTATTTAATTTTAACTAAAAAAATTAAACTATAAATAAAAAACTATAAAAGTTTTTTAAAAAAAAAAAAAACAATTTAAATAAATATAAAAAAAAAAATAAAAAAATAATATAATTTATTAAATTAATTAAAAAAAGCTTATAATATATTTAAAAACGTATAATTAATTAAACTAATAAAAATTAATATAAACTTAATTTTAATATAAAAAATTATATTAATTTTAAAAAAAAATAGTTTTAAAAAATAAACTATTTATTAAATAAACTAGATTTTTTTATAATATAATAAAAATTTAAAATATTAAAAAAAATATTATAAGTTATAAAATAAAGCTTAATTAAAAGAAAAAATCTATTATTAAATTTATATAGTAAATTTAATAATAAATTCTTTAACTAATAATATACTAGCTATTTATTTAAATATAAGTATTATTAAATAGTTTTTTTTATATTTTATATAAAAAAACTACTAATAATATAAACTTTTTAAAAGCTTTATTAAAATACTAAGGTATAAAAAAGTTTTTATTAACTTTAATAAATTAATTTAGCTAAACTATATATATTATAATTTTTTTTATATAATATTAAATAATATTATTGTTTATTTTATTTTTTTTATTATTTTATTTATAAGCTATAACTTAAAACTTCGCCGAAAAAAAAACTTAGCGGGCGTAAAATCAACTATAGCTATATTAAGTGCTAGGGTAACAATAGTAAAAACCTCGGCCAAGGTTAATATTAAAGTAAAAGCTTTAGTTATTTTACGTAGCTTTTTATAAAAGCGTTTATTAAGTTTAAATATAAGTAGCAGCTTTATAAAAAGCTATTTTTTTTTTTTTAATAATATAAAGTAAAAACTATATTTAAACTAATATTCGTTAATAAGTTTTATAAGTATTAAAAATAATATTTTAAATATTAACGGTTATATTTATATTTTTATTTTTTTATTTAATTAAATAATTAAAATTATTTTTTTTTAATTAAAATAATATTTAAATATAATTTTATTTTATATATATTATTTTTATTATTATTATTAAAATTTTAATTAATTTCGATAAATTTTAATAATAATATATTCGTTTAAAAAGTTTTTATTATTTTTATATAGTTATAACATATATAATAAAAATAATAAAATATATATAATAATATTTAAAAAAATCTAGTTCGTAAGCTAAATTATTAATTTTATATTTAATAATTTAAAGTTTAATATATTATTATAAATATTTTTTAAAAAGCTCGTTAAATAAATAATAACTATTATATAAATAAAAAAAACTTTATTATTTAGTTTAAATTTTAATATTTAATATTTATTATTAAAATATTTTTTATTATAATAATAACGAAATTTATAGCTAATTTAGTATTTTATTATAAATAATTATATAAAAACTTTAAATTTTTAAAGTTTATATATTTATTTAACTTATAAATAAATCGAAAAAACTAAAAAATTTAAACTTAAATAATTATTTATATAAAATAAATTATATAGCTTATAAAAATATAAAATTAAAGTTTTATTATAAAATAAAAATTATATTAAGCTAGTTTAATTTAAAATATATATAATTATAAAAATATATTATAATTTTAATTATTTAGTTTTTTTTTTAAATAAATTATTTTTTTATAAATAATATATAATAATTATTAATAATTTAATATTTAGTATTTTTATATGCTTTTTTAAAAATTAAAAATAAACTTATAATTATAATTAAAATAATTCTTTTAAAAATATTTTAATTATTTAAAAATAATTATTTAATTAAAACTATTATTTAGTTTTTAATAATATATTATATTAAAAATTATAAACGTTTATTTAAATATATAATAAAAAACTATATTATATAATTATATATATTATAATTTTTTAACTATTATAAAATATTTATAATTTAACTAAAAATAATAATAAAATAAAATTAATTATAATTATTTATATTAAAATATAAAGTTTAATTAAATATAAATTATTTATTAGTTTTTATATTATTATAATTAATATTATATTTTAAATAATATTTATAATATTTTTTAATATATTATAATTTTTTATAAATTAAATATAATTTTAAAGCTTTTATTATTTAATTAAGTTTAAAATAATATTTTTTATTATATATAATATATAATATTTATTTATATATTATATATAAAATATAAAATCGTTTAATTTTTTTATTTATTATAAATTAAACTATTTATAATAAAAAAATAAATATTTAGCTTTAAAAAAAATAATAACGTTTTTATTATTATATAGTTTATAAAATTAGTTCTAGTAAAATTTATTTAAAATTTTTTATAATAAAAGTTTATTTTATATTTTAGCTTAAAATTATATTTAAACGCGTTATTTATTATTATTTTTATAATATATTTTATTATATTTTATATAAAGTTTAATATTATAAGTTTTTATAATTATTTTAATTTATTTTTTAAATTAATAATATTTTATATTATAATAAATTAATTTAATATATTTAAAATATAATTAAAACGTTTTAATAAATAAAAAACTTAAAAGCTATATTATAATAAATAAATAAATAAATTAATAAATTAATTATTTATTTTATTAATAATAAAAATATTTAATAAAGTTTAATTAATAATATTTTTTATAATTAAATAATTTATTAAAATTATTATATAATATTATTTAAATAAATTATTATATAAAGCTTTTTATAATTTATATAAAATATATTATTTTTTATTTAAAAAAGCTATATTTAGTTTTAGTTTATAATAAATATTAATTTAAATATATAATTAACTATATTTATATAAAAAATATAAATTTATTTAATTTTTATTTAAAATTTAGTTTAATATAAAAAATTATAATATTAAAACTTTATTCGAAATATTTATTAATTTATAAATATAAAATATAATTTAAATTATAATAATAAAATATAATTTTAAAATAAATAACGTTTTAAATAATATTAAAAAAAACTATTTTAGCTAATATAAAATTATAATATATAATTTATATATAATATTTATAATAATTTAAGTTATTATTTATTATTTTTTTTTAATAATTTTTAGCTAATAAAACTATTTTACGTTTTTATAAAAGCATAGCTAATTATATATAATAAAAAAAAAATTATAAAAAAATTTATTTATATTAAAATATTATTTAAAAGCTTAAAAGTTTTTAAAAAATATAAACTATTTAAACGTTTATACGCGTTTAATAATAATAAATATTTTTAAAATATTAATATAAAATTTAAAAGTTTAATAAAAAAATAATTAATAAAAAACTTTTTTAATAATATAATAATATTTTTTAATTAAAATAAACTAAAAATAATATTTAAATATTATATATATTTTTTAAATATATTAAAAAAAATAATAATATTATTAATAAAATAATAATAAAAATAAAAATAAAAACGAAAAAATTTATTTATATATTTTAAATATAATTAAAAAAATTTATATATTTTATTAATATAATATTAAATTATTTTATATTATAAAAATTAATAATAATAAATTTATTTTTATAATTAAAATAAACTAAAAATTAATAAAAAAAACTAATTATATTAATATAAATAATATAAGCTTTTTTATAAAAACTTTTAATTATTTTATTTTATAAAAAAAAAAAATAACTATTAAAATAATAACTTTATTAAATTATTATAAATTAATAACTATTTAGCTTTTATTTATATTATAAATTTTTTTTTAAATAATAAATATAAAATATATAAAAATATAGCTTTATTTATTTAAATTATATAATTTATTTTATAAAATTTATTATAAGTTTTATTAAAAAATTTTATATTTTTTTAATTAAAAAAATAAACTTTTATATTTAATTTTATTTTTTATTAATTATTAATAAAAAAAATTTTAAATTATTTTATTTTAAAAATATTAATTTATTTTTATTTATTTAAATATTATAAGCTTTAATAATTTTAATAAATTTAATTATTTTAAAAGTTTTTTTAATATAAATATAAATATTATTATTAATTATATTTTAAAAAAATTTATAAACTTTTTAATATTTAAAATAAAATATATTTTAAAAATTTAAACTTAAAAAGTTTTTTTAATATTAATATATAAAGTTTTTTTAATAATAATATAATTTTAATATTTATACTAAAATTATATATTATATTAATAAAAAAAATATTTAAAAATTAAACGTTAATAATATTAATAGCTAAAAATAAAAATTATTTTTTACGTTAAACTAATAATATAATTATTAGTTTTATTAAACGTTATTATAAAAAATTTAAAATTTATTAATTTTTTTAATATTATTTATTATTAATATTAATTATAATAGCTTAATAATTAATATTATATTAAATTTAATATTTTAATAATAAATAAATTTAAAATAGCTAAAAATTTTAAACTAATTATTTTAATTAATAATATTGCTAAAATAATATTATAATAGTTAAAATTTTTATAGCTAATTTTTATAAGCTAATATATACGCTATTATTATAATTTTATAAATTTATTTTAATTAATATTTTTATTTATTTTAATTAAAATATTTAATATTAATAATTAAAATAATTTTAAAAATTTTTATATTTATATATAATATTTATTATATTTTTTATATTATTATAAAATAAAATTATAATAATAAATAATAGTTTATATTTAATTATAAATATATATTTTTATTAGCTATAATAATTATAAATATATATTAATAATTTTTATATATATTTATAACTATAAATTAAAACTTTAAAATTAATTATTATTAAAATTATAAAAAATAATAATATTTTTAAAATAATTAATATAATTTTATAAAAATAAAAAAAATTATTATTAATTAATATATTTAATTATAGTTTTTTATTTTATTTATTTTTATTTTTATATTTATTTTATTAATTTTTTAAATAAAAAACTTAAATTTAATTTAACGTATTATTTTTATATATTTATTTTTAATAATAATTATTTAGTTTTTATTTTTTTTTATATATTTAATATATTAAATATTATTATTAATTATAATTTATTTATATTTAAATTAGTATATATTTTACGTTTTAACTAATTAATAAAACGTATATATAAAATAAAAATATATATAATTTAAATATAAAGCTTTATTATATATTTATATTAACGTTTTAAATATAAATATTTTTAATTTAAAATTTTTTTAATTTATTTTATAAATAATAAATTATTATTAAAATATTTTGCTTTTTAATTATATTTTTTTAGCTAATTTATATTAGTTTAAATATTAAAAAAGTTTATTTTATAAAATAATATTTAAATATAATATTTATATATATATTATTTAAAAGCAATAAATAAAAAAGTATTAATATATACTATATATTTTAATAAAATATATAATTTATATTTTTATATATATAAAACGAAAATATTAAATAATTTATATTTTTTATAATATTTATAATAAAAAAATTAAACTAAATATATAATAAAAATATTATTATTATAATATTTTTATTAATATTATATTTAAATTTTTTTTATTTAAATATATATTATTAATATATATTATAATAATTATTATTTTTTTATTATAATAACGTTTATAATTATTATTATAATATAATTATAATTATAGTTATAGTTATAATTATAACTATAGTTTTAATTATTATTATAATTATTATTATTTTTTATTTTTATTATTATTTTTTTTTTATAAGCATTTTTTTTATTATTTTTTATAATAACTATAATTTTTATTATAATTATTATTATATTATTTATTATATTTATTATTAAAATAATAATAACGTTTATAATAAAATTAATATTTATTTTTTAATTAATAATAATTAAAATATTTATAATTTATATTTAAAATATAATTTTAAAAGTTTTTATTATTATTTTTTAAATAGTTATAAAAAAGTTTAACGTTTAAAAACTTATATTTATTTTTTATTTTAATTTATTATATTTTATCGATTTTTTTATATTTTATTTAATATATTTTTTTTTTTAATAAATAAATATAATTAACGATTATTTTAGTTATTAGTTATAAATATTTTTTATAATATTTTATAATTAAAATTATTTCGCGCTAAAGTTTATTTTTATAAATATATTATAGTTATATTAAATAAATAAATAAATATTTTATTTTATATTATATCGAATAAAAAAAAATTATTTTTAAAAAACTTTTTTATAATATATTTAAAGTATATTTTAAAACGTTTTTTTAGCTTTTTTAAATATTAAACTTAAGCTTATTTTTTATTAAATATAATAATTAATAAGCTTAATTTTATTATTTTATTATAAAAAAGTAAAACTAAAAAAATAATTAAATAGTTTTAAAATTTAGTTATTATTTAATAATTTTATATTATTAAGTTTATATATAGTTTAAATATATTAAAAAATATATATATATTTATATAAATAACGTTTTTTTTATTTATAACGATTTTTTTATTTTTAAATTATTTTAATTAAAGTTTAAAATTTTAATATTTTTACGTTTAATTTTATAAATATTTTTTATTATAAAAATTAAAAACAAAGTTTTATAATAATAACGTTTATTATTATAGCTATAACTATTAAAGCCGGCTTTATTATTTAATAAATTTAAATTATTATTAAAGTTATTGTTTTTATTATTGCTATTTTTATTACTATTATTATTATTATTTGTTTTAATTAAAAAATATATTTTATATTTTTTATATTTATTTTTAAAGCAATAAAAAAAAAGCGGGGGCAAGAATATTATCGTTACGTTTATTATATTCGGAAATAAAAACAAAAATATATTATTGTTTTTTTTTATTTATAGCTATATTATTAAAATTAATTATTATACCGTAAAAAGCTTGCTAGTTTAATATAGTTAAAAATAAAACATTAATAAAAATTAATATTAATTTTTTTAAAACTTTATAAAAGCGCTAAAATTTTAATTTATTTATATAATTAAATTAAATTTATTATTAATTATTTAATATTTTTTATAGCTTTTTATATTTAGTTTAATTTAATTTTGCTTAAAATTATTATTTGCTATTAATTTAAAAATATATTTATAGTTTTTATATTAAATTTTAAATATTAATTTAATTTTTTAAACGAAAATTTTATAAGTTTTTAATTTATTATTATTAATTAAGCTTTATTAATATTAATTTAGCTTTATTATTTTTACGTTAATTTTTTTTTTTATTTTATTTTAACTTTTTAAATTATATTATTAAACAATTTATAAACATTTTTAATAAAACTATATATTAATAATAATAATGTTATTTTAATAATTATTATACTAAAAATTAAAAAAAAAATAACTTTAAATAAAAATTTCTAATAATAAATTTAACGTTTAATTTAATAAATAACTAAATATAAAAAAAAATTATTATTATATTAGTTTTATAATTCGTTATTTTTATATAATATTATAAATAATAACTTAAAAATAAAATAAACTATATGTAAATAAAAATAAAATAAAATATATATAATTTATAATTATATTTTAATAATAAAACTAATATATTTATAAACTTTAATAATAAACTAAAACGTTTAAAAACTTTATAATAAAACTAAAATATTTAAAACGATTAATTAATAAAAATTTATAACGTTTATAATTTTATAATAATTTTAGCTACGTTATAAAAACTAGTATATTTAAAATATAAAAATATTTTATTAAACTTTTTTTAAAGCTAAATAATTAGCTTATTTAAAAGCTTCGCAAAAAATATAAAAATAAAAATATAAAATAAATTAACGTTAAAATATAATATTTGCTTTAATTAATAAATATATATAAATTACGCGTTAATTATTGCTAAAAAAATTTAAAAATAAATAGTTTTTAATATAGTTTAATATTTATAATAAAACTATATAATAAAATACTATTTTAAAAAAAATATTATAAATTATAAAATAAAGCTTAATTAAAAAAAAAAATCTATTATTAAATTTATATAATAAATCTAATAATAGATTTTCTAACTAGTAATATACTAGCTATTTATTTAAATATAAATATTGCTAAGTGGTTTTTTTTATATTCCGCGCAAAAAAGCTACTAGTAATACAAACCTTTTAAAAGCTTTATTAAATATATAAAAAAAATAAAAATATTTTTATATTAAATATTTTTATAATTTAAAAAATATTAAACTATTATTATATAAATTAATTATAAAAATATTTAAATAATTTATTATTAAATTAAAAAAATAAAAAACTTAAAAAAAAAAAACAATAAAACTTAAAAATAAAAAAAATTTAAATATTATATTAAATAAAAAAAACTTTAAATAACGTATAAAAAAACTAATATAATAATTTAATAATATAAAAGCTTTATAAAAAATTATATTAATAAAAACTTAAAGCGATTTTTTTTTTTACTAAAAAATAGTTATAATTTTAACCTTAGTTAAATTATTTTCTTTTTCGAAAAAAAAAGTAGTTATAAATTTATAAGCTTTAATAACTATGCTTTATTATTAGCTATAATACTTATAATCTTTATTTATAATAATTGCTATTTATAATAAATATAGTTATAATAAATAAAAATAAATATTAATAATAAATATAGCTATTTTATATAAATATTTAAGCAGCTATTATATTATAAATTTAGATTTTTTATTTTTTTTATTTATAAATTTTTATATAATATATTATATATACTAAAGCTTTGTTTTTTCGAATATATAAAGCATAATTTAAATAATTAATATTATAATTAATAATTAAATATTATACGTAGTTAATATTAATATTTTAACTTTATATATAAATAATATTATAATTATAATAATAAATAAAATTTTAATATAATAATTATATTAAAAGCTTATAATATTTATAAACTAATTTTAAATAAATTATTAAAAAAAATAAAAATATTTTTAATATTAAAAATAAATAAAAGATTTTTTAACGAAAAAATATATAATTAATAAAAAATAGCTTAAATTATATATTAAACTTATATTTTATATATATATAAATAATCTTTAAAATATTTAACTAAATAAATAAAAAGTTTAATAAAAAAACAGTTATTTTTTTTTTAAAACAAATAATTTATTAAAACTAAATAACTATTAAAAATTTTTTAATAGCGTATAAATTAATAAATAAAATTAAAACAATTTAAAAAAGCTACGTTAAAATTAAACTAAAATATATATTTTTTAATAGCTATTTTATAGTTTATTTTATTTATAATTTTAAAAAAACTTTTAAAACTTAAGCTTAAGTTTTTTAAAATATAATAAAAACTAAAATATTATAACTAGCTAAATAACTTAAAGTTATAAATTTATAAGCTTTAATAATTATGCTTTACTAGCTATAACATTTATAATCTTTATTTATAATAATTATTACTTATAATAAATATAGTTATAATAAATAAAAACAAGCATTAGCAATAAATATAGCTATTTTACGTAAATATTTAAGCAGCTATTTATAATATAAACTTAAACCTTTTTTCCTTTTTACTTTATTTATAGATTTATATATAATATATTATATATATTAAAGCTTTGTTTTTTTAAATATATAAAGCATAACTTTTAAACTATAAAACTAAAAAAGCTTATATAAAATAATTATATTAATTATTTAAGGTTAATATTATAGCTATGATAGCTAAAACTAACGTTATAAAAAATAAAAATAAAAATTAATAATTATTTTATTTATAAATAAAAAATTTATTTTTATAAAAAGCTTAAATATTTATATTATAAAAAATTAAATATATAAAATTAAAATGCTAAGATTTATATTTAAAGTTATAAAAAAAGTAAACAAAAAAAAAATATAGCAAAAAAAATAACAAATATAAAAAAAAAAAGCTTTATTAATAATATATTTAAAACTAGAAAATAATAATAATAATTTAAAAAATATTATTTAAATTATTAATTTAAACCGTTATAAATATTATTATAAAAAACTTTAATAATTATTTTATTTAATAATAATATTATTTATTTATATAGTTTTAATATTTTAATTTAAAAAATTTTAGATTTATTATTTAATTATTTTTTTATTATAGCTAAAGCTAATAATTTTTAAGAACTTATAAAATATTATTTTTTATAATAAGTTTAAATATTAAATTTAAACTGCGTTTAATATATTATATAAATAAAAATAAACTAATTAATTATAAAAAGTTTATTTTAAAAAGAATTATTATTATAAACGTTAAAAAAATAAAAATATTTATAAAAATAAAAGAATTTAGTTAAAAAATATATTATAAAAAATAACTATATTAAAATTATTTTTACCGATATTTTATACGTATTAAAATTAAAAGTTAATTTTATTTTAGTTTTTAATTTTTTAATAAAAAAGCTTTAATATTTTTAACGAAAAAATAATATTATATTTAATTTTTTTTTCCGAAAATACTATAATTTAAATAATATAATTCGAGAACTTATTTATATTAAAAATAACATAAATAATATTACTAGTTTTAATAATATATATAATAAGTTTATTTATAAAACTATAATATAAATAAATAAACTATTTTAACGAAAAGTTATTATTAAAGTTAAAAAGAATCGTATAAAAAATAAATAACGTTTAAAGCTATTATATTTATAAATTTTATATTTTTAAACAAATATATAAAAAATTATATAAAAAAAAACTATTTAAAAAAAATATTTAAAAAAAATATATTTATTAATATTTACGGACTTTTTTATATTAAAAGCTATAAAAAAAAATATTAGCTTATTTAAATTAATATATATAATAAGCTAAACTTATTAAAGCTTATAAAAAATAAAACTAATATATAAATATATATTAATAAATTTATTAATAATTTAATTAACTTTAAACTATAAAAATAAAAATATTATATTATATATATAAATAAAATAAACGAATTTATTTTAAAAACACTAATAAATAAACTATATAAAAAAAAATATTTAAATAATACTAATAAAATAATATAAAAATAATAATATAACTAAAAGTTTTAATATTATAATATATAAAAAACTTTTATTTATAATAATAAAAATATTATTAATTTAAAATATTAGCTTAAAATTATAGCAACTATTAATTATTTATATAATAAAAGCTTATATAATATATTTAACGTTATATTTTTTAAAAAAGTTTATAGTTAAAATTTAATATTTTTTATATTAAAATATTTAATATTAAACTATAATATTTATTTTTAAATATTAAATAAAAAAAACTAAATTTTAAGTTAATATTAAAAATTTTAATTAAATATAATAATAATTTTATTTATAAAATAATAATTAATAATAATAAAATTATTAAAACTATAAAACAAAATATATATTTTAATATTAAATAAAATGTTATAATAACCGGTAAAATTTTATAACTATTTAATATATTATAAATAATTTTTATTAATATTTAAATAAATAATATAGCTAATAAAGTTATAAAAATAAAAAAACTTATATTTTTATTAATAAAATAAAAACGTTAAAATATTATTATTTTTAATTAAAATATTTAATAAATTTAATTATAAACTTTTTATTATATTTTTTAAATAAAATTATATTATTTATTAAAAAACTACTAGATTTTAAGATTATTAATAAAATTTTTAGCAAATTTAAATTTAAATATTTATTTAAAAACTTTTAGCTTTTATTTTTTAATTTAGTTTAAATATTATATATTATATTAGTTTTAATAACTATATTAAAATTATAAAATAATAAAGTTAAACTTTTTATAATAAAAAAATATTAAAAAACTTAAATAAAAAAAATAATTAAAAAAATAAAAGTTAAATTTAAATTTTTAATTAAAAATAAAACTTAAACGTTAATAATACGTATTATAAATATATATATATTAAAAAAAATATATATATATATAAACTTAAACGTAGCTTTAATAATAAAATTATTTATTATAAAGCGAAATAAATAGTTTAAAAATTTAAATAAATCGAAAATATTAATTATTTTAAAACGTTTATTTTAGTTATTAAACTAATAAATAATAAGATTTTGTTTATTATAATAGCGGTTTAAAATTTAAAAATAAAACAAATAAACGTAAAAATACCGTTTTTTTACGGAAAAATAAAAGAAAATATTTACGTTAAATAATTATATAAATTTAAAAATAATATAAAGCGAATTTATAAGCTAAAAAAAGCTTCATATAGCTTAAAATAAGCTTTAAAGGTTTAGTTTAAAATATTATTCAAGTTTTTATTATATTAAATTATAAGCTAATTAATATTAATTATAATATATTTATAAACAATAAAATAAAAATTTTTATCGTAGTTTATATTAATAATTTATTTATAATAAAAAAAATAAACTAAAAATTAATAATATTAAAATAGCTTTAAATAAAAGATTTTAAATAATAAACTTAAATTTATATTAATATTATTTAAATATATTATAATTATAATATTATTTATATAAAGTTAATATATTAGTATTAATTATATATAATAATTAATTATTAACTATAGTATTAATTGTTCGTATAATAAAGTTAAGCTAATATTTTTGCCTAATTCGGTCGTATAATATATTATAGCAAAATTCTTTTCGTATAAAAAAATTCTTTATATAAAAGCTTAACTTTTATATAAATAGTTAAAAAAAATAAATCAATATATACTAATATTTATTTTATTTATTATTACGTAATATCGTACCCCTTAGCTACTTAATAAAATATTTATATATAATAATAAAATAAATAAAACTATATATTTCGATTAATAAAAATATATCGATAAAATATTTATATAATATAAATTAAAAAACTATAAACTAATAAATATTTTTATAATAATAATAAAGCTATAAAAAGTTAAGCTAAAATAAATATATTTAATAAATAAAAATGTAAATATTAATTTAGCGTAAAATTATTAATATATTTAATAATAAAAACTTAGCTAAATATTATATATATAATATTAATAGTTAATTATTTCGCTTTAAACTTTATATTTATTTACGAAATAACGGTTAAACGAATTTTTAAATATTTATTAAATATAAAAAACTATTGTTTTATTTTTTAAAAATTATTATAGTTTTTAATAAGCTAAACTAATATAAACTAAAAAAAAATCTAAATATATAAAAATTAACTTTAAAATATATTTTTAATTTTAATAATAATATAATTAGCTAGTTATTAAAATTATAGTAAATTATAATTTTATTAATATATAAAGCTAAATATTAAAATATAATTAATATAGCTAAAAAAGCAATATAGTTTTTATAATTATATAGTAAACTAAACGTTAGTTATAAAAAAAATAAAAAAATAGCAAAAATACTAAAAAAGTTTTATATAATAATTATTTATAATAATAATTAAAATTTTATTATATTTATAAAAAACTTAATATAATATAATAAAATAAATATATAAATATTTAAGCATATTTTATTTATAAATAAGTTAAATAAAAAATAATATAACTAAAATAAGTTCATATAAAAAATATAATAGCGGATAAATTAATAAAACTTTTTTAAAAATATGTTCGAAAAATTTAAAAAAGCGCTAAAGCTAAAAATAATCTCTAGCAATTAAGCTTAGCGATTTTTATAATTTAGTAATTTAAAAATATATAAAAAAACTTTAAAAAAAAATTATTTTAAAAACTTTATAAAAGCTTATTAAACGAAAACAAATTATATAAATTTAAGAATTAAATTATTAAAAAAATATCGCTAAAGTTATATAATATAAAAACTTAATATATAATTTTAATAACTTTATAACTATTTAATTTAATAATTATAAAAAGTACTATTTTTTTAATACTTAAAACAAAAAAAAAATTACGCTAAATATTAAAAAACTATACTTTATATTTAATAGTAACGTCAATAAAAATAAATAATAAAGCTTTAAAGTATTTAATTAATAAAATAAATAACTTAATTATAACTAATATAACTAATTAATATAAAAACTATAAAAACTATAAATATAAAAACTATAAAAATTTCTTATTTTTATAAATTTATAACTTATAATATAAATCTTTAGTTAATTAATTAATAAAAACAAATAAATTATTTAAATTTATAATATTTTTTTAAACAAGAATGCTAAAATAATACTAGGTTAAAAAATTACTATAAATACTATATAAAAGCATAAATATTTATTATATATATAAACAAGTTATCCTACTTATTTTATTATATAGTCAAGTAGCTAAATAGTACGCTCGTATACTTTTTATTTTAGTAGCTATTATAACCATATTTAGCATATAATATTATAAAGCTTATAGAGGGCGATAAATGCTTGCAGACCAAACTTAAATAAATTTGTTCTAAGAAAATGTTACATGCAGGCGCTCAGTACTCTCAGTCTACAACGAAGTGGATGATTGGACAAGAACCCCATAACAACATAAACGGCGCTGCATCGAATAATATGGCGCTATATCGTTGAGTAAAGAACCCGAGGGCCACCACTGCAATTAATATCCCGGATTATTACTGTAATCAATATAACTCCTACCAATGGAAGCCCTGGGCATCCGGAAGAAGGCACAGTAGCGAGACACTATGGGGGGAAACACCCTGCCTATTAGGACTAGGCTACAAGTAAGGGGGTAATTTGACATATCTTTTTTTCGTGAGGGACTCTCAAATCTCCCTACAGCTATATAAATACATTATCTAATTTTTGTTCCTTCATCATGGCAACACTGCGCATTGAAATTACGTCATGTGCGATCTTCAAGTTCAAATCTGTTAACTAGATATTCAAGACTTGGTGGGCTTTAATGTAAAGAAAACATGTGTGTCAACTACCAAGGTAGATAGTCCGATACTTACTTAATCCTTGACTCGTCCCCAAGTGGTACACTCGGATGACTTGGTTACGATTAAGTGCTCATGAGCCGGGCTTCTCACGGCTGCGTGCACGGGGATCGAAGTGCCTGGCTTATGGTAACTGGCATCTAAGAGGTTGATATCGCTTGTCGGGGCGAAATCAAAGCAATAAAGAAGACGGGCAAACGTCACAAACAGCTCCTTCTGAGCCAGTTGCCAACCCACGCAAGACCGCTTGCCCGCCGCAAAGGCGTACTGCCACAGGTTCTGATCAATGCCAATGTCGCCTCTACTCCTCTTTGTATTGTCTTGCTCGCCCCCGAGCCAGCGTTCGGGGCGGAACTCATCCGGATGCTCGTGCTCGTTCCTCCCGACAGCCATCATGTTGACGTAAAACTCAGTCCCAGCAGGGAGGGAGTATCCTTCGAAGTCGAGATCCTTGACAAGCACGCGTGGCGGTAGCAGGGAAGAAACCGGCCGCCACCGTAGTACTTCCTTTACGATAGCGCAAGTATAAGGCAGCTTTAGGAGGTCTTCCAAGTTTGGGAGTCTCAGTTTGTCGGAGTCGCAAATCAGGGCAAACTCGTCACGCGCCTTCTTCACGACAGTCGGATGAGTCGCAAAAGCGACGATGGCAGAGTTGCAGACTAGACGTGGATTGTCACTTCCTGCGGTAATGAGAGCGATTGCTAGGTACATTTTTTCGTCTTCGTTTCCAGGGAAATCTCTCATGATGGTTTGGAGAGGTGAAGGGGGCTTCTCGGGACTTGAAAGAGGCTTGAGGGCAACCCACCAGTTCCTAAACACATTATAATGGACCGTGCCGATGCCCTCCCAATAAGATCGCCACGGTTGGAGGAATTTGGGCAATCGAGTCAATTGCGGAAAGAATTCCATATAAGTGCTATTGATCACCCCAAGGAAATTCGCGGTCACGGCCTGGAGGTTTTCCAACTGTCTGTCCGGCTCTTGGAGCGGTGAATTAGCAACAATGTTATACATGATCACGGTGCCGTATCGATAATGACATCGGTCGAAGGTCTCGTGAGTCACGGAGAGATAAGCCCGAAGAAGTCCTAGGCTTGCGTCCTCGATGATCCGCCCATGACTGGCCAAGCTTGCCCCGGTCATCACTGAGCGGTGAACGAGATGACGGCCTTGTTTCCAGTCCGCAGCTCTCTTGAGGAACGGCCTCATATTACGACTGACGAGCGCGCCTGATATAGGCATTTCAGGTCTTTCGTGGGTGTAGTTCGTGCGTTTAGAGATAAGCTCGTTGACCATGCGGGTGCTGTTCAATAGTACCCAGGTCTTTGTACCCATGCTTAGGGTGGTCATCTCACCGTATCGCGCTTGTTTCATGACCTAGTGATAAAAAACACTATCAGAAAAATTAAGTCCCTATAGTAGGAAGTGCAAGAGTTTTAAATCATTCATACCCAAGGTGAAATTCCGGAGCGGCGTGCTTGAAACCATGATCCCAAGTTGCCCATTAGGGGCCAACCCTTTGGCCCAGGAGGCATGACATAGCGTTTTTGCTTCAAAAATCCCTTCTTATGAGGTGGAAGAAGGTTGATGAAGAGGGCTATACAAGAAAAGAATAAAACCGCACCCAAGCCAGCTGAAAACACTTGCAAGTCACTGATCGCAATCATATTGGCATAATTCGTGTTAGGGAAAAGACGAAAACATGAAGGTTTCGAAATCGTAGAGAAAGGCAAACTTCCTTGAAAAAATATCTATAGCCAATAGTATTTATCCCCTAAGATACATCAAGTATTTATCATACACAACTTCATGCGAGATACCCATCTTCTAATTTCTGTAATAAGGGTTCACGCATAGGGCAATGCTGCGATCTTAATTGGCTGTTATTGCCGGCTTCGTCAATGCAGCAAGGTGCGAAACTGCAGATCCTTGCCACTATATTAACTGCACCAGGCTGACTTGATTCCACTCATCTCCCTCCAGAACAAGTAGTCTTTTGTCCAACGTGTATAATCTAGTCGATGGATACGGATGACATGGTGGCTGTGGTAATGAGACACCAGAGCCTGCATATGGTTACATTATCTACGGCAGCCTACCTACTTAGGTATCTATCCACCGACGCGACCAATTGATTTTCATTGGCACACAACACTAAACCCTCGACTAAGTGAGGCCTCCTTCGCATACCGCCAGTTTCTTACTGTAATTGTCAAGTTAGTGGTGCCAAATGGCGGACTCCGGTCAATGTTGTTGAAGCTTTTCCAATGCTCAACAAGCGACTTTCCTTTTGTATTCTAGGTAGAAACATTATAGGTATCAAAGTGAGCAAAAACGAAAGAGATTTTTTAATACAATTTATAGTCTCAATGGTCGAATCAGTTACCTAGGTATATATATATACGTGTACATCTTACCAACCCGATGTCAAGGCCTTGGATTAAACAAACCTCGGCATTGCTTTTGATTTCCACCCGATCCGACGAGTCATTGCCACAGAGTGCAATCATTTTAACCTCTTTCAAATTTATGATACTCGCACCTGCAATCCGCCATGAGAACTACCTCTGAAAAATCATTAAACCTCTTTCCTCATCTCCCCCCTTACTCGGACCCTAAGGACGGTATAGTTTCAAAGATTCCCTCCGGATGGATCCCCTACGCCCAACTCATGCGCATTGATCGGCCTGCGGGATTTCACGCTTTCTACTTCCCCTACTTGATAGGCCTTATGTATACCGCATGCATTAAGCACGATACTGTTGACCCACTCCTCTTGTTGAAGCTCGCGGGTATTCTGCTACCCATCAATATCCTCTTGCGTGGTCTCAGTTGCTCATGGAACGACACAATGGACCAAGACTTCGACAGAAAAGTGAGAAGGTGTCGTCACCGGCCAATCGCTCGCGGTGCCGTCTCGACCACGCAAGCCCACATTTTTACCTTCTCCCAGTTGGGTATTCTACTTCTTATCATGCATAAATTCCCAGAATCCTGCCGGCTACATATGGTTGCCATCGTCCTACTATTCGGGTCTTATGCGCTTATGAAGCGTATTACATACTTTCCTCAGGTCTTCCTTGGGTTCCCTTTTGCCTGGGCTGTCTTCTTCTGCGTCACCTTGTTAGACGAAGAAGCCTTCGGTGTGAATACTATTTCACATTTCGCACTCTTTTTCGCCAACGTTTTGTGGACTATTACTTATGATACTATCTATGCGCATCAAGACGTCGTCGACGACAAGCAGGCAGGCGTAAAAAGTATGGCATTGCTTTTTGGAGATCATACCAAAATCCTAGCGACCGTTATGTCAGTTTTCCAAGTGGCGCTTCTGGGGCTATGCGGACAGCAGGCAGGCTTTGGACTCATCTATCACGTCGGAACCGTTGGAGGCGCTTCACTTGCTTTGGCCTACTATATATACAGTGTAGACCTGAAGAACCCTGACAGCTGTAACTTTTGGTTTCACGCGCAATTTTGGTCAGTAGGTGGTGCGCTTGTGTCTGGGTTTGTGGGAGAATACGTCGTGAAGCGTGGTGGATTAAACACGGTACAGTCGGTCTAGGAAAGTAGTTGGCTATAGACTGACAAGGGCGGGTATCAATTTAGTAAGGGGAATGATACGTATTCAGTACCTACTAGGTAGTCCTGCATGCAGAATCATGTATCTAGGAAGATCTCGTGTTCATATCTCCAAGTAGGTATATGTAGATATACAAGGTACTAAATACTTCTATTTCGGCCCCATAGGTAGCTAACCGCATTTGATACCCATGCTTCTAGGCCTGAACCATAAAGTAACCATAAGATGTTGATATCGCCAAACTGTGTTACACAGACCAATGCAATTCTCTATTAATACGCAGTGATACGGCGTGCACCCCTCCACTGCTTCTTACTCGAAATGCCGTTGGGTAGCATTGGTAATATTGATGATATCAGGGTGCTGGCGGCTTGGCAATGTGTCTGTTTTGGCATATGTCAAGAAACCCATCCATGATAGCAGATAATTACACGCCACACATTTCCCAGTCAATGTCACTAGTAGCAAAGTTACTACGTATTGTCAGCAACCCTGTATAAAATTAAATAGCCCCTTGAACTCTTTTTTTATTTTCAATTTTTTTTGCTTTCTCTGACAGTTCACGCTTTCTTTTGCTGTCTGCACACTTTCTCTCCGAAGTCGTTTATCTTGATGGCCATTCCATTCAGACTCCATGCGGACCGCGGCTCTTGCCAGCTTTAGTCGACGAGCTGGCCCAATCTAGCCCGGGACGTATTTTATACTCTATACCAAAGGATAAAGACCTGACACATGGATTCCGAGACGTTTCCATGCGGGAATTTTCTCGGGCAGTTGATCGGTGTGCCTGGCATATAGTGGATAATATTGGGCCTGGCCATGCATTTCCTACCTTGACATACATGGGACCGCAAGATCTTGTGTACGCTGCCTTGATTCTGGCTTGCAACAAGACTGGTTATAAACTACTTCTCAACTCGCTTCGGAACCCCTGAAGGAGAATCTGCAGCTACTCGATCAAATGGAATGCAACACTTTCTTGACACCCCCAAAGTGTTCTCTGCCTATGGTGAAGAACATTCTGGCGGCCAAGAGAATGCGGGTGCTAGAAATACCCAGCATAGAAGAGTTGTTCATCAACAACTCAAACGGCAATATCCCTATCAAACCATACCCTTATACCAAGACATTCGAGGAAGCAAAATTCGAGCCCTTCGTTGTCTTACATACGTCTGGGTCAACGGGTTCGCTAAAGCCCATCATTCAGACCCATGCGACCATCGCGTCCATCGATTGTATTACGGCATCCTCGTCTGAGACCCCTCCTTATCCAGCCATGTGCAGAGGCAACCGGCTGTATGTGACATTTCCATTGTTCCACTGCGGAGGAATACACCTGGTACTTCCAGGGCCCATATATTGCGACTATACCGCGATACTAGGCCCGTTCCCGCCCAGCCCCGAAGTCGTAGACCGTGTCCATGTCTACGGTGATGTCCAATGTACTTCTCTAGCTGCCGTAACGCTTAACGAACTAGCTAAATGCCCCGAGTATTTGGATAACCTCCGTTACCTCGAACATGTCGCATATGGAGGCAGCCCTTGCCCTAAGGCCGTTGGGGACCTCGTAGCTACGAAAACTAGACTTAAAACTTCATTTGGTACTACTGAAGCCGGGGCTATGCCGACTTTTCTTTGCGACCCAGAGGACTGGGCATACATAAAATTCAGTCCGTTGCTGGGCGCCGAATTTCGATATGTAGCCGAAGGTCTATATGAGCAGGTTATTGTGCGAAACCAAAAGCTTCTTCAATACCAAGGTATTTTTGGAACCTTTCCCGAGCTCCAAGAATGGCCGATGAAAGATCTCTACATACCACACCCTAGCAAGAGTGGCCTGTGGAAGTATGTTGGACGATTAGATGATGTTATTGTATACTGTACTGGCGAAAAGTTCAATCCTTTAGGCGTTGAGGGCATCATCAGTTTACATCCAAAGGTTCAAGCCGCATTGGTTACAGGGAGTGGTCGCACACAATCCTGCTTGTTGATCGAGCCGAACGAAATACCATCTGGAAGCGAAACCAGCCGATATCAACTGCTGGACACCATCTGGCCAACTGTAGAACTAGCCAACGCAGAGATTCCGTCTCATGCAAGGATCCATCGCGACATGATCCTCATTACCTGTGTAGGAAAGCCTATGCTAAGGGCGGGGAAGGGTACCATACAACGCAAGGCCACACTCAATCTCTACGAGGATGAAATCAACTCACTATACCAGGCTAACGATGATTTCCTCAATCGGCCCAGGCGCAACAAAGCCAGATTCCAAATGAGTGTGGAACTTGCTGTTCAAGACATTATTGCGATATCAACAGACATCGATCCAGGGAAGACTGACTTGGACGCCGACCTGTTCGAGCACGGCCTTGACTCCTTACAGGTGACACTTTTAGTCAAGGAGACCAATGATTATCTTTCAACACGAGAAGTTCCATTCTTCCTGAATGCCCGAACAGTATACGCTAACCCCACTATAAAAGGATTGACAGCTGTTGTAACAAGCCTTGCAAGGGGTCAAGTTCTTGAAACTGAATATGTTACTGAGAATAGTGAACAAATGATGAAAAAGCTTTACAATGCCAGCGTTGGAAACTTACCGCTGGCTCGCTCCAGAACGACTCAGAATACACCAGAGAATACTGTTACTTTATTGACCGGCTCCACAGGGTCACTGGGTTCGTATATTCTGGACTTGTTAGCTTACCACCCTCATGTCTCACTGGTTTATTGCCTTAATCGGGGCACGGGGAGTCGTGAACGGCAAGTGGAATCCCAAAAGAGAAAGGGCCTTCGACCGATCCCAGAAGATAAGATTAAATTTATCGAAACGGACTATTCAAAACCACGTCTTGGTCTGCGACCGGCCGATTACGAGGAGCTTCTCGGAGCGGTCACTACTATAATCCACAACGCCTGGCGGGTCGACTTCAACCTCACGGTCGAGTCTTTTGCTTTGGATATAGCGGGAGTTACATCTCTCGTGGATTTCGCGGCCCGTTCAAACTTCGGTGCCAAGATCTTCTTCCTCTCGAGTATCGGGGCCGTAGCAAACTGGCAAGGGATCTCTGGCGGATCAGAAAGCATACCAGAGGCCATATTCGATGAGTGGAAAATCCCGGATCGGAACGTGTGCTCGACACGGCAGTCAAGGAGGTAGGCGTCGTCGGGGTGGTGTGCCGCCTTGGCCAGATATCGGGCCCCACCACCGCCGCCGGCGTTTGGCCGAAACGGGAATGGTTACCGAGCCTTGTAGCGAGCTCCAAGTACATGGGCAAGGTGCCGAACTCGCTGGGAAAACTGGAGACGATAGATTGGGTTCCCGTCAACTTAGCAGCGCGATGCGTCGTTGAACTCGCGACTCGCTCAAGGGGGAGGGGAGTGGAGCTGGTGCTTTGGTTTACCACGTCGTGAACCCAGAGACATGCAGATGGGCAGTGCTGCTTCCGATCGTCGGGGAAATGCTAGGAGACCCAGAGAAAGTCACACTGACAGCTTGGGTTGAGGCACTGCACGAGACAGTTTCACAGACTAACGACTTGGAGCGCCACCCAGCGGTGAAGCTGGTGGACTTTTTCGACAACCTTGCGTCCGATAGTGAGAGCACGAGAAGCATAGAGTTGAGCACTGTAAACGCCAGTAGTGTATCGCTGACATTGGGAAGTCTTGAGGCGGTAAAGGCCGAATGGCTAAGTAATTGGATTAGACAGTGGGAACTTTGATAGCGGAATTTTCTATTCTAAGTCAGTAATGAAAGCCCATTGGGTCAGTTCACTGTTTGGTCGTTCTACTTCGGCCCCTGATATTAATTATAGCCAGCTCCAGAGTGTCCCCTGAAGTCGGGCGAGTGATTCATAGGGGTAAATTTACAGGGTGTGAAAATAAGTAAAAACTCTAGAATTCCCTGCTGTATCTTGCCTTCGGACTAAGCAGGCAACACAACACGGAGATTTCGAGTTTTTAATTTTTTAATTTATTGCGTTCCTTTCGATCAACAGATTCCCCTTATTTCTACACGACTGAGACTTGAAATGGATTAGTAATTCCTAGATTATCTCCTTTCACTGCATCCCAGTCACCCTGGACCAATTCATCACATATACACGAAGTCAGACAGGAGAGGGTGGATAGCTGATAATTTGCGCTTCAACTATAATTCGTCGTTCAAATTTAAGAACGAGGATAAGTGATCTCGGCTTTTCCCAGCACGTTTTCAGTTCACTTGGCGTATAGGTCCCAGGTAATAACCCAGCCTGCTTATGCCGCTATGGTGGAAAAATTAGTCTCGAAATTTGGCACCTGAGGCAAGCCAAGGCCAATCCGTCTGCCACGGATGCCGGGTGGCGTCTGGGCACATTAAGCAGTGTTAGGAGGAGAAATTGTAACTTTACCGCTTCGTTAGTTTCATGATGTTCAAACACGATAGAACGGGCTTATTCGGCCCAAGCGAGCCGGATACACAGTTGTTTCTTGACTAGAAGAGTCGGGAGATCTTGGGTTGGGTTGCTTCACCAAGAAGATACATCGCATTTGGCCAGGCACACCATAAAGTGAGCTACTTATACAAAATGTGGTTTACATTAAAAGTACAGTTCTTGAGCGTATAGAAGTTACAAAGACCTGACCAGGTCCTCTAGAATGATCTGGAGCTAGTTTTACAGCTGATTAAGCGGATTCTACCTGAACGTTAGTTCACTAGGTGTTGTTGGTATGGCCTGTTAGAGCTCTGATACTTGACTCTGGCAATGACCCCAACTCAACTTTTATAGTCCTTAACAATGGTATCAGCAATACTATACGTAGTAGGACGGGCGAGAGCTTTGAAGAATCAAACGAAATGTTCACGTTCAAAAGTTCGTCAGTACCATAGTTTAGTCCGTCTGGTGTCCATGGATTGTCCCTTACGTGCTTTTCACCACGGTTGCCCCTATACCCCTTATTTTCACTATTCGCAGCCCATCTAACCAGGATCAACCCTCTCTAGCATGGAAGTCTAGAACCTTTGCTATAATGAGCCGAGGGCCTGGTGTGCATGACATACTCGAGGGAGCACAAATTTGGAAGGAGTTGAGGTGGAGTGTCATGAAGCCACACTATCGCGAAACCACACTACTACGGGAGCCTCGAACAAAGAGATTACCTATATATAGCCTAGTTACGTCTACGAAAGTGGTGTTAAAGACATTCGCGCCACAACATTTATAGATGACCTACCACAAATACCACAGGAATCCTGACATAGAGGGCCAAGAACGCAAGAGTCACTCTGCTTACAAGGAGCCAGGAACACGCTAGGAAGAGTGAGCAGTGGGAACTTCACTCGCGTCTTGGTCTGGAAGCATGGACTTTTGTGAACCGAAGTAATGGAGGGGAACCGCAGCGAGGAGGCCGCTTCGTCTGAGGCTACTTTCACGGTCTCCAAGTACAGTCCCATCAAAAACATTCACTACGACAAGGTCTTAGGCTCAATGCCCCCGACTGTCGGAATACAACTCAGAACTCACTGTCTGTCTGGCGCTGCGCTCGGATTGAATGGGTAAGGGGCCATTTTGGCAAGGTCCGTATGGCGTATTAATATAATGTCGTGCGGTGGTGTACCTCGGCTGGCTGGATAGGATACATCCGAGAAACGAGTTGAGCGCACCCAACATGATCAATTGAATATTGATTGCCTAGTATGTGATAGAAATATGTATTAGTAAGGGTCCTTTAGTGATAGAAAAACGAGAGAAATCGAAAACAAGAATCAAATTTAATCGTAATCGAAACGAGGCTGGGCGAAAAAAGAAAAAGATAATTTGGACCAGTAGGGGATTGAACCCTAGACTTCTCGCAAACGCACCTCTTGGCAGACACTTGACAACCCTATGTAGTGGCCACTGATCAAGGGCGTATTAGTGTCGCCGCTGAGGGATATGCAAAGCGAGCGCTCTACCACTGAGCTACGGGCCCGGTGACTGTTCAAGCCAAGGCCTTGTTGTATCATAAGACTAGGTGCGAGAGAGTGAAACCTGTGTCATAAAAGAATGGTATGTAGGGTGGCGTTATAGCCTTGTTTACTCCTTGTTTACCCTCCCTTGCCGTGGGGGGACACATGGAGTGGGGCCTACAACCTTGCTTGTCAAGTAGGTATGTGATGTCTTAGATTTGGCGTGCTTGTGAGCCCAATAAGAAACCTCCATAGAGTATTACAGTAGCAAAGCTTTGCACTCTCGATATCTCTTAAATCATTCCATATAGTGGTCGGCCTCTTGAGCTTCTAAATACCGCCGTCGCTGTTGTAGCCCTCCCTCCTCCAATTTAGTCATTGTGAGATTACCGTTTATAATAATCAAGTAGCTGGACCTTACAATAGGAAGATTATTTACTATTCAGTACCGAACCATGGCAAGGAAGCAAACTACCTCGGTATGGGATCGAATAATTACGATTATCTCTGATGTTAATCCTCCCATAGTAGAATGAGTCAAACAAGTCCATTATCTGGTAGGCCACCCTGTTTTTCGCTGGTTTCCTGTGTTGCGGTTGGTCTTCACTTTGTATCACAATACCTCGAGCCGTTGCATGGAACTCCCAGTTCAAGATAATTGTTAGCAATAAAAAAGCATCGTAATTTAAATTATAAAAAGTATCCAGTTGCTCAGTATTGCGGCTTAATGATGGAGTCGAGGAAACTTGTAACCTTCCTCGTCTCCTATTGAGATTGTTTCGATCGAGTCTTACTACAAGCCGACCCAAAATGAGGACAAGTACCCGGCGTCCCTGCTTTCTGCCATTTTGATTTATCATGACCAATTTGCAATACGTCTATCAATGTCCTGTTGTTGACTTCTTACCGTATTCGGTGCATGCAGGTTGTTGCACTTGGGTTCATCGGGTTCATCGCATCGTGAGTATGAAACGCGTGGATAATTATTCGAATACGGGAGTCCCTTTCCGAATACTAGCCACAACAGATAATAAGCCACGGTCACGACGAAGTGGCTGTTAAGTCCATCGGGTTCGTATTCGGATTCCATCGAATTGGCGAATTGGCGGGATGAATTGGGCGAGGAAAGATGTAAACAACGAGATATGATTGGACAATATGTTTGCGCTAGACTAATGCCGGCTAGTCTATCATGCTCCCGTCCTCTAGTCCCGTTCTAGGTACCCTATCGTCTACCCTATCCCTAGCTGGTTCCCCGCTGCAGACGCCCTGTATTAGCTAGAGCGCAACCCACTACTGAGCATCGACAGGGGCGCTCATTGCCCACCTCAGATTGCCGATAACCAAAATGTCGATGGCATAAAAGTCGTCCACGTCCCCCTTTCCCATGCCACTTCTGATCGTAACACCAACCTCTCTCTCTAGTCGACCACCTATTTTAACGGTGCCTTTACCACTTACTTCTACCAATTGAGCTGTCGGACACAACTCTCTGCCGCTCCTTACAACCTACCAGCTCCCACCTCGATCCGCCGCTATTTCGACACGATGGCTCCCAAGACCGGCCTCGAGAAGCAGGACAGGGCTCGTGATGCCGCTTTTAACACGGCCATGCACGGCAACTCAGCCCAGGCTGCCGGTGGTGTGCGTGCCATGTTCGCGAAGGGCCACGATGCGAAGCAGGCTGCTGTCGACGAGTACTTCAAGCACTGGGACAACAAGGCCGCCGAGACAGAGACGGAAGAGACTCGCGCTGTACGTGGCACCCATCCTTCACCGCTCTTCGCCCTTCGCTGTTGCTAACACCCCTTTTATAGGCACGGAACGCCGAGTACGCTACGTTGACGAGACAGTATGCAGTCCCCACCGACTAACTGACCTGTACGAACTCTATTGGCTGACAGCGGCGACACAGATACTACAATCTCGCTACCGACATTTACGAATATGGTTGGGGCCAGTCATTTCACTTCTGCCGATACTCGATTGGCGAGAGCTTCTACCAGGCCATTGCCCGGCATGAGCACTACCTTGCCCACCAGATCGGTATCAAGGAGGGCATGAAGGTCCTCGACGTCGGTTGCGGTGTGGGCGGCCCGGCGCGCGAGATCGCCAAGTTCACCGGCGCACACATCACCGGTCTTAACAACAACGACTACCAGATCCAGCGTGCCACTCACTACGCACATAAGGAGGGTCTGTCCAACCAGCTCGCCTTCGTCAAGGGAGACTTCATGGTATGTCACATGACTGCTTGCCGATCATCGAAAACCTACTGACCGGAGCCCTTTGTAGCAAATGGACTTCCCGGACAACAGCTTCGATGCCGTCTACGCCATCGAGGCCACCGTCCACGCCCCCAAGCTGGCTGGCGTCTACAGCGAGATCTTCCGCGTGTTGAAGCCCGGTGGTGTGTTTGGCGTGTACGAGTGGTTGATGACTGACGACTACGATAATGACAACATCGAACACCGCAAGATCCGTCTCGGCATCGAGCAGGGTGACGGTATCGCCAATATGGTCAAGGTCTCGGAGGGAATCGAGGCGATGAAGATTGCCGGTTTTGACCTGCTCCACCACGAGGATCTCGCGGACCGCCCCGACCCCATCCCCTGGTACTGGCCCCTCGCCGGCCGGTGGAAGCACATGCAGTCCATGTTTGACGTCTTCACAATCGCCCGCATGACGTGGTGGGGCCGCTTCCTGGCGCACAACTTCGCCGGTCTCCTCGAGAAGGCCAAGCTGGCGCCTGCTGGCACCAAGAAGACGGCCGAAAGCTTGGGCGAGGCAGCCGATTGCCTCGTGGCGGGTGCCGAGAAGCACCTCTTCACACCCATGTACTTGATGGTGGGCAAGAAGCCCGAGCAATGAGACGTGACATATGACGATGATGACGGGAGAAGCCAAGATGCAAAAAAGGGGCGGTTTATATAGAAGGGATGGATCCCTGAGCCGGCGTGGTGGGGCATAGCCACGGCTTGAAATACCCATGTACATAATACTTAATACTCAGAGAGGCGAGCTAGGGCATGGCAGCATGAGATAACCCTGCGAGGGGAAAGCGAGCATTCGATTTTTGCTATATTAGCATCACCCCTACGAAGAAGATTGCACCGTCTAGCATAGCACTGCAGCCTCCACTCGCGCCGAGAAAAGGCCGAGTATCTATGAATTATATTGGACTAGCTTGGATTAATGACACTTTGCATTTATAAGATTTCGTCGTAACATACTATGTATGTATTTAATTATAAAACCATTGGACAATTTCCTTAGGGAGGTTGTGTGCGTAAGGTATCCGGTTTGCTGACCTGCTTACCGTACTCAATGGTCGGAGCATCCCCAACGGAGGAGGCGGGTCCGGTGCCTTGGAAGCGACTCCGTTCTATGTATAAGTGGTGGAGAGGGCATAGACGACCAGGAAGTCAACAGGGTTAGAATAGGAGAAGCAATTCACGGGTTCAATTACTATGTATTATCATCATAGTCTTTAAAGTTACTTTGTGGTCATTATATCTGGTGAAGAACTCAATTCATACGGTCTGAAAAAATAGTATAGATCGGGAAACATATACCTAATTACTAGGTACCGGCTCAGGGGTCTCGAAGGGTTGAACCGGCGATATTTAATCGGGTTCCGATGTAGGAAGGCCCTTGATGGCAGGGAAGGCGATAAGGGACCGGGGCGCTTTTCCTGAACAAGCAAAGGCTAAGCCTTGTCCAGCCTAGCGTGTATGTCACTAAGCCCAACAAGCTAACGGTTTGGCTTGACTGGAGCCAAAAAAAGTTGGGACAAGCAGCGCGACAACGCTTCGGCGAATCCCAAAAAAGCTGACAGTGAGCGAGCTAGGCTAAGCTAATCGCTAATCGTCAATCGCTAATCAAAAAAATCTCGTCTTCCTTCCACATCATCAACCTCAAGTCCGTCTGTCCTCTCCGACCCCAACAACCCTCCCACCCACAGCGCCGTCCCCCGTCGACGGACCGGACCGATTCTTCCATTCTTCACATTCCTATTGCCCCCTTCAATTCAATTACTCCTTCGTCTCGTCTCGTGTCCCGTCCGTCCTCGCCAATTCAATATGTCGCGCTATCTCCGTCCGGCTACGAGGTTAGCGGCCTCTGCCCGCCTCACAGCCGCCGCCCCGCGAGCCCCTACCCCGATTCGCCTCTCCCGTATCCTTGGCCGTGTCGCAGCGGAGGACCTTCGCCGATGTCAAGGGGACCAAGGACTACACGGTGCGCGAGGCCCTGAATGAGGCCCTGGCCGAGGAGCTGGAGCAGAACGAGAAGGTCTTCATCCTGGGTGAGGAGGTCGCCCAGTACAATGGCGCCTACAAAGTGACCAAGGGTCTGTTGGACCGCTTCGGCGACAAGAGAGTCATCGACACACCCATCACTGAGAGTGGTTTCTGTGGTCTGGCCGTAGGTGCTGCGTTGAGCGGACTGGCTCCTATCGTAAGTTGATGCCACCCCTCCGATGCGGCGCTTCATATATGCAGGTGTTGCATACGTTGATACGCATACGGCAAAGATAACAAAATACTAACTACATCTCTCCACGCCGTGTAGTGCGAGTTCATGACATTCAACTTTGCCATGCAGGCCATTGACCAGGTCGTCAACAGCGCTGCCAAGACCCTCTACATGTCCGGTGGTATCCAGCCCTGCAACATCACCTTCCGTGGCCCTAACGGCTTTGCCTCCGGTGTCGCTGCCCAGCACTCCCAGGACTACAGCGCCTGGTACGGCTCGATCCCCGGTCTCAAGGTCGTCTCTCCCTGGTCCGCCGAGGATGCCAAGGGACTGCTAAAGGCCGCCATCCGCGACCCCAACCCCGTCGTCGTCCTCGAGAACGAGCTGATGTACGGTGTCTCCTTCCCCATGTCTGAGGCCGCCCAGAAAGATGATTTTGTCATCCCCTTTGGCAAGGCCAAGGTCGAGCGCCAAGGCAAGGACCTGACCCTGGTGTCCATGTCCCGCACCGTCGGACAATGCATGGTCGCCGCCGAGGCCCTCAAGAAGAAATACGGCATCGAGGCCGAGGTCATCAACCTGCGATCCATCAAGCCCCTCGATGTTGAGAGCATTATCAAATCTGTCAAGAAGACCGGTCGTCTGATCTCGGTTGAGTCCGGTTTCCCCTTCGCCGGTATGGGTGCCGAGATTCTCGCCACCACCATGGAGTACGGTTTCGACTACCTAGACGCCCCCGCCCAGCGTATCACCGGCGCTGAGGTGCCTACCCCCTACGCCCAGGGTCTCGAGACCCTGAGCTTCCCCACCGAGAAAGTCATCGAAGATTATGCCGCCAAGCTGCTGCGTGTATAAGAGACGGATCGGGAATGAATGAGCATGAAGACGACGTAGAACGAGGGAAGAGATGAAACTGTGCGATACAAGAGGACCAAGTCGGAAGAGGCTTCGTTGGTTATAGAATGTGTATGCGGCGTTTTGTCATCCCACGCATGTACTATATTAATTCACATCGGTTGGGCTTTGGGGATATGGGATCCTGCTCTCTATCGTGAGATCACACGTGGACGCGGTTTCCGGCGATTGCTTGCATGGGCTTCCCCTTTAGCCTCTACCACCACCAAATAAATACCACCATATGACATGACCAATCCTGCATCGCTTCGGATTTCTCCCTTCCCGGGTCTTGTACTGTTCTTGGTCGGCAATACTTGTCACGTAGCGACTGCCCACCTAGCTTGGTATAATTGAGGGATAAGTGAGAGTAATGACATGTTACGAGGTAACTGTACAGCAATGCAATGAAGGAGCAATATACATGGCTAGCCCCCACGGTCAATTCCTACGTGCTTCATTTATGTACTCTATTCTATGTGCACCATTATCTGCGGTCATTGTGTTTTCTCTTGGAGAGAGATACTACGCCCCGGCGTAGTTACGGCCGTGGGCAGCATGTTGTCTACTCACAAAGTACGAAGGCTAGGTTTGATGAGAACTGGTTACGTCCGTCGGGGAAATAGCAGGGATGGACTTTGAGGGGGTATTTAGCTGCTGCTTAGTAGATGGGGAAGTATTCTGGCGTGATGGAGGGGAGGAGTGCTTGTTGATTCGTTTTGGGATGTATTTTCGTCTTGGGGTGTCATGAAATAGAATTGCACTATATAGAGGTAGGACGTTGTCTAGTCGAGCACTTGACGGTCTGCAGTTGATAACATGCGTACCAGGCTTGTGACGTGGGGGGGTGCTTTGGTTTGGTGGCTTCTGGGGATTGCGGCTATGGTGCTTGCATGAAGTGCAAATAAAGTGGGAAATATGGATCAAATCGGTCCCTGTGGTGAGAAGATCTGGCTTTTGTGCGATGGGCGTTGCTTGATGTGTTCGGTTCTGAGTTGAGGAGCAACATGCTGTGATATGGATTGCCTCAAGATATTGGGTCAAGGATGTGGGCTGATACCGCCGGTCAGAGGGCAACTGGGATCGTGATATTGTGTTTGTATTGTGGTGTGAGGTGTGGTTTGCGGCTATGTTTTGATTGGTTTTAATTTACTTGGTTTGGGGGCCGTTACTTGGCTGGCTTCTTATGTCGGGAAGGCTGTGATGAAATCTTAGACGAAAGAGACCTCCGATATAGGATACAGGGGTGTATCATGTATCACAGTTACCAGTTCATCTCACTCTAGCATTGTGATAGTAAATTTGGACGGAGGGCTTAAGATGGTGAATTTAAATATCGTTATGTCATGAGCGTGGTGCTGCCCAATGGCCACGAGGCACAGGTAAAGAGCAGCGCATATCATGAAACCGTTATCCAAACAAATAAGGCCAACACTCGACGAACCAGAAACCAGAGAAATCATATAAAAAAACGGTGAAAGCGTTGCGAAAATAGATAGAACCCCCCCCTCTTCCCTTTTCTACAATAATGATTGTAAGGCTTCTTCGTCTCCCTCATGATTACTTTGCTGGCCAATTCCCTCAGGTATGAAGTTAGTCGGCAAAGTGACGATGGGTTGAATTCGATAGCCTTCATGGCTTATTCGTGCGCGGTCATGAGATGTAGCGCGGTACCCGAGGACCAAAATACCAAGGACCACAGTATCGCACGCCTGAGGTTGCTGACTTGCCTCGCTAGCGGGTAAGCTATGAGTGCGATCTCGTGAACCTTTTGTCAATCTTTTAAGTAGTGAAGGAGGACTTGGGGCTAGGGTTCTTCCGCTTATTGTGGCGACATAGCGTTGGTGCATCCGCATCTTCGGTTTAAGCTGGTTATTAACCCTCGTAAATCGTATGCCAAGCTTCGTGCTTGATCATTTATTCATGATCTTCTCCATCTCTCTCATCACCCACTCAGGTGAATCCATTGCTAGGCCATTGTGCTCGCACTCTATTTTAGGGGCGGGATGAGGGCCCCATACCACGCCAATAGCTTCTGCTGCTGATTTTTCCTCTTGTGTGAGATCATCACCATCCAAGGTGTCGAGCGTCTCCCCTATCCGAGGAAGCCAGCGATGAATCCAGAATTCTTCGGGGTAGCTAGCTATGAGAGGCATCCCGCCTCGGTCTTCGAATGCAACTTGCTCGAACTCAACGACAAGGTCGGCAAACAAACCAAGCAAGAAGCTTTGCTCGGAATTGATTTCGTCAATCTCTTCCGAGGTAAGGCGTGGTCTCTCAGAATACTCTCGGGCTTGACCGGCGAAGCGACAACAGGAATGTGTTAGCATCAAGGCATCGAAAGTCATACGCCTAACAAATAACGTCAGGTCTTCTGGGCGGAGAGAAATGCCGAAAAACTGGATAAATTCGACTAAGTTCCGTACCCATTCCTCTAACGGCTGCCAGCGAACGCTATACAGTCCGTCTAAAAACGCCTTCAATGGGGTGCAGCCGCCCACAGAACATGAGCAGCTGCATGCATCACTCACACGAACTAGAAGCAACTTCTCAGGAGTCCAGGTCCCCAATTTAAACCTATCTCCCGCTCTATAAAAAATGAAGTGTACCGGTGTGACTCGTGCGGTAATCGAAGTTTTGTCACTTCTTGCGTCGATTGGTGTCCAGTAGTCGGCCCCATGCTCGATTAGCCACCGGGTGGCATTGAAATCCCAGTTTTCCATGATGGGTGATACCCCATAGTCATTGATATTATCTATATCGCGAAATCCAAGAGCCCATAGCCGATCGAAGATGCGTCTGACGTTGCCTGGGGAAAAATTCAAGAAGTAAACCCAACTATCCGAGCTAGGTTCCACGTACAGATGTATCGGGACGTTTATCCCTCTTTTCTGTAGCAATTGCTGTACCTTATACGCGTTAGCATCCAACACGGTGTTTTCATCGAGCTTGAGAGACTCGGCCTCTGCCATTGTTAGGTTGTCCAATGCCAACCATTTTAGCTCATCTCTGCGTTGCTTCAAAGATACTAGGAAGTCATCTTCACAAGACGGATCGACTATTTCTAGTAACGCAGGTTCTATACGGCTGTCGAAGGCTAGCAAAACACGCGCCGATTCTCTGTAGCCACCAGCACAGGCGTATTCCAGCGCCCTTCGACCGACGAAGTCGTCGTTGTCAAGTAGTGACTGCCCACTCATTTTCAGGATTAAGCGTAGGCACGATGGGTGATGGATAGCCAAGTGTAATGGAGTATGTCCGTATTGATTAATTTCTCCAAGAGACTCAGGATGTCGGCTTATGATTTCTTGCACGAGCTTCTCGTCTCCAGATATGGCTGCAAGACTCAACGGTCCACAGCCAGCGGCTATTAGACCAATCAGTCATACGAACAAGAGGAAAATATGTTGACCAACCTTCAGCAATCATCAAATCTTCTAAAAAAATCCCGATGGATTCATTGCCCCATCGACCTTGTACCAAGGGGGCATCGGGAGCCTTTGGGATGAGAAGTTTCACAAGGTCGTCACTTACTTCATGAAAATCCCTTTGGTCTAGCATATAATTACACGCTGTACTACCTCAGTCTGTAAGTATTTTCCCTGGCGGAAGATATTTTCTTGTGTGTGATGGTGCAACACTTACCCCCCAAAGTTGTCGTAAACGGCCAATGGCACACCGCAATTAACTAGCTTAGTCAGCCCCAAAAATGTAATGGATACTAGTAAGGAGGCATCGGCTGGTGAGATAGTGTGCTTAATGTCGTATATTGACTAGTTATGAGGGATCATTAATATCCGTTTCAAACTGTTAAGACATCAACACTTACATCACGAATAATACGAACTGCCGCATGCAAGATTGTGTTGCCCATTGAGTCAATGTCCCTCGGACCTGCTTTCCCCATCCTATAAAGTCTTAATATATTGTCGAAGCAGTACTCCAGGATTTTTGCACCTGTATCGATTTTTTGATTATGATATATGCTTATGTCTTGTATTAAATCCATCATACGAAATGCAGGGGCTGTTGTACTATCGACAGCCGGGTAGTAGGCAAAGCTTGGACCGATGCTTCGACCACCGGCGCCGTAGCTATTAGCGAATGACAAGGCGAAGGCGGTGTGGAGCAATCTATTCAAACCGCTATATTCGATAGTAAAATGCGTAGCGCGCTCTTCACTGTTGATCTGAGAAAGTGGACAGCTTGGTAAATGTCTCATAGTGCCCGAGGTACCGTAGGAGAACGAAAATGGTCCCCAAACCCTCCTGGAATGAGAAAAGTTGCGTGAGGGCCGGCATAAACAAGATAGCAACTTATTTCTACTTGATGATAACAGCAGCGTCCTGCACTTGGTCACTGTTTCCATCGAACTCGATAGAAGGCTCGGTTTGGAAGCAAGAGACCGTGCCACTTCAATTGACTAGAATATAAAATGGTAAGCGTTTCTTGTTGAACAAGTAGCCGCTGATATTGCTACTCACATCTACTGAGACTTCGGTTTCCCGCTGGGGTATCGTTTGGGAGGTTCCACTAGCCGTAAACGACAAGCAGGCCGCTGTACTTTGTACTCGCGGTATTGTTAATTGATACATTGCGCGCAATTCATCATGCATTTGTCGTACTTCATTCAGAGCGGTGACGGCGACGTCATGAGCTTTTTGCACCTGGGTGCCAGTGGTGATAGAGTTGTCACGTACTTGCTGTAGCTGGTCCCTGGTGCTGATAGACACATCATGCAATTTTCGTATCTGGTTACCGGTGGCGGTGAAGGACTCGTGCACTTCTCTCAACTTGGTTCCAGTTGTAATAGAGACGTCTCTGTAAAGTATAAAGTATGAGTGGCATTCTTTTGATAGCTATACTGGCATCTAAGTCACTTACAGCCCAGTGAGTTGTAGTGTTGTCTGTAGTGCACTATTGACCGTCGCAAGCCGTTCTTCCAGATGAGAAATGTGACTTCGTTTAAAGGGGTAAGTAAGCTTCTGCTTCTGCTTCGCTAATTTGAGCTGGAATTTCGAACCAGAAGAAGCTGGCTGGGAGAACTCCGATAATAGTGCGTATAAAGCGCTTATTTCAGTGTTGCAAGACTGCACATGGTGCTCGATTGAAGTTGCTGATGTAGGCCAACTCGTTTTCACCTCGGGGAGTAGGTCCTGGACGGCTAATAGCAAATCTTTCATGTTTGTAGCTCGTTGCTTAGCTGATTTTAGCTCTTCTTCGCATCCCTTCACGGCATCGAGATACTTGAGCAGGCCGGCGGCGGTTTGGAGCCCAAGCGATACTACACCGGTCACGAGACCTGCAATTGAAAGAGGATCTGCCATCTTAGTCGCAGGGAAAGATTAACGGCCGGTAGTCATTAAGTAAAGGTACCTGATGTTTGAGGACTGATGATGTTATGATGAAGCTTTTGAGTTTAGGACGAGATTGATGGAAATTCCGAGGAAGGGTGGCGTACCTATGGTCAGCTCTAAGCCTAGTGAGACTATGCAGGCTGAAATACGACCATGTGACTACGCCTTACTATGCGCATGTTAGTGGGCTGTGCAGATTGGGCATTCGGTCAAGACGCTTTTGATCACCAACTAAAAGATTTCATTGCGCCCACAGTGTATATGTACAGTGTGGCAAAAAGTATCGATTGATGATACCCAGACCATCGCCCCAAGAGGGATTGGAGGTAATTATGCTCATCACTCCATCTAAATGCCTGCGAGTACAAATTAAATTTACAATGTATTACGTGCGAGAAAAAGCTTGTTGTTAGAACTATACGTTTGATAAATCAATACATATCATGCGGTTTATATATTGTGATTAGCAAAACTGGCGTGCTCAAGACTTGCTTAACCATGTTAACACAGTTCATCGAGTAATCGTGACTGCTAACAATCTCAGCAGAAAGAAAGAAAATAAAACCGAAAAAAGAGCGGGAGCCCAATGCTCTAACTGACTTTGTAGATTCCACACATAATAACAAGGTGTCAGAGACAGATAATAAGTGTATACCGCGCTTCAGACTTCGACTCTCGTCAGCTTCCCGGTCTGGATATCATACACACCACCGTAGATATGATCGAGGAGCTCCTTTCGCACTAGAGGATGGGTCCTGATGTACTGTGCATCGCTTTTGACCCGTTCGGCATTGCTGAAGATCGTCAGTGGAAGATCATAGTAGCAGTGCCTTGATTGTACAGGGAAGATACTGACTCTTTGAACCCACCGACGGGAATGCTGTCAATGTGATCATCATGACCATCGACTCGGCTCTTTAGACTCTGGCGCACCTGATCGTCCGTAACATGCGTCAAACCGCAGTCTATACATAGTCAGTTTCCATGCTCCTTACGACTCATTGAAAATGTTGGGAAGACGGACCGGTGTGAGAGATAATCAGAATCTCTCTCAGATCAGCAAACTGATCCAGGACTAACAAGTCACTTATCATTCGAGGGAGTACGCATCCGGCGTTACGAATGACAATGGCATCTAGGCGAACGCAAGATTAGAGGGTCAGTTCTATCCTCGGAAGGATTCTCAGCAGACTTACCTGTGAGTCCCAGGCCAAGCAACGCTAGTGGGTTGACTCTTCCGTCTGCACAGCAGACTGCATGGCAGAGTTAGCATTATGTTACTCCATATCTTGAGTGATATCAACGTACAGATGATGGTATGTGGCCGATCTGATATGGGCACGTCTAGAATCATGGGAGGAGGAGAGTGCGTTTTGGCGTATTCCCTAGAACATGTTAAATCTCTTGCGGGATATGAAAGGTATTAAAAGTCGGCTTACTCGCTTCGCGCCATGAGCTGAAGAGCGTATGAACTTGATGACATTTTTGGAGGCTATTTGTATGGACTAAGCACAAGTTGCTGCGTTGATGAGACCAGACGAAACTAGATGAAGGTGAAAGCTGAGAGTACTGAGGGTTAAGCACAGGTTATAGTCTGCTTTTATACTTACTATGCGCACCAGCTGCTTAGTTAGTATCGGAGTCGTAGCGGGGTTCGATATTCTTCACGAGACTGATCACTTCAACTCGCTTGCCTGAGTTGACACCGCCTTGGACAGGTATCATGCTTTGCATTGCCTTCTTTCGGAATATGCTCGTCTTCATGGTACTCACCGGGTTTTGTCAGCGACTTAATAACAAGCTACTCGGACTAATAACGCATAGAGGTGGGCAGGGATATTAAAGCCTCTTGAATAAGCATCTTCGACGGCCTTGGCCCTCTTTTGTGGGCCAAATTATGAGCATACTTTGCTGTGTGATTCGATGTAAGAGAATGAATGCTGATTATAATACAGAGTCCGGATGGACCCCGGTCGGAGCCGGTGTTACGCGGACTTCCGGGGAGATACTTAGAGCGGATACGCTAGACTGGAAAGAGTAAACGGAACCCTGGTCTAAGTCGTCTAGATCCCCGTCAGCTCATACGACGCGGCGTCTATTCTAAGCTTGGATATGTCATGCTCAAGTTTGATCCATTTCCCTGCCACGGCATCTCCCATGATAAGTCCACGTTCCTTTCCTTGTAACCATCTCCTCTATGCGTTGATTCCAAGATGATACCAAGATGAAGAAGTCCACTATTCACGAAAAGGGCGAGATCGAATGGATTGACCTCAGCCATGCTCCTCTTGGCAGTCGTGAAACACGCGCCAGGGTTCGCTCCCACGTCATGAAAGTAACGGGTGCCTCGAGGAGGAAGACCGCGACATGGGGAAAACGAAACTTGCGCCAACTACCCGATCATCTAATTACACATGAGGGCGGCGGTCAGCATGTCTCTAGTACTTCGCTCAACGGACAGGCTGATGCGAACGCCCGCGCTATGACTAGCCGGGCCAACGGGGCACTTACAATTTCTACGTCGCGCGGCGGGTTTCCTGCCGCCCCTGGTATCGGACCAGCTATGCCGTTGACTGGTCTCGAAATATTGGCTGCGGAAGTAGGCGTGCACATTCTCGACCTGTCGACTCTGACTGATATTCAGTGTGGCTGGACGGCATGCGCTATCCTTGCAAGTAAGTCAGGTAAGTCGGCCCCCATCAACGGGTTAATCAGCCGCCGGCAGCCATCCTATCTCTATTCTGTTGCGAGACGATACGGCTCAATCCCTTGTCTTGACGAGGCACTTCGATGCGTCGCGATTCGAGCTAGGAGAGTTCTTAGCCCCTTCTCAGCACCCGATCGAGTTGGAATATCGGTACTATGTTACTGCTTCAAACGCTGCAGAAAGCAGTAGACAATACTGAGGAAAGAGGTCGACCCGAGGTTTTAGGGGCGATTAATCTCCTAAGCTTGTTCGAGGTATGTAGGTGTGATGATATTATTATTTCAATAGCTCACCTCCTCCCCATCTCCACAGCTTCTAGAATACACGCATGAGCAGGCTTGGTCTCTTCATATCGTTGGCGCAGCTCGCTTGATTCGTGCCAGAGGTCCAGCAAGTTTTGTGTCAGATTTCGATATCAGACTCATACTTTCGATGGTCACTCCTATGGTCAGACTTCCTGTTCACCTCTTATGAAAAGACTCTTCTGATCCACAATAGACCCATGAAAGTATGCGGAGGAGCGAGCCTTGTTTTCTGGAAGAAGATCCATGGCAGCAGATGCTACAGTCTTTTGCTATCGAGAGTAGCCTGATCTCATCAAGGAGCTCACTAGCCATATCTCTGTTGTGCATCATGGTCAGAGGTCCACGGTTGCTGAGGGATGTGTGTTGTGTGTTCAAGGCACCCGAAGGCGTGGAACATCCCGATATATCCAAATTGAGAAAGCAATTAGGAGAGTATCGAGTAGAGCTCCTCAAGTGGCACGCTGAGTTTGACTCAACTCTGTCAGCGCTGCCACTACGCGAAGGGACCCAGACGCCGAGTGAAGACATTCGCACCGAGCTTCTAGCAAGCTGTTACGGTCTCATCATCACCTGTTCAAGAATGATGAGTGCTTTATCTGTTGATCTGATTGACGTCTTGGAAGATGAAGCAGTTGCATATGCGACCGAGATGGTGAAGCTGGAGATAGATATTTCGTCGGTCAATAAGTCGGCATCCTTTTACATCCGTCAGAAATTGATAGCTGCTGAGGCTACTCTTGCCACCACTGATGCTTGGCGAGAGAAACAAGACGAAAATGCAGAAATCATGGAGGGTTCCAAGTTTGAGGCCTGGGTATCGGCTCTAGTCATGAAACGACCTTGTGTATGAAAGTTTCCTGACATTTTATGTAATGTAACTAAACTTGAATTACGTTCTGGACGCGAGAGATCGTATATAGCCAATATCATCTCACAGCTAAGGACTACGGACATTGTCGCACTCAACAACTTGACCCTACACTAGAGTTCACCCGCGCAATCCATGCCGTTTAGGAAGGGAAGGGTTGGCGCTCATCTCTAAGGTTAACTTCTAGCTGGCAAAGAGCCGGCCAGGAAGTAGCTTCACCTCGGCTCAGAGCCCCTTATCTTGGCATAATAGGGATTTGATCCTGAGAGGCATATGCTAGTGAGGGTAAGGCAAATGAGATTATTCTCTTCTTATGATGTAGTCTAACTAGTCACATCGTAATTCACGGACACAAAGCACCAGGCGCTCAATGCGCATTTATAGTGATCTGTATCTAAGACCGAACGCCTCCAGCCTCACTTTGCCTCTCATTAGGGACCAAGTCCACCCCGCATCGACGATGAGAATGTCTACAAAGCTGAAGACAAGACTCCCAACAAAAACAAGACTATGATATGTCCATGCATTTGCCTCGTCTAGATTCTTCACCTGACATACGATAGCCCACGGCAACACATACAAAATGTTGCTTGCAAGGCTTTGGTATAGATACCACTTCGGTCGGGTCGCGAGTAGGATAGTAGCTAGCTGCGTCGACGTGGCGTAGAAGATATAACACCAATCAATCGTGCGCCACATATATGCAGTAACATCGGCAACATCTTCAGACCCACTGATATAGAGGGCGAATGGGCGAGCTCCGAAGAGGGAGAGGAAGATGGCGATCGGGACTTCAACTGTAAGTGCGAGGGCGAGTGAGAGCAGGGCAGGCTGAGTAATGAAAAATAGCTCCCTCCATATGGCTCTTGGGCGACGATTGTTGACCCCCTGCTCACATCGCCACTTACCCCATCGATGCCCGATGAATTGAAGAGACGTTGCCTCGAGTGCATTAACCGGAACCATCACGAGGCCCCAGCGAATGGTGTTGAAAACGCCCCATGCGGTAGCGTAGGTCGTGCCGAGGGCCACGATGGTCGTGACAAGCCAGAGATAGAGCGCGTTTCGGACAGCAGACTCCGCAAATGTGATAATCCCGGGCCGAAGGAGAATGATAAAGGCTCTAACGGTCGGCTTGAGGTCACTGATTGTCGGTGTATCTCGACCGTCATCGCTTTCGCTTCTTGTATTCTCATGATACATGGCCCACGTATTAGACCAGAGGAAGTATGCCAGGCCGGCAAACGCAGCAACAAGACCGCATACAAGCTGGATGACGGCTTGCATGTTGACTGTCGGGTGAAATGACCCAACATGAAAGTGCGAGATGATGAGCAGATCGAGGATGATGTTGACAGCAAACTTGATGGAGCTTATCACCAGCGGCACATCCGGTTTGTCTAACGCCCTCGTTGCTGTCGCGACGGCCGTTTCAATTGCGCCAGCTAGGACTGTGAATGATGCAATACGGACGTACGTAAGACTGGCTTGTCGCACTTCAGACGGAACGAAGCTATCAGCGACTGCCGAGGCCGCGCTAACGAAGACGATGCTGAGAATGAGACCGGCGACGCCTTGGAAGAGGATTAAAGTGTGTGTCAATTGGAGCCTTTTAGCTAGACTTCGGGATGCTTTATCGCCGATTATAACCCAGGCAGCTCTAGGGAGTCCTTCGTTAATGGCCTCGGCTGCGGTGTTCAGATACGTATAGACGTCTGTAGTCACGACCATCGAGGAATCAATGTTCGCTACCCAGAGCTTGGAGAGTGTGCTGTATAAAGCGGGTAGTATGAACGCGGCAATATTGAAGGCCAGTGAGCCGAAGTACCTGTCGCGATGCCATCTCGAACTCGGCTCCAGTATTGGATTTGGGCGAACAGTGTCACTATCATCAGGTGTCGCGGGTGCAGTGGCCGTAGAGGCGCATTCGACGACGGTGTCGTCTTTTGGGAGCATCGTGTAGTTGCACCGAGCCCGTGAGCGGTATTTCTGCGAGGACATGATACTCACAGGATCTCCCCGAGCGCGCGACTGTCACGGCACATAAGATAAGATGTCGAAAACTGCGCCGGAGATATTTACTTCTCATGCTGTAAAGATGCGGGGGTTGCGTAACGTCAGTGTTCGGCGATAAGCTCCGGGTAGATCCGTTAAAGCTAAATTCTAAAACCTAATCTCACCCTGGGGAATAGGTCTGATTTAATTCCGACTTGATTTCACGATAAGACATGAGTGAGTCAATTGCCTATATTGGCTGAAGTACTACCCGTCATGGACAGTCCCCCTAACGCCCTAGCGCTTTATTTTCGTATCTCGACTATCGCCGAAATCCCAGGAGAAGCCCGGAACTATTCTCGATTCACCTCCCATATAAACCGAAAGCAGGTCCCCGTTCATTCGATTAAACAAGGGTTAGATAGGAAAGCATGTAGTGCGCCGGCATTTTATCGCAAAACCAAGGCGGCAGACACGGGAGATGGCGGTCGACCATTATTTGATACACCCCATGATTGATTATCGCCTACCGAAGTTGAAGGAACCAATTGGAAGATGATGCTGCTTCATTAGAATCAAGTAATAAAAATGGCATAAAGCGCCCCGAAAGTCGTAACGGCATACATCCCGAAGACATTTCCGGACAGCCCATCAGCTGCATTGATAGGCACAAGCCCGGTCGGCTGTATCATTCCGCACATTAGTCAAAGTCTCGTGATCGTAGACCTAATTTGTAGCAGCACAACTTATGGAAGCTGTCCCGTTTGCGGGTATCGCCGAACTTACGCTTGTCTCGCTAGCTGTCGGAGCAGCGGTAATGATGTTGACGGACGATGAACTTGTAGTCCCCGCGCTGGTCGGGGTGGCAGAGGTCGTCGATTCAGTGTCTGGTGATTGACCACTGACGGGAGTAGTTGAGAGACCACAACTGTCGCCGAACCCAGATAAGGTCCGGCCATAGATTTTCCAAATGTCGATGTTGTCCGGCCCCGAGCACTTTAAGCAGGTATCATAGTTGGCTAAGAAGTCATCATCGCTGCATACGTCCTGGCTAGCTCGGGCCGCTAAGATTGCTTGGCCTGCGGAAAATTAGATCTTTTAACCCGAATTTTCAGGTTCAGGGTTGTGTTTGGGTATCGGGTGTTTCTCACCACAAGCTTCATGACAACTGTAGGCGGGTGAGCCGGGCTCTTGGCGCTTGAGGTGGTTGGCAAAGGATGATGGCTCGTCTATCGTTGCAATCGCCCCTGAAACAGTGGCGGCTGCTGTGAGTGCCCACATGAATTCGTTCATCATATAATGGGTAAGATACCTTATTAGCAATGCCGCGAAGAAGTAATTTGATGATAAGAGGCTAGCGAATGATTAGATGCTGTGCTTCGATGAGCCTCTTCAATTCCTGGGAGCTGGCACTATTTTATCTATGGCAAGCCAAGGCAGAAGAACGTTAGTGGCGGCGTGGGAAAATTGCCTAATTGGCCTTCCATTTCGCTACCACCGGAACGCCTAATTTGCTCTCGGGGATAACCGAAGGGTCCCGATCCTGGGACGTTCCATTAGGCCACGAGAAAAGTCGAAAGGTAGTACACAGGGCACATTTTCATCCTTCTTGATCTTAACTTCTAATTATTTAACGACCCATAGACTTAGTTTGATGTGCCAGGTAAAAAGTACAAACAGGTTGGGCCATATGATGAGCTCGCCGTTAAGGCATAGAGACGCAACTCTCCGTCTGTATACATCGAAGTTTCCCCATAAAAAGATAATAGGCCATTGTCTAAAAAATTTTCGGAGTTGGAATCTGGCTGTTCGTAGGTTGGCATTACATTTTGTTGAGTATATCTGATCTGATTGATTAGATTAGATTAGATTAGATTGATAATAGCAACCCTGTCAGCATCTATACTCGTATCATACTAGTTCGCCGCCCCCAAACCGTCCATCTTCGCACTATTTAGCTCACGTAGTAACTCGTGATACCTCCGGCAACGTTGCCCGAGTCTTACAAGTCAGGCCATAAACATCGATCGCCGAGAAAATTCGCATCCCACGTCAGTCTGCTGTTATTTTCCCCTTCCCATTAAACCCAAACTGCGGCAAAGTCGGTTGTCTATACAGTGTAGGGAGTGAGGGTGCACCCCACGTCGTCAGGACGGTGTGGTGCATCTATCTCGGCCGTATTCAGGCAGAAGGCCTTGAGTGCTACCAGTAAAGAAACGGCCAATGAAATTGAAGCAGTCGAATATCTCGGATATCTCCGGCGACTCAAGTGCCGCACTTCTTACAAGGGTGTGTATATTGCGATAACTGTTTGCATAAGCACGGAGCCCCAATGACGGTGTTCTGTTGAGGTGGAATTCGGCATCTTGGGCCTGTATGAAGTAGCCAAGTCCTTGGTAGTCGATACTTGAGTAGGGCGACCTGGCCGGAAACTAGTCTCGTGTGAAGTATTTTCTTAAAAGCGTGCGACGTAAACTATCGATGATTTATCACCCTCCTTCCTCGGTCTCGTATCTTTCTCATTCTAACCCGGTGATCACCTAAATTTCCTGTACAGTCTAATAATCCATAATGTTGAAGTCCACATATCTAGCTCTGGCCGTAGCCATGGGTAGCAGACTGACTACGGCGGAGGAGAACGACGCTCACGGCGAAGACGCTGAAGGCACGGTTCAAGGCCCTGTGGCCTTCCTCTGGCCCGAGAACCGTCCGTGGAGCGCTGCGACAGATAATGTTGGGCCTTGCGGCAGCCCTAGCGGTGTTGCGCATAGAACAGAATTCCCTCTTTGTGAGCACAAGTGTTGCCCTTCTTTCAGTGACATCGACTGACTTGCTGCCGACCCACAAGCTCAGGGATCGGTCGCTCTGACTATCGCGGACGAGGCTTGGAACGTCGCTTTTTCTATCGCTTATGCAAATAGTTAGTTGATCGACTTGCCGACGAAAAACGCGCCGCTGCTAACGAATGCCCTCAGACCCGACCGTCCAGAGTCAGTTTTCCCAACAAGTAGTCAGCGTGCCGGAGGTCGAAAGTGGCCATCAGTGCTACAAGGTCGCCGATATCCCCGACACTGTCGTCGCGGGGAGCAATGCCACTATTCAGTTGGAATACTGGTCTAGCATGGATAACGAACTGAATGGACGCAACCAGTCGTTTTTCACATGCGCTGATATCGTAAGTACATTGCAGTCATCGCCTTTACCTGTAGCTGATTGGGCCAAACTCTATTGTAGATGTTCGTCGAAGCGACCGACTTGACAGCTCAAGTACCTTGCTTCAACGTCACGACTACCGACTTTGATACGTCAAGCTCGAGCTCGTCCGGGGGGCTCAGTACTGGCGCGACTGCGGGAATCGCCGTTGGCGTAGTGGTGGCATCTCTACTCACCATAGGCGGTATTGCTTTTACTGTTTCCCGCAAACAGGGCAAACGCACGACAAGAGACCATATGAAGGATGCGATTGAGGTAGGGTCTGTAGGTAGTCGTCGCCAGTAGTCTGCGGATACGAATGCATTGTAGGCACACCGGCTGGCCGCGGCGCTATTAACCTGAGGTCGGCCACGCAATGTAGGATAATCGAAGAATTTATATCAGGAGGGTGTGGTAGTCGGACTCCGATCTCGGAATTTTCATACTCTTCAATAGCCCCTTCTCTGTCAACTACTGTTTGTGTATAGTGCCTTGCGCCTTAAGGGCATAATGCGACTAGAAAGTTCGTGTTGGCTCGTTCTATCTCGACGTTGAATCATGCGAAATTATATACTTCCTTGTATCAAGGCAACGTAGAGAGAGGTACCTGGAGCCTATAGATATCGATCCTCCCTTCATTTATTGAGGTTGAGCTTTTGACTATAGTACTGCTATAGTCGGAGATACTAACCAGAACATATCAGATAAAACGTAGTGCTTGGCGCCGCAAATACTCCGAATCTATAATCGCTTCATACTCCGTATGTCACGTTTACTTCACTTTGTCGCCAACACAATCTGCCGATTTCCTCCACTACATAATCCTATAGATGTCTTCCTTGGCGTCAAGAACTGGCCTTGGCTTCATATGAGGTTCGTAATCTCTCCACACCAATCCTTCTGGAACGTCTTCCATTGCAACTCGTCGTCGAGTAATTCGGTCATTTTCCCCCACTCTACTCTGATCGCCTCGGCTTTAGACTCACTACGCGGTTTGATATCGGCATCAAAGAATTCGGACAAACAAGCAGCCCTCTGTCAGATCCTCCATGTCTGGAACAATCTCCTTACCCGTAGACGGGTTGACGGAGTTTGAAATCGAACGCCCAGAGGAGTCGAGACATGGCCAAGAATAGGTTACGATCGGCAATATGCATACCTTGACCAGGCGTTCTGCGGCGCCGAGACGAATTGATCTCGCTTGGACGGGTCTATTGATCGCCGCTTCGGCTGATGTTTGACTATCGTGCGCCCACCTGCCAGGGTCAAATCGGCGCGGTTCTGGGTGGCGAGATGCATCGTTGTGTATTGACCTAGGAACGTTAAGCTAGTCTCATTAGTTTTCCGTCATGAACTGACCAGACATTGAGCATCACGCCGGCACCCTTAGGGATATGATAGCCTCGATATTCATCGTCTTGAATTGTAGCATGCGGGATCCCAAGTATTGCCGTTGGCATCACACGCATACTTCCTTGATACATCCGCGTATATAGGGGAGGTCGGAAGGTCATTGAGATCAGGCATGCGATCTCCGCAGACTCGATCGATCTCGGCGTGGCTCGTTTTGACACTTCGGGAAGATCACCAGGCCCTGGATGAATCCGATCATGTTGAGGCTGAGGTGTCGGAGCCTGCCTCGAGTAAAGTACCGCTAGTATAGCCGGCAAGACCATCCGAGAATTTCAATTCGTCTTGCGCTCGAACGATATCTGAACAAGCACAAGGCTAGAATACTACATGGTTAGACCCTCAAGCTGATCTTCACAATATTATGTGATTCGAGATGCTAACCTTTGCCTTGCCCTCTTTCATTTTCTTTTCGCAGTCAAGTAATGGCCTACATATAAGTCATACTCTTTCTCATGCAGCTTCTTCGCGTATCTCTTGGCAGGGAGAAATGTATCTGGAGATGTCTAAGTATTGGGAAGATATCCAGAAGTGCCGCAGTCTGGCTTCCTGCAAGCTCGCTCCACTTCTCAAAGCCCTGTTCATAATGTAAGCACAAAATTACACTGTGAATAGAAACCCGATGCATACATGAATAAGTTGGTCTAGTTTCGGATCATCGATATCCAGTGTCCGGAATCCGAATATCATTTGGGTAGATATGGAGTTTGTATATCTTCGGATATGGTTAAAGAACCGTGAAGGCTGTTCGAGGAATCCAAGTAGCATTGCTTTGCTCTCGAGGTCTTGATACGGGACGTACGCTCTAGAAGCCTTGACGTTGAGAGTATTGTGTACAATTCCTCGAATCATCCTCCAAGTATCACCATATTCCTATATTCGAAGTCAGCTTGCGATCGCCTTATTTTTCCATTTAGCTAATCAGAGTCACTGACTCACCATCTGTACCATTCGAAACCCGCCACTGACAATCCTATGGCTGAGGTACATGTCGGCCGGGATGAATATATGCTGCTTTTTTGTCTAGCAAGTCCTTTACGGCTTCGTCGGATGATAGTACAATCATAACTTGGGTGCCCAAGATGAGGGAGTAGATTGGTCCATATTCATTAGCCCATTTCTGGAATTGCAGGTGCCCCTTTTCTTTAGGCATAAGATGTAAATTGCCTATCAGGGCAGAGTTGGTGGCCCTGGGGGAGTCCTTTTGGCCTTCGACCGATTCTACTCAGGCGGTAGAAAAATACGACGACCAGAGTCCCATAAGAACTGAAGTAAAGCTTACGCCATACTTGTAAATGAATTAGCGCAGAGATAGGTGCGTATCTATATCCGCGCAGCTCAAGACGATACTTATCTCAGACTGTGTCTACCGTGGAGGATTCCTGACTGTTCTTGACTTGGAAATTTTGTACAGGACGCGGTCTTGCTGATGAAAATCAGTAAATTTTCTTGATTGATTGAAAGTTGCCTTTATGCTGGGTACGGGGTCATATACCTCCATCCTCACTGGGATGGAGAGTCCCTTCGTTCGTGAAGCTTGGCCATGTACCCCACTACCTGGTGCGCCGCTCATGCAGCATTCTATGGGGATGTTGGTGATCTCAACGTCTTACTCGCGTTTTATTTCCGTACCCAATGGTGGTTTGATGCAATTGGTAGCAACAAAAGTAAGACGAAGCATGAAGTAGTTCGTTTAATCTTCTAGGAGAGGGGAACCTGGTAATCTCGCAGCGCACATGCAATGACGTTTGAATACCTTACACCCTGTCTCCGCTCTTACGCGCTGACATTAAGGGGGTTACGTACCACGGTTTCCAATCATCGTCTTTCTTTGAACCCGGAACTCAGAGCCATGTGATCAAATCTTGGCCATTCGCAACCCGTCGTATTCAAATGCTAGTATCTGGATTATGCATCGCGGGGGCTTGGATGTGCGGGCATGTGCTTTTGCGGTCTTATCATATCATGCTTCTCCATCTATGGATGCTCCCTCAGGACCAACAACTAATGCTAAATGGTCATTAGGTCGTGTTTCCTAGGTAAGAACCATCGAGAAGTACAGAGATAAAGAAACGACATTCCCTAGCTCAACAATGTTCTCATACATTGCGGATGACCTACAATAATGACATCGATTTCTAGATGGAGGTATCCCAAACATAGAACGTAGGTAATCAAGTCAATCACTTGACCCTTTATAGCTCTTATATACGAGCTGTGCAAGAAGCAATTTGGAACGAGAAAGTGCATACAGTTCTGCCTGGCTTCGCTATTCTGACACGTCGGTATTAAAGGCCCCAAGAAGACCTAGGACAATCCTACCGCGGCAGCATATTTCATGAGAGTTCCTAGAAACAGAAACCGCCTTCGTTCTTTAGTGAAACTGCATTGCTCTTATGCTAGTCTCTAATGAGTTCTATTTATCTTAGAATATCATAACGTCTTCCCTTAGTAGCAAATTTGAAACACAGTACAAAGGCCTCGATGGGCTCATCGTGCTGATGCAGCGTCTCCCTCCTGTCCAAACATCTTCTACAGGACACAGGACAATAGTATGTCCGAGTTTGATGCCCGTTAGAATTCGTAAAGATCAGCAACTGCATCTCGAAATGCGGACCCCCCAGATACTTATTTCTTATTCTTCATCATCTCCTCTATGTGCTTGGCATGGGCTTGGATCTTCTTGAATTGGAACGGCCAATTTACGATATCTAATGCCGGAGTCAGCAATCACTGACTCTTTTGAACCTCAGGCTTGTACTGTAAATTCTCGAGACCATGCAAAGCAAAGGGGGTGTTTGAAACAGGAAGAAAGACTAACAGAGGAAGGGCCGAAGATCGTGTCTAATTCCAAGTTAGTAATTGTCGCTTTCAAGTTGAAAACCATCTGACATACCTATTATCATCGGGATCTGTAGCCAGGTCAGTATTAATGCAGATCCGTGGTATTGAGCCTCAGGAGTGACATACTATAGCCGAAAGATGAACCGAAGGAGTCAATACGACTGCTTTGTGTCCTTTAAAATGAAGTCAGTGTTGTTAGTTTTGGCTTCCAGTGGGAGTGTGCTGAGAGCATGCGGGAAATTGACAGCATTAAAGCTGAAGGGGTTTGAAATGACTGTATGGCTCATACTATTAATCGCATAATTCCTGAAGAAATGCATGGTCTTCTCGGCGATTTGCTGAGGCTCCAATTTCCCTTTCCAAGAACCTAGTAATTGGAGATAACATGACCAGGGGCCTAAGCGCCCTACACGGCGCAAAACACCGAACATAGATAGTTCAGCATAGGTCAAGCCCATTTCAACTACAAGTATTCGAGAGTCAGTAATTATTACCTTTAATAAATCTCTGCATGTTCAAATTGTTTCGGGGATATGCACGAGTAAATGAGTAGCGTTTGGTCTAAAACGGGTGGAAAAGACTCCGGGATTGTACCTTCATCCTCTTGTACCCGGCGGTAAGAGGTAAGAGCTCAGCTGTCGGTGTGGCATCAATGAAGGAATTCATGATCGGGAGATTCCATGCATCGACTACCCATCTATTAAAGGTTAGTGAAGGAATTTAACGCAGAACCAATAGGGGAAGCTAACTTCTGGAAGAGTTTCGCGTCGTTCTTCCTACGTGACACAAATGAATAATGTCAGTTTTTAAAGACATCCCTTCGAAACGAACTCGGTTGTTTCACCGACCAAAGACGGAGAGTTGCTTACTATAATAATGATCAACTAGTTAGCACATGCACATGCTCGAAAGAACCGCTTAGGAGTCAAGAGATTTAAATCTTTATACATACCGACTAGATAGAAAGAATGCATTAGTTTCAAAGACATCCTCTATAAAATTATCCAATGTTGCACCCTCCAGCCAACAATGACAAACTTACTATAGCACTGATTAGCAAATCGACATACAGAGCCAGACTGAAAGAGAGAGGCTTAGGGATTTAGAAAGGCGGGGTTTTATACACACCTATAGAACCCAGGGGTGCAAGATCACCCGAAGACTGTAGAAATTAGCTAAGTAGGGCAAACAAGATAGTGATTAGACAAACCGCATCGTATTTCGTGTACTGGAAGCATTGGGGTTAGCAATTGCACTTTCAAGTAGTTTTCCATCTTGAAAACATCTTAGTACAGAAAGAATTGATTAGCACATACGTAACCCTTAGATTCTCATCCTGAATTCACGTTAGTATGGCATTCTAGGTCTGTAATTCATACCAGTGGCGTCTTGGTGAAGAACACGAGGGTCGTACATACGACATTTCCGCTTGTCAACACAAGTAAGGCAGAGCCCTTCCTCGGAGTATCACGTGCCGTGGTGGCAAGCTGAGCCAACATGTATTGAGCGACTAGCCGAGAGCGAGCTTGAATATTCTATTTTGGTTAGTAGAGTTGAAATATGGCGATATAATAAGGGTTTCACATACCTGTAGCGCCAGGTTCTCAGCTTGCGAGCCACCCTCAACTGTGTATCTCGGTTCGAAATTAAGCGCGTCCTTGACTATGCTTAAGTTTGCCTGCACTGCGGTATCGATTTGGATAGACATATGATAAGCGCCAATCTTTGTGCTAAGCACTTCTGCACTACTGCAGATCAGTCTATACTCATGCAAGTAGAACGTCACTTCCATAGCAGCTAGCATTTCACCAGCGGAAAGTCGGTGCAGCCTCGAATGACGAGAGCCCAAAAATTGAATCCGATAATTGCTTACCGAGAGCGAGTTTCTTCAGATGAGTTGACGGTCCCCATGTAGCATGTCGTTAGCAATAGATTGACAATTTCTTCAGGTGTCTTGGGGACCAGATTTTTCAAGCCGGTCACCCGTCTCAAGTCCGCCAATGTGGTTTTCGAACCCGACTCAATAGAGCTGAGGACAACTTTCGCCATGCCGTACTATTATAGCTCATGTTAGTCTATCCTTTCAATTTCTTGCTCCATTGCTAGACACATCTGAAGATTCCTTATAGGAAAGAAACGTACGACGAACAGTGCAACAGTTGAGCTATCCAACCCTAGGAAACGATCAATCATATAGCCCATAAAGGTTACTTGTGAAGCTGCATACCACCAGATAAACTGAGGAAGAATCCTGCAGACGACGTTCGGACGAGATCTGTACCCAAGTTCAATCTTTAAGCCCGGACCTAAATGTTAAACTGACAAGAGCAGGTGAAGAAGATGACTTACACTGCCAGAGACTGTTCCGTTCGCAGTAAGTAAGTGGCTCTTCAAGAAGCCTTTGTGTAGAGAGGACTACTTACTAAACAGAAGTAGCCATCCAAATTTCAGACATTGGGTCAAGGATGTGGAGCTCCTTCTCCCTCGAAAATTGAAGAGAATCCGACAAGTAAATGTCTTCAGCTGATCGCGATAGCCTAATGTCGAGTTCAACTCGTGGATAATCCGCCTGCGCAGCTGCTTGAACGTTGCGTGATATGCTGGAACGGAAGCTACGTATTTCTTCGAGATTGATCGTCGCTGTGATGACTTCAACAGGTTCGAGGGAGAACTGAGCTCCTTGCTCTAGGACTTTCCCGTTCAACTGTAATAAGTTAGCCTTGTCCTAATGTGCAACATCAAGCAGACGCGGATTTCTTAGTATTGGCGTACCAGGATCATTGAAGAGCCATCATACATCATCCGTGCTTCCTAAGCGCGCAGGGTCAGCAATTACCATTAGGAAGCAGAGTTTGGATGTTCTTAGGTTAAGGAGAGCAGAGAGCGTCACAACGCCTATCTAGGACAAGACATAACCTAAGGTCTGCGAAAATAGGAGGGAAATGATTTCTGCTCAGACAGCAGAGCTAGACAACACTGGGTAGCCTTTCCACTCACCCCATCCGCTCCAGTTGCATTGGCATAAACATAGCATCCGCCAGTCTTTCTTCTACGAGACGAAAAGCGTGTAGGTCAGCTCTCCAGCACTAATTATCCTCCATGCATGCGATTCAAGATACGTACGTTGAGTTTGCAATAAGATCAAGCCTGGTTCTTAGTTTTCGAAGCTCCGCGTGTGATGCAGAACTCTAGTAGTTTCGTTAACTATGCGAGCATTTGTAGATGTCATCGATACTGACATTTAAGATGATTTCGCAGCCATTCAATGACATGTACTACATCAGGTCAGCAAATCAAGCCCAAGCATAGACTTATTTTCTCGTACAGTCGATGGATTGCGCGGAACAAACAGTTCTTCACACGTTTCGCATCCAATCGCCGTGTCTCGACTAGATAGAATAGCATCCCCGATTGGGACAGTCCGCTGACCAGTGACCTTCTCAATCACCTCTTCGAGGTAATATGTTTCCGTCTGCATGGGCTTGACCCAAGCAGTGAAATGCCGAGCTTCTCTACCGATTGAGAGTTAGTAATATTTGTGAGTGGGAAGTATTTAGGGGTCTAGGGAGGGCGCATATGAGTAGAGCCAAGGAGGGGAAGAGGCGACGCTCAAACTTTACCTGTAGAGACCGTCATTCGCAAGGGACATCTTTGGCCTGGCAACAAATGAGTATCCGTGTCGATGTCGGGGTTTGGATCACTTACCGAATGAACAAGATCTTTTTATAAGTGCAGAGAACACGACTATGTGAGTTCGCGAAGTGAGCACGAGTTTGTTGAAATTAGGTGTGCCTGAGTAACAAACGTACCAGTTGTATCGAACATTTCTGTGGCGGCAGCCCATGCCCAGATCAATGACCATGTCTTTGCAAGCTTCGTCGCTGATGATCTCGGCCAGAACTTCCCAGGAATGGGCAAACGTATCTCCCTCTGTGCATTCATTAGCATCTGTCAAGGGACATTGGCGATGAAGGTACCGTACCTAGGTGGTCTGAGAGAGGACGGATCAGTATCAGTGTATGACCTATGATCTATAATTGGATGTCCTTACGATCTAAACAGCCATAACCGGGGATTTCAAGCTGCAAGACATCTTCGTCAGCATGCGCATGACATGGTGCATGACATGGTGCACATAGATTTTCTAGCCTTCTCACCTCTGGTCCAGTACGAACCCGAGCTCCTAGGCTCTTGGCGACCTTGATGGATTCCAGTATTCTATCCCTGTTGCCTTCGAAGTCCAATGGGACGCTAGGTAACGTCGCCGCAGCGACAGTAAGGAACGACATAATGGTGTGGCAGACTATGCTCGTCTGATCCGCTAGGCTAGATATTGAAGGTGTTGGAGTGAGGATGTCGAGATACCTAGCATGGAAATGTTGGCTGTTTTCCAAGGACCCCTCCAAGGACCCCTCCAAAGACCCCTCCAAAGACCCCTCCAAAGACACGCTAAAAGCGCGCTTTGGTATGTTGGGCCTGCGGGGCAGACCTTAACTAAAGTCCCCACCAAAACCCCCCTGCCCGTACAAACCGTACCGAGGATCGGCGATAGACCTAGAACCGTTAGCTCTCTCCACCTGGCAGTACCTACAAGAGAGACCCAACTAAAAGATTACAACTTCGAAGCCTTCCTAAACAATCTCACAACGAGCATTGCCTATACGTTGAAAGAAATAAGCAACAACTCACCAAGAAGAAAGAGATTTCTGTGTTCTGCTAGCCCCTAGTGACACTGACTGTTTCCCATTACTAGCGGCAAGTATACTCTGGCTATTCGTACGGGTAGGGTCTGTACAACTCCGCGTGCTTCGTCTAAACTATGGTTAGAAGGTCTCCCAATGATGTAATGTAGCCTAAAATTCCCTTGTATTAGAGAAACGTGTAGTGGGAGGCAAATGTCCCTTTTAAGTTCGTCGTAGACCAGCTCCGAATTTCCAAAAGCAAAAGAAAGTATATCAGGGGCCTTGCAATAAACCGGGATAATCACATACACTTGTTTTTGCGAAAGTCTCTGGAACTAAGCTTGTAGATTCAACATGACTATATACAGACAGCCCTCCTTTTCCCATCTTGTGTAGTGTATTTCGTGATTACGCCGAGAGTGTGAGGATCCCGGTGAGGTCGCCATGATAATAATCAGTAAATGGTTCATGAGGCCATGAATTCGAACGCGCCGCTCGATCGCTGATTTAGGTATATTTCTCTTGATTCACAGAGTCTCCTTATAGATCCCCTTTCATCATAGCCTCTCTTCATCACACACCGCCAGCCGCTACAAGGCCTTGGATGTCTGTAGAAGTCCATTCCGTAATCGTAAATGCCCTCGGCCCAAGGTCCTACCAGACATATAGAGTGAGGGACGTCTTGTCAGAGCTAAGTTGCACTGCAAAATCTGTGGCGCAAAAATGGCAAGCGCTAGTCATTTCTTGCCTGTCTCCCTCGAACACTTGTTCGACCATATCTTCGAAGAGACGATTAAGGGGTTATACAGCGGATGGTTTAGCGCCACACGCCTGCAGATTGGGTTGAATCCCATGTTCTGGAGGCATAGTTTTATACACCCGTCGTGGAAACACCATGTAGATAAAAGCAAAAACCTAAGGTTCCCGTCGTGCCCTTTAACAATTTTGGGGTATGCTGAATACCAGGTCTTTACTCGAGGTTTCCCGGCCGAGATGTCCGAGGGATCAGGCGCATATTGCCTGTCATGATGCGGTTTCATCATGGCTTGAAGGTAGGGGTTATACTGACTGATCTGTAAGCGGCTGTATTTCAATGACAGTTGAATATGACGATAGTCAAGGTTGATGTGACGATAGTCAGAGATTTGCCGTTGGCGTAACTTATTCGGTACGTAATTTCCAGCGCCGAAATCAATATAAATCCGAGGGCATGATGACACCTCAAGAACAGATGCGGGAATATCGCTCTCGACTACGCGATGAAAGCTATTGCAGGACCCGCATGCCCACTGATCAGGTAGGTCTCTCCGCGAAGATTGAGATATGACCAGTAATAGTCGCTGCAAGGCAATTGGGCGGCGCTTGCATTCTGTCCGAGGATGAGTCGTAGTGACCGGCAGGTTTAGTAGAAGAGAGCAAGGTCTATAGGCGTCAGATGTGGCCGTATTTGAAGAATTAGCTCAACCGGCAACTTTAATAGGGAACATTCCAGAATTCCTCCTTGTTGGGCCGCTTCTCCGGTAGTTGGTGTGCTGTAACGTGAGGTTCCATGGCTGTTGCGGTACGTGTCTTATATAAGTAACTGCAAATGGTCGAGTCTCCGACTTGACAACATTCTATATTTTGATTGTGTCGCGGTTATGTCAATGCTGCAGCAGTTTGGGGTCGGCAGGACTTAGGTGGAAGAGTAAATATTATCGATTGGAAGGGATAGGATGTAGGTTTCACAAAAGGTCATTTAATAACCCTTTTCTCCTCGGAGGCCTCCGAAAGTATAATTATTCGAGAGGAGTCGAGGAATATTCTAACCAATGCTATTCTGACACCATGCTAATGTCTCAGCTCATGATAATGCTGGGAGCTAGGTGACTCTGTAGCTAAGCTCTTGTGGCTTGTCTGTGTGACAAGCAACGTTCGATTACCTAAGTAGGTATCTAGTGAATTGGCCTAAGGTGACTGGGACCACTGGAAAGGAGGTAATCTGCGAATTACTCATCCAATTCGAGTCTCAGTCATGTAGAAATAAGGGGAATCCTTTGATCGAAGGGAACGCAATATATTGATAAAAACCCAAAAATTTAAAAACTCTGCGCTGCTTGTGTTAAATACAAAGGTGAAATACAGAGGGATATTTGGTGTTTTTACGTGACCCATCCCCTTAGTCATTTTACCCAATTACTTGCCCCCTGGGCCTAATTTGCCCATATATATCCCACTCGCCCTACTTCAGTCGCAAGAGAAACTTAACAGAAATATTTAAGTACAACTTTAATCAGGAACTTACTATCATGCGAATAGAAGGACGCATTGCATGAAGAAATAATCAATGACAAAGCAATGTGAGGGATGCAGAAGATGGTAGTGGAATTGTCAAAGTAGTTCTATAAACTATGGATCCTCCAGACTTATACAAAAGCTACCACATCATGTCCTAGCCCATCATCGTCCACAGCGAGGAGTTTCACACACAGTGATCTCATGGATATACCGAATCATCCCGCGCTCGACGCGAATGAAATTGGTACTTGGCACCGCGCCGTCTGGTTTGGTAGCCTCAAGCCACGGGAACCCATTGAAGATATCCACCGCACCAAGCTCTTCATCGATTATGTATCGTCGATGGCCGACCTTCAGGGGCTGTGGGAATGCTCCCATCTTACACGTGTTGGCGGATGGGTTGCTCTGCCCGGTGTAGGCGCCACCTTCGAGACGGGCACAGGGCGTCCCAGCGGAACGGGCAGTGCCGAGTTACCCCACTGGTCGAGATATGCGTCTCCGGCAGCCTGGATGGCGGCGCGAGTGTCACGTTGGGCCTCCGGGATGGTCTCCCACTTTTCTTGTCGGGTCCAGTATAGGTGGCCGGTGGCATTGAACGCCCAGTCACCGTTATCGGTCACGACAGACTCGATCTTCGTGATCTTGCTGCCGTCTTCGGTAAGTAGCATGCGCGTGGCGATGACATAGGGGTGCTCCGACGTCGCGGCTGACAGCTCTGTGAATGTCGCGCACTGGGTCGTGTCGTAGATGCTGCGGTTGAAATCGATCGTGATAGGTTGAGACAGAACGCCCTTCGTGATGTCCAATTGTTTATCGTTCTCGGCATAACTAGTGTTGCTGGCCAAGCTGAGTAGTGTCGGCTTTCCTCCAGCTTGTGCCTCCACATATGCGCCGCAACTTCTTGCAGTGTTGTTCGACTGCATGCTGCTGAGACCTGGGACGCGAGTCCGGCGCACACCAACAGGATTGGATAAATCATTTCTACTATTGGTTGGTTTTGGTGCACTCGTCTTCTACAGCAATGTTAAGTTTTGAGACGTCGAGGCGACCCATGAGTCCTTGTATAGGGAAGAACGGCAGAATGTGGACCCCTCGTTTTCCTCCAACGCATGGCAATTCGGCCTATATGCCGGTTCCAGTAAGTTTAATAGCTTTGGATATACAGCGGGCTTTGTCCGTATCAATTCACTGCAGCGTATCGTTCGTGATAACCCTGATTTAGCCGCGATTTCTCGAGATTGCTTGGCATCTCTATGGGAGCTTGTGGCCGGAATCTACCATTCTAGACCCCAATCCTAACAAACTTGCTATGCCACTGGGTGCTCTAACATCTACTCTTAAATTGTGAGGGTAGCTAAGCTTAGGTAGTTCTATGCAATGAATTAAATTGTATCATAGCGAAATGGGTGCGAGATCTATATTGAAAAGTCGATTGCTCCGCTCTGTTGGAGCACTCGTGATAGGGGTAAGCACACGACTTGGTTAGTATTAACTATCCCCTACTACCATTTTATCACAGCATATAGATATTCCAGAACTATGATTTATCCACACTCTAGCGTCTCATTCGTGCTGAAGTAGTGCAGTTGAATTTCAAGTCTACTAGCTAATCAGAGAGAAAGTTCATATCTACAAAGAACAAATAAGCTTTTGAGGGCTATTTACCTCACCTGTACTCTTTAACTAGCTCTTACCTCAGCTATTGAGTCCACTGTTGAGTGGAGGGGGGTTTCTATTGCGTTTGGTCAAGAAGTTCTCCGACTGTCGGGGCAAATAACCCCGGCCATTGGATTTGTACACACCGGCTTACCTTTATGCCTAAGCCATGTGATGGTCTGCATCATTTTCCCGTTCCCGTGATTCGTAGCAAATACTGTGTATTGTGCCAAAGTAGTAATTGATGTTGACGATCGTGTTAGTCTAGACATCCATGCCTTATCAGCGACAAATGTTACAAAGGCTTAAGAATAAGCGAAGATACGCTACCTTTTACGAGAACGGCTTTTATGGGGAATGGAAGAGAGAGGCTAAAAATTCGTCCTGCGCCAGCGTCTTGATAAGTGTTATCGCCTATCAAACCTTCTTAGAAGCTCACGGCTTGAAGAGTTTGAACATAATTTGAGAGCACAGCTCAGTGGCCCTGTTGCTTTATCAATTACCGTGGATATTATGGCCCGTATTCTCGTTGGATTTGCCTATGTCTCGAGCTCATGGTGTCTAGAAGCCCCCAGTGAATCGGTGGGTGCTAAACACTCTTTGGATGTCAGGCTCGATATATGCTTGGAAACCCCTAGCCTTCTAATGGTTACAATTAAATCGATTCTCCATCTTATCCGACCGCCCAAAGCTGGTGTGCTACTTTATGACTGCATCTATCTCGGGACCATGAAAAAGAATAACCGAGTTCGTCCACTTGTCGCATTCATTTTACATGTTTAGTGCGCTATAAATGGTCTACATTTTATGTAAGAAGGTTTGATTCTCTTATAACGGGTGCACCGTTCCACAGCTCAGTAGAGGACAATATTGCGACATTTGTAGAACAGTTTCGGCAAATGCCTTACCCAAGAGGCATTTACGCACAGGTAAGACCAATGATGATTAGTTCCACACACCTGAAACGAGAAACTTAACTTTTGTGAGGTATGTGATAATATCTCGGATGCAATTCGGACAATTCTTGAAATTTTCGGCCCAGGCAAAGAACCATTGGCTCAGGAGGTCCCACGGGTGGCGTAGGCGGTGAGTAAACAGACGGACTTGTCGATCAGCCTGCCGGCTCTATCGCCTAGTTACTGTTTCGTCTACATACGTACATATAGTTATCAATATACTATCACTAATCTGCAAAAGGCTTCGAAGTATTTAGACATTGACACATAAACAGCATCGTGGAACTACTGCCTACCTGTTCGCCTTGCAAACGAGGCTTCATTCTAAACAGATGATACCTAAGGTTCTAAGTAAGGCTTGGGATCCTTGACAAGGACTGCAAGGATAAGCTTGCGAGGGGATACGTCATTCTCTATTCAAAATCAATCATAGTTTGTATGCAAAGTCCATCAATGAACCAGTATGTAGGACTTTCATTTCAGAGTCCTTGTGCTCGATATAAATCTACGATTTCAAAGCGATGGCATTATGATTGGGCTAAGAAGCAGGCAATGACGCACAACATGAATGTCGTGAGATATGGCCCAATAGGGCTTTTAGTTATTTATAAACACTTTTGATACGTTCGCTTTTAGATTGACAAATCGTAGAGCAACGCAGGGCTAGTGTTACAGGGGGTTCGCAGTACAGAAAGCGTTACCTAGCGAATTAGGTGGTTAGATGAAGCCGTCAAGAGGACCCCATATCCTTCCAATCGGCTTTTCGCACGAGATACAGTCCAGATCCAACCTGATAAGAAATGCCTTTTCTACCAACCCCCTACGAATTAATTATACAACCAACGTTTGTGTAGGAAAGGCCGTCCGTCTGTTAAGGTTGTCTGTCGGGTAACTAGTGGCCGGCTGAGTCGTCTAAGGCAAGGGAGTCAGGAGATGCATTATTAGGTATCAATTAAGGGTGCGCTGTTGTGGCTATGCTGCGTCCGTTGCGCCTACTCTTTCCCCCTGATAGTTTGATTCGATGTGTATCATTTATCATTTATCGTGCTCTACCCGCCATCGGAGGCCGACGCCCGATTCGAGTGTCTGTCTCTTTGTTGTATTTTCTTTGTTAACGAAAGTGTATCACGCGCGCCAGCAGCTCAGCTTGTGCCTGCCTGCGTCTCGAAGGCCGGAATCGGCACCATGGCTTCGTCGTCAACTGCCAGCCAATAAACCTTAAATGTTTGGCTGTTTCGAGGAGCACAACAGCTCAGATAGTCATCTGATGTTGTGGTCTTCTGTCTCTGCCCCGCCGCGAAACAGGCCACGATGAGTCAAATGCCGGCACTCGCTGTCCGCCCTCCCACCTCGAAGCCCAGGACGCCCAGGACGCCCAGGACTAAGGTTGTGACGCGCCAGAAGTGCCCGTGCCAATGCCAGTGCCGCAATCCGCCAGCGGGGACTGGCCATCTGCAATGACGCTATCGTCGGCAGGCTCGACCCGGAGCTGGTGCTCTGTGACGTCTGTTTCTTTGAGCTGAAAGAAGTGAACCCCTTCCGCCGCGCTCCCACTTGTCAATACCCTCCCGACATCCTCGACAAAGTCTGGGGTCTCGTGAATTGAACACGGCATTGTTGTCTTCGCCTCGGCTTGCCACTTGCGTACAAATATGTGCGACATCCCCTATGACGAAAGCCAACCCATGCCACCACAACTAGCCTGACCCAAACAGATGTACGGATGAAAAAAGAGTATAATAAGACGTCGAGTCCTGACATCGTACGCATCTGATTTTTATATTTCACCTCCCAGGGCAACACACTGACAGGATCAGCCAGTCAATCAGTCAATCAATCAGTCAATCAAAACGTAGCGCTGCGCCGACCATCCGTCTCCTTCATTAGATAGCGGCCCAATCACAAACATCACCACTGCACATCCGTCCCAACAGCCCCCCTACCAACGTACCGACAGCCTACCTCTTCTCGGACTATCTCAAAGCCAACAAGCCAACATGTGCCAGATCATCATCACGTACAGCTGCGGCTGCAAGCCATACAAGGCTCGCAAACCCTGCAACAAGCCCGACTGCGAAAAGGTCGAGAGAATCCATGAGCCTCCTTGCGCCCTCTGTGTCAAGGAGGAACTCGAGCGCGAGCAGGAGAAGGCGCACAGAAAATGCTGAAATGAATCGAGGTGAGACAGGTTCGCCGTCTTGGGCACACACAGAGGGTATGGCGCACAGGGGATCGTTCGAGGGTAGAGGCTGTATCATTGATCCGTTCTTGTCGCACCATTTTCACGACATGTATGTCTAGAATGACCCGACAGGCGAGATGAAAGGAGTATACGTAACAATACAAAGAGCAAGATGTTGGACACTCGCCCCTGAGAACCCACGTATTTTAGATCTGTCATCCCAATACGAACTCCTGCATGCAACCTGTCGCTCGCACCGAAAAGTTACCGACGATTTCCACGTAATGCATGAACATATGAACGTGATTCCCCATGTTCTCTTCCCGGCATACTCGAGTCAGACTAGTCACTCTGTGCCGGTGGCCTCGATGACACTTACCAACACCAGTAAAAACAGCTGTTTGGTATCGCGATACCAGCGGTGAGGTTGTCGGTACCTATGAGCCAGTCACAGCTACGCCCAGCTATGCCTCTTCCTCGGCGAATTATGGTTGGGGGAAGAAGAGATCGGCGCGGCCCCACGTGACACATCTGGTAAACGACTTGGCAAATCACGGCACTGGACATCCCTGCAATTATCACTATCACAGCTGGCCACCGCTAGACGATCGTCATTGGCCACATTTTAGTGATGACCGAGATACGCTATGGTCGTATCCGGAGGGGCTCTGTCCACTGGATGTCGGAATCACAGACCTCACCCTCACGGACTAGTATAAGACGGGTGTTAAGTATGTGACGGACGTGATGAGAAGCAGTGAACTGTCACTTACCTGCATGGGATTGGGTTGGTCGGTGATGATGTGAAAGTGATCCTGCAAGCGTCGCTATTGTTTGCATCGTGCTTCTACCAGGACCCGACAACTGCTAGATTGCCAACTAGCGGTGATCGCAGGAAACATGCCATGCCAGAGATTAGATGTATGGCAAGGTCGGACTACAAATAGCGCCATGATGCCATCTCGGGGTCGTTCTTGTGTATCCTCGGAAAGCGGGCATATCTCTCGCCATTCACGACTCATCGGCACAGAGCTCGCTGCAAGGGCACTAAGGTTGTGATACGTCTCCATCAGACCATCTCTCGTATAATAACGGGACAGTTGACATCAACCCACTCACGAGGACGACGTCAACACCACTCGCTACCCTTACATACATCATGCACAGTCCCAAGACCCTGGTCATGCTGCTCAGCAGCTTCATCATCTTCTTCTCGTTATCGCTCGCGGCAGATAACTGCTACGGCGACAAGTCAATAGCCGGCTACTGCACGCCCCTGACCTTCACCGACACCACCGCCAAGTTCAAGGCGCCTCCGACGACCTCGGAGTGCCAAGATACCTGCCGCGGCATTAACGAGGACGCCGGCGACTGGCTCGTCGACTTCTCGAAGGACCCCGATGGGGCCCGCCATAGCATAACGCTGTACCATTGCGGCTTCGCTGTCTCGAGGGGTGAGGGCACGCCGCACGATGCCAAGTTTTCGCTCACGAATCAGGATATCCTCGATCTATATGAGAGTCTGAACCGTTTTGGGAGTGCGCATGCTGGGAAGATCTCCGCTCAGGGTACTATGCTATGCGCTGATTACCAAATCAACTGGTTCATACAGGACTTATCAGCTTAGGCTGGGGGGCTCTGGATGTTAACTGGGGCATATAATGGGGTAGGGGCGCGATGGAAAACGTCGCGACGCTGGTAATGGACGTCTCATGGATGGGCGTTCTTTGGATGTAGCATTATTCAATTGATTTGATATGATGTGAAACACATTCTCACTGCCATTGAAACGGAACTTCCCGCACCTTTCAGGAGATTAACGAGTGTGGTAGAGCTATCCCAACCAAGTATATAGAGAATTGTACATATACCAATGCCGGTACCCAATCAGCTGTGCTAATTCCCAGTTCCTATACAAGTCAGGAAAGTCGGGAAACGCTTTACTTATAGCCGGATTTCAGGCACGTTTATCTCCGGTCATCGCATCACCTAGGCCAACGCTGTTGCGAAGTCAATTTTGGTAGCCAGCATACTGGATCCGATAACACTCGTGACGAAAAGCCAGCCCTCGCGTTTCCCGCCGTTGGTAGCCGGATCAATGGGTATCATGACGGCAGTAGTGACCGATCTGATAGCGTGCCCGTCATCTTTGAAGACCAGCTTGCGCACCTTTGTGCCGTCGACCTGCTTATCCTTGCCCGCGACCGCAGGCAGATACCACACCTGGCCCGGAATGGGCGCCTTGAAAGTCGGGTCACCGAAGCCCATGAAGAACTTCAGCGCGTCCGAGACACCGGGCATCAAGTACCCGCTGTAGTCCTTCCCATCGACGCCGGCGTACGGGTCCACGAAATAGTTCGCGTTGTCCACCACGCAGTCGATGGGCACTCGATGCGACACGGACATGGTCCTGTTCTCGGCATGAGGTAAGCTGGCGAAATACACGTGTCCGCCTACCGCGTCGCCGATGATGACCTGGTCGTCCGGACCCCAGCCGAGCCCGTTGTTCGTCGAGATGCTGTCCAACACCACGGCGGCATCGATCTTCTCGGCGTCAAAGCGCACGTGGATCAGATCCGTCCAGCTTCCCATGCGCATTAGCTCCTCGATGAACCGCATCGCGCCCTCGCGGTAGTAATGGTCGTTCGTCACGAGGAACTCATTCTCCGAGATGGCGAGAAGGTCGTTCGGCGTCCTGATTAGGGGATGCACGATGGTTCGCAGGTGTTGCGCCTTGTCGCTGCCGACTGTGTGCACGAAGAGCTCGACTTGTGAGGCGGCCTTCTCCTCTGTCTTGGATCCCGCTGTCCATTTGGGATTTGGTACATGGTTGACGGCGTATATGTAGACCACGTCCTGCTTTGACGGTGGGTGTAAAGAGCGATCCCGTGAGTAGCAAAAGGTCCTTCAAAGTTTTCCAGGGACAACCTCTTTGATTTCATAGTCTGACAGGTAGTGTTAGTTGATCTATTCTGATCTTGGCTACGTTGTAGTCGCACAAGCACTTACCTTTGGGTCGATGATTTCGATAGCACCGTAAGCTGACTTGACCGGCCGGGACAGGGCCTCGGCGCTTACGCAGATACAGTTAGCCATCACACCGGCCATCTAGCGGACAATTGAAGTCGCAATCGGAGCTCATCATACCAGGGTTCCAACCACGGGCGATCTCGATATCCCCCACACACGCCGTGTACAGCATCCCCGACGGCGCATGGTATTCGAGATCTTCACATCCGACCGTGTCGGGGATGAAGTGTGTCTCGATACCATGCACGTTCGCCGAGCTTTCGAAGGGCCTGAGCCCGACGACCGCTACGAGGTGTCGCACCGGGTCGTATAGCCATGCCCCCAATACGCTGAGAAGCGTGACAAGGATATACGTGAAGACTGCCATGATTGCTCACGGAAATAAAAAAAATATTACGATTCCAAGACCGCGGATAACTTGATCTTGTCTAAAGCGGTGTGGTGGGTTTGCGGGGAATGGAAGCTTCCGTGGGGGTGCGACGCCACCTAGCTCTGCCACTATTGATGGCTATTCATGCCACTATCGCGATATCGCCCACCGTCATCATATTACATGGGAGTGAATGAAGAGATCGAAAGAAGAACAAGACAATAAACTAGTACATCTATATTTATTTAAATTTGAAAAATAGACAATATAGAAACCATTCAATCATTTGTTTACCCAGATCAAAGTGCCATGAATAGCCATCACGGGTGGTAAGAGTAGGCTGACGGAGTTGTTGTGTGATGTTGGCTTGGCGCCAAAGGATTCTGACCCCCACCATCATCCCACCAAGGGTAACAACGTGTATGGTGTCGTACCGATGCCGGCCAACGGTCGGTGGTTATGCGATCCCCAGCTTAGAATCACGTGAAATTGAAGGTTTGTAAAAGCATTGGAAAATGGACGACCGTCTTGGAAGTTGAATACACCCTGCGCCACTGAAATGACAATTACTATTTCAAGCGTCCATGAGTTGCTTGATATAGTCTTGATTACAGGCACTTTTCGCGGGTATTTTCACACATGTTTGCTTTTGGAATGGAGGCGAGGTAAGCATTGGTTCCCAGAAGCAATAAGCAGACTTAAGAAACCGTGATCTTCTCTCGGCTTTCAGCATGTTCAGGCTTAGGCTTTATCATCTGCTCTTGGGCGAACAGAAGCACTTTCGTAAGATGGTTCAAGCCTTAGTGCCTCAAATCTTGCAACTGTACATCTTTGTAAATGTGTGGAAAGAGCTACAAAAGGGAACCTTAGACTTTGGGCACTCATTGAGTTCTTCTCCGATTATATTAGGGTTGCAAAGGGGTGCAAAGGGTAAGAAGAGTGCCGAATTGTTGAAAGGAAGCCGCACATTATTCCAGGTATATAGGGCCCAGGAAATCAAGCCTGACAAACCAAAGGTGACAACCCACAATCCTCTGCAGATCAACAACTCGTCAATATGACGCTGCTCACAGAACTCGCGCTGGCAGTAAAAGAGGGATCAATCGCCACGGCAAGTCACTTCGCAATTCAATGGCTCGTCAACGGATGGACTCTCGCTAAGGGGCAGTTGGCGTGTCTCCTATCTGGCTATTCTCTCTCTTTCTACGCCCTGAACCTTTGCTTTTCCGTCTCCCGGCAGGCTCTAGGCCCTGTTGCATCGGATTCATGGCTTGTGTGGTTCTCTAGATTCGCTTCGGATGTATTCGAGCCGATATTAAACCTCGGAGTCATATACATGTTCGCTCCCTGGATCCCCACCGCTTTGACGCCATCCCACATGCTATGGAGGCTCACTCAAACTTATGTCATCATCACCTGGTTGTTCAACTTTGCACTATCCATGTCTCGGCATATGGCGAATAACGGAATGGCTTTATTCTCACAACACGATATAATGCATAGAGTTCATCAGGTGCTTACCACTGCAGCTTCTGCGTGGTTCATCATAAGACATATCACGGCCTTGCTACATAGGTGTCGCCCGCAAACAGTTAGCAAGGAAACCTCTCTTACTCATGAACAGTACCTCGATGGAAGCAATGAACAACAACATATCTACTGGGTAGTAAGGGAGATTGTGACCAACTGCAACACGCATTGGCGGAAGACGTTCCCTACGGGATGTCATCTGGAAGAGGGGGCGTCAGCACAGGAGGTGAGCATATTGAAAAATGCCTTGGCATGGAGCTCCCAAGCGACTACAAGATGTTCCTCCAATTCACCAACGGCCTAGAGAATATCTTAGACGGCGGTAAGCCCCAACTATCGTTTCTATCTACCAAAAACCACCAGATTGCCCATCAAAACGGATGGCGGTATCATGTCTACAACAATATGTGGGAGCATTACATAACATGGTTAGTCGATTCCATGTTCGGCCCTGGACATCATGCCGAGCTGAAGCGCCAGACTAGTTATAGCGGGGGGACGGGGAACCCTCCTTGAGACTGATACAAATCGCCGCTCGCGGTAGTGAGTTGGGCGGCGTGTTCCTCGTGAGTCCGGAGGATGTCCGAAATACGGTGCGAGACTGGGCCGACGTCGCGTTCACTGACGAAAAGCGAAACGGCCGACTCATTGGCCGTATCGACTTTCACGGCAGCAGCTACTTCGGCGGCAGGGGCCGGAAGCTGCTGACGCTGAAGAATTGCGAGAACTGGCTCGTCCTGCAGGTGCAGCATAAACCCAGCGAACACTACCGCCTCTATCCAAGCTTCACGGCGTTCCTGCAGACGCTTGCCGAGATTACCCGCCGAGGAACTACAAATTTGATATTGGGTCTTGTCTACGAGAGATATTACGCCGATCGTTGTCGCTGGAAATGGGAGTGGGAATGGAATAAACGAGCTGAGGATGGGGAGGATTACGGAATAGGGGCTGGTGGGGAATATCTTGGAGGATCGGACACGGACAATTAATGTTAGACGGACGTCGGTCGGTAAAGTGGCGGTATGCGGAACTATGACTCTGTTGGTTCGTGGTTGAGGCGAGCTCAGGGATGTAATGGGATATGGCCGCCGAAACTGAAGAGATTGGGGACTGGGGTTGTTGTGCCTCTCTCAGCGGAATATTTTTATTACTGAGAGTACTCGTGAGACAGGACAGATCGGAACAGAAAACCATCGGTCTTTTCTACCTTGACAAGTGACTACTCACACCTTCATAATTGACTGTCTGCCGTTTAAGCTTAGTGTTTATAGTTAATCGGTAAGGTCGGAGACAATAGACACGCACCCATTAAATGTCCCTATGCACAGTTAAGCATTATCTTCATGACTTCGAAGCATATAATCTGTTACTGATAATTAATATTTTTGGATTTATTTTGTCAATATCGTGAGCCGATATTACGCGGAATCGGGGAGATTCAGGAAGAGTGTGGCTCCAGCAGCGGAGTCACCTCGGAATCAGTCCCCTTCCCACCTTCCAAACTCTCCTTTTTGCGTGGCATATATAAGAATTTGCCATCATCAACATTCTTAACCACCCAGCTCTCATGTTCAATAGCCGACATGAAGAATTCTTGGTTCTCCTCGAAACTTCGCCCGCCCGTCTCTGGTGAGTAAGCCCAGGTCCACCACCCCGCAAATGCATTAGTGGCGGAAAACACTAAGAAAAGCCAATACTTGAGATTATTGAACACTAGAGATTTGTGATTAGCAATTCATTCAAAGAAGTATTTTCTACTATTTGGTAGATGGGGTTAGTAAACTCGAGAACCACGTACTTATTGGGGTCAAGAGGGTGATTGCGAAGTTCGCAAGACCCCACGTAATGACCGAAACACTACTTCCTAGGGCCCTAGCACTGTTTGGATAGATTTCCGTGGGAATTAACCAGACAGTGGCCAACCAACAAATGCCAAATATGGCGGTGGCGACGAAGAGGACGATAGAACCGAAGATCTCAACGGCTAGAACAGAGATGTGAGCGACATCCAATGACAGGGCGCCAGATACCGTCAGCAGAGCAAAGCAAACGGATAAGCCAACCGAGCCCCAGACCATCAACTTCCGCCGTCCGAGAGCATCGATCGTTATCCAAGCTACAGTCATCATAATGAAATAGCTGATGTAGTTGCCTAGCGTAACAAGCTCTGCATTACGTACACCGAACCCGAGAAGCTCAAAGATCTGTGGGCCGTAAACAGACACGGCGCCATAGCCGGTAAGGGCCTGGTTAATTTGTCCCATCACAGTGAGCACAGTGGGATGAAACTGGCTACCACTGGGAAAGATCATGTCGATATATCCCACATGCTCGTCACTTTCCTCTGCCTGGGCTTGAACCAGCTCATTTAGTGTTTCTTTTGCTTTGGGTTCGTCAAACAGAGATACCAAGGCCTTCATAGCATCATCACTTCTATCCTGGCTCACGAACCACCTGGGAGATTCAGGCAACCGGCTCATACTCGAGATTAACACGATCGGAAATGCTTGCATGACGACAATAGGTATTCTCCAGGCCCATTGGTTGTCCTTGCCAAGGGCGATGGTAACACCAAGGTTGATAGAAAAGGCCACCAGCAGACCGAAAATGTTCATCTGAAACTCCTGGGCCAAAGCGCGTCCCCTTGACTTGTCCTTTGTCAACTCTGAGCTATAGACGGGAATAGTAGCATCGATGCCACCGACGCCAAGACCAAGTATGACTCGTCCAGTTATCATGAATGCAATGGCTGCGCCATTCCATGAACTTGGGCCTTCTGGGGTCATTCCGGCAACAAACATCAATAGGTTGCCCACCATGCTTGTCATAAGACAAGCGGCTATAGAAGGTTTTCGACCTTTTTTATCAGCCCAGTACGAAGCTAGAACGGCACCGAGAGTGCAACCGAGGTAGTAGACGGACACGATGATGCCGACAATGGGCGAATCGTGGGCAATGGCCATTGTGCGGAGGTACGATCTGTTCGTATTGATGAGACTCATCATGCCCTGATCATAGCCGTACAGCGCAATTGCCGTACTACTGAAGATAACAATCTCATGCTTCTTGGTGAGAAAACTGGGCTTTCTGGGCGAAGTTGGGTCATCGCCCCGAGCCGGTGGAAAAGGCATCCTAGGTAGCGTTGACCTTTTGAAAATGATACGTTGGCTGTCCTAAATTGGGATGCCCAATAGCATGCATACAGACAATTGAGTGTAGTATAACTGCCGGATAGTTGAGATGAACAAACATTTACGATGTTGTCAGCGCACAAAAGCTAATTATAAGCCTAGTAAGCTTCAAGATAGATACGGTGCTATGAATGACGAAGTTATCTTCGCAGAGCGCCCTGCAGAACAGGGGAAGAGATAACGACCATTCAACAATATGCGGGCGCGGCGTCGCGGGGCAGCATTTGGCATGACGTCATATGACCAAGACGTCACGAATGTAAACAATGAGCAGTAGTCCAGACTTGATACCTCATTATGAGAAACGAAAAGGGTAGAAATGCGAGGCAATAGCCTTTTAAAATAGCATAAAACACTCGATTAAGTTAGATAAATATTATAAAAAAATTCTTAAATCTATGCTTGGTGCGTGCTGGTGGCTTATGGTTGTCGCAAGCTAATTATTACTAATGATTGATGATGTCCACGATCTAGGGTCGTGACGTGGTTCATGATACGCCACATTCAGCGATATTTCTCAGTATCACAAGGTAGTTCTAAGCCATAGGTGGTGAGGCGATCGCTTGGGAGAAAAGCTGATGTGGTTTAGATATGTTGAAAACGCGAGTTCCGAATGATGGGTTTCAGCAACATGTGAAGGTTGAAATGATGGGATGAAATGCCTGGGAAGAGTATCCTAATAATTGAAGAGAAAAATATCATACCGCCATGTATAGTCTATATCTAAGCATATAAAGTTAAAACCATATGATTTCATAAATGTCTTACAGAATAACACGAAGTAGCAAGAATCCACCACCAACTCCCCGAAATATCGTCTCACATGCTGCTTTTCCATTCAGATAGACCGAACACCATGAAGGATATACAAAGCATCGCCATCTCTTGGGGAATAGGAAATGTGCTAATAAAGCTTTCCCACTTCATACAAAGCGCGGCCACTAGCATAACACCTCCAGCTACCGGCACGAGCACGAATGTCAGTTGTAACGACTTGGTGATGGCCGACACTGCCGCCGCGCGCAGGTTGTCGTCTAGTTGGAGAATAGAGAGCTTTGCGCACCCGCTAGCGCAGTCATGATTTCCGTTCTCGAAAAGCCTTGCCAGCTAGTATATCTGTTCGAGGTTCCTAGTGGCCACCGAATGAAAAATCTGACCAGAAACGCCGAGTGCAATTACCTGGCCTCCGATTTCGGCCACGTTCTGGAAGCTGAGAGCCGGGCCTACATTGCTTGGATCCGTGCTCAACGCAGCGATGGAGTAGCTTTTCTGCATGGATAGACCAGCGCCAAATGCGACCAGAACTGTCAATCCGTAAATGAGGCTGGTCTGGGCATTGACGTCTAGATGAACTACCAGCAGACTGCCACCCAATATCAAGACGATGGCGGATGCGAGAAAAAGAAGTAGATACAGTTTAATCCGGCCGACAAAATATCCCGAGACTACACTCGTGGTCGCAGCAACAACAACAAATGGGAGTAGGCGTATAGCGGCGGTGAGGCTGCTGTCATTGTGCACGAATTCGAAATAAAGAGGGATGTAAAAGAGCGATACGAAGAGCGACGTGACGAAGGCCGATGTCGCGATATATAGTAGGACGTGGGTACGCTCGCGAAGGAGATGAATTGGGAACTCCCGTCGGGCAGGCGTGGTGAAAAGGGCGAAATATTGCTGCACGGCGTACAAGCCTAGTACAACACCGAAGACGACAAATGTGGCGATGGTACGGCCGTCATTCCACGGCCATTCTCCTCCCGCCATAGTGAGGCCCAAGAGGAAAGAAATCCAGACCCCGGCGCCGAGCACGAACCCAACAATGTCGACCCCGGCAAGTCGGTCTCGAACACTCACGCCTGGCATAGGATGAACTGGTGGGAGGCATGTGATATAAGCTGGGGCCGAGGCGGCGCCGACGACAAGGTTGAAGTAGAATGCCCAGCGCCAGGTTGCCGAAGATACGGAAAATGCGCCGCCCACAACAGGTCCCAGTACAGCACCGAGACCCCAGAAAAAACCGATCAACGTGGTATATAGACCACGCTCGCTTGGGGACGTCAAAGCTGTCATGTAATTCAACGTTCCGAGATAGATGCCGGTGCCACCGGCTCCGGCGATGACTCGCCCAACGATCAGAGCAGCCATGTTGGGGGCAGCACCACATAGTGCGGAGCCGATGTCGAAGAGCAACACCGTTATTATGAACATCCACTTCATATTGAAGGCATTGTAAAGGTAACCCATTACGAATATCACCGTCACCGAACCTAACGGAAACCCGGCGCCGATCCAGGAGAGTTGCCCGATCTGGCCAAATGTCTTGATCACATCGGCCTGGACTGCCGCTGCGATTGTTGTGTCGAGGCCGTACAGGAAACAGGTGAGAAAGAGTGATGCGCAGATGAAGAACCAACGAATGCCGTGGATTTCCCTCTGCTTAAAATCCGAGTTGTCGCTGCCGTTCCCTGAGCTAGAGCCCGTCTTCTCAGCATCATGCGCAATGCTGTTTGTACTTTCTGCATGATTTGATTCTTCGTGCTGTGCCGGGGGCCCATGGCTACCCTTTCGGTTTTGTCGAACATTTCGTTCTGTGACAATCCGTTTGCTGTGCCAAGAGGAACGGCAATATTGACTTTGCAGGGATGCAAATAGTTATGAGTTGGAGGTCCTAATAAACTGTGCAACGTCTGTATATGTTCGGTTTAAATAGAATTTTATAAACCATGACTCGATAACGGGATTGATATTTATATATCATATATGGAAGAGTCTAATGATCCTCGATCATAGGTAGCATACACCTAAATAGATGCTTGTCGCATCCATCGGAACCTCCAGCTCGCATTTTTCAGCTGAATTCCTAAATAAGCAACTTTATGATAAATCAATCGGGATCTATGCGCCGATTCGTTTTCCTTGAATACAGCCCGGCATAATATGGCGAATTCGCAGTTGGTTCTTGGGAATAATATAATCCCCCTTTCGAACACCATATTCTGTAATCAACTCCACCTCTGGCGATCGCATCATATCTGGAAAATCTAATTGGCTAATTTTACAGCAACTTCAATTTGTGGATCTCGTCTTTGTCAGCGCCGCTTCCGCGGAAGCGGAAGGGCTATCGGTGGAAGTGAAATCTAAACTGAACTACTTTTCTTTGATAGTTCCTGTGCACAGGAAGCTTCCGATTCATGACATTCGGTCGACTCATGACTCCAAATGATTTGATCACTATGGAGCAGATCGAACCCATCAGAAAGGTACCACCACCTAGGATTCTGGATTATAGAGTATATTGCCGCTAATTATTTGCGGACAGGCATGCGACCTTTGCTATCGGAGGAGAATCAAATGTGACGGCCAAAAGCCACGGTGCTCTCACTGTGTCATTTACAACTCGGACTGCACCCGCAAAACTGCTGCTCGAAAATCCACTCAAAAAAGGTCTAGCAAGAGCAGTCGAGAAGCTGCCAGTCGAGACGCCGCACTTGAATCCCGAGTTAAGAGCCTGGAAGATCAACTATCAAGCGCGCTGCAGAAGTTGAAGAGTCTAGAAAATACTTGTCCTAGTGGAGAGGCACCGTGTATATCGAATGTGAGCTCTATGAGTGCTGGCGACAACATCTCCTCGAGCACTCGCAGCCTAAATCTCAGCCATAATGACATGCCGTTAGATTCACTACATGACGTGCTACCAGTGGTTGAGTGGTACCTTGCGACGTCTAACTCTTTCCTTCCTCTCTTCGACCCGTCAAATCTTTTGACTGCAGTCAAAGACTGGTATTACAAGCCGCACGCGAGAGAGCCTACTGTCTGGGCAATGATTAAGTAAGTCACAAGTTAGTTCATGTGGCTATGATCTAATTTTACGTAATTTATATCTTTCTCGTCTTGGGTTATCTCTATAATTTCATATTCCGAGGCTTAGAGTAGCCGTAGATTTTGGTAAAAATGCAATGCAAATGAATGCTAAGCATGTGTTGCTACAGTGTCGTAATTGCCCTCGCGCATCATAACGGTTATCCCGGCAGAAAGTCGCACTCCATCCACGATACAACTTATATCAAGAACGCACAATCTGTTTTGACAGATGCCATTGCCCAACAAACAAGCCTTACGCACGTGCAAGTTCTTATTGGACTTACTATGCTTTTTCGGACTGCGAACGAGCCTACGCCTGCGGTTGTTTTGATCGCCACAGCTCTGCGTTTAGCCCACAAGCTTGGAATTCACAGGAAAAGACTCAATCAACACGATTCTGCGCCGCAGCGGGATCGAGTTTTCTGGATCGCATACATCTTGGATAGGTCAATCAGCTCACAGACGTCTATCAGTCCGGTCCAACGTGATAACGACATCGATCTGGATCTACCGCCACTTGAGCCAGTGAATGGTGACTTGGCCGGCTTTGTGGTAGCAGACAATGGGCGTATAAAATTCAACTTTCTCCGCGCTAGCATACAAATGGCCAGGATCCAAGGCCTAGTTCACGAGTATGTCTATTCTGTGCCCGGCGATAAATGCAGTTCAACCGAGACGGCCCGGAGAATTGCGCTCATACACCGGGAACTTGACGCTTGGACTGCCCAAGTGCCTCCCGAGTTCCACGCCACGGCGCTTCTGCAATCAGGAGATTCAGAGGTGTCAAGACAGTTCTGTATGCTGTACTCCGCGCGCCTGTCCCGCAGAGGTTCCATCAACCATGGTAGCGCAGCTGACAGCTTTCATTATTCAAATTGGGTTGAAACTTTACAAAGTTATGGTGAGAGTCTAGCTGCTGGTCAGGTGGTTTCACATACACCTGAACAACACGGCTGGGTCACCCTAATCAATGAGTCGCGAGATTTCCTGAAGCTTCTCATGACAGTTCAGTCAAGAGATGCAGTATTTACCATGTGTGTTCCCTGTGCCCCATATAAACTTGAAGTATGAAAGATGCTTATCAACCTGCTTTTTTGTGCATTAGGACGACACTATGTGCATATGTCACGAGTTTGCTCTGCCTAGTATCCAACAACATGTTCAACACTCATAGCGACACGAGCCTATCGGATGACAAGTTGATCGAGGCGGCAATATTACCCCTTGGAGATATCGCGAAGCATACAAGCTCAGAGGAGATATTCAACGCAATTCAACAACTGAGGTCGTATACACACGCAATTTCCCCACATCTGGATTGGCAACGAGGCGATTTGCAGAGTGACCAAGCTTGGGCGCATGGTGCGAAACCTTTAGACCCGGATGTTCTCCAGTACCTCTTCGGGCTCCCCGATAATGGGTTTCCGTGGAATTTGGGGAACGTAGAGATATAATGCATTGCCAGAGCAGCTGGTGATCTCGAATATTTGGTATTAGGCGCGAATAGCTATTCTGACATGGGGTGTGATGACATAAGGGAAACGTAATTTGGGCCACTAGTCATCGAAGTCACTCATGAGGGTAATTACACTCAAATTCCCTTATCAATTGATTTCTACGGCTCTTTGTGGGCTTTAGAAATTGATAGCTGGAGCTAATATAGGCAATAAAACTTCAGACCTGGGCCGCCGGACTCGAAAGCTCTCCAGGAGCTATGGATACATTCAGAATAAAAAATACCTTGCAGTAAGCTTATCGATCGCTATTTGCTATTCGTTGCTACTTCTATTCTAAGCATGAAAATTGCGACTAAGAATCATTATGAAATATCTGTGTTAGTTCTCGTCGAAAAATCTTACGTAAAATTATAGGCTCGAACCTTGTTTTGTTTTCTAATTACCCCTTTTTAACACTCCCATATTGCATTTTTCCGTTGTTTAATTTCCTTATGTATGTTTCGTTCTTTGGCTTTTATATTTATTTCTCTATTTTTCTTGTTAGCCCATGCATATTTCCAAACAGCCTTATAGTTCTTCCTGCAATGTTCAATTTTTGACTGGATGGGTTTCACGTGATCAATCAAACAATTTTTGCCGTCGTCCTTCATCCAATCCCCAGAGCTTTGGAGGCTTTTTAAGAGGCTCATAGTTTGCCGCCTCGGTCAACCAGTCCAGAGAACCCCCTTTGTTGTCACCTTTCTTCTCATTTTCTTCTTTCTTGGGCGGTGCCTTCTCGGGAGGGTTGGATGGCTTTTTGGTGTCAGGCATTTTTCAGAGTTATATGTTTTTAGTCTCAAAAAAGCTTGTGCAGAAACTTAGCTGTGAAAGGATTGTGAAGCTGCTATTTGGCTAGCGAGTGTCGCGGTGCTGGTCTAAGTGAAATTTGTATCTTTGCAATAGTTTGTGCTGTCTATATACTAGATCCAGCCCGAGAATGTTACATAACGTTCAATTTACTTCTCTACAATGACTGGCATAGTTATAACACCAAGACCTTGAATTCATTACGGTTTCTTTGTTCGGTGAAACAATGGCTCTGTGGACATTCTAGTGCCTTGTACCTTCTTGAAACTTCTATAGTACCAAGTAGGCAGTAAGTAGGTCCCTTTCCCCGAAAATATACTTCAACCGTTAATCTGCATTTCGCTTTCACGGCCTCGCATGGTAATGATGTAAGATTCTTTTATATTTACATATTTCTGTTCATTTTACTTATCAACGATTGTAGAACTTGATTAAAGAACACTTGGATCTTGAAAGCTAGCCTAGTCGCGTTTATGACTTCTATTATACTGAAGAACTAGTTCCATCAGTCGATGAAATCTGAGCCTGAGTAGGCGATGGTGCCACATATGGTATCAATAAAAACAACTGATAAACTTCGTCTCCAACTTCGTAAAGGTGATTTCTATACTATGTAAGTAAATAACTAGATAGAGGGAAGATAACATCTTCAATGACATATGAAGGACTTTACTTCAGTTGTAGGATACCATGTCCCGAAATTTTGATGCCGTTTTCAGCAGGCCAGCAACGACAGCAATAAACCCACGCTACGGATACTGCGTCCTTTGCCGGGGAGCAGTGCGGCATCAACTAAAATGACTGAGCTTGGATGGGACGTATCATTTTGTTGCCTACTATGTGTTGTGCCGACCACGGAGTAACCGTTAGAAAGGGCAGTGAGAATAAAACGAGCTAAGTGATAATTAAGAAAAACTAAGACTTTATACATGAATTTCATAGCCCAGAAGTCCAGGGGCTAGTACTCCGATCGGCAAAAGCCCTCGAGCTCTTAGACTCTCGGGCGCCCACATTGGGTATCTATACGAATCTCACACACTGCGAATCTTGGTAATGAAATGGCACTGCTGCTTAAAGCTCGCTTGAGGAATGCAACCCTGCACCACTCCCTGCTGAACCTTCTGTATATACCCCTGCACGGTAGTCGACACCTCGTCATCTGAAGTGCCCTATTAGCTGGGATATTCGGGTTATAGAAATATAGATCTTATCATGCCTGTAAGCACCTAACCATGCTAGAGGTCAACATTAAACCACGTTCTGGCTAGATACTTCACGAGTAAGCAAGTAAGGACCGAATCCGAACAGTATTGGCAAACTCAGGATCGTTCAGCTCTAGACGGATGAAATTGACACGCATGAAGCAGACAGGCTCGGCAGTTGTCACATCAGTATACTGCGTATCAGCTTGCCAAGATGTACTAGCTTGTTTCTACCAATCCTACGCGCCGATCCGATCCTGACGCTAACCCGATGATTCTGGTCGGCATGCATCACGGACCACTCCCGTCAACCTTGCAGCCCTTGTCTAGGATGACTAGGATAACGCTCCTCCGGGTCCTTCTGCACGGTCCTAAACTCCCCTGTCCGGCCCTGCTCCTGTCCACCTTTTTATACCACATAGTAAGCCAAATAACATACCGTGACGCAAGATGTAGGAAGTCAAACGCAACGCTGTACGAACTGGACACTACTTTGATTGGTTCGTTAATAACCAACGACTATTGAACACAGCATAAAAGTTGTACTGTAGGTATTGTTTCAATAATCGTACTGTACTCCAAATTGCGACCTACCAGATTAGCTATCTATCTTAAACTTAATACCACGCTGACTGCTTCGAGGTCCTAGGTAGACCTACTGTGCCTCCCCCAATTGTGACTGCTACTTGACCCTCTCCTACTATGTATCAAGGAATATCCTCAACCACCCAGCTATGTGAGTTCTTTGGGTCTGCGAGGTGGGATGTCGCATTGCTTAATTCACCGCCACTCCTTTTTGAGGTCTTGGGGGCGAAGAAATTCACTAATCAGGCAGTAAAATGACATGTAAGCAACAAATCGGATACCTACATATGTACGGGACCTACCTCCAAAGCAGTATCCTCTTCTTGTTCGTTTTGCATTCTCCGACGTCTTCTTTCAAATCCGTCGAGATTGGTTTACAATCGCGCGTGCCTAACGAAGGTCACCGTATCCTTTAACTGTCTACCCTAACCAAGATGGCCAGCAGTTCCTCTGAAAAGGGACCACCGGAGGACGTATCCGGCAGCAACACATCCAAACATGAGATACCCGCTAATGAGACGTCCGTTGACGAGGAAACAAGTGCTAGTCCACGAAAAGCCACGGGTTTCGCCTGGGCCCTCATCGTGATTTCGATCCTTTCCGCAGCTTTCCTCTTCGCACTCGACAATACCATCGTAGCTGATATCCAACCAGCTGTCACCAGGGACTTCAAGTCTGTAGACAAACTCACATGGCTACCTGTAGCGTTCCTCCTAGGTGCTTCAAGTACAATCTTGCTGTGGTGCGTAATGTCTACTTAACAACATGTCTCGAGAGTCTCATTTGTAGTGAAGATACTAAATGTTGCTAACAGGGGAAAGTCATATGCGTACTTCGATGCTAAGCCCTTGTTTATTATATGTGTGCTCCTGTTCGAAGTCGGATCTGCCGTGTGTGGTGCGGCACCGAACATAGATGCGCTCATTGTCGGCCGTACTATTTGTGGTCTCGGCGGTGCAGGAATGTATACGGGAGTCTTAGTCCTGCTTTCTGTACAAACAACAGAGCAAGAACGGCCGGTATATCTCGGCTTTACAGGCCTCGCCTGGGGTCTTGGGACTGTTCTTGGCCCGATCATCGGTGGTAGTTTCACCAATAGTTCGGCGACCTGGCGATGGGTAAGTTCTGTTTCGTTCAATCCCTTGACATTAAACTCATGATCGCATTGCTAGTCTTTCTACCTTAACCTTGTGGTCGGTGGCGTTTGCGCGCCAGTATACGTCTTTATCCTTCCATCATGCAAACCTTCGAGGGGCCAAAAATTCTGGCAAACGCTTCGCTCTATCGACTACCTTGGGACCATCCTGTTATCTGGATTCTTCGCGACGGGATTTATTGCCATCGCTTTTGGTGGAACAATCTGGCCATGGGGCAGTGGAGGGAGCATCGCATTATTCGTTGTGTCTCCTATCCTTTTGATACTGTTCTTCGTACAGCAAGCATTCTGCATTACCACATCACCCAACGACCGAATCTTCCCACTGGAATTCCTACGATCGAAAATTATGGTTATGCTATTTGTCATAACCGCTGCAGCATCGACCAGTATCTTTGTCCCCGTTTACTTCATTCCGCTATATTATCAATTCGTCGATCCGACGACGCACTTCAGGCTGGTGTCAATCTGCTACCGTTCATCGCCTTTAACGTGGCCTTCGCTGTCATCAGCGGCGCCGTAATGGGAAAGAAGCCCTACTACATGCCGTGGTACATATTCGCTGGCGTCTTCTGCATAATCGGAAGCGCACTACTATACACAGTCGATGAGCACACATCGGACGCACGTATCTGGGGCTATTCTATTATCCTCGGCGCCGGTAGCGGTGCCTTCATCCAACTTTCATTTACCGTAGCGCAGCACAAGGTTGACCGTGCTTTGGCTCCAGTTGCGGTCGGATTCCTTAGCCTAGCTCAAACTGCGGGACCTGGGGTCGGGCTGGTTGTTTCGAATGCCGCGTTTCTTAACGAAGCCGCGAATGGACTCCAACAAATTGGACCGGATGTGCCACGAGGCATCATCTTACAGGCGATCTCTGTCGCCTCGAGTGGTGGAGTACCTTCGTTTACCGAGGAACAACAGGCACGCGCTTTACATGTTATCGTGCAAGCTATGTCCAAGTCGTACATAATCGCGCTAACGTCAGGCATTATCACGTTGATATTAGCCTTTTTCATGAAGCCGGAAAGGTTGTTTCCTAAATAATAGTGTAATATAGTCAAGTATTTCAAGCCATCGAAATACTCGGGAAGATGTGGAAGGAGCACTTGAATTACATCAGCTAAAAGGGGTCATGACAGTATGTATAGAGGAATAAACGAATTTCAGGGGCCAGGTGAAAGGCGCTCATGGTATAACATCCTGCACACTCTTATACCTACTGCGCGCCATCAGTTCTAATGCTTAGTGATACAAGTCTAGGCTGTACTACATCCAACCCATCATGTTTGACCAAATATACTAGATGGCCTCCGTATTCCTTCTCCCTGTTTCACACAGATAAGTTAAGAGCCACAAGATCACTCGCCATCCGGAGCACCAAATGGCCGAACGTCGTCCGGTTCTCTCTTGAAGTCCGAAACGTACAAAGAGGGAGAATTAGCTATAACAGCCTTGCGTAGTACAAACCTCCCTCGCCTTTTGTTGTTCTAAGGTATATCTAAACTATATCTGCTCAGTTCCTAAAAAAACGTCCAAGCTCTGTATAAAAGAACCCAATACTTCATAGCCTGGCCAGGGGTCCATCAGGTCGAGCAATGCCCAGAGACGCCTTCGAGATCTCAGAAATATTTTTGCACCCCGCCAACATCATGCATCGTCTAAATTCGTCATAAAGCACGTCTAACATCTTATCTACGCCTTTCTCTCCGTCATACTGAATCTCGTCAATAAAAATATCCGTACCGCTAGACGTATATGCACTTACCGCCAAACCCCACAGTACCGGGCGACCAACCCAGCAACATTGGGCACCCAAGGCGACGGCTTTGAATATATCTGCGCCAGTGCGAAATCCGCCATCAATATGGACAGGAATCTTGCCATCGGCAGCTGCGATACATTCTGGAAGAGCGTCAAGCGTGGAGGGAACGCCATCAAGCTGTCTACCGCCATGATTACTTACAACGACACCATCGCATTTGTACTCACGTGCCAGCGTAACATCTTCTGCCGTCAAGACGCCCTTGATCCAGATCTGCATTTTCGTCCGACTCCGGAGCCAGGGAATGTCATAAGCCCACGAATGCACATCTGAATTGAACGCAACGAAACTATCGTCATGGGTCTGGGCCTGTATCATCTCAGAAGTCTTTTCCTGCATAGGAAAATCAAGGCCAGCCGGTGTTCGGAAGTCATCCCGCCACTCGTTGTACCGGACGCCGAGCACAGGGCTGTCGGCTGTTAAGAAGATGGCGATGCACCCGGCGGCCTCGGCACGCTTGATAATGCGTTCTTGGAGCGCTCGGTCTTTCATCGTATACAGTTGCATGACATGGCCGATGGGACCAATGGCGAGCCCTGCGCTTATGATTTCCTCAACCGAGTAATTTGCGAATGACGAAACGCCCATGTTGATACCTCGTCTCGCGCAAGCACGGCTCGTCGCGAGCTCACCATCAGGGTGAGCAATAGCTTGAATTCCGGCTGGGGATACACTTAAAGGGAACGATATCTTGAGGCCTAGAACCGTGACACTGGTGTCGGCCTTCGATACGTCCCTCAAGACGCGGGGCGGATGCGGTATTTAGTAAAGGCTGTAACGTTTTCCTGCACCGTGACCTGATCAGTTGACCCATCATTGAAGAAGTCTAGATAGACGTGATTATTAGCTTAAAAGTGGTTAATAGAAGCGTATTTCGGGTGGGTTCTCTAACTCAAAGCCACTCTGTCTAGCCGTTTAGCAGCCTCCTTACGGATATCGTCGACGCTCAAGACGACTGTACCCAACCTTGACATTTTTGACATTTTGAAGCAACAATATCGCGATTTTGTTTATCCTTAATGGCAAAACCGCAAAATTTTAGTTGAGCATTCAACCGAAATTGCCTTTTCACTTGAGGATGTGGTTTTAAGCGTGATATACTCGAACATGTAGTAAGGGCGCATGTAATCGCAAAGCGTAAAATCTCCTATCATCGGACTTCTACCAGCCGAAGGGCGCATGCGGTGTAGGTCTCCCGTTTAGGTACAAGAGCGTCTGTGAGGAGCGGTCCCACCGGTGCATCGGAGATACTAACGGCATTCGCCACTCGGCAACGACGCATCATCATTTCTTATCGTCACTTTGCGTGAGGCGCCAGGATTTGAATACGTATAAGCGCAACCATAAAACTGAGTATCAATGATAATTCTACCGATTTTACTATAATAAGGGTTAATTTTTACCTTAGTTAATGGCCATTTTCTGGTTGATATTTGCTAGAAACTTCCCCTCATAGCTACCTAATTAGGTAACATTAACAGTTCCCTCATTGACGCCCAGTTATTTCCCTGCAACATGTGCTAATCTTCCTCCTATATATGAGCGGTATCGCGTCTTGTCTTTGGTTTTTCCTTGCTAAGCCCACACTTTAAAGTAGGGGATAGAACGTGGGTTCTCAAGGCATAGTACATCAAGTTAGGCCAACAACTTGTGGGTTCTTGGCACGTGGGTTCAACCCAACCGACGAGCTAGGCTATGAACCAAAGTGTTTTAAATGTAGAATAATAAGTAGCCAAACGGTCTTGCTAAATTCTTGCCTCTTCTTGATAATTTATACTCTAGCTATCAACCTAGAATGACTGATAAGTGTAACACGTTTTTAGATAGGGGTGACGATATAATATGAATAGGTATGTATGCTACATTTATCTGGATATATTTAGAGGCCCTGTGTAAAGTAACGCAAAGTCCGTAGTCATAATACGATGCCGAGCAAAGTATGGCGAATAAGCCTAGTGTGATACATCAGGCATATAGAATAGCTGGCAAATCCATGGGTTCTTAGCCAGTCCAGACATCGGGACCGGGCATTTATATGAGGTTGCCTTTCCATTGTAGATATCAACCTTAACCCAGTTAGCGAGCATTTTAATAGATAATCATCATCTCATTTGTGCTTACCATGATACCGGGGTCGGATTGCGGCGCATAGCCTGGGATGGAGGCCAGTAGGTTAGCAGGAGCAGTCGCGCTGCCAGAACCAGTGACTTCGATCTGAGCACACTCGGGGTAGAATTGCGGAGTGTTGGCTTGATGGAGGCGAGAAGTTCGTGTCGGATGAGGTAGGTGCCGGGCTTGAGGCTAGCTGGAATCTTGCTCGACCACTTGAGGGTCTTATAGACAACACCCGTTCCCCAGTCGTTGCTGTTCAATGCCGGTCCGTATAGACCCATCTGGTCGATCTTGAACCACTTCTTCTGCTTGCCGTCGCATGACGAGAAGCCGCTCTCGCATGGGTACATCCACACCATCACGGGTCCTTGCTGGTGAGTCCATTGTTGCCACACTGCTGTGATGTTGCTGCCCGCTGCAACCTTGGCTGAGATAGGAGCCGATGTGCCACCATTGCAAGTCATCTTGGCGTCCGTTGCCGTCATGATTGGGTTGTAGTCAGGCCACTTTAAGACAGTAATTAGTAAATGTACATAAATTTTACGGGAAGAGGACAGCTATTCTGCGCATTCTAGGTTTATATGCAAACTCCGAGCGATACAGTGCGATAGTACAAGCAAGATGATCTGAGAAAAGGGGAGCAAAGTCAACATACTTGTCTCTGAATGATTTGAGCGCTGGGCTGCGGTGAAAATCCCTGATATCCAGGATAATTTGCCCCGTCAATAATATAGCTTGTCACAGCACCATGGGCAGCAACCAAAGCTGGCACGAAGAGTAAAAGAGAGAATAGCATTTTGATTACTGGGGGCTCTAAAAAGAAGCTGACAACTGGAGAAGAGCTAGGGATCAAAAGCCAGGTAGCCCAGGATGGCTGGACTTGACTTGTTATTATATTTACCGCAGCTAGGACCAGTGGGCCTTCTAGTCTATGATCTTAAAAGGCCATGGCAACTTAGATGCCCATATTTTAAACGAGAGTAAATTATCTGCGCGGCCGCACGGCCAAGCTTCGTGGCATGAACCATACAGAACCTCGCAATAACCGACCATTCTCTCTGACTTCGTGGATGGCTATTCCGGCAGCGGACCGATTCGTCTTCAATTGCTTCGGTGGAACGACGGCCGCTCGCGATCCGTGTTAATGAGCTTGAATCCAACGGAATCTGACTTCGATGGGTGATTGGATGACCATGCTGGTGGTTTTGTCAGGTGTACATGGGTTTCCCCACATTCTTCTGCATTTATAGATTGCACCCCAGGAAATACGGGATATCCATGCGTCTAGTCATTGGATGTCAAGGCGGCAGTAAATTAAGATTTACTGCAATGATGTCTTCAGGCATACTCGGGATATTCAGCCAGGTTATATGTCCTGTTGCTGGCAGGCCACGGCCGTCCGCAACAGGCTATTTAGGATAAATGCCTCCGTCGTTGGTGAGCCGGCCTAGACTTATATAGCGACTACGTCTACAATATAGGGACTTGTTATTGCGTGCACACTACAAACCATTTGTTTTACTAGCTCGATCTCTTATGCGCGAAGACTGTCACACGGATCCTGGTCAGTGCGCAGTACAGTGCCACACAGGGTCCCATACGGAGCTCGCGAAATACTACCCTACGAGGCTGAGGCAGTCGTACGAAGTTATCGTGAGTCTCAGAAAGCAGATGCCGAGCTGAATTCGAACCCGAAACACTCGCCTCACCGGCTACAGAGGTCTTACCTTTCGGTCCCGTGAAGAAGGGAAAGGAAAGGAAAGGAAGGGGAAATTCTGAGCATAAAAGGCGGCGAATCCTCCCCTCAAACGGAGGAAGGAATTAGATCTATATGGCCCTTTGGCACCATAGTCGTTTATTACTCAAATTGAACCTATTCCAAGCCCTCAATCAGAGCCCTTGTGACAAAGACTCTATACCGAGCCTCTCACACGAGTAACTTCTAGTCCGCCAAGATCCCTGAGTAGTCCTAACCCGTTTCCCACTCACAGCGGCAGCTTACAAGAACTTCACGAAAGATTTAGTTTAATTAACTTAATAAAATCACTACTAGTTAACAAGTAGTAACCAGTATGATCATCTAATTAGGAATGATTTTTGATTGAGTCTTGGGACCATGCAGTACCGCTAAGGGCATAATTCCTGTTGATAAACCTCGGTTGGCGAGAAGTTTCTAGATTTCTTGGCATTCATCAACTTCGTAGAATCTCATCAATGTGATTCCCACCCGTTGTACTGTGTCTACCAACCCTTTTTAGCCGAGCATCGTCAGCCAATGTCGAATCGAGTACAGTCGCACCAACGTGATTAGCTTTCAAGGTTTCATTAGTTCTAACGTCGCGACTCTTAACAGCACATCCCTTTCTCTGATATTTAAGAAACGATTATTATAGGCAATACGACTGCTATACTAATGTCGCAAAAATACTAAAAATTTGCCTCCACGCGGAATCGAACCGCGGATCTTGTCATAACATCGCAAGTAACTAACTGTACGAGTGACACGCATTACCCCTGTGCCATAGAGGCGACCAGTCTAAAATGTGATCTCGACGGTGGTGTATATCATCGCCCGTCACCAAACATGCTACGCTTTATTTTTCAACGCCACACCAAACACAACATCAGTAACAACAAAAGGCGTTTTCAATCAAAGCTATATGGTACTCTCACAAAATCACTTAACGTCAGTAACCCACGCGCGACAGCTTGAGTGATGCCAACACCAGGGCGTAGACCTCGAGAACGAATAGGGGTAAGGAAGGGATTGGTGGTTATAATGGTGCCTTTAAGATATATCTTTGGTTGTATCGATACCCAGCGTTCATTCCGGACCTCGAAGTCAATTACGGTATTTCCAAATCTTGAGCGGAACGTCATCTTCTATACACAAGGGTTCCACTATCTTGGGCTTGCTGTCGCTTACATCGTTGTTGTCAAGCGGTGGTTGCGCCTTGGTTCGGATACGATACCGACAATACCACACATACCACTCGTCCACCTTCGACCCCAAATCAAATCACTAGTGCGTTCGAGTGGTAGTTGGAACATCACCCTCTATGCTCAGTGGCTCAACCATCGTGAGCTCGCTATTGCTCAGCTCATCGTAATCTATCATCCTAATCGGACCTTCGCCATACTCATACTCATCATCATCGTCATCGTCATCGAAGTGGTGTCTGGTAGAGAGGCTATGAGCCGTTGGGTTAGGGATGCTGGCAGACCGGGCCTCGACCCCCATAAATATCCGCGGCGAGCCGTGGATAGGATTGGTGTGGATAACGACTTTCCGGCCGTCCCAAGATGAGTTGGCATTGTGGCGCTGTGCGCGAGCCTCATATCCAGCATCGAGCGATCCTCTACAACGGAACCGGATCTCTTCTCGTTGACCTCGAAGGTTTTACGTCGGGGCGGGAGCATCGGGACATCCCCTATCTCTTCCACGACGTTCTCTCCGACGGGACCGGGTTTTTCATCGTTCGCCAACGACATGGTCCGTCTTGGCGGGAGGGCCGGCTGTGCCCCGTCATCCAAATCATTGCCTGTATTTCTTCGTTCTTCCGCCTTCTCCGGGGCGGAACTCGACGTCTCGTCATTCGCCTCAAAAGTAGAACGTCGTGGTGGAAGCACCGGCCGCACCCCTTCATCCGACCCGTCACCGGTATCTTGTCCCTCCGTCACCACATTTCCGATAGAAGAACCGGACTTCTCATCATCTGCCTTGAGGGTATTCTGTCGCGGCGGGAGTACCGGCCGCACCTCATCTCCGCCATCACCGAGATCGATAAGCGTCCCGAGCTGGGGATAGTCCCTATCACTCAAACTAATCTCCTCTCTCTCAATAACCTTGTCTCCGCCTTGAACGCCCCCAAACCCGCACCGACATAAAATCTGCGGAATGAGTCCCGGATACCGTAAATGCCCGTGAACCTCCTGACTAAGATCCAGATCCACTACGCCCTCGATGCCGTCCCCAACGGCCTGGAGCCCCGCGATGCCGAGCTGCAGACTCGTCCCGCGATACAGAAAGCCAAGGACGTAATCGTTCTCGCTGTGCACGTTAAACACCTTCCCGGCGACCACGGCGCGCAGCATACCCCAGTGCTCCGCGCTCGACGGCACCGGCGCCCGATGAGCACCACGGTATCCACGAGCCCAAACTCCCCACGCTCAGCGAGGGTCCGCAGGCACGAATACACGACGCGCGCGCCGAGGGAATACCCCACGAGCGTCACGGCGCGCTCCCCCTGAACTCGATTCACGAGGGCGTCGGCGAGCACGCGCCCCGCCTTGTCTGATCGGTTCCGCGCCAGCGAGAATGGATTATCGACCCCCGACGCCGAGGAGAGAAGGAGGACGGGCCACAGCGCGCCCTGCAAGGTTGCCAGCACGGTGCGCTTCAGCAGCTCGGCGCGCACGAGGTTCCACGCGGCCGAGCGAACGAGCGCCCGGAGTTGTGCGCCGAGCGCCAGCAGGCTCGCCATCTCATAGCGCAGCGCGAAGACCTCGGTTTCGGCACCGAGCGCGCGCCACGGCTTGAGCACGTCGTCTTCCGTCTCGAGCCAGCCGTTGATCCCGATCGTCACGCGGAGGCGCCTCGCTGCCGCCTCCGCTTCGTTGTTCCCGGGCGGTATTATTGGTGGCGCGAGGGGTAGAAACTTGAAATCCTCCACCTCCCGCGCATACCGATCGACCATCTCCCCGTCATCTTGGCCCGAAGGCGCCAAACAGCGCGCCCACGAGGGCCCCGTTCATCCAGAAGATCCCCAGAAACCCCGCCAGACCGCCCAGACCCACGGACCCCATTATCCCGCCTATGGTGGCCGCTACCACCGGCGCTGCTAAGCCTCCCGTGACACCGACGATCGCTGCCCCGCGACCGAGGCGAGTCCGACCTTCCAGAGGCGTCCGGCCCGCCCTTCGTCGCGCCGCTTGGCGGCTTCCATGTCGGCTGACATATTATCCGCCTTCTGCGCCGTCTGCACCAGCGTTGTGGCGATGGCTATTTCTTCGGCGTCAAGTCTCGACGGTGATATCTCGAGTGCGGAAGCCAGGTAACAGAGTAGCGTCCGCGCATAAGCACTGTAATTCCCCGCTGAAAGGAGGAGTAGCATCATGGCGCTGAGAACCTCTTCGCGGTCTTGAAGGGGGATGGTTGTCAGTCGTGTTGGGATTGGATGGTATAAGCCCTGAAAGGCTTCTAGTTCCTCTTTAGCCTTGGGGTCGTCTTTTGGTTCCGAGTTCGAGGTGGGCATGCTGTCGAAGACGAGTAGATCTTCCCCGCGCGCCGGCTCCGCTGCAGCTTTCGCATTCATCTCCTCGGCCCTCTTCCGTCTGGCCTCGGCGATCTTGCCGTCGTCGGGCTTGGATACCACGTCTTTGAGCTGGCGCTGCATCTCCGTGCGCCACGCATCAAAGTGTCGCAATGCGGCTCTCCGAAGACGGACCAAGGCCGGGCTATGAGACGGCGATCTACTATTCTCATCCCTATTTTCCTCGTGACCGAAACCAGACGGAGAGAGGACAGAGTAATGCGGCGCATTGCGGTCTGCAGCGCCGGGACCACCCTCGGCTTCCCGCAATTCCAGTTGTGACCGCATATATCCCGTGATCTCAGACACCAGGCTATAAAAGGCCTTTCGCCGCGCCATGTTCAGCACGACGCGGATAGCATCGGGCTCATTACTCAGAGGCGCCATAGCTTCACATGGAGCATCGAGTGAACACGATGCGCTGTTTCCCAATCTATGGAATGATGGAAAGGGAGACAGACACCCGAGTCCTATGACATTTTGGGATAGAGAATGACCCTCAGGTTGAGTTGAGTCACCTCGATCAGTTAAGAGTGGTCGATGGAAGAACGCTGACATGGAGCGGGGACAAGGCAGCCTGATTCCTGCAAGTGTATGCGATGTAAGGATAGTGTTACGCCAAGCCCCGTCCTAAATATAGAATATAGTAGCCACAATCCTAGTGTACGCCGTTCCATCTATTACAGAAGCACGTGTTGAGTCCCATGCCATAAGGAATTGATCGCAAACATTCAGGGAGCTTTATCACCCCTTAACAAGCTCGGATCGGTCTAACAAGTCATTGCCATTCACCATGTCGTCAAGGAGTTTATGTAGTATTGTAGTATCACGAGTCATCCGGCATGTCAAGGAATAAATAAGTATGCACGTGTTGAAAATGATCCAAGATCAGTATATTTTGTCACATAGGTAGTACATGTCAACTATCTGTGAGACAATTGATTCATAATCATCCTTGACGCCATTTTGGTCCGTTCCTTATAAACCAAGCCGGATTCGCTTCCCAGAACCGTTACCCTCGCCATCCCCCTTCCGTTTAACCCTCTCCGATAATACAATTGTTTGGTTTGTTGGTGTCTTCTTTCGAAGGACGCTTGATCCGGGCCGAGAAATAGGCGAGGAGACGCTTTGTTCTCCTGTGTGGATAATATCTTTCGTTCTTCGACTCTAAGTGCCCACAATAACGTGAGCAGTACCTCGCGGGACGGTAAGCTGGCGCCATCTGGCCACAACAGCGGTCCACGGCTCTGATCTCCCTCAATACCCGGGGATCCATCTGCCAGTCCCTCGACCCGATCGTCGCATCCCTCAGACACCAACCGCAAGACCTCCATCGTCGCATCCATAAGTGGACGCGCCAGATTGGGGCTGCTGGTTAAAAGTTTCTGCAGGGATTTGATTCTCAAAGTCGAAGAAGCTGAAGGCGGAGTCGGGCACTTGGGTGATGGGGTCGTGGACCGCGGTCGCGCCGGATGCCGCGCCGCCGACGTCGTCGCTGAGGAACTGATTGATGTCGAATTCCGGAAGCTCGGGGGCAGCGTCACTATCCAAATGATTGTACTCAAAATTGAGGGGGTCGGATGAAGGACTAAATTGCTCTTGAGCGCCCCAGTGATCAGTGTCAGAGGACGGCAACAAGACGAAATCAGCACCGAAGAGGCCATCAGCCACGTTAGGAGCAGCTGATACGGCGTGGCCTGGGTCACGACGGGGCTGCTTCGACTGACGGACACTGCAGGTCGCACAACACCGCTGCTGGATGTTGTGTCACGTCAGAAGAAGGAGCCGCCGTCGAGGGGGCTGCCACGGGTTCGGGTTCGGTCTCGGCGGCGGGGCCGTCTTCACATCGGAGTCGTCGACGGGGCTGAGTTCGGGGGACAGAGAAGAGGGATCGACTGTGCCATCTTGTTCAGGCATCAACATCAGATCATCCATCATGCCTGTGTGAGGTTGAGCCGTACCGTCGGCCGACTCTTGGAATAGGGGTTGGGATAAGGTCATGGGAGAGGGCTGGAAGACGTGGAGCGGTGACGGGCTTCGACTAGCAACGCCACCGCTTCTCCGCATCCTAGCCAACTCGTCCATCAATGCCAAGGTCTGTTTCTGTTGGTCGCGCAGGGCGGCCTCGAGAGCGGCATTACGTTGTTCTAGGGCCTCGACTTCGAGGCGCTTGCGCTCTCGGGAGGATTGGGCGGCGCGACGATTCCGTAAGACTCGCTCGACGCGTCGCTGCTCTTTTTCATCTTCGGTCTTGGCTCGTTTTCTATTGCAACATGATTAGTATGAAGTGAAGCGACAAAGACATCGACGGTTAGATTGGCTTACCTAGGGGGTAGATTGGTCTTTGGCTCGGGAAGGACCTGGCCCCACGATTTCCGCTTCTTAGCGGGCTTCTTCTCGCCCTCGGCGGCCGGTGTGGCAGCAGGGGGGAGTGTCGGCGCTGGCGACGTTCTCATCGTCGGCATACGACTCGGGGGTCATAATATCCTCAGGGTTCATGGTGTCGGCAGTAGGGGTAGTGTCAAATAATGACGGGTAGAACTCGCCGGGTGCAGAGAGGAAAGACTCGGCAGGCGACGCCTCAAACTTGACCTGAGGCGCCGGTGTCGATATCTGTGATGTCTCCATCTTTGCTAGAGCGACGATGAATGGGTTAAGTGGTGGAGTGAGATACCAGTAGGTAGCCTCGTTTGGTTCTACCGATGGACACCGAGTAGAACCTGAAGAGACTGGCGTGAATAATAGACTGCGTAGTTGATGATGTGATGCAGTGCCACTCGTAGTCGATGTGGTTGTATTGAATAGCAATTGGCAATGGTAATGAAAATTAAATCGTAATCCGTCTTACTTCCTCATTACATGAAATACCACCGGTATCATGGTTGCCTAGAGCGTAGTGCAAAGGTTAAAAGATGGGGGCGACTAGACGATGACTCAAAAGGGACGGATCAGTCCATCGTAGAACGTCGACAAAGGTTGTGGTGTGTGTGTGTGTGAGGGTAAGGGTGAAGGTGTGGGGACGAGGCAGTGACTCTGGTGGTTGAGGACAGAGTGTCCTTTGCCAAGACTTGTGGTATGCCCTGTCCCGACTCCCGTCTGTGTGGGCGAACTCTGTTTGCTGGGCTGTGTGCTGCTGTAGAAAGGGAAAGGGGAGGGGGGCAACTCTCCTTTATGTCCAACGTGGCCTCTTTGCTGTAGACCCTCCCTGGGCAAGATCTGGGGCCTTAGGTAAGCCTGGTCTGAGACACGAAGGGGGGATGTCAGCCACTGTTGGACCCCACCGGCCATTCCCCTACCACCTCTACTACCTGGTAGCTTCAGGGGGAGGCAAAGGGATACACGGAGCGTGCTCACTGGTGGGTGGGGTAAGTGTACAACTAACACAACTAACACACAGTACGCTGCAGTGGTGGTACATGCCTAACCTAGCTAAGTACTGTAGCACTGTACCTAGTACCGTAAATACAGTGGCCGCGTTGCCCTTGTGATTGGAGGGGTCTAGAAAGACCTATCTCTGTGGTACAGCACACAGGCACTGTTGACAGGCAGTGGAACGATAGCCCCGAGCATCCGGCCGCGACAGCACCAGACGGCGCATCGTCACGGCGGATCAGGTGAGGCCGGGCCTATCCCAATCAGGCAAGCGGGTAGCCTCCGTACCCTACTTACTGTGAATCGAATCTCAACCCACCAGCCACTATGAACTGGGTATGTATGAGAGCGAGAGAGAGTCGTAAGCACCTGGCAAAAGCACACACTTCTGCCCAGACTCTGCCTACGCAATTCATGGCATTGGTTGCTGAATCCGGCTTATTCAACCGTGGTCTGGAAAGTCTATGCGCATCGCGAACAAGGGCCGTGATGTTCTCTATTCTCTGGGCATTGATTGACATATTCCCAATCAAGACATCTGTTGCGCAATGTCCACGAAGAGTCTCAATCGGTTGATTGATGACAGACACGCGTATCATGCCGCGAGGGAGTTGGGATGTGAGTCGGCGTCGCACTTGTAGAGCCATTGCTCAGAACCGGCATATGATAAGACACAATAGTTCAGTCATGATTCTAGTGTACATTGGTGATGGCTTACGGTGCCTACTCGGTGGGTAGCGTTGGTCCAATCGCCCATTGTCCCGAGCACTAGAGCAGGTTTTGTTAATTGTTAGTCAAAAGGGAGGTACTGTAGATGGAGAGCCGAATCTCATGTCCCTCGCTACCGAAATTAGATTACCGCTCATGTCTGAGGCAAGTAGTAGGATATGAACGCCGTACCGGTAAATTGTTTTTTTTTCTTCAACTGTACATGTGCGGGAGTTATAATTAGCACAGGTAGTGTTGGGATTAGATATCCGACAAGAGGCCAACTTCAAAAATAGTGTGAGATCAGCCACACACCAACCAGCAATACGCAGCCCTGCTTCTTCGTCTTACTTACATGTCATCTTAGCAAGTGTACGGCACAGCGCCAACAAATGATCCGCTGTGGGCTACGGTACCGCATCACATTTATTGTAAGAATCCAGTTGATCGTCAAAATGAACCATAGACTTGGTGTAAAGATGTCAGTGTCTGTGCTAATTACCAGCTCGTTATTCCATCAGGTACCAAGAAGCGAGCAGAAGTTAGTGTTGGTGGGGTGCGATTCTCGCATAACCTCACGCCAACTTCTGACCGGTTTTCGACCTCATCCTACTTGGTTTCCCAACGCCACTTCATGTAGCTAGAGTAGTTTGTGCGTGTTAGGCTTTCACGTGTGATCCGATCAGCAAACGCATTTTTCTAATTCCGCCATGACCCACGGCAGATGAAGCATACCCGCTTCCCCAGACGGATGAATACTTACTTAACCTACGGTAGGTTAAGTACTTAGGTAGTCTATATGATTTGATCCACTGCTCCAGCTGCCAGTAACTATACCGAGTGATATAGTGCCTACTCTGGGTCGACGGTATATACCGCATGCCCGAAAAGGCACCGCAAGAACTACCGTCGTACATGTTTAACTAGTATACGCATCAAACACCATCTTCGGGTCTCTTTATGCAGTGCGAGATCGCTGATCTAGGCTTCACATCGGCATTTTTGCGGAAGGGCGATGATGTGTCGGGCCTACACAAGGCGTGACTGTTACTCAAATCCACCTCCACTGATTGACTCAGTCTAGTGTCGTTGGCTGCCAATCAACTTTGTTAATGGTGCAAACAACACAGCACCATCACATCATGGTCCATTCATCTACGGCAGGCGCCAATCGTTATGAAGAGCCAAGGTGTGCGAGGTATCAAGCGCACAGATAGTAGAGGATAGGTTCGAGTTCTTACACAGTAGTGCTTAGTTAGACCATTAGTGTTTCCTCTTTTTCCTGATAAGTAACGAATGTGTGCGAAGATTTACCCCGTGATTATCCCAGACTACTGTATACTATAACTACCTAAGCCGACGGACTAGACGGCGTAGATGGTGGAACGCCGCTATCGTACAGTTTGTGGCGAGTATTTACCATGTGGTTGAGTTGCAGTTGATAGCCGCCCCGATGGATGATTTGAGAACGGGCTTGAGATCGTTTGATTTGTGGTTTAAACCGCCGAGGTCTTCACCGGGGACTGATCGAGACTGTTCCGTCCCTCTATTATCTGATTGCTTAGGCTACGTACTACGGGATCAGTACTAGTGGCGTGGTGTATGAGTGCCCCCATGCAACGGTAAAATGCAGTCGAACCTTCTCGAGACACAGATCGGATGGACTAACGGCGGAGTCTAAGCGGAGTAGGCAGTTGAGGTTGGCGATGCTCCACTCAGGGTTGTCTTCCCCAGGTTCCCAATTGCCGCATCCGCCCCAGGAACGGGATTTTAGGTTAGAGGACTATGTCACCATCCTATCTATGTATGTACGGTAGATAGTATCTATAGTGGTTGTGGCGGAACGGCCATCTAACCTACCTACTCGGGTTTAGAAGATTTCCCCAGAGTGGTAGGTTTGCTCGTGATCACCACCAAAATCAAAAAACAGCCACCAGCCGAGATTATACAACAGTGTTCCCACATAGTAAAATCACCATAGGCGCACTGTCTACAGCATGTTGACGTGCATAGCGGCTCTCCTAAGCCAGGTCTAAGCCCTCCCGGCTTAGTGGGATGGTCTCACCATCAGGTTACTATCTTACGCCGTTGCTCTCTTGGATCTTACGATACTGTCTTTGTAATAGTTGCCAATAAACCCAAGACACCAGACCAAACCTGCGACAATGTTTGACGAGTTTCACTTCCCCTTCACTCAGGGACTATCTATACACTGCTCTGAGCGAGTGAGTGACTAGTATAGGCTTAAGTCGAAGTGAATACTCGGCCAATTCGGGGTTGACCAAAGCAGGGAAGGCCCGATAATCCCGTCGGATCGAGGCTCGACACCTGCTCGTCTTGGCTTCCCCGCACGATCCGGAGATACACCCATAATTACCCCTGGATGGGATGTAACGGTAGTACACTCGATTGAGTATAGCTGCCAGGAATAGACTGGCGAGACTCGAACCGAGCCAAGACTGTCTGCTTTTGGGAAGAATTGGTTTGTTGGTTCGGTTATCATGCCGAGGGAATTTGATCGTGATTCACGTGCTCGTCCCCGATGCGAACTTTGATATTTTACTTGGGTTGGCAATTCTTCCCGGACGGCGTATCCGATATCCTCATGAGATGGGATGCCGCACTCGTCCCGGACCTTGACTCCATCGGATCGATCGCCGGATCTACAAATGAGCATCACCCAATCTAGACCTCACTTCCTTTCTTCAAATCAGGATCACGCAATGTCAGATTTTTCTAGTGTGCTGTCGATAAATAATACCTGTCCACACCCGGCCGGTAATTATAAGTACTAGTATACGAATCCCTCGGATTGTCCGCTCGAAACCCCCACAAATCCAGCTCCTTCGGGTCCAACGTCTCTCGGACGGGTCTTATACACGAGCCAAACACAAACACCCCTGCTGTTTCAGTATCGTAATTCCACCAAGGGGTAGGGGTTTACGCCGACTGGAATTCAATATCGCATTACTTGTCGTAAATCTGCTTTTCCATTTAATAGGGGCACCTATTGCGCAATCGTGTTTCAGGTTAACCATAGCTCAAGTACATTAAATCTGTGAGTTGGTCCATGAACTGATGGTTTCTTGGGCGGCTTTTGACTTCAATGATTCTTACGTCGTGATCAGTATAACTTTGATTGTGTGATCCTGGACCTATCCCCCATCGACGCGAAGCAACATTCAGGATCAAGTGAAACAACACAAGAACCGGTTGATGGCTTCAAGAAAAAATCAATTACATTGAGTATATGTTTTTACGGAATCCTCATCAATCTTGCCATTAACACGCGACCCATTTCTCAAAACGCGCATATAGCTTGGTGTATCGTTAATCCCTCGTTATAAATGAGAGGCCGAATATATTTTTATCAAAATATCTAAAAATATCTACAGAAAAAAATGGCGCTCGCAGATTCATCACACATCCAGGTTAAATCAGCTTGAACTCACCAAACTGTTAGTATGTGCTAGAATTAACCGAGTGATAATGATTATATTGAATCCTATCGACAAATACAGTGGCTGTGCTCCTCCCCTAAAGTGACAAAAGATAAGATAAGAGGCGCCTGTTGCGTCATTTAGTGGCTGATGATCCTTTCCCCACCAATACCAATAGGGACCCCAGACTTTGACCTGACCATTCATGTGACAGTACCTACACTTCTTCAGACCCTCCAGCCTCACATCAACCATCAACTACAGCGATCCTATAACCTCGCGATTGCGCTCGTAGATAAAACATCTCAACACCACCATATCCAAGCGCCACGATACGAACGGTCGAGTTCCAACTTCTTATCATCGCCTGCGCCATCCAACCCTCTCCATCGTCACCAACACCCGCCGCCTTCCGTTCACCATGTCGAATCGACAACTCGCCCGCGACATGCAAGTCGAGTTCCAGGCCCGCGTACGCTCACCCTGCGCCCCATCTCCTCATCTCCTCATCTCCTCATCTCCTCCTCTCGCATCGAATACGTGCCTGGCGCCAGCATAGTATAGTTATTAACCAGCCTTGTCCACTAGTTCCAAGCAAAGCAAGCCCGTCGCGAAGCGCAGAAGGCGGCCAAGCAAGACCCGCTCCTCAAGAAACAGATCCAGGACTTGTTAAAGAAGGGCGAGACGGCCAAGGCATACCAGAAGGCCAAGATGCTGCTGTCCAAGCAGGCGCTGGCCCAGCAGATGGACCAGATGGCCGACATGGCCGAGCTGAGCGTCGCCCAGATCCAGGCCAACAACAGCATGAACCGCATGACCCATATGATGGGCCAGTCGTCGCGCACCATGAACGCCGCCCAGCGCAACATGAACCCCGAGCGCACCCTCATGACCCTCGAGCAGTTCAAGCAGCAGAACGAGGAGTACGCCGTCAACAATGGCATCTACCAGGACGCCATCTCCCAAACCACCTCCCAGCAGGTCTCCGACGACGCCGTCCACGAGCTGCTCGGGAAGCTGGCTGATGACGCCGGCGTGCAACTCAACACTGAGCTCAACGCTGCCCAGCCTTCCAAGGTTGACCCCGCCCCCGCCCAGACAAACGAGCCCACCGCCGAGGAGGAGGACGCCCTGCAGCAGCGCCTACGCGCCCTCAGAGCTTAGAGAGCTTCGGATGGTGACGACGATGATGATTATGACGATATATTGGGTGGTAGGGGTGGCGGTAGGTGGGGTGTGGCTCCGGCAAACGAGCGTCGGGTTCTGTTAGATGAGGGCGGTACCAGCGTGGGCCGCAAGACGCCGCAGCCGTTGGGCCTAGAATGAGATTCATATTGATATTGGGCTTGTTTGGCGTTGGGGTTGGGTTTCGCTACACGGTATTCTATTGTCCTGGAAAGGGGCGCTTTCGTATATATACCTTTACATCGCCTTAGCGCAATGACAAGAACTTCACAATGAACATCACTTATCGCCTTCTTTGCCTTGACGACATATTGTATTTGTTGACGAATTTCAATTTGAATGATAGCCATATATCTATCATACGTCATCGTTGACCGCTGTTGGCCCATTGCCTACCACCTCGAAGACATAAATATACATGAATCTCTTAGCTATCCCCATGTTTTTAATGATTTAATTTTACACAGCGAGTGCATCTCTCCCAAAAGATTTTCAAGTCCGACTTCTTTCTGCTACTTACTTCATTATCGCTCATGGTAGCGCTTTAAGTACTGCAACAATGACTGTTTCCACACGTCGCTTCTTCGAATTAATATCGAAGCACGATAGTATCTAAATTGTTTTACTACCGCATTCGAACGTTCTCGCCGATGTGGCTTCAGTATACTTCGTTGGCATAAACTGTTCACGCAACCCTTTGAGAAATACAAGTGCACTCAATTATATAGCCAAGGGTCAAGAAGCCCTATGTAAAGTTGTTTGGTTAGTTGACTATAATGGCTTAAGTATTTTGGCGTAGTATGTAGTGAAGTCGTGAGCATTGTACTTGGGGGTATAAAAGCGTAAAAGATTTCTGGGCATGATAATAGAAGCGCTCACTGTTTAGTTGGCTTTTCGCCTTTTCTCCACAGTCTCTCTGTTGTGTTGTATTCAACCAGAAGAAATTCGACAATAGCCATGTTTAGCATTTATTTCAAGACAGCATAATAACTGGCATGACGCAAAACATACAGAGCTATTCCTAGAAAATAGCTATCGTAAAAGTCTCGTGGCGGATCTTATTTATTAGAAAATATTTTTGCTCGTCATATATTTCACGACACCCCTTTAATCGCCATTTTATCTGGTTTCCGTTTGCATCTTTCCTTCGTTTGCCCCCAGATAGCCCTCTTACGCTCCAATGCCTACTTCTCTATCTTAGCAGGTGTTACGCAGAAGTGGGCTTCCAGAGATCTCGGGTAGTTGGGAATAGCATAATGATAGTCCGACCGACCCCTATGTAAAGGTAGGTATGTAGACACTTCTGGAACACTATTATGTGTACACATGTTTCACTTCCTACGAGTCATGGTGAGTATATCCTATATGAGATACTTCCAGGAGGGACCAGTTGAAAAGCGGTGAGGTCTTTTCAGTCTAGGTTAGTTCCATATGTTTCGCTCGATTATGTCTTTTAGGACATACTTGGGATCAGCCAAAATCCAGTCTCTCAGCAGCTCAAGCGTCCGCCTCGACGCTTGTGTCTTGACACGTTGCTCGTCAAAGTCGGAGCCGGTTAGTTTCCACCCTCGCTTTATGAGAAGCGCACAGATGGCCATCCCGGTTCTACTCTCTCCGTCGCCACACCACACTATGGTTGGATCATCTCCTGCAGCTCCTACGAGAGCGTACAGATCCAGCAAAGTCAACGCTGCACAGGTTGGGAGCGCAAGGTATCGGATCCCCGCGTCAGATAGTCGTGATCTTTCCTCCCTTGAGGGGTGTGACGAGTTCAGGCTGACGACGCGACAAATGCCTCGTGCCTTTAGGGTGCCGATGGCCACGTCATCTATTCGCTGGTCCGAGTCTCTTTGCTTGTAGTACGGGGCGGATGATCGAGCCAGACGGTTCGGGATCACCCACTCGAACCCCGTGAAGGGATACTGCAATCGATGTAGACCGACGGGGGTGGCGTCTTTTGGGGCTGCATTCATCTTCATATAAGCACCACCGCGATCAAACTTTAGTGTAGCCGACACCATTTTCCCGTGGTGTTCTATACAAAGCCGGAACCCCGAGTGGAGACTGATGAAGACCAATTGTTCTGCGGCTCCTTGATGAGTCTCGACAACAGCTAAATTGGGGTGCCTGTCTCGGCCTAGAAATTTGCCAGTCGCCACATTGATCAACCCAAAATGATGCTTGTCATTTTGTACGCACTTCCACTGTTGGTATTCGCAATCTGGATCGTATTTCTTGATGCGAAGCTCGCTGGGGCTTTTCGGATCGGCGGTGAGGACGTGCGTTCGATCTTCAAACGTACTCATGACGAATTGCCCGCCCACCTCGAGGACATCGTTTCCCAATGATGGCGGGCAACTTGTATTCGTGGATCGATTAGTGGTAATTTGCATTTCTCGACAATAGTTAAGGTAGGTAAAAGGATGTTAAGGGCCACTCGGCCCCGACTGTGTCGGAGAATCCAACTATTTATTGGCCTCTCATCATTTAGAGTACAGCAATCTTGATGTAAAACTAATCTTACCTCTAAAACCTAGTTTTATTACCTACGTAGGTCTCTTTGAGCCTGGTTCTTTTCTGTAGAGAGGTATTTTGTTCTAGCGTGGCATTCAGGGCAAATAAGATTTCCCGATGCGCCGAGAAATGCATTCACAAGAATCCAGAAACCTTGGCACAGTACTAACTTGTCGAATTAATATCCCAGCTTGCATATTCAGTGGAGCGAAGTTAGCATCAGCGATGTAGATTGACTTACTGTAGCTCAGACCGGGTGGCGATTTATTGAGATGGTCTAGGTTGGTATATCACGGCTATTGCACCGAAAAGGTCGGCTAATCATTGGTTCTTCATGGTGGACTTTAGCAACTTTCGGAATTTGGAAGCATTTAGATTAGTTCTTATCTTTAATCAGTGAAAATCGTGAGGTTTAGATGGCACTTCTTGTCATTCAATGCAATTTCGCCCTTTGGCCCCTGTTTATATCTATTATATCATAACCCCCAAGCCCCCGTGATGCCGACCAGCGAATAAGCCCCTTCATCTTTGGTTACCTGTTTTCTGTGATGTGGCCTTCTAGCTCTATGCCTTGGACGCCACTGGCTGTGTTATCCGTGGATCGCATTGCCATTTTGAATGCATTGGGTAAGACGTATCATCATTTCGAGTATCATATGCTTCCTCGTGTCCAAAAGGATAAATAATATCCTTTGGGTACCGTGATTCCAGAGAAGATCTCATAGAATTCCGTAAGACGCATCGAAAAGTTTTCGGGCGATCATTTAGTGGCGCCATCGTGTGAATGAAGTGCCGAAAGTTGGCGGTATTCCTCATTTTAATCAGCTCCGTGTCATTGTTGATAGCTTTCTCCCCAAGCCTTATGTCGGATGATGGTAACTTGAAGAACGATCCTGTCACAAGGGCTCAGATAGAGAGCTTGGAATTGGTTCAAATTGAATAATAAACAACCGTGGTACCAAAGGTGCCATGAAGATCTAACTTCCTATTCTCTAGGCAGAAGGATTCTATGCCTTTTATGCTCGAATTTCTTCCTATCTTTCTTAGAGCTTCGCGGACCTCCGTAGACCTAAATAAAGACCTATGTAGCCGGAGACTAGATATCTTAGTATTCAATCTTAGCTTTCGGCAACCACTTAAGACTTACAATAACTCCATACGACTACTTCAATCTCGTAAGGTAGTATTTGGCGAGCTCCGTGCTAGATCCGCGTAGCATCATGTTCAAGTAGATATGGAATGAATTCGTGAATATCCCAGGTCTAAACTCTGAGCAGAACTTGATTGACTCAACACTAGCCGAAATATCCACGGAATTAGTGTTCCATTGCAATTCCACTTGGCGTTATCTACATATGGACACTGACTCCCGTACTAGTCGACAGTAATGAGTACCCATTCAGTCTGTAGTCGACCCCCTCTATGGCCCAGAGTTGCAGTTGATGACGTAGACAAGCTTCATTCGGAGCTTCATTCTAACATGATTCACGACGAGTTTGTCGTGAGATCCTACAGGAGTTTGAAGGGATTGAGGGGCAAAAAACAGGGAACACAGCATGCGCCGTCTTAAGCGAGCCGACCCTGTGGCTCTAAGCCATTATTTTGGTAATCATAAATTATTGGCTGTTCAGGTGCAAAAAAGCAGTATTAATAATATCCAATATGACTATGCAGAATAATGTGCCACTTACGTGAGACGCAGCGAGCATTACGGTCTTGTTCCCATTGGTCACCTCGGGGCTTATGTATTGCTGATTACCTCCTCTCCCCATCCTTAATGGCCTATTGGGTCAAAACTATAGGTACAAGTTGTCACATGAAGAGCTGGTCATTTTGTGATTTCTCAAGTTAACGACGTTTGATCGGAATGATGCCTACTATAGATTACAAAGTTGCGGCCATTTGCCTGGTGGCCTATTGTTCTTTCATAATTGTCGCCTACGCTATTTGGCTCGAACTATTCACACGCCAAAGAGTTCCAAAGAACTTACCGGCGGCGGGTTTTAGGAATGAGTTCTTCAATTGGTCCCGTGCATCTGTTCGCCAGTTCTTCGTGGCCCCTGAAACGGCAGAGCAAGGCTACAAACAAGTTCGTGTTCGAGTGTCTAGATAAGTATGAATTGGTACGCTAACGGAGTTAACTATAGTATGGCACCAAACAACTTTCATACGTAGTTCCGCATTCGAGCTTCCGGCCACAAGTCATGCTCCCACAACAGCACGTCCGATGGCTCTCTCGACAATCTGAAACGATACTTAATCCTGAGGCGGTCCGTCTGGATAGACAGGGCATCACTTTCTTTCCCCTTTCTACGGACAGCAAGACAATCCTTATGGCGGCGCATAAGATCATTGCCGAGGCGCTTAACCAAAAGCTAGACTTGGTACAACCGCAGATATATGATGGTATTCAATACGCTGTCGACACAAGCCTGGGCACAGATCCAGACGAGGGATGGAAGGAGTTGCCACTTATGGATACCCTATCAACTGTATTAGACAGCGGTGTTAGCCGCGTCATGTTTGGCGCCAAGCTAGGCCGCGATCATGGCTTTCTGCGGCTGGTACGCCTCTTCATCGTTGGGGGAGGGTACTCACCGAGCTTGTTGGCCAGCTGCCCGTGGGCTTCTTCAGACCTCTTGTTGGTATTTCCTTTCAACTTGTTCACTAGAACGGTGAAAAGGCTTTGTGTCGCCTACTATCTTCGGCCTGAGATCACTCGGCGGTTGCTTGCAATGGAGTCGGACAGCGAGACTGATGACGAAGCATACGACTTCGTCGCTCAGTGTATCCGCTCGGTTAAGAAACTCAAATTTCCCCTCAAAACAGACGAGATGACTTTCATATCTGATATGCTCATGTTTCTGGTAAGTTAGCAAGGCATGTTCAAATTACTTGCACAGAAACTAATGCGGGGCATCAATTATAGGCACTGGCTGGTGTTGTCTCAACGCGCACTACAACCGTGAACATGTTCATGGATATTCTGGGCCCCCAGGGCACACAGCAGGACATATACTCTCTGCTTCGACAAGAAGCCGAATCCATCTTCAAATCCGAGGGTGATTGGACTTCAGCCAGTTCGCTCAAAAGCATGGTTGTCATCGACAGCTGTCTGCGTGAGAGCGCCCGTAAAAACCCCCTGCAGACAAGGGGCCTGATGAAGCAAGTCATGCCAAAGGACGGCATCACACTCCCGGATGGTTCCCACATACCACAAGGTACATGGCTTGGCGTACCTGTCGAGGCTATCCAGAGGGATGAAACTATCTACCCGGATGCGCGTGCCTTTGACGCTTTGCGTTTTGCACGCATGCGCGTTGAAGGTGAACCTAACAAGAGTCTGGATGCAGCTGAGCCGAGTGACACATACATGTTCTTCAGCTACGGTCGGACTTCGTGGTAAGGTCAATTTTCTTATCTCGTCACCTTACGCTGTCTTCACCTGCTAATGATATCATATAATTAGCCCAGGACGTTGGTTTGCGACGCGAGTGATGAAAATCCTGGTTGCTTACGTGGCACTCCACTACGATATCAAACCTCTGCCAGAAGCCGCGGAGAGATTTTCCGTGGGTGATACTAAGTTTCACCACTCAACGGTTAAGATGATGGTACGTAGGCGAAAGTTGGGCTCGGAGTAGTTTATGATGATTTTGCCGACATATGTCGACTAATTTGTCTGTATGATGTTATCTACTACGTAGAACTTTTACTGTAGAATGAAACATATATATAATGAGAGATATGTATATGAAATCAATGCGCCATACCTCCATTAATCTTTGATCATTCCTACATGTTCAGTTTCTAGACAAATTATGGCCTTTCACGTCGAGGTCTCGTACATCATATGGATGCAATTCATCAGCATCGTCGCCATCTGCCTCCCAGAAGCCTGCTTTGGTGGATCCAAGAGGAGCATAAGCGTCAGTGATGTACAGAACCGCTGCCGTTGACTCTTCATAGCTTCACCCGAGTCCACCAATGACTCGAGCAGAGTCCATAGTTTCGGGTTCTAGCGATCGGTTAGTTGACTGGCTTGCCCCTCGCTTATTTTCGATCGGGTATGATCAGGAGAAGGAATGAAAAAGTCCTACAATTTTCTGAAAACCCCTCATCAATACCTGCAGGGCATGAGAGAGTGAGTCACTCCCTAGACTAACGTCAGGCTCTTTAGTAAGTTGCTGAAGAGCTTCGTCAAACTCGACAGTGTCGTTATGGTTAGTGGCGGCTACCTTCTCACAACCAACGATACTCTCAGCTGATTTAATGATCTCGTAATGGTAGCCATGAGCCTCCCATTGCGTCCAGGTCCGGACGTATCGGCGCAGCTCCGCCAGTAAGACTGGGAGATCTCTCTGCCGACTTGTCCGCTGATGACTAGAAACGATAGATTCGGGACTCAGGGTGGACGTGTAATATTGGCTGATAAGGGAGTCAAAGGTCTCGAAGCCAGCACTGGTGAGGCACAGGTGGAGAAACTCCAATCGCTTCTCCAATGTCTGCCCCTGTAGTTTGTTCCTGAGCTCCGCGTGGCCGGTAGTGTTTCGTTGCCCCACGTTCATGTCGTCAGACAACAATAAGTCACCAATTATATCAGGTTCTGATAAGGGATGTGGGGGTATCGACAGGGGAGGTGTTCATGGTTGCAAGTGGAAGAAGGTGTCAGCATTATATCTAGGTTCCGACGACGAGCTATCCATAGCTTGGCCTGTTGTGCCTTTAGTGTAGGTCCTTGTTCCCAAAACCACCTGCCGTGTTAAAAGACTCGGGTGAAGCAAAATCTGAAAAGGGGTTTGACGGGGAGATGGGTGTGGGATGCCCAAGTTGTCGTTGTTCTGCGTCTAAGAGTAACAACGGTAAGTTAGTAAGCTACTATAGTTCTCGCGAGCTTGGCTCAGCCGCACGGTCTCATTGTCTGCGGGGAACTGATGGATTGCGAGTTGCTTACCCCAAAAACCGCTTCGGGGACTTTAGCTTGGGTTTTCAACTCTTTGATCTGCCGTTCAAGTGCGTTCATTCGCTCCTTCACACGGGTTCCTACATGTGTTTTAGTGAGTTGTAGACGAGAAAGGGGGTAGCATCAAGGGGGAACTTAATGTCGATGTGACTTACGATATTTTTGCTGAGCCTCGCGGTTTTGAATCCGCTTCCTATTTATTCGGTCGGCTTGGGGATCTGTCAGGCTCGCCATTGTCAAGTTTGCGTATGAAGAACTGCTTCTGGTCTTGTCAAAGGCATTTTGTTCCGATGATATGCCCAAATATGTAGAGGTCCAAGAACTCTCATTTCTTGGTTGAGACGGATCAAGTATACATGATCGAGCAGAATGGGTGGTCAGCGTTACTGATGCATACTGACGCCTTATCAGTTATCATCATCATTGGCTGCTACCGTCATATCCAGGTTTCTGGGTTCTAGCCGAGTCCAAAGTTACAACCGGGCCCGATGTCCCGATCAAGTCTGACTGCTCCTGGCCAATGGGTATAAACCCAGCCCGCCAGTGCAGCACAAAACGCCACAGACGACGCCCCAGAGGTGCACAAATTGTCGTATTCAACGTCAGCAAATACAACGCCAGAAACTCGGGTTTTATACCCCAAGTATCCCCTACATTCCAACATTCGCTCTTGGCGATTGCGTGCAAGATTACGATGCAAGATGATGTGCATAGCGTATAATTACCCGTAACTAAATACAACGCCAATGGAACTTCGGTATTACGAAGTGGTTCTGTGGATTGTTTTGTCACTGGGATCGAAACCAGTATCAAGCCAGTAGAGGAAAGAGCGAATTGTAAAAGCGAAGGAAGATCAAGATCAGCTAGACTTGATCACGGTAGCCCGTCTCGATAGATACAAATACTGGTCATCGTATACAATCTGAACTAACGAGGAAAGAAAAGTTCCGTGCATCGACTTTCCACTCGAGTTCGCACCTTGGTATCAAGTAGGTTAACTTGCGGCCTGGTACCGCTGGAGGAGCAACGTAGCAATGATACGCAGGAGCTGAAGCCTTAATCATGGTCCAATATGTAGGTTCTCACGTAGTATCTGAGCAAACGTGATATGCAGTGCCTCTCATAGGCTAAGTACTCGGGATAGTAAGTAAGTAGTCATATTATTATTCATAGATAGGTGGTGCTGCCCGGTTTCTGCGGATGCATCTTTCTTCGTAGGCCAATCAAACCACTCATTGTTCATGCACTCTCACTCACAGCTTATTTCTACGTCTCGCTAAAGCTGACTACGTCACCCGAGTAGAAATATATCTATAGGCCGTCTTACACCATGGGCTTCCAAGATCTGTAGTTTGCCAATGAATCCCACGAGTGAGATAACGAGTGATGGAGCCAACCACGCCAACCAACATGATTATCAGTCCCAAACTTAGTCAGGCCTAGGACTAGGGATTATGGATGATAAAGTATGCATAATTAGATTAAGTTAACCAATGAGTAAATATGATGATATCTAAAGTGTACAATAGTGAACACTGGCCCTGTATTCCAATGCTCTTCTAATAGGAGCCCAACAATAATGTTTCATAGCTTGCCTAAGATACCTCCACAGTAGAGATAACATGGCGCCTTCATGCACGATAACCATCACAAAAGAAGATGTCTCCCTGGCCGGAAGCACACTGGGAAGCGAAGGAGAGTGTTCGAGAAAAGAAGACGGACAGTTAGACGAGGAAGAATGTCATACAGATCTGCGCCGCTGGCGGCTTCACGCCGAAAATGGGCGACATACGTGGAAGTATCTCGACAACGACAAGACTTGGCGCAGGACCCAAAGCAGAAATTTCAAGAAATTTACTGGCTGGGTGTGAAATATGAAGGAGCATCAGATCAACAGCAAGAGAAAGAAAAGGAGCTTGCCTCCAATGACTCCCCATCAGAGCGGCACTGGGAGACATTGGAAGCACTGGAGAGGGGAAGCAGCTTCTTACAGCAACTGCAGATGGCGGACGGTAGCTGGGGTTCCAACTGTGATGGCCCCATGTTTATCACCGCCGGCATCGTCTTTGCCTGTTACATAGTTGGGCTCCCTATCCCACGGCCTCTCAAACAAGAGATGTGCCGGTATCTCCTTACGACGCGCAATGAAGATGGTGGATGGGGCGTGTATCTCTCGGGCCCCTCAACCGTCTTTGGTACCGCCATCAACTACGTGATGCTGCGTATCCTGGGCCTGGGGCCAGAACAGCCCGCCTGCAGGCAGGCACGAGACTTGTTGGCTACTATGGGCGGAGTGCTCGGCATACCGACCTGGGGCCGCTTTTGGCTCTGTGTACTGAATCTGTACGATTGGGACGGTATCATACCCTTACCGGCTGATACTCCTGACACCGCAGAGTTTCCGCTCAACCCGGCCAACTGGTGGATGCCCATCCGCAACATTTATATGGGCATGTGTTACCTTTACGGGCACCGCTTTCAAGCGCCGGAGGATGACCTGATCAGAGCGATCAGAGACGAGATATATGTGCAGAAGTCCTACGGTGAAATTACGAACTGGACAGCTTTCCGGTCTTACATTAATACAGTTGACCTACTAAAGCCGAAGTCGTCGGTTCAGTCAGTCATGGTGTCGACCATGAGCTTTTGGGAGCAGGTCGTAAGGTTTCCCATTGTCAACGGGTTGCGCGCGCGCGGGTTGGACGAGGCCCTGTTCCAAGTAGAGGCCGATGTCCACAGCACCGAATATTGCAGCTACTCACCTGCGTACTGGGTGTTGACATTATCGTGCTCCAGCACGCCCACGGGTCCGACAGCCATTGGGTCCGGGGCATGGCGCCACACTTCGCCGACGGCCTGTGGATGTGCCGAGAAGGGCTAGCAGCATCGGGGACGGATGGGAACGCAATTTGGGAGACGTCGCTATCCATATCGGCCATATGCTCATCCACTCAGCTGCTGACCGACAACGACCTCAGCCCTGCGTCCCTCGAATCCCTGAACGCCGCTCTTGGATTCTTGGGGACTCGCAGCTCCTCCATAATAGCATAGGGATCCATCGCACCTATCGCCATCCTACCAAGGGCGGATGGCCATACAGCACACGCATGCAGGGGTACATCGTGTCTGACGTGACGGCGGAGACGTTGATGGCGATCCTGCAGGGCTACCGAGTCCCCGGCGTGTCAAAACAGGTCCCGATCGAGCGTCTTCAGCTAGCCGTAGACGCGCTGATCGGATTAGAATGCGGCGGGTCTGGCTTCGGAGCGTATGAACACGTTCGTGGCTGGGAGATGATCGAGTTGTGCAACATCACCGACACATATGAGGACTGTATGATTGAACGGCGCTATGCCGAAACCACGGGTGCGGTCATGATGGCCTTGACCGAGTACCACGCCGAACATGCGGAATACCGCCAAGACGACATCCGTCGCTGCATCAACGGCGGCGCAGCTTACCTACTGCGGTCCCAGTATGCTCACGGCGGGTGGATTGGCACTTGGGGCGTGTGCTTTTCCTTCGCCACCATGTGGGCTTGCAGGGGCTTGCCTGCGCGGGATACACGGAGCGGAACTCCCCAGCCGTCAGCAAGGCCTGTGCGTTTCTCCTGAGACACCAGAACCCCGAAGATGGCGGCTGGGGTGAGTCTCTCGATAGCTACCGCACGAAAGACTACGTCGCCGAGCCCGAGGGCAGCCAAGTCCCGAACACGGCTTATGCCATCATCAGCCTCCTCGCGGCTAGGTGTACCGATCGAGCCGCCATCGACCGCGGTGTCGGCTTTCTGACGAAGGCACAGCAGCCGAACGGGGAATGGTTGCCCGGCACACTCGAAGGCATTTACACGCCGCCATGTGGCTACAGATATCCGATGTACAAGTTCCATTTCCCTTTGAAGGCGCTTGCTTCGTATGCTCGACGCTATGGGATCAACGCGCTAAAGTCAGCTCCACGCGTCCCACTACAGAAGAACCTAGAAAAGTAAAGGATGGAAAGAATCGCGACGCGTTCATTAACGCCATCTTTGATATAACAAAGAGATGGCGAGAGGTATGGAATTGGCTGTGGAGGGTGATCTCGGAGCCTGAGGTTGTTCGGTAACGGCCGCCCTTTGTTGTCGGCTATTTACAATGTACTAGGTAATTTTCTGGTTCGCTTTTGATTAGGTAGCCTTTTACTCGATAAGAAAACCTGACCGATAACCGACCTAAGCGACTTGCTGGAATTAGAATTTGTGAAGCAGGGGGCAAACCTTCATCCGTGTTTCCGAAAGGAAGTTTACCTTAGGCCAGCCGCCATGTCATTATCGCTTGTCTCCAATCTGCCATTCGTAATATGCTTCAATATCCATATCCCCAAATGTACTTGATTAGGTAAATAGATTCGAGCGCCTTCGATAGTAGACTCTGCCAAGCACAGTGGTTTCTGCTCTCACCATCAGGGAGAGCCAATATCTATCTATCTAAGACACAAAGTATATCATAAGGTGGTAATGTTATTAGAAGAGTGCGTGGAGTGGATTGAGAGATTGATACATCCGACTAAAAACTATGGTGTGTGTATACTAGGGGAAAAAAAGGGCCGCTGTTAAGTCTATCGACGCGGGAACTCTTGATAAATCATCAATGAAGATAAATTACGCCTGACAGACAACAAGGCAGCATGCATAAAGGGAGAAAAGGGGGGAAATTGGTACCTAGCTTCTCTCTCGATTGAGCGTGTCTATAGTGCAGGGGCCATGCTAATAACCCAACCAAGGCAAAACATCCACCCATTAAGCTAAGCTACACTACAACCCGGCAATGCGACAGCTGCCACACAAACACTGCAGATATAGGTAATAGGTACCCGTTCCTTTTCGAATGCCTACATCATTATTGCATTTTCTAGACTTTATCTATTAGGCCTACAACCTTACCCGAATGCCACAATAAGTATGCAATATGTCTCGTACAGTACGTTAGTCTTACCTACCTGTAGGTACTGTTATGGTTTCTTCCAAGGTCTTGCCACTGGGGCTCAATAGTGTTCGGTCATTGTCTGGCCTTAAGGTTTATAAATGTTTAAGTGCACCCTTAGGTTGGATTCAATGGCACTATTGGCTGGAATGCCCATAAGTTTCGTTCTGGGCAGGAGATAGAAATACGTTGTAGCTGTCATAGTGACATCATAGTGGCAGTAGGCCAATTCTCTGTACTCCTAAACATGAAAAGTTGCGAGGGAGAAAACGGGTACGTATGGAAATGACGAATCTAAGATGCGAATAAGATTCAACCGGAGAGTATCATCGTATACCTAAGCTAACCAAGGTGTTTAGCCCTGTATTGGCGGGAAACCATCCTGGACAACTCCCTCCGAGGAGCAGGATGAGGCTTGCATATGATGATCCGGAGTGGTCATAGATATCCCATAGCCTCGGGAACGGTGGTAGTACCATCTCAAGGCATTCATGATGATGATGATTTAGAAAGAATCTACGTACTTAGATCATAAACGTAAGGCGTAACCCACATATATATAATCGTATTACAGCAGCCATCTCAATCATATCTGGCATCGATCATAAGACTTCCTAACCATCAACTTCTACGTAACATCAACCCCTATTACATACCAACCCCTATTGCATACCAACCCATTTAACTTTTGCAACCATGGACGCCGCATCTACCGCATTCAGCAAAATCTTCCCCGGGAGCTCCAAAGAAGAGGAGCGACCATCGCCCGCGAGTACTGGTGACAAGGACACCGCATCAATGACCAAGGAGACCGCGCCAGCCGTTGAGCATGAGACCATTCACAAGAAGCATGAGCAGCGAGAGCAGAAGACGGTCGAAAGAGAGCGACACCAAGACCACTACAAGACCACGGTCCAACCCCTCAAAGAGCGCGAGGTGATGCCCGAAGAAGCATCAGCACGAACAAGCCGACGTCCAGCATCGCCACATCAACCGTGATCAGGGTGAGGCCAAGGCTGCGCATGAGCGCAAGCAAGCCCAGTTCAAGAATGTTAGCAAAGAAGCTGGAACCCACCGCGAGACGATTCAGGAGCCGACGTTGACGTCTGACCGTACTCATCACCACCTTCATGAGACCATTCAGCCCGTAGTTGAAAAAGGTGATTTTATTCCGTCCCCGGCTTGTGGCGTTTCTCATAGCCACCATACCCCTGACACACCCCAGTCGCACCATGACGTACTAAATGACGCTTAGAAACTGTGGTGCCGTCCGTTACGCATAAGACGATTCCTATCAAGGAAACAATCCAGGAACCAACGCTCGATGAAGGCGTCACCGTTAACCCGCCCATGTCTAGGGAGGAGTTTGACGCACGAATGAAAAAGTGATGTGGTGCTCTCATAGTGGGTGGTTTGCTGCACCTCACAGGGAATGGAACGGGCCGCAATCGAATAATGTGGTCGGAAAAGTTTCATGTATAATATTGTTAAACCCATATTATAGTCAATCCTAATCGATTATCGCATAAACTTGACATGAACAAACTTGCGATACTGTCGCCGTACAATGCACGCAGCAGGCTTCATTCTCCTTGCCCTTAACCATATTCGACAGCGATAGAGACTTATGTTTTAAGTACGTTGAAGATAGTAAATAAATGAGAAAAATAGAACTTGTATCAGACATTGCTTATTCATTTCCATAGCATTGCATCTGTTGGTGAACCTTCTCTTTCGTAGTCACAAGGAAGCGTGAATGTACCCGACGCAATCGGCACAAGCCCGTCGGGCTTACAATCGCACTGTTATGCAAGCCGTAGTCAGATATGCTTGCTGATTCCGATAAGGGCGATAGTCGGTTGTATAATGCTTTGTGGAAGATGGTGATTAACCACTTGCACGTCGGAGACGTCAAACCCCTCAACCTGGCTCCGATGACATGATGTTAAGGAGAGCACGGAGAACTCGGGGTTTATCAAGTAAAGCGGGACTAAATCTGCCTCGGCATGGCTCAGGGTCCGAAGTTCAGGAGGCTTCTGGTGCATAATAGGGAATGTGAAAGGCGAGCGCTTCAAGCCGTCATTCACGGTGGTGTTGTCAAAGATGAGATCAGAGCCGGATCTAGTCGGACATAGAGGGCGCCCTGGCTTTTTGCTTTCTCCGAACACACCGAGAAATTAGGTTCGGGACTAGCCGTCACCTTGGTAACTTTCCTAGCCACGCTCGCTCTAGCGCCCAAGAAGTCTCGAAAGGACTCTTAAATCCGAATGTAAGCACGCTCATACCGAAATCCATCAATCCTAACCTCATAGCCCCCCGTGACCCCGAGCTGGGACTCATACTTCTTAAACCGATAAGCGGCCGGCGGATCTTCACCGCGGTGCCGTCGGGAAGGACCCCGCGAGTAGTGATGGTCGTCTCGGGATCAAAAATGAAAAAGAGCACTATCATTAAGATACTGGTCGACCCCGCAGTCAAGGCGTCTCGGTCGGCGGCGCCCTTTGTGAATGTTAGGGCCACCCAGGCGACGGTGAGGGGGAGAGTGGTCGTGAGGACTACCCATTGTGGCCAGGGGCGTTGGTATACTGTTTGCGGCATCGCGAGCACCGAGGCGATAGAAGAGGGAGTTGGAAGTAAGTGAGGGGGTGGTCAGCAGAGTCGTAGGGAAGAAAGATTCGGGTTCAGTATAATAAACACTGTGACACCCGTGCTGCACGACGGGAAGAGAAGGGCCAGACGGGTGTGTCGATCAGGGCGTACGAAGAAGTAGGGTTTGGATTTTTTACCCAAAACCTATTTACCCAGAACCTATGAAAACCTATGTGGGCACAGTGGGTTTTTTTTACCTATAGGTTTTTTGTCCCTATGCTATTTACGTGGGTTTTTTTGTACTTATATTATTTATATAGGTTTTTTATATTTATATTATTTATATAGATTTTTTTAAACTAATAGTATTAAAAAATTATATTAAAATTAAAATATTATAGTAAAAAAAAATATAAAAACAAGTTAATATATTAATTTATATATTAATTAAACTATAAATAATATAAATAGTTTATTTTAATTATTTATAAAAATATATAAAATATACTAAGAATAATATATAGTTTATTTAATATAAATAAAAGTACTATATTAAAACTAATATTAAAATAAAAAATATTTTTAATTTTAAAACTATATAATATTTTATTATTATTAAATTATTAAAATTTAGCTAACTTAAATAAATTATAATAATAAAATTAAGCTAAAAAGATTTTAAAACTAAATATTTAAAGCTTAAAATTTTTTATAATATGCTAAAAATAATAAAAACATTATAAATAACTAAAAATAAAAGCTTTAAAACTTAAAAAAAAATAATATTATAACGTTTTATTTTATATTAAATAAATTATAGTTTATTTTAACTATATAAATTAATATACTAATTAATATATTAAATAAAAATAATATATTATTTAATAATAAAAGCGGGCTAAATAGCTTAATATTAAACAAAAAAATAAATTAGCTATTTTTTAATATTTAATAAAGCCCCTAAGGGGTTTATATTACTAGTAGCTTCTTTACGCGGAGCGTAAAAAGAAGCCACCTAGCAATACCTATATCTAGATAAACAGCTAGCATATTACTAGTTAGAGAATCTATTATTAGATTTACTGCGTAGATTTAATAATAAATTTTTTTTTTTTAATTAAGCTTTATTTTATAACCTATAATATTTTTTTTAAAATAATGCTTTATTATATAGTTTTATTATAAATATTAAACTATATTAAAAACTATTTATTTTTAAATCTTTTGAAATTAAAAAATATAAATTTTTTTAGTAGCAATTAGTAAATAATTTATATATATTTATTAATTAAAATAAATATCGCGCTTTAGCGTCGATTTATTTTATATTTTTTTTTTATACTTTTTATAAAGCTTTTAAATAAACTAGTTATTTAGCTTTAAAAAAAGTTTAATAAAATATTTTTATATTTTAAATATATTAGTTTTTATAGCGTAACTAAAGTTATTATAAAATTATAAACGTTATAAATTCTTATTAATTAATTGTTTTAAATATTTTAATTTTATTATAAAATTTTTAAACGTTTTAGTTTATTATTAAAGTTTATAAATATATTAGTTTTACTATTAAAATATAATTACGAATTATATATATTTTATTTTATTTTTATTATATATAATTTATTTTATTTTTAAATTATTATTTATAATATTATATAAAATAATAAATTATAAAACTAGCATAATAATAATTTTTTTTATATATTTAATTATTTATTAAATTAAACGTTAAATTATTATTAAAAAACTTTTATTTAAAATTATTTTTTTTTTAATTTTAATATAATAATTATTAAAACAAATATTATTATCATTAATATAAGCTTTATTAAAAACGCTTATAAATTATCCGATAATATAATTTAAAAAATTAAAATAAAATAAAAAAATAAAATTAGTATAAAAATAATTAAAGCTAAAACTAATATTAATATAAATAAAGCTCGATTAATAATAATAAGTTAAAAATTTATAAAATTTTCGTTTAAAAAACTAAATTAATATTTAAAATTTAACGTAAAAATTATAAATATATTTAAAATAATAATAAAATAATAATTTTAAGCAAAATTAAATTAAACTAAATATAAAAAAGCTATAAAAAATATTAAATAAATTAATAATAAATTTAATTTTATTATATAAATTAAAATTAAATATTTTTATAAAGTTTTAAAAAAATTATAATATTTTATTTTTTATTTTTAATTATATCGAACTAATTTATAATATAATAATTAACTTTAATAATATAATTATAAATAAAAAAAATAATAATAATATTTCCGCTTTTATTTTTAAATATAATAAACGTAGCAATATTTTTACTTTTATTTCCTTTTTATCGCTTTAAAAATAATATAAAAATATAAAAATATATCTTTTAATTAAAACAAAATAATAATAATAATAGCAATAAAAATAGCAATAATAAAACAAATAATTTTAATAATAATTTAGATTTATTAAATAATAAAGCTAGCTTTAGTAGCTATAGTTATAATAATAAATAATATTATTATAAAACCTTGTTTTTAATTATATTTATAATAAAAAATATTTATAAAATTAAACGTAAAAATATTAAAATTTTAAACTTTAATTAAAATAACTTAAAAAATAAAAAAATCGTTATAAATAAAAAATATTATTTATATAAATATATATATATTTTTTAATATATTTAAAATATATATAAACTTAATAATATAAAATTATTAAATAATAACTAAATTTTAAAATTATTTAATTATTTTTTATAAGTTTTGTTTTTTATAATAAAATAATAAAATTAAGCTTATTAATTATTATATTTAGTAAAAAATAAACTTAAGTTTAATATTTAAAAAGCTAAAAAAATAGTTTAAATATGCTTTAAATATGTTATAAAAAAGTTTTTCGAAAATAACTTTTTTTATTTAATATAATATAAAATAAAAATATATTTATTTAATTTATTTAGCGTAAACTATAATATATTTATAAAAATAAAACTTTAGTTTAAAATAATTCTAATTAATAAAATATTATAAAAAATATTTGCGATTAATAAGCTAAAATAATTATTAATTATATTTATTTATTAAAAAAAAAATATATTAAATAAATATATAAAAAAATTAATAAATATACTACGGATTAAAATAAAAAATAGAATATAAGTTTTTAAACGTTAAACTTTTTTATAACTATTTAAAATAATAATAAAAAACTTTTAAAATTTATATTTTAAATATAATAATATATAAATATTTTAATCGTTATTAAAAAATAAATATTAATTTTATTATATATTATTATTTAATAATAAACGTAATAAATAATATAATAATAATTATAATAAAAATCGTAGCTATTATAAAAAAATAATAAAAAAAATATTTATAAAAATAAAAAATATAATAATAAAAATAAAAAATATAATAATAATTATAATAATAATCGAAACTATAACTATAATTATAATTATAGCTATAACTATAGCTATAACTATAATAATAATATAAATATTTTTAATAAAAATATAATAATTATTATAGCGTATATTAAACTAATAATATATATTTAAATAAAAAAAATCTAAATATAATATTAATAAAAATATTATAATAATAATATTTTATTATATATTTAGTTTAGTTTTATTATATTATATAAAAAATATATTTATTTAATATTTTTTATATATATAAAAATATAAACTATATATTTTATTAAAATATATAGCATATATTAATATTTTTTTATTTATTGTTTTAAGATATATATAATATTATATTTAAATATATTTTTTAAAATAAATTTAAATTTAAAATTTAGCTAAAAAAATATAATTAAAAAATAAAGTATTTTAATAATAATTCGTTTTTATATAAAATAAATTAATAAATCTTTAAATCGGAATATTTATATTTAAACTTAAACGTAAACGATATAATAAAACTTTATATTAAGCTATATATATTTTTGTTTCGCGTATACGTTTTATTAACCGGTTAAAATAATAAAATATATATAATTAAATATAAATAAACTATAATTAATAATAAATATTTTAATATATTAAAATATATAGTAAAAAATATAAAAATTAAATAATTACTATTAAAATAAACGCGTAAAATAACGTATTAAGCTAAATTTAAGTTTTTATTTAAAAAGTTAATAATAATAAATAGCTTAAAATTATAAAATATAAAAAAAAAAATTAAATTATAAATAAAAACTATAATTAAATATATTAATTAATAATAATTTTTTTTATTTTTATAAATTATTATTAATTATTTTAAAAATTATTTTTTTATAATTTCGATAATTTTATTATTAATTTTAAAGTTTAATCTATAGTTATAATATATATAAAAAGTTATTAATATATATATTATAATTATTATAACTAATAAAATATATATTTATAAATCGAATATAAGCTATTATTTACTAATTATAATTTTATTTTATAATAATATATAAAATTAATAAATATTATAATAAATATAAAACTTTTAAAATTATTTTATTATTAATATTTAAATATTTAATTAAAATAAATAAAAATATTAAACTAAAATAAATTTATAAAAATTATAATAATAATATATATATTAGCTTATAAAAATTAGCTATAAAACTTTAGCTATTATATTAATTATTCTAATAATATTATTAGCTAAAATAATTAATTTAAAATTTTTAGCTATTTTAATTCGTTTATTATTATAAATATTAAATTCGATATAATATTAATTATTAAACTTTATAACCGATATAATACTAATAAACTAATATTTATAACGAATTAATAAATTTTATAGTTATTTTATAATAACGTTTAATAAAATTAATAATTATATTACCGGCTTTACGTAAAAATAATATTTTTGCTTTTAATTATTAATATTTTTAACGTTTAGTTTTTAAATATTTTTTATTAATATAGTATATAATTTTATTATAAATATTAAAACTACGCTACTATAAAAAACTAACGTATTATAACTATTTTAGCTATATAACTTTTTAGCTATTTTTTTAACTTTATACGATTATTATTTTTTTTTATATTTTAATAATTATAATAGTATTATTATATAAAAAAAAAGATTTATAGCTTATTTTACGGGCTATAAAACGTAACGAAAATTTAATTTTTTAGCGTGCTATAAAAATCTATAATATTTTTTATATAATTTTTATTATTTGCTAGGCCGGAATTTTTTAAAGCTTTAAATACGTTTATTAAAATGCTAATTATTAGAATTTAAAAAAAAATTAATCGTATAATATATTTAATTTAAATTTGTAAAATTTCGGCTTAAATTAAATAATATTAAAAATATAGCTAATTAATTATATTAAATATAACGTATTTATTAAAGTTAATTAAGCTTTAAACTTTATATAATAATTATTTAATTTTCGAATATATTTTAATTGCTAAAAAATTATTAGCGAATTTTATATAAAATCCTAATAAATATTAAAAATAGTTTAAACTTATATAAATATATTATAGCTAAAAATATTTATAAAGCAAATATTATAACTTTAATAAAATAAAATTTATAATAAACTAAATTTTATTTAAATAATTATAACGTTATATAAATATTATAAAAATTAAAAACTATTTAATAAAATAATTAAAATAAATAACTATTATTATATTATTTATTATATAGCTATTTTATTCCGTTATATATTATTTTAGCCGGGTTAATTTATTTATTATTTTAGTATAAAATAGCTATTTATTAACCGATTAAAAACTTAAAATAATAAAAAATAACTAAACTATAAATAAAAAAAGTTTAAATTAAATTAATATTTCGATTATTATATAATATTATAAAAAAGTTTTTATTGCTTTTTAATTTTAAATAGCTATAAAATTATTATTTATTAAATTTAAATCGTACGCTAAAAAATATAAAATTATTTTTATATATTTATTATTTATTATATAAACTTTAGCTTTTAAATATTAGTTATTTTAGTTTTTTAAAACGGTTATATAATAAATAAATCGATATTTAGCTTAAGTTTATATTATTTATATTAAAAAAAAAGATTTTTTTATTATTTTATATTATATAATATTATAATAATACTAAAAATATTAAAAAAGTTTTTAAAAAATTAGCTTATTTTATACGATTTAAAGTATATTATTTTATATTTTTATTTAAAAATTTAATTAAAATTTTTAAAGTTATTTAATAAACTTTAAATTTAAAAGTTATAAATATTTTATAAATAAAAATATTAAATTATAAGCTTAATATATTAAATATAAAATTATATAATATTAAAATAGTTTTTTATAGCTGTTTTAAATATAATTAATTTAATTATAAAAAAACAAATATATTAAGCTATTAAATTATATTATTTTAATCTAAAATAGCTAAACTTTAAAAAATAAATTATAAATTAAACTAACGTTATTATATAAAAAAAAACGGATCTAAATTAAAAAAAATTTATTATATAAAAAAAATAAAATTAAAAAACTAAAAAGCTATTAAAAGCTAAATAAATAATAAAATATAATTAAATAATTATTATATAAAAAAAATATTATAAATAAATAATACTATAAATTTATAGCAAGCCTAAATATAATATATATATATATTAAATAAAATAAAAATATCTAGCGAAATAATTCTAATTAAATTTAATTAATTTTTATATTATAGTTAAATTATTTTAATTGTTTGTATAAAGTACTAAAAAGTAGCTAAATAGTTATATAGCTAAAATAGTTATATAATATATTATATATATTAATATTAAAAAGCTTTTTAAATTTAAATTTTAAAAATATATTTTACTTTAAATATTAAAAAGTTTATAAATTTTTTTAAAAATATAACTATAATAATATTTATATTTATATAAAAAAACTTTTAAAATAATTAAATTTGCTAAAATTATCGAAATTTATAATATTTTAAATAAATAAAAATAAATCGATATTTTTAAAATAAAATAGCTTAAATTTTTTTTATTAATAATTAATAAAAATAAAACTAAATATAAAAGCTTATTTTTTTAATTAAAAAATATAAAGTTTTTAATAAAATTTATAATAACTTTATATTTTTTATATATTTTATATTTATTATTTAAAAAAAATTTATAATATAAATAAAAACTAAATAGTTATTAATTTATAATAGCTTAATAAAATTATTATTTTTAATATTTATTTTTTTTTATAAAATAAATAATTAAAAATTTTTATAAAAAACTTATATTATTTATATTAACGTAATAAATTTTTTTTATTAATTTTTAGTTTATTTTAACTATAAAAATAAATTTATTATTATTAATTTTTTTAATATAAATAATTTAATATTATATTAATAAAATATATAAATTTTTTTATTTATATTTAAAAATATATAAATAAGTTTTTTTTATTTTTATTTTTATTTTATTGCTATTTATTAATAATATTATTATTTTTTTTAATATATTTAAAAAATATATATAATATTTAAATATTTATTTTTAGTTTATTTTAATTAAAAAATATTATTATATTACCGAAAAATTTTTATTAATTATTTTTTATTAAATTTTTTAGATTTTATATTAATATTTTAAAAATATTTATTATTATTAAAATATATAAACGTTTAAATAGTTTATATTTTTTAAAAACTTTTAAACTTTTAAATAATATTTTAATATAAATAATTTTTTATAATTTTTTTTATTATATATAATTAAGCTTTTATAAAATATAAAATAGTTTTATTAGCTAAAAATTATTAAAAAAAAAAAATAATAATAATAACTTAAATTATTATAAATATTATATATAAATTATATATTATAACTTTATATTAGCAAAATAGTTTTTTTTAACGTTATTTAAATATTATTTATTTTAAAACTATATTTTATTATTATAACTTAAATATATTTTTATATTTATAAATTAATAAATATTTTAAATAAAGTTTTAATATTATAATTTTTTATATTAAATTAATTTTAAATAAAAACTAAATAAATTTATATTTTTTATATAAATATAATTAATTATATATTTAAATTAATATTTATTATAAACTAAAATTAAATATAGCTTTTTTAAATAAAAAATAATATATTTTATATAAACTATAAAAAAGCTTTATATAATAATTTATTTAAATAAATATTATATAATAATTTTAATAGATTATTTAGTTATAAAAAATATTATTAATTAAATTTTATTAAATATTTTTACTACTAATAAAATAAATAACTAGCTTATTAATTTATTTATTATTTATTATAATATAGTTTTTAAATATTTATTTATTAAACGTTTTAATTATATTTTAAATATATTAAATTAATTTATAATATATAAATATTATAAACTTAAAATAAATTAAATAATTATAAAAACTTACTATATTAATTTTATATAAATATAATAAAATTATACTACGGAATAATAATAATATATTTAAATATAATTTTAAGCTAAAATATAAAATAAACTTTTATTATAAAAAAATTTTAAATAAATTTTATTAAAATTAATTTCGCGAATTATATAGAAATATAAACGCTATTATTTTTTTTAAAGCTAAATATTATTTTATTATAAATAATTTAATTTATAATAAGCATAAAAAAATTAAACAATTTTATATTTATACGTAATATATAAATAAATATTATATATTATATATAATAAAATAGTAAGCTTTACTAAAAATAATATAGTATTAAGTTTATATTAAATAAAAAAAAAAAAACAAGTATTAAGTAAAACTTTACCGGAATAAAAGATTTATTTAGTTTATTTTTTTATTTAATTTATAAAATTAAACTTTATTTATTAGTAAAGTAGGCTTTATTTTATATAAAAACCTTTTATAAAGTTATTTTTTTATTAAATATAATAAGTATTAGCTTTAAAAAAAATTATTATTTTTAATAATTTTAGCATTATATTTAAGCTAATATATAATATTAAATATTTTATTAATATAAATTTATTATTTTAATTTAATTATTTTTGTAGTAAAGTTTATTTTTAAGGATAACTATAGGGTTGTTTTAGGCTAAGCTATAGTAGCTATAGTTTTTTTTTTTTTTTTTTTAATTTTAGGTTTATTATTTGTTTAAAACTAGTATTTTTAATTAAATTTTTAAATTTTTTAATTATTATTCCGATTTTTATTAGTTATTTTATAATTATAGCTTTTTTATTTTATTAAATATTAAAAGCTAGTATACTATAGTTTAATTAATATTATAAAATAGTTTTATTTCGAAAAAATTATTATTTTTTTTAAAATTAAATTATTATTAAAAATTAAACTAAAAAAAAAATTTATTAGAAAAAAGATTTTTATTATTTGTTTAAAAAATAAATAAAATAAAAATAATAAAATATATTTTAAAATTTTAAAAAAATTTATTTATAAGCAAAATATTAACTTAATTTTTAATTTTTTAAAAACTAATATTATTAAAAACTTTTTAAAAAGTTTATTTAAAAAATAATAACTATAATATAATTATAAATATATTTTTTTTTTTTTTAAATTTTATTAGTTTATATTTTTATTATAATATTATTTAGCTTTTAATAAAATAAAATTTATAATTAATTTAGTATTTTATATAAATATTTATATATAAAATATAAGTTTTTATATTTAATAATATTAATTTTATTAATATATTATTAAGTTTAAAAAATTAAAAATTAAATTATTTATAAAGTAAAATTTAATAAAATTTAAATAAATATTATTAAAATTTTATTATAAAAATAAAAACAAATTAATTTAATTATTTTTAAATATTTAAATTATAATATTAAATAATAATTTTTATAGTTTATTTTTTCGTTTAAAAAACTATTTTTTTAAAAATAATAAATAATAGTTATAAAAAGCTTATTTTTATACTTTTTATAAACTTTTTTAAAATCCGAAATAAATTTATAATTTTAATTAAATAATATTAATAAATAATCTTTAATTATTTAATAATAGCTATATAATTAATATAACTATTTAATTTTTTATAATATATTTTTTATTTTAAAATAAATAAAATTTTTTTAAAATAATATATATTATAAATATTAATATATTATAATAATTAAACTTTTAATTTATTAAATATATTTATTAAAAAAACTTTAACAAACTAATAATAAAATTAAATAAAATAGTTTTTATAAGCTTAATATTTTTAAAATAAAAAGCTAATAATTATTATAAAGTTTTTATAATTAATAGCGTATATTTTATAATTATTAATATTTAATATAAACTATTATTTTATATGTTTTTAAATAAATAATATAAAGTTTTAATTTTTTTAATATATATTATATATTAAATAATATTTATTATTATAAGCTATTTATATAAACTTATATATTTATTTATTAAAAATATATAGTTTATATTTTTTTTTTTATTTATATTATAAATAAATTCTTTAATAATTATAAATAAATAACTAAATATAAAAATATTTTATTAATAATTTATTATTTTTAAATAATATATATAATATAATAATATTTAAAGTTTTTATTATAATTAATAATAATTTTAGTTTTTATTATTTTATTAAATATAGCTTTAAAACTATTTTATAATAAATTTATTAATTAAATTTATTTAAAATAAGTTTTTTATCCGATTATTTAATTTAATTATTATTATTTACTTAATTAAATATAATAAAGTTAATTTAATATATTAAAAAAAATTTAACTTATTAAATAAATAATATATTTATAATTTATATTAAAATAAATAAAAAAAATATTAATAAAACGTTTATTAGCCCGATTAATAAACATTATATTAAGCTTAGTTTAATTTAAAATATTTTAATTATAAAATAATCGGTTAATATTATAATAAAGTTTATTAATTTTAATTATAATATATAATTTTTTATATATTTATATTATATATATAACTTTTAACTTAAAAAGTTTATATATAATTTAATATTTAAAATAATAATTTAAAAATATAATTAATAATATTTAAATATTTAAATAAATATATTAAAATTTTATTAATAATTTTTATTTAAATAAAAAACTATAATATTAAACTTTTTTTTAAAAATTTATTTATTTATATAAATAATTATTAAGCTAAATTATAATAAAAAAAAAATATAACTATAAATTAAATTTTATATAGTTTAAATAAAAGTTTTTTTTTTCGGTTAGTTTATAATAAATAAATCGATAATAAATTTATTATTTTTTAAAATTACTTATAAATATATAATTTAATTTATTTTTTTTATAAATAATTTTGTTTTTTAATGCTATAAAAGTTTTATATATTATATATAATATAAAAAAAATTATATAAAAATTTATTATTACTAAAATATTATTTTAACGCTTTAAATTAATTAAAAACTTTAATTTTAAAAATAGCTAATTTTAATAATAATTAAATAGTTAAAAACGTTTATTTAAAACTTAATAAATTAATAAAAAATAAATAAAAAAAAATTTTTTAAAATAATAAAATATATAAAACGAAATATTTTAAAAATAATATATAAATAAAACAAATATTTTTAATAATATTTAAAAAATAATAATATTATTAATAAATATATAATAAAATTTTTTAAAAATTAAAGTTTTTTATTTATAAAATATTATTTAAATATTAATAAATTATAAAAGCTTATTAAAATAATTATTAATTATTTAATTTTTAATAGCTAATTATTAAAATAATTATAATAATTTAAATAAACGAACTAATAAAAAAAAAAACAATATTTATTATTATTTTATAAATTTATTATAATAAACTAATAATTTTAAATTATAATAAAACGGATAATTATTTAAAACTGCTATTTTATTTAAACGTATAAATTAACTATTAATTATAAATAAATTATTTTTTTTTTTAAATTTATATAATAAAAATAAAATATATAAAAAGTTAAACTATTAATTTATTTTATATAACTTTAATTATATAGCTTATTAAATATAATATTAATTATTTTTAATTATAAATAAATAATAAATATAAATAATTATTTAGTTTTATTTTTTTAATTATTTATTAAAAAATTTTTATTAATTTATTAATAAATATAATAATTTTTTAATTAGTTTAAATTTTAAATATATTATTAATTATTTAAAAATATTAGTAGTTTTTAAATTATTTTTATATAAATTAATTATTATTAAATATAATTATTTTTTAATTTTAGTTAATATAAATATTAAAAATTAAAATAATATTAAAAATTTTAAGTTTATTTATTATTATATTTTTTTTAAACTTTATTTTATATTATACTTTTAATTATAAAATAAATTATATTTAATATAAAAATATTTTTTTTTTTAAAATATATTATATTTTTTAATATATTAATAATATTATTATATTAGTTAAATTATTATTATATTTTTTTTTAAATAGTTAAATATATTTTAGTAATAATTATTTTAAACGTAAAAATTATTAAAAAGTTTTTATTAACGCTAAAATAATAATATTTTAAATTAGCTAAAATTTATATTTTAATATTAGCGATTTTATTATTAGCGAAATTAATGCTTATAATTAAAAAGCGTTTATATTTAAGCTTAATTTTTTAACTATAGCTATATTATAGCTATTATTATAGCTTTTAAGCAATTTTTTATATTATAAGTTTAAAATTAATATTAGTTTATTTAAAAATAAATCTAATATAAATATTTTTAATATTATTTTTTTTTTTAGCGAAAAGTTAATTATAATTATTATTAATATAAAATTTAATAATAATAGCTTTTATTTTTATATAAAAGTTTAAAAACAAAATTTTAATTAAATAATAAAAATATATAAATAGCTAATACTTTAATAATATATTTAAGTTTAATAATATATTTTTAAATAAAGTTATTTTATATATATATAGTTATATAAAAAATATACTTTAAAAAGTATTTTATAGTTATTTATAGCGAATATTATTTGCGATTTTTATAATTAATTATAGCTTTTTAGCTAAAAAATTATTATTTATAATATTTTAAGCTTAATATTATTTTTAAATATTTATATAAATTTAGTAATTATTATTAAAATAAAAAAATTATTAGCGTTTTTTTTATAATATAATAAAAAAACGTAGCTTAATATTTATATTATTTTTTTTTTTAATATTTTTAATTTTATTTTTATAATATATAATAATATATTTAAAATATTTAAAATTATATATAATATTATATTTTATTTTAAAATTAAAACAAATAATAATATTTTTATTATTTTATCTTTATAAATATCGATTTTTAAATATAAAAAATAGTTATTAAAAATTTTTTTATATTATTATTTATTTTATATAGCTTAAAAAACGTTTATATAACTATTAGTAAAATCGGGTTAATTTAGCTTAATTTTTTAAGTATATTTTTTTATATTATAAATATATATTTTATTTAAATAGTTATATAAAATTTTAGCTATATAAAATTCGAAATAATAAAATAATATATTTTATAATAAAAATAAAATAGCGTAATATAAATATATTTATTTGTTTTTTTATATAAAAAACTAAAATATAATTTGTTCGATCGGCTATATATATATATATATAAACGTACTAGTTTTATATATATATTAAATTAAATATTTTATTATAATATTTAAATATTATTATAGTTTATTATAATAAATATATTATTATTATTTTCCGATTAAATTAAATAAATAAATAAAAAAATTGTTTTTATTTTATTAGCAAATTAGTATTATTTTTTTTTTTTATAAATTAATATATTTTTTTTATTTTTTTTTTTTAGTTATGCTTATAGTTATAATTAAACTTTTATTTATAATTTTTTTTTTTTAAGCTAATAGTTTAGCGCTTTTAATTTTTTTATTTTTACGTTTATTAAATCGGTTATTTTGCTTAAATATACTTAAGTTTATTATATTTTTAACGTAGTTTATTTTTAAAATATTTTTTATAAATAGTTGCTAAAAAAATTATTTTATTTTTATAATTTAAAATATATAATTTATTAATTTTATAATAAATTTAAATATTAGTAAAAATTATTTAATATTTAAGTTTATATAAGTTTAAATAAAAACTATAATATTATATTAATTATAATTATTTTTATTTAACGTTTTTATTATTTAAATATATTATAATTTCTATTAAATAAAATAATTATAGCTGCTTTATTATAAATAAAATATTTTAGTTTAAAATATAATTAGTTAAATAATTTTATAGCTTAAAAAGCTTATATAGCGAACTTATTAATAAAGCTATTAATAATTGCGGTTAATTTTTTTTATATATATTAGTTTATTTTAAAGCTATTAGTTTATTATTTATTATATAATAGCTAGTTTTAATAAAAACGTTTAAAATATAAATAATAATTATTTATTATTATTTTTAACTTTTTATTTTTTAAAAAAAAATTAATACGTTTAATAAAAAAAAATATTTATAAAAATTAGCTTATTATTATAAATTATTATATTTTTATTATTAAGATTATTTTTTTTAAGTTAAACTAATTAATATTTGCTTTTTTAAGCTTTGCTAATTTATTATATTATAAAATATTAATAAATTTTTTTAAATATTAACTTTATTATATTTTTGCTTAACTTTATAAAGGTTTTACGTTAAAAATCTTATAAGTTATATAATAACATAATGGTTTATATAGTTTCGTAATTAATATAAAGTTTAGTATTATTTAATTGTTTTAGTTCGTTAATATTATTATTATTATTATTATTATTATTATTATTAGGATTTTTATAAAATTTTAATAATAAGTTTTAATATAATTAAATATTAAATATTAAAAACTATTTATTTTTAAGTTTTATTAAATTATTAATATAAAATAAAATTATTAGCTTTTTATATTAAACTGCTTAAAAATTAAAATTAAAGTTTTTTACTAACTATTAAACTTATAATTAAATTATACTTTAAAGCTTTATATCGGCTATTTTTTAAATAAAATTATAAAATATTAAAAAGTACTAAAAATATTAAGTATATATTGTTTATATTATATAGCTATTTAAATATAAATCTTTTAAATATTTATATAAAAGTTAATATTTTATATTTTTATCGGTTTAATATATATTATTATATTAGCGCTATATAAATTGCTAGCGTTATATATATTATAAACGTTATTATTAAAATATATATTATTTAAAGCGTTTAAAACTTAGTTAATATATATTTAATAAAAACTCGGTTAATATATAAATAAAAACAATAAAAATAACTATTTAAAAATAAAATTAATATATTAAAATTATTAGTTTAATATTATAATTTTTTATTATAGTAATATTATTAATTATTATATTATTATAATTGTTTAGCTAATAATAATATATTTAATATTAATTATTAACGTTTTTACTAAAAAAATATATTATTATAGTTATATAATAATTATAACTAGCGTATTTATTAGCGGCGATTTATATATTTAGTTAAATTATTTATATAATAAGCGTATAATATTTATAATAATGTTTTATATATTTATAAAACTAGCTTAACGTATAAATAAACTAAAGTTTATTAGTTTAAAATTAATTTAAAAATTAACTTTTAGCTTTTAATTCTAAAACTTTTTTTATTAATTTATTTTATTTTAGCTAATTTAGCTAATATTAATTCGATATTTTTAACTTTTAGTTTATATTAATAATATTTACTAATAAAATAAGCAGGTTTTTTTAAACCGCTATTTAATATATAATAATATTAAACTAATTATTTTATTATTTAAACTTTTTTTTAATATAATTTTATATTTAATTATTATTATTAAGTTTATTAAAAATAAGCAAATAATTTTTATTTTTTAATTATCCGCTTAAATAAGTTTTTAATTTATTATTTTAAAATCGTAAATAAGCTTAAAATAAATAAATATATTAAAGATTTAATATAAATAGCTATATTTTATACTTTTTTTAATATATTAAAATTTAAGTGCTTTATTTTAAAAATATAAATAAAAATTTAGTTATTTAATAGTTTTAGCATAAGTTAAAATTTAGCAGTAATATTAGCCCGGGTATTATAGCTTAATAAAACGTAATAAAAAATAATATAAATCTTTTATTAAGTTTTTTCGCTAAAGCTATTATAAATTGCTTAAGCTATTATAATAATATATTAAGCTTAAATAATAATATTATATAAAACTAGCTTTAATTAATTTAGTATTAAATTTTTAATTAAAGCTAAAACTTTATATTTAATTATAAAGCTTTTAAGCTTTTAAAATAAATTATCGATTTTTTTTAACTTAGCTTTAATAATAATATCCGTTTTAAATTTTAAATAAGCTTTAGTTATAACTTATAAAATAGCCGACCAGAAAAAACTTATTAAAAATAAATAATTAAATATATTATAATAAATATAAAAATCTAAATAAATTTTAAAATAAAGTAATTATATAAATATATAGCATTTATAATTAGTTATTTTATAATATATAAATTAATTAATTATTATAATTTGTACTTTCGTACTAAAAATAATAAACTATATAATAATTTAAAATATAATATAAATAAATAGTTTTACTAAATTTATTAAATTATTAAACATAATAAATTATAATAAAGAATAAATAACTAATTTTTTATAAAAGTTATAAAATAATATATAAAAAACTAAAATATAATATAGCTAAAGTTATAAAATAATAATATATTATTATAAACGTTAGTTTTAACTAAATATAATTAGTATAAAAATAATAAACTATTTTAAAAATAATATTAAAGTATAAATATTTAATTATAATTAAATCGGCGTAATATTAAAAATTATAGCGTTAATATTAAACTAAAAACTAATCGACTCGATATAAATTATTAGAAACTAATATTATTATATTTTATTTAAACTACGTAAAAGTTATAAAATAATAACGTATTTTTTTAAATAAATAAATATTAAAGTATTTTGCGCTTTTATTATTTTATTAAAATATAAATTAATATAAAATAACGTTAATGTAAGCTTTTTTAAGCTTTTTTTATTTTATTAAAATATAAATTAATATAAAATAAACTAGTATAAAGTTTAAATATTTTTAAATATTATAAAAGTTATAAAACGGTATAAAATATTATTAAAGCAATTAAAAGTAGCTATATAAATAAACTATCGGCCGAAAAAAAAACAAAACTAAAATAACTTAAAAACAAAAATTATAAAATTTACCGTACTATTTAATAAGCTTTACTAAAGATAATATAATATTAAGTTTATATTAAATAATAAAAAAAAAAGCAAGTATTAAGTAAAGCTTTTATTAAAATAAAAAACTTACTTAGTTTTTAGCTTTTATTTAATTTATAAAATTAAACTTTATTATTAGTAAAATAAGCTCCACTTTATAGTAAGGACCCTTTATAAGGTTACCCCTTTTATTAAAATATAGCAAAAAAAGTATTATTTTAAACTTAATTATATAATAAAAACTTTAAAACTATATTCGATTTATAAAAGTTATAATATATTAAAAATATTATAAATATTATTAAAATATAATATTATTATAATAATAAATAAAATTAATAAATAGTTTATATTTAATTAAATTTAAAAATATATTATTAATATAAATAATTATAATTAATTTTATTTATTATTATTTTTTATTAAATTATAAATATTTATATAACTAAATAGCTTTAATATATATAATTATATAATAATAATTTTTTATTATATATTTAAATAAATATTTATAATTTTTAATAATATAAAATATATTATTAAAAATTAAATAATAGTTTTAATTAAATAATTATTTTTAAATAATTAAAATATTTTTAAAAAATTATTTCCGATTATAATTATAAATTTATTTTTAATTTTTAAAAAAATATATAAAAAATATTAAATATTAAATTATTAATAATTATTATATATTATTTATAAAAAAATAGTTTATTTAAAAAAAAAACTAAACGATTAAAATTATAATATATTTTTATAATTATATATATTTTAAATTAAACTAGTTTAATATAATTTTTATTTTATAATAAAACTTTAATTTTATATTTTTATAAACTATATAATTTATTTTATATAAATAATTATTTAAATTTAAACTTTTTAGCTTTTTTAATATATTTATAAGCTAAATAATATATATAACTTTAAAATATAAAGTTTTTATATAATTATTTATAATAAAATATTAAATTAGCTATAAATTTTGCTACTATTATAACGAAAAAATATTTTAATAATAAATATTAAATATTAAAATTTAAACTAAATAATAAAATTTTTTTTATTTATATAATAATTATTATTTATTTAAATAAGTTTTTAAAAAATATTTATAATAATAAGCTAAATTTTAAATTATTAACGTAAAATTATAATTTAATTTATAAATTAACTTTTTAAACATTATATATATATTTTATTATTTTTATTATATAATTATAATTATATAAAAATAATAAAAACTTTTTTAAACAAATAATATTATTATTAAAGTTTATAAAATTAACTAATATTTTAATAATAATAATAAAAGCAATATTTATAAAGTTAAAATTATATTTAAATATTATTTTAATTAAAAAAAAATAATTTTAACTATTTAATTAAATAAAAAAATAAAATTATAAATATAACTATTAATATTTAACGTATTATTTTTAATATTTATAAAAACTTATTAATAAATATTAGTTTAAATATAATTTTACTTTATATTGCTAAAAAAAAAAATTTTTTATAAGGCTATTATTTAAACTTATATTTAAAATAAAAAAAACAAAAAACAAACGCTTTTATAATAAACTATATAAAATAATTATTAAAGCTTTAATATTAAATTTTATTAATATTTTATTATTAACGCTTTAGTATTTAATATATTTATAAATAAGTTTTTTGCTTTTAACAAAGCTTTAAATTATAATAACTTATAAATAAAAATAATAAAAAAATAAAATAAACAATAATATTACTTAATACTATATAAAAAGAATTATAATTATTATATAGCTTAGTTAAATTAATTTATTAAAGTTAGCAGAAACTTTTTTATACTTTAATATTTTAATAAAGCTTTTAAAAAGTTTATATTACTAGTAGTTTTTTTATAAAAGCGTAAAAAAAGCTATTTAACAATATTTATATTTAAATAAACAGCTAGCACACTATTAATTAAAAAATCTATTATTAAATCTATTATATAGATTTAATAATAGATTTTTTTCTTTTAATTAAGCTTTATTTTACAACCTATAATATTTTTTTTAATATTATTAAAAAATATAAATAAAAAAAAATAAACAAATTATAGTTTATTTAACGTAAAATTATAATAAACGTAATTTTATTTAAAATAAATTTAACTAATAGTTTTATTTTATTTAAATTTTAAAACCGAATAGTTTAAAAAATAAAAAAATAAAATTTTAAAATTAAACTAATTAATATTAAAAAGTTTTAACTTTAAAGTATAAAGTTTTAAAAAAAAAAATTTAAACGTTTTTTAAACGTTATATAAATTATAATTTAATTTTTAAAAAGTTAATAAAAAGTTATTAAAAGCAAAAATAATAATATATTTTAATATAAGCTTATTAGCGCTTATTATAAAAATATAAATAATATATTTTAAAATTATTAATAAAATTTTTAATATATACGCTTAATAAAATATAAATTTTTATAATATTTACTTTTTATCGAAAATATAAAAAATAATTAATAAAAAGCTTAAAATAATAAAGTTAAATAATTTAAAAACTATTAATATATATTAATTATATATTAATTAAAAAAATATTTATTTCGAAATAATAGTATTAAATAATATATTTTTAATTAAAAATTAAAATATTAAAATTAAACGAAATAAAAATCGAAGCTTATTTTTAAACAAATTTAAAAATATAGTTTAACGGTTTAAAAAATTATATATTTTTTTTTTAATATTTTTTAATAAAAATAATAAATATAATTAGGATTATTTTCGTTTAAATCGATAATTTTAAGCTTATTATTTAAACGAACAAAAAAATCGCGATTTTATTATTAAAATTAATATTTATAGCTAGCTTAATTATATTAAAAACGCTAAAAAAATAATATAATTATAAACGGTAATAATTTAATTAAAATATTTATTTTTATTATAATTTATAGTTATAATAGTTAATAAAAAAAATTAATATAAAATTAGTATAAAATATATTAATTTTTATTAATTTATATTTATAATAAATTAATATATACTTTTAATTTTTTTTAAAATAATATTTAAGTTTTTATTTTATTAATTTTTTATTTATGTTTAATTTAATATTTAATAATAATAAAGCTTTTTTTATAAGCTTTTTAGCTTTTAAGCAAGCAGAAAATATACGTATAAGCTTTTTATATATATAGGTTATTTAATAACTACGATTTTTTTTGGCGCTATTTTAATATAACTATATTAGTTAATTTTTTTTAAACATTTAAAAGCTATTTATATAAAAAATAATAAAATTAATATAATAAAATAAAATTATAAAATATAAATATAATAATTAAATAATATAAAAATAAATAATATAAAAAAAAAAAATATATATATATAAGATTTTATAGTTAAAAATTATAAAACTAAATTTACTAATTAAAATTAGCTTTAAAAAAAAGCTAGCTAATAAAAATTATAAAAAGTTATAAATAAAAAAAATATAATAATTAGCTAAAATATATTATTAAAAAAAAACAATATAAATATATATATATAGTATAAAATATATATAAATAAGTTTGCTATTTTTTTATTATTTATATAATTTACCGCTTTTTTAATTAAGATATATTTTTAAAAAATTTTTAAAGTTTTTAATTTTTAATTATTATTATTATATAAAAAAAATATTTATTTTTTAGCTAAAATTTTTTAATAATTAAATATTAAAGCGCGTAATTATAATATATTTTATATAAATAATATAAATTAATATTTATATAATTAATATTTAAGTTATAAAACTAAAAAAAAATATATAAATAAACATTTTTATTAAATAAACTTTTATTATTTTTTATAAAGTTTTAATAATATTTTTTTAAAATTAATATTTTTTAGCTATTATTTTAATAGTTATTTTTTTATAAATTAAGCGAATAATAAATAAAAATTAATAAATTGTTGCTTTATTAGTATTTATAGATTTTTTATAAAATATTAATTAAAACAAAATAAACAATATATTAATTATTATATTAATTAAAAAATTAATATTTTTTAGTTTTTATTAACGTTTTTAATTAATTATTTTATATATATATATTTTTTTTTTTTAGTTTTTAATAGCTACTAAATTAGCTAGGCTATATTTTTGTCCGTTTAACGTTTTTTATACTAATAAAAGCTTAAAAAAAGCAAAATTAAATAAGTATATAAAAAGGGAACTAAAATAAAAATAAATAAAAGTTATAAATTAGCTATTATTAATAAAAAAAATTTATTAAATATTTTTTTAATATTATAATTAAACGTTTTTAGGATTTTTTACGTGCTATTATATACTAAGTTATAAAAAAATAAATTTAATAATAGTTAAATAAAAAAAATATAATAAAATAAATAAATAAAAAAAAAAAAAGAAAAAAAACGAATATAAAAAACTATAGTGCTTATATAGTTTATTTTTAACAAAAAATAATAATCTATATTAATAACGCTAAAAAAAAACAAATATATAAATTAATATATTTATTTAAAAAATTTGCTATTTTATTAGTTTAATAATAATATTTTTATTAAAACGTATTACTGCTTATTATTATTTATAATAAATTTTTACTTTAAAGTTTATTTAAAACGATTTAAATATTATAATTAATAATAATAATTATTTTATTATTAAAAGTTCGCTATTTTATTAAACTAGAATTATTTTAAAAAATAATAATAATAATTTAATTTTTAGGCTACTTTTTAATTGTTTTTTTTTTTTAACTTAATAAATATATTATTTATATTAAATATTAAAAATTTTTTATTAACGTTTTAGCTACTTTAGTTTTAATATTTATATAAGCTTTAATAAATTTATTAATAGCGTTAAATTTAAAAAAATATTATTTAAATACCGAAAAACAAATAATAAAACTTATTTTTAATTATAAAAGCTTTTTTATTATTATATTAAATAATAATAAATAAAGCATTTAAAAAATAGCTACGATTAAAAAAATAGTATAAAATATACGGTATAATAAAAAATAACATTTATAAAATTAATAAAAATAGAATATAAATAATTAAATATTAGCTAGTTAAAATAATTAAAAATAAAATATAAAAATAAATATTAAAAAATTAAAACTAATTTATAAAAAATATAGTATTGCTTTAATATATATATATTTAAAATTAAACAGTACGTAATTATTATATATTTATTTCGCTAGCAAAAATATAAGCAATAGTTATAAAATAATATTTTTAACTAAAAGCTAAATATAATAAAAATATATTATATTTTATTTATATTAATTATATATTAATCTAATAGCAAATAATATTAATAAATAAAAACTAATATTTTATTTATTTTTAAATTTTAAAAAATTATTTATTTAATTTTATTAAAAATAAAAATATAAAAATATTAATTATATTACTTAATAATAATAACTACTATTTTATAAGAAAAAGTTATTTATATAATATTATATTTATAATAATTTTTATATTTAATATTAGTTTAACGGAATTATTTCCGGGTTTAATATTGGGATTATTAGCGATATATAACTAACTTTAGCTAATTAAAATATTATTAAAAAATAATAGTATATTTTATTAATAAATATTAATAATAATATAATATTTTTATTAATATTTATTTAGCGATATTTAAATAAATAAATATTATATAAAAATAAATTATTAGTTTTTTAAAAAAATATAACTTTTATATAAATATTTAAATATATATTTATAATAATAAATTTAGTAAAAAAATATTATAAGTTATAAAGTAAAGCTTAATTAAAAGAAAAGAATTTATTATTAGATTTATAAATAGATTTAATAATAAATTCTTTAACTAGTAATATGTGCTAGCTGTTTAGCTAAATATAAGTATTATTAAGTAGCTTTTTTTTGCGCTTTATGTAAGGAAGCTACTAGTAATATAAACTTTTTAAGGGCTTTATTAAAATGCTAAGGTATAAAAATTTTTTGCTAATTTTAATAAACCGATTTATTTAAGCTATATTTATAAATCTGTTTATATAGTATTATTAGGTAATATTATTGTTTATTTTATTTTTTTTACTATTTTATTTACGGGCGTGTTAACAATAATAAGGATATTAGCGGGGGTTAATGCTAAAGTTAGTTTTAAAGTTAAAGTATTAATAATAATTTAATATAGCTTATTACGGGAATATTTAGCTTTTATTTTTATTATTTTAAATATAAGGTTAAATTTTAAAGTTAAAGTATTAAGAATTATTTTATACGGTTTATTATAAGAACGTTTAATTGTTATTTTTATTATTTTAAACGTAAAATTAAATATAGATAATTTTACGAAAAACTTTTTTTTTTTAGTAATATAAAGCGGGGGTTATGTTTAGCCTAATATTTATTAATAAGTTTTTATAAGTGCTAAAAATAATACGTTAAATATTAGCGGTTATATTTATAACTTTATTTTTTTTATTTAATTAAATAATCGAAATTATTTTTTTTTAATTAAAATAATATTTAAATATAATTTTAACTTTATAAATATTATTTTTATTATTATTATTAAAATATTAATTAGTTTTAATAAGCTTTAATAATAATATTATTTATTTAAAAAAGTTTTTATTATTTTTATATAGTTATAATTACGTAATAAAAATAATAAATATATATAATAATATTTAAAGAAATTTAGTTCGTAAGCTAAGTTGCTAATTTTATGTTTAATAATTTAAAGTTTAATATATTATTATAAATATTTTTTAAAAAACTTGCTAAATAAATAATAACTATTATATAAATAAAAAAAACTTTATTATTTAGTTTAAATTTTAATATTTAATATTTATTATTAAAATATTTTTTTATAATAATAATAAAAATTTATAATTAATTTAGTATTTTTTATAAATAATTATATAAAATTTTATATTTTTAAAATTATATATATTTATTTAGTTTATAAATATATTAAAAAAGCTAAAAAGTTTAAATTTAAAATTAATATTTATATAAAAAATTATATAGCTTATAAAAATATAAAATTAAAATTTTATTATAAAATAAAGATTATATTAAATTAGTTTAATTTAAAATATATATAATTATAAAATATATTATAATTTTAATTGTTTAGTTTTTTTTTTTGGATAAATTTTTTTTTATAAATAATATATAATAGTTATTAATAATTTAATATTTAATGTTTTTTTATATTTTTTTAAAAATTAAAAATAAACTTATAATTATAATCGGAAATAATTTTTTTAAAAATATTTTAATTATTTAAAAATAATTATTTAATTAAAATTATTATTTAGTTTTTAATAATATTTTATATTATTAAAAATTATAAACGTTTGTTTAAACGTATAATAAAAAACTATTATTATATAATTATATATATTAAAGCTTTTTAGCTATTATAAAATATTTTATAATTTAATTAAAAATAATAATAAAATAAAATTAATTATAATTATTTATATTAATAATATATTTTTAAGTTTAATTAAATATAAATTATTTATTAGTTTTTATTTATTATTATAATTAATATTATATTTTAAATAATATTTATAGTATTTTTTAATATATTATAACTTTTTATAAATTAAATATAGTTTTAAATTTTTATTATATAATTAAGTTTAAAATAATATTTTTTATTATATATAATATATATATTTATTATTTATATTATATATAAAATATAAAATCGATTAATTTTTTTATATTTATTATAAATTAAACTATTTATAATAAAAAATAAATATTTAGTTTTAAAAAAAATAATAATATTTTTATTATTATATAGTTTACGAAATTAATTTTAGTAAAATTTATTTAAAATTTTATATTAAAAATTTATTTTATATTTTAGTTTAAAATTATATTTAAACGTATTATTATTATTTTTATAGTATATTTTATTATATTTTATAAAGTTTAATATTATAAGTTTTTTAATTGTTTTAATTTATTTTTTAAATTAATTATATTTTATATTATAATAAACTAATTTAATATATTTAAAATATAATTAAAACGTTTTAATAAATAAAATATTTAAAAGTTATATTATAATAAATATATAAATAAATTAATAAGCTAATTATTTTTTATTAGTAGTAAAAATATTTAATAAAATTTAATTAATAATATTTTTTATAATTAAATAATTTATTAAAATAATTATATAATATTTATTTAAATAAATTATAATATAAAGCTTTTTTATAGTTTATATAAAATATATTATTTTTTATTTAAAAAAGCTATATTTAGTTTTAGTTTATAATAAATATTAATTTAAATATATAATTAGCTATATTTATATAAAAAGTAAAATTTGCCCGGTTTTTATTTAAAATTTAATTTAGTATAAAAAACTATAATATTAAAATTTCGTTCGAAATATTTATTAATTTATAAATATAGAATATAATTTAAATTATAATAATAAAATATAGTTTTAAAATAAATAATATTTTAAATAACGTTAAAAAAAGCTATTTTAGCTAATATAAAATTATAATATATAGTTTATATATAATATTGCGGTAACTTAAATTATTATTTATTATTTTTTTTTTTAATAATTTTTAACAAATAAAGCTATTTTATATTTTTATAAAAGCTTAGTTAATTATATATAGTAAAAAAAAAAATTATAAAAATTTATTTATATTAAAGTATTATTTAAAAGCTTAAAATTTTTAAAAAATATAAGCTGTTTAAATGTTTATATATATTTAATAATAATAAATATTTTTAAAATATTAATATAAAATTTAAAAAATTTAATAAAAAATAACTAATAAAAATTTTTTTAATAATATAATAATATTTTTTAATTAAAATAAACTAAAAATAATATTTAAATATTATATATATTTTTTAAATATATTAAAAAAAATAATAATATTATTAATAAAATAATAATAAAAATAAAAAATAAAAAATTTATTTATATATTTTTAAATATAATTAAAAAATTTATATATTTTATTAATATAAATATTAAATTGTTTTATATTATAAAATAATAATAATAAATTTATTTTTATAATTAAAATAAACTAAAAATTAATAAAAAACCGGTTATATTAATATAAATAACGTAAGTTTTTTTACGAAAGCTTTTAATTATTTTATTTTATAAAAAAAAAAAATAATTATTAAAAATAATAACTTTATTAAGCTATTATAAATTAATAATTATTTAGTTTTTATTTATATTATAAATTTTTTTTAAATAATAAATATAAAATATATAAAAAATATAGCTTTATTTATTTAAATTATATAATTTATTTATAAAGTTTATTATAAGTTTTATTAAAATTTTTATATTTTTTCGATTAAAAAAATAAGTTTTTATATTTAGTTTTATTTTTATTAATTATTAATAAAAAATTTTAAGCTATTTTATTTTAAAGATATTAATTTTATTTTATTTATTTAAATATTATAAGTTTAATAATTTTAGCAAATTTAATTATTTTAAAAACTTTTTTAATATAAATATAAATATTATTATTAATTATTTTTAAGGAAATTTATAAGCTTTTTAATATTTAAAATAAAATATATTTTTAAAAGTTTAAGCTTAAAAAGCTTTTTTAATATTAATATATATAGTTTTTTAATAATAATATAGTTTTAATATTTATAATTAAATTATATATTACGTTAATAAAAAAAATATTTAAAAGCTAAATATTAAAATATTAATAATTAAAAACAAAAATACTATTTTTTATATAAAGCTAATAATATAATTATTAGTTTTATTAAACGTTATTATAAAATAATTATAAAATTTACTAGTTTATTTATAAATATTAGTTTTATTAATATTATTAGTTATAATAATTATAATAATTAGTATTATATTAAATTTAATATTTATAATAATAAATAAATTTAAAATAGCTAAAAATTTTAAGCTAATTATTTTAATTAATAATATTATTAAAATAATTATTATAATAGCTAAAGTTTTTATAATTAATTTTTATAAGCTAATATATATTATTATTATAATTTTTATAAATTTATCCTAGTTTAATATTTTATTTATTTTAATTAAAATATTATAATATTAATAATTAAAATAATTTTTAAAGTTTTATATTTATTATAAATTTATTATATTTTTATATATTATTATAAAATAAAATTATAATTAATAAATAATAGTTTATATTTAATTTATAAATATATTTTTTAGCTATAATAATTATAATATATATTAATAATTTTTATATATTTATAATTATAAACTAAAATTTTAAAATTAATAATAAAATTATTAAAATTATAAAAAATAATAATATTTTTAAATAATTAATAATAGTTTTATAAAAATAAAAAAAGTTATTATTAATTAATATATTTAATTATAGTTTTTTATTTATAATTTAATTTTTTTTTTATATTTTATAATTTTAAACTATTTATTATTATTAATTTTTAAATAAAAAATTTAAATTTTATTTAACGCGTTATTTTTATATATTTATTTTTAATAGTAATTATTTAGTTTTTATTTTTTATATATATTTTAATATATTAAATATTTATTATTAATTATAATTTTATTTATATTTAAATTAGTATATATTTTTATATTTTAACCGGTTAATAAAATATATATAAAAACGAAAATATATATATTTAAACGTAAAGTTTTATTATATATTTATATTTAACGTTTTAAATATAAATATTTCCGATTTAAAAATTTTATTTAATTTATTTTATAAATAATAAATTATTATTAAAATATTTATTTTTAATTATATTTTTTTAGCTAATTTATATTAGTTTAAATATTAAAAAAGTTTATTTATAAAAATAATATTTAAATATAATATTTATATATTATTTAAAAATAATAAATAAAAATATTAATATGCGCTATATATTTTAATAAAATATATAGTTTATATTTTTATATATATAAATAAAAATATTAAATAATTTATACTTTTTATAATATTTATAATAAATAAAACTAAACTAAATATATAAAAATATTATTATTATAATATTTTTTATTAGTATTATATTTAGATTTTTTTTATTTAAATATATATTATTAGTTAATATATATTATAATATTATTATTTTTTATTATAATAATATTTATAATTACTATTATAGTTATAGCTATAGTTATAATTATAATTATAGTTATAGCTATAGTTTTAATTATTATTATAATTATTATTACGTTTTTATTTTTATTATTATATTTTTTATTTTTATAAATATTTTTTTATTATTTTTTTTATAATAGTTATAATTTTTATTATAATATTATTTATTATTTATATATTTATTATTAAAATAATAATAACGTTTATAATAAAATTAATATTTATTTTTTAATTAATAACGATTAAAATATTTATAATTATTATATTTAAATATAAATTTTAAAAGTTTTTATTATTATTTTTTAAATAATTATAAAAAAGTTTAATGTTTAAAAATTTATATTTTATTTTTTATTTTAATTTAATATATTTTATTAATTTTTTTATATATTTATTTAATATATTTTTTTTTTTAATAAATAAATATAATTAACGATTATTTTAGTTTATTAATTATAAATTTTTTATAATATTTTATTAATTAGAATTATTTCGCGCTAAAATTTTATTTTTATAAATATATATAGCTTATATTAAATAAATTAAATAAATATATTTTATTATTATTATATTAAATAAAAAAAAGTTATTTTTAAAGAATTTTTTATAATATATTTAAAACGTATTTTAAAACGTTTTTTTAGTTTTTTAAATATTAAGCTTAAGTTTATTTTTTATTAAATATAACGATTAATTAGCTTAATTTTATTATTTTATTATAAAAAAATAAAATTTATAAAAAAATAATTAAATAGTTTTAAAATTTAGCTATTATTTAATAATTTTATATTATTAAGTTTATATATAGCTTAAATATATTAAAAAATATATATATTTATATAAATAATATTTTTTTATTTATAATAATTTTTTTATTTTTTAGGTTATTTTAATTAAAGTTTAAAATTTTAATATTTTATATTTAATTTTATAAGTATTTTTTATTATAAATATAATTAAAAATAAAGTTTTATAATAATAACGTTTATTATTATAGCTATAATTATTAAAGTTAGCTTTATTATTTAATAAATCTAAATTATTATTAAAGTTATTTGCTCCGCTATTATTTTTTTATTATTATTGTTATTATTATTATTATTTGTTTTAATTAAAAAATATATTTTTATATTTTTATATTGTTTTTAAAGCAATAAAAAAAAGTAAAAATAAAAGTATTATTATTACGCTTGTTATATTTAAAATAAAAGCGGGAATATTATTATTGTTTTTTTTTTTATAGCTATATTATTAAAATTAATTATTATATTATAGAAAGCTTATTAGTTTAATACGGTTAAAAATAAAATATTAGTAAAAATATATTAATTTTTTTAAAACTTTATAAAAGCGCTAAAATTTTAATTTATTTATACGATTAAATTAAGTTTATTATTAATTTGTTTAATATTTTTTATAGCTTTTTTATATTTAGTTTAATTTAATTTTATTTAAAATTATTATTTTATTATTATTTTAAAAATATATTTATAGTTTTTACGTTAAATCTTAGATATTAGTTTAGTTTTTTAAACAAAAACTTTATAAATTTTTAACTTATTATTATTAATTAAGCTTTATTAATATCGGTTTTAGTTTAATTATTTTTACGTTAATTTTATTTTTTTTATTTTATTTTAATTTTTTAAATTATATATTAAAAATTTATAAACGTTTTTAAAATTTATATTAATAATAATAATATTTTTTTAATAATTATTATATTAAAAATTAAAAAAAAAAAACTTTAAATAAAAGTTTTTAATAATAAATTTAACGTTTAATTTAATAAATAACTAAATACGTAAAAAAGATTATTATTATATTAGTTTTATAATTTATTATTTTTATATAATATTATAAATAATAACTTAAAAATAAAATAAATTATATATAAATAAAATAAAATAAAATATATATAATTTATAATTATGTTTTAATAATAAAATTAATATATTTATAAACTTTAATAATAAATTAAAACGTTTAAAAATTTTATAATAAAACTAAAATATTTAAAACGATTAATTAATAAAAATTTATAACGTTTGTGATTTTATAATAACTTTAGTTACGCTATAAAAACTAGTATATTTAGGATATAAAAATGCTTTGTTAAGTTTTTTTTAGGGCTAAATAATTAGTTTATTTAAAAGTTTCGTAAAAAATATAAAAGTAAAAATATAAAATAAATTAAGGCTAGGGCGTAATATTTGTTTTAATTAATAAATACGTATAAATTGCGCGTTAATTATTACTAAGAAAATTTATTTTTTAACCTCGAGAAATTTAAAAATAAATAGTTTTTAGTATAGTTTAATATTTATAATAAAACTACGTAATAAAGCACTATTTTAAAAAAAATATTATAGGTTATAAAATAAAGCTTAATTAAAAAAGAGAATTTATTATTAGATCTACGTAATAAATTTAATAATAAATTCTTTAATTAGCAATATATGCTAGCTGTTTAGCTAAATATAAGTGTTGCTAAGTGGTTTCCCTTTACGTTTCGCGCAAGGAAGCCACTGGTAATATAAACCCCTTAAAGGCTTTATTATTTAGCTTTAATATTAATTTTATTTAATATTAATTAAATATTATAATTAGTTAAAAAACTTATATTATTTATTTTTTTTGTTTTTTTTATACTATTTAATTAATATTAAATAATATTTTAAAGAAATTAACGTTAATAAAGCTATTAAAATTATTAAATAAACTATATTTATATATAAATAATAAATAAAAACAGAAAAATAGTATATTATTTAAATATTATAAATAATATAATAAAAAAAATATATTTTTAAATTTAATATATTAATTTTATTATATTAATTATATTAATATATAGTTTTAATTACTAGTAACGTATATTTAAAATAATATTATTTATTAAAAATAGTTTAAAAATATATAAAAATTATTAAGTTTAATATTTTAATTATTAATAGTTTATAATATTAAAACTTATTAAAACTTAACTATTTTTATATTATAAAAAACATAAAAACTACAACTAGCTATTAAAAAAACTATTAAAAAGTTTTTAGTTATATTTATTATTAATAGTATAATATAACTTATATTAATATATTATTATATATTATTTTATATTTTATTTAGCTTATTAATATTTTAGCTTTTTAAATAAAACTATATAAGCTATATATTAACTAGCTTTATATTTATAAGAAAATTTTATAATATATAAATAGTAGCTAAAAATAATAACTAAAATATTTTTATACTAATAATATTGCTTAGTTTTAAAGTTTTATATAGCTTAATAAACTATTTAATAAGTAGTAAAAATATTTATATATAAATATAATAATAAATAAAATATAAAATACGTTATTTATTAAATAGTTAAAAGGTATAATATTGTATATAATAATAAATAAAATAAATATTAGTATATATTAATTTATTTTTTTTAACTATTTATATAAAAGCTAGGCTTTTATGCAAAAAATTTTTTATATAAAAAGAATTTTATTATAATATACTATATAACCGAATTAAACGGGTATATTAGCTTAACTTTATTATATAAATAACTAATACTATAATTAATAATTAGTTATTATATATAATTAATATTAATATATTAATTTTATATATAAATAATATTATAATTATAATATTAGCTTTTTTTTTTTTAGCTATAACGTATTTTTATACGATTGTTTTTTTAATATAAAAAATCTAATATAAAAAAAATATTAAATATATTATATAATAAGTACGTAAATAAAAAAACGCCTAATAATATATTAAATTATTATTTTTTTAAAATATTTAATGCTTATATAATTATATATAAAAAAAAGTTAGTAAATATAAATAAAAAAGCTAATTTATACGTAATTATTATATATAATTTTTTTTTTAATTTATTTAAATATTTTAAAAAATTAAATAATATATTGCTTTTATATTTATTACTATTATATATAAGTTAGGTTATTTTTATACTATTTTTTTTTTTTTTTTTTTTTTGTTTTTTTTACGCGCATATATTTATATTTATAATATATAATATATATATATATATATATATATATATATTTATATAATATTTAAACTAATTTTATAAACTTATATAATATTAAATTTAATAATTATTATATAATAAGCGTAATATTAACAATAATATTAATAATAATATTAGTAATATTAATATATTAATAATATAAATAATAATATTACTGCTATTATTATTATTATTATTATTATATATAAAGCTTTTCGAGTTTTTTAAATATTATATTAATAAATAATTAAAATAAAATTATTATTAATATTAATAATAATTATTATAAAACTTATTAATTTTATTAAAGTTTTTTATTTATGTTTTATGTTTTTATTTTAATAATATTATATAGTTTTAAAACTTTATACGTTTAAAAAATAGTAATATTATTAAAATTTATAGTTTTTTACTAAAAGTTAAGCTTATAAAACTTTTATATTAATATTATATATAAATATATATATTTTTATTTGTTTATTTTATATAAATAATTTTAATATATGTTTTAATTAATTTATTTTATTATATAATAAAATAAAAAAAATATAATATATTTTTTGTTTTTTTATATAATATTATTTTAAGTATTATTAACTATTATTTTTATTAATATATAAACGAAATTTATACGTTAAAAAAAATATTTTTATATAATTTTATTTAAAATTATAGTTATGCTTTATATACTTAAAAAAACAAAGCTTTAATATATATAGTATATTATATATAAAATCTATAAATAAAAAAAAAAAAAAAGAAGGTTTAAGTTTATATTATAAATAGTTGTTTAAATACTTATAAAGTAGCTATATTTATTACTAGTGCTTATTTTATTTATTATATTATATTTATTATAAATAGTAATTATATATTTACTATAAATAATAGTTATTATAAATAGAAATTATAAATATTATAGCTAGTAATAAAGTATAGTTATTAAAGCTTATAGATTTATAACTATTTTTTTTCGAAAAAAAAAATAATTTAACTAAAGTTAAAATTATAACTACTTTTTAGCAAAAAAAAAAATCGCTTTAAGTTTTTATTAATATAATTTTTATAAAGTTTTTATATTATTAAGTTATTATATTAGTTTTTATATATTATTTAAAGTTTTTTTATTTAATATAATATTTAAATATATATAATATTTATATATTTTTTTTATTTACGCTTTTTTTTTTGCGTTATTTTTTTTTTTTATATTATAGCTTTATTATTATTTAAATATAGCTTATTAAATTTGTTTTTTTGCGCTATTTTTAGTTATATTTATAATTTTATTAAAAGTTTAGCTAAATTAAAGTTTATATTATAAAAATTTTTTAATATTTTATATTATTTTAAAATTTTATTAAATATTATATATTATTAAAGTTTTAATTTTTTTAATTTATTTAATATATATAACTTTTAATAATAAAATTAAAATATTTATATTTTTTTAATAATAAACTTTTTTTATTTTTAAGTTTTATTATTTTTTTTTTTAAGTTTTTATTTTTTAACTTAATAATAAATTATTAAAATATTTTATAGTTAATTTATATAATAATAATTTAATATTTTTTAAATTAAAAAATATTTAATATAAAAATATTTTTGTTTTTTTTATATATTTTAAACTTTTATTATATTATAAAAAAATCTAGTTTATTTAATAAGCGGTTTATTTTTTTAAAACTATTTTTTTTTTAAAATTAATATATAATTTTATATTAAAATTAAGTTTATATTAATTTTTATTAGTTTAATTAATTATACGTTTTTAAATAATTATAAGTTTTTTTTAGCTAATTTAACGAATTATATTATTTTTTTATTTTTTTTATATATTTATTTAAATCGTTTTTTTTTTAAAAAGTTTTTATAGCTTTTTATTTACGGTTTAATTTTTTAATTAAAATTAAATAATATTAAAAACTTATTTTAATTTTATAAAATAATAACTTTATTAAAGTATAAAAAATTAATATTTAAATATAATTTATAATAAATATATATTTAAATTAATTATTTTAATAATTTATATATAGTTATAATTTTTAGTTAATATATTTATTTATAATTTTTATTTATTTTATAGTTTTATAATATTTTATAATAATTAATATATATTTTATATTTATTAGTTTATATAGTTTATTTATAAAAATAAAATAAACTAAAATTTATAATTTAATATTATAATTATAAATATTTTAAAAACTTAAAAAAGTTTTTTATAATATATTTTAATAGCGTTTTTTATAATTATTTTTATAATATAAAATATAATTTATATTTATTTATTTAAATAGTTTATTATAATTAATATATTATTATATTTATATTTATTTTTAAATATTTATTTAAAATTAATAATAAAATAATATTATATATATTTAAATATTAAAAAAAATATAAGTTTATTAAAAGTTTTATTTTTAAATATTTTAATAAGTTTATATTTTATATAGTTATTATATAATAATTATAATTTTTATTTAATTTAAACTATTAATAATATTTAATAATAAGTTTATATATTTTATTTTTATTAAAATATATAATAAATATTTATAATATATTTTTTTAATAAAATATATTTTTAAATATAAAAAATTAAAAATAATTAAACGTTTATAAAATATAATTAATTTATTTTTTAGTTTTTATAAGTTTTAGTTTATTATTTTTTATTTATTAATAATAAATTTTATATTTATATTTTTATAGTTTTTTTTTAAAAATTTATTTAATTAATTATAATTTTATAAAAATATTTAGTTTATATATATTTTAATAAAACTTATTTAATATAATTTTATTTATATAAAAATTAATTATATTATATTATTTATTAGCTAAAATATTTAAAATAATATTATATTTTTTTTTTAACTTTTTATATTATTAAGTTTTTTTTATTTTTATAATAAAGTATTAATTAATATTATTTTTTTTAAAATAATATAATATTAAAAATTATATTTAAAAAAAATTAATTTATTTAGTTTATTTTAAATTAAAATATTATTTTTTATTAAAAAACTTTAATATTTAATTATTATAAATATTAAAAAAAACTTATTATAATTATTAATTAGCTTAAGTTTTTATTTTTTAAAGCATAATATAATTGCTAGCAATTTTTTATTATAAATATTATAATTTAATTTAATATTATAAAATATTTTCGAAAAATATACTATAAATATTAAATTTTATTATATAATTATAATAATACGCTAAAACTAACGCTATTAAAAAAATCGGTTTTAATTTTTATTAATAAATTATATTAAAATATTTTAATAAAAAAAATATATTAAAGTTTTTTTAAATTAATAAAATAATTTTTTATATTTTTTAGTTTATATAAAAATACGTTTTTTTATATTAATTAGTTTAAAAAATAATAATATAATTTAAATATTAATAAAATTATAATAAAAATTATAAAATTTTAAAAAAATTATATATTTTTAATTAATATAAAGTTTTTTATTTTAATATAATATTAATTTTAATAAAGTTTATTTAAATTTTTTAATATTAATAATATAATTTAAAAACTTAGTTTTAATAATATAAAATTTAAACTTTTTTAAATTAATTTATAATTTAGTTTAAATTAATTATTTTAATATATAATATATATAAATAATATATTTTTTATTATTTTTAAATAAATAATAATATTATTAATATATATATTATAAAAATTGTTTAAAAATTAAATAATATATTATTATTATTAAAATCGTTGAAAGTTTATTAATAAAACTAAATAATAATATTAATAATTAATATATTATATTTTATATAAAACGTTATATAATTTTTATTTTTAAATAATATATAAATATAATTAAATATTTATTATATATTAAATTAAATAAAAATTTTTATTTAATAATATAAGCTAAAGTTTTTTTAATAAAAAAAAAAAATATTAGTTTTTTTTTATAATTTTATTTAATTTATAATAATTTATATAAAAATAAAGCTTATTATTTTTTTTTTTATAAATAAAATAAATATATTATATAAAATATTATTAAGTTTAATAAACTTTTATATAAGTTTTTAATTAAAAATTTTTATATAGTTTTTAATTTATTTAATAATATTTTATATAAAAGTTATAATTTAAATTAGCTTTAAATTTATTTTTAAAAAACTTTATTTTATAGTTTATTTATAAATATATAATAATAATATATTAAAATTTATTCGGCTAAAAATATATGCTAAGTTTTAATATTTTTTAAGTATTTTTTTTTACGTTTTTTATTTTAATTGTTTATTTTTTTTTTTAAAAAATCGTTTTTATTTTTTTTAATTTTTTAATTATTTTATTAATTTTATTAATATTAATAATATAAACGTTTTTTACCCGGTTTTTTTTATTATTATATTAAAATAATTATATTTAAGCTAAATATTTTAGTTATTAGTTTTTTTTTATATTAGCTAATATTATTTTATTTTATATAATAAAAATTTTTTTATTAAATTTTTAAATAAAAATTAAAATTATATTTTTTACGAAAAAATATAGTTTATATTTTTTAAAAATAAATTTTAATAAAAACTAATTAAATATTATTTGTTTATTTTATTAAAATTTTTTTATACTAAATTATTATATTTTAAAATAAATATTTTTGTTTTTATTATTTAAATATTATTTTATTTTTTTTTATTATTATTAACGTTATATTTTTTTAATTTTAAAATTATAATTTTATTAATTAACGTTAAATTAATAAACTAAATATTATATTATATATTTATTTTATTTATTATTAAATAATATTTTATATTATAATTAAAAAATAATTAAAATAAAAATATTAAATAGTTTTATTAATAATTTAATAAAATATTATAATATTTAAACTATATATTTATTTAAAATTATATTATAAATTAAATTAATAATAATTATAAATTTATTTTTAAAAATTTTTTATATATTTTTAATAATAATAAAAAAACTTAATTAATATTTTTTTTATTTTTATTATTATATTTTATAACTTTTTTAGCAAAAAAGTTTATAATAATAATAAAATTAAATAATTTAATAATTTTTTTTATAAATTATTAGTTTATATTTATATATATATTTATTTTTATATTTTTAAAAAATTATTTATAATTAAAAAAGTTTATTATTATATAATATAAATATATAATAAAAGTTTTTATTTAAATATTTTTTTATTAAATTTATTTTATAATTAATAATATTTTTTAAAAATATTTTTTTTAAAAAAAAAGCTATTTTTTTTAAAATTATTTTTTTTTTTTTATATTTATTATAATTTATTTTTTTATATATTAGCTAGCTTAATATTTAATATATTATATATAACTAAAATAATAATAATTTAAGTTTTTTTATTTATTAAAGTTTAATTTTTTAAAAAATATTTTTTCGAAATATATTTTTATTAATAATAATTAAAACATTTATTATTAAAATTAATATTATATTTTATTAACGTTAAGTTTAAATAATTAGGTAAATTATTATTATTATATTATTTAGTTTTAAAATAAAATAAAAATTATTTAAATAAAAAAAAAAAAAAATAAAATAAAATTATAATAATAAATTTTTATATTTTTTTTTATAAGTTTTATTTATATTTATAATTAATTATTATTAAATAATAAACTATTTAAAATAATATTTTATATAAATTTAAAATTAATATTTTTTTTAAATATTTTAATATAGTTTTAATTATTAATTAAAAAAATAGCTTATTTTTAAATTTTTTTTTTTATTTAATTTTATTAAGTTTAGTTTTATTAATTAAATAAATAAAAATAGTTTAAAATTTAAAAAACTTAGCTAATATATATTAATTAAAACTAAATAATTAAAAATTAGCTTTATTTTTTTATTATAATTAATATCGATATAAATTTTTTAAAATATTTTAAAATAATTTTTAAATTAATAAATATATTAAAATAATCGGATAAAAAAAAAAAAAAATTATTAATTATATAGCTTTTAATATAAATTTTAATATTAGTTATTTTAGCTATATTATTATAAAATTAATTAATATTAAATTTAAAACAATTTTATATAGTTCGAATTTATATTTTAAATTAATTTTATTTTTAATTATATTATTATAAAAAATAAATATTAATATTTTAGTTATATATTAGCTATTTTTTTTATTATTTAATAAAATAAAAATTATTTTATAATAATTTAATAAATTAATTATTTATTAGTTTAAATATTTAAATTATTTTAAATATAATTATATTATTTAATTATTTTTTATAGTTTATTTAATAATCGATTAATAGTTTATTAATTAGCTTATTATTAGCTAAAATTATTTTTAATTATAAGTTAAAAACGTTAATAATATATATTAATATATATATTTTTATTATAAAAAATAATATTTTATTTTATTTTTTTGTTTAATTAAATAAAACTTTATTTTATTTATTTAATTTTTTAACGAATATATATAAATTAATAATAAAATAATAATAATATTATTAAAAAAAAATATATTTTTATTTTTAAAAAATAATAATAAAATTTTATATATATTATTTATATTAGTTTAATTTATATTTTTATTAAAGCTAAGCTAAATTATTTTATTATAATATATTATTAGTTTAAAATAAAAGCTAAGCTTAACGTTTTTTATTTATAGTTTTATATAATTATTAACTAAATATTAAATTATCCGATTAAAACTAATAATATTTATATTAAATTTTTATTTTTTAAATATATAATTATTAATAATGCTATAAAACTATTATATTAAATTAGTTAAAAATAGTTAGTTTTTATAGCTTATTATTATAATTTTTATATAGTTTAAAAAGCTAAAATAAATATATTTTTTTATTATTTATTAAAGTTTTATTATAAAAAGCTTATTATTTCGAATATTTAAAACAAATAAATTTAAAATATTAATAAAAGCTTTAATATATATAGCTATACGCGCTTATTGTTTTAGTTTTTTTTTAAAAAATATTTTAATATTTTTAGGTTAAATTAATCGTTTAGTTTAATTAAAAAATATTATAAAATAATCCTAATATTTTATAATGTTTTAAATAATCTATAAATAATTATTGCTTTATATATTTAAAAAATAAAGCTTTAATATATATAATATATTATATATAAAATTTACAAATAAAATAAAAAGAAAAAAAGTTTAAATTTATGTTATAAATAGCTATTTAAATACTTATAAAATAGCTATATTTATTATTAATACTTTTTTTATTTACTATACTATATTTACTACGAATAATAGTTACGCATTTATTACAAGTAGTAGTTATTACAAGTAAAAATTATAGGTGCTATAGCTAGTAGTAAAGCATAGCTATTAAAGCTTGTAAATTTATAACTATTATAATTAAATTATTATTTTATATTAAAATAGTTTATATAATAATTATATTAATTATTAAAATATTTTATTTAACTAATATTATATAATATTAAGTTTTTAAAGTAGCGTTTATAACGTTTATATATAACGATTATATAATATTTATTTTTTTATTATATATAGTTTAAGTTTAAAAAGAAAAAAAAAAATAAAAAATTAATTATACGCGTTATTTTTCGGGGTATAAATTTTAGTTATTATTTTTATTATAATTTTTTAATTTTTTTATTGTTTATATATAATATCCGCTTTTTTAAATATTTAATATAATATATTTTTTTATATATATTTAGCTATTATTTATTATATAAACGTATTTTTATAGTTTTTTAATAAATATTTTAATTTATATAAATAGTTTATTTATAAAACTAAAGTTTTTAATGTTTAGTTTAACGTATATTTAATAAATATATTAGCTAAATTATTTTTATTATTAATTTATTATATTTTAAAATTTTTTTTTTTTTTATAAATTTTTTAAAAAAATATAATATTTATTATTAATTTTTTTTTAAATTTTTTTAGTTTAACTAAATAATTATATAATAATTTAATATTTAAATATAAAATAAAAATATTAAAATAAATTAAATATTTTTATAATTTTTTAAAATATTATATAAAAAGTAATAATATTATTAAAACTATTAATTATATTATATAATTTATTAGTTAAAATATTTTATATAACTTTTTATATTTGTTTAATTTTAGTATATAATATTATTTTTAATTTTAAAATTTAAATTTATTATATTTTTTATATAAACTTTAACTATAAATATAATAATAAATTTAAGCTATAAAATTATATTTATATTATTTACGAATAGTTTATTTATAAAAATAAAAAGCTTTATATAATAAAAATTAAAAAAAATAAACGTAAACTTTTTTAATAGATTATTTTTTTGCTATTTAATTTATTATTTAATATTTTAATATTATATAATTATAGCTTAATAATTTAAACTATAATAATAAAATTATATATAGTTTTAAATTAATATATATTATTAATATATATTTTTTAGCTTATTAAAAAATATAAACTTAAGCGAATTTTTTATATAAAAATTAATTTTAATTAAATTTTTAGTTTAATTTTTTAAATTATAATATTTATTTATATAAAAAAATTTTTTTATTAAACTTAAATAAATATTTAAAAAATAAAGTTTTTTTAAGTTTTACGTAAAGTTTTATTTATTTAAGTTTTTTTTTTATATAATAAAAAGTTTAATATAATAAAGCTTAATATATTATTTATTTATATTTTAATTATTTTAAAAATATTTAAACTATTATATATAATTAATAAATATAAATTTATATAAATATTTATATTTTAAGTTTTTTTAATAATATTAATAATATATTTTAAATTAATATAGCTTAAATTTAGCTAAACTATATAAAAATTATATAATATATAAAATAATTTTTAAAAAATATTTTTTTTTAGCTTTAAAAATAAATAAATATAAATATTATATAATAGTTTATTTTTTAACTAAATATAAGTTTAAATAATTTTTTAAGCTTATATAAAGCTTTAAAGTTTTATATAAAAATAAAACTAAATATTAAAATTAATTATTAGTTTATTTATTAAATTATTAATAATTAAATTAAAATAATATTTTTTTAATATTATTATATTTTATATAATAATTTAAACTTTTTATATAGTTTTATAGTTTTTTTTTTAATTTTTATATAAAATAAAACTTAAAAATATATTTTTTTTTATAAATATTTAAGTTATATATAATAAATTTAAAACGTTTTATATAATAAATTTATTAATTTTTATTATATTTAATTTTTTAAATAGTTTATTAAAAATTATAATAATTTTATTTATATATAGTTTAATTATTAATTTAAAAGCTTGTTTTTTTTTTTTTATTAAAAAAGTTTATAATATTTAAATATTTATAATAAATATATTTAAATATTATATAATAATAAAACTAAATTTTTTTTTTTAGCTAATTATATTTTTTTTTAATAATTATTAACTATATAAATTATATATTATTTTAATTTTAATTATATATTTAAATATTTTTCGTATAATAATATAATTTAATTTATATATATTAAAAACGTATTAATTTATTAATTAAAGTTATAATTATATTTAATTTTTTAATTGTTTTAATTTTATACGGTTTTTTTATTTTATTTTTTTTTTATATTAAAATTTTATTTAAAAAAAAAAATATAAATATATTATATAAAATAATTTATTTTATTTATTAATTATATAATTAATTTTAATTTTTATATAGTTTTATATAATATTTTTATATTTTTTAAATAATTATTATTTTTTATATAATAAAAAAAATAAAAAAAACTTTTTATTAATATAAAAATAAACTTTAAAAATAAAAAAATTAATATAAAATTATTAAATTTAATAATATTATTTAATATTTTTATTATTATTTATAAATTAATTTATTATTTATATATATATTAATTTTTTCCCGAAAAATATTATATATATATTTAAATAGCTTATATATTTATTTTATTTTATTTATTATTTAATATATTTTAATAAATATTTTATAATATTATATATTAATTATTTTTATATATTTTTAAATTTATTTAATAAAAAATTTATTTTAAAATTATATATATATTATTAAAAAATTTTTAATAAATATTAATTTAATATTTATATAATATTTTTATATATTTTATATAAATATTAATTTTAAAAAATTATTATTTAAAATAATATAATAATATTAATAATATATAATATATTTTAATTATTATTTATATAATATTATAACTATTTTATAATTAAATTTATAATTATTTTTAATTATAATTTAAATTATTATAAAGTTTTATTATATATTTAATAATAATAATAAAATTTTTAGATTTTTTTTAAAATAAATTGTTTAATTTTATATTTTATATAAAATAATATTTTATATAATTTTTCATATAAAAATATCCGAACTATTTATATAAATAATATAATTTAATTTTTATAAAATAATTAATTATTTCGTATAAGCTAATATTAAAAAATAAATAATTTTATTTATATATAATAAAAATATTATTTTTATTTTTTTATATAATAATATTTTTATATTATTAAAATATATTTTTAAATAGTTTATATTTTTTAAAAAAAATAAAAATAAAATAAAAATATTTAAAATATAAAATATTATATAGTTAATTTAATTATTAATTTTTATTATATTAATTAAAATTATTATATAGTTTTTATTAAAGTTATTTTAATTATTTTAAAAGTTTAAATAATTTTAGTTTTTAAGTTTTTTATATATAAATTTTTATTTATAGTTTTTTTATAATAAAAAATTTTAAAATTTTTATATTTTAAATAATATTTTAATATTTTATATAATATTAATTATTAAATATAAATAAATTAAATAATTAATTTATAATTATTAATTAAATATTTTTTTTATTATATAATATATAAATATATTATTTATAATATATTATATAATGTTTTTATTTTATATATTTAAATTTTTTTTTTTTTATTATATATATTTAAATAATTTTTATATTTAATTAAATAAATTAAAAATTTTTAAAAGTTAATTTATTTTTAAATATTATTTCGTACGTATTAAAATATTAATTTTTATGTAAAACTTTTTTTAAAAAATATAATTAATTAATTAGTATTTTTTTTTTTAATAAATAAAACATTTTTTATTTATATATAAATTTTTTAAAAAATAATTATTTATATAATTTTAATTAATATATTATTTTTAAAAATTTTTAAAATATTATATAATATTTTTATATAATATAAAATAATAATTAATTTAATTATATTATTAATTTATATAATAAAAATTTTTTATTTTTTATATAAAATATTAAATTATTAGGTTTTTTTTAATTTAAAAATATAAATAAAAATTTAAAAAAAATCTTTTATATATAAATTTTTAAAAAATAAATATTATTTTAAACTTTAAAATATTTTATACGTATATATAATAATTATATTTAAATAAAATTTTTTTAAATATTTTATTTTAAATATTTTTTAAACTTTAAATAGTTTATTAATTATAATTTTTAATATTTTATATAAAAAATTTTTTTTATTTATATATTTATATAAAAATAATATTAATTTAAATAGTTTAATATTAATTATAATTTATAATTATATTAAAATATAAGTTTATAATATTATATATTTTTTTATATATAATTAAAGCTAATATAATATATATAATAATTTTTATATAATTAATTAAAATTATAAAAAATATAATATAAAATTAATTTTTTATAATTTTAAGCTTTTAATAATAATTAATAAATTATTATTTTATTATAAAATAAATTATATAGCTTTTTAAAATAATTTTTTTTTTTTGCTAAATTTTTAAAAAAATTTAATATTTCGCGGATAAAATAGCTTTATTTTAAATATTATACGTAAAAAAATTTAAATTTTAAATAAAAATATTTTTATATTTAATATTATATAATAAATAAATTATTTTAAAGTTTAAAAATTTTTTAAAAAATTAAATATTTTATTATATATTAAAAATATAATATATTTTTTATTATATAAAAAATAAATTATTAATTAAAATAAATAATAAATAACGTTTAATAGTTATAAAAAATTTTTAGAATTTTATTTTTAATATTTTATTTTATATAATATTTTATTATTTAAAATTAAAAAGCTAGTTTTTAGTTATATATATAGGTTATTTTGCGGCTATTTTTTTATTTATTTTTTTTTTTTTTTTATTTGTTTTTTATTTAAAAAAAAATTTATAAAATTATTTTATTATAAAAAAACTTTATTAATTTTAAAATTATTAATTTAATATAAAAAATATAAATATTATAAAATAATTATATAAAAATTTAAAATTTATACGTTAAAATATATTTATTTTTTTATAAATTATATAATATAGTTTTTTTTAATTATTTTATAAGTTTTTAATTTAAAACGTTTATTATATAAAAAACGTTATAAATTTTTTTAATAATTTAAATATTAATTTTATTAAATATTTTAAGTTTTATTAATTCGAAGTTTTTTATTAATATTTTTTAAAAGTTTTTTAAATTATATAATAATTAATTATATTTATATATAAATATACTATTTATATATTAATTTTTTTATAATAATTATTTAAAAGTTTTATAAAATATTTTTATATATATAAAAATTAATAATTTTTTATATAAAGCTTAAAAATATATTAATTTTTTAAGCGATTTTTTTAAATATAATTTTATATAAAATATTAGCCGAAAAAAAAAAAGTTATTTTAACTATTTTAGTTATTTTTTAAAAAATATAATATTTTTATATATTTATTTATATTAGCTATTATATATAATTAATTATTATTATTTATTATATTCGAAAATATTATAAATAAAAAAATTATTAAATTATATTACGAATTTTTATATAGTTTATATAATAATAATTAAAAAATAATATAATTATATATTATTAATTAAACTTTTATATAAAATATAATATTAAAATATATTAAAATAATTAAATTTTTTTTTATTAATATAATATTAAAAAAACTAAAATATAATATAAAAAACGTAGTTTATATAATTAAATTAAAATTTTATTTTTATTTTTATTAATTTATATTTTTTAATTAAAAATATTAATTAATATTAAATAGTTAAAAAATATAATATTATATATAATAATAAAAATAAATATTAATATATATTAATTTAATTTTTTTAATTATTCGTATAAAAGCTAAGCTTTTATATAAAGAATTTTTTTATATAAAAAAAATTTTGCTATAATATATTATATAACTAAATTAAGCAAATATATTAGCTTAATTTTATTATATAAACAATTAATATTATAGTTAATAATTAGCTATTATATATAATTAATATTAATATATTAATTTTATATATAAATAATATTATAATTATAATATTATTAATTTATTAAAATATATATATTATTTGTTTTAGCAAAAATATAATTAATAAATAAAAATATAATAATAAATTTTAGCTAATTTAAACGAACTAATAATTTTTTTATAGTTTAGTTTTAATAAAATATAATAATATTTTTAATATTTATATTTTAATTAATTTAAATATAAAGCTTATAATTAGTAAATAATATTATATTATTATATAAATATATTATTAATAAGATTTTATTATATTATAAGTTATTTATTTTTTAAAAAATAATTAATATTAAAATTAATATATAATATATTATACTAGCTAAAATTAATTAAACTATTAATAAGCTATTAAATATATTTTGCTTAAATTTATAGCGTTTATATAAAATATATTTTTTATATAAATAGTTTTTTTTACGTTAAAATATATATAGTTATTTATTTATAATATTTATTATTTTAAATAAAATAAGTTATTTTTTAATATTTTTAAGCTTATTTTATATTGTTTATATATATACGAAATTATACGCTAACGCTATTAATTATTTTATATATAAATATTTTTTAATAAAAAGCTATTTAATAAAAAGCAAAAAAAAAAGCAATAATAAATATATATAGCTAAAATAGCCTAAAAATTTATATATATTTTTTTTTAATATAAATATTTTAATGATTATTAATCCTAGTTTATAAAATATTTTTTAGCGCTAATAAAATATTAGTTTTTAGCTTGCCGATTATTTTAAAAATAAAATCGAAATATATATTTTAAAACTTATTTTTAATATATTAAAAATCGATTTTATATAAAAATAAAAAATAAAAAATTAAAGTTAAATTAACTTAAATTTGCTAAAACTAGCCCTAAAAATAATACAAATAATATTAAACCGTTAAATAATATAATTTTTTTAATTATTATAACTTTAATTATTAATATATAATATATTTAAAGTTTTTATAAATAAAACTTATAATTAAATAATATTTATATAAAAATATATATTAATTATATATTAATTTTAAAATATAAAAAAGCAAAAAAAAATTTTTTTAAAAAAACGTTTTTTTTTAGAAAATATAGATTTACTTTTTTTTTATAAAAATAGGTTTTTATTTATTATATAAAAAACTTTTATATATTTTTTATATTATATTATTTTTAATTTTTATAATTATTTTTTATTTTTATATAATATATATTAATTTTTATTATATTTAAAATCTTTGTTAGATTTTTTGCTATATATTTAATTTTAATTAATTTTTTATTTTTTTCGGTTAAATTTAATTATTATTAAATTTTTAGCTAATTATAAATTAATTACTTTATTATATAAACTAAATAATAATAAATAAAAAACTAAATATATTTATATTAATTATTATATTAATTAATATAATTATTTTATAGCTATTAAAATAATAGGGCAAATATAATTTAAATAAATAAATAATATAAATATTTAAAATTTATAAATATAGCTTAAATATATTAATATATATATTAATTATATAATTAAATTAATTAAATTATATATTAAGCCTAAAAAATTAAATATAAAAAAACTATAAACGTTATATAAAAATAATAAAAAAATAATAATAATAATAAAATAATAACTTTAAAATTTAATAAAGTTTTAAAAATAAGCTAAAGCTTATAAACAAAAGCGCTAAAAACTTTTATTATTTTAAACTTTGCTAAAAAAAATAATAAAATAATTAAAAAAAAGCTTAAAAATTTAACTTTTTAAAGCTAATAATATAATTTATTTATTATTTGCTAACTATTTTTTATATTAATAATTATATTAATTTATTTTTAAAAAAGTTTATTATTAAATTAATAGCTTTTTAATTTATTTAAAAATATAATTTTTATTATTATATTAAAATTAATATAATAATAGCTTTAAATAATATATTTAATAAAGCTATAATAAATATTAAGCTAAAATAATAAATTATATTATTTAAATATAAATAAGTTTTAATATTATAAATAAACTTTTTTTTAAACTAATAAAAAAATCTAGTAATAAAAAAAAGCTATAAATAAATAAACTAATAAATATATTTTAATTTATAATTTATATATTAATTTATATATTAATTTTACTATATAGCTACTTATTAAAACAGGTTTTATGCTAAAAAAAAAAAACTATAAAAAAAGTCTTAATATTTAAAAAAAAAAGCTATAAAAAAAAATCCTAATGCTTAAAAAAAAAACTATAATAAAAAATTATTTTATTAAATCCGATATATTATTAAAATCTTAAATAATTATATTTAAATTTATTTTTTATATATTAATCGGTATATTAATTTTATTATATAAATAACTTTTAAAAAACTAAAAAATACTATAAAACTAAATATAAATATTTTTCCGAGCAAAAAATAACTTTTATAGCTAATAAAAATTTTTTACAAGCTTTTAGCTTTTAAACTTTAATATATAAAAAAGTTCAAAAACTAGTTAAAAAAACTAAAGTTTTTATAAATATATTTACGCTTAAAATAATAAGCAAAAACTAGCTAAAATAGTTTTTTAGCGCTATAAAAATTAATATTTAAAAATAATATATTTTATATTTATTATATTAATTTAGTTTTATTAATTAAAAAAATATTTTTTATTTATATTATAAAAAATATTTTATATAGCTATATATTTAATATTTATATTTAAAAATTTATTATTATAGTTTTAATAAAAGCTTTTAAAAATATTATTATATTTTTATATTTAATATATTTTATACTAATATTATATTAATTTATATATTAATTCGTTTATTTAACGGTATTTTATAATAATATATATTAAACATATTATATTTATGCTTAAAAATATTTATTTAGTATTTATTATTATATAAATAATTTAATATTTTAATATTAATATTTTTATAATTTTTAATTATTTTTTATTTATAATATTATATTTATTAAAATTATATAAATAAATAAAAAATTGCTATAAAAACTACTATAAAAAAAAATAAAAAATATAAGCTTAGTTAAAACTTGCTTAAAAATAAAAAAACCGAAAAGTTTAATAATAATAGTTATGTTTTATACACTTAAAAAAATAAAGCTTTAATATATAATATATTATATATAAAATTTATAAATAAAATAAAAGAAAAAAAGGTTTAAATTTATAATATAAATAACTGCTTAAATACTTATATAAAGTAGTTATATTTATTACTAATGTTTGCTTTTATTTATATATTATATTTATTATAAATAGCAATTATTATAAATAAAAATTATAAGTGCTATAGTTAATAGTAAAGTATAGCTATTAAAGCTTATAAATTTATAACTATTTTTTTTTCGAAAAAAAAAAATTTAACTAAGGTTAAAATTATAATTATTTTTTAGTAAAAAAAAAATCGCTTTAAGTTTTTATTAATATAATTTTTTATAAAGCTTTTATATTATTAAATTATTATATTAGTTTTTTTATATATTATTTAAAGTTTTTTTTATTTAATATAATATTTAAATATATATAATATTTATATATTTTTTATTTATATATATTTTTTTTTTATATTATTTTTTTTTTATATTATAGCTTTATTATTATTTAAATATAGTTTATTAAATTTATTTTTTTATATTATTTAGTTATATTTATAATTTTATTAAAAGTTTAATTAAATTAAAGTTTATATTATAAAAGTTTTTTAATATTTTTATATTATTTTTAAAGTTTTTTATTAAATATATATTATTAAAGTTTTAACTTTTTTAATTTATTTAATATTATAATTTTTAATAATAAAGTTAAAATATTTATATTTTTTTAATAATAAACTTTTTTTTATTTTTAAGTTTTATTATTTTTTTTTTTAAATTTTTTTTTTTTAGTTTAATAATAAATTATTAAAATATTTTTATAATTAATTTTATAATAATAATTTAATATTTTTAAGTTATAAAATATTTAATATAAAAATATTTTTATTTTTTTTATATATTTTAAACTTTTTATATTATAAAAAATTTAGCTTATTAATAAACGGTTTATTTTTTAAAACTGTTTTTTTTTAAAAATTAATTAATAGTTTTTTATATTAAAGTTAAGTTTTTATTAATTTTTATTAGCTTAATTAATTATATATTTTTAAATATATATATATTTTTTTTAGCTAATTTAATAAATTATATTATTTTTTTTATTTTTTTTTTTATATTTATTTGAATTATTTTTTTTTTTTAAAAAGCTTTTATAATTTTTTATTTACGGTTTAATTTTTTAATTAAAATTAAATAATATTAAAAATTTATTTTAATTTTATAAAATAATAATTTTATTAAAAATAAAAAATTAACGTTTAAATATAATTTATAATAAATATATATTTAAACTAATTATTTTAATAATAATTTATATATAATTATAATTTTTAATTAATATATTTATTTATAATTTTTATTTATTTTATAGTTTTATAATATTTTATAATAATTAATATATATTTTATTTTTATTAGCTTATATAGTTTATTTATAAAAAAAAATAAATTAAAGTTTATAGTTTAAAATTATAATTATAAATATTTTAAAAACTTAAAAAAGTTTTTATAATATATTTTAATAATATTTTTTACGGTTATTTTTATAATATAAAATATTATTTATATTTATTTATTTAAACGGTTTATTATATATTATTTCTCTATATTATATTTATATTTATTTTTTAATATTTATTTAAAATTAATAATAAAATAATATTATATATATTTAAATATTAAAAAAAATATAAGTTTATTAAAAGTTTTATTTTTAAATATTTTAATAAGCTTATATTTTATATAATTTATTATATAACGATTATAATTTTTATTTAATTTAAACTATTAATAACGTTTAATAATAAGTTTATATATTTTATTTTTATTAAAATATATAATAAGGCAATTGATACAAGGGCATAAAAAATTAATACGGGGGCATGACCTTAGGGGGGCATGACTTTTATAACCCTTGTATTAGCTATTTAAAAAATTCCGAAAAATATAAACAAAATACTCGAATTTTTGTTATTTTCTGCTTTATATAATGGTATAACTTAGGGTTTTATAGCCCTAAGTATAGCTGAGCTATATTTTAATTTATATCGAAATTTTGCTAAAAGTATAGTTTTTTATAGTTTAGCTATAATTTAAGCTACTACTTAAAAATATAAAAATATAGAAATTTTTATTAGTTTTCGGGCTATATAATAATATATAGCCCTAAGCTTTAGCTATAAAAGTGGCTAAAATATAATATATTATATAACATAATATAATTAACCGATTTTTTGTTTCAAGTTGTATATAATAAATAATATCTCAGCTATACTTAAGGCTAGGGCTATAGACTTTATACTATAAAATAAAGCAAAAAATAACAAAAATCAAGGTGTTTTAACTTTAATTTTATGATTTTTTATATGGCTAATATGTAGCTAAGTAAAAGTCATGCCCCCCTAAAGTCATGCCCCCGTATTAATTCTTTATGCCCCTGTATTAATTGCCTATAATAAATATTTTAAAATATATTTTTTAATAAAATATATTTTTAAATATAAAAAATCGGAAATAACTAAACGTTTATAAAATATAATTAATTTATTTTTTAATTTTTATAAATTTTTAGCTTATTATTTTTAGTTCGTTAATAATAAATTTTTATATTTATGTTTTTATAGTTTTTTTTAAAAATTTGCTTAATTAATTATAGTTTTATAAAAATATTTAATTTATTATATATTTTAATAAACTTATTTAATATAACTTTATTTATATAAAAATTAATTATATTATATTATTTATTAACTAAAATATTATAAAATAATATTATGTTTTTTTTTTAGTTTTTATATTGTTAGGTTTTTTTATTTTTATAATAAAACGTTAGCTAATATATTATTTTTACCGGAGCAATATAATATTAAAAAATTATATTCCGAAAAAAAATTAATTTATCCGGTTTATTTTAAATTAAAATATTATTTTTTATTAAAAAATTTTAATATTTAATTATTAATAAATACTAAAAAAAGTTTATTATAATTATTAATTAATTTAAGTTTTTATTTTTTAAAATATAATATAACTATTAATAATTTTTTATTATAAATATTATAATTTAATTTAATATTATAAAATATTTTTAAAAATATATTATAAAATTAAATTTATATATAATTATAATAATATATTAAAACTTATATTATTAATATATTAGTTTTAACTTTTATTAATAAATTATAATTAAATATTTTAATAAAAAAAATTTTATTAAAGTTTTTTTAAGCTAATAAAAAATTTTTTATATTTTTTAATTTATTTAAAAAATATTTTTTTCGCGTTAATTAATTTAAAAGCGTTATAACGTAACTTTAAATATTAATAAAGTTTTAATAAAAATTATAAAATTTTAAAAAAAATTATATATTTTTAACTAATATAAAAGTTTTTTATTTTAATATAGCGTTAATTTTAACAAAATTTATTTAAATTTTTTTAATATTAATAATATAGCTTAAAAACTTAGTTTTAATAATATAAAACTTAAACTTTTTTAAATTAATCTATAATTTTATTTAAATTAATTATTTTAATATATAATATATAAATAATATATTTTTTTATTATTTCCGAATAAATAATAATATTATTAATATAATAAAAAATTATTTAAAAAATTAAACAATATATTATTAATATATTATTAAAATATCGAAAATTTATTAATAAAACTAAATAATAATACTAATAATTAATATATATTATATTTTATATAAAATATTATATAATTTTTATTTTTAAATAATATATAAATATAGTTAAATATTTATTATATATTAAATTAAATAAAAATTTTCGTTTTAATATATAAGCTAAAGTTTTTTTAATAAAAAAAAATAAATACTAGTTTTTTTTATAATTTTATTTAGCTTATAATAATTTATATAAAAATAAAGCTTATTATTTATTTTTTTTATAAATAAAATAAATATATTATATAAAATATTATTAAGTTTAATAAAGCTTTTATATAAAAAATTATATTTTAAATTAATTTTAAATTTATTTTTAAAAAATTTATTTTATAGTTTATTTATAAATAATATAATAATAATATATTAAAGTTAATTTAATTAAAAATATATATTAAGTTTTAGTATTTTTTAAATATTTTTTTTTACGTTTTTTATTTTAACTTTTTTTTTTTTTTTTAAAAAAGTTATTTTTATTTTTTTTTAATTTTTTAATTATTTTATCGATTTTATTAATATTAATAATATATAAACGTTTTTTTTAGTTTTTTTTATTATTATATTAAAAATAATAATATTTAAGCTAAATATTTTAATTATTAGTTTTTTTTATATTAATTAATATTATTTTATTTTATATAATATAAGCTTTTTTTATTAAATTTTTAAATAAAAATTAAAACTATATTTTTTAAATAAGTTTTATATTTTTTAAAAATAAGTTTTAATAAAAACTAATTAAATATTATTTATTTTATTTTATTAAAGTTTTTTTTATAAAATCGTTATATTTTAAAATAAATATTTTTAGTTTTATATTTTTTAAATATTATTTTATTTTTATATTATTATTAACGTTATATTTTTTCGATTTTAAAATTATAGTTTTATTAATTAATATTAAATTAATAAACTAAATATATAACTATATATTTTATTTATTATTAAATAATTTTATATTATAATTAAAAAATAACTAAAATAAAATATTAAAGTTTTATTATAATTTAATAAAATATAATATTTAAACTATAGTTTATTTAAAATAATATTAAAATTAAATTAATAATAATTAAAATTTATTTTTAAAAGTTTTTTTATATATTTTTAATAATAATAAAAAGCTTAATTAATATTTTTTATATTTATTATTATATTTATAACTTTTTTAGCAAAAAAGTTTAAATAATAATAAAATTAAATAGTTTAATAATTTTTTTATAAATTATTAATTTATATTTATATATATATTTATTTTTATATTTTTAAAAAATTATTTATAATTAAAAAAAGTTTATTATTATATAAAATATATATATATAATAAAAATTTTTTATTTAAATATTTTTTATTAAATTTATTTATAATTAATAATATTTTTTAAAAATATTTCTTTTAAAAAAAAGCTATTTTTTTAAAGTTATTTTTTTTTTTATATTTATTAAAAGTTTATTTTTTATATATTAGCCGGCTTAATATTTAATATATATATAATTAAAATAATAATAATTTAAGCTTTTTTATTTATTAAAGTTTAATTTTTTAAAAAATATTTTTTCGAAATATATTTTTACTAATAATAATTAAAATATTTATTATTAAATTAATTATTATATTTTATTAGCGTTAAGCTTAAATAATTAAATAAAGTTATTATTATTATTTAGTTTTAAAATAAATAAAAATTATTTAAAAAAAAAAAAAAAAATAAAAAAAATTATAGCAATAAATTTTATATTTTTTTTATAAGTTTTATTTTATTTATAATTAATTATTATAAAATAATTATTTAAAAATAATATTTATATAATATTAAAATTAACGTTTTTTTTAAATATTTTAATATAATTTAATTATTAATTAAAAAATAATTTATTTTTAAATTTTTTTTTATTTAGTTTTTAAATTTAATTTTTAGCTAAATAAATAAAAATAGTTTAAAACTTAAAAAATTTAACTAATATATTAATTAAAACTAAATAATTAAAAATTAACTTTAGCTTTTTATTATAATTAATATAATATAAATTTTTTCGAAATATTTTAAAATAGCTTTTAAATTAATTAATATATTAAAATATAAAAATAAAAAAAAAGTTATTAGCTATATAGCTTTTAATATAAGTTTTAATATTATTTTAGCTATATTATTATAAAACTAATTAATATTAAATTTAAAATAATTTTATATAGCTTAAATTTATATTTTAAATTTAAGTTTATTTTTAATTATATTATTATAAAAATAAATATTAATATTTTAGCTATATATTAGCTATTTTTTTTATTATTTAATAAAAATAAAATTATTTTATAATAACTTAATAAATAATTATTTATTAGTTTAAAATATTTAAGTTATTTTAAATATAATTATATTATTTAATTATTTTTTATAGTTTATTAATTAGCTTATTATTAATTAAAATTACTTTTAATTATAAATTAAAAAATATTAATAATATATACGTAATATATACTTTATTATAAAAATAATAATTTTATTTTTTTTTTGTTTAATTAAATAAAACTTTATTTTATTTATTTAACTTTTTAATAAATATATATAAATAATAATAAAATAATAATAAACTATTATTAAAAAAATATATATTTTTATTTTTTAAAAAATAATAATAAGTTTTTATATATATTATTTATATTAGTTAATTTATATTTTTATTAAAATTAAACTAATTATTTTATTATAATATATTATTAGTTTAAAAAAAAACTAAGTTTAGCTTTTTTTATTTATAATTTTATATAATTATTAATTAAATATTAAACTATATAATTAAAACTAATAATATTTATATTAAATTTTTATTTTTTAAATATATAGTTATTAATAATTATAAAATATTATATTAAATTAGTTAAAAATAGTTAGCTTTTATAGCTTATTATTATAATTTTTATATAGTTTAAAAAACTAAAATAAATATATTTTTTTATTATTTATTAAAGTTTCGTTATAAAAAGCTTATTATTTTAAATATTCGAAACAAATAAATCTAAAATATTAATAAAAACTTTAATACGTACGGCCGTACGCGTTTATTATTTTAGTTTATTTTTAAAAAATATTTTAATATTTTTAAATTAAATTAATTATTTAATTTAGTTAAAAAATATTATAAAAATAATCCTAATATTTGTGATGGATGCAACACAGGTAGAAGGTTTAGACACCTAATTTACCCTATATTGGAAGCTAATATTCTACTTAGGGAAGAAAGGAAGGAAGTACTAGTACATTGACCTGCAGGTGGCAATAAGTATTTGTGGGTGTGTGCCCTACACCGCCCAGTACTGCCACCACACACCGCCTAGCCCAGTACTGCCACATATTCCCTGTGGGGCAGCCACAGTGCAGCCACAGCCACAGATAAGTGGGTTAAAAAAGTGGGGCTATGACAATATTTTATAATATTATAAATAATTTATAAATAATTATGCTTTATATACTCGAAAAAATAAAGCTTTAATATATATAATATATTATATATAAAATCTATAAATAAAGTAAAAAAAAAAAAAAGTTTAAATCTATAATATAAGCAGCTATTTAAATACTTGCATAAAATAGCTGTATTTATTACTAATGCTTGCCTTTATTTACTGCACTATATTTACTACGAATAACAGTCATGTATTTATTACAAGTGGTAGTTATTACAAGTAAAGATTACAAGTGTTATAGCTAGTAATAGGGCATAACTACTAAAGCTTGCAAATCTATAACTATAACAAGTAATATAAAGCAAAAATAAATAAATTTAAAATATATATTTGTTTAATTTATTATTAAGATTTATTTTAAAATTAATATAAAGATTAATATATACTTATATAATAATTATAGCTATAATAAATAATTAATCGATAAATTTTAACGTTAATTATAAATAAGCTTTATTTTTAATTTAATATTGTTTATATTTTTATTTTTAGTTATAAGTAAAACTTACTTAAAAAAACTTATAAGTTTTTCTAAATACTTAAAAAAACCTATAGGTTAAAATATAGGTTAACCCATTAAAAAAAACCTATAGGTTTTTTTGGGTACCTAGAAAAACCCATGGGTTTTCCGTGGGTACCCATGGGTACCCATTTCCGAACCCTACGAAGAAGCTGGCCAATGATGTCTGACAGGGGCTGAGCAATGTGATTTAGGGGCCCCAGTGTCCTCAAAACAATTCAACATCACTTTAGTATGTCAACGACAGCATTGGGAAAGTATCACGTTGCTCACGTAGGACTACATCATAGTAGCTCTGGTAAGAAACAACCTTTAAACTAACTACAGATATATCAAGATGACCACAAATCTCAACCAATCACGGGCAAAAACAGGGTGGCGGCGTAGCATACCGGCGTAGATGACCCAACCAAGCCTCAACAAGTTCCATCTCAAGCCCTAAACTCCCTCTTCACAATAGGGTTGGTACCGGGAAGTTCACTCAGCCCTAGACAGATAAATCAGCAACAGTTTCATATCGGAGGTCATCGATCGAGTCAGACTTACACCCATCAATGGGCTCCCAACCTTATCAGCAACCTTGCACTGGTTCTGCGCCTGCACATTCTGCGTCTTGAGCATGGGCGCCGAGACATACGTATGTCCATCCATCGCCTTCTGAAGCGAGTCATCCTTCCAACCGACTACAACACTCGGCGTCAATAATCGTATTCAGAGAATGATTTTGGGGAGGGGAGGAGGGGGGGCAACGAAATCTTTCAGGCATTCCTTTGCCCAACAATCGAAAACCCGATGCTTAAGAATTGACGAAAGAAAATGGCCCGAGAACTACTTACAGACGTAATCGGCATGGTCGCTGAAACCTGTCGGGTCCCCGCTCGACCATACGAACGGCTGCTCCCCGTTCGCGAAATCGGAGGCGTCGATGTTGTTGAACCCCGTGTATCCCACACCGTCTCGAGCAAGATCTGCGGTAATCGCACCGGATGCGTGGCGGGACAAGGGCCGCCGGACTCGAAGGTCCGCTCTCCGGGTACGCGACGTGGTCTTGGTGGTTGGGCGAGTCGAGGTTCTTCCCGTCCCAGCATGTCGGGAACCGGTGGTTGGCCATGATCCCGTACGGGCAGGCCTTGGTCGGGAAGTTGATGGTCTCAGGCGCCCGGGTGGCGGCGTTTTGCATACAGGTGTAGGTGAGCTGCCGCCATTTGCGCGACTCGTCGCGGTTCCGGTACGTCGAGTCCCCGACGAGCATGCGGAAGCCGGGCTTGAAGGCTGTTACGGTGGATTTCTGCGCCGTGTCGAAAGAGCATCCGTCATATAGTAGACCATCTGGTAAAGGTGTTAGCAGATTTGGTGACATGAGTGGAATCGTCGAATAGTATGTACCATGCCGCCCTGGTTCTGCGAGTTATCTTGGGCCATCTGGGGAACGCGCTTGAATGTTCCATTCTTGTGACGGTAGCTTCATGTTTGTTTCTTAGCGGTCATCATCTCAGCAGATCGGAAGTATGAACCCTCTTGAGACACACAAATCTGGCCCGAACGTAAAATCTTTAAAAAAACCAAAAAAAAACCCCCCGAAGGGCATAGGAAGGATGTCACTCACTAGAGAACCGCAGTCCAATAGTTTGAAAAATCTTCACTAAATTGACAAGTAGTGCACGTCGAGAGCGATGCGAGATCATGCGTCACCGGGTCCATAGTCGTGTTAAACGAGTTCTGCAACTGCCATCAGCGTCCAAGTCGGCATGGTTTCGAGTTCATGCTAGTAAAACTAGCTACTCACTCCGCCGACAACCTGGTGAAGATGAGCCGAGGGGTTCTGGCCAGGGTTGACGAGGGATCCAGACGCTGGACAGTAAGCTGCGAGCAAGGGAACCGAAGCAGCGCGCTCGCGGTGCGAGCAGCCCCAGGACAGCGATGAAGCTGTTCAACGGCATGTTGGCGTGTATTTTTCTTGGTCACGATATGTCTACAATATGAACAAAACAGACGAAATCTTCACAGTGATCCTAACCGTGTCGTGAGTTTACAACCGAATAGCAGAAGAGAGCCTTCATTCATAGCAACCCCCGTCCATATCAATAACATGCGGCCCTCTGGCACAAGCTACTGCCGTAGTCTGTCTTCTACCACCCTGATGCCCAGTCTCGGATTAATCTGCTGCTCAATATCGGAACTTCATGTCATTGGAGAGAAAGGACGTTGGTTGATACCGGTTAATGTGGAGAAAGATGACTGGCTCGGGACTTGTTGGCCAACGCCATGATGCGACTGACCTCTATTGATCGACTACAACCTTCTTCAAGTTCTGGTATGTGTACTCTTAATTCTTATCATATACTATAGAAGTAGTATTTTTGTTGATCATACTTCATAGAGATGCCTAGAGTTGGGTATTGGTTGGTGTGGCTTCATTCGTCACCTAGTAACTTAACCCCTGAGTATGAGCCATCACCTCATGCATCCGGATTCTGCTTGTAGGCAGCAATGCCAATATGGCATTAAGTTCTTAATGATTTTCTATGTATTTTCTATGGTTTTACAAAGAATATTGATTCATTCAGGCGGGTAGCGAACGAGCCTCTAGCTCGGGCTATCCAAACTTACCTTATCGACCAGGAGAGCTTTCTCCCAGTTCAGGTCATACTGCATGCAAATGAAAAAAAAGACCAACAGATTTAATTAGGCCAGTATATCTTCCGACGAATAGAAACAACCCAGACAACTCCCTTCTGGAGACCTGTTTCTATTTTTGGACTGAAGTGCCGTCATATGCTCGGCTAAATCAAGCCAGCCAAGTCGCAAGCCAGGAGACGGACATTAACGCACGTACCTGTCTCTATATCAGCCTCAGTAGATAGGCCACCATGTCCAATTGCAACGGGCGTTATTTTTTGACTCAGTATAACTTGTTCTGACATCATCTAATGGGATCTCAAAAAGGTGCGCATCTGACAACTTCAAGTTCCACTCCTGTATAGCCATCAATCTGTTTCGGCAAACCAACCCCGCTGCAATATCATCGTTCCCTTCCCGTAGCCATGAAGACCTCAACCCTCGCCCTCGTGCTCCTCCCTTGGCGCTCGGCCAGACACAAACATGCACACAAGAGATGATCGCGAGCGACGACTGCGCCGCCGTCATCGACGCCAACGCCTGCTACAACGAGTTCCGGTGGAACGCGCAGACGCTACAGTGTATCGACGGGACAGACAACACCGATAGGCAGAGGAAGGTGAGTAACTTTTTCTTCTCGATCCACACATATCCCTGTCGTCTTGTGCAAGATCGGATGAGGGTATGATGTTGACGATGCCTAATAATCAGGCATGCTTATGCTGTAGCTGTGTCGGCGCTGTCATGTGCAACTGGGTTAAGTCGCAGAGATTTAGCTGCGCGACAACTAGTCCTTCGGAAGTTTAGAACAGGATGAGGGAGATCTTGGGAGTCGGAATAACTCGCCGCAGTTTTGGTGTGGCTTGAAAAGTTGCGTGTGAGACTCGCGTCTTTATCACTGACGATACTTCTATAAAACCAAATACCAAACCCATTAATCATGGCTGCAGATGTGGGAGTGCCATCGCTATAGACTTTAAATAAAACAGACCGGGGATAACAACACGAAACTAGAATGAACATCTACAAATCTACAAAAGTCAGTTCAACAACACGAGTAAGAATAATAACTAAAAACTAAAAACAATTTCAATAAATACATATCGAAATATATAAAACTTTGTATACAAACATTAACCTCGAGGCATCAATTAGAATTGACCTCAGCCTTGAGCTATTAATTCGAAATTCTTTATACTCTATTTCATCATCCCCTATTTTTATAGCCTTACACGTAACAGCCATTATACATCAACTATATCATAAGCTCGTACTTCAACCCGCTAACATATCTTGCCAAGCGAATAGTTAAAGGGTTGATCTCTACCTAATTTCCATCATGCCCTAGTCCTCGTAGGGTACTATGTATCATATTCGACATCATTGAAAGTGTTCAACAAGTCCCTCACATATACAAGCTCGCTACAGCCGTGATATCCCTCTTGATCATTTCTTGTGCAGTTTGCATCTTCTGATATAGCTCAGGGTCGCCGATGATGCGCGCTGCGTTCTTGACCTCGCGACACGTCTCATCCAGTCGTGTGATAGTCCGCACAATCGTGCCTTCGAGCACGTCTGTTAGATCAGTAATGTTCTTGAAGCTCATGCCCCGTGCCCACTCGTATACAACCTCCATAAGCCCGAACCGCGGCCGTGAGACAAAGTCATTGCTATCATCGGCGCTCTGGATGACCTGCCGATCCGTCTGTACCGTGTTCACCTTCTCGCTGATCTCAATGATTGTCTTCATACCGCGCTCGAGATTGCCGGTGAGATTCGGGACCGAGTCCGTCTTTTCCTGAAATACGAATGCCGAGAGCAAGGCCGCGATTTCGGCAGGTTCGTAGTCGGCCAGCACGTTGTCTAGAATCAATTCGGTGAGAACTAATTCATCCGCCGAGTGGATCTCACAAGCCACTTTGCCTTTGAGCTGGATACGGGTATCCGCGTCGACAAACGACAGGTCCTTAAGAACCTCGATGCGTTCGTAATCGGGAAGAAGTTGAAGGTTTTGATCTGACAGAGCTTGACGCAAGGAGGAGATGTGCTCCTTGATAAGCCATTGGTCATGACACATGGCGAACTGCGATATTGTTAGTTGTGGATCGAAACTTTTAGCAGAGAAAATAACGCAAATACTTAAGCCATCCGAATAGGAGTAAATGTAAAATGGAGACGACTTACATGTTTCACGAACTTGGGACATGGCACAATAGCTGTTTGTGAAATGTTCACCGCTTCTTGCTGGCGTTTTTGGATGATTTCCTGCAAGTTCAAGCTCTTGATCTTTGAGAAGCTCACTTCGTCCCAGATGTCTGACTCCCAACTCTTACAAATCTTCAACATTTTATCCTTGGCTTTAGCTCTACTTTCACCGCCTTGGAAAAATTCGGGAATGATGCCATCCACAAGTGTTGTAGTGAGGCACTCGACATCGCTTAAGGAACATGAAGCGTTTTAGCCACGATGTTCCTCTTTTGTTGAGGTAGCGTTTTGAGAAGTGGCCTGAACCCCTTGACAAAGGGAAGTATATCAGACGAGTCTCGCGTCTCCGGCCTGTCTTGATCTCAAATACGTGGACTGTCGGTTGACCGCCCGATACCTTGGTACTAACGCCCTCATTCAAGAGAATACCAGGAGTCCGCACACCCTCTTTGTTCCAAACGATCAAGCGTTTTGTGAAAATAGCTTCTTGCCTATGGGTATACCCATGAGACCCTTGTACAGGTCCTGCGTCAGTTGCTTATAATTCATGGCGGCCTGGTGACATTGATCCATGGTGTCGTCGCAGTTGGTGCATGGTTCCCGCTTGACCTTGGCGAGATCGGCTTCAGACAGCTTTACAGCCTTCTCGTGTTCGGGCAGCAGTTGTTGCGTGGCAAAAAACTCCGCTTAATCATCTCTTCTATCTTTAATGCCTCCACTCGAAGCAAGTTTAGAATCATGTTGTAAGTTAATCTAAACTGGGACCGCAGCTTGCTAGGCGGATCCAAGATCATCTTTTGGAGATCAACTACGGGGGGTGCCTCGTCACCGCCTCCAGGAGGCACGATGATGACGGATCCGACGGGGTCAGCCCACGGCGGCCAGCTCGGCCTGCCATCTGGGTTACTCACGGAAGTAAATTCCGGAAGGAATGACCATCGTGTTTTCGATAGCCCGAAAACACCACAGTTCTCGTTGGGAGATTCAGGCCCATAGCGAATGTCTCCGTGGCGAAGAGTACCTTGACTAATGTTTGAGCAAGAGAGAATTTCGACAATTTCTTTGACAATCGGCAAAGTCCACCGTGATGCACGGCGATGCCTCGGCCGAGGAGCTCACGCATGCGGATGATCTGGGGGAGGACACGGTCCTCTGGCCGTAAACGTGCAACGGACTTTTGTATAATCATGTGAATATGGCTCTTTTCCTGGGCGGTACAGAAATCTTGATTGCTGAGAGCATCTGCATTTTCCTCGCACCTCTTTTGGAAAAGACGAAAATACAAGCAGGCAGAAGACTCTGCTTTTTCAAAAACTGCACGAGGTGAACCCACAGGTTCTTGTCCTGCGCGGCCGACGTGAAACCACCTGGTCGTCCTGCGCGACCCATGTGACGGGTGCGTGTCCGGCCCGTGGAGGACCGCCTCTACCTCGTGGTTGGCCACCACCGCGTTGCCCACCACGTTGTTGATTGCCGCTCGAGCGCCACCTCCTCTCTGGTTGCCGCGCTGTTGGTTGCCCCCGCCCCGTGAGGCGCTGGGCTGGGGGGCCTTATCCTTACCACGCATGGCTTGGTCGGCTTCTTTCCAACCTTTCTCCAAAAACTTCTTCTGGTGGTCGACAATCTTGTGTATGTTCTTGCCAGCCCAGAGATAATGTTCGAGGGGTACGGGACGCTTCGGCGTGGAGATGACGTAAATGTCCTTCTGCTTCGTCCTTCCGACCCAGGAGGCGAACTCGTATGTGTTTGGTACCGTCGCGGAAAGCAGAATAAGCGTAACATGCTCGGGTAACATAATGATCACCTCTTCCCACACAACGCCCCGCTCAAAATCATTCACGTAATGAACCTCGTCGAATATGACGAACTCGACATCGCGAATCAAGTCGGCACCCCGGTAGAGCATACTACGTAGAATTTCCGTCGTCATGATGAGACAGCTCGCTTCGGGATTGATCTGGACATCGCCCGTCAAGATACCCACCTCGTCGAAAGTCTCGCGGAAGTCCCTGAACTTTTGGTTGCTCAGGGCCTTGATGGGCGAGGTGTAGATGGCCTTGGTCATGTGGCGCGCGGCCAAAGCAATGGCGTATTCGGCTACGACCGTCTTGCCAGCCGAGGTGTGGGCGGCCACAAAGACGGAATCGCCGTTTTCCAAGTGGTAGACAGCCTCCTTCTGGAAGGTATCGAGCTCAAAGGGCCACTCTCTCGCCATGTCGGGGACCAATTCCCGGAAATTGGTGATATCTCTATTTGATATCGACCATATGCGCCCATTCCGACCGGCCTTCCTGGCGCTCGAGGCAGCCAAATTCGCATGTGGCTCCAAGGCAGGAAATTCGACAGGTAGTAAGGCATCAATGTCCTCGTCCTCGTCGTCATTGGTCTCGTCTTCGATGCCGTTCACTGGGTCGGTGGGCCCGTTGGCCTCCTCCTCTTCTTTCTCCGGGCTATTCTCCGGTTCCCGGTCGAGCTCGGCTTCGATAGCCTTGGCCTCCTTTTCGTCGACGGCCGACTTTTTACTGAAGTCGATGCCGCGACTCAGACCCGGGGCGACTTCGAGAAGACCGCCCTCGGTGCCAAGCCGGATGACACGCTCCAGCTTGTTCTTGGTCCCGTCCACGGCAGACCCGTGGACCGCAGCATCTGCTCCTCGACGGCGGCGGTAGCCTCCACACCCTCCAAGCCTCCAGGAGCAAAGGGAAGAAGCCGGCGGCGCCACGCACAAAGTCGGCGCGGCCTCCAGGCTTGCGAGTCAGGGAGGTCGAGTTCTTGGCGGTGGCGCTGTTGGCGGGTACGGTGACATTCCTGTAGCCGGTGACCCTGCCCTCGAGGCCGTGGCGCTGGAAGCGCGTGACGGTGCGAGTCTGCGTGGGCGCGATGCGGAAGAGCTCGGTGAGGTCGGCCGGGCTGTCCCAGCGCTGTTGCAGGCGGTTGAGCCATTCGGGCGAGAACGTGTTGGACGGCGTGAGATATTTCTTCTCGAGCTCGGCCTTGAGTTCGACGGGATCCTGCTTCGCGCGCTTCCTCGGCCTCTGTTGGAATAGGATGTCGTCAATGTTGAAGTCGTCGGCGGGATGGACGAGGTGAAGCTTCTGCATCGCTTCGATGAGCCCGGGATCGTCCGTGGACGCCATGGCGATGCTAACGGGTTCCTGTTCTCAATCGTGGACTCTTAGATTGGAGGATTCGGGATACGTGTCGACAAAAAGGGAGGTTCGTGTTTTTTAACGTTAATTGTTGATTTGAATGTATATGTACTTACATTTACATGGAATGCCGGGATAGCTTTCTGAGTGAATGCTGGGGCGCATGTCGGGGAACGTGGCCGGGGATTCGGTTCCTCGCTTTAGGGCCAAAGCTACCCCGCCAAACACGTCACAGCGCTACCTAACCACCAATAATCCCCACTCCTCTACCTGAGATCCCCTCCGCCACAGTCACATCACTCTTCAGGGTTATCGCTTATTAGTGGAGTGCAAGTTACTAGCCATCTATCTGGGTAGCAAGCATGTATATGCCTTCAGAAGTCTTCATTATGGGAATCTTCATCCATGAAACAGAGGCGCAGACTCGTAAATCATCATGATGCCAATAACAACTAACCTAATTCCTCCCACCAATAAACGCCAGGCAATGCTGTCATGAACAGTAATTATACAACCAAACCACGCATACACCCATGATTTCAAATGACCATTACCACAGCCCATCCATCTCAGCCATCTCAGCCATGGCAGCCTCCTCATCGTCATCTGCGCCCTCTTTCGTGTTTGTTTTGCTGGGTTCAGGCGGAGGTGGCTTCTTCGTTGAATCCTGCGCCTCGGCCTCGGCCATGAGCGCGTCCAGGTCGTCGTCATCCTCGTCTATCACAGCTCTTATCGCAGGCCTGTGACTAATCGACATCGCATGTTTTGTTGTAGTGGATGATGCCGCCTCCGCTTCTGCCATAAGCGCGTCTAGATCATCGTCGTCTGGCTCATGCCGCGTTTGTGTTGGTTGTGTCGTCATCCCGTTTCCAAATATGGAAGTAGACGCTGTTCGCTGCGCCTCCTCTTCGGCCATGAGGGCGTCGAGGTCATCTTCGTCGGGCTCCCCCTGAGTCAGGGCGCCCGCACCATTCCCGAATAATGGAGTCGTGGTGGGCGCCGTGTTTGCCGGTCGCTTGGGGCTCGCATCGTAGATATCCTCGTCGGCGAAGGGTCATCTCCGGTCGGTGTCTTGGCGCGTTTATCTAAACCATTCTGGAATATGGGGGCCACGCGGGCCGGGAATAGGGCGGGGTCTCGATCTTGGGGTTGGTTCGAATCGCCAAAGAGATCATCGTCATCGTCGTTGCCGCCGTTGCCGTCGTCGAACCCCGCAGGCCTGGGCCGCCCCTCGTCGATCCACTGGATGCGCTTCAATCGCATCTGATTCTTGTGGCCCGCCTTCTCTACCATGCTCAAGGCATCGAGGAACTTGGCCTTGGGGAAGAGGTCGTCGAGCCAAAGCTGGTAAAAGGACAGTAATCGGGCAGTATCAGAGAACTGTCGAGTATGATGTGAGCAATGGTGCACGCACAACATGGTACCGGGCTGTCGTGATGTGCCTACTTCGTGACCTTTCCCCTTAAACTTCAGATTCTTGGCCTTACTCCGTAGCTTGGGTATCCCGTTCTCAGATAGGAGCCGGTTCTCGTCTAGTTTGACTCGTGGCACTCTCGGTTTCTTGCTGACAGATACGGCTTCGTCGATGCCGAGACCACTGGCATCCTTGCGTTTCTTGGATTGTGTATCTGTATTTCCGTCCTTTCGAGTCGCTTCATCTCCAGAATCAGCAAAGGGGTCGTCGTCGACATCGTAGTTATCGAGAGCGTTGGTGGGATTCGCGGGGGTGCAGATGGTCGCGATGCCAATCGGGAAGCCATTTTGGACGGTGATTAGCTAGATAGGATCCTATTCGGTTGGTTGATTCGATCGAGTGTCCGGCGACGAGAGAAGGGGGGGCGTAGGTAGGTACGGTGTATTACAATGAATTCAGTATAGGAACGGTTTAACGCGTCTCGCTGCATAAAGCGCGTCTAACCTGTGGAAATGGTGGGGATGAAGCTGCATTGCGGGGCGATGGATAGTACCGAATGAATTGAATGTGCGCTAGCCCCAAAAAGGTCCTTTTCGAGATACGCACCCCTCCAGCTGTCCGACAGCCGAAGAACAGCCGCTTACCTAATAGCTATTTCCTGGGGGCCTTCGCCATCTGAAGCTCGAGATGGACGTCGCAGCAGCAATCGTAGAACAGCAATCGGAGCTGTTGGGCAGCGCAATTGACTCGCAACAACATGGCCACCCCGACGCCACAGCAGACCTACATCCCCAGCAAGGTCCTCAAGACCGACTATCCCGTCAGTACCGATGCCCTTTTAACACATAACACATAGTCACATCGTCAGTTACCAGACATGCTAAATGCCTCCACAGCTCATCGATAATGACCCGTACGTTGAACCGCCGAGACCCGACCTGAACACGGCCCGAATGTCATATCATGATGACTGATCCCGTCATGTCCTCACCTTCCTCACCAATCGATACAACCTAGGCCATGTTTCGCTAACAGGTGACCTCTCCGCCGTCGATAGTCACTTCAAGAGAGTGGTAGGATATGCCCGGACATCAGACTACGTGCACGGCATCGCCGCCGCCGCCGCCGGCCCGGGTCTCTTATACGCCATGGAGCGCTTCGCCCCTCTCACGTCGGCCGCGGAGGCTTCGCCAAGGCCATGCGCTACACCGGTGTCCTCGGCGCCATGGGCGGATTTATTTACTTTTACCAGCGATCGATTCGTACGTCATGTTCTATATATACGCCAAGATACACCGACCAGGCGACGACGTGAACCCAGTACTATTACTAACGCTATGTAACCCCCGCAGTGAGGTTCTACGGCATGACCGAGAACGCCCGCGAGGTCGACCTCGATATGCGCGAGATGGTCGACAAGGTCAAGGCCGGCGAGCCTCTGTACGGCGAGAGCCGGTTGACGACGCATCTGCAGGGCGTCGCCGCCCGTCAGTCCCGCTACTCGGCCCTCTTCATGTCTGTCCTACCTTGGTTCAACGTTGTCAACCACAGCCAGCATGGCGTCGACACGGCCAAGTACCAGGCCGCCGAGCGAGAGCTCGAGGCTGAGAGGCTGGGGAAATAGTCAGCCACGTTCGCTCCAGTGGGAGAGGAGGCGAGGCGAGGCGAGGCGAGGCGAGGCGATTGGCGTCACTTGTCATGCACTGTACATAGATAGATCAAACAAGCAATGTGAGGTGGATGGTGGAAGTGTCGATGAAGGTTGCTAGAGTCTACATCAACACGAATGCGAGTACGAATGCAAATGCAAAGAACTCCCTTTGTCGGCGTACATGATCATGCTGGATGTGATCGAGTGGCATTATGGCATATATGGTTCGCTCCAGCTATACAGGGTCTTTTCCATCAATCCCTGGAACTAAAAATACAAACAAATATAGTATCCCAACACCCCAACCAAATGAATCGACCACTCATTAGCTAACCCCCTTCCCCCCCTTTCCCCCTTTCCCACCTCCCTACGTGATCAAGAAGGCCAATCCATGGGATTAATCCCCGACAGGTCCTCTTCCAACAACCCATCATATAATTCTTCCCGAGAACCAGTCCTCGAGCGAACTAGCCTGCATCCCCGTAGCCCCGAGTCCCCCAACCCAACAACACCCGCCTGCATACCCGCCATACCCCCTCATCGACAGGCATGAACCCGAGCTGCGAGAGATAGACGTCGAACTCGCTGCCGCCACCCACGGGTCGCGCAGCCTTGGCCTCGACGTACAGCGCCGCCACGGTGTACAGCACGTGGCAGAGCTGATGTAATTTCTTGACGGACGAAGATACCTCACACGCCGTCTCGAGCGACGTCACGAAGGCGTGCAGCCGCGCCAGGTCCCCCGCGTCGGACGTCTCGATGACGAGGCAGAAGATGACGATGAAGGGGATGAACGGCGCGTAGAGGATCGTCCAGTGGATGTACACGATCTTGAGGCTCTGCTCGTCCGACATGAGCGCCGTGGCCTCGAGATGGCTCGCGATGGCCGCCCGCGCGCTCTCCACGCACTCGGTGGAAAAAGTCCGGCTGTGTGGGCCGTTGGGCGGCAGGGCGCGGTAGGTGAGTGACAGGCTCGAGAGGAACGACACCTCGTCCGATTTCAGGGTCAGGAAAAACATCCTCCCCTCGCCGTCCGCGGCCGAGCTAAACTCGTTCAACAGCGCCACCGTCGAGGCCATGAGGCGCTGCTGTTCGGCCGCGAGCAGCCCGACCTGTTCGATACGCGCCACTTCGGGCTGTCGGAGCGCCCGGGAGAGTACAGCCGTTCGTAGATCCGCCCGAGAACCCGCGCGTGCTGGATCCAGAGCGTCATGACTTCTTTTCCGGGGTACGCGGCCTTGGCGTCGGGCGTTACGTGCGGTAGGGAGATGTCGTAGTCCTGGAGCACGGATGCCCGACCGAGACGCAGGGAGAGCGCTTTGTCGAGCATGTAGGTGCACCAGAACAGAAGTGATTTATCTGCTTTAGTTTGAGGCATGTCCTCGGTCATGCTGTGGATTTGATGGTAGCCTAGGGTGCGACACACTGCGCAAAGAAAGGGGCCGTTAGTGAGTGTGGAGAGGAATGGAGTGAGAGACTTACTGTGTGCTGCTCTCGACACGAGAATCCAGGAGACCGAGGCGCGGGATTCATCGATACAATAACAAGCCTATGCCATTTCATCATTAGCCATTACGTTGCTATGAACGACAAATATCACGAATCACGTACCCCCATCAACAACGCCTCGATATTCTCCGCCGTAGCGGGCATCATCATATTGAGCTGCGCCAGGGCAATCTCCAGGTTATTTTGCGACATGGCCCGAGACTCCTCGAAGCGCGCCTTCTTCGCCGCGTCGACCGCGTTGAGAGAAGCTTCATAGAATATATACGTCAGCCCGCGTTCACGATGATGAAGCTGGCCTCGGACGCCCCTTCTGTCGCGAAATAGAGCTGCCGGCACCGGTCGGCGAAGTGCTCGTAGTCGATGAAGGTGTAGAGGATGGCGAGCATGACCGGAACTGGGCCGTCTGTGATGGGTTAGTGAAGTAGTTGGTTGATTCGTTCGAAGTAAAAGGTTCGGTTTGATTTGTTCCTTGTTGAGACAGGAGAAGATGTAGATAAATCTATCACTACGAAGAGACACAGATAAGGGGGAGGAAATGGGTCTTACGCCTCATCTCATTCAACTGCTCCCTCACAAGCGCCATGGGCGGAAGCGGGAGGTCACGGAGGTTCGTCCTGGTAAAGTTCTTCCGGCTAGGCGGGGAGTCGTCCTCGGACTCGTTCTCCGGTACTGGATTCGTGAACCGCGGCCCCGGTGACCACACCTTAGCCGTCGACCGCTGCCGGCTCCGGTTCTGCATCGCAATGATCTGCCGTAGCGAGTTCAGCGCTGCGTCGAATTTAGGGTTGATGCCCCCGCCGTCGCCGAGCGTTGTCTTGCGGACGGCATCTGCCACTGAGGGGGTTATTGCGTATTAGCCGTGTGGTTCATGGCGTAGTCCAGGACGATGGTCATAGAAAAGGGGTCAAAGTATTTTGTTTTAGCTTTACATGTAGGTCCGTATATAGTACAGCCCTCAAGTATATTTAAGATAGGATAGAAAAATAACTTGCGAAAGGGTGTAGTTGAGTAGCTTACGAAATTCCGAAGCAAAAGCAGTATGAGCCGCGAGCGACGAGTTGCCTTCAAACGTTTCTGAATCCTCGGGATCGAAGAGGGTCGAGTTGTCACCCTCTCCTCCCTTCTCCGAAGCTGAAATGCCCCTATTCTTAAGACCAGGTGTAGCCGACGGCGTTCTGTCGGCACTCGACGCAGACCCTCGCAAGGTCCTGGTTCCATGCATCTGTCCATACTGGCCATGGCTGGTAGAGTTGGGCGGTGTAGTGATCTCGAGGCCAGGGGTTGATTGAGCCGAGACCAGTTGCTGTAGAAGGGTTTCGATGCCGGCTAGACGGTCCTCTATCTGGTCGATTTTACGCTCACTATAAAGGAGGGCGCTGGCAGTTAGTAAGCTATCAACTGACAGATATCTACCTAATGTCACTCATAACTAGGAACGATAGACATGGCGAATTGTTTGCGATGTAATATAACATGTTTCCGCTCTAGGAAGGAATTCACCGCCCTCGCAATAGGGGCATACATACTACTGACTAGAAATCAGAACTCTCTGGCGCGGCTCCTTGGGCTTTTGTCCAGCCCCCGTGGAGCTACACGACCGTCTGGCGCTCCGGCAGTTGGAGCAAGGTGTCTCTTTGTCGCAACGAATCTGTCAGGGGAAAGAAAATTGACCCGTCAGTCCTCATGCAATCGTAATTTAAACCTTTCTTCGGCTGGAGAATTTTATCTTCACACCTTTCTCAAGCGACATTGGTCACACTATCTCGATATCGTCAGCCAAGTCCAAATACGACTGCAGTCTTCATGCAGGTGGAAGTGTGCCGTGTAGCGCTAATGTGACGCCGACACGCCGAGACAGCACACATACATCACACGGGATCCTCGGACACCCGGAGGAAGTGACACACTTACTGCTCTCCGGCTCAGCGCAGGCGGAGACCCGTCGCGACTCTCGGCCATCTCGGTCTCCATGCCACTATCGCGTGTTCGGCTTTTATGCCGGGATTAAGGCTTGACGGCGTTCGAAGTAGACGCGATGCATAAAGCAGGTAGCTAGCCTCTTGATATCTCCGCTGTGCCGTCTTCTTCGTCTTCGCTAACTCTGTAAGTGGTCGTTCTTGTGGTCGGAAGATGAAAGGGAGAAGTGAAGCGGAGTCCGCGGATCCCGAAATGGTTTAGGCGCCTTTTTCATGGTGTGGAACTGGCCTGCTACTATATCATGGATGGTATACACATCGTATACTAACTATCTTGAACAGCATATCACAAATAAGGCTTGGATTGCTCCTTATTTCGTTGGTTTCGCTACTATCACACCATGCACCTTGATTCCCCTATAGAGAGTAAGTCGGTAGACGCCCGGTTCGGTGTTGATACCAACCGAAAAATAATCAGCAGGGTGGACAATTAACAAGACCTTGAACTCTCTATATTCATTCATCTCATGGGTATCTTTGTTCTTCACGTAAAGTCATAAACTAACAGACTCTCCCTCCCCTCGCTCGACTCTTTAAGGACGATGACCATCTCATCATCAAAGCCAACCCAATTTCTTCGATCATCCCACTGATCGTTCAGATGCTCTCGAATCGTGGCACCCCACTCGAGGCCTGGCCAGTAGGGCGGATCTCGATGCTGCGGCCGTTGGTCCGCCCTTCGAGCTCCCATAATCGGATCTCTTCGCCGCGCGAGCTCACGCTTACCGCCTTGCCCCGTGCTGTAATTTCCGCATCGCTTATCCCTGACGTATGACCCAGAGTCGGATGCCTGGTGATATGGACAGCGACGACGAGCCCGATGTGCATAGGTGCAGTATCAATGTGTTATCGGGCAGTGTCGCGAGCAAGTAGGGGTGCGTGTATGAGAGACTTATTGGCCCGTCTGGCCGGACTGCCGTATCGCTTTCTTCGACGTTTGTCACATAAGACTGCGACCGTCTCACCGGCGATGAAGGCGGCGAAGACACGTGCCGCGATGTTCTATTTACGGGCAGGGTATACGCTAACTGCGTTGTTGTGACCTCGGGTTGTGACTTGAACTTCGTCCTGATCGGGCGTATATGGAGCTCCTGGATACCTAATGACCATCCCCGGATGGTAGAGAAACTATACGCTATTGAAGCAACAGTACTCGACGCCGTCTCTCTTAACGATAAGGCTAGAGGGGCTCGGGAAGTGTGTGATTTTAAAGACGTGAGAAGATATGGCGCCGAGGGTTGTGTTGTTAACTTCTCTTCTGTCATACCTGACCTCTCGCTCTGCGCGTCTTCTGTCGACCAGTCGCATTTAGCAGGTTCTTCTATATTTGGCCCTCGTATACTCTCACTCTCTGAACCCCTTACAGTCCCGCGAGCAGGCTCGGCCGCCTCACGGGGACATGAAGGATCTGAGGATGGTGGCACTGCTGGTGATGGCGGTGGTGAATCAAATGCATATAAAGAAATAAGGATAAACTTGGTTGCCGTTAATAAGTAAGGGTATAAAAACGCGACGCTGATGATTTCGCCGTTGCTCGAACGCTCGTGTCTGTAGGTCCTGGTAATTTGCCTTTGTTCGACATGTAATCGCCATGTGCCGAAACTGCCGTCGGTAAACCCAAGGGCGATGTCCAGAGTCTTTTGCTGTAGAGATTGGCCGTCCAGGGCCATGCAGCTCGGCAGTGCGCAACGGCTATTCTTGTCCAAGCCAGTCTGGGCCAAGAGCTGTTTCGCCTTCAAATCCCATACACGAAGACCTGTGTCTGGATCTGCAGTCACGGCAATCCCCTCCAACACTTTGACCAGCATGTTTGGTGATTTCCTCGTCTCCAACGACCCAGAATCATCCCCTAGTTGTAACTCCTCGACGGCGCACTTCCCCCTCGCCCAGTTGTGTCGAAGCTTGTATTGTCTCTTCCAGTCGCGGCTCTCTCGTTCGTCTCTTTCTCCCGACCGCATGTCTACCCATCCTCCCTTCCGACCATCTGCCCTATCGCCCGGCGCGACGAGTAGTGCAACTTGCCATCTCGGGCCGAACCGTTGCGAAAGCCGGGGAGGCGGAGCGCGCGGGGCAGCACGAATCGCGAGTAGTAGAGACGTTTCCAGATCTGAGATCGCCCGACAGGTGGTAGAAGCGATCGGACACCGGAGCAAGGTTCAAGAGGTCGTGAAGCGGTAGGAACGACAGAATGCGCACCAGCAGCTCGTCGGACAAAGGTGACAGGAGATCGGGCGCAGTCGTGTGGCGGCTTCGTTTGAGCGTTGTCGAGCGCGACACATCATCAGCAAGGGCGCGTTTCCGTTTTTGCTGCATATTGCGTCCTAATTTTTTAATTTCCACGAGTATGGGCGCCACGTCGTCAGGCGCTGTTGCGTGCCATCAGTCAGCCAAACTCGTATCGCTTTAGTTGGAGACAATAGAGTTCACGTCGCCGTCGTGGGCGCCATTGAACCCAGTTTAACTCAGCTTCGGCGGTATCGGAGTTAAACCGGCTTACCGATAATTAGCCAACCATGTGTACAAGTCCCTTTCAACTTATACGACTCATTGTCGGGTACGAAGCCAAATCTCTCTCTATACACGTATAAAAAATATCGATGGTAGTTCCGGCGCCTATTCTAGGTAGAAGCTAACATATTGCCACTCGAACAAGTAAGTGTGGAAATCGAGCAGCCTGGGTAATATTTCTTTACCTCAGAATACCGATGGATGTCGCTCCGTAAGTTAGTAACTACTAAGTAGGTACCAGTTGAACTTCGTTCCCCCTATTCATCGTTCTCTGGCGAGATAATACGCTTATTCAACAATTCCATTGGAGTCTGACAGCCCATACCTGAAACACTTTATAGATAACCAACTGTTGAACTACAAGACTTGGTTTCATCGACATAGGTAAGTACAAATGCGGGGTCCACGCCTCCGAGGTAGACGAGTTGCGGGGAGTATCCCCACGCTTCACCGACATAATTACAGTTGGTGAGATCAAAGTGATAGACCATCTACTCCCTGGGTAGTCTATCTAGTTGAAGCTTACGTTGCGGATTACGCTCCGAGAAAGTTTCAAGTACTGTCCTCAGGAACTTCCACTTATTAATTGCCTCCCTTGTCATGCCCATCTTTAAGAGCAAACATCCCGACATTACGTGTAGGTGAGATGTCGAGTGGCCGTTATCTCACCGGCTAATCGGGTAACAGTTCCCGGCGATGTTACTATATGGAGTGGTTATTCGAAAAGGACTCGAAGGTCTGTCCGCTGAATAAGTATCCGACAGACCAGCTTGCCGGCTATGTGGACGCGGTTACGAAAGAGAGGGTATCATGGAAAGATGTCAAAAGAGCAGCGACCTATATCTCGACGGTGCTGGTCAAGGACTATGGTTTGAAGGAAGGCGATACTGTGTCCTTGTTTAGTCGGAATACGATATGGTACCCCGTCATGCTATTCGCGGCTATGCGAGTCGGTACGCGTCCTCGTCCCCCACATCATTTCTTCACGTGTAGACTTTGATTAGTCTTGCTAATCTGTCTTGTCGATATGTGTAGGTGGTGTGGTGTCCGGAGCCTCGCCAGCTTATAATGTCGAGGAGATGACATACGCACTGCGCACGGCACATGCCAAATTCATCGCGACACATCCGACATCAATTGACATCGCCGCCCAGGCAGCGAGGAATGTCGGGATATCGAAGGAGCACATATTCCTCCTCGAGGGTCAGCTGGAGGGATATATCACCATAAAGGAGCTTATTGAGAGGGGTCGGCGATATGGGGATTGTGATCAAGTTGCGTATGCTAAGGTGCCCGTCGGCAAGAAGAATAAGGATATATGCGCCCTCCTCAGTTTCTCATCCGGTACAACTGGTTTGCCAAAAGCTGTAAGTAGTCCCGCGCCCAGTCAATAACGCCGCATTAATTGCCAATAGGTCATGATTGCACACCAAAACGTTATTGCACAATTAATGCAGATGCAGCCTATCACACCGCCAGATCACAAGAAAGTGCTGGGTGTCCTACCCATGTTCCATGTTACCGGACTCGTGCATGGCCTTCACTTGCCGCTGATAATTAATGCCGAGGTCATCATGATCCCACAATTCAGTATGGAGATGATGCTAGAGACGATCGTCGAGTACCAGATCCCAGAAGTTCTTGTCGTGCCTCCTATTCTCATCCGTCTCGTGCGGGATCCGGTTGTTGAGAAGTACGATTTAAGCTGCGTCAAACGTATATCTTGCGGCGCTGCCCCGGTCTCCGAAGAGGTTCTTCACCTTCTTCAACAAAAACTACCGGGAAGCGGCTTTAAACAGGGGTACGGCATGACGGAATCCTGCTCCTACATCACAGCTCATCCGCCCTGGGCATATGACTACAGCCATGCTCATAAGGTGGGCACCATCGTCGCAAGCACGGAGGTCAAGGTGATTAAAGAAGACGGAAGCGAGGCCGATGTTGGCGAGTCAGGCGAGATCCTGGCAAGAGGGCCGCAGGTAGTTATTGGATATTTGAATAACGAGAAAGCTACCCGCGAGACCTTCGATACCGACGGCTTCTTACACACTGGCGACCAGGGCATAATCGATGGCGAAGGATTCATTACCATTACCGATCGCATCAAGGAATTGATCAAGGTCAAGGGAATTGGTGTTGCCCCGGCCGAACTAGAAGATCTTTTACTTGGTTATTCGGCGGTCGAGGACTGTGCCGTTTTAGCGATTCAGGACGAACAAGCCGGTGAACGACCGAAAGCATACGTGGTCCTCAAACGGGAGCATAGAGCTGATGAAGCTACTGGAACTGCGCTCCTTGCTTACGTGATGAAGAACAAAGCGCGACATAAATGGATCAAGGAAATTGAGTTTATAGATGAGATTCCGAAAAGTCCGAGTGGCAAGATTCTCAGGAGGGTGCTACGTGACCGAGCAAAAAAGGGCATAATTGGAGTTGTGGTAACGGCGCAAGATATGCGAGCAAGACTGTAGAATGGAATAGGATTGAATTTGAAGAGGATGACTGCGTCCTTCCATCTAGGGGATTCGTGGTGTAATGGCCCAACAACGAGGTCAGAAAGGAGCGGCCAGGTTGATCGAGGCATAAACTTCATTTATCTAGCTGAAATAGTTGATGAACTCGGCTTTAGTTCATGACTATCATTATCTGGTATAGATAAAACTCTTCCGCTAGAATACTGAGAGAGTGCGTCACATCAGAGGCTGATGCCCTGGCCCGTCGCCCTGGCCGGGTGCGTGTTATTTCTCAATTCCGTACTCGAAGATCCTTTACGGCATGCACACCTGCGTAAGCAGACAGCTGAGTGATCATACTCGAACTAGCGAAGTTGACTTCTTATTAAGAATCAGAAGCTTTCATTTGCCGGCCATTCTGCCGCAAGGCCGGAAGAGGCGCCTGTGTGAGCATGCCCCGAAACCCAACTATGCGACTTAATAGATCTAAGATCAAGGATACAAACAGGACATAAATACAACCAGCTTCGTCAAAGAAGACACCAGTCTCTTGCTTTCATCTTCCGGTCACCGGTTCATGTGACTCTAATCTCCCACACATCATTCCAATGGTTCCTCCCTAACTTATCCCATCCTCCTCACGACAAAGCATTCACATAGTCCTCAAACTTCTCTGTCTTGGCAGCCGCCAAGTCAATCGCAAAGGAAGCATGAACAGTATGCTTTACTATTGAGCTGCCATTGTTCGCGGGCTGCGAGGGAGAGGTAGGCGCCAATGCGTACGCCAACTTGGCAGCAGTATCGTTCGGGTTGAGAGCTGTCTTCGCATCATCGGCCGTCCAGCTTGCACACCCGCTACAGATTGCCGTCATGGTCCAATGCGTAGCATTAACTGTAGAGCCCTTTAGAACCCTGTAACTTGCATTTGGGTAGGCAACAGGATGGGTGCGGGTGCTTTAAGTATCATGTTAGTCAGATGCTTCAATGTCAGATGAGGCTCTGGGTATAGAAATGATGGAGCGAGGTAAGACAATAACAACACATACTCTGCCCATCGAGAAGAAACAACAGTCTGATTCCCATTCGCCCAGGCGACGGTAATAGGATTTTTGACCATCTTGCCGCCCCAAGCGACGGCCGCCCAGCCTGCAGCTGCCTTAGGAGCCACAATCTGCATCAGGATGTCAAAAGGCTCTTCCTGGACGGCCGGAAGTGCTACCCTGACATATAAATCGCCAGCCTTGGTCTCTGAGTAGCAGACACTAGTCGCAGGGTCACAGTACTGTGCTGCACTCGCAAATGAAGTAAGTGCAAGTGCAGCGGTGCATAGCGTCGAGAAAAACACCATCGTGGTTGGAAGAAAGCTGACAGTTTCTGACAGTGCCTCGAGTGAGACGAACTATGGAATCCCAGAGAAATTCGAAAAGTAAGGACTGGGAGCTCCTCACATATCAATAGCTCATTCTCATTCAAGGCGATACTAAATATATACAACCTGGCGATACTCCATGACAAATGCGATCTAAATCATTGGTTCTTCCTTCCTTCCTAAATATTAACATAGGAAAGGCTGGTTGATGGCCGGCCTCTCGGCTGATGTGGTCTATACTTAAGGTGATGTAGGCCGAGATCATTTCAAGATCTGCATTGTGAAAGCAATCTCGGCAATCGTACTATACGTATATTTGGTATGGAGGAACACATAGGTAGGGTTGGAAATCCGGTTAAGAGATTATACCTCTATACGTCGGGAGCTGGAGTATCGAATGCTCCAGGCTAAATGTGGGCTACGAATTGAATTACTTCTGTGCTCTGGTCAGAAAACATCTAGTCATCGTTAGAGGTCAATGAGGAGAGGAATGGCGTATGGTTAGTCTATAGAGAAAAGGTGCATCATTGATGCCAATGTATCCCTTGTCTAGGCTCTATTACATGACTTCAAGCGATGCCGTTCACGGTGACTGGCACAGAGCTCCGGAGTCCAAAGCAGCCCAGATATTTTTTTTAAAAACTATACTGCGCTCGCATCCTCAAAATCCAAGAATCCACAACCGTCGTTCCCGACTATAACAAATAAGCATTAATATCCAGCTCTAATGGCCAAGAGCTTGGCGGGGAGTGATAAGGTGGCATCTAATGAAGGTAGAATGACTATCACCACTTTGGACATATGCTCCGAACCTGAACCTCATATTTACTTGTCGGCTCTTAATGGTACGTGTCACAGCAGCAGGCCGACCTAGCTCTACGATGTAACGACCGACTCCTAGGACAGCGGATGACAACCTCTCCGGATGATTTATCCACTGCAAGGGCATTGTCCTGAATATGTGGAATTTAACAGCTCGAAGAGTTCAGCGAAGCAGTATCGTGGGTGCAGCTACATCAATTTTCATGCTTTAGGATGCTATTCAGCGACGGATGTTAGAATTAAGTAGAATCTCGAATATATAAATAGCGTATTGGGTACGGGGTACGCGTCTAGGGTAATGTTAGCTCGAAACCATGAATTCGTATTACGTAATCGGGCTAGAATTATGTGACGTATTGTTTATCTTCACTAAATCTGACCATTCAAGTCATATCTCATTGGGTCATTAACTCACTGTCAGGCGAGAGCTAGGAGAGATCTTTTCAAGAAGTATCTAAGTCAAATCGGGAATTCCGAATGAATCTTTCAGTCGTTTTTTACCAGCTTTCATCTCTTGTTGCCTCTATTCGTTGGGGTTGGATTCATTGCCCCTCGAAGCTCCTCCTACGATTATACTGTGGACTAACCCTAGTAGATAGCATTTGGCTGCACTATGGTTAGGAAATCGGAAGGAATCGAAAAAAAAATCACATTAGAAGCTCCTCGACGACGGCCCGTTGTCGACGTCGTAGCAACTACTTATAGGTAACTATTCATAGGCTGGTTGGCCAGACAATAACTGCAGGTACGTGTTTATGTCACGTCATCTGGTACATGCATTGTTTTTAACAACCTCTGGTAGTTTCAAGCTATATAAGACCTGATCGACTATGGTATCCAATCCATTACGTTTAACAAAGTTGGTCAACTATTATTTCCGTGCTGTTCCGTCGCATCAGTTTCTGTTGTACCTCGCAGCGCAAACGCGCTACTCGACTTCCTGTCACGAGCAACCTCGCGTCGCTGTACTATATCAAGCGTTAGATCCTCCACCCATCAATGGAGTGCGAAAGCCACGCAAACCGGGCGGTGTGTAATTCGACGCGCGAGTTTCTCTGGTCCGTAGTTGTCACCTAATTTCTACTTACACTTTAGGCTACCAAGATTCTCGTGCAGATATTGCTTACACCCTCGGAGAAATGGCAAACGTAGACATCATCACATATGCAGATGCGCCAACCCACAAGAGTCTAGCGGCTGGTGCTTTTCCAGATACTGAAGAGGGAATCTTGTCTGCAGTCGAAAAAGGCGCGACTCATTTATGGGCTATACCATCCTCTTCGCATCTCACCCGTTACAGACATCGTCCCGCCTATCTAGATACAGTAATCAACTCCGCATCATAGGGCAACCACCTAACCTAGTCGAGAGATTTGACGACAAGGCTATCTTGAATGATGTCCTTCGCTAATATCAAGCCCTTACATTACCTTATGCTTGTACCATTTCTCCGGACCAGGACCCCGATATAGCGTTTGGAGGCTAAAGAATGCATGCCAGGAACAGAGGATCAGAGACCAGTTAGACAAAGAGACTCCTCGTATATAGCCACATGGTCACGTAGAGCCCACGGAGATGACTTCACTGGTCCTCTGTGCAACAACAGATGTTTTACACCCTACCCTTGCGTGGATCGTGACAGTGCATTTCCGCTTGTCGTGAAACCCGTTCAAGGAAGAGGGAGTCATGGAGTCAAGGTGTGTTCTACTTGGGATGAGTCGCATCGACATATCGGGATGCTCTTCAAGAAATCGCCTCTTGTTCTGGTGGAGAAATTTCTGGCGGGAGAGGAAGCGACTGTGACGATGATGCCTCCATCTGAGGATAGACCCTGTTGTTGGTCGATGCCCGTTGTTTCCCGTTTAACCATTAAGACAACATTGCTCCGTACAACGGTGTTGTTGCCGTTATGGCCAATTTGCGCCTGGTCTCGGCCGACGAATACCGGAAAGACCCAGGATATGCACATACACAACGTCAACGTGAGGTGATCGCTGAACTCATGAAGATAACTGCACCAATCCGTATTGACGTCAGGCGTTTCACTCCCGACCCGAAATCCCCATTCGCTCTTTTCGACGTGAACTTGAAACCAGTAAGCTCAAAGGTTTCCATTTCTAGCGTTCGTGTCGTCGATTTTAACGGTAGCCTCAGAACATGACTGGTCCTGGCAGGCCTGGCAGATCAGAACCAAGCGAGTGTCACGGCCCTTTCAGCTGCAGGCTTGGGGGGGACTATCCATCCGCTTGAAGCGATTGTTAGCCTCAGCTACTTCTCTTGATCACCTGCGACGCGTCGTGCCATTCGATCAAAGTCATGGCACGCAGTGTCAAGGCTGTAGTAATTAGTAGTAGCCCTGGCGAACCCCTCTACTTTATGGATGCATTTCTGTCGTATGCAGGTCCTGGTCTCAGAGGTCTCAACAACTTGCGACGTAGATACGAGAATTCCTGCTACCCTATTATTTTCCATTTCAGACTTCTTCGAGCATACTAATATTGAGCAAGCCAAGATACCAAATTATACAAACCCGAGCGATGCCGAAACAATTCTTGATTTATTGTAACTGGGCGTCACATTCTTGCATATCGATCAACCGCTTTAGGGCCTGGGAACGTTGTCACCAGCAAGTTTGTCTCGATCAAACTTATAGGCCAGAACAGCCAAAGCGGATGACTTCCATCCTGTATATTGTGGCGTTTGTTGTAGATGATAACCCAAATGACGAACACGAAAGCGGCCAACTCTTCGACCAATGGCAGTGTTAACCACTGCCAACGGATGCGGACAAAGACGACCGAGTCCACACGCGCGCCGCGCGCCAATTCCACATTTGGGCCCGTACTCAGGGACCGTAGATAGTCTGTCATGGACTCAGCGAGGCCTACGAACACGGTTGGAACATCGGTATTGAGAAATGCTCCTCCGGTTCCAATTCGATCGGTGTCCTTCCCTTTGATGGCATCTCCAGAAATGATGTGAGACTTGAAAGAATTGGATTCGAAGAAATAAATCATATTAGCCCAGTCGTACGCGTTTATGACAAAAGGCGGATCGATCGGCCCGCTCTCGGACTGATTAAACGTGATGTTCGGAAATCTATCGAGAGTCTGGTTGACATCAATCCAAGCAGGCTGCAGTTTCGTGGCTTTATGAGTAAATTCAAGTTGTGAGCCATTTGCAGTAATGTTAGAGTACTCATGTAATGATAGCGATAGCGTGCATTCTGTTATATTGTCAGCTCGTATTCCGTCGTCGTTGAAGTTGGATTCCCTGCCACTATTGGACTGGAACACGGCAACTTGGAGGAAATCGGCTGATATATAACTCGTGGGTGTAGCGTGAAAAAATGTGTCGTTTACGGCAACTAAAAGTGCTGTAGCCGAATCTGTACGGACGTATTCGGTCGAGAAATAGGCGTCGTTTGGAGTGGTATAATTGCAAAATGTGGTAACTCCTTCTTTAGAACAGGCTTTCGTCGCTTCTGCCACCTCTCTTTAATGTCTCTACAAGCACTTGAAACCCCGAGTGATGTGTATGTCCATCCCAGCTGTTGAATCAGGGGCTGGTAATTCCGGTGGCTGGGTACTTCGCCCCACACACATCTACCATATATACTAAAGTACCACCTTAGTACCCTATACTTAGACTTGTTCTTTACTTAACTAATATATAACTTACTAGTTAATACTTATAATTTTAACAAGTTATAAGCCTAGAAGCTTATACTTATTATTTTATTAAATTAACACTAAAATTATTATTATTATTATTATTATTATTATTATTACTTTAATTTATTATTTCGTATTTTAAAATGCGCGATTATTTAATTTAAAAGCTATTATTATTTTTACCGAGCTAAATCTATAAAATAATATACTATAGTATAATAAAAGTATTATATCCGATATATTAAGTTAAGTATTATAGTTACGCTTTATATACTTAAAAAGACAAAGCTCTAGCATATGTAGTATATTGTATATAAAATCTACAAATAAAATAAGAAAGAAAAAAAGTTTAAATCTATAATATAAACAGCTGTTTAAATACTCGCGTAGGGTAGCTGCATTTATTGCCAGTATTTGCTTTTATTTATTACAACTGTATTTATTGCGAATAATAATTATGCATTTACTACAAGTAGCAATTATTGTAAGTAAAATTATAAGTGCTATAGCTAATAGTAAGGTATAGCTACTAAAGCTTGCAAATCTGTAACTACCTCCCCTCGAAAAAAAAAAGTAATTTAACCGGGGTCGAAGTTATAACTATTTTCTAGCGAAAAAAAGGATCGCTTCGGGTTTTTACTAATATAACTTTTTGCAAAGTTTTTATACTGTTAAATTATTATATTAGCTTTTTTATACGTTGTTTAAGGTCTTTTTTGCTTAATATAATATTTAAGCATACGTAATATTTATATATTTTTTTTATTTTACGCGTTCTTTTTTGTATTATTTTTTTCCTTTATGTTATAGCTTATTATTATTTAGATATAGCTTATTAAATTTATCTTTTTATGCTGCTTTTAATTATATTTATAATTTTACTAAGGTCCGGCTAAATTAAAGTTTATATTATAAAAATTTTTTAGTGCTTTTATACTATTTTTTAAGTTTTTTATTAAGTACTACGTATTGTTAGGGTCTTAACTTTTCTAGTTTATTTAGTATTTAATTTCCGATAGTAAAATTAAAATATTTGTACTTTTTTAATAGTAAATTCTTCTTTATTTTTAAGTTTTATTATTTTTTTTTCTAAGTTTTTTTGCTTTTTAACTTAATAATGGGTTATTTAGGTATTTTTATAATCGATTTATATAGTAACGGTTTAATATTTTTTAAGTTATAAGAACGTTTAGTATAAAAATATTTCCGTTTTTTTTACGTATTTTAAACTTTTGTTATTATAAGGAAATTTAGTTTATTTAATAAACGGTCTATTTTTTAGAACTATTTTTTTTAAAATTAATATATAGTTTTTTATATTAAAGTTAGGTTTATATTAACTTTTATTAGCTTAGTTAATTATACGTTTTTAAATATATTGTAAGTTTTTTTTGGCTAATTTAACAAACTATATTATTTTTTTTATTTTTTTTATATATTTGTTCGAATTGTTTTTTTTTTTAAAGAGCTTTTATAGCTTTATACCTACGGTCCGATTTTTTTAGTTAAAGTTAAATAATATTAAAAAACTTATTTTTATTTTATAAAGTAATAGTCCTATTAAAACATAAAGGATTAAAGCCTATATATAATTTATAGTAAATATATGTTTAAACTAGTTATTTTAATAGTAGTTTATATATAATTATAATTTTTAGTTAATATATTTATTTATAATTTCTACTTATCCTATAGTTTTATAGTATTTTATAGTAGTTAGTATTATTTTATATTTTTGCTTGTATAGCTTGTTTATAAAAGCGGAAATAAACTAAGGTTTTTAGTTTAAGGTCATAGTTATAAATATTCCGAAGATTTAGAAAAGTTTTTATAGTATATTTTAGTAGCATTTTTTGCGGTTACTTTTATAATATAAAGTATAATTTAGGCTTGTTTGCCTAAGCGGTTTATTATAATTAATACGTTATTATATCTGTATTTATTTCTAAATATTTATTTAAAATCAATAATAAAATAGCGTTATATACGCTTAAATATAAGAAAAATATAAGTTTACCAGGAGTTTTATCTTTAAGTATTTTAATAGGTTTATATTTTATATAGTTTATTATATAACGATTATAATTTCTGTTTAGCCCTAGCTACTAGTAATGTTTAGCAATAAATTTACGCGTTTTGTTTTTATTAAAATATATAGTAAATATTTTATAGTATATTTTTTAATAAAGCGTATTTATAGATATAAAAAGTTAAAGATAATTAAACGTTATAAAAAATAATTAATTTATTTTTTAACTTTTATAGGTTTTTTAGCTTATTATTTTGTTTATTAATAGTAAATCTTTATATTTACGTTTTTACGGTTTTTTTAAAATTTGCTCGATTAACTATAGTTTTATAAAGGCATTTAGTTCGTTATATATTTCGATAAAGCTTATTTAGTATAACTTTATTTATGTAAAAATTAGTTATACTGTGTTATTTACCGGCTAAAATATCGTAAAGTAACGTTACGTTTTTTTTTAGCTTTTATATTATTAAGTTTTCTTATTTTTGCAATAAAGCGTTAGCTAGTATATTATTTTTGCCGGAGCGATATAATATTAAAAAATCGTATTCCGAAAAAAGTTAATTTATCCGGTTTATTTTAAGTTAAAGTGTTATTTTTCGCTAAAAAACTTTAATATTTAATTGTCAGTAAATATTAAAAAAAGCTTATTACGGCTGCTAATTAATTCGGGTTTTTATTCTTTAAAACATAGCATAACTGTTAATAATTCCTTATTATAAATGCTATAGTCTAATTTAGCGTTGTAAAATATTTTCGAAAAATACGCTACAAGATATTAGGTTTTATTATACAGTTATAATAGTACGCTAGAACTAACGCTGTTAGATAAATTAGTTTTAATTTTCGTTAGTAAGTTATAGTTGAAATGTTTTAATAAAAGAAATCTTATTAAAGTTTTTTTAAGCTAATAGAATTTTTTTATATTTTTTAGTCTATTCGAAAGTATGCTTTTTTATGTTAATTAGTTTAAAAGCGCTATAACGCGACCTTGGGTATTGATAAAGTTTTAGTAAAAATTATAAAATCCTAAAAAAATTATACGCTTTTAATTAACGTAAAGGTTTTTTATTTTAATATAGCGTTAATTTTAGCAAAGTTTATTCGAATTCTTTTAATGTTAATAATATAGCTTAAAAACTTAGTTTTAATAATATAAAACTCGGATTTTTTTAAGTTAATCTATAATCTAGCTTAAATTAGTTGTTTTAGCACATAATATATATAAATAATATTTTTTTATTATTTTTAAGTAAATAATAATATTGTCCGCGTAAACGCTATAAAAATCGTCTAAAAAGTTAAATAGCGTATTATTAATATTTATTAAAATATTAAAAGTCTGTTAATAAAACTAAATAGTAATACTAACAATTAGTACGTATTATATTTCGTATAGAACGTTGTATAATTCTTATTTTTAAATAATATACAGATACGGTTAAATATTTATTATATATTAAATTAGTAAAAATTTTCGTTTTAATAATATGGGCTAAAGTTTTTTTAATAAAAAAAGCGGATATTAGTTTTTTTTTATAATTTTGTTTAGCTTACGATAATTTATATAAAAGCGAAGTTTATTATTTTTTTTTTATAAATAAAATAGTATACTATATAAAGCATTATTAAGCTTAATAAAGCTTTTACGCAAGTTTTCGACTAAAAATTCCTATACGGTTTTTAGCTTGTTTAATAATATTTTATACAAAAAATTATAGCTTAGATCGGCTTTAAATTTATTTTTAATAAATTTTATTTTATAATTTATTTGTAAGTAATATAGCAATAATATATTAAAGTTTATTCGGCTAAAAACGCGTATTAGGTTTTAATATTCTTTAAGTATTTTTTTTGCGCTTTTTATTTTAACTTTTTATTTTTTTTTTTTAAGAAATTGTTTTTATTTTTTTTTAATCTTCCGATTATTTATCGATTTTATTAATATTAGTAATATAAACATTTTTTACCCGGTTTTTTTTACTATTATGCTAAAAGTAGTTATATTTAAGCTAAATATTTTAGTTATTAGTTTTTTTTTATACTAACTAATACTGTTTTATTTTATATAATAAAGATTTTTTTTGTTAAATTTTTAAATAAAAATCGAAGTTATATTTTTTGCGAAAAGGCGCAGCTTACGTTTATTAAAAACAAATTCTAGTAGGAGCTAGTTAAATATCGCTTGCTTTATTTTATCGAAGTTTTTTTGTACTAGATTGCTACGCTTTAAAATAGATACTTTTAGTTTTACGTTTTTTAAATATTATTTCGCTTTTTTTTGTTATTATTAATGCTATATTTTTTTAATTTTAAGGTTGCGGTTTTATTAATCGGCGTTAAGTTAATAAGCTAATATTATAGCCATATGCCTGCTTTATTTATTGCTAAGTAGTACCTTATATTATAATTAAGGGATAGCTAGGGTAAAAATATTAAGCAGTTCTGTCAATAGTCTAGCAAAATATCGTAATATTTAAACTATAGCTTGCTTAAAATAATATCGTAAATCGAATTAATAAAACAATAAAATGTTTTTAAAAATTTTTCTATATATTTTTAATAATATAAAAAAGCCCGATTAATATTTTTTTTACTTTTTATTATATTTTATAACTTTTTTAATAAAGAAGTCTATAATAATAATAAAGTTAAATAGTTTAATAATTTTTTCTGCGAATCGTTAGTTATGCTTATATATATATTTACTCTTATATTTTTGAAAGAATTATTTATAGTTAAAAAAATCTATTATTATATAAGGTATAAATATATAATAAAAATCTTCTGCTTAAGTACTTTTTTTTAAATTTATTTTATAATTAGTAGTATTTTTTAGAAATATTTTTTTTAGAAAAAAAGCTATTTTTTTTAAGGTTATTTTTTTTTTTCCGTACTTATTATAAGTTTATTTTCCTACGTATTAGCCAGCTTAATATTCGATATTATATATAACTAAGATAGCAGCAACCTAAGTTTTTTTATTTACTAGAGTTTAATTTTTTAAAAAGTATTTTTTTGAAATATATTCTTATTAACAATAGTTAAAGCATTTATTATCGAAGATTAATTATTATATTTTATTAGCGTTAAGTTTAAGCAGTCGGGCAAAATTATTGCTATATTATTTAGTTTTAAAGTAAAACGAAAAGTTGTTCGAGCAAAAGTAAAAAAAAAAAGTAAAAGTTATAGCGGCAAACTTTTATGTTTTTTTTTTGCGAGTTTTATTTCGTTTATAATTAGTTACTATTAAATAATAAACTATTTAAAAATAATATTTCGTATAAGTATTAAAATTAACATTTTCTTTTAAGTATTCTAATATAGCTTTAGTTACTAGTCGAAAAAATAACTTATTTTTAAATTTTTTTTTTTATTTAGCTTTATCAAATCTAGTTTTATTAGCTAAATAAATAAAATAGTTTAAAACTTAAAAAATTTAGCTAATATATATTAATTAAAACTAAATAATCGGAAATTAGCTTTAGCTTTTTTATTATAGTTAACGTTAATATAGATTTTTTAAAATATTTTAAAACAGTTTCCGAATTAACTAATATATTAAAATAGTTAGATAAAAAGTAAAAGAAAAAGTTATTAGCTATATAGCCTCCAACGTAGGTTTTAATATTAGCTATTTTAACCACGTTATTATAGAATTAATTAGCGTTAAATTTAAAGCGATTTTACATAGCTCGAATTTATATTTTAAACTTAAATTTATTTTTAGTTGTATTATTATAAAAAGTAAGTATTAATACTTTAGCTATACGTTGGCTATTTTTTTTATTGTTTAATAAAGCAAAAGTTGTTTTATAACAACCTAATAAATTAATTATTTGCTAGTTCGAAGCATTTAAGTTATTTTAAGCGTAGTTGCGCTATTTAGTTATTTTTTATAGTTTATTTAATAGTTAATTAATAGTTTATTAGTTAGCTTATTATTAGCCGGAGTTGTTTTTAATCGTAGGTTAAAAAACGTTAGTAGTATATATTAATATAATATATACTTTATTGCAGAAAACAGCAATTTACCTTATTTTTTTGCTTAGTTAAGCAAAACTTTATTTTGCTTATTTAACTTTTTAGCGAACGTATATAAATTAGTAGCTAAATAATAATAAGCCGTTATTAAAAAAACGCGTATTTTTATTTTTTAAAAAATAGCAGTAAAGTTTTTATATATTATTTATGCTAGTTTAGTCTATATTTTTGTTAAAGTTAAGCCAGATTATTTTATTATGCTATATTATTAGTTTAAAATAAAAGCTAAGCTTAGCTCTTTTATTTATAATTTTATATAATCGCTGGCTAAATATTAAATTGTACGGTTAAAATTAATAATATTTATATTAAATTTTTATTTTTTAAATATATAGTTGTTAATAGTACTGTAAAACTATTATATATAAATTAATTAAAAGTAGTTAGCCCTTACAGCTTACCGTTATAGTTTCCGCGTAGTTTAAAGAGCTAAAATAAATATATTTTTTTATTATTTGCTAAAGTTTTATTATAAAAAGCTTATTATTTCGAATATTCGAAATAAACAAGTCCGAAATATTAACAAAAGCTTTAGTACGTACGGCCGTACGTATTTATTATTTAGTTTATTTTTAAAAAATATTTTAATATTTTTAGGTTAAATTAGTCGTTTAGTTTAATTAAGAAATATTATAAAAGCAGTCCTAATATTTTATAGTAGTATTATAAATAATTTATAAATAGTTACGCTTTATATATTCGAAAAAATAAAGCTTTAATATATATAGTATATATATATAAATCTATAGATAAAATAAGAAAGAAAAAAAGTCTAAATCTATAGTATAAGCAATTATTTAAATACTTGTATAAGGCAGCTATATTTACTGCCAGTACTTGCCTTTATTCATTGTAACTACATTCACTGCGAATAGCAGTCACGCATTTACTACAAGTAGCAGTTATTACAAATAGAAATTACAAGTGCTATGGCTAGTAGTAGGGCATAGCTACCAGAGCTTGCAGATCTGTAACTATTATTTTATATTAAAAACTTTAATATAATATTTATTATTACTATAATATTAAAAATAATATTAATTTTATAAGTAATTATGCTTTTTTATTTTTTTTAACTATAGATTTTAAATAGTTATTATTGCTATTAAAATTTATCGAATATTTTCGATTATTTTACGATTAAAATAATTTCGAATATATATATATTTATGCTTAAAAATATAAATTATATTAAATTTTAATAGCGCTATTGTTTTTACGTTAATTATTAAAAATTCCGATTTAAAATAATAAATATAATTTAATATTTAAAGCTAAACTAAAACTTCGCCCGAAAACTACTTAAAATCCTAACTAATTTTGTTTATAAAAGCTCGAAAAATTACTATTAAATAAAATTTTAAAACTAGATTTTTATTTATTTATTTATATTATTGTTTTTTTAACGAAAAAATTTTTTTATTTATTTTATAAAAATTTATAGTAAGCTTTACTAAGGATAGTATAGTATTAAGTTTATATTAAATAATAAAAAAAAAAGCAAGTATTAGGTAAAGCTTTTGCTAGAGGTAAGAAACTTATTTAGTCCTTAGTTTTTTTATTTAATTTACCGGACTAAACTCTACTTATTAGCGGAGTAAGCTCTATTCTGCAGTGGGGACCCCTTGCAGGGGTTACTCCCCTTGTTAGAGTGTAGTAAGTGCCGGCCTTAAAAAAAGACTGTTATTGCCTTTAATAATTTTAGCACTATATTTAAGCTAATATATAATATTAGGGTATTTATTAATATAAATTTATTATTTTAATTTAATTATTTTTGTAGTAAAGTTTATTTTCTAAGGATAATTGCGGGGTTATTTATTGGGCTAAGCTATAGTAGCTATAGCTTTTTTTTCTTTTTTTTTGATTTTAAGTCTACTATTTATTTAAAACTAATATTTTTTAATTAAATCTTTAGAGTTTTTTAATTATTATTCTAATTTTTATTAGTTATTTTTATAACTATAGCTTTTTATTTTATTAAGTATTAAAAACTAATATAACTATAGTTTAATTAATATTATAAAATAGTTTTATTTCGAAAAAATTATTATTTTTTTTAAAATTAAATTAATTATTAAAAATTAAACTAAAAAAAAGGATTTATCGGTAAAAAAATCTTTATTATTTGTTTAAAAAATAAATAAATAGTAAAAATAATAAAATATATTTTAAAAGTTTTAAAAAATTTAGTTTATAAATAAAACGTTTAATTTAATTTTTTTTTTAAAAATTAATACGTTATTAAAAGAACTTTTTAAAAAGCTTACTTAAAAAATAATAATTATAATATAGCTATAAATATATTTTATTTTTTTTTTTAAATTTTATTAGCTTATATTTTTAGTTATAATATTATTTAGCTTTTAATAAAGTAAAATTTATAGCTAATTTAGCATTTTTACGTAAATATTTATATATAAAACGTAAATTTTCGTATTTAATAATATTAACTTTTATTAATATATTATTAGGTTTAAAAAATTAAAAACTAAATAATTATTTATAAAGCGAAAATTTAATAAAATCTAAATAAATATTATTAAAATTTTATTATAAAAATAAAAACAAATTAATTTAATTATTTTTAAAATGTTTAAAATTATAGTATTAAATAGTAATTTTTATAGTTTAGTTTTTTGTTTAAAAAAACTATTTTTTTAAAGTAGTAAATAATAATTATAAAAAGCTTAGCTTTTTATACTTTTTATAATTTTTTCTAAAAATCTAAAGTAAATTTATAATCCCGATTTAAAATAATATTAATAAATAATTTTTAATCGTTTAATAATAACTATATAATTAATATAGCTGCTTAATTTTCTATAGTATATTTTTTATTGCTTAAAATAAGCAAAGTTTTTTTAAAGTAATATATATTATAATATTAATATATTATAATAATTATAACTTTTAATTTATTAAAGTATATTTATTAAAAAAACTTTAAATAAATTAATAATAAAATTAAATAAAATAGTTTTTATAAGCTTAGTATTTTTAAAATAAATAAATTAATAATTATTATAAAGTTTTTTATAATTAATAATATACGTTTTATAATTATTATAATATTTAATATAAGCTGTTATTTTACGTATTTTTAAATAATAATATAAAGTTCTAATTTTTCTAATATATATTATATATTAAAATAATATTTATTATTATAAGCTATTTATATAAACTTATATATTTGCTTATTAAGGATATATAGTTTATATTTGCTTTTTTTATTTATATTATAAAATAAATCTTTAATAATTATAAATAAATAGCTAAAGCGCAAAAATATTTTATTAATAATTTTATTATTTTATAAATAGCGCGTATAATATAATAATATTTAAAATTTTATTATAATTAGTAATAATTTAATTTTTATTATTTATTAAATATAGCTTTAAAAACTACTTTTATAATAAATTTAGCTAATTAAATTTAATCTAAAAAATTTTTTTTTAATTGTTTAATTTAATTATTATTATTTATTTAATTAAATATAATATAAAGTTAATTTAATATATTAAAAACGAAATTTAACCTATTAAATAAATAGTATATTTATAATTATATTAGAACAAATAAATAAAAATATTAATAAAATATTTATTAGCTCGATTAATAAATATTATATTAAGCTTAGTTTAATTTAAAATATTTTTAGTTATAAAATAATTAGTTAGTATTATAATAAAGTTTATATAGCTTTAATTATAATATATAGTTTTTTATATATTTATATTATATATATAACTTTTAATTTAAAAAGTTTATAGTATAGTTTAATATTTATAAAATAATAATTTAAAAAATATAATTAATAATATTTAAATATTTAAAATAAATACGCTAAAATTTTATTAATAATTTTTATTTAGATAAAAACTATAATATTAAAACTTTTTTTTAAAGATCTATTTATTTATATAAATAATTACCGAACTAAATTATAATAATAAAAAAAAATATAACTATAAATTAAATTTTATATAGCTTTAAATAAAAGTTTTTTTTTCGGTTAGCTTATAATAAATAAATCGATAATAAATTTATTGTTTTTAAAATTATTTATAAATATATAATTTAATTTATATTTTTCCGTAAATAATTTTATTTTTAACGCTATAAAAGTTTTATATATTATATATAGTATAAAAAAAATTACGTAAAAATTTACTATTATTAAAATATTATTTTAACGTTTTAAATTAGTTTAAAAACTTTAAGTTTTAAAAAATAGCTAATTATTAATAATAGTTAAATAATTAAAAGCGTTTATTTAAAAGCTTAATAAGTTAATAAAAAATAAATAAAAAAAGATTTTTTCGGAAATAATAAATATAATAAAAATAAAATATTTCGAAAATAATACGTAAGTAAAACAAATATTTTTTAGCAATATTTAAAAAATAATAATATTATTAATAAATATAAATTAAAAAATTTTTTAAAAAATTAAAGTTTTTTATTTATAAAGCATTATTTATATTAATAAATTATAAAAATTTATTAAGGCAACCGTTAATTATTTAACCTTTTAATAGCTAATTATTATAAAATAATTATAATAGTTAAAATAAACGCCGAACTAATAAAAAAAAAAATAATATTTATTATTTTTTATAAAGTTTGCTATAAATAAACCTAATAACTTTAAATTATAATAAAAATAAATAATTATTTAAAACTACTATTTTATTTAAAGCGTATAAATTAACTATTAATTATAAATAAGGTTGCTTTTTTTTTAAATTTAAATAATAAAAATAAAATATATAAAAAAATTAAACTATTAACCTATTTTATATAACCTTAGTTATATAGCTTATTAAATATAACGTTTATTGTTTTTTAATTATAAATAAATAGCAGGTATAAATAATTATTTAGCTTTATTTTTTATTAATTATTTATTAAAAAAATTTTATTAATTTATCGATAAATATATTAATAATTTTTAATTAGTTTAAATTTTAAATATATTATTAATTAGTTTAAAAATTTAATAGCTTTTAAATTATTTTTAATATAAATTAATTATTTATTAAATATAATTATTTTTTTAATTTTAGTTAATTTATAAATATTAAAAATTAAAATAATATTAAAGATTTTTAGTTTTTATTTACTATTAAATATTTTTTTAGAATTTTATTTTATATTGTATTTTAACTATAAAATAAATTATATTTAATATAAAAATGCTTTTTTTTTATAAAATATACTATATTTTTTTAATATATTAATAATATTAGCTATATTAATTAAATTATTATTATATTTTTTTTTAAGCGGTTAAATATGCTTTAGTAGCAATTATTTTAAATATAGGGTTATTAAAAAGCTTTTATTAATATTAAAATAATAAATACCTTTAGATTAACTAAGACTTATATTTTAGTATTAGCAAAATTAGTATTTATTAATTAAAAAGCGCCCGTATTTAGACCTAATTTTTTAATTATAATTATTACTATAGTTATTATTATAGCTTTTAAGCAATCTTTTTATATTATAAGTTTAAAATTAATATTAGTTTATTTAAAAATAAATTTAACGTAAGTATTTTTTAATATTATTTTTTTTTTTAGCGAAAGGTTAGTTATAACTACTGCTAATAATATAATAAATTTAATAATAATAGCTATATTATTTTTATATAAAAGTTTAAAAGCGAAATTTTAATTAAATAGCAAAAATATATAAATAGCTAGTGCTTTAATAATATATTTAAATTTAAGCAATATATCCTTAAATAAGGTTATTTTATATATATATAGTTGCGTAAAAAAGTATACTTTAAAAAGTATTTTATAATTATTTATATTAGTAATATTATTTGCTAACTTTTATAATTAATTATGGCTTTTTATAAGCTAAAAAAATTATTACTTAGTAATATTTTAAGCTTAATATTATCCTTGAATACCTATATAAACTTAATAACTATTATAAAATAAAAAAACTATTGGCGTTTTTTTTTAATATAATAAAAAATATAACTTAATATTTATATTATATTTTCCTACTATTAATACTTTTAACTCTATTTTTATAACGTATAACTATATATTTTAAAATATTTAAAAGCTTATGTATAATAATATTATATTTTATTTTAAAATTAAAATAAATAATAATATTTTATTATTTTATTAAATATAAATATTAATTTTTAAGTATAAAAAACAATTATTAAAGGATTTTTTTATATTATTATTTATTTTATATAGCTTAAAAAACGTTTATATAACTATTAAAAAATTAGAACTAATTTAATTTAATTATTTTCGGACGTATTATTTTACGTTATAAACGCGTTATTTTATTTAAATAGCTATATAAAATTTTCAGCTATATAAAACTTAAAATAATAAAACAATATATTTTGTAATAAAAATAAAGTAATATAATATAAATACGTTTGTTTGTTTTTTATATAAAAAATTAAAATATAATTTGCTCGATTAGCTATATATTATATATATATATATTAGTTTTTTATATATATTAAATCAAAATCTTATTATAATATTTTAAATATTATTATAGTTTATTATAATAAATATATTATTATTATTTTTTAATTTATAGATTAAATAAATAAATATAAAAAAATTATTTTTATTTTTTAGCAAAGTTAATATTATTTTTTTTTTTTTAAACAAAATTAGTATATTTTTTTTATATTTTTTTTTTTTAGTTATATTTATAATTATAATTAAATTTATTTATAATTTTTTTTTTTTAAGCTAATAGTTTAACAGTTTTAATTTTATTATTTTTATACTTGTTAAACCGGTTATTTTGCTTAAAACTACGCTTAGGTTTATTATATTTTTAATATAGTTTATTTTTAAAATATTTTTTACGAATAGTTATTAAAAGATTAATTTTATTTTTATAATTTAAAATATATAATTTATTAATTTTATAATAAATTTAAGTATTAATAAAAACTATTTAATATTTAAATCTATATAAATTTAAATAAAAACTATAATATTATATTAATTATAATTATTTTTATTTAGCGTTTTTATTATTTAAATATATTATAATTTTTATTAAATAAAATAATTATAGCTATTTTATTATAAGCAAAATATTTTAGCTTAAAATATAACTAGTTAAATAATTTTATAGTTTAAAAAGCTTATATAGTAAATTTATTAATAAAAATTAATAATTATAGTTAATTTTTTTATTATATTATTAGTTCGTTTTAATATTATTAGTTTGTTATTTTATTATATAATAGCAAATTTTAATAAAAACGTTTAAAATATAAATAATAATTATTTATTATTAGTTTTTATTTTTTTTATTTTTAAAAATAAATTAATACGTTTTATAAAATAAAATATATTTATAAAAATTAATTTATTGCTATAAATTATTATATTTTTATTATTAAGATTATTTATTTTAAATCGAACTAATTAACGTTTGTTTTTTTTAATTTCGTTAGTTTATTATACTATAAGGTATTAATTAACTTTTTTTCGAATATTAACCTTATTATATTTCCGCTCGACTTTATAAAAGTCTTACGTTAAAAATCCTTTAGGTTATACGGCGGGCGTAATAGTTTTATAGTTTGTATAATTAATAAAAGGTTTATTTAATATTATTTAATTGTTTTAGTTCGTTAATATTATTATTGTTATTATTATTATTATTATTATTAAAATCTTTTATAAAAGCGCTTTAATAATAAGTTCTAAGTATAATTAAATATTAAATATTAAAAACTATTTATTCCCAAGCTTTATTAAACTATTAATATAATATAAAAAATTTATTTAGCTTTTTTATATTAAACTAATTAAATAATTAAAATTAAAAATCTTTTATTAATTATTAAACTTATAAATTAAATTATACGCTAAGATTTTATATTAAATATTTTTTAAATAAAAGTTTTAAAATGCTTTAAAATATAAAAAATACTAATATATATTTTCTATAAATAATATAAGCTATATTTAAATATATAAATCTTTTAAATATTTATATAAAAGTTAATATTATATTTTTAATTAATTTAATATATATTACTACTATTAGTACTATATAAATTATTAGCGCTATATACGCTAAAAACGTTAGGTTATTATAAAATATACGCTGCTTAAAACGCTTAAAGTTTAATTAATATATACTTAGTAAAAATACCGGTTAATATATAAATAAAAACAATAAAAAAACTATTTAAAAATAAGATTAATATATTAAAAGTTATTAGCTTAATATTATAATCGTTTTTACTATAATAATACTATTAAATTATTATACTATTATAACTGTTTAACTAGCGGTAGTATATTTTAATACTAATCGCTAACGTTTTTATTAAAAAATATACTAATTATAGTTATATAGTAGCTATAGCTAATATACCTATTAATAACAATTTATATATTTAGTTAAATTGTTTATATAATAAGCGCGCGATATTTATTAATAATATTTATATTTATATTTATAAAACCGGCCTAACGTATAAATAAACTAAGGTTCGTTAGCTTAAAAGTTAATTTAAAAATCGACTTTTAGCTTTTAATTCTAAAACCTTTTTATTAACTTATTTTAATTTATAGCTAGTTTAGCTAATATTAATTTAATATTTTTAACCTTTTAGTTTATATTAGTAATATTTATTAATAAAATAAATAAATCTTTTTAAACTATTATTTAATATATAATAGTATTAAACTAATTATTTATTTATTTAAACTTTTTTTTAATATAATTTTATATTTAAGTATTATTATTAAATTTATTAAAAATAAACAGATAACTTTTATTTTCTAAACTATTTTTTAAATAAATTCTTAATTTATTATTTTAAAATTGTAGGTAAGCTTAAAATAAAAAATATACTAGGATTTAATATAAATAGCTATACTTTATACTTCTTTTAATATATTAGAATTTAAATATTTTATCTTAAAAATATAAATAAAATTTAATTATTACTAATAGTTTTAGTAATAAATTAAGGTTTAATAATAATATTAGCTTAAGTATTATAGTTTAATAAGGCGTAATAAGAAATAATATAAATTTTTTACTAAATTTTTTCGCTAGAGCTATTATAAGTTGTTTAAACTATTATAATAATATATTAAGCTTAAGTAATAATACTAGTATAAAACTAGCTTTAATTAGCTTTAATATTGAATTTTTAATTAAAGCTAAAATTTTATATTTAATTATAAAACTTTTAAGCTCTTAAAATAAACTATTAATTTTTTTTAATTTAGTTTTAATAATAATATTTGCTTTAAATTTTAAATAAACTTTAGTTATAATTTATAAAATAACTAATTAAAAAAAACCTACTAAAAATAATAGTTAAATATACTATAATAAATATAAAAATCTAAGTAAATTTTAAAATAATATATAAATATAGTATTTATAATTAGCTATTTTAATAACGTATAAATTAATTAATTATTATAATTTATATTTTTATATTAAAGAATAATAAATTATATATTAATTCGAAATATAATATAAATAGATAGTTTTGCCGGATTTACTAAAGTTATTAAATAATAATAAATTATAACGAAAAATAAATAACTAGTTTTTCGTAAAAATTATAAAATAATATATAAAAGAACTAAAGTATAATATAGCTAAAATTATAGAATAATAATATATTATTATAAACGTTAGCTTTAATTAGATATAATTAATATAAAAATAGTAAAGCTATTTTAAAAATAATACTAAAGCGTAAATATTTAGCTATAATTAAATTAATATAATGCCGAAAATTATAGCGTTAATATTAAGCTAAAAATTAATTAATTTAATATAAATTATTAGAAACTAATATTATTATATTTTTTAAACTATATAAAGTTATAAAATAATAATATAGTTTTTTTTAAATAAATAAATATTAAAATATTTTACGTTTTTATTATTTTATTAAAATATAAATCGATATAAAATAACGTTAGTATAAGCTTTTTTAAGCTTTTTTTATCTTACTAAAATATAAATCGATATAAAATAAACTAGCGTAAAATTTAAATATTTTTAAAATATTATAAAAGTTATAAAACAGTATAAAATATTATCGGGGCAATTAAAAGTAGCTATATAGATAAACTATTAGCTAAAAAAAAATAAAACTAAAATAACTTAAAAAATAAAAATTATAAAACTTACCGTATTATTTAATAAGCTTTACTAAAAATAATATAATATTAAGTCTATATTAAATAATAAAAAAAAAATAAATATTAAATAAAGCTCTTGCTAGAAATAAAAAACTTATTTAGTTTTTAGTTTTTTTATTTAATCTACCAGACTAAACTTTATTTATTAGCAAAGTAAGCTCCACTTTATAGTAAAGACCCCTTATAAGGGTCACCCCCCTATTAAAGTATAGCAATTTAAAAACGTATAATAAATATAATTTTTTAGCGAAAATTTTATAAATTTAAACTATTATTTAATATTTTTTTTATTATTTAATTTTTTTAAATTTATTATTATTATTATTATTATAAAAAATATTATTAATTTCGATTTTTAATAATATTAATATTATTAGCTTTTTTAAACTTAAAACTATTATTAAATTATTTATACTAAAAACTATTAATAACTTTACTAAAAATATTTTAATAAATTATTTTATTATTATTTTTTTTAAATTAAATAATAATTATATTATTTAATTTTAAATTTAAATATACGTTTAATAATTTAAATTTTAAATATATTTAACGATTTAAACTTTAAATATTTATTTAATATAATAATAAAATTATTATTAAAAAATTTAATTTTAATTACGTTTTTAGTTTTATTTTATTAAATATTATTTTATAAATATTATTATAATATTAAAATAAATAAAAAAACTAAAACTATTACTAGCTTATAAACATAATTATATTTAAGTTATTTTTTAAGTTTTTTTAATTTAAAAAAAAATAATAAACTATATTTTAATTATAAAATACGCTAATTTATTACTAAAAAGTACTAAAAAAAAAATTAAAAATAATTTAAAAAATATTCGAAAAGCTTAACTTATATAAAGCTTAAAAAGTTTAAAAAATTGCTTAATAAAAAATTATTAGCTTTATTTATAATAAATATAAAAAAAACGTATAAAATATTATTATTAAATATTAAACTTTTTTAAAAGCTATTAATAAAACCGTAATTATTATTAATTTTTAAAACTTTATTAAAAAATTTAAACTTATTAATAATATTATTTTTTAAAATTTAATATTTAAATAAAAAATATATTATTAATTAGCGAAAAATTAATTATAATATTAGCTATTAAGTTTTATTTTATTTATATTAATCTAAAAAAACTAAATAAAAGCTATATTATAAAAAAACTGTTTTTAATAATAAAGTTTTTTTTAGTACTAAAAAATAATTATATTTTTTTTATTAATTTTTATTTAAACGAACTATTTTATTATTATAAAAAAAATAACTAATAATAAATTAGCTAAAAATATTAATTTTTAAATAATTTTAATAAAAGCTAAACAAAAAAAATAAATAAAAAATCGTTATTTAAAATATTACTAAAGCTATATTATTAATTAAATAATATTATAATAAACTTAAAAGTATAAAAAAACTTTTAATAAAAAAGTATAAAATAGCTATAATTATTATATTAGTATAAAATATAAAATTATTAATTATTTTAATAATAAATATTATTATATATATTTAAACTAGTTTTAAAAAGCTAAAAGTTATAAAACTCGGGCAAAAAACAAAAGCTTAAAAATAATATTAATAGCATTAATATAACTATATTAGTAGTTATAAATAATATAGTAAAACTATTAAATTTAATTTTTTTAATAGCTAAAAATAATTTAAATTTAAAAAAAAATATTAAAATAAAAGCCTAGTATTTTTAACAAAATATTTAGCAGCTTTAAACGTTTATAAAACTAACCGCTAAACGTTAAACCTACGCTATAAAGCTTAATAGCTAAAATATTTATAAACTTTAATATTAAAAAATTTTAATTAAATTAAATTTTTTAATATATTTAAAACAAAAACTAAAAAACTAATAAAATAAATATTAAAGTTTATAATTTTTAATAGTAGCTATAATTAAACTAACTTTAATAATAATTATTTTTTATTAAGCTAGAACTATATAATAGCTTATTAGTTTATAATATTAAAAAATAATAATAATTTTATAGTTAAAAAAAAAAGCAAAATTTTTAGCTTTAATAAATAGTAAAACTAAAATAGTTATTATTAAAAATACTATTTATTGCTTTAAACTAAAAATTAATTTAATTTTAATTTTTTAACTAATAAAAAAAAAACAAAATTTTTTTTTATTATAATAAAGCTTAAAAAGCTATAAATAATTAAATTTTTTTAAAGCATAAAAAGCAATAAAACTATATATAATTAACTAATTAAATAAAACTTTTTATATAATAATATTTAATATTATTTTTTATTTTTATTTTATTAACTTTATTTTAAAAATATAATATAAAAAACTCGGCTATATAAATAATAAAAAAATATAAAAGTAATAAAAATTAATAATATATTAAACTATAAACTAAATATTATTTTTATAAAATTATATTAATAATAATTATAAACTAAACTATATAAAAAATAACTATTTAAAAAAACTTATTTATAAAATTATTATATTTAATAAAACTAATATATTTAATAATATATTAAAACTATAATAGTTTATTAGCTAAATAATAATAATTATAATTATACTAATAAAATTTAAGCTATATTATTATAACGTTTAAAAAATAGTTTTTAAAGTTTAAAAGTTTTTATAAAAATAAAAAAACTTAAATAATATTATTATTTTTTTATTTTAAATAAACTTAAAGCTTATATAAACAAAGATTTTATTAACTATTATTTATAAAAAATATTATTATTAAATATTTTATTATAAATTAATATTAATAAAATAATAAAGCTAAAAAAGCTATATATATTTTAAAAAATATAATATAAAATATATTAATAATTGCTAGCGAAAAAACTATCTATTAAAATATTAGCTTATTTTTATCGAAATAGCAGCTTATATTAAAAATAAAAAGCTACGCAAAAAAAAAAACAATATAGCTTATAAAATATAATATAAAAAAAATTAAATTATTATTTTATAATAATTTTTAGTTTTTTTTATAAATATAACGTATTACTAAATTAAATATATTTAAATTTAAAATTTCGGTACTAAATAATTAAATATAATAATAATAAAAATATAACTATATTATTTACCGATTAAATAATTATATTATTATTAAAGCTTATAATATTATATTAATTAAAAATATTTATATATATTTATAAAAAATACTAAAAAACTTACGAAAAAGCGCTAAAAATTATTATTTTTAATTTTATTAGCTAATAAAATATAAATAAGCTAAAAAAAAAATTAAAAAAATAAATATATAAAAATATAAAGCTATATTTTATTTACTATTTATAAAGCTTTTTAGCTTATATACCCTAGATTATTATTATTAATAAGACTTATTATTAGCGCTATTATTTTAAAGCTATTAAATTTTTTAAAAATTCCGGTTTTTTAAAACTTTATTTTTTTAAAAACTCCGATTTTTTTAAAAACGCTAAAAATATTACTAAAAAATTAATATTTTTTTTAGCTATATTTAAAATTAAAAAGCTTAATATTTAAAATATTAAATAATTATTATAATTTAAAACTTAAAATAAATTAATTAAACTTATAATTTATAAGCTTATAATAATTATTTTAAATTTAAATTTATAATAGCTATTTTATTATTTATATTTTTAGCTTCTAAAATAAAGCTTAAAAGCTATAAATAAGCTAAAAAAAATATAAATAATTTAAATAATATAAAGCTATAAAAGCAAAATATTAATTATTAATTAATAACTAAACTTAAACTTTATATAACTTATTTATTAAAAAAAATCTAATAATTAATAAATAAGTTTATAAAATTAAAATAAGCTTAAATAATAAAATTACTAAATATAAAATACGCTAGATTATTTATAGCTTTAAATAAATTTTTAGCGAAAATTATAATAAAACGTTCGTTTTAATAGTTAAACTAATAAATTATAAAGCTTTATTTATTTTAAGCTATTTAAACCTTAAAATCGAATAAATAAACATTAAAACAATATTTTTTTATAAAAAAATAAAAAAAAATATTTACGTTTAATAGCTATTTAAATTTAATAACGGCTTTAAAAAATTATAAATTAAACAAAATATTATATAGCTTAAAACAAATATTTAAAATATAATATCGAACTTTAGCCGACTTTTTAAAAACGTTAAAATTTAACTATTAAATTTAAATATTAAAATATTCGTAAAAAACTATATTTATATTATTATTTATATTAACGATTTTTTAATAATAAGCTTTTTTAAAAATAAAATTATTAAATTAAAAAAATATTATTTAAAAAATTTAAAATATAAAATTTAAGCTTATATTTTTATTATTTTAATATAATTATTACTTAAAACTAAAAAAATAAAATTATTTATTTTAGCTAAAAAGCTTATTTAAAAAAAATTATTAAAAAACTAAATTAATAAAAATATATATTATTATTATTTTTAAATATTAATAAGATTTTAAACTAGCTAATAGCTATAAAACTAATAAAAATATATAATAATATATTAAAACAATTAGCTATTTAATATACGCTATATTTAATATTAAATTAATATAATATATATAGTTTTATATTTTAATAAATATATAAAAACTTTATATAATATATTTAAAGCAACTAAATAAATATTATAATATTTTTATAATATTATTAACCTAAAGCTATATTACTAAAAAAAACTATAAACTTTATAAAATAAACTAATATAAATAAATAAACTATATTTAAATAAAACGATTTATTATAAAATATATTTTTAATATAAAAATAGTATTATTAATTAAAGCTTTAAAAAATAATAAAATATTATTTATTATTTTATAAATTAACTTATAAATAAACTTAAATAACTAAAAAAGCTATATAGCTTTATTAACTATTTTTTAAACTAAATATTATAAAAAAAATATATTTATTATAATAATAATAATAATAATTAAAAACTATAGCTATAGCTAAAAACTTATAATTTTATAATAAAATAAAATATATTTTAATATAATAAGCTTTTTATAAAAAATATATAATATAATAATATCGATTTTTTATAAGTTTTTATAGCTAAATAAATCGCTAACGCTTACTAAACTATTATTAAAAATAAATTTAATATATTTTAAAATATTTTAAGCTTTTAGCTATAATATAAATAAAAAATTTAGAATATATTTATAAAAATATTTAATTTATAATTTAGCTATATAATTTTACCTTTTTATTATTTAAGTTATTTTATATTAAACTATTTTATAAAATTTAAAGTTTAATTTTAATTTTTATAATTATTATAGCAGCTTGCTAAATATATTATTAGAATTTTAGATTTTTTTTTATAAAAAACTATAGCGAACTTTTTAAAAAACTTTTCTAACTTTTTAATACTAAATACGCTAATTTATAATCGAAATATATTTTAATAATATTAAAAAAAAAAAAATTTTTAGTATTAATAAACTATTTATTAAAAATATACTAAATAATGCTTTTTATATTTATTTTTAGCTTATTATTTTTTATAACGAATAAAATAAAATTAACTAAAATAATATATATTTAATATTTAAAACTAAAACTATTTTAGCTATTTTAAAACTTTTTAATATAAATAAATAAAACGTTAAAATAAAAGTTTTTAGCGTTTTAAATAAATATTAATCAGTAGCGAATAAAAAAAAAAATTTAGTACGTTTATTTAATAATAATTATTAAAGCTAAAAAAATAAAAAAAAATATATATATTAATTTAAAACTATAATCTAATAAAAATGCTTAAATTAAAACGCTAGAAATTTATGCTATTTAGTAAATAGTTTATTTATTAAATATTTAAAAAAAAAAAAAAAATTATTATAAATTTAATATAATACGAATATAATAGCTAAAAAAAAAAATAAATTTTTTTAATTTATTGTTTAAACTAATAAATAATTAAACTAAAAGATTTACTTTATTAAAAACTAAAAACGTACGATTTAAAAACTATATATAATTTTAAACATAATAAAAAATAGTTATAAAATCTAGCTTAATAACTTTAAATAAATACGTATAATTCGAGTAAAAATATTAAAATTAAGGGCTAGTAATTCCAATAGTTAGGTACTTCGCCCTATATATATTTACTATATATACTGAGGTACTACCTTAGTACTTTGTACTTAGACTTGTTCTTTTACTTAACCAATATATGACTTACTGGTTAATATTCATAATCTCAATACCAGCTACAGGCACCGCCACACTGAAATTCGTCTGGTGACTTGATATTATAAATTCCCCTTAGAATGGCCCCCTGGATGCCAGGGTCTCTAGTCTCGACTGCTCGAAATGGTTAACAATATGGGCGATGCATGGCGGTTGGGGATGGCGACTGACTGCTCGGGTTACTGAGTGAATTCAGATCCGTTTGGCGTAATTTTGTATCATAACCTCGGGTAAAACCAAAAGCCGATGTGTCGTCAGGTGTTGTAACATTCTTGGCCTTTAGCTCAATGACTTGCTGAGTAAAAGGATCCGCAGCTAGAGCGAATATGATGACGAGCGCGCCCACGGTCGCCAAGCCCCATTTTCCTTTGAGAAGAAATGCGACGGCCCCCTGGGGTCCACGGCTCGTGGCATCATATAACTCGAACTGCCTGAGGCGACGGGGAGCAGTCTTGAAATCAACCCATTTCAACTGGCCTATGGCCTCACCAACTGAATGTAACTAGCTTGCTTTGGTAGCTGTAGTGAGGATAGCAACTACTGCGTTTAGAGACAAAGGCGCTTTCCAAACTTGATAGTAAGGCTTGTCCATTACCCATATGAGAGTTGCCACCTGTGCAGCAAAGAACAGGATACTCAGTGTTAGGGTGATGAGCTCCAAGGTCCACGACGCGGGCTCCTTGGTCTGATTGGCCGTCGAAGTATCAAGGCGAGGAGAATCAGCTACGGTTAGCATCTCGTATGCCCCGCGCTTGGTCCCTGCAGCTGAGCTGAAGTTTCCACGAGAGTCGACATACTCGACATGGTGGTTTAAGTCCATACTGAGCTGGAAGTTCCGGTGACTTTGTTCGGGGGCTAGGCGTACTGCATAAGTGAAGAAGAATTAGATCAGAATTCATTCATATTTTCTAGAAGTGGGAGACGGGGGCTTTTTGTCTCATTGAGGTGAATGTATATTTTTGGCCCCTAACAAGCCGTCAGTACGCCTGGTGAGGCTCGGCTTGGTTGCCAAGCTTCATCTATGCAGATGCACTACATTCTAGGATCATTTTGTACATATATATTCCTGCCTAATTGTTTCGCCCTGTTTTACAATTCCTGTCGGTAAGCGCCGTGTAGAACGAGTCCAAAGAACGCCGTGATTCTGGAAATAGTTAATCTATCCACTATTGGGGCAGTGATGTCGAATGATTGGCCCGACAGTTAAAGCTGGGCGCTTACTTATGTAGATGGATAAGGTGTAACTGTAGGTACTTATGTAAAACGCGTATCTAAATATAGCAGCACTCACGAAAGCTGCTGCTGACTTATCACCTAAACAATATTATTCAAACTTTTGAAGAAACGCGTCCGCCCGTTGCCATTCGCATTCGATCACATTCCTCTTATCCTCAGACCTCAGAACAAACTGGACATCGAATTGTTTTGGAGAGATCAATACCGCGTCCGTCCAAGCGTAGATACTAGTATCAAGTTCCGTAGCTCCACGAGTAGCAACCACATTAAAGGACCACACAAGCTTCGCCATCGTCATCATCATGCTGTTCTCGGCCATGCGCTGACCTGCGCACACCCTCCTCCCTGCTCCGAACCCGTAGTTCCGACGGCGAAACCCATAAGATGTGTCGGTGTCTGCTATCAATTCGTCTGGTATTTTGTCTGTGGCTTGAAGAGTAGGCTTGAGCCCAAGCGGGTGTTTGAGAAAACGGGAAGGATCGAACGCGTTGGGGTTCTCATACTCGTCGGGATCATGATTGACCGCCCATGAATTCATGATGATCATCGTGTTGGCTGGTATAAACATGCCTTCGTATACATCGTCTCGTGTGGTAGCATGGGGAATTGCCATTGGTAGGCTGGGTCTCCATCGGAGAAGCTGCCGGACAACCCGATCATAATTAGTAAATTTGCATGTTATTTCGACGCCTGAGTACTAATGGATAGAGCTCTCACCTCGTAGAAGCAGGCTCTGATAAGGGGAAGGTTATTCGAGCTGGCACTTGCACTCGGCATCACTTTCGGTCCGAAGACGCGATCAACTTCTTCTTGAAGTTGGGCTTGTAAGTCTGGATGAGTCGCCAGGGCCAACACAAATGTCTCGAAGGCGCTGGAAGTTGTGTCGGACCCAGCCTCCATCATGAAGCCCAAGAGATAGTCGAGCTCTTCACCCCTATACTGCGTCTTATCGTTATTGCGTAGGACCGCCGCGGCGAAGGAATCCTGGGCTTTACCATTGGCTATGCGTGTTCTAGCCTCGGTAACAAGGTCACGATATAGTGTATTCTGTCGCTGCTTCACGTTTTCCAACTTTTGTTTCCATCCCTTCCACGGCGTCAGGAAGTCGGGAATATACTTAAAAAAGGGAAATATATCAAGAGGTGGAGCGCCACCCTGAGCTATTATGGCAGCCCACTCGGCCTGCACGTCGAAGAAAGTCATGATCTTGCCCTTTGGGCTGATATCCGTGCCACGGATCCCGAAGACGGAAGCCATGATGACTGCTCCAAACATCCTGGTGGAGTAGCTGTGCCATCTTTCTGGGTCGTGCAAGATGTCGTGAATGAGCTGCACAGACTCAGCATGCTGCAAAGGAAGAAGGTTGTCGACCTCGCTGTCTTTCAGAAACTCCATCATCGTTTTGCGAGTCTTGCGCCATTGCGCACCGTAAGGCATAAAGGCCGTATGAACGTCCCCGGAGGGTACGATGTATTCAACGATCGGCATGCGGGGTCGTGATGAATACACTGCGCCGCGAAGATCTAGCAGATCTCGGACTGCTGTCCAGTTGTTCAGCACGACGGCCTTGACATTTGGTCCCATTTGGAGACCCAAAAGTCCGTGCGAGCCATATGTGCGACCCCATTCCGCGAACTTGAGGAACTGTTTGGTAAGAGGGATTTGGTGTATGTTCCCGAGCAAAGGCGCCGTGGGAGGACCTGGAGGGAATCTGCCTGCAGCGTTAGACAACCGTAGCCTGCTGTAAAGTAGGTACAAGAGGAAGAGGGTTGCAGTCCGAAGATGAGGCTGCTGTACGCCATTCTGACACAGATCACAGAGGGAGGGTAAGGTTCTCGTGTGAAGAATCATATGTGCTTGACAGCATTTCGCTATTGATGACTTGAATACCGACGATTATCAGATACCCTTATATCCATACACTCGACGATTTCCCCACATTTCGAACATACGCCTATGCCATTTTCCAGGTCGGCGGCACTGCATCAGATAGGGTTGCAGTGGTATGCAATGTGATGTAGCGGAAGCAAGGGATTACTGTGCGCTTGGCCAATCTGAACTCTGGGAGTTTGGTGCCTCGGAATAGGCCCGGTCTTCTACTGGCTTGATGTATAAGCGAGATTGCTTCGTTTTACATGTGACGTAAGCATCACCCTTGTCGCGTGGATATATAGCATGCTGATAGGCATATGGTTCTAGCGCTGCCAAATCCTCCGACGCCTACGTGAGTATAGGCAAGATAATGCGATCGTGACCTACCAGTGTGTGTGTTGGTAAAGTGAGGTACGTAGGGTATTTATGGGATTCGAGTGCCTTGGCAAGTCGGAGCCGGCCTCGAGCATGAAGGTAGCGAGGTTGTGGGTGATACGGTAACAAAGCTGGTTGTCGGTGTCTCGGAGACAACATACGTAGTGAGGAGGAAAGGACTAACAAAAAGGGGCGGTACGTTCGTTTGAGTTGCGCGATAGGTAGGATGTTGACATGCTTATTATTGATGTTGGGCGGTGTATGCATATAAAAAGCTACAGTCGTATTGGCCAAAACCTAGACCACTATCTAAGGCTTGAGGCTCCTGTGCGGAATCTTGAAGGTCTGTGTGCGAAATATACAATAACAGCGAATAGTATCCAGCCAAGAATCGAGCAGTCAGGAACAAAACGCCGTTTAATGCGTGCGGGGTTGTATCCATTTCGCTGAGATGCGCCACGACAACCTAGTGTTATCTCACTCAAGCTTTGTGACAACTAGGATGAGAAGACACCGATTTATCCACAGTGAAATGCTTCCTTCCATGTAGATTTATTTGTTTAAGTGGCCCTGCGAAGTTGATCAGAGTACACCGCAGCAGCAAGTTTACCTGATGCTACTAGGGTCTATGATGGTTTAGTGGTCATCCCGCGCGGACCAATGTTCAAGGGCACCTAGCAGCTTCAAATGCATGGCCGCATCGCCTGTCGCCTCCAGAACAGATTGAAATACATCGTCTCCAATTCTACGACAAAAAATAAGGAACCCGGCCCAGATGAAGTCTGTATAGCTGATAGTTGCGCCCATGAAGAAAGGTCCCTCGGGATCCCCTTTGAGGATGGCTGTGATGGCCTGAAGATGAGGCGCGGCCTCCTTGTAGGGTTTTCCGTCACTGCCATATTCCTTCTCGAACTGATCCAGAGGCATACCCACCCTCTTTGAGCGGGTGTCATGCCAATAGGCATGATTGCGCTCCTTTAGGAGGCGTCTCATAACGTTCGGGATGTAGATAGGCTGCAAAGTTGCGCGGATAGGGACTAGGTGACCTTCCACCTTCTCTCGGAGAGGTGAGTCCAGATGCAAACTCGGTGAGGGGTAGTCCTTCTCGATGGCTTGTGCGATGTTCCATGAGTCCATTATATAAGTGCCATCGGCCATGATTGCCGTAGGGATGGTATACAGCTTGGTATCCTTGGGGAAGCTGAGTCGTATTAACCTGCCATTACGCCCTGGTAGAGAACTGGGCAGGCTTATTAGAGGTCATACTTACTGATCTTGAAGCCTGGGTCTAATATCTGGGTATTCGAGCTGCTAGTATGTCAATTCCTTGTTTGGCTTTTGGGTTATGAGAGAGACAAGAATAATACCCATTCTGTTTCATAATCCAGACCCTTGAAGTTGAGTAAGAACCGAGCTGTATTTGTGAGCAAGCACTTTATCAAAGCCAATGCCAGCGAAATACCGACTTTTCCACGCGTTCAAGTTCCATGCTTGATTCTTAGGGCCGCTGCTCCCTAGATCAAAGAGAATGAATGTCGAAGCTGACATTGTGGACGTACGTTGAGGCGATACTGAATGCGTGTGTAAATGAGAGTCCCGCGCCTCGATAGGTTGCGTAGTGTCCTTACCTGGTAGTAGTTTTTTCGCGATTGGATGTAGTGTTAATGAATGGCTTGGAAGTGGCCTTTAACAGCGTTCGTCGTTCTTACAGCAGCAGTCCTCGGCAGATCGGCATTCCGAGTGTGAGGAGACAATTTCTAAGCTGGGGAGTGAAAGGGCGTCGACGACAGGCGCATCTGCGTCCCCCTTCGCGATGTCGGCTCCCTGAGGTCCTAAAACCCCACTACCTAATGCAATGTATGTGTCCTGCCCCGCTGATCGATTTAGTTACCGCGCTGAGGATCTTCTTTGATATTCAAGCTGGGGGAGCACATCTTGGCCATTCGTACTTACGGCAATATTATTACTAGACATCGCCGACCGTAATTCCCATGCCTCGAAGGGTGGTCCAGAGTGATTCCCTATTGTGGCATTCTGTGCATACAACGTCATTTCCTACACTTCCTACCTAGTAGGTAACCTAAGTGCCTACCTACTAAGTACCTACTTTTATAAGGTATAATACAGGTACATGTCTATCTCCCCAGTAGTTCTGGTGCTAAGCTAGATGGTGTCCCTACTAGTCGCTGTGGACCTCTTCTCCACACCATCCAGTGTACGTTGTTGCTTCAAGCCGAAAACAAAGCAGGACTGATAATGATCCAACGCAATAACAAAATCAATAATACGTCGTCATTGCCGTGTAGCCACAACAGTATATAGACTCCACATCTCCGCAACAGTATCATCGTATCGGTGCTTTGGCCGCCGACTTGAACATTCTATTTTTATTGTCATAGGCAAGTATCTATGCAACGCCTTGAATCGACCCGAGACCACGGCATTCACCATACTTATCGAAGCCATATTTTACTATAGCTTGCTCCTGATTCTAGCAGAAAACCACCCAAAGTATTTGACTACGCGGCCTAAAACTCCCCCATTCTCAAATGTCGGATCGCTGGCTTGTCGGATCCATGTTTCCATGACCTTCCATAATCGTTATTCGTTCTTCTCTTTTTCCTCTCCTGTCTTTGCATTTTGATTATCTGAGTTGTCCTTTACCTCTTCAGAACGTCTCCGTCGGTATTCATCGAGATAGGTTTGAATTTGACCACAGAGATTTGCTGGTGAGATTTCGAGGAAGGGTGCCTTTAACTTGTCATCCATGCTCGGTGAGTCCACAATTTTTGCACAAATAAAATCTTGTAGGCAAAGTTGCAGTGAAGCCGACTGGATGGCGCTGCCCTCTGTATCCCGAAAGATCTATTTTATAGATTAGTATCTCGGCTTCACCTAGAACGTCCTCAAGGCCCATACCTTTTCCTCGACATTCCCAGTTTGGACCGTCCCGTCTCTTTGTCTTATTGCTCGCCAGACTAGAATTGAAGCACTTCCTGTTTGGTTATTTCCATCTTCCCAATAAGCGTAAGGTCCGTTAATATCAACATCGCCCTCACGAAACATTCTCTCTAATCTCCTTTCATTTTTCTGTTCCGCCTTGAACATCTCATTCATGCATACGGCAACAACAGTTCGGATTTCGCCGTTGGAACAACGTACTGCTTGAACTTAGGATCTGATACTTCAACTATAAAATGCAAATCTGCTGGGGTGGTGGCAGCTCAGAGGGACCAAAAGAACTACTTACTATACGTATCAGCCTTTTTTCGCAAATCTTCTTTAGTCTCAGACCATGAAATCTCAAATACTAGAGTTGGGTTGGGACATCGGTGGCTGCATTTATGCATGATTGCCCAGTCTGGGGACTTTGCATCCCTAACTCCCCTTGAAGAAGCAAGCCGAAGATTCCATCCGGCAATTAATCGGATGGACTTAGCAGCATCGGAGATCCTATTGTCATTCGAATGCTTGAGTCCTCTCCGCCATTCAAATATTTCTTCTGCCAGCGAGCTCACCAGGCCGCCCTGTATAATGGTACGCAATCGGATCTCGAACCGCCCTGTTTGGCTTGTATAGTCAAATCTATTACAATAGGTAAGCGCTATTGACGAAATTTAGGCTCCTTACACCTCACCGTAACTTTTCTTTCAACTCAGATGACAATCGATGATCTTCAGGGTCTTCTAGGGCTCTGAGGACTTTTTCGTATTGCTCGGGAGTAAGCTTTCTGACCAAATTTGTGACTTGGCTTGATTTGATCGTCGGTATTGATCGAATCAAATTGATAGTATTTTGCACCCGGGCAATGTCTAGCTGAGACTTGCGTTGTTTTTCCATATTGAAAAGGCTGGTAGCTCGGTGCTGTATTGATCTGACAATGAATAGTGAAGAATGAGTTTTCTTGCCCGAATATGGCGCAAGAATTAGTGCTAGAGCTAACTCTTTAGATACTTGTCTTTGGGCTCAGCCTAGATCAATAAATTTGATCAGTTTGCGTGGGTAATTCTGATTCTACCGCTGATATCGCAGCCGTGATCGCTATTTTTAGTGTGACGGCATCGTCGAAGAAATAGGTATTATTCTAATGTTGATATTTCTTCGAAAACTTAGACTCACAAATAGTATGGAGATATTTTAGTGTTGTATCAAGAACTAAAACTTGGTTGTGTCGAGGGGGGTGTCCATTCGTTTCCTGCTCGAAGAAATCGGTTGTGAATCACGTTATGTCGCATCGACGTTCGGCATATTAAGATTTAGAACATTAGGCTAGTGGGAGAGGATGGAGGAGTAAAGGGACATCCATTCGGGAGTGGTTGGGATTATGTACATAAGTATCGGGAAGGAGGCGAGATTCCTAACCAATCATATGAGGGTGCGACTGACTTGTGCCGATCGTGAGATTAATCGTTACGGGCGAGATGCAAGGGACAGTCAGAGCGACCTTAGTGTGTATCCAATCATACAGGATTGTTTCTGTGTATTCGAAGTGTACTGTTTGCTGACACGTCGATTTCGCAACACCCTTGGAGCCCTGTTGTCCAATTGTGGCATTGTTCGTCTGGGTTTCTTTGGGGGGGGGGGGGCTACACAATCACGACTGACACTGCTCAGGTAGTTTTATTGAGAGTCACACACACCATTTATTGCAGTCGCCATGATGTAAGAAGTATGCTATCGATACTTTTTCCTTGCCAGGTAAGTCTCTTGCCTCATGACACATCTTTGATCACGGGTTCGCTAACGCCACCTCCTGCGGCGCAACTGGTGTTATGAACATGGCTTGTTGCAACTACGCCCAGTGCGCTCCCTTGCGCAACGTGGTTTTCAGTGGGAGTCCCAGCAACGGGACCAAGTCGCAATCACGCCAAAAGCATGAATCTCGTCGACAACTTGCTCTTTCAACTAGATGATGATCACACCGAGACCGTCGGCAACGTGGCCGCAAACGGGCTAGACCTGGCTGCCCAGAAGGCGATCATAGAACAAGCTCACGCCTTCGGCATATACGCCGTGAGCCACGCCGCTGATGTTCGGTCGTACAACTACCTAAGGCGTATCTCTCTGGAGTCGGTGGCATACAGCACACTCCTGCTAACAGAAAAATCGACCTGCACGTTCTCGGTCGCCTATCCACTGATGGCCAGTTCGTCACGGCTACCATGAAAATCTGGCGGATTGGTTTTGGAAGCCCGGCACTACTGGAGAGTTAACCCAGGGTGGGTAATCCAATGACAGGAAAGCTGTCTTGTACGATATCATCGTGCAGAACGTTGTCGCTCTCCGGAAAGCTGGTGTTCCCGTGCTCGCTGGCACTGACGCAGTCGGTGCTCAGGGCCCCTTTGCCATTCCCTTTGGCCTGACACTACATTGTGAGCTTGATAACTCAGTCGAAGCCGGATACACTGCGGCGACAGCCATACGAGCTGCGACGGTGCTACTCAATCAATATCACAGCCTAGGCGACAGGGACTCGACCCTTTCAGGCCTGAGGGCTGACGTAGTTCAATTTAAATCCGTTGTAGACAAATCCGGTGGGAGACATTGCGAATATGCGAAACATTGCGTGCATTTGGGTTGGTGGGGTAGAGTATAACAACGTTTCGAAGGCGACGATGGTCTGTACATATCTCTTGAACCAAGTTCCTACCAACTCCACTACATGTAAGCAAAAGGTTCGCGAGGCCCATTTCGATGCAATTTGAAGCCCGTAGACGGCTGCTTCGCAGTCGTGAATGTCGGTTCTGGCCAATGCCGCCAATTCAATCAGTTCTCGACTCCTCGCAATCCTCCGCTTCTGCATTGATACTGGCTTCAGGGTCAGGAGCATCTACCATATGCCATGGCGACAGACGCTTTTGCGCCCTAGGCTTTACACCTAATGCTGAATGCCGTGCCATACGTGCGAAACTCTTGCGCATCTTAGACGGACCATAGCCGTGTTGAGAATAGAACTAGGAAGGTTCGGAATTTCCGCGGATCATCCGAGGCCGTATTATAAAAACACTAAACTTCCCATTAACGCCCCAGGATTACTGAAACCCATCCAATTACAGTTACAACTTTATTGCTTCGCTATCCCCCCTTACACCATGGCGACCAAGTGTCCTATCATCTTCTACGGAACCACGACTTTCGGCTCGTCTCATGTGCCGACACTTCAGGACCCAGACTTTGCCTCCCGGTTTTTGGACTCGGTCCGTAGCACAGGAATATCGCAGATCGATACGGCAGCCCGGTATCCTCCGGATAACCATGGCGGTTCTGAACGCATGCTCGGAGCCGTACACGCTTCCGACAAAGGGTTTACTATTAATACTAAGGTTCTATTTGCAGGCCAAAGCAGCGACGGAACTCTGAGTAGAGAAGCAGTCCGCAGGAGTGTTGCTAGCAGCTTAAAGCAGCTGAATATTGACAAGATTGGTATTCTATATGCCCACTGTCCTGATGAAGTAACACCGCTGGAGGAACAGGCTGAAGCCCTAAGCGAGCAGCTAATGTTGGGCCATTGCGCGCAAGTAAGTCTATGTAACCTTTCAAACCAAAACTACATCATTTTATTGTGCTGATACAACCACTGTGCCTAGTATGGTGTCTCTAATTTCCCTGTCAATATGCTTGAGCGATTCCTTGAAATTTGCACGGAGAAAGGGTACCGGCCGCCTTCTGTATACCAAGGACAATACAACTTGATCTGCCGCGGTCCCGAAAAAGAGCTAATTCCGCTACTTCGAAAGTACAATATGACATTCAATGCTTACTCGCCGCTCGGGGCCGGGTTTCTCACGGGCAATCTTACGACAGGTAATGCGGCCGGAACCAGGCTAGGCAGCTCCTATGGTGCGCACTTCACTCGTATGTACGACCACCCCGAGTTCCATGAAGCGATTCGTGGCCTCATCAAAGTTATTGAGCCCTTGGTATCAAGCCCGCTGAGGCTGCTTTGCGTTGGGTCGCGTACCATTCAGTCCTGAATGAAAAGGATGGTATTATTCTGGGTGCCTCAAAGCCGGAACAGTTGCTAGCGAATATGGGCCATATTCGTAAAGGCCCCCTTCCTCAGGTTGTTGTCGATGAAATTGTAGAAATCGGTCGGAAGGTTGATGAGATGGGCGGTGGTGATTTCGAGATCAAGCCTTCAAAATTGCCACCAAAATAGATGTACGTTGAACAGAACTGCACAAAATAGCCCTCGATGATAATCCTAACCAGTTACAGTAGCTCAGTTATATATAGGGTTGGCTGCCCGACCCGATGCTTTTTCAACTCCTACCCCTTGCATGAATCCGTAAAGAAGAGGTTCCCCGATAAAGGTACAACTATAATTAAGGTTGGCCTCCCCAAGTAGAACGTTCATGTTATCTCCTAGCTTTGTGCCTAGCCGTCATATGACCACAGGAGCTTGCGAAGTAGTAAAGAAGAATCCATGGAAGTAGTAATTGTACGATAGGGTCGCATAGACTTCGGGCCCCCTTCTAACTGATACCTCTTCTACGACGCCCCCGAAATTCAAGGCTCTAGCTTTTCTGAGGAAGCTGCTGTACGATTACTTATTGCCTGAAACGAGTTTGGGCAACCAGGTAGTGCCAGCTTGATAACTATTCGTCAGTCTTTATGATGTTGAGCATTGGTGGTTTAAATATTCACGCTATCACGTCTGAGACCAACCAAGGTGTGATAGCTTTCTTCCACAAAGGTTGCGTTAGTATAAGCAGTTTATCTAGTCTGATTGATCGTCGTCCATGAAATAGACTATGACTAGGGCATATCTACTCAAAAGTCACTTAGTCTTAGACTGGGGGAATCTCTCGACTCATGGAGTTGCACGGGGTGTCCAGTTGAGGCATTGTAGTATTCGGGAAATCCCAGGGTCCTTATATTTTGTTCCAGCTGAATGATGTACCCAGGACAGACCTTTCGTCAGCTGCCTTTCTATGATTATGAAATCTCCCTGCTTGGGAACCTAGAAAATAAGAGGATTCTAAACATATTTTAGTTGTGTCTTCCTCAGACCCATCCCTAAACTACCGCAGTGTCCTCTCGAGAACACATTTCATCTCGATTTTCAGGGGTAACTTAAGGAAACCCAACCGGAAGCCCGCACTGCGCCAACGTTCTGCCGGGACACCATGCCGTAGATCCAGTCCCAGGGATTGCGTCGAGTTCTGTAGAGCTGTTGATTAGCGCCGCTGTTAGGCAATGATAGCATGTGACTAGATCATTTCATAATTTGACAGTGAACATGGTACAAAAAGAGAATCTCAGGGTAACACTATGACCATTTATATTGTTATATTGTTCATGTTATAGGTTTATATTGAAATGGAATAGTGAAACTGAACTTACCTGTAGTGTATAGCCCATAACCCTTTGAGTCGACAACCGCGACGAAGGGGAAGTTATTAATAGCAACCTTGTTACCGAAGACTTCAAAGTAACTCGCCGTTGATCCTGTCTTGGGATTGACACCAGCAGTTCCGGAGTTCCATCCGACGACTTGATTAGGTTGGCCATAGTTGATGTACTGTTATTGCCATTAACTCAACACTCACATCTGCTTTGATGCGCCTATAAGGTAGCTTTTCCCAGACTACTTTCACTTACCGTTACTAGGTTCCCGTCTCCCTGGAAAATCAGCCGACAGTTGCAGGAGTCTGTACAGGGCAGGCTAGGGTCCGAAAACCCAGTGTCGAAAGAGACACCACCGCTGAAGTACAGTTTTAAGTTCCCATCAGACTGAAACTCGAGGTGACTGCCGCTGGACAGGGTAGCGACGGTTCCAGCGCACGTACTCCAGCCAAGACTGAACTGGGCAATATCACCGTTTACGCCATCTCTCCGTTGCAATGAGACTGTATTGGCAGCAGGTGCAGAAGAAGGGGCGGCGTTGGTAAATGCGCCCAGGGTAAGGACGGTGATGAAACGAGATAGGGTAGCCATTTATCAGCGCACTCTCTTTATTGGCTAACTATTGGTGGCTGCCGAGTTATAACAAGAGTTGAAATGTGCTACTATCGTGAAGAAGCCACAAATATATAGATTCCCTCTATGCTACTCGTGATCGCTAATCAAGTTTTTTCTTATCCTCGGACTCCGAGCGCATAGTAAGTCAGATACTCCTCATCAAGACATCCTAGCTCGATTCCTTGCCATCCACGTCCTGTAGTCCCAGGCTGGACAAAAGAAGAAGCTCGTGAAAGACTACACAGTACGACATACGCTAAAATGCTTGGCAAGGTATAAGAAGTCCTAATTCCATATGAAGCTAAACCTTGTCTCTCGAGAAATATTACTAGCATAGCTATTGTTCGTTACTAAAATAGGTCTAGACTACGTTCGCTAAGTACCTTGGCATACCTCAGCGCACCCAATCATCTTATCAACCGGATCTAGGAAAGGGAAGATTTGGCGAGTTCAGCTGCGGCTAAAGAATGGTATACATATCAAGGTTTTGTATATCGTTTAGATGCTTGGGTGATATTCTGTACCAACTAGCCGTACGTTCCTTCAATCACGGCGGCTCATTGGGCTATAGGAGCAACTCTTGTTGTTGGGTTTAGATCTAAGGTAAAACTGTACAAGTGCTAGGGAATCGGGGTCTAGACACACGGAGTAGACCAGGGCAAGAGACTCACTGTATATCATCATGTAGTCATATAGAGTCCACAGATAGGGCTTCACTGGTTCTCCGTGCAACAACAGATGCCTACGCCCTACCCCTGCGACGTCCCTGACAACAAATCTTACGCTATTACACATTTTATGCTCTTCAAAATTACAAGTTGATTCTTTGAAGTCTTCAACGACACCACGATTAGTTTATAAAGATGAAAATGTTAGGGTTGAAGACCATCGATGTTGCTATATCCAGCGTCTACGACCGTAGAAATCTGTGATCGAAAGTTACTAGATGCCGGGGCAGACCCCACAAGGGCAACGATGGAAGACTAAACGCCTTTGCATCTTGCCATACTACCTAGGGAAAGCAACATTGTCGTCATCCTGGTTGTGACAAGGGCTTGTGCTCAAGTGCTTGGGCATTGGAGTTCGATGCAGCTAATAATCTCTTTAGGGTCACTAGGGGCTCTGGTTTCCTAATCCTGACTTGAATGTAACCTCGCCCATGCTTTTAATTTTTTGACGAGTTTCTAGGGCCTTTGCCTCCTCGCAGGCTTCTGATACTATGATTCTCGACTGTCCTAGAGAGGGGTCGAGGCTATTCTGCCAATGCCTAAGTCTCAGCTCACGAAAACGATCGGAGTGAAATCTGCCTCCATGTCACAGTTTACACTGCTAGTACTTCTAATATTGACTTATTGTTAGTGCACAAGATCTAATTTCAGCAATATATAGTTGTGGTTATAGGCCCGCGCCCAATATCCACTATACCCGAGGTTGTTCCGGAGCATACCGTGACACTCCAGGACTCTATGTGGCCAGGTCTTGTGGCTAGGTCCTGTAACTGGTCCGTGTGACACTTGTCGATGCGCTTTACAAGGGTAAGATGGTCGTGGACCTGCCCTACGCAGACGCGACCGAAAACGTAGCCGCAATTTTACCTAGAGGTAGCTGGTATCGTAATAAGATACTCCAGCTGCCACCAGAGGTAACAGATGCCAATGACACGTTCACGTCTGGTTAGAGTCGCAAATCGGGATGGGACGCCTTTAAACTGTGCGTGCCGCTCCGGCATGCCTGAAATGGTTGCGCATATACTACGTGAATTTTGGTGGCCTTATTGAGACTTGTCTTGGTTTCAAACAGGAACTCGGTCAGATTAAAGACGAGACGGTTTACCAACAACTGTTAGGTTCGGATGTACTGATGGGCCGGTGGGCGGCTGAAGACTCGACTTTACAAGCAATACAGAGTTGGTTCCAAGCACGGCCCCAAGTATTTAAAATACAACAGTTGATATCACAATTGGCTTCATTTACAACAGCAAAGCTCCTAATGAAGATGCCATTTATATATTAATCAAGAGATAGCAAGATAAATAATAAATTTAACGGGACGTTTTTCTTTATATACAAGTATTTATGTATGGTTATATATTAGGTCTATCATATATTGTACGAACTAGAAAATGACATTTTAGGGCGAGAAGGCGGACATGCTCCTAATCTCAGCATCCTCGTCCTCAAGCTCTGCTAACTGCTTCCCGGGCAGTCTGACAGCGCGATCCAGCGCAACTGGCAAGCCCCTGTGCCTTCCTCTCAACATGACGAGGATCATAATGATTTTACTGCCCGTGTACATGCCCCCTGTAAGACTGTAACTTTGGTCCGGCAGGCCAATACTGATGCCGATATTCGTGTAGCCCGAGACGATCTCGAAGAGGATATTGAACACGCTGAATGTTACGGGATCCTTGAGGGAGTGTCTCGTTTCGATGAGCGTGACGAGGAACAAGGCCAAGGCAACCCACCACACATCGTGGCTGAGCTGGCCACGCACTTGCTGCGATACCAGGCTCGGTGGCCCGGCCAGCGTGTGGTTCTGCAGGGAGTGCACCGATGGAGTTTGTGCAAAGTCCATGGTGACGGCGCGACGGAGGGGCCTGATGGCTGGACCGGGTGCCGCTCCATGGGCGACGCCGACGCCTTGAAAGGCAGTCATCCGTCGCTGCAGCTGTCGGCCTATAAAGACCGTGCCACGACGACCCACGGCATAGAGGCGCTTGCCGGATCTCGCGGACAGCGTCTGTGAGGCTGTGTCCCAGTTTCTTCCCTTAACGTGGCCATCGACATTGAGTGCGGAGGTAGCGCCCGCCTCGAGATGGTCCTTGCGCCCGGCATCAGCGTCGACATCGAACAGGCTGCTTGTCTCCGAGTGGAGCTGCTCAATCTCGGTCTGATCCCCTTCGTAGATGCCCAGAGAGCGCTCTTCGTAAACGTTTGTCTTGCGCATGGTGATGATGTGCGGGTACGCCGCCGTGTAGAAGATTATCAGCCAGAGAACGTGGACATCGAAGTACATGGCTGAAGGGGAGACGATGGCGTAGCCTCCCGAAGGAATCGCTGCGTGGTGATTCAAAGGTTAGGAAAAGGTTGTTGGGTTTCTGAGATAGCCAGGCAGGGATCCAACTCACAGAATCCTTCGAATAGAGCGTCGAATACGCGCTGTCCTAGCGGGAGGGCATCCATGGTCGGATTGCCGATGGTGAGCACGAGAATCAGAACCCAATCGGCCAGCACAAAGCCCCAAATGTGGCAACAAATAACCACGTGTCCCGCGAGGGAAACAAACTTGTATACACGCGACGTGGGAACCTGAGAATGAAATCAAACCCTTCTTTCCAGATTGTGTAGTCCTCCGTGTCTCGCGTGAAGAAATGAAACACCTTCGACATAGTCCAGATCAACAAGCGCATGAAAACGGGAAACGCAGCAGGGCCGGCGAGCGAGAGGATGGTGACGATGATGAGTAGGAAGTAGGAGCCCTGGAAGGGTATGAAACCTGCATCGAGGAGAGTGAAGCCGGCATTATTGTAGGCTGAGATGGCGAGGAAGATGCCCGCCCACCAGGGATTCTGGGCATTGACGGCTGACTCATCAACGGCGTAGACAGACATCCAGGCGCCCAGGGCAATGGCGCCGAAGAGCTGCCACAGAACAAAATAAACAATGACAAATGCCGAAAGGAACTTCAGAGACCGGTACTCTACACCGCCGAGGTACTCGCGCTGGTCTTCGGACAGGTTGAAGAATTGCCCGTTGCGTCCAATGTTGCCCTTTTGCTCCTTAAGGAATGTCTGGACATTGAAGCCAGCGTCAGAAGTCCTCGACTCGATAGTCTGTGGCCTTTGTCGTGCAGTATTTCCGGTCTGGTGAGAGTGTGTCTGGTAAATGGAATGCCCCGTCGTCGCGGACTGGGGCCTGTCCTCGCGAATCGGTTCAAGGAACCCGATGTGTTGCTGTTGTGACGGACCTCGCTCGCCTCCTCCCAGTATTCCCATTACAGCATTATTCTGTGCCTGGGAATACAAAGTTGCTGGTCCCTCAGGGGTGCTTGCAGGTTGGACGTTGGGTTCCTTATTGCGCCTCGAAGACCACGGTCTACTGCTTTGCCCTTGCTTTCGGCCCTGCGATTTGCCAAAAGACGACATGACCTGCAGCCCGATCATGGCGCCCGTCATGCCGACAACAGCACCTGTCTTTGAGGTGGTAGCTTTCCTCTTTGCACGCTCCATCTCTACTATGTCCTCAAATCGTTTCTCAAAAATGCGTTGGCGAAACACAATTGTTATATACGAAACAATGACCTGGCTGCCCATGATCATGAAGATGCACAGCTGAACCTGCTGGAAGGTGGTGAGCTGGCTGACGTTGACCGTGTTGAGGCCCGAGGCCGTCAAGGCGGACATGACCATAAATAGGCTATCCCACCAGCCGACGCTATATTGAGGGGCCGAGGAGCCCCAGAAGACGAGTGCCCCGATGATGGCAGTGACGATGAAGTAGACATAGTGCAGCGTGATAAAGTTGACGGGTGGTAGATACGGCCGGACGAGTGCCCATCGCGTCGCCCATGTTTCGCATAGCTCTGGGTGCTGCTCACGAAAGTCGCGCAACCACTCGAGAGCCATTCCGGCGGTTGCGGAACCAGGGGCACCGAAGGCACGCACTTGACTGCCACGGCCGTTAAGCCTACCTATACCTAACCTCTAGGGGGACGGATCGACCTGTCGCGATGGGAACTAAGCTGAGTAAATGGATGGTTCAGAATACCTAGAGCAAAGGCATGTGTGACTCGCTTTGCTGGCAGGGCTGAAACGTCTCAATCCGAAATCTGAGCGGTAGGCGCGCGTCCGGCGGCGACTCATTGACTAACGAGTGTGATGCAGTTGGGTAATGGATTGGAATGGATTCAACGGCCAACGGTGAAATTGCTGATGAATGTTGGGCATTTGGTGCACGGGTGCGGCGTGCCCAAAACACCCAAAACACACAAAACACACATAGCAACTGGGGTCCACACTTGTCTCCTGTAATTTTGGCTCAACTGAAATGCCTCCCTCTGTCTTCCATGGTATCCATAACTCCGTTTTCATGACAGGCCGTGGCGTAGATGTTCATCGTCAGTTTCCCGCTCTCCTGCAGGTCCCCCATATATTTCCGGAGCCCAGAAGAAGCAAAGGGCGCTTCTCGGACTGCACATACGAAGTAGACATTTTTGATTTGTGCAGCAACTCTGCAAAGGATGGACAAGCGCCGACATAATGCCGCTTCCTCCATATATAATCCAGTGTGGCCTGTGTAGTGTGGTCTTTATGTATGTGGTTTAATAACGCATATTGTAGTACGATCGAGCGGCGGCGAAGTAGCTCCTATTAAATAGGTGCGACTAAGCTTAAGCATTATACAGTCTACAGTTGCAGGGCGCGGTGTCGTACAGACGCCCCACCTAAAACGTCCTGCACCACGTTCAAGTCAGATTTACGCAGCTGAAGTTCTACTATCTAACTCTGAAACTAGCCCTATCTAGTAGTTTGCTCCACTATATCAATTGATCACGAGAAATAATTGGTTATTGTATAATCGCAGAAGCCAAGGGTTAAATCTAATATGGACGGTCGCGTTGATGTAAATGTTAACGTATGATTCTATATTCTGTTGTTATTATCGCGTAGTAGATTTTATCGTTTAGTTTTAAAATCATATAATAATATGTCCAAAAATATAAAAAATAACTACGTTCTAGATTTAATTTTTAAATTTTTACTTAATTTAATTATTAACTTGATTATTCGTTCGTTCTAACTACGCGGGCAGGGTGGACTATTTTTGTAGATTTCCAGCCAAGTTGGCTGCCAAATACGGCTAGTTTCAGAGTTAGATAGTAAAACTTCAGCTGCGTAAATCAGACCTGCACCACGTTCGCATGCCCACCCACGCGCACGGGCCGCAAACGGCCCTCTTGGCAAGCCACGCCAGACCCACATAAACGTGTTGGCAAGCCACATTCGGGTGCAAAAAGTTATGCGATAAATATCCTAACCACAATTAAAAAGCAAATATAAGGATAATAGGTCCGGCCTAAATTATAATAATTTAATAATTATTTAAGTATTTATATGTCGTGGGCCAAGGCCTACAATGCCCGTAAAACAACCACCAATGCTTGTTAATGCTACCACTAATGCTATATAACTCGTTATAACTCGTTATAAAGCATAAACATTAAAGCCTTTAAGTTTATAACTATTATATGCAATAAAACATAATTCTTTATTAGGTACTTTAAACCGAAACCATCATTTCTTTGTCTGGCAAGGGCGTATAAAAACACCAGTATACTATATACTGCCCCAAATCCTGTAAATTATATTTCTAAAACTCTTGTCGATTGATTGCGATCTTTCATGTCGTGATTTCTATGTTAATGTTCCCAACATATTTCCGGCCTAAGCTGTGCCCGCGAGCACTTCGGACAGAGAAATGAATGATCCTCATTTGGGCGCTGTATTGCAGCTCGCTCACGAGATAGAAGGTTACTTCTCTGCTTCGATGTTTTGGCAGTATGAGCAGATGATGGGCCACGGTGGATTTGGTCTAACCTTTCGGGTAGGGCAGAAGGGCAGACCGGATGGGTTTCAATTGGTCGTAAAGATCGCATTACAGATGGCAGTAACCCAGTTACGAAATGAAATTACGGTTTTAAAGGTTAGGCCATTCAATCGACGTCACTTCATAGAATTTTCACTAAACGATAGACATCAGCAACTAAATGGAGCTAAGCATATCGTCAGAATGATCGCCTCTGCTGATACAGAAAGGCCGAGTTTTGACAACAACAATTTTCCACCACTTGCCTGGGTGTTCGAACCCCTCACTAGTATTCAAGGGCCGGCACTCGCAATGGAGTATATAAATGGTGGTAATCTTGTAACACTCTTCGACCGGATAGTACTAGGGGGAGGAGGACATATACCAAATAGATTTCTCTGGTCCGTATTCTTATGCCGTAAGTTCTCTGCTTACCTCCCCGTTACGTGGGACCCACTCTATCCTTGCAATGTAGATTGGCTAATAGAACCTTCGAAGTGACGCGGGCATGCATGGGAATGGCATATCCTATTGGTGCATCACTAAGCACTTTGACATCAACACTTGAAACAATTACACCTGGCCAAGAACCGTCCCTCCTTCAACACAACGATATAGAACTGAGGAATATAATGCTGGAGACAAGGGGATTGAATCTGAGCATAAAACGGGATGTACCTTCAAGTTAATCGACTTTGGTGCTGCGCAAGTCAGTGGCGATGCTGGGGGAGGCATCCCGAATAATTTGTTTGGGATTTCCCAGGTACATATCTATCTATAAGGGCCAGCCCAATACTTAATTTTATAACCGTGTGCTAATCCTTCTTGCACCTAGTCACTCGCTTCATTAGTTACCATGAAACCGTTCAAAATTTTGAATGGAGCAGGAATGCACAAAGGCTTCGAGACTGTCGGCGCGTACCTCCTACCCAGCCCAGCGGTAATGCATACCCATGGCTTGACCCGGATCTAGCGAATCTCATAGCCGAGTGTATGTACGTGGACCCAGCCAAGCGACCTAGTTTACAAGAAGCATTTAATCAAGCCAGCGAGGCGGTGGAAAGAAAAGCCCCAAACAGATTTCCTAATCCTGGGGAGGAATCTGATGAGGGCGATTAGAATTCACACAACAGTTAGTTACCAAGGATTCTACCATTAGGATGACGATATGCTAACAATATACCATTCATAGGTTTTTTTGATGCAGGCCTTACGTAATAATATATTTAACTTTATTTACCAAGATGTGAATACACACGGAACGTGACGCGTTCATTTCCAAAAAAACAGATATGCGATCTTCTGTTGTCAGTCAATGTCCCATCTAGTTTTGCCGGTCGTAGTACCAATACACCACGACACTAACGTTTCCATCTTTGGTCTATGGTTTTTCGGGAGGTCTACGATCGGGACTTCAAAACGCGGAGTTTGCCTTCTAGTGAGTCGATGTAACCGTGGACGATACGCGCTAATCGTCCAGAAAGAGATATAACGGTGACCTGCTCGGTTGCTTCGTTAAAATCAATTACAATCAAGTAGATGAAACATGCTATGAGAAGGAGCCTACTAAGCGGGAAGAGACAAACGAGCGAGAGAAAGATAGAAAGATAAGAAGAGAGGAGAAAGAAAATACTCGATCATTACGTACGGGAATGATCCGATGGCATTGATATTCCTTCAAACGCAAACGATACGTAGCACACAGGATACTACAAAAAATCTCCGGAAGACTTAATTTATCTCCCTCCATCGGAGCATGATTTGATAGCACAGGCGATACGGTGTGCGACTGTCCATCTTGTCGAAAATCAGATCTGCCGCCAGTCGAGGACCTCACTCTGGATGAATAACTTCTCGCCTTCGTCCCATTCCATGCTACACAACCAGTCAGCCGTTGTATGTCGGGTGCCACGATGAAGGGCCTGAGGGGATGGGCTTACTATCTTTGCTTCCAAGGCGGAGTATACAGCAGCCTAACTCGTCTTTCACGTTGCATGATGTGTAAACCAATAAGACTCGAAATCTCTGAAGTGTCATGCAGGTTGTCGAAATCGAGAGTGTCCGACGGGTCTCTTATTGCGAAAGGTTGATTCCCGTCAAAGTGTACGCAGTTTTCCCATCGGATACGTCTCAACAAGGGCTGGGCCCTACCTGAAGACTTTCCCGACTGCAGGTCGAGGTCCGAACAAATAATGTTTAAACGAGCGAAATCTCCAGGGCCAACCTGCGATCCTATGCACGTGATAAGATTTCGCAGAATGGCTCGGTTCGCATTCCAAACTCGCAAGGCCTCTGCTGTGCTATCCATGGTAATAGCTAATTATAGGTTATAGAGATGGCTCCGGTCCGCTTGAGCCGACTGGGCCATGGATAGTGGTAGTGCTTGCTTGCAAGATTGGTGTTTTGTTATTATTGTCTGTGGTGAGACATGAGGCTTGGTTGGCCTAGCGACGTTTGCTTTACAGCCAACACATAGCCAATATAGCCAATTGAACCTCTTGCTGTGGTATGAGATGGTGGCATGTCAATATATAGTCAAGGGCTTTGGCTAGACCAACTTCGGTACTCCATATTGATATATATTGCAATCATAGCTCATATACCCATTCCTGAAGTTTATTAGGACTAAAGAACTACAATACTCACAATCACATCTAGGTAAATAGATGGTAGCAGAATGAACCTGGTTTAGATAAGCAATTTCTAACTAGGCCAGCGTATCTATAGCAAGGTCAAGCACTCTATTCGGTGTATCTAGCCACATTGGTAGACAGGCGTCTCAGTGTGCCAATACGCGTACAAATTCTTATTCCCTTTTCTGTCAATTCTGCCCCTCTGTCGTGTCTCTTCTTTTTGTGTCTTTTCTGCATGCCTGTGTTGCATGCCCAGTATCGAGCGCTGCTGAGATGCGGGTAGGTGCATCAAACTAGCCCGGTCCGCCGAACTCAGCTTCGCAAACTGATATGTCGCCGTTGCCCTCTCCCGTTTCGCCCTCTTGGATAACCGTGTGTCGCGAATATGTGAGCCGACGTCTTCTTTACTAGGACTCCGATCCTCTATCGGTTCTGCTATTGAGTACTCTAGCTGTGATGCTGGGAACTGAGTTCGACGATAATGCTGTGTGGTGACAACCCTGCTTGTGTGGTTGGCTGCCTCGATATAATTTTACCTGAAGGTAAACGAATCCAGTCTTCGTCAGACAGCAATAACTTTTGATTTGACCTTGCCTTGGTATTTTCTTGTTCCCTCTCATCACCACCGTCCTCCGTATCGCTCTCTACATTGTCTTCTGCGTCGAAGAAGTCGTAGAACTCGGCAAATTCGGAACCTTGTCCCGATATATCGAATCTGCAGTGACCCTTGCCGGTCATATGTTGCTGTACAGCTTGTACGGTCGCTCTCTCTGTACCGCAATGTATACATTCCTGTAACCAAAAATAACGAGATGTAGATATCTAAACAGAGTCTCAAGGTCGACCGCCAGGTGTTGCCGATGTGGAACAAATAGGCCGTGTGATTTTTGCATGTGTACCACGCTCTCATCGAAGCTTGGCGAGGAGCTGGGACAAAACAGGCATTGCCTAGATGTGAATGGTCGCATAGCGGGGTCAGAGGAATCCATTAAGTCTTGGGGGGTAAAGCCGCAGTTATGGTTGAGGTTGTGTCTGCCACTATCATGAGTGAATGAACTAGAAGTGACTGCTGTACAAGACTAACTTGAGGTCAAGTCCTCAGGTTTATTTTCAGGTGTCGATATTTACAATGCAGATCGAATAGTTTAGATCTCGTCAACTTCCAATCTATCTTATATATCTTAGTTTCATATAGCTTGGATTGAGGTCATATGTCGCATCATACAATTCCAATTTACAGTAGATTAGATTGGCATACCCTATGCGCGAATCTAAGCCTTCTTAGGATTGGAGTGTAACTCAATCGGAATAGCGCCTGCTGCACTGCCCTTGGCGCTTCAAACTTTTACCAATGAGAGATGCTAGCTGTCTTACTGACGAGGCATGATTCATAATGAGGAATAATGAAACTGCTTCCAGTAATCTACACTGACCATTAGAAGCCTTGGGCATTGCCTCATCATGCTGGGGAACAAGTCGTTCATTTTTGTACCTCAAATTATCTTCGACCTGTAAACTTTGCATTGCATGTTACGTCTATCGTCTTAACGAGGACACATCGAACATGGGGCTGGTGATTTGTTAGTCACTATGCCTAATGGCGCTAGGAGGCATAGCCACATGCTGATGATCAAAACAACGATAGGTAATCGCCTGCACACAGCTCCAAAGCACGCTGATCCTGAGTCGAAGCCCGTTTATCCTTCACTAACCAGCACTCTATGACAAGATGGGTCGTTCAACGGAGATCGAATCTAAATGCTGCCGGGCTCAGCCCCGCCGACCGACACGTCATGTTCATTCATTGTGATCATGGTCATCAACAATGAGGACCAGATCCAATCGTATATCACATCGTTACCTTCAAATAATGACACCGCATCATGTCTATTGCAAGAGAGGCAAAGCCGACAACCTCTTGCTCAATATGTTTTGATTATATTCAGCAAAAAAGACTACGATTTTATGGCCGAGATGCTGATGCGTCGGAGGTTGTGCATCAGAAGTGCCTGGAATGCGACGGGATCAAAATCGACGGGAGCCAGCTCTGCTCGTTCTGTTCCCACATCCGCCCATCCCATCTATTGACTTGTAGATGTGTCCATAGCTTATTTGACGATAACGGAGACGGACAATATGTAATCGAACTTGGGACGCCAATGGAGTTGGAATTAAGGCAAGGGGCGTGCGCGTTCTGTAGGTGGTGCTTCAGGTCGCCCAGGCAGATGCCGGTTGCGCCAGTATACCATCAACGACAAGCAATCTATATATATCATGAGGCGGATATGCATCGAGAAGTTGGAGCATCGGTTAAGAGAAGACGATGCCAGCATCGATTGGCATCCAGAGATATTGCTATACTTCGAAGGCGAAGGGTTCCGGTTTGTTCAAAATTCGGTGAACCCCAGTGGGTAAAGCTTGGACATTATAAGAGATGTCCGCCAGCACTTTCTGCGACTGTAGCCTCACTTCGACCAGCCCAAACCTTGCCCGCTCCAACTCATTCCAATGCATGTCATCCTCTATTGAGTGGACTGCACTACGCCACTGGATAGCTACATGCGAAACAGAGCACAAAGCCTGCCGTGAGAACAGGGCGGGGAGGTTGCCAGTCAACTTCCGGCTTGTAGACATTGAACTCAAATCAATCGTCGATGCCACGGCGAGCCTAATATTCCTTTTATTGCACTCAGCTACGTCTGGGGTGCTGATCCATCGAATGAGATAACAGCAATCGCGATAATCTACACTTACTGAAGCGGCCTGGTAGCCTGCACCACCTGCCTCGCACGATTGCGCATGCCATGGAAGTCTGCAAACGGCTAGATCAGCGTTATTTGTGGATTGATAGGCTGTGCATTGTGCAAGATGATAAGGGGGATAAGTACGGCCAGATCAGATCGCTAGAAGCAATATATTCCCGTGCCAAACTTGTCATAGTGGCGGCATGCGGAGACAACATACATTCAGGTCTGACCGGAATTCATGATGCATTCCCAAGAGGAGAACATCAAATTTGTACAGATGTTTTTGGATTCACCATGGTCAATAAGCTCCACGGCTTTCAGATAGCCACGCAGAGCACCTGGAATGAAAGAGCTTGGACGTACCAGGAGGCTGTCCTGGCCAAGCGCAAGCTGTACTTTACGCCAGCCGAGATCTGGTTTGAATGTATAGAAGATATTCAGCGCGAGAACACTTTTTCGGCTGATCGAACATCAGAAAAAGCTTTGGGAAACCAGTTAAGAATACATGGCAGCAACGACGCCAGTCCAACTCGTGACGACTACGAGGATTACCGGAAACACCTAGAGCGTTACTCTCAACGCGCTCTAACTTATGCCTCCGACGTATATCATGCTTTTCATGGTATCGAGGATGCATTTTACGCCAATTGCGGCACTATCTTCGGATTGCCGGAATCTGATTTTAGCCGTGCTTTATTGTGGTATCCTTACGACTGGCTACATCGTCTCCAAGAGCGTCAACCTGATGACAGAGACGTAATATTACCCTCTTGGTCTTGGGAATCCTTAATCGGACACATCGCAACATGTGGAATTTATGGCCGCCCGAACTCCAGAGCGCTTCAGAGGGGCTCTTTTTACTGCTCGCTCTGTGAGTGGTATACATGGAACGGGGATAGCGGCCAACGGCGTGTCCGTAGAATCAAGGCTATCAACGACGATAAGGTCTGGAAACAACTTGACAAGATTTGGTCAGAGCAAGATTCAGCTGAGAGATCTCGACCGGATTTCGATAGTTTCCACGGCGCCCCTGACTATCGCCAATTTCTCGCTCTGGCATGGGCCAAGGGATGCATTGAAGCAGAGGTCCCCGCTGATCTCCTGGCTTCAAGAGCTGGTTCTGCCTTGTCGGCTGAGGACCTGGCATCTCGGTGGCCAACTGTTGAAGCGTTCTGGGATGAAGTCCGACGTAGGACTCATCACAGACAAGACCTCCCCATTCAAGTCAGCCCCGACCCTAGACATCTCCTTGCCCGCACACAGTGCTCAATCTTGCGCGTGGAACACGATGGTAACACGGAGCACTTCCGCGGCAACATCTACGTGCCCAATGTCCACTTCCTCATCTGCCACACGGAGGGCTCCGGCGAGAAAGTTGGCTCTCTACTTGGCACGGTCGAGTATCGACTACGTGGCATGCCCGATCGAGCCGCCGATGTGGACTTCATTGCCTTAGCTGTTGGGTCCATGCCCGCGTACGTGTCGAGCACCGTGGATGGGGAATCTCTGAAGAAAAATTGCTTCCATACAAATCGGCCAGAGCATTTGCTCCCGTTTGCCCAACCGGGTGTTCTCGTTATGGCTATAAGGTGGGATGGGCCAGTTGCCCGCCGTATGGCACTAGGGTGGGTGACCTTGCAAGGTTGGTTGGACTCAAAGCCAAGTTTCAGGACAGTTATACTAGCCTAAATATGTTAGAAAATCAGACTCCCTCGTAATAGTCTAGCTATTCGTTAATTATTACATAACCTCCAGGTATAATCAGCCACGACTCCGCAGCTTGAATACTTGAATGGCGTTGCTCTCTTACGCACTTAACTGGAAGCTCCGTATTGACTGATTGTAGTACTCGTCAAAATAGGCGCCGTAACCTTGTGCCTGCAGTCAGGTTGGATGGCGCGCTTGGATCTCTTATTGCTATCCAACCATCAGGGACGTACATCCGTACCTACCACTCTACTAATTATCGCATGACTGCTGGTCATCTGCGCCAATCCCCGTGCTTTTAAACAGGGGGTTGCTGGCGACGGTGGCAATTACTGTCGATATAGCTACTGTCACATCTTGGATGACCTGATGGGTGGCTTTGAGGGCTGTCCATAATCTCCTCAGGCTTCGTCACCTCCCTTTTTCAAAATGAAGGTGTCGTTATTAGTGAAGTATGGTGCTGCGCTGAGGGCCACTACATAACATCGAAGCCGCCGTAGTCGAAAGACGGGCTGCACATTAGAAAAGATGGATCCAAATTAGTGCTCACCAACACTGACAGCATCAACATCGACATTGATTCTGACACCGTCTACGTCTAGCAGAAGCAGCACAGTAATCCGGCATAGTAGCTCGTCGTTACCTCCACTTCTGACCGCGCCGCAAGACCAGCTTCCCATCGCCACATTGAGTGTCACTTGTGGCGGACGGTATACCTCGGATTGGTCAGTTCGCCATGCCTCCATCGGAGGAGGTCGTCGTTGCCAGTTCCAAACGCCTTTTCTACTTCAAACAAGTACGAGACCATGATTCTACGCCTTAGTCCAAAGCCCGGTGGCTGCCCAACACCAACACGGGGTTCATGCTGAATGATTCATCAGTGTCTGACCTCGCCTGCAGTCAAGCGACAAGCGCTTGGATGTGTACTGCGTCTCCGAGGTTGTGTTGCACAGTTTCTGCCAATCAGGAGACTTTGGCTCGTCGTTCGTTCTAAATCGCCACCCCTCTCTCCGACATACCTTTTTTGTGGCATACCAGCTGTCGTCACTACTGTTAACACCCTCGGCAGTACACGACGATGGAGCCTGGTCGTTCCATGTCAGTCAGGCGGCCTGCTACACACCTCGACAGCTGCTCCTTCGTCATCGACTCAGGACAGTTCCAACATGAATAGTGGGAGCAAGTTAATCACGTAGGGACAGACATAGCTATTGTCTCGGGCGTCTTTATCACAGTGACGCCTACTGGGGATAAGGATCAGTATTATGGTGACCCTAAGCACACTTGAGGGGAGCTTTGTGCAAGGATAGGGATATCACACCCGCTCCTAGACGTGGAACCCGCAGACTTCAACTGGGGTATCTCATCCAGGCGAGGTGACGGGCAACCTTGTGCTCATTACGAAGCCCTAAGCGAATCAGCTAGACTTATTGGCGCCTTCAGCAGAGAGAGGCATTTTTCGCTTCGTGTAAACGAACTCGACCCCTGACGAATTGCATGATTTCCGGCACAAAATTGCCTTCGGGCCTCCCCGCGGCGTCTTGTTTGGCTTTCAACATCGATAATAACCAGGGACGGCGAAGAAAGGTCAGCGCACTATCCGGACCGGAGGCTAACTTTACTAGCTATGTCATTGCCCGTCGACGCACAGCCGATGACAATGATCCTGCAGTGTAAGAGTGGGATAGATAGAAAGATTGTGTAGATGGTTTGACAAATAGCCGGCTGAACATTTTTCTTAGACGTAAGTCTGTCCTGCAGGGAGAGTAATACTTGGTGACCACCGATCGCGAAACGAGATGATGTCGCGATCTGGTACTCCAGTGTCGCCACGCAACTACGTCCTCGGTATTTCTCTCCTCTTATTTTTTAGTCATATGAAGTTGATGAGAGTGATACTAAGAACTGAAATATACGACCAACGCACAGTCGTTGCTTTATGCATCAGCAATAAGTCTTGGCATTAAATTTGCAGGGTATGTCTGACCACGCAGAGAGATAGCACCGTAACTGTGACCTACACAGTAAGCAAGCCAGTGCATACACGTTTCTTAATGATCGTCCTTTTTCGGGAGCCACATCACATACCAGTATGACATTGCCTAGCACTACTCCAATATGCCAGCGTACTTAATCTTGATAAGTGTGAGGGGGTCTACTTGGAATTGTCATTTACGCGACGCGCCGTCGCCCATTGGCTACCCAGGTACTTCTTAACCACTGGGCGATTGTACTGTTAAATTGTCCACTCGGACAGACAATTGACACTTGACCCTCGCTACTGGTGAAGGATTTCACCAACTCCAATCAACAACCGCGGATGATTCCGCTTTTCCTGCCCGGCGAACTTATAGGCCCTGGGAAACGCTCGCTGTGCCAAGCTCGTCGTATTTAAGGTCCACAACGTCTTTTAATATCAGAAAGTTGCTGGAATTGTCTCTTTTCCAAGACTACGACTTACTTCCAACACGCAAAGGTGCTTATTTGAGGCAACGATATGGCTCCACTTCATTTGGGCAGTCCTGTTAACTTGGCAACAATCGGCCTCTTGATAGTGTGTTCATATCCTCTCCGTCTACTGTTATTTTGAGAGGTAGAGTAACTAATTGGTTTTGTCACGAACAAAAAGGGGGCTGTATATATTGTCAGCTCTGCCATATACAATCGGTTCTTTCATCCATTGAGCAAGTACCCTGGCCCTTTCTCCCACCACGTCTCCTACCTCCCGCGTGCTATTGCCTTGATGCGCGGCAAGCTGGGCTTCCATGTAGCCGACCTCCACAAGCAGTATGGCCCAGTTGTCCGTATCACGCCGAATGAGCTAGCATTTAGCAGTCCCCAGGCCTGGCGTGATATCTACGGCCATAAGACAGGAGAGCCAGAATTCCCCAAATCAGACCTTTTTTATAGGGTTTTTACTTACCTACCACTCGCAATCATCAACGCGGACCGAGATGAACACGCGCTGTTACGACGTCAACTGTCTCATGGGTTTAGCGACCGATCAATGAAGGAGCAAGAACCTATTATAGGTTCTTATGTGAGATTACTTGTACAACGCATCCGCGAGAATGTTGAAAAAGCTCCTAATTCTCCCCTTAATATGCTTTTATGGCTAAATTGGACAGCTTTCGACATCATTGGAGACCTTGGATTTGGCGCCGCTGGTGGCTTTGGGTGCTTAGAACAAAGCGATTATCATCCTGGGTGCGTATCATCACGGACAACATGCGCCAGAGCGCTTTCATGCCGTTATCGAGCAATTGGACTCCGGGACGCCATCCAATGGATGGCTAAACGTCGCAGCGCCGCAGGAAGCCAACACCGCGCCATTATACAAGAGAAAGTCGCACAGCGATTGAAACTAGGTGCTCCACGGCCAGATTTCCTCGAAGGGCTTATCAAGAAGAAGGATGAGCTCGGTCTTGATATGGGGCGTTTGAACATGAATGCGTCTCATCATCATAGCCGGATCCGAAACTACGTCTACGTTGCTATGTGGTACGCTATTTCTTCTCACCACAAATCTTCCGTCTTGCGAAAGTTGGAAAACGAAGTACGCACGACCTTCCATAGTGACGAGGAAATTACTCTTACGGTAAGTGCTAGCACCTTCCTTTTCCATTGAATGGAGAATTTCACAATTCTTGCTATGAATTTGTGCTAACCGTTTCGTAGTAAGCTTTACATTCACAGACGGAAATTGGAGGGTGGACTCTTGGTTTTGAATCGCCTGCTGATTAGCACAAAACATTACAACATATAGAAGCGTCAACCAACTCTCATACATGCTCGCTGTGCTGAACGAGGCACTCCGCGAATATCCTCCGGTAGTCATCGGATTGCCGAGGGTTGCACCTAGTGGCGGTGGTGTGGTCGATAGCAACCCAGTACCCCAAGGTGTAAGTCACCTTCTAAGTCCTAATCGCGAGCTGTCGAAGATGGTCTGCCTTGGCGAGTGTCTCGTTTACAGTTTTACTGATGTACATATCCTAATCATAGACTATTGTCTCGGTCTATCAGTGGGCAATCAATCACAATGAACACTTCTGGACCGACCCGTTCAAGTTTGCCCCAGAGCGATTCCTAAACGACGAAAAGTATAAAACCGACCAGTTAGACGCCATGCAGCCATTTGGTATCGGTCCAAGGAACTGTATTGGTCAGAAGTAAGTTATACCACGCACTCATATCCTAAAACTTCTTGCTGATATTAAATCGCTCAAGTCTTGCATATGCCGAGATGCGGCTAATCCTAGCTAAGCTTGTCTACAACTTTGACATGAGCATTGCTGATGAGGCTAGAGGTTGGTTACAGGGGCAGAAGGCCTATACGTCGTGGGTCAAGCCAAACCTGCCGATATACATGAAGCCAGTTCGGCATGCCTAGTCTCAATAAATTACCACCCTGTTTAGAGGTAGATTCGAAAGGGTTGTCAGCATGTAGCAGTATGAGTCAAACAAGATCAACTCGGTCATCTGTTACATAAGAATTATTAACTGCAAAACGCCCCTTTCGGTATTCTAAATTTCAGGGCCGAACAATGCATTTAATATTTAGGCTTACTTTGGCAAGTAAGCCCGCTTCAAATTTTTACAAGCAGTCATTACAGTCAATATTCGAGGAGCAATAAGCATAATCGCCGGTCACGTATATAACGAACCAGATATTCCCTGCATGGAGCCGACATGTTAAACTTTTTAGAGATAACACAAGTTAATGCCGGCCGAGCTTCGACGTTGTGATGACACCCTGTCTACTTTGACGCTCATGGTATCTCAATGAACATTTAGTTTTCAATACTACTGTCACAAGGGCTCTAATTGAGGGCTTGGAATAGGTTCAATTTAAATAATAAACGACTATGGTGCTAAAGGGGCCATATAGATCTAAGTTCCCTTTTCCCTCGAGGGGAATTCGAGCCCTTTTTTTGCTCAGAATTCTCCTTCCTTTCCTTTCCTTTCCCTTCTTTACGGGACCGAAAGGTAAGACCTCTATAGCCGGTGAGGCGAGTGTCTCGGTGTTCGAGTTCAGCTCGGTATCTGCTTCTGAGACTTACGATAACTTCGTACGACTGCCTCAGCCTCGTAGGGTAGTATCTCGCGAGCTCCGTATGAGACCCTGTGTGGCACTGTATTGCGCACTGACCAGGGTCCGTGTGACAACTACGCATTTCGTTGAAGTCTTGCTTTTCCCAGCTTCTAGACCTCTGCGTGTCAGATTAGCCACCGATAGGCGGTCCTAGATGCCTCGTCACTATTAATACTTCAAATTATCGAACCATGTATGCACATAGTATCTCACGTTTCTTATCACGCCATTGCATGTCTACAACGCTCTGAATGGGAGCTTTCGATCACAGTCACCTTCCTGCTTTGAAGCTCTCTCATTTTATTGTTCTTGAACCCTCATTAGGCGACTGTCATTCGAGCTGCACAAATCGCACGCCATCCATACAGGGTCTCTGACATGTAGGGTGACCGCCATCAACGCCACAGAGTCGCTAATCGACCAACATATTAGTCATACGAGATTCGTAAGGCAGCTGTAGCAGATAGTTTTACGTATGCCGCAGTATCTACGTCGCTATCTTCTCTGCAAGGGCCTTTTTCACTCTCTGTACGCGTCATTTCTGCACCTGCGTGTGTTTTGTGGCCAGATTGCTTACAATTTCAAGTGAGATATTTGAAAAGAGGCCACATGATAAAAAATACTACGCGATTTGTTTGGCCATCTCCCGAACTTACATAATGATATCACGTAGAAACAATAAATCCGATGTGTGATTCTCAGTATACTTGATATCCAAGCTAGGTAGCACTCACTTATCAGTGCTTACTCTCCTCATCCGCCACCAGTGTAACCCCCACATCACGAAATGCTACCTCCCCATCGACATACCAATGCGGCTCTATGAAGCGGCCGTCTTTCTGCTATCGCTCTCTATATACTACAACATCTCTCAAATAACGCGTCTCCAAATAGCCCACCTTCGGCTATATCGCATGTGACATTCTTAGATCATTTGCCTTTGCGTATGCAGGTCAGCGTCGCAACCTCCAACTATTGGCAATTCCCCTTTATCATAACCCGATTTTGGCCCCAGAAAATCCTAATGCTAAGCCAACTATGCCCTTTTCACATTTCAACCTATACTAGGTATACTCTTAAGACGCATCTAGAGACCTACCCGCCTTTATATCTCAGCTTGGATGTGGTCCGTAGGGCGATTTACACGGCCATTTGCTGTACTACACTATTATATGGTTTCGCTTTTATGTGTGTGGCATTACTCTTTGAGCATTTCATGGTTGCACTCCAAGTCAGACGATACGCCACACTTCAACATTATTGGGCGGGGATTTAGTGGCAAATCGGAATTAGCCGCAGGAGCCTTATACACAAAAAACCAATTGGATTGTCTCTAACAATATCAAGCTTTTCTATCCTAAACCTCTTTTGGCCGTTCGGTTCCCATCGCCATGCATCTCTAAAGATAGAGCTCTGGGGAACGCCTAGTAAATATGGCCCTAACACCTTTGGTGTCTAATCTTGGCAAGGGTATGACAAGGTCATGCACCTGCACGATATCAGTCTCATCCGTCTCGTAGAGTTCGAGGCTTGGTCCTCCGGGCCGGAACAGTGCAGCGATAACAAAATTGAGTTCACAGTAGACAAGACTATTCGAGTTGATCAGTCAATGTCATCTTGACGACGCAAGAATTGGCTTACTTCATTCCCAGGCAGTTGCGTGAGCCTTTTGCAAATGGTACATAGTTCTTCATCATCTCAGGAGTAACGTTCTCGAGCCAGCGCTCGGGAATGAACTCAAATGGGCGTGGATATATCTCTGGGTTGGTGTGTTGAAGATACGCGGACATGCTGACAGGTACGCCGGGTGGAATAATCCACTCCTTGAACTGGAGAGCTTGATGAGGCGAAACACGGGGAAGTCGATGCATGACGCCATAACTCAGGCTATTTTCGTGTGTCAGCCAATCAGTCCAGAGAGTCACCTTCCTATGTGAGAGGGTTAACACATACCGAAGCGCCTCCTTGATCAAGGCTTGAAGATATGGTAGCTTCTCCAGTTGAGCCCAACTGGGTTTTCTCTCGGGATAGCCCTCCATATCGTGCCTGAGCTCCTCTGTAAGCCGCCTTCTAATGGCTGGATTGGCCAAGATGTAGTAACTGATGAAGTCCAGGGTACGGGCCGTGCTGACGGTACCTGCACCGAGCAAGACCTGCGATTCTTTTGAGAGACGCTCCCTTGTCAATTCCGATGCCGGTAGGTCGCTGTTGACGAGGTGTCGGAATATTGTGACAGGTCCACCCATCATGGAAGTATCCTTGGATCCGGAGGCCGCTTTCTCCTGCTTGGCGTCGTCTATGTGGCGTTCGGACATCTGCACGATTGTAAGCATGCTAAACTACAGATGGGCCCCTGTCTTCCGTACCAGTCTAAACTTGTTAAATTCTTGACTTCTAGGGTCCAATTTCATCAATAGGCTCTCAGGAATGAGCTGGATGAGACTATACATGTCAGCAATGAATACAACATCTGTGGAGATATCACCTACCGGATCAACCAAGGAAATCCCATGAAAAGGGGTAGTGATTTGATAACGGTATGGAAAAGATGAAGTAGTCTGGAGCGAACTCTGGGTCTTCGACTAGGTTGCGCGGGTTATCCATGCATATCCTACTACCACATCCCCGCAAAGCCAGGAAAGCGTGGTCTAGTCTGACTATCTTCTCGGTTCCCTGAAGCTCTCAAAGCGCTTGACAATTAGGTTTTCACAAACCTCTGCTACCATGGGCTCAAGCCTAGAGACACCGAGTCTAGAGAAGAAAGGCTCCAATGGCTTTCTTCGCTTGCGGTGGAGGTCGTGGCCCGTGGTCAGGAGGTGAGAACCTTCGAGGTCAAGTCCATTGGCGAACGCGACATAATTATCAGTTGGACGTACAGAGCCTGCCACATAGAGCTTGTCGTAATAATCGGGATCACGAATAGAGAGCTCATGGGGGTTTATTCTCACAATGGGTCCTATGAGATTGATAGGTATTAGCATCACATCAAACGTGGAATGAAATGATATTCTCGCCGTAGTGACATACCATATCTTTCATGCATTCTTTCAATGGCGAAAAGGAATCTCCCCTTTCCAACAACGTCATAGTAAGTCTCATACCAGCCTGTTGCTGCGGCAAGCATTGGCCGGAAACCTTGCTATTGGAGAGAAGAGGAGACGATAAACTACCAGGCCTAAACCATAAGTTGCAATTAATGCAAGGAAAGCGAGCAACACGCCCTTAGATGTGTCTTCGGGCAAATGTTCTTCAACTAAGATGTTGACGGAATCGGATGAGAGACGAGAAGCCATCGTTGAAGATGGCTCAAGATCAAAATTGGTAGGATCGTGGAAATAATCTGAAGACAAATCAAATTTACTAATGATTCACGAAACCACGGAACTAATATGATTTTGGTCTCACAGAGGAGGGGGGGATAGTTCTATAAGTTGGTTATGTAACAGAAATCGTAAGATTATGCAACTTACATGAGAGAGAAGTTCAAAATCTCCATCAATCCTGTCACGGTGGCGGGAAAATACAGAAAGTATGCATCTAATCCAAATCCTTTATCTTCGCTTACTATCTTAGCCACAAATTCCACCTCTGACAGTTCTCTTTTGCCGAGATAAGGATGATATTCAACCGGGGTGTTGGCTTTCTCCGGTTGTTGTTTTGATGTTAATGCGAGACATGTGTAATCAGACAAGTATTCCTGCAGTCATCGTCTCGGCCATGCCGCAGGAGTTAGATGCTTCTGAGAAACCACACCTGCAGATACATTACTTCGCAGAATTGTTATTAGGCCATCTCGACACAGAATATTTAGTGGTGATCTGATACTCTCGTACTGCATAAAAGACGCTCAAATGGCCTGACATTCACAGACAGACGTCCACCCCTAATTCTACTTAGGTCTCACTTTACCTCGTTCATTCATCCCTTACTCGTCAGAGATCCTCAAGCCCCTATTATTCGCCCAGTCTTCCAGCCTACGTCACTACACATACTTTTATCTTCGTGAACAGAATGTCGTACTCCTTTTCCACGATCGTTGATCCATCAACATATGAGACTCAAGGTCTCTGTGATGAGATTGATCTCCGAAGGCACGTAGCGGCCGACTTGGAAGAGATCGGCACATTAAGGGCCCAAGAAGACTGGCGCCACTTGGTTGGGCCAGTCGCTAAACCTTATAAAGGTGGCCTCAATCCGAATTATAGCTTCATGACTGTTTCGGTACCGGAGTGCATCCCGGAAAGGCTAGAGATCATCAGCTACGCCAACGAGTTCGCTTTTCTTCATGACGGTATGTCTTAAGTTGCCTACTATACGACCAGACACTAACATAGGGAAGATGTGATAGAGGTTGCTAGCAAAGATGTCCGAGATGCCTCCAATGACGAGATGCTTCAAGCATTCGAAGAAGGAGCTCAGACTGGTAAGATTGAAGATAACGGTGCCTCTGGCAAGCGCAAAATTGCTGCTCAGATTCTCAAGGAGATGATGGCTATCGACTCTGAGCGAGCTATGGTCGCTATCAAGAGCTGGGCAACGTTCGTAGAATATGCGAGCGGACGGCAGCATCACGTTCATTTCAACACACTAGAAGAGTATATCCCGTACAGATGTCTTGATGTGGGATACATGTGAGTCTTCTCTCTCTCAACGCCGGGATTGGGCGTTTCAACTAAATTGGGCTGGCTTTAACGTTTTGTCAAGGTTCTGGCACGGCCTCGTCACTTTCGGCTGCGCTATCACCATCCCAGATGAGGAGGCTGCCGAAACGAGAGAGCTCCTTACCTCGGCCTTGATCGCTGCATCTCTGGGGAATGATTTATTCTCCTATGAGAAGGAGTACGAAGACACTATGAGAGCTGGTCTTCCTGACGTTGTGAACGCCATCTGGGTCATTATGGAGAGCATGGCTGCACTGAACAAGAAGCTAAGGAAATTTGCAAGGAACGCAGTAAGTAGTTTCTAAACCCCACGCATATTATAGAGAATACAATAATAGCTAACTATGGAGATCGTAGTTCGGGTAGAAAATGCGAAGTACGTCAAGGTTGTCAAAGAGACGAGGGAGCGAACAGATCTATGCGACGATGTTAGAAGGTATATCGATGTCATGCAATATTCTCTGTCAGGAAACTTGGTATGGAGCATCCAATGCCCAAGATACAACAAAGGTTCTACATTTAGCGAGTTGCAAATGCTGCGAGCCAAGCATGGAGTTGAAAAGTATCCCATTGTGGCCCCCGAAGGACTTGGCCAACGGCGTTCATGGCCCTGTAGGTCGCAAGGACTCTGCTATCGACCTTGGTATCAATGGTACCACCTTAGAAGAGGAGCCCAAAGATGATGAAGAAGCGATGTACTGGGGCATCAATGGCGTCGGAATCCGTGTCGGCAATGGTGTCGATAAACATGGCGTTGGTACTTACGACACTGTTCAAGTAAACGAGTACTCAGCTGGTGCCCAGCAAAACGGACACAAGCCCATCAACGGCAATGGCACAGACGCTTCCAATGAGTTCAAGAAATCAGCTCACATCTCAAAACCAAGCACCGACTCACTCACACTCGATAGCGTAGTCTCTTTGGCCCTCGATAAGGAGTTACCTGAACTAGGTGACAGCGTAAGTATACCTCTCTTGGGGGGGGGTTTTTTGCTGGTGAAAGCTAACGAGAGGAAATTTCCAGGTCGTTCTCCAGCCATGGCGGTACCTCAACTCGCTTCCATCTAAGGGGTTCCGCGATCAAGCAGTTGACTCACTCAACACCTGGCTGAAGGTTCCTTCGAAAACAGCTCAAAAGATCAAGGAAGTCGTAAAAATGCTTCATAACGCCTCTCTCATGTAAGTCGTTATGACTCAACCCAGGTTGACCCCTCCAGCAGTATCCCGTCTAACAACACCTTAGGCTTGATGATCTCGAGGACAGTTCGCCGCTCCGACGCGGACGACCTTCGACACATGATATCTATGGTCCTGCTCAAACGGTCAACAGCGCGACCTATCTATACATCAAAGCCACGCAGTTAGCCGCTGAACTAGAGAATCAATCCTGCTTCCACATCTTCACGGAAGAGATGCGGCGGCTCTACGTAGGTCAGAGCTACGATCTGTACTGGACACACAACGCGTTGTGTCCGTCAATAGCAGAGTACCTGAGAATGGTTGACGATAAGACCGGAGGCCTGTTCCGCATGTTAACGCGCATGATGGTAGCAGAGAGCCCGGTCAGCGACAACATCTCAGGCGTTGATCTTGACCTCCTGAGCTGTCTCATTGGTCGATTCTTCCAGATCCGTGACGACTACCAGAACTTAGCTTCGGCTGACTACACCAAGAAGAAGGGTTTCGCTGAGGATCTTGATGAAGGGAAATACTCTTTCGCACTCATCCACTGCATCCAGGCACTGGATTCGGAGCCTAAGTTTGCTGGTGAGGCGATGCAACTACGGGCACTTTTAGTTAAGAGACGATTCGACGGTAAGCTCAGCAACGAGGCGAAGCGAGAAATCTTGACGATCATGAAGAAGACGAAGAGTTTGGAATACACGCTTGGTGTCATTAGAGAACTGCACAGCGAGTTGGACAAGGAAGTGGGGAATTTGGAAAAGGCATTTGGTGGCGAGAACTTTCAGTTGCGGCTATTGATGGAAATGTTGAAGTTGTAGGTCATGGAAATCAGTTTTTCTTATTTATATAAATAGAAAGGGTATTGAGTTGGTGGAACACCAAACCTAATTAACGCTCTTCTAACAAATGCGAGAGCTTCGAATATGTGCCTAAAATCTCTGAAAAGGTTCCAAGAGCTTTGAACAAGAAAGGGTTCGTGTGGAGCTGGTAACCATTTTAGGGTTTGTCAAGGACCCCTTCAAGAAGCACTAGAGAGTTGCCATTATAAGAAGATCGCCGTAATGTGCGCCGTCGTAAAGACTATTCGAATACGCGTACTACCTAGGGAATACATTTCGTAGACGAACGGCATTAGGGATTGCTTTACTGTTGTATTTCTCTGCCTCTTCCAGTCGTCCGATATTTTCATGTTCGGTACGGATTGTTTTGAAAAGTATGGACATCTAGAAAATAGAGCGCTATCTGCAACGATGACCGTCTCTACTTCGAGGGTTTGTTATATATAATACAACTACTTAGTATTGACGGTGGTGCTTTCTAAGCGCACATAGCATTGTGTTGGTTCCCTCGCAAACTTCTGCACAGCATCGTACCCGCTCAGATGAGCTGGCGCCGGCAGTAATTTGAAGTGCCAGATCATCATTGAAAACTGCATTCTCAGCGTCTGCAGAGCGAGTCTCTTACCGAAACAACCGCGAGGCCCTAGCCCAAAGGCGAGTTGTGGCCCAGACATGGGATCGAACATCTCGGTGCTTGAGCCTGGCTGTGTCTTAAGCCAGCGCTCTGGTCGAAACGCGCTGATCTCTTTGTCGTCCCAGGTACCCGTGAGAGCCTTGCCTTCACTGCGACGCGCTCCCGGGCTACGGATTGTGTCCGGTACGTTCATGTTGGGCTCCAAATATCCGGCGCCATTGGCCATCAGAAATACGTTGGTGCCTCTCGGGAACGTGATATCCAAGTACCGTGGTGTCGTGTAAGGCTTGTCGAACTACGAAGGCGATTGTGTTGGCGTGGCGCAGTACCTCTTCTACCACAGCGGCTAGATAGGGAATATGTGCTTTGGCGAACTCCTGATAAGTAGGAGCTCGCTTTTCATGAAGGGCTTCGGGAAATGCACCATGAAGGGCGGCACGAAGTTTATCCTGAGCAACAGGATTGTCGGTCAGCATCTTGACCCCCCAAGCTGCCGTCGTTGACGAAGTGTCGTGGCCAGCCATCATGAAGCCAAAGAACTCGTCGGAAATGGCACGCTTATAGTAATCGGGTTCGCGAGATTCCTTGCCAGCGACTTCCCTTTCACGCAGCAACACAGAGTGCAGGGCACTGCGAGGTTCGTCATCACCGCTCTTTATCAGAACAACACACTCTTCCATCTTGTTTCGAATGTAACTATCCTTGATAGCTGTTGCCTTCCTCATGTAGGGTAACTTTCGAAGAATCCACGAAGTGAGGACAGGGGCCGGCGACAGTTGCGTGTCCGTCACCGAGTTTGCTAGAGTTAGGACCGCAGCGAATGTCTCGGGGATACTACTATCCGGGAAGGTGACTGGCTCATCGATGTTGGAGGATATCTCGGGTTTCCATTGCAACACAGTATCGAGCCGTTGAATGGTGATACTTTCCGCTTCGGGCAGTCCGAAAGACGAGGCAAAAATACCGTCCAGTGCCGCGTATGTAATGTCGAGATGAGCTGAGAATGGCCGGCCCTTGGCCATACGACATTTGGCCTGCCATACTTTGATCAAGGTGCATACCGCCCTATACACCTCGGGCGCGCTCACTTTAGTAATGAAGGTCGGTGCCATGAGATGGTTGATTAGATTGCGGCTATTCTTGAAACGTGCATCCGATGAGCGGAATTGAATATGCTGTTCAGGGAGAATACCGCCGATGAGCTCTCCAAAGAAGCTGCTACGGTCGAACTCTTTCCGTCTCAGTAGAATATCTTGTGCTTCAAAGGGGTCTGAAACCACGACCCATGGCAGCGATCCAGGCTTGATGAAGGCCTGGGCGATGACACTATGGTGTCGTGTCGTGAGCGAGGTAAGCCAGCACTGTCCACAATTGTTAACTAGTCGACCTTGTTACGATGTTTATCGTGAGAGACTGACGAAGATTCGTTTCGTACGCATGGCATAGCCCATCATCTCGGGGATGTCGCCGAATAATTTATTGGCAGCATCCCGATTGTGCGGAATGCCGGCGAGCGGTTTGGGGAGTATAGCTCGGCGTCCCAAATACAATGCTACAGCCAGCAAGGTAACAAGCAAGCTGCCTCTAATGGTGGACAGTGCAGCCCCCATTCTGTTCGGTATCAAGTCCGGCCCGTCACGAGATTCCGTCACTGCACGGGACCTTGGCTTGAGGAAGGGTAGATTTTTGTGGGAGCATCTTTGATTGAGATGATGCCCCGCGCAATGCTGACATGATGCTCCATCACCCCTCCCAACCACGTATATGCGTCATCTACGAGGCAAATTGATTAGCCAGTGCCTTCGGGTTATTCGTCTTATCCGTCTTATCCGAGCATCTTACCATGCATTAAGGTTGCAAAGGGTGCCTAGTATCGAAACCGTGGTTCAGACTCACGCAGAATTAACAAGAGCATAACGAGCGAATTCTTATGCTAGCTCAAGCGACGACAAGGCCCTTTCCTCAACAGCAGCCAAAGCGCCCCTCCCTCAAAGAACATCCGAGTTTGAGTCAATCGTGGCCTTGAGAGCCGGTATGTGATTAACGGCGTCAAAGTATCTTCTATCCAGTGAGCTCCGCATAAGCGGGAAAAGGAGGGGCTAACCAATAGTAAAACGCGGCCGCGACGGTTGTTAGGACTTGAGTGTCTGTTGTCAATGCGCATCGCACAATAGTTATCTTACCAGAGTAGAAACTTGGCTTGTGGCAATAACAACAAGCAAGAGAATAGGCGCGCCACGCAAATTATGTCGGCGCTCGGGTCAAGGCATGGAAGCCACTTAGCGGTCGACCTTACAGTTCGTTTAAGTGATTTAAAGTGCCAAAATAACTGAACTGTCATGCTACCAAGCCGGCTGGGTCCAGTGACGAAATTAGTGCTGCCACTCAGCAGTGAGACCGTATCTGGCAGACCATCTGGCCCTGGCCGTAAGGCTAACTTGATACCACGGACACGGGCAATGCGCAAGAGAGTTTTGAGAATGTAATGGGTCTGTAAGTCGGTTAATTCCACGCAAATCGCCACGTACAGCCCTCGTAAGAGGAAGAAAGATCCCAACGCCTTGCCTTCCTTCCCGATCGTTGGCAAGCCGAGCTGGTCCACATCGGCCATCATATAGGGAACACAGGCGCAGATCCCGTCAACAGCGCTGCGGAGTCGCTCGACAAGATTCCGATTTTGATGCCATTCCTGACTGAAAAGTTGCCGTACATCTGGAAGGGAGAAAGCATGAATCAGGGTTTGTAATGCGTAGATAAGCGTGCACCAAAAGCCAATCCACATCGCGCCATGAGATACGTGCTTGAATAAATGATACGTGTTGGGGAAAGTGTCTTGGGGAGAATCTTCGTCGCCTTGCGGGAAACATTTCGCAACATTGGTATGACGAGGTAGACAACTGAATTGCCTGCCACCTGAGTAGAGAGAGATATACTGAATAGACACGATCGAGACGCTGGATGACCACGCTCTTGAATGAACTTCCAGTAGGATCTGAAATGGTGGCGCGCATCTTGCCGCAGCTGCGCGAAGTTTCGCGCATGAGACGCCAGAGCTCAAGTTGAGGCGGGTTGAAACTCAGCCCTTCAAAATCAAGCTCGGCATCAAGTTGTGAAGGATCAAGCCCCCCAACTGAGTTGAAATGAAGTCTACCGTGTATGATGTGTAGTAAGCCTTTGCAGTAGTTGTTTTAGATCGGCTATTCCCGCGTATCTTGTGGAGTTCCATCAGAGCTTTGTCATGGGGATCTCGTGGTACGAGTGTAGTGTTACTAATAGCCTACAATAATGGTTATAGAGGGACTTCAACATCTCATGGGGGCAACCTACCTCGTACATTTGTAGCAAGACAATGGCTGACAATGTGACATCTGAGCTGGCTTCTGATGGAGTTCTTAACGCTATTGAAATTAATCGCAGCGTTTCTCCATAGTGCTTCTCAGCAGCTCGTTCTAGATGACTAAGGCCGGTTATATTGGCAAGACTGGCGTAACCAGCTGCGAGTACGGCAGGCTTGAGATATCGGCTGCTTGACTCCTTACACAATAAATCAGGCAAGAAATTTAGATAGCCAGGACTATCCTTTGTCGGGGCAAGCGAATAGTTGTAAAAAAATGCGTGATAGCTTTCATCTCCCATCTCTCGGTAGGCTGGGTCAGGAGTCGCGGTACGAACGATAAAGATTCGCCCTCCACTCCGTATAGTTTATCTGATGTCCTGACAGCAGGCTGTGTTCTCGTAGCTTTGGCCTTTAGTGCAAGCTCTACGTTCATGGGGCGAAACACAAGTTGATTGGCGTCACGGTAACCTGGACACGCGCGGCCAGCCTTCATACATCGCCCACATTGTGGTTTCTCCTCATCGCACTACATCGGGTCCGTTAGCGTATGCCGGTAATGAGAGCCCGGGCATACTACCTTAATTTTCATTCGCCGACATGCGTGACATCCTAAGCTGTAGGATGGGCGGGTCGTCGTCGGACGCCACCGACCATTGTGGGGAGAAGTCATGGTAAAAGCAAGGGTCTTGACAGGTGGCCTGAAGCTTCTACTACAAACATCAAAGATTATGATTTGTGGAATGATGCCGTTGTGAATGGCAATCGAAATCCATGGCCTGAGCAGGCCCGAGGACCTGATGTTGCGACCGGTTGGCGCCTGGATGCCGATCGTCTGGTTTGCTGGGACACCAGAGAGACTAGCAGCGATTGCAATGATGGATTGACTAGTCGGTATTGAACGCTAATTAGAGTAATACGACTGACTTAAGCTAGGTGCCGAGTGGATGGCTCAACATTGCTTATCGGAATTCGAAGGTAAGGTTAAGTACCTTAAACAAAAACTGCGAACCTGCCAGTACCGCCACAGAGGGATGTGGCTCGGGCTTCCCCCCTGCAGGATCTCCAATCCACACTACCTAGTTGATGACGCAGCTAACTGAGGTTGGCTGTCTTCCCGAATCGCACTAATTACTCGATTAGGTAGGCATTAAGTGGGCATGTAATCCATGTTGGGTCAGCAAGTGCTATGTCAGCGTGATAGAAGACGGGAGCAAAGTTGCTCCAGATCGCTGTCCATGCCGGACGGCAAATAAAATAATTAGTATCAAATGCATAAATGGCATGGCTGCATTATGTGGCCGGAGTAAGATACATAAAGTAAGCAGAGCACGTAGTGTGGCCCCAATTATATCCAAACCCCTATAGACTATTCAAGTATATAACTCTACCGTTCAAGTGGACGTGTTTTATATCTTGCCTATTCGAAGTCTTGTCCCTGTCAAAATGCCTACTTTATCTACTTTAAACTCACTCTTCTTGCTTTTGTCTCTCGGACTTGCGTGTCCGTTTCACGATGAAACTGCCAACTACGCCCTAACGACGGCCGACAACAATAATTTCCGTTCTATTCCTCGAACTTGTCCTCTTACAAAGACGAGGACGGCGATCGACAATGTGCGGGTGTTTGACGGGTACCGTCTACTACCGACTACCACTGTAGTCGTCGATGGAGACACAATTGCGCACGTAGGGCATGGCGGTGATGCTACTGTACACATTGATGGCAAAGGCGGCGTCCTTATCCCCGGCCTCATAGACGCCCACGCTCACCCGATGAATATAACTGACCTTCAGAATTTGAGCCGGTATGGCGTCACCACCGCAATGTTGATGGCTTGTTTCCAGCCACAATTCTGCCAGTCATTAAAAAACCATCTTGGCCTCGTTGATATCGTGGCAGGCTCCTTACCAGCCGCCGCCCCAGGTAGCATACACGGGAATATTGTTGCCGGCGTTGACGGAAATAATGACCGTTTGGTGTACAACACCAGCATGGCTCTGCAATGGCTCGACGATGCATTATCCTGGGGCCCGGAATTTGTCAAACTGATTGCCGAATCCCCAGGTTTAGACCAGCACACCTTGAACGTCTTAACAAAGACGTCCCACAACCGTCGAAAGCGCGTTGTATGTCATGCATCTAGCCTTGACGCATACGAACAAGCAGTGATCGCCGGTGTCGATAATATCCAACATGCACCCACCGACAAGTCGATCTCTGCCAGTCTGGCGAAGCGCATGGCTTCTGCAGGGCAAGTTGCTACTCCAACACTCACGATCCTCCGAGCTTTAAGTGATGCATCCCCAAGCACACGCAACTACACCGCTGCGGAGGAAACTGTGAGACGACTAAAAGAGGCCGGTATCCCAATTATTGCCGGCACAGATGCGAACTTAGTCCCAGGCCTGATCGCACTGGTGCCTTTCGGAATAAGCCTCCACGAGGAGCTCCGGCTGCTAGTCAATGCAGGGCTTTCCCCAGTAGAAGTTTTACGTGCTGCTACTTCCACTGCGGCGAAGCACTGGGGGTTGGATGATAGAGGCGTGATAGCTCCGGGAAAGCGTGCAGATCTTGTCCTGCTTTCTGATAATCCGCTTGAGACATCAACGCCACAAAGACTATTCGGAGAGTCTGGCTAGCTGGTACCGAGTTTTCTGGGCCTGTGGGCGCCTTCTGAAGATCGTCAATCGGTAATTCTGTAACGATGGGAACCAAAACAGATTGAGGCAGTGGCGACCCGATGCATCGCTCACTGCATAAATACAGATGGCGCGTTTCCTTCACTGATTCGAGACGGAGACTCCTTCGACGTTATGTAAACAACACACAACGTTATAACGGATCGACATGACTTCAAAGACAGCCTTAATTATGGGGGCCCTTGATATTAGCAAGTAGTAATTGATACAAGACCAAGTATAACTATTTAATACCATTGTGTTTTGGATTGGGCCTTAACAATCCCCTCTAGGACAGAAAGTAACTTCTGTTATTTCTAGGAGCTTTTTGTATACCTCTTTATTATGAAGGTCTTTCCTCTAGGCTTTTGAGGTCCTGGCACCCCGTCGATGACGGAAAGGTGACCTCAACTAATGAAAACAGTAGCACTTGCGAGACTGTAATACTATCCCCACCGTTGTTCTCAAAGGAGAGAGTTGGTGGGCGAATACAACACTACAATTAATAGAGAAGCCATATTCCACCTAGACTTGTCTTCATCCAGAGAAACTTCAAAAGAATTACTGCATCGCCCTCCATGAGTAGTGATTTCTCCAAATACTAATTCGCACACGGCCTATTTCCCGACAGCCAGCACCCTTCAGCGAGCAATGGACGGGAGTTAGGCCAAGTTCCCCGCGGCCAATATCAGCGAACACTGCGAGATTCTTCCGTCACTACACGCGTCCAGTTCGGCTCGAGGCTTTACTTAACCATGACTATTGATAAAATAACTCTTGACTACCCATCTGCAGTCTATGATACGCGGTATAGACCAACTATAGACACTTCATATTCGCCACTGGATTCGGTCAGGCATCATTAGTAGTACCTACTTAAGCTGCTGGACTGTGAAGGTTGGCTGGGGAACCGGACAAATTGTTGCTTTGGCAGGTCGATTAGACATCGCAGCCGAAGACCGCCAACTCACTCTCCAGAACAGTTGTCGAGTTCACGCGTCAATCGTTTCTCTAAGAGAAGTGGCTATTCGAGCCAGAGAGACAGCACCCCTGCCTTTATTGTTTCCTGTCTTCATTGCAGAAGCATCCCGAAGAGTGAGAATAGCTCGGAAATTTACCTACGACGATGTGATTATGAAGGCGGCCGGACCTTTGGAATGGATTAGTGTCGCGGAGATGTGGAGTCTATATACCGTTGTAGCCAGATGGCGACAACGGCGTCGTTTTGTCCGTCACAATGAGGTGCTCGCGTTCCATGTATCTCATCCATCTCGAACACGGAAAGCCAATCAACCGAAACCTGTTATATCTAAAGCTCGGATAGTGTCCCATTATAAACATCAACCGATCTGCTAAGCTAAACTCGCTTCCGGCACATCTATCCTTGATGATGTCTGCTAGGGAAAGTGTATTGCGAGAAAAGGGACGGCGATCTGGGACCATCAGTGAGAAGCTTTGCTGTGAATTCAAAGATTCCCTGACATCGATCTTCCTCGAGACTGCTGCCTCGGAGGCCAGTGAGAAACGTTACTTGTTTAGCCTCACGCGCCCTCTAGACTAGGTGATTCGCATCCTGGTATTGGCGAACAGTTTACGTACCAACCTTGCTGAGGTCGTAGTCCTTGGCTGCAGGATTCTCCCGCTCCACGAGGCAGTCTCTCTCAGAGTTCGGGAGTTTTTTACGGGCCATTTGTCCTAGGAAGTCCATTTTGTGGAAGTGAATGATGCGGAGCGGCAATCTTGGCGACGTGTGTTGCCTGCTGTCACACGGACCACCCTAGGGCCAGCCACAGGACCTAGCCACAGAAGCCATACAGACTCCTGGAAACCCATGGAAGGTCCTAGAAGGACTTGGAAGACCGGCATCGCTCTAAAGTATCGCTCCAAAGTATTATCGTAGGCTAAGATATAATATATTATATATTTATATTAGTTAAATAGCTTTGACTTTTTTTAAAGAGTTAAGCTTTCGGAAGCTTGCGAAAAAGCAAAAAACTTAAGAATTCGTTTATAAATTAAAAATATAAACGAAATTATATTAAAATTAGAATTAAAAAACTAAAACTTTTAAAGCTTTAAAAAAATTATTAATTAAATTAAACTTTTATTTTAAGCATTTAAATATAAACTTTTATTATAAATAATTTTTTTTTATTTTAAAAAACTTTAATATTTATTTTAATTATATTTTTTAATATAAAAATATTTTAATTATTATTTTATTTAATAGCGCAAGTATTTTAAACTTAGTTTATTTTTTTTATATTTTTTTAAAATATTTATAACTATTTCGATTTTAATATATTATTTATTACTAATAAAAGATTTTTTATTTTTAGCTATTTAGCAAATATTTATAAAATAAAAAATAACTAATTATTTAAGCTATTTTATATTTTTATTTTTATTAATAAAAAAGTTTTAAGCTAAAATAATTATTTATTTATATAGTTATTTTAATTATTTATTATTAATATATTTATTATATAATTTAAAAATAAATTAAAAAAAAATTCGGAAAATATTAAAATAACTTAAAAAACTAATTTTAAACTAGCGATTTATTAATTGTTAAATTTAGTTTAAACGAAAATAAAAAAAATATATATTTTTTTTATTTTATTTTTTTTATTTATATAATTAAAAAATAAAATAGCGTATTTTTTATTATTTTTAAACTTTTATTTTAAAACTACTATTTTTTTTTTTAAATAATATTTTAATATTATTGACTAGTTTATTATATTATATTTAATAGCGTAAAATTTATTAATATTATTATAATAATAATAGTAGTAATTTTTTATATAATTTTTTATTATTTATTATTATTAAGTATAAATAATATTATTAATATATAAATAATAATATTTTATTTTATATAATTTTTAAAGCTATAATATAATTATAAAAATGTTTTAAATTTTATATTTATTATTATAATAATATTAAATTTATTTAAATAAATAATTTATTTATATAAAAAATATATAAGTTTTATAATATAATTTATGCTTTTATTATTTATATAAAATAAATATAAATTAAATATTAAAATATTATTTACGAATAATATAAAGTTATTTAATAATTATACTATAATAACTTAAATATATTAAGCTAGCGTAAAAATATTTAAAAATTAGATTAAATAATTTTAGTAATAAATTAAACGATTTAATATTATTTTTATTTATTAAATATAAAAAACGATTATAAAGTTTTTTTAAAATAAAAAAGCTTATATAAACGTTATTATAAATTATAAAATATAGCTAAATATTAATATTATATTTTTAAACTTTATATATTGTTTAGTAAAATATTTAATATTAATAAAAAACTTTTTAAAAAAAAGTTTATTTTTAAGCTAAATAAAAAAAAACGTAAATTAATAATTTTTTAATATAAAAATATATTAATTTTATATAAATTAATAAATAAGCTTGCTAATAAATTAACGATTTATAAAATATATTAAAGCTGTTTTATAAAGTTTTAAATATAATTAAATAATTATTAAACTATAATATAAACTTTATAATTAAAAATATTAGAAAAAATTATATTATAGCTATTTTTTAGTTTTTTTATTAGTTAATTTATATTTATTTAAAAATTTTCCGCTAAATATTCTAGTTAAAAAAACGTATAATAAATTTTTTGTTTAATTTAAATTTATAATAAGCTTAAATTAAACAAACCGTTAATTATATTTAAATTTAATTTAAATTTAAACGCGTAAAACTTTTTATAATAAAAATTAATAAATTTAATATTTTTTAAATTATATTTAATATATTAAAAAACTTTAGTAATAATTAGATAATTTTAATAATAATTAAAAACTATTTAAAAAAACTTTTTAAAATTATTTAAAAATTTTAAAAGTTTTTAAAACTAAATAATAAACTAATACTAAAAATATCGATAATATTTTATTTTATTTATTTAAATAATTTATTTGTTTTATTTTTATTATAATTAATTTTATTTATTTAAACAAATTTTTTATTTATAATAGCAAAAATTTAGCTAAGTTTTAACTTTAATAAATAAAAATAAAATTATATATAAAAATATAAAAAAAGTTTTAAAAAACTATTAAAAAATTAATTAAATAAGCTTATTATTTTTCGAAAAAAGTTAATAATAATATTAATAATAAATTAATATTTTTAAAAAACTATATATTATTAATATTTAAAAAAATTATTTTAAAACTTTATAAAAACGATTTAAAAATTTTGCTAAAAAATACTAAAAATCCGAAAAAAAAGAATTTTTTTTATAAAAAAAATACTATTTAATATTTTATAAAAATTTTAAACTTTAATAAAATAATATAATAATTTAAAATTACGTTTTAATATTATATAATAAAAATTTTACTTAATAAAATTATTTAGCTAATATATTTTTATAAAAAATAAATATTTAAAACTAATAAAAATTATATTAATATTATTTTAAAAGCTAGTAATATTTACGAAAATATAATTAAAAATTTTAATATTTTAAAAAAAAAAAGCTTATTTTAATTTTAAAACATTTAAAGTTAAACTAATAAAACTATAAAAAAAAAATACGCTTTAATTAGTTTAAACTAATTTTTAAAAAAAAAAAGTTTTAAAAAAACAAATAATAAATAAAACTTAATATTAAAAATAAAGTTTAATTAAACGTTATAACTACTTTAAAAAAAATCGAATAGTTTATAATTAATTAATATAAATATAATAAAAAATATATTAGCGATATAGTTATAATAATTATTATATTTTCGTTTATTTTGCTAAAAAAAATATTAATAGCAAAAAATTGCTTTTTATACCGGAAAAGATTTTTTTTATAACGAAAAAATACTAACAAAATAAAAAAACCTATATTTTTATTTATTAAAAAAATATAAATTAACGCTATTATAATAATAATTTTACGACTTTAATACTAAGTTATAAAAAAGTTATTTAATTTAGATTTTTAAATAATTTTTATAATATATTTTATAGGATATTAAAGTTTAATTAAAATATTAGCGCTTATATATAATTTTAAACGGGCTAAAATAAAATAATAATATTTTCGAAAAAAACTTATATTAAACTTAAATTAAAGCTTTAGCTAATTATAAAAATAACTTTAATATATAATAATATAAATATATAATATATATATTATTAAATATTAAAAATAGTATTTTATTATATTTTTTTTAAAAATTAAATAATAAAAGCTTTTTATAATTAAAAAAAAAATTTTTAAAGTTATAATAATATTTAACGCAACTTATATATAATAAATAAAATAATATTATACCGAACAGTTTATATTATAATATTAAAAAAACTATTTTATATAATTAAGTTTTAAACTAAACGTAATAAATAATAAATATAATATTATTTTATTTATATAATAACTATAGTAATATAAACTTATATGTTTTTTTTCGGATATATAAAAAATTTATTTTATTTTTAATTATTATTAATAAAATTATATTAATTAAATCTTTTTTAACTTTAATAACAATAAAATTTAGCAGTAATATATATTAAATTATAAACCGCCGTTATATTATAGCTTATATAATATTTAATATAATATTTAAAAAATTTAAAGAATTTTTTTTTATTATATTTATAAAAGCTATATAAAAGCTTTTAAATTATTAGCTTTAAAATTATAATATTAATTTATAAAAAAAAAAACAACTTTTATAAAACTTTTATATATAATAAATATATAAAAACTTAAAGCATTAAAACTTTAGTTAAAAAAATACTTAATATTAGTTATATTTATAAATTTATTATATTTTATAGCGTATTTTTTATATTTATAAAAAAAAAAATCTATAAAACTTGTTTTATTTAATAATAAATTATTAAAGATTTAATAATATTATAATATTAATATAATATTTAATATTATTAATAGTTAAACTTTAAGCCTGTTTTTATATATTAAATTTTTTATTAAAATAAATTTTAAATTAAAGTTTTATTTAATAAAAATTAAAATAATAATAAATAAAAAATTATTTTCTAATATAAATACGGATTTTTTAAATATATAATTATATTTATAAAATTAATTAATATATTAGTAATATTTTAATCGATAATAAATAATATTTTTAAAAACTTTATTAACGTTAAACTATTAATATATTTAAATAATTTTTTATTTATATTAATATTATTAAAAAATATAACCGTATTATAAAAAAAATATTTTATTATTTTATTAAATATAATTTAGCTATAATATTTTAAAAATATAAATAATAAATAAAAAAATAAAATTTTAAGTTATATTATTAAATAAAATAATATTTATTAACTTAAAATAAAATTAACGCTATTAATAAATAAAAAAACTTTAAACGTTAAAAAAATTATAATAGTTTATAAGTTTTACGAATTTTTATAAAAAGTTTATTAAAAAGTTTTCTGTTATAATAAAACTTTTAATAAATATAAATAAACTTAATAAATAAAAATAAAAATAAACTAATATAATAAATAAAGCTTTTATAAGTTTAAATATTATTTTATTACGGTTTTTATTTTTATTTATTTTAATTTTAAAAAAGTACTTTATATAAAAATTAATATTTTTAATTACGCTATTAAATTAATATTATTATAATTAATAATAATAAAAAACTTTACTTTATTATATTTTATTTTAAAAAACTTATATTAGTTAAAATAAACTATAAAATATATAATAAAAAGCTATTAGCTATTATAAATTCGTTTAATAAATAAAAATAATATTTAAAAAGTACTAATATTATATTAAAATCTATTTTAATTATTATAATTTATTTTATTTTATAACTATAAAAATATTAAATTAAAAATAAGCTAAATAATTATAGTAGCTATTTATTTATTAGTTTATTATTAATTATAAGCTAAAAAAGCTTAATAAAAAAGCTAATATTATATTAAAACTAATATAATATTATTTAAAAAAAATAAAAATAAAAATTAGCCGATTATTTTAGTTTTATAAAAAAATATTTTTTATATTTTAAAAGTTTTTTATTCGGATTAACTATAAGTATATTTTTTATTTTTAAAAAACTATATAGTTTTATGTATTATATTAAATTTTAAAATTTATAAAAAAAATAAAAACTATTATATTAAAAAACTTAAAATATTATTAATAAAAATAGAATTTTTTTAAAAATATAAAAAACTCGAAAGTTTATTTTATAAAAAAAAACCGCTTTTAAATATTTATTTTAATTTAAAAAAAATAATATAATTAAAATATAATATATTTATAGTAAAATATATAAAAATAAATAAAATATTAAAATTAATTATATATAATTTTTAATAGTTAAATATAAAAAAAATAATTAAAAACTATATATAAAGCTATTTAAATTACTAGCAAAATAAAACTTTTAATATATATTATATAGTTTTTTTAACTTATAAAACTTTATTATAAACTATAAATTATTATAATAATAAATTTTATTATTAATTTATTTTTATTAAATAAATATAATTTTATATAAATAATAATTAACTTATTTATTAAAATAGTTTATTTTATATTTTTTAAAGTTAAAAAAAAAAAACTGAAAATTTAATAAAAATTTTTACTAAAATTTATTAAAAATTATATAACGTTTTTTTTAATATTATTTTTAATAAAAATTCTAAATTTATAGCTTATTTATAAAAGGATTTTTTTAAATTAATAAGTATTAAACCTTATATAAATATAGTTTTTTACTTTTAAATTAATAGCTAAATAAAACAATTAAACTAAATTTTAAAGATTTATTTATACGTTTTTATAAATTATAAATAATTAATTAAAAAATTTTTATTAATTATTAAATTCGCGTATAATAATATTGCTTTTATATTTATTTATATAATTCTTTTTATATTAATTATAAATACTATTTTATTATTTATAACTTTGCTTTAAATGTTTTATTTAACTTTATTAGCCGATTTTATATATATTAAATAAATTATATATAAAAAAATAAAATAATATTTAAAAAAAAGCCGATAAAAAATAAAAAATAAACTAATAAAAAATAAAAAAATATATTTATTTATAAAAAAATTAACTAATAATATTAAACGCTAAAATATAAAATAAAATAATTTATTAAAAATTTAATAAAAAAATACTAAGTTTTTTTAAAATTTAAAAAGTAATATTTTTTATAGCAATAAAACTAACGCTTTTTAAACGTTAAAAAATTTATAATATTTTTATATTTTATTTATCGAGCTTTTTTACGCTAGTAATTAAATATTATTTAATTTTAACTAAGTTTTATAAAAAATAAACCTAATAAAGTTTAAAAAATACTAAATAAAAAAATTAAAAATTTTATAAAAATATAAAAACGTTAAATATTTCGTTAAATAAAAAAAATAGCCGGCTAAATAGCACTAGATTTAAAAACTTTACAAATATTTATATAGTAATAAAGCTAAAAATATAATTAAGTAGTTTTATTAGCAAAACTTAAACAAGCTTATAGATTTATAAACTATTAATTAATACTTTAAACTAAATATAAAAAAAAAAAATAATATTATACGGACTATTTTAAAGCTAGCTATAAAACTTAGTTATAAAAGCTATATAAACTTTTAAAAACTTATAAAAAGTTTTAAAAAAACTTAAAAACCGGTATTACTCCGAGGTATTGCTCCGAAATATTATTATAAGCTAAAATATAATATATTTATATACTTATATTAATTAAATAGTTTCGACTAGTTATAAATCTACAAGCTTTAATGGCTATGCTTTACTATTAGCTATAGCACCTGTAATTTTTATTTATAGTAACTATTATTTATAGTAAATACATGACTATTATTTACAGTAAATATAGTTGTAGTAAATAAAAGCAAGCATTAGTAGTAAATATAGCTGCTTTACGTAAGTATTTAAATAGCTGCTTATATTATAAATTTAGATTTTTTTTTTTTTTTTTATTTGTAGATTTTATATTAATATATTATATATACTAAAGTTTTGTTTTTTAAATATATAAGCATAATTATTTATAAATTATTTAAAATATTATAAAGTATTAAGATTATTTTATAATATTTTTTAATTAAATTAAACGATTAATTTAACTTAAAAATATTAAATATTTTTTAAAAAAAAATTAAAATAATAAGCGCGTATAGCCGTATATACTAAAGTTTTTATTAATATTTTAAACTTATTTATTTCGAATATTCGAATAATAAGTTTTTTATAATAAAACTTTAATAAATAATAAAAAATATATATATTTTAGTTTTTAAACTATATAAAAACTATAATAATAAACTATAAAAGCTAACTATTTTTAATTAATTTAATATAATAATTTTATAATATTATTAATAATTATATATTTAAAAAATAAAAATTCGATATAAATATTGCTAGTTTTAATTATATAGTTTAATATTTAGCTAATAATTATATAAAATTATAAATAAAAAAACTAAGCTTAGTTTTTATTTTAAATTAATAATATATTATAATAAAATAATTTAGCTTAATTTTAATAAAAATATAAATTAAACTAATATAAATAATATATATAAAAATTTTATTATTATTTTTTAAAAAAAAAAATATACGTTTTTTTAATAATAATTTATTATTATTTAATTATTAATTTATATATATTTATTAAAAAATTAAATAAATAAAATAAAGTTTTATTTAATTAAGCAAAAAAATAAAAAAATTATTATTTTTTATAACGAAATATATATTACGTTAATATATATTATTAATATTTTTTAATTTATAATTAAAATAATTTTAATTAATAATAAACTAATTAATAAACTATTAATCGATTATTAAATAAACTATAAAAAATAATTAAATAGCGCAATTATACTTAAAATAACTTAAATATTTCGAATTAATAAATAGTTAATTTATTAAATTATTATAAAATAATTTTTATTTTATTAAATAATAAAAAAATAATTAATATATAGCTAAAATATTAATATTTATTTTTTATAATAATATAATTAAAAATAAACTTAAGTTTAAAATATAAATTTAAATTATATAAAATTATTTTAAATTTAATATTAATTAGTTTTATAATAATATAGCTAAAATAATTAATATCGAAATTTATATTAAAAGTTATATAGCTAATAATTTTATTTTTTATTTTTATTTAATTATTTTAATATATTTATTAATTTAAAAGCTATTTTAAAATATTTAAAAAAATTTATATTAATATTAACTATAGTAAAAAGCTAAAACTAATTTTTAATTATTTAGTTTTAATTAATATATATTAGCTAAGTTTTTTAAGTTTTAAACTATTTTTATTTATTTAGCTAGTAAAATTAAATTTAATAAAATTAAATAAAAAAAAAGTTTAAAAATAAACTGTTTTTTTAATTAATAATTAAAGCTATATTAAAATATTTAAAAAAAAATATTAATTTTAATATTTATATAAAATATTATTTTAAATAGTTTATTATTTAATAATAATTAATTATAAACGAAATAAAACTTATAAAAAAAATATAAAAATTTATTATTATAATTTTTATTTTTTTTTTTTTATTTAAATAATTTTTCGTTTTATTTTAAAACTAAATAATAATAATAATAACTTTACTTAATTGCTTAAATTTAACACTAAAAATATAATAATTAATTTTTAATAATAAATATTTTAATTATTTTTAATAAAAATATATTTAAAAAATACTTATTAAAAAATTAAATTCTAATAAATAACAAAGCTTAAATTATTATTATTTTAGTTATATATAATATATTAGATATTAAGCTAGCTAATATATAAAAAATAAACTTATAATAAATATAAAAAAAAAAAATAATTTAAAAAAAATAGTTTTTTTTTAAAAAAATATTTTTAAAAATATTATTAATTATAAAATAAATTTAATAAAAAGTAATTAAATAAAAAACTTTTATTATATATTTATATTTTATATAATAATAGATTTTTTTAATTATAAATAATTTTTTTAAAAATATAAAAATAAATATATATATAAGCGTAAATTAATAATTTGTAGAAAAAATTATTAAACTATTTAATTTTATTATTATTACGGACTTTTTTATTAAAAAGTTATAAAATATAATAATAAATGCGGAAAAAATATTAATTAAGCTTTTTATTATTATTAAAAATATATAAAAAAATTTTTAAAAATAAACTTAATAAGCTTTATTAAAAATAGTATAATATTAAGTTTATATTAAGTAATAAAAAAAAAAGCAAATATTAAATAAAGCTTTTACCGGAAATAAAAAACTTATTTAATTTTTAGCTTTTTTATTTAATTTATAGGACTAAACTTTATTTATTAGTAAAATAAACTTTATTTATAATAAGGACCTTTTGTAGAAGTTATTTTTTTATTAAAATATAATAAATATTAACTTTAAAAAAAAACTATTATTATTTTTAATAACTTTAGTACTATAATTAAGTTAATATATAATATTAAAGTATTTATTAATATAAATTTATTATTTTAATTTAATTATTTTTATAGCGAAATTTATTTTTTAAGGATAACCGTAAGGTCGTTTGCCGGGCTAAACTATAATAGCTATAGCTTTTTTTTCCTTTTTTTCGATTTTAAATCTATTATTTGCTTAAAACTAATATTTTTTAATTAAATTTTAAAGTTTTTTAATTATTATTTTAATTTTTACTAATTATTTTTATAACTATAGTTTTTTATTTTATTAAATATTAAAAGCTAGTATAACTATAGTTTAATTAATATTATAAAATAGTTTTTATTTCGAAAAATTACTGTTTTTTTTAAAATTAAATTAATTATTAAAATTAAACTAAAAAAAAAATTTATTAGTAAAAAAAATCTTTATTATTTTATTTAAAAAATAAATAAATAATAAAAATAATAAATATATTTTAAAAGTTTTAAAAAAATTTAATTATAAATAAAACGTTTAATTTAATTTTTAATTTTTTAAAAATTAATACGTTATTAAAAAAACTTTTTAAAAAGTTTATTTAAAAAATAATAATTATATATAATTATAAATATATTTTATTTTTTTTTTAAATTCTATTAGCTTATATTTTTAGTTATAATATTATTTAGCTTTTAATAAAATAAAATCTATAGTTAATTTAGCATTTTTATATAAATATTTATATATAAAACATAAGTTTTTATATTTAGTAATATCGACCTTTATTAATATATCGTTAGGTCTAAAAAATTAAAAATTAAATAGCTATTTATAAAATAAAAATTTAATAAAATCTAAATAAATATTATTAAAATTTTATTATAAAATAAAAACAAATTAATTTAATTACTTTTAAAATATTTAAAATTATAATATTAAATAATAATTTTTATAGTTTAGTTTTTTTATTTAAAAAAACTATTTTTTTAAAAATAATAAACAATAATTATAAAAAGTTTAGTTTTTTATATTTTTTATAAACTTTTTTAAAAATCCGAAATAAATTTATAATCTTAATTTAATATAATATTAATAAATAATCTTTAATTGCTTAATAATAGCTATATAACTAATATAATTATTTAATTTTTTATAATATATTTTTATTACTTAAAATAAACAAAGTTTTTTTTAAATAATATATATTATAAATATTAATATATTATAATAATTATAACTTTTAATTTATTAAAATATATTTACTAAAAAAACTTTAAACAAACTAATAATAAATTAAACGAATGATACGCGCGGGCAAGGGGTGTGTGCGCGTAGGCGCACACAGCGCCCTGGCGGGCGCGCACCAGCCACTGCGTGGCTAGTGCCTGGTCTGTGCGTGTGGCTTCGCCACACACACACACACACACACACACACATATATTATCTAGATCTGTAGAATTCCCAGAGATTATGGAGACTTCGTCTCCATCTCTTTTCAATATACAAATTCTACCCATACTACACCATATCAACGAAATAGTTTTTATAAGCTTAACATTTTTAAAACAAATAAACTAATAATTATTATAAAGTTTTTTATAACTAATAATATATATTTATAATTATTATATATTTAATATAATATTTATATTTAAATAAATATATATAGTTTTAATTTTTTTAATATATATTATATATTAAAATAAATTTATTATTATAAACTATTTATATAAATTATATATTTTTATTAAATATATAGTTTATATTTATTTTTTTTATTTATATTATAAAGTAAATTTTTAATAATTATAAATAAATAACTAAAGTATAAAATATTTTATTAATAACTTTATTATTTTTATAAATAATATATAATATAATAATATTTAAATTTTTATTATAGTTAAGTAATAATTTTAAGTTTTTATTATTTTATAAATATAGTTTTAAAAACTATTTTATAATAAATTTAACTAATAAATTTAGTTTAAAATAAATTTTTTATTTAATCGTTTAATTTAATTATTATTATTTATTTAGTTAAATATAATATAAATTAATTTAATATATTAAAATAAAATTTAATTTATTAAATAAATAATATATATAATTTATATTAAAATAAATAAATAAAATTAATAAAACTATTAGCCCGATTAAAAATATTATATTAAGTTTAATTAATTTAAAATTTTAATTTAAAATAATCGGTTAATATTATAATAAAATTTTATATAATTTAACTATAATATATAGCTTTTTATATATTATATTATATAAATAACTTTTAATTTAAAAAGTTTATATAGTTTAATATTTATAAAATAATAATTTAAAAATATAATTAATAATATTTAAATATTCGGATAAATATATTAAAATTTTATTAATAATTTTTATTTAAATAAAAACTATAATATTAAACTTTTTTTTAAAATTTATTTATTTATATAAATAATTATTAAACTAAATCGTAATAATAAAAAAAAATATAATTATAAATTAATTTTATATAATTTCGAATAAAACTTTTTTTTTAATCGGTTTATAATAAATAAATCGATAATAAGCTTATTATTTTTTAAAATATTTATAAATATATAACTTAATTTATGCTTTTGTAAATAATTTTATTTTTTAACGCTATAAAAGTTTTATATATTATATATAATATAAAAAAAATTATATAAAAATTTTATTATTAAAATATTATTTTAACGCTTTAAGTTAGTTTAAAAACTTTAAGTTTTAAAAAATAGCTAATTATTTAATAATAATTAAATAGCTAAAAACGTTTATTCGAAAGCTTAATAAAAATTAAAAAAAAATAAAAAAAAGATTTTTTCGGAAATAATAAAATATAATAAAACAAAATATTTTAAAAATAATATAAATAAAATAAATATTTTTAATAATATCCGAAAAAATAATAATATATTAATAAATATATAATAAAATTTTTAAAAGTTAAAGTTTTTTATTTATAAAATATTATTTAAATATTAATAAATTATAAAAGTTTATTAAAATAATTATTACTTATTTAATTTTTAATAGCTAATTATTATAAAAAATTATAATAGTTAAAATAATATTAAACTAAAAAAAAAAAAATAATATTTATTATTTTATAAAGTTTGCTACGAATAAATTTAATAATTTTAAATTATAATAAAAACAAATAATTATTTAAAATTACTATTTTATTTAAAGCGTATAAATTAACTATTAATTATAAATAAAGTTATTTTTTTTTAAATATATAAAAAATAAAATATATAAAAAAAGTTAAACTATTAATTTATTTTATATAACTTTAATATATAGCTTATCGAATATATATCGATTGTTTTTATTATAAACAAATAATAAATATAAATAATTATTTAGTTTATTTTTTACTAATTATTTATTAAAAAAATTTTATTAATTATTAATAAATATATTAATAATATTTTAGTTAGTTTAAATTTTAAATATATTATTAATTAGTTTAAAAATATTAATAGTTTTTAAATTATTTTTAATATAAATCGATTATTTATTAAATATATTATTTTTCGATTTTAATTAATTTATAAATGCTAAAATTAAAATAATATTAAAAATTTAAGTTTTTATTTACTATTAAATATTTTTTTTAGAACTTTATTTTATATATTTTTAACTATAAAATAAATTATATTTAATATAAAAATATTTTTTTTTTATAAAATATATTATATTTTTTAATATATTAATAATATTAGCTATATTAATTAAAATTATTATTATATTTTTTTTTAAAGCGGTTAAATATATTTTAATAATAATTATTTTAAACGTAAAAGTTATTAAAAAGTTTTATTAATATTAAAAATAATAAATATTTCAAATTAGCTAAAACTTATATTTTAATATTAGCGATTTATTATTATAAAATTAATATTTATTAATTAAAAAGCGCTTATATCCGGCTTAATTTTTTAATTATAACTATAGCTATATTATTATTATAGCTTTTAAGCAATTTTTTTATATTATAAGTGTAAAATTAATATTAGTTTATTTAAAAAATTAAATAAATATTTTTAATATATTTTTTTTTTTAATAAAAAATTATTAAATTATTATTAGCAAATAATAAATTTAATAATATAGCTATTTTATTTTTATATAAAAGTTTAAAAGCAAATTTTAATTAAATAATAAAATATATAAATAGCTAATATTTTAATAATATATTTAAGTTTAAATAATATATTTTAAATAAAATTATTTTACGTATATATAATTACGTAAAAAAGTATATTTTAAAAAATATTTTATAGTTATTTATATTAGTAAATATTATTTACTAATTTTTATAATTAATTATAGCTTTTTATAAACTAAAAAAATTATTATTTAATAATATTTTAAGCTTAATATTATTTTCGAATATTTATATAAATTTAATATTATTAAAATAAAAAAATTAATGTTTTTTTTATAATATAAAAAAATATAACTTAATATTTATATTATATTTTTTTTTTTAATGCTTTTAATTTTATTTTTATAACGTATAATAATATATTTTAAATATTTAAAACTTATACGTAATAATATTACGTTTTATTTTAAAATTAAAACAAATAATAATATTTTTATTATTTTATTAAATATAAATATTAACTTTTAAGTATAAAAAATAATTATTAAAAGATTTTTTTATATTATTATTTATTTCGTATAGCTTAAAAAGCGTTTATATAATTATTAATAAAATTAAAATTAATTTAGCTTAGTTATTTTAAGTATATTTTTATATTATAAATACGTTATTTTATTTAAATAGCTATAAAGATTTTTAGCTATATAAAACTCGAAATAATAAAATAATATATTTTATAATAAAAATAAAATAGTATAATATAAATACGTTCGTTTATTTTTTTGCGTAAAAAATTAAAATATAATTTATTCGATCGGCTATATATTATATATATAAACGTATTAGTTTTATATATATATCGAATTAAATATTTTATTATAATATTTATAAATATTATTATAATTTATTATAATAAATATATTATTATTATTTTCTGATTTATAAATTAAATAAATAAATATAAAAAAATCGTTTTTATTTTTATTAATAAAGTTAGTATTTTTTTTTTTTAAAAATTAATGTTTTTTATATTTTTTTTTTTAGTTACGTTTATAGTTATAACTAAACTTTTATTTATAACTTTTTTTTTTTAAGCTAATAGTTTAATGTTTTTAATTTTTTATTTTTACGCTTATTAAATAATTATTTTATTTAAAACTACGTTTAAATTTATTATATTTTAATATAATTTATTTTTAAAATACTTTTTATAAATAATTATTAAAAAATTAACTTTATTTTTATAACTTAAAATATATAGTTTATTAATTTTATAATAAATTTAAATACTAATAAAAATTATTTAATATTTAAGTTTATATAATAAATAAAAACTATAATATTATATTAATTATAGTTATTTTTATTTAACGTTTTTATTATTTAAACATATTATAATTTCTATTAAATAAAAATAATTATAGCTATTTTATTATAAATAAAATATTTTAGCTTAAAATATAATTAATTAAATAATTTTATAGCTTAAAAAGCTTATAACGAACTTATTAATAAAACTATTAATAATTACGGTTAATTTTTTTATATATATTAGTTCGTTTAAAATTATTAGCTTATTATTTTTTATATAATAATAGTTTTAATAAAAACGTTTAAAATATAAATAATAATTATTTATTATAATTTATTAATTTTTTATTTTTTAAAAACGAATTAATATGTTTAATAAAACAAAATATATCCGTAAAAATTAACTTACTATAAATTACTATATTTTTATCGTTAAAATTATTTTATTTTAGGTCGAACTAACTAATATTTATTTTTTTAGCTTTGCTAGTTTATTATACTATAAAGCATTATTAAATTTTTTTTTAAATATTAACTTTATTATACTTTTATTTAACCTTATAAAAGTTTTATATTAAAAATCTTATAAATTATATAATAAGTATAACTTAAACTAAAGCCTTTTAATTTAAAAGCAAAAATGCTTAAGTTTTTAAAAACTATATAAGTTAATAAATAAGTTATAATTGCCGGTTATATTAGTTCGTTTTTTTAATAAATATATATAATAAAACTTATTATTTTATTTTAATTTATTAACTATAATATTTTATTTTTTTACGTAACTATATAACTATATTATAAAAATATTTAACCGTTTAATTAATAATAATAATAAATTTGCTTATAAATATAAATATTAATATATAATATTTTTATATATTTATTTATTAATAATAATAATATACGTTAAAATTATACTATTATTTTATAATTAAATTATAATTTAAGCTATAAAATAAAATTAAAAAATTAAATATTATATAAATAATTAATTTTTATTTTAAATAAAAAAAACTTACTATAATATTAAAATTTTTAAAACGATTTTTAACCTAAATAAAATTAAAAAAGTTTTTAATAAATATAAATTATTATTTTAAATTTTAAATATAATTATAAATTATTTTTAATTTTAAATATAACTATAAATTATTTTTAATTTTAAATATAATTATAAACTTTATATTTTAAATAATAATATTATTATAAAATATATTAATTTTATAACGTATTAAACTTTTATTTTTTTCGAAAAAAATTTAAGCTTATTAATAAATTTAAAAAAACTTTATAAATTAGCTAAAACGTTTAAAAAAAAAAACTTTTCGAAAAAAGCCTAAACTTATTAATAAATTTAAAAAAACTTTATAAGTTAGCTAAAACGTTTAAAAAAAAACCTTTTAAAAAAAACTTAAACTTATTAATAAGTTTAAAAAAAACTTTATAAGCTAGCTAAAACGTTTAAAAAAAAAAAATTCGAAAACTTAAAAAATATATTTATTACGATTAATTTAAAGCTTTAAAATTTTAAAAACTTAAAAACTACGCTTAAAATTATATAAAAAACAAAAAAACAAATAAAAAAAATTATAAACAAATATCCTATAAAAAATACTATTATATTTATTATATTAAATAATAGCTAATTTTATAATAATTATAATTTTTTTAAAAAATAATTTAATAAAAATTATATTTAAATAAAATTATAATAAAATATTAATTTATAATTTAAAAATAATAAATATTTAAATTAATATTAAATTAAAAAAATAAAAAAATAAAATAACTATAAATAATAAAAAATAATATTAAATAATTACGTTTAATATAATATATAATTATTAAATAATTAAGTTTAAAAATATATAATTATTAAATAATTAAATTTAATATAAAATTAAATTTAATATAATTTATAATAAAAAAAAAATTAAAAATAAAACTTTATAATTTATTTATATTATATTATTTTTAATATAAATATTTAATTTTAAATTATTTATTAAATTATAATTATCCGTAATAAAAAAATAAATATTAAAACTAAATATATATAAAAAATAAAAATAAAAAAGTTTTTAATTTAAGTAAAAAAATTTTTATTTAAAATATAAAAATAAAAAATTTTTTATCGAAAAAAACTTTTTTTATTTAATTATACTTTTTTATAAAACTCAAGTATAATTTACGCGGTTAATATAAAGTTATTTAATATTATTAAATTATTTTAGCTCGCTAATATTTATTATTATTATTATATTATTATTATTAAAATCTTTTATAAAAACGCTTTAAAAATTCTAAATATAATTAAATATTAAGCGTTAAAAACTATTTATTTTTAAGCTTTATTAAACTATTAATATATATAAAAAATTTATTTAGCTTTTATATTAAACTATTTAAAAAACTAAAGTTAAAAATTTTCTATTAATTATCGAACTTATAAATTAAACTATATATTAAAGCTTTATATTAGTTTTTTAAATAAAAGTTTTAAAATACTAAAAAATACTAAAAATATTAAATATATACTTTTATAAATTATATAAACTACGTTTAAATATAAAAATCTTTTAAATATTTATATAAAAGTTAATATTTTATATTTTTAATTAGCTTAATATATATTGCTACTTTTAATACTATATAAATTATTAGCGTTATATATATTAAAATTATTAAGTTATTATAAAATATATATTATTTAAAACGTTTAAAATTTAATTAATATATATTAATAAAAATACTAGTTAATATATAAATAAAAAATAAAAAAATAATTCGGATATAAATTAATATATTAAAAATCGTTAGTTTAAAACTATAATTATTTTCGTTATAATAATATTAAAATTATTTTAATATTATAACTTTTATTAGCTATAATATGTTTTAATATTAATTATTAATATTATAATTTAAAAAATTTAAATTATAGTTATATTATTATAATAATTATATATTTATAAATAACGCGTTATATATTTTATTGAACTTTTTATATAATAATTATATAACGTTTATAAATAATAATTATTTATATATTTATAAAATATATTTAATGTATATATAAACTAAAGTTTATTAGTTTAAAGTTTAATTTTTAGCTTTTAATTTTATTATTTTTTTATTAATTTTTTTATTTATTAGTTAACTTTGCTAAAATAGCTTTAATATTTTTAACTTTTTAATATTATTAATAATATATTTAAAAAATTTAGCTATATTTTTTACAAAACTAATTAAATAATAAAACTATTAAAATAGTTATTTTATTTTTAAACTTTTTTAAATATAGTTCTAAGTTTTTTATTATTATTAAACTTTTTAAAAATAATTTCCGGATTATTAAAATCCGATTTTAATTAATTAAACTATATAAGTTTTTAATTTATTATTTTAAAATTTCGAACATATTAAAGCTAAAAAAAAACAGCTTAAAAATTAATATAAATAATTATATTTTATATTTTTTTTAATATATAAATAATTAAATAATTTATATTAAAAATATAAATAATAATTTATTATTATAAAAAGTTTTAATAATAAGCTAAAATTTAAAATAATATAAATCCGGATATTATAGCTTAATATAATATAGCTAAAAATAATATTGTTTTTTTTATTTTTTAGCTAAAACTATTATAAATTAATTAATAAATAACTATAATAAATATTAAAATTAAATAATATTAATATTAAACTAGCTTTAATTAGCTTAAGTATTAAATTTTTTATTATAACTAATATTTCGTATTTAATTATAAAACTTTTTAGCTTTTAAATTAAGCTATTAATTTTTTAAGCTTTATTTTAATAATAATATTTATTTTAAATTTTAAATAAATTTTAAATATAACGCATAAATAGCTAACTAAAAAAAACCTATAAAAAATAATATAATTAATTAATATATTATAACTATTTAAAATAAACGTAGCTTTTAAATAAAACAATTAAATATTATTTATTATTAGCTATTTTATAAAATATAAATTAATTAAATATTATAATTTATATTTTATACTAAAAAATAAATAAACTATAAAATAATTTAAAATATAATATAAAATAAATAGTTTATTAATACTATTAAAATTATTAAAATAATAAATAGTTTTTAATAAAAAAAAATTTTTTAATTATTTTATAAAAAGTTTTAAAAATAACTTATTAAATAAATAAAATATAATAATATTAAAATTATAAAAATAATAATATATTATTATAAACGTTAGTTTTAATTAAATATAATTAGTATAAAAATAATAAAACTATTTTAAAAATAATATAAAACGTAAACTTAGCTATAATATAAATTATAGCGTTAATATTAAATTAAAAATTAATTAATTTAATATAAATTGTTAAAAACTAATATTTTTTATTTTTTTAAATATATAAAATATTAAAAATAATAATATATTTTTTAAAATAAATAAATATTAAAATATTTTAAACTTTTGCTATTTTATTAAAATATTAAATCGATATAAAATAACGTTAAAATAAACTTTTTTAAGCTTTTTTTATTTATTAAAATATAAATTAAATAAAATAAAATTAGCGCAAAGTTAAACGTTATTATAATACTACGAAAATATTAAAAATAATATATAAAATCGTTAAAATAGTTAAAAAATAGCTATATAAATAAACTACCGGCTAAAAAAAAATAAAACTAAAATAATTTAAAAAACAAAAATTATATAAAACTATTATATTATTTAATAAGTTTTATTAAAATAAATATAAGTTTATATTAAATAAAAAAAAAAAGCAAATATTAAATAAAACTTTTATTAAAAACAAAAAACTTATTTATTTTAGCTTTTTATTTAATTTATAGGACTAAACTTTACTTATTAATAAAATAAGCTTTACTTTATATAAAAACCCTTTGTAAAGTCACCCCTTTTATTAAAATGTAGTAAAACTTATAACTATTATTAATTCGATTTATTAAATAGCTAAAAAGTATAATATTATATATAATAATAAATAAAATAAATACTAATATATATTAATCTATTTTTTAACTATTTATATAAAAGCTAAGCTTTTATGCGGAAAAATTTTTTATATAAAAAAAATTCTACTATAATATATTATATAACTAAATCGGGCGGATATATTAGCTTAATTTTATTATACGAATAATTAATATTATAATAATAATTATTATATATAGTTAATATTAATATATAATTTATATAAATAATACTATAATTATAATATTAGCTTTTTTTTTTTTAACTATAGTATATTTTCGTACGATTATTTTTTAATATAAAAATCTAAATATAAAAAAATATTAAATATATCGTATAATAAATATATAAATAAAAAGCGCTTAATAAATATTAAATTATTATTTTTTAAAATGTTTAATATTTATATAATTATACGTAAAAAAAAAGTTAGCAAATTAAATAAAAAAGCTAAATATATAACTATTATATATAATTTTTTATTTAATTTATTTAAATATTTTAAAGAATTAAATAATATATTGTTTTTATATTATTATATTATACGTAAATTAAATTATTTTTATATTGCTTTTTATTTTTATTTTTTTTTTTTTTTTATGCGCGTAATTATATTTATATATATATATATATATATATACGTATATATATATATTTAACGTATGCTTTAATTAATTTTATAAACTTATATAGTATTAAGTTTAATAATTATTATATAATAAACGTAATATTAGTAGCAATATTATAATAATATTAATATTATAATAAAATATATTATTATTTGCTATTATTATTATTATATATAAAGCTTTTTAAGTTTTTTTAAATATATACTAATAAATAATTAAAGTAAAATTATTATTATTAATAATAGCTACTATAAAACCTATTAATTTTATTAAGGTTTTTTGCCCGCGTTTTATATTTTTTGCTTTAGTAGTATTATATAGTTTTAAAACTTCGTACGTTTAAAAAATAGCGGCGCTATTAAAGTTTATAGTTTTTTTACTAAAATTAAATTTATAAAGCTTTTATTAACGTTATAATAAAATATATATATTTTTATTTGTTATTTTATATAAATAATTTTTAATATATATTTTAGCTAATTTATTTTATTATATAATAAAACAAAAAAATATAATTATTTTAGCTTTTTATATAATATTATTTCTAAGTATTATTAACTATTATTTTATTAATATATAAATAAAGTTTATACGTTAAAAAAAATATTTTTATATAATTTTTGTTTAAAGTTATAACTAAATTATTTTATATTAAAGTAATTTATATAATAATTATATTAATTATTAAAATATTATTTATAATATTATATAATATTAAGTTTTTAAAGCAGCGCTTATAGCGTTTATATATAATAATTGTATAATATTTATTATTTTATTATATATAGTTTAAGTTTAAAAAAAAAAAAAAATAAAAAATTAATTATACGCGTTGTTTTTTAAAGTATAAATTTAATTGTTATTTTATTATAATTTTTAACTTTTTTATTATATATATATAAATTTTTTTTTTAAATATTTATATATAATATATTATTTTTATATATATTTAGCCGTTATTTATTATATAAACGTATTTTTATAATTTTTTAATAAATATTTTAATTTATATAAGCAGCTTATTTAAAAACTAAAATTTTTAATATTTAGTTTAATATACGTTTAATAAATATATTAGCTAGGTTATTTTTATTATTAATTTATTATATTTAAAGATTTTTTTTTTTATATAATTTTAAAAAAATATAATATTTATTATTAATTTTTTTTTTAAATTATTTTTAGTTTAATTAAATAATTAATAATATTAAAATTTAAATATAAAATAGTTGTTATAATTATAATATTATTTATGTACGGAATTAATATATTAATATTAATTACGTATAATAGCTAATTATTAATTATAATATTAGTTATTTATAATAAAATAAGCTAATATATTTGTTTAATTTAATTATATATATATTATAGTAAAATTTTTTTTATATAAAAAAATTTTTATATAAAAGCTTAGCTTTTATATAAATAATTAAAAAAATAAATCGATATATATTAATATTTATTTTATTATTATATTATAATATTATATTTTTTAGCTATTTAATATTAATTAATTTTAGCTAAAAAATATAAATTAGTAAAAATAAAAATAAAATTTAAATTTAGTTATATAAGCTATGTTTTTATATTATATTTTAGTTTTTTTAATATTATATTAATAAAAAAAAAATTAATTATTTTAAATATATTTTAATATTATATTTTTATATAAAAGTTTAATTAATAATATATAATTATATTATTTTAATTATTATTATATAAATTATATAAAAATTTATAATATAATTTAATAATTTTTTATTTATAATATTTTTAAATATAATAAAAATAATAATTAATCGTATAATAATTAATATAGCTAAATATATAAAAATATATATTTTTAAAAAAATAGCTAAAATAATTTTTTATTTTTTTAGCTAATATTTTATATAATATAAGCCGAAAAAATTATTTAAAAAACTAATATATTTTTAAGTTTTATATAAAAAACTATTAATTTTTATATATATAAAAATATTTATAAAACTTTAAAATAATTATTAAAAATAAATTAAATATAAATAGTATATTATATATAAAATAATTAATTTTATATAATTTAAAAATTTTTAAAAAATATTAATAAAAACTTTTAAAATAATAAAACTAAAAATATTTAATAAAATTAATATTTAAATTATTAAAAAATTTATAACGTTTTTATATAAAAAGCGTTTTAAATTAAAAATTATAAAATAGTTAAAAAAAAACTATTATATAATTATAAAAAATAAATATATTTTAATATATAAATTTTAAATTTTATATAATTATTTAAATAATATTTATATTTTTATATTAAATTAATAATTTTAAAGTTAGTAAAGTTTTTTATATAATAAAATAATTTTATAATTTTTTTTTTTTAAAAAAAAAATATAAAAAAAAAATAAAAAAATAAATAAAAAAATAACTATAAAATAACTTATATATATATTAAAAACTAGCTTTTTAACTTTAAATAATAAAATATTATATAAAAATAAAATATTAAAAATAAAATTTTAAAAACTTTTATAATTATTAAATATTATTTATTATTTATTTTAATCGATAATTTATTTTTTATATAAATAAAAAATATATTATATTTTTAATATAATAAAATATTTAGTTTTTAAAATTTTTTTAAATTTTAAAATAATTTATTTATTAATATAATAAAATATAAAAATATTTTTATTTAAAATTTAAATTTTTTTATATATAATATTAAAATAAAATTATTTTATTTATAAAATATTAAATTTTTTTAAAAACTTAATAAAAAAAAAAATTATTTTAAAAAATTATATAATTTATTTTATAATAAAATAATAATTATTAATTATTATTATAGTTTAAAATTATAAAAATTAATTTATATTATATTTTTATAATATTAACTAATTATATAAAAATTATTATAAATTATATTAGTTTTAATTATATATAAAAAAACATATAATATTATAAATTTATATTTTAATATAATTATAAATTATAATTAATATTATTTTATAAATATATAAATAAAAAAAAATTTATTTTTATATAAAACGTTAAAAATTATAATTAATAAATTATTTAAAACTTAAAAAATATTTAAAAAAAATATTTAAAAAGAATTTATTTAAATATAATTATTATATATATATATAAAAATATTTAAAATTTAAAATAATATTTATTTTTTAAAAATTATATATAAAAAATTTTTTTTAAATTTTATTTATATTTTAAGTTAAAAAAAACTTAATAATTTAATATTTTATATAAAAAATAAAAATTTTTATTATAAATTAATAAATAATTAAATTAATTATTATTTTAATAAATAAAAATATTATATAATATTTTAAAAATTTTTAAAAATAATATATTAGCTAAAATTATATAAATAGCTATTTTTTAAAAAATTTATATATAAATAAAAAATATTTTATTTATTAAAAAAAAAAATATTAATTAATTAATTATATTTTAAAAAAAATTTTATATAAAAAATTAATATTTTAATATATATAAATAATATTTAAAAAAACTAATTTTAAAAATTTTTAATTTATTTAATTAAATATAAAAGCTATTTAAATATATAATAAAAAAAAAAAAAATTTAAATATATAAAATAAAAATATTATATAATATATATAAATAATATATTATATATATTAATAAAAAAAAATATTTAATTAATAATTATAAATTAATTGTTTAATTTATTTATATTTAATAATTAATATTATATAAAATATTAAAATATTATTTAAAATATAAAACTTTAAAATTTTTTATTATAAAAAATTATAAATAAAAGCTATATATAAAAACTTAAAAATTAAAATTATTTAAACTTTTAAAATAATTAAAATAAACTTTAATAAAACTATACGATAATTTCGGTTAATATAATAAAAATTAATAATTAAATTAATTATATAATATTTTATATTTTAAATATTTTATTTTATTTTTATTTTTTAAAAATATAAATTATTTAAAAATATATTTAATAATATAAAAAATTATTATAAAAAAAAAAAATAGTATTTTATTATATATAAATAAAATTATTTATTTTTAATATTAATTATATAAAATAGCTAACTATTTTATAAAAATTAAACTATATTTATATAAATAATTTAAATATTTTTATATAAAAAAATTATATAAAATATTATTTTATATAAAATATAAAATCGAATAATTTATTTTAAAAAAAATTTAAAATTTTATTATTATTAAATATATAATAAAATTTACGGCGATTTAAATTTATAATTAAAAATAACTATAAATTTAATTATAAAATAATTATAAACGTTATATAAATAAATAATTAAAATATATTATATATTATTAATATTATTATATTATTTAAATAGCGATTTTTTTAAAATTAATATTTATATAAAATATATAAAAAATATATATAAATATTAAATTAATTTATTAAAAACTTTTAAAATATATATATAATTTTAAAATAAATTTTTTATTAAATAAATTTAAAAAATATATAAAAATAATTAACGTATAATATTATAAAATATTTATTAAAATATATTAAATAATAAATAAAATAAAATAAAAGTTACGCTTTATATACTTAAAGAGATAAAGCTTTAGTATATATGGTATATTATATATAAAATCTATAGATAAAATAAAAAAAAAAAAAGGTCTAAGTTTATAATATAAATAGCTGTTTAAATATTTGCGTGGGGTAGCTGTATTTATTGCTAATGCTTGCTTTTATTTATTATAACTATATTTATTACGAATAGCAATATATTTATTATAAATAGTAGTTATTATAAGTAGAGATTACGGGTGCTATGGCTAGTAGTAAGGCATAGCTATTAAAGCTTGTAAATTTATAACTATTTTTTTTCGAAAAAAAAAATAATTTAACCGGGATTAAAGTTATAACTACTTTTTAGCGAAAAAAAGAATTGTTTTAGGTTTTTATTAATATAAATTTTTATAAAGCTTTTATACCGTTAAATTATTATATTAATTTTTTATACGTTATTTAAAATTTTTTTATTTAATATAATATTTAAATATACTTAAATATATTTTTTATTTATTTTTTTTTTTGCGTTATTTTTCTTTTTATGTTATAGCTTTATTATTATCTAAATATAGCTTATTAAAAACGTTATTTTACGCTATATTTAGCTATATTATAATTATACCGGAAGTTTAGCTAAATTAAAGTTTACGTTATAAAATTTTTTAATATTTTATATTATTTTTAAAATTTTTTAAAATATTATATATTATTAGATTTATTTTTTTAATTTATTTAATACTATAGCTTTTAATAATAAAATCGAAACGTTTGTATTTTTTTATAGTAAATTTTTTTATTTTAAGTTTTATTATTTTTTTTTTAAATTTTCTTTTTTAACCTAATAATAAATTATTTAATATTTTTATAATTAATCTACGTAATACCGATTAAATATTTCTAAATTATAAAAACGTTTAATATAAATATATTTCTGTTTTTTTGTATATTTTAAATTTTATTATATTATAAAAAATTTAGTTTATTTAATAAGTAGTTTATTTTTAAAATTATTTTTTCTTTAAAATTAATATATAGTTTTTTACGTTGAAATTAAATTCGTATTAACTTTTATTAATTTAATTAATTATACGCTTTTAAATATAATATAAATTTTTTTAGCTAATTTAATAAATTATATTATTTTTTTTTTTTTTTTATATATTTATTTAAATTATTTTTTTTTAATAAATAGTTTTATAGCTTTTTTTTTATAGTTTAGTTTTTTTAATCGAAATTAAATAATATTAAAAAACTTATTTTTATTTTATAAAATAATAATTTTATTAAAATATAAAAATTAAAACTTATATATAATTTATAAAATATACGTTTAAACTAATTATTTTAATAATAGCTTATATATAATCTTAATTTTTAATTAATATATTTATTTATAATCTTTATTTATTTTATAATTTTATAATATTTTATAATAGCTAATATATATTTTATACTTATTAGTTTATATAGTTTGTTTATAAAAGCAAAAATAAACTAAAATCCGCGGTTTAAAATTATAATTATAAATATTTTAAAAACTCGGAAAAATTTTTTATAGTATTTTAATAATATTTTTACGGTTATTTCCACAATAAAATATAATTTATATTTGTTTACTTAAATAATTTATTATAACTATATATATATTATATTTGTATTTATTTTTAAATATTTATTTAAAATTAATAATAAAATAACGCTATATACGTTTAAATATTAAAAAAAATATAAATTTATTAAAAATTTTATTTTTAAATATTTTAGTAAATTTATATTTATATAGTTTATTATATAACGATTATAATTTCCGCTTAATTTAAATTATTAATAATATTTGGTAATAAATTTATATATTTATTTTTACTAAAGTATATAATAATATTTATAATATTTTTTTAATAAAATATATTTTAAATATAAAAATTAAAAATAACTAAACGTCCGTAAAATATAATTAATTTGTTTTTAATTTTTATAAATTTTCTAGCTTATTATTTTTATTTATTAATAATAAATTTTTATATTTATATTTTATAGTTTTTTTTAAAAATTCGCTCGATTAATTATAATTTTTAAAAATATTTAATTCGTTATATATTTTAATAAAATTTATTTAATATAATTTTATTTATATAAAATTAATTATATTATATTATTTACTAGCTAAAATATCGTAAAATAACGTTACGTTTTTTTTAGCTTTTTATATTATTAGGTTTTTTTATTTTATAATAAAACGTTAGTTAATATATATTTTTATTAAAGCGATATAATATTAAAAATTATATTTAAAAAAAAATTAACTTATTTAGTTTATTTTAAATTAAAATATTATTTTTCGCTAAAAAATTCTAAAGCTTAATTATTAATAAATATTAAAAAAAGCTTATTGTAGCTATTAATTAATTTAGGTTTTTTTTTTTAAAATATAATATAATTGCTAATAATTTTTATTATAATATTATAATTTAATTTAATATTATAAAATATTTTTAAAAAATACGTTATAAAATATTAGGTTTTATTATATAGTTATAATAATACGCTAAAGCTAACGCTATTAAAAAATCGGTTTTAATTTTTGTTAATAAGTTATAATTAAAATATTTTAATAAAAAAAAACATATTAAAGCTTTTTTAAATTAATAAAATAACTTTTTATATTTTTAATTTATATAAAAAATACGCTTTTTCGCGTTAATTAGTTTAAAAATATAATAATATAACTTTAAATATCGATAAAATTTTAATAAAAATTATAAAATTTTAAAAAAAATTATACGCTTTTAATTAATATAAAGTTTTTTATTTTAATATAGCGTTAATTTTAATAAAATTTACTTAGATTTTTTTAATACTAATAATATAATTTAAAAATTTAATCTTTATAATATAAAATTCGAATTTTTTAAATTAATTTATAATCCGGCTTAAATTAATTGTTTTAATATATAACGTATATAAATAATATATTTTTTATTATTTCCGAATAAATAATAATATTATTAGTATAAATATTATAAAAATCGTTTAAAAAATTAAATAAATATTATTAATATACTACTAAAATATTAAAAATTTATTAAAAACTAAATAATAATACTAATAATTAATATATACTATATTTTATATAAAATATTATATAATTTTATTTTTAAATAATATATAAATATAATTAAATATTTATTATATATTAAATCGGGTAAAAATTTCGCTTTATTAATATAAGCTAAAATTTTTTTAAAAAAAAAAGTAAATATTAGTTTTTTTTATAATTTATTTAGTTTATAATAATTTATAAAAATAAAGCTTATTATTTGTTTTTTTTATAAATAAAATAAATATACTATATAAAATATTATTAAGTTTAATAAAACTTTTATATAAGTTTCGATTAAAAATTTTTATATAGTTTTTAATTCGTCGAATAATATTTTATATAAAAAACTATATTTTAAATTAATTTTAAACTTATTTTAAAAAACTTTATTTTATAGTTTATTTATAAACAATATAATAAAAACGTATTAAAATTAATTCGGCTAAAAACGCGTATTAAATTTTAATATTTTTAAATATTATTTTTTGCGCTTTTTATTTTAATTTTTTATTTTTTTTCTAAAAATTATTTTTATTTTTTTTTAATCTTTTAATTATTTTATTAACCTTATTAATATTAATAATATAAACGTTTTTTACTTAGTTTTTTTTTACTATTATATTAAAAATAATTATATTTAAGCTAAATTTTAGTTATTAATTTTTTTTATACTAACTAATAATTTTATTTTATATAATAAAAACTTTTTTTATTAAACTTTTAAATAAAAATTAAAGTTATATTTTTATAAAAAAGTATAGCTTATGTTTTTTAAAAATAAATTCTAGTAAAAACTAATCGGATATTATTTGCTTTATTTATTAAAATCTTTTTATACCGGATCGCCGCGCTTTAAAATAAATATTTTTAATTTTTCGTTTTTTAAATATTATTTTATTTTTTATTATTATTAACGCTATATTTTTTTAATCTCGAAATTATAATTTATTAATTAATATCGGGTTAATAAACTAAAATTATAATTATATATTTATTTTATATTATTAAATAATATTATATTATAATTAAAAAATAGCTAAAATAAAAATATTAAATAATTTTATTAATAATTTAGCAAAAATTATAATATTTAAACTATAGTTTATTTAAAATAATATTATAAATTAAATTATTTAATTAATTATAAATTTATTTTTAAAATTTTATATATTTTTAATAATAATAAAAAAGCCTAATTAATATTTTTTTTACTTTTATTATTATATTTTATAACTTTTTAGTAAAAAGTTATAATAATAATAAAATTAAATAGTTTAATAATTTTTTTTGCAAATTATTAATTTATGTTATATATATTTACTTTTATATTTTAAAAAAATTATTTATAATTAAAAAAATCTATTATTATATAAAATATAAATATATAATAAAAATCTTCTGTTAAATATTTTTTTATTAAATTTATTTTATAATTAATAATATTTTTTAAAAATATTTCTTTTAAAAAAAAGCTATTTTTCTTAAAATTATTTTTTTTTTCTATATTTATATAGGTTTATTTTTTTATATATTAACTAGTTAATATTTAATATATTATATATAACTAGAATAATAATAATTTAAATTTTTTATTTATTAAAGTTTAATTTTTAAAAATATTTTTTAAAATATATTTTTATTAATAATAATTAAAATATTTACTATTAAAAATTAATTATTATATTTTATTAATATTAAATTTAAATAATCGGGCAAAATTATTACTATTATTATTATTTATTTTAAAATAAAATAAAAAATTATTCAAATAAAAATAAAAAAAAAAAATAAAAATTATAGCAAACTTTTATTTTTTTTTTATAAGTTTTATTTTATTTATAATCGGTTATTATTAAATAATAAACTATTTAAAAATAATATTTATATAAACGTTAAAATTAACGTTTTTTTTTAAATATTTTAATATAATTTTAGTTATTAATCGAAAAAATAATTTATTTTTAAATTTTTTTTTTATTTAGCTTTATTAAATCTAGTTTTACTAGCTAAATAAATAAAAATAATTTAAAATTTCGGAAATTTAGCTAATATATATTAATTAAAACTAAAAAATTAAAAGTTAGCTTTAGCTTTTTTATTATAATTAACGTTAATATAAATTTTTTAAAATATTTTAAAATAGTTTTAAATTAATAAATACGTTAAAATAATCGGATAAAAATAAAAAAAAAATCGTTAGCTATATAGCTTTTAATATAAGTTTTAATATTAGCTATTTTAGCTATATTATTATAAAACTAATTAGTATTAAATTTAAAATAATTTTATATAGTTTAAATTTATATTTTAAACTTAAGTTTATTTTTAGTTATATTATTATAAAAATAAATATTATATTTTAGCTATATATTAGCTATTTTTTTATTATTTAATAAATAAAAGTTATTTATAATAATTTAATAAATTAACTATTTATTAATTTAAAATATTTAAATTATTTTAATATAATTAATTATTTAATTATTTTTATAATTTATTTAATAATCGATTAATAATTTATTAATTAGTTTATTATTAGCTAAAGTTATTTTTAATCGTAAATTAAAAAATATTAGCATATATATTAACGTAAATATATTTTGTTATAAAAAATAATAATTTTATTTTATTTTTTGCTTAGTTAAATAAAACTTTATTTTATTTATTTAACTTTTTAACAAATATATATAAATTATAATAAATAATAATAAACCGTTATTAAAAAAACGTATATTTTTATTTTTTAAAAAATAATAATAAAATCTTTATATATATTATTTATATTGGTTAATTTATATTTTTATTAAAATTAAACTAAATTATTTTATTATATTATATTATTAATTTAAAATAAAAGCTAATTTGGTTTTTTATTTATAATTTTATAATCGTTAGCTAAATATTAAACTATATAATTAAAACTAATATATTATATTAATTTTTATTTTTTAAATATATAATTATTAAAATATTATAAAACTATATATATTAAATTAATTAAAAATAGTTAGCTTTTGCGGCTTATATTATAATTTTCGCGGAATTTAAAAAGCTAAAATAAATATATTTTTTTATTATTTATTAAAATTTCGTTATAAAAAGCTTATTATTTTAAACATTTAAAACAAATAAGTTTAAAATATTAATAAAAGCTTCGGTACGTACGGCCGTATACGCTTATTATTTTAATTTATTTTTAAAAAATATTTTAATATTTTTAAATTAAATTAATCGTTTAATTTTAATTAAAAATATTATAAAAATAGTCCTAATATTTTATAATATTATAATAATCTATAAATAATTACGTTTTATATACTCGAAAAACAAAACTCTAATATATATATATATTATATATAAAATCTATAAATAAAATAAGAAAAAAAAAGGTCTAAGTTTACAATATAGGCAGCTGCTTAAATACTCGCGTAAGGCAGCTGCATTCACTGCCAATGCCTGCCTTCATTCACTGCAACTACATTCACTACGAATAGCAGTCACGCATTCACTGCAAGTGGCAGTTACTACAAGTGGAGATTACAGGTGCTATGGCTAGTGGTGGGGCACAGCCACCAGAGCCTGCAGATCCGTAACTATAAATATAAATTATTTAAATATATATATAATATTTTTAAAAAAAATTATATATATATAAATAATAAATTAATTTATAAATAATAATAAAATATTAAATAATATTATTAAATTTAATAGTTTTAATTAATTTTTTTTATTTTTAAAGTTTATTTTTATATAATAAAAAGTTTTTTTTATTTTTTTTTATTATATAAAAGCAATAATTATTTAAAAAATAATAAAATATTATATAAAATTATATAAAATTAAAATTAATTATACGATTAATAAACAAAATAAAATTTTTATATAATATATTATATTTTTTTTTAAAATAAAGTTTTAATATAAAAAAAAAATAAAATAAAAAAAATTATATAAAATTAAAACAATCGAAAAATTAAATATAATTATAGCTTTATTAATAAATTAATATATTTTTAATATATATAAATTATATATTATTATAAAAAAATATTTAAATAAATAATTTAAACTAAATAATATATAATTTATATAATTAATAGTTATTAAAAAAAATATAACTAGTTAAAAAAAAAAACTTAGTTTTATTATTATATAATATTTAATATATTTATTATATAATATTTAAATATTATAGATTTTTTTAATAAAAAAAAAATAAGTTTTATAATAATTAAAACTATATATAAATAAAATTATTAATTTTTAATAAACTATTTAAAAATTAAATATAATAAAAATTAATAAATTTATTATATAAAACGTTTTAAATTTATTATATACGATTTAAATATTTATAAAAAAATATATTTTAAGTTTTATTTTATATAAAAAGTTAAAAAAAAAACTATAAAATTAATAAAAAGTTTAAATTTATTATATAAAAATATAATAATATTAAAAAAAATATTATTTTAATTTAATTATTAATAATTTAATAAATAAATTAATAATTAATTTTAATATTTAGTTTTATTTTTATATAAAATTTTAAACTTTATATAAGCTTAAAAATATTATTTAAATTTATATTTAATTAAAAAATAAACTATTATATAATATTTATATTTATTTTTAAAATTAAAAAAAAATATTTTTAAAAATTATTTTATATATTATACGATTTTTATATAGTTTAATTAAATTTAAACTATATTAGTTTAAATATATTATTAATATTATTAAAAAAAACTTAAAATATAAATATTTATATATAATTTATATTTATTAGTTATATATAATAATTTAAATATTTTTAAAATAATTAAAATATAAATAAATAATATATTAAACTTTATTATATTAGATTTTTATTACGTAAAAAAAAAAAAACTTAATAAATAAATTTCGCGTAAAATTTAAAAAAACTTATTTTTAAATATTTATTTAAATTTAATAGCAAAAAAATTTTTTATATAAATAAATATTATAATAATTTAAAAATTAAACTAAAAATTTAATTAAAATTAATTTTTATATAAAAAATTCATTTAAACTTATATTTTAATAAATTAAAAAAATATATATTAATAATATATATTAATTTAAAATTATATATAATTTTTATTATAGTTTAAATTATTAAGCTATAATTATATAATATTAAAATATTAAATAAATAATTAAATAGTAAAAAAATAATTTATTAAAAAAGTTTATATTTATTTTTTTCGATTTTTTATATAAAGTTTTTTATTTTTATAAATAAATTATTTATAAATAATATAAATATAACTTTATAGTTTAATTTATTTTATATTTATAATTAAAGCTTATATAAAAAATATAATAAATTTAAATTTAAAATCGAAAATAATATTATATATTAAAATTAAATAAATATAAAAAATTATATAAAATATTTTAATTAATAAATTATATAATATAATTAATAGTTTAATAATATTATTATTTTTTATATAATATTTTAAAAAATTATAAAATATTTAATTTATTTTTAATATTTATTATTTTATGCTTAAATTTTAAATTATTATATAATTATTAATTAAAATAATTTAAAAAAAAAATTAATAATAATATTATATTTTTTTAAAATTATATAAAAAAAAAAATTTCTAAAATATAATAAATTAATAGTAAAAATAATTTAGCTAATATATTTAAATATATTAAACTAAATATTAAAAACTCTAGTTTTTATAAATAAGCTATTTATATAAGTTAAAATATTTATTAAAAAACTACTATAAAAAATATATTATATATTAAATAGCAGTTAAATATATATAAAATATATATTATATATAAATATATAGAAAAAAAATTATATATAAATAGTAAAAAAATTAGAAAAAATTTAATAAAAATAACAACTAAATTTATATTTAAAAAATAATACGTACGATTAATTTTATTTTTTTTTTTTTTTTTTTAAAACTTAAACTAATATATAAAAATAATAAATATTATATAATTATTATATATAAACGCTATAACGCTACTTTAAAAACTTAATATTATATAATTTAATTAAATAAATATTTAATAATTAATATAATTATTATATAAATTGTTTAATATAAAATAACGATTTAGTTGCGATTTTAAATAAAAATCGTATAAAAATATATTTTTCGACGTATAAACTTTATTTATATATTAACGAAAATAATAGTTAATAATATTTAAAAATAATATTATATAAAAAGTAAAAACGATTATATTTTTTTATTTTATTATACGATAAAATAAATTAACTAAAATATATTAAAATTATTCGTACGAAATAAATAAAAATATACGTACGTTTATATATAATATTAATATAAAGCTTTATAAGCTTAATTTAATAAAAAAGCTATAACTTTAGTATACTATTATTTTTAAGCGTATGAAATTTTAGAATTATATAATATTATTAAAATAAAAATATAAAACGTAAATAAAAATCCTAATAAAGTTAATAAGTTTATAGTAGTTTATTATTATAATAATAGTAATTTTGCTTTAATTATTTATTAGTATAATATTTAAAAAAACTTAAAAAGTTTACGTTAATAATAATAATAATAATAATAATATATTATATTATTATTATTATTTAGTATATTAATATTATTATTAATATTATTATTATATTTATTATATAATATATTATTAGATTTAATATTATATAAATTTATAAAATTAGTTAAAATATACGTACGAAATATATATTTATATATATAAGTATAAGTATACGCGCGTAAAAAAAAAAAAAATAAAAAATAAAAAGCAGTATAAAACGATTTAACTTATATAATAATAATAAATACAAAAATATATATTTTAATTTTTTAAGATATTTAAATAAATAAATAAAAATTATATAATAATAGTATATATAAATTAGTTTTTTATTTATACTTGTTAACTTTTTTTTATATATAGTTATATAAATATTAAATATTTTAAAAAAATAATAATTTAATATATTATCGGCGTTTTTATTTATATATTTATTATACGATATATTTTATATTTTTTTATATTTAAATTTTTATATTAAAAAAGTAATTATATAAAAATATATATAAAAAAAAAAACTAATATTATAATTATAATTTATTTATATATAAATTAATATATTAGTATTAATTACGTATAATAACTAATTATTAATTATAATATTAGTTGTTTATATAATAAAGTTAAGCTAGTATATTTGTTTAATTTAATTATATAATATATTGCGGCAAAATTCTTTTTATATAAAAGAATTCTTTGTATAAAAGCTTAGCTTTTATATAAATAATTAAAAAAATAAATTAATATATATTAAATTTATTTTATTTATTATTATGTACGTTTATACTTTTTAATTTTAATAATATAAATATTAAAAATAAGTTAAATATTTTTATAATTTTTAAAATATTATAAAAAATAATAATATTATTAAAACTATTAATTATATTATATAATTCGCTAGTTAAAATATTTTGTGTAATTTTTTTATATTTATTTAAATTTTAATATATAATTATTTTCGATTTTAAAATTTAAATTTATTATATTTTTTATATAAACTTTAATTATAAATATAATAATAAATTTAAACTATAAAATTATATTTATATTATTTATAAATAATTGTTTATAAAAATAAAAAGCTTTATATAATAAAAATCGAAAAAAATAAATATAAGCTTTTTCGATAAATTATTTTTTGTTATTTAATCTGTTTATTTAATATTTTAATATTATATAATTATAGCTTAATAATTTAAACTATATAGTAAAATTATATATAATTTTAAATTAATATATATTATTAATATATATTTTTTAGTTTATTAAAAATATAAGTTTAAACGAATTTTTATATAAAAATTAATTTTAGCTAAATTTTTAGTTTAGTTTTTTTAAATTATTTAATATTTTATTCGTATAAAAAATCTTTTTATTATTAAATTTAAATAAATATTTAAAAAATAAAATTTTTTAATTTTATATAAAGTTTTATTTATTTAAAATTTTTTTTCGTATAATAAAAAATCTAGCATAATAAAGCTTAATATATTATTTATTTATATTTTAATTATTTTAAAATATTTAAACTATTATATATAATTAATAAATATAAATTATATATAAATTTTATATTTAAGTTTTTTTTAATAATATTAATAATATATTTAAACTAATATAGTTTAAATTTAGCTAAACTATATAAAATTATATAATATATAAAATAATTTTTAAAAAATATTTTTTTTAGCTTTAAAAATAAATAAATATAAATATTATATAATAGTTTATTTTTTAATTAAATATAAACTTAAATAATATTTTTAAGTTATATAAAGTTTTAAATTTTATATAAAAATAAAACTAAATATTAAAATTAATTATTAATTTATTTATTAAATTATTAATAATTAAATTAAAATAATATTTTTTTAATATTATTATATTTTTATATAATAAATTTAGATTTTTTATATAGTTTTATAAATTTTTTTTTAATTTTTTATATAAAATAAAACTTAAAAAAATATTTTTTTTATAAATATTTAAATTATAATAATAAATTTAAAAACGTTTTATATAATAAATTTATTAATTTTTATTACGTTTAATTTTTAAATAGTTTATTAAAGTTATAATAATTTTATTTATATATAATTTAATTATTAATTTAAAAGCTTATTTTTTTTTATTAAAAAAATTTATAATATTTAAATATTATATAATAAATATATTTAAACGTTATATAATAATAGCTAAGTTTTTTTTTTTTAATTAATTATATTTTTTTTAATAATTATTAGTTATATAAATTATATATTATTTTAATTTAAATTATTTATTTAAATATTTTTTATATAATAATAATTTAATTTATATATATTAAAAATATATTAATTTATTAATTAAAGCTATAATTAATTAATTTTTCGATTGTTTTTTAATTTTATATAGTTTTTTTATTTTATTTTTTTTTTTTACTAAAATTATTTAAAAAAAAATATAAATATATTATATAAAATAATTTATTTATTTATTAATTATATAATTAATTTCGATTTTTATATAGTTTTTATATAATATTTTTATTATTTTTTAAATAGTTATTTTTTTTATATAAAAAAAAATAAAAAAACTTTTTATTAATATAAAAATAAACTTTAAAAATAAAAAAAATTAATATAAAACTATTAAATTAATAATATTATTTAATATTTTATTATTATTTATAAAATTAATTTATTATTTATATATACGTTAATTTTTTTAAAAATATTATATATATATTTAAATAGTTTATATATTTATTTTATTTTATTTATTATTTAATATATTTAATAAATATTTTATAATATTATATATTAATATTTTTATATATTTTTAAAAATTTATTTAATAAAAAATTTATTTTAAATTATATATAATATTATTAAAAAGTTTTTTAATAATATTAATTTAATATTTATATAATATTTTTTATATTTTATATAAATATTAATTTTAAAAAAATTATTATTTAAAATAATATAATAATATTATAATATATAATATATTTTAATTATTTATTTATATAATATTTATAATTATTTTATAGTTAAATTTATAATTATTTTTAATTATAAATTTAAATTGCTATAAAGTTTTATTATATATTTAATAATAATATAAATTTCTAGATTTTTTTAAAATAAATTATTTAATTTTATTTTTATATAAAATAATATTTTATATAATTTTTTATATAAAATATTTAAATTATTTATATAAATATATAGTTTAATTTTTATAAAATAATTAATTATTTCGTATAAACTAATATTAAAAAATAAATAATTTTATTTATATACGATAAAAATATTATTTTTATTTTTTATACGATATATTTTTTATATTATTAAAATATATTTTAAATAATTTATATTTTTTAAAAAAAATAAAATAAAATAAATATTTAAAATATAAATATTATATAGCTAATTTAATTATTAATTTTTTATATATTAACTAAAATTATTATATAGTTTTTATTAAAATTTATTTTAGTTATTTTAAAAGTTTAAATAATTTTAGTTTTAAGTTTTTTTATATATAAGTTTTTATTTATAGTTTTTTTTAATAAAAAATTTTAAAGCTTTTATATTTTAAATAATATTTAATATTTTATATAATATTAATTATTAATATAATAAATTAAATAATTAATTTATAATTATCGATTAAATATTTTTTTTAATTATATAATATATAAATATATTATTTATAATATATTATATAATATTTTATTTTATATATTTAAATTTAAATTTTTTTTTATTATTATATATATTTAAATATTTTTATATTTAGTTAAATAAATTAAAAAATTTTTAAAAGTTAGTTTATTTTTAAATATTATTTTATATATTTTAAAATATTAATTTTTTATATAAAATTTTTTTAAAAATATAATTAATTAATTAATATTTTTTTTTTTAATAAATAAAAATTTTTTATTTTATATAAATTTTTTAAAAAATAAATATTTATATAATTTTAATTATATATATTTTTAAAAATTTTTTAAAATATTATATTTTTATATTATATAAAATAATTATTAATTTAATTATATTATTAATTTATAATAAAAAATTTTTATTTTTTATATAAAATATTAAATTATTAGGTTTTTTTTAATTTAAAAATATAACAAAAGTTTAAAAAAATTTTTTATATATAAGTTTTTAAAATAAATATTATTTAAATTTTAAATATTTTTATACGCGCGTAATAATATATTTAAATAAATTTTTTAAATATTTTATTTAAAATTTTTTTAAGCTTTAAATAATTTATTAATTATAATTTTTAAACTTTATATAAAAATAAATTTTTTTTTTATTTATTATTTATATAAAAATAATATTAATTTAATTAGTTTAATATTAATTATAGTTTATAATTATATTAAAATATAATTTATAATATTATATATTTTTTTTATATATAATTAAAGCTAAATAATATATATAATAATTTTTAATATATAATTATAATTATTAAAAATATAATATAAAATTAATTTTTTATATTTTAAGCTTTTAATAATAATTAATAAATTATTATATTTTATTATAAAATAAATTATATAGTTTTTTAAATAATTTTTTTTTTTATAAATTTTTAAAAAATTTAATATTTTATAAATAAAATAATTTTATTTTAAATATATAATAAAAAAATCTAAAATTTAAATAAAAATATTTTTATATTTAATATTATATAATAAATAAATTATTTTAAAATTTAAAAAAATTTTTAAAAAACTAATATATTTATTATAAAAATATAATATATTTTATTTATATATATTATTAATAAAATAAATAATAAATAACGTTTAATAATATATAAAAAGTTTTTAAAATTTTTTTAATATTTTATTTTTATATAATATTTTATTTATAAAATTAAAAAGTTTTTTATTTTATTTTATATTATATTTATATTTATTTTTTTTATTTTTTTTTTTATTTATTTTATATTAAAAAAAAAATCGTAAAATTATTTTTATATAAAAAAACTTTATTAATTTTAAAATTATTTATTAATATTATTTAAAATAATTATTATAAAATATTAAAATTTATTTTTATTTTTATATATATAGTTTTTTTTTTTGTTTTATAAATTTTTAATTTAAAACGTTTTTTATATAAAATTATATTATATTTTATATTTTTTATTATTATTTAAAGTTTTTTATTAATATTTTTAAAAGTTTTTTAAATTATATAAAATAATTTTATTTTTATATAAATATATTATTATATATTTTATATAATTATTTTAAAATTTTATAAAATATTTTATATAAAAATTAATAATTTTTTATATAAAATTTAATATTTTTTTAAATAATTTTTTTATATTATATATATTAAAAAAAATAAAAAATTATTTTAACTATTTTTTTAAAAAATATATATTATATTTAATTATTATTAATTATTATTATTATTTAAAATTTATTATAAATAAAAAATATATTACGAATTTTTATATAGTTTATATAATAATAATTAAAAAAATAAATTATATGCTATTAATTAAATTTTATATAAAAATATAATATTAAATATATTAAAATAATTAATTTTTTTTTTATTAATATAATATTAAAAAAACTAAAATATATATAAAAAATATAATTTATATAATTAAATTTAAATTTTATTTTTATTTTACTAATTTATATTTTTAGCTAAAAATATATTAAATTAATAATTATAATATTATATATAATAATAAATAAAATAAATATTAATATATATTAATTTATTTTTTTTAACTATTTATATAAAAGCTAAACTTTTATATAGAAATTTTTTATATAAAAAAAATTTTATTATAATATATTATATAATTAAATCGGGCAAATATATTAGCTTATTTTATTATATAAATAATTAATACTATAATTAATAATTAGCTATTATATATAATTAATATTAATATATTAACTTTATACGTAAATAATATTATAATTATAATAATTTATAATATTATTTTAAATAAGCTATAGTTTAAATATTATAATATTTTATTAAATTATTAATAAAACTATTTAATATTTTTATTTTAGTTATTTTTTAATTATAATATAAAGTATTATTTAATAATAAATAAAATAAATATATAGTTATAATATTTAATTTATTAATTTAACGCTAATTAATAAAATTATAATTTTAAAATTAAAAAAATATACGTTAATAATAATAAAAAAAATAAATAATATTTAAAAATATAAAACTAAAAATATTTATTTTAAAACGTAATAATTTAATATAAAAAGATTTCGATAAAATAAAACAATAATATTTAATTAGTTTTTATTAGAACTTATTTTTAAAAAATATAAATATTTTTTTATAAAAATATAATTTTATTTTTATTTAAAATTTAATAAAAAAGTTTTTATTATATAAAAAATAATATTAATTAATATAAAAAAAACTAATAATTAAATATTTAATTTAAATATAATTATTTTTAATATAATAATAAAAAAAAACCGGGTAAAAAACGTTTATATTATTAATATTAATAAAATCGATAATAATTAAAAATTAAAAAAAAATAAATAACTTTTTAAAAAAAAAATAAAAAATTAAAATAAAAACGTAAAAAAAAATTTAAAAATATTAAAACTTAATTATATTTTAATTAAATAAATTTTAATATATTATTATTATATTATTTATAAATAAACTATAAAATAAAGTTTATTAAAAATAAATTTAAAGCTAATTTAAATTATAATTTTTTATATAAAATATTATTAAATAAACTAAAAACTATATAAAAATTTTTAATTAAAAATTTATAAAAATTTTATTAAACTTAATAATATTTTATAATATATTTATTTTATTTATAAAAAAAATAAATAATAAGCTTTATTTTTATATAAATTATTATAAGCTAAATAAAATTATAAAAAAAATTAATATTTTTTTTTTTAATTAAAAAACTTTAGCTTATATTATTAAACGAAAATTTTTACCCGATTTAATATATAATAAATATTTAATTATATTTATATATTATTTAAAAATAAAAATTATATAATTTTATATAAAATATAATATATATTAATTATTAATATTATTATTTAGTTTTATTAATAAACTTTTAACGTTTTAATAATATATTAATAATATATTATTTAATTTTTAAATAATTTTTAATATATATTAATAATATTATTATTTATTTAAAAATAATAAAAAATATATTATTTATATATATTATATATTAAAATAATTAATTTAAGCTAAATTATAAATTAATTTAAAAAAGTTTAAGTTTTATATTATTAAAATTAAATTTTTAAGCTATATTATTAATATTAAAAAATTAAATAAATTTTATTAAAATTAACGTTATATTAAAATAAAAAACTTTTATATTAATTAAAAATATATAATTTTTTTTAAAATTTTATAACTTTTATTATAATTTATTAATATTTAAAGTTATATTATTATATTTTTAAATTAATTAATATAAAAAAACGTACTTTTTATATAAACTAAAAATATAAAAAATTATTTTATTAATTTAAAAAAGCTTTAATATGTTTTTTTTACTAAAATATTTTAATTATAATTTATTAATAAAATTAAAACTAATTTTTTTAATAACGTTAGTTTTAACGTATTATTATAATTATATAATAAAACTTAATATTTTATAATATATTTTTAAAAATATTTTATAATATTAAATTAAACTATAATATTTATAATAAAAAATTACTAATAATTATATTATATTTAAAAAATAAAAACTTAAGCTAATTAATAGCTATATAAGCTTTTTAATATTTATTAATAATTAAATATTAAAATTTTTTAATAAAAATAATATTTTAACTTAAAATAAACTAAATAAATTAACTTTTTTTTAAATATAATTTTTAATATTATATTATTTTAAAAAAAATATATTAACTAACGTTTATTTAAAAATAAAAAATTAATAATATAAAAACTAAAAAAAATATAACGCTTTTATAATATTTTAGCTAATAAATAATATAATATAACTAATTTTATATAAAAAAATTATATTAATAAGTTTTATTAAAATATATAATAAACTAATATTTTTATAAAATTATAATTAATTAAATAAATTTTTAAAAAAACTATAAAAACATAAATATAAAATTTATTATTAATAAATAAAAAATAATAAACTAAAAAATTTATAAAAGCTAAAAAACAAATAAATTATTTTATAAATATTTATTATTTTTAATTTTTATATTTAAAAATATATTTTATTAAAAAAATACTATAATATTATTATATATTTTTTAATAAAAAAAATAACATTAAAAATATTATTATAATAGCTTAAGCTAAATAAAATTATAATTTATTATAATAAACTATATAAAATATAAACTTATTAAAATATTTAAAATAAACTTTTAATAAATTTATATTTTTTTTAATATTTAAATATATATAATATTATTTTATTATTAATTTTAAATAAATATTTAAAATAAATATAATATAATAATATATTAATTATAATAAACTATTTAAACAAATAAATATAAATTATATTTATATTATAAAAATAACTGCAAAAAATATTATTAAAATATATTATAAAAACTTTTCCGAGTTTTTAAATATTTATAATTAATATTAAACTATAAATTTTAATTTATTTTTGCTTTTATAAATAAACTATATAAGCTAATAAATATAAAATATATATTATTATAAAATATTATAAAACTATAAAATAAGCAAAATTATAAATAAATATATTAATTAAAAATTATAACTATTATAAATTATTATTAAAATAATTAATTTAAAATATATATTTATAATAAATTATATTTAAATATTAATTTTTTACGCTTTAATAAAGTTATTATTTATAAAGTTAAAATAAGTTTTTAATATTATTTAATTTCGACTAAAAAAATTAAACCGTAAAAAAAGCTATAAAAGCTTTTTAAAAAAAAAAAATAATTCGAACAAATATATAAAAAAAAATAAAAAAATAGTATAATTTATTAAATTAGCTAAAAAAAACTTATAATATATTTAAAAACGTATAATTAATTAAGCTAATAAAAATTAATATAAATTTAATTTTAACGTAAAAATATATATTAATTTTAAAAAAAAAATAGTTTTAAAAATAAACTATTTATTAAATAAACTAAACTTTTTTATAATATAATAAAAGTTTAAAATATATAAAAAAATAAAAATATTTTTATACTAAATATTTTTATAACTTAGAAAATATTAAACTATTATTATATAAATCGATTATAAAAATATTTAAATAATTTATTATTAAATTAAAAAGTAAAAAATTTAAAAAAAAAATAATAAAACTTAAAATAAAAAAAAATTTATTATTAAAAAAATATAAATATTTAACTTTATTATTAAAAGTTAAATATTAAATAAACTAAAAAAATTAAAACTTTAATAATATATAATATTAATAAAAATTTTAAAATAATATAAAAGTATTAAAAAACTTTTATAATACGAACTTTAATTTAGCTAAACTTTTAATAAAATTATAAATATAGCTAAAAATAGCGCAAAAAATAAATTAATAAGCTATATTTAAATAATAATAAAATTATAGTATAAAAAAAAAATAACGTAAAAAAAAAACGCGTAAAAAAAAATATATAAATATATATATATTTAAATATTATATTAAGCAAAAAAATTTTAAATAATATATAAAAAAGCTAATATAATAATTTAATAGTATAAAGCTTTATAAAAAATTATATTAGTAAAAACCTAAAATAATTTTTTTTCGCTAAAAATAGTTATAACTTTAATCCTAGTTAAGTTATTTTTTTTTTTAAAAAAATAGTTATAAATCTATAAGCTTTAATAGCTATACCTTACTATTAGCTATAGCACCTGTAATTTTTACTTATAATAACTGCTATTTAGTAAATATATAACTGCTATTTATAGTGAATATAGTTATAGTAAATAAAAGCAAGTATTAGTAGTAAATATAACTACCCTACGTAAGTATTTAAGCAGCTGCTTATACTATAGATTTAGACTTTTTTTCTTTCCTACTTTATTTATAGATTTTATATGCAATATACTACATATGCTAGAGCCTTGTTTTTTCGAATGTGTGAAGCATAACTCGACTTTTTTCGAGGAATTAAGCTTTCGGAGGCCTGCGAGGAGGCAGAGGACCTAAGAATTCGTTTATAAATTAAGGGCATAGGCGAGGTTATATTAAAGTTAAAATTAGGAAACCAGAGCCCCTAGAGCCCTAAAGAGATTATTAGCTAAATTGAACTCTTTATTCCAAGCACCTGAGCACAGGCCCTTGTCACACCTGCGTATGTGGAGCGTTGTCGAACCTAGGACCACCGAGCAGTCTGTGGGTATCAAAGTGAAGACGCGGTTCTTCTGTCTGCAGAAAACAACAAGCAGTTCTTGTGTACTTGTGGCTAGGGTCTTTTGCCTCTGACCTCCATTCGCAATGCTCCTCACTGGAAAACATTGGCCAAGTACGCTGTTCGTGCGGCCATCTCACCACATATCTATACGTCGGTACCATCATGGCAAGCAGAGAGTCTGCGCTCCTTGGGTGGGGGTGCGCATGTTGCGCCGAGAAGGAAAGAGAGCATGGGAGTGGTTGGCTGAATTGCGCACGGTATATGATATGAAGGTCAAGTACTCCTCTCGCAGTTGCCAACGAGCAGATTAGCGAGCATACAAGGCAGTTTGTAAGGACAATAAGTGAGTGTAATCCACCAGTTAATAGACAAGCGGGAGTGAAATTGTCAAGTTTTGTAACGTGCAACAATAAGGGTCACTAATAGAAGAGGCAAATCTTGGGCTTCCTATGGCAACTTTACAGCGATATGTCTTAACCCCTTAGTCGATTGAATTGTGAACCCGTTCCTGGGAAGTGGTGCATTTATTACTGCATAGTTCTTTAACCATACGGAATTGCGTCCTGGAGCATCAGCATAGCGATGGGAACTAACCGAGGCTAGGTTGAATGTAGTTGATTTATATTTGCCAACAATTTATCAAAACACAGATAGTAAAAGTTGTATTGGCGATGAGCAAGGATCATGGCATGGTTGACAACGGAATAGATTCCGCGCACGTGACAGAACCCATGACAAGATCAGCGATCTACCAAACGACCTTCCACACTTAATATGAGAAGACTAGTTCATGCAACCCTATCAACTCTATTTAGACCATACAGTAATATGACCTTCCATACTGGACAAAGCAGGCGCAGCTAAAGAAAGCAAGGTGCAGTATACATGATCAGCTATAACTAAATGCATCATGGTTTCAATAATGGAATGCGGCTCACTCCCGGGCTCAAGGGACCGCCCTGCATCATGATAAATGACATCGTTCCCGTCAAGTGGTACCTAAGTCGAGGGGACATAGGTCAAGACTTACCTCATCTCATATTACCGTATCATGACGACTCTCGTACGCTTAATCCTAGCGGCAGCGACCCTCTGCGGCACGGCACTCTCCATAACCGCCTCCGACGCGGGTGCGCATGTGATCTTCTCCTACGCGGGCACCGCCCACCCGGCGCGGCTCACAACACTCGCAAGCCAATGCCAACTCGGCGGCGTGATCATCTTCAAAGACAACGTCGACTCCACGTTACCAGGGTACCTCTCCAGCCTGCAATCCACCTACGCGACAGCAGGCTGCAACATAAAGGGGCCGTTGCTAATCCTCACGGACCAAGAGGGCGGGGAAGTAAAGCGGCTACCCGGCGGTCCAACGCTCTCGGAGAAGATGATAGGGCAACAATCGAACCATGAGGCAGCAGGGAATACGGCAGGCGTCCAGGCCGCCGCGGCGCTAAAGGCGTACCACAACAACGGGAACCTGGCCCCCGTGCTGGACGTGTATCACGCGCCAGGTGACTTCGAGGACCAGAATGAGCGGTCGTATAGCAACGACTCGGCCGTCGTGGCCGAGTGTGGCGCGGCGTTTATCAAAGCGCAGCAAGCGCAAGGCGTGGTGGCGACGGCGAAGCATTTCCTGGTTTAGGCGCCGCGTCGGCCACGGAGAACACGGATGTTCGCCCCGTGACGATATCTCGCAGTCTCGCGGACCTGCGGGTCATCGACGAGGCGCCTTACACGGCGGCCATCGGCGCCGGGGTGGGGATGATCATGACCTCGTGGGCGCTGTATCCAGCGCTCGACACCCAATATCCCGCCGGGCTTAGTAGCAAGTGGATTCAGGGGGAGTTGCGCGGGCGACTGGGGTACAAGGGGGTTGTAATCACGGATGCGATCGAGGCGGGTGGGTTGCAAGGTTTTGGGACGGATGCCGAGCGCGGCGTTCTCGCGATGGCGGCGGGCGTAGATCTTATTCTCGCGGCGGCAAGAAACGTGACTCAGGGGGAGAGCATCGTTAGTGCTTTGGTGACGGCTGTCAACTCGGGGTCGCTGAGCGGGTCTACGTTTTCTGCGTCAACTTCACGTGTCTCTTCCCTGAGAAATCCGTTGTGAGGTATGGCCATGTCAAACAGCACCTTGTTAAGGGGTTGTGGATAATTATCTAGGGGAGAAAGACTCCATGCAGAATATGATGCCGGATCAGGCGGCCAATCAATACTATCGCAAAACCCGCAGCCTGAAATATCTCGGCCGTCAGGTGCTTGAACTACTACAAAAGAGCTATATTTAATATAGAATCACACATCATCATCAACAAGAAATTACCCTGAAGTTCACTAATACCTCATGTGACTTTATTTAATTCCCGACCCAATGGAACCAGCTAAAACGAAGCTGCTGATAGGACAAGGTATCAAGAATATGGATCCAAACCGACAGGATCAGTCAAGCATTGTCCAGCTTCAAGCGTATCTCGTAGATGTCCAGCACCCACTACGCCGTTTGTAGCTTCGCGTAATTCGAAATGATTCGCCCTTGATTCAAGTACATCTAGAGCCAGGCCAACAGCAACGTTGCAATAACCGCTGGCAGGGATGGAAGTCAGAAAATCAGACGTCCAACTTACCGATAGACTGTATTTGAGTTATGCAAACAACCTAGTCAAGGCTCTAAAGTAGTGTCAAAACGACATATGTTGATCTATAAGTATTTAAGCCTCAAGTCTATATATGTTCGTGGCCCTCAAGATTTTGTAAATTAGGGAACTGTAAACACGTTACCAAACGAAGAGCAGAGGACGAAATCTACCATGAGATGCTACAATATCATCCTGGCTGCCGTGAGCGCAGTAGCTGCCGCGGAAGTAATTGTACGCATATCCCAACTACCTTGCGATTATAGCCCGGCTAGTGAAGCGGAATAACTAACAGATCGCTAGCTACACGCCGATGAACCCTTGAGTATGCGCTCTGAACTACCTGAAGGATATAAAGTCGAGCCCATGACCTGGACTGGTGTTATTGAGGAAGCAGGTCCCGAGGTCTCATTTAACGGCACAATCGAGGTCAGTTCGGTGTTGAATACCAAAGGCCGGCATCAGAGCCACTTCCCATCGTCGAAAATAGCTTGTCGGCCCCCAGCTACCTCGTTTAGTTACTTACAAGATTCTACATACAGGAAGTAACGAGGCAAATACGGGACGTGAAGAGAGATTTCACCTGGGAAAGCCTTCATCGCGATTCCAATGTATCCCCAGCCCCTCTCCGAAAACGCGATAAGGTGAGCGGCCTATTATTTTCCTCTCTGCTTGAAGCAACCGAGATGAATAACAGAAGCACGAGTAACAAAAACTAACCCCCATTGTCGTAGGCCGGGATCATCTGTGGAGTGGGAGGCGAGGACGTGGCTTCCCACGGGCCGCTTACCTCCAATGCCGAGGACTCGAAAGACAAGATCTCTAAGATGTCCGGCACCTGTACCGTGGGCGGCGGGCCGCGTGTCTGCTCGGTTATTACATGCACTAGAAATGCGGCAGTGTGGTTGTGCAACGACAATACGGAGCCTATCGCTCCACCATGCGCAGGTCTCGCGTCGTACGTGGACGATATCATCGGGAAGTGCGGCCAAGATAACTATCATGGTCATAGGTTCTGCCGGGGCCAAGAATTCGATGCAGACAACTTTAATGTTGTCATTGGCTGGGAAAGCCAATGTTAGAGATGTATATTGGCGACGAGTTAGAAAGACAAAGTGGCGTTTCCGACTGGTGGCTTTCTTCGACACACTCGAAGAACATTTGTATTATATCATATAATTATCTAAACTTCGTTTGCGAGCCTCGTTCGACCGGCGGAAGTAGTGTCTCGATATAACCGAAAAGGTAACTGTGAGGGCAGCACGCCAATATCGCAAGAGTCGAACTATTTTGCTCTTCGTTCAGAGGATTGAATTAATCTCCACATCGTATTACGATATCGTAACCTCTACGAGAACGTTAATCTGCCTTGCTCGTGTGTCAGCACTACCCGACGCCAATCGTTTAGGCTGGTCAGTCTCGTACGCACGCGTCTTCCCCTCTCCCTCCTCCCATCTCCTTCAACCGCGGGTGGCCGAACCGGCCGCACGCCAATAATGCCGTAGAAGTTGAGACAGGCTGGCATTCGTTCGCCCGTGTATTGGTTTTGAAGAGCGTACTTTAACAGCAAGATGGCTGGTAAGCATCGGAGTAGAAGTCTCGATAGTGATTCAAATTTTCAAGTTGATATAGAGATGTCCTCAGGCCTTGGAGGGTTTCTTGCTCTTCTTCTCTTTCTTACTCTTATCCTTGTTGTGCCGTTTCTTTTTCTTTTCTTTCTGTTCAGGTTTATCTTTCTTATCTTTCCTGGCTTTCTTCTTTGGTTGCAGCTCAGTCTCTGGCTCAACTTGGTCCTCAGAGTCGTCTCCCGAATTATCGCTGTCCTTAGACTCGGGCTCCTCACTGGACTTCTCTACAGGAGTTACCACGTCTAGTTTGCGCTTTTCGCCGACCTTGGAATTCTTCAAGGCTGCTTTTGCGCGTTCCTTGGCAATCATCTCACCAAGTTTGGTGTTGATCTCCTTGTTATCCGCTAAATCCGACCGTATACTACAAACGATTAGCGTGCCGATTGAAGGCTATGAAGCACGGGGAAAGATTCAACGAGAAGAACATGGAGAAGGAGAGAAAGGAAAAAGATTTCAAGACACTGACAATCGGATGGCGGCTTCTTTATTGAGAGTCTGTTGGGGTTTCTGGGAGGAAACTCGATGTTCTTAATCTTGTCAAAGTACTGACGTACCCTGGTCAGTTCCTTGAAGATGGGATGCTCCTTCGCGTCCACCTCATTTAAACGAAGGGCAGCTGTGATGAGATCTGATTAGCGAGAGACACAGTTGGCCCTGTGGATTCGGAGATGCATCTCACAAAACAACATAGATTCAATAGAATAAGTCATGAGCACGTAGAGCTTGGCCTTGTCGAGCAGAGGCAGCTTCGAAGCCACATCGGCCATGTTATTGACTAGAGGCTGTAGTGCATCGTCGAGGTTGTCGACAGCATCGTCGAGGCGCTCAAGCACGGGAAGGATGTTAGCGGGGTCCATGGCTGGGACTACTCAAGGCAAGCGTGCATGTGTCACATGTAAATGAATAACTCGGGGTTTTAAACGTCTGCGTTATCAGGTAGTTAGTTAGTTAGTATTGTTGCTGTCGGCGGAACGCTGGATTCTCGAAGCGTAGGTACTTCTTTAGGTATTAGTGAGTGAGATGCGCGCATAAAGCCACAGGAACACAGGAACTATGAATTATAGCGGTGTCTCGTGGCAGAAATCTTATCGGAAGATGCAGGGGTATCCACATGGCCCACACCTCAGTGTCAAGCAAACAATTGCGAGCCAATCATTGGACGAAATCTCATAATGAACCTGGACCCGGATCTGCGGGTCACTTTGTGGATCGCCGGCATTCGCGTTGGATTGTCTACCCAGTCTAACAAAAATTGAATTGGTCACCAACTCTTACGGCTGCCGTCATGATCATGACCATGATCACGAACATCGCCTCGCCCGACTTTTCCCATTTCCTTTCATACTAGAGCAGAGAAACGCTGGGTTTTCATTCCTATTGGCTTCTGGCTCGGTTGTATTGTATGTTATACTTTTATTACACATCGATTTATTATTATTGACGAGCCCCTCATCTTGGATCCATCCTCGCCTCTCTACCCACCTCCCACCTCCCACCTCCCACCTCCCACCACCGATACGAGTCTCCTTGTATGTTGTGGTCTTGCACTAGCCAGTGATACTGCGATCAACATTTCCGGCGGCTCGGGGCCTGGCCGTCCTTTGTTAGGATTACGCCTCGACCATTGAGATGAGATCGATATAATCGCCACGACGAGTCTCCATCCTGTATTCCCACATCCTCCGCCGACCGCTCGCGCGGGCCTTTCCGCGAATACCGCGCAGATCCTCGACATGGCCTTACGATAACCCGTCGGTGGGCCGGGGGCCAGCACGTCACTCTCCTTTACCTCTACCGCTGTCGCTGCTACCGACTCCGACGAGCAGAAGCCCCCTTCCTCACTTTTCGTCGCGTACAACCCTCGCTTTCTACCCTCACACCGGAAATCAAACGCCCAACGAGTAAGAAACCGCCGGTATCAGCGACCAAAGTACGAGAAACAAATGAGTCAGTTGGGACACTGTTAGAAGGAGCCAAATGTGGGAATCCTATAACTGGGGATGGGAAACGGAGAGCATGGAGAGCAGCCATAGCGTAAAAAAAGCCGGATCGAACGATCCCACGGCGAGGGACGACAAAACGGAGAACAAGATAGAGGCCGCTATTCGGGATAGCATACCGGTCGAGGAACGATTTACCCCCGACGAGTTGCAGCAGCAAAGCTACGAAATGGGCGACATCGACGATGGGGGAATCGACCCATCACTGTCTAGACGAGTTCACATTCTAGGGTTCAGCGCCCACGCCAGATTTGTCACCCACGCCGTCGCGTCCACGCGCGAGGTGCCCGTCAGCATCTTCGCCCACCATCGCAAAGTGCTCAGTCGCTGGGGCGAAGAGAGTCGGAGACTGAGTCTATACGATGATCGAGGCCAATATGTTTCTTCGGCCGAAATCCCCTATCCGGAGCGCATCCTGGATGCATCCGAGTATCTCAGATATGGCGATGAGACGGAATATTTCTTGGATAATCTCATTGTCGACACCACGAGCACGGCCGTCATCTCCTCCATCACGAGTTGCGTCATCGCATGGACCGCCGAACCACCATTTGTCTGCTCCACCCTGGACTCGGGCTAGTAGAACAAATCAACCGATACGTCTTCCCCGATGCCGAGAGCGGCCCAGTTTCGTGCTCGGCCACAGCACCCACCGAGTGAGCAAGTACTCGAGCAAGATGTATTCTATGAAGCAGAAGCAGCGGGCCTCTCTATTTGTACGGTCGAAACAGGAGGCTCGGCGATCCCTAAATAGAGCGTGGCATACGAGGCATGCGCCAAGCCCAAACCTAGCGCAGCTCTATCGTCGACCGAAACACTCACGTTGTCAGCTTGCCCTGGTTTGTGTTGAAACTACCCTGGTAATATTCTGTTCCGCGGCCCGACGCCATCTCGGTCATCCAGGGCTGCAAGTACAAGACATCTCATGCAACACTCACGCGCGGAACCTATGAAGATCTCCTCGACGAGACGCTGACCATCGTGTCCCCAGCTCCCGAGCTCCAGGCCAACCCGCTCAAGAAGCTACTTCACCGGCAACGCGTTCCGGCGGAAGCTGCGGACGTTTCTCGTGGCGCAGCAGGCCAACACCAGCCACTGGATCAAGCAGATCCGGTAGGCGACCTACCGCCCGTCGACTATTTCAACGGGTACATCGTCCGGCGGCCGAGGAGCTTGGCTGGACCACCAACTGAATAGGATGGCACTCGAGATCGTCAAGGCCCGTGTGAGCGCGCGACGGTGGAGCTGAGGCACGATCTACTCGGCATGACCCCTTACATGACGGACACCGATCTCATCGGCGGCGGACAGCCCCGCCCGACCCCGAGGAGCTTATCGAGTTTGAGCTGGAGGACTTTTAAGGGGTCTGCTGTGTGCATTTGACCATTTGACCCGACTCGCCCATACTTTGTATATATCGATAGTACATTTGTCGCATTGTATATGCTTGAAACACAAAAAAATAATCCCGTCTTACCCCTGTGTCCCTACTTTTTTCGCCTGCCGTTAGCTAGCTTCCACGGAGGAGGAAATGAGCCGCATGATGAATAGTGAGCATTTCACCAGTCAACCTTGTAATGCACGTTCAAGTCACAAGGTGTATCATTCCCATGTGAGTCAAATTGATTTTCCTATTCGTGAAGAGTAGAGTGTTCATTCAGTAACTACCCCAGGCTGGGTACATCAGTACCAGTCCGGTGTATGCGACATGTCCCAAGTTGCGGTTTAAAAATGCAACGCGAAAGATTCGAATGCCTCACTGACCCCAGCTTTTCCTGAATGAGAAAAAAAAAGATGGCGGAAACGAGATGACACGACGTAGTTGATATATACATAGGGCAGTCGCGTATTCCTCGAAGGCGATCTAAGGTCCAGAGGTCGTATTTCTAACTTCATCCGAAAGAGCCATGAAGACAGGCCAGCACCATACGATCTAACCTCAGTCTCACCCTCCCTGTCCCTCTCCCTCCCCTTCTCCCATCATACTCAACCTCATCCCACCATCCCAACCAAGCTCGACAACCTAGTACTGCCGAGCAGCGGTCTGGCAAGCCTTGAGCTGCTCGAGGTACCAATTGCAGATCTGCATGTTTCCATTGTTGTCGTCCATGCACTTGGTGAAGCTCTCGGCGGCGCCGGCGCAGTTGTTGTGGAGTTGCTCGCTCTGGTTGCTGTTCGCGGCATTGGTCTGTTGCTGGGGAGCCGCCTCGCTGGAGCCGCCGCCGAAGAAACCGCCGATGGCGTGGCCGATGGAGGAGCCGACGGCTACACCGCTGGGGAGCGTTAGTTTGTATACTCTTAGGTGGGGGGTGGGAGAGGGAAAGGAAAACGTACGCTGCCGTGCTGGCCATCTGGCCGAACAGACCCGGTCCCTGGGATGCTCCGGGTGCGGGAGCGGTGGCGGTCGGCGCATGAGGGGCCTGGGACGGGGCATACGTCGTCGCGGGACGAGTCTGCTGTTGTGAAGGTGCGGCGCGGGCGGGCACCGTGGGACGGGCGGCGGGACGACCAGCGGAGCGTTGACGAGGCATTTTTGCTGATTTCACGAGGTTGTTTTTGTTGTGAAAATGAGTGTTGACGTGAGAGCGAAGTTGGCGTCGTTGTGGGACAGTGAGGTGGACGATGGACGGAATGGATGAATACGCTGTAAAAATAGGTAGGCGAGGTTCAGGGTATCTGTCTCGGCTTTAAGAGCAGAAAAATGGAGGACGACGGGTCCGACGGACGAATGAGAGAGCTCGGGCTGGAAGCTGCTAGATCTGCGTCTTAGCTGAGTGGCCAATGCTAGCGCTGTCATTGGATCATCTCCATCCGAGCAGTGGCATACCGCCTGCCATACTGGGTTTTCGGGGGTTGACGGTACCGAGCCCACCATTGTACGGCCCCGCCAAGTTATCCGGTGGGTGAGAGAGGTACCGTTTTGATACCTCATCGTTCGATGGTCATTCATGTCATAATTCACCAAGATTAACAGGTTAGGGACTCTACAAATTCTCCCTTAGTAAATCTAAACTTCTTTTATCTAGACAATTCAAGAAAGAAGATACGAGCTGAGGGGGCATCAACTCCTTTCACCGAGCCAAGATGAAATCTCTCCCACTTTACGTGCGATCTGCCTGCCGCAGTCGGACCTCATACCACTGCAGTCGTCTTTGTCAATGACACCATCTTCCACCTCCACCTCCACCTCAATCTCAACCTCGAATTCAAAATCTCCCCACACCTCCCCCCAACGCCGCCCATTCTCCGTCTTAAACCGCCCACCGCCCAACTACCCCGGCCATGTCCCTCTCACAGGCATCGAGCGCGCCGCCCTCGCCATCGGGTCGGGCGTGCTATCCTTCCTCGACCCTCGGCGCGGGACCTGATCGCCGCCCTCGGCGAAGCGACCGCAACACCCTACTTCGCGAACCGACTTCGCCGCGCCATGCTAGCAGATGCCACCGGACGACGAATCCTGCGCGACCGGCCACGGATCACATCCACGAGCCTAGACCTCCCACGTCTGCGCTCGTTGCCGGCGAATACGGTAGGGGCGACGTACGTGGCCTGGCTGGACCGCGAGGGCGTGACCCCCGATACGCGGGCCGGGGTGCGGTACATAGACGACGAGGAGTGCGCCTACGTGATCCAGCGATACCGAGAGTCGCACGATTTCTACCACGCATTGACAGGGCTGCCGGTGGTGCGCGAGGGGGAGGTAGCGCTCAAGGCGTTTGAATTTGCGAATACCCTGCTGCCTATGACGGGGCTGTCGGTGTTGGCTATCGCGACCCTCAAACCGGCCGAGAGGAAGCGGTTCTGGTCCATCTATGGCCCCTGGGCTGTGCGGAATGGGCTGCGGAGTGAAGAGGTTATTAATGTGTATTGGAGGAGGAGCTCGAGACGGATGTCGATGCGCTCCGGGCAAGGTTGGGTATTGAGGCGCCGCCTGATTTGAGAGATATTCGGAAACGGGAGCGTGACGAGGAGGAGGGCGAAGGAGGCCGCTCTGGCTGCGGCGTCTGCTGCCGGTGCGCCGCCTGTTGTTGCCCAGTAGGGTAAAATACCTATGACGGTAAAACGGGAAAAAGATGGGACCCGGGAAGGGAAGGGTGTTGTATAATTATTTTTGTACTTTGCTGTACCATAAATCAATTAGATAGAGATATACCGAGATAGAATATACCCCTAAAAAGTCTTCCGGGTAACGCCAGGCCATGCAATCTTTCGCCCATCACTTCATCTTTTCCCCTTTCCCTCCTATCTCGGGTATTGGGTATTTGTTCACGCATCCCCCCTTCTCTGCCCGCCTCGATCGCGACTCCATCAACCCACCACGAGATGACCCCTCACAAATCCAGCAAATCATCATCTTCATCATCCCATCCCTTTCGCCTAGCAACAACGATGCGTTCCTCCTCCTTATTCTCCGCGACCGCCGAGAGCAGTTCCTTGAGCTGGGCCTCGGTGACTTTCTGTCGCAGCTGGCCCGTGCGCGCGAGGGTGATGAGCCGGTTCTCGACCTCGGTGGCCCGGCTCTCCTTGACGAGCCGGATCCGGCCGAGGCGGTCGGCGGCTTCGGGGTGTAGGATCTGGTTGAGGATGGATTGGCGGGCTTCGGCTGGAGGACACAAAGAAATTAGAATAAATGGTAAAGAGTAGATGAATAGAAGGGAAATGTACCTTCTTGCCTGTGGTTTGTTAGCCATGACGAGCTGGGTAAATATCAGGTGTAAGGTGTGAGCTGGGTAGAAAGAACTCACTGCTGTTGCGCCTCGGCTTGGCTTTGCCCACCTGCCCCTCCGCCTGACGACGGGCCGCCTTGTTGTGCCTTGAGCTGCTCGAGACGAGCTTTACGGATCTGTTATTTGTGATTAATTCGGCACGCTCATGTATGGCCGGAGATGATATGGTGGGAAGGTATCTATCGAGGGTGATGCAGGCGGGGAGATGCGATGCGATGCGATGCGCGTACCTGTTCTAGCTCGGCGTCTGCCATAGCTTCGTGTGCGGGGTACCTCTAGCGTTGGATGTAGATATCTGGGTGTGATGGTGATGGTGATGATGTAGATGGTAAGGTCTTGGTGCCCGCCGTGGTTCGCGACAAGCTTGAAATTTGTGGCGGGGTAAAAATACGGTACGACCAGCCAACCATTGGAACTCTGTCAGATGCCAGACACCGCTGCGATAATCACGAAAGCATTATTAATTCATACTACAATAGCAAAGCCATTATTATTTATAGCTAGTGATAGCAATGTTCATATTTTGTCCAACAAGTAATAAACTCTTATAGTTAAATATATAGAGCCCATCCCTTCATGGTGTTTTCTCGTGCTTCACCCCACTATCATACTTAAAACCAATTCACGCCTCACTTTCTTGCGCGCCGCAAAGCAAAGTATCTAGGTAATTAGTCTCTTACAATCCGTCATTGGAGAACTCTAAAATGGTAATTAGCCATCTTATTATTTTGCGAATGAGTCTAGTATACAATTCCAAAATATGAAATCACCCTTGGATGCGAGGTACAATTGCACGGCCAATACGTGAGAGTCCACAATCGAATTGTCAAGGAGAGGCGTGATGAGGAATCAAATGTCCAATTCAGGACATGACAGCAACATAATCCCATGATCATACCTGCTTCATACCCCTGAAATAGCGCCGTTTTCACCCATTAAGATCGTACCTTGAACCAATAGACAGCCTTTAATGACTCTACAGATCTATGGCGCCGATGCATGCATGATTGAAAATCATGCAGCGATCTACCGTAGCAACCGAGCATACAGGGGCGGGTATATAGTAGAACCAGACGACAATGATATAGACGATTCCAGGCTGATTCTGAATATGGAAGTTGACAAGACTCGAGATGTTGCAATGGCCTGGTTCACAAGTTGTAATTACAACTTCAGATATTAATTGGCTTCCGGGGTATTGTAACTGTACCATCGAATGAGAAATCAACATGTCCGGAAACATGCTATTGAGTTCGCTTGTGGGTACATGGAGAGACCATGAACCCCGATTCTTGATGAAGACGCAAAGGATGGACTGGTGAAATTGACGAGATCACGTCTATTCCAATGAAGATAAAAGGCTATGAGGCAGGCCACCGTATTTCCAACTAACCTAATAACAATGAACACCATCACCTACTCCTATTGTACGAGGCCATTCAAGAGACTCAGACTCTCAACACCAGTCTCCCAGCTATCAACCCAATCAAAGTCACCATGCAACTGCCCACCTTCCTCCTCGCAGCTCTCCTGGCGAGAACCGCATCAACATCACCCACCTTAAGGGCATGTCAACCTTGCGACCTGGAGTGTCCGCGTGTCGTGGGCAACAGCATCGGACTACCCCAGTTTTGCGCCATCGTCAACGACAAGCCCCTGTGCGTGCCCTCGCCGTCGTGCGGTGGCTTTGGCGGCGGCATCGGGGGCGGCTCGTCGTGCCCGACAGGCTTTCAGTGCGTTCCTGATGATATCTTGGGCGGTAGCTCGAAAATGTGCGTGCCTCTGTAAGGCAAGGAGTGCTGGTGCTGGGATCTTGGGGTTTGGAGGTATGAGAGTGTTTATCCGTTTGGGCTAAAAAGCGGGATTGGGGTCGAATGATGTCGTTCAGCTTGCTAAGTACACGCTGACTTGATTCACGGCGTAGGAAGTTAATTTCCGAGGGTGGACGGTTACTTCCAGCGTACATGGCTGCGATGACGAGATTCGATTGTGACAGAACTTACCAGTTGGATTCGCGTGGAAGTACTACTACTATATTTACGACTATGATCGCTCTAGCTATTGCAGAATCCATGAATCGTCAGTCTCCTCATTCCAAGAAATGGCCCCGGGAAGGTGAATTAAGCACGGCCAACTCTTATGTAACGATATGAACATTGCTACCTAGGTAGCCAGCCAGTTGCCAATCTATTTGAGTATGAAGCCCCTTCAAGATCAGGCACCGGCTTCAAACGCTAGCTTAGTAGTTCGAGAACCTAGACCATTGTTCACATAAGGTAATTAACAATGAAACGCGCATCCAATCAAAATTACTACTCGTGGTCATGGAGAAAAAATTGGGCCTCGTGAACATGATAAAATAAGGTTAGATTACATGCCTTACTGCATAGGTAATATCCTGACCAGGGGCCATCTTGTATACGATAGTCCTACAGTCATTGCATACAGAACTGCCTATAATCCAGAGCAAATATCTTCCCAAAGATAGTCTTATGAAATCATAGAAGAGAGGTAATAGTGCAATCTCCGGCCTCCTTATCGGCCACGATATTCATAACATCCTGAACATGGCGAGAACGATCACAACGGCCGAGGCCAAGAAATTCCGGTTGTGGCACGCTCAGAAAGTTCTCAAAGCTCAAGATTAACTTAAAAACAAATAACGTAAGAGAGGGCGAAGTTGAAACAGTTGTCCTCGAAGCGAGTATCGGCTGATTACCAACTGGTGAAACAGGGATCGATATGAAAGGAGGAGCCAGAAAGATGTAGTTTATATCAGCGTCTAATGTCTAAGTACGTAGGTAGGTGATTTTGTGAAGCGGAATACGGTTCGAAGCCTAGAAAAATAAATCATCATCTATTGGTACCTAGCGAGCACCTAAGTCTAAAAATATATAAATCCGATGGGCATAATCACGGAAACGTGGATGCTCCTTAGCCTACCAATCCAGACTAAAATGAAAGACGATGAGGCATTATCGCGTACTAAGATAGGTTCAGCGGCTACCTCTGGGGTTGCACACCTCATGCAGAACCACATCGTAGTCTGCCTAGTAGAATGAAGGATTCGACACGGCAATGTCGTTTCACACCCCCAGGGCTCTCGAAGACAAAACCAAGATACATTTCGACCGCACGTTGTTGCGCGGACGAAGTGTTTGGGTGGGCTCGGCTAGACTTTGCATTAAAAGCTCCTTGCCATGCAGCCTGGGGCGTCATGAGACGCACATATTCGACACTTCAAAGGCAGACAGAGAACATCAGCTTACTATTGGGGGTGTGTTGGACCTAGTGAACCGGTGAGCGGAAGCCTGCAGCCCTCATATCACGCCTACATCTGCCTATCTTGAGTGCTGATTCTACGCGCTTCTGCGTTGCCGATCCATGTCGACCTGTACCACTCAATTAGGAGGCAAAGACATCTCGCTACCCAATGTATACCGCCCGCCATTAGAAATGGAAAGACCTGAAACGAGCTCTTCAATACGCTCTTACCAGGTTAGCTAAAAGTCCACACCTTATAGTTTGAGAGTTCCAGTAGTATAATTCTTCTCATAGTAGGTACGGTAGCCGGGGGAGACTTTAGCTTAAGATAATAGAGGTAGATTCAATGAGTAATTACTATTTATGCAGTCAGAAATGAAAACGACCAACTGGTCTTGCCTAACATCAACCTCTATAGCCTGCATTTTCTATTTTCGTCATTAGTGATCATCGGACGATATCTTCCAACCATGCTCTCCTTCTCGATTCGTCGCCCCGGCAGAGTCAAGATGAATGGATTAAATGCAGCCACCACACTCGTCTACCCAATCGTTATGGCCTGATCTTGTTCCTAATTCATGTCATCATGCTTAGACAAGGGGCAGTGAGTATCGCGCGCCATGCCAGTGGCCTGATAAAACAGCTGGGAGCCTGGAGGCCGGGTGCACATGCGGTAATGTGACCCTCCAAAATCGAACACCCTCTATCTTCGTATGCTTGGTGATGTCCCTTCAAGCTTACATGAAGATTAATTATTTGGATTATATTCTACCTATCCCTTGATGTAGTCATTAACAATGGATAAGGATCGTAGGAAGTAGCTCTAAGTATAAGATTTGAGATCTTCGCTCTTGGAACTCAGGGGATCTTACTTGATTGAAGCTTTCGATGGGGATATCTTTTCAACGCATAATCTTAGACAATTAAGGACGCTGTTGTAACGTGGCTTGGCTGTGCTACAATATCAATGGGTGACCCAATGTTCCATTCACTATTGGACGCTTCGGCTCTGTTTTCGCTAATTGTTGCCATCGATTCTACCATTGCTCCCCGATTAGTATGACTCACCTACCCTTGGGGTTTCCATAGGAGCTTTCTTTGCGTGTGTAGGGAATTTAAATATGCTCTGGGAATGTACAAAGTCCAAATCATATATTATTGATCTCAAGTTACTCCTACTTTCTAGGTTGTAATTGCATCCATCCTTTCCTTCTCTGAATAGCCTCCCTGACGCTTTCTTTCACGGATTGCCTTACAATACACACCTTAGCACAACCTTCAAATCGACAGGTCTAAATCATTTAGTTATTTCCATTCTCTGTCAGTACGCCGCCAAATCCACTCAAGCTGATTAGTTCGGTACCTTTTCGCCTCGAAGTCAGATCAAAGTGTGTACTGATCACCGATATTGTCTGACACGAACTACAAGTGCCAAAGCTGTCATTACCTTTCCTTGTTGGTACCGATCCTCCTCAGAATGGATACCGTCCCGGCTGAATGGCGCTCTGACGAAAAATGCGATATTGATCCAAACGACAGCGTAAATATCCTCAAACACATCTCCTACTACAACAAGGATCCCAGTTACTGTCTTATATGGTTTCCTCATGATGCCATTACACCATTATTGACAGAACCCTTCGAACGGATGTCAGACGCACCAACGAGCTCACTCGAGAAACTACCAAACGAGCTCCTGGATCTCATACTAGAAAGCCTTGACATCCAATCCCTATTCAAACTTCGACAAACAAACGTCAACATAAGAAAATACCTACATAGTATGACATATGGGTGGCTGTTAGGTATGGGTACATCCTTTTCTGTGCCTTGTTCCGACTACAGTTCTCTGCCCTTGTTTCGTTGTCCAACTTTTACAAGGCAATGCGCACCGAAGCATGTGAGACATGCGGAAAGTTTTCAGGGTTTATATCGATTCCCGTGTGGAAGCGTTGCTGCTACCTGTGCATTCAGCGCCACCCTGAACTACGAATGCAATCACGCAGTAGCGCTATCACGCACTTCCGTTTGACTCGGGCCCAACAAGATGAACTCGGATCATGCCGGACCTTGCCCGGACAATACATGTATTTCGATTCTCCTCAGGTAACAATAAGGTACAACGTTGTTTCTACTCACCGGGCTTCGGAGATTTCCGGAATAGCCCCGAGCGATCCAGGCTCCCCGGCACAAGTTCGAAGGTATAACTATCTGGTGTCGTGCGAACTACCATTTTACAATACGCGCCCCGAATACCCCAGAGCCGAAAGGGGACTCAGGTGTTTCGGGTGTGAGTGGGGTTACATGAAGAACAATGAGAAATCATCTGAACTACTGCACGCCACGGAGAGGATGTTCACGATTGACGGTTTCCTAGAACATTTTTCCTATTGTATCATAGCACAAGAGCTGTGGAAAGTTGCCCGAGCCGGCGGCATGGAAGCATTGCCCCTCTTGTTGTTTCAAAAAGCTACGTATAACGGTGTTTGGGGCCTCAGAGACGGACATTGTGTCATGAACCCAATATATGGTAGTCAATAAACACTTGTTGGTGCACGAGGTTCTATAACTATGCTCGTGGAAGCTAGCATACTATACAAAGACACAAAGCATACATCACATATATAAACAGGTTATCCCACCTACTCTATCATATAGTTTAGGTAGGTAACTAGTTGAACAGTACGCTCGTATACCTTCCATTTCACCGGACCACACCCCTGTCGTACCCCCTGATTATTGGACCTAATTTGCCCCTTGTATTCCTATGTACTACTTCGCTATTGTAAGCCCTGTTTATACAAATATTTTCGCAGCCGTTGTATATATATATATATATATATATATGATAGAACAGCTTAGTACGTCTGGTACACTTAAGGAGGCTTAGGTAGCTTAGATAGATTCCTCCGTAGTGTTAAACACCACTAATCAATCAAGTTTGTCGATGTTCAAAGCATAGCTTAAGTGATGTGTGTTTGTTTGATATTCCACTCACGTTGGATGGGTTGGTGTCATACTCGATTCCAATTTCTAGCGCCAAATAAAGTTCATGAACCAACTTTATCCAAACCCCCACAACAACGGTGGACGTAAAAAGTTTTAAGGTTGGATAACGCGGCTCGGAAGCGGGCGTAAGCTTTCAAGTTATGTGGTGACTCATCGAATACATGTAAATATTATTTATTGTTCCGAACTTCATCCATATTCCACTAAACAGTTTACAACCCCGAAACGCTTGAGAACTATAGTCATGGCTGAGAGAAAGGTCCTAAATAAATACTACCCCGCCGACTTCGATCCACGATGCATCGAGCAACGTCGAAACCACAGGAGAGAAGGGCATTGCAAAGCACAACCCGTCCGACTCATGACACCTTTCACTCTGCGATGTACCAGTTGTGGCCACTACATCGGCAAAGGCCGAACGTTCAACGCCAAGAAAGAACGTCCCGACGAAAAGTATCTTAGTATACAGATTTACCGGTTTTACATTCGTTGCCCTCATTGTGTTTGTCTCCCCACTTCTCCTTTCCCACGGGATGAATACTAATAATGTTAGGGCGCTGAAGTTACGCTCAAGACCGATCCTAAAGCCTGCGGCTATACATGCGAGCGTGGTGCAAAGCGCAATACTGAACCACGGCAGACGGGCCGCGCAGAGACAGACGACGAGCGCTTCGAGCGCCTAGAGGAAGATCGAGAGAAGGAGCATGATGTCATCGTCAAGCTGGAAGCTAAGGCGATCGATACTAAGAGGGATGTGGCTGTTGCCGATGCATTGGATGAGATTCGGCTTAGAAACGCGCGCCTGGAGAAATTTGATACGAAGCAAACCCAAGCTATTGCTACGGTCGGAGAGGAGGCGATAAGGCTAGATGAGGAAGACGAAGCGGCTGCAAAGCATGCATTTGCCACCCGCGCGAAACGCCGACAAGAGACGTTCGATACAATGAAGACTGCAGACACTCCAGTCTGTCACCTGAAACTGAATATTAAACGACACAAAGTGTTGATAGGGGTGAAGAGAAAAGAGGCACAGCAGAAGGTCCAAGAGGCTAAAGGGCTTCGCGGAATGCCGCCTTTAGTGGATTACAACTCAGATTCAAGTTAAATAATAAGATTGCAATTCGAACATCCTTACGAGATCTTGATCCAAAAATTTTCCAATCTTGTCTACGCGGGGTTATTGATACGAGGCTACTACCCCGAGTCGAAATATAAACAACGGAAAGTCGTGTCGGGACTAGGAACGATGAGGGTGACAAGGACTTAGCCTTGTATAGTGACTGAATGGCAGCAGTGCGGCGGATCTAATTTCCCGAGATAGAAAGACAAGTATTTGTCAACGATTGTGTGAGTGCGAGCCAGGGAGTATCACTAATCTGGACCGTTGGAGACATCTGAAACTTTGCGCGAACCTTCGATAACCACCCACACGATAAGTAGCAGAGACCAGATGGCGACTATAAACATCAGCAGGGATGCAGGGTGCGCGCGTTCATACAGACGCCCTACCTAAATACCCTGTGAGGTGTTCGTAACCTTACCTACGCGTACGGGTCGCGCCCTACCCCCCTTAACAGTATACGACAACAAAAACAAGATGTAGCTAAGTCGGACCATAATCATGTGCAAACCTAGTATTAGCCGAGACTATAATCTGCGATTATAGTGCAGACTAGATTCAAGGCACTATAAAATCAGTTCACCGCTATCCAATCTTAGTCCATACAGTATGCAACCCGGCTGTGTTGCATAAGGAAATTGTCTTTTGCCTTCTTGCCGAGATAATCAGCTACCAGCAAACCATTCAAAGTACCGATAAAACAAACCGGTGAGCATTGCATGTATAAAATTGATCAGCCCTGGACATTCTGACGTGATATATAATAACCGTTATTTCTGCTTGTGGTAACAGCGCCGTTTTATTGCTACACATTCTGCAACGCGTGCGCTTCAGCTCGGAACTTTAAGCCATATATGCAGTTGGCTTGCCTTGCAGTTGGAGAAGGCTCTCATTGCCTATAATCCCACCAACAGCCTTCCTAGAGGACCCCATAGCCGTTGGTCGGTCTGGGTCTTGGCTTTGCCGTGTAACACACTTTTTGTATTGCCGCCGGTCAGGAGCGATAATTATAGGATTTGGAATCTAGGGTAGCGGGCAAAAGAATGATGATAGACAAGTCACACTGTAAAGGTTGTAGATCTGGACTGACTGAGTTTAACTAAACCCTTGTGTATATAAAGAGAACTTAGTGTTTCAGTATAGTAGTTAGCACTTAGCTCAACAGATCTCTTAGATCTTACTATACTAACTATATTGCTGAAAGCACATACCTTCTTCCACACTGTTGATCTACTCTACGTACACGAAAACTTTCAAAATCTGAGGCTATACAACCAATTTAAGTGCGTATGTTTTCATATTTATATCCCACCCTTCTTATTTAAACGAAGAAATTCGTGTTCAACCACATCTAACGTCTTCAGAAAGATTCAATGGCAAAATCAATCGCAGAATCAACGGCAGACAGAAACGATTGCTTCTCACCATTTGACAGAGACAAGGCTCCTTTTAATCGATGGACACGTGTGACCAGGTATAAAGATGTCAGTCCAGAGGGGACTGCACCGACAGAAAAGCACTGTTCAAATGAGCATCGGCATGCGACAGCGGCGGACACCAAGAGCAAAAGTAAAAACGGGCAAGCAGAAGTGCCAAGGAGCACCGTTTGTAGGTCATGCACTACTTAGAAAATTGAAATGAACTTGGCATCCTAACGTACACGATAGTACCGCTTCTAAACGCACTGGGCGAAACTTCATCTCCAGAGGATATTAAATCATTAATTGAAGAATGCCGGCGGTTCAGCTTGGATGTTGACTTTGACCGGTTGGCTCGATTCGCTATATGCAGAAACGCATTAGCGGTTTTAGAATACCTCATTGATGAAGGAAAAGCTGACCTCAGCTGCCAGGATACCTACGGCAGAACTGCTATTTTCTACGCAGTATGGGATTACCCTTACAATCAGATGTTCGATTATGTCGCATCCAAGATTTCTCAACACCCTCAGAGTCTTCAGAGTCTAAAACACCGAGACGGGTCCAACATGAGTGCGTTGCATCATGCAATCGCATGGAACCGTTTAGATGCGTTCGAATTTCTCCTGAACCTAACACATCCGGAGACTGAAATTACGGACGAGACTATAAGGCAGTGGGGTGTGGACCTGAGACTGTCTTTTTACAAAGACAGAGGCTTCTTAGAGACCTGGTGCCTGCAGTCGGTTCTCGGAGCTCGGAATCTGCTCAAAATAATGGAACATACACCCATGTGGCTCACCACAGTCAAGCCCACTGGTGCCCCTAGGGGGACATATTTTTCCCTAGACATCCGATGACAGGAGTGCTAGTTACAAGCCCCGGCTACCCGATACCACGCCAAGTCTGGTTGCATCTTTTTTCAATGAATGTAAGACTCCAACATCACCTATAGCAACTTGATCTAAAATGCAACAGGGGACTTTGTTTTTTGTAGGTTTTTCATGATAATCGTTAGTCACGTGGTCTGATGCATCCAAGCGCGCTCTTAGACAAGTTGGAAAAGAGATGGGGTACACGCTGGGCCTGACCGACTGGCTTCCGTCCCTGTTCAAGTCCAGCTAACAACCTACTGTAACTGTTAAGCAGACGCATTCGTCCCGTTGCTTGACCTTCTCCATTCTATCCTGCGTCTCAGACTTCTCATTGTACTCGTAGATTTCTCGGAATATGCCGATTCTTTGTCCGTCACTACTTTCCGACGCTATATTTACTAGCTGGCTAGCATTTGCCTGAGCCCTATAATCAACCAACCACGCAAAATACCTTTCTAAATTTCCTTCCAACTAATCACTGTTAGATCAGCATAAGGATAATGATATGATTACTTACGGTATTAGAACGCTTAAAAACGATCCAGACTCCAAAGGTTAACAAGAAAAATCCCCCTGCGACGGGAAAATACCACCTCCAACTAGGATTGTCACTCAAAATGTCGACGTTCATTCCAAATAAGCTCTATAACGGATTAATCAAAGAGCGAGCAAACAGAAAATCAGAGCACTCACAGCAACAAATAATAATGGAAGATAAACGAACTTGAGAGGTTAGCAAACCCGTGACATTCCCGATTCTCAGAACGATCAGCTTACGGTAACCCATGTGAGTCGCTTCAAGCTCCTATTTGTGGATGTTGACCTTCGCGCTTCTAGAATTGAAGCGAGATTGAACTCCTATCAAGTAAGGGCTTAGCAAGTAAGGGCTTAGAATCGTATATAGATACCACGAGCATACCAATTGAATTATGCTTTGAGATCTTTCCATAAGTTCACGTAGTGTTTCTAGATGTGTCTTTAGGCTATCTATAGCCTTTCTGCCGTCTTCACAGGCATCTTTGGGTAGTTTCCAAGGCCCATTTTGCAGGCCGGCAACACAGTCGATAAGTCCTGCCATTGACCGTACAATATGAGCGTGATTTTCTGTCATATACTCGATCACCGTAGCGTCAGATAGCAGCCTGTGTATCAGATCCTCATCGCGACCACCACTTCTGAGAACCTCGAGGCGCTGAAATATTCATTAGCGGCTATGATGAGGTGAGACAGGTTGAATGTCATACGGCTTTGGACAATTGACGCCTTGCCCGGAGACAATTCTCCTCAAATGTGAAATCGAATTTCCCAATTAAAGGGGCAAGTAAATCCTCAATGTTGCGAATTAATTTAACGGGTGTATCTCCGCATGTGGTGACGGAAAATACTGGCCGCAAAAGTTCCTCAATTGGCCTGTCATGGGTGAAGTCGTTTAAAGGCCACGCAGTAGTGACCCAAAAGAACCCCTCAACTCGCGTGAGATGGTCATAACCTTGTGGTATGGGAACTTGGTGCGACGGCCAGTTGTTATCTGTAATGGCAAAACAAGATATCGTAAACCAGCTTTCTATGAGAACTAAGCGCAAATTAGCCTGTTTTAAATCTGCGAAACAGTTCACAAGATATTCATGTGACACTTACAGTTCCGAGGTCCTAATTGCTTGCAGAGGTTGGGTCTAGGCAGAGAACTCTCACACCAAAATGCCCCGTCCTCTTGCCTTCGCCACCATTGATAGCGAAACTTAGAAGAAGGGGAGATATCTCCTAACATGCCATCGTTGAAAATAATGCTGTTGTACACTAAGAAATGAAAGGAGAAACGACTTTGAATCGAAACTTACCAAACAGGATCCTCAGGTATCGCGCCCGCAAGGTTTTCACATATTAAATTGTCGCAGGACTGACGCTTGTTGGGGTGGTGACGAAAGAAGAGCATGTGTTCAACCTTCGTTCCACTTTGGTGCTGCGGTGGCATCCCTGGATAATCAATGGACTCAATAGACAGATACTCCTTGAAAGTGAACATGAGGGGTCCCGCACGTTCTAGGTGTAAAGCGCTGCGCCAAAGTTTGGCGGATAGTAGGGGCGGCCGTTCCATTTTGGTCAGCAACAACGGGATAATGTTTGCGTCTCTCGCCCCAATGGCGAGGTCTAATGGTGTTATACCTGTATCATCTTGAGCGTCTGGACGCGCGTTCTTTCCAAGAAGAAACTCCACAATATCTACTGCCGAAGCTTCTACCGCGTAGTGTAGGCTTGTCCACTTCAGAGGACCTGGGAGACAAACGTCGGCGCCATTTTCGGCAAGATATTTGACAACTTCTAAGTTTCTTTGGATTACCGCCGTAATGAGGGCGTTGACATGACTCCCGGCGCTCTGGTTGACGTCGGCACCTGCATCGAGAAGTAACTTGACTATTGTCAAGCTCCCTTGTGCCGTACTTGCTGCTGTGAGGGCGGTTTCGAAATATCCGCCTTCTTGATTGACTTTAGCACCTCTATCAATAAGAAACTTGACGATTTCTGGTTTGCGGTGGCTTTTTGATACTGCCGTTTGGAGGGCGTTACCATAAAATCCACCTTGCCAGTTAACATTAGCACCTTCATCGACAAGAAGCTTGACAATGTCCAAGTTCCTTTCTGCTATAGCCGCAACGAGGGGGTGTGGGATACACATCTATATCCTCGTCAACATTTGCTCCATCATCAACAAGACGCCTGGCTTGCGCGAAGTCCTTGTTTTGAATCGCGGATATAAGGGAGTCTCAGTCCTAGACATTGGAGAGTTTTGTCGGTGTTATGAATGATGGAGGGGGTCTGGTGTATGTGGTTTTCGCAATCCGCGATATGAGAAATGGCTGAGCTATTCAGTTGAGTCTCAATTCTCAGACAAGTGCCCAGGTCGATAACCAAGAAGCCAATTGGTGAGTCGGGACTCGTGTCAGCGCTCAATCATGTGCCTTGTGGGCACATGACGCCACATCACACCCCAATGCAACGGTAGAGGGCTGTCGGCCACGGCTTAAGTACCTTGATCTAGAATGGGCAATCCGAAGACGACCCCAATGAAACAAGAACAGTTAAACGGTTGCACCATATGATCAGAGGCAAGCACTGTGTATTAGGTGCGCTGCTTCGGCAATACTATGGCTGGGATTATCTCGCTACACCCGCCTGGAGGATAAGGAGGCTGAGATAATGTAGCCTAGAGTAGCTTCCAATGGTATCACAACCTTGACGCAACAAGACGCTTTATGTCACGCCGTTATGATTGGCTCTCCTGGGGGTTCCAGCACAGCTCCCACAATAAGAAGCTTCTTATGCCTGGCTTATGACACGCGTCCTAGAACCTTGCGCGCAGCCGTATGGATTGGCACACCTTAGCTTCTCAGCCATGAACGAAGCGTTTCTACGGATAATGAGATAAGTTGAGGAAAGAAATAATACCCCGACTATTGAAGTAGAGAGGATTACATCCTAGGGCTAGGGGGTGCAGAACCACATGGATATCTAGAGGCATTTAGGTTTGGGTGAAGGAGAAGGTTGAATTTCGTGGCAACAAGCTCCCCTACTACTTGTGAAGTCCAAGCATTACACATAAACTTCATTGAGAGAGACCATTCGATAAGTATTTAAAAATGGACATGTTCCCTATCTGGCCTACAATTGACGCACAAGAATATACAGAGAAATAGAAAACCCAGCCCAAACTAAAAAGCCTTGACTCTCCAAACGGAACCTATCCAAAAGCGTAATTACTAATATAATCCTTCATAATCCAATGCCCGCCCAGCCTAGGACCAACAACGCTAACTCAACATATCTCATCTACAAAACTAGCCTACTACACCTTGACAACATATTACAAAACCCATACTAGACTAACATAGCACCAGCTGAATCATATTGTAACGTACGTAAGAATGCTAGTACAGATGAAGGTTTATGAAGTCACAAGAAAACTCAAGGTTGTTCTAACTAACAAGAAAAGTCTTACTCTATCTATACTAAAACAACAATTGGATACATCCGATCACAAGAAAGACCTGGTATAGATAACAGCCAACACCATTCAAATGCTTATCTCATTCCATTTCATTTCATCTAATTTCATCTTACACCTACCCTAGACTTTCTTTCCAGGTCATCATCATTATTCAGAGCACCTATCTACTGTCATCTATATACCTTCTGAGAGGTCGGTCAATTCGTAGTCCCTTCCAGGTTCCAAATTGACCGGATGCGTCGGAGCAGCGACTTGCTTCTGCTTGGGTCGGGAAGGGAAGAGGATCGGGGCGGAAACTGCCACTCGGAATCGATGTCCATCTCCCATCGCAGAGGCAGCGGGGGAGGCGTCCGGCACCCAATGTTCTACATTACGGTGCATTCACCTTCTTGCTGCTTGCCACCGATCTTGCTCCGTGTGATGCGCTCGCGCTGGCGAGGGGCGTTCCGGCCAGACCGTTTGAGATCCTCGAGCCGCTCCCTGGCTTTGGGAAAGTCCTGGGCTGTCGTCGCAGTTAGATGCCTAGATCATGTCACTGTTGTAAATGGAATGTGTTACTCACCAGCTGCTCGCCAGTACCACCGCTTCGCATCCTCTAGGTTCGCAGGAACTCCGATACCCACTTCGGTGAAATAGCCCATCGCATATTCCGCCTTGGCCAAGCCGGCCTGCGCAGCTTTGCGAGCCCACAGGTAGGCTTCTGTATCACTCTGTTGTAAGACACCGTCGCTTCCCGTCAGATACCAGCCACTGAGTGCCAGCTCGGACTGATGTTCTCCCTGCGTGGCGGCGCGACTGTACCACATGATCGATTGTCTGGGGTCAATAGGGCAGCCTATCGAGCCATATTCGTACACACACCCTAACCGAAACTGGCTAAACTTGTAGCCGAGGGCGGCTTGTTCGAATAATTGTAGGGCGTAAGCCTCGTCTCGAATGAACACATCGTTGGGCTGGGCCGATTCGTACAAAAGACCAAGTTCATGTAAAGCGTGCGGGTTTTCGGCATCCGCTCGCTCGGCGGCTCGTTTAAGCCAACCGATCGCTTCACGAGGATTCTTCTGCTGTCCAAGTAGACCTTTCAAAAGAATCATACCGACTTTATACATGGCGGGCGTATCACCCAAAGTCGCCGCGCGCTTGTACCATTGGATAGCTTTCATGGGATCCTTACGAGTGCCACCTCCGTCGTCATTACCAAGCTCACAACAGACGGCAGTGCGATACGCAGCCGCGTGACCTAGTTTTGCTGCCGACTGATAGAGCGTGAATGCCTCTTTCGGATCGGGCTCGTGGCCAAGAGTACCTCGGCCTACGCAGTCGGCTAAAAGGAACATGGCATCCAGATTCTGCGCACCCACTAGTTTCTTCAGAATTTTATGCGAATCCATGATATAGCGCTCGCGAGATTTCGCCCTAGACTTTGGGTCAGGAAGCCGAGGCACCAGGACGTCTGCCGCTTCTATCAGCTTCTTGGCTAAGGTAAGTGCAGACTGCTGATCGTTCGGGTTGACCTTGATGTTGGCACGGAGATGCTCGAGCTCTTCGATAGTGACCGGTGGTTGTTCGGCAACGGACGGAGGTGTTCCATCCTGAGGTGTGTTCTGGGGGATAGTCTGAGGAGCTGGGGAAGGCCGTCCCTGAGCCCCAGCCGCAGCAGCTGGCGTACCGCCGTTGTAATTCCGAACAGGAGGCGGCTTGTCGTTCATGTTGACCATGGAATTCGCCATCAAACCGGGGCGAACTGGCGGCGGGTGCCCAGAGCCAGATCGACTTGATGGCGGACTGGCCTGTAAGCCTGGTCTTGTGGCCGCAGGGTTGCTAGGCAAACCAGGTTTGTAGGCCTGGAATCCGCCAGGAGGCACGGGAGGCATATCATTTGCCATCTCGAATACCGCGGACTGCGGCTCACGTAGATTGGGTTGTGACTTTGTTCGCGACATCTCCGGGAAACGAGCGGGTCCGGGCTGAGGTACGCCAGCTTGGGGGGAGGGGCTCGCATTTGTTGATCGAATGACGACCTGTGACCTTGACCAGGGGGAGGTCCGGCTTCAAAATCCGGCACACCTCTGGTGGTTGCTCGCCTGTGTACGATTCACCACTCATTCTTGGGTCGTAGTAGGAGTCATACAGATCTCCTATTGACCCTCTGTCTGGTTCATCATTCCACCCGGGAGGTTGTAGGGCGGCGTTGTTCGTCGGTAGAGGGGGGGCCTCGTTGGGATATGTCCTATGAGGAACAGGCCGACTGCTCTGAGCTGTAGATGGTCGCGGAGGGGGCATCTGCTGCCCAGCTTGTCCATTGTAGTTGGCGCTATCCGTCCGGGGAGGCGGCATCCCATTGCGCATCGGGTATTCATTATTCGCAGGCATGGTCATACTTCGAGGTGGTGGGCCAAAGTCATTCCGCTGCGGCGACATGGGCGCCCCATAGCCGTCGTCGTGATAATCGCCATAACCCGGACGCTGAGTGGGGGCGGGCCTCGCCTAGGATCACCGTAACCTTGGGGTTGAAAGCCGCGTCCGCCACTTCGTTGGCTGTCCATGGACGGGCGTCCGTAGTCATCCAGAGACTGCTGTCTGGGGCCAGGTCCAGGCCCAGGTCCTCGATTAGGAGGTGGTCTCCCGTTCATGTCCAACCCGGCCATACGGTCGAGGATCTGGTGTTCCTGTTCGAGATCCGACTGTCGGTCATGTCCAGGGAACACGGGAAATGCACTACCAAAATCTTGCTCGTCAGGACTCATCATAGGAGGGCCCGGCCGGTTGACTGGAAACCATCAGCATCGTGGAAAATGATTATTTGGTCTCATATCGACTTACCATGTTGATCGAGCGAGCCGCTACGACCAGGTGGACCTGAACGACCTCCGGGACCTTGAGGTGGATATCCTCTACCGGGACCCTGAGGCGCATATCCCCTGCCAGGACCCGGTGGTGGTCCTCCACCGCCGCGCATCGGCCCGCCACGCATCGGTCCCCCTCTTCCTCTCGGCGGGGGTGGACGACCTCTTCCAGGGCCAGGAGGGCCACGGTACATGTCTTGTGGCGGATAGCCTTGATTGGGTGGTGGCGGGCCTCTTCCGTAGTTCATATCCTGAGGCGGCGGACCGTAACCCTGCTCCTGGCCTTGGCCCTGGCCGTATCCATCGTCGTATTGATCATAGCCTCCATACCCGTAATCCTCCTGATACTGGTCATACTGTCTCTGAGGGGCGGTGGATATGCGCCACCCCCTCCGCGAGGGGCTCGAGCAGCGGGACCAGCGTAGGGCCGCTCTGCGTATCTACTATCGTATGCCATCGTGTCGGAAGTCAGGAATCTGCGGCAGAAAATTGGCGAGGCGAGTGGGCGTGCAGTGGCTGCGCGGCACGCAGGACAACGATCAACGGTGGCCTGCTATAAATGTGATTCGGGAGCCCCCGTGGGCTACGGTTCCTCGGCGTGGTCGTCTTTAGCGAGCTCGGGTTATAGGGGGTCATGAACAAGCCATGAATTACGTATGGAGGCTAGAATGGGTCTGCTGACGTTGATAGTATGGTTTTGCAAATGTTGCGATTAGACTGTGCTACCAGAGAAATGTCGTGTTAAATGTGGGTCGAGTTGGGATGTGTTATTAGTTGCGACAGGGAGTCGAAGGAGGTTTGGGTTAGTGTTATTGTTGTTGGTGTGTTGTTATGGTTGGCACACGGGTATCTCGGTATAATAATGATCGTCAGTTTCGAGAGGGCCTCCGAAGGGAAGCAAGCAAGCAGCACGGGGGTGTGGATTCAGGTCAGGTTGCAGGCGGCTCGGGACGCGCTGCGCTGCGCTTATGCTTATTAGCTGAGTCAGGTGGCAGGTCGCTCAATGTCTCTGAGGTCTAACGGTGGCGCTTTCACCACAAGCGGGCGGCAAACAACTGTGGATAGGGTTGCCTGCGGACGGGAAGGGATGGCGAGTATTGGCCATGGACTGTGAGAATTGATTTGCTGCTAAAATAACGGACGTAGCGGCATATGCCAGCTATAGAAGAGTGTTGTTGTCCTTGCTTACCTTAGTTAAAGGGAACGGATCATAACCCGAGAGCCTTACTTGATGCCAAATGGAAAAGACCACAATGCAAAGAAGCCAGAAACAGTGCATGCAACACTGATACAGCGAGTAGGGGCCAATATCAAGCACCACGTCACACGTCCGTAAAATAGAGAGTATCAGGGCTTGAGAGGAGGATTGAAAGGGAGCGGGATGCGTTGTTGTCGCGAGTAGTCAGTGCAGCAGTAAATACACACAAAGTGCTTGGCGCTTTGTGGTAAACGTCTCAGACGGATACTAACAGAGAACCCTTGCATGCATGCAGGCAGGCAGGCAGGTAAGGTAGGTAGTGTAGGCGGTGGGGAGAAGGGGAAGAGAGAGATTGTTTGGTCGATTTGGGACCCGACGTCGGAAAGGGAAGGATCGCTATGAACAATGCCAATTGTATAATTATTTTGGTCTTGAAGTGGGATTCGGGGGAAGGGGAAGGGAAGGGACGCAAATCAAGGGTCTCTCTGGATTATTTTGGGCCTAGTATGGGGTAGACAAAGATGAGACGGCTAAGAAAGACTGCCAACTACTGGAACCGTAGGGCAAGGGTAGGGTCTTCAAGGGCAAAATCTTCGAGAGTATCTCAAACAAGAATTGAATATAGGTAAAGACAAAAAAGATGTTGAGAAGACGGCAGGAAATGCGAAATAGTAGTTATGGTTATGATAGGGTGATGCTGTCGATCAGGTACCGGTCCGGCATGTACAGTGCTAAACTCTGCAGCTGTACCTACAGTAGGGTACCTGATATCAAGCACTTTTATGGACAGCTGTAGCGTAGGTCGTTTCAGCACAAGCCCTGCTGGCCCCTTTTGACTTATATGAAGATGGTAAAGAATGATTGCACTGACTTGGCAAAACATGACGAATGTTGTTGTCAAATTGCTGTGTTCCTCGGTGGCTATAGGTACTTCTTACAGCGCTTAGGTATACAGTACCTGATACCTACTTGGAAACCTACGAAAGGACCCATTACAACAGTCGATAGCTGTAACACTTCAATCTATCTTCGTTCAGTCCTACAGCCAAATGCAAATTTCCAGCGGCATGCTCATCCGAGTCCTGTCCGAGCAACCCTCGGCTACCACGCCACAACCAGCCGTCCTCATCCGGCGGCTATTAGGGCGGATTGGTAGCTGAGTCCTATAGTACTATTCATGTGCGTCCACCTTACGACCTACACTAAAATGACATACTATTTCGAAGAATAAAACTATCTTATTTACTCATCAATCGATGGCAATTCGCGCAAGCCTGGCGCATAAGTTTGACAGTCACTGGAAACACCGAGTCTCACCTTTGTACCTAGCATTGTGTCAAAAACAGCAAGGGTCGCGCCCAGGGCCGCTCATTGGCGTCATCTGGTCCAGCATCCTGGTCTGTGAGCATTTCCTTTGAGCCTCGCTCAAGCGCCCTAAACCTGAAGGTTGGACATGGATCTAGAATAGAAGTCCTCATAAATTTCGCCGATTCTTTTGCTACATAGTACCATGTCAGAAACCGGCCCAACTAAAAGATAACCGGGTTACCAAACCAAAACAACTTATAAACCAGTTACACACAGTCCACCAATATATAGGTAGTTAAAGGACAGCATAACAAAACCGCGGCTGTAAATGTTTGCCCTTCCCTGCAGAATATCATATCATACCTTAAGTTTAGCGCACGGCCATAATTAGCTTCGAAGGCCCCCAAGTCTCAAGAAACGGGTTGTCATTCTATTAGAACCTCTCATATCACAAACTGTCATGAAACACAAATATCGATTGGCCATGACGAGTCGTCTCGGTGATGAGGCCAGATGGCAAGCACTTCGGATACCGTGATTCCGACTCAGCTACGATAATATACCTAGTGTACAAACAAATCGCTTACATGCTGAGAGGTCCTAATCTTGCTATCCTATTCAGCCAGAGTTCAATGCGTCGTGTAGGCGCTCCAGGTAGTCTGCAATGGTCTGCGGAAGCAAGTTCGCTGACCGGTAAAGTGGGAGACAAAGAGTGGGGTACCTGTGCGGGGGTAAACGGTATTCTCTAAAAATTTGGGGTCAACTCTCACTAACGGCATCGTTAGCCACTCATGAGCCACCTAATAGTTGTGACATAATCAGCCACATTTGAAGGCCCTGGAATTTCGTCATTGACATCGTCGCTTGGTATCGAGGTCGCAAAAGGATACCAAAAGCCAATTACGCTTCAACACCGACTACCACAAAGCACGCCTGACCGCAGACCCCGGGGTGTAGAAGGCAGGACACCGAGCACAGAATGGCAGCCAAATCAGGCCGATTAGGCACATGGCTAAAGATGCTCGCCGTGTAAGCATTCCCCCCTATGAATCGAAGCGGGCTGCAGGCATGACTGACGTTCTCCCTGGCGATTGCAACAGAGGCGGTGCGGTATGCGTCGGAGCCCAGCCTTCGTAATATGGGTGCAGCCGACAGATGAGGAGCTATTCAAGCGATACAACCCCGAGCTACAGAAGAAGAGCCTCGAGCGACGGTACGAGAAAGAGAAGGAGTTCGACGACTTCGTCACGCGGTTAAAGGAACATTCGAAATCCGACAAGCCGAGTATGCGATCCTCCCATTCCATGACCCTCGCGACAATACTCCCCACCCGAGATACGTGTGGTGTTTTGTGACGAGACCCTAGCTGATAATACCCAATGTGACATAGTATGGACCGTACAAGAAGAAGCTGCGCGGAAATTGCGGGAGGAAGCGCTGCGGCAAGATTTCCAGAATGCTGCTGACGCGAAGGCGAGACAGGAGGCTATGAGGAGGGAGGCAGGGTTATCGCGGGGTGCCGGGGAGCTGGAGAGTACGGGGAAGTCGAAGCCGACGGACAATTCCGTGGCCTGATACGTTGGACGATTATCCTAACGAACTGTATCATTACTGTATCTATCAACATACATATACTCGGCGGCATTTCAAGGGGTTTGGCGTATGGAAAGTCGGCATATAAAAAGGCGGTTTTACGCTCAATTGAGATATCTGGGTTAGAATGTCTAGGGATGATATATACCCGGAGATAGATCTCTCTGTACTATTCCGAGCTCTCTGTGTTATTCCAAGAATGCAGGCGACGTACATGTCACAAACTAATCGACAGTGCTTCGTCACGTTGTAATTTCTCCCTCTAAGCTCACTATCCTACTCTCAACCAACGATCTTATCTGCTCCCATCTCTCAACCAACATATCCGCCTGAGATTGATCCTCAACCTCAAGCGCCCGAATCCGCTTGATCGTATCCTTAACAGTCACTACGTACTCATGTAACAACTCTAACAGCAACTTATTCACAGCCCGCCGGCTCCCCTCACCATCATCACCTCCATTGACAAAGCGCAACCACTCCCCAACCTTACAACAAACCAACCTCAGCGCGACCTGCGTCCGGTGACAAACCGTATCACGATCAAGCACGTACCCTCCCAAAAAGCCCATCTCTTCCAGCCGTTTCCTCTTCCTCTCATCCAAGCGCTTCAGCACAACTTCATCAAGCAGCACCTCATCCCAGCAATTCACCGCCATAACAAACCCATACTCAATAAGCAAAAAATCGCCCCCGTGGCGTCCATAGCAAATCCTGACCTCCTCACCCTCGCGACACGGCACCGTAGCACGGAAGGCGAACCCATCCGCGCCGAACGCGACATGACATCCGCCCTCATCGGTGTGATTAAACAAGTCCGCGACGGGCTGCAGCGCCATGTGATCGTCACGGGTGGCGCCGCGCCACCTCTTGAGGGCCGCGTCGAGGTAATAGAACGTGCGCGAGTTCACGAGGAGCCAGGCATACCGATACTTTTGTCTCCCCTCCTCCCCCTTTAGCTCTGGAAACGCGTCAGCGACGGCGTCCCGCTCGCGCAGGAACTTAGCCTTTTGCGCGGCGAGCAGCGACGCTGCGCGCGGTGGGAGGAGCGCTTGGAGCCCCGGGGGCCATGTCAGCGGCATCCCCCCGAGGTCTTCGGGACGCGGGATCACGGCGTCCCAGGGCGCGAACTTGGCGCTTTTCGAGAGCGCTAGGTCCGCGGCTAGGATACCGTGGACGGAGATTTGGGGATTGGTTAGTTTCCGTAGACGGCCCTTGGGGACCGTGGAGAGGGTCCGGAGGCAGGTTGTTGGCACGTCTAGGACGATCTCGTCGGCCTTTTGGGGGTTTGTTAGCATGTCTGGTTTGTGACGTGAGATCGAATTATTGCCCGTTTTGAGAGGGCGAGGTGAGAGTTGGAGGGAATTGGGGCTGGCTTACCTCGATGTCGCGTGTCGCGAGCACGCCTATGCCGCGACCTGGGATGCGCTCCGGCGCAACGCCGTTGAGCTTCACGCCGTGGCTCGTGGCCCAATCTAGGAGTTCCTGGATTGGATCCATTGTTCTCACGACTGGTTCTAACAAATCACTGTGATGAAATTCATATTGCCTGATGTGTGTTATATATGAATTACTGCAAGCAATCAAAGCTTTATTCCAAAACCATAAACACGTAAGTTTATCGGTGATGCATCTGTTTATATAAAATGCACGTGGTTGATTGGTTAAATGTGGTGGGTGCAGTGTTCCGTTGGGCGGGCGGATGTTGGATCGGCGTTTGGGAGAAACGAGATTCCCCACCCCGACCCGGCTTTCGTGTCGTCCGGCGCTTTTTCGGCGTCCAGCGATTTGTTGCACTAGGAAATGTTTGCGCAGTGCGCTGCGCAGCCTTATGATGCGAACTTTGAGGGCAGAGAACTGTAAGATGGGAGAAGGTGTATTTGGATAGATACTAGATAGTCGATCAAGAAAATTTGAGATAGGGTAGAGGATTAGTTTAATGTTTATTAATGGCTACCTACCAAGCTTTTGAAAACCTAGTCACATACAACTATGTGCTAATCCATCATTTTCATGTACTACCTACCCCTGGTATGTAAGTAGGTAAGAGGCGTGGGCGGTGGCTTAACTGTGTACATATTGACCTGGATATTGCGGCACGTAAGCCCTATAAATCTAAGGACGCAGGGACGTGGCGTATACAAGTCCTAGAAGTCAGGTACCGTATTTAGACAAGGAAGTCCCTTTTTTCCCTGGGAAGAATGTAAGTTGAGATCGATAGTTAATGGTTTGCTGTCAACCATTCAAATTGCACAATTGGTCGCAGCAGTAAACCTTAAGTCCGCCGTAAACACCGAAGTTTAAGTGGAATTAACGGCTTCCCCCACCATGATTAATACAGATAGCTTTCCCCGGAGTCTCGGTGGCGTCATGTGTCTCGACCACACATTTAACCGCAAACTCGAGTTCCCTCGGCCGTGTACGGGTTAAAATACCGAGGGCGACTGCAATTCAATTGTCACACTTGGGTCTTTACTATTTCTATCCCTCATTTAGTTAGGTTGCAGCCTCCACCCCATCACCACTTGGGACCCTTATCATTGCCAAGACCGCCTTACTGTGAGCGTCCCGGTACAACCGGAAGAAAGCTATACCAGAAACCACCACAATGAGCGCCTCAAGGTCCCAGTCGGAAGATCTGGAGGACCAGCATACAGATCCCTACTTTGATGCTCAGGGGACAACCTGTATGATGATGAAGAGGACGAAGAAGACGAAGAAGACGAAGAAGACGAAGACGACATGACCCATGACTTGTTCGAAGAAGAGGATGAGTTTCACGGTACGCGCTTAGTCTTCTATTCTCTAGACCTCAGATTTCACTCACACGAATGACTCTAGATGCGGAGGAGGGAAACTTGGGATTTATCGTGCAGGTGGAAACCACCGATGAAGGACAAGGCGGTGAAGCCTCAGAAGAAGCTGGTGCGCAACGATCGGCTATAGAACGACGAGTCATCAATCTCATAGCAAGTACGTATCCCACCGCCCTGGAAATGCGAGGCACCCCTAACATCTAGACAGATGTAGGCCGTAGCCGTGGGGTAGTCTCGCAACGTGAACTCATGAATTTCATACGCGGCCACAACTTGGGCATCTTACTCAACAACGACGATGACGACGATGATGACGGCAACTGGGGACCTAGGTTACGAAGACGGCGCCACTTGGATCCGAACAGGTTTCCCAAGGTGCCGAGTGAGAAGGGAAGGAAACTGATGGACTCGGGAACCTTTGGAGCGAATGATATTTCGTCGCCGCTGAGGAAGAAGAAGCAGCTCGCACGACGGATACTCGAGCGCGAATTGGGGACGGGCGATAGGTCATATCGCAGGATGAATCAGGGTATGATGGCTCAGGTGAGTTTCCTGACTAAGCTTAACTCCCAGAGACACCATCCTCTGACCTTGAGCAGTCCATGATCCCGCGCACAGATGCGGACATGATCATTAACTACGACGAAAACGTCTACTCGGGACAATTCTCCGATGACGGAAACTTCTTCTACTCTTGCGTCAAGGACTTCAAGGTACGGATGTACGATACGTCTAATCCGTACAACTGGAGGCATTACAAGACAGTCGGATTCCCATTCGGATCCTGGACCCTGACAGATGCATCACTGAGTCCCGATAACAAATGGCTAGCGTACACATCGATCAACAGCAACGTGTGCCTGGCACCACAGACCCCAACGACACAGGCGACCCGTACACGCTGAGTTTTTCGGAGCACGGCTCCCGCCGCGGGACGTGGCGCGACACCTTCGGCATCTGGTCGGTCCGGTTCTCGGGCGACGGGCGCGAGCTAGTGGCTGGTACAAACTCGCGCGCCATCATCGTGTATGACATCGAAACGCGGCGCGTGCTACACCACATCGAAGGCCACGAAGACGACGTGAACGCCGTATGTTTCGCCGACAAATCATCTCCACATATCTTGTACTCGGGCAGCGACGACACGACGATCAAGGTGTGGGATAGACGAAGCATGGGGGACGGGCGGGAGGCGGGGGCGTTCGTGGGCCACATCGAAGGGCTGACGTACATGGACAGCAAGGACGACGGGCGGTATCTACTCAGCAACGGCAAAGACCAGAGCATGAAGCTCTGGGATCTCAAGATGATGTACACCTCGGCGCAGTTCCGCGAGAAGAACCCGCGCCGGCATACCCCGTACAGCGACTTCGACTACCGCTGGAGCAAGTACGACGAGGACGACTGGTTCCCGCACCCGGACGATAACTCGGTGGTCACCTTCCGGGGGCACAAGGTGTTAAGGACGTTGATCCGCTGCCACTTCTCCCGCCCGGCAGCACCGATTCGCGATACGTCTACTCGGGCTCGCATGACGGGAAGGTATATATATGGAATATGGACGCCACGATCGCGGGCATCGTGGACGTCAAGAAGACGACGCAGCAGGAGAAGTCGCTGCCGCGCGCGTATCGGCATTTCTACGATCGTCGGGGCTTGCCCGGTTGGTCTACCATCGTCCGGGATGCGAGCTGGCATCCTACCGCGCCGTTTATAGCGGGTGAGTCCAGTTCACATGATCTTTTCATTCAGTACTGGGAAACCTCGGATTCGCTAATATGCCTGTAGCGTCGTCTTTGAATGGGTGGGATAATGCCCTCGGCACGGTCTCGCTGCACTCGTATAACGAGGGAAGTCTTGATGAGGGTTTCCCCGAGATGGGAACCGCGTATGATGACAAAATGAAGAAAGTGAGTGGGGAGCGTGATGAAGAGGATGATGACGATGATGACGACGACGAAGAGGATGGCGAGGTACATTTTCGCTCCGCGTGGTGATAGAAAGCGAGCATTCGATGCGACATCGTGGCCACATCAAGTAGAAACACCCTGCGAAGAATCAGCCGAGGGGGCTCACTTAAGTCAGTCATTAGCTAGTATGAACATGCACGATATTTCCATAGCAATTAGGCATCTGAGATAGGCACTCTCGAGGCGTTCGTGGGCAGAATAAGATTTGGATCAGATCAAACATTTTGGGTTTTTATTTTGTCTCTCAAACTCCCACCCAAGTACGCACGCAATGCAATGCAATGCAATGTCTGCTTGTTTGTTTGTACAGTGATATAGTAAAAGCACCACCACTCCCATCCGCACTGGTCATATGTCCCAATGAATGGAACTCATTTTGTGCGTCAATCAACCCATCCGTACCAGCCGCGAATCATTCAGATAGGGAGTTCGTCCCTTCTTTTGTGCTTGGTTGGGGTAGATTGGCTGGTCTATCGTCGTCATTATGTTTCGCCGCACCGCAATTGACGGGCTTTGGTAGTCGTAAGTAGGTAGGTAGGTAGTTCGTGCCGTTCCATCGCGCATATCATCCTCGTAATAGCCTCTTCTCTCCGCGCGGGCACCTATGCTCCTCCTACCAGGACGTTGTTGACGGGGATATGAACTGGAAGGAAGCGTGTTAGCGCATGCCAAAAAGGGTAAAATTAGGGACGCGCGTACTCAGCTTGACGAGGTACCCAATGGCGCCCATGACGACGAAGCCGACGCCGACGGCCTGGCAGATCTTGACGTACTCGTTGCGGTCGGCTTGGTGCAGCGGTTGATGAACTGTGTGCCGTCCTTGACGAAGTCCTTCTGGACGTCGAGGAACTCTGTTATCTGGTCGGCCATTGTGGTTGTATGTGTGTTTGCGTGTGTGTAGGATGTGAGGAGACGAAGGTAGAATTCGCTACTTGTTCTCTGGGAGAGTTGAGGTAGTCAGGTCGAGATGTGAACGTGGTGCGCTGTCCTGAAGCTCGACGCTACTAATCAGAGAGATGCGGCCAGATTTCCCCTGCTCGGGCCTTCCTGAATACTGGGCGTGCGCTAGACCGTAAGCAGGCAAGCGTTTGATGGAGAAGACCTCGGGAGGCTGGTGCGCCCCTGTCCAGTACACATCAGCCACAGAGCTCCAGGGTGTTGAGCCTCATCTGCACGTCCCCCGGAATTTGACTCGGGGCGCCCCTTTCCACAATTATAGTGCTGGACAGGGCACCTCGCCGCCCTACGGCTAGGCTAGCACTGCGCGTCAATGGGGCAAACCGTAGTGGCCCCAGGGTCCCTCAAGGTCGGCCAATCAAACAGCTGAACTGTGACCTCCCCAGGGACTCGAGAAGCCGAGCCCAACCTCGAAGTTCCGAACGACCTTCATCTTTTTTTTTTTACTCGTACCACAACCATGTCATCGGCACCCACAACCTTTCCTCTATCCTGTCACAAACCTTTGCTGGCATCTCCATACTGCTAAACACTATCTCCCCCCCGTAGACCGCTGTAACACCTATTGATTCTCTTCCCCACCCGGCATACGGTCCGCATCCCTCGAGTACTAGGTAGTATTGGCTTGACTGATCGCGACATCCACCCAACTTAACCATCGACGACTACTTCACACCTCGCGCGAACCCTTCTCACCACCACGCTTGGCCTCCTACTATCTTCCCTCCTTCTTATGCGACTACCCGTTGTTCGTTTGACCTGACTCATTCCTTTCGGCTAACTGAAGCAATCACACGCGTACACGTACACGGACGCACAGGCGGAGAAACACAGATATCGAGGTTGATTGCCCATCAAAGGCTCTGGGCTTGGCAGTGCAGACATACAGACAGACAGTCAGTCCGTCTTGTCCGCCTCGCAGTTCTGTTTTCTTTTTCTCTCCAGATACTACCAGATCTCTCTGTCCCGTTGCCTGGCTGCCTGTAACTTGTTCGCATCATCTGTCTCTTGACGTCCCAAAGATAAGACATCTGGACGGCATACACCGACCCGCGTGTACCTAGGGAGACTTGGCCGAGATTGCGAGCACAGAGCTTCGTCTTGACGTCTTCGTTGATTCAGACCTCCGTCCCGGCCGGTGAGCTGGCGTTTTGTTCACGCGTTGTTTTCTGCCGCTAGTCGTAGAGACGGGACCAGAAACCCGGGATTGCCTGAGCAAAGGGGTTTTGCGTTCGGTCTACGGTCCAACCTGTACGTATGATGCTACATCCTGTGAGATGTTTTTTCTCTTCGCTTTCCTCTCGTCTTTCTCCGGGTCGCTTTTCCTACATGTATTCTCTTCTAGATGACTGATACAACGGACCAAAAGACGGCAGGCACTTCTTGTATCTTACTCCGAATACATTCAGTTGCTAGATACCCACTCGTTCCTCTGACCAAGTAACACACTTTGAAGTTCCATAACATACAGTCGCACCGTGTCTCTGAAGATGGCCGACGAGGATTTCGAGATTGACGTCTACGGTGACGCCCACCCCGACACGGATTCTAAGGCCGACGAACACAACACCCAAGCCTACGATAGTAATACGAGCATCACGATTGCCAACGGCTCTAACCCTCCGGAATCCGTGAATAATGACAGCCACCACGGCAACTATGATAGCCGAGACCAAGAGAGCCATGATGAACATGGTGCCCCAACACGACAATACCAGCAAGGAGTCAAGCGAAAGGGAGACTCTGATGACAGGCCAATCGACCCCGGTGCCACCAACTGCCTCCTTCTTTCAGAACTGAACTGGTGGACGACAGACGACGATATACGTGGTTGGGTAGCGAATGCCTCTTCCGAGGAGGAGTTGAAGGATATCACGTTCAGTGAACACAAGGTTAATGGCAAAAGCAAGGGGTATGCACAACCTTACTAGCATATGGATTATGTCAATACTGACAAACCACAGTCAAGCGTACCTTGAATTCACTTCCCAACAGGCAGCCACCGCCGCCAAACATCAGATTGAGTCAGCAGGCTCGGAGGGCGCGCAACCCGGCGGTAAGAAACACAACGTCATATACTCCAGTCCGGTTACGAATCCGTTCCGTACTCTACCGAAAGATGCACCTGCCAGGGCAAAGACAACCCGTCTTCCAGAGGCGGCGCCGGCGGGAACTTCAACGACCGGGGTGGCGGCAACTTTCGGGGCCGTGGTAACTTCAACGGACCCCGTGGTGGTGGGTTTAACCGAAACTTTTCCGGGGGTAACATGGGTGGCGGCGGTGGTGGTTTCCACAACAACAACAACAACAATATGGGCGGTGGTGGCGGAGGCTTCGGTAATAACATGGGCGGTGGCGGCAGTTTCGGCTTCGGTAACATGCCTGGTGGTGGCGGAGGTAGCTTTGGCTTCCGTGGTGGCATGATGGGGGTAACATGGGTGGAGGTATGCGCGGAGGGGGTATGCGCGGCGGGCGAGGCGGTGGCATGGGTCCCGGCATGACCCCGGGCGTCGGTGGGGTATCAACAACAACATGATGGGAGGTATGGGTGGCATGGGTATGCCGATGATGGGCTTCCAACAGCCTCATTTCAACCCGGCCTTCTTCGCCGGCAACCAGCAGGGCGAGTGGCAGAACCCGCACGGCGCCAAACGACCACGAGGAGAATAGACCATCATCCCAATTAGCGGCGTTGTGGGTCTACTTGACGCGATTATTTAATACTCGAATTTGCTACTGACGATGCGGAGTTTCTTATTATTTCACAACGGCGGAAGGGAAATGGAAAGGATAAACCAGGGATGGACGATTCCGATTGAAGTTAGGTATGGCGGCAAATTGTTGGCATGCCTCCTTCGTGTAGACTATTAGTTATACCACTGCATCATCTTGATTGAGTTATTGCTTGTTTGCGAGACTATGTTGGGGAATAGAGGATATGAATGACGAGAGGGTTACAAATGGGCGTCGCATACAATATGTGTTCTCATTGAAGCTCGGGTGAAGTACGGGTTGTTGGGTTACGAATAAGTTTGCGAATGTCTAGAGTAGTTGTTTATGAGATAGTGTTTGGCTGTATGATAGAAGTTGTGTGTATTAGTGAAAGACAGCTTGTGCCTTGGATCATTTGATGATGATGATGATGATGATATGTCATGGGAGTCACTGTTCATTGTAACTTACAGCTCCCATGTCGAGATACTCACCCCGTAGGCGAAGACATACCAACGCGTTTCGGGAGCAGAGATATAGATCGAATCTCATTCTAGTTTGTCATTTTCGAGACCCCAAAAAGAATAGCGATGATTCTAAGTGAAGTCAAGTATTGGCTAGCGAGGCGAACGCCGAGCACCGACTAAGGAATCGTCTCATCGAGACAATCTCCAATGTATTATCTAAGACTGCATACCCCTAGACTCGAGAACTTATGATGGTTCTACTACTACACATCGACGAGAAATGAAGACTAAATTGACTTCGCAGCGCGATAGCCCGCATGTCTTACTACCAGCGCTTAGCCAGGATGCCCCCTGACAACTTCCAGATCACCCATCCTGAAGCCCTCGCACATATACCTCTGAGAATTGTCGGTCTCTACGTAAGCAAGAAAATCTATGATTCCAATTCAATTCGGCTTCTTTTCTATTGTCGCGGCTACCATGCCGCTCAGCCCCTCCAATGTGCATGTTTTCCCTAGAAGCATAGACAGTGGAACATCGACCATCAACGTCTGGTAAATCCATGTCCTGAGTTCAGCGCCAAGCATACTGTCCATCCCGTATTCTTCCAACGGCTTCGAGGTGACCATTGTATCTGGCGTCATCAAGACCAAGTTCGCAAACCGGTTCCGCACGTAGTCCAAGATTGCCTCCGTCAAACTCTGGCCGGCTTCTATCGCTTTTGATATCTCCGCGGGGAGATCTCCTTGTCGTCCAGTCTGTACAGAGTTGCTGGCGTTCTCACCTAGTGCTGTAGCGAGAAGGCCAGAGCGTGAGTCTCTCAAAACGGGATGGTTGCCCTCAAATCCTTTCCTACGTAACTCCTGAATTCCAGAGGCTTCCAAACCAGTTAAGAAGTGAGAAGCCGCCAATTCATCATACGGAGGGTCGATGCTAATCATTGAATGGGCCGATGACAGAGCGAGGTCGATGATTTGTAACATGTCGTCGGCATTGATGGGTTGAATGCCCTTGCGTAGGAGGAGGGCTTCAATGTCCGGGTTTTCATGCAGGTAGCCAACCTCGGAGATCATACCCAAGCCAACCGAGATACCCGGCAGCTTCTGACTCCGGAGATGGCGAGCGAAGATATCCAAGAAACAATTAGCTGCACAGTAATTGGCTTCGGTAGCCGTGCCGACGCTGCCAGAGACGGACGAAGTCATGAGGAAGAAGTCCAGTTGTGTAATTTTACTTTTTCCTTTAGCACATTGTACAAGTTCCAGGACCCCTTCACCTTCGGATCGATAGCTGTACGCCAGTAGTTGGTCGGCATCTCTGCAAAGATGGCCTCGCTGAGGCCCATGGCGGCTTGGACTATGCCACGATTCCACCGAGTGCTGCGGCTGCGTCGATCACAGCCTCTACATCAGTCCGATCGCAGACGTCGCCGGTGACGACGACAGACTTGACACCAAGGGCGTTGAGATCTTGTATCAGATCCAGCGCCGAAGCTTTTTGCAAACCGGTCCGGCCCAGAAAGGCAAATTTTCTAGCGCCCCGGCCGACCATCCAACGAGTAAGGGTGCGCCCAAGGCCTCTAAGGCAACCTATCATCACGTAACATTTTTCAGGATGGAATGTAGTCACATATCTCTGCTTATGGACCGTGATTTTGGAATCGGGGTTCTCGAAATTAAGAGCAATTTTGCCTATACGATTCCGCGACGCAAAATGACGGAAGGCATCGGCGGCCTCGGAGATGTCAAACACTCTTGCTGGCATAGATGTGGCAATCGTTCCTTGATGATAGAGATCCATCACTTCGTATAAGAGAGAATGCCAAATCCATTTTATGTTGCTCATTGTAATAGAGATGGCTGAGGTCGAAAGCTGTGAAGGTCGTGTTTTTACTGAACTGGTCCATTTCGAGTCGGCCAGCAGTTGAAATGTCCAACTTGCCGATTTCTACGAAGCGACCGAAATCAGCAACGCATTTCCACGTTGCGTGAAGCTGGTCTCCGGTTAGAGAGTTGATGACGGCGTCAACACCGCGACCTGCAGTAGCTTGGAGTATCCCTTCGAGGAAGGATGTTCCTCGAGAGCTGAAGATGTTGGATGGTATCAGGCCAAATGTTTTGATAAGATAGTCTCGCTTCTGGTCAGTTGACACTGTTGTAAACACCTGAATGAGTTCCTCATTAGCGCCCAGACTCATGGATACAGGCATGTAAGTGATCTTACCTCAGCACCGGCGGCCAGCGCCAGTTCAATTGCGGCAATACCGACGCCGCCAGCTCCAGAATGGATCAGGATACTTTCCCCTGATTGGATCCGAGCGCGGTGGTGTAATGCATAAAGAGCAGTAGAATAGACGACAGGAAATGTCGCGCAGACGTCAAGATTGTCTTGTTCACCTAGCTTGTAACAAGCCCATGCCGGCAAAGTCTGGTAGGTCTGAAGATACATAGGCGCCATGGCCACAATACGATCGCCGACGGCGAAATCAGTCACTGCGGATCCGGCTTGGACGATGATTCCTGCGCATTCAAGTTGACAAGTTGCATCTTTCGTCTCAACTTTTCCTGCGAGAACGTAGAAATCTTTGGCATTAATGCCTGCTGACGCAACTTTGACGCGGACACTGTCTGGCGAAAGAAGTGATGGAGCTTCTTGCTGCTTGAAGAAAATGCTCTCAAACTGACCAGGTCGTCGAATGGCGAGTTGCACATCTTTTGCTTCTTTCAGACTTAGAGTCGTAGTTTCCAGACCTTGTTTGCGTCGAAACAACGTATTGATGCTATCGTCTGGCACGAGTCGACTGACGTGCACAACACCATCTTGTTGCGCGAACTCCATATCCAGCCTTGTTCCTCGTTGTTCCAGAATCGAAAGAATATGCTGGGCCGTTAAATCCGCTTCGGAGTCTGGTGCATCAACATCGTACGTATAGAACTTGAGAGAGGGTTGTTCCATGCCTACAGCTCTAGCTAGGCCAGCTGCTAGGGCAAGGTTGGGGTTGCCCCCTTTTATGATATTTCCACCAGTAACCCATACTAGACGTGCTGCGTTATTGGTCATCATTTTCACGCGTCGCATATCCTGATCAGTAATTCTGCTTAGCAGAGGAGAGTACAGTTCGCACAGATTGAAGACAGTGATACCTGGAAGAACATGATCTGCGGTGAGGTCTTCTAGCGTAGTGCGCACCACCTGCCCCTGAACGGCCTGTAGAGCATGCATTATTTCTGATCCTAGAGATGATCGCTCTCGCTCTATAATCAAGAACTTGTCCTTCTGCGATGGCTTCCTTGGCTCTTTGGGTGCTCGTCGAGCGATAAAGAGAGCTGCGTTGTCATCAATGGGACATTCAAGGTAGGCCATCCCGCTAGAATTAAAGCCGTACAGCTCAGTTCGGGATCCAAGGATTAGAACTAGCCCGTTTTTCGCTAGTGAGCCTAGAGCTCGTGGGAGGAAGCTTCGAATGTGAAGTTGTGCTGCCACGACAAGTATAATGTCAAAAAGGCTGCTGGTAAGATCGGTGAGCTCTGGGGAATGCTGGCTATTTGCGGGATCGACAGGCCGCCAGTGATGGAGCCATCCGAGTTGAGAGATCCCGTACTGTAACTAGAGAAGCGCCTAAATTCGCTGTGAGAAGACAAGATGTTTAGTAAAAAGGTAGTCAACTCATGGTTCTCATTTCCCAGCTCAAGGATCCGAGCTCGTGGCTCTTTGTGAACAAGGAGGTCAAGGGCACCTCCTAGCTTAAGTAGTGATGTATCTGGCATAACTAAGTTCATTTCTTGAGAGAACCTATGCAGTAGCTTTGCGAGAGTTGGCGTTGATGTGAAGCCGAGGCCATAGACATCTGGCTTCCATAGTAGCCGTAGGATGGGGTGCCGTTTCTCCACCTGACGTATTGACTGGGTTCCGGCAGAGTAAGGCATCAACTTGACTTGGTCAAATTGCACGGCCACTTCACCGTCTGCTTGAAGAAGCTCAGACCAGATTCTATTGATCCATAACTGGTCTTCTGTACGAGACAGTTCATGTGGCATGATGACCCCGATGGAGTTGACGCAGTATTTATAATTGCCGACGTGATTCGCGTTGGTATTACACCTTTAAGATCACTCGGCACGCCACCCGATGCGGAAACGGCTGCCAATTGAAATAACGCGTCCAGCGTTATGGGGTGTACGGGGTACTCGGTGTGCAAATCGCCGCATCTTGTCAACAAAGGGGCATCCGCAGCACAGCACAGCTGTGATTTTATACGTGGTGTCTTGAAATGAGCGATGGTTTGAAAAGTCGGTCCGTAATTGATACCCTGCTCATCCAGTTTCTCATACCACGTGCGCTTCGCCGTAAGCTCAAGAGAACTGCTAGGCGGCTGATATTTTGACAATAACCCGGCCTTGAAAATTTCGACGGCGACGGAACCAGTAGCGTGGGAGACGGATGATTCATTTGCATAGCTGGAAATATTGAACTCCCACCACTTAGATGAGGTTGCTGCCTTTGTCAAGTTTGTCTTGTGAATTGAGAGGAAGAGTTCCGTCCGAGATTGATTGTCCGTGGAGAGAGTAAGAGCGTTCGTGATATTAACATTGGCAAAGAAGAATGAATGCCGCATTTTTCTATTGATGTTCTTTACTTGCATAATCGCCTCCATGGCCATTGCTATGTAGCCAGAACCTGGGAAAATCACTGTTTCACCAAGTTTATGATCTTGAATCCAAGGAATGTCTTGAACATTGAGCAGATTACGAAAAATATAATCTCTTCCATTGCCACCTGATATTAATAAACCTAATAACTCGTGTCGTAGAAATTTTCGTTGGCGACATTCAAGGCTAGATCGGCTTTCCGCCCAGAGAGTTTTTTCGTAGTTGAAGCGATATGGTGGGAGTGAGGTCACTACGCGATGCCGTCTTGAGGATTGGGGAAGCTCTTGCAACCCATTGATTTTAGACCAGTTGATATTGCAGCCCTGCAACCATAGTGAGCCGATAAAGTTTAAGATACTTCTAAGAGCACACATATTCCTCTTCATGAGAGCTGCGTATTTAATTCGAGTAGTGTGAATATTGGCTTTGCCTAATATCTGTTTGATTGGTAGGCTAAGAGAGGAGTGTGGTCCTAATTCGACGAAAACATGATCGGATTGACTTTGAATGAAGGCGATCGCGGGCTCAAAGCGTACTTGACTCTCGAGATTCTGGCGCCAATACTGCGCACCGAAGCCTGACGACTTCACGCCTACAACAACTGAGGAAACAAAGGTCGCTCTGTGTTCTGGCGGTGGTGATGGGCTTACAGAAGGCAACACTTCATTGAGCAGAGCTTCATATCTGTGACCGACCCATAACATGTGATGAGAATGGTATGCCTGGCCTCCAGTTTTCAATCCTCTCGCATACACTCCTTTTTCGGTGAGCGCCAGTAAAAGGCTTTCGACGGCGGTCGTATCACCAGAAATTGTCACGCTTTCCGGAGAGTTGACACACGCGATTCGGAGCTTTGAACCCAGTCCATTTGTGAGAATTTCCTCTTCGCAGATTGTTCTGATAGCCCTACAGCTATCATGGAGCCCCCCCACCGCTGCGAGGCCATCTAATGCGCCGTGGAAACGACGTAACCGCGATAATAGGCTATGAAGATGGCCGCGGCGGCCGAAATATATTGCCGCAAAAGCCGCTGCGATCTCTCCTGAAGAGTGACTACGGTGATGGTAGGTACGATATCCCAAGAGCAAGCAGCCGAATCAAAGCCACCTGGATCGCCGTACAGCAAGGTTGAGATCTTTCTGGTAAATGAATCAATTTGGATTTTTCGTTTCAAGGATCGCTTCTTGTTAAGGACCAGGTAGGTGCATGTGGGAGTGTTTGCAATGTTTTGTCCATTTCGGCGATAGCATGGCGGAAGGCTGGAAACTCCTCGAGGAGCTCACTACCCATCCCAGGCCATTGAGATCCCTGGCCGTGAATACGAAAGCGTAAGGCAAATTATTGTTAGTTTCATGAGCCGTGGAAGATGTAAAACTCTCCGAATGGGAAAGCTGAGTATTATCTGTGCGAGAAGCAATAAAGAAACCCCTGACAGGTAGTTGGGTACGTCTTGATCCTAGAGTGTAGGCAATATCCGAGAGGTTGATATTGGAGAGATCTATCTTTTCAAAGTCTGCAGCCCGCGCCGCCAGCGATTCCACAGAAGCTGCTGATAAAGGCAGGATAAGCTGAGACTGTGCAGCTACCGGTTGGCTATGCTCAGAGGCCGATAGCTTTGGGTCAAGCACTGGGAAACTTTCCAGTATGCAATGGGCATTAGCACCACCGTACCCAAATGAGTTTATTCCTAGTCGGTTAGCTTCTAGTTTCCTTTCCGTATCGGAAGATACTCACCAACACGGCGCGGTTGGAGCGGCGAGTCTGGCCACGCAGTGACTTCTGTAGGAATGGCGATGTTGTGCTCCTTAACCTTGAGCTTTGGGTTTATGGTGTTCAAGCCGTAGGTCGGGGGATTAAGCCATGCTCCATCGCCATGACGGCCTTGATAATGCTGGTTATACCGCTTACCGCCTCAGAATGTCCAACATTGGACTTGACAGAGCCGATCAATAGAGGAGGGTTCTTTATAGTACGTTGGAATACTTTTGCAAGTGCCTCAACTTCGACAGCGTCACCCACTTTTGTACCAGTGCCATGACACTCGATATAGTCAATATCATCAGGGCATAACCTTGTCTAGATAGGGCCTTTCGTATCACGGATACTTGGCCATCGACACTTGGAAGGCTTACCCCGCGGTACGGCCGTTGCTGAGAAGGCAAAGGAAAAATATCAGACATGTGGCGATTAATACGTATAGGTTCGATGACTTACGCATTAACAGCGCTTCCTCGAATTATGCTTCGAATAGGATCGCTATGAGCGATAGCGTCACGCAGTCTCTTGATATATAATGCGCCAACCCCGTCGGCGCGGCCGTAGCCATCAGCTGAAACGTCGAAGGTGTGGCAAGTCGACGATGCAGATAGCACTCCACTTTTCATGATCGTCATATGCTGCTCAGGGGATAAAATAAGATTGGCACCGGCCACAATAGCTGCATCGCATTCGTAATTCTCTAGCGCGACACACGCGACATGTAAAGAGTACAAGGATGAAGAGCAGGCGGTATCAAGGACAAGACTAAAAGTGTACTCATTAGCGTCAAAAAGCATAGTTAAGTCTATGTATGCTGTTTATACCTAGGGCCTGAGAGGTTGAAGACATGGCTGATACGGTTAGCTAGAATAGTAGTGCCAAGTCCTGTTGTGGTGTATCGGTGTGCACTAATATTAGATATGACTTTGGTTAATTTTTCATTCTAGTTAAATCAATATCAAGGCTTACTAATCAAAATCATTCCGCTGTATGGACTGGAAGTCTGTAGTGAAGCTGCCAACATAGCAGCCGGTGTTGGACCCCGACGCTTCATCAAGAGGGACACCAGCATTTTCCAGGCATTGAAAAACAACCTCAAGTAGTTTCCTTTGTTGAGGATCCATATATAAAGCTTCAAGATTATTTATGTCGAAGAACGTGTTTTCAAAGTTACGGACATCATCTTGCAGAAAGTAACCACCCTTCATGGCCATACTACCAGGGCGATGCATGCCCTGTGGATGATAGAAACCATCTATGTTGAAGCGTGATTCAGGGATATCTCCATGAGCAGATTGCCCTTTAGAAATCAAGTCCCACAACCTTTCCGGAGAATCTGAGCCCCAGGTAACTGGCAAGCTATGTAAAGGTCAGTCTCATCACATGCATTAACTCTGTGAAAGCACTCTCACCAAAGCCGCAAATGGCTATTAATTCTGGATCGCGTTTTTCGGAGAGCATATTGTTAAGACGGTCAAGTTTGAAATCGTGATAAATGGGTGACGTTCTTTCTGATGATTTGCCTGTATTGTCACGAGAAGAAAATACCTCTACTCAGAGATGGGGTTATATGAAGATTTGATGATCAAAAGTATCATCACACCGCAATTCTATTCTCATCCCTTTCTAAGAACTCGGAGTTCTGAGGCATACAGTTTGGTATTGAATCTATTAACGGTACACCTGAGGGAAGCTTACGTGCTAACATACGTACAGCCTCTTAACGATGCATGGGATGCAGGATGCAAGGATTTCTTATGCAGCATGCCATGTGTGGCTGTTATTAAGTACTGCCTGAGGCGTAGTCCATGTGATTTTCTGACCTTATCGGCAGCGCAGAGGCGGATGTAACAAATAACCACACTTAATATGTCCGACTACAATCTACCAGTTACCCGCTTATAGAACGTTTTAAGACAGAGACACCTTTTTTTTGAGTATCAAGCCCTTGTACGAAACTATGGTACTGTCAGATTTGATGGCTGAGACAAACCCATTTTCAGAGTCAAATATCAGTAGATTTGCAAAACACCTTATCAACCCAGGCCTGGGTAGCAGCTGACCACTCTCTCACCAAGGCACATATGAATCTCGAGATATTAAATCTTTACGGTCTGGAGCAGATTACAACGTAGCAATATTGTTCGGGATCATCATCCGTAGGGATTTCATTTGCATTAAATTCTAGTTCTGATTGAGAACTGGGGTAAGAAGATGGGAGGAACACCTGCAGCGCGATGAAAGTTCTTTCCGTAATGATGTCCCAACAAGTTGTTAAGCTGCGCCGCTACACCGAGCCTGCCAAAAATGGGAACAAGCCGCGAGATAAACAACTTCCGATGCAATAATATGAAAGAACCGGGGTCTAAACTTATGCAAGGCTGGACTGTTGGTTGCTAACAAGGTACATACTACACTAGTTGCTTACCGCCACGCATAGTTCGGCCAACAGGGGTTTGATCGGCACACCCCTTACCTGAGAGTCTCACGACTAGCTAAGCGCCCTACTACGACTCGTGAGTTGGTAGTGTTAGTTAGCTGCAAGATGTAGTGTATGTCGTGGCTTGGATTCGCAGCCTTGGAATAGTACCAGTTGGTTCCTGTGCTTATTGTCGCCGGCGTGCAAAGGGGGCACAGCAATCAATTCCCGCAATTTCCCGCATCTATCATCCCTGCTCGAGTACCGAACGCGCGTTGGCCGACTACAACGAGGGGTAAACAATTGAACATCTGGGTGAAACTGACCTTTGTGCATGCCCTCATAGAAGTTCATTGGGAAGAAACCGAAGTGTTTGTCTGATTCTTTGCATGGTAGTGCTGTAGATATCTAACTGGATGCCCAGTAGATTGTATTAAAAGTCTCTATGTACCTGCAACTTAGCAGGGAACTAACTCCAATGTATGTTGGTCGCAAACCGGACTTCCCCTTGGCTGTCTGTTGCTAGTGCCCCTCTGCGAGTAATTCTTGGATTAGAATCGCCTTGATCTCGTCTAAATATCCCTTGATGTCCTCGGGTTTTTCAAACCCGTCGTTAAAACTATATACCAGTCTCAACTGGTCCTGGAAGGTGTAGAGGAAGAACATGCTCATACCCATCACAACATCCACGCCCATCTTGAAGTCTTTGACCTTGATTGCGCTTCCATATTCTCGCTGGAGGTGACGTTCAGCGATGCCCAGGCTGCTCACGAGAGCATCCTTGGGTACGGGGTTGGCCAGGAACTCAGGCGTCTGCACAGCTCCACACAACACCGCGTGAAATGGCCCTTCAACTCAAGCATCTCAGGGCGGCTCTTGAATGAAGTCTCGTAGTATTCGTGCAAAGACCTGACAATATCCCAATACGAAGCGGGGAGCTTGGTTTTGTATGGCAAGGGGTGTAATAAACCGAAGCTGCATATTGGCTCGAGTTGTAGGGTGGGGTATGGGCGGAGGTTGAACTGGGTGGCTGTCACGTATTCCGATAGATTGGAGCTCGGATCAGCGTATTTCTCAATGGCCTTGATATAAGCCGCATGGACACCGGCAGATACGCTGACGCCCTTGGTCTTGCATGCCGTGACTAGTGCATTTGTGACATCCGCGGAGAACACAAGTTCAGTGTTCTGGCATTTGCCCGAAGCAGCCACACCCACCTGCGACACAGGTCCGATGCCGGGTATGCTGCCGGCCCAGCTCAAGAAGAGTGCCGTGGCTTTGTCACCCAGCTCTTGAGTCGGTTGATCAGGGTAGCCAAGCATCTTCTCCATGGCAGGGGCAAGGCGAGCAGGCTCATCGCCAAACTGGATATCCGTGGCCGGCAGCCTCAACGCTTCAAGATAGCTATGCCAGAAGATGATGCCCATTCCATCGATGGTGTGATGATGACCTCGAAATACGACTTCGGAGGACTTTGGAAGGTAATAAAGCGTGGCCTGCTTGATAGGCTCCACAGACTGGTAGAGGTCCTCAGCGTCAGATGCTGAAGAAACGATGAATGTGGTTGCGAGCCAGTCTTCTAAAGCTGTAGCGTCTGGAACTTCATACACCTTCGTCATCCCCTCGACGGTAGCCGCAATCTGAGGTTGCTCGTAACGTAGCTGTTTCCAGGCATGCTTGAGGGCTGCCGATGCATCCGATTGCGCCAGCTCGAGCTTGATCTTGGAAAAGAGAATGTTAGTGTTCGCGTCCGCCACACAAGCCAGCGGTAATGCCGCCCAAAACGATGAAGTAGCCTTCGAGGCCATCCACCGGGCGCTCCCAGCGTCTATCTGACACTTTAGCCCACGACATTGTGATTCTGGCTCTAGAATGACTGGCTATCTTGCACTAGGTTTGTAGCTCTGGTGATACACAGGGAGAGCATGAGCGCAGGGAGGGGTGAGCACTCACTAACTTGAGTGACTAGGTAGTTATTATAGATGGCAGTACGGCTCAATGACGACAAGTCCTACATAGCCCCCACGCCCTCTACTTCCTGCGTTACAGATAGTTAGCTGTCGCCAGTCTGCGTAGGATCTAGGCAGGAATTGTGTGTAACAATAAGCTTCACTAGGTAGTTCGATCGGCTCCGAGCAGCCGTATGCGATGAGACGTTGGAGGTGGCGTGGCCGCCTATATAAGTCCAAATACGGAAGATATTGTTGGTGTTGGCTGCCGCCCTTGCAGCTGGCTGGTATTAGCACCCTGTAGTCCAAACCGAAGAGCTGACAGTCATGATTCGATGGACGATTTCAGAAGATTTGCGAAAGTCTTCCGATAACTATCGTTTCGCACGACTCAGGATTTCTTTTGTTCGCAATGTTTGATCAATGAAAAAGTAAATAAACCAATAATTCTGCTTCTATTTCACTGCCGCCAGCTATATTCCAGTCGTATCGTATAGTGACGATCCACTTCTTGCTATCACCAAAAGAGCCGGCGTCGCCATGGCGCTAGACGTACCAGATGGAACCCCTGATCGTGGACCGGGTCTAGTCGCGTTGTGCATTGTCTTGATGGTTTTTGTGACTATCGCGACTATTGGGCGCGTTGCATCGAAGGTTGTGATGAAGCAGTATTGGTGGTGGGACGACTTCTTCGCTCTGCTCTCATATGTGAGTTGTGGCTCGTTAAGGCACACACCTATCTGCTTTGAGATGAACTAACAAGTCACCAGCCCATACAAATCACCCTTCTTGCGCTTATTCTAGCTTGGAGAAACATCGGACTCGGCCTTCACGCGGACGTGGTAGCCGCGCGAAATCCAATGTACCTAATTGACGGCGCAAAGCTCCTCTACGTTGCCATCTTCTTCTTCGACAGTTCCATCTCGTTCCCCAAGCTCTCTGCCATTTTCTTCTACGCTCGAATCTTCCACACCAATAATGAACGCTTTACAATCAACCTCTGGATCGTGGGTACGCTAGTGAGTGGATGGGCAGTCTCAGCTCTCATATCAACCATCTTCCAATGCTCTCCGATTGAGAAGCTTGGAATCCAACGTTGGACGGAACATGCATAAACACCTTTGCCTGGTATCTGGCTACCGCTTCTATTTCCGTCGTGGTCGACTTTTATATCCTGTTACTCCCTGTTCCACAGATCTGGGCTCTTCAAGTAAGTGTGAGGCGACGCATCTACCTTCTAGGCGCCTTCTTCTTGGCCTACTCCGTCATCGTGATATCGATTGGCAGGCTAGTATCGACTGCCAACCTCATCCCTACGCTCGCCGAGGATGTGAACTGGAAGTTCCCTCTCTACCTTCACTGGGCATGCTTGGAAGGTTCCATCTCACTCATTAGTATCAGTGTACCAAACTTGATCGGACTTTTCAAAGCGATCGGAGGGCCACGAAGGTCGGGCACCAGTTCCAAAGATAGCGGGAGTAACGAACGCTCAAGTTTTGTGAGAGCCAACCCCTCCGCTGGTATCCAAGGCGGTCTGGCCCGGGATAGTAAGCACGATGGGTTCGAGCGGTTGGTCGGCTATGAGGATTCGTTTTCCTACAAAACAAGCGGGAAACCACCCTCGAGATTTGTCGATGGAGGCAGAGGGGGCATACCACTGGACAAGATTCACGTGCAAACGCAGATAAGCGTTTCAAGCGGAAAGCTCCCGTTCCAGGAAATAGTACGACGCAGTAGTGAATATCCTAAAACGTCAAGGGACGAGTGTATTAGTTATTGATAGCTCAATTGGGGGATTGACCATTGTATATCAGCTTCGATTCGTATCTAGTCATATTGTATCTTAGGCTAGTTATCGCGTCGTGCCAAACTATTCGCTACGTGTCACATGAAAAAGATACAAAACATCGAATTTATCGATGTGTTTCCCTCTTTCTACGTCCAATAATACGTTCAATTTGTTAGAGATTTAAAGTGTCTCGCCAACAACCGTTGTGCTGCCGATGTGATTACTAAGCCCGCAGCGAGATTGTTGTGCTAAAACAGCAACAAGGGTGCAATGTATACATATCCGGGCAAAAGCATGTTATGCTGACAACTAGTGCCCTCCAATGATCGCTCACTATACTTGCCGATTCATGTTGCATCTTGTCGAAGCCCTTTTCCAGGCTGCAGGACGGATCCAATGCCCCTCGTTCCCCTCATATTGCCACTTGAGAAGCGCAGGGGGCTTATATGTATGGCGGGCTTACGTCTGTTGCGGCTAACATCATCTCCCTTCTGTCGCATGTAGGATATGAATACTCGGACAGGGCTTCGCGAAAACTCCACCTAGCGCCCGGTTTATTTTTCCGACATTGAGTTATTTCACATATTGTCACACGGGCCATGGATATCACCGGGAATGCGATTATCTTCGGCGGAGGTATGTTGTTTAATCCCATTTACATTATGATCATCAAACTAATGCTCGGTGTCACGAGTCCAGTACACGTATAGTCAACTGCAAGCAGTCAAGTGCTCGACTTGACAACGTTCTACCTTTTGTAGTGTTGTGGTATAGTGTTGCAGTTCTGTATTATGACACTCGGAATAGGTGGCGGTATCGGGCAAGCTACTGTTTTAGCATTGGCCGAGGCCGGTGCTGTAGGGGTGTTGATCGCAGATATAAACGTGCAAGCGCCTCAGAGTGTGGTAGATGAACTCAGGGGCGTGACGAAGCAGACCATATTCCGCGCTGAATCGATTGAAGTCGACGTTAGACTCCAGGAGTCCGTAGACGCGGCTTTCAAGAAGATCGAATCATTCAGATGCATCGACTACTGCGTTACATGTGCTGGTGTATGCTTCTTCAGGTTTCTTTTTTTCCTGTTCTATCACTACCGAACTCACCTAAAATGTATTGCTGCGAAGGTTCCAGTCAGGACCCCTTGCCAACTGCCGATGCAAATGTTCCGAGTTCCTCAACGCGCAGAACGTCAACGTGACAGGGACCTTCTTTATTATTAAAGCTTCGTTAGCTATCATGAGATCTCAGGAGCCGCGCCTGAATTTCCCTGAAATACCTTAGGTAATACGCGTGGATCCGTGGTTGCTTTAGGATCCTCCTTGTCTCTAGGAGCTGCACCCTACTTCGTACCATACACAACATCGAAACATGCAGTTATTGGACTGGTTAGGACTGCTGGTAAGGACCTTGCATTCCGCCGACAAGTTGATGTATGAACCGCTTACACCTATTCTAGCACTTGATGCTGTCAAAGATGATATTCGAGTCAACTGCGTTTGCCCAACATAGGTGGCGTCTAACATAACCAAGGAGCTTGAGCGGATATCCCAGGAATCAAAGCATCAATAGCACAGATATTCCGATGGGGCGGTTAGGAAGACCCGAGGAGATAGCTGATGCTATTTTGTTTCTCTGCAGCCCAGAGCAAGCCTCATTACCGGACTTCTCTTGCTGCGGATTGGGGTATGACTATTAATCTGGCAAAATAATGTGCGCTAGATGGCTTGAGAAGGCCGTTTCATTTAAGCCTGATGTTGTACCAGACACATAGCGAGGGTGTTACAAATAAGGGCCCAGGGAAGTAGAGATTTTTCTGTTGATTAAACAAATAATATGTTCAAAGTTAATTACCGTTTTAATATCCTTCGATAGTATACATAAACGGAGCTCTTGTTTGTTTTAAGGTAAGGCTCTTGGGCCATATAGAGCTTCTATTTCAAGTACCTCCCGACTGAATTTCTTCCATTTTGGTTTGCAATTTGGCAATCATCGTGCATTACTCTGATAATTCTGAACCAATTCATCAAAATGGGTTGAAAATTTGAAGTTCTGCTTGACTACATCATGGTATTGTTTTATCGGCTCGAAAGCGCCCCCGAGAAAAGCATTCTCCCTGGCCGCGGTCCGTGCCTCCGTCTTATCAAACCACTGTTGGTCGGTTGCTCTTTCGAAGCAGACCGCTATGGCTTCATTCAACAGCGGGGAATGTTTTCATGTTCGGTAATATCTTGGAAGCGGTCGAATCGCCAGACAGGTTCCCCAGCTGCACTTCTGGGCCGCAGATAGGTTAGACTCAAACTCGATGTGGCCAGCCAGTGCCATGTTGGCTAAGAGTATGCCTAAGTCGCAGAATCGATGCTCCAGTTGTGTCCTGTCCCATTGGTAGCGCAGGTAGCAGACACGTCTGCCAAAAATGCATAACAGACCGCGGACTCCTCATACCACCTGAACATGGAATTGATAGCATCTGACAGCTCCGAGCTACTCGATTTACCTATGCAGCACGTATTGATCCAAGCCCAGTCAAAGCCCACTTGCCAGGCAGTTTCACAGCAGTTTACGATCTTCCGAAAACCTTTACGTTATGAAACAGACTTGGCAAAAGATGATTTTTCTGCGATAGTCTCGTGGTATTTCTGCAAATCCTGAAAGGTTACTTTCCCTCCCCATGTGTGATAAGATGGCATAGCGCCCTGTGTGCCCTCGACAAAGTCATGGACGTGAAGAATCGTCGTGTTAAGCCAAGGCATATTTTTTCGGACAGCTGCTGATAAGAAAGACTGAAAGAGAGGCTTTTGTTGCAGTAAGCTGATGAAAGACGGGAAAAAAGCATCCGCCACCTTGTGCCCATACGAATTGGATGCGCCCTAAGCGCGCTGAGCGCCCGTAAGAATGTACGAAGCACGAAATGCCTGGAAGGGGTAGACGCGGAGTACTTTAGGAGTTGTAATGAGTGGGGTTGTACCTCTGCACCCGGGACCCGGTATACTGGAAACGTCATGCTAGCTGTACCTTGAAGCTGAGCTAGTTGCTTATTTTACAACAGTACTCCCGGATTTATTTCGTGGTAACGTTAGGCACTGTTATTTTCTCGTCCTAATCTTGTACTCTTATCTTACAACTCTACGGTTTAAGGACCAATATAACCCTTGGTGCAAGAAGACTATTGCTTGCTCCAGCAGCTATCCAGACAGGATAAAGACCCAGGATTAATACCCTATTTTACCTGTCCAACGAATTTCTCATCATACAATGTTCGCTTTATACCATCGAATTCGCAATCGTACACAAGAATTCCATTCGTGTATCGTGCTGGGCCAATGTTCATAATTGTCATAGCAGTGACTATCGCCTCGCGCTACAACGACACTCTGACATATACAAATCCCCGGTGCAGATTCGTGCCTGGAGACTCCTCTTGGCCGCCTGAGGCTGTCTGGGCCGACCTAAACAGGACTATTAACGGGAGGTTGATCACATCTATCCCTATTGCTGCCCTTGCTACACATCCGTTCCAGGACGGCCTAATGCACTATTCAACGAAAATGATTGTGCCACTTTGCGCGATAATTGGTTCTTCCCAGAAACCCATCTCGCCTCTTCATCTTCTCCTATGGCCTATCCTTTCTCAAACAATAGCTGCAACCCTTTCACAGCTAGTAATAGCACTGCGTGTACTCTAGGCTCTCACTCTGTATACGTCATTAATGCTACCGGTATACTCGACTTTCAAGTTGCGATTCGTTTTGCACGAGATCATAATATTCGTCTCGTGATTCGTAATACAGGTCATGACTACTTGGGCAAGTCTACCGGAGCTCATTCGCTTGCGGTATGGACTCACTATATGAAATCCATGCAGCTTGTCGACTACGATAGCGAACAATACACCGGCCCTAGCATCAAAATGGGGGCTGGCGTTGAGACCATGGAAGCCTATCAATTTGCGGCCGCTCACCGTCTCGTTGTAGTGGGTGGTAATTGCCCGACAGTTGGACTCGCAGGCGGATTCACCCAAGGAGGTGGACACGGACCTCTGGCATCCAAATACGGCCTCAGTGCTGATCAGGTGTTGGAGTGGGAGGTAGTAACGGGTACTGGCGAAGTCCTAAAAGCAACAGCCGCAGAAAATAGTGACCTATTCTGGGCTCTACGAGGGGGGGTGGGGGCACATTTGGCATGGTTTCTTCCGTGACGGTCAAAGCATTCCTGACACACGAACATCAATGGCGACGATGACGATAGCCAATAATGGATCAAATGCGGACAATATATACTCTGCTATAACGACGTTCATTCGGGATGCTTTACCGAACATGGTAGACGCGGGTGCCTTTGTGGTATGGGTCGCTGCACCATTCGGGTTCATGATTTTGCCGGCCATTGCGCCAGGGCTAGAATCCGCCGACCTTGATAGCCTGTTTCAACCTTTCCTTGGCCGTCTCGATGGCATGGGTCTTGAATATAAGTATTCCTCTACACAATACGAAACGTTTTTGTCAAGCTACGAAGCCTTACAGTTGGTCGGGAGCTGGAATGTTTCCGACTATAATATTGGTAGTCGGCTTATTCCTCGAGACCTTGCGACGCACAATACCGAGAAGATAGTAGAGGCTATACGGTATATCAGCTCCCAAAACCTGGTAGCTAGCGTCAGCTACAATCTCGAGCGAGGAGTTTCATCCCCAGATGAGGTGGCAGTCAACCCCTATTTCCGTCGAACTCTTTTTAGTCTCACCATAGGCACACCCATCAACTACACTGACTGGGCTGCGACGAAGAAGGCACAGGATATGATGACCTATGATCTTCTCCCCTCTTTGGAAAGATTGACGCCCAGAAGCGCCACATATCTAAACGAGGCTGATTTCCAACAACCTGCTTTTCAGCGAACCATATATGGAGACCATTACTCAAAGCTCCGAAAGATCAAACGTAAATACGATCCACTGGATTTATTTTATGCCAAGACGGCTGTAGGCAGCGAAGACTGGGCTGAGAATGACCAGGGGAAATTGTGTAGAGTAAAGACTGGATGTACCATCCACTCATTCAGTCTAGCCATATTTAAAGATCGCAAGATTTTCGATATGAAAGTGGACTGGTCATGTTAAGGCTCAGCGAAGACCTGGCTCTCAGGTACACACCAAATACTCATTCGTTGCCAAGAAGTAAAGGAATAACAGGTTCAACAGTGTGGCTGAGCTAAATATCGGTATCGTCTGCGTTTGCATGCCTATAGCATTTGTGCTGTTCAAGGCCTTTGATTAAAGAAAAGAATCTCATTACAAGCATCTACTGGCATATATACGGTCTCGGCCGACGAGCACTGATAACCAAGATATTGAGGCAGAGGACAGCATAAAGGCCAGGGATCATAGAAATGAACCGCTGCCTTCAGTGTGGTATCTTTCTTTCTTTCGTAAAAGCTCTGATACCTAAAATAGTATGAGCCACAATTCAGAAATTGACGGGGCCAATACATCTACATACTGTAAGTTGACATCAGTCGATTATAATTACCTTGCGCAGATTGAGGGAGGGAAGACTGCAGCAAGCAATAAATCATCCAAGGAAGGTTAACATCGGTCTAGGGGAAACAAGTATTGTCAACTGTCACGATGCCTTTCCCACAACCCCCCTGGGATCAAGGACATACGTGTATATTGCCAGAAACAGGAGACTGACCTACTTGTTTTCTCACCTATGCTAATATGCTCATGTATAAGCCCACAAAACGACCGGGGGTAATCGTCCTCGACCTGCCTCGTATCCTTCTGATACCGGTACAACACGAGGTTATATATACACAAAGGTCGAAGTGGTAAATTCCGACTTCCGAGGCCAGTCTCACATATGCGAGGGCTACATAGTCTCATATTGAGACATTTGGTCATATAGGTTAAGGTGCCTAGCATAAATAATCCTTCAGGCCGTATCCCACGTGACCAATTCTGATACGCCGGTCTTATCCATGCAACAGTCTTTGTTAAAATCCTATTGCCTTTCTTCAGTTTTCAACTTATATCAGTCTAATTACCATATAAAATGACATTTCATGGGCTTGGGAATATGAGCATGTTCGCAGGAATCTTGATTGAAAGTGTAAGAGCTCACGGCCTGATGGAGATGCCCGATATGCAGTTCCCGGACTTTTCTCTCCTCACTAGTATATAGTTGTATTGTTCCATTTTCAAAACGCCGTGCCCGCGTCAAAACACAGCCCAAGTCAATAAAGCTCATCCGTATGCTGTTGTTCGATCCTTATCCGCACCTCTATTGCCTCAATGACTTCTAGCTTGACGACTGTAGGTATCTGCATCTGTGAGTCCTTTCCGGTATAACAGGCTTCGGAAACTTCTTTCACCTCATTCCCTATATGGAATAAGCGATTCTCGAGAAGTAACTCGCGAAGAGCATAACTTTGGGGCCAAGGAAATGACTCGCTGTCACTTTCAATAATTTCCATGATTTCAGGCCATAGTCGACATTCTTCTGTCCAAACGAATGCTCTGCTATTAATACCATGTATTTTACTATGACCCCACGCTACAAGACATTGGAATGGTCGACTAATCGGTCGCCCTTTTATGGGTTGGACAGCCAGCAGGCAGTACGCCATGTATTCTGGGTCATCAATTGTCCACTTGATGCATGAAAAAGTTGTCGTGGATGGGCTAGGAGCAAGGCTCACTATCCCAACCCCGGCAGGGATTATGAACTTCAACGTTTCCGCCACCTGTGCAACGCTGGATGGATATCGGATTGCCACACCGAGAATGCGAGCTTCCAGAATTCTAATGCAAGGACCTTTGGACGATCCGTGTGGCGATGTATTCCATGGTAAAGCGATCCTGTCATTTTACTGTAAAACTGGGTCCATCCCATATCGATACGTATACCAACCCTACCGGGTTATCATCTGATCGGCTTAAATCATAGCAGTCGAGCATTAGGATGGGCTTTCCTTTGTAAGTGTACACAAGCGCACTTTCAAATCGGACCGTGTCATTGGTGACCGTGAAGTCACATTTTCGCCTACGACTTGTCGACAACCGAGCCAAATTGTGCAATCTCGAAACTCGTCGGGCGACGGCGCAAAGAGACCTTCAGGCCTATCATAATACTCCTGTGTGTTTGTCCAAGCAAATATCGACAGATCGTTTGTAGTCTTGCATATCTCGTCTTGTAGCCGCACGAACGCGCGTTTCCCTTCACCATATAGCATCGGCATGTGTATGTCGAAGATGCCGAAAAGGCAATAAGCACGATCCTCTGGTCGTGTAGTCTGTCTTGTAGAAGCCCACGACATTCGAACTGCTACGGGTAAGATATCAGGGACGTGACTTCGTGAGGGCCAGTGGGTCAATTCGGGTGATCGTAGAAATAGGCTCGCTTAGAGAAAACTTGTCTCCCCGGAGGTTCCATTCCCGATCGTAAAAATTAACCCTTTTGGGGGCAAGCAATTCTTGAAGTGTCCAGCCCCTTGTGAACCATCGACATTTAGGTAAGTCAACCTTAGTCCAGGCATTTTTGTCAGAGTTGCAATGTTCTTCTTGTGATGCTTTCTCAGGACCTGGCCTAAAAGGGCGCAAGTCTGTCAGGTACACAGAACACACAGCGGCATTCTGATACCATTTAAACATTGAGTTGATGGCTTCGCTCAGCTCAACGCTGCTCGTTTTATCTATGCAGCAAGTATCGATCCACGCCCATTGCAGTAAAGCAGCGCGGCCAGACGACAGGTCCCTTTGATTTTAGAAAATCCCTTCTTGGTGCGGGCGAATAATTTCTGATCTTGGATGTCTTGGAAGGTAACTTCCTCGTCTTCCCAGGTGTGAGACAAGGCCATATATTCGTTTTTAGGTTCATTGGCATGGAACACCAACTTCAGCGTAGTGGTATTAACGAGCCACATCGTTGCTTGTATTATCAACAGCGGTATCTCTAAGAAGATGAACGACTGGGAGGGCATCAGTGCTTTTGAGAATGAGGGGATATGTTCGGATGCTACCTACCCCACATCATATTACTAGCCTGTCACATCGTTTCTTGTATTGTCCAGAGAAACTTGTGTCATGCTCTCGGAAATTAGACGGCTGCGAATGACCAGTGCTACTCCACCTAGTACTCATCAGTCACCAACAGTCTCAATAATGCACTTGTCTAAAGTGATTTATGTCAACATCAATTATCGAAGTGTAGTGGCATGTGTCACAGATATATGGAACATACATGAAACTTTAAAACTCTGATTTCGATCGAAGACACCAAATCAGTGTGGCATTTAGATAGAGTATGTAATCAGGTTACGTTCTATTGATTTTGCTTTGCATGGCGACAACTTCAATTGATAGTGAGGTAATCACAGTACGTGATTATCAGGGGAGCATTCTGAGTGTCCGTTTGGGATTCGAAGTACCAAAGGAATGTATGAATTGGGTAGTCATGTTCGACACTCTTCATTGAATGCGGTGGAAAGTTCACAAAGCCACTGTACGATATGGCGTTACCGCATATTCCTGCCTGCAGTCGGGAAAAGAGGTAGTCAGCTCAACATTATAAGGATGGGAACAGGTGGGCAATGCTTCCACACCCAGTCGTTAGGGACATACAGGGACTTCATTGTATGTGATGTCAACGCCATCAAAGACATCGGAAGAGGTAGTTGTAGTTTTGTCGTGCCCGCCAGTACGGTGCGCTATATTACCCAATACGCGGCACTGGAACGGGATGATACTGCGCCACCCATGCATGATTTAGGCTCTGCGTAGAAAAACTTCGCTTTCCAGTATTCTACTCTTACTATTCTAGATAGGGGTAAAGAGCGTACCTATGTGCGAAGCCACTCTTGAATAAACTCTCCAGGAGCTCGGAGGAAGGAGAAAGACTTCTTATTTCAGCCAACTCGGTTTAGGAAGATCGGTGTCACGATGTGAGTAGTCACGGTGAAGCCTATAGACAAAGGACGGATGTGTATACAGATGGAGACTAGTCATCAGGAGAGATAGATCCCTCGCGCAATAACAAGAGTCTCACCTACCCCATACCAGAGGTCTTGACAATCGGAAGTGTCTCAAACTTGATAACAGATGGAGGACCCAACGAGAGCTTCATTTCACCTTAGCTGGCGAATGTAACTGGCTTTCCTCAGCTGCCAAGGATTGTTTCACGGCATATACGAATTGTCATACATGATATATATAACAATTACACATCTCTCGGCTGTCTTGTAGAACCATCAACGGTGGTTTCTAACTTGCATGTGTTCGGTTACCAGCGTCCTAGAGTCACTCCTTTGGTGAGTTGTTACACTGCAGATGGCGAGCATCGATGAGAAGAGCGGCCTTCCCCTTTCCTTCCCTCGCATCTTTTGAAGCGCCACCGAGCAACATTTGTCTCTTGCTTGGCTGGTAGAAAGATGACGTACACAGAGTAATCATTTGTCAGGGGATTTGGGCACAGAGTGGACAAGATATCTGTTGCAGTTAGGCAGCGGTCTATAGGGCTTAACAGACCAGATAGAGGGAAAGAAGAACTGAATTAATTCCTGAATCTGCCAGTTTTTAAGTGGCTTTGCCGCCTATATATCGGCAATCAAGTCATATCGTGTCACGGAATAGAGGTGGCACTAAACTGGTACACTACGGCAAAAATAGAATGTTATTAAGTTGGACACTTGACCACCTGCAGTTGCCTATGCGTATACCGTGTCATATCGCCACCCTGTAAGGTTGTGCGACTAAGTCACCTGACATTACCTCCCTACCTATAGCGTTATGTCGATCTATACTACCGCAAACATGTGAAACTTTCGTGCGGGCCGTAAATGCAAAGGTTGGACTGTGCGGCTGGATGGATGGCCCAAAATACCCAGCGGCTGGTAGAGATCATATCCTATCACGAGTCCAGTACACGTATAGTCAACTGCAAGCAGTCAAATGCTCGACTTAACAACGTTCTACGTTTGTAGTATTATAGTTATAGTATGCAGTTCTATATTATAATAGTTTATTAAGTCTTTAAAGGGTATGTTTTTAAGACTAGGACTAAGTAGTTAAATTTTTGCTTTTTAGCGCAGTTTGAGCATTAGTTATTTATTTTTACGTATTATATATCGTTTATATATTTTTAAAAACTCTGGTTTTTAGTAGCGGCTATACGCGGTCTATAAATATAATTAGGACGATTATATTTAAAAGCTAAAATATTATTATAAATCTAGTATATATATAGTTAACTATAAGCAGTTAAGTGCTTAATTTAATAACGTTTTACTTTTATAATATTATAGTTATAGTTGTGATGGATGTAACATAGGCAGAAGGTTCAGACACCTAATTTACCCTATATTGGAAGCTAATATTCTACTTAGGGAAGAAAGGAAGGAAGTACCAGTACATTGACCTGCAGGTGGCAATAAGTAATTGTGGGTGTGTGTGCCCCACACCGCCCAGTACTGCCGCCACACACCGCCTAGCCCAGTACTGCCACACATTCCCTGTGGGGCAGCCACAGTGCAGCCACAGCCACAGATAAGTGGGTCAAAAGAGTAGGGCTGTGACAATAATATATAGTTCTATATTATAATAATACTATTATAAGTTTAATATACGTATAATTAACTATAAGCAATTAAATGTTTAATTTAATAACGTTTTATTTTTATAGTATTATAGTTATAGTATATAGTTTTATATTATAATAGTTTGTTAAGTTTTTAAAAAGTACGTTTTTAAAACTAGGACTAGGTAGCTAAATTCTTGCCTTTTAGCGCAGTTTAAGCACTAGTTATTTATTTCTACGTATTATATATCGTTTACGTACTTTTAAAAACTCCGGTTTTTAGTAGCGGCTATACGTAGTCTATAAATACAATCGGGACAATTATATTTAAAAGCCGGAGTACTATTACAAGTCCAGTACATATATAGTCAACTATAAACAATTAAATGCTCGACTTAACAACGTTCTACTTTTGTAGTATTGTGGTTATAATGTGCAGTTCTATATCATGACATATCCTATCCTAAAAAATAAATATTACCCCAGAGGCTTAGGAAACTATAGTCCCCTTACTTTTCGTCACAGGGGTAGGCTAGAGCAGACCGCACCGGAACGTTCCTCGTAGCAGTACAAGGATGTGCTCCATCGACCCAGGCCAGCCTCACCCCCTTCTCAAATAACAGGCAGTGGGTCGAGCCGCCGAAATGAAACATTCCAATCTCGTCGCCCTTTTCTACCTGTTGTGGGAGATTCTTCAGGAATTTTTCATTAATCTCGCAAGTCGATACATCTGACATGCCAACATATACAGCGCCCACGAATCCGATATTTGGATCGTCCGTCTTGAAGATGTAAACCGCTCTTGTTGCGACATGACTGATATAGCCCTGAGCTTGGTCACTATAATGACTTTTGTTAATATTTTTCCCCCAACTGACAATTTAAGGGTTATAACTCATGCCTCGAGAAATGAAGTCATGTGTTGACTCGATTATGAAGATATAGCTCCTATGGCCAACAAAAGGACAAGAAACAAGGAGTGGTTTTACTTACGGCGCAGCTGGATCAGGGCCGCCTTGACTACTAAAGCCAGTGATTGTGGGCTCCGAGAAATACGTACCATCAATGACCTTGGCGTAGCAAACTTGTCCATTTACAGGAGAGTGCCAACGATGGTATGATGTTGCACTTAAGAAAGCCTGGTAGACTGTACCGCCAACGAATTTGCTTACATAGTCGAGATTGGAAGGTATCATCTCAGCTACCGAGTATGTTGACCCTTGAGCCAGAAGGATCGTGCTATACAGTATCAAGGGGTTAGTAATTGCCCATTTATAGCGGAAAAGGGGGGCCGAGGAGTACGTCTCGGAGTAGTAGCTACCAGGCTATAATTGACAAGGAGCTTTTGGCGTGGTGACACTGTGAATAAGAGAATAAATAAGTCATAGTTACTGACCTCCTTGACGTTCGTCTGGAGGGCAAAGGGTTTCGATTCGCATGAGCATACGATCCATTTCGTGTTATTTGGTTGATAAACTGGTCGGCGGCTGTTGATATTATTGAATGTCCTGACAAAAAAGTCATCCCATGACTGGAAGCCCCAATGATCTTGGGCGGATCGCAGTTGAAGATCTGGCGAACTTAAGCGTTTCGCCCTCGAGATTAGCGTTATCCTCGAGTATTTTCAATGCCTCCGGACTTAGCCATCCACACCGCTTCTCAGTAATCACCTTTAGAGACACTTCCTTCGTAAGGACGTCATCTCTCCAAGCGTTCAGAATCCTTGAGTTTTTCGTTAACCTCTTGCTCTAGGAAGAAGGCATACCCACTTGGGGTAGCCATGGGCCAATCGAGTATGGCGTTGAAAGGGAATCCAATCAAGCCAACATCGTATTCATGCATACTCCATTCCGGTGCCTTCGTTGTTATTATGCATTGAAATGCATGAAGCAAGCAATTATAGTCTCGGATCTGCTTGTTCCCAACCGGGTCCGTCAGGTACGGTTCTTTGTTAGGAACTTCGTCTAGCATAGCCGCAGCTAGCATCCGAAGCTTGGCACTGCTCTGGACAACAGCATCGAAGGCTTGGATAGATGGAGCCAGGTCCTTGGATCCTAGGGGTCCTGACCATCTGCGTTTGTCGTCCACCTCTGCAACTAATTTTCGAACCCCCAATCAGTATCTTGGGATCTGGAGGTAACCATCCGCCAGCCCGACTAAACTGGCCATGCAAATAAGGCACTTGGGTAGGGGGGGTCATATTGCAGGCGTGACCGCTTGGTTCTAGAATTGTAAGTTTTTCCTTTGAGCGTGAATAAATAAGTGCTTGGAAAGATTAAGTAATTTGCGTGTTGAAGGGGTCGAGTGGTATAACAAGGGCTGGATTCAGTGCTTGGGAGTTTACTTTAATTCAACGATAATCTTCTACGGCTGCAATAGGTCCTTGACCAACCTGACAAGTCTTTCTGGCTTGCCAGACTGACTTGATTATATATACAACAATCCTAGAGGTATCCGACCTTCAGGGTTGGACCAATTGTCTCATTTAAGCGAGGATTGAATGGCTTCATTTTCGTACTCTGAGACCTCCGGCCGCACACCAACCCGAAGGTCGTACGCTTCAAGGTACGGCCGAAGGGTTATGACAGGAGCGGCTCAGTACGTAGTACGTGTAATAAATGCAGGGTGAACTTCGTACTTAGATATTTCATCTAAAACTTACTATCGCAACCTACCATACGGAAGTCTCCTAGCGGGTGAAATTAGGGCCATCTAGTTTTATGAGGCTTAAGATGCGGCGGGTATATCCCATCTCGTATTTTACAACTTCTGTAGTACGTAGCACATACCCCCCTTCACGAAGAAAATATGTACGCTGGGTGCGCGGGTCCTAAATGGCTTAGAGGCAAGAAAAGAAACCGGCAGTGTCTCGTAGATTAACATACATGTTACATGACCGCCGGGTCCGTACCTATCCGAATAACAGACGACAAAAAATGAAAAGGTAGTAGCGTTTATGACTGTACGATGAGCGTTTAGGATAACCGCCGCCGAAATAATTACGAGTGACAGCCTGCGGTAGAGCAGCATCGCGCGTGTGGCCGTTATCCGGTTCCACATATAGCATACCTAGTTTGTAATAGAAAAGCAATAGTAGACTAATGTTATCGTGGCGGCCAGTGTCACGGTACTCCCTATAGGCAAATGCAGATGGTCAAATGTCTAACTTGATGATGTTCTACTTTTACAGTAGTGTGACGGTATAGTGCTGCAGTTCTGTTCCGTGACACCCAGCGGCGGGAAAGCAAACATACGTGGAATATCGGCACATCTCATGCCGACCTGGCCCTCAACTCATCTCATGCGCACTTGAGTGGTATGCTCAAATGAACTACCTGTCGCGCATAGCCCTCGCTTGTGAAGGGATTCGGAGACGACGTAAATGCCGTCACAACAAGAGAAAGTACATGGCACCAAATAGCGAGATTGACTTCCACAAATCGCCTGGCTGAGCTGGGCCAACTGCTTAGGTGTATCTAGAGCTTAAGTCAGGAGAATTCACCGCCAAAATATGCTGACAACCTTAGCAACAGAACTGCAATAATGAGCGTACCTAGGGTAAATACAATACGGTTACTGATGATGATCCCAAATTTTCATTGGAACAACGCAGCGACTAAACCCTCTTTTACCGTCTCGGCGTTGCCCCTATTCTCACGTTCCATCATCTCATAAACGTTTAGGAAGTGCTCACTAAAACGTCAATGACTACGAGATACAGACACGATTCACCTCCGAATTTCAAGATATGCTAAATGATCCGACCCTCAAAAGCCCGGTGGCTGTTCGACCACTCAGACGATGTCTCGGCTCAAGATTTCGTTGAACCCGCGTATAGTAGCATGCTCGGTTCAGAGGGCCCAATCACCCTCGAAGTAATGATCCGCTCGTCTCAGGGGTCACGGGTTGCTGGAAGACAGGGGTTTGAATACCTCAGAAAGACTGGTCAAGGAGCTATCTACAGCACAGGACAGACCAGAGATGAGATTGACTCGATGGGAAATCTTGAAACGATCCCTCCCCATTCTTTCAAAGAGAAGTCCTTTCCGGCTGCACGCATTATCGAAGGGCCCCATGCAGAATCGTACCCAACATACCCGCATGTGTACGACTACATGAGGGCCCAAGAGTTCCAAGACCCTCTTATTCTAGACACGGACTAGCTGGCTGTCGAACACGTAGATAAGATATTAGCAGGTTTTGGTATGGATACACAACACACATGGCGAAATGTTTGTATCATAGCCAGCTATATCATTTTTTATATCGGGGCAACCTTTGCCATCTTTTGGGCAGCTAGAGTCCCCAAAAAGCATAACGTGGGCGTTTAATGAGCATCTTTTCCTACTGATCGGTGTTGGGGTTAGATGGTATCTAAAGGGGGGCTTGGTCCAAATCTTTAGATATACATAGTTTGCCTTCTGCTGGAACTTTTTCAGATAACCTCAACGAAGTCGACGTCTTATTTCCCCGGGTCTCTAGTACACCACGTCGCGTGGATTAGTAACGCTACCCGAGTATCAAGTCAATATTTTCTAGCTCGTGCGCTTCCCACATCTCCTTGTATACAAAGCCGGAACCCTGGCGATAAGCAACACCATCAATCCAATGAATCCAGAGAACGCCATAAACCTTGTGGAATTCCTTATCGTCGAAGAGTTCCCAATCGTACAGCTCTTGGAAGCAAATAGCCCCAGCTCAATCGTCGGCGTTCCAGCCAAGTCAGCGCCAAGGAGTACCTCTATTCCAGTGTGAGGGCGAATCACCCCACAGTCATCGCACCTCTCAGTTGACAGGCGCATCATTACTTCCCAAGCACCAAGGCGCCCGGTTGACTTTTTAGGCCCAGGTTTCAGTCTCCCTGCCGTAAACCACCCCCTCTTCGTTTTAGACGATATAAACGGGGTTTGAAGCGGGCTCCAAGGCATCTGGTCGTCAAACGTTGAAGAGGAGCAATTGCCCTACAAGTTATCAATATTCGCATTAGTGTCATTCTATTTTATCATTGAAGCCTGTATAGCGCTTGCTAATCATTGGGCTGTCAAGGTTCCTCGATGAACGATCACACTTCGCGGGGGGTTGGTGGAATGAGATTTTAAGCAAATAAGGACCGGATTTTAACTAACTGCAATGTTCGCCGGGCGTGAGCCGGAACGAAGGTTAAGCAAAGTTGGTATAATGAGTCGTTTTGTAACAGAGTTTAGAGATTCCTGGGTATACCACAGTGTGATAGGTGTGGTAAAACAAGTCCGGGACCATACGCGGTTAAAAGTGCTCTCTCCCTGAGTAATCTGTAACGCCGGCGTTTGCCAACCCACCCATGACCATGATGGTAGTATAGTAGGGAATGTCGAGTGTTTTTTGCCGGACTCTACACGCCTTCTGATTTCGGAGGGATCTCCCATGCCAGTATACCACATCAATGCTGAATCGAAACATGTTTCCGGCAGCCCACACAGAAAGCCCCCGTTGAAAGATCTCCCAATGATGGACAATAAGCCGATAATGCCAGGTAACGTGTCCTCTGCGTAAGAGTGCTTCCTCCTATTATAATCTCCTAGTATGCGACTCAGGCCCTCAAGATCTTGTTCCCCCCTCACAAGGGCTGAATCCAATAAGTTTGTCTCGTGTGGCTTCATCACTGCCGGGAATCCCCTTACGTCGGAAATCATGTATTCATACCATTTTTCCCTTGTGCACTCCCAAAATATCTGCCCTTTCGCGAATATGAGACGTCTCTTGGACAGAACGAACTCTTGATGTGTCCAGCCCCTTCGGAAATACTCGCAACCACTCTCTTGAGTGAAGTCGGGCTTTTGGCTTATGATAACCTCGACATCCTCGGATAGAGGCAGAGTTCTCTGTTTTAATTCACGCGACGGAGATATTCCTTTCAAACCCCTAATCCCAGTAGTTGCGTCACCATCTGCTGCAACTATGGTTAATTTTGCTGATGCATAAATCGCTCCCATCATCTCCAGTTGCCTTCCAAAGTGTACTTTGTCACTTTGATCAATACATAGCGCATCAACCCAAAGGTAGCGTTCGCCAATAGACAAGACTAATTTCATCGCGTCGACGATAGTCTGTGGTAGCCTATCCACGATATGAGATTCTGCTAGGGCTCCAGGTCTCCGAATTGCCTCGCGTTCGAGACCTTCTGCCCGAAATCCCGCGGAAGCACCCCATCTATAACTCAGAGCCACATACTCTGGAATACCATCGCCAGGGACAACGCACGAATCACTCGTATCTACCAACCAATCGGGATATGTTTGGGGGAGCTTAAACGGGTTGGCACATCGGTCGCCGTGTAGCTTTGCACACATTTCCATCCAGTTTTTTATCAAGTCCATATCGACCCAGTCTACGTCGAGGATACGCCCATGGCCGAGCGTCTTGGGGCCAATCCGGAATTTAGAATCGAGAAACTGTGATGGCGGTAGATCCGACGTTGTTGCAATGCTAGGAAAGAATTTCCCGCCGCTAAAGTAGGTGATAGTAAGTGGTGAGTAAGGGTGACTAGCAGAATAATGCTCTCCAATAAATTGTAATAGGGGACGATGACGGCTACATGAATGTTCCTCAAGTTCGTTCATGTGTCCAAGTACTATAATTTGAATCCTATTATCGCCGCCTGTAATGGCGTGCCAGAGCTGATCGCATACGGAGCACTTGTCAATCGTGCTTGGGATGCCAGGTGCGCCAGCATCGCGACTGATAGGTTTCATCCTTAAGAGGTAGCGAAGCTAGCTTTCATAAGAGATGTTCTCGACACTATGGAATTTGTGAAATTGTCGTGTTATAAGGGTCAGTTCGAACGTAACAATGTCGAAGTAAATATTTTTTATTATTATGCTAAGCTGTTCCAATTATTGTAAAATATCTTGTTACTACTAATTCATGCTACCATATAGACCGAAAAGACACATAATCAATTAAAAACACGTGAATGAGGAGAAATGATTTTAGTTTCCCGCTTTGTAGATGCGCTAAGTCCTTTAGAGCCTTGCTAAGTCCAACGTCATTCCAGGGGCGCCAGACGGCTTGTATGTTGTGCCGCTAGTTCAATACTAGTCCTAGCCCTTACCACGTTGACGTCTAGCGGATGAGACTAGAGGTTGATGTTGTAGGGAGGGGGAAGTACGATTAATGCAGTGGCCACAACGAGGGGTTCTCAGTTGCGTCTTACCCTGAACACAATCGAGGCAGAATCAACCCAGGCCATTCTACTGTGAAGCAGCAATCGCCCTCCCGAGACTCATTAGTGCTTGTGCAAAAGGATATACGACAATATTATCATGATCCTTGTAGGGGTAGGGTGTAGACGTCTGTTGCCGCATGGGCTCTATGTGACTATATGACTATATACAGAGAGTCTCTTCATCTGGTCTGATCCCTATGTCTAGATCCCTGTTGCCGACAAATATGAAGCTATAACAGGACGAAGCTAGTACCGAAACCGCAACCCGAGGATACATGCATGCTACGGTGTCTAGTAAATATGCGCAGCCGACTAGCCGCACTGTGAGCATACTACCCAAGCCGGCCTACGATAAAAATAACACTCGTTGTCAAGATCCTCCAAGGACCAAAGAATTCCTTCTGTGCTGCGGTACCAAAGCGGCAGGCTAGATTGGGCCTATAATATGCAATCAGCAGCGATTGCCGGATTAGACGACGTGCCATCAGCGTTCCAGTCAGGTTTTGGGGTCGTCTGCAGGACTTAGGGATAGGAGGCGAATTCGTAGGACATATCTACACATTTGATCTGTTCGGGCCATTTTCGCCTTTAATAATGCCCAATTTATCTATCGTAGCAACTTGGTCACTCATTCTCCTCTTCTATGATAGCCACCATGGATCCGTTGAGTGTCACGTCGGCCATCATAGGCCTCTTAGCCGCCACAGCAAAGCTTCAGGGTCTTTTAGAGTATATATCTTCTGCTAGCAACTCTCCCGCAACCATTCTAGAAGCACAGACTGAGGTTAGGCATGTTGAGCTTGCGCTTCGATCGCTTCGGCGGTACCTGTGGCGTCTGGATCTTGTCAGTCCCGATCGCAAGGCCCTAATATCCGTCGACGAGCTTATCGTTTCGCTGACAGATGCTATGGTCGCCATGGCAGAGTTCGAGGGCTTCTTGCAGCCATTGGCGAAGTGGAAGCCGGTTCAGCTACCTCTCTGGTTTAGATATTCAAAACAACTCGAAAGACATACTAAGCGAGCCCAGCACCACAAGCACACTTTAACGCTGATGGTTAATATTATGCAATGGTAATCTTTATGGTCACTGCACCGGCTAGGCCGCCGCGCTTACTAGATTGTAGCGAGTCGGACTTGGAGGCAGCTCAGAGCCAAGCACGACTCCAACTCCTAGTTGAAGAGACATTGGCTGAAAACCGAGAGTTAAAAGCGCGGGTGAGCCAGCTAAAAGATTACTTTGAAGCGCGAAGTACGTTGTCTCCGCCTGTTGAAGACAGTATCACTACAATATTCTCGCATGACGATTTGCCTTGAAAGTACGTCTAGCAGAAGGGAACGCAGTTCGATGATCCGTTTTACAAACGCAATAAATCCCATAGGTCCACCTTTGAAGCAGACCTCGAGCAATCGAGGGTTTACCGACGACAGAGGGCAACGAATGCGATGGGTCGTTCGTCGGTTCCTACCAAAGGCTAAATCGATGGTCTGTCTTCTCGGGGTACAGCTTGGCAGATATATCAATTGTCTCGGTCATAGCCATGCCACTCACTGCGCTGGAAGTTGCACAAGGACCTAATCATCATCATTATCATCATCGAGATGCCACAGATTCTCTACAAGCCCCTCCGAGGAGCAACAAGTACGACCTGAATTCTACAGAATCACCGGGCTTTCCGCAGCTGAATATCCAGCCGGAAGCGGCCCTGCGGAGGTTTGCTAGCACGGACTCGGACAGGGCAGCATTTTTACCTCGCAGCTTGATTCCTCGCATTGATAGTATTTGTAACGAACACAGGCGGTTGCTGGCAGACGACAACACTATCACCAGTGATGTGCCTAGACTATCCAACCCACGCGCGGAGATTGAGAGAGGCAAAATCTCTCGAAAGCGAAGTTTAAATAGCCCGGACGGCGAAGGCAAGGAGCACGCCCTGGCTCCCTGTAAGGGTGACACAGAACAAATTCCATTGGACATAGGATAAATCACAAGAGCAATGTTCCAGTTGCGAGGAAATCTCAATGGCGACGACGTGAGTACGGAGACGAGCGTGCTCCACGACTGGAAAAGCTAATGATGGATGCACAGGTGTAAGAGGTAGCCGGAAATCGCAAGAGCTGGTACTAGGCCAATATGACATTAATTGAGAATTAGCGCGTGTCAGGAACCGTGAGAACGAATTAATGAAGCTATAGCTTCTCCAAAGCCTAGAGGGGTAACATACAGCGAAATTAAAGGCGGGGAGGGTCGCCAGGAGGAAAGTTTACTTCAATACGAATCCCCGTTCCAAGCCCATGGGAATGCGTCCTTAGCACATATTGTATAGGTCTCTAGGATAATAATTATGTAGGGCTTGTACTTACTGGCAGGAATTTTGCTATGTCTACCTACTTAGGTACTTATCGACCAGGGGCTGTGGAGTGGCAAAAAGGCTTCGAGACTGATTAACAGCTATATTTCTACTTGAATTCATATAATAAATAGCCTTGTGAGTAGCAGTACCCTTGCTCTTCTAGTTTTAGCACGGCGCTACACAATTATCGTCCTGGAGTCGTGATATAGGGGGCAGATCTCACGTGCGTGTGACAAACCTCGCATGGTGCTTTGGGCCTTTGCCGGGGGCACGTGCTAAAGGTAACGACCCTCTAACTTCAGGTGAGGTTTTGCGTTGTTCAAGGGGATGGTGACAACGAAATGGGGCGCCTCTTCGTTAAACATTTCGAAGACTCTCGAACTCGCATGGAAGCACGCCAGAGAGCAACTTGGCACTGAAGTTCTCTTGGTACCTAGGTAGGTAAGACAGTTGGGAATGCAGAGGCGAAAGAGTCGTGAAGGGGTCAAGAGGTCTATGTGGCATACTATCAGCGCAGGCGAGACAAAGGGCACATAATTCCAGGCAATCGAGACAACTGTCTATGTTAGGACATGATCCATTACTTTCTATCATGACATTCGTATCTTCATTCCATCCTTCGCAATAGGATAGAGGCAATATTATTACAGAACTGGTTCCTCGGACATCCGAAGTGTGGTAACAAAGCCTGGTCAAGATAGTTACCTTACCCAAGTTGGACGCACCAACATGATCCTAGCAAGCCCATCCCTCTTCTCCGGAACCCAAGCCGTAACCGAGACATAGGCATCCATCTCCATGAGCTCCGACAAACATCCCGACAGTATATAGGCTCGCGTTATAACCGACATGTTAATCTAGCACTCACGAAATCCTAATCACTCGCTATGGCGAAGGATATTCAGACGGCGCGGCAGACGGACTCGCAGGCGCATCCCAGTCATCAAACACCATCTCCAGCTCGCGGCTAGGGCCGAGCAGGTCGTCGACAAGGCGCTGACTCGCATCTACGGGACCCTCAAACATGAGCTCATTGACGATAGCCCAGCGCGTGTTGCGTTGGTCTCCATCCGCGATCTGGCCGTACGGAGCAGGAGGCGGTCGTTGCGCCGCTACTGGCCGATCGAGTACTCCCAGAAGTCGACGCGGTCGGGGAAGGGCACGTGGCGGTAGCGCCGCATCATCTCGCGGACAAGGTAGTAGGCCATGTAGCGCTGCACCTCGACGTCGTCGGGGCGCCACTCGGTCATGAGGAAGCCGATCACCGGTACGGGTACCGGTCGCGCAGGAGCACGGCGGTGCCGACGGCAGTATGGGGGATCACGGCGGCTGCTGCTGAGCGCAGGGCGCGGCGGAAGGCGGCGAGGTGGTGGCCTGCGACTGCGAGGTTGATCACATCCTCGCTCTCCTTGAGTTCGAGTCCTTCTGTGCGATGGTGGTGGGGCCCAAGGTGCGAAGGTTTTTCGTGGCTAATACGTTGGCGAAGGACTGCGAGACTTCAAGGTGGCCGCGCCGTTGATTGTCCAATTGTTGTTGATCGGCCGAGCCACTGCGAACAGGTTATCGATTTCGCTGTTCACGACTTGTTGGCTTCCGTCGCCGCTTTCTGGTTTTCGCTGTGGTTGTTTCCGCCATCTTCGTCCTGCGCTCCATCCAACCCGAGTTCCAAGAGTGGGCGATGAGTGTGGGAATGGGCTGTGCAGTTGCGGGTTGCTTGGGGTTGCAATATGCTCTTTCACGTTTCCAGGTCTCTTGTCCCAAAGCCGAACAATGCTGTTTTGTCGGCTGGTTGGACACCGGCCAAGACTTCCCAGTTTCACCCTCACTCCAAGTTATGCATGACTTTCCATAAGCAGCGCCATCCAATTCTCGACGAGCAAACAAGTCAATAGCTACACCCAAGGTGGTAGATTATTGTCGGAGATGCCATGGTGAGAGCAACGTTTCGGTCCTCAGGTTGTTGTCATTGAAACTGGGAGTGGAATGGAGGTTAATCGAGAAGATGCTTAGTATATGAGTGTTAATTGTCAATCCTTTAATTGCGCGGTTTGGTGTGGTGCTGCGTTGAATTTCGCGCCCTGTTTTAGTCTGCCGAGACGAACACAACTTAAGAAAAAATTAATCACTGTCAAGTAAGTGTTGTCAAGGGTGCAAAACATAGGTACCTAGGTACTCAACCAAGTTCCCCGTGTGGCTCGTCCGAATAACACGATAACCTGCAGGTACAACAGTAAACAGCAACTACGCGTGTGTGCGTGCTGCGTGAACTGACCAATCTACAGCTGTGCTTTTAGGTACATCGCTGCGGCAATACTTAGGTATCACTATCATCATCGGTCTCTGGGACTACCCTCTAGGACAAAGGACAAGGAATTTGGGTACGTATATATAGCTGGGAGCACCTTTTATAACTTTTGCGATTCTCACGTAATAATAGATGGTATGCTGCAACTCGCAAGGTCTTCACGTTTTCGCAGGCCCTCCGACCAGTATTAGAAGAGGAAACGTGTATGACACCTAAAGAGAAACCAACATGACATTACGTAGCACATCACAACCCGAGTTTTGGTCTTGCTAGCCCGAAACTACGTGTCAGGGTGCAGGCGAGATTAGCAAAGAGTCTTGTTCTGTTGCACCAAACTGCAAAATCAACCCGACAATTATTTGTGTTACCCTTGAGACTTTGAACAACTTACATGCCAATTGTAACACGTCAGTCTCATCAACCCCTTTTTTCTTATGCAATAGACTCAATTCCCATCCAACATCAGTTGATAAATTCAGAGTCCATAACAACCGAGCTCCAGTTTCAGATACAAGTGCTTGAATTCCAACATACACCTCTTTTTTAGACCTAGTACCTTCGTTCAACAAACCTCATTAGTAGTTCGGATTATTATCAGTTCTGGAAGCTATAGCCCTCACCGATCCATCAAAACTCAAAAGACCACATTCCTCCGTTCGCAATGTCACGTGGACAGTAGGTGTGATGATACTCCATCAGCGGAATGAAGTAAGTCAACCCTATTCATTTTTCAAATCCTCCGATTCTTATCGTCTAGCCGAAGCCGGCAGCTTAGATTTCCATTCGGCCAGGTCAAACCCCGATGATTGTGTCATCAGTCATGTTGCCCTGGAGAATAATACGCTTCAGGTCCTGGAACTCGAGATTGCTGTCAAGTAGAGCGCAGCGGAGCACATTGGCGAGAAGCGGATTCGCCTGGCGTCCGGCGCGAATCAAGAAAACTTCTAAGACAGCCATGAATTAGCAAGAGCTACCGGTACTATCTGATCAATGTGACTCACGAGTAAAGTCCTGGGTGAATTTGAGGTTCCATGTGGTTGTTCGTTAAAGTCATAGATAGGTTCGTGGGCGAGGATGCACCAAGCTCTTGTGTTAGGATGGGTGCTTTAGTCGGCGAATTCGCCACCCTAACAAAAACACCCGGGACCCACGACTTGAACGGTCCACGACAGCACCACGGCGTGTATTGATTCCCATAGGTCCATCTCTAGGGAAATCATAGTACATAGCTCTGCTCAATGTGAGGTCGCGGTTAGCATCCGGACCCTTCCAACCAGGCAAAGGAGGTAGGGCAGGATCCAGCATAAGCCCGGCACGATCAGTGGAATAGTCGGCATCACGACGATCTGAGTTCTGAGATGGCGAAGATTGATCCTCAAGCAGAATGTCTCCCTTGCACAATTCTGACCTGGGATATGGCACAAATACATATAGGTTCCCGTTTACCTCCTTGGCTTCGCAGACATTGTATTTGTCATATACGCCTTCGTGTGCATTGGCAGGCTGGTAGGAGGGTGGAGCCTCTCTCATTTCCTCATCATCTACAGCACACTTCAGGGCACTTGTTTTGGTAGGGAAAGTACTAGTATTAGGGGAGCGTAAGCGGTACAAGCTAGTTTTCGATTAGTAGTTGCAGCTTTAACGAATTGTATATGCTCTATATACGCTTCGTAAAAGCTTCGAATATTAGCTTATATTTGCTTATATTAATTAAAAAAATAAAAATAAATAAAATAGCTAATTAACTAATTATTTAATTATTTAAAAAATAAAAATAGTAAGTAAAAATAATATATTATATATATAGCTTAAATATACTAAAAATATAATATAAATAGTAAAGTTATATAATAAGTTTTATAAGCTTATAAAACTATTTATTTATAGTATATTTTAAAGTATTTGTTTTAATAAAAAAGTATTAATATTAAAAAAGCGTAAATAATATAAGCTAATTTTCGATTAATAGTTGTAGTTTTAATAAGTTATATATACTTTATATATATTTTATAAAAGTTTCGAATATTAGTTTATATTTATTTATATTTATGCTTATTTATTATTTGTAGTTTTTTTAGTAGTATAAAAGAAAAATAGTAATAAGCGCAAGAAAACGGTATATAAAAGTAGTAAGGCTTTTTGCTAGTAGTATTTTAAATATAAATATTTTTTTTGTTATTTTTATTGTTTTTTGTTTTATTAATCTTTATATACTTTTTTTTTTTTAAAATATAATTTAAATAATAAATTATTTTTAAAATATTAACGATTTATAAAACTAGTTACGCTTCATATACTCAAAGAAACAAAGCTTTAGCATATATAGTATATTATATATAAAATCTATAAATAAAATAAAAAAAAAAAATTTAAATTATAGTATAAAGCTGCTTAAATATTCGCGTAAAGTAGCTATATTTATTACTAGTGCTTGCTTTTATTTATATAACTATATTTATTACGAATAATAGTTATATATTTATTATAAGTAGCAATTATTATAGTAGAGATTACGGGTGCTATAGCTAGTAGTAAGGCATAGCTACTAAAGCTTATAAATCTATAATTATTTTTTTTCGAAAAAAAAATAATTTAACCGGGGTTAAAATCGTAACTGCTTTCTAGCGAAAAAATCGCTTTAAGTTTTTACTAATATAATTTTTCGTAAAGTTTTATACTATTAAGTTATTATATTAGCTTTTTTATATTATTTAAAGTTTTTTTTGCTTAATATAATATTTAAATATATAATATTATATATTTTTTTTATTTTATGCGTTTTTTTTTACGTTATTTTTTTTTTTATGCTATAGCTTTATTATTATTTAATATAGTTTATTAAATTCGTTTTTTTGCGCCGCTTTTAGCTATATTTACAATTTTACTAAAAGTCTAGCTAAATTAAAGTTTATATTAAAAGTTTTTAATATTTTTATATATTTTTAAAGTTTTTTATTAAATATTATATATTATTAAAGTTTTAATTTTTTTAGTTTATTTAATATTATAATTTTAATAATAAATTAAATATTTATATTTTTTAATAATAAATTTTTTTTATTTTTAAGTTTTATTATTTTTTTTTTAAGTTTTTTGCTTTTTAACTTAATAATAAATTATTTAAATATTTTTATAGTTAATTATAATAATAGTTTAATATTTTTAAATTATAAAAATATTTAATATAAAAATTTTTTATTTTTTCGTATATTTTAAACTTTTATTATATTATAAAAAAGTTTAGTTTATTTAAATAGTTTATTTTTTAAAACTGTTTTTTTTTTAAAATTAATATATAGTTTTTTATATTAAAATTAGTTTATATTAATTTTATTAGCTTAATTAATTATATATTTTAAATATACTATAGGTTTTTTTTAGCTAATTTAATAAATTACTATTTTTTTTATTTTTTTTATATATTTATTCGAATCGTTTTTTTTTTTTAAAAAGTTTTATAGTTTTATATTTACGGTTTTTTTTAGTTAAAATTAAATAGTATTAAAAAACTTATTTTATTTTATAAAACAATAGTTTTATTAAAAGTAAAAAATTAAAGCTTATATATAATTTATAATAAATATACGTTTAAACTAATTATTTTAATAATAGCTTATATATATTATAATTTTTAATTAATATATTTATTTATAATTTTTTTTTTTTATAGTTTTATAATATTTAATTAGTATATATTTTATATTTATTAGCTTTATAGTTTATTTATAAAAAAAAATAAACTAAAGTTTTAGTTTAAAGTTATAATTATAAATATTTAAAAACTTAAAAAGTTTTTTATAATATATTTTAATAGTTTTTTATATTATTTTTATAATATAAAATATAATTTAAGTTTTTGCTTAAATAGTTTATTATAATAATATTATTATATTATTTTATTTTTAAATATTTATTTAAAATTAATAACGAAATAGCGCTATATATGTTTAAATATTAAAAAAAATATAAATTTATTAAAATTTTATTTTTAAATATTTTAAAGTTTATATTTTATATAATTTATATATAATTATAATTTTTATTTAGCTTTAATATTAATAATATTTAATAATAAGTTTATATGTTTTATTTTTAAAATATATAATAAATATTTTATAATATATTTTTTTAATAAAGCGTATTTTAAATATAAAAATTAAAAATAATTAAACGTCCGTAAAAAATAGTTAATTTGTTTTTTAATTTTTATAGGTTTTTTAGCTTATTATTTTTATTTGTTAATAATAAATTTTTATTTATATTTTTATAGTTTTTTTTAAAAATTTGCTTAATTAATTATAGTTTTATAAAAATTATTTAGTTTATTATAATATATTCAATAAAACTTATTTAATATAACTTTATTATATAAAATAATTATATATATTATTTATTAGTTAAAATATTATAAATAATATTATATTTTTTTTAGCTTTTTATATTATTAGGTTTTTTTATTTTTATAATAAACGTTAGTTAATATATTATTTTTATTAAAAATAATATAATATTAAAAAATTATATTCCGAAAAAAAGTTAATTTATTTAGTTTATTTTAGGTTAAAATATTATTTTTTACTAAAAAACTTTAATATTTAATTTAATAAATATTAAAAAAAGCTTATTATAGCTATTAATTAATTTAAGTTTTATTTTTTAAAATATAATATAATTATTAATAATTTTTTATTATAAATATTATAGTTTAATTTAACGTTATAAAATATTTTCGAAAAATATATTATAAAATATTTTATTATATATAATTATAATAATACGCTAGAATTAATACTATTAAATAAATTAATTTTAATTTTTATTAATAAATTATAATCGAAATATTTTAATAAAAAAAATTTTACTAAAGTTTTTTTAAATTAATAAAATAATTTTTATATTTTTAATTTATTTAAAAAATACGCTTTTTTATATTAATTAGTTTAAAACATTATAATATAACTTTAAATATTAATAAAGTTTTAATAAAAATTATAAAATTTTAAAAAAATTATACGTTTTTAACCGATATAAAAGTTTTTTATTTTAATATAACGTTAATTTTAATAAAGTTTATTCGAATTTTTTTAATATTAATAATATAATTTAAAACTTAGTTTTAAAAATATAAAATTCGGATTTTTTTAAATTAATTTATAATTTAGCTTAAATTAATTATTTTAATATATAATATATATAAATAATATATTTTTTTATTATTTTCGAATAAATAATAATATTATTTATATAAATATTATAAAAATTGTTTAAAAAATTAAATAATATATTATTAATATACTATTAAAACATTAAAAATTTATTAATAAAACTAAATAATAATATTAATAATTAATATATATTATATTTATATAAAACGTTATATAATTTTTATTTTTAAATAATATATAAATATAATTAAATATTTATTATATATTAAATCGGGTAAAAATTTTCGTTTTAATAATATAAGCTAAGGTTTTTTTAATAAAAAAATAAATATTAATTTTTTTTTATAATTTATTTAGTTTATAATAATTTATATAAAAATAAACCTATTATTATTTTTTTATAAATAAAATAAATATATTATATAAAATATTATTAAATTTAATAAAACTTTATATAAGTTTTCGACTAAGAATTTTTATATAGCTTTTAGTTCGTTTAATAATATTTTATATAAAAAATTATAATTTAAATTAATTTTAAACTTATTTTTAATAAATTTTATTTTATAATTTATTTATAAATAATATAATAATAATATATTAAAATTTATTTAATTAAAAACGCGTATTAAATTTTAGTATTTTTTAGGTATTTTTTTTTACGTTTTTTATTTTAACTTTTTTTTTTTTTTTTTAAAAAATTATTTTTATTTTTTTTAATTTTTTAATTATTTATTAATTTTATTAATACTAATAATATAAACGTTTTTTACCCGGTTTTTTTTATTATTATATTAAAAACAATTATATTTAAGCTAAATATTTTAATCGTTAGTTTTTTTTTATATTAATTAATATTATTTTGTTTATATAATAAAGATTTTTTTTATTAAACTTTTAAATAAAAATTAAAGTTATATTTTTCGCAAAAAAACGTAGCTTATATTTTTTAAAAATAAGTTTTAATAAAAATTAATTAAATATTATTTATTTTATTTTATTAAAATTTTTTTATATTAAATTATTATATTTTAAAATAAATATTTTTAGTTTTTATTTTTTAAATATTATTTTATTTTTTTTTATTATTATTAATATTATATTTTTTAATTTTAAAGTTATAGTTTTATTAATCGGCGTTAAATTAATAAGCTAAATATTATAGCTATATATTTATTTTATTTTTATTAAATAATATTTTATATTATAATTAAAAAATAGCTAAAATAAAAATATTAAATAGTTTATTAATAATTTAATAAATATTATAATATTTAAATTATAGTTTATTTAAAATAATATTATAAATTAAATTAATAATAATTATAAATTTATTTTTAAAAGTTTTTTATATATTTTTAATAATAATAAAAAAGCTTAATTAATATTTTTTTTATTTTATTATTATATTTATAACTTTTTTAATAAAAAAGTCTATAATAATAATAAAATTAAATAGTTTAATAATTTTTTTTACGAATTATTAATTTATGCTTATATATATTTATTTTTATATTTTTAAAAAAATTATTTATAGTTAAAAAAAATCTATTATTATATAAAATATAAATATATAATAAAAGTTTTTTATTTAAATATTTTTTTATTAAATTTATTTTATAACTAATAATATTTTTAAAAATATTTTTTTTAAAAAAAAGCTATTTTTTTAAAGTTATTTTTTTTTTTTTATACTTATTATAAGTTTATTTTTTATATATTAACCGGCTTAATATTTAATATATATTATTATAGCTAAATAATAATAACTTAAGTTTTTTTGTTTATTAAAGTTTAATTTTTTAATAAATATTTTTTTAAAAATATTTTTATTAATAATAGTTAAAATATTTACTATTAAAAATTAATTATTATATTTTATTAACGTTAAGCTTAAATAATTAAATAAAATTATTGCTATTATTGTTTAATTTTAAAATAAAATAAAAAATTATTTAAATAAAAATAAAAAAAAAAATAAAAATTATAATAATAAATTTTTATATTTTTTTTTTATAAATTTTATTTTGTTTATAATTAATTATTATTAAATAATAAACTATTTAAAAATAAATTTTATATAAACGTTAAAATTAATATTTTTTTTAAATATTTTAATATAGCTTTAATTATTAATTAAAAAATAGCTTATTTTTAAACTTTTTTTTTTATTTAGTTTTATTAAGTTTAGTTTTATTAGCTAAATAAACAAAAATAGTTTAAAACTTAAAAAATTTAATTAATATATTTAATTAAAACTAAATAATTAAAAATTAGCTTTAGTTTTTTTATTATAGTTAACGTTAATATAAATTTTTTTAAAATATTTTAAAATAGCTTTTAAGTTAATAAATATATTAAAATAATTAAATAAAAAATAAAAAAAAAAATTATTAGCTATATAGTTTTTAATATAAGTTTTAATATTAATTATTTTAGCTATATTATTAAAACTAATTAATATTAAATTTAAAGCGATTTTATATAGCTTGAATTTATATTTTAAACTTAAGTTTATTTTTAATTATATTATTATAAAAAATAAATATTAATATTTTAGCTATATTAGCTTTTTTTTATTATTTAATAAAATAAAAATAGCTTTATATAATTTAATAAATTAATTATTTATTAGTTCGAAATATTTAAGTTATTTTAAGCGTAGTTATATTATTTAATTATTTTTTATAGTTTATTTAATAATCGATTAATAGTTTATTAGTTAGCTTATTATTAGCTAAAATTATTTTTAGTTATAAATTAAAAAACGTTAATAGTATATATTAATATAATATATATTTGTTATAAAAAATAATAATTTTATTTTATTTTTTTATTTAATTAAATAAAACTTATTTATTTATTTAATTTTTTAACAAATATATATAAATTAATAACTAAAATAATAAGCTATTATTAAAAAATATATATTTTTATTTTTAAAAAATAATAATAAAGTTTTTATATATATTATTTATACTAGTTTAATTTATATTTTTATTAAAGTTAAGCTAAATTATTTTGCTATATTATATTATTAGTTTAAAATAAAAACTAAGCTTAGTTTTTTTATTTATAATTTTATATAATTACTAGCTAAATATTAGATTATATAGTTAAAGCTAATAATATTTATATCGAATTTTTATTTTTTAAATATATAGTTATTAATAGTACTATAGAACTATTATATTAAATTAATTAAAATAGTTAATTTTTACGGCCCGCTATTATAATTTTTATATAGTTTAAAAAGCTAAAATAAATATTTTTTTATATTTATTAAAGTTTTGTTATAAAAAACTTATTGTTTTAAATATTCGAAGCAAATAAATCTAAAATATTAATAAAAGCTTTAATACGTGCGGCCGTACGTGCTTATTATTTTAGTTCTTTTTTAAAAATATTTTAATATTTTTAAGTTAAATTAATTGTTTAGTTTAATTTAGTTAGAAAATATTATAAAAGCAGTCTTAATATTTATAATGTTTTAAATAATCTATAAATAGTTACGCTTTATATATTCGAAAAACAAAGCTTTAGTATATATAATATTATATATAAAATCTACAAATAAAATAAAAAAAAAAAAAGTTTAAATTTATAGTATAAGCAGCTGCTTAAATATTCACGTAGGGCAGCTATATTTATTACTAATGCTTGCTTTTATTTACTATAACTATATTTACTAAATAGTAGTTATGTATTTATTATAAGTAATAGTTATTATAAGTGGAGATTATAAGTGCTATGGCTAATAATAAAGCATAGCTACTAAAGCTTGTAGATTTATAACTAAACTAAGCTTTTTTTATTTTTAGTTATATATTATTTTTATATATTAAACGTTTATTATTAACGTTTATTTAATAAGTTATAATTTTTATAGGTTTTGCGAGTTTATTATAAGTTATAAACGAATCGTTAATATATTATTAAAGCTTTTATTATAGCTTATTATAAAAGTATAGTTTAAGCTACTTTTTTTATTTTTTTTTATTATTTTTTTTTTTAAAAAAAATTTTAATTATTTAATAAACTTATAATTAATAATATATATTTTTTTATTTTTATAAATTGTTTATAAATTATTTATAATTTATTAATAATTTATAAATATAGCGCTTTTAGTTCGTTAATAGTTTATAAACTAAAAGTTATTAAATTATATAAAAAAAACGTTATATATTACTATTATTTTAATTATATAATTTAAATAAATATATTAGTTTTATTTTTTATACGGCTTATTAATAATTTATTAAATTTAAAATATAGATAAATTTTGCGCTAAATTTATTTTTTTTATTTTTAAAAAATATATAATATTATAAATTTTATAAAAATAATAAAAATAATAGTTATATTTTTATAAGTTTTTTAAGTTTTATAAGTTAATTATATTTTATTAATATATTAAGTTTATTTTGCTAACGTTTTATTAATATTTTATTAAAAGTTTAAATTTAAATATAATAATATAAAAAAAGCTATAAAAATTTTATTATTATTTGTTTTGTTATATATTTTAAGCGCGACTTAAAAATTAAACGAAAGTTTAAATATATTATTAATAAGTTTTACGATTATTTTACGATTATTTTTTGTTTATATAATATACATAAATTAATCGTTAAAACGTAAAACGTTTTTATTAAATTATAAAAAAACTAATTTCGTAAAACGAAAATAATATAGTTACGATTTATAAAACTATAATTATTATTTAAATAACGTTAATTTAAATAAAAATATAAAAAGTTTAAAAATTAAAATAATATTATATATAGTAAAAATAAAAATAATAAATTAAATAATTTTAAAAATAAAACTATAATTAAAAAATTATAAAGCTTTAATTAGTTTTATAAGTTATATATAGTTTGTTTTTAGGTTATTAAATATATTTATTTATATAGTTTGTTTTTTTTCCGAGTTATTTATAAGTTAAAAAATTTTTACGTATATTTATAAAATATATTTTTAGTTTATAAGCTAATTATTATTTTTTTCGGCTATAAGTTTTTTATAGCTTTTATAAGTTAATTTCGATTTATTAAACTAATAAAAATATTTTTTTATATTTAAGCTTTTAAGTTTTTTTAATTTAGTTATTTTTTATAGTTTTTATAAATTAATTTCGATTTATTAAACTAATAATAATTTATTTTTTATATAATAATTTTAAGTTTTTTAAACTTGTTATATTATTTATTTTATTGTTTTTATTACGAACTATTTTTATAGCTATAATAAGCTTATTAATAAAGATTTATAATAATATTTTATTATATTAAATAATTATTTGTTTAATAGTTTATTTTTTTTTATTTATATTAATATTATAAATATATTATATTATATTTTTTTAAAAACTATAGCTTAAATATATGCTTTTAAATATTTTAAAGTTTATAAGCTAATTTTATAATATAATTATTATTTTAACTTTTAAAAACGTTTTAATTAAAAATAAAATAAAAACGCGCTATTTATTATATATTAATAGTTTTTATTTTAATTTAATAGCTTATTTATATTTTATATTAAATATAAACGGCTACTAGTTATGCTTAATATAATGTTTATTTTAGCGTAAGTTTTATTTATTTTATTTGCGCGTAAAAAAGCTTAAAATAGTTATTTGTTTTTAATAGCTATATATAAAATTTCATAAGTTTTATAGCTTAGAACTTATATATATTAGTAGTTTTACGATTTATATAAATTATTTTTTTAAAACGTAAAAACTTATATTATATTACTAAAAATATTATATTTATTATTATTATATTTTAAAATTATTTTTTTTTATAGTTTTAAAAATAATAAGCAGTTTAATAAAAAAGCTAATATTAGTTAGTTTTTTAAGCTTTAAGCTAAATATAAAAATAAATATATAGTTTTTAAATAAAACAATAAATATATAAACTTTTAAAACTATTATTTTAAATATTAAATTTATATAAACTAATTAATATAAATATATATAATAAAAAGTTAACTTTTAAATTTTTTTTATATTTTTTTAAATATTTTATTAAAAATATATTAAACTAATATTATTTTTTATTAGTTATAAGTTAATTTTATAAATTTAATATTAGTTTTTATATTTTTTAATAGCTAATTTATATATTCAGTAAGTTTTTTTATAACGTTTGTTTAAAATAGCTAAATATAATTTAAGTTATTTATTATTTTAGCTATTTATTATTAAAACTATTCAGTAAATATTTTATAAAAATTTTATTAATATAAATATAAATTAATAATTATTTTAATATTAAATTATAATAAAATATTTATAAAGCTATTTTTTAACGAAATTATATATAAACTTAAAAATAAATATTTTTATTAACTATTAAAATTAAAATTTTATATAATGTTTTTAATAATAATAAGTTTTATATTAATATATTAATAAATTTGTTTTTAGCTATTATATTATTTATATAAATAATAATAATATTTAATGTTTAAATGTTTTATTAATAATAAAATATAATTTAAATTGCTATAATTTTAATTATATTAATATATATTAATAGTTTTTTGTTTTTTTAACGTTAGTTATATGTTTAGTTTTTTAAAACTAAAAAATTTTTAATTTAATTTCTTTTAAATAAAAAAGCTTTATATTAAAAGCTTTTAAGCTTTATATTCAATACGTTTATAAATAAATAAAATAATAGCTTATTTAAATTAATTATAAAAATTTTTTATTAAACTTATTTAATAAGTTATATTATTATTATAAATTTATTATTATATTTTAATAATAAACAAAATAAAAAAAGCTAAAATAAGCTAATAAGTTTTAAAAATTTATTAAAAATATTTTATTAAATAAATTACTACTAAATAAAAATTTAAATAGCTTATATATATTAATATTATAATAAAAACGGATAATATTTTTAATATTTTTTTTATTAAACGGATTATTTTTTAAAGCTTAGTTTTAAATAGTTTTATTATTATTATTGTATTAATTTTAATTTTTAAAACTTAAAATATATATTTTTGCCATTTTTTTTTAGGTTTTAAATTATATTTAAAACGTTCGTTAAACAGCTATATTTAAAATATATATTTTTGTTTAAAAATTTCTTTCGGTAAAATAATAAATATAAAATTATTTAAATAATAAGCTATTTATATTAGTTATAATACAGTTTATAAAAGCTAGTAAAAACTTTTTATAAAAAAATTAAATAAATATAATATTATATATAAATTAAATAATAAATAGTTTTTATAATAGCGGACTTTTTTTTATAAATTTAAATAGCTATTATTATAGTATTATTATTAAAATAATTTAAAATATATTTTTTAAGTTTTTTTTAATTAAATATAAGCTTTGTTTTATTTTATAGATTATATTAAATAAATTTTATTATATATTTTAACGTTTTAAATTTAGATTATATTTAGTTATTAACCGATTTATTTATTAAATATAATAAATAGTATATTTTTATTAATTATTGTTTAATTTTAAAACTAAATTTAATAAAAAGCTTAAAAGCTTTTTTTTTAGCTTAATTATAATTATTTAATAAAAACTAAATTTTATTTAATTTAAGTTTTAATTATTATATAGTTTATATTAGTAATTTTAAGTTTAAAAAAATTTTAAACTATAGTTTTAAATTATAGCTAATATATATATTAAATTAAAAAATATTTATTAATATTTTATTTAAACCGATAAATAGTTATATAATGTTTTTTTTTTATTTATTTATTATTAAAAAAAAAATAAAGATTATTTTAAAAAAAGGTTTTTTTCGTTAAAACTTAAAAAAAAAGCAAATATTTTATTTAGTTTTAAAAGCAGGGCTTATTTTGCTATAATATTAAGAAAATATCCAGCTAGCTTTTTTTTAAGCTAATAATTATATTTTAAATATTTTACGAATATTATTTATTTTTTTACTAGCTTTTATTTTTTTTTTACGTTTAATATATTAAGTTTTTATATTTTTTAAAACTATATTTTATATATATATATTTATAGTAATAGCGTTTTAAATTTATATTATAAAATAATTCGATTTATTTTAGCAATAATAAATTTTATTTTGTTCGTTTTTTATTTTTTTATATTAAATAAATAGTTTTAGCGGAATATTTTTATTTTTTTTTAAATTAAAAGCGTAAAAAAAATTAACTTTTACGATTAGTTTTTTTTATTTATAGTTTAACGTTATAAAAAATAATATTAAAAATTATATATAGCTTATTATAAATTAAAAAACTATTTAAATATTATACGTTATAACTAGCTTAAAAATCTAGCGGGTAAACTTATTTATTATATATTATATATAAATATTATTCGAATAAATATTTATAAATTGTTATATATATTATAAAATAATATATTTATAAATTAATATTTAAGCTATATAATTTTAGTTTTATTATTAAAATAATTATTAATATTTAGCTAATTATTTAGTTTATATATAGCTATAAAGTTATTATTAATATATAATTATTTATTTATAATTTAATTAAGTTTATTAAGTTTAGTTTATTTTTATATATTATTAAAATATATTTTAGTTTAACGTTAAAAATTTTTTTGCTATTTTTATTATAAAAAAAAGTATTTATAGATTTTTTAAAACTTAAAATTTAGCTTTATTAGCGCTTGTTAGTCCGTTTAAACGTTTATTTTATAGCTATTTTTTGCTTATAGTTTTTTTTCGGTTTTATGTTTTTAAAATAATATAGGCGTACTGCTAACTTATATTTTTATATATTTTTTTTTAATAGGAATATTATTTTATTATATTAGTTTTAGTTTATTTTTCCGGCGGGTTTAATAAACTAACGCGCGTTTTCGGGGGCGTAATACTTAAGATTATAATTAAATTTTTATTTTTATTAGTTGCTATTTATTAGTAGCTAAATTAATAAGTTTTCCGATACGTTTTTAGTATTTAAAATTAATAAAAGCGGGTTAAATATAAAGTTTTTCGCTAAGGTTTTCGTTTTTATATTTTATACTAAAAGTATTTTTAAATAATTTTTTACTACGTATTTACGTATTGTAATCGTTTAGTTTAAAGCTAATATTTTTTTTTATTTATATAATAAATAAACGTATAAAAATAACGTATCGTATACGTAGCTTAAGTGCACCGAAAATGTGATGTAGATGGTAGGGTGTGTGGTGGGCCCTGTAGGCCTGTAGAACCACTTAGGATCCGAATCGTTTTGGGCCAGATCAGTGAATACGTCTTGTTTGGTAAGGTCAATGACCATGGGCTGTGGCTGCGCAACGGGCTCGGCGCTTTGGCGGTTCCCGCTGGGAGGCAAGAAAAACATGGTGACTGTGCGAGAGCGTGCCTGCCGCTGGTCTTCTGGTCCTTGACTTGTTGTGCTATAGCAATAAGACGGTGGCCAATTGCATGTGTGCTAGTCCAATAATTGTGGAAGTGCGACAATGATGGTCGAGGAGCGGAAAGAGCTGAGATGAAACTCAAAGTGACAGCTTGGTTGGCGAAGATAGAGCTGGCACTAATTGCCTATATGTAGGCAGGTTGGTTAGGATCACCTCAGGTCTGAATACAAGTAGTTACTTGAATAAGTGCAGGCAGGTCATTACCAGGGAGGTAACTAAGGCACAGTAACAAAACTCTCACCTTAAAGGCGTGCCAAAGTTAAAATGTAGATGGGCGCTGAACCGAAAGGTGGTCAGCTCCAGACTTGAGGGTTGAACTTTCAAAAGGTGTAGACTTTAGAAAAGGTAAGCAGGTACCTAAGGTAGGTAGGCATTAGACATGATGGAGGCACGACGGCGGTGTTTACAGATAGGCGTATAGCTTACCTACCTACGTAGAGAAACGCGCACATGCCTACTTAGTAGATACTACGTATCAACGTCGAACGCGAATCAATAGGAATCACTGAATAGGTAAGGTTAGCAGCGAATGGTCAAAGTAATACAATGCCCAGAAGGCACTCGAAGTTTTGAATCGGCAAGTCTTTCTCTAAATAATAGCTAAGGCGGCAATTAATTACCAGAAGATTCAATACTATAGATTAAACAATATGTGATACATCTATCAACCCAGTGTGGGCTATCAGAATTCAAATGCTATTGTACAAATTTGGAGCTTTCCAATTTGAGTAACAACCTACTTCACGTAAGTGGTATTCATGTTTGCTTCCCACACTTCTCAAAGTAGGTAGCCAACCAAGACGAGAAATACCGGTCACGTGGAGACCTACCTACTACACTAACAGCATTGGGTCTAGAATAACTTCGGGAGCTGCCTGTTTGTTTATTTATTTTAGGTTAATCATTTATAAATATGCCTAATCAAGATGTCTCTGTTGAATGGCATCCCGACAAGGCGTGAGCCAGGTCGTGAACAAAGTATGAATCAGAATAGGAGAGACAGCGCCGAATCATAGACTCAAACAAGTACCTACGTAGTCACAATCAATCACATGCACAGCATGGGTTGCCCTGGATATTTGACAAAGACTAGGTAGGTAGGTACATATGGAAGCACCCAGTAGTTCGTTAACAATACCAAAGCAAAGGTAACAGGAACGTGAGAGAATTCGACTCCAAACTTAGTCAATGTACCACGACAATGATACAGGTCCTTCGTACAGAAGTTGCGATTCGTTGCCCAACATGAGGCAAGAGGAAAGACGTAAAGGCGCTATCCGGTTAATCGACTTCCAAGGTTCCCTTATACGGATGAAGAGACAATAATGCCCTCGGAGACGGAGCCACCTTCCTCGCCACCTGTACTCTATCGATGGCCGCCGCTACCTTGGTACGGCTATGACAATAACGGCAGGCGAGCCTATTGTGTCTTCCTACCAAACGCCAATCCGGGGGCCTACTTCATCCCACGTCTTCTCTTCTCTCTCCCATCCCTATCATCCGAAAGTAGACTACAACATCGCCAGTCTTTCGCTCCCACACAACACGCTCGTTTCCCTAATATCCCCCCCCCCCCACGCTCCTTTTTTTGGATTGTCAAGCATCGACTTCACTCCCCCTTTTCTATCGGGGTTGATTTCTTGGTGACTATCCTTACCGCTTCCCGTCTGGGCCGGAGAATTCATTCGCTTTGTGCAACGGTTTATTGGATCAGTAGAAACGAAAGCAGACAGTTCAAAAACAAAACAACAACAGCAACAACAACACCTACCAACTACAGGTTAGGTCACGCATCAGCGGACAAGAAGAGCACGCAAACATCGGACGATTACACACGTCCAACGTACCAGCTCCCGCTTGTTCAACTCTTCAATCTCTCCTCATACCCATCCACCCACACCCACGATATCATCCCTTGCAATCGTTCAAGATGAAATGCATCAGCTTGCTTTTCCCCCTCCTGCACATCGCCTTCGCCAAGATGTTGAAGCTGGACGTCGGAACCGACCCTGAACTACCAAGTAAGAGCACCCAGCTGCAGCATGCATCGCCATGTTCATTCCCTTGCTAACCTTGTCTATTGTTAGGCTGTGGCTCACACTGCATGATCGATAGCATGTTCGTCACGCAGTGCTTGGACATGAACTGTCTCTGTCACCAGGAAGAGTATCAAAAGGCAAGTCCCAGCAGCATCTCACCGACAACATAGGGGAGATTCCGCATACTAACGAGCTCAAACCAGTCCCTGTTCCAGTGCCTTTACTCTCAATGCGATTCGAACGACTACGGCAAAGCGCTCAGCCGTACCATCGCCACCTGTATGGATGTCGGTGCCGACATCTACATGGTCGCGCCGGGTTTCATCAACGAGGAGCTCCTCCGCGTGCGAGAGGCTGACTACCTCGCCGGCCACCCGCTTCCCGAAATCCCGGGCGTCCAACTACGCGAGGAGAGCGCCACAGTCACCACCGTCACCACCACATTCACGGACCATCTCACCATGACCATGACCTGGTCGCCAACCCCTGCGCCCTTCTTGACCAGCAGTCCCGAGTCCACGAGCATCAACCGACCGTGGATGATCACCCAGTCCAACTCGACCCGTTTCCAGACATCCTTTTCCGGACTCGTCTTGTGGTTCGCTATTGTCTTGCTGCAAGATTTCTGGGTCAACGGCTTCTAGTGACAGAGGCATGGGGCCATCGGTATGGGGCCATCAGCATGGTATACATTTGTTTTGTTCGGGCATATTTTTACGCATGCTACCACGGAAGTACGAAGGAAATACTATTTCTTGGCGGGAGAGGCTTTGAACATACATTTGTAATGTTATGGCGGCCACTATTTTCTATATAGTTGTTCTGAGTGAACCTTGATACTAATTTTAAACGCCGACCGAGACTAAAAGCACCGTCCTGGGTATCTTATGCAATGCGACCGACCGAACGTGAACCAAGTGAAGTATGTGACTTTGGGTTGAGCCTTGAATCAGTAGAACAAGAGTTGTAGCGGCCGCTCCACATCTGCGTATCGCACCTTGAATTCCGCCCTCGACAAGCCAACGCGCGAGTGGGATCATAGTCTCCTTCATGTCCATGATACCTCGCTTCTTCTGGTCGATATGCGAGGCATCCACAACGAGCCGCTCTAGCTTATCCAGCTTCAATATTCCTGAGGGCTCCGTTAGCATGGACTTCGGGCAAGCTGTACGACAAAGACTAACCGCTCTCCGCGAGATCACTCAGTCTGACTGGCGTTCCCACGGCGACGCCTGTTCGGTGACTCTCGAGGAATTTCTTGGTCTCTTCGATCTTGATGTGTTTGGCGAACTCCTTTGCGTCAGCTTATCGGGATGCCGATCTAGACAAGTGGATTTCTTACCAGCTTTCCTACCGTGACCCCCTTCGACTGGAATTTCCGAACGGCTCTGCAGACGATGTTAGAAATGACCAATTGCCGATTGACGACAAACTGTAATGTGCGAACAATCGTACCTAGCGACCTCGGCAGCTCGTAGCCCAGCACCCGTCACGATGATGGTGTGCGGAGTCCCATTCTCCTCGGGCGCGTCTCCGAGAGCCTTCGGGTCCTCGGCATACGCCTCGAGAAACGCGGGGAGATTCTCCAGATTCCGCACCTGCGAGAAGGAGCTGGAGTCCCTGATGGCGCTCGCTGTTCACTGCTTAGTCCCGCGCACCATACTGCACACCCGATGGAAAACTCACGTGAGATGTCGAGAGCAGAGAGCTCAACCGGCTTCAGATCGGTCCCGAACCGCCGCGTCTTCTGCGCCAGGTGGTCGGCGAGGAGCATGCTGTCGAGCGAGGCGATCTTCATGTTCAGGCCCGCCTCAAGATCGAGGTCGAGGTCGTCTTGTGCGCGCGCGGCCAACTTCTTCCGCTTGCGGGCGCCGCCGTCGTCTTCGTTGCGCGCTCGCTTCTTTGATTTCGCCTTGGGGCCTGCCGGGCTGGTTTGGTGGGTTGGTCCTCGGCCATGATGTCAGTCAGTCCGAAATGCACACAAATGACTTTTCTGCTTTTTCTGTTTGTCCAGTCTTGGAAGTTTATGATAGATTGAGTGAGCGTGAGAGAGAGAGAGAGGCCGCAGAGTGAATATGGGATTGAGGTGGGTTAAGTGCAAGTCTTCGACAAAGATTTTTGTTACGGAGATAAGGCGCTGCGATATGCATCTATTGCGTCTTAGTGTTTTACGGGGCCCCGCAACCCCACGACGACAAGCAAAAAACTGCATTCCGATTCAGTGTTGAACTCAGAGACGCCGCCCTCTCGATAACCGCCTTTCCTAATTATCCCAATAAAAGAAGAATACAACGAGCTGTAACTAAAAACTAGCTATATAAAAGTCAAAAACATACAACACCAGGGATTTGCTGGTCGTCACCGACCCAACTAGGTACTATTAATCTGGCGGTCATGAGAACAGACTGCTAGAGGCATTAACCAACTCCAAAGTGGTGTAGTTGAAATTAGAACTGAGTGTCATAATTCAAGCTACCTAGGTAGATTATACGGTTGCTGTACGTTGTAATACAGCCACTGGTAATACATGGTTCAGAAAACTGTTTTTAAAATGAACCAAATGTGTTGATACACTGACTATAGAACTATACTGCACTTAGTTAGATGGGCTCAATAAAGAAAAATACTATGGGGTTTCGATCATTGTATCCCTGGCTCGTCGAGGTTCGTTCGGCGCCGTGTCGGTATCCTAGTATGTGTATCATCAACACATTGGGACTCGAACCTAGGACTTCCCAAGGAAACCATGGGTTTATGTTGTGACGAACAGAGGATGGTGAAGAGGGGGCACTACAGGTGGATCCTCGAGTATGTCGAAGCGCCAACGATGCTGGAAGAAAAGTTCCTATCATTCACATGTTATATTCGTCAAACTCAGATCTAAGAATATAGTGGACGATACCTGCTAATTGCCCAAGCTGCGATCATCTCAAGTACAAGAACTACCGAGAGTTTTCGTGCAATATTTGCCGTAGCAGATGGGGGTGAAGAGGAGCAGCCGCGCTAAAGATGACAGCGAATGCTTCGGAACGGGGAAGAGGCTCACCTGGTGTCCGGCAGGCCTCCAGGGCGGGTTCAGCCGTGTTTACCGCAACGAGAGCTTCCACCGTTAGGGGAAAGCTGTGGTGGGAAAGGGTCACACTTATCCCTCATGGGCAGCCTGTTGTGCATGAGGATGAAGGGTTCTGCCACAGCTACCTTCTCGTGTGATGGTCAAAAGGATCTCAGGAACGATAGAGATTTGGATATACAACCCCATCGAAATAATATCTCGGATACTCAACATTCGTTTGCTGTAAGATGTTGTGCCCTGGTAGGTAGCGTTGGTACTACATCATCTTGTCGCTCTTGGTCGTTGCGCTACTGGCACAATACTACCAATACTTCTTGGTTTTTATATGCTCCCGGCTCACACTTTCAGACCGCGTTGGGAGCCTCGTGAGATTTAATATTTCTACTGCGCAAAAAGTAAGAATAACAACAATGATAATATATTTACTATAGGAGTTTCAAAACTACTTGGTTACTCGCACAGGGTGTATACGCGTCGGAGCTGTCTGCTATGAAGCAGTGGGATGGAGCTCAGAAGACCCTTGGAAGAACCGAGGTATGGAAGAATAAACGCATTCAGGATGTCTCATACAGTGCATCCTGCCTATTCTCATTACCTTCCCTCTAGTGCAGGTCTCATTGTGCAAAGGGCTCTTGAATGGGAAGTAGTTTGTTATCTGGCGAGTCGGCGGATGTTCAGTTGGTGAAAATCCTCAACTTACAATCTATTCCCGCCGTGGCAACAACACAGCGAATCTGCACGTCTCCGGGTTTCCCTGCTGACCTTCCATTTATTGTTGGACTATGAGGCACTGATGCATTACTTACTTCCCCACCCTGCAACTGCTCTATTGTAGCACCGCCAGTGGCGGGCTCTCCATTTTCCCAATTTTGGATGATGCTTGGCGCCCACCGTAGTGAGGTGATGAAGCGCTCATGTGGCTCTCCAATGACCTTGACGCACCGCCCGTCTTGGCTGAGATCCCAGCACCTCAATGTCTTATCATCAGACACGGACAACAGGTACTTGCCGCCGGGGTGGAAGACGAGCGCGCGTATCCAGTTGTCATGACCGACAAGCGTCAAGAGGCAGGTTCCGCGCGCATCCCACAGGCGTATTGTCTTGTCTCGGGAACCGGTGACAAAATATTCGGCTGAACTGCTGAGCGGCGGTGGCTTTTTCAGCCCTGCTATTAGTGCAATGAATTTATAACTAGTGGGAGGGGCGATTGCACAGCACTCAATATGGTGTTCGTGGCCAAGCATGGTTACTTTACTTTCAGTCTGGGTTGTGGATGAAATATCCCATAACCGTGCCGTCATATCGTCCCCAGCAGAGAGCAGATACCGGCCATCGAAAGTCGGAAATACATCTCGAACCCAACCAGCATGCCCCCTAAGCGTTTTCAGACAAAACCCCGTGATGACGTCCCATATCTTCAATGTCTGATCCCTACTCGCGCTCACTAGTAGATTTGCCGAGCTGGGTATGAACCGCAAGGCGCTTACGCTATGGTCGTGGCCCGGCAGAGTCCGAATGTTTTTGTACTCGTTGACAGGATCCCATAACTTGATGGTTAGATCCGAACTGCAAGAGGCCAGAAGTGTATTGCCTCTGGGGCCACCGTAATCGACGTCGAGAACCGCTCTAGTATGTCCCTTGATCGTCCTCTCGAGATCACCAGTATCCCAGTCCCATATCTTGATTGTGTAATCGTCGGAGCCGGTTGCGAGCGATGAAAATACAGGGTGGAAGGCGATGCAGTTGATTGTGTTCCGGTGTGACTCGAGCGTGTATCGGGGGATTGGCTTGGGCAGCCAGGATGACGGGTCTTTATTGCGCATCGATAAGGAGGCGGGCGTGGCACTGTCGAGCTCGGACTGTAGCGTCGCGTTTCTCGATTCGAGATCCATTATCTGTGAGGAAGCGTGGTTAGATTTCAAGCGTACCTGGATTACCTGGATTACCTGGATCCAGACATGTTATCCAGACATGTTGCACATGCCTTCTTCTGCAGCCGCACAATACTCGTCCACTTCTTCTCCAGCAAGCCCTTGTATCGCTCGGCGGTCGCAGCATCAAAGTCATTTTCCTCCAGCTTAAGCTCTGTCCGGAGAGCTGCTGCCGTGGCTGTCAGGTTATTCGCGGCCAAGTATGCAATGATGGACTTATGGCTGGTTCATGGGATCAGCGGCGCTGGTAGATGGGATGGAGCATCATGTTGGTGTTGGTGTTGGTGTTGGTGTGGAACCTACAGCTCGTCGGCTTGCCGGCTCGTTAAAAGGCTCATTGTAGATACTCTATGGCTTGCCAGGCTGGGGTGGTGTGACCGGCGTCGGTGGTTTCGAGGACCCAATGCAATGTTCACGCCGCTACGTTGCCAGGTTGGGTAGGTAAGTACCTGTACCTATGGGAACGTAGCTCGCTGCCTGTCGGAATTAGGTAGCCGGGCGAGGAAACTACCTAGGTAGGTATCTGGGAGAGGGGCCACGGCTAGGATCGGGATCCGGTATAAGTGCCTTTGTTTTTAGCGCTTTAGTGCGTGTCGTATGCTTGACGGCATTCGCAATGCTTTGGTTAAACTCACCGGTTCGACGCTTTCACGCATCGAGGTTTGGACGGGCAGCTTTATATGTATGAACATTACTAGCTGTGACGTTAACAATACGGTGAGGAGGGACTATTGGATTTGAGCGAATGCTATCAAGCACGCGATACTAACAACTAAAGTGCCCTTCGCTTCCTAGAGCAAGAAGCGTGTTTCTATTCATCTTTCCGCTCCGGTGATCGGATGACCACGATGGAACAACGTTGCCTTTTGCCGAGGGCGGAGGGAGACGGACGGCGCCCAGTAGGAATGGCGTCCTATGGGGACACTGTCTGTTAGGTAGGGACAGCATCTATAGGGATATTACCTTCTATCAATTTGTAAGTAGTAGGTTCCAAGACCCTCGTACAGATACCCGGTATATATTCGAATTCAGAGACTGTGACTGTCGTGAAGTACATGTAAAGACTCTTCAATTCTGTGTCTTGTTGGAGACGGGATCGTGCTCCCTGCAGCCCGGGTACTCGGTACTTCTGGCCTAGTGCCCGAGTTCGCTTCCCCAAGACCTCGCGCTAGCCGGGTCCCAGAGCAGGGGTACGGCAGGGGTTAAGTTCTGTGAATGTACCTGTGGCTGAAGTACGCAGGCCAAGCCAGGCACACTCGGAAACTGAGTTGTCACATCACTTTCTACTCCAACATCGTGGTTTGAACAGCTACGATTGTTGTTCGGCCCGCTACGAAATACTGCTTCATGAATTCATGCGTTGTTGGCTAACAACTCGCAACTCATGGGCACCTCCGACACCATCATGGCTATTCCCGGTCTTTACTACATCGTTAGCAACTACAGCACCAATTGCCACAGCGTCCATGTTTCTTTGTACTTTTGTTTGTAATTATCGACCACGATAGCAACTCGGATTGGTTATTACAACACCAAGGAACTAAACTTACTAGGTACTGTAGGTAGGTACATAGCTTTAACTTTGTAAAGAGTAACCCTGGCACTACTACACGCACAATATAAGTACCTACCCGCCAGCTCCAGACCAAAAAGCGTGGAATGCAATCAATCCTCCAGTGTGTGATTGCGCTTTGAAAAAAAATCCCCCAAAAAACATACAACACCAGGGATTCGCTGGTCGTCACCGACCCAACTACTAATCTGGCGGTATCTGGCTTAGCTATGGGGAGCGGACGGGACCCCGCGTTTTCCAGATCCTATGGTCGTATGTACTAGATTTCTGTCTAGAATAGATTATATTGCATCCTAGTCGTCCATCTTCAATCAAAGGGGTTCCTTTCCTTTTTCGCCTCTTCTACGCCATGTAACTGAGCCCTTATAGTGTGTTACTCCATGACAGTGAAGCTATTGTGGCGTTGGGCCATATCGAAGTAGAATAACAGAGAGATATGACGAAAGGTGTTAGTTCTACGTTGATATACCGACGTCATTGTTGCCCGTCTCACTCGAATCCACGGGCGAAGGCTTTGCGGAGCTGAGGTGCTGCGTCGCGGATTCTACTGCTGGGCTAACGCGGTGATTATACAAGTCAGATATCGAATTAAGGCAATGATGTCTTGTGGGAAACATGGCCATATCCACCTGAAAAAGGAACTCCTAACCCCGGATTATTTGGATATTTATATCGCTCGGCCGAGTGCACGGCATGCTGCTGCAGCCTACCGGGGACCTAAGCAGGGCGGCATTATTCCAGCACAGTCTTGTTCATAAATGTTGTCATCGCGAAATCCCAATAAAAGCTGATTGACATGTTAGAATTGAACGTATAAACAATTGCCGAATGCTTGTCCGCTCGCTTCAACAACACACCGCCAAAATCTTTCACCTCCCAACCCTAACTCTTGTCTCTGGGAGACATATCCTTTCTGTCCTGCCTGCGCACAATGGATCTTACACAATTAGCTTCAGCTCCTTCAAACCCCAATTGGGAGGTGCCTCGCTTTCACTCCACACATACTATCACTATTCGATTCTGTTCGACAAATAATGCTAAAAGTCAATATAAAGGTAGCTCGGATCTAAGCGAGCGAGCCAAAGACCTAGACCGCATCAGTCTAGAGTTCCAGGCACTCGTGGGGAGTGGCGCGCCTTTAGACGAAGTTGAGCTCTTTATAAAACGATGGGAGGTCAACTCGTCGAGCGGCACGCCTATCGTGCAGCCAAACGTACTCGCCTGGTTTAATGATACAAATGCCTTGCGATTGGCGTGTGCAAACGACAATGCAGATGTTGTTCGCTTCCTTTTACAGAAGGGCCTTTTGGTTTCACCTTCGGCCATCACATTTGCCATCTCGAAGCTGAGAGACACTAAGGATACCACAGTCCTGGAGCTTCTATTAGATTTTGGGTGGGACATCAATAAGCCAATCAGCGAGACGGCACCGCCATTAATATTGTAAGATATGACTTCCCAGCCTTTTGCGGTACCCGCGACAGATCCTTTATGTCTTCAAATAGTCTCTGTCGTTCGATTTAATCAGTCATGACGCCGTACTGACTATATACATAGTTCAGTAGTAGATATACCTGACCTTGTTCACTGGTGTCTGAGCAGAGGGGCTGATCCTGGTCTTTCCAGTCCGTCGGGGCTTTTTATCATAGAGCACGCAGCTAGCTTTGCCTCAGTCGATATAATGAGAGTTTTGATCGAGCGGGCTGGCGCCCGTAGTCGCGATGTAGACTCAGTAGCACGCGCATCCTACTCCCACGCTCTCGGCACCACACCTAATCGCGTGGAAGTGGCCCGATTCCTCCTGGATCAAGGCTATCCTATTGATGCCTTTTACAAAACCCGCAAACCATCTGCTAGCGGTGGCGATGGTTGCGAGGATCTAGTGATCGGATCGCAGAATGCGCTTCACTTTGCCATTTGGAGCGGGAAAGAAGACATGGTGAAGCTTTTGCTGGAGAGAGGCGCAGACAGGATGCTGCCTACAAGGTCTCTGAAGACGGAGGGAAAGACGCTATCACCGTTGGAACTTGCGAGCAAACTCGGGCACAGTACTATTGTTGCTCTGTTGCAGGATGTAGATTGAACCGTGAAGAGCTTATAACTATGACAAGAAGATATTCACCGTGCGTAAGAGATAGTTTAAATTCTTTTTATGTATTTAGATATTAGTGGGTAATATGAACATAGTTGACGCTAGCCTACCACCATTCCCGAGATGAAAACCTTGCGTAGTTATGTGGAAGCTTCGTTGTGTAACTCGCAAATAGTACGATAGCCATCATCTTCTGACTCTAAGGCTTCCAATGCTACAATCTTTAGCCTCAAAAATTTAATACACGTAACGATAGAGTAAAAACCCAATCCTTTAACATTTAAGATCTTGAGAACAGTGGCAATTAATCCGTATTGAAAATAAAATATTAACGATGTCAGATTTTGATGCTATATTTCGTCAATTCCACTCCTTTCAATCCGACATGGACATAGTTCAGAACCAGAATTGGTGTGGCCCTCCTTAATTGATGGATGGCATAGATCATGAAGCAGTGGGAGACTCATTCACTGTCATCTTGTAACGCAACTTCAATACAAAGGTTCGGCCTTAAATAGGAATTGTTGTTCACTAACACCACGTATGCTTAACGATGATCCATCTTAACAAGCCTCTCAAAGGCTTCATCGCTTTCATCGTCCAGGTCTCCGCCCCCGCAAGGCATTTGCATCCGTAGCCGTCTTGCTTCCAGACGTTGCCTTTTTGATTCATCTTGTCGCGAGGGATCCATTCCAAGTGCTTTGGATAAGGCATGGGTGCATCTACTAAGAATACCAGTCGGCACCTTGACAAGTTTTCCGATAGCAACCGCTTTTTCTGTTTCTTCGCTAGATGCGTGTCAGATAAACTTCAGTATCATTGGTCAGTTACTTACACCGCGTCTACCACTCGATCTTGCAACATTGCAACAACCCCTGCGCGGTATGCACAGTAACAGCTAAGCCAACTAAAGCGAGCAGAAATGCCAGAAGTTTCAAGGATCTTCTTAGCAACGTCAACGTGAGTCTTGGCATCTGCAATCCTGCCCATACGCATCCGTAACGAGGTGAATGTGAGATGACCACTGTTCCTGTTTAGTAATAGTTACTAGTATCCTGAGATAATAACGCACTAGGCCTGCTGATACCAGCTGCTTGCCTCTTCTAAAGCGGCAGTTAGAAGCTTTTCGGCCTCGTCGTACTTGCCCATGCAGTAGTAATTGCGAGCAGTGTTATAACGCCATACTAGCTTCCTGGTCGGAATTTCTCCTGCTGGTCCTTCGAGGATTTCGCCGGCCTTTAGTAGGAGGTCAAGACCTACTTCATATCGCTCTTGGCCCCCAACAGCCATCCCAAGCCAACTATATCCAAGAGAAATCAATAAGTCACCTGGGTCTAGTAGTCTTATTCGAATCTCGAGGCCTTCAGTCATTTCTCCCTCCGACTTCGAAAACTCAGCTGTTGTTAGGTGATACATAGCTTTCAAAGACTGAATAAATGCCCAAACTAGTTCGTCTCGATCTCCTTCTACGCACTTTAGAAACGCTAAAGTGGCACAATCTAGTAGCCCTGGAACCACATTCGTAGTGTCGTTGTCATGGATCGCACTTTTCGAGCGTGAGCTGAGTCCACAGAATGAGGGTAAAAGAGGACCATACTTAGCGGCATTGACAAGTAGAGTGACGAAGTCCATGTTGGGTGCGAGGGGCTCTGGTTTTGACTGGGAGCTCTCAAAGTTCCTCGCAAGCGCAAGGGTTTGGGGTATGTATCGTTCATATATAACCCACTCTTCGTCATCATATTTGTTTTCTCTCTGGGACGGGAATTTGCTAAGCAACAACTTGGTAGCGGCTTCAAAGTGCTTTTGGACATCGTCCATTCTCACTCGATACTCTTTCTGTACTAGACGATGAATTCGGAATGATCCCTGATCTAGATTCCTCCTTACCAAAGCATGATGCGTTAGTTCCTCCAACGCATCGCCCAGGCTACAATATATTAGTAATTTGGAAGAACAAAAGATTAGAGGGTTATATGCCTTAGCTCATCTTCGCAGAAGCGCAGGCTTCCTGGAAGCTCATCGGGCGTTGTTGGCTTGAAAATATCGGAGGGAACCATGTCAGCTGCAAAAAAGCTCAAAATTCCTAAGCAGCAACGAGCTTCTTCCCCGAGACTGTTAAATGACAGCTCCCATACTGTATCAAGGCTATGTTCGTATCCTAGGTATTTCCATCCACTTTTCCTCTGTCTGTGGAGTCGGTGCTCGTGTTTTGCATACATAGCCGCGAAATCAGCAACGGTACAGTTCCTAGCATTAATCAGAGCCGCCATCTGATTAAGTGCTAGAGGCAGTCCGCCTAGCTCGCCTGCTACTTGCAATGCGGCATCCCGTTCATTACTAGTTCGACATCTTTTAGACGCCATATGTAACAGGAAATCAGCTCCGTCATTAATAGTAAACTCAGTAACCTCCAGGCCGGTATCGATAGGGAGAGTTGCAATAACCTCATCTCGAGTTGTTACTAGCACAGCGCCGTGCTTAGCAGTAGGCCAGAAACTATCGACGATATCGTAACTATCCACATTGTCAAAAATTAACAGCCACTTAGCATCTGCGCGAAGATTAGAACCAGCCGATCGGATCTCTTGTTCCTCTAAGTGTCTTACGCGTGTTCTGCAACCAGCTTCGCACCAACACCATGTTTTCCTGATATGCGTGAGCATGCGCATTTGGGAGCTTTAAGGCGTCGACCGCTATGCGGCTAAAACTAAGCTGGACAGAGTGGGCGTCTTCGGCAGATATCCAGAATACCGCATCGAGGTCCTCGAGTTTCTGGTATGCGTAGGCCAGTGCTATCTGTGTCTTTCCAATCCCACCCAACCCGAAGAGTGCGATAGAAGAAAGGCGGTGATTGGTATTTGCCGGGGCCAAGTGGTCCTCGATTTTCTGAATGGTGTCTTGCCGTCCAAAGAAGCGCTGGTTTTCAGCAACTGGCAGTGTATTGCATGGCAACGTTCCTTCTTTCCTCTTAGATTCTATGGACAGGTAATTTTGAAGAATCGCCATGTCTTTCATCGCATGCGCTTGTCTTTCTGCCATCTCTGCGACCTTCTCGATACGCCTGACTGCTTCATTGATAGTGTCATAGGCCTCATTGTATAACTTGGACAGACAATTCCAAGCACTCTCGGTCGTGGGCTAAGTTCTCAGCGGAGGATCTCGATGAAACACAGAACAGAATTTATGTTTGAAAGAAGGACACTTGCGATGGGGCCGCTCAGAAACATACATTTATCTGGGTCTTGATTTCGGACTATCATGATGATATTGAGCCAAAGAATGACGATCTCTTTGTTCACTTCCACAGTGTCGCCCTTGACCTTCTCGAAATCGGTTATACTGGATGAATAATCATTGGATACTCTCAGCTTGTGACCAATCTTCTCCAGCCATTTCATGATACGAGTCAAAGTGCTGGTTTGATCTCTATAGACGCCTCCCAGAGTGAGCTAAATGAATTTAGCGCTTTTCAAGAGCTAAGATGAGCTTAGACCGAGTATATACCTTAAAGATCAGAAACAATAACCCCCACATCATGGACGTATCAACTGGATTTTTCATCATCTTCACGAAGTTCTGAGCGAATGTCTCGTAATGATCCAAAGTTGGGTGTATCAGGCTAATTGCCCGGCTTGAATGCTCATTCGGGTACTCTTTCATAAGACTGACTAGTTCAGAACGAAAGTGCGTAAGCGATTTGACCTGCAAGGCACGCTCGCGATCATCTCCCTCTAATCTCCTTCTGCATTCTTTCAGAGCCTGCTCCAAGATTCCTCGTATATCTCGTCACTATATTGCTTAATCAAAAGGTGTTTCGTAGATAAGCATCATGGCTTCCACTTACTAGGTGGCCATCACGTCTCCAGTGCATGAAAATGGATAGTAGACTCGCATAGCGTACGAAGAACCTCCGAATTCAGCAGTTCTCATAGGAATAAGGGCGTAGTCAAAGTTTACTGACGAAACGCCCGGATCATAGGTAGCAACACTGCATATCGTGCATCTCGATGTCGAGCGGGTAACCTACTAATTTGTGAGACAACCATCCTCGCCCTAGGATTAACTGTTTTCCCTGCAAGTGACTATTTTTGGCCAGTCAGAGCTGCGTTGTTCACTTTCCTCGTATGCAGTCTTGTCGAAGGCTAAGACTTTAACACAATTCTCGGACCGCCACTTGCGTTGATATGGCCTCTTGATTTTTTCATTGGACGACACGATGGTTTCAGCTCCTTGCCACCGTAGTTGTCCGCCGGAGCCTGAAAGCAATCGCTACAGGTAGCCTCATGTAGCATAGAAAATTGTTATACCGACGTATTCTTTCTTTGGTTTTAAATAAACGCAGTGTAACAGCGTGTGCGATGCAAGCTTACAAATTTTGCCAACAATCGTTCATCACTAGCTATGAGTTTGAATACAAGACGCAAACGGCTATGACGCTCTCCAGGTCTGAACCTGAGTGAACTTGTTGAAGCTTGCTGCGGAGAACCTACAAACTCCGAAGTACTAGAATGAGAGATCAATGTTGTTTCTTGAGCGCATAAAGACACGTATGATAGCTTATGCTGTCCTCATGAATGAGTTGCTCCAGCTATTCTTCGAGTCAAAACCAGCGACTACCATGTATTTAGACCGCCAACTCGATGTATCAACCAAAATAGCCACTTTGCTTCAATCGACACCCCCGGAAGAAACGATGATAGATGGCATCACAGATCGGACATTCGACCTTTTAAACTTGACAAACAGCAAGCAGGACCTCGCCGAGGTGCCATGAAGCATTTAGTCTTCGCGACCGTTGGTTGGTCTACCATGTTGTACCTATACGAACCTTCAGACGGGCTAATACCCCATAGATCTCCGTAGATTCGTATAGTCAAAGTCTGTACGTCTCGGTGGAAGGGCTTCAAATGGTACTAATAGCCGAGGATTGTATCCGCAGGCGAGATCCTTGTAACATTCAAAAACATCTTATCAAATATATTAGTAAAATCTTTTGTTTACGATCTGAGATGGAAGTGTATAAGTGCGATACTTCTTGCCACACCTTCGTTATCAGTCTCCTGGAATTACCCAAATTACTGTAGTGAGTCTAGAAAGCTTTTCTGGCTGAAATTGGACTCCCCATACCACATTTGCCCCCAAAGTGAGCCGCAACCCTCGCCCCTCGAAACCTGGACAAGACCGTTTCGTACACTCAGAAATATCAATCACATGCTACTCTGTTTAAATGAGGTTCTCCCGAACTGGAATCCAATGGTTTCTTAAACAATTGTTGCTATTAATATAAGGGGTCGACTGTGGCTGATTTTCGCCACAGTAAGAACATGATTGGCCGGACCATAAAACTGATAGTTATAAATTCTGACTCCTACCGATATGTGACCGCTTATCTAATCTTAGCTTTAAAATACACATTGTTTTCAAGTTCTGTCCGAAATGTTAGTGTAAGTATCGATCTTGTGTTGTATAGTTGATTTCAGAGGTTGGCTGGATTGCGGGGGCAGAGCCCAATTCTGGTAAGCTTGCATGCGTTACATCCAGGCTTAGAGTATGGTCAGTATATGCGACCAGTCCGTCTAGTATTCCTTTCCTTTGTGTTTCTTTTCACGATATTTTTTCTTTTTTTTTCAAATTAAAAAAACTTAGCGGCCATGGGATATCTCGTGGTTGCACTCCTCGCCATCTGCTTGCATCTATCCGGGGCCCAAGGAAAGGAGCGAATATGCCCCTTGAAAGGCCCACAGTTTCCAGCGCCGACAGGCTTGGGCGCGGAGGCCCTATTCCGGAGTGCGACGGGTGTGATTGAACAGTACATTCAGGCGAAGCTCACGGAAGCCCCGTATAATGAGACGACATTCTCAATTGGCATGTTCGGCGTGACGGATGACGAGTTGCTCTACGAATCCCATCACACCGATCCTACCGTTGCGACTAGTGGGATTGGTGCGAATGAGGTCGATTCGAACTCGATATACAGGATTGCTAGCATCACCAAGATTCTAACCCTCTATCAATGGTTGATCGTAGACGGGGACCGGAAGTTCAATAGTCCTATCTCTGACTTCATTCCGGAGTTGCTACAGTATGAAAATAGTCAGGATGACTACCCGGCACCTAAGTGGGATGAAATTACGGTCAATGATCTGGCTATGTTCCTTGCCGGAATCGGGAGAGACTGTGCAACGCCTTTATCACACATAGGCATGTAATAGTTCCACTGACTTTACTTCAGATGCTCTGAATGATGTGGCGATTCCAGGCTACATCACCTCGATGCTCCCTGCTATGGCGGCTGCCGTGTTACCAAATAACCCAGCAAATGGGATTGATGTCCCTAAGAGCGACGATCCAGTCTGCGGTTACTTCACATCCAATGTCACTTACGTGCCATGCTCACGCGACGGTATTCTTACTCTCTGCTCGTTCCGGAAAGATGACACACTGACAGTTCGTAGTGTACATTCAGAAGGTCGCGAACTTGGCTTCAAGCTTCGAGCCGAGCTACACGCCTTCATATAGCAATGCTAACTTTGCCATACTAGGCATCGCGCTGGAGAACATGCTTGGGGTCTCAGTTCAAGATATCTTCAATAAAAGCATAGCTAAACCCCTTGGTCTTAGTTCCACGACCATAGGGAACACTCTGCAAATCACCAATGACTCTGTTATTCCGGCGGCGGCCTAACACCAAGTGGCTGGGACAACGCCCTTGGTCCTCTGAACAGCGCCGCCGGCGCCTTCTCAACAACGAATGACCTAGCAGCGATCGGTAGGTCAATCTTGAACAGTACCCTAATGGCAAAAGCTACAACACGCCGCTGGTTCTCGACGACGACTTTCGTAGATACCATCGATCAAGCAGTCGGTCGAGGTTGGGAGATCTTCCGCGTGCGCACAAACGGGCACAGCGTAGACCTCTTCACCAGAGCGGGAACTGGGGCGTCTATAATTCCGTCTTATTCCTACTACCGGCATACGACTTCGGATTCAGCATCCTCTCGGCGTCGAGCGCGGCGGGGGCGCCTCGTCTCGGACCTACCAAACATTATTGTCAACACGCTCCTCTCGTCGCTTGAGACCATCGCTAAACAGCAGGCGAACGCGAACTTCGCCGGGCGGTACATCTCCAACACGGCAAATACCTCAATCGCTGTCACGACTGATGGCCCTAAGGGCCTCCGGGTCACGGAGTATATTGTCAGTGGCGTCGACCTTCTGGGGAGCGTGTTTGCGCTGTTTGGGGCGGACGTTGACTTCCGGCTTGTGCCGAATCAACTCTACAATGGTGTCACCCGAGTGGGATTTTCTGCCGTATACAACCGCCGACCGCGATCCCGCCGAAAGACGAGTTCTACTGGCCCTGTGAGAGTTGGCTCGATATTGATGATTTCACTTATGCTAGCGTACCGCTTGGGTTGATGGCATTTAACGTCAATGCAGATGGAAATGCCACTTCCGTGCGACTAGTGGCACTGCGGGAGACTTTACTTAGACTAAGGGATAGGTAAACAGGCATATTGGTGTATATACTCTGTTGCGTTGAGTGGAAAAATGTGATGTTTGGAACAGCATGTATTGAATGCTCGGGTATCCGTTGGGAAATAATGGGGATTGCGACTCTGTGAATGCGAGTAGTCAGTGATCCGTACTCGTACAGTGTTTGAATCGTACATTTTTGTCTTTATTCTAGGATAGTTGTGTGACAAGCACTAGAGAGCCGATTTCACGAGCCAGGAGATCACATCCAATGTGCCAGGCGAGATTACGAACTCCCAAACGATCTCTTACGCGCCGTAGATCTTCGTACCAAGTGTTCAATAATATTAATCTTCAATAGAATGCCCACATTAGCGAAACTCAAGTACAATCATGTTAACAGCGGTAACGATGGGTATTATATTACTTCTCATTTATATACTTGAATTTGTAGTAGAACTAGGTACGTATTATCGAATAAATCACAGAAGACACCAATGCAGACATCCATACTAAGTATGAGGCAATAATGGAATTTACGCTGTGCTTAAACGTCCAAGGAGGCGTTTGCTATATTCCACTTCCCTATCGAGGGGCTATTACGAAGGCATGCGCTTGTTGCGATACGGTTTATAGAAATACAATTATGACGATAAATCTAGTATCTTAAACAAATGAAATCAACGGCTATTAAAGTCCGGCTATGAGATATGAGGTGTCAAATAGGGACGGGTATTATCAGTGATCAGCTACGTTCAATCCCCCCTATAGACTAACGCGCGGCTAAGCGTAAACCCGGCCGATCAATAGTCACTTTGTTGGGTCGTCATGCTAGTTTAGGTGAGTCTTTGACCATTTATCAATAGCGATGATCAGAACACCCTTTGTACTGCATGTATGACACTGAGATGCTGTTAAACACACCGCTTTAGCAATACTGTCACCACTTTGTGGATCGCTTGTACTGCCTTGCTGGGACTTTCTGTGAGATAATGGGGCTTCGGACTATGTATATAGCCTGAAGTAGCTCCATACCTTCGCGTAACAACAGAAGCCATACCATACTCCTACAAGAGGCTCCCAGTTAGATCTTGGAATATGTCTTATCTGGTCGCGGTGAGCCTATCACCTAGCAACGGATGACAAAACTGACTCATGAAAAAAGATACACATTCCAAAATTCGCTGGAATGAAGGGTATCGTAGCTATACTACTTCTTCCGAGAGGTAATCACTCGAAGCAGTCACGTACAAGGTTATATGTTACGTCTATGAGCTGGCATCGGGATCAATCTCACCTGCATCGCTCGAAAGACCGGCTAAGGTCCTGCCGACGGCCTAAGTTTACGCGGGATAGGATGCGATAACCAGAATTAGTTTACGCTGAGGCGATAACGATTTAAACGAAACAAACGCCTGGAATGCTGATAGGTGGAGTGAGCAGCTGGGATAAGTTTTGACGAGATCTGAGACAAGCGAATCAAAATCCGTGCCAAGTACGGTCAGCGTGAAGCTCGGAGCCATAATCCCCCTCCTCCCTCCTCCAAGGTAAGCGGATTCAATGTGTTATATGCAAGAATGACATAGTGAGCAGCCATGAGCTCGTATCCGGGCTTCGTGCAGTTACAAATCCTTTCAGTATCACCCCCTTCATGCAAGATGCATGGCGACACAGGGAACTGCCATGCAAGCCTGACACTTGGTTACGGTGACGATGCTACCTTTCAAGGCACGTTGGATTACCGTGCTAGCTCGCGCTCTTAAGGAAGCTCGGTCTGATATGAACGGTTGGTGAATCCAAGAACCTAGTGTATAATGCCGTGTATACTATGGCATACCTTAGAGGTAGATATGAGGGTTGTAATCGGTGATTGATGACAGGTGCACAGCAGTGCTCACTCAGTACAGGCAACCTCTTGCGAGAACAACACAGCGTGATAAGACATACAGTAGTAAAATCGTGTATGCGATAGCTGTGTAGATTTCACATTTTTTCGGGTTCGTGATCGACGCAGTACAGATGGGTTTTGATCTGATTGGGCCAAACAGAGGCAATTGAGTGCTGATATCGCCTTACCTCCATCGTGTTCCCGGCTAGTGCTCCGATCATCAGTGCACGGGGCATGTCTTCCTCTTATTGCAGTCGACAATCTTGTCACATCCGCAACATCCGTGCCTTATCTCCCGCGTTTGAGATGACCGCAGGTTCTTTTTCCCCTAAGAATATCTTTACTTTATAGTCTGGAACAAGTTGGATCATCTCAGCCACCTTCAGGTCACAGTGGCACAGTCATACATATGCGTTGTCAGGGAATTCTGCCCTAGCGAATTTGTGCCGTGCAACTTGCCATCGTGTTGGTGATATGCCGCGGTTGGTGTTCGATCAGGGTGGCAATCCATTTATCCTCTGTGGCTTAAATAGTCCATCGTCGCAGAGCGCATATTCAAATCACCGTTTCATCGAACCTGTCGGTCTGGCCGTTGCGATATTGGTCCAGCCATCGATTATTATCGTCTCGCTATCGGCGAGATCGTGTGCTGTGCTATAATGGCGACAAAGCTTAGGCCTCAGCTAGCTATCTATACGGCAGACTATTGAATTGGTTGCAGTGGACTGGACTGCTCTACTAAGATGAAGTATATCGTTCGACTAGTACATGGTCCCGATGATGGTATATGGCATACTGTACCGCTAGACTATCTAGGGCGTAGCCACCGCTAGCCACCGTTCCCATGCATCTCGGCAAGCTTGACGCCCAGCGTTCTAGCTCAAGCCCGATACGAGGTAGTCTACCGTAGTGTAGTCTTGCCGCAGTACTGTACTGTCTACACTAATACATAGTACACGTGTACGTGCCGATCCGGCGCTATCATCCGAATTGCTCTTTATCCCCACTACGAACTTGTACAGTACTTTGCCCTCACCTAGCGTACCGGTACCTGTTAGCGCGCGAGCTGATGGCTTGGCGCCGATATATCGCTTTTTACTATTGTTTCCCGCGATACGTTTCTCTGCACTTTTACTGTACCTTTGTCCCAAGAAGATTCTTAAAATATTTTGAAATAAACATAGTTATACGTCATGTAAGCACGCTGAGACAGAATGTCCTCAAGGATCCTGTTATAGGGTTAGTAGTTTAGGTAGCTTGAAATGTGCGGGGATTACTCAACTGTTTGGTGACGGAACCGTGCTTGGCTAGCCTAGTTAAGCTAGTAGGAAATTGCTGCCCGACAAATGTTACGATGTACAATATACACAATATACACTTACAACAGCAAAATGTGAGAAGAATGAACGGGCCACACATTTTACCATTCCTACCTCTTCAGCTAGCAACAAAAATTGATGACAATATTGGACCTGGTAGTATTCGCAGCATGGTCCCCTGGCCTGGTCTGGAGAAGTCTAGGGCTCCAGCTGGGAAAAACCATTGATCGCCTGTATCCCTGCAGTCTGAACCAGAGCTGGGCTCATGGGCCAAAAAGCGAAGCCAGGCCATTGTGACCTAGATTACTAGGTACGACCTGTACAACATTATCTGTGGACTACATTTTATCTTGGTGCTGCCGCTGAGTTGGGATAGATTTCTCTCGACATCTTACAGATTTCGTGGACTTTAAGCCCTTTTTGTTGCACTTAAACAGCAAATCTCAGCACGGCACGTCAAGTTTATTGTCCTTGATGTTGATATAGTCGAGGCTTCATTTAAACTAGACAACGCTATCTTCCCTGATCCTGACAAACGTTTTTCGATTGCCCATATTATCCTAGGAAAGACAACATTGCCATGGAGCAAGATCAGGGCGGCAGCCGGCAACCGGCAGGAAGCTTTTCTTATGTATCGACGACTAATGGGACACCTCTGCGACCCGGAACGCCCAATACTGATAGAAACCCTTTTGGGGACGAACGTCTCGAGCCGCAAGGATCTCAACAAGCAGGTGGTCTCAACCCTTTCACATCACCCTCCATATCTCGTCCTGCGTCGAGCTTTGGCAGCTCCAGCGCGCTTGGCGGGGCGCCGCGGGGTCAACGGTATTTCCACTCCAGAAGAGTAAAGAAGGACGACGTTGAGAAGCCATGGCTGGCAAAAGTCGACCCGAAGGAGAAATGGGTCACTATACTACCTGTTCTCGGCATATTTGTTGGATTCGCAATTTCGGCCATTCTAATCTGGGATGGTCTTCGGAGCGTTGTCAAGCACAAATACTGCGTTGTTCTTGAAGACAACTTCGACACATTCAACACTGACATATGGACCAAGGAAGTTCAAGTTGGCGGCTTCGGGTAAGTATCATCAATATGTCGACAAGGAATTGGTGGTGATCTAAGTAAACTAACATGGCTCTCAGCAATGGCGAGTTCGAACAGACAACCAACACCGACGAAAACGTCTATGTCCAGGATGGACATTTGTTCATTAAACCTACTCTGCAAGACCCGGCCTTAATCAACAAGGACAATGTCATCAATCTCTTGAAGGATGGAAGCTGTACCTCCAAACGTTACTATGACTGTGTCGCCGCGACCAATACAACTGCCGGGAATGCCACCATTGTACCACCGACTAAGTCGGGGCGCATCAACACTAGGAAAGGTGCCACCATTAAATATGGACGGGTTGAAGTAATAGCGAAACTACCTGAGGGTGACTGGCTCTGGCCCGCCATTTGGATGTTGCCCGTTGATGATACATATGGACCCTGGCCAAATAGCGGAGAAATTGACATCATGGAGAGTCGTGGAAACAACCGTTCGTACGGCCAAGGAGGTAACAACATTGCATCTTCGGCTCTTCATTGGGGTCCTGATGTAGCCAATGTATGTCATACCCATATCACTCATTATTACTAAACATCTCGGGTGCTAACGGGATGCCTGGTGGCGAACCAATGTTAAGCGGGAGGCTTTACATACCACATACTCGGCTGGCTTCAACACTTTCGGACTAGAATGGTCTCAGAAATACCTCTTCACCTATGTCAATTCTCGCCTACTACAAGTCTTGTATACGAACTTCGACGAATACCTGTGGGACCGTGGCAACTTCCCTGCTGCAACAAGTAACGGTACGCGACTGGAGGACCCGTGGTCACAGACGGGACGAAAGAACACTCCTTTTGATCAAAAGTTCTATCTTATCCTCAACGTAGCGGTCGGAGGCACCAACGGGTGGTTTGAAGACTCCAAGAGTGACAAGCCTTGGCTCGATTCCAGCCCCAACGCCAAAAAGGATTTCTGGCACGCGCAGGATATATGGCTACCCACATGGAAGAACCCGGCCCTAGAAGTCAAGAAAGTTTCCATGTGGCAACAATGCGATGGAAACGAGGAGTTGTAAATTGGCTTAGACAGGGAATTTGATTATATCATTTGGGCGTTTCTATGATTCAGGATTTCAGACGGCGGTAATGGGTTTGAGTTGGATAGATGGTTCGACAAGGAGTCTCCGGTAATCACATGAATATTGGTATATAATGGTTGTACTTGCTACGATAGGCACTCTATGAAACATGTCTCTTCATTACGATTCAGATGATAGATCGCGGCAGTCTACGAAATGTAAGACATAGTTGTTTTTAATACCCCTGATATCACGCGACTAGTGCGTCCTCTTTCTCGATATGGCTGATTATTCAGCGAACGTGCTTCTTTACGCCAAAGCTTTCATGATACCACGATGTCTATGATTTCATTATAGGGGTTTAGAGGTATTAACGATCCAGAACGTCGGAGTAGACGTTACTGAGCTGACGAATTCAGCGATCCTTTTCTGGGACACCCGTTGACAGCGTTATTAGGGAGGCGCGGACTATCTATTCCTTAGTGGCCGGCTGTTCGCACATTCTAGGTGCGGCTGAGTTGAGGCAACGGCCCCGAGCGTGTGCCGCCGTTTTTGAGCTACCTACTAGCCAAAGTGATGCACCACGGAGAGGCAGCGGAACTAGTGTACCTTCGCTGTCAAGCCTACTATTAATTAAGAGGCGTGATAAGCTCACGCGAAAATTATGTAGGACGAATGACGTGGGAGCGATTCCGACTAGTTAGCGAAGCCATCGGTAAGACAATGTACCACATATCTAGATTTCAATACTTATCCCCTGACTATATCGACTTAGATCCGCACTAGTATAAGCCGCAAGAGGCGGCTCTTGTTACCTATCAATAGTGGGGATTCTAAGATCGGGGTCCCGGCGCATCACTATTATAGCGCGATCACCTTGATAGATCTCTTTTGCTCATGAACTTACTTGTAGTTCTATGGCATCGATAATGGCGACATTGATGTGGCCACTGCGTCATTTAGTTGGCGTATTACACACCTAAGTACCTATCACTCGCTGACAGTTGACAGGCTGCCAAGATATGTTGTGCATGTTGTATATCCATGTTTGTAGGGATAACCCTGATCGCGGCGCTGACACTCGACGCAGACGACGTGCAGCTTGAGGGCAATTATGATGATGTGAGTCGTTGAAAAAGACCCTACTTGGCAGCTGTTTGTGTTGTTGTCAACTTCTTTGTCTCCAGTCCGCCCACCAACGACTAAGGCTCACTGGAGAATTCCGTTTCCCTATTTGCATTTCATGCCTTCTATTCACGGCACCTAGACTTGACTTATCCGCTTCGGGTTGCCTCATCGTTCTGTCAGTCCACAATTTGGCCGTAATAGAATACCGATTCCTAACGTAGACATCGACCCATTCCCTAGTTATACACTCTGACAGGTTCTAGGCCAGGCAAGACCAAGCGAACTATGACGAAACTGGAGAGTTCTCGGGTGCCTGATTTAGTGTGGTACCGCATGGCTCAGCTGAGCTACACCTCGGAGATATACTACGATTATGGCGCCCGGGTTGTCAGTTCTCGACCCCTGTTGGCAGTTTTCTTTCCGATCTAGCGCCAAGATAGTAGCCCAGACCAGTCTCCAGTGGATATCAGACCAGGCCTCTTGTCGCTTAAGCAACAGTTCTATGTATTATTACACCACACTATCAATTTTACAGTGAGGGTATTTCTGTCGCGCAGTCTGCAACCTTTCAGGTGGGCGGCATGAACCGTCATAGACACCCATAGTATAGGTACTTTCGCTCGGATGCCGGAGCTTTGACTGTTTAGGGAAATTCAAGAGAATCGGTACAGTGATATATATCTATAATTCACTATCTAGCGAGTGAGACATATCGCTTATGCCCACCATTACGATTCATTGCAAGCGGACCACTCCGATTGTTATAACTCAGTACACGCGACCTTGGGTTGCTTTATGGTGTTTCATTTATGATCCTATGATTGTCGATAGCCTCATGATGCGATTGGCTATTAGATTTTAACTGCAGATTCAAACCGAGCTCCAAAGCAAAGGCCAACCACGTTTGGGGGCGCTGGGGTGTGGCGATGTGAAATTCGTGCCGCCGTCGGACGAGACTTCGGAGACTATTTCGATCTAGCTCGGCTACGATAGAACCTACCAATCACCACATTTTCTTTATCCAGAAGATCGACTTGCGTTTTAACTAGATAGTGTAGGCAAGTCAACTTTATTATTAGACTTATCTATTGCAGCTGAGACGTTCGCCCCCACGCTTCCAACGTACACTTTCGGGCATCCTACGTATGGAGCGCATCTGCAACCCATCCCCCAATAGTAATCCATCAAATCCAGCGAGTATGGGGATACGGAGTAAGTAGGCGGTACATACTGGTCTCCAAGATAGAATACGAGGAACGCAGTGTGAGAAAATAATCCGAAAATTCTATTGACTGGCTGTGAGCTGCCGACTTCCAAACCCTGGACCTTGAGGGGGAGGGGTATCCGTTAACTCGGTATCGTCGAATTCTACTCTTCTACTAATCTGGTGTATATCAGGGTCAGCTTAAACATTGTAATTGGCGGGTTGTTGTCACTGGGACATTTCTCCATTAGTTTTTCACTACTGCGGACAAGTATGGCTCGCTCTCGCTGACCGTCGTCCTCTCCAATGTCGTTCGCGATGTAATATGCACATGCACCAGCCCTGCCAATATTGTGGCCTGACGCTTCAGCTGAGATAACTAGTCGTGTATGTAGGGAGAGCCACCCATAGCATGTCCTACAAGACAAAGGCTGATGCAGCAGTCACTTAAAAACCAGCACTATTATGACGTGAATAGGCAAAAAGAAAGCAAAGTTGTAGTGGTATAAACATTCAACGTGCTAACCTGCGGGCCAGAATTTAGAACAAACTAGTGTAGGGGCGCTATCTACTCTGGTGTGCACGGAAGCGCGGATAAGTACGTAGAACATCAACTGGCGTACTGACGGCGCAAAATTTTATACCACATCTAGTTAGATACAAAGCGGGACCGGACCGTACTTTGGTTTTCTAGCCACCCCTGCTCCTCGTTCCCTTGTTGTCACATTTTGCATTTGACTCTTCCAGACCCTGGTCAGTTACCCCTGTCAGCGATCTAGGTACTGTACTTCCAGACCCTTGAACCTATCCTCGCACCAATTACCCTTGCTTACATATACGGTTATACCAAACTAATGACTCGGCTTACCGTTAGGTACCACATACTTTACATAGGTCGTAGGCGTTCGAAGAAAACAACTCAGCGGGCGTTGCATTGGTTCCGGAAACACAGCAGAAGTCATGGCTTGGCTGGGAATCCCTCCCACATGCATGTAGCATTATTCACCTGGGCCTGGTCTCAAGCCACTCCATTAATACACATCTACGCTACCAGGTCCCATCGCTGCAGCGTAGCTAATAGTCTTACCGCTCGCTTGATGTTAGCCACCGTACCCGTTCCCTCATGGCGTTGTGACTGCTCGCACACTGTCAGTGGAACCTAGAACCGCCTTATCATCATTGTATTTGGCTGCTGAGGCCCAGCTGAGAGGGACGCCATTGCCTAGGCCTTCCTCGTGTCGTGTAAGTTCCTAGGTTTTAAGCTACCACTTGCCTGGCACCACGCAACTCAAATCTGATCCTCAGCGATCTACTTTTACTCCCTCTTCATTCTCTTTTGAACGGCCGCTGTTCTCCAGCCCCCTTCACTCGACCGGCTTTGATTCTGGTACGGTCGAGCTCTCTCGCTTATAGGAGGCCGGGTTTGTTGCTCAACGCTGTCCCCATCATCGGCCAAGCCCTCGTTTTCTTGTAAGTAATTTCACATGGCGTCTGGCGGCCAACTTTACTGATTCAATAGTACAAGAACTCCAACTCGTCACCTGGTATTCTTCCTACGGTGACGACTTAAGCACCGACACAGCATAGTCTACTCCAACCCCCGGGATTTTAAGGGTGCGAAACTTGTTGCGATCGCGACGCTCTAAACGCCGAGCGGGCTACCGCTCATCTTTCTTATCTACATATTACATCTTAAAACTAATACAGCGTAACGATGGGGTTTTCAAATTATTTTAAGGCTAAGAAGCCTGAGCCCAGTAAGAAATCACCACCCAAGGCACCGGCCGGCGAAGGTATCTTCTCAGAGAAACGTTCGTCAAATGGCGTGGGTCAAAGTGACTTCGAGCTTCAAGCTCCATCGCCAAATTTCGGCTCCTCGAGGAATTCACTCTCGGGTGGTAGTTCGATGTTCATTGACGACATCAAACACGAGGTTATGGTCAACTATTTATATCAGCAACAATGCTCACATCTTTGGGTGGCTGATGGTTCTGGGGAAGTTGAGGGTGTACTGCTGCGCAAGTCTCGGGGAAATTATATGGCATGTCCTCCTAGATTGGCCAACTCTGCCTTTGCCATGGCCTGCGCGACCCTCAATGTTCAGGTATGTCTTATGATCTTCGATAGCCATGTTAGTTGCTGACTTCTCTTTCAGTGCGCGATGACCGTCAACTCCCGCGTTATCAAAACGTTCCTTAGCTGGTCGCCAGATGCTGTTGACGTACCCCTAATGAACGGCCTGCGCGTTCAAATCCTGCCAACTCTCGACGACTTACCAAGAGCGCGAAAGCACCAGTTTGCTGCCTTCGTCGCTTCAGAGGCCCTTCTAATAGTATGGGATGACGATGCCCTCCATCTGGTCGAGCGCGCGAAAGCTATCGAGTCTGAGCTGATGGAACTGGTTTGGCAGACCGGCGAGGAAGAAGAGGAAGAGCCCGATAAGGGGCGGAACATCACAGTTACTGCAGCGGAAATCGACGAAGAGAGTGGCCAGATCCTGCCCGAGAAACGCCCCGTTCACATGCAGAATACCTACCTCGTATCCATCGTTCTCGTCCTCATCGTTACCTCCCTGGGCGCAGCCGCACGCCAGCTCACTATTGAAGTCTCTGTTGATGGCAGCTACCTTCGCTTGGCTCTTGTCGCATTGGCTCCCGTTCAGATCTTTTTACCTTGTTCTTCGCTCAAGTGATTGTCGGTTGTTTAGCCCAAATATTTGGTCCCATTCGACAGCTCACTATCAACTCCAAGTTTTATTCGGCTAAACCTCCCCGAGACTACAGAGTATGATTTTGCCGCACATCACGGTACAATGCCCCGTCTACAAGGAAGGTCTTGGTGCCGTCATTGTGCCTACTGTGCGATCGCTAAAGCAGGCCATCAGCACCTACGAACTCCAAGGTGGCTCGGCCAACGTATTTATCAACGATGATGGTCTCCAGCTTATCCCTGAAGAGGAACGACGCGCTCGCATCGAATTTTATGCTGACCATTCTATCGGCTGGGTTGCTCGCCCCAAGCATGGCGAGAACGGATTCCTGCGCCGCGGCAAGTTCAAGAAAGCCTCCAACATGAACTTTGCCCTGATGATTTCGTGCAAGGTTGAGGAGAAGCTCGCTGAGTACAATCGTGGACCCGAATGGTCTCAGGCAGACGAGGCTCTTGCTTACGAAAAGGCACTCAAGGAAGTCCTCGAAGAGGACGGTCGAGCTTGGGCAGACGGCAATATTCGTGTTGGCGACTACATTCTCATCATTGATTCTGATACCCGTGTACCTTCTGACTGTCTTCTTGATGCCGTCTCTGAGATGGAACAGTCCCCGATGTAGGCATCATGCAATTCTCCTCGGGTGTCATGCAGGTCGTCCACACGTACTTCGAGAACGGAATCACCTTCTTCACCAATCTCATCTATACTGCTATCCGGTACACTGTCTCCAACGGCGACGTGGCTCCCTTCGTTGGTCACAACGCCATTCTTCGGTGGAGTGCTATTCAGCAGGTATCGTATGAAGATGAGGATGGCTATGAGAAGTTCTGGTCAGAGTCTCACGTGTCTGAAGATTTCGATATGTCCCTACGTCTGCAGTGTAATGGCTATATCATTCGCCTGGCTGCCTGGGCTGGCGAAGGCTTCAAGGAGGGCGTATCCCTGACGGTATACGATGAATTGGCTCGATGGGAAAAGTACGCGTACGGTTGTAATGAGCTGCTATTCCATCCCATTCGCATGTGGCTCTGGAAGGGACCCTTCACACCGCTCTTCCGTCGCTTCTTGTTCTCTAATATTCGCTTCACCTCCAAGGTCACCGTCATCTCTTACATTGGCACATATTATGCGATTGGCGCGGCTTGGATCCTGACGTCGGTGAACTACTGATGGGTTGGTTCAACGGATATCTTGATAAGTACTACATCGACTCCTGGCAGGTTTGGTTCTCCATCATCATCGTCTTTAACGGTCTCGGAAACGTCGCTCTGGCTATGCGGTACCGTGTGGGCGAGAGAGGATTATTGTATGCTCTCTACGAAAACTTTAAATGGACTTTCCTCCTTGCGATTTTCTTGGGCGGCCTCTCTCTGCACGTCAGCCAGGCCATTCTCGCACACATGTTTGAGATCAATATGACATGGGGTGCCACATCTAAGGAGGCCGAGTTCTCCAACTTCTTCATCGAAGTGCCGAAGGTTCTTAAGAGCGTAAGTTCAGCCCACTCCCAGACAAAATCGTATACTTGCAAAGACGATCACTAACTCTAGTTTCCTTTTAGTTCAAATACTCAATCGCATTCTCACTGCTCTTCATCGTCGCCATTGTGGTCCTAGCGATTGCGCCTTTTATCCCTATCGACTGGCGCATCACAGACTTCGTGGCGATTCTTCCCATGGCGACCGTAGCGACGAGCCATCTGTTGCTCCCCATTGCCCTCAACCCCGCTCTCATGACCTTCTCGTGGTAAACAACTGTCGCATAACAGCATTAATACTCATTTCGTGTCGTTCTGTCTTGCTCCCATCACCACACATATGCACGTCTACATATGAAGGGTACATATACCCCAACATTATATACTAAAGGAACCAAATGGAGGAGTTGGGCTTTCTATTCGTGGCATTTTTTTCAGGTCTCACTTGGATAATCATATTGGGTTTAATAGACTGGGACGGAGTTTGGAGAAAACGCGGCACCAGATGAGAGATGTCTACTTCGTCACGACATGGAAAATCTTCTTCAAGGGGAAGTAAGTGCCTGACCGGATTGATTTAGGATATCTTGTATCGAGGAGTAGGTAGGAAGGAAAGGATGATAGGGGCTTCAAAGCGCAACGCAGCGTCATATCTGGAAAGCATATGCATTATGTTAGATGATATACCACACTCTGCCTGGATATGTAATGATGAATTACCTCATCTCGAGCGTGCGATATGGCGAAAGGCAATTGTATCAAAGAATATTGAACCATACTTGGAATAAAGAGAGTGAATCCATATCAAGATCCCGAAGCCACTGCCGATCCCCTCTACTCGTTTTCTCGCTTGAGCTTATCTATCTATCTCGTAAATCGATCGGTTTTCTCGGAAATTTCGTATTTGCATAGTTGATAGACGGCGCTATCTTATCTTTGCCAAGAGTGGAAGGTTGAACATCAAATCCTGATCAAAGCCGCCACTAGATCAGAGCACTAGTTTAGCGCAGTGGATATAAACATATTCCCGTAAATAAGGTATGCTTGGGTGTTATTAAGTGCCGAAAAGACATCGCAAGATACCTAGTAACATTGGTGATGTTACCTATTGTTAGGGATGTTAACAACGGCATCATAGAATAAGTTCTCGGGGCTCGATTGGCAAATGAGGGGAAGTATAGGGAATAGATATAGTACAAGCAGGCAATGTAGCAAATAAACACGGGCCAATTAACCTGCGATTTCAGCGTCTTCCAGGCGCCCACGGATTTGCTGACCGGCAAAACCGGTTCGAGAGGGCCACGATGATTGGTCCACCGAGTCTGACACCTACCCCAGATTGGGAAGAATGCCACCCAAAAACTACTAAGGTTAAGTACTATGGCAGCCCCTTTTAGATACTCGACTTTAACTGTACCTGCAGTAGTGCGCCACGCGTCCGTCCTTGTCCTCCTCCTTTCAAGTCCTTCTTCTCGTCGTACAGGCCCATCCATCTGTCGCTTCTACTCCTGCATCGACAACTTGTTTCGAGTCGAGCCAGGGTATTCTACAGATGCTGTAGACAGTCGAAGTCGTGTTTCGTGCTTTATTCTCTCATTTATCTAGCACACAAGCACACAACCCCCTCATTCCTTCATACAGTACTGTTATCAGTACAACATCATCGGATCAGACATTATCCCTTTGTTCGATTGTATCGAACAAGCCACCACTCCTTCGAGAAAACCCGCCTATCCCGCTGTCACTTATTACAGCATACGCTCATTGAACACCAATCCCGTCGCTCTCTGTTCGACGTAATAGTATCGTGTCCTTGAAGGATCAACTGCTCGCAGCTACTTGAACACAGAATTTTAATCGTCCGAAAATTATCGAACGCCACTCATTTTAAAAAAGTAGACTACCGAGACCCTCTTCCGTGCTCCACGTGCGCCCAGCTTTTTCATCGCGAATAACGCTGCTCTGTCGACAATTAAGAGCCAACTTAATTTTAACATCGCCGACATCGATTTTCCATCCTAGATTTCGATAACCATCCCGTCTACCACTTGTTCTGGTGAACGTCTACCGCGCAGCGACCGCGGAAGCTGGGCATAACGCCACCATCGACAAGCTTGACTTACTGTCGCTCACAAAATTGTTCATTGACTAGCATTGCGCACTGCACATCATGTTGTATGACACAAGATCAGCCCCAGCGTTCGCGCTACTGGCTTCGGTCTTCGTATCTTCCGCCACGGCGCAGTTGACCACCAAGTGCAATCCCACCAAGACAGACTGCCCAGCCGATCCTGCTCTTGGAACCGCCCATACCTTTTATTTCAATAGCACGCCGCCCGATGGCACCTTCACCTCGGAAGCCAATGGAATCGATTTCGACGAAAAGAATGGCGCCACATTCACCATCTCCGAACGGGGACAATCTGCCACTCTCTCCTCCGACTTTTACTTCTTCTTCGGTCGAACTGAGGTTGTGATGAAGGCTGCGAAGGGGCAGGGTATTATCAGCTCGATCGTCTGGGGCTCTGATACGCTCGATGAAGTCGATTGGGAATTCAAAGGTGGTAACGACACCTGGGCTTTCTCCAACTACTACGGCAAGGGCAACACCAACGTCACTGGCACTGGAGGAGACCACCCAGTGTCTGGCAGCATCTTCGACTTCCACAATTATACGTCGGTCTGGACCCAGGACAAGCTGGAATGGCACATGGACGGACAGCTGGTTCGCACTCTTCATGCTGAAGATGCCAACAACACCATGAACTTCCCTCAGACTCCCATGACGCTCAGACTCGGTATGTGGGTCGGCGGTGATAGTCAACACCAAGCTCCCGGAACTGTTGAATGGGCTGGTGGCGAAACCGATTTTGCCCAGGCCCCTTTCAACATGTACGTGCAGAGCGCGCGTGTTGAGGATTTCTCGACTGGCAAGGAATATACCTACTCCGATAAATCGGGTTCATGGGAGAGCATCAAGATTACAGCGTAAGTGGCTTATTACATATGGTTGTCATATGTTGTCGTGTGTTAACCAAAAAACAGGGGCAACTCAACCGTCGCCGACACTATCAATAAACCACCCGAGAAGTCACTCGCTGAGAAATGGGCCGAGCTTCCCTCAGGAGCCAGAATCGGTGTCTACGCAGCGGCCGGTGCCGTCGGTGGTCTACTTTTCCTCGCTCTCGCAGTTTACTATATCAAGCAGCGGCGCGCGGGTCACAAAGAGGCTGCTCTGGCCGCCAAGATGCAGGAAGAGGAGCGATTGGAGATGGAGCGGTTCAAGAAGGGAGGCAGAAACCCCGATGACCTCGCCTTCGACGGTACCGAATATGTAGGAGCTGCTGGGAAGGGCGGCATGATGAGCTCATACGCGCCTATTTCGACTCGCCCCCGGGAAGCTCTGCTGGCCCACCGGAGAAGACTTGGGACCCGACCGGAACTGATGGAATATCATCAGGCATGCCTCTGCTCCATCACGACACACGTGGTCCCTCCCGGAACAACAGCCTCGCATCGCCCATCCCGCAAAGCCCCGGTCTACCTCCTTCATACCCGCTACCAGCGTCACCTGTCAACCGAGGGTTTTCGGCCTCACCACACGCGCCCTCAAGAAATGGATCCACTGGCCCCGGAAGAATGAACAGCCCTGCTCCAGGTTCAGTCCGTAGTGCCGGGTCACCAGCGCCGCATGATATGTATGGCATGTCAAGAATGAATAGCCCCGGACCCATGCAGCCCAACCGTGGCCCAGGCTCGCCAGGCCCTCAAGGCGGATATGGAGGCAATGATGGTGGCCATTGGAACGGCGGTGGGTACAGGCAGTAGGATACTGAAGACTCTTCGTGACGGGGCTATCTCGTCCCAACAGTTTATTTAGGGATATTGTGGGATCGAACTCGCGTTTCACAAGGCGTTGGTTGAGTTTGTGAGCATTTTAGACGCTTTGTTAGGCCAGTTAGCTGTGTATTTTCGGTGGCAGTTCACATTTTCTGCTTCTCCCTTTTTCCTCAGTGTACAATTGTTTCGCATACAGCATTTCTCTTTTCATTTTTTCTGGTGATAAGCTAAATCGTTTGGCAAAATAGCCAGCGGTTTGATAGCTAGCTGTGTATCCAGCTATACAATACAAGATACCCTACGTTCGAATGTCTTACTCCCTGCTTGGTAGTTTATCCATCTATATTTAGCGGCGCCCATGCTCCGGCATATATGTCAGTAGACGTCAGACCATGGTAACCTAAACCAACCGGTTGGGTTTCCAAGCATATGATCTTGATGCAATTCCCAATTAAACTTTGGTTGGACAGCTTGAATCACAGGATCATCCCTACTGGCATTCATGCTAGCCTCTTGCTCCGCCGAACCCAGCCGCAATAAGCTTTATTTAGAGACACCAAGTATACTGTAGTCTATGCTAGCCTCCCCCACACAACCATGCTTTGGGGAAAACAATATCGGTCGTCGTCGATGAGCCGTAGCCTCGGGACCTGAAGGACTTTCAGCAGATCTTATGAGTGAGAATAGTCATGATAGCCCATAGTCACATAAGAGTACAAGAAATAGCTCGGTGACGTTAGAAACAATTGGCCACCACGTCGCATTTGTGCCAGTTTCTATGACCCGAGCCTTCAATCATATTCTACTATAGCTGACGATGGTGCGCGAAGTGCAAGACAGTAGATCGTTGGGTTCGAAACCTTAATTACTCGATATAGTGCCTGTATCACTTCATAGCTGAGGTGTTAGTCAAAGGCTGAGGTGTTAGTGAAATCTTCCACTCCGCCATACGCTAGGGCAATGCGTTCACATTGACGTTCCTATTCGGAAGAAATAGAGAGGCATGACGTATCTGGAGCTCAACATAGCCACCAAACTCCCATCTATAAAGAGGAACTCCAGTCCTTGCTTCAGCGAATACTCGTTGGCACATAATCTACCATCGTTTATTCGCACATCACAAGCCAAGACGACATCGATCTCAATATCTACGTGTCAGTGCACCATGTATATCTCCAAGCTCCTTCTCCCGGCAGTCTTTGCCCTCAGCGGACTGGCACAAGCGGCGGCACTACCAGGTGAGGCTGCAGCCGGGGACCGAGCAGCGAATAAGCGCATTGCCGATGACAACTCGGCTGAGCAACGAAATGCTCGAGACCCTGCCGCGCCAGAGCGACAAGGCTTGCACCGCCGCTACAGCCCCTTGCCCCGTCCAGAATGTCCACGAGAACAGCGGCCATATTGTAACCCTGGCGGGCATCATCGGGATTGGACGCCGTATGGTAAGTTTATAGGCATCATGCACACGTATATGCCTCCTTGCTCCTGTCACCGGATCATCCTATCAAGCGGTGGTTGATACCGAGGGAGCTTTTTGACAGTATGATTAAGATAAGAGAGGTGCTAATCAGAGCTTTCTATTTCTATCAAACAGATTCGAATAATGATTGGTGCCGACGACATGGTGGGCATAGGACTTTCTGCTCTCGACCTGGTAATGAGCAAAATACGATCATTATTATCAATGGGGGAATAACGGAAATACTGGAGGGATTAATAATGACGACGGGGGAGATTGAAGTGAAGTGAAGTGAGTTCAGCAGTTTTTGATGGAATGAGTTGCTTATTTCTTGTCCAAGTTGAGAGAAAGGCGACTGATTTGCGGATACGCTCTCTTATTATCGATCATTGAGTTTGGCCCATTATGTGGCAACAGTCATTCTCTTCGTGTACATACGTACTTAAGTACCTAATACTAGTTCATCAGCAACTCTGTTCATGTCGGAAGTTTTTTTTTTTTTTTTTTGGATTGTTTCACGAGCGATATGTCTCTGATCCTCCTGTCTCATGCAATTCTTACTTGGATAAGAACCTGGTACTATTCTTAAATGGCAATAGAATCGGAGAATTCCGTCATATAATGGTGTCATACACTAAATTTTATATACCAATGTGACTTTGAGGCGAAGTCTTCGTGTTACTCTATCTCGATTGAATGAAAACCTGTTGGAGCATGTTTGCACTCAACGGTGTGATGCGCTACAACACTTAACCTGCCTAATAAGGCCGCCGAGAGCCAAGCTGCCAGGACCCCTTTTCTTTTTCTAGCAGCATGGATTCCCCAACTCAGATTTGGAGTATGTTTACTTTGTCCCGAGTCTGCCCTGACGATCGGGAAATACGGCGTGCAATTGGATGAGATAAGTGTTGATAAATGTTACGCGCTGCAGCAATAGATCTGCTATAACAGTGCAATTGCGGCCGTAAATTGTTGCTTTGACCCTCGTGGGCTGGCGCTATACAGCTAATTAGTGCCGATTGCTAAAAGATCGGCAGAATTGGGAAATTAATTCGCCAGGTAGCGCGTGGAGTAAGATGCCTTGGCATCGAAGCTTGGTCGAAGATGAAATGAGATAATTGTGCTAGATTAAGAAAATACGTCTCACACTGATACCGTAGCTCTTCCATTGCCCTGTTAACATAATGGTTTCTTTCACGAGGTGGCGTTCGAGACTCACAATTCCTCGCTTGTAACATGGGTGGCCATGATTTCCTATGCCGAGGTGCCGCCCAGCCTCCGCTAAACAGCTCAAACGGCCCAGCATGAAGCTATTCATGTCAGATCTATGGAGAACCCAGCATGCTGATCCCCGCGCGGCCAATGATAACGACTCCGGAGAAGCATGGGTCTTTATAGGTGGCGATAAGCCGTCACCTACCTAATTCGGAGAATATGCGTGCTTGGCCTGGGTGAAGACGCAAACGGAAGAAGAGTAGAAAAACCGCGAACGGACGCGTCGAGCCATTTCGCCATGTCTCCCCTCCCACCGCCGCCTCTTCACTCGTTTCGGGACAGAGAATCACGTCGAGACAGCCGCCATGAAGTTCTCTGCTATTCGCGCGGGCGCTCGCCGCCGCTGTTAACATGGCCTCAGCTCAGACTCCCACCGAGCCATGTGCGATCGTGAGCTCCGCCTGGGCAGCTCAGATCGCCGCCACGGCGACTCCTACCGTCGAGGCGACCGTCGCGCATGCGTGCCTTAACTCGGTCCCCATCCACAAGGAGGAGCGCTACGATACATCGAATCGATGAAACCGTACCTCGAGTGGCAGTCTGACACGTCTTCAAGAAGCACCCTCCTGCGGACTACTTCTACCCGCCCCACGACATCTTTGGTGTCGTTGAGCAGATCAAGGCCGACATCACGGCAGACAAGTATTCCAGCGAGTATGCTTGGCAGCAGGACCTATACGTCAAAGTCTTCGGACCTGCTCACGACGGCCACTTCGTGAGTTACCCGGATGTCTTGACGAATGCCCTCGAATGGCAGCGCCCTTACGCGCTTGTCTCTATCAGCGACAAGCCGGACGGCTCTGCTCCTGAGATCAAGGTGTACAGTGATGTAATCTCGTCTCCGGGCACCGCATCCGTTGTGAAAGAGATCAACGGAAAAAAGGCTGAGAAGTTCTTGAGCGAGTGGATCTCGCCGTTTCTGGTAACCAGGATGCCGACGCTGCGTGGAACTCCCTCTTCTACGAGAAGGCGTTCGAGGCCGAGATTAGCTCCAAGGGCTACTTCCAGAACGGTGGCCGAACGAGGTTCGTACTCCCTAACCTTGCGCGCCTGGATTAAAATCACAGGTTATTGACACTTCTCTAGATACGTCTACCCTGGCAGCAAGACGTCTCTCAAGTTCGCGAACGGGACGTCGGTAGCGCTCGATAACGTAGCTCGGATCAAGGGCAACTGGACTAATGTTGTCGACGGCCCATCCTACTTCGCCAAGTTTGCCCCTGGAGCCAGCGGCAGCGCAAGCCGCACCCAGGCAACTCCCACTCCCACGCCGACCCCGGCCGCGAAGTCTGTGCTTGGATACCCCAAGCCACAGATTGCATCTAGTGACGGTGTTATCTCTGGCTATTACCTCGATGGTGAGGGCTTCGAGGATACAGCCGTGCTCGTCGCGTTGTCGTTCTCGCCCGCAAACCCCTCCGAGTTCCAGCAGGTAGCCCAGGACTTCTTTGCAGCCGCCAAGAAGGACGGGAAGAAGAATCTCGTCGTCGACGTTTCCGTCAACGGTGGTGGCTACATCTTCTCAGGATACGACCTCTTCCGCCAACTCTTCCCTGATATCGTCCAAGAAGGGTCTCGGCCGCTGGAGGGAGGGCCCTGGTTTCAAGGCCGTCTCGCAAGTTTACTCTGCCAGTTCGGCTAACTTTGATCCGGACACTGCATCCGCAGATATCATCTCCCAGTACGAGTCAGTATACAACTGGCGCTACGACCTCGACGAGTCGAACAAGCATTTCACCTCGTACGACGACAAGTTCGCCCCCCACACCATCCTCGGTGACAAGTTCACGAACTTGATGCAGTGGGACTTCAATGACCCCCTTAACACCATCAACGCCACCTTCGGCTTCGGTACAGACATCACAGGCTACGCAGCCGCGCTAACTTCACGCCCTTTGCCGGCCCCGAAACATCGTCATCGTGCTTGACGGTTACTGCGCGTCCACTTGCACGCTGTTCTCGCAGTTCTCGATCCATGACGCTGGTGTCAAGACGATCGCTATGCGGACGACCTTCAAAGGAGGGTCTGATCCAAGGTGTCGGTGGAGTCAAGGGCTCGCAGAGTTACGGATACGCCGACGTCCTCGCAAACGTGCAGGAGGCATCGCATTCACTAACGATTCCGCAATCCTCAAGACACTGAGTGCCTACGACTCCTACGTCATCGACCGCAACCAGGTCTCGAGCCTGAACGTCAAGGACGAGATTCTCCGATCTCACATCCAGGACGGCACCCTTCGCAGTTCGTCGCCGAGTACTCCGACTGCCGACTATGGTGGACCGAGGCCATGCTTAAGGATGTCTCCGAGGTCTGGAAGGCTGCCGCCTCGGCTGCATTCAAGGGCGGCAAATTGTGCGTACGGTGCCATCACCTCTTCGAGCTCGCCGTACAAGTCCGAGTCAAGAGATCTACAGCTCCGGCTCCCTTCGGACGGCCTCGCTTCCCCGTCCCGGCGCCGCCCGCCGCCAAGCGCGCCACACCTAAGCGGGAGCTGGGTGAGAAATTCAACTCTATGGTCTTCGCCAACCAGTACATGAAGGTCATTGACTGAAGGCAAAGGAGACGTGTAAAAATTATGTCTATATACATGTGATATCAGGGTTGGAGAGTGTATTTACGAGTTTTGCATAATCAATGATAGTACAATACAAATATATCAATGTGACATCATTCGTACGATGCCTGCTCTTGTTCCATATCTTCCAATGACGTAACTCTCCTTAGTGTGAGAGGCTTATATACTTCTCGGGTCAGTTTATCTTCTCAATACTTACAATTAGAGTTATTTTCTCGCCTATTCTAGCTTCCACCACTCAACGCGTGCCACAGCAGCCTCCCGGGTGTAGGATTTGCGACTTGCTATCAATGAGAATAAGAAACTGCCGATCTGACCGCATGGTAGCCTTGGTTCGTCAGGCCCTGTCACTCAGAGATCTCCACGCGCCCGGCGATTACGGTGATAGCCACGCGCGCCCACGCCTAATAAGCCGGGGCTGCGGCGCTCGTGAGGTCTGTACGTAGTATACCGGCGACAAAGAGGCGTCATAAACTCCCAACAATTGATCGCGTGAGGTGAAGTGCGGACCACATTGAACACTAGATACGGCGCTGAGTAAGCAAGCTCTATGCCCGTGTCCACATCCAGCATCGTGCCGTTTTAAGCGTTAATCCAGTCTCAGTAAAGCTCTCGACGGATGTACGATGCGTCTAGATGGCGTCGGATCCCTTTCTAGAATGGAAAGATCTGCCTACTACAATATTTAGGGGCGCTGACGTTACACTATATTGAGGAGTATAGTCTGGGGATGTTCGCGGATCGGGCTGGGCAAGCCATACTTGCACGGCGCGACCTATAATACTTTGTCAAACAGATCAAGCGAGAATTCCTTCCGGAATTAAGGTTTGCCGACCATTCTATACCTTAACAGGGTCACCAAGGCCAAAATGAGGCAAATCCAACTTGCCCTACATGAGATCGATCATGTGAACCTCCGAGCAGCCCGACGCCAGTCCGTGTGCGACATCCGTGGCCGCCGACTCGAGCCCAGTGATGAGTACCTTGTCACCCTCGAAACGCCGTGACTTGCGATCAAAGCCATGTTCTTCGAACATCTCCCCCCCTTGAAGTCCGGTGACAGGGGGTGGGTGTAAGAAACGGCATTGTAAAAGCATTCCGCAGCCTGCTCCTGTGTTTCCGGAGTCTCACGGTTCGCGTCCTATCCCAAGGTGGCACGCAGCTAAGAATCTTTGTCCGCAGGCGCACGTGTTCTTTGGATTAAAGTGGTCCACGTACTCATAGATATACCGCAGCATCCGTCGGTGTCCGAACTTCGCTCCCTATGGGTTATGATTGGAAAGTAGCTGAAGCTAGTAGTGCCACGGAGTGAATTCCAGACCACATCTTCGTATATCGGCGATTGAGCTTGTCCCAAAACTCTTGAGACATGAGGTTCGTAGGCCCATTGGTCATCAATCACTGGGCGGGACTCGATCGCTACGGCCCGATGGCCCTCAGCAAGACACTCCTTGGGAAAACCAGACCGTGGAGTCTCGTCCGATATCGTAATTCCGATTCCTCATCTTGACCGCCTCTCCGACTCCATCATGACGAATATGAGTGTGACAGCGGATCATGTGTGTGATCTGTCTTGCAGAAAATCTGCCCTGCGCGCCCCTCCCTGCGATGAAACATGGACAGAGAGCGCAGTATTCCTTCCAGAAACAAGAGAACAAATAGGCGGTTACTGCAAAGGGAAATTTGCCAGTGGGACGGCGAGATTTAGACTCACCTCCACTTATAACTGCCACCCGCTTCCTAGTCCGGCTTCCTACGATCGGGGGGCCAAGTTAGACTAATGCACCGAAGAGGATGGAGGATAGAAGATGGAGGGTAGGTGGTTGAGTCTATTACAGGTTTCAACTAGGCAACGTCTATTCGCAGACGGCCTGCACCCATCTCCCTTGTGTTCCCAACTTAGTTGATCCGTTGGTTCGCATCATGAGCGATGTATCACTCGGTGCTCACCGATTTACGATTCCATCCCTCGCCTTCGGACTTTCCTGCATACTTCTTATTGCAAGATTGCGGCGCAGCTACACGAACCTATAGGGCACGAGTATTGGACATCACACGATATAAACTATAACCCGTCCCTCCAGATGATGCAGCGGCAACACAATGGAGCTGGGCTTCGACGTGGCACTACAGTGTGGCTCTCGCTTTTACTCGCTCTTATTGAGGAAAACAGAGGAACTCGTTATTTGAGAACAACGACTGTGACGACGACTATATCCAAAACTAGACGGTCTAGCGCCGTAACAGTGTGCTGAATCCGCCATGCATGTTCGACGTCGCACCGCGTTATATGCCGAAGTAAAAATAAAAGGATTTACTGTGCAGCGAGCTAGGTGAATGTCCGGGGTTTGGATAGCAGGTAGGTCGCATTACTGCCAAGAGGTGCCATGCAACCTTGACTCGAATAAATAATCCAACGGCGCCGGATGTCGTGCAGGAAGGATATTGGGCTGTGTAACAATTTAGCTCGTCGGACAAGATCTGACCACCCCGGCTCTTGACCTTGGATCCCTATACGACACACTGTCTATGCAGATTGAATTTGAATTGACCGCCTCACATGTGCATGTCTTGAGTGAAATATCACCATATCGTTATCCGCAGGACGTTGTGTGTTTGTCTCAGACCCCGTTTGCCTGCGTAGACGAAGAGAGGTTTACAGAAACAGATCCACTATAGGGAAAGGAAAGAGAAATGATTTTGCGCGAGGACGCGGAAGCGCTTACTATCTGGCTTCCTTCTAGATGCTGGTTCGAAGAATGCCGGCTACGTAATTCGTCTGTTAGAGTAGGGCGGGCCGAGGCTAGGAGGACCAGGACCCGGCTTGGTGTTGGAAATGAGTGCCGGGGCGAAGCCGTACCTAGAAGTTCGGGGTAAATAAGCCGAGAGAAGGCCATAGCTTGGACCCATCCAGAGTAATATGCCGCGGTCTAGTTGCCCTGACAAGGCCGGTCCCTACATGGCCGGCCCTCACCTAGGCAGTTACCTCCTTTGCTTGATGCGATTTGTTTATGGATGGGGGATTATCTCGTGTTGCTGACCTTTTTTGTCAGCGAGTTGCCGGCAATGAGGCGGCAGGGTCAGGGTTGAAACAGGTTGACCTACACATGGGATGCTACGGTTACATTTCTAATTTCCCACACCTATTGCCATCGGCTTTCCTGATTTAATCTCAATCATTATAGATTTCCCTGAACACGGTAGGACAGCGTGCAACCAATATAGGTAGCATTGTGTGCGGCAGGCATTCTACGCTTTGACACAGTTAAAGGAGAAGAAAAAGGGAACGGGAAAAGAAAACAGAACATGGCAGAATGGTCTGGCCAAGATGAAATTCTCGGAAGATACGTAGGTACATAATTTTGGCTCGACGCAGAGCCGTTACTCTAACAAACCTGGCATCTGCACACGTGCGGGAATAGGGAAGAGAACCACACCATTATTACTGTAGGGCTTGGTCTAACTCGATTTTGTATGTGCCAAGCCTTCGGTCTCATCAAGACGAACCACAAAAACCATCTTAGCCCAGGCACCTAGCGGTAGTAGTGGTGCGCGGCGACCGCGGAACACACTCTACCCTAATCTAAGTCATTCGCTAACAATGTAGCCGAGATCTGCCCTGAGCCGGACGGCAAGCACCGTCGTCGGTCGATGAAGAAAGCAACAAAACTAAACAAGGTCCCTCGACCGGACATTGTGTGATGACTCTCGCGTAGATCCCCGATGCCCACTTTCCGCCCTGCCTCGATGATGCTAGTAGGGCAGAGGATGATCGGATAGGCGGATACTTCGACTGGGATATGGGATGCACGAACTGCCTCGCAGCCGCAAATACAGCACACACTATCTAGGCTAGATGCACGTCTGATGCCGTCGCAGGAAGGATCCGTCATCTGCCCATGCGGCGAGCCCAATCACCGTGCGCTTGTTGATCCCTCCCTCGCCAGGGGTTCGCTCGTGGAGTGTGCGACTGCAAGTGCGTGCTTCGCGGGTCACCACCAGACTAAGTGAAAAGCCGATCCAGCCCAATATGGATCCTGGGTTCATGGCCTATGGCTATTCTGATCATTGTCTGAGACTCGTGAGAAATGCCTTCGTCGCGGGTTGATGATGCAGACCTTTTGTTGTACGAGCTTCGTATTCCCACCACCCATTACACCCACGCTTATACCTTCACACTATCACAACAACACGACATATGACAATGATACCTGCATAGGAAATAAGGGATAGACGAGCACGCCTACGTACGTGTGACAGACACTTATTCCCTCTTGCAGAAGTGCGTACGCAAGTAAGATTCGGACCCAGCTGTCGTGGTAGTCAACTCGGCCTCATTCTTGGAGATCGTCCTCGGTTAAGGAAAATCTCTTGGTGGCACTTCATCATCTACATCATACCGGGTAACCAATGCGTGAATCGGCTAACCAGGGCGAATGTAAACTAATCGAAGGGCGGGAACCCTTTCGAATATACATAACATAACAGTAGCACTCTACGCCACCAGTGATGGAATGGAGTAGGTGTCAGCAATCTTCATTCTTCTTTCTTCTGCTTATTACGCATAAATCTCCACCCAGGAGGAGGGAATCCAATCGAACCATATTTCTCCAACAGATTTTGGCCTTGAGTCAATCATCAACTTTCATCATAAGTGTATAGACCTAGACGGCAACGAATGGCCTCTCGGCAAAAGGTGAGTACGTCGACGAGCGAACGAAGTGCTCGCACGTTTCTAAACATGCATCCCTACAGAAAAAATCTGTCCCCAAAGGCGGGAGCAATCCCGACTCTGGCGCGGGCCCAGCGGAGGAGGAGCCACCATATATCGAGGCCTGGGGCACAAATATCACCATTCTGGCCGGATATTTGTGCCCTTCGACGAGAAGGAACAACAACGAATGGAAATCCAACACCGGTTGATCAGACACTGCTTAAACGGTGCCCTCACAGCTACGCGAATCCCCTTGAATGTCGAGAAGATCGTGGACCTCGGCAGCGGAACGGGGCTCTGGCCCCTAGAGATGGCCGTCAGATACCCGCAGGCCGACATCCTCGGCATCGATATATCCAAAATTCAGAAGACGAACGCCGTCCCGCCCAATGTGAAGTTTGCCATCGACAATGTTGAGAACCCATGGCCCTTGCCTGATGGGTCGATAGACTTCCTGCACGCCCGCGGCTTAGCCGGGGGTGTCACTGACTGGCCAAACTTGTTCAAGCAGGCCTACGAAAAGCTCAAGCCAGGTGGGCTTCTCGAGTGGACGGAGATGGCCATCCAGATCTTTGATTTCGACGGTAACTTTGGCGACGCCGAACTATGTCCCAAATTTCTAAACCTGTGGCGCGACCTCAGCAAACAAAACAACATCGACTTTACCCCCTCACCCAACGGCCCCGTCTGGCTGGTCGAGGCCGGCTTCGAAATATAGCCCAGAGGACAGAGATCCTACCCCTGGGAGACTGGGCACAGGATGAAAAGCTACGGAATCGGCAGACGCTCATGAATGCGATTTCCCACGAGCACTTTGGTATGTTTGACACCACCTGCTATCAAAGCAGAATCGATACTATTACTATGAACTTAACTAAATCCTAATCGAGTAGAGAACCACTGCGGTCTCCTATTTACAAAATGTGGATGGACAAAAGAACAATTCGACGCCGTGGCGCCCACGTTCTTCAGCGAGATTCAAGCCGAATCGAAGAAACCATATACTATGATGTAAGAAACACTTTTTTCTTAATCTACCTACCAACATATACCTTTATTTTTATTTTCACGTCGCTGTTAAACTACAAATAATCAACCTAGACTTACATTTTCTCGATAGAGTTTTCACCACGGCGAGAAAGCCCCGTGTGTAGAGAGGCTAGTAACCTACACATAGAACTCAGGTAGATCATAAACCCTTTCTGGTGGCTGTGCCCGTAGATGCCGAGTGGCAAACTTCAATACAGACGAAATACCACCTCACCTCGCGTCACCTCCACACAGACGACTCCTATTTCGAAACGAACTACGGCAAATCGTTAGGGACAAGTATGACCCGGTGACTTCGGCCCAGCCAGCTCCAGGTCGGGTCTGGATGCAAGAACTTTTGGTCCGGTTGCGTCGCCTATGAAACACGCGGACCGGACGCATACCTCTCAGACATACATCATCCAATCGGCCCTCGTCCTAAAAGGGCGTCATGGTCAAATCTGACACATATCACGCCTTAGTTTACAGAATTACCACCCCTAAAAGGCCACTAATTGGCCGTGTTGTTGTGGGCTCCGGATGCATCGCATCAACTCGCGCTGGTAGATGCATGAAGCGCCACATTTTCAGCCTCTAGATTGTTTGCAATATACCCATTTTATCCTTCACCTTTCTGAGCCCCTTTGGTACGAATAAGGAAAATAAAATCAGTAAAAACAAAATTCTACATCATAATCTGAAGTGATCATGATCTTTGACCACAAGAATATGAAATTAATCACTTTTTTATCCAATACATCGATTAATTAATCATGTCACCTTGTACAGCCCCAAGGCTCTGCAAACCCCTCTTTTAAAGTTCTGATCAGATAAGACATACATACGGATCTGTTTCAACATTATCACGGCGAACAGCCGAGACAAATCTAGATAAACAAGGAAGCAACCGAGACAGAATCTAAGTCAAACCAGCCACTTCGCGTCTAGATTACCGCCTTAGACCTAAAAGAGCGCCAGCGGAACAAAAAAAATGAGACACACTATATACGTATCAAGGGACTATCTAGCTGACACGCAATTATTTCCCCCACACTCGCCACATTGTAGCATAAGCCGGGCACACCTTACATTAGGTACCTGGGCACTTACTTATTTACCCTCTCACCTTTTCCGCTCACCTTGTAACCAAGTTCTACACCTTGGTAATTCCTTCCTATTTGGCTCGCTTACACGACCCTATAGCCCCAGGCTTCCAAGTTTACGTACATTCTATCCATCCACTCACTCATACATACATATGCATCATACCCCCATCATAAGACAGGTTCAACCAAATCTCCACTCCCTTCCTCGTCAGGATATTTTTTTCCATCTATCTTGTTTGGCCGTTGGCTGCAAGTGACGCCAACACGCATGAAGACTGACTGAGGATAAACGTCACAGACATGAATCACGTCTCGTCGTCGTCGTTGTTGTTTGTGTACAACCCCCATAAGGCATATATGCACCTCTCGTCTATCCCGTACCAACGCACGCATATATGTGGGCCGTCCATCCTCGCCGCTCTATACGATGTATACATGTTGGGGGCTGTATCCGCCCTATGACTGACTGCTGGAGTAGATATATGGACACTTGGACCGGAGTCTATACATCATAAAACCCGCAGGTCTCTTCTACTTAAGACCTATCCGTGATTAAAGCAATATGGATGGAAATCAAATCGGAGTGAAAAGGTTGAAAATAGACGATTGTAAATCTATAAGTTGCGTGATCTACTTGATGATAAATCTATAAATGGCCGTCACATCATATGTAGAATATGTAATACCCCCAAGCATAACCAGGCCAAGGCTACCTACCTCGACAACCCAACACACAAGATGGGTAGGAACCCCTTCAACCGAACCACGCCTTGCGAGATTCCGGTCCTGAAGGAACCAGATAAGTAGTTGACGTGGGTCCGCAGCCAAGCCGCCTTTCCCAACGCCACCGAAAAGGGTGAGAGATGATTATCGAGGGAACCCAACGACCACTATACCAAATGTAAAATAAGAACAGCCACAGCAGGTCGTCACGACCCAGGAATAATCGAATGAGGGAGGCAAACTAAGCATATAACTCAAATAACGACTGGCGCTATAGAACAAGCATGGCCAAGCAGCCAAGCCAAGCCAAGCCAAGCCAACAAAAGAAACCGACGAAACCACCAACGAAGACACAGATCTCAGCTGCGTACAACATCCATACCTATCCCATCCCATACCATCCTCTCCGGCGCTTAGCCAGCCAGCCCCGTCCTCGTTCATGCAAGTGACAACCTTACATACCTAGGTATATAGCCAAGTATGCGCCATGCAGTCCGATGGGACTATCACGGGCGTTAAGCGGGACTTAATCGGAGTTTTTTATTATTTTTTATGTGCCTCGCTTTCTCAAGCGATAAAAACACCACTCAACACACGGAAGGTCTAAATTTGCGGCCTGGTGCTAGGTATTAAGTAGACTACGTCAAACTAAGTCTACATATCTATCGGCCGCCTAATCGTGATAAGAGTATATATAGTACAGCGTAGTAGTTGAAGGTAGGTAGTGTATGCGATACCCCAACCTTGACCATGCCCCAGAACGCCCCAGGGGTGAAAGTGCAATTAAAAATAACGTAGCCTCGATTTCTCTCCATTATTCCGTCGTCTTCTGGGCCTGGTTGATCTTCAACGAGAAATCGACGTGCGACGTACCCTGGTGGATGGAACTCGTAGAGATGATATCGATATCTAGATAGCAAAAGTAAATTAGCTCACCACTGGCCTTTCTTTGTCGCGAACGTGAAACCCAGTGCGTGAGAAACGGCGATGTCCATGGAAGATAGAAACTCACCATTATTCGCATAATCAAAGACGTTGTCCTCGCGCAACCCACCGCTGACCTCGATCAAGAACTCGCGCTTCCCCTTCCACTTCTCGCGGAGGCTCCTCGCAGCCACTTTCACGCCGTCGCCGGTGAAGTTATCTAGCATGACGACATCGGCGCCCGCCTCGATGGCCTCGTCGGCCTCTGCCTCATCGCGCACCTCGACCTCGACCTTGAGGGCGAAGCCGCCGACCATCTTGGCGGCGCGCACGGCCTCGGTGATGCTGCCGCGGCTCCAGACGTGGTTGTCCTTAAGCATGATCATGGCGCTCAGGTCCATGCGGTGGGCGTCGGCGCCGCCGACGAGCATGCCGTACTTCTCGACCAGCCGGAACCCGGGGTCGTCTTGCGCGTGCCCGCCAGGATGCCGCGGTAACCCGCGCTCCGCAGGCCGAGGACCAGGCTCCGGCTCGCCGTGGCGACGCCTGAGCAGCGCGCGAGCAGGTTGAGCCCCACGCGCTCGCCGAGCAGCAGCCCGCGCGCCGGGCCCGACACGGTGGCGACCTTGACCTTGCTCGACCCGTCTTTGGCGCGCTCGATGTAGCTCCCCTCGGCGGCGTGCCACTCCACCGTGCAGCCGCACTGCTTGAAGATCTCGTCGAAGAAGGGCACCCCCGCGATGATGCCGGCGCTCTTCCCCCAGAGCGTGGCGGTGCGGGGATGGTCGCCGACGACGTAGCCGGCGTAGTCGAAGGAGGGCGTGTCTTCGGCTAGCCAGGCTGTGATCTGGGCCTTCCAGCTTGGCGGGAGGAGTGCCCGAGGGAGCCGTGGTGAATGGGCTGTTCGCGCGACATGGCCGCTTCCGTCGAATCCGAGTTATTTCGAGGACCGGGGCGAGTTTGGGTCGGTGACGAAGATGAAAATAAAAGGGGTTTCCGATGGCGGGATTCTGGGACAAGGGGATAAGCGATGGTTCTCTATCGTGGTGACCACCGAGTTAGAGGATATTCATAAGTCTGGCACTAGATATCGTACCTGTTACGAAAGCTTGAACCTTCCTTCAACTCCCTCAGCCGTTTCCACCCGGCGTGGCAACTACCGCCTCCTCGGGCTTTAATGGGGACGCCATTCTCCTTTGAATTGAGAATGGAGGGCAGATCAAGGTTGGGGATGGAAGATGGAGGGGCAATGCCGATCGAAGACCGAACCCCTTATCCTAGTTATCCTAGCTCGTTTCGGCAGCTGTTGTTCATTCGCCAACAGCTGTTCATTTTATGACGTAAACATGGTAAGGCAACTCTTGCAGCAGCAATAGTCTTTTAACATCATCAATTCATTATCTTATAACGGATCGTTCAAGTATCCCGATTGCCATTTTCCATCCGCGCGCCAATCTTGTTGTACATGACGAGATGCCAATTCAGTTTTACAAAATGCCCCATATCCATCCATCCTTTCTGTATCTTGGTCGCAATGTGAATATTCCCTCTGTCGCTAACCCGACACGTCGACCTCGTTGCGTAGATCATCTGTAATCCAGCTCATCTAACCCTCAAACCGGGGCTATCCTGGTATTCCGAATATCCCTTGGCGTGTCGAGCTTGCCGTCTTGTTTCGCGATAATGTCGGAAGCGACCAACGACACTTGCCTCAAGACGCGGGGCAGGGGAAGCGACATAGCTCGACGCTGCACACATGATTAGTACTGACTACGCTACTGTCGGAATATTTACGTACTGTCCGTAGTTGAAAGTGCCCTATATCTTTTCTCACGGGCTTGGAGGGTAGCGCCGCCTGGCCGTCGGGAGGATCACTTGTCGGGGCATCCGGGGTCGCGGCGCCGTCGTCGTTCTCGATCTTGGGGCGACGCGCCAGATAGTGACCTGCGCCAAGCGCCCGGGCTCTCGCTGGGGGACGTCGAATATCATGCGGCAGTCCGCGTCGGGCGCCAGGTACTTGCAGACCCAGATCTGGCGGACGAGCAGGACGCGGTCGAACTGGTACTGTGGTAGGTACGCGACCAGCTCGTCTTCGCTCTCGCTCTCGACGCGGCCGTAATCCGCGATGTTGAGGGAGCACATGTCCGACTTGTTGGACAGATTCGCGCGGAACCGGCACTTGACGTGATCTGCGACGACTCCGGGCTTCTTATGCTGGGGGGCGAGCATGCATTCGCGCTTTAGGTTCGGGTCGTCGAGGTTGCTGACGTCGGCTTCGTCTCCGCTTTCCATCCGCCTACGGAAGAGCTTGTGCTTGGAGACATGCCTCTGGCCCGTCGGGTCGTCGGAGCAGTCCATGATGAACAATAATTCGTGCAAGATAGGAAGGAGTGTTGATGGGGAAAGAGCAGGTAGGAGTTGAAAGCTACATAGGTATTCGAACCTGTAGGTACGATTATGTTTGTTTGTTTATAGAAATGCTATTCATGATGGTTCGCACGGGCATAAAAGTAAGTAAAACAACCTATTGTCCTATACCTTATTTGAGACGTTATTCGTGTCTTATCTTGCAGCACAACACACATCGTTAGCATGGAGACCGAAGCAACTACCCATACTTTTCTAAACCCACTTATGCCACATGGAAGAAAGAAATGAGAAATCTATAGTCTATCTAGTCTAATGAGTTGGATATCAAAGTCTACTATAATACAGAACGCCCCTTGGTCTAAGCCTAGCCGCCCCCTCGGATCACGTAAGTCGCCTTTGGCCATGGTCAATAAAAAGCCTAATCGACGCTAATCGGCAAGATGAAGAAAATTCACTCTTAAACCTAGTTACACCCTTAAACCCAGACGGGGCACTGCGCCAATGCCGGAGCATCTTGTCCACGGCCTGGGTCCACTCGTAGACGAAGCACCGGGTGAGTTGCTCGGCCTCCTCCGGGGTGGGATACCGGCCACCCCACATCTCCGGCTTCTGCGCCTCGAATTGCGCACAGGTTAATATCAATCCTCTATTCCGCCCTTAGTCAGCTCCTGTATATTTCGAGGTGGGTAATAAAAGACTGGAAGAGGCCCAGTGATGTGGGAGTAGTGAGCACAAGAGGTTTGACGTACGCATCACGGATTTTGACCAGGCATAACCATGCCGTATTCCAACTCCGACTTGAATCCGGATCCTCGCTAACGAGCCGTCGAGCCTCTTCAACTAAGGTGCTTGAGGCGGGGTAGTTACGAGTTAAGCCTCTTAGCTCCAGCAGCAGCTGGTTACTGCTCACGTAGTATTCCCACGCAGCGGCCAAGGGTTCCTGGAACGCTTGCAGCTCGTCCTCGCTCTCACAAGTAACCGCGATTCGTTCGATTCGGCATAGTTCGGTTAATGTGTTGACTTTATGACTCTTCAGTGACTCGATCGCTTGCTTTACTGACCCCTATCAATACGGTTAATATCGGCATGCGACCCCCGCGTAACCTACAAGGTCCGGTGATGGTACCCAATATGAGGGAGCAACGATGATGATGATGATGATGATGATGGCGAAAGCCTCTTACGTACATGTTTGCTTGACCGGGAGCTTCGGCTGGTTGAACCTGAACCCATGATGGTAAGATTCTTGGCAAGTTGTGCTCGGTATCTCCGTGTTGGATATCCGGTGAAGGGAATGCGATTCCGTCCAATGAGCCGAAGCCGGGCTTTGCAATATGTTAGTTCCCGATACCCTACTGAGGCCAAGTAGGAGCCCATACCTTAAAAGAGTGCTCGTATATGATGAAAATTTTAAGCTGCTGTAGCGTTCTGTGTGCTTTTGGTCACTCTCGGGAGCGTCGTATCGTCTTTATAGCCCCAAATTCAGAAAACAACCCGGAAGCCTCCGAACGGCGATAGCGCACCAAAGTCAGGCGAACAACACTGCTGAGAAGAACCCGCAAGAATGATTGAGAAAAAATGCGTCAACTGGCTTAGGCTGTCGTATTACGGTTACCTCAGATGTAGATAAAAGGGCGTCAATGTTTGACGGTAGGTTGTCGCGTTGTCCGAGAAGTAGAGGGTTACGCTGGTAGCCTAGATGGGGCGAGCACTTGATGAATGAGGAAATCGTGATTATACACAACTGTAGTAGAGAGACTGACTTGCCTATGAGATGGGGTCTACATAACAGGCTCGAGGCATATCGTGATATATATACTGAGACCTGAAGGATCGTACACCTAGCTGTAGGATATGCATTTTTAGATTCAAGCCTACCTGAACTTAGAAAACCAGTTGACACAGCTTTGAAACTTCCTCCTCATGATGGTCAATACTCGTAGCTGACGCCGCTAATCGCTAAATTTGGTCATCATGTCAAATTTATTGAAACTAGACTGGGGGTTTACGGTTTCTAGGACCCTCATATTCAAAGAGCAACGACAATATCAAGAGAAATAGAAATAGAAGAGTGAGAGAAGTCTCTTGGGACAGGAGTAAGGCTGACAAACAAGGAGAATGGCCTTGTTATTACCGGGAGTATGGAACAAGAGTCATATCTATTAGAAGTGGTAGGAGTCGGTTAAGCACCTTTACCTGTGGTGGTAGCTAGAGACTCATAACAAGGAGGATTACGCAATCCGTAACTATTTGCATGTCTTAACATGAGAACCGTGCATTGGAGATGGAGGCCGAGGTGGGATGTAGGATTTCTCCTTCTGGTGGTGGTACGTGTAGTAGATGGCGAGGCGATGCGGCCATCGTCGACGACCGCGTCAAGGGTGATGGCCCTAGCCTAGTATGAGGCCCATAGGGCTGGGTGACAAGGGCCCTCACACTAGGATCCGCGGCTAGGTCCCGGGTTGGATCCATTGATGGAAACAAGCCATTAGAGTAGGATTTAAGACGGGAGTGACAATGATGACCATGCTGGGTGACGTAGCGATGGTTGAATATTGCTTCCCGGTAGCTGACCTGGGCCGGCTAACCGTTAACTCGTTAAACCCTCGAGGGCGGGGGTTAAACCGTTCGCAAGGATGTTCTAGAAAGACATCGGTCGGTTCTATCGCTCTATTACTAACACGAACCAATCATTCGGGTCCCAACAGTGCGGGTGATCTGCAAGGGCGTGTATGCCATGGTTGCATTGTCGCATCGTTGTATCGTCGCGGGCTATGCTGCCTATCGCATGATGTTATGGCTCTGCCTGAGGCGATTTCAGAAAATGTCACCAAGACGAAGCGTTGGCCGTCATTGAACATCAGTCATGACCCAATTCATCGGACGAGGCTTGAGGCAGGTGACATTTGTCAGCGGTGGGAGGCAGCAACTGAAGAGGGATGCTGATCAATTGATCAGTAAACTAAAGCACCGCTTCTGGCACCTGCAACGCGTGATTCGCATTGCGTGGCTTCACCATCGAGAAACCTGGTCAGCATCGCTGTCGAAGAAAGCATTCTGGCGCATGGCTCAGCCAACGCTTGCGCCAGCAATGTCAATCGCGCTCGACGGACATCCCGTGGGTGAACCCCGTCAACCGGCGCCACCAACTCAGATCTCGCACTTACCGGTGTTGTGACAGGGCTCGATGTCATCTTTTTTCGGCGGAAGGATTGGCCCCGATGAAAAGACGCCGAGACTTGGCCGGGACTTACCTACAGTAGAAATCAAGATAGCTAAGTTTCACATCTTCAACGTCTTCCCCGAACAACATGCTGGCAGCATCACCAGCAGAGGCAGACCAGGTTGGTGATTGGTGCGGACGAAGGGAAGCGATTGCCAGTAAGAGCATTAATAACGATGGCTACGGAGAGGATTGACTGTATCGACGTTGGATACACTGGAAATAGATGAGAGCAGAGATGCGAGGCACTAAAATTGGGTATGTATTGCTATTGGTAAGTTTTATACGATGGTGGTGGTTTTCAGAAATGGTACAGGACTTTGAGGTTGTTAGTGTGTGATCTTAGTTAAGTGCCCGGTGTCATTAACACGCCAAGAAGTAGATAGGATATGGCCGCCGTCTAAACAACAGGAACCCAACTTGGAAGTCTTGGCTGGGCCTCTCACCCGTTCACACCTAGGTGTAGGAGGGAGGTACTGTAGGTACCTACCTTACGTACGTTTCGGTCTGTTCCGTGAATTGTTCCACACTCACGTCTAGAAACACCGGGAACGTTGCTCCACTAATTGTCGAGCGAAATGTCATCCTGCTAGATGATTTCAATTGTAGCTGCATGATGTTGTTGTTTCGAGAATTGTACTAGAGCAACTTTGTTTACTTCAATGTGATATTAGTTCAGTAGACATGGGGTTATTTTGCGACAATGCTGTACCGCTTGTAGGGGATTGGAATTAGATTCCACATACATGTGTAAGTACCTAGGGGTAATGATCCCCCCTGGTTGTGTTACCAGTTGGCATTGGGTATGACGTTGAGGCTGAGTTGTCTATAGCCCCCATGTGTAAGGATGGGTTGGGTAGAATTAGATAACCCACCATCTTGGTGGATGACTACTTGTACCTAGCCCTATCCCATGTTGAAAGATTTGCGCTAACGGATAGTCTAGAAGTTTTCTAGAAGGTTGCTAGCGCGTACCCAAGTCCTAGCTCAAGTCTGCCGCTTACCGCTTACACCTTTATTTATCAACTCGTCCTCCTTTTCCAAGTCTTCTGACATTTTTGAAGAGATTTCTCCATATTGATTTGGATTCCCGCGGAGTAACGGAGTTCGGTACCTAAGGTAGGTAAATTTAGGATTACTTAAATGGACGTGGGGGCTGTCGTATTTGAGACAGCCATTGTTGAAAGAATCCCGCTATCTTTGGATACGAATTCGAACCTTCGTGCCTGGGACTTGGTACCAATTGACAACTCGGAGTGGCGAAAAAAGGGACTACGAGAAGAGCCTGGACCGGACTTTAAGCCGGCTCATGGAGTATTACGCGGACCAGAAGATGGGGGATTATGTCATATTGTTAGGCATGCCTGTTACTTCGTCAACCTAAGCTTAATAGTTGGGGAACCTCAGATTTCTTGCACAATTAACTAACAACGTGCTTATTCCTGACCCTTCTCTGACTGTGATGTCGTCATGCCATTGGCTTCTCTAGAATAATTGAGTCACCAAGCTCAAAAAATCAAAGAAATCGACGAGAGTTCGCTTGCCGGGATGGTTATGTCCAGGCGGATTTATATATAAAGTCCGATGCTATGCTTTCAACAAACCCTTGCTTCTTCGGGGATATCCGCCCAAGACGACGTGGCTCGCTTAAGGTTAGACAGGTATGAGACTATAAAGGTCGCCATCTCGGTTCATCTATAACTTCTACCACATAACGCCTACTGTTCATCGCAACACCAAACTGAATTAGAAGTCTTCACCGACATCACACTGGATGGTGTGAATCGTCGTCTCTCTAGCAGCGAGCGTAGTATTTAAGTATACAGGGGCTGATAGAGGGGAGATCTCCCCACATTTCTTCCCTTCGGCAATACTATTCGGGACTTAGCTCTATAAGCTATTAGTTCTAGTGAGCATCTAGTAGCTTCAGAGTGCCGACTAAGTTTGCGACGTGAAGTTACTAACATGCTCACCTCAACACTAGCGACGTCGTCTAAATCACCATCACAATCAAATGAAGTGAATGCAAAATATCTCGTGTCTATTCTACTACAAACCTCTCAGCTTCCATGATATAGAGGTGCAGGCAAGGTCGTATCGAGACAGTTAAACTAGTTCCCGCACCTCCGCTTATAAATTCAACCCACGTGCGGGCCTCAATCACCTCAACCCAGCTGTCGATGATGCCATCGCATTGCAACCGTTCTCGTTGGCTATCCCGCCACCTTCTCATATTCAACGAGTCTAGCTCACGCCGTTGTCCCCATGCTGCCTCGGTTTCCATGGCCCGATCAGTCACATCGTCGCTCACACAGCGATAGGATAGCCCAGTAACCTGGTCCGCAGCTGCGAACGCCCCTGCTCCCGCCCACGGCACCATGGTGTGCTCAGGTTCTTCAGTAGGAAGATCCGCCCGTAGAGTAGAGAAATGTAACCAATGCGAGGAAGCTGCAGATCATCGATACGCCGCGTGCAGTAGCGGTTGGCCGTTCTAGAAAAGCTGTCTACCCTGTAGCCTCATTTCGTAGAGCTCTGTTGACTATAAAACCCGGATATCTCCTCGTGAACCGTTTCTTTGATCCCTCTTCGTACCCCTGCTGCCACACCGCGTAGAGTTGTGCGATTGACAACATGGCGCCGCACAGTCCTCTAGACGCAGCCGAGACGGCCATGCAAAAGGACTCCCGCCTTTCCGACCAGATCACCACGAATTCGCGAGACTTGGATGATAATTATGCCTTCTTCACGTCTGGGGACGGAGTTGATGCGACAGAGCAGGAAGTAAAGAAGGTCGTTCGGAAGATTGACTACCACGTCGTACCGATCCTCTTCGTCCTCTATTTCCTGCAGTACCTCGACAAGAACGCCATCAACTTTGCCAATGCCTATGGACTCCAGCAGGGAACTCACCTTCACGGACAGGATTATTCATGGCTGAGTATATAGCCATTCATTCATTCACACGCGGTTTATGAGTGAGCTGATGGTTGATTAGGCTCCATTTTCTACTTTGGTTACCTAGCTAGTCAGTTTCCATCTGGTTACTTGATTCAAAGACTACCAGTTGGTCGCGTTGTCTCTGTCACGGTTATCATCTGGGGAGCTATCGTCTTGACCGTGAGTGAATCCTCGATTGGGTCAAGTTCTTCGGCTGGGAGCGCTGGTCCACTTCAAAGCGCCAAACTGACACTGATCAACCCAGACGCCGGCATGCACATCGTTCGGAGGTATTGCGACAAATCGCTTCTTTCTAGGTTTTGTAGAAGCTACCGTATGAATTCGTCATGAAATCAGGAGGAGGAACCAAGCTAACAATGGCAGGTCAATCCCGCCTTCGTCCTGATCATGTCAATCTGGTACAAGAACGATGAGCAGCCACTACGTCTCGAGGCATACTATTGCACAAATGGCTTGGCCACAAGTACGTGTTCCCAGCAAATTCGTATGATGAGTGGTGATTTCTAACGCCTGGATGCGCGTAGTGTTCGGCGGCCTCATTGGTTATGCCGTTGGTCACATCACTACAGGTCTTCCGCAGTGGCAATACGTGTTCCTCATTTTCGGTGGTATAAGCGTACTTTCGGGAATCATCAGTTTCATCGTCTTGCCCGACGTCCCTGCCACTGCACGGTTTTTGACGCCGAGGGAACGGACAATCGCTACAGAACGTGTAAGTATTTTCAACGATTTCAATTAAAGCTATTAAGCCTATCGGGTTGGGGTCGCTATCTTCATTCGGATGAAGAAATTGGCCGCCCCTAGCTGACAGATTCCATTTTAGGTAGCGAGCAATCGATCAGGAGTGAAGAATCACCACTTTAAGAAACACCAAGCGATCCAATGTGCCAAAGACCCCAGTAAGTCTGTCACAGCTTCCCCACGCCTCTCTTTCAGTCGAAGATTTTATCTCACAGGCGACAATTTAGCTCTATGAGCCAGACTATCCAAGCCCAAGCTAACATCGGTCCAACCACCTCAGAAACCTGGATCCTCTTCATAATGGCAGTAGGCGCCCAGGTGCCCAACGCGGCGATAACAAGCTTCACAAGCATCATCATCAAGAGCTTCGGCTTCGACACGCTGGGCTCGCAGTACCTCCAGATCCCCGGCGGTGCCGTGCAGTTCCTGTCCCTCATCCTCGGCGGCTGGCTCTGCACCAAGTGGCCGCGTGGTTCGCGGTGTCCGACCATGATCGTGGCTAATACGATATGTATCATCGGCGCCGCGCTGCTTGTCAGATTACCTGATGATAATAAGGCATGCTCACTTACTATGAGTTATCATCGAACTGAGTTAACGTTATTCTCAACAGTGGGGCCGTCTGGTAGCTCTCTGGCTATGCTTCTTCCAAGGTCTCGGCTTCAGCATGGCCTTGACCATGGTCTCGTCCAACATCGCCGGGTCGACAAAGAAGCAGTTGACGGCTGTTATACTATTCATAGGTTATTGCGTTGGAAAGTACGTATCCTCCTACTATTCATCCCCCCCTTTCTCATCTCGATTTCGTCTGTAAAGGGGAACGAAGGGCGTTCAGTTATCGCATTCCCTGCACAACTCGAATCTCGCCACATACCATGGAGCAAGAGGCAATCTGCTAAGCAAAAAATAGCATCATCGGACCCCAAACCTTCCTCGATCGTGAAGCCCGTGAGTTCCTCTATCATCCCGTCCCCCATCCCTTCTACTTCGACACCACCGTAACACATCCCGCCCCCCCTTCTGCAACCCCCAACTAACACCGCTTCTCTCTCCCAGCGGGTTACCACAGCGCCTACGTCGCAATGCTGGTAGGCTACACGGTAAAACTCGTCAGCATAATTGTGTTATACATCTACATGTGGCGGGTGAACGTGGCGCGCGACGCCGCGGGCTTGACGGACGAGAAGGCCGCCATCGAGGCCGGCATGCACGACCAGACGGAGCTTGAGAATAAGGGGTTCCGGTATTCTCTCTAACCTCACATATATATGTATGTATATACGACGTAGAATCTAGGTCCGTCTATTTAGTTTGACTCGGGTTCTATTGAATAGATGCATTTCTTCCCGATCCAGCTATCGGGGATATTAGAGGCCCGTATTCCGCTTGGTAGAAAGTAAGGTTCAATGATGATGATGCGATAAATACCAATCGCATCACTTGAGGAACTACTAAAGCGCCCGGGCACATATCAACATATAAACTCAAGTCAAGAAATGAAGTATCTAAAAACTCATCACACTTTTTAAATGTACTGCTGCTGGGTATATATACATTATATATGGTATATCCTGAGAAAGCAGCCGCACGCCTTCTAACCAGCGACGAAGTAATTGAACTTTCCGTGACACCGTTTTAATTTCGTCTATACAGTCTCCAGATACCGCTTCATCTCCCAATCTGTGACAGATTCGTCCCATAGGCGAATCTCGTGATTTCTCGAGCCGCCGAAGTGCTCCACGAATTCGTCTCCGAACACTTCGCGCGCTATACTGTCCTTCCTCATGAATTTGTCTGTAGCCTCCCTCAAGCTCTTCGCCAGACGTGCACCCTTGTCTTCGGCTCCGCCTACGTCCTGGCCTTTCCCTAGAGGTGGCACGGGAATCTCGAGCTTCTTCTCGACGCCCCGCCATCCGAGCGCTAGGATCGCGGCCATGACGAAGTGAGGGTTTACATCGGCACCTGGAACTCGGACCTCGAACCGCGTCGCGCCGGGCTTCGATGTGGGTGGGGCGATCAGCCGGATCGACGCGGCGCGATGCTCGAGACCCCATGATACGGTAACCGGGGCCCAGAAGTTCTCGACAAGGCGTTTGTAGCTGTTCACATTGGGGGCTAACAGAGGCATGATATCCGGCAGACCCTCCAGAAGCCCCGCAAGGAAGTGCCGGCCTAGGTCACTAAGGTGCGCAATGTCTGAGTACTTTGCGTTTTCGTCCTTTGTTTCTCGGGCGAGAAGGTTCTTCCCATCCTTATCCACGACGGAGACGTGCGTGTGCCCGCTGCAACCAGGTAGGCCCTGTTTAGGTTTCGCCATGAAGGTGGGTGTGATTCCGTACTTGTTGGCAACAGACCTGACGGCGTACTTGAATAGTGATGCTCTGTCTGCCATCTCAGATATCTGCCCAAACTCCAAAGCTGCCTCGTATACGCCAGGGCCACTTTCTGTATGCCATCCTTCTAAGTCGCACTTGAACTTCGTACACGTATTGAAAACGTCGTAATAGTACTCCTTGTTCAGGGTGGGCCGTGTGATACTGTAACCAAACATACCCTCGGTTAGGGGAGGGATGTCATGTGGGATGTTGGTCCGCATGTACGCAGCGGCCGAGGACGTCGATTCTGAGGGCGCTTTAAACTGGAAGAACTCGAATTCGACTGTACCATAGCGATAGAGGTTAGCAACCTGGTCATTACATGGAGCTATAACGGTCTTCAAAGTGCGTACTTCCTGCCATGGCGTTGTAGCCTTTCGCTTGGAGCTTATCAACCGTAGTCTTGATTAGTCCACGCGGATCTGCACAAACAGGGCTCATGGAATCCGGGTCGAAGAAGCTGACGAGGAAAAACGGCACATCATCCTCCCAGGGTATGCGGCGGAAGCTGTTTAGGTCAGGTACGGCAATCATGTCGCGATACCCATTCTCCTTGTTGCTGATCTTAAGCTCCTTCATGTAGAGCAAATCGTGCATGTCCCAGCCGAAGATAACACTACAGAAACCAAAGCCTTCCTTGGCAACAGATAAGAACTTCTTCTTGGAGACTACTTTCCCACGCAACATGCCGTCGACGTCGAGGCCGGCCAGCTTGACCTTGGTATCGTTTTCGAGAAGCCCCGGCAGGGCTTCGACCGTTATAGGGTCTTTAGAGGCCGACATTTTGGAAAGGAAGGGGAAGTGAGAGCAGATCAACTAATGAGTCTGTATGTGCCGCAACACAATGTGACAATGGTTATCCTCTTGAAGTTTAGTAGCCTGTAACAGGAGGTAAAATATATGACGCAACGGGAAACAGGGTCGACACGGTTTATTTATAATCACAAACGAGGGGGAAATGTAAGGCAAGTTCTATGCCTTAAGTATCGAACCAAGGATGAACTGTCGGTGAACGAGAATAGGCGACTTGACTCAAACCTCCAATTGACTAAAGTGATGACGATGGATGGAGGGCAGAAATAGAACGGCAGAAGCAAGGCGCCCAGATTAGCGAAGCAGGTAGCGTGGGCTGGTAGAAGATAGGGTATATCACGCGATGTCTACTACCGTCTTAGTTCGCGTCTTTTCTACTAAGTATGGATCGAGTCGACAATGGTAGCCTAACTGAGCGAGCTGGGTACTGTACACCGACCCGTTGCATTTATTGACGATGTTAGGGCGGGTTGCAGGCTGGCTGCGTCATTATGCAAGCCCCACGTGCTCCCATCGAGGAGGGGTGGTAGGTAGGTACAATACACCGGTATGGGGCCCGTTGCAAGCCGCCGTGAATGAGCCCTAACCTCTAACCTAGGTAGTACCTGGGATTACCAGGTAGCTCCCTGGCCAGGTACCGGTGGAGCACTAGCCCAGCCAGGCTTTCCCAGGGTCGTCAGCTGGGAATCCGGGAGTAAGCGGAGTGTATACCTCTAGCAGGCGAGCGAGCCTATCGTCTACCAAAACCAATACAAACCTCTGGTCTGATAGGTTAGACATCATGGTCATTCACAATTTCTGACTCGGCCACCTGCAGTATACAATACGTCACTACTTGGGTCGCCAGCTACAGGAAGAGTTCGGTTCCGACTTTTCATATTTGCAGCTGCACGCCTGAGTAAGATCCAAGAAGCCGCTACTTGCTTGTCTTCGTATCAGTGGTCGTCCAGCCCAATCAAAATTGTGAGTCTGTGGGTAGGGTAGGCAAAATGTCAAGGCTTCGCTGATATACATGGCTTCATTGTTGCCTGGCATTCGACCTCATATTATGGGACGTGTGAGTCTCGTCTCAAGAGCCGGAGATGAGGCCATTGAAGATCGGGCATTCAAGGGACAGACTGAACCATTGTAACCCAATAACGCCGCGATTTTAAAACCCATATATAGCTCTTTTTTTTTTTTAGAAGTCGAGTATGATAGCGGCGTATTTGACGTTCGGGAATTGGAGTGCTGACCGCTACTTCTCTTGGGAGCTCGGATTTTGGAGTAGGTTGTCGTGGATGTTCGTAAGCGAGAATGAGAAATGACAACGTGCAACATCGGCATGGGAAAAACCAACACCATTGTTGGGTGTTTGCGTTTTCCTTGGCAAGCCGTTGCAGCATGCTTCTGACCTCATCTCACCCCCAACCGGCTCGCCTTAGGGCTGCTCAGCTGACGATGCGCTTGGTGACACCCTCATCCCCTGCCTCCGGTTATCCCGAGAAAAATATAGCAAAGCCGCGATATCTATACAATGGTCAGCATGTACTCGAAGTGAAAATACAGAATAATGCGCGTAGCCGGCCTACCAATCCAATAAAGTGTGATATTCAGCCATTGGCGCCTCGCAGCTTCAGAGCAATTGGTTGGAACGAACCACATCATTTACTCCGGCACTTCTGCAGAACCCCTATCATCCCGAGGAGTGGCCGAAGCCGAGACTCGACTCAGCCTCTGTTTCATAGATCGGGGAACGGCGGCATCGTTTGCTTTGTTGGTGAGTTACCCAAGTGAAGGAATAATGGCGGTTGCCATTGGATCATTATTTATGATAGATATGCATCCATTTCCGTGGATTCTGGGGGTGGTTATATATATCACGATCAATAGATGGAGATATCGTAACCATGCTGAAAGCTCTACTGAGGATGAGATGGGTTGGGTCGAGAAAGTAAGGTTATGACGGGAATGGGGGAAGAGCCACCCTACTAAACGCATCGATTGCGTGAATTGCATACAGGCCCCGATAGCTAATTACTCCCGTTGCGAGGTGGTACACAAAAATTACCTAATTACCTAGGTAAAGAGGACCAAGCTGTACCCCAACATAATTACCCAATCCAGCCCGATCAATCTTTGGCAACTCCTTCTCATCTCTTTCGCTTTTAGTGTTGTTTAGGCGAAACGCGTCGACAACCTCTAATGAGACGAGAGTCGACATGGCTTTATCAGTTTCCCCCCTACCTACAGCCCAGGTGCTATCTACCTAATCTGCATACCGTAGCCAGGTAGCAAGTATTTGGATAAAGAGGTTGTGTAGGTTGGCCTATACAGCCTATACGTACCGATCGGCCGCTTCTAAGACACGCACCAGATGATGGACAATGTGACAACGATGTCTAGGCCGGCGTCCGATAGGCGCTGGTCAAACACCGACACCAATCCCAAAGATATCAACTAACTACCAAAATTACCTAGGTGGGCAAATGCTTATCGGGAAATGACAATTCATTAGACATACGTAGCCAGGTATTACACAGACTACTCCACGATACCGCCCCGCGTTCGCCGTTGTCGGAAGTGACAGCGTGTTGGGCCCCTCCTTCGGTCTTTGATGGGAGCCTAGGTGCTAGACTACGCACGAACGACCTTATCTTGAGAGACCCCTTATTACTTCTTCTTGGCTTATCTTGTCACACTGCCAGATTCTTGTTGTGCCGATTACCAGATTCTGCCCCCTTGCCTTTTCATTTCTCTAGTCAGAAACCTAGGTGGTTATCATCACTCCCATACATACAACTTCGAGGGCCAACAATGGCTATAGCAAACAAGGGCCGCCTTGCTGGCAAGAATGCCATTGTCACTGGAGGTGCCGGGTATGTCCACACCACCTCAAGCGCTTCTAGCCCCCTCCCATGTCTGTCGTACCCGACCAACGTCGGATGGACTGCTAACACGGATTTCACAGTGGTATCGGTCTTGAAACCAGCATTCTTTTCGCGAAAGAAGCGCAAACGTGCTGATGGCCGACATCTCGGGCCCGGCAGTCGAGAAAGCGAAAGCCAAACTTCTCCAATTGGTTCCCAACGCCGAGAGAGTCGAGACAATTGTGCGGCCTCCTTTCCTCTTGTGACAATTCCACTATCCAGCCTATCGAACACAATAACTCCGTACTAACCCGACCTCATCATTAGATCTGCGATGTATCCAAAGAGGACCAAGTACAGTCCATGATCGAATCCCTCGACTCTTGGGGCGGGCTCGACGTGATCTTCAACAACGCAGGCATAATGCACGCGCGCGACGACGACGCAGTCGGCACACCAGAGGCCATCTGGGATCTGACCATGGCCATCAACGTAAAGGGTGTGTGGTTCGGTTGCAAGCACGCTATACAATCCTTCCGACGACACAAGAAGACTAAGGCTAGCGTAATCAACACTGCCTCGGTCGTAGCCCTCGTCGGATCCGCGACGCCGCAGCTTGCGTACACGGCTTCCAAGGGCGCTGTCCTCGCCCTCACGCGCGAACTCGCCATCGTCCATGCACGCGATGGATACCGCTTCAATAGCCTGTGTCCCGCCCCCCTTAATACCCCGCTCCTACAGGACTGGTTAGGCGACGATGCGCCGAAACGCGCGAGGCGCGAGGTTCATTTCCCCACAGGCCGTTTCGGCGAAGCCATCGAGCAGGCGCAAGCCGTCCTCTTCCTCGCTAGCGATGAGGCCAGTTTTGTAAATGGCCACGACATGGTCGTTGACGGGGTATGACTAAGGCTTACGTTACACCCGAGGGCCAGCCCCTTTCTGCGCCAACAAACAATGCTCTCAAGAACCAGCTTTGAGTTGGATGACTTACGATTTCTTATCTGAGGTTAGGAGTTTGGGTTCCTGGTTGTCGCTTTGGTTGGCGACGGTTCTAGATACCTAGGTATTGAAGGTCGTGAATGATTTGACCTTGATTGGTTCGGGGAAAGGCATGGTGTTACGAGATGAAGCTTAATAGTCCAGTTCAGCGTATGCGGATAGAAAGAGTACACGCAAATCTAGATTGACTTCACCCAAGTAGAGCATAGTGATAAAGCATAGTGATAAATATCGATGCAAATTTGAATCCACCCAATATGCCGTCCTGTACACATGCCATGAAAAATGCTAAATGCCACACCCCAACGCCCGTACTCTATGCAGCTACGCAAAACTTCAAGCAACTCATCTAATCAAACTGCCCCTCCGTATTCCCCTCCCCCATTCCCTTCGTACTACTACTCCCACTCTGGATAGCGCCGAGGATGCCATCGATATAACTAGCGCCACTCCACTTCTGATGGGTGAGGACATCACACCCCAACTCCTTCTCTCGTCTCTGGACGAGGTTGACGTATGCCAACATGCCGTCCTGCTTATACTCGCGCGCGAGCTCGTTCGTGATGGTCGCGGTAGAATGCAACCCGGCGAGCGAGACGAGCTGGAGCACGAACCCTTCCCGCGCAATGTCCCAGATGAACGACTTGAGCGTCGCGTCGGTGAAGCCGTGCGCCATCCAGTTGAAGGAGGGCGAGAGGTTGTACACGAGACCCTTGCCGGGGTACGCGCCGCGCACGGCGCGCCCGAGCTTGCGCGCGACCTCGACGTTGGGGTCGCCCGTCTCGACCCACAAGAGGTCCGCGAAGGGCGCGAAGGCCAGAGCGCGCTTCGTCGCGGCCTCCATGCCCGCCTTGTAGTGGTAGTACCCTTCGCGCGTGCGGGGGATGTCCCCAGCTCCAGGCGATCGGCTTCGCCACGAGCGAGTTGGCGAGCTCGCGGCGTCGGGTGATGCCGATGCTGCTGTCCGCCCGGACGGCGGCGAGGTACCCGTCGATCTGCCCCTGCGCGACGCCCTGCGCGCGCATCTGCTCGACGGCTGCGTCGTCGAAGGTCATGAGTTTGTGGGATTTGACCCATTTCGCTTCGAAGATGTCGATCTCGGCGCCTGGGACGCCGTTGGCCTCCATCTCTTGGAGGGTCTCGGCTAGTGGGCAACGTTATCTTCCGTGACGCCGAGGATGAACTCGTGGTCGCGGGTGTCGATTGCGCTGGAGATGAGTTTCCCGCTCTCCGAGTCTGTGCGCGCAAGGATCAGGTTCTCTGTGCCCATCACGTCCCACTGGAAGCGCGCGGCAACGAGGCGGTTGATGTGCTCCCCTATCGGCACGAGGACCTTGCCCGCGAGATGACCGCACTTCTTACCGCCGTGGAGTTGGTCCTCGAAGTGCACGGCTGCGGCGCCATTCTCGGCAAATAGCTTGGCGAGCTTCAACACGGCGCTGAGGCCTCCGTGGCCGGTATCGCCGTCCGCCACGATGGGGCGGAGATAGTCGACGTAAGGCACCTTCTTACGCTCCTCTGGTGTCATTTTCCGTCGCAGGTCCCATTGCTTGCGGTCGTGCATAGATTGCGCCTTCGCCATGCGCTGTACCTGGTTGGGCACAGTATTATAGGGGTAGTCGCCAAAGTCGGGCGAGACCTCGTTTGTACTCGTCAGGACGCTGGAGCAGGCCCAGCCCGAGATGTAAAGGACCTCCTGGTGCGGCGCTTGTTGTGTCATTTGGACGGGGTCGATGGCTCCCACTGTAGATCAGGATACAAGTCAGCGAGCCTTCTTTGATCGGGCAATCTAGATTCCTCCTATCTCTGCTGTGACGTACTGGTATGTATGGGCTTCCCTGCGGCCTCTCTCTCCTTGATCAGGTTGAAGAGCTTCCTGGCCATGACGGAGCTAGGGTAGTTTTGCATCTGAGAGCCGCGCTTGGACACGACATCGGCGGCGGTATAGGGGCGCCTGATGCCGGCATATCTGGGCGTTGACCACCAAGCTTCGACGTCTTTGATCTGGCTTTCGTATAGAGCATCTTCTGCCGCACCAGCCTTTTGCGCTTCGGGAAGTAGTTGGAACGAGTCTGAGGCTAACGCTGTGGACACAGGGGGTCGACGGGAGGTAGCGACATTCTGGCGGCAGCGGAAGAGATATACCGAGTCGACGCTATGCAAAGGGGTGTTCGAGGAGAAGCCGTCGCGAGCCGCCGAGGGGCTCGAATGATGGCTCGGCGAAGCATCATGAGTAGCTGATAAAGAGTCCGGCTTGGAAGTGATAGTAATTAAAATATCTAGAGCTCACTATACAGCCACATCATAGACCCGAGTCTATATACGGGTTGAAGATCACGAAACACACCGGTTTTGAAAAGAAGAAGGGGAGAAATTCAGTGTCACAGGCCGCGGATATGTAAATGGGCAAATAATATGGTCGGGGGTTCCGTCGGAAGGCCGCCGTGGATAACCTCTTAGCATGCCCACTGTAAGAAGCCTCTGTAGGGAAGCTGCTACCTATATAGTGGGCCTGGGTTCATTCGGGTGAATAATCTAGCGATGGCCAAATGTGCCGTAAGCACCGCGCATTGAGTTGTAGCTATACCTTAGTAATCACTCATTGGGACTTTTATAGGAGACTCAAAAGTTCGAATGCATTCATAAAACTCGTTACTCTTTTGTGACTTGTTTGCGGCGCGATTTGTACTTTTTTTATTTGTATTCCACACCGCGATATTTCTACAATTCGATGATCACCGTGATGCTATTTACTCCGCTAGACCTACCTTGGTTAACGATGTATGGGGAAGGACGAGCGGAGACACAATGATTGGCCAATGGGCGCCGACAAGCGGTTCTCGGAGCCAAGATAGGCACTTCAGAGCAGCCGGCTTCCCTCGGCTCATGCGGGCAGCGCAGACAAATGGGGGTACTCCACAGTGGTGTCGCCGGTATCCCCGCCATGTATCGTGCCATACACGCGGGGCGGGGAGTGACATGGAGTGAGCTAGCTCCGCAGCCTCCTACCATTTCCTCAGTTCCGTCGGTAACTCGATGAAAAGGAAGTAGCAGTGGCCGAGATATTGGGTTAATTGTAGATTAACTTCCTGCGATGATCCCTCGCCGTTTGTTTTTTCCCTCCTTTTTCTCAGGCTCTCTCACATCTCTCTATTTTCTTATCAACCTTCCTCTCCGACCTATCTTCGTACCCTGAGTTTCTCCAATAGCCAGGCCTTTTGTGCGAATACAAGACTCGCTGGGCCGTTGCTGTAGTTCACCGAATCCTATACCTTGTTGTCCGGTCGTGTGTCTTTAGCTTTGCTTCCGTGTATCTTCCACCAGCCATGGCCATGAGCATCCGAGCGCCGACGAGGGCACTGGGCGCCCTGAGGGTAAGCAATCTACACAAAATATTCAATTAATTGGCGATCGATTCTTGTTTCCGGCCTCATGTATTCCCAAGCGCCTCAATCGGTGCGTTAGCTGAATCAAGAGCGTTGATTGGGCATAGTCACCGAGGGCATGGCTAGGTACGCTATAGATCTCGCCTAATGAACGCTCTTGATTAATATGATGCCTTGACTGAGGCGTCTTAGGGAGGTAGCACGAGAAGAGAGTTCGCAGTTTTCGCCGGAGGTGTCTGTCTCAGATGATTGTGACCCAAGTTAACATTATTATTCTGTGTCTAGCAACAGCGAGCCGTACCCATCGCTATCGCGCGAAGATACTACTCTTCATCCGAGCTCGACCTGAAGGAAACTCTAAAGGAGGTTATTCCAGCTAAGAGAGAGCTTTTCAAGAAGGTCAAGGCAAATGGCTCGGCCGTCCTCGGTGAGGTCAAGGTAGAAAATGCCATCGGTGGCATGAGGTACGATGACCTGACAATGCCCACACGTCGCCAGCAGGCTACAGACACTAATCTCACTTACAGAGGGCTTAAGGCCATGGTTTGGGAAGGCAGCGTCCTGGATGCGAACGAGGGTATCCGGTTCCATGGCCGAACCATCAAGGAGTGCCAGAAAGAGCTTCCTAAGGGCACGACGGGCACAGAAATGCTGCCCGAATCTATGTTCTGGCTTCTTTTGACCGGCAAAGTTCCCTCGGTTTCTCAGGTCCGCAAATTTTCCCGAGAACTGGCTGAGCAGGCCCATCTTCCCGATTTTGTCAACAAGATGCTTGACAGCTTCCCTCGGGACCTTCACCCGATGACCCAGTTCGCCATTGCCGTCAGCGCCCTCAACTACACCTCCAAGTTCGCCAAGGCCTACGAGAATGGGATGAACAAAGCCGACTATTGGGAGCCCACCTTCGATGACTGTATCAGCTTGCTGGCTAAGCTGCCCACCATCGCCGCCAAAATCTACCATAACTCGTACCGTGGTGGTGGTGCCTTACCCGCCGACGTCGACATCGAGCAGGATTGGTCTTACAATTTCGCTGCTATGCTTGGTAAGGGCGGCAAAGAGAACGAGAACTTCCAAGATCTATTAAGATTATATCTCGCCCTTCACGGTGATCATGAAGGTGGTAACGTCTCCGCACATGCTACTCATCTCGTCGGCAGCGCTCTCAGCGATCCCTTCCTAAGCTACAGCGCTGGTCTCCAGGGTCTGGCTGGTCCTCTGCACGGGTACGTATCGTATTGACGCCAACCTTCAATTCAATGCTTTATGCTGACTATGTACGTGTAGTTTGGCTGCTCAGGAAGTCTTGCGCTGGATCATCCAGATGAAGGATAACATACCCGCGAAATACACCGAGAAGGACGTCCATGATTACCTATGGTCTACCCTCAACAGCGGACGTGTTGTTCCTGGGTATGGTCACGCCGTTCTCCGCAAGCCCGACCCTCGCTTTGAAGCTCTGATGGACTATGCATCTGCCCGTCCTGAGATTGCCCAAGATCCCGTCTTCCAACTCGTCAAGCTCAACAGCGAAGTGGCTCCTGAAGTTTTGAAGAAGCATGGAAAGACGAAGAACCCGTATCCTAATGTCGACTCGAGCAGCGGCGTATTGTTCCACCATTACGGCTTCCATGAGACTCTGTACTACACCGCAACCTTCGGTGTCAGTCGAGGACTGGGTCCTCTTGCCCAATTGATTTGGGATCGTGCACTTGGTTTGCCCATTGAGCGACCTAAGAGCATTAACTTGGAAGGTATTCTCAAGCAGATCGGCGCGTGACGATGAATTGATTGCATATGTAGGGGCGCATCTTTACGGCGTTTCTTTTGGATATATCCATCCGCTAGATTTTCATTTCTCAAAATTTCAAGAATTGATGTCATGATGTTCAACTTAGCTTGTCTGCCGTGTCTTGAGAATGAATCCTCGTAGCTTTGGAGCTAGACAGCCATCTTCGCGATATCTTACGGCTAAGAATACAACCCTCCCCATCAACATTTCGTGAACCACTGATCGCAACAACCTCTAGCTTGGAGCTTTCATGACTGAGAGATGATGAAGACTTATTCCAATGATGTTACGTCTTCGAGACCAAAGCAGCAGCGACCATCACGTTGAGATCCGTGAAGCTTTGGATGCTCAACACAAGCTTCAACATCTCTGCCATACCCCTCAGTGGGGTCATCATCACCACCATACGTCAGTTATGCATGAGCTACCTTGCGCTCCGGGGTGTCTAGGAACGGAAATGAGTTGGTAGTCCGCCGTCGTATCTGGGGTCAGCGAATACCCCCTCGCGTTCCTCGGACCAGGTGTTGTGTTGGCCCTTGCAGTCCAGAGCTCCCTCGTCCAAATTAGATTTAACCCGAATGGGTACTTCCGATGAAAGTTCCCGTGTTGGTACAGCGCTTTTATGTCCATCACGTGTTTTGGCATGTTACATTCGATGACCTTACGGCTACCACGAAACGTCTATTGGTCGCCTGCAATGCGACAACATGACATCTCGCCCCAGAAGATAAAAAAAGAATGTCAATCTGGGCTTCTCGGTTATGTGAGATGGGAGTATATGCAAGGCTCTAGATCTACGCGGTTTCTTGCTCCTGTTCCTGACACTTCTGGTCAATACGGCTAAAGAGGCTAAAGGCAGAGTCGACTCACAAGATGGGCCGCCCTGGCGCTCTGGACCGCGCCGGCGAATATCGTGCCCACTGGATTCGATACTCGGCTCGATCGGAGACAAACGACTCGACGTAGCATCCTGAGGTAGCAGCGGCCTAGGCCTTGGATTTGTGGGGTTAGGCTTGTCTATACTTCATTGCCTCATACCATGCTTCAGTCGAGTATTGACTCTTATTATTCACTCACCGTTATTACCCAATATGGACGCTGCGGTTCAACTGGCTAAGTTGTGAGCACAATTCACCTGTTAGGTCCGCAAAGCGCATCTCATAAGCTTCCCGAGATGTGACGAATTATGCGCAATATGCACTGAAATTATGGCGTATAGGTCCGCGCTGTCATGATACTTAAGCTTAATATATCATACCTTGAGCTTTTCAAAAATAGCATCGACCTAAAGCTATATATCCAGCGGACTAGCTGACATCCCCCCTGCCGCTTCATATCGACTTCACGACCTAGATCATATAGGCCTTGTGTGATATAGTCGAGCTAGCTCTAGCAAGTTGCTACGCCCCACCGACGAGAACGCATCACTTTCGACGGTCAACAACAGAGTCCGAGATGACCTTCCTTACCGCCCTTATTCACACCTATCTTTCTATATCGAGCTCGCGTCATAGTTTCTCTTGGTAATACGTTTCTATAAAAAGAAGAACCCCACATGATATCCAAGGAACTCGAGGAGCTAGACGACGCCCTTTAATATGATTTCATCTATGAAGCCTTGGTTTTAATTCAACCGCAAATTCGCGAGGCGGGCTGGAAGGGCCACCGTCAGCACAAGGTGACCGAGGCTGAGGGACCCCAATCTCGCAACTTGCCGCCGTCGGGAACGTGAGCTTCCCTTCATTCACGATGGCGTCGGCGCGCTTGGACGGAGATGGCCTCTGTGGAACGTCGACGGCCGTGTGCTGGGATGAGCAAAGTACGAAAATAGTGACAAGTGTGTGAGTGTTTGATTAGGGTCAGACGAGTATAAATACAGGATTTCTCACGAGGTTGTCGATCATTTCTTCATCCGCACTCATCAGCACACTCAAGCAATTCAGCCCGACTCACAAAGCCCGCAGGCAACTCAAACACTATTCACAGCTGTTTACCTCAAGACAACAGCATCTCATCGCCATCATCATGCTCTCCTTCCTCGCTCTATTTGGCGCCGCCCTGGTTGCTGCTAACCCCGTGGTCCTCCCCGGCGCTGGCAGCGGCACTACACCAGACCCGAGCACCATCCTGATCACGAGTGTTTCCGCCAGTGGCAACGGATGCCCCAGGGTACTGTCGCTACTGAGTTGTCTCCTGACCGCCAAGTGAGATATCCGTCACGGTTCCATTTGAGTTAGCACTAAAGTAAATCAGGTTGTCACCTTCGGTTTTGATGCCTTCCAGACTTACATTGGACCCGGCACCGGCCCGGCTGACAGGACCAAGAACTGCCAGCTTCACTTGAACCTCAAGTATCCCGGTGGCTTCCAATTCGCCGTCGTAAGTATCTCATACTATGAAAGGTGAGATGGTGTAGGCTATTCTAATCCGCTTCACAGGTTGAATCCACCTATCACGGTTATGCCCAGCTTGAGAAGGGTGTCACTGGAACCTTCTACTCGACTTATTACTTCAGCCAGTCGCCCGCTGACACGGTATGTGAAGTAGCGGCATACAACTCAAACAACATGACGAACTGACTTGAAAATACATAGACCACCACTCAAACCTCCATCAGCGGAGGCGGCCTCTGGGAATTCGGCGATGTAAGCTTCTTCCCCTCACATCTCAGAAGGAACAACCAGCCTCCTCATAGCTGTCGAATGAAACGGTGCATGAAAGCGACTAACCACTCCACACCTCTTAGGTCTACACCAAGCAAGATCTGGTCCCCACCGCCTCCGTCATCTGGTCACCCTGCGGCGCCACTGGTATCCTCAACGTGAACAACCGCATCGCGCTAACGTCGACCAACACGACCGCCTCCGGCACCATCTCCGACGACGATGCCACCGTGGCCCTGACGCAGCAGATTCACGTCGCTTGGCAAGCTTGTCAATAAGCAGTCCAGCCGGCCTGTAAAGTCAGCCGCCAGCCTTCATGCATGGATGGGAGGAGTGGGCTTTGGCTGCTAGTTTTCTTTTGTACTTGCATCGCGGGGAAAAGGAGTGAAACTTGTTTCATGTGAGCACTGCTGTGTTGGCATGAGATGAGAATGAGAATGAGAATGAGATTCGCCGCAGTATAGCGTTAGCTTTGTTGGTTATGAATGCATATTTTCTCAAACAATTCCATTGAGCTTGTGAATTTGATTTGTGCGCTTGGGTGAATTTGAATCTTTGTGAGCGTCCTCTCATATTGTGTCGAAGACGAAGTGAAGTGTATCTACCCTTAACTCAAGCGCAATACTTCATTTTAAGAGAGTTTCATACCAAAGTTAGAAAAAATGTATTCTTGGCCTAAGCATATGAGTTTAACACAATAGACGATGAGATTGAGATGAAAATATTGGGTTTTGATGATGATGTTCTCGCTGAGGGGCTAATGACGTTGATCGACGTCACCAATACCCTTACATTATATAGATCAGACTTACCACTTCTTCAACGAGAATTATACATGTATCTCCTGCAGTTTGAAATACGAACCTTAGTCAATGAAAGCTATTTTTATAATTCATAAATCAAAATTGAGAAAAGAACAACCGACACAAAACCAACTCATCAACACTTCCCTTCATTCACAATGCCAATCGACTACCAAGGCACAAGAGTGCCCATAAGCTACGCAACATGCAGCATCGGGCACAAAGCCTCGCACACGCTCCTGGAGAAACTCAAAGCGATATCTGCCGCCGGCTTCGACGGCATCGAGCTCTCGATGCCGGACATCCTATCCTACGGCGCGGAGCTGCACGGCGCGGAGCCAGACCCCACGGACTACGAAGCCCTGGTATCCATCAGTGGGGCGATCAAATCCCTAGCCGAGGCGCAGAATCTCACGATCATGATGCTGCAACCCTTTGCCAACTTCGAGGGGTGGGGGAAGGGGAGCAGAGAGCGCGAAGACGCCTTCGCGCGCGCCAGGGGCTGGATCCGCGTCATGCGCGCCGCCGGCACGGATCTGTTGCAGGTCGGCTCCTCGGATGCTGAGGGGATATCCGGGGACTTCGACGTCCTGGCGGCTGACCTGGCGGAACTGGCCGATCTCTGCGCGGAGGAGGGATTTCGCGTGGCGTATGAGAACTGGTGCTGGGCGACGCATGCGCCGGGGTGGAAGGATGTCTGGAGGATCGTGCAGAAGGCGGATCGTCCAAATTTAGGCCTGTGTCTCGATACCTTCCAGAGCGCCGGGGGTGAGGGGGATCCGCGGACGGCGTCGGGGTTAAGAGAGGGTGTTGCGAGAGATGAGGCGGGGGAGATGTGGAAGAGGAGTCTCCGGGAACTCGCTGCTACGGTACCGCCGGAGAAGATTTTCCTTCTCCAGATCTCGGATGCGTACAGGATGGACCCCCCGCTTGACAACGAGCCGGATGAGAACGGATTACGGCCGAGAGGTCGCTGGAGTCATGATTTTCGACCGCTTCCGTTTGACGGGGGGTATTTACCGGTCAAAGAGTTCCTGGATGCGGTTCTCGCGACCGGGTTTAGGGGGTGGTTGTCTGTTGAGGTTTTTGATGGGAGGGCGAAGGAAAAGTATGAGGATATGGGCGTGTATAGTGAGAAGGCTATGGCGTCTTTACGGAGGCTCGTGGCTGAGTAGTTGGCATTGGTCCTGGTTTGCGATGTGTAGAAGAGCATGTCTTTGGAGTTGTATAACTAGAAGACAAGCGATAAATATGGCGGATAGGTTCAAAATAAGTTTACTAATTTGTTTTTCTGATACTACTCAAATATACAACTAATATCTAATAATATGCAAGTGAGCTTCTAAGTTAAACACAATGATAAGATCAATCGATCTCATCAGCTGCGAGTATCTGACCCGTAGGTTCTAAATCCTGATGGTAAACGCCCTCGGAAATCAATGCCTCAGCAGCACCAGGTCCCACAAACTCCCACACACCCGCCGTCCTTTCTAGCGCAAGCTCCCGGACCGCGGGATCAGGTATAGCCCGGGCCAGGAGCTCAAACTCAGGACTCTCCTGCATGGATCGGAAGAACACAGTAGGCCACTCCGCGCCGGTCTCTTTCTCCGCCCTCCGAATTTGTCTCTGCGCCTCCTCGATCGTCCTCTTCTCGGTATGCACACGGTTCATGTCCCCTGTGTGAATCGCCTCAATAACCCCCTGCCAGGCCCGCCGAGATTCCCACGGGCTCTGCTCTTCCAGAGGTAAGGTCCGTATCTCGCTTAGAGGGACATCATCCACGTCGAATTCCTCAACAACGGTCCCCGTCGCGCGCTCCGTGATCGTAAGCCGTCCGCTCCACTGCCCCGTGACCTCATACAGCACCTCCCCCTTTTCCTCCTCTCCCTCACGGGGTATCCTCGCCAGTTCGGCGCGCACGCTATTCCTTGCCCCGCCGCCTCCCCACGACGTCCCCGTGAACTCCACCGTGGACAGAAACCCCGAGCTCGAGACGATGTAGCACACGCCCTCGAGCTCGGGATACGCGCCCGTCAGCAGGCCCCTGACGGCGATCGTGGGCAGCGTCCGCAGGTGCGACTCCTGGTGTCTCTCGTCGCGGATGATGGAGTGTCCGACCTGCTCCACGCGTACGCCTGACACGGGGCTGAACGACGTCTTCTGCGCCACGTAGCCCGACGACGACATGCCCGATCCCGCGTTATACGCCGCGCACGCCGTCACGGGCGGGTGGTGCGAGACCTGCTCCGCGACCACGCGCGTAGAATCATCATCACCGCCTCTTGCCCCTACGCCGCTGCTGAATTCCCCGATGAACAACTCCCCGAGGAAGGCGTTGAGCGGCTTCTTCGGCGCCCCGTGTGCGTCCGCGGCCATGTGGAGCTGCGGCCTCAGGCTGCAGAGGAAGTTTTTTAGGACGAGCAGGGCGCGCGCCCCTGCGTCGTCTTCGCGCGCGGGCTGCTGGAACAGCTCGTGCCGCGAGGCCCATGATGCCGGGATCTCGGTCACGGACGTGGGCGCGAGCACGAACGGGGGCGCGGTGATGTTGGATAGGTCACCTCGGATTGTGGCGAGGTAGTATAGGAAGTCTTTTAGCTTGGAGAGGTTGCCCTGTGATGCCGCCGTCATGGTTTTGCCCCTGTAGCGGGTCTGGAGGATGGGCTTGGTGCGGTGCCGGGTGAAGTCCCAGGGGGTTAGTCTGAACATGTAGTCAATTGCGATACCGTCTTTCGTTGGAATCTTTTATTTTTAATGGTATTATATTATTTTATTCTCTTTTATTGAAGTCCTTGATTTGCATGTTTATAAAGATCACCTTGAAGAGCTAACCGGTGGAACGCTTGGGAAATGGATGACGTTGGTGACTTGTCTTAGCGCCGTCTTTAAACGGGCCTCCGATGCGAATGCGAAGTGCTATAATATGAGATTATTCGGAGTCCTACAGATCTCCATGAAGTCGTTCCTAGATTTTAACGCTTGATATATTCTAAATCATTAGTGATACGAATGAAACAATCTAGTAGGAGTCTTAGCCTTCTCTACTAGAGAAACAATCCTACGGCTAACCATTCTCTGCGACCTCCGCCCCCGCTGCCATATATTTTTTGGGTTGAAATGTCCAGGCGATTATAAACCCCCTAAAAACCGCGCGATGTACAAAGTTAGACACTCCGTGTTCTCGCTTTCTACATATAAGAATTGCTAGGCAATCAATCGAATACTGGAGAGCTCGGAGTACATGGAGTGCTATTACATGCCTGCTCGTGATGTGTAGTTCATCTACGACTACCTCTCTTTTTAGCTATGCGTGCCTGAATGAAATCACATGCGCCTTTATCGATGACTTACGAATTATATCGATAAAGGAATCAAAGAACTCTTCATACACTAATCGGAGAGAAGGGCCTGCTCGTTATTAGCGACAACGCACTGTTCGGCTCATTTCCGCACTATGCTCTCAACCTATACTCCCGTATCTTCTTGAATGGTAACCCTCCTTATATAGACTATTTGCAGGAACCTTAGTAAGTAGTTATTAAGCTGACGCGGAAGCTGACGCGGACTGCCCTGTGATAAGGTTTACTTGCGGCGCTCTTTCTACGTCTAGTTACTATCTTATATCTTAGGTATTTAACGTTTACTATAACAAATGACTTATTGTATCGCAATGATACAAAGCAAGGAATCTTTTTTTTTTTTTTAAGCAATACTCCACGCGACCTCAAATCATCAAGTTCACGCATACTATTACAAGTTTTAAGTATCGAGTAGTATATTAGGTACATTGACCAGGTCGTTATATAGTGATGCAATGCCTGAAGGAAGGCACCTTTGCTCCCCTCCAACTACCGATAATAGGTTCCCAACCCCGCTTTGTGCAGCTGAAAACTATCAGAAATAACTCCATGACTCTTACATAAACAATCATAAACACGAGACATTTAACGTAATTAACATGAACCTCTTATTACCGCGTATCACAGGGGGAAAAACAAGCAAGGCGAATAAGACTATTTAAATCATGACACACGAGACAAAGATTTGCGACTTTTGCGTCACGAATGTATTACAATCCAAGAAGCCATGGGGCTATCACCACACCAACCGCGAAGAGTTAAAACTGTCGGCATCTCGAGGGTGTCCATTCTGTGTAACCCTCAATGAAGATCTAAGTCAAATAAAGAGGCTATCCTTCGATTCGGTAACTAACAATTCAATTTATCGCTGGACTGTACGTCCAGGTGGAAAGATACGGGAGAGCCAGGCCTACATTATCGTGACTTTTCGCCCTGTTATCCTAGGTTCTGAGTCCAGCGATGCAGCCGCTATTGAAAGTCTCAAAGAGAGAGTATTCTATCTCGTTCCTGAAGAAGGCATGGATTTCAATCTTCCCATAGATACAGTAATTCTAATAGTGTTCAGATCTTGGTAATGTGCCTTCGCCAGCAGAGCTAGGGCTCAGCACCAACTCATCTCGCTCTCAGCGACGAATAAGAGACTGGCTGGACAACTGCATCAAGAAACACCCGAAGTGTAATTTACGGGAGAGTGGACGAGACTTTATCCCAACCCGACTTGTTGATCTTGGTGAACATGGGGCCGAGTGGGCTACTAAGTCAGTGAGGATTGTACCCACCAAGGAAACCGGAGTCAGGTCGCATTATGTGACATTGAGCCACTGCTGGGGCAAGCCTGACAGTGAGCCATTCTGGACCCTCAAGACAGAGACCCTGCAAGAATCAACAGTGCCAGTTGTTCCTCTAGAAGATATCAACAACGAAATCTTTACCCAGGCCATGGCTGTGGCGAGATATCTCAGAGTGCGATACATCTGGATAGATTCAATGTGCATCGTGCAAGATGACGAGGGAGCCGACAAGTTGAGAGAAATCAAGTTAATGCATCAGGTGTATAGAAATTCATACTGTAACATTTCGGCCGTTGATTCACGAAACAGATATGGTGGCTTGTTCCGCAAAAGAGAAACTATTGTTAACCAATTAGTTCCACACGATACGTCCAAAGTCACGAGGTTGGCAACCTGGAGTCTGCTTTATTTGGTGACTACTCGTGGAGAGTCCTCAGTGGAGATCTCTGGCAGGACCAGGTTCTCAACGGTCCATTATACACACGTGCCTGGGCATTCCAAGGTGAGTTTCGTTGCATCAATGGGTTCTATATGATGGTGTCCTACCTGCCGTTTCTAATTAGAAGAATTTAGAGAGACTTTTATCTCCTCGCATACTTCATTTCTCTAAATATCAAATCTTTTGGGATTGCGCAACTCTCAGCGCGTGCGAAACGATGCCTGACAAAATACCCGTCGTACTTGAAAACCAAGCCGCGACCGACAGGCACTGGCGCGAACGTCTACAAGACACCGCACTAATGATCTCTCCGATCTCGGCAAAGGGCAACAGTTCACTGGAAGAGTTCTGGTCTGCAGCTGTTCTCTCCTACACCAGCTGCGAACTCACGAATGAAGGTGACAAGTTGAAGGCATTTTGGGGGATCGCAAAACTTGTCCGTGATGCAATGGGCGAGGAATACAGAGCCGGCTTGTGGGAACCAGAATTACATCAACAGCTCCCATGGCGTGTTGTAGAATGTAAGAAGAGTATTCGAACAGGAGACCAAGCTCGCCTTTTTCCGTCTTGGTCCTGGTCTTCCGTTAAAGGCGCAATCAACGTTGAAAGTCGCCTGACAGACTACCAGAACTACAAAGTCACGAACCACGATGGGCAGCCTCTATCTTTCAAACTCAAAAACAGAGTGTATGCGAGACACATTCAGTCTAACCACACAAATTGGCCTGATGAACTCGGTTTCATGACGACAACGTTGGCTCAGAGACAGGTAAAGATCGTCTCCGAGATCCAGAAAGCAGGTTTGGACTCGGAACTCATGCCCCGATCTCAGCCTGGAGCATCTCTGGTTGAAAAAGCCAAATCCACATATGCCGACACGATGCCAGAGCTTGAGAATGCGACACTGGAAATTCAAGGCCACATTTCACGGGGGCGAATGGTCCAGTCGAGCGAAGAAAAGACTTGGCAGATTGTAGTTCGAAATCCAAACGGATCGACTTTCAGTATCGAAGCATTCCCCGATGAACTACCAGAAGCTGAGGGGACTGAATGCATGTTTGTAGTACTTTCCGCATGTTTCCAAAACGACGATCAGGATCCAGGCCACGATCCAGACCACGATCTAGACAGTGATCTAGTTTACAATCGCTTAGGCAATGGCATCATGGTTGAATATGATGGAGATCATCATTATCGAAGGATTGGGGCAATTGCGTTTCGTGACCTGACGCCCGAGAGCTGGGATACATTGCGTCTCCAATGTTGCGATCGAACAGTCGAAGAGGGTGAGCATTCACTCGAGACTGGTACGATGTTTTATTTGGACTAGGGCGTGGGAATATAAGATATTTACTGTTTGTTTATAGATAATGAAATGTGCTGCTTCAGTGAAAGCCAAGCCCCCGATTTGCTACCTAAGGTTGTTAGCCCGTGCCTCCAGCTCCTCGAGGCTAGCATTGACCCTATTCTACGATTCGCCGCTCCTTCAACTTATAAGAGCCAGGTTGTACCACCATCTTCGATTCCAGCTCAATTGAATGTATTCGCATGCTTGAGTGGGTTGGGATCGTTTTCAGGTTTTCGTAGGGGACTGTTCGCAGCTCCTTCGATCTGCAAGGTCGAGATTGTACTACTATCTGTCCCTCTTACTGGACCGAATGTATCTGCGTGCTTGAGTGGGCTGAGACCATTTTCAGGGCCTCGCAGGAGACTGTTTGCCCACACAATAGACGGATGATAGTGCTCACGGCAGTACAAGAAGAAGTCAGGATGAAATGCCTTCAGCAAGGGCCAGTGCCGCCGGTTTTCCCGGCGCCGATGGTACCCTCGGACGACTAACCCCTTGGTAGCATGGAGAACATCGTCCACACTACGACATGGGTCGTACTTACGATCGATACCTCTGATCCTTGCACTCAGTTGGGTTAGTTTCTTGAACTCCTCGAAGTCGACACCATTCTCGTCGCGTCCGACTATAGCAATAGCTTGAAGCCCTAGCGTGCGCTCATTGGCGGTTTGTGCCTCGACATAGTCTAAACTAGCATCGAACATATCTACGATCGCGGCAGGAAGCCGGTCGCGGGTAGTAAAGAACACTTTGAGTGACTGATCGCGATGGAGGACCTCTAACCGCTTGAGAGCCAAAGCAATATTCCCAGCAGCACGGGACTCGATTTCTTGTATGACTTCATCGGCCTTACCAGACCGAAGTAACTCCTTGCCGAAAGTCGATGCAGGCAGCTTTTCTTCGAGGCTCGATCCACTAGCTCCAATATAGCCGTACTCTTGCTCTATGGCATGCCGGATGAGATTGTCTATTCCGGGCATGTGGCTGATGTTGAAATCGACATATTTATACGGCTGGCTAAAATGCGCGTGGTTGTCACTTCGTGGGACTTATCAACATCCTTCGTTAGGAATCGAACTATAACCATTGGTTATAGTACGGTGAAAACTTACCATGTGACACAACCGGGATTTTCAGCGAAGCAGGATTTACAGAACACTGTGATACCCGCTACTTTGTCTGCATGATTGCGGCATTCTTCACACGACCAATATAGCTTGATTAGCCGTGGTCGCCCATTTGTGCAGCATGCCTTTCCGTCGCAATAAGCTAATTCAAAAGGCTCATCAACCCATGGAACCCTCGAGGTCGTCATGATCTTTATGCCTTGTCTTTGAAGATATGATATCTCTTCTTCGGCGAACATCAAAGTGGCAGGACTACATCGATCGATGCCATCGACAATAAGGAAGGCTTGTTGAAGTTTGGGAACCACGGCATGCAAAGTATTTCGTATGAGAATCAATCTGTGCGAGCCTCTTTGTTGCAACTTGCATGCCTCAACGTACTTCTGATACTCGATGATCCATTCATCTTCAATAGATGGTAAGATGTCTCTGGAAAATTGCGCAAATAGGCTGTGCAAGAAATCTTCAATAAACCAGCCCTCAGATGTAACCTCACGCTGTAGAAAGAGGCATGCCACAACTTGACCGTCATTTCGAAGCTCTTCGACTATGATAGAGGACAGTGTTGTCTAGTAACCGCCAAGTTAGTCACAGCACTCGACGAACATTTTTTATGACTGAAACCGGGTTGAGGACATAGTGATTGACCTTTCCACAGCCTGGGGAACCAGTGAGCCGCAATTGCCAATTATTTTTATTTGACTGCCACTCTATGAACCTTTCGTCACGAGCTATCGCGTCAAACAAGCCCCTGTGAATAGAGAAGTCGAGCTCGTGGTGGTCTGCCAGGGCTGGGTGAAGTGGACCTATCCATTCGTTCTCACCAACCTGGGCCATGTTGCATTCTGGTACTTTGACTCGAACCTTGGAGCTGTTTGGTGTAAGCTTGCAACTGTTTTCAAGACGATGCGTATCCTTGCGTTGTCTGTTTTAAAATTCCCATTCATAGTTGGCATGGGTAGCCTTGGTTTCGGTGGATGGGGAGCGACATCACGGTGGCGTGCGCTAAGGAGATTGTGATGGCACATTATACATATTAGGCAGGTAGGTAGAAGTTAGTTGCCAATGATGAACGAGCGTTATCCGCCATGTAACGCAGCCACATTACATCACCACCAGCTAGAATCCCTCCTCCAAGACGGACTGCCCCGTTCCCCAAATCTATTGGCCCGTCGGTTGTATTACTTTGGCCGATTGGGATAAATGCAGGTCGGTTGCCTATGCGAACACTGCGAAAAATGTAGCTTTCTAACGGCGACAGTTATTCTCAGGGGAAAAGAAGTCCTACATTGCCTCTTGGCAGGGGGGCGATGCGATGGACCCAAGGTCACTCTTTCGACAACCTGAACCATATCAATAATCACATACTGCCTATAAATGTATTTACCTTACACTCTCTCTTCCATAACTATACATCGATCTTAGGGTTCTACATTCGTTTCACTCCTTAAGAATTCGACGCTGCATTCATTAGAACAAATACATTGTTTTTGGTTCATCTAAACCATCATGTTGTCTCCGATACTATTGTTATTCGTGCTTGTACTTGTGCATGTATCAGCTTCAAGGAGGGATTCACCTAACACAAGCAACAGGAATGCTCCGCGTTCCAAGATTTGTGGCGACATAATAGATCTTGTCAACAATGGTTCGTAGAGTCCTCTTATCTCTTTTTGAGCGACCAATACTTACGTTTTCACGTCTTTGCATTAAGGTACTTTCGTGTTCTATGCATCCGCCGCCTACGACTGTTTACGCAGTGTCCCGTTCAACGATGCAGTCGCTCTCCGGTTCATCGACTACTACAACACGACCATGCAGTTCCAAAGCACAGTATCGCTTCTGCCGAACCCACCAGAAGGGTATCAGCAACCTGCATTTGACCTGCTGCAAGGATTAGCTAATCTTCGGGATAATGTCACTGCCAACGTATACAAGAACCAGTACGCTTTTGAAGCCGACCTGCAATACTTGATCTACCAGGTGCATGATACGCATGTGGACTTATCCGCGGGCGTACTGGCCGCTTTCACATTCGGCAGCCCACTGGAAATTATGAGTGCCTCTATAGATGGAAAGAAACAGCCGGAGATATGGTTTAAAGGTAAGCTCTTCCTCACACCCCTATCTAGAGTGTCACTAACTAGTCCTGTTACTAGACGACATTATCAAATACCTCAACACCCCGGCAGCCCGCCACCCTCTCCGATTGTCTCGATCAACGGTGAAGATGTAGTGGAATATCTGACGCGTTTTGCAGCTCTGAATTCAAAGGGTACCTTGGAGCCGCACGCTGATTGGAACAAGCTTATGGCGAGCCCTGTTCTAGACATACAAGTTTCAGCCAGCGTCTTTGCCAGTGGAGCAACCTTCTACCCCGGGAACGAGTTGATCTTCATACAGTCAAATGGGAACCGGACGACTGAGAGGTGGTGGGCATACTACAACGAGCCATACTTCACTGGCCCGTTAACAACAGGCGGTGACTTCTACAACTACTTTGTAATGGGACTCTTGCCCGCATCATACGATAGCACCCCCCTCCCGGACATCTTCAACCAATCGACTTATACGGACAGCCTACTGGAAAGAGACCCGATCACAACAAAGAATTGGTCAACCGTGACCACCGCATATCCAGAAAACCCTATTGTAATCCAGGACGGGCTAAACGCTGGGGTAGTGCTATCTTAACAGCTTATTTGTTGCCCGAGATATCGACCGCTGTCCTGAGCCTGCCAACATTTAGGGAATACTACTCGGAAGCACAACCCTTCTCACTGGCAATAAACTACTTCATTGGAAACGCCACTTCGCAGGGTTTCAAGAAGATCATTATCGACTTGCAGCAGAACACGGGTGGAGACGTTTTACTCGCCTTCACTGCATTCAAACAGTTCTTCCCCCAGTCTACTCCCTTTGCAGGAAGCCACAGAAGAAGCCATTACCTAGGAGACATCCTCGGCAAAACCTTGACGCAGTTTTACGACGTTCTCTCTTTGGAAAACGATGATGAGAAAGCTATCAAACTACAGTTGGAGGCCAATGAATGGGTTGTCACGCCAAGGATCAACGCAGCCACAGGGAACAACTTCACTTCCTGGGAGGTATACAATGGTCCTATTCGGTACGGTGGCGACGGCTTTTCTCTGACGGTAATAGCCACCATTCCCCGTCTAGTTATGGTCTGACTGATGGCTGACTCGTATGTTTACAGGAGAGATACAACTTGTCAAACATTCTCTTTGACCAGGCTGCGTTTGATGGGTTGATTCCAGAGGCTTACGTCCAGCAATCTGCTAGGCCGAACCCCTGGGATCCCTCAAGTATCGTGATCGTTGGTGAATTACCAATTCTCTACTGAAAGCCATGACTGACCATGTTGAAGCTGACTGATGGTCTCTGTGCGTCGACTTGTTCTTTGTTCGTTGAGATGATGGCCGAAGCCGGCGTGCGAACTGTTGCCGTCGGCGGCCGACCTGAATCCGGTCCGATGCAGGCATCATCGGGCACGCGCGGGGCAGCCCTCTACACGGCCTCCCAACTCGACAACGACATTTGGAACGCTAGCCAGATAATAGGGCTCAACGACAATAGCGACAGCTCGGATTCGGACACTCTTGCCGCAATCATCTCAACCCGCGACCGCGGCATGTGGATCAACTGGGCTGGATTCACCTTGCGCGACCAGGTGACTTCTGCAGAGGACCCTGAACCCCTTCAGCTGAAGTATCAGCCGGCGGATTGTCGAATCTTTTGGACAATAGATAATGCGCTCAACTTTACGCGCTTGTGGAGTGATGTCGCTGGGGCCATCTGGGATGACCAAAGTCTCTGCGTCGATGGGTCGACCGGATTCACTTCAAATGGAGATAACAATGACACCAAGAAGACGGCGCCATCCAAGTTGTTCGAAACTCCTCTTCCGCTGCCAGTGGCGCCTGGCGTCGACTTCGATGCGAGCTCAACAGGATTATTGGACACAGTGGGTGGGTGTGGCTCGTTCGATACAGCCTATAAAACGCGAACTTGCAACTTTAACGATGTAGACCCCTGTGACGCTCGTCTGGGTCTATACTGCCTGCGGCTCCAACGCTACAATCCAAATGGCGTTTGTGTGTCGGCGTGCACAATCTCGAGCCAATATTGCCCCGTGGATGGTCAAACTTGTGACCTCACCAACGGCTATAAGGTAGAGATTTTCACCCAAGGGCATTATAGCCCCGGGCGCTATGGTTTCACGGTAAGGCGTGGAAACTGCTTGCCGTCTTACTATATAGGAGGTGATGGCACTCTACACGTATTATTGTATGATGTGAAAACGTGGAAGTCACTCGGTCGCCCCGACAAGGTAGGATAGATCTTCCCTTTTCTACTTATTTAACCAGTATTTGTACATGTAACATGTTTGAACGTATATATTGGGAGGAGGGGGTGAGCTTCTTTCGACGCTACGCTTGCAGACTAATACTCGCTACCATATTAAGTCATCGTGGATAAGGTTGTCTTAACCGTGCTTGTAGTCGAGGCAAGTTCGGATAGGTGCCCCCGTGTTAGAATAAGCGAGCTAGCCAATTAAGATAAATAGGGACATGTTATTACTATTAACTTATAGATACACTACTCGGTATTTAAGACTCGTAATAGCATGCTTGAACTCCCCCTTGCTTCGTGGCGTCGCTATGTGATAGGCCGTTTGTTACGTGTGTGGCAACTCGGCGTTGCTTAGGGCAAGACGCGGTAGATGTTACACAGTTATGAAACAGCACTCACTATTTGTTTATCCCTGGCTAATATTGTTTACATAAAGTCTTCGACTACTCGGTCAGCTTCCACGAGGCTTGTATATAAAGTTGTCCCACCGCTCCCCTAGTTCTGGAACTTTTCTCATTATAGTTTTCTATTCCTCTCGTTACTTGACTCCGCTATTCCAATGGATAATCTATTCTCATCACAGCTTGGCTCTGAGGTTACGCCAAACGAGCACATGGCTTTTAGTGCCCAGTCGTGGCCGCAAGTACCTCCGCTCGAAAGAATTGATTCTGGGTCGGATAGTAATTCTGACTGGGACAAAGTTCCTGCTGCACCTGATCGCGTTAAATCTGAAGTTGATCGAGCTTTTGACCTCTTACGCAGCACCATACGTGCTGAGTTTGATCGACTACTCAGCGCCATACATGCTGAATTTGATCGAACACGCAGCAGCATAGATGTTGGAACTGATCGAACGCTTGAGCGCAATGACACTAAATTTGATCAGATACATGATCGCCTCGACGGTTTTGCTACCCAGAAGGTGTTGGATGCCGCCTGGACGGTATTAACGCTCGCCTTGACAGTACCAACGCTCGCCTTGACAGTATCAACGCTCGCCTCGATAATACGACCTCCCGCCTCGACAAAATGAATGCTCACCCGAAACCCCGGGGCGCCGCTTGACAGAGCATACTACTGCAAGGTAAGTTACTAACATGTTTATTCCAAGGGAACTGAGCTCATTTGGGAACCTAGTAATGAGAACCGCTTGAATGATCGCCTCAAAGCTATGGAAGATCGTCTAAAGACGCGCATGGCTGCCAGGTAGGCTATGAACGCCCTGTCGTCTTTATTTAGATGCTAGACTAATGCGAGAGACACGGTAGTGACAACAACAATCTCGCACGTCTGCGAAACTCGCACGCCCGGGGACCTGGCTCTCCAATCGTTCCTCTTTATGATATTTTGACGAACACTAAGATTTGTGGCTTTCCTAAGACGTTTGATGAGATTAGCGAGCTCGGAGGTAAGACCAGCCTTGCTCGACAGCATTTGGTGAGATTACTGTGCTAATTCAAATCATCATGTAGACGCGCAATTGGACCGGTACTTTGACCTCTTTGGCTACCCTAGCCCTCGGACTACGAGAGAAAAGCAACAACTTTTGAGGAAACTCGCGGGACAAGTAGTTGTGACTGAATTTTGGGACCTATAGTCTACGATTTTAGTATGTAGATTGTGATTTCCGGCTAAGATGTTGTATATCGGTCGGGTTGAATCATCTAGGGAAAGCAGTGCCTCAAGATCGCGACTAAGGAGCGGGGAAATACTTTCGGTAGGCACTAAGCTAGGCACCTCCTCCAGAATACCATTTATAAGATCACCACGCGACGGCTTAGAGAAGCCGGGGAGAGAACAAACAAAGGTATTTGTAAGTGAGAAGGCGAAATGGGCGGCCGCGCTCTGCATGTAGACTAAAATAGATCGCAATCATCCCCTTTTCGAGGCCATGCCACCAATTGTGTACAAACACCCATCGCCGGCCCGTTCTACTATGTCAGTTCTGGTCTACTCTATCTTATTATAGTCGCGCACTATCTTAGCAAGACCCATAGCCAACGCCTTAGGTATTCTTGGTCTTTGTTGTATTCGATGTTCATTAGCTACCTACGTGCTCTTTACTTTCACGAATCCATACAACACCAGGGTACAGATGATGTACAGAGCTAAAGTGCCTCATTTCAGAGTCCGCCGCAGTTGGCTATGGTTCCAACTGGTTGACAGGAAATTAACAAGGACCATTGATAATAATATCTCTACATAGTTGATTGCCTCCTTTACTCTTTTGTAATACGTCGCTCTGTAATAAAATGGTATGATAGCGTCACAATAACCTCGGCGGCATTAGGTCATATAGAGTGGTCGTAATCCCCCCCCGAAAACGGGCGTCTAACATCAAGCTGTTAATAATTTGCAGCATAGAGATATCATCGTTGCTTTTCTTCTTTCTTCATCTTTGTTCTCTCAGCTAGCGAGTTATTCTGAGTTATAACAACACAACAACACTACTATACCACTATATTCTTTACCCCGTGTACTTACCAATCTGCCTTCCATCATACATTAGCGGGCTGTAGTCGTTTCTTGATGCTATGGCTGATGTAGCTAAGGCGGCGGAGGTGGCCACGACTGGATAGCATCTACCTGTCACGGAGCAGAACTGCAGCTCTATGCAATCACACTATCAAACAAAAGAACGTTGCCAAGTCGGAGACTTGAGCGCCTCTAGTTATTTATATGCGGACCGTGACACTAATTGAGGCATCGTCACCCACCACATGTCGTCCTGGCCCTTTCAACGTCTGGGTTTTTGAGATAATAGCCTAGGAAGACAGGAGCGAAATTATTCGACGTCCCCGCGCGAGAAAATATCTCATTAGTCGCAAATGATAACCGTTGCAAACGTGTTACTTATCTACTACAAGTAACTAAGATATATAAATAGGATACTCATGGTTTAAGCTTTAATCCGTTTATGTTGTTAGGCCTTGAAACCTCTGACCCTCTCTGCTAGGTAGGTACGTAGCGTCCCCCCTGTCTCAACCAATCAACCAGCACCAGGATTCCCCGAATTGGCAACCCGATTCCCGCAGCGCAGCATCAACTGAGATATTTATACTATATAACAGCGAAAAAATCGCTCCTAAAAATTCCATAGAAGGTACTTTCACCAGGCCAAACTCCCCATCCACAATCATGAGCGCACCAGAAACCGGCGCGCGCCTCCTCCTGACGGAGCGCCTCGCCCGCGCAACAGGGGCCGCACACCCCGCCCTCACAACCTCCGTCATCCCCGCGCTGCTCCGCGGCATCAGCCGGACGGCGGCGGCGCTGCGGCGCGCGCACAGCATCGAGGCCGCGGGGTCCGAGAACGTCTTCGGCGACGCGCAGCTCAACGTCGACGTCCTGGCCGAGGCCTTCTTCCGCGCCGAGATCGCCGGGTGTGCCGCCATCGCAGCCGCCAGCAGCGAGGAGGATCCCGTGGAGAGGAGGAAGAAGGAGCCCACCACTTCCGAGGAGGAGGAGGAGGAGGTCTACGCGGTTGCCTTCGATCCGCTAGACGGAAGCTCCATCATCGCGCCGAATTGGTGCGTCGGGAGTATCCTCGGCATCTGGGCCGCGCCCACCGTGCTGGAGCAGCACCCGGCGCGGAAACAGGTCGCCGCTATCCTAGGCGTGTACGGACCGCGGACCACAGCCGTCGTCGCGGTGCGTGTCCCGGGCGTGAGGAGCACGCCGTGTGTCTCGAGGTCGGCGTCACGGACTCCGGGGAGTGTGAGATCGTCCGCGACCTGACGCTGAAGAGTGAGGGGGTCGGGACGAGGTATTTCGCCCCGCGAATCTACGCGCCGCGTCCGAGGATGCGCGATACATGGCCCTCGTCACGCGGTACATTGCGGAGAGATATACCCTGCGGTATAGCGGCGGTTTGGTCCCGACGTCGTGCATGCGCTCGTCAAGGGCCATGGCGCGTACCTGTCCCCGTCACGGCGGGGAGCAAGGCGAAGCTGCGGAGGGCGTTTGAACTGTTACCTGTTGCCCTAGTCGTTGAGTGTGCTGGCGGTTCGGCGGTTGATCCGAATGATGGGGACGGATCCTCGATCGCGCCTTGGGGAATTTGGATGAGAGGGCTGGGTTGGTGTGTGGGACTGCTGCTGAGGTCGAGAAGGCCAAGGCGGCGTTGTTGGGTTAGGGGGTTATTTGGAACAGGGGCAAATAGACATAGATAGACTGGAGGTTGTGATCTTGGCGGTTTAGATTCTATGACCTGGGGCTCACGCACTCTTATCATTATTCAATACGGCTGTCGCTATCAGTCGCACTACCTCAACAGTGTCAATCACCGCTTAAACTTCGCTAATTCTCGATTCAATTAGAATAAATATACAGAAACCTACGTGACAATATATCACGCAGGTACGTCGCCGAACCTATACATCGCCCAGCCCATACTCGACTCGTGATAAGTCCAAAGCTGCTTTCCCGTGTCCTCGCCACCGGCGCCGGCAGCGATATAAGCCGGCATCAAATGATCAAAGAACTACAAAAATTCAAATCAGCAACTACACCCTCCCAAGCAACACCCATCAAAAACGAGAGTAATCGATCAACTTACAGGATGAGCCTGCCTGGCATCAGGCCGTTTCGCCACCTCGGCCATCCGCGCCCGCCTCTCGCTCGGCGGGGCCTCCATGGCGGGTTTGAGGGCCTCGTCGAAAGAAACGACGTAGGGCAGGGGCCGCGGGGCGTTGAACGCGAAGCGCAGGTCGCGCAGGTTGTGCACCGACATGCCGGCGCCGATGACGACGATGTTCTCGTCGCGCAGCGCGGCCACGGCTTGGCCGAGGCGGTAGTGCTGGTCTACGTCTTGGCTCTTGTACTGGCTTACTTGCACGATGGGGATCTTGAGGGGGTTCTTCTCCGGGTTGAAGGCTGGTGGTTGTGTTAGATATGGGGTGTTTTGAGATTTATGATAGAAGTATGAGGGCATCTCACCAACGGAAAACCCGACATATACACCGTGGTCTAGGCCCCTCTTGACACCCTCTGCTTCTATCCCTGCGTTGCGTAGTAACCCGATGATCTTGGAAGCTAGGTCTGGGTCGCCTTTGTTGGGGTATTCGACCTCATAATACTCCGGCGGGAATCCATAGTAGCTATTCATTTCGAATAATTCTCACTTAGTAATATGCTCATAACGATAACGAAGAAGACATGAGGCTCAAGACGAACTCAAAGATTAAATCATTTTTCACGGCCGTGTTGACCTCTATGTTATTTGGCCCAGCCTCCCAGTGCGCCGAGAAGATCACGATGGCCTTGGGCTTCACTTTTTGTGTGATCTCTTGGCCAAGCTTCTGTAAGAACGGATAGACCGGATGTTTTGTGTCGAACATCGTGCTGGGCTAGATTGTTCATTTATTAGATATTTCTCCGTGCGACATTGCGTGCGACGATATGGATGGTCTGATGCGGGCTCCTGGTGAGTACTCACACCGCCATGGCTCATGAAGTAAACGGGGGCCTTCCGCGACATTGTTTTTGAGTGGCCGCTAAAAACTCTTGCTGATATTGTCGACACAGACGCTGAGAGCGAAAGAAGTGGGCGCGAAGGAGATATTCTGCTTGAGAGGAAATATGCCACGATTGCAACGATGAGTGAGCAGATGATGAAAGTCTTCTTATAAGATCTCAGTTCCATATAGTTAAATGATAAGATCAAATGATTAAAATAAAATATCGACAGCGATGAGGAATGAATATAGATCCCTGCTAATTACTGAATTATTATAAGCTTACAATTTGACGATAGCCTCAGCTGGTTCGCATTTATAATGAGGCACTGGTCGGCCGTGGCGCTGCTTTGGGGCAATTACCAAGAATATGTCAGCAGTAATCAAAGCCGGGGGGCGCCCACCTCGCCGTACGGTGGATTCCTTTCGCTGTCCCGCCGTCCGTGTTCTGTCTCGGATATGGACCCCTGAGCTCCGAGGGTGCAGGTCTAGCTTCAGCTGGTGCAAGCCTCGATTCTAGCGTCGTCTGAAGCCTGGAGGCTGCCGAAGTACACGCCAAGATTCTTTGTGCTCATTTTTGAATTATTTATAAAACACCAATTCTAATAGAAATCGTGAGCCTGCTATGATGCGGTGAAGATAGTCTTTATGTTCATTTCAACCTTAACCAATTAGACTTTGGCCTGCCCATTGCAAAGAGGAAGCAAAGTAAAAGTATAAGAGTGAGAGTGAGAATGAGATATGGCGGGGTTCAGGTAGATAGAGCTGGTGTGGATCGGCCTGTGCCTTTCCCTCTAACTAGGTACTACCTACCTTAAGTAGATTAACGAATCAATCAATCAGATAGGTACCACCTGGTAGCTCTTGAGAGTGCTCCTATTAGTTGGACTTTGTGTGTTCCGTGACACAACCTTCTGGGCTAACGTGAATGATTTCAAGACATTGCTCACCGCAACAAGCCTCGTTGTTTGCTTCCCAACTCTTACGTTTCCTCGTCTTTATCGCTATCTTTGGATCACTCTACCCCACCCTCTGTTTAGCCGATCCCACCTTTTCTAATCCTACCAAGATGGCATCACGAGCAAAGCCACTGTTCTTTTCGGCGTCGGCGAAGCACACGGCTACCGTCATATTCTTGCACGGTCTTGGCGATACCGGCTTTGGCTGGGCGAGCGCCGTGGAGAGTTGGATTCGCCGGGGCAAGCTGGACCAGGTCAAGTGGGTGCTGCCTCATGCCCCGCGCATACCCATCACCGCTGTATGTAATCGCGCCTATATGGGGTGCATGACCGGGGCTGACCACTTGTATAGGCCGAGGGAATGCCCATGCCCGGTTGGTTTGATATCGTAAGTCGATACTTTTCGACTTTCGTGATGAAATATTTCATATCAAGCTATAGCACTGTCATCACCAGGATAGATGTAGTATCTAACCAACCGACCAGCGTGCCTTAAACGGGGGAATCGACGATATCCGAGGCAACCAAGATGAGCCGGGCCTGTTACGGACGAGAGAGTACGTCAACGGCCTCATCCAGGCCGAGATCGACGCCGGCATCCCCGCCGACCGCATCGTGCTGGGCGGCTTCTCGCAGGGCGGCGCCGTGGCCCTGCTCACGGGGCTGACGGCCAAGGTCAAGCTCGCGGGTATCGTCGGCCTCTCCTGCTGGCTTCCGCTCGACAGCAAGATCCAGAGCCTCGTCCAAGAGAGTGATCTCAACCACGAGACGCCCATATATATGGCTCACGGCAGCGTCGACAACGTCGTGCCTCTGCCGCTCGGTCAGCTGTCGTTCGATGCGCTGAAGAAGCAAAGCTTCCCCGCCACCATGAAGCTATTCCCGTAAGTTATTTCATCTCTCTCTCTCTCTCTCTCTCTATATCCTTACTTTATCTGCTCTGTATGGTCGTCGTTCTGACTTGGATAGTATGGCCCATTCGGCTTGTCCGGATGAGTTAGACGAGGTCGAGGATTTCATTCACTCGCGCGTGCCGCCTCAGGAAGAGAAGAAGTCAGAACTATAAAGTACTAGGATCTTTGATTATAGTTGCCATTGGTGATTTTCCGGATCGTCTTGGACAGCTTCTCTCTCGCGCGCTCCAGGCGACAGGGGAGAAGGTCGGATGGGTAGCGAACTCGGTATGGATCAGCAGCAGTAAATATCACTTCTCGTCTCATACTCAAGAGGTTTCATGTATAGAATAAGACTCTAGAGAAGACAAACTCGAATGATTTCCCTTTCATTGCGGGCTATGGCTATCTTAAATGCGAAGTTCATACTACCTAGGTGACTGAGAGTATACCACAACTCAGGGATCGTCGCGGGTGGGTATCACATGTACCAACTAGCGTCGTAACCTTTTCTTATTTCCCTATCTATCTCATCTTCTGTGAGACAAAGGTACATTTTTTCGAAGGGAGTTATCCCTATTCTTTAAAGGGTCTCACAAAACAATGCTATGTCGTGTCACCAAAAGGCTTATTGTTGAATAGCCAAGAGCAATTAGGATGTAAAATACGTACTTACGGTTAGGTACCTGTGGAGGTAGTGGAGTTGAGGGGAGTAAATTGCCCAAGAACCCCTATACCCTAAAGACCCTAGCCAGGTGATCCTAACGCTAAGAGATACCTAGTGTGGTACGTCACCCAACTTTCCACAGCCAGCACTTCCATGCTCAACTGAACAATCAGCTCGTGATAGGTCTTATCGTAGTAGCATTCCTTATCCAAGCTTCTTCCCTCTTATCTCCTCTCGTCGGTTCATTCCATCGTCGAAGGTATCTTGTCCGCACTCAATAAATGCAATACAACGCTATCATCTAATATCACAAGTTTAGGCACTCGCTTATCGACTCGGCCCTTGTTACTCCCCGGCGGAAGTAAACAAATCCAGCCAGTAATATCATCCAATATCCAATATCCACGTGGGTACTTGGGGTACCACGTCTCCTCGTGGACCATCCACATCCACATCGTCAACGAAACTCTACATAACATCGTAGACAACTGAAAACATGGCTTCAAGGGCGCGTGAGGGGGCACGTACGCCTTCACCGTCCCGAGTTCCCTTGCCCGGGTCACCCACCTACTCCTACGCCTCGACAACAAACCAGCTCTCCTCCCTCAATCTCCCCTGCCACCCCCGCCGAGACCTTCACATGCCGTCTTGACAAAGGCCGACCTCGAGCAATCACAGCTGGCTTATTCAGACCTACTGGCAACAGCCAAGTCATACCGCGTCGCCCTCGCCTCGCTCTCCACCGCAGCCTCGACTTTTGGCTGTGCCCTCGAGGCCTGCGCACGTCTGAAGGAATCCCGCGCCGACTCGCTCCTCAACCTACCGGCCGGTGCCCCGGCCCTCTCCAACAGCTACACGATCAACGCCTCGTCGTGCACGGCCGACCACCTGCTGAGCGCCAGCGGCGTGCACCACCTAATCGCGAACCACCAGCAGATCCTGAGTGAGACCGTCTACCGCTCCTTCGAGGTGCCGCTGCTGCACGACCTCGACAAGTGGCGGCGCGACATCGAGGACGCCGACGAAGCGTACCAGAAGGAGGTCGCCCTCCGCAGCCGCGAGATCCGCCGCCTCGAGAAGGACGGGCTCAAGCTCCACAAGCAGCGCCGCCGCGACCTCGCCAAGTTCCGCGAGCACCTCGTGCAGCTCACGGGCAAGCTCGACGGGCTCTCGGCGCTGCACGGGGACCACGCGCAGGGCCTGCTGCGCGACAGCCAGGAGGCGAGCGCCAAGATCCTCGACGCGAGCTGCTCGCTCGTGCGTGCGGAGGTGGATATCTTCGAGAGCCTGGCGCGCAAGGGCTGGAGTGGCGGTGGCCTGGACGATCTGCTGGAGAAGGGGCGGGACCTCTTCGCGGCCGACGACGACGCTGTCGCGGGGGGTTCCGGCCCTGCCGTCGGCGTGGCGGGCGAAGGGACGAAGCTGTTTAGTATACTACCGCCCAAAAGCATCCTGGCAGACACGGCGTCGGACTCGGGGGTGAGGAGCCATACGCGGTCGGACAGCCTGCTCGCTGAGACGGAGCGGTATCAGAGCTTAGCGGGCGCCGTCACGTCAGATCACGGGGACACGGAGAGTATTTTCTCCGATTTCAACCAGAGTCGCGGGGTGCGGCCGTTCAGTCCCCAGCCTATACGCAGACAGACGACGGACGTGATTATGGATCCGGAATCACTGCTCCTGGGCGACGAGTTTCGAGATGATCGTGAGGACGAGGAAGATGATACAGATCAGGATGGTACTGTGCGAGGTGATAACGATCATCATGACGATCGAGAGTTTATCGATACGCGGGATGAAGACGGTGATGAGAGGAACGCTACGCTGAGACCGAGTAGAATATCTGCTTCGTCACAACGGGATATACAGCTTAGCGAGGATGGAGACTTGCCGCACGATCGGGAAGAAGCTGTTGAATCACCCTGGCAAGACGAAGGATTGCGGAACGCGGACACCTCGGCGTCGGATGATACCTAGGGGAGACCGCGCGGATGGAGTTTCGCTACCACGCGAGTCGGAAGGTGTTCGGTCTTCCCGGATCCGGGTGTAGGAGCAAAATTCATGCCAGAGCTGGGGGGTCTAACTCCGGAATCTACAGCAGCACCAGCGCCGGACCTGGACCCTGACGTAAACACTGATAAGAATGAGAGATAGAGAAGACATCCTGCATCACGTTACCTAGTTCGCATGGCGTTGGTTCGTAGGCTTGGCGTTTTGCTATTGTTTAAGTGCTTGTTATTGGTCATTGATACTAACTTGTACGTACATACCTACCTATGTGGCGTGTGCATGGTGTTTGTACGTGTACTATTATGTGTGCATGAGGTAATGCATCGCGGCGTGATGCGATGTGATAAGAGTAATATATATTCATTATATATATAAACGACCCCTCATTATTACAAGTGGTTCTCCCGTGTGTTCAAGATATCTTTTTTCTTCATTTTTTATTCCAGGACCTAAGCTCTCGTACGTGTCTATAAATGATAACAGCCCGTGATAGTGGTAATGTAAATACTTGATTCCGTAGTCGATGGGAGGTATGTTAACTTATCAACAAACGAGGAGGAAACTTTTATCTCTCAGTGAGGCAAGAACTCTACTCGGCTGCTATAATTGCAAGTAAACGATCCAACAAGAGAAACACAGAAAGAAAAATTGGATATTGAGCGATGGCATATCTAGCGATGGGGTAGGTATCCGATTATTTAAATCTATCATCATTCAAACCATTAAGCACAATAGGAAGCACACTCAATCCACGCCTGCGTTTTTTCATTAGATACCTACAACGGAAGCTACCCTTTCCTCCCGCTACGACGCCGACATCCTAGTTCGGCGCAGTGGAAAGAGTGCGTAGACAAATATACACCCCTCAACACATTTGTAGTCTGTTTTAATACACCGCTATCATATACCCATTTCCTTGCGACGTGTCGTATTATGCGAGCAATACCCCGAATCCAGCATCTTGATAATGCCTTTGAAACACTATCAGGGTGCGGTGTGAAAGGGTCCCGGTCCACTCATTCATTAATTTACGCCTTTGTTCCACTCCTTTTCCATCCCCCTCCCGCTAGTTCAGGAATTCAGCTCCATTAGTCTTCCTTATCACCACTGACGAGCTCGTGACTAAAGAGCCGGAACCAGTAGTCAAGGAAATACATAATCTTCCAGTAGAGGCTTGCCCTATTCATATCAAACTCGCCCATGTCGTTACGGGGCACCTCATTTCCGATCATGGCGCCGCTGAACCAACCTAGCAGCGGGACGAGCACGCTTTGCGTCCACGTTGGGGCTCTTCTTAAGGGCCGCCTCGGCGGGTAACAGTACGATGCGCCTGGCAGTAGGGATGCGTTCTGCCCCTAGTAGTAGGGGCCGGTTCCGGCTCGGTTCGTGCTCTTCGGGGTGTGTGTTCTGAGCCTGTGACCGTCGCCGTTGAGATCGGTAGCGGAGGATGCCGATACGGTCGCCGAGTCTTCAGATCTACCGAAGCGTGTGATCCTGACGGCCACGCGCCGGGGTTGGTTCCTGTACGGAAATATCGATCTGCGGTAGGCGGTTGGAAGGATTTTGACGAGTTTCGACGGTGATCGTTACGGGGCTGAGACGGGCGTCGAGGGGGTCTCGACGAGTGTTCGGCCGAGGATTCCCCTCAAACATACCGGCATCACCTACCACATCAAGGATAGCCGTGTCGTCCATAGGAGGCAGACTTCGATACGGCTCTGCGTAGACGAGATGACCCAAAATTCGCTGTGGAGAGGCGTATAGGGCAGCGCTGGCTGCTTCCTGCGACTCGAATGTGATCTTGATCCAATGCTCTCCGCCGGCGATCCTGTTGACTCTCTCCCTCTCGCCTCTCGTCAAAGGCTGCCTCCGTGTTAATGCAACATCGCGCAGGTCCGACTTGTACCGTCGCGCCTCGATGGGCGGCTCCCTGGAGTAATCTTCGCATATCCTGCCGGCAAGCTGCTCGTAGTGGTTGATGGCGGCATACTGCTGGGAAGGGGATGCGTAACCTCGGAGGATGACCTCGACGGGTTCTCTGTGGGCGGTAGTGGTGGGCTTGGCGGGCTTGGGTTCGTCTTGTCTCGACTTGCGCTGCGATGGCTCGGCGTTGTTAGCCGCGGCCTGTTTAGCTATGTAGTTGGAAAACACCCTGTCGGCGCTCTGCATGGTAGCATCTTCGCGTTTCGGAGGCGCGCTGCCCGTCCTCGACCTCGATCGTCTCATTGATTTGCCGAAGGAGCCCGTCTCGTTGATTTCGCGGACGCGGGTGCGAGGTGCACCGCGCTGGCGGTCGTGGCTAATCCATGGCCGTGGTAAGTAGACGTCATCAAGATAATAACGATCAGACAAAAACAAGGCGTAGGCGTAGGAGAACTTACTCGGGCCAGATCATGGCGTAAGGGCGTTGGATGCCGTCCTCGCCCGTGTAGAGCTCCTCGTCCGGCACGTTATGCAAGATCAGAGGTGGCATTGTTTATGTCTGAGATATGCGACCAAGAGGATGCTTTCTTTGAGAAATGACAACAGATTTGAGGCGGGGGATAAATACACTGTTTCGACAGCAGTATAGGAATATAGAGAACGGCTTGTCTTGGGGAATTGCAAAGAGCAGCTGGCGAGTAAAACCAATTAAAGACAGTGAGTTGCAGCCGTGATAGAAGAAGGTCCAAAAAAATGCGGCTCCCTTAGGTAGGTATCTAATGGTTGTGCCTGATTGGCATTCCCTAGCAACTGTACTAGCAGCCAGTGACAGGGCTAGAAGGCTCCACCAGTACCTAGGTACTTACGCGGCACTTGTGTGCTTGCTGTAAAAGCACCTACCTACCTACCTATCAGTCTGACGTCTGACGTAATAATTCAACCATGTGAAAGCTCAACCCTGCGTGACTCCCCATCATAAATCTTCCAAAACCAATAGATACCAACTACCAACTTCATTCACACATGACCTGAAGTCCCGCGATCGATTAACTCACATTCACAATTCAAATACAGACCCCTATCGCATTATGTTTCAATTTGTAAGTGTAATTTAATAATCAATAATCGAGAATATGAACATGAACATGGACCGAACATCAACCGAACATGGCTAACACCAGAGAATAGCGCAAGACTCTTGACATCGTCACCCTCTTCCACAAGGCCGGCTCGCCTGCCTCTGTGAGAGCTGCGACGGTGCTGAAGCAGGCCTCTGCCAATGCTGCGGAAGCTGCCACCGAGGATCAGGCGAGCGACCACTCGGCTCAGACGAACACCCATCGTCCCGAGTTTGAATTGAACATCACCGAGGACCCGCCAACCGAGGATCAGCTCCAGACCATCCTTCAATATGTTGGCAAGGGCAAGATTGGCTCCGTCGTGCGGGGCGCCAGCTCGGAAAATGAGGCACTCAAGAAGTTCAAGCAGAGCCCCGACAACTTCAACCACCCAGTAGTAAGTCATGCCATGCCTGATATGCTACGTTATTTCTTTGACTCCTCTTCACTCACATATATAAATAGATTGTCGATTGGAAACAACGGCAGGGCCCTTGCATCAGACAAGGAATCCGAGATACTGAAGATGTTAGACCAGTTGAACAAAAAATAAGTGCGCCCTAGTACCGATTTACGTAAATAGTAAGTTACCCCTTGCCCGTGCTGCTTCGCCAACCAAACTGTTTGCTAAATTGTTATCCAGACTCAATCTGTATGGGAATGCGGACATTTACATAATATCACGATGATGCGAGAGGAAAAGTCCCTAGCTTCAAGTCGTATTATCTAAATAATGGAAGCGCTCGCTCGCAGTCACTTTACGATCAGCTATTCATGCTGTTATAAAGCCATCCGGTATCCCTCGACCTGTACTATATCCATCTAATGACACGCAAATACAAATTCCCGCCTCTATTAATAGTCCATTGCATTCCCGATTTTAAGATAAATGTGAAATGGCCGGGTTAGGTAGACTAAGTAGAGAAGAATCCGCAGGCAGACCGCCCTTTAGACACATGCATCGAGCCGTGGTTATTCGGATCGGCCTGATACATTCTGGTATAACCGATCTTTAGGTCTACATTTCGTCTAAACGCCCTCGACAATGTATCGAGACACAGCTGTTGCCTAACTCGGCAAGCAAGCACCTTTGGAACCAGGCCGGCTGGAATAAACAAGCAATTGCTCCTCAGCGGCAATGCTGCCCCTAATTCAAACCTCGCCGCCCAACATTCTCTGTTGCCCTAGGAACCTCAACACTCAACAGCACGTCACTTGACATGCCTATTTCTCTCTCTAGTCAATTTTGAATTGCCCACAACCAGTACTTGCCTACCTAGGTACACCTCCTCCTTCTTGTAATACCTCATCATCCATCTACCCAACCCGCACCTTTTGGTCCTTCGATCGTTTAATGTCTGCACTCGTTTCTGTTGCCGAGTTATCTCGCTAACAGCTGACGTACACCTTTCTGGTGCTTTCGTGTTCCTCGAGAACGACTGCACCTTGCACCTAAGTCAGACCACTTGAATCACCACCCACACTTTCTCACACTCTCTCACACTCCTGTTACCCATTCTACTACTCCCCAGCAATAACCCCATCTCTAGTACAGCCCCATCGAGCATTGACATCATGGCCCCAAAATACCAATTATACAGTAGCTTTACTGTCAAAGATGCACTAGCTGCAGCCGGTGCACCAGAGTACAATTCCGAGTTTCAGGAAGGTGAGCCGCCCATCGAATTCTTCACGCAAGCACCTAAGGATGCGACCGCCATCTTCTCAACACTGCATGGCGCGAGATCCTTTCGCCTCGTTGAGAATCCCACTCCCGAGCGCAACGGTCATTACTGGTGGGCAGCAGAGATCCAGCTCGTCTGTGATGAGTTAAGGCGCAACCTGCCAGACGAATGTAAAAAGATCGAGACGCCTCAGAGTTACTGGGACCTATATATGTACTTCGACGCCTACGATATCTACCATCGAGGCGCTCAAAACTTGTGGAATGTCATTAATACCTTGGTCTTCGAGAACAAGTATGCCCAACAAGTTGTCGAGGACGAGCAAAACGCAGACCGAGCAATACATGCCGTTATTTGAACATTTCGCTTCCGAACTTCTGAAACGGCCGCAGATGCAAACCAAGCTACTGAGTTGGAACAAGAGAAAGCAAGCGGATGTCCTAAAGGTGCTAACTCCGTATCATCTACGGATCTTTGAGGGCTATGAGAAATACCCTGAGCATTTCCTCAACGCCATCAGAGGTATCTTTGCGAGACGCTATGATGATCTCCGCAACGGGTTTCGTCCGTTTCTTCCCCTTTATTTTCCATTTGAGAAGACAGAGGAGTTAGGTAAGTACACCCAGCTATCGAAACTTCGCCCTAGCCTATCCTGTCATAAATGTTGTTCTCGCTAACCCAGTCATGGTAGACAATCTACGCCGCTATCTGCAGTTCGTAGAGGCTGCGGATGATCCTTTTATGGATAAGTTCGCGATCCCCAACAGAATTATCAATGGGATTGTCATCGCCGACGGAACATCAAAAACGGCAGCCCTCAAGGCCAAGTATGAGAGTGCTATCGCCTCCAGTAATTTTGCCCGTCAAAAAGGTATGGCATAAGCTCAAGCAGCAATCTATCTTCTTTTATTCTAACTCGAAATCGAACTTCATCATGTACGTTATTGAGTCGAGCTGACGATGATAGCTGGTTATGAAAATGGCGCTCGTGACCTACCTCCCCGAAAATATGTACCGGTAGGGGATTTCGACTCCTCCTCGAAAGAGAGTAGTCACACGGTGCATTGGTCTTCTTCCGGGGAGCGATATTCAAGTGCACCTAATATCGGTGGTGACCCAACACACATTTGCAATGATGCTGTGACTGAGGAAGCTCGTGTTTATCCCGGCGATGGTCATGAGGTGAACAAGAAACTCATGGGATGCCAAAAACCATCGTATACAAATGACATAGGTGATGAGGCTCCGCGTACTCAACACAGTCACTGGCAACAGGTTATGTCAAACACGAGTCAGCATACTCAATATCAAGGCAATCCTTATCCATCTTCACCAGATCGACAAGAACATCGCCTCCAGCTTCTAAGTTTGTCCAAGGCCCGGTGCCCTCAGGCCAAGAATGGGAACTCGCGAAGGTGGCATCTCGCAGGGTCTGTTTGCCTACCAGATTCCGCCGTACGCAATGCACCAGAAACAAGTGGATGGTCCCCCACCGGCGATGCAACAGACACCATACCCGTATCCAGGCCATATTCACCCCAGCGGTGACAGCTCATCATTCATGGAGCCGCTGCTAGTTTCTATGCGCAGCTTCAGCAGCAGCAGCACACTACGCCGCCCACCTCGTCTGATAGCTTGGAATGGCTTAGACAACAGGGCAGAAATCCCAGCGCACCAAACTACAGCAAAGGAAAGTGGCAGAAGGTCGGGTCTGACGACATCCATGGCCGAAAGTCATTTTCCGCAAGGGAAGTGTACACGACACGGAAGATCAGAATCACAGAGTCGATCAGTGGCAGGGTAAAGAATCTAACTATTTTGGTAGATGGACGTCAACTGTGAGCAATAAGGGGAACTTTCATCGACCCAGCAACCCTCCCTCGCAACAAGACGCTATCTATAACGGTCCCCGTCAAACTGGTAGAAATTTTACTACAACCGGAAGGACTTTATGGACACCAGCGGCATTAGGTCATTCATCAAGCAACCGCAGGTGTGTGAACGCCGGTAGACAAATCGGCATATACACCCAGTTCGATCCCTGTCCCTGTGAAAATTGCAGTAAAAGAGATCGAACGATCTTCGTCGGTAAACTGAAAGAAGGGCTCAACCAGACCGAAAGCGGTCGAGAGCGCTTGAAGCAACATTTTAGTAAATTCGGCCGCGTGGACGCCGTGACACCGGTTCCCTACAATTTCACTCGTGCTCACGTAATGTCAGTCTATTCCTTCTTATATTTCAACTGTCGCCATGATGTTGACTAACTTGGGTATTCATAGGTTTGCTAACCCTAAATCCGCGATAGCTGCGGTTTACAAGGAGGCCGATGTGAAGGTCGCCGACCTGGGAGAGAGCTCCCTCGTAGTAAACTTCCGGACCGGATCCCAGTTCTTCAAGCCCCATCTGGCCCGTACCGATAATCGAGCTCGTCAGGCGTATGATGCACGGGAGGTAATGCGCCAGCCTCCGGCTAGTAGGCCGAACGTCAGTGTCCACGTCAACTCGTGGCGTGATTCCCCTCCGCCTACGCAACAAGCTGTTTCGCTCGGCGGCGCCCCCTTTGGAGGTCGGCCTTCCTATGCTGATGTCGTTGCTACCTCGAAGCATGCTGAAGGCCCATCAAGTCAAGCAGCTATACAATCTGAAGGTGGAGTGAATATGGGCAACTCGTCATGTTCAGGAATAACCAGCCCAGTTATCGCAACACATCACATACATGGTCTTGAGGTAGTTAATGCAAACGATACGCATGATCTGACATCCCATCAGCCTCCTAACCGTAGCATCTCCACTCAGACAGCGCGACCGGGCCACAGCACACATGAGACAACAATCGCTCCTCGCAATCCAAAAGATATTTTAGCTTGGGTGCCTGGAAATGGAGATCCAGTTGAACCAGACGAGGAAGCGAGCATAGATCATGGTACTGTTCGTATTCGACCAGGAAAGGCTCGATATGTGGCGGTTCCCCCAGATTGGCGACAAGAGTCAACGCCACCTCCCAAGGAGGACGCAACGGTGTCTGAATACCATGAGATAGCCTCGAAATGCGGCCTAGCACCGGTTATGAGAGCTCATGACCAACCCATTCCGCCTTTGACCGAGAGCAACCCAGAGATGGGGACGATGGAACAAGCACCAGAAAACACCAAGCCCCCACCACAACATGAGGCTAGTGGGAACAACCCGATGGCAGAAGATAGTTATGCCAGTGAATCCCACTCTCATATCAAACGCAAGGCCAGCGAAACAGGTGAAGATGAGAATGTGCCCGATCAGCCTTCTCCTAAAAAGCAGTTTTCGAAAGCCATGCAGCCGCCTCAATCCATGCCCGGACCGCAAAGCACCCAACCTGAGCATCAACAACAAAGGCAGCAAGTTGGGGAAGGTAGTCAGGCCAAGATCGGAAAGAGGAACAAAAGACGTCAGAATCTGGTGATGCAGCCAGCGATAACTGAAGCTAGTTCTACGACTGTGCCTTTTGAATCTCAAAACTTCACACCTGCGATTCCTACTTCGCATCTACCCCCTTATCCTCACAATCATTTTCAGGGGATGGCAGCTCCGCAGAACCCTGAGCCTGTTTATGTTCGCATGCCACAAACTCCGCCGAGATTCACAAACCGACCCGGTGACTGTGAACCATTCCCACCTTATCGAGATCTCATGTCTGGTCCACAACCTCCAGTGATGGGTCACGGGCACCCCGTTGGCGGATTAGGCCCCAACAGATCGATCTCGAGTAATCCAACAATGATGCATTATCATGACGGTGTTTCAAGGGATTATCCATCGAACCCAGGCGCTCAAAACTTCAACCCCGGTCCTGTCTCCACTGATAATGGGGATCCCTTTGTGACAAATCCTACCATGTATAGCCCTCGGGTAGGAAATTATGCTTTTCGTTCGCCGTATCGCTCATCATACCACTCGCCGCACCGCCCGTCTGGGGTGTACCGGGCATGTGGGCACAGGAACCTCCGCAACTACATATGTCAATGAGCATGGAGAGACTCAACACCAATATATCTGCGCCCGGCCCATCCACTCCTGAAATCTCAACGCCCTCTCGACGTTCGCATGAGAAGAAGGTTGAGGAGTATAGGGTAGAGACAGAGAATGTGACGAGTGCTAACAACAAAGATGAACCGGTGCCCCAAGATACTGGCAAAGAAAACACGGAAGGTAAACCGAATGCTGGCGCGAAGCAAGGCGGCGGCAAGGGCAAAGGCAAGTTTAAGAATGCCAAAGCAGGCCGTGACGACCAGAAGAGCGCGAATCTCGTGCCGGCTGGGCATAAAGCCGGACCAGAAAGGGGCGAAGGGTCGAGAGATGCGGCCCCGAAGAAGGCCGTAGTTGCTGGTCCAACTATTAGGATATTGAAGCGCGAATGCCATCCTAGCCCTGCTACGAAGCAACACCCGACTACTGAGCCCCAGATAGGCGAATTCTTGAAGCAGGGTGGAGCAAAGGACGTCAAGACGGGCAAACTCGACAAAGGAAAAGGGAAAGAGGTTCTTCTCTCGGAAAAGAAACCTGCCGCGAAAGGGGTTGAGACGACGACCACTGCCGAGACCAACACCAAGAATGACAACAACGACGGCAACACCACTTCACATTCCGAACTTCGAGTTGATGCCAATACGGCCAAGAAGCCTGATACCAAGATCCCTTCCACACCATATGCGCCCATCTCAAGCGCATCATACCCGAAACCAAAGCAGGGGAAAGCCAAGAACTGGACCCCCAAGAAGGGCGCCGGGACAAAGCAACCTCCCATCGCCAGGCCCAGCGCCGGTACTACTACTAATACCGGTACTAACAAATCCGAAGCTGGCGCGAGTAAGACTCAAGAGGGCCAATCCAAGACCGAATCCGTGGCCGAAACGAAAAACCCCGCGCCGTCATCGTCGTCGTCTTCGGCTGCTACTGCTACCGCGAAGCCGAAGAAATCCTTCCCCGCACTCGCCCCCATCCCGCTTTACGGCGCGTTGCGGTCAGTGCTTGGGATGAGGAAGGGGGCGCAGAAGCAGGATGTGAAGGACAAAGATACGAAAGATGCGAAAGATGCAACAGGTGCTGAAAAGGCCCCGCCTGATGGTGAGCGTAAGGGGGGTTGAGTATCTTGTCTCATCTCAAGGTTCTGCATTCATTTTACAGATACGGCGGACGCCGGTTTCGTTGGCAATTGGTACGACTGCATGGTACTAGTTTGCGCGCGTATACGTCAGGGGTAGCATCTTTGCTCTCCCCTTTTTTTCCCACGCGTCTTTCGTTTTTCTTTTAGTTTATTCTCCTTCCAAGACGTAGATGTTTTCCTACGTATAATTCTGACGACGGGTAATCAAGGGAATGCATGCGGGATAGATGGCAGACTTGCATCTGCCACTCACGTGGCTGCGATGTTCGATGTCTTGCTTTCTATGGGTTATGTTCATTTCACAAGGCCCTCTGAGTTTGGGAGGGGGGTTTCATTTCGTTGTGTGTGTAGTTTGTTCACGAGGGGAAAAATTGGCGGGTTGGCTGGTTTGTTTTTGTCATTGTTTGGTTCGCTTGGGAGATTCCACCGTTCGCTAGCCGACAGGGCTAGGGCTTAATTCTGCATTGCGGGCGATGGATACGAGGCGACGGAGTTGTACATTGTTGTAATACTACACACTTTGGGGAACAATATATCTTGTGAAAACATTGCATGATGAAGATACTTACCTGCTTTATATCGCGTTACACGGATCTCGTACGAAGCTCGCTCAATACTACCTTCCGAGGCTGAAGCAGTTGTAAGAAGTTATCGTGAGTCTCAGTCAGTCACCAAAAGCTAGGATCAAACACAGAGACACACAGTCTCCGGCTACACGGGTCTTTATCAGGTGTACGGAGGTCCGCGAAGCTGAACGAAGGATACGAAGAAGGATTCGAGCATGAAAGGCACGGAGTCTTCTTGCTTGGAGAGGGAGAGAAGTGTAGGGACAAGGGCTTAAAATCACTAATTCTTAAACCTTTTCCTATTACTCGGGGAGGCTTCAGGTCTTCGTTTATCCAATCTCTATGTACCAGACCTACTTCGAGGTACTAGCTAACCTCATGTAACCCTGTTACCTGACAGCATTTTAGTTAATAATTATTCAATTTGAACTATTCCAAGCCCCTATCTGAGCCCTTGTGACATATTGCGCCCCATTAATCTGTGTTATTACTCATTCTATATAAAACATGTGATAATAAAAGTTAACAGAAGTGCATTAAAGTGCTTAAGCGAGGCAGTAGAGCAAAAGGACAACAGACAGCCAAGGCGTAATCACATATAAAAGGCACTCTATTAATAAATACCCAACCTCTCCTCAAAAAGTAAAAGGAATTTAAAGTCTCTAGTACCAGATGGGGTACTGATTGCACTTACCTAAAATATGGTCTTAAGATCATTACGTCACCACGGCGTGTGTACCACTTTCCTTACTAAATGGATGTATTCGTAGTATACGTGGTAGGTAGGTATCTCTCCCATATGCAGGGAAGGGAATTCTCCATCCCTTTCAATCTACCTTTTCTTCTCCCAATACTTCGTCCTTTTTGGTGATCATCACTTTTCTGTACCTGGGTAGTTTTAGACGCAAAGCTACCTTTGAGCAAGACATAATACGGGAACCTGCCACAGCCCGCTATTAGTTACCAATACACAGGGGGAAGTCATGTGATACGTACCTACCTACTTTGACCACTTACTTTTTGTTGGCCATCGACATGCGCCACATGCCAGTGGTTACCTAATGGGTAGACAATCGTAATAGCGAGGTGCATCTGTTAAAAATTTAACAGATGCTCCTCTTTTGGCAAATAATATTATTGTAAACAAGGTCGAGAGTTTGCAACTATTAACATTACCTACCTAACAAGGTAAGTCTCTATCAAGGCATCAATTTTTATCATGTTTAATGATGAATCATCAAGACAACTAGCAGAATCTACTGCCTTAATTTTCTGAGACGTTTCGCGTAATGGATACAATATATTCTCGATATGTCCAGTAGACATGACATAATGTTAGGACAGTGTCAAAATACCTTTGTCGGTTACTTATCTGGTTCTTCTAATTGCCGTCTATTGTTTGGTTGTAGGTAGAGGGTAGGTATATGTACCGCCCCAACACAGATATCATATCAATTATACATCGTTCTTGACTATATTTGATACAGTGTCCTCGATTTCCTTGTCGGATAGTCCTATCATGACATTTAGTCGCTGAGTGCTTCCCATCCCCTCCCTAATGCCGAGGGGTATTTAGGTCGCATTGGCTCATCACGCACCTTCTAATGAGTGGCTTTTCTCTTTTCCGAATTCTGTACACATCTAGAGTTAGTGCTATGGTATTTCCTCGGTTTCGTATCTTCTCTTCTGTATTACGCCTGGCTTCTCTGTATCATAGTGGGAATATAGAGGTTGTATGGGGTCCGGGAATAGACTTTGTGGATGGGATGTAAAGACGAACCGTATCGGGCGTAGATCTTGGGGATGGTGCCGGCTGCTTCGCGCATGAGGATCGGTGTGTGAGGGTTGTTCTTCTCATGGTTGGGTATGCCCGCGTGAGGAATGTCCTAGCAAGAACTCTCATCAGCATCCGGGTCGTCGATACGTGGAGCGAAGTTGTATAGCGGGCGGGAATCAAACGCACCTCGTCGCAGCGCTGGTCTCGCCCTGGCAGAATAAGAAGCGGACCTCCTTCAGGGTCTTGGTGAAGGCGTATTTGGCCGACATCTTCGCTGTACCGCCAGAGGGGGAGGGGAAGGGAGGGTTGATGTGTGCGGTCCGGACGTTGACGAAATAGAGTTGCACCGCCTTAGCTTTGACGTTGAGGTTGAGGTGCAGACATGCCACTAAGGAACCGGGCCCCATTCAAAGCTGGTGCATTTGCAAGCAATGCGTCTCGACCAATGGAATTGCTCAATTGATAATGACATAATCAAGCCCACTTATTTGCAAGATCATAGACAAGGCTTGCGTTTAACAGCATGAACGACCTGAATTGTATGTCTTTAAAAGAATACCGCCCCAGTGGTACTTGGGTACATAGGACGGATCATAAGCAGGGATCCACCTATGTGGGCCTCCGATTATCTCCGGAGGGTCCCCAACAACATTTTCCAACACTGTATCCCTTCCCATTCATACCTTGTACATATAATCTCAACCACTACGGACTATCGCCGTCGGACAACTCTCTCCTCCTTCTCCCGGTCCCTTCGTCTTGACCTTCCGACCAGTCTCGTCGCCACTACGCCAATTGACTTCTTTCGAATCCATACAATCAAAATGCCCGCCACGACCACCATGTTCCGCGCCGCCAGGCCCATACTCAACCCGACCTCACGTGCGGCCCTCCGCAGCCAGTTCGCCCGCACATCCGGTCGCCGATTCCAGAGCACATCCGCCGGTGAGGGCGCGGCACAACAACAGGCCAGCTGGTTCAAGCGCATGTGGGATTCGCCTATTGGTTTCAAGACGGTGCACTTCTGGTGAGTAGCTCGATCACCTGTCTGCTTCGACAAGATATGAGATATGACCCATGTGCGGGTACCATATGCCACATACCACATGCCACATGCCATATGACATATGGTATCACCTCTGGCCTCCACTTGTGTCGCCGTGTCCCGTTGCACGAACCCTCTCCCTCTCCATCCTCGGTTCTAGTTCTACCATGAATCCCAGCACAAATTCAAATTCGCAACTAACCACGACAATCCCCCCACCCTAGGGCCCCGGTAATGAAATGGGCCCTCGTCATCGCCGGGATCGGCGACTTCGCGCGCCCGGCCGAGAAGCTCTCAGTGACGCAGAACGCCGCCCTGACCGCCACGGGCGCCATCTGGACGCGCTGGTGCTTCGTCATCACCCCGCAGAACTACCTCCTCGCCGCCGTCAACTTCTTCCTCGGCTGCGTCGGCGTCGCCCAGCTGACCCGCATCGCCATGTACAACTCCTCCCAGAAGAACCTGCCCGCCGCTGCCGAGAAGAAGGCCGAGGACGTGAAAGAGGACGTGAAGGCGGCTGTCAAGGCGTAAGGGAAATTGATTGGAAGAAAGATTGCATATGGTCGAGGTGGGCGACGACTGGTCGGGCGATGGGGACGGGGATGGATTTATCGGAAATGCGGCGGGCGGATTGGGTGGTGGGCCGACGGAATACAAAACAACGTATTATGGCGGATTCGGCCGAGGCGAACCCCGCTGGGGCTTATAGACAATGGCAACAGAGAAAAAACGAGAGAGTATTCTACATACACTGCATCCCCCCGGCGCTTCATGAGCATACGAGATTAGGTCCGGTCCGTGGGATGGATTGGAGGTAGTACGGTATACCAAGCAGAGCAGGATGGATGGCGGGAGATGGCATGCATTAAATAAGATTTCTATCCCCTTTCCAAGGTCGAGTCATGCTGGCCTGGAAAATCGGAACGGTCACTGTATGTATGCATGTATACTTGGTACAGGCACTCACTCGTGAGCTTTATATCACATCAAATCACACATGCGTGCAATTTATATACCTTTTATCTGTTTGCTTCTTCGGATGATAGATGTTGGGAAGAATAGGGGATATTATTTTCTTTCTTTACTAATCTATGCCCATATTCCGCATCTTGCTGCTTGTCTCGCGTTGTACAAGACTACCAAACGTCGTTCACTTTCGGGCCTGTTGAGAATCTAGATACCCTTTGCATCGTGTCCAGTGCCAGCAGACCTGCCTTGACGTGAATGCCGAGGACCGCGGGCGTGTATCGGAGGCATACTGTCCACCACCCTACTCGGCCGTACGTTTTTACACAGTTCAATGACGCGATGAAAGCAGCCGCGCATTGGAGAAGACGTTCTATATAAATTCTAATTACCAACCAAACAAACTCGTGCAGAACATGTCGAATTATGAAATTATGATACACAACCTACTACCTGGACGGCGCGGAAGACATTAAAACCCCCCGAGAAAATTCTTGCGGCATGCGGACCGACCGTAGGTCCACTTCTACTCACGATCCCAAATAGTGATGCGAGGCACGTCTACCGCGTATCCTCGTCGTCGTTATCGTGCTCTTCGCCGCGGGGCTCAAAGTTCAGCTAGGAACCGTCAGCTCTAGTTCTCTCTTCTCTCAAAAGAAAAAAAAGGAGGGGGGCGCGGACGAGAGGGCGGAAGAATAAGAATAAAAGCATGTAAGATAAAAAGGTCCCCAGACGTACCGAATTCCCATTATAAAGCTGCGCATCCCCCTCGCCCTCCCCGCCCTCAAATTCTCCATTGGAACATCCTCATGTCCAGACCCGCCTCCGCCTCCGAAGAACAGCGCAAAAAACCCCCCGATCGCCGCCGCGACGGCCCGAGGAGCGAGTAGAACATGCCCAAAACGCCCCCCCGTACGCGCGCACTGTAGCGCGTCGGTATGAGCACCAGCGTTGCCGAGGGTGCGAGGCCCAGGGCGAGGAGCGAGTCGACCTCCTCACGCGGCTCGACGGCCTTGTTTGGCCGCGGCGTCAGCACGACGCGGAACGCGTAGGGGCTGTCGCCGTCGGTGCGCTCGGCGTCGACCCACCGCCTCACGTCGGTCCGCAGCGTCGCGTCGCTTGCGAAGCGCGATCGCATCGTCGAGCCGTCCGTCAGCCGGATCTGGAGATTGCAGTGGTCGCCCTGCCCGGCCCTCGGGACGCGCGGCTTGGCGCTGCCACCGCTGCCCTCTATACCTGCGGTATCGGCGCTCGGTAGCGATCGAGCCCGACGCGCTGCGGCCTCCCGCTCCTTGCGCGCGCGCTTGTCGTCCTCGATGCGCTGCAGGATCCGCCTGCGCTCCTCGTTGGCGTGCTGTTTGCGCAGCTTCACTTCGTTGGCATGGGCTTGCTCTGCGCTCGTGGGCGCGCAGCCGCAGCGCTCGTCGACTCTTCGTTTGGCCTCTTCTTCGGCCTCAGCGCGTGCTTTTCCTTTTTTCTTGTCTGCTGCTGCTGCTGCTGCTGCTGCTGCGCGCATTTCTTCCTCTGTTGTTCTCGGGAGCTGGGTTGATGAGCTGGTGGTGGTAGGTTGCATAGCATCATATAAGCTGTCATCAGTGCGTGATGTTGCAGAAGCTTGTTGATGATGATGGTTTTGTGAAGGGGCCCGCTGGTGCCGGGGATGCTGAGGTGGAGGGCTGGCTTGGTCTTGCTCCTAACTGGTTTGCTTTCCCCATCCTCCTGGTGAATTCTTCTCTGCTTGTTCCGGCTGCGATGTACTCTTTCAGTTGTCCATTCCTATATCATGTAAGCAGTGTTTATGTGCAAACCTTCCGAGGTTTGGAGAATAGGTAAGAACCATGATCACCAGAGAGCAGGGCGTTGCGTACTGTATTATTACGATAGTAGGCTTCTTGGGTACCGGAAAAAGCGCCTCGAGGTAATTGGCCTCTTCCGACCCCGCGGGTAGTCTCAGGATGATAGACTGGCTCTCGAGTCCGGGCCGTATCTACCGGAGTCAGCGGGAAAAAGGCTTACATGACATTTTATCTCATGAGGTAAAGCGTACGGAATCATCTGTGAGAAACTCATTCTCCCACTGCTGACTCTCGCTGCCGTCATCTGTATGTGAAGATTAAGGTTAGCATACCGGACAAGTATCTTCACCAAGTGCATCCTTTCTTTGGGTAGTATGGGATGGAGTAACAAGGTCGTGAATAAGACCTTTGAAAAGCACTTCATACAGATATGTGAATTGCAGCCCATTCACAAGACATCGGTTTGATAACAAGAAGTAACATCGAAACACAAGCCTTACTCACCTGTGACAAAGCAGACAACCTGCTTCGATTGTTGGAGGGCGGTCGAAATGCCCTCCTGTAAACTACCCTTAAAAAACATGACTCCGTCGCCCAAAATTGACGGGTATCGTTGTTGTCGTTGTAATACAATAACAGCAACTAGCAAGAGGAAAAGTGTAAGCAGCAGCGCAATGGACGAAATGAGGTTAGGTGGCTTTAGTCAAGGTGTTAGTTAGTTCATGTGGGACTGGAATTGACAGCGGGTGGGCGGAATCGGTTCGTTCCCTTTCAACTAAAAATAGCGGTGCTTAGTATATAGAAGAAGTTTTTCTGTTGTCAAACACTGCAGAAAGTCGATCTTCTTTGCTCATATGAAGATGTGCGAAGGACCTCGAATGCACAGGCATCAGACAGGTCTCCAGCATGTGATACCTACTCTGGTGGTGCGTAAGATCCATCCATGCTTACCTAAGAGTCTTGTCTGGCCAGTTATCTATGCTTCAATCCGATCACCCCACCCGGCCTGACGCCTCCCTCCCTCCTTTGAAAATAATAATCACATCCCTTATCAATTAATTGATTAATCCTGTCGGGAAATTCAACTTTTTATTAATTTACTTACATTGAAAATCTATATGTTAAGATAATAATTAGGTTGGTTAATTGGCAATGACCTGAATTGCTTATAAAGGCAAGTAACTCATAGGGCGTAGCTTACTTTTTTTTTTTGACAATGCCTTTCTTAATCTACCTTGATGGTGAACAGATAAACTTGGTTGTCTTTTTACAATTAGGGACCTCTCAGACTCACATTGAGTCTTTCGCAGTACCCTCGACAGCGTCTAACAGCTTGGCGACGGGCGGTATTATATCAAGTCTGCTGCAAGAAGCGTCGAAGACAAGCCGCTCAAATTTATTTCTAAGCTGTCGTCCTGCATGAAATATAACGGTAGTTATGAACAATCTCAAGATCAAAAAGGGATAAGCAACGGCAGGAAACTCTAGCAGGGCTTTAACCTTGACTGGAGGCATTGACCTATACCTTACGCATGGGCCTGGCAGTTCCGCTCAATATACAACTACAAGGTATAACACCGCTATGGCGGGACCGTGGTGGGGACCTATGCGCCCAGGAAATCGTCACCAGCTTCCGGTCGTTGCGATATCGATCAACCTACCTACCTACCTCCAAGGCATAGCATGGCACAGCAACCATGGAATCCCTACGCTTCCGGCTGTCGCGAAGCAGCAATAATCTCACCCGAAAAGCGCAGCGGCAATTAAGCAGTAGCACGACATCGACACAAATACCAATCCGCGCCCGATTTCGCACCGGCAATCCTCCCCCTCAGCCATCACACACCACCCACGCCGTCCCTTCACAACCACTTCTCCCCCCCGCCAACGACAACCAGGCGACGACCCAGCCTTCACCTCGATCCTCGACAACCCGCCCGAGCTAGTACGTGCGGGCCGGCGCCACGGGCCAGGGTTAATCATCCTCGCGCTGATCCCCTCACCGCGCTAGTCCTGGGACGTGGCAGGTGCAGCGCCTGGGATGGAAGACGGAGCTCATCGCGCGCTTCGAGGATCGCCTGGTCCAACCCCCGCTCCCGCTGCCGCCGCGCGTCGACCCCGACGCCATCCACGACTTTGATTTCCGCCGTGTGGTGGCGCGGGGTCGGTATAGGCATGACCTGGAGATGCTCGTGGGCCCGCGCATGCGCGATGGTGAGGATGGGTTCATGGTTATCACGCCCCTCGAGAGAGAGGGTGCGGGGGAGAGGGACTGCCACGGTTCTGGTCAATCGTGGCTGGGTCTCGAGGAAGTTGAGGCGTCAGCGGGATCGCATGGAGGGATTGCCCACCGGTGAGGTCCTCGTAGAGGGGTTGCTTAGAGAGCCGTGGAAGAAGAATATGTTCACGCCTGAGAATCGCCCGGATAAGGGCGAGTTCTACTTCCCTGATGTGAAACAGATGGCCGAGTTGACGGGGAGCCAGGCTGTGTGGGTTGAGCAGACGATGGGTAGGTTATTTTACACTACTGATATTGGGTTTTATTTCCACACTGATACTCTGGATTTTGCTTTATATCTTGATCTGGTTTGTTTTATTTATTTGTGGACGAATCTGCTGACAATAGCTTGCTTGCCGCAGAGCCCGGCCTGATGGAAGCCCTGGAAATGCAATCGAGAGGCATCCCTATCGGTAGACCGGCCGAGGTCAACCTGCGCAATAACCACGCACAGTACATCTTCACCTGGTATGGGCTTCCTATCTCCCTCTCTTGACCCCTTACAGTGCAAAGCAATGCTAACGCTGTGTCAGGTACGGGCTAGCCATCGCTACATCAATCATGTTTTACATGGTGGTCAAGAAGCCTCCGACAGATATGTCCGTCGCGTGCGCATGAACAAGGAGTGGTCATAGACACTCCCTATTCCGTATGTCGAGTAAATCCAAAATCTAATACTTGGTTCACGTCACTTCCTCTTGTTCCTCTCCCTCGACATCTCCACGTCTCGTCTTCTTGCGCGAAGCTTTACTGGGAATGGGTACCGGCATACGCAGCTCCTGCAAGAGTTCCCTAGGTAAATGGCGCTGGGCTAGTGCAAACGGGGTGGTGGAGGCGTTCGTCTGCCGCTGTCTGTATCATAATCGGCATCAATACCTGTACATTATTGATAAGGGGTAAAAGAAGCCCCGTGCAAAGAGTGTATAGTATAGGGAAAAAACATACCTTCGCATGATAGTAATCATATCACTCTCATCGATAGTCTTGCGGCCCGCATGCTTGGCATATGCGGATAGATCGTCGCCAAGCTGCTCGAAGAACCAATCCGTAGCCATCATTATGGCATTTAGGGTGTCCGGGCTTATTTTGCCTTTGGACCCCGCAGTCTTTGCACAGGTCGTAGCTAGCCTCTTCACCACATTTGATGGTAGTGAGGGGTACTCGATACCATGTCTCGACATCATCTTGCCCTTTTTCCTCGTCATGGGTCTATGCGATGCGAGGTTAGTTATGTGTGATAGCGTCGTCTCCTGTATTGCGCTAATATTATTCTCGGCCGCATCGTCGGCTTCTTCTTCTGTATCAGAATCTGGCATGCCCATGGGTTCATTCACGTGGTCGTCATCGTTATCATTCATATCATACATGGGGCCATCATCACTGCCCAATTCCTCCAGCCCCTCGGTTGCTGTTGGTTCTCGTACTGGTGACTCGATGGGGGCCATGACAAAAGTAGTTTCATTGCCAGCGTCGGGGTATCTATCGCCCCAAAAAAGCTGTCAGGCCCAAGAGTTTGTCGCCTTGCGTCGTCGGCGTCCAGGCTGCGTGCATATGTTAGTATCAATCCCACGACATCCCACTCCATGTTGGTGTTTAATTTAGAGCACTGACCGTTCAATGACGGCCGGCTCGTCCATGACCACTTCGGCACTATCGTCCAGAGCCGGCGGAGGAAAGAAGCCGGAATCAATACCAGCATCGTCACTCTGTATTTCGGGCCCCATGTAATCGCTATACCTCATACTCCCCAGGCTGCTCCTTATGGTATTATCCATGACCGCTCGCCGGGGAAGCTCAATCGATTGCATTGTGTAATTGTCCTCCTCAAGTCCACTAAGCCGAGGGGCTTCAAATCGTCGTCATCATCATCATCGGGGCCCATCGGTAGCGAGAAGCGAGGGCGCTCGATCGGAAAGTCGTCGTCATCGTCATCCTCGTCCTCTTCAGGAAATGGAGGCAAGGTTGCATTGCCTTGGGATTCAGGGATGACGACGAAGAGAGGGGTTGGGACGTCGGGCTAGAATTCGGCTGAGGTTGCGTAGGAGGTCCCGGGGCGTCTCGCGTTGTTCGCGCAAGCTGCGCCGACGGGTCCTTCCTGGGGTGAATAAAGCAGCTCGACGCTGGTCCATGGCCCGGATGGCGGCTCGCCCGTGGGGTGTCGCAACATTGTTCCGTCTCGCTGAGGCAGAGGGACGGCTCGATGGTGGTTGTCGGTTGGGGGTAGTTGTCGCTCGAGGCGTGCTCAGGGCTGCGAGGCGACCGCCCCGTGGTATTCTTGAGTTGGTGTTCGCCATGATGCAATGTCAATGCCCCTCTATCAGGTTTGGCTCAGGGGCTCGTGATCATGATGATGATGCCGCAATCTTTGGTTCATTCTTCCTTATTGCTATCCAGGGTAGGTCTAGTACTGCTCTCCCCTGTATCGGGCGGGTATGACGTGGGGGTGTGCCGTAGTCGAAGTCAATATTGACCTCAGCCGAGTCTGAGCGCGTGTGAATTGCGAGGAGATGGAGTGACACGCGTCGGGGCGCGTCAAAAGGTGTTTGAGCAATTGGAGCGAAGTGCTTACTTTAGGTGGGGGTTGGTCAAAATAGACCACCCCACACGTGGCACTAGTCAGGCCAGGGTGTGGTAGTGCCGACCCACATCCACTCACTAGATGTACTGCAGTGTAGGCCTAGGAACTTCCATCCCTTCTACATAGTTGATTCAATATAGTCTAATTCAGTGCCTCACACAGGGAGTAGACAGTAGAATTGCCTCCCGGACTCGCACATTTTATGCTTGTACTTATCTGTGAGCCAATCCATTGCTGAACAGCGGCATGACCGAGGAGATGAACCTGGCACAGCAAGAGGAATATCGCCATATCGACGCAGTTGGTAAAATGCGTATCGCATGGTTTCACTCTACCAAAGACAACGACGCAACCTTACTCATGTCACTTTTCGCGCGCGTGTCGAGGCTTTTGCCTTTTATTCGAATTTGACAAACAGACAAATTATGAACAGCCCCGGCCAGCACGTAGGCTGCCCAACTCGTGCCCGAGGCCCTTGGCCAGTTGTTCTCCATCATGATGAATAACTAGACAAGAATGATAAAAGTATAGATTTTATATTATTGTTGTTTTTAGATTTATTTGTTTTATATATGTTGGCTATTCTAGGTACTCTTCTAACCCAGTCCAACACATATCTTTGCCAAGGTGGGCAGGTACAACGCTCAGCGTCCGGTAAGCAAGCTTCAGCCTCCACCCAGAAAGTTGGTGGGGTGGGGTAGGCGCTTTTCGACAGGATGCACGTATCAGTTCTGCAGCGCGCTTACAGCTCCGGCTCACAGCTACGGCTAACAGTTACGCGCACAGATATCCCGAACTCTCGGATCTCGGCGTCCAAGTCAACCTTGAAACAACCTCCCTCTACCACCTGTTTCAATAGAATGTTTCGAGATGCATACTACCACCTAGCCGAAGCCTCTAACCTAGTTTCTCACCCTATCCAGCTACCTACGCTAAGGTTGGCGGCATATGCATGCACGGTTGTGCAGTACTTGGTTATCGACGGTTGCAAGAGATGCTCGACTAGGCCTGACAAGTATCTAGAAGAATTCTCCTAAGGTTGTTTTATGTGCCTAGTTCTGGATAGTCTATGTCTTGGTAGGTCAGTTATATCATGTGTTGCGTCCGGATAAAGGATCATGGTACAACTTACTTAGATATGTGCATGTCCCATTCGGGTGCTCCCGATTGTTTGGCACAATGCCACCAGCTTGCTTCCCTCTTTAGTCAACCCACGCACGCTTCTCACACAGGAGGCCCAGTGTTGATCAATCTTCAAAGGTAGGAAGATTGTGGGGTATCCAAACATGCTGCTGTGTGCCGGTACCAGCCCGGCCAACCTCTATGTCTTGAGTTGTTTAACAAGTGTTCTCTGCTTGAATAATACGAAATCAGAATAGACCTCTTGGTTATAAATGAGTTAATAACAGCCATGTGTAAATAGGTACTCCGGGCTCGGTCCCTTTTAAGGAATTCCTGTAAGCACATCCTCTCCCGCCCCCCAAAAAAGCTCTTCTGACCAAGAATTCTGATTTGTCGCAAATTGTAACATGTGAACGAATCAAGACAACCCGCTGTCTCCCCATTCGTCCCTCGACGCCTTTGGTGGACGCAACCCCTGATACGCGTGGGAGGGCTATAAATTGTTACAGGGTAGCCATGTCACAAGCCGTGCGTCAGGTACACATCTTGCCTAAAAGGGCGTCTCTTGGAAGATGGGGATATCTCCCTGCCGGCTAAGGGACCCCTTACATGCTAACTATTTTGTGGTTTTGTGAGCTCTCACGAACTGCGATATGTATGCATCTATTAAGACTATCACATAGCTATTCATAGTATACTTGGAAAAGGTGGGGGATCATGGCGTAGTGTAGTCAATGATAAGGTGATGAGCTGGGATAATCCATCCACCATATCTGTAACCCGTTGAATTTAAAGCCGATCTAAACCTGATATGCCCATGAGTCGAACGAGTAGTTTCGAACATGATGTTTCTGATCATCATGTCTTAGAGAACCAGTACACTACTCTCCCATACGAAACACCCGGTTTCCTATCTCACAAAGGTCCAATCATGCAGAAGGAGGTTACATATTGGTACTAGAATCAGCGTATCGCAGAGATGTCTCCACCCAATAGCCAATACCAGCAATCCCATTCCGTGATGGGGTGCTGTTATCGCTAGGTGGTACCACTAGCAACGCTCGGGCTAGCGTAGCGGCTCCCTAGCTAAGAACCTTGGAAGTGGAAGGGGCGCTATTCGTCGATAATATACAGTAAATATAGCACGAAGCACATCTCGAAAAGGAGCACAGAGCTCGACATCCACTCACCTTGTTAGCCTCGAATATACATATGCAGCCGTACCTCCCTATTACCTAACCTACCTACATGAGGTGGGTATACAGACGATTAGGTATTTGCAGCGAACGCGCTCATCCAGTCAGCCAACATTGAAGGAGGGATAAATATTACCTACCTGTACATGTGCTACTCCATGTAAGTAAGTATCTGTAGCAGGTAGATATTGTACCTGCCAGTCACTCCCACTCCCTGGTGGGTAAAGTACTTAGCTAGAGGTTACCTAAAAGCTAAAAGGTACCTGGGGCAGTTTTTGCTTTCGTTGTATCACGACCAGCCGACCGACCGCCTTTCTCTACCTAACCACCGCCTACTTACTTACCTACTCCTACACTTACTACTTCCAACTTTAACGCCTTTGGAGCTTGGATTTCCTCTTTGATCCTTAGAAGCTCCATCGCCTAACCGTCCAACCAACCAATTATCCAGGTAAACTTGACCATCTATCTACTATCACTGCAGCAGGTATCTCTCTGCCCGTTCCACTCACCCATCCATCCATCTATTCATCCATCCACCCATCACCTCTATCCAATCCACACATCGCCCACCACATATCTACACTACACTACCTCTACTGCACACTACCGCTACCGTACATTACAACTGCAACTGCAACTGCAACTACAACTGCAACTCCTATCCTGTTGCCGCTCTGTTTCGGTTTACACAGAGAGTCACAGGAGTTCCGAGTGTGCATGCTTGCTTGTGCGTGTGTGAGTGAGCAAGTGTGAGTGTGTGTATCTCTCTCTCTCTCTACTACTACTACTCCTACTACTACTTACTTCGTTCCTCTCTTTCTTCCCCGTCGCCCGTCCCCGTCCCCGTCGCCCGTCTTGTTCCGTTGACGGCACTTCAACTGCGATCCGAGCGCTGCATCTCTCCTCTGATTGATCCATCCATTGATTGATCCTACACCCCGTCTGCCCGTCAGTTTATCGTGGCCTCCTTTCAGATACGGGCATTTCGTACTGTGAGAACCCTTCAACCACCTGGTCTTGTCTTGTAGGTTGTCAATCGCCTTTTCTTATTTTATACTTGACGTTGTGCTTCACTCCCGGCCTCGGCTTGTGTCCCCCTTCCTCTTCCACAGCAGCCCGAGCAAGCATCGCATCTACCTACTTTCCACCATCACGACGTCTGTTCCGTCGCTTGTTTCCCGCAATTCCCCATTCTCTGTACTCACTCATCAGACGTCACCACTCCGTCGGGAATCCGATACACCTATCCTGCTGTTGTCTCACGCCTCACGCCTCACCTACGTCGACCGTCTTCCCTTCCCCTGCGCTTCTTTGTCTTCCCTGCCTAGCCTATTTGCAACACAAGACCCGAGGTGTAAGGATAATCATATTGATTTACCATCCACCCTGCCGTCTGGTTCGCCTCACCGGCACTACTGTTTGCATTTGTATTTTGCCTATTCCAAACCTTTGCATTCACTTCTCCCATCACCATCTAGAAGTTGTTCCACCTCGCCTGCACGAGCTGTCTAGCCCGTCGGACCACCCACAGCATACAGCACATCTATATGTACATGCATCCCCGAAGCCAAAGCGCCTTCCCGTGCATACCCCCCTTTACCATTGTGTCACTCTGTGCTGCCCAACTCCTGCAGGCTGCGGCACGCTATGCCTATAATTGACATGAAGACATCTCTGACCTTTGTTGCAGCTAGCCAGCCAACACACAACACTCACTTGGAACTGCGTTCGCTCCTGCGCCCTAACGCCGACCACACCTGATAACCAACCCCTGACCCCGCCGACCCACGCCGATATCCTCCGGCATCCCAGCTACTCTAATCGTCACACCTCCACTTGTTCGTTCTTCCCGTATACATACCGTCGTCTTCGCTCGATTCTTCGAGTCCGTAAACTATGGCTGCCCCTGGCGTCCAGTCTCTGAAGGTATGTACACCTGGTCGCATCCGTCGTCGGTGGCGCAGAATTCACTATTTTGACCAACGACTAATACCAAATTTCAATAGTGCGTCGTCACTGGTGATGGTGCTGTTGGCAAGGTAAGAACCTACATACAGGATTGACTACCTGTTGCTGGCAGGCTAACGCATCCCTAGACATGTCTCCTCATCTCATATACCACGAATGCCTTTCCTGGTGAATACATTCCCACAGTGTTTGTGACCCGTCCCTACTGCTAATAATCATCACATGCTAATTGTTCTTCAGCTTTGATAATTACTCCGCCAGTGTTATGGTCGATGGAAAGCCAATTAGCCTCGGACTGTGGGATACGGCTGGACAGGAGGATTACGACCGCTTGCGTCCGCTATCCTACCCCCAGACTGATGTCTTCCTGATCTGCTTCAGCATTGTCAGCCCACCCTCGTTCGATAACGTCAAGGCCAAGGTGCGCACCCCTTTGAACCATTCACTCTACCAACCTACTGACCCGATCGCCTACAGTGGCACCCCGAGATTGAACATCATGCCCCGAATATCCCCATCATCTTGGTCGGTACCAAGCTTGATCTTCGGGAGGACCCTGCCACACTAGAGAGCCTCCGCTCTAAGAGAATGGAGCCCGTCTCTTATGACCAGGCTTTGATCTGTGCTAAGGATATCAAGGCGCACAAGTACTTGGAATGTTCCGCCTTGACTCAGCGAAACTTGAAGAGCGTTTTCGATGAGGCTATTCGGTATGAGCTACATGATCAATAATTTCCGAGGGAGAGTTGCTGACATATTATGTAGTGCCGTTCTGAACCCTCGTCCTGTCCCCGTCAAGAAGAAGTCGGGAAAGTGCGCTATCCTATAGATACCCACGTCCATCTGCAACTTGATATTTTGCGTCGCGAGCAAGAAATATTGGCAAGGAATGCTGGCGTTTTGGGGTTAACATAGGAAAGACATTTCTCATCAAGGAACCGGCGTGCTGAGGCTACTCGTTTGCATTGACCATTTACATCGGCCTCGCATCCCTTCCTTTGCACACATCACATACCCAACCATCTGGTCGACCCTTGATTTTTGTGACCAAGGACCTTGAACAAATGGATTTTTCACTCAGAGGGGAAAAAAGGCAGAGAGCAGTTGTGGCTCGTGGCCGGCGGGGTTGAGAAGCATGGTTGGTTTCTTGCAAAGGACTTATTTTGTCCAGGAAGTTCGATATCCAGATCATCTGGTATCCGTCTTCACCCTCTTGGTTCTACCCAAGTTGGAGAACCTCGGAACTTACGCATAGGACCACCTGCCTGTTTTTTTGTTGCTCTTGATTTCGATAGACAGTGCTCAGCTCTACGGCAATGCATGCAAGGGTGCTACTACACCATTTGGTGACACTGTAAATATCACAGCCCATAATGGAAATGGAGGGTTTTCCCAACCACGGTGGCTAGAAATTTGAGGCAGACTTGTTCCTTGTGATTTGTGCCATCATTCTTCCCTTAATTGAAGTGATGATGGTCATGTTATGGATCTTAGTCTAATACTGTAGGCTGTGTGGGCTTCCTTTCGACGACAAAACCCAAAACACTCATTCTTTATCACATGAACCTCGGTTTAAGCTTTTAGTTGTGTTATATGTATCCGTCACAGCAAATTCTTATTTAACCGGGGATGTAGGCAGGTACCTGGTACGGCTTACCATGTACCTACCTAATATATAGAGTACTTATAGTGCTGCGGCACTAGGTCCTTCTATCACCTCTATAACAATAATACACACATATAATGGCATTACCTGACAGGGGGTATCCAACTACAAATGACGCCTAACCATGAACCCGTCTTCGCCTACTGGGATGTACAGTATCCGCAACACTCTTCTCCTCGGCCTCTTCTGTCTTATCCCTTCTTTCTTCTCGGCCTTCTCCCGGCCCTTCTTATCGCGAAGACGCGCCTCTTCCTGAGCCCGCCGTGCCCGCTCCTCGTTCAGCTTCTCGTTCTTGGCCCGGATGCGCTCCTTCCGGTACTCGGTGTTGCCACCTCCGCCGGCCGTCAATTCAACATTGATCTTGCGCTCCTCCATCCCCGGTTCTGGACCTCCTTCTCCCCATGGTTGGTTGGCGTTCTTCCTCTGCCCGTTCTTACCGCCCCGTCCACCTTTGGGGGTGGAATTGGTGGAAGAGGGACATTTGAAGGTCGAGTGGTGGTAGAGCTTTAGCGCCGTCTTCATGTGGTCGTACCGCGCGAATTCTACGAAAGCGATCCCCGCGACTTGGACGGGTCGTTTTTTTGGTGCAGGAGTCGCACCGAGGTTGGGTGCACGGAGGAGAAGTGTGATGTTATCTGGGCGCTTGTTGCGCTGTAGGGTAGGTTGCCGACGAAGACTATGAAGCGCTTTTTGTCGGTCGATTCAGCTTCGGCGTCGACGTCGGGTTCTGCGTCTGTCGCTGCTGGGGTGGGTTCGGAGTCGGTTGGGGCTTTGGTAGGATTTTTCTTTTTGTCCTTTTTGTTCTTCTTCGAGCTTGATGGTTTGGGGTCTGTTGGGTCTGCGTCCTTTGTGCTGGGTGCTTCCGCTTCTGCTTCCGCCTCGGCTCCTGCCTCCTCTGCTTCTGCGGCTGTCTCTCCTACTTCGCTAACAGAGCTCTTCTTCTTGTCTTTCTTTGATTTCTTCTTCTTCCGCTCGAGCTTGGATACTTCTTCCTCACCAGCGCTCACGCGCCGCCGCTTCTTGCTCGAGACGTCTGGTCCTTTCGCCGTCGGAGTGGCGGTCGCGGGGTCCTCATCGTGGGACTTGCGTTTATTTGTGGACGGCATTTTGTATATGGGGAGAAAATCTTTGATAGAATTGGGAAAGAGAAAGAGAAAGAGAAACAGGTTAAAAATTTATAGGTCTATGGGATGGGCAGGTGATACCTATATGATGTGTCCTGAAGTTTGCGTTGTGCTTCAGGTAGGCAAGCGGTTAATGGAAGCAATCAACAGAAAATTTTAGTGGAGCCGGAGCTGGCTGGGATGGCCCCTGGAATGCGACCTTGTGGGGTAGTACTTGGTTAGTTGCATAATGCGGCCAACATTCCCCCACTGGGCATCTCCAGCTCTGCCCCATGTCCGGCGACCGGAGCAGTGACGTGACTCTCAAAAAAATTAATATTTATGCAAGTGCAGACCCTCCATCATCTGCTCCAGAACATCAAACAGCCAGAGTCTCTCATTTACTGCTTGCGCGCGAGAGACAAACTGATTTCGTAACAAAGCCGCTCATCCTACTTTACATCTCCCTGCCGTCGTTTGGACGGCCCAACTGCCAACATGTCCATCACCGGCAACTCCACGTCGAACCCTTACTCGAGCGTTAGCGACCTCTTGAGCAATGTCCGCAACTTCAAGATCATAGAATGCAAGTATCTCCCGTGCCATTCAATTCCTCTCTCAGCAGCTTCCAAGAGTGATTCGCTGCTACCCAATAAGGGTGTTTGAGTATAGGCCTTCCTAAAATATGTCTTTTAGCTCTACAAACAAGCTCAATACAGCAGTAGATAACTAACTGTTTCCAGCTAGTAAGAAATCATCCTCGCTATCATACCTGTATAGCTTCGAACAAAGTGGTTAATGCATGTTTTAGCTTTGAGGGAGGGCGAACAATTTGCCAATGCGTACTTCTCAACGGAGACGAAAATTAAAATGTATGTTCAAGACGGACTCAGCCCTTTGTTATACTTGCTGACATTACCTTGTCTGCAGTGCGACGATGCTTTCTGAATTTGGTTGTGACTATATTGAACTTACGAATCCAGCTGCCAGCCCGGTAAGTCTTTTCTAGTATGTCTTAGTTGCATCTCAGCGCTAATCAACCATAGCAATCTCGCGACGACTGCGAAGCCATCTGCAAGCTCGGCCTCAAGGTGCACATTCAATAACCAATACTTGAGAGAGATTAAATGTCTACTAACGACACAGTAGGCCAAGATTTTAACCCGTTCGTTGTCTCCTCTTGGCCCTAATTATGCCAAGTCTTCTAACCGATATATCAGATACAAGATGCACTCTAGAGGTGAGCAGCCGTTATGGCTAGCGATTTTAGATGCCTTTGTTTACCTCAGTCGATCTGCCAGCGCACCCATGCTCGTATGTGGCTAACACATGCTCCAGGACGCCAAGCTTGCGGTATGAGTCCTTCGAATGGAGAACGAATTGCAAATGACTGAACCCTCTAAGTGCGACTGCGGAGTTGACGGTGTAGATGTCGTCATCGGGACGAGCCGTGAGGACCGACCCACTATATAATCTCGTTCATGGACTGACTGGCAGCAACAAGAATTCCTACGAGAGCATTCCCTTGGCGGCAAGGACATGATAGCTATTACCAAGCAGGCTATCGAGGTTATCGAGTATATCAAGAGGTATGTGCACCACCAATCTGGTCCCGATTAGAAGCTAAACAATGGCTCAGCCGAGGCTGCGAGGTCCGCTTCTCGAGTGAAGACTCTTTCCGGTAAGTATCGTCTTTACACTTCTCTAAGCCGATCCCTTCGCCGACCGATCGATCTCTGTTGCTTGCGGAGTCTGGAGCCTTTGAGAATCATGACGAGCAAGACCTAGAGGGAAAAGCAGGGTCTTGTATGCAGATTCTCGTTGCTCGTTACAACATGGCACCATCGTTTTTGCGACACTCTCTTAAAATGCGCCTATGACCTATAAGGCTTCTACATTAGCCATTTTAGCATAGCAAAGCAACGCTATTCGACGTGCTCTTCACCATCCAAGGCTTGACTCATCTGGCTCGGCGGGTTTCTGAAGGGTCGGCTGACTCCAAAACCAGCTGTCTCGCTAACGTATGCAAAGGTCGGATCTAGTCGATTTGCTCTCCATTTACCGCGCTGTGTAAGTACTTGCCGTGCTATTGGTGTCCCTTTGGCATTCCCCAAGAGCGGTTCGCTGTCCCAATGAAGAGTTTCCCGCATAGGTGCTCCTGAATCTGTTCTTTAGCTTTAGAAATACGCTCCGTACGGCAACAACTAACGGAGGATTTCTCAAAAGCAATAACGTTGGTGTCGGAAGAGTGGGCGTTGCCGACACAGTGGGCTGTGCTTCTCCGAGACAAGTTTATGTAAGTGATGGCCATCCTCTTTTTTGGCCGCCGTATGCTAACCATCCGCAGGACCTTGTTAGAACCCTTCGAGGCTGTGTCTCGACCGATATAGAGGTTCACGTATATGCTCCTGTAAACTATATTTCGCATGACACTTGGCTAATCGAATCAAGTTCCACGATGATACAGGCTGTGCTGTGGCGGTCCGTCATATGCTCCGAAACCTGGTGATGAGAAGCTGACCATTCCTAGAACTCCTTCACTGCCCTCGAGGCTGGTGCTACACGTAAGCCCACTGAATTCTCTCTTCATAACTACCAAGGAGATATGGACCTTGGAGCTGGACTCCGGATCCACCGACGTTGTCTACGGGGGTGGGCATAGGCTGACTTTCTACGGCACAGACGTCGACACATCTGTGCTTGGAATTGGGGAAAGAAATGGCATCTGCCCACTTGGGGCCCTCGTATGTCTAAACCTTACTCTTCAGGAATCCAACTGTGGTCTGACTTTACGAAACACAAGATGGCTAGAATGATGCCGACCAGCAGGGATTACATTCTCTCCAAGTATAAGCTTCACCAGCTCAAGGCTATTGAAGATTTTGTCGCAGAAGCTGTTGAAGTAAGCCCACACTTTATCTGGCTTTATCATTATGCTTTCTTGTAAGCTAACGGCCTCTCCAGATCAACGTGCCATTTAACAACCCAATTACTGGTATGTTATCTGCTATATATGTAGCCATTGCCGTGTTGCTTACGAAATTCACAGGGTTTTGCGCCTTCACACACAAGGTATCTATATACCACATGTGAACCCGTCGATTAATAAACCGACTAACACGGTATTAGGCTGGTATCCACGCTAAGGCAATCCTTAATTCCCCGTCCACCTATGAGATCCTCAAGCCCGAGGACTTCGGTCTATCAAGGTAAGTTGTACTATTTGTCTCGCGTATGTTCAGAACTAACACAGTTGTACAGATAGTAAGCTATGACCTAGGTAATACTATGAAGCCTGGGAACTGATCCAATTTCTTAGTGTTCATTTCACATCTCGACTTACTGGGTGGAATGCTATTAAGAGTCGAGTTGACCAGTTGGGCCTCGATGCAAATTCCTGGCCAGAGGACAAAATTCGCCAGGTGTAAGTGTTGGCTACCTATCCTAACATCTAGTTCACTAACGATCCAACCCCGACATTCTAGTACGGCCAAGATCAAGCAGATGGCAGACCTCAAGGTGATGACCCTTGATGAGACTGATGCCCTAATTCGATCCTTCCACCTTGACCTACTGAATGGTCACAGTTAAAATAGACAGAATGACGAGAGTGTAGAAAAGGTTACATGAAAATTGGAGTCTGTACTTGTGGTATTTTCGGCAAAAAAAAAGTAGGTAGACCAGATTCAAGTCTGTACTTGGGGTATTTTCGGTAAAAAAAAGTAGGTAGAGCAGATTTGAATCAGTAGTAGATAACACAATAAGCTAAACCTCTGACGCCAAAGAAACAGTAATATGTGATTATTGCGATGTTCCAATGTAGTCACGTTATATCTATCAGGCTCCCCTTTTAATACGATGGCTAAGAGACCCCTCATCTTTAACATGCTCGCAAGTAGATCTTCTCACCAGATAGACTAGAAAGACACAATTTCTGCAGCCAGATAAAGCTTCAGTTCTCGACATAGAAACCTGTCTCGAAGCTATACGGTTTAGGAACTTGGCTTACGTCTCTCACTGCACCAGCAGCGTGGTTTTGGGACATGAACGTCTACTCTTTCCCAATTCCCTTACCTTGACTCTGAAGGAGTGTCTGGTTATTCGGTGATGTCGTCCAACTGCTCGGTCCCTAATGGCAAGGACGGTACAATACCAATAGCTGGCGTGATTGGCGAGTTCGTGCTTCTCAGCTCTGAGAATATAAAGGATATGCAAGCTATACAAGATCCCATCATTGCTCGCCTCAATGCCACATAGCCTGACGCTGTGTCGTTCGCGAAACTCATTCCATACCCCTTATTTGCACCATGGCTAAATGTTTATTATGATCAGAAACCCGCGGGCTACGAAGATTGGGTGGAGTCTCATCTTCTAGAAGAATGCTTTGACTTCGAGTAGTACAGCAGTTGAGCAGGCATTCCTGGTGTCTGGTAATGGTACAAGGAATGCAAAACTAAGAGGCGGGAGCAATGCTATTAACCATCATAAAGAAATGTATATTTCTATGCCAGTAAGTCTTCCCGTGTGATCATTTTACTATAGCTACATGATTGACCACCCCGTATAGCCTTTGGCAACGAGTTTCCTCCTTTCAATGCTACGACGAAATCCGAGACTTTAGAACTTGTTAATGCGATAACGGAACCTCTTTGACAGCCTGCCTCCAATATGGGAGCTTACTTTAACGAGGCAGGTGTTTCAGGACAAAACATCATATCAAACCTAAAACTGACCTTGATCAGAACATCCCCGGTAAGCCGCATTGGACGAAATCCTTCTGGGGCGACAACTATGGGCACTTACTTCAAATCAAGAGATTAGTAGATCTCGACAATATCTTTTGGTGCGATCTATGCGTTGGCAATGGCCGTTGGGAAACCCGGGGTTATCAGCTTTGCCCATTGAATGGGAATTAGTACCTCAACAGTGGTTTGCCTATGTAATTGTATGATATTCAGCTATATATGGATATATCTCTGGCCGTGAAGCGTAGCGTGTGTTATCGACCTAGCGTATCCCCATTGATGTTAAAAACTTTAATCTTGCTCGCCTTCTACTCGCCCGGTAATCTGATGTTATAAACCGTACGCCGATACCATTGGCTAGCTACTGCCAAACGACGAAAACTTGGCTAACCCCTTCTCCGAGCACCAGAGAAACGGAGCTGCATCAAAATCTTTGTTCACAATCCTACATGTTTCATCCGAAAGCTTGCAACCCTCTTCGCAAAATGACTATTAGTCGTGGCTTAATCAAAGCTGGAGCCGCGGATGAGTCAAAGGAGCGTCCGCCTCCAAAGGTGTGTCCCTACCCGAGAGGCCGTGGCTACCCAAAGTTCGTATGAACAACGAAATCTAGCTACTACACGAATGCCAGATAGGGTATCAGGGCTGCTTGCAATCAACTACGCCGACGGGAATTTGCTCTTGTCGCGAAGGGGAAGACAAGGGTGGGCGAAGATATTGAAAGCCTCGACAGCAATCGGCCCATTTCGGTTGACGCTGAGGTACCCCAAGAAAAGTCTAGGAGCAATCCGTGCCAAGTATTCACTTTTGCGTTGAGAACTTGGCATCAAAGTCCCTGGGGGGAGGCTTAAGTGTCTGAAATTAGAATCTCCCGTACCACATAGGCTTAGCAGGCCAGTCGCCTTCACGCAACATCATTCTATCGCTTTTCAACTTTTTTAGAAGCCGTCATATGTAGCGCCGGTGCGAACTTCATTTGGTTGCCTTCATGTTCGGGCGAAGGTTGGGTTGCTTTTACTAGGCACGCATCCGTTCCCAAATGGCCCCCACGGTCAGCTCCAACTCTGAATCATTCATTGGCCACAGATGACTAAGTAAGTTGGTAAAATCAAACCCGAAAAAAAGAAATGTGCCTGAATGGATAACTAGATGTTACTGGCGGCCTCTTGTAAATGGCCTGCACACTAAATTGAGCCCGGTGCGAGGGTTGGAGCTAATCTAGCTCCTACTCGTCCATCGGCTTAACTTTTTCACTTAGATGATTAGGGAGGCTGGTGATCCAACCGAACGCAGTCTAATTGCCAAAAAGAAAACGAAAATCAAAGTCCGTGATGCGTAAAGCTAAGTACCTAGGTACGGAAAGCAAAGTAGGTAGTTGGTCAGGTGGTGTGGTGTTTATGACCCCTGAGTCCTCCACCCACGTAATCCTAAGCCCCACAAAATGACTGACCATCGACTGCAACCTTGTGTTCCAATTCCGGACGGGCCCCTTTTATCCTGCATGGAAAATGTGGCATACACAATTTTTGCACGAACGGCGGGTGCTCAAAAATATAGCAGGAGGAGAGACAGTAATAACCAGTGCTTTCGTAATCCGCAAGATGGAATGGCACAGTGGGCTAGAATGTGACATGTGAAGTAACCTTCCTCCGCATCGAAGGAAAGGTAGTGAGTGATGTGGTGGCCGGATAGACCTTACCCATGGTACGATGATATAGGACTGGGGTATTGATTGATCGCTTAGAAGGATCTAACAAGAATGCCATCCCCTCCTCGAAACCAGGCTCTTGATCCTTCTTGTCAGTTTTGTGCTTTTGGGGTCTCGTGTTGCAGCGTGAATTGATGTTCACTTTCTTTAAATCGTCATAATCATACTGTCTGATTCTTTGTTACCACGATGCTGTTGATGCTTCCTGCATCACTCGCGCTCTTCTTGTGGGCGCCCGCGTGCGCGGCACAGACGGTGCAGGATGATTGGGTGTTCCCCCAAGGCCCGGACTATTCGACTATTCTGCAGCTCGGTAAATCGTACACGCTCCAGTGGACGTCGGCTCTCCAAGGTTGGTTTCCCAACTATTGCTCGGACTGCAACCCAACCTCGGTCGACCTGTGGATTACAGGCTCTAGTGACGACGCGCAACATAAAATAGCTGGTAAGACTTTCAACGATTAAAAAGTAGCTTAGGAAGATTTAATACTAACAAGTCGCATAGCCGGTGTAGACGTAACTTCGACACTATCAGTAACTTGGACGGCTACGATCCCCGCAGCCGAACTTTCCAACTCGAAAACTTGGGTGTTCCGATTCCTGCCGAAGGGAGAGGTTCCAACCTCGACCTCCCAGCAGATATCTTCGAATATATTTATCATCAACGACCCAGACGCGACCTCGTCTTCGAGCTCCCCCACCTCTTCGAGTACCACTGTCTCTTCGTCTACTACCGGCAGCACCTCGCAGGCTTCGTCCACCAGCCCTACGACGACAAGCAGTGCCGCCGGCGGCACAGAGACATCGACGCCGCCTCCGTCGAGTTCGGGGTTGTCAACCGGCGCGAAAGCAGGTGTCGGCGTAGGCGTGAGCGTGGGAGCCATCGCACTGTTCGGTCTCGGGTGGTTTCTCGCGCGCCGCCACGGAAGTAAAGGTAGCAGCAGCACCCCTGCTCCAAACGGGTCCAATGCCGGGACCGATGCCGGGAAACCGCCCCAGGAGATGTACGGTGCACCATCCCAGGAGATGTACGGCGCACCATCACAGATGACATATTCGAGCCCATCGCACACGCCGTATCAGAACATGCCACACGAGTTACATTCTCAGGCTCCAGTGGAAGTACCTTAACCACGCCGATGGTGGTTGAGGACATGCTCCATGTCGGTCGACGCAAACAAGAGGGGAGTTTTCATAATTCAGGTGGCGACGTGGTGTAGCTTAGAGCGAGCATTAGAGAAGAGATCCGAGGCTAATTAGGAGAGGAGGCTTAAAATGAGAGGATGGGCCATGGCTATAGCTGTTTGATACATTTTTAATGCTATCTAAGTCGAGGTAATTGGAAATGGTATAGAACGAACTGCACCAGGTATATCTTCATAAAATATAGGGGGAAACGGTCTTTATTGCTAAGAACACGGGTCTGGAGGAAGGGGCCTAAGTACATAACGATAAAACAAAGAGACTTTACGTACATACCTAGCCATATATTTAGAGTCTATACTATATCAGGAGAAAGCTTTACCAGCTGTACAAGAAGGCAAGCGACACGCTTAAGTGTGCAAGGCGGAAACTTATGAACTCTGCCAAGAAGTGTTCTCGAACGCAGTACTTCAATACCATTGACACTATCGAGATCAACAAGCAGTCAGAAGATGATACACCGCTTGGCCTAGATGCTGACGAGTGGACGGCGCTAGTTGTTGAGCATCAACTGAAGGAACGCCAGGAGGTAGCTGACTTCATCTGTGTAGAGATGACACAGCTAGACAATCAGACTAAAGTCGAACACCGGATACGTACTGGCAGCGCATTGCTTGCTCTGTGCCGCAAAAAAGAGCCGAAAGCCTGCGCGCTCGGAGCCAGCGCCTCCCCCGGCCCCCCAGACTTGCGCGAAGAGGACGATGGCATTCCCTGCCCCGAGGGCGGATGCGCAAAGAAGGGGACACTGCTCCAGGGCCGCATGCACTGCAAATCGCATCTCGCGCAGACTCATGATCACGATATATTCGGAAGGCGCTAGTTATCCGTAAATGACAATACCAGTGGCTCGTTATACGTAGGTCACAGCAATACCTCACTCACTCTGTGAACGACGGCTGCAGAGGTAGCGTATTTCACGGGCCGGCTAAGCACACTCGTCAAACATGTAAATGATAGAATTGTAAGGGTGTAAGATAGGATGGGTGTCATCAGCAGTCCACAATGCGTTCGAACGAAAAACACTTTCTCACTGGTTGACCTCGCTGGTTTGACTAAGGTCTGGTGAGGCTCTATATAGTGTATCTCCACATCCTGCTTTTACTTGGCTACGGGGCCGTTTTTGGCTATGAGGGACAGGTCTTGGCTCCCACCAAGTATCGCAGAAGTCGACTGATGTACCTAGCACTCGATAAACTGAACCTCCCGATCGCAAGATTTGCGGCCACCAGGTTCGGGGTTGAGTGTGTTTGTAATGTGACGGATGTCATGACACCGAAGGCTGAGCCACCACGCTGAGGCATCGTTAGTCGAGACATTTTACAGCCTAACAGAGACGACGGCTGCTAGCACCTCGCATCGCCCAAGATATATCTCGATTCTGACACTCATTGGCAGTGACGATTTCGCCTTATGATGTGACAACTTCCATCTCTAAGGCCTAGTTTGCCGCCATACCGTACCGGTGCGTAAGAACGGAGTGGCTACCGCCGGTGAGATAATCGCCTATATTGACTGTCTTGGATGTACCACCGACGATGGTCTGGTTAAGCTCATCTACAGTTTCGACGACGGCACCAATTTGGAAGCCACCCCCCATAGTCGTCAAGGTGCCACTAATAGCAATATGAGGAGCTTAGTACGAAGGCCTCTGCTGACTTATTGTGGCGGTGCGGCGGACCTGCCCTCTCTTGATAGCTGTCACAAGGGCTCTGTTTGAGAGCTTGGGAATAGCTTCATTCCTTCAGATCTAATAATTGGCTATAGCGTCAAAGGACCTCTTACTCTCTAGATTCCTTTCCAGAGGACTCGGGACCTGACTAGCCTATATATACACAGATTTCGGGCTACCCCAACGGACCTCCGTTGGGCCTGTGTAGCCAACATTACTCAAAAGGGTACAAATAAACGAGCTGCAGCCGAGGGCTGAAAATCCGTGTGACAATAGCCGCCAGGCCTCCGTTTTGCTATCGGCGTGTTAACCTACTAAAGCACTGTGTTAAAAAAAACCGTCGAACTTACCTAGAGTACGCTGCCTTTTTTGTCCCGAATAATGCTGTTTTTATTTAAGCTACTTTTTGTTTACTAACAGTAGGTGCCAAAATTAGTAGTTATAAGAGGGAAGTTCTTTGCGGTCTTTATATAAGGTTCATTTTGGCTATTTACCTAGCCTAGATAGCGTACAGATTCAACAACTCTATGCGTGCCGAAAGATGCCAACGCGTCCCGATCCTTGTAGTTTTTCAACCCTCACCATGTAATTACTATCATCCTTTTCTATCTCTTGTGAAACAACTTTGTCGCTCTGGTGACTACATTTAAATAGGATATCATGAAAATCTTCTGACAACAACTGGGAAATGGCATGCCATACATTTGACTGCCTAGAAAACCTCGTCCGGTACACATATAAAGCCGTTGTAATGGTAACAGTGATCAGGTGTATTGCAACCAGAGTAATCACAGATACCAATCCCAACAGCCACCATGACTGTCGCACGATTTCGCAGTGGATACCACCCGTACGGATGATATAGCAGCATCCTCTGCTCCTGCAAAAGTTTTTTGCTGCTGGCGATATACCGTGAAAGCCATTGATGAGACATAGGTTTGAATAGCATCAGCCGCACGCGTTGTGGAATTGAGAACGTTGCCCAGCAACTGGGCCAGTTCAGGGTGAACGGGCCAGACATTACCGCAACTACAATGATAACAAGCCAACCGCGTGTTATTAACAGAAGGATCGGACTCGATTTCGTCGTAGATGGCTGATCGGACTTGGCTCACTGTAAGAGCTTGACTATCGTTTATATTGTTGGAAAGCCGGACTTTTATGTCATGAACTTCCAATAAACCTCTTTCCCCAGGGGTAGTCTGACCTTGGTTAACACCAAAGAAGGTTTGGACTGCATCTGTATTGATGCTGCCAGTTTGGGAATCGTATGTGAACACTGGCTCCGTTAGATCCCCGTAGCAACCATATTGACATCAGAATATGCCAAGCTATATGTATGAAAACATAAAGAAGCATTAACGAATCGACCAGGCATTACTTGATAGCTCATCCATTCTTCGTGTTCCAATGAAACTGGAGGACTTAGTGAGCCATCTGTAAAGATCCCCAGATCCTCAGCTGCTTCCCAGTCAGCGTTCCTCATATTAGTCGAGAACACCAGGGTAATAGAAGCGTTAATCGACCAGGGCTCGCTGATGACTGTCACCTCAGGTCCTTGATCAAATGGCCATAGTGATCCTCCTACCCCGCCCATGGTGCAAATGGTACCTTGCCACCCGTAGCCATCGTATCCACCCGCCAGGTAGCAGCTAAAGGAAACAAAGGGGCAGCTTTCACCGCCGCATGTATCATTGACGCTGACATTTTTGAGGCTCAGCCCGTAATCTAGCGTTGCATTAAGCTGGCCAAAATTACTCCCTTTACGGTCGTCCCAAAAAGTCTGTCCAAACTCAAAATCTCGGATTTCGGGTCTCATACAAGCGACTCTTGAGCTAAAAGCAATAGCTCCCCCTTTATAAGTGCGGACAGCTGTCCGGTTCTCGGGGTTGCTGATTGGTAGTAGCACACGATCAATGATACCAGTGTCGCTCAGGCCATCCGAATTTGGTACGACTGTGGTATTGGACCTTCGTTCACCATAGATGGCGAATTCAGGGTTTAGGATGGAGTATAAATGTTGAGTAGTAGTTATTCTTTGCTGGTTTGGAGCCACGAAAGACTGTACCGGCATGAGGGCCACATCTCCCACCAAATTTGAGCCAGACATATCCGATAGTAGGATAGTCGACGAGAACTGAATGGTAGTGGTCCCTGCAAGCAGAAGAAGTCCCAGGATGGACTCAGCTCTTGCTATCGTTTTCAGCTTCCCAGAAAGCAAGATCAGAGACACGAGTGCTTTTGGACCTTCACCTGTGGCCCTCAGAATAGAGAAATGGGCTGCTTTATCTCTAGGAACAGAACCCTTTTCGAGAATGGCGCCTGCCAACACTACCACACATCAGTTCAAGCCCTACAATATACGAGTTTAACTTTTCTCTGTTTGGAATATTTACGCCTTCAAGGAGAAAACGGAGGGTTGAGATATCTTACTAGAAGTACAGATCGCCGCTTGAGCTACCACAACCGTACTAATTGCAAGAGCAATCAAAGTCGTGGTTTGGGCAGTCCAGTCGTTCAGGGCAATTTGACGCCAAACCCAAGGCGCACCTTTTCCCTCGAAAGTAGAGCCAGCGCCGAGCCAAAGAAAGACGAGAAAAGCAATCGACGCGAAGATGAGAGCTGTTCCTCCGAGTATCATTACCAAGGCGGTTCTCCCGATAGAGTCTTGTAGGGTTAATCTAGGTTGTAAGATCGCCTTAGCCGGTGGGTCGCAATTCGATATCACACTCTTAAGGTCGGGTGCCAGTGTAGTAGGTACGTCAACCAGCTGCGGTGATACTGGGCATTCTTTAGAGGGAATTGCACAATTCTGTTGGGGACCAATTGATTTGTGATTCTGCTCGGGGATTGATACATTATCCGCTGGACTTGGGCCGTGGGAATTGCCTCGGCACACATTACTAGTGTGATTAGACATCGTCGTGAGTGGTTCAGAAGAGACTTTGTGTTTAAGCTTTGAGGAAATATCAAGGATGTTTAGCCGGTGCGATAATGGGGTATTCAAGGTTAAGACAGAGCAGAAATGAAGACTGAAAAGAGGTTATGTTGAGATATCAATGTATAAATAACAATCGCGTAACACATTCTGTAATTAAAGCATGCTCTTGCGAGCGCAGCAGCATAACGCTATAATAGGTGCTAGAGGGGCGGTTTGCTTCACGGCATATCTCTTTATTCTCTTCAAAATAAAGAGGTGGGTTACATGTAGATAATGAATGTTCACTGGTAGTTACACACCAAGATTCAACAGACAAATCTACGAATAGGTAGCGCTTCACACAACATAGATAACGCTGCAGCATATCTAAAAATATATCGGGACATCTAGCATGAACCATTGCTATTGACTCCTTTCAGGGATACATTCAAGTTTAGAGAAAGGCTTTCCAACCGCGACCAGTCGTTGTACATCTGTGCAGCCTATATCTCGGCATGATGTCACTCTCGGGGTATAGTATCAGATCAGTAGGGGCGTAGGGGTCACATAATACTCCAATAATACTACCTACAGATAGTTCAATTCTTATGCTGGCTATTTTTACTATTGTTTCACATATAGTAGCATGGTGCCAATGATAGTTTATAATATGCCTCACATACTGCTATACGCGTTCATTAAAAACTAGGTTGTGTTACTCTTCAGGTTACCCACCATATTCATGTTTTCAGGGGCGTCTATCGAAAATGGCGGACCCTAAATATATCCGACTAAAGCCGCTGAAGGATGCGCAGCGTTTCATAAACCAAGATTCGATTTACACCTATGCCATGAATCGCGAGAGGATATTGGCGCCCCTTGACACAACCAGGCCTGCGGTGCAGGTTCTCAATTCGGCGACTGAAGACGATAAGTACGGAACTTACTACCCCACCTGTACCTCTGATTCGCGAGGCACACCCACAAATAGCACGTTATTGTGGCAGTGCGGGTCTTTTCCGTTCTATCGAGGAGCTGTTGTTGGCCTGAGGGGGTGACATTATGCACTATCACGGAGTAAAAACGACGCTGGTAATACTTCGTGGGTGTTAATGGTATATGTATCTGCTTCTACGCGACATGCGCGACTTCTTCCCTACGTCGCATGCGGCATACGCCACGTATATTACCGTCAATATCATCGTCGATGAGTGGCTTGCGGAGATGCCGGGGAAATCTAACCTGGTTCATCAGCGACTCGCCCTCGGAACCGATAGTTGCACCAGCCCGCGCAGCGGCAGGATGTGATGCCACTGAGGAGGAGAAAAGGTTCTCGCGGATACCCAGTATATCAGCGAGTATGAGGTGGTGCGGACTCCAGGGTTCGAGCCGAGAATATGCTCGAAGAATTTGTTTGGTTTCACACGCGACGCCGCTCTCTCCTTAGATTTGGGTTCGAAGACCGTTTTGTTTCTCAGGTGGCCTATAATTGAACGATAGCTAAACGTGGTAAACTTATTTTGATCAATAATAAACTCTGTAAGGACTTGGGACTCCACTACCGTCGACCAACATACACACTGTTTACAGTAGCTCGAAGTAATTTTGTGCAATGCTTACGTCTTGTCGGTGATTCTATTTATGGCCTACCGTCGATGCACCGCTAAAAGGAGGCGATGGGCCTTCTGGGCCAAAGAGAAATACAAGCCGGATAGACTTTGTTTCAAGAATTCCAACCATGAGCCCAACCCAGCTATGAAGCCCGAAAAGTCAAGAACCAATGCCCCAGTATCATCTAATTCTGCTGATACTACCGATCAATACCCATTGTAACTCTACAGTGAGTTTGTTCGGAGCTTTATACCGAATGTTTAGATTTGCATGTTATGGACCTTGCAAGGGTAGGGTGTAGGCATCTGTTGTTGCATGGAGAATTAGTGAAGGCATCTCCGTGGGCTCCATGTGACTACTTGACTATATACAGAGAGTTTCTTAGTCTCGGTTTGATCCGTGTGTCTAGATCCCTGTTTCCTGGCATTGCATAAACGCTAAAGTTTCTATTGACCATCCTTGACTCGGTATGTTGGCCATGTGTGCTGTCCCCGGAACTCTCTAGTAAAAGTCGTATTCATAACACAAGGGACCCTTTGTCGGATTTCCAACCTCTCGAATTGTCATGTTAGGGAATAACCCATTGGAAGATAACACTGTGTCGAGGCTGACATTTGTGCACTCATCATTAGTAAGATTGTAGTAGATGCAACCTGACACTATCGTACTCATCACGTCAGTAGAGCTTTGGCGACGAGGCTAATAGCTTGCGCGGGAAACAGCTACAAGGCTAAATTGACTTACCATCTTGGTACCGTGACTCCTCTATGCGCTGCCAGCGCATCCACTCCCAGTCAATAAAACCGTGGTGCAGGAAGAAAACAGGATCATTCACTGAAGCAGGCACATCGCTCATGGTTTTGCCAATGGCAGCATGCGAGCTGATATGAATGCCGTTCTCGACGCATTCTTGGTGCTCTTTGATGGCCGTAACATTTTTCTGGCATGCGTCCAGCTGCTCAATCGTCGCATCCGCGCTAGCACCTTGGTCTTCGCCTCGCGATAAGCATCCTGGTTCAATCACACCAACGCTTACAGTCCTGTTTGCGAATATCTAGCGACTCGGTCATTAGTCCTCAGCTATCTTCTTTTTCTCCTCATGGAATATGAAAAGAGGCCAATCCTGGAACTTACGCCATCAGTAACGCAGAAGCTCTCCGGTGGCTCGTCGACGGCTGTATAGGATACAGGTAAAGAACCGAAGTGTTCTGGTGTGAAAATAGATGACTCGTTAAAGCGGCCTGCGTCTGGTACCTCATACCACCAGGGGAGAGGAGCTGTATAGCTGCATTCATCTCGCAATAGGGTCTCAAAGCCGTGCACAAAGTATCTGTGCCAAGCTAAGAAAACGCCGAATTGGTGAACTATGTCGCTCATGGAGCAGTGGAGGGCAACTAATTCGTCGTATCGACTTGTGACGTTTGTTACGCCTTTTGGTGGTGCGTCCATGAGACATTTGATGGCATATATAAATGAGAGGCGGTCTGGTTCCGTCATGCTACTCCATTCTACTCGTGTTCGCTTTTCTGGGCATCCAGTCTCGTACTCAGTCTTGGTAGCCTGAGAGAGCCGCGTGGCTTCATCCCAGTGTAAGGGAGCAGCCGGAATGGTTCCTCGAAATGTAACTGCGTGAGCAGCAGCTGATGCCACTGCAGCCATAGAGAGAACTATGAGATACTTCATGATTGGCTGTAATTGGGTGCGTATAAGCTTTCAAGCTCTTCATCTACAAACCCCAAGTTAAGAGGTTTTATATACAGCTGTAACCCATGCTAACAATAGCGATTCAGATTTACGGATACGAGTTTTCGCTATCTAGCTATGAAACTAGTAAAAACTCATATCCTTTTTCCAAATCTTCGATCCTCGCGATATGAATGCTGAGGGCACAATTATGGCTGCCTGATGACTAGTACAGTGGGGCATTACAACTTCACATCAGTGGACCTATGAGAGACATTGGACACAGCAACTCAAGTTCCCCTAAACTATTTCCAGCAATACTAACAGTGTATCTGCCCGGTCGAGGACGGAGCTAAAATTCATTCAAGAACATAAACAGCGGAGCTCAAGGTGATGCGTCGCTCCATGACGCCGGCGGTTATCAGGTCCAGTAGACTTTCGACCGCAGGTTTTCCCGTGACATTTAATGAACTTCAGAGGTTCGTGTGTTGACATTCGACATAGTGACACATGATGACTTAGATCTTTCTTTAGTGTGAGGCTAGAGTTACAGCCTTTGCGAATTCAAGGACGTTTTGAACAAGTCTGTTCATAACGACTAGTCTACTCGCCTTCTCACGTCTCAGGCCCTAAAGTATCAACGTTGTGAAAGGTGCGGACAACTTAATTAATTGTGGCCACTCGCTGTAGTAAATTGCGAGGTAATTGAGCAATTACCACAGCTTGCCACTAGCAGTTGCTGCGCGATGCCCTCGTGGCCGCTCTCAGCGGCAACCTGTAGCGCCGTTTGACCGTACTCATCCATCGAGCTGATGTTAAGCCACGCCGCAACCGCTCGTTCAAGCCCGAATTATGCCGCCAAGTGGAGCGCTTTCATTTCTCCTGGGACGTTTTGACTGTAACCTGAATAGAGTGAGAACCGTCCAGCCATCATTGCCTGGCTCGCCGCCTCAGTCTTCACCTCGCATTCTAGAAAGTTCAAAACTTCCTGGTTCAGGGTCGGAGCCATGCGAGCATGATTCCCCCAGCTATCTGTAGCATAGCCGTAGAACGGATCTGATAGTAATCGATCCTCAAAACTCCCCATCGCCCTCACAAAACACCGTCTTAAAGACGCCGAGTGCATAGTAATTGATACGGATTAAAGTCAAACCAGGTCAGCCTGCGAAGCTGAGTGATTTGCAAACGCAATAGATACTTTAAGGCTTGAGGGCGGGGAGGGTTTTATAGCTTTATTCCGGGAATATGGTTTGCGGTGGGGGACGGCACAATCGCCTGATAGGGTTAAGCGTGTCTTTGGTGCCTGGCTAGGGTACCTAGCTAGGGGCAAGTATGATGCTATTTATAACTTCGACGCCATCTACTACGTGCATCCGGAATTTATAGCTCTGTTGCGGTTTGTTTAACAAACCGCCTTTCAGAAGCAAAGTCTAACTCAAGCTTAAATACCCGTGCTATTTATGATAAGGGTGTGTACTACTCTCCAGGCAATTGAAAATAAGACATCTATAAGTCGCAAATTGTTTTCGCATGCCAACGGTACCTTTGCCGCTTCTTGAGGGCCCGAGGACGAGCATAATCCTATTGTCGCCTGACTGCACGGTGCTCTCCATTCTGGAAGTCTTGAGGGTGACTTGCAAGTGGAGATAACACCTGTTCGCTGTTCATTAAAATCAACTCGACACAAAAGATGATTCAGGCAGGTGTGTTATGATTAGTAAGGGCTGACCAGGACTTAACTAACACATACCCTGAGTTCAACCCTCCTGTAATTAGGTTCAATAGATCATGGGGGATGTATTGATCTAACATCAAAGAACCCAGAGTAGGTGTACGAGGCTTTGCTGAAACTTGCTTGGTCTGTCATCAAACTATCTACCTGTGGTTCATTTTTATTTTATTTATTTTTTATTAAACGGCGGCATAGAGGATTCATTAGAGCGTACGCGCCCGATTTAGTCACCTGCGAGATTGATCAACCTACTGTACATTTATGGCTCTCTTAGAAGAGGTCTACAAATGTGAGGCGTGGTCTCCGCTTGCTGATATTATCAATTTATCAACGGCCGCGACATTTACCATACCCGGCGGGTACGGCGCCGCCATCGCCCTACCAATTCAGCTAGTAACGGGGATGTACAAAGAGCTCAATGGCTGCAAAGTGTTCGTTATCTCATATTATTAATCGATATTATAGTTTTAAATTAAACGCTAAGTTTCAATGCTCTGTGGCAGGCAGAATGCATCCCTTCAGAAGATGAATGCCGAGTTATTCCTCCCGCGCGGCCTATACTGCATAGTTGTGGCCCATAGTAATACGGCTGCGGAGCGGATGACACGAAAGAGCATCGCTGTGAGTACTGGGACAAGGCTGGAGGTCCCAACGTTGCTTGGAGACAAATTCAAGACGAATTTCCGAAATGCGGATGGGAAATTCGGCCTCGTTGAATTCCCATGTCGGCCGAACTGGTGTTTCCCAGCCTTGACGGCGTCTCGGACAATAACGGGCAGAGTGTGTCGAAGACGAGTGGATTTGCGCCAGCTATGGAGCGAACGGCCAAATGGGGCTGTGTAAGTAGGTTAGTTTTACTGTCCTCGCTAAACTTATTAGCTTTGACCTTGCGCTTACACATGTCGCAATCGCTAGATTAGGAAAAACCCCAACACCCCGCTCGATACAACTCGTGTTTTAGTCACGAGGCCTTACAACAACCAACAAACAGGTCGGTTAGCTCAGTTGGTTAGAGCGTCGTATGTTCATCCTCATCTTCAGCATTCAATGATCATTACTAACCCACCCTAGGTACTAATACGGAATTCCACTGTACTAAGTAATGCGAAGGTCATGGGTTCGACCCCCATACTGACCACATCCAATCTTTTTCGTCGCACGACGCGCTTAGCCAGTGCTTAACTCAACATCTGCAAAGAGTAGGCGTCAGAAATATTTCGTTTGGCTCAAAGGCTGAATTTTTTCTTAAACGATTATCCTCAAGACGTTGCATTGTGACTGAATCTTTTCTGAAATCCTGGGTTTTTTCATGTTATTCTTATCGTTTTATCAAATGCTGGCAGGAGACGTATTGAAGTAGGGCGAGTGAGATATATGGGCAAATTAGGCCCAGGGAAGCGAAAGGGCAAATTAACAAGGGGGGTAGAGATCACGTAAAAACCACCGGAATTCCCTCTGTATCTTACCATTGTACTTAGCAAGACACACACCGAGGAGATTTTTTAAATTTTTCTTTTTTTAATATGTTACGCTGCTTTCGATCAACTGATTCCCCTTATTTCTACGTTACTGAGACTCGAATTAGATGAGTAATTCCCAGATTACCTCCTTTCCCGTGGGCCCCAGTCACCCTGGGCCAATTCAGCATCTTGAAGGCTAAGAAACCGAATACGGTTAAAAGCCCTGATCACCACAGCTTCTATCATATGTGTATTATCTTGGTATCTCAGCAACCAAACCCCACAGTATGTCGATTCTCAGTAAGTGCGGGCGTTCACATTTGACTCCCGAACATTTTTTCTGCACCTGTTTGCTAGTATCTGCTTCGCAGTCATATATCTCTTCCCAAAGCCTCACCGGCAGATATTAAATGCGTTGTACAGATAGCATAAGAAAAATGTAACTTTTCAAAATATTGTCCCATTGTTTGTTCTGGCTAAGGTTTACAGTCTACTAGTATTATTTTTAGAAATCTCTAGTAATGTGTTCTAATTACAAATTATGAACAATTCCTTTACTTGTAAGTGCATACAAGGACAACGCTTGATAGAACTATCATCCTCCATAGCGCAGTGGGCTCCGCCGATGGTGAATAAGACTCTAGAGGCCAATAGCCACTGTATTGACGGCAAGTTGGAAGGTGTCGGTAGGCAAGACGAAGTCCTCGCCGGTCACGATTGTAATGGTCATGCCGTCGATCTGAACGTGGTTGAGTTTGAATGCCACCTCCGGGTACGACTCTTGATAAGATACACTGGTCTCTAGGCGGAAGGTCTTATCCGACGCGCATACGACGTCCGTATCAAGTCCGTACGGGACTCTCTCGCACTGTTGTGTTGGTGTGAGAATTTATGTTGAGGTTGTATTCATGTATATGCAGGTGGTAAATGAGGCAGAGGGAAGAATGGAAGGGGGTGAGTAGGGACCAGGCTAAGAGGCAACTTACAAGAACGTCAAGACCCCGTACGCCCGTCACGTAATTGTCGGGTGCCGTCACCCGGAACGTTGCTACTTCCTGGCCATCTGGACCTGATGCGGTGAACCCAGTCACGGTCCACGGCGCGTTGATAGTGTGGTTTGACGGTGAACTAGGTAGGCAAGAGGCGGCGGTTAAGAGTGACGACCCGATTAAGGTCGCGAATGTTGGAGCGCGCATTCTGAAGAGAACTGGGGGTTGCGTCAAGAGTCACAAATTTGTCAGGTATTATAGTGGTGGTAAGCGCAAGTCACTATGAGAGCCATCACTCATTCATTTGAGGACTCTCTTTATATATGCAGGATGAAGAGCTCGACGATGATGTGTCATCTGCTTCGAATACGAGCGAAGGAGAGGCCAGGGCTCGGGCATAATGTCTATAGTTGGATTTCGCCAATGTCTGACGTCGTGCCATAGTCAGCTGTCGCCTTGAAAAAACCGTTGTTGTTTCCTTGGCTATCGTATTCTGCTTTAAACCCCTGGTAATTGTATGCGAGATTGAGGCGTAGTTGCCGGGGGGTTCCCAATACGCCGTACGAGTACATGTCGAGCCAATACCGCATTTAAGGGTATCCCCTGCTTACTGAAAAGTCCCGTGCGCTTTACATTTCGAAGATTTTTTTGAGAAAAAAAGTTTCTAAGCTTATTATAAACATAACATGGTCGTTTAAATACTAGTCAAGCAGATATCCATCTAAAGATTATAGTATAAGAGATGTAATAAGTTGCCATTCGTCGCTCGATTGATACTAGTTGAGAAGCAAACTGGCTCGTTGTTTATGAAATTTCTTAGTAAGCATATTATACTATAATTCTTAACCCATATAGTCCGTCCATAGCCTCTATACGTCATTTAACATCTTACGGGAAGCACTCGGTATCCAATTTATATTATCTAGACCAGCGAGAAGGTTGGAGATTGAAATGTTTTTTTCTTCGAGCATTTATAGTTTTCTATCCGACCTACCCTCAGCTATGACCGACTCTGCAAAATCTGCATTCTCTAGCCAGTGAGGTCTTGATTGGCCCCTCTCTATGCTCATGTTCTATGTAGGGTGTGTGGCTGACTCAGCCTTCTAAGCAGCCCCAGCTAAGTGACTGTACATCGGTCTGACCTATAACCTTGCATTGCTTTCATTTTCATTAATCCAACTACCCGCGATGGGGGGCGACCTTGCATGCATGCCTTAATGTGCCATAACGTTCACTTCTGATATAGTGGGTATGGCTACGGTTGCCTATCTATATCTTTTATCGTCCAGCGGCCAGAATGGAGATGAGGGTGTGATATTTTTCAACCCTTCTAGGGCAGCCGCTACAGCTGTTTCATCTCGCGGGGTACCGGTGCGAAATGCTTCCATGGTATGGAGGAGGAGCCAGTTGTCATCTTCAACTTCGGGGAAGTCTACCGGCGCCCGACGATAACTTGGACGAACAAACCATTCTGGAAGCCTACTGTCGTATTTGTCTCGGAAAATGTGGAAGTACTTGGTTGCGTGATATCGATAGTAGCGAGGTCTATTGAGGTTGGAGGCCCGGATGGGTAAGGGACACTCAGCAGCTGCACCTGGATCTGACAGCAAGAAGTTGATCAACTTCTCGAGCTGGTCCGCCGTGGGGGAATACATTGTCGTCGGTCCCGGATGATGACTAGGATCCAACCAGATCTCTTTGCACTCGGTTTCGGACTCTCCTCGGTCGAGAAGCACTGCGCCTCCAAAGATCTTCGACTCAGCCCAATAACCAACTACATCAGATAGACCGCGCGGATACTGCTCGTGATCGCGGTACGAACGATGGTAAAATATAGTCGGCGGTTCTGCTTCCACATACTGGTACCGCTCGTCCCCGGCAGCCTTCAACTGGTGTTGTTCAACAGCCCAGGCTTCATACACCTTCCTATGCTCGTTCTCCTTGTTCGATCTCAAACAAGAATGCAGCAATCTGATGGCAAGCTACTGCTAGCATCTCAACAAGGCGAAGACAGAAAGCGCGGCTGTTTGCTTCTGCGTCTTGATATCCCTGTAAGAGGGCTGGACTGAATCTGAGGGACATGATATCCAATGCAGACCGAAACTCGCGCATTTTCTCCAAGGAGCCCAGACATAGTTCCTTATGTACCCTCACTGGGTGGTCTTTGGGCGTATTGAAGTGAGACTGTGAAAACGATAGATGTGTTGGCGACCCGTCAATAATCTGTGCCAGAGTGAATTCAGCGACTTCGGTTCGAAGGAGATTCGAGAGGGCTAGATTTAGAATATCTAGATGCTGCAAATCTACGTTTTCCGGTGGAAGCGTTTCAGCTAGTGTTGCGCGTACTGGAGGTGGTAAGGGAGGGAGAGAGTCGGGTCTATGCGTGCATGCATGGTGTGGCATGAACGGTCAAAAGTTTTACTGAGATGCTAGAAACAAAAGAGGCGATCAAAAGTCAGTCTCTTGGAAATCATGCACCATACTATGGAGGAGGATGACGGATTGTTAGGGAAAGGTTCATTGGTTGATTGAAGAGCAAGGGGCCAGCTAAGTAGATTGCAAAAAAGTGGGCCAGCTTTGAGCGTGCTTAGAGTCCTGTTCTGATTGGGCGAGATGACGCTTCTGTGGCAGGCAAACATCAATAGGTGAACCAGCCGAATGCTCTATGTCGATACGTACGATATGCAATATCCCTGGGGATAGGTACTACGTCCTAGTTCAGAGGATCTTCATTAGCAAAGAGCCATCGGTAGCAGGTACCGACCGATCTAGATTTTAAGTGGCTATGGACACTCACAAACAACCACTTTACGAGATGGCTGATGAATACCTCATTGGCATTATACTACTGTAGCAATCACCGACTCGCTAGTTTTTTATTCAGAGATAATTGGCCTGTATCCATTTCAAATAAGAATGGCCGCCGGTCTTTTCCAGGCCTCGTCAGCAGCTACTAAGCTCTGTTCATAAAGCACTACGGCTTCCATAGTCCATACGAGGAATGGACACGCAAAACGGGGGAGTTTGCAAGTTCCTAGCCCATCTCACTTTTACTTGGACTTCAGGCAGAGGGGACTTCTCCAGATACGACGACCGTTGCGGCGTACAACAGGCGTTGACAATTTGGCCCGGGAAAGGTTATGCCTGCAAACACCTCCTCAGAACTAACAGCATCAAGCTAATGTTAACCGCCCATTCGTTTTGTTTGTCCTGTTTAGGCGGGCCATGACTACGAGGGATGGAAGAGTAACCAGCTATCAAACTTGGTTGGGTTCTGAGAAAAAAAGTTACCTGACAGGACAAAATATGTGACTATATAATAATATATACAAATTGCTTGAAAGGCGTCTCATAATACCTTTGTGATTCACTTGGTTCCCAAATCCTGACTATTTCTTCCGCCCCTGACTATCACCGATCTCAACGGCCTCGCCCTTTCTAAAATTTGAAGTTAAAATACTATAGGATGCGAGGTCCACATAACTCCTACTGTGCGGGTGTGACCCCTTGTGATGGGCCGTATTACGTTAGTGTCAATGGACTTCACGGTTTCTCCTTGGCAGCTCGTCAAGAAGACGGTTACATACCTGTTCCTCCGAATGACGAGAAGTTTCCATCTGTAAGTAGAAAATCATCTGCGCCTACAAGACGAGCTGACTCGGATCAAGCTTGCGGTAGCTGTTAATATTGGACTCGAGATGCTAGAGATGCCAGCTGGTAGAACGGCTCTTTGCAGACTCGGTCATGTCCTTGTTAAAGCCCGTGCTCAGAGTTCAAATTCTACCCAGTCTTTCACTGGCGACCTTAACAGGATGGAAGAGTATGTCGAGCACTTCTTGGAGAGGGTGAGGGGTGACTATCCTCACGTAACACTTCAGAGATACCCAAGCAGCGTTTTGGCATCAACGGAACCTCTAATGCCAACTTCCCATCTGGGAGATTTCCGACCAAAACAAGCAGCAGGGTTTGCCTACAATTTTGAGGTGAGCATCACGATCCTTCTCCAATTGGAGAAACTGTCAATAGTGTTTTCTCTATTACGGTGGTTTTCTTTTCGTATCAAATCCTATTGACGAGAACTTGCATTTATAGAAAGTCGAAAGCATGGTAATAGCATACAATGCTTACACACAAGCAACCCGAGGATCCAAGGCGAGTAAATTTTATTTGGAAAGATGGCAGAACTTCCTATTCATCCTGGCATGTGCCACAGCCCACGAGATGACGCATCTTTTTACCCTATATTTGTCACTTTATGTGACTGGCCACCTACCCCAATAGACGTAACTTACCACGGTTACAATCAGGGGACGGGCGGCGAGAGCGGCCGTTGGCTCGAAGGTGTACTGTATGGGGGATCTCTGGAGTTGTATAAAGAGAAGATGGAGGGCCCTGAACAGGTAGTGCTGTCCCCTATCAAAACTAATACATGCCTCTCGACTGACCACTTGGCTACAGCCTGGCCGTCCTTACATTTTGGATCAGCATAATTTTTACCACCGCATCGATTCTCGTGCTATTGTCGAATTTGTGACAAATGCCAGGCGTACGTGTTATTCACAAGATGACGATTAAAATTACGGAGAATTGCTGACTATATATGTGTGAAGAATATCGATTCCCGTTGCCATTGGGCAAAGCCGAGACACGGGATGACTTGCGACGACAAGGACTCAGCAATACAGGGTCGGTTTCAGAAGCCGCGATACCTATACCGCATAGCATACGCGCCATGCAAAGTTTGAGTGCCATACGGAAACTCCAGGGCTACTCAATCCATATCGACGCTCTTCGTCAGCGACCATCCCAGGCCAGTGTGCCGCTCAGGGTCACTGCTGCCTGAGAAGTTGGATTGAATTGACACCAGGGTAGATCGACATGCTAAGTATGGCAGCAGTATAGTTGAGACAAGCGGATGAAGGGGTCAGAGTAATCAGTCAAAGAAGGACAAAATGGTGGGGAGGGTGTTTGAGGATAACCAGGAAACGTTATTCTAATTAATATTATTCATAGAGATCGGTGTATAAACTAATACTAGCTATCATATGAGGGGCTAAATGTACCACCAAAATCACAAAGCCACTAAAAAGCAATTTGATGCAATTCAACCTGAATTTATAGAAGTGGAAGAATGATATCGATTGCCAAAAACTCCGATCCAAACCCATAGACGGAAGATCCTTTACTCAGAGGAATGACGGAACAAGAACTTGCTAGCTCCCTCCCTTCCTTCTCGTTTCCAAGTTCAAGTTCAATCGCATGATCAATTTAAAATGTACTGTCGCCGGTAACCGTAAGTAAGACCATGCCTATTATCTGGGCCACTTTAAACTTTACAATCCTTAACTTCTGTAACGCGCCCCCGTAAAGCTCACTAACCTTCTATCGTCTCACCCAGATGCAATATCACATTCAGGATAACGGTTTGGCATTGAACCTCGTCCTTGTGAACAGAGTTTACCCATCCTTCTAACCACATTCCATCATTCTAACTCAAGCTCTCACCATCAACATCAAATCCCCAGAGAGCGAGTCTCCTCGTAACTCTTCCAGGCCTTGAGGTATCTGTGCTTAATAATGTCATGCTCATTATCATGGCAGTGAATCTGTCACACGGACCCTGGCTGAGTGCGCAATACAGTGCCACACAGGGTTGTATACGGAGTTCGCAAGATACTGCCCTACGAGGCTGAGGCAGTCGTACGAAGTTATCGTAAGTCTCAGAAGCAGATACCGAGCTGAGCTCGAACACCGAGACACTCGCTTGTCCGGCTACACAGGTCTCTAGTTCTCGGTCCCGTAGAGGTTCGCGACTGTAGGAAAGAAGGAGAATTCTGAGCATAAAAGGGCACGAATCCTCCCTTCAAGAGAATAAGGAACTTAGATCTATATGGCCCCTTTGGCACCATAGTTGCTTATTACTCAATCTGAACCAATTCTAGGCCCTCTATCTGAGCCCTTGTGACGGAATCTTATCGGAATCCTCCTCGCGAGTGCGACGAACGACCCGTTTTCAAGGTAAAGTGAGTGAGACGTGTTATTGCCGTCGCAGTCACCTAGCTTCAGCTTCTCTTTGCTAGCTGGCAGCGAGAAGGTGATGTCGTAGGGGTTTTCCAGTCAAGGGGGGCAGCGACTGGAGTTGGGCACGCGCTCTCGCCCTCTACCTACACGACCCAGTAGTTGGCTTTGTTGGAAGTCTGGATCTGCTGTCCGAATCCGACGGGGATGGGATCTCGAGACTTGGAATAGATTCGGGTAAGCACGGCCAACATCCGCTACGACTGCAGCACCATATAGGGCGTCCGGAAAAAGTGATGATCTACTTTTTGCCGTTGCAGGGCTCGAACCTGCAACGCTGCGGGCTCTGGTGGCTGTGCCCCAGCCACAGCACCTGTGGTCTTCAGTGCTAAGTGCCACATGCGTTACGCACAGACCACTTGTACAGACCTCGTCCCCTACCCCACTGAATCTCGAGTACCTACTTAGGTACTTAGGCAATTGTTTCCTTCCTTCCTTGCTTCCTTATCTGTAGATTCATCAGCAGAATATATCACATATATTGGAGCCTTGCCTTCGAGAGTCTGTTAGGTGTAACAATTAGCGAATTGGTTGAATTATAACATTTTTCAAAAGATTATTTCCAGTGCTTTTTTGGGGGTCTAGCTCCTTTTGTCCCTTACCTACTTGTACTCGAGGGTGGCCTGTACTACACGCCTCTCTATATGTCTCGGACTCTAGGTGGCTCGTCGCATTATTTCAAGGGCAGTGAGTGATGTTGACACGGCCTCTGGGCGCCGAGAATGGAAATATAGAAGCAGTGGGTTTAGAAGTAGTTCATAGTTAGGGTGGTCAGTGGTGTAAACAATTGGAAGTGGAAGCAACAGACGACTGGTGACTGGCTGGGGCTTGTCGCGTAAATATGCGACAGCGACGTGTCACAGGAAAGGGAGAAGCGACACATGATAGGATTATGGGAAGGTTATACACTTCTATCACCCAATGGCTTATCGATACCCTCATTCACTCTGAAGCCCGACCACATCATGACTATCTACATTTAAGCCCTGCTTTCCACCCTTCATCCTTCATTCTTCATCTCCCATCTTTCATCCCCCACCACATGTCTCACTTGTTCTAACCCCGCGTGGTCGGCGAGACACGCCAGAAACAAGGCTCGCAAGGATCTGGATTTCCCGGGTCTGTATGCCTACAAATGGCAAGGAAAGCATTATGTCTACAAAGATGCTGGGTGAGCGAAATCCGGCCCCTTTTCATCTAAGCATACGACGTCCTAAATCATATGATTACTAGGAACTTGTATCATTCCAGTTTGGGCAACAAGTTGGTGTCCAAGATACCCTCAAACCCCTATCACTACCGGTTCTGGCTGCTGAGTTTGCGCACCAAGTACTCCGCCATCGCCAAGACAATTGAGAGAGCCTTGACCATATCAACGAAAAAGATTAAAGGGAATACCTATAACATGAAAGCTTACCTCCAAAGTCAAGGCCTTCATTGCCTTCCAAGCTATTTTATTCCCGAGTACGTATTCAATACTCCTTATACTATTTATATATTCTAATACGTCGTTGGATCCTAATCATTCTATACGAACCGCTGACTGTGTAAATTGGTTAGGTATGATCGACAACGTAAATGGGCCTATGTCATCGATCTGGACAGAGAGATATTCGGAATCAGTGGTGTCTGTTTTTTCCACTTGTCCAAGATACCACCTCACTTTAAAGATCTGATGGAAGAAGCCCAAGACTACTGGCTAGGAAATGTGGGCAAGGATGAGATTCACGACTCTATCACAACGAATGATCCACACACAATTCCATGGACCCACGATCCGACCCCAGCCTATTTGCACATGAAGCGTACTACAATACGCCCGAAGCAGCAATCAGCCTTGAACCACAAGCCAGCCTTTGTAGCTTGCGAACGTCTCTACAAACACTTTCTCAACAACTACGAAACACAAATACGTCAGGCTCAAGAGTTCCACATCGAATCTAACTTCCCATTTAGGGAATTTATCTTCGCGTTGATGTGTTTCGCTTCTTGCTCCCCGTCGTATGTTCGTCTCATACGAAATAAGAATATGATATGGGATAGACTCGAAAGGTGGGTTCATGGGGTCATGGTTGATAATGATGGTGTAGCCAGGGAACGAAAAGAGATTATAACCGGATTCCTTGAGGAGTACCACCCAGAAGGCATGGAAGCCGGTAGTGCACCCAAGGCTGCCTCGTACTGGTTTTCAGGATCACTTGTATATCTGAGGCGTGATATCACATCCCGGGAAAGATTTCACGATGCGATTTTGGCCGCAATCGCGAAAGGGAAGGCGGAAGGCCATGCCCATTTCAATGCTATCATCATATCACTCAAATACTTCATTCTACTCAAGTTTTCTGAGGGAAATGTGCAACATACGAAACGCCTGAAGCTCGGTGCCTGTCCTGAACTTAAGAAAGAAAAACTCTTAACATTCAAGAATGATCTCAACCCTTGTACTATTACTACCAACGAACATCAATCTGTCCCTAAGGACGCCCGCATTTCGTTATCGAACAAAAATGCTCAAGACGACTCTGACGACGGTGATTGGGTTGAGGATGCCGATATCGCAACGTTTGCGGTCTTAGCTCATTTTTTCGATGCTACGCAGAAGCAACAGTATGTTTCGCTACACTATTTTAATAGATATATGACTGATGTTTGTTTAGGCTCCGGCCATCCACGATGTATAACGCAGGGGTTTTCCCTAATGAGTTATATGAAAAAATACTACAACATGCTGACATGGAGACCAACATCGCATGTCGCCAAGTTTCCCGGTCCTTCCGAACCATCGTCTCGGAAACCTTCTTCCTGGATAGGGAAGTGCGACTTGTCTGTCACCCAGGGAAAGAGCCCCAATGTTTTCACGATACTCATGGCCTCGAAGAATGCTTCACGCCAACCCCGCGCACGAGTTTTGGGTTCGGAATAGAGAATTCATGGACGCCTGTAATCGGCTTCTCTGATGGGTCTGCTAGTGTGGAAACGAAGACTATAGTTGAATTTCCGGCACAATGGGTCCCCGGGTTTTACGGGCGTTAAGAGTGCACTTTGAGCCTGGCCTATCTTGTTCTTAGTTAAATACATAAGTTAATAAGATACCAGTTGGCTTACGAGATCAAGGAGTGGGGAGTGTGTGTGCCTGTGGGTGTCTTAGGGGCACGAGAGAAGGAATGTTCGTGTGGGACTATCGGAGATCTCCCTTTTGATGTTTGCTAAGGGAGATCCTAGAGGCGAAAGTATTCTGAATTCCCCGGCTATATACAGCTCCGGCTTTTTGTTCGAGTTTTGAGTTGACATCACGTACCCTGACAAGGTGCTTAGTACGTGGCACGGCTATTGTCATGATGGTATAGAAAAGAGGTTTGAAAGAGTATATTGATATGTAAAAGAGATGGAGGATCTCCTGCAGGGGGGACACCCAGAATTTCCTTATGTACTCCGTACACACAGTTCCTTCCTCATACAGTGGTAGTACCTGCCCATTGGTATGTCCACTACGTGGCTAGAACCTCGTTGCGGTGCGAGGCGTATAGTGTTTATCGTATCTGCAGTTCTATCTATCTATATACAGAAGATTTCTCTATTAGAGATCGACATGGTTCTCCTCTTTAACTAAGAAACTGAAGGGATCTTGTTGCGATATAAGATGTCCGTATTCCAATACTCGGTGATTGCCATGGGATATCGGAGTGAGCCCTTGGTGACGGTTCCAGATGTTGGGGATTGATTGTCTCTGGAAACTCCTCGTCCAACATCATGGGGTTTGTTGACGGGCAGGGTTGAGTCGCTACTCTTGAATGGCTTGCTGGATATGTTTCGAGCAGCGTGGCCTGGGAATTTGTCGCATCCTGAGAAGGGGTGGTTTGCCATGGATTAGGGAGCATCACAACAGTGGGTGTAAGAATATACAAAGTAAGAATAAAGTAGACGACAAGCGCGAATATGACACTTGTCACCAGTGTCACCACCGCGGTGAGCAACAGGGGTTTGTCTTCATGGGGATTGCGGTCGGGAGGCTTTTTCTGTCTTGCTGTTATTGGCGGAGGATCTGGTGATTCCGTAGCTAGCGAGCCTCGCTCAATGTTTGTCCGCCGCTGTTGATTTGAGACTCCAAGTTTATCTGAGTGTTCCTGGTCTGCACCGTGAGGCTTGAGGCCAAGTACCGTATTTGCTCTCACGAGTAGTTTGGCCACGGACTCTCGTAACTGCTCTAGCTTGGTAGAGAAGTGAGACTGAAGCCGAGGGATAGCATCCCAGTTGATTTGCCACATCAGACTACAGATCTCTTTGATCCCAGGCAATATCTCTGCCCATTTCGCTAGGTCCTGTTCAACCCTGTAATTTATGCATCTCGATCGCTCTCAGCTGTTTCCGCGACAGCTCTAGACACGCACAGGAAGCAGAGGGCGTTCGCAAGTTCTGGGGGAGACTCTAATCCGGATAATTTTCGCATTGTCGTTATTGCAGTGGACCATGCTTGGCTGGAGTTTCGTAACGTTGTAGGCCATTGGCTAACAAGTTCACATTCTTCCAAGGCCCCCTTGAGACGCTCGAATTGGGTGTTGAAGTTGAGGCGAAGGATAAGCACCAGTCTCTCTTCGCGGAGATTAACCTCGATATCGTCTTGTTTCGAGAAGCTGAAGCTACCTGATAACTGAGGTCGAAATCTATGTCTAAAGTCTTTTTCGCTTTCAGTGTATGCATTATCGCGGGCATTGATACCATGTTCTAAGTCTTGTCGAATGAAGATTCCTTTAAGTCCTGGGTTGAGAAGAGCCATGTTGTGTGTATGATGGAATCTAAAACATCTGAATGCTGAACGATTCTCAACGAACCCTTTCAGAAATGTATTCCAATCACAGAGTGTATAAAAACGGCATTTCTTAGAAAAGTCTCTCTCAAGATGATGGTAGTGCTGCCTGAACATGTCGTAATGCTCTAAAAGCATTCTGCCATTGAACAATTTATCGAGTGGCCTTTTTAAAGCTTTTCTAAGGCTCGACCAAAGAAAAGGACTACGAACCAAAACTTTCACTTCAAAGTTGGATACTTCAACTTCGAAAACAGTCTGTTGATCTTGCGTGGCCAATACTACTAAGTATGTCGGTAGTGCACACTCTCCCCTGTCCATACAACCAGGATGGGTAGCTATTCCGGACCAATGATCTTGCTAGCAAGAGAGTCGAATCGTCGCAAGATTCCAGATTGAGCTTTGTCTATGATATAACTTCGTTTCTCCCTGAACATCCCGGTCAATTAAATCCCAACGCAGTTATGCAGTAGACTTGCATGCATGCTGACAGCAGTCAGCTAGCTGAAAGTTCCTATGCTAGAAGGGGAGCATACAACTAAATCAAAGGTACCATGGCACCTCGTAACGATATCCGCGCTACAGCGAGGGGTGCTCTAGACCCTTCTTCGTCGCTAGCCTTATCGACCCAGGTGTATTGTCGCAAATCACATCCGAGGACCAATACGGACCCATCGCACCTCAATAGAAGATGTCTAGTCTAGTCAGGACGTCATTTCAGGTGCTTCCCTTGACAGAGGTCATGGCGGAATGAGATCATGGGAACTGTCTGTAGCATTAACAAAAGCGTTGTAGCAGACGACCCAGGTTGTCGAGGAGAGGCGAGTGTTTGAATTAGCTATCTATTGTCCCTCATCATTCTGTTCACGAAGCCACACTCATACTTCTAAGTCGAAACTTATTCCACTCGCCTAATCTCACATCGTCGTCACCTGCTGTAACGAATCCAATGCCTATCACACCTACCGATACTATTGCAGTCGTTGGCATCGTCCTTTCTTTCATCACGGCAGTCATCGCGATCGTCGTGGCCGTAGCGGCCTTGCTTCGACAACAGAGGGCTCAGAGGCCCATTGGTAAATATTTTGCCCCTGGTTTAGACGTTGGTCGATCTGACAAGTTGCTGTGGTGTTAGCACAAATTCCGCTGCGCAACATGCGCCGCTGATCGGTCTCCCGCTGCCTATCATGGAGGTTCATTTGAGTTCGGCTCGAGTCTGTTCGATGTCTACTTGAGGTAGGTAATTAATCGGCACTCGGTGTTGCGCAAAGGCCAATACTCATCTAATAGTAAATAGAGATGTCTATTATTTTATTTTCTATACGGTCTTCATTGATCTTCTCTACATTCCTCATACGAATGGCGGCTATGATAACGATGCGCCCTGCGTGGCTCGAACATAGCAACTTACGTATTTGAGTCTTTGGCACATACTGGGTGTTTGGTTTATTGTTCGGGCGGTTTTGTAACCTTATACTGGAAGGGCTTTTGGTTTAGATTACCGGCCTATGTTATGCAGGGCGCAAATAGTACAGAATCGGGCTTGGAAATAGGTTCAAATGAAGTAATAATATACTATAGTTCTAAAAGTGCTAAAATATCCAAATCTTCATCCCTGGATAGGAGGATTCCGTGCTCTTGACGACCGAATATCATTCCTACTTATCTTACAACCTCTCGGACCTCCGTAGACCTGTATAGACCTGTGTATCTGGAGTTTGTGTGTCTCGGTGAATCGCCAAGTCTGGCGATACTCGTGTGACTCCGCGTCAGTCTCGTAGGGTAGTATTCAGCCAGCTTCGTGGGAGATCAGTGTGACAGGGGCCGTATATCATTACCCTATCATTTTGCGATGTTAAAGCATCGCAGCACCGCGCTCTGAACTGACTTAAACAATCTATTTACGCTTTTTCCCACGTGTCCCAACTGTTGTATTCTTCCCCCGTAATTCCGCATTGAGCTAGGGTCGCGGAGATGCGGAGTCTATATCCGTTGTAGCCACATGGCGACAATGGCGTCGTTTTGTCCGTCACAGCTGCTAAAATGGAAGGTATACGAGCGTACTATTCAGCTACTTAACTATATGATAGAGTAGGTAGGATGACCTGTTTATATATACGATAGATGCTTATGCCTTTATATAGTACCTATAGTAACTCTTTAACCTAGTATTATTTTAGTACTCCCGTTTAAAGAAATATTATAAGTTTAAATAATTTATTTGTTTTTTATTAATTAATTAACCGAGGATTTATATATAAATTACGAACTTAAAAATAGGAAACTTTTATAATTTTTATATTTATAGCTTTTATAGTTTTTGTATTAGTTAGCTATATTAATTATAATTAGGTTATTTGCTTTATTAGTTAAATATTTTAAAAATTCGTCGTTTATTTTTATTAATATTATTATTAAATATAAAGTATAGTTTTTTAATACTTAGCGTAATTTTTTTTTTATTTTAAATAATAAAAAAAACAATAGCTTTTATAGTTATTAGATTAAGCAATTATAAAGTTATTAAAATTATATATATTAAGTTTTTATATTATATAATTTTAGCGATATTTTTTTAATAATTTAACTTTTAAATTTATATAATTTATTTTTATTTAATAAGCTTTCGTAAAGTTTTTAAAGTATTTTTTTTTTTAAAGTTTTTTTATATATTTTTAGATTATTAAATTATAAAAATTATTAAGCTTAGTTACTAAGGATTATTTTTAGCTTTAGCGCTTTTTTAAATTTTTTAAATATATTTTTAAAAAATAGTTTTATTAATTTGTTATTATTATATTTTTTATACGAATTTATTCTAGCTATATTATTTTTCGCTTAATTTATTTACGGATAAAATATATTTAAATATTTATATATTTATTTTTATTATATTATATTAGGTTTTTTATAAATATAATAAAACTTTAGTTATTATTATAAATAATTATTATATAAAGTTTTTTTAGTATTTTTGCTATTTTTTATTTTTTTTATAATTAACGTTTAATTCGCTATATAATTATAAAAGCTATATTATTTTTTTAATTATATTAATTATACTTTAATATTTAGTTTTATATATTAATAATATTATAGTTTGCTATAATTTTAATAATTAGCTAATTATATTATTATTAAGATTAAAATATATTTTAAAGTTAATTTTTATATATTTAGGTTTTTTTTTAGTTTATATTAGTTTAGCTTATTAAAAATTATAATAGTTTTTAAAAAACAAAATAGTAATTTTTTATATTTAATAAATATTTAAAGATTTATTTAACCGTTATTTTATAAGTAAATATAAAATTTAAAACGTAATAATTAATTATTAATATTATATATATAATATCTAGCTAAATCTTTATTATTAAATATATTAATAACTTTATATTAAATTAATATTTATATTTTTTATTTTTTAAGTATATTTATTTTAGTTTAGCTTTTTATAGCTTTATTATTATTATAAAAATATTTATTAGTTTATAATTTTTTAATTTATATTATATAAATATTTTATCGATATATTTTTATTAATTAAATATATAGTTTTATTTATTTTATTATATTATATATAAATATTTAAATAATATTAATATAAACTTAAGTTTATTATTTAAAATTTTTTATTTAAAGCTACTTTAATATTATTAATTTTTAGCTTATTTTTTTTTACTATAAATAAATCGTTAATAAATTACGATAAAAATTCTTGTTTTATTATTTATAAATATATTATAGTTAGCGTTAATTAGCTTATATTTTAATATAGTAAAAAATTTAAATAATATTTTAAACTAAATTTTTAAAGCTTGTTTTAAGCTATATAAAGCTTTTTTTAGTTTATAAACTTATTTTATACTATTAGTTACGGATCTGCAGGCTCTAGTGGCTATGCCCCACCACTAGCCACAGCACCTGTAATCTCCACTTGCAGTAACTGCCACTCGTAATAAATGCAGTGCAGTAAATAAAGGCAAGCACTAGTAGTAAATATAGCTACCCTGCGAGTATTTAAGCAGCTATTTATAACGTAGACTTAGACTTTCTTTTTTTTTTATTTTATTTATAGATTTTATATATAATATATATATATACTATAGCTTTGTTTTTTCGATATATAAAGCGTAACTATTTATAGATTATTTATAATACTATAAAGCATTAAAACTATTTTTATAATATTTTTTAATTAAACTAAACGATTAATTTAATTTAAAAATATTAAAATGTTTTTTAAAAATAAACTAAAATAATAAGCGTGTACGGCCGTACGTATTAAAGCTTTTATTAATATTTCGGATTTGTTTGCTTTAAATATTAAAAACGATAAGTTTTTTATAACGAAACTTTAGTAAATAATAAAAAAATATATTTATTTTAGTTTTTAGACTATATAAAAACTATAATAGCGAGCTACGAAGCTAACTATTTTTAATTAATTTAGTATATAATTCTATAGTATTATTAGTAATTATATATTTAAAAAATAAAAATTCGATATAAATATTGCTAGTTTTAATTATACGATTTAATATTTAACGGCGATTATATAAAATTATAAATAAAAAAAACTAAGCTTAGCTTTTATTTTAAACTAATAATATAGTATAATAAAATAATTTAGCTTAATTTTAATAAAAATATAGATTAAATTAATATAAATAATATATATAAAGATTTTATTATTGTTTTTAAAAAATAATATATGTTTTTTAATAATAGTTTATTATTATTTAGCTATTAATTTATATATATTTGTTAAAAAATTAAATAAATAAAATAAAGTTTTATTTAATTAAACAAAAAAATAAAATAAAATTGCTATTTTTTATAATAAAATATATATTATATTAATATATACTATTAATGTTTTTTAATTTATAATTAAAAATAATTTTAGTTAATAATAAACCGATTAATAAACTATTAATTAATTATTAAATAAACTATAAAAATAATTAAATAGTATAATTACGTTTAAAATAACCTAAATATTTCGAACTAATAAATAGTTAATTTATTAAGTTATTATAAAATAATTTTTATTTTATTAAATAATAAAAAAGTAGCTAATATATAGCTAAAGTATTATATTTATTTTTATAATAATATAATTAAAAAATAAACTTAAGTTTAAAATATAAATTCGAACTATATAAAATTATTTTAAATTTAATATTAATTAGTTTTATAATAACGTAGCTAAAATAACTAATATTAAAACTTATATTAGAGCTATATAGCTAACGATTTTTTTTTTTATTTTTTATTTAATTATTTTAACGTATTAATTAATTTAGAAGTTGTTTTAAAATATTTCAAAAAATCTATATTAACGTTAATTATAATAAAAAAACTAAAGTTAATTTTTAATTATTTAGTTTTAATTAGTATACGTTAGTTAAGTTTTTAAGTTTTAATTATTTTTATTTGTTTAGCTAGTAAGATTAGATTTAATAAAGCTAATAAAAAAAAAGTTTAAAAATAAACTGTTTTTTAACTAGTAATTAAAGCTATATTAAAATATTTAAAAAAAAATATCGATTTTAACGTTTATACGAAATATTATTTTTAAATAGTTTATTATTTAATAATAATTAATTATAAATAAAATAAAATTTATAAAAAAAAAACGTAAAAATTTACTACTATAATTTTTTTTTTTTTTTGTTTTATTCGAATAATTTTTTGCTTTATTTTAAAACTAAATAATAATAATAATAATTTTGCTTAATTATTTAAGCTTAACGCCGATAAAATGTAATAATTAATTTTTAATAATAAATATTTTAATTATATTAGTAAAAATATATTTAAAAAAATATTTTTTAAAAAATTAAACTTTAATAAATAAAAAAATTTAAGTTGCTATTATTTTAGCTATATATAATATATTAAATATTAAATTAGCTAATATATAAAAAAATAAACTTATAATAAATACGGAAAAAAAAAAATAACTTTAAAAAAAATAGCTTTTTTTTAAAAAAAATATTTTTAAAAAATATTACTAATTATAAAATAAATTTAATAAAAAATACTTAAGCAGAAAACTTTTATTATATATTTATATTTATATAATAATAGACTTTTTTTAATTATAAATAATTTTTTAAAAATATAAAAATAAATATATATATAAACATAAATTAATAATTTATAAAAAAATTATTAAACTATTTAATTTTATTATTATTATAAACTTTTTTGCTAAAAAAATTATAAAATATAATAATAAAAATAAAAAAATATTAATTAGGTTTTTTATTATTATTAAAAATATATAAAAAAACTTTTAAAAATAAATTTATAATTATTATTAATTTAATTTATAATATTATTTTAAATAAACTATAATTTAAATATTACGATATTTTGCTAAATTATTAGTAAAACTGTTTAATATTTTTATTTAATTATTTTTTAATTATAATATAAAATATTATTTAATAATAAATAAAATAAATATATAGCTATATATTTAGCTTATTAACTTAATATTAATTAATAAAACTATAACTTTAAAATTAAAAAACATAGTATTAATAATAATAAGAAAAAATAAATAATATTTAAAAAATATAAACTAAAAATATTTATTTTAAAACGTAGTAATTTATAAAAAAAAACTTTAATAAAATAAAACAAGCAATATTTAATTAGTTTTTACTAAAGCTTATTCTTAAAAAATATAAAACTTATTTAAAAAATATAGCTTTAATTTTTATTTAAAAGTTTAATAAAAAAAGCTTATATTATATAAAATAAAATAATATTAATTAGTATAAAAAAAACTAATAACTAAAATATTTAGCTTAAATATTATTATTTTTAGTATAATAATAAAAAAAAACCGAATAAAAAATATTTATATTATTAATATTAATAAAGTCGATAAAATAATTAAAAAATTAAAAAAAAATAAAAATAATTTTTTAGAAAAAAAAAAAAAAGTTAAAAAAAAAACGCGAAAAAAAATATTTAAAAAATACTAAAACTTAATACGCGCTTTTAACCGAATAAATTTTAATATATTATTATTATATTGTTTATAAATAAACTATAAAATAAAATTTTTTAAAAATAAGTTTAAAATTAATTTAAAATATAATTTTTTATATAAATATTATTAAACGAATTAAAAGCTATATAAAAATTTTTAATTAAAAACTTATATAAAAGTTTTATTAAACTTAATAATACTTTATATAGTATATTTATTTATAAAAAAAAATAAATAGTAGGTTTTATTTTTATATAAATTATTATAAACTAAATAAAATTATAAAAAAAAACTAGTATTTATTTTTTTTATTAAAAAAACTTTAGCTTATATTATTAAAGCGAAAATTTTTATTTAATTTAATATATAATAAATATTTAATTATATTTATATATTATTTAAGAATAAAAATTATATAATGTTTTATATAAAATATAATATATATTAATTGTTAGTATTATTATTTAGCTTTATTAACGGATTTTCGACGTTTTAATAATATATTAATAATATATTGTTTAATTTTTTAAACGATTTTTATAATATTTATATTAATAACGTTATTATTTATTTAAAAATAATAAAAAATATTTATTATATATATATATATTAAAACAATTAATTTAAGCAAAATTATAAATTAATTTAAAAAAGTTTAAGTTTTATATTATTAAAATTAAGTTTTTAAGCTATATTATTAATATTAAAAAATTTAAATAAATTTTGCTAAAATTAATGCTATATTAAAGTAAAAAATTTTTATATTAATTAAAAGTATATAATTTTTTTTAAAATTTTATAACTTTTATCGAAATTTTATTAATGTTTAAATTATATTATAATATTTTTAAACTAATTAACGTAAAAAAACGTATTTTTCGAATAAACTAAAAAATATAAAAAATTATTTTATTAGTTTAAAAAAGCTTTAGTAAAGTTTTTTTTGTTAAAATATTTTAACTATAATTATTAATAAAAGTTAAAACTAATATATTTAACGGCGTAAGTTTTAGCATATTATTATAACTATATAATAAAACTTAATATTTTATAACGTATTTTTTAAAAATATTCTACGATATTAAACTAAATTATAATATTTATAATAAAAATTATTAATAGTTATATTATATTTTAAAAAAAAAAACTTAAATTAATTAGCGGCCGTAATAAGTTTTTTTAATATTTATTAATAATTAAATATTAAAGTTTTTTAGCAAAAAATAATATTTTAATTTAAAATAAACTAAATAAGTTAATTTTTTTTCGGAATATAATTTTTAATATTATATTATTTTAGTAAAAATAATATATTAGCTAATGTTTTATTACGAAAATAAAAAGATTTAATAATATAAAAGCTAAAAAAAAAATATAATATTATTTATAATATTTTAGCCGGTAAATAGTATAATATAATTAATTTTATATAAATAAAGTTATATTAAATAAGTTTTATTAAAATATATAACGAACTAAATATTTTTATAAAATTATAATTAATTAAGCGAATTTTTAAAAAAAACTATAAAACATAAATATAAAGATTTATTATTAATAAACTAAAAATAATAAGCTAAAAAATTTATAAAAATTAAAAAATAAATTAATTATATTTTATAAACGTTTAGTTATTTTTGATTTTTTATATTTAAAAATATATTTTATTAAAAAAACATATTATAAAATATTATTATATATTTTAATAAAAATAAAATATATAAATTTATTACCGAATATTATTAATAGCTTAAATTAAATAAAAATTATAATTATTATATAATAAACTATATAAAATATAGGCCTATTAAAGTATTTAAGGATAAAATTTTTAGTAAATTTATATTTTTTTTAATATTTAAGCGCGTATAATATATTTTATTATTAATTTTAAATAAATATTAAAAAAAATATAAATATAATAATATATTAATTATAATAAACTGCTTAAATAAACAAGCATAGATTATATTTTATATTATAGAAGCGATTATAGAAAATATTGCTAAAATATATTACGAAAACTTTTTAAGTTTTTAGAGTATTTATAACCGTAATTTTAAACCGTAGATTTTAATTTATTTTTGCTTTTATAAATAAGCTATATAAATTAATAAAGGTAAAATATACGCTAGTTATTATAAAATATTATAAAACTATAAAATAAATAAAATTATAAATAAATATTAATTAAAAATTATAAATATATAAATTATTATTAAAATAATTAGTTTAAGCGTATATTTATTATAGATTATATTTAAGCGTTAATTTTTTATACTTTAATAAAGTTATTGTTTTATAAAGTTAAAATAGGTTTTTTAATATTATTTAATTTTAACTAAAAAAATCGGACCGTAAATAAAAAATTATAAAAATTTTTTAAAAAAAAAAAATAATTTAAATAAATATATAAAAAAAATAAAAAAAATAGTATAGTTTATTAAATTAGCTAAAAAAAACTTATAGTATATTTAAAAATATATAATTAATTAAGCTAATAAAATTAATAAAAACTTAATTTTAATATAAAAAATTATATATTAATTTTAAAAAAAAATAGTTTTAAAAATAAACCGTTTATTAAATAAATTAAATTTTTTATAATATAATAAAAGTTTAAAATATACGAAAAAAATAAAAATATTTTTATATTAAATATTTTTATAATTTAAAAAGTATTAAATCGTTATTATATAAATCGATTATAAAAATATTTAATAATTTATTATTAAACTAAAAAGTAAAAAATTTAAAAAAAAAATAATAAAACTTAAAAGTAAAAAAAGTTTATTATTAAAAAAATATAAATATTTTAATTTTATTATTAAAAGTTATAATATTAAATAAATTAAAAAATTAAAATTTTAATAATATATAATATTTAATAAAAAATTTTAAAAATAATATAAAAGTATTAAAAATTTTTATAATATAAACTTTAATTTAGCCGGATTTTTAGTAAAATTGTAAATATAGCTAAAAGTAGCGTAAAAAAATAAATTTAATAAGCTATATTTAAACAATAATAAAGCTATAATATAAAAAGAAAAAATAACGCGAAAAAAAAACGTATAAATATTATGTATACTTAAGTGTTATATTAAAAAGAAGGATTTTAAGCGACGTATAAAAAACTAGTATAATGATTTAATAGTATAAAAGCTTTGTAAAAAATTATATTAGTAAAAACCGAGGCGATTTTTTTTGTTAGAAGTAGTTGCGATTTTAACCCGTTAAGTTATTTTTTTTTTTTAAGGGGGGGGTAGTTACGGATCTGTAGGCTTTGGTAGCTATGCCTTACTATTAGCTATAGCATTTGTAATCTTTACTTGCAGTAACTGCTATTTGTAGTAAATGTAGTGCAGTGAATGAAGGCAGGCATTGGTAGTGAATGCAGCTGCCCCGCGAGTATTTAAGCAGCTGCTTGTAACGTAGACTTAGATTTTTTTTTTTTTTTTATTTGTAGATTTTATATACAATATATTATATATGTTGGAGCTTTGTTTTTTCGAGTGTATGAAGCGTAACTCTATTTTTGAATTTATATAGTTATTTAATATAAATATCTTTTTTATTTTTTTATAAAAAAACGTTATTTTTACGTTTATTTGTTTTATTTTTAAATTTTAAGTTATTATATAGCGAATAAAATTTTATAGTTTATTAGCTTAATAACTAAAATAACGTTTTAAAATAATTAACGCTTTCGATTTATTCGAATCTTTAGATTATTTATTTTATTTTATAATAAATAATTTTATTATTAAAGCTACGTTTAAGTTTATATATTTATTTCTTTTTAATATATATATATTTTTAGTATATTTATTAACGTTTAGGTTTTATTTTTAATTAAAAATTTAAATTTAATTTTATCCTTTTTAATTATTTTTTTTTGTTTAAATTTTTTAATGCTTTTTTTATTATAAAAAATTTAATTTTATTATTTTATAACTTTAATATAACTATTAAAACTAATATATATATAATATTTAACTAAATTAAAAAGTAAAAGCTAAAAGCTTTTAAATAAATATTTAAGTTTAAGTTTATTAAAGATTTTATTAATAATTTTAAAGTTTAATAGTTTTTTAATAAATAATATAACTTTATTTAAAAAGTATAATAAAAAGTTTATAGTTAAATTTATTATAATACTTTAGTTAAAATAATAATATTTTAACGCTTTTTTTATTAGTAAAAATATAAGTTTTTTTATTTTTATAACTTTATTAGCTATATTATTTGTTTAAATACTAATAAAATTATTTATAATATATTAAATAATTATAAAATTTTGCCGGTTATTATAACGTTTTATTTAATATTAAATATATATTTTATTTTGCGTTTTAATAATTTTATTATTATTAGTTATTATTTTTAAATAAAATTACTGCTATATTTAATTAAAATTTTTAATACTAACTTAAAATTTAGTTTTTTTTATTTAGTATTTAAAAATAAATATTATAGTTTAATATTAAATATTTTAATATAAAAATATTAAGTTTTTTATAAGCTTTTTCGAAAAATATAACGTTAAATACGTTATATAAGCTTTTATTATATAAATAATTAATAGTTATTATAACTTTAAGCTAATATTTCGAATTAATAACACTTTTTATTATTATAAATAAAAGTTTTTTATATATTATAATATTAAAGCTTTTAGCTATATTATTATTTTATATTATTTTATTAGCGCTATTTAAATATTTATCTTTTTTTATATAGCTTATTTATTAGCGTTTTTTAAAATAAATTCGTTTGTTTTATTTATATATATAATACAGTATTTTTATTTTATAATTTAAAATTAGCTAAATTATCGATAAATTTATTAACGTATACTTATATATTAATTTTATTTTTATAAGCTTTAATAAACTTAGTTTATTATATACGTAATTTAAATAAGCTAATATTTTTTTTTATAGCTTTATAAAAAAATTTATAAACATTAATAAATATAACCTTTTTTAAATATTTCTTTTAAATTTTTTTTTATATAATTTTTTATATTCGTTTAAAAATATAAAGTTTATAAATATAATAGCTTTAAACATTATTTATTTTTTATACGATTTTTTCTAGCTTTAATAATAATTTTTCGCTAAAATAATTTATTCGTTTATATTATAGCTTTATAAATAAATTTATTATATATATTATTAAAGCTAGTAGCGTTATTTAAGTTATTTTTAATATAAATAAGTTTTTAAATCGTATTTTTAAATTATAATATTTTTCGGAAAAAAAAATCGAATATAATATTTTTTTTCGTTAAAAATATTAAAGCTTTTTATTAAAAAATTAAATAACTAAAATAAAATTAATTTTTAATTTTAATATATATAAAAGTTAATAAAAATAATCTTAATATAATTATTTTTTATAATATATTTTTTAATTAAATTTTTTTTATTTTATAAAATATTTTTATTTTTTTAATATTTATAATAATTTCTTTTAAAATAAGCTTTTTATAATTAATTAGTTTATTTTTGCTTTATATAATATATTAAGCATAACTTAAGTTTAATATTTAAATTTGCTATAAAAAATAATATTTTATAAGTTTTTAAAAAATTATTAGTTTTAGCTATAATAAAAAATAATCAAATAATAAATTTAAAGTTTTTTAGATTAAAATATTAAAGCTATATAAATAAATAATATTATTATTATTAAATAAAATAATTATTAAAATTTTTATAATAATATTTATAGCAGTTTAAATTAATAATTTAAATAATATTTTTTAAATCGTTATTATTATTTTCTAGTTTTAAATATATTGCTAATAAATTTTTTTTTTTTATATTTTATTATTTTTTTTATTATTTTTTTTTTTTTTTTGTTTATTTTTTTACAACTTTAAATATAAATCCTAATATTTTAACTTTATATATTTAATTTTTTTATAATATAATATTTAAACTTTTTTATAAAAATAAATTTTTCGTTTATAAATAAAATAATTATTAGTTTTTTTTTTTTTTTTTATAACGTTAGTTCTAATTATTATAGCTATAACGCTAAGTTTAAATAACTAATATAATTATTTTATATAAGCTTTTTAGTTTTTATAGTTTAAACTACGTTAATTAATCGTAATATTTTAGCTTTTATTATATTTTAAAAACTTAGGCCTAAGCTTTAAATTTTTTTTAAAACTACAAATAAAATAAACTATAAAATAACTATTAAAAAATATATATTCTAGCTTAATTTTAGCGTAACTTTTTTAAATCGTTTTAATTTTATTTGCTAGTTCGTATATTATTAAAAAATTTTTATAATTTTTAGTTTTAATAAATTATTTATTTAAAAAAAAATAACTATTTTTTATTAAACTTTTTATTTATTTAATCGAATATTTTAAAATTATTCGTACGTATATAAAATATAAATTTAATATATAATTTAAGCTATTTTTTATTAATAATATATTTTTTCGTTAAAAAGTTTTTTATTTTATTTTTAATATTAAAATATTTGTTTTTTTTTTTTTATAATTTGCTTAAATAAGTTTATAAATATTATAAACTTTTAATATAATTATTATATTAAAATATTATTTATAATAATTTTTTTAATTTTTAGTTTTATAAAAAATTTAACTTTTATAACGTTTATATTAATTTTAAATATTTTAATAGCTAACGCTTATTATATTAAAATTACTTATAGTAGCTATAATTAAATCGTTATTTTTTTTATTTAATAAATATATTATAATATATAAACTAAATAATAAAAAAAATTACTATAAATTTAAAAAAATTAATAATTATAAAAATTTAATTTTAATAGCTATAAATTTTTAAAAATATTAATTTTTTTTTAAAACTTAAACTATTAAAAAACTAATTTTTTATTAGTTTTTATTAAAGTTTATAATAGCTAGTTTTAATATTTTAATTTAAAAACCGAAGATTTTTTAGCTATTAAATATAAATAATATATTTATATTATTAAAGTCGAACTAATAATCGTTAATTTTTTAAATAAATTTACGTAAAAAAAGTTTTTTTCGTTTTTTTTTATAAATCGTTATATTTTTACTATAATTAAATTTTTTATTAAATATAAAAAATTATTAATAGCGAATAATCTTTAAATAATAATAAATAAAATTATTTATTTTTTGTTTTTTTGCTATATATTAATTAAATTTTTATTATAATTATTTTTAATTAATATTATAAAATAAAATAAATAATAAAAATAGTTTTTTTTTTTGCGCAAAATTTATATTTATTTATACTGTATTCGGTATTTTATTATTTTTCGGTCCGATATATATCCGGGCCTAAGTTTATATTTTTAATTAATTAATTTAAAATTATAAATAAAATACTTAGCTAGCTATTTTAGTAAAAAAGTTTCCGGGCTCATAACTTACTAAATAAAAAGTATACGAGCGTACTATTCAGCTACTTAACTATATAATAAAGTAAGTAGGATAACCTGTTTATATATACGATGGATACCTATGCCCTTGTATAGTACCTGTAGTAACTCCTTGACCTAGTATTACTTCAGCAACAGCTAGGTACTACAGGTATAATAAGGCCCAATGAATCTTGTATAAAGATACATTATGAGATCGCTTGCCACACCGATAAGCCACATGAACAATGAGCCACTGGGTTACTAGTAAAATAGAGTCCCGGGTTGGAGACTCCGACGGTCAGTTTTTAAGTCTCAAAATATAGAAGAATATAAAAGAAGTATTAGTCAGTATGGTCATGTGTAGTACAGACACTTCTGTAACAGCCTGTAGCTAAAGTCCCTCAAATCTTGTCACGGTATGTTACGGAACAATCTCGGAGAGAGTAGATATTTGGAATAGGCCTATAGCCACAGCTATATACTACCAAAACATTATCTATGAGACAGATGTGATTCCTTCCCTCCTTTTACAATAACAACAAGTCAGTACCTTAAACACAAGCGGTGTGAGCTGTGACAAATCTGTCGAGATAGACATGGGAAATTTGAGATATCAGGGACCCCAAAGAGATTGACAGCTGAATAGAACACGGCGTCCCAAGCACGTGAGCACAATACCTTATCACAAGACCCCTTAGAGAAGATAGAGTGACGAAGGCTTGACCCCGAATTAGTGCTCAGCCGAACACTGCATCGTTTCTGTGCTAGAACGAAGATCAAACAGTACTGTTAAATCCTGATGTCCAGTCAACAACATTGCCATACGGGCTGTCTCTGGTAGTGACGCCGTTAACAATCAACTGATTGATCTCGTTGTTGAAGCAGTTGTCGGTCATCAGCGCCGTGCCACATACGGGCCAATCGTCTTATCTGACATCCGACAGAAGGCTCCAGAGCGAGTATTAAGAAAGTCTGGCCCGAACGATGTGGCACTTTCGCAGAGGTCCTCGGCGGAGTGTTGCTCTTTGTCACTAACCACCAAGCTCATTCCGATGAGTGATTTTGTGGTTATTTGGCCAGGCTGAGGTGAGCGCTGTGTGGGTTGGAACCCAGCGGACAGAGGGTGCTTCGGCGGCCCGTATGACGTTCTAGTAGCGGGAATGCCTCCATTTGAGAGCGATCGGCCTTGTTAGGGACCCAGGAGATGATTGAGCGTGGGTCTTTATCGGGGTAGTTGTGCATGATGAATGGGGGTCCTCCCCCGCAAAGGTAGTCGATTTCACATTGCTTGGCTTCTGGAGTTTCCGGAAATGGGTTGTCAGTCGAATTCGTAAACTCTGGCCAATGTATCTGAAATCCGTTTGAGGGTATCGTTATTGGCATCTATCCAGAAGCAGTCTGGTGTTACACCTGACTCAGAGATGTAAACATTAGAATGGTACCAACTACCACCGCAGGCGCGGCCCCAGTCCCCACCCAAGCATATTTATCCCGCTTGGCCAGGTGATTGAAGCATAGGCAATGCAAATGGCATCTTTGTTCGCAGAAAAAAGCGCATATGTAGCTTGCTGGTTGTGGTCGAAACTATGCCGGACTGCAATATCACCGAACCCCCCGACTCGACTTTTCCAGATCAGCTGTCATGCCAATAAAATCACCAGCCTCGTTGAAAAGCGAACATCAGGTAGATCACCCCAGCATTGTTAAGTCCACCTTTTACATCAAGGCCGACGGTAACTCGAATCACGGAGCCCACAGGCTTTTCCTTAGGAAAGTGCTGGACACCGAAGTTGATCAAGCTAAGCAGGCTTGCAGCAAAGCCGACAGCCTCAATTATCCCTACTTCTCCTGACATTGTGGGTATAAGTGGTTTTAGAATGGATGTGTCCTTTCGAAACGAATGTAAAGTGGTAAGTGAAAGCCTAAAAGAAGCTTTATAGTTGATAAGAAGAGAGTCTGTCGGTTGCTGGTTAATAGCACAGATTCTGGAGGAAAACGGACATGGCGAACATCTTATATCTTGGCTCTACATTGCTTACACCCACCCATAGTCATAAAAACCGGGGTTTGCCATCGTCACAACGGAGGAACTAGCCACGCTGATATTTCAGGAGTCAAACTCTTCGTCCCCTTAATCTCATCAAGATTGAAGTTCTGGTCCGTTTGTATGGCGAGGGTTTTGGGGCAAGCCTCAAATGCCCCACCAACTAGAAGTACCTTACATAGCATCAAGCTCGGTGTAAAGCGGAAGGCCCGAATACCGGCGACTGTCTAGCTTGGCCGTTTGGCCGCCGAAGATACAGACCCAACTTTGGTCGATGCAGTTTAGACAGGAAGAAATACTGACACTGTTCTGTTCTACCGTGAACCGATCGCCGTATTGGTATTGCAGGACAAAGTCTTGTGATCGAGTGTTTGCAACGCAGTTTGTTATTTAAATAACAATATAGTTAGGTCTATCGAGTTTCTAACTTCCTATTTCTCTCTCCAGTGTAACCTCGGTCGTACCCCGTATCTATAGACTATATGCCAGACTATCGAATCAGGCGCAAGCGCGTCTCCTCAGTATCACTTGCATCTGAGGAAGACGATCCAATTCCAATGCTATAATCTCGAGAGGGTCTGTACTACACGAGGCTATATTGACTAATACCCCTCTTATCTCATCTAGATGCCTTAGCCCCTAAGAGGGTCGGAGACTACCGTTATCTGAGACCAAGTGGCTAGTGGTTCTGTGGCTTGTCTGTGTAACAGAGTGTAAAGTCAGAGTTGCTAGAGCTGATATGTAGCTCAGGGGCTTGGATTGCAACCAAATAGCCTGGACTTACCCTTGTAGTCGATCAAGTGCTCGTGACGTCAATCCGTAATACGCTACGAGGCCCTTCGGTATTCGAGACAAGAGGTCGCACCATTCAGGGCTCGCATGTTGATAGCAATTTGGCGGCGGGCGGGTTTGGCCGATATTTTCGTTACAATAAGACTCCATAGCTCCATTGACCAATTTGGAGAATTATTGTTCGGTCTGCAAACTGCATGAGAACCAGACATATTCTCATTTTGTATCCGTCAACCTATATACCAAACTACTTGCAATCCCATCCATCTTCTCGCATGAAGCTGTTCCTCGCCGGCCATTTTCTGGCATTACTGGCTTGTGCTCGCAGCCAAGACCTCAATAGTACCATCATCGGTTGCGCGGAGCTAGATTGTCCAGCTAGCTCAATAGATACAGCGAATGACAACTGCACGGTGGCGGGGAATTCGTTCACCTATGTTGGTCTAACCAGTGTTCCGACTACCCAAGAAAGCCTTAGAGGCCTATCTTGGACAGAAGGTTTTCATTATCGACTTCCTAAATAACAACCGAACTTTTCGAAGCTCTTTCTTCCTGGGTACTCCACCGGGACTGGATTTTAGCGATACTGGCGCGTGTTCTGTATTCTTTCATGGTGTTTCCACCATGTTGTCGTTCGGCGGTGAGCAGGCAAGAATGAAAGTGCTCAAGGGACCTGTGCCAACGCAATGGGATCGGGATGCGTCAATGCTTTACTTGAGAGAGCGAAAAACTTCTTCAAGGCATCTAAGAACAACAGTACTTCGATTCTAGATATGTGTTCGGCAATGCAGAATCATTTCCAAAACACTATGGATGACACTTGTTTATATATAGCGGCGGGTCCTTGGACCAATTTGGGCTCAAATAGTAAGCCAGTTGAAGCCAGCTCATAGCTCAGAGCGCCTATCTAACCCTGCCTTTATAGCGCTTACGGGTAACGGTTCGCCACAGCCAATCCTTGCCAAAGATAATTCAACTTCAACATGCTGGCCGGTGCTCCCCAAGGAAAATCTGCTCACGCACGTAACCGACTATACTGCTCAGGTGAGCCAAATTATACCCAATTAAGCCATGAGAAACCTAAGTTGACGAGAAATATCATTAAAAGGGTACCATACTTGCTAAGGATACTCAGGCAGCCCTAGTGTCTATTACCCCTATCCTTACTGTCTTCTTCCCTACAGGGAATGGGAGTGCGGTCGGTGATATAGATGCTTCTTTAACATGCACCAAAGTTATGGGCCCTCCAAAGGCGTCACTTGACACCATGAATGATGGTTCTAGGGAGGGTCTGCTATGTCGTTGCTCCCCCCTCCACCGTAGCTGTTGTAGTGAGCATCCTTGTGGCAGGGCTTTTCATGAATATTTAAGCCCTTATGTGTCACGGATAAGTAGTCGTCTATGGTGAGCCCCAGGACTGGGCTCGCCCTAACTATAGTCCGAATGATCACTTGCTATATATAGGATCATGACACACTTATCCCACGTATAGAGAACTTCCACTTTAGATCATCTGAATACACTTTACCTGAGCCCCTCTGGAGAGTGCACTTGTTCACTTCCTGTGCTAGATCGTATCCACAAATACGTGACATTATGGCTAGCTTTTAGTCTAATATCCATCTCGATCCTGTCCCTCGTTGTACTTCACAGAGATTGTTTTTGTCCAGTGAGATCATCGATAGTTCTGTTCTTAAATTCGTTTCATTTATAACCTTGATGCCGCGCCTTCATCCATTTTGACTTATCGCCAATAATAGAATATTCCTATAGATTACATGCTTCATTTGTCTACAACAAATCAAAAGGGGATAAAAGAATAACACTAATTCAACTGTCCTATAACGGTTGGATAATCGTTCGGCCCAGAGTGAAGGCTTTCAGATGAATTTGGGCCCTTTAAGGTTTGGGCATATTTCTAGAATAGTGTTATCTCTTTTATGAGGGCCAGAGGAGTAAATGAGGCCAGCCGATCAATCATCAATAGCTGCACCCAAAATGTTACCTCCCCTATAAAAATTGGCTGGTGACATGGACCTTAAGATTGAATACTGTCAGGATCCCAGGTACAGTATAATATAATACTTGTTAACATGAAATGGGCCCAGAACTCCCAGAGCCGGAGGACAGTCCCCTATTTCTGGCTATATACCCAAACGTTAATTGTCCAAGGCTCACAGCTGTTCTTTTTTCGTCTTGGTTTTATTACTCGTCATAATAGCATGATGGAACATTATAGGACTTAACTGGCATGTTCGCCAGCGACCATTTTACGGAACTAGCCGGACCGAGGTTTCTAGGATTCTATACCAAACGCTATAATTAGTAAGATTATCCGCCACGTATCGTGTTAGTTAATAGCGCCACCATCTACAACGCATTAGCACTAGCTTGCTTCTAAACAGGCTTACTATACCATATCAGCGTGTTGTGGCGGCAATGGAAGGACGCTAGATCCCATATCTCCTTGTAGATCGTCAACTCCTTGCTACCGCGGGCAGGTGTTACTTTAGAAGGCGGCAGATCGAGCTCCGACAGACCCCACAAGAAGAAGGTCATCGTCGCTGGCGCGAGGCTAAGGTCATGATGTAAGCATCAACGAACTGGCGAAGATGTATATTAAACATGGGCGTCGGCGACGCTTCTCACATTGACCTTGTGATAGAATCACCATAGTCAATCCAACCCCTCCACTTACATCGGAACCTATTCTTCCAAAATGCATACCACGGGACTGCTCACCATAGCTGCCGGCGCTGCTTCGACGGTGATTGCTGGCCCATTATCTAAATCTTCACTCGAGACTCGATCATGCAGCCAGAGCTTCAAGAATGTCGTCTTCAACTCCGGCGTCAACAACGAGCCGGACATCAACGGACGCTTCCGCACCTTACAATCATTCGGCGTATCAGCATGGAGTGAGTTGTTCGTCCGCACCTTTAATGCAGCCCCGTAGCATCCAGCCCGAGGCGCAAACAAAATCAGTTTGCTCACATCTTATATCGATACATAGTTGGGTTCACGCTCAATGACGCCGGCGGCGGCGACCCAAACCTGATCGGAAACCAGATGCGCATGGTTTTAACAGCCGCCCAGGTGCAAGACGGCGTAAATCTAGTCACGGGCCCCAACCCGCCCGCGTACCTCCAGCTCCTCAATGAGCCGGATGCCGATTTCTATGGACAGACAATACTGTCGCCGCAGGATGCCGCGTCGGCCCTGCAACCGCTATTGGCAGCGTCGACCAGCACACAGTTCCTGTCACCGGCGCCGGCGTTCCCGTGGACGAGCTGGCTACCGGACTTCTTCGCCGCGTGCAACTGCGAGGACAGGTTCCCCATCATCCTGGCGCACATCTACAACGCGGACGCTAACGCCGCCATCTCGACCATCCAGGGCGTCCTGAATCAATTCCCCAATAAGAAAATCTGGATCACCGAGCTCGCCCCGCCAGCGACCCGAGCCAGGGTTGCACTCTCGACCAGGCAGGCGTCATCAACTGGATGAACACGGTTCTTGGGTGGGTTCAGCAGCAGCCGGCTATCGAGCGCGTTTTCTGGAACTCGGGCGAATATGTAAGTTGGCCAAACTCCCCCCTCTCCCACGTGTTTTCTTTTGGCCCTGTAGTCTTTGCTCTGTACCGTAAGACTAACGAATGCTAACCTCTTGACAGGGTCAACTGTACTCTGACAACCCCGGCGAGTGCAACTCCAGTCTCACAAACGTCGACGGCTCGCCCACTGCTCTTCTGCAGGCATATGGTGCTATCTGCTCTTAAGTCACGCGGATTGATTAGGAGAGATAGCTTGTGAAATAAGGCATCTAATAGTCAAGTGTCATGCGTACCGAATGTTCGGGGTTGCAATAGATTAGAGTTAGATTAATCGATTACCTTCATTCGCTAGCGTAGATCAGTTGAATCGGTGGTAGCACTGTCCCAAACTCGTGGGACCTATCCTACCTACCAAGCAGAAGTGGTGATTGCTCTTGGTGCGACGGGGCTATATATCTGACAATTGTAGTGCCACAAGGTAGATCGTGGCTCTATCTTCGACGAGGGGCCGTAAAACCTAGGAGACATAGTCATAGTGTAAAGCATCCCCGCTCGTGAATGCGGGCAGTTATTAGCAGAGGCATATAGTTAGGCCGGTCACAAATCAAGGGCTAGGATAGACAACATAGTGGGAATATTTTCTGTGGAACAGGATAAGGAGATGGGGTTTAGAGAAACACTATAGTGCCAATCACAGGCAAAAACGACAGGTATCGCAGTCTAGGGGAAGACCTAGCTCGATACTCTTCAGACATGTCATGAGACACACAAGGCACAAAGACGTAAACAAATGCACTCCTTGTGTAAATTCAGACAGCATTTGTGAACTAGTTTCGGAGGTCTTCGTGCCACAAAAAGTATCAATAATCTTCACCATATATCCCACGATTCCTACCACAACCAAAGAAAACAATTCTTGAAGATAGAGCAACCCCAATAAATGGTAGCCCAATCATTTCTCGGGACCTAACACACCGGCTGCCCCTTCAAACGTCGCGAAGTCCGCCGTACAAGTTTGTGCCCCAAAGGTTTCTGTGTTGCATGCGACGGTCACCTCAGAACTTCCCACGAACGTGGTACTGTCATTTATCAATCAGCATTGCTTGCTCTCGGCGACAAGGAGCTATGACATACGAGCCGGTATCTCCACAGTTGAGTACTTGTATAACGCTCAGATAGAGGGTTCCTAAACCAAGCTGGATGTCGATCACAGTCGAGTTGTCATTCTGGGTGCCGGTGATCGTGCATCGATAGTTGGAGTGCAGAGGACACGTAATCGATTCCGTCTGGTTAGTCAAGTTGTACGTGAAGGCGAAACCCGCCGTACCGGTTTCGCCGACCTCGTCGCGGGTCGTGATGTTGAGGTTTCGAAGGGTCCAGCTCGGGACCTTGCCGCACGGTTCTAGGGGTACTGATATACCGAAACCGGCGAATGTCAAGGCCAGCAACGGCCGTATTACTGGCAACATGATGTAGAGGTGGAATCAAGACCTTCACACATTACACCAAGCACAGAAATGAGGGACACAATTCCGTTGTCATTTTAGGTGAGGCACGGGGAAGCTATGGTGGGTCAACAATTGATAGCAACATATATCGAAGGGACCGGCTGGTCAAGTCTAATTAGCCGCCATGGTATATTGTGGCCCAGCTTATCACGGTTCGCGGTGGATAATATCTCGAACGTAACGCTGCGTCGGCAGTTTTGGCGCCAAAAGGTGGATCTGACTATTCTATCTAGAAAGGCTGTTCTAGAACACCTCAAGCAGGAGCGAAATAGATATGAGGTAAGATTGCTAGTAAGTTGGGCTCCAGAGCGAAGATAGATCACAGATAGATCGCTACTTCTCACGGAACAGAACCACAACACTGTATCACAATGTTATCAAAAGATAGGACGTAGTTAAGTCCTCGACTTGGCTGACTACGCCTGCGCTACTAAACAGAAGTAGAGATGACAAGTTTTGGCCTATAATTAGAATGGTTAAGATTATCTAGCCGCAAAGACACGATGGGGATTACATGTGACATGTGCCTAGGTCACGCACGAGGCGTCTTTCAAAGTGACAACGTTCAGATGGCCATCAAAAAGCAAAAATTGTATACAAGTATGGTAACCAATTAACGGACGAGAGTTGCAGAACATGGCTACCTAAGTTGTACACCTCGCGAATCTTCCGATTCAAAAGCAAAATATTCTGGTGCCTGGGATTTCCAAATACCCTGCAGGGGCAATAGCGATATGAACAAAATTAACCGAGTTAACACCGAAGCTTGATAATCTCACAGACTTCAAGTCCAAAGAAGTATATGAAATTAGTACAGGTGAGCCCGGGCCGCGCAACCTCCTAAATCTGATGGACCCCGGCTGAGGAGGTAATCCGGCCCTTACTCATCCGGTAGCGAAACCGATCCACGTTGATAATCACGGAAGTTGGTGAGCAGAGCGAATCGCGATAGTATTACTAAACAATCAAGGAGGAAATAGTTAAATGAGAGGATAAGCACAAGAGGTTCCGAGAGTAAGTTTGCTATTTTGCCCCTGAGAGCTCTCACCCCCTTTATACACCGAAGTATTTCGTTACTATCTATTAGGTATGCGATCTCGGGTACATCCGCCTGTTTCAATGCAGACAGATATATCTCTACTTTAGGTATAAATATGACAAGGTAGTACGGACACAATTTTAACTCAGAAACAACATACCCGAATCTAGCTCCCCCTCCCCAACCAAACTCCTAAAATGCTATAACCCAAACAAAACATGCATCACCGTGAATAGAACTAATCTAGAAACGAACCCCCACTTACCCCAACGGATGTTTTTTCCGGTTCATCGAGCAAACAAGCTGGAGATGACAGCGTTACTTCAGGATCGTCGCGGTGGAGCGAGTTGGCGGGGGCCGGGGGGAGAGGGATCCCGTTACTCGGGTCCGTACCCAACCGCCCCCACGGGCGCTGAGTCAATTGTATACTGTCGGCTGGTTCGTGCAGCGTAGTTGTAGTTGGTCCCACGTTGTACTACAAGGTTGTAATATGGGCGGGAGCAAATCTGCGACGCATGCATGGTCCTTTTCTCTTATTGGGGTAGGCTATGCGGCGAGATAAGCCATCTTTGGCTCGTGACTCAGTGATGCAAAGCTATCCTGTAGTGAGTGCGCCTTTGGCCACTCGAACCGGTCTCTCTAATGGAGCCGTAGGAAATGGGTAGATCGTTGATGATCCCTTTCAAAGGTGGTGCTATAGATAGAGAGCCGCATGTGAGTTCGGTCAACTAGGCGCGGTTCAACATCTGAACCCTGTTCCTATTGAGTACGGCAAACAGTACCCATATCGCTGATCAAGGAGATGGCATCTTAAACATAGAATCTAAGATATAGTAACTTATCTTGGTGTGCTTTATACTGTCAGCTGGCTTAGTTGCTTGCCACGAAACATGACTGCAGAATTACACCGTAACCCTACAAAGGTAGAATATTGTCTGGTCGAACACTTGGACCGTCTGCAGTTGACTATACACGCACTCGACTTGTGAAAGTGCTTATTGGTAAGAAGGAGAAAGCCGCGAGTATTGAGAAAAAATAGGATTAAACTAAAATACTAAATCAAGTAACATGGGAGTTGGTTAATGTATTTGAATTACGACAGGACAAGTCGATATGCGCATATCGTCTAGATCCATGAGATGATTAATTCTCGAGCAAGAAGGCTCCGGGAGAGCACGAAGGCCGTTGACGTTATGAATCTTGCACACTCACTCACCTACCTACCTAGGTAAACCAGAGTTGCAGCATGACATAAGCTGTGGCGGTAGATCCGCGAGCCACATCTTACTGATAGAACTGGGGCAACTGGATGAGAAAGTGTCTGTATTGAGCGAAAGATGATGAGTAATGCAAGCCACTTTGTAGCGGTGCCTGTCTATATGGAACGCCATCGCGTATGCCCATGCCTGCCTGTTCGCCAAGTCTAATGTTGTCTAGCCGACCGTCCGCCCGACCATCCGTTTATTGTAATGACCATACATCTGGGGAAGAGAAAGAGAGACGAGAGTGAGAGAAGAAGAAAAAAGGAGAAGAAAGTCAGAAGGAATGGAAGTGAAGAAAAATAACACGTAACAACAAATTTCAACTCCAACCCCGACCCCCAAAACCATCCGACCTTTCTAAGTACCTCTGCACCCCATCCTAAACCATTTTAAGACCAAAACCAGGCCAGATCTAACCTAAGTATAAAAGAAGTCCGCGAGGACATGATTCCTTCTAATTCTATTTCTAGTAGTGTTATGTATGGGTGTGTGCGGTTCGTTTCGATTCTCGGTGTGAGGGAAAGTAGTAGGCCTTCGGCGATTAATGACCGAGACAAAAAAACAAAACCAAGGGGGAAGAGAGAGAGAGATAAATTAGAAAGAAAAGAATCCGAACGAGCCAATGAGAATGCGCGAAATGCAAGAAAGCAACGTCGTGTGAAAAAATGGAAATCCCCAATGAGAAAAATCCCAGTAGATCAGATCAGGGAGTTGCAAGCTGTGCCGCCCCCCTCCCCCATCCATTGTTTCGCTGAAAAAAAACATACACACAACCTGTCAGACGCGATTGGGTCGGCTAGGCTGAATCTAAGGTGACAAGAAAACCCGGTAAATAAAACCCCTGACAGATTTCAACAGGGGAGTGATCGTGATCGGCCAGTTAGAAATAGGCGTTGCTTGGCTAGTCAGCCCTATAGGATCCTCGGGCGATCCTTAGCTGGGTTATGATGTCAACGGCTAGCGTCGATATTGTGCCGCAATCTAATTGGGTCGGGAGGGATGTGAGGCTAGGACGTAGGTCTTTCTTGACCTTGACCAGCTGAAGAAGGGGGATCATCTCCTCATGAGGAAAGAAGGAAGGAAGGAAAGGAAACAGAGAAAGAGAGAAAAAAAAGTACTGTCCCAGCCCTGCCGCATATAGTACGGGAACCCCTCTCGCCACATGCCGTCGAACCGCATGGCATCTCCGGGTGCTGACGCCAGCACGCACGCAGAAGCTAGCATTCTAGAAGCCCAACTGGCGGCGTGGCGATTTGCGAAGCTAGGTGCATAACTTCGTCGGGCCCGCCTGTGCCACTTAGGGGAGAGGAAGCATATGTCATGCCATGATCCCATGCTGCCGCGCTTACACGACCTGCACGCCCTCGCCTACTCCACGTGGTCGACAAGGATAGACACTCGATGAGAACGAGGATCGACAACCCTGAAGAAGCGGCGGCGGAGAGTGCGATCCAGGGGTCGTTGGCGTCGTCGTCGTCGAGTGCGGATGTGCGGGCCTTGAGGGACCAACGTGGGCTCGGGGCGGTGTCGGTACGTTCGGTCTCGGACCCACAGGACCGGGACGGCGGGGACCAGGGCTTGGGGTGGGGTTAGGACATTGGTGAAGTCCAGGTGCAGGGACAGAGGCGGGTTCATGCGGTAGCTGCTTTAGACTGCTGTTGTGCATTGAGTGATTGCGAGGACTGGGTGGTGGTGAGGAACCGGCGGGTGAGGAGAACTGGGGGGTACGGTCGTGGAGGTCCCGGCGTTGGTGGTCGAGGGGGTACGGCAAAGCGATGAGCTTACTTTGCATCTTGCTGGATGAACCGAGATCCGGAGATCGGGTATCGTCCGGTTGCTGCTTTTTGGCGAGGGTGTCTGAAGGAGTATCCGAGATCCGAGTTGCCGTGTCTTGTTGGATATGGGTAAGAGAACAGACATCTTGTCGTAGTAGGAGTTCTATGGTGGCAGTTGTTGGAAATGTGTCGATGAGTTAAGTGAGTGAATCCGGTGTAGTTGGTTTGGCGAGTTGTGGTGATGAGCGAGTAAGGACAACAAGACCGGGAAAGACATCTGAATCATGAGCAGTTATATAGTTCTCGGGACGGTTCTTCGACGCAGCAACGACGCGTCTTGAAACCAGAGCTTGCTCATAACGGATCCGTTCATAACTTTCGAAAGAAGGTAACAGCCATTGCCGGCGTGATCCTTCATGCCGTCATTCGTGCTGGCCGAAGGGGGGTGTATTGGGTGCGTTGGGTGCGTCTTAGTCACGCCCGCGTGGTAGGAGACTCGAGATTCGAAGCTCTAGTGATCCATTGTGGTCGATAGCTCGAATCCTGCGCCCCAGTCCCGCCATACTGCGGTCAGGCAGTTGCGAGAAGGATAGCTGGGGTGGCAGCATGATTGAAACGCTTCAGAGCTCAAGGTCGAAGGCAGGTCAGCCCGGCTGTCGATATTTAGACGTAGAATCTGAGATGAGACTTGGCATGAGCGGATATGTCACGATACACACTATCTAGAGATGAAAGGGTCTAATAACAGGACTTTCAGAGTTGGATGGCTACCCAACAGAGGTTATGAGCCCCAGCAACAAAATGCAGTTGGTGCTCGCGGAGCTTCTGCCTCGGCTGACTCAGTTACCCTGTTAGTCAACCAGGACGAATAATGGGGAAATAGGTTGCACAAGGTCATTCACACCGAAATAGGTACTATGCATGGGCCATTTTAAGTTAAGTGAAGGTTCAGGTTGACCTGTTTTAGTGATGCGAAGTAACTCGTTACATCTAGCTAGCATGGTGTTGCACAAGTCGTCAACAGATCGGCTATTCCTGCGGTACAGCCGCGCAAGTCCGGGCCACTCTGCCGACGTGGGCGTGATACAATGAACCTCCACAGCCGCGCTAAGCGCGTTGGGGGGTTTCAGTGGCACCATCCTTCGCGAGGCAGCCTTGCCCCCAGCGGCGGTGCGTAGGACGAATGAGACGAATGAGACGGCGAGTGGCGAGTGGAGTGGCGACTGGTCGTGAAGGCTGATGCGAATGCGAATACAAACGCAGATCAAGCTAACCAAGCATCATTTAGGACCCGGTGCGATTCGGTCGCCGACGACTGACTGCCCTCGACAGGAACACGATTAGGATCCGAGGCGACCACTATACCGAGAAGACGAACCCACTGATCGGTTCGGTTGGACAGCCTGCATGTCTCTGTTAGCGATCGAACACTACCCTCATATTCTGCCGCAACATGGTCGCCGATTATAAAGCCATGGTCATGACCCGGTGACTTACGCGTGCATGATTCCACGTTGGACGACGACTTCACCGGGGTGGCAGAGAGTTTCCTTGGGCTCGCCATAGCCGGTGTCGGTATCGAAGGAACCTTGGGGAGTCAAGAGACTCAAAGTCCCTTGTAGCAGAATAAGATAGTCGGTAGAAGTAGTACGATGCTGCATCGGTCGTTGTCAATCCGCTGTGCCTAGCCAATTCGGACGAAAAACGTACCATGACTCCTTCCGAAGTGGGCGGAATATCTAGGTAATACATGTTGACCCATTAGGCATCACAATGCCAATCCCTGGGACATCATCTAGCGCAATGCTACCTCTGAGTACCTGTTAGCGTTTGCGTCGGACATAAAACCATATATCCAAGTGTTTCCGAAGTCATGTGAACAGAGATTTGAGTTTAACATCAGTTGTAATAGCTCGCAACTTACGATCCATCGTTGCTGGTGGGAACTGCCTTGTGTGTTGCGACACGAGCCCGGACAAGGGAACCACTAAGGATGGGTTCAAGTTCGAGAGTCTCATTCAAGACTTCAACAGCAGGTTCGAACTTAGGATTAGAAGCATCAGATGAAGGAACAGGTAGGTTTGAGGCGGTTATGCGCCTGGGGGCTTGGGGGGGAGGTGCCGTGGAAGCCATGGTATGGACAAGACAGTAGTAGAGATAAGACTCAGTTTCTAAGTAAGGCCAGAGGTGTTTGAGAAACGTACGGATGGGTAGTTCATCATGTTGCCATTTAGCAGCATCTTCGCGAAGCTTTATACGCAACTGAGGCCCATCGTGTTTGGCCTACAAAGAGTCTAGGGAGTTGTCTGTCACGACACGGATTACTTCAGCTCGATGACAAATGAGCGGGAAATTTGTCCCTGAAGAATGACATCGAGAAAAGACGCCAGGGGCAGCTGGATGTCCAAGTCCTTTCACGATCCTCCGCGTTTCGATCAATTATTCACCTTGGTTGTATAGGGCAATTCGAGTAGGTAATTTGGGCGGGTGTTCATTTCCCCGGTGCTCGTCACTAGCCTTCACCAAGACACTAGTTCCTAAAGCGACGACTCTATTCCCTTTCGGATCTTGGCCTACCCTGGCACCTTCCCTGGTATCGCGCAAACGGATTAATAACCTAGACAATGTGCTGAACGCGCTGCTCGAATGCTAACTAGTATGGCAATCTGGACTGAGCCTAATTAGAGTCCGTTTTTTTCTCTCAATTTCATACATAGCATCTCGAATAAGAGCTGCTTATGAATCCAAATGGCGGCGCAAATGGGCATACGTACAAAGAGCGGAAATCGATTCCCACTTGGTGCCAACCATTTCCCCCGTATGTTTCACTGTTCGTGTCGACCCTGAATGCGTGAGCTGTTCACTCTCGCCGTCTCTGGATAGTCGCATTCGACACATGCATGGTGATCCTGGAAACTACTTCTTACTGCCTGACCAGCCCCTCGTTGAATCAATTGATCTCCCTCATCGGTGCGATCTTTCTACGCTGCGAGAACGGGTACGGCCGCGATCGCTACCATAGCTGGGGCTACGACGTCGGTCACGGTGATCGTCATAGTTATCATAACTATCCCTTCTGCCGCCTCGGCGCCTGGGTGGTGTCCGAGATCGAGAGGCGTAGGACGCCGAACGGCTGCGGTTACGACGCGAAGGCGGTGACCGAGACCGCGAGTAGGATCTCGGCCGGTACGTATCGAAGTTATCGCGACCTGGGCGCCCGGGACGCGTAGCTGGAGAAGAGCGATTGCCCCTAGTGCCTCCGTAACCAAACCCTCGTCCACCACCGCTACTGCCACCCATTCCACCTCCACCGCCCGCGCTACGGCCTGGGCCACCCCGAAAGCTTGGGCCGGAATTTCGGGGATCTATGTTGGCGCCGCGACTGGCTGTGGGTGGGGACAGGTCGAATCGGCGGCGCGGGAGGACAATAGAAACGTTGATGATGGCGCCGTCAAGGTTGGCCTCGTGCATGGAGGCGATGGCGGCTTCGGCGTCGGATTCGTTCACGTAGAGAATGTAGGCGGTGCCACGATTGGTGCCGACTGCGACGGGTTCATGATTGTTAGTAAGTGCTACGATGAGAAGGGAAGGCTGAGGTAGATAGTAACGCTTACATTGGCGACTCATGGGCAAGTCCAGGTCGCGTATTGTACCGAATTGACCAAAGATCTCGTACAGATGGTCCTCATTGATTGTCTTGGATAGCTTCTCCACGACGATCTGGGTAGGTTAGCAGGTAGATCTCACAGCAGAATTGGACAGATTTTGGCGTACCTTGGTGCTTCCTCGCAGGGGGCTACGGCTCTCACCGCGATCACGGCCTGGGCTCGGGCTCGGGCTTCGACTGCCAGGAGAGCGGTGGTTCCCGTTGTGGTGAGCTTGGGCGGGCGGTGGCGATGCGCTCGAGTAGCGACGACGGCGAGGAGATGGTGAGGCTGAATAGCGCGACGCGGGCGTAGGTGAACGCGACACGGAGCGGCCGTCGCGAGAGGGCGATCGGTAATCCATTTCGGCCGAGTAGATGTATATGTATATAGTCGCTTCTGTGTAGAACCGTCGGGTCGGGTCGAGTTGGGTTAGGTGTGACGCAATGCGACCTGCGCATGCGATCCAATACGCTGCTTTTCCCCTCGACGGATGAATGCTGAGGCTATGATGGCTGTGTCTTCTGGCGCGTTTCCTTACAACTGAATTGATCGAAGTGAGAACCGGAGCTTGAATTGGATTTAGGTGACGCGTAAAATACGAGGGTGAACGAAGCGCGGAAGAGGCGAGAACAAAGAGTGAGGTGGAATGTTGACGGTGTAGTGGGTGGCTTTCAGTTTGTGAAAACTAAGAATGCATTCCAAGCTGTCAGGTTGACGGCTTGGCGGAAACCCGCCTAACTAATTTGGGTAAATATCTTGGATGGTAAACTCAAAGGACGTTATCGATAACATGCCAATACCTAGGTAGGTACTTTATAACAGTAGGTAGGTACATACTTACTTGGTAAGTGGAGGTAGATACCTACCTAGGTACCTGTCTGACTTCGTAACTTAGCGCATAAGATATGCATTTATATGATAATATGCACAGTGTCTAGATGTCCCGTCTCAAACTCTAAAATGCCTTGAGTAGGTACGCTTAGCAGGCTTCACATCTGCAGTTACAACTATGACATTTCATGGATCCTAAGGCTTGACCTAGGCTATCAAGTTCGGGGTATCTCAGAGCATTTACCGCTCCAGTGTCTTCAATGACCCAAAATCAACACTCGTGCCACCTAATTTACCCTAATACATGTAGCGGAAATTGGGGTTCTCCCGGTCAGTGAGATCTTCAAACGCGTGTGTGAGATTCACGTCCTTGGCCTCCCGCACGCCCTCGGCCGCCAATCTATCACGTTTCGCGTTCTGCCGTTTGAGGTGCCAGCGGAAGAAGAGCAGGACCAACACCAGCGCCGCGTAGCAACCGAGATGGGTAAAGAATGCGATCTGTTGTATCCGTGTCAATAGGAAAACAACCCTCTCTCCTTGGGGGATTGTCGACTTACGTGGTACTTGGCGCGTCCCGTGCGAGAAACACTTGTGGGCCTAGGAAACGTTAGCTGCTCAGTCTTCATGTCGCTGGATAGAGCTCAAGCAATCCATGACCTGATGGCATACGTACCAATTGCGTTGCCCGTTGCCCAGAAGATGAAGTTGATAGCTAACACAACAGATTTCTTCGTCTGTCCACCCACATTCGAGACAGCAGGGAAAGACCCAATGTCTGCGCAGCCCAGAACGATAAGGTGATGAGTATATGCAATCAAGAGGCCCACGTGTTGGGAGAATGTGTCATTGGAACAGTCAGAAGCAGGATGGTTCCAACGAATGATCTACCATCGACGAAAATCAGCTTGGCCATGGAAACCCTAAACGTTGTATTGATGACTTACGGAATAACAAAACCCAATGCGACCAAAATGTTTTGCTCAGTCTTCTTTACGAGCCAAACTGATCCGAGGAGAACGATGATGATGTATGCGCCTAAGACGATAGCTAATAGCTGTGTCTGGAGATTGCTAAATTTCAGATTGGTTGAGATGATGATGTTAGCAAATCCACCCAGCCCGCTGGTGGGTAGCGTTGTCGTGAGTTGGATGGCGGCATAGCACCACGTCTGCGGGTCGGTGAGCGCGTCCCATACCTGCTCCTTCTTGAAATTGCGGTTCTGAAGACCAGTTTGATTGTCACGAACGCGCTCCACCATGAGTCGTTTGTCCTCTTCGCTGAAACATTTAGCCCGCATCGGCGAGTCCGGCATATAGACGATAACAAAGGAACCGAAGAAGATGGAGATGATGCCGTACGAAAGGAACAACCACTGCCACGACTTGAGTGGTCCGGTCGTGATCAGAGTGAAGAGATACGCGAGCAGGCCACCCACGATCTGCTGTGCTCCGTTCATCATGTACCAGTATGTGACTCGAGCTGCCTGTTCCTCACGACGATACCACATAGCCGAAAGAACAACGAAGGCCGGCTGACATGCCGATTCAAAGATCCCCAACAATGTACGGACTGTCACCAATCCCGTGAAATTGGAGCACGCAGCGTGCCCGGACAGGACAGCTCCCCAGGCAACAATCGAAAATCCTAAGTATTTCGCAATAGGGACACGTGCAATGATGTAGTTCTACGTTGAGCTCGGTTAGTAAGGTTTATACAGGGCACCGGGCAATGTGACGGAGATTTCATACGCACCTGCGGATATTCCACTACCAGGACGGCGATGTATACACATGTTGTCAGCCAACTATAGAGCTGGCTAACAGTTCCTTGTGGCGTCAATAAACGGTATCTTTGGGCAGACCCATGATGGAAGAGAATGAGAGCGTGCCCTTGTCGATGGCCTGGAGGAAGTACGTGGTGATCATGACAACCAGGACCCGGCGATCGATTAGCCTTCGAAGCCTCGTGTTCTCTTCAGGACTAATGTCGATACGGGCCTGCGAGGCATATTTGGCAATCTCCTTGTCCACTCTGTCGAGCTGTGTGTGGTCTCCCTTCAGCTCAACATCATCTGTTGCTGACAGGGTTCGACGGGCCTCGATCATCGAATCGATAGGCGCCTCTTCGCTTTTCCGCGCAGCGGGCGCCGACATTGTGACGATCCGGCAAAGAATCTCTTCGCAGCAAACAAGCTCACTGGAGATGGACAACAATTAGAAGAATCGAAAGAGACGAGGCACGGCAGATATTAGAAGAGAGTATGGTTGCGCCGATTCTTAAGTAAGTCTTAAGACCTCATTGATCCCTGACTAGTCGTGCGTCTGGATTGTCAGTTGTATAAGTGACTATTCTAATTGCAGATCGCTGACCGTCAGCCTCCCTGGTCTTTTTGTCTGGGGTCTAATGATGTGTAGGGACATAAGCAGCTGTGCCAGTTTGTCGACAGCACGGATTAGAATATAGCTTAGCGGGAAGCTAGACTATCCTACGCTGCGAGAGGATGCACACTTAGCACGTGGTAATAATAGCCGGGCGACCCTATTTTCTTTCGTGGATACACACATGCAAGCCTTTTGGAAGTGCTCGACTGGCCTAGAGTTAAAAGTGTATTCACGATACAACGGAACCTTGCCCCTTCCTTCCCCGGGAACTTGGAGACGGAGGAGGAAGCGGGAAATTACACGAGTCGACCCGGGGTTCTGGGGAAGATCCAGTCAAGCTGTCAATGTAACTCCTGCTTCCTCGGCCATGACCGGGCTGGCTCGCCACGAAGGTGTATAATACACCGAGCATTGGTACACCTATGAGGGTCTCTTCGACATAATCAACGAACTAGCATATCTAGTCATCTCAATAAGGATAAACGGAAAACACCATCTTAGCTAAATCTCTACAAGGTCATCGGAATCCAAAAGTTTGGTTCTAGGCAAAAGGCATTCGGTATAGCGGTGTCCGAACTACCCATTATATCTGACAGGAAGCAGTTTATCCACCAAAGACAGTCCGGCATCCAGCAACATCAACCCCAGCAGGAGCTACTGCCGACCTAGTAAATCGTCCGAATGCGGGGATGACTAGACCGTAGTTCTAACCCTGGTTTATACTCCACCATCGAAATGTCTTGGCAGCTATATGACAGTACTGTTGTAGTATACTGGCATATGCCTTATTATGACGATAGCGACATAAATGGAAGCTGGAAGTATTAAAAAACTTGCGTCAAGAGAGGACATCAATTACAACGATAGTCATAATACCAGGGCTTGTTTGGAAAACAAATTATATTAATAACATCATATCACATCTGCTCCTTCACCTTGACGACGCTGAGGAATCCAATTGCGAATCATCTCCTTTGGAGCAATGCCTCCACAAGCTCACGGCTTCAAATCCAGCGATATCCACGACAAGATCAGGCTCTTGATCGATGGCCTGGTCAACATCAAAGACAAGTCTGGGGAGTTCCTGCTCACGCTGCCTGACGGCCGCATCATCGACACAAAAGGGTGGAACGACTGGGAATGGACACACGGCATAGGGCTCAATGGAATCTGGGCCTACTATTCGTTAACAGGGGACGAGAAATATCTGAAAATCATCGAGGAGTGGTTCGCAAACCGCTTCGCCGCGGGCGGCACGACCAAGAACATTAACACAATGGCCGTCTTCCTCACACTAGCACATGTCTACGAGGCGACGGGGAATATCACCTACCTGCCTTGGTTAGACAGCTGGGCGGAGTGGGCGTACCACGATCTAGAGCGGACCAAGTACGGCGGCATGCAGCACATCACGTACCTAGAAGAGAACGACCAGCAGCTATGGGACGACACGCTCATGATGACGGTGATGCCGCTGGCCAAGATCGGGAAGCTCCTGAACAGACCGCACTACGTCGAGGAGGCAAAGCGGCAGTTCTTAATACATATAAAATACCTCTTCGACGCGAAATCCGGCCTGTTCTTCCACGGCTGGACATTCCATGAAGGCGGGCACAATTTCGCCGATGCGCGGTGGCGCGCGGGAACGCGTGGCTGACGATCGTCATCCCGGATTTCCTGGAACTGCTGGACTTTGCGCCGAACGATCCGATCCGGATACACCTAATCGACACGCTGAACGCGCAGTGCGAGGCCCTGAAGTCGCTGCAGACATCGTCCGGGTTGTGGCGCACGCTGCTAGACCATCCCGAGGAAGAGGGCTCCTACGTCGAGGCGAGCGCGTCTGCGGGCTTCGCCTTTGGGATTCTCAAGGCACAGCGGAAGAAGTATATCAGCAAAGAATATGAAGATATCGCACTCAGGGCAATTCAGGGTGTGCTGGATAATATCGATAAAGATGGCGAGTTGCTCAACACGTCGTTTGGCACGGGCATGGGGCGCGATTTGCAGCATTATAAGGATATCCCTATTACTAGTATGCCGTATGGTCAGGCTATGGCGATCATGGCTTTGGTCGAGTTTTTGCGAGTGTTCATATGAAACCTGCGTGTCGCTATAAGAGTCGTATGAGAGGGGTGAAAAAGGCGTATATGCTTATCCGATCTGCCTAAGTGCCAAGTCAATTTCTCAAACCTTAGTCTCATAAGCTTAAAGGAAGAAAGAACATAAAGAGAAGATGTCAGCACTATAGATGCTTACACCAGTTATGTGTTCATATAGGCATACCTCTAAATTGGCTGTCAGCGAGATGAGATTCAATCTTATAAAAGAGTAAAAGAGTGTTCGTTCTTTAGGATGCTACGATGTCATCGATAACAATAAATCAACGCACCGACTAGAAAAAACACCTTGCTAGATCGAGTAATGTTGTTCATTCTATTGTTCTTCCAGTATAAAGTCTTAGCTTACGGAAGTTGATACGTAGCACAGTATAAATTACTCATTCTCAATAACAAGTGTCCTATAATAATAATAAGATATTTGCCCAGCATCAATCAACGTCGTGTGCCCTTCATCTTGAATTAACCATCGGGCGGCGGAGGCACCCGAATCATCACCGATATAGGACTCCACAAGTTCAATTCCGCAGCCAGCTCCGACGTCAGAGTGAGTTGCTTAGATAATCCTAGATACCTAGATAACGAAATCCCGGAGAACCATGTCTGCGTAACTTCATCCTTATCTATATCCAAGATGCAGACTCGCCATTGGCTCGAGGCTACATATCTAAGTTTCCGCTTACATGTTATGTTGGCTAACGATCCATGAAGATTTCCATCTGACCACCGCTTTGGCCTTTCCATCGACTCGCAGATCTGGGTACTCTTCGAAGATGGAACAGCATTATCTTTCACCGACATCAAACATGGCGATATCGCATCGTTACAGTCCACCGCTATGTTCGCGTACCGAAAACCTGGCTAACTACCTAGTAGGTAGCTCCCCACCTCGCCTATCGTTTAGTTGGGCAATTACTCGTTTATCTATCTACACGAAGGGAACCATCAACGACATCACCGTCCCACACAAGACCCTGGTTGTCATCGTGCGTGCCTTATCAGGGTTACATCCATGCGACGCCCAAAAGGCGTCTTATCGACCAATCATGACGCTCGTAGTCAACGGTCTTTAGATTCAGATAGATCGTACCCCACGAAACCGGTGTGTTTCACTCAGCCCGGCGTAGGCTAGAGAACAATGGGGTTGTCGTACATATACGGCGGAGAGGTAGGTAGGCGAGTGAGTGAGCGCGTGAAACAGGTCTTGGATGGGTGGGGGTTAGTCGTCCCTCGTCCGCATCTGGGAATATGCTTGCTCAGCTATCTTGACGGATGGCAAGATAAGATCTGGTACAAATACAAGGTTTGCGACCATGGAGCAATTGAGTTTGACTTGATATATGAGAGGACTGCTATGTAATGTTTGGTTTTATATATCACACTTAGCTCCCCTTGCTACGCGGATGGTCCCTACCCATGGCATGTATATGCTTACGACAAGGGACACAGAAGCCACAAAGCGATAATACTTGAGACTTGTACGTTGTCGCCATGGACGGGACTAAAGTCGGCGCTCCTCTTGGACAAGGTGTCGGGTATGGAATCGTCCTTGGTTTGGGGCTTCGCCTTTGCGCTGGGCATGGTAAGAAGCACCAATACCCAGACCTCGAGTGAAATGCCAGGCCCTAACACCGGACCTGCCTAGATCCTTGTCACCGTCACCCTTAAGCGGTATAACGCAGAGCGCCAGACCTCGGAGATGTTCAACACCGCCGGACGGACGGTGAAGAGCGGCCTCGTGGGCTCCGCCGTCGTATCCTCCTGGACCTGGGCCGCCACGCTCCTCCAGAGCTCGGGCGTGTGCTACCGGTACGGCGTGTCCGGCCCCTTCTGGTACGCCTCCGGAGCGACTGTGCAGATCCTCCTCTTCGCGACGCTGGCTATCGAGCTGAAGAGACGGGCGCCGAATGCGCATACTTTTCTCGAAGTGTAGGTGGCTACCCCGACGTAAGACGGGATCAAGACTAATACGATGTGGTTGCGCCGAAAATAGTATCAAGGCCAGATATGGCACGATTCCCCATCTCGTGTTCATGGTGTTCGGCCTCGTGACGAATATCCTCGTGAGCCTGATGCTCGTCGTTGGCGGCTCGGCTACCGTGAGTGCCCTTACGGGAATGCACACGATCGCCGCTATTTATCTTCTTCCTGTCGGTGTCATTGCGTATACGATGGTCGGCGGACTTAAGGCTACGATCTTGACGGATTGGATTCACACTTTTATCTTGCTGATCATTATCATCGTTTCTCCCTCACCGCGTATGCTACGTCTGAGGCTCTTGGGTCGCCTTCAGCTGTTTATGATCGTTTGGTCGAGGCGGCTGCGGCCCATCCCGTTGATGGAAACGCGCAAGGGAGCTATTTGACCATGCGTAAGTTGCATATGTGCATCCCGTGATACCTGTTCTCGAAACTCTTTTGCCGTATCCAGTGGTTGGGGAATTCGCCGTGGCACTAACACCCCTTGATGATTATTTCATGATGTTTGTGCCATAAACTGACATCCAATCTTCAGGCTCGACGCAGGGCGTCATCTTCTTCGTGATCAACATAGTAGGCAACTTTGGAACGGTATTCCTAGACAATGGCTACTACAACAAAGCAATAGCCGCATCGCCTGTCCACGCGCTTCCAGGGTATATCTTAGGCGGACTGAGCTGGTTCGCAATTCCTTGGCTAACAGCTACAACGATGGGCCTCTCAGCTCTCGCGCTAGAAAACACGCCCGCATTCCCAACATATCCCAATCGAATGTCGGAAAACGAAATATCATCAGGACTAGTCCTTCCGTACGCATCAGTCGCACTACTAGGCCAAGGAGGCGCGGTAGCAACCTTGCTACTTGTCTTCCTCGCCGTGACTTCCGCTACCTCGTCTGAACTCATCGCCGTGTCCTCGATCTTCACATACGACCTCTACCGGACATATTTCAAGCCCGAGGCGAGCGGGAAGCGCCTCATCTACATGTCGCACGTCATCGTGTGCGTGTATGCGCTGTTCATCTCGACCTTCTCCGTGGGCCTCTGGTACGCCGGGATTTCCATGGGCTACCTCTACCTGTTGATGGGGTGCCTCATATCGTCTGCGGTAGTGCCCGCGACCCTGACGCTTGTGTGGTCGGGGCAGAATAGATGGGCGGCTGCTTTGTCGCCTCCTCTGGGCTTGGCTTTTGCGTTGATTGCGTGGCTTGTCACTGCTTCGAAGGAGTGTGGTGTTCTTGACGTTGCCTGTACCGGCTCGAATAACCCCATGCTTGCTGGGAATGGTACGGATCGCCAACAATGAGTTGACTTTGATACGAGCTGACATATGAGCAGTGTCCGCCCTCCTATCACCTGTAGTGCTGATTCCCATCTTCACCCTGATTTTCGGCTTGGTAGGCGAATCCCGTTATATTGCGCCTTTACCAATCATGGGTTGCTGATGATAATTTCCGCAGGACAAATATGACTGGAAGTCGATGATGCAGATCCGCAGAGCAGACGATCACGACATAGCTGACGACGCCAGCTCCGACGTTGAGCAGACTGCCGAAAGGCGTGTGGCGACGAACAGCGACTTCGCAGACGAGCAGGCGAAACTCCTGCGCGCGAGCAAGATATCCAAGTGGACAACAGTCGGGATGACGCTAGCCTTCCTAATCCTGTGGCCATTCCCCCTATACGGATCGTCGTATGTGTTCTCGAAGCCGTTTTTCACCGGATGGGTGACGGTGGGGATCATCTGGATATTCGTATCGCTGGGCGCCGTTGGACTGTTCCCCGTCTTCGAGGGGCGGCATACCCTCGGGCATACGGTCAAATCTGTATTTTGGATCTCTCGGGCAAGAGGCATCCTAGGGCAATTCATGCGCAGAGGATCGTTACTGATGAGAAACGCCCCTCGAGCTCGGATTCACCTTCGAAGCAGGATGGTACTACTATTGGTGAAGAGCATATATGACACGGGGGGTTTGCTACGTTGTTTGAGAAGGATTATATATATGAACAAAACAATCATACCGTTGGAACATTGAATCTCGAGGTTATGAGACAGACAATTTATATTATTTGGGATAACAGTCTCGAGCGACGTCTTATGCGTAAGTATACATTTCGCTCGAACGCCTGCGCAGTAATTTATACCTTAAACCTATGCACACAAACTCGATGTTCAACTCCTAGACCCAGAATCCAAGTCCTACGACCTCTAGATCAGTAGTTAGGTCGGTGAAAACTATCATATGCTTAATGTTGCAGAATTTATCGTTTTTTCTCTTCTTTTTGCTTTTTTCCTTCGCGGCACCTTTCAGTCAGCGAATTGTACAGCATCTGGAAATATCTCAAGCCTGCAATAACTGTACCGCCACGGAGTAGCGCAACATAGGGCTCCGTTACACGATTCAGGACATACAATAAAAACGTTGGATGTAAGCACTTACATTGAAGCTTCATTCTATGCAGATTGTTATTCTCCATTGTATGCTACGAAGTCGGTGGGGAGCGTGATGCCCTGAAGCTAGTCCAGCGGATTAACGGACCGGGTACCCGTAGTACAGAGGATCTACGCTGCATTGCACTACTAAAACAGCTTATCTTACCTCACTTAGGTACCTACCTTGTAAGAATGTCGTCCCAGGTTTCATCAACGTCTGGAAGGCTGAGCAGATGTTTCGCTGCTTTAAACATGCAAACCTCTCTCCAGCTACGGGATTTTGCTGACGAGGGGAGATGGGTTGGTGATATGCCCAATTGATTTGTTTCTTCTTTTAATTGTATACCCTCATTGTTCTTATAATTGATTTGATGGAGCGCGAGCAATTCTGCCTTGATGATAGATGAAGTGTTCGTATTCGCCGGCCATAGAACGATACCTCCATTGAGCCATATTAGATGCACAGAGTAGCCGAAGCGACAGTCCTCTTCCTCTCTCACCATGGCTTCCATTAAGAAGGACCGGGACAGTATGGACGAGCGCTACGGACGCTACTTGCGCTACTCGTCCGACCTCGATTCCGATCTCGACGCAACCGAATACCTCCAAACCGCTCCCCTCCAGGGTTCCGATTCTACATCTCCCGCTGCCTTTCAGGCGCGCCCGTACCGCCGTTTGATACGATGGCCGTGTGGTTCATGCTTTGCCGCCCGGTCTACGCGATGCATCCTCATCTCGCTGGCAGTATTTGTCTTTATATGGATCGCCCTTGGCACGAGCGGATTCTTCGCCTTCAAGGTATACAAACAAGCACCCGAAGATGGATTGTCACCTCCCTGGTATCCGACTCCTAAAGGTGGAACGGCCAAGAGCTGGGCCGAAAGTTATCGCAAGGCGAGCGAGATGGTGGCTAAAATGACGTTGCCGGAAAAGGTGAATATCACAACCGGAACTGGCTGGATGATGGGACCAGCCGTAGGAAACACGGGACCCGCCATCAATGTTGGTTTCCCCTCGCTGGCTTTACAAGATGGTCCTTTGGGTATACGCTTTACCGACAACGCAACCGCCTTCCCCGCCGGAATCACCGTCGGCGCCACATGGAACAAGGAGTTGATGTATCAATGGGGCAATGCCCACGCTATCGAGGCTCGAAAGAAAGGCATCCACGCGATTCTTGGGCCCTGCATCGGTCCTCTGGGGCGAATGCCAGCCGGCGGCAGGAACTGGGAGGGCTTTGGAGCAGACCCCTATCTGCAAGGCATTGCCGCCGCACAGTCAATTAAAGGGATGCAGGATGAGGGCGTCATGGCTACGAGTATGTCACTCTTTCAATCTCACCTACCCTCTCTCTATCATTTCAAAATAACCGTTCATCCCGTTCCCGTGTCGAGGAATGCCAGGACTCTCACCGTTGTAGCTCTCTTCCCCTTCGTTAGTAACAAGTTTCAAATTGGAGTCACTACTGACGTTCTATGCTGCAGTCAAACACTTGGTTGCCAATGAGCAGGAGCATTTCCGCCAGTCTTTCGAATGGGGATTGGCTAACGCGATATCTTCCAATATCGATGACAGGACCATGCATGAGTTGTATCTCTGGCCCTTTGGTGACGCTGTCAAGGCGGGTGTTGCGAGTGTCATGTGCAGCTATAATATGATCAATAATTCTTATGCATGTGGCAACTCGAAGCTGCTGAATGGTCTACTCAGAGATGAGATGGGCTTCCAAGGCTTTGTAATGAGCGACTGGCTTGCACAGAGGGGCGGAGTGTCTTCCGCTTTGGCTGGTTTGGATGTATGTTGTGCTGCATTGTCTCGTTTTCCCTTTACTATATTCCTTGTGCATTTCCCTATTTATCTAGTCCTTGCCCATATAATCCATTCGCTAATATCTGACTTTTGCAGATGACTATGCCTGGTGATGGACTATTCTGGGCCAATGGAAAGTCTCTCTGGGGCTCGGAGCTGACGAGGTCGGTTCTGAACGGTTCTGTGCCTCTTGACAGGCTTAACGATATGGTCACTCGTATTGTCGCCGCTTGGTATCAGATGGGTCAAGACGACGAGACTAAATTTGATCGTAAAGGCCCCAACTTCTCTTCTTGGACGGACGAAGAGAAGGGCGTATACGCCCCAGGAAGCCCGACCGAACAGGAAGAGCAGAAAGTCAACGAATTCGTGAATGTGTTGGGAAACCATTCTACGTTGGCGCGACAGATTGCTGCGAGGGAACTGTTTTGTTAACGAACCAAGGATTGCTACCCATCACTCGCGATGGAAGCACACCGGGCAACAAAGCCAAGCAACGCGACGGGCCGTTGCGGATAGCCATCTTTGGTGAAGACGCAGGTCCCGGCCAAGGACCTAACGCCTGCAAAGACCGTGCCTGTAATCAAGGCACCTTAGCCTCCGGTTGGGGATCGGGTGCTGTTGAGTTCCCATATCTCATTTCACCCGACGAGGCCCTTGGCAAGGCATGGGATGACAAGCAAGTGAAGGTGACGACACATTTGACGAACAAACCTGCTTTTGAAAAACAACCCGGTATCCTGGAAGATGCAGAGATATGCATTGTATTCGCTAACTCGGATTCTGGGGAAGGCTTCGTCGGTTGGGAGAATGTGAAGGGTGATCGGCCCGATCTATTTCTACAGAAAGGCGGCGACGACCTAATTATAAAGGTAGCTGAGGGCTGCCACGGAGGTGATGGTCAAGTGCTCGTTGTCATTCATACCGTTGGTCCAGTTGTGATGGAGAGATGGATTGACCTTCCCAACGTAAAAGCTGTGTTATTGGCCAACCTGCCAGGCCAGGAAAGTGGCAACGCCTTAGCCGATGTCATATTAGGCGACGTCAATCCTAGCGGCAAGCTGCCTTGGACTATTGGCAGAACACTGGATGACTACGGCGAGGGTGCTCAAATCATGTACAAGCCAAACGGCCTCATCCCCCAACAAGACTTCGACGAAGGTCTCAATACGGATTACCGGTACTTTGACAGGTACAATATCGAACCGCGATTCGAATTCGGGTTTGGCTTGAGCTACACCACGTTTGAGTTTGCGAACATGGTTGTGAAGACCGTAAAATCTAAGAGTGCCTTACCCGCTCCTCGACCCAAGGACTTCACAGCAGCTCCCGAATACGACACCAGTATCCCGGATGCGAAAGAAGCGCTATTCCCCGCGGAGATACGAAAGCTCGAGAAATATGTCTACCCTTATCTCGATAGTATCGATGACATCGTGTCTGATCCGTACCCCTACCCCGATGGTTATGACGTCGCGCAACCACTATCAGGCGCTGGAGGAGACGAAGGAGGCAATCCTGATCTCTGGGAGACGTACGCCGAGGTCTCTGTCGACATCACCAACACGGCTCGAAACAGGGCCAGGTTGTCGCGCAGCTGTATCTAAGCTACCCGAATTCATCAACGATCGACTTCCCCGTCAAGGTCCTTCGCGGATTTGATAAAGTGCTACTCAAAGAGGCGGAAACACGAACCGTGACTTTCAACCTGACGAGACGCGACCTAAGCTACTGGGACGTTTTTACGCAGAATTGGGCTATGGTCGTGGATGGCGAGTATAAGTTCATGGTTGGTCAGAGTTCGAGGGATCTCCCCGTTTCTGGGACTTGGTAGACTGAGATGTAGATGAGAGGGCATGGGATCTGGATATTTGGTTCATTGCGTAATATTTCGTTGAGATATGGCCGGCGAGCTTGTCATACAGGAATATAATAATGGGCTTTTTTGGCGAAAGGAGTTGGTATTATGTGATTCTGACGAGTCTGACCTACCAATTCGTCTACTCATCTTGATAGGTAGCTTATAGTGTCTATTTGAACTTGTCCCGTCCGAACAATCTACTCCGCCATGTCTGTACCCTGACAATTGTGCCATTCCCACAAACTTAATTAACCAGGAATACTGCCTCGACGACCCATGAAAATCAAAGAGAATGCTAGATACTGGTATTTAAAAGAGAAGGTTATCACCGGCTCAGGCGGTTATTGTTTAGGAGTGTCTATGTAGGAAGACTTTTGATTCTACCTGGTATTACCGATTTGGTGTAAATATCAGTATGTGCTCTGAAATGCACGGGTCTTCTGCTGTTGACGCCCGACTGCAGCGGTGACTGGCATGCAACGTTCCGCTTTGGTTCGCTCGTTACGTAGAGAAGGACAAATGCAGTGTTCACTGTCACACCTCGCCTCATGTAGAACGTGCACAACCGTCCAAGCTGCATATGGCCTAATCCGTAGCAGAGAAAGCGAGCTCCGCAAGGATTCGGCGATTAAACGTGGGTGGCTGCATACATACATACATACATTCACGGTAGATACGGGATTACAGACCACGAGGTACTCCTCGCCTAGTACGGATCTGAGACAATTATTTGACGAATGGAAGTGACAAATGCGGCTCAAGACTTAGCTGTCTTTGGTGATATGTGAACAAGCCTTGCATTGCATGAAACATGGACGGGGTTGGTTAGGTTAGGTACCTAGTGTAGTGTAGTCGCAAGCCGGGGCCGATTGGCGCGATGGGGAGGGGTCGGGGAGATCCGATTCTGCGCATCAAATGTATCAAATGTTCCAGTTGCTACCCTCCCTCAGAGCAGAGGCGACGGCGACGGCGTGGGAGCCGGCGGTGCGGGGTGGCCAGGACCAGGACCCCACGATACAGTGCAGGTACGGCACGAGGTTTGCATGTGCTGCGCGGGGGGTGTGGAGGTTCCACTGGGGTGAATTCCATATCATACCTCAGTTACCTAACAGGTCACCTATCGATGTTGCTGGATGTGTTGAGACTGATCGGAACAGAGAAAGATAGAGGTGGCGGCAGTATCTGCTGTAGTAGGTATAGGTACCTGATACTGATAGTAGGTTTGTCCAACATCCGGTAAACGGACGTAGTCAGATAGGCAAGACCACTAACAAAACCCGGGTCAGGTGCCATGCTGCCGCGACTCGGCAGCGGCGTCGCAAGGACTTGCCCGATGAAGTTAAGAACTGGCGCCCGTCCTGTCCGACATTAATCATGAAGTCACTGCAAGCCGCCAAATGCAGCGCGCTGTAGCGTATACCGAACACTGGCTCCCCCCCGCACATGCCCTGTGATGAGGGCCTATCTGGGGATGACGAGTAAGGTTAGTATACTTACTTTGACCGGTTGATGCCGGAGACTGATATGTGCCCTATCAAAGCACCTGTTGCTAGTTTCTTTCCCTTGTCTTACTAGTCCCGGTACTAAAGAATGTACCTTAGCTCAATACCATAGAGCTTATCGAAACTACCTACCTTCCTCCCTCACCTGCAAGTCGGGCAGCAGTTCAACGATAAGCCTGCCGTGATATAGCTACCTATATATGAGGCCTCCTGAATAGTAGAGAGGTATTTAAAGACCAGCGGCATTTATCTTGTACGACTCAACATATTGACTTCAGTCTGTTAGCTTCCTTCATTCATTCATCCGTTGCCGTCTGGTTCGAGAATAATAAGATCACTTACTCCACTACTGTCTTACTAGGTGCCCAATATGGCTGCCGGATCGAAAGAGGCATCTGGAACGCAGCCGACGCCTCATCCGCTGCGGCCTCTCACTGACGATGAGCTGGTGCGCGCCCGGAATCTCGTCGTAGAGAAACACAGCGGTGATGGCGTTGTTCTCTTCTTCCGATCCATCTACTTAGATGAACCCAAGAGAGATGAGCTTGCCGAGTTCTTCGCTGCAGAGCATGCTGGAGAAACGCCCAAAACCACAATTCCAAGACAAGTGACGGTACTATTCGACCAGGTTAAAGATGGCGTGCCTCAACTTACAGAAGAGATCGTCGATGTCGATGCTGGAGAGATTCGCCGTACCAAGGCCTTCCCCCCTTACTGCCAGACGAGCTACACGGCCACAGAGTTCGGCCTGTTCCACGATATCTGCGTAGAATCAGAGATGTTCAAAACCGCCATGGAGGAGTTCTCTCTTCCCGAAGGCTTCAGCGTCACCATAGATCCTTGGCCATATGGCGGGCTCGACGCGGACGAGGACGTTCCCGGTATATGCAGGGTCTCGTGTATGCTCGTAATGCATCTCTCAACAACCCTGACGCCAATCATTACGGTTACCCGATACCCATCATCCCTGTCATGGACTTCGCCACGAAGAAGATGATACGCGTTGACCGCCTGGCGACTGGAGGAAAAGGAGACAGCCTATACCCTTCTGCACCAGCAGGCAAGGCCAGGAAACTGTTCGAACATGGCAAATCAGCCGAATATGCACCGGAGCTAATCGACCGGCCGCTGCGTACTGACTTGAAACCCATCGATATCACACAGCCCGAGGGAGCCTCTTTCAAAATCCACTCCGATAACCTGGTGGAGTGGCAGAAGTGGCGATTCCGTCTTGGGTTTACGCCGCGAGAGGGCGCTATCCTACACGATGTGTGCTACGACGGTAGACCGATCCTATACCGGCTGTCGTTCTCAGAGATGACTGTCCCCTACGGCGACCCGCGGCCGCCATTTCAACGGAAACAGGCCTTTGACTTCGGAGATGGTGGAATCGGACGGGCTGCTAACAATCTAAAGCTGGGCTGTGATTGTCTCGGCGCCATTCATTATATGAGCACCGTCGTCACGGATTCGGAGGGCCAACCGGATGTGGCTCAAAACGTGGTCTGCATGCACGAACAAGATAACGGTAGGTATTCAGTGTGATTTATATACACGTGAAGAAAAACTAACGGAGACTAGGCATTGGATGGAAGCACACTAACTTCCGAACTGACCGTGCTGTAGTCACGCGACTCCGAGAATTTGTCATTCAATTCATAGCTACTCTCGCCAACTACGAGTATGTTTTCGCCTTCAAGCTCGATACAGCGGGTGGCATCACTGTCGAAACCCGGGCAACTGGCATCGTGAGCGTGGTGCCCATAGACGATGGCAAGGTATCTGACTACGGCAACGTGGTATTCCCCGGCGTCCTAGCTCAGAACCATCAGCACATCTTCGCAGTGCGCATCGACCCCAGCATCGACTCGTACGGCAACAACGACACCGCCGTAGTATTGGAGGAGAGTCACCCATCCCCATGAACCCGGAGACCAACCCGTTCGGCAACGGCTACGAGGTGCGACGCCAGGTCGTGGAGAGCGCCATGTATACAGATGCCGAGCCGCGAGTAAACCGGACGGTGAAGTTGGAAAACGTGAACAAGAAGAACCCCATCAGCGGGAAGAACGTGGGATACAAGTTCGCCCCCACCCCCCCAGCTCATGCTCGCAGACGAGAACAGCACCCAGGCCGCGAGAGCGCCGTACGCCAAACACCACCTCTGGGTGACGGGATACCGCGACGAGGAGCTGTGGGCTGCGGGTGAGTTCACGAATCAGAGCAAGAAGGAGGAGGGCGGTGTCAAGGCTATGGTGGAACGAGGCGACTGGTTCGTCGACGCGCCGAGCACGAGTAGCGAGAAGGGACAGCGCAGCAGCCCTGTTGTCTGGAACGTGTTTGGACTCACTCATAACCCGAGAGTCGAGGACTGGCCCGTCATGTGAGTGCCGAACCTAACCGCACCTACCCTAGCGGAACCAAGAATACCTATCCTCGAAACTCGATGCAATTGCTGACTCTTGACAGGCCCGTGGAGATCCACCAATTCCACATCCGCCCGGCGGATTTCTTCACGAGCAATCCGGCGCTCGACATCCCCGGCGACAAGAACAAGACCAGCGTGCTCGTGTCCTGCTGCGGCAAGACCGAGACCGCCCACACGAACGGAGAGAAGTCGGGGTCCACGCAGGCGAACCCCCTCGCGCATCAGCAAGGCACGGCTGAGGATATAGATCCTAAGAAAACTCCAGAACGACACCGGCACCGGGGCGACGGAGAACAAGCGCCTCTCGGTCGCGCTGTCGAAGATATTGCCCTGGAAGTCTAAGGAATCGTCGTGAGCATCTTACTACTTACTGCACCTTTGGGGAAGTTGGGTCAAGTTCACGTCAGCAAGAATATTACACTAGGTAGTTATTTATGAGGATACCTAACCCCTTTCTTACAAATTTATGGCACCTACCTAGGGGCAATAGGGATAGAATGAGAATAAGAAAGAACATGAATAGGAAAATTCGCAATCGGTCTTGGGCAACTGGGAATTTATTACTTATAAGGGCGCGATAACTTGGTGTTTATTAAATTGCTCTTGTCACCAGATACACTCATATGAACAAGTAAGACTTTGTAAACTACCTAACTCCTCGATGATATTGTGAGCCGAATTATCTATGAAAGTGCTGTACACTACCTATAAATTGGTGACGGCGCCTTGCTCAGTGTGATTTCCAGGTAACCCTCTCCTTGTCAATTAATTAGGTACCTAACTTAAATGCTGATAGCGGACAAGTTCTAGGCCCTACTAGCCTAAGCTAGCCCGGTTAGCGGTACAGTGGTTGGCTACCTTGAGCCAAAGCAAGAGCTAGTAACAGTGGGGTTGCACGGTACCCAAGTTCGTTGTTCGTCATACCACTAGGTCGCCGTTGGTCTCCCCAGCCGCTGGATAGCTTCAATCCAATTTTCTTTACCGTCACCAAGTTTCTCTCCCCACATTGTGCTTTAGCGATTTTATATAGGTCATTCATACGTCGACTGGCGCCACGGCTCGCGTCTCTTGGCCGTTGCAACCGTTGTTTGCTTTTATTTACTGGCAGCCTTCGGCGTCCTCGGTTGTCTCGGCGATCGTGTCTTCGCTCGGAGTTAAACCGTTGTCGATATCAACATGGCTGTGTTGACCTAACGAGCATCTTCAAGATCACCAGCATTGCGCTCACTCGCCAGCTTCTCGACTAAGCTATTTTGCTAGATTATTGGCGCTCCCGCCACCGTTCTAGACTAGAAGCAATCATGGTTCATGTGACCAACGCAGCCGCAGCAGCAGCGGCGACAGCGACCTCGTCCTCGACGCGTTCGCGCCTGCCCCCGAGACCACCAGGACTGGCTCATTCCGCGCGGCTCACCCCTGCCCGTCCTGAAATCCACTAGATCGAGGTTATCCGCCGCCCTCAACCGCGTGTCCAGCCACCAACACTACCAGACTTTCCCCACGCCCGCCCCCAAATCCGCCGGCCGTCGACCGAGCTCCGAGTCGACGATGGCGACAATGGCTCGCCCAGCTCCCATACCGCCTCCACGCCGCTGCCCGTCAGGCAGCTGGCATTGCTCGCGGTTTCTCGTTGCTGAGCAGTGAGCAGCGCCCTGAACTCCATATCGCCCTACCTCCCGAGATGGTCGAGTCCTTCCCCGGTATTCGCCATGATCAGGTCGGCTTGTACGTTGGCCTTCTCGCCTCGGCCTTTGCCCTCGCTCAGCTAGCTACAAATCTATTTTGGGGCTATTTGTCCGACATTGTCGGGAGAAAGCCGACCATGTTGGCTGGCACCTCGTTGCTGTGTGTCTGTTTTGTTCTCTTCGGCTTCTGCACGCACTACTACCATGTCGTCCTCGTACACATAGCCATGGTTTACTGAATGGCAATGCTGCCGTTGTGCCTTCTTGCCTAGGCGAATTGACGGATAGGAGCAATCAGAGCAAGGCCTTTACCTGGCTGCCTGTGGTGTACAGCCTCGGTATCACGGGACCTGCTCTCGGCGGTCTTCTCGTCGCGAGGTTAGCAAAGATCAGTACCCTTTCCTTGCTCCTAACATTATGGCTGCCGCGCTTTTGGCCTTCAGTGTGGTAGTACTTGCGATCTGGTTCGAGGAACTCTGGAGAATCGAGAAGAGCACGAGAGCTGGGCTGAGAGGTTTCCCTGGCTGCGTTACTTTTTGAAACAGAACGACGCTCCAGATCACGCCTGGACCTGGCCTGGCGGCAGGGATATGGATGAAGCCGACGAAGAGACGAAGCGAAGAGGCGATTATGGGATGGGAGAGGACAGCGCCCTCTTAGACCCGAGGGCTGAGTCTAGTAATGATAATCATAAGTCACCATCAGACCTTGCGACTGGCGTCAACTCCTGAACCGAACCACCGTGGTTCTTCTTGCCACGAGCCTCATATTTCAGCTATCCAACAGCTCTTTTCAACAGTTTATATCCCGTCTTCGCCTCTGGCCAGGAGCCAACGGGAAGGAATCTACACGCCGACGTTATCGTGTTGCCTTGTCTGTTGCTGGCATCTTTACCATCTTTTTTCAGCTATTTTTGTTTCGGCCACTCAAGGGTCGGTTGGGCAATGTAGGCACCCTACCGAGGCTCACTCTTCGGATTCGCAATCACCATGGCCTTGATGCCGTTTGTGGGATATGTAAATTCTAAGCCCCTTTCAGGGTGGCAACAGTAGCTATGGCTCTACGTAGAGCTTGGCATTATATTGGTGATCAAGAATATCTGTGCGGTAGGGGGTCTATCTTGTGTCATGCTACTAGTAAGTTGTGCTTTTTTATAATGTACGGTGTGTGTGAAGTCCTGATGGTTGACTCTTGAAAGATTACGAATTCCGCACCTTCGCACGCCAACCTCGGCACCCTAAATGGAATCGCGCAAACACTATCCGCGGCGGGTCGTAGCGTAGGACCCTTTCTCTCGGGGGCCTTGTTTACGGGTCCACATGTGCGTCCTAAGGGAGAGGGTCTCGCTTGGGGATTGTTCGCCGGGATCGCCCTCATTGGTGGCTTGCGACTTATGCTATCCATGGCCATGGTCTTGAGAGCACAGATGATGGCTTTGGAGAGATGAAAATGAAGAGGGAGACGTAGAACAGAAACCGCTCAAATACAGGCCCATAGGGTCACGGCCTGGTGGAAAACGGACCATCATATTATATACACCAATAGGTATTACAAGCGCATTAGAGTTTGTTTTTGGCTAGGCTTTGCGGGCGGTTTTGGGCTTCCAATTCAATTTTCATGGCATGGAACTATGCTCGGGCCGCCCCGATTGCGTGGGGGTGGCGGTGTCTTGACGAATGGATGGGATGAACTGTGTCCTGTCGTCAATATTGAGGCTCTTCATTGGTCGTACATATGGATACTGGACAAAAGCCATCACGTACGATGGGGATGGACCTCGTACGCTAGCACAAGCCGGTGCATGACTGAGCTCAGGTCACCATTGAGGTGAACTTTTGTGCTGCGCTCACCCGCATGCCGGAGTACACCGATAGTGATCTCTGCCGAACGAACAGAACTTGGTGTGTAAATACTTAGCGATAATACGAGCTTACGAAGTCATGGATTCAATGAAAAAAGGATTATCTGGCTAAGTATTGATTGCTGCAGTAGCTGGCATTATTTAATCAAGTCGAGCTTGCTCCAGTCATATTGACTTCATCTTTTCCCCTCTGATGCAGGTCATGTTTGTCTATTGCCATTGGTGTTTTCCCAATGAGATAATGAGAAATAAAGGATCTCTATTGTCACCCGACTCTGATTCATAGCAGATGTGCGAGATCGATATGGCCGTTCCCATCGAGGAGCGGGAACAGGTTCATGGCCCCGAACACCTGGTCCGCCGCGCTATTCTCGTGCCCGTCGCCCTGGAAGGGGCGGAACTCGGCCTGCGGCGTCGTCGTCGTCTCGCTGCCGAACGAGAATATCGCCGGGTCGAAATCGCCAAAGGGCCCGGCGTGGTGCTCGTCGTCGTCGTCGTCGTCGTCGTCGTGCTCTTGCCATAACCCGGCGCCCGATTCACGCGTCTGGTCCGCTGCGCCAGAAACGCTCGCGGTATCTCGCCTCCCCTCGCCACTGTCGCCGTCGCCCTCTTCGTCTTCGTTCAACTGCGAGTGAGAGTGAGAGTGAGATTGAGTGCGGGCGTGGGTGACTAGGCAACAACCCGAAAAGCTGCGTCGAATCCTCGGCGATGCGCGCGCGCTGCTCGGCGTCCCGGCGTTCGAGGTACGACACGGCGCAGACGCGCAGCGAGGTCGCGATCCGCGCGTACTGCGCCGCGTGCGCGTCGTGCGCCGCGAAGTGCGTGAGCGCCGCCTCGGAGAGGCGCGCCGACTTTTCTAGGGAGCGGCCGAAGTTCCCTAACAGGCCGACGCTTACTACTAGGGAGGAGGCGAAGAGCCAGGATCTTGAGGGGTAGGGAGGGTTAGACTGGGGTGGTTGGACTGGGCGGTTAGAAAGGAGGGTTGGTGGAAGGAGAGGGACGTACGAATTAGTGGCATCCGACGGTCTGAGGCGTCGGTTGCTGTGTATTCGGATACTAACCCTATGAGCAGCGTCGCGGCGTCGATGCACGCGTTCGCGAGCTTCGCGCGTCCAGAGGAGGATCCCGTGTTCGTCTCGGCTGCTCCCGCTCCCGCTGTCCGCGAACGCCCTGCGCTGGGATCCGGCAATCGCTTGCAGAGCTCGTACATCAGAAACGGCCGCGAGATGAGCATGACGCCGTAGTAATACGACGCCAGGACCTGGCATGCGCCCGTGCTATTCGCGGCGGCGGCGACAGCGGCGTTGATGTCATCACTATTATTACCTTCATGTTGTTGTTGCTGGTGTGGTGGTGGTGGTGGCGTGTAGCCCGCAGGAGAGAGGGGAGCCATTTACCTGACCACTCGCGCAGCTGCCGCGATATACCTTCTGTGAGCTGGAGTGAGATCTTTCGTCGCGAGTAGACTTCCCAGATTATCACTTCTATCAAGGAGAATATTTGCACCGAGGCATTTAGGAGGTCGTAGACCTCGCCGCAGCTGGAGTTGGATTCCGAGGAAGAGGAGGAGGGGTTGGGGTTGGGTTGGGAGGGCGAGGGATGTAAGAGACTGTGCAGTCTGGGTCTGCGGCGGCTGGTGGTCGGCCTGTTGATTGACTTAGGTATAAGTCGAGCACGCGCACGCTTTTCCAGAGGCGGTCTCTTGGGGTGTTAGTTTGTTGTTTTTGTGAGAAAGGGGAGCGGGAGGGAAGGGGACGGTTGGGGGCGTTGGTAAGGGGATGGAGAGATAGCTACCTTCGTGTGTGGATCGCGGGGCCGAAGCGCGAATTCACCTCTGTTCGATGCAATCCGATTGCATAAGCGGCGCGGGCCGCGATGCCTATGTGTCGTTAGCTATGTCTCTTCACTAAGGAAAGAGGCAAAACCAACCGAAGAACAAGTAAGCGCCATTAATCTGGCACGATCGAAGCATGTAAAGCGTCGTCAGTAGGAAAGACTGCACGGTCCGATACTGAGGTTACCGCCAGCGCGGACAGGGCCAGATGTTTCCCGCGCAGGAAGTACGTTGTCGCCGTCTGCTCGTCTCTAGACTGCGAGCCGATGGCGAGGACGAGGTGGTGTACTGCCGACGTCACGTCGGCCGAGCGCTCCGTCTGGTTTGCCCAGGATTGGATCTCCGGGATGATTGTGGTGTTGTCGAAGAGGTCGACTAGACCGCTCGTCTAGTTAATTCATTAGATTGGGATGAGAATCGCCAGGAGTAGTGTGGGTAATTGGTGAGTTGAGAGGCTTACCACGGTGAGGTAGGTGATCACGAGCTGTCGCACAATGGATGGGTTAATTACTGGTTCTTCTGCTGGGCCGAGAGGTACGAGACCCTCGGAATTGATGTTTTCCAGCATCGAGACCCGGCTGGTTTCGGGTGCGAAGGCGTGAGGGTCGACCCTTGATGTCACGATTTGGCGGACTGTTTGGAATAAGGAGAGGGGTGCGCAGTCGCCTATGAAGACTGGAAGTGTAAGATGTTAGTTCGGGGTCAATTGAGTTTTCTTTTTGGTGAAGTAGGCGATCATCAGTTTGCTAGTTCATTGCTATTCCTTACCCAGTCTACCCTGCGCATCGCAAATGAGGCGCGCATCGCGAGGGACTTCGGCCTCTTCCTCGGCCGATACATCGCTGTGCCGTGTCAAGGTTGGCGATGCATGAACCGTGGATGTGGTGGCGGTAGGTATCGGTGCTGGTGGTGTAAGTGCAGGAGTTGGTTAGCGGTCCGGAGACGGTTGGACGGAGGCACGACGACGGACGGAGATGTAGAGATAGTCCTCGGCTTCTCGGAAGGTCGGCGACGGCGTACGGGAGGGGAGAAGCGGCACGTGTGCGCCCGGTGACGCCTCTTGCAGTAGCTGCAGGGGGTTTGGCCGTCACATTTTACTATTATTGGGGTTAATGTATGAATTGGTATCTGAATTTGGCATATTATGACTCGGATTCTGGTGTACTTCTAGATACCCCAAATTATTATTATTCACCTTTTCTTTGTTTACACGTGTCGCACGCCTGAGACACCTCTCGCGAAGAGGAGCAAGCCATCCGTGTCGGATTGCATTATCTATGTAGTGGAGAGGGACTCGGTTCTACTTTGTGTCGGACGGGCAACTAGAATTGATATACCTTCACCTGAAGGGTATTACGAGAAATGTTCGCGTGAATGACGGAAGCGGATGTCGGAACTTCGGATGTTACTAAGCTTGGCTCCGCCATGATTACGCCAGGGATATCAAACTTGAGATAATTTTACTTAACAGATTGGATTGCCGCTAATCATCGGGATCTATCTTAGCTATAATGGTTGTGGTATGGTGTACACGGCGCGATCACGCCGAGATCTAAACAATAACCGTCGTATCTGATCTACGCACTCTATCCGTCTCTAACCGTTTGGTGTCAGATGGCTAGCCCTGAATCAAAGTCTTATGATTTACTTGAGACCAAAGTTCTTTGTGCGCGGCATTCGCCGGCATCTACGATCTGACGGCAGACGCGTCTAGAGGCGCCACTGTCAGACCTGCGCCGTATGTGTCGTCGCGAGCACTTCTAAGAAACGGTATCAGATCGGTGCCCCCGGTCCCAGTAAGCTCCTTCTTAGGCCCCTGGTTCGAATCCAGGGAGGCCGTAGATAAGTTAATCGCAGAAGATGAGAAAGGGTTTGGCTTCCTCGATGGCACGATGATGTACCGGGTCACCATGTTAATGTGTGCTTGTCGGAAATCTCCAAATGCTTTCGTTGCGTCTTGGTAGGATTGTTGGAGTCGCTGATGCGCCGGCGATGTTGGCGCTGAATGCACGAAGTCTTGGATCTTGTCCATTCGGGATACACTTTCGAGGAATTTCCGGTGCGGCCCCGGCATATACAGGCGCACCTATAAACCGTTAATAAGAATACACTGCGTAGTACCGATGACGTCGCGAACTTACCTCCTCGTAGAAACTCAAGTCATCTGACGCTTTCTTGGTGGGAGGGGTGATTCCTTCTGTGTCCGGTTGTCGTCATTGGAGGCATGGTCGATACCGAGGACCAGGTCAAAGAATTGGATCAGCGAACTTTGTCCGTTACTACCGCCCCTGAGCTGCCTCCATTGGCCTATCCCATTGCCCTCATCGTAGAAGACTCCATTGGGAAGACCAGCGGCGGCCATGTTCTTCGTCCCGGCCAAGAAAGGGCGGAGCTTGTGATAGAATACCATTGGATCACATTTTTCAGACATGCGATCCAAGAGCTCAGTCAATCGCCTCATGCAAGCGGTCATTTTTGTTAAAGCATTAGTAATAGTTTCATGGTCATTGTGCTTGATAGCATCCATTGCTTTGAGTAGGACAGGTACGACATGACCTCCGATAGCCTCTACAGCAACTGATAAGGCGAAGAACCAAGACTCATCTTCGGTCCCGCTGAATGTATGCAAGGCTTTTATACTGTCTAGGTCTGTGAAGTCATCTCCCGTGCTGCTGAAGTTCCAGAGGTTGAGAGCTGCATATGTCGCAACTGGGGGAATCGAATGATCCGGTTGGAAAAGAAAGTACTTGATTGGGCGGTAGAATCTGGGAATCGTAGCTTGCTATTTAATGTGTGCGAGAGCACTCACCTCGGAAGGGATATCACCACCCAGATGTAACCGTGAGTTAGGAAGCACAGTATCATGTATGCTCGCTGCCATTCACTCTCCGTGTTCAGCTTGGCGGTTGTCAAGACGCCCAATTTGCTAATTCTGTCTCGAATTGTCTTCTCTTTCAGCAAAGTCGGGAGTCGTCTAATATTTGCTCCCATTGTTCGTAGTAAGGGTTTCGGTAAGCGCTTCAGGGGCTGCTCGCGGTAGGAACCCGTTTTCGGATATGAGCGCACACAGACCTACTATGTTGTCGCGTCTGGAAACCTGAGGGTCGGTTATAAGGCCAGCATTTTGGGAAATTTCAAGGACTTTGAAATAAGTAGAGGTACTAGAACTTGCAATGGGCAATAAGTCTTAGAGTTTGGTGTTAGGTGCAAATTATTTTGGGACGAACGTCGCAATAGTGGTAGACAATCTCCGTTTAAGCTCATGTTCAATTAAAAAAGATACGCTTGATTTTATCAACCCTATTTATATATCTATAGATAAATGTCCGCTGTATCGTAGACCGGGAGGAAGGTGGGCGGAAGGCGGAACGGATGACGGGAAGCGGATGACGGAAGGCTGACTGCGCCGCCAGTAGGGTATTACAAGATGTCTTAGGAACATGCACCGCTGGATTACAAAACATGACTCCTTAAGCATCTGACACGTATTTAGATGGTATGCGTTCTCGTTCCAATATCTATAGCGCCACTTTCATAAGATCCACGCGTTCGCAAGTTGGGTTGTGGATGGGCCACTCGTGATCCAGGATAGCGATGCATGTAAACGCGGCCAAAGAATTGCCAGCAGATTGCCCATCCGTCTATAAAACTGTCAGTATGAAACCAAAACTGAAAGAAAACAACGCGATATGTCTCATCCGTTCTAGAACCGAACCCCGCTAACTCGAAATAGAATCAACTTACAGAAGCGTAACTTCTAGCGAAGCTGGGTGACTCCCCGGAACGAAGGTCGAGTCGTCGAGGAGCATGTTGATGAACGCCTTGCCGCTCTGTCGAAACCCGTAGATGTGGCAGCTCCCGCGCCGGTCAGAGCAAAGGCGACGTTGGAAGCGGCTGAGAATTGCAGAGACAAGGGTCGGCCGTAGAAACCCGAGTTGCAACGCTTTCAACAGTCGGGTCCGACAAAAAGAATCCTACTGTATCGTTGTTATCATTATAACTATTCCCGGTGTAGTTGAAGTAGAACTCGTATGTCAAGTTGCCTGCTGGCGGGGCCGAGATGGCCTCATACTGGAGTGGCTTTTGCACCAGTACGGGCCCTATGTCGACCGTGTGAAGGTAGCCTGCACTAATGTTATTCATTCTCCTCTTATAAGGGGCAACCCATGAGGTAATCTCACCATCGAGCGTGCTGTTCGGCGCCTGTCCTTGACGTAAAGGCAAATGGGCCCTTCTGGTGAAGAAGACTTCCATTTTGCGCGACCGCTGTAGCAGCAATGCCGAGTCCTAGTAGGACGGTGGAGAGTTGAGACTTCATGTTGCAGTGTTGACTCTGGGATTGAATAGGGAGGTCAAAACGTGTAATGACTTGTCTTACTACATAAGGTTGAATTTAGACAAATTTTTTTAAACAGGAACCTGATCGGATTTATATGTTACATCTCGCCGGGTTTCGTGAGAATTTCAACTCCGACATACGTATACCCTAGTCTGGAGAGGTTGTAACCTTGTAAATGCTGATGTCGTTGATAGATTCGTATACGGTACCTGACTATTTTAGATCGCAAAGTTCAACCGCATTGAACTTTACTGTTCCAAGCCCCATGCGCAACCTTGTCATGCCAAGCACATATGTGTCAAAAATTAGTTGCCTGTTGCCGGATGGTATGGGTGTCGTAGTGATCGACAGAGCTATGCGCAGGGTTATATAACACTCTTATTCGGCTAACTCTCTCTAAATTCATGTTGTCATCGCTATTTCAACAATCTCTCGGTAATGCTTGAAAATGCTTGACCTCATAATTATTTCAACAAGTCAGACGACGACAGTTTGTATGCTGACGCCGCTAATCTGTTTCTAGTATCAATAACTAATTGTGCCTGACAGCAACGAATTACGGTGAGTTCCGCATTGCGAAAGCAATAATCACTGCGTTTGAGGTTAAGCGAGGAATGCCGATGACAATTCGCCAACATGTGGGCTCTATGTAATACGAGATGAAGCCTGCCGACCTTCTAGAAAGGAATTACCCCAGACTATGCCTAATTAAAATAAGGGGTTCAAAGCACAACCTAGCTAGCAACTTAAAGTCAGCTGTCAGACATGGGTAGGGTGACCTGAAGGCTAACCATAGGGGGTTTAGTTCAGCTTTAGCCGCGGACTTCTCGGACTGGATTTATTCCATGAGTGTTGGTCAGAAAATATCGAAACATTTTCCCAATACAGCTATTCTATTGCTTCTTATTCTCAAGTTTCCGTAGCCTCCCTCCTCAGATGAAAGGACCTAATCGTATGGCTATGGAACTCGCGGACGTTGTCTTCGGGCTAAGCAAGTAGAATCGGCTCGTTGAATCAAGTAGGAGATAGGCCAAAAGGTAGCTAGCTGCTGATGCGCAGTACATCTTCGGGATTTGAAGTTGCGCTAATGGGACTCTAACTGCGGAAACTCTCCTAGCCAAGGCTAAGCGTGCTTTCTAGTAGCTCTGGAGTGGAGTATACTATCCTCCAAACGTGCTATAAGCTTTTTTTAACACCGAACTATCCTAACCATGACTGTGAAACTTTGAGGCTATAGTAATAACAACAATAGTACTGAATACACCAAATGCGATAGTTAGAAAAGACGGTGTATCCTTTCCATAATAAGAATGAAGAACGAATGTTCGAGGTCAATCACGACCATGGCCTTGATCTCTAGGAATCGTGAACTCCGAATGCAGATTCCAATACTTATTTATTAATTCCATAGCCTAATCCGAATATGACACTGTTTTCATGCCATCCTCTCTTCATATCCCAACGTATCGAATTCCCAGAGGAGGAACGCGTCTTAAAATCAGGCTACTACAAAAATCCTCTAAAGTCCATTCCTTCATCAGTTTACACATTGGCAAAGGCTTTTGATTGCGCGAACATTTGTTTGCAATTTATTTTATGAGTCCTTCCCCCCATGAGTGGCTCTTATGTTTTAAAAAGAGCGCAGGGGGAAACGAAAAAGAAATAGTAGTTGAGTATACTAACTTAAGACAAAGCGCTTGATATAAAATAACAAGAAAAGCAAATAAATTCGATCAGAAGCGAAACCAAGAGCGCTATATCAGTAATCTTATTAATGAGAGAAGAGACTACTCGGGAAAAAACAGCGGTCCCAGTCTTATAGATAGCTAGAAATCACATCAAAGCATCAAACTATCTCTGACGTTGGGAAATTCAGAGAGCATGATGCAATGTGAAGTTCAGAAGCATTCATGTATACAAGGCAGAGCCCTTGATTGTGCTCGATCGCATACCACGAGTCACCGCACTAGTCAGATCTGTAGAGTCGTCATGAAAAAAGTAGAATTGTTTAATTGTCCAAGTTATGGAATTTAATGCTTCGAATATATACCATCATTGCCCGATTACTAAGCATGGCGTCAGAAAGCGAGGCACATCAAGCTAGCTAGCTCAGTGGAAGAGCGCCGGGCTCATAACCCGGAGGTCGATTGATCGAAACAATCGCTAGCTAAACCTTTTGCAAATATTTTAGCCGCGTAGCTTGACTAAAGTTACGGAGTGCCCCGTAGGACCATAAGGTAGCCATTAATAGAATGCCAGGCCTCCACTTTGGTATTCTACATCCCTTTTGGGGGTTAGTGCAACTGTGGCACCTGTGTGGCACCCAGGTAATGGGCGCCACAGTGAATGGTTGCCCGGCAAGCAGGTCTTTGCACCATGACTTGCCCCACTGTAATTAGGTGTATAAATACATAGCCACAGGACACAGGGCACCGAAACCCTTTGTCCACAATACAACACCATACCTAGTACTAGATCTGCAGCTTACATCAGTAATTGACTAAGCCACGGATCACCACTAGGTAGGAACCAGCAGGCACACAACTGTGTAGTGCCAGGAACACTAATCGTAACAACTAAGGCAAATAATATGTATATGCCGAGGCCTTTGGCGGTCAGGTTACCTGTATTTCACCTGGTATTCTTAGATATCTTAGGAAAATCCGATGTAGCTCTAATAGCTATTCTTCATTAAAGTCTTACGTAAGTTCAAACTCTAATTAGAATTAAACATAGCGTTTCTCCGTTTTAATAACCTTATCTGAGCACATTGCATGCCATATGACAAGCGAGTTTGAATTAAACTTCAAGAGCAAGGGGAAATGATTATTCATACTTCTAGCTGTGTCGCAACACCGTTCCAAGACTGATCTTGATATTAATATCATGCCGTCAGACAAGGATTGAAACATATATGAGTTAAAAGAAGCTACATCGCCCGCCCGACGCGGTTAAGAACCTAACAAATCTAAGATCTATAGTATTTACACCTGACTTAGAAAGAGGCCAGGTGATACTGCGGACCCCGCAACGCCTAACAATGCAAATAAGCCCCGAAATCTATCTACACCACTTTCGCATTGGCGCTCATGTCGTTATCACTATATCAGACAAAGTTAGCATAATTTTGACATAGAGCTGTGATAGCCAGGTTCCCTCCCATGATCGAAGCAATGTAAAGTACTCGAAGAGGGTAGCAATAGGAAAAGACTCACTGGCAATCTTGTTGCTATATTCTGCCTGCCTCTTTAATACCAGTGTCTCCGCGACCCATCTTCCGGCATCGCTCTTGGTGATGGTATATCCAATTGCGGCGGATTTGCGACCAGTCTTGGGATCTTCGATACCGACGCGAACCTGTTTGGTCGTCTCCTCGTCGGATACCATCAAGCTAGGACGCACGATAGTGAATTCCTCTCCGCTCGCGACCAGCTTGTCTTCCATGATGACCTTGTCCTCATGTGGCACCTTGAGAACGATATGATACAATGGAATCATAGCAATGGGAATGTCACGACCGAACCGCGACAAACCTGTCGTACTGCAGACAACCACATGAGGCTTCCCCACAGCACCATCGCGGCGCAGACTAGCAAGAGCATCAAGGAGGACGACCATGCCCTTTCGACAGACCTCGGGATCATCAATGGTCAACCTGGACGCCACGAAGGCGCCGCCTATGGTCGATATGACCTGATCTACAAGCACGCCGGGATGGGCTAGGAGACATTTGGAAACGGCCTTGACGTCGTGGGCGTTTCCTTCTACCACCTGTAGGTTCGGGTTGGACTCAAGGGGGAGAATCGCGGTGAGCTTTGCTGGGTTTCGGCATAGAGCGACACATTTACGGCTGTGGCTAGAGTATGCTTGAGCGCCGCTAGGCCTACTCCTCCGCTGGCGCCGAAGAAGGCAATGGTTTGAGTGTGAGCATCAGCCATTGTGTTGATATGTATGTTAGAAGAGTGGTGTGTTAAATGGAATGCTTGGGTTTGAAGTATTAGCTGCGATGGATGTGTGATGTCTCTGTGTAAGTCGTCTTGTCTAGTGTTTGGTGGTTGATGATGGTATATCGCTTTTTCTTTTAGTTGAGAACCGGCGGATTAATTGCTTTTATGTTTACAAGTTTCACTGCTTACACGGGTCCTTATACATATTTACCTTACTCACTTAGTTCTCACTTGGTTGACAATGGTGTCATTGATCACCAAACGTTAGCTCGCTTTTTTCGGACACTAAATGACGGTTTGGGAGCGAAGAGGGGCCGATTGTGGCGATCCGAGAATGATGGTGTGGCTTAACTTAGCACTCAGCCTCTTTTATGAATATTTAGTCTGTTGGATGCATTTTACGCTTCTAAATCTGTCGATAATATGAATTAAAAAGAACTATTCATATAGCACATATCAGTCCCTCGCACCCCTTGTGTCTTGCGTGGGAATGCTGTAGCCTGTAATCTCCGTCAGCTTGTGGCTTTATGGAGGCCAGAAGACGCGAAAGAGGTGGCATGTCAAACATCTCAATCATGACAAGCGATACACTTGATAACTCGTGACATCATCCATAGAGGTACACCAGTCTCTCATGACGGACCAAGCTTCCGAGTCCTCCACGAGGGCCGCGAGACCAGAAGACGGCAACGGACGCGGTGGAGCTTCGGGTTCGCTTTCGGAAGCCGAAAACGTGCGACTGTATCACCCGCAGCTGCAGTAGCATCGACACCCCCCTTGTTGTCCCAGTCTGCAGCAGGTAAGCAGCCTGCTACTACTGCTGCGCCGCCGAAATTGCGTAGTTGCGTCGTCTGTCGGTCGCGAAAGGTTCGCTGCAACAAAGAGTCGCCATGCTCAAACTGTCGCCGCGCTGGCATTCCCTGTGTTATCCCGTCTGCGATCGTCCGCCGCGATGGGCCCGGCGTCTGGAACGTGTCGCTCGCAATGCAGTGGCCGAGGAGAGGGCAGCGCAGGCCGCTGCTCCTCCTACATCTCAAGTCATGGAAAGGTTACGGAATCTCGAGAGCCTCGTGAAGGACCTTAGCTCTCAGCTGGAACAAGCGCATGTCGCTGCTAACTCGTCGACTGCGAACTCACCCGCCAGCTCTACTCAAGATCGTGATGGCGACCATCACAGGTCGGCAACCCTGACGGGCGCTGGTAATATTCAGTCGCAGTTTGGTAGGCTAGTGCTCGGCGATGCCAGTCGTAGTCGGTACGTGAGTAGTGGGTTTTGGTCTCGTGTCAACGATGAGGTAGGCGTGATCTATCTTCGACAATTGGCGTTTCTTTTTAGCTTGTGCCTAATTGTATAATAGCTTGATGAAATAAAAATGCAGACGCAGCATCTGGCAGAAGCCGATCTTGAGTCCTCCGAGGATGAGGAGCTATCGGGCACATCACCATCAACACACGAGCTTCAACGAACAGCATCGGAACGCCACGCTTTCTTGTTCCAACACAATCTTACCTCCTCTGGACCGGATATTCGGGAATTGCATCCTCTGCCTTCCCAGATCCCGTTCATCCTAGATGTTTTCAAAGAAAATATTAATGCTGCTATCCAAATTGTTCACATGCCCACTGTAAACAAGATAGCACGGCATTCAAGAGGCACTGATATTACTAGCCTGACACCTGCGAACGAAGCCTTGATGTTTTCCATTCTATGCTGCTATCACGTCGATGGAAGAGGATGACGTAAGTTCTTCTATTTTCTCATTCGGTTACCTTTCAACCTGTGCTCACTATTACTTTAACCCGAAGGTGATGAACAATTTTGGGTCAACGAAAACCGACCTCAATCTGAAATACCGACTCGGGCTGGAGCATGCCCTTGCAAGAGCGGATTTTCTCAACGTCCCTGATCTAGTACTGGTGCAGGCCTTTGCTATATTTCTGTTTCTTCTTCGTCGTCACGATAGCCCAAGGTTTGTCTGGATGATGACTGGCCTATTGATTCGCATGGCCCAAGCTCTTGGGCTGCAGCGTGACGGCACCCATTTTCAACACCTTACGCCGTTTGAGGTTGAGTTACGAAGACGGGTCTGGTACTCGATATGCGCGCTGGATGTGCGAGCATCGGAAGACCAGGGCACTGATTTTTCTATCCAGTACGGCAGTTTTGACACTAAGCTCCCGTTGAATATCAATGATAATGATATTGATGTTAATACGAAGGAGACGCCGACCGAGCGCCAAGGCCTTACTGATATGACCCTCCCTATAGTATCGATGGAAATCAGCAATACCTCAAGACAAATGATGACCCCGGTGTTGGCATTGACGAGCAGAATCATCTGTTAGAGATAATCTACTCCCAATTAGAAGATCGTTACCTTCGATACTCGACAGACCCAAGTAACATCGCACATTGGGTCATAGTTGTCACCACACGCCTTGTGGGCGGAAAGCTGACGCTTTTTACGCACTTACCTGTTCTCTTCTCATCTCCGAGCGATCATTTCTCTGATGAAGTAAGGAACAAGCTTCTAGTAGCGGCAATTGAAGTTGCCGAGCTTAATGATGCGCTTAATTCTGAGAAGGCATGCCGCCATTGGCGTTGGATCTATCAGACATATACCCACTGGCACGCTGTTGTCTATCTCTTGATTGATATCTGCCGCCGGCCCTGGTCACCCCTTGTTGACCGGGCCTGGGCTGCCTTACATAGCCCTTGGCTGATCCCAGCTAGGTCGAAGCTCGACAAGGACTTGCGGACCTGGATTCCTTTACGAAAGCTCATGTTGAAGGCTCGAAGACATCGTGATGCCGAGCTCGAAAGATTACGCTCTCATGTTTCCGCTGCTCGGCAACTTGAGGTGGACGATCGAAAGCTCCCTATACCTTCAACTGTTGGCTCTGTCTCTGCTAGTGCTGCAGCTGATATTTTTCGGGAGCGATGGCGTGTCCTTGTAGGCCTTACAAAGATAGTCGCGGAGAACACACAGGCCGAAAAGCAGCATACGCTCGTCTCTTCTGAAATGGTAAACTCAGCCCAGATTTTCCCGGTCTCCCCTGACCTAAGCGCCAATAATACCAGAAGCGGCATGGGCTCTCCATCGGTTTACCAGGCAGTAAACACTAACGCTATGTACGAGCCCTCGTATGAGACTTCTGCGCCTTCAACAGCCCACGATGCAATGGCACTTGATCAACAAGTTTGTAATGGACCGAATCATAATATCTTCTCCGGGGCTAGTGGAAATTGGACTGACGGCCAACCTGACAATGGCGGGCTACTTGGGTGGTTTTGGGCCGACAGTGATCCTTCGGTGGATGTCTTCGGCGACATGAACATAGACAATATGGATTTTAATGTTGACTTAGAAAGTGGAATGGACTGGCATAACTGGGTTGAGACCGCTAAGGGTATGGAAATGGATGCCCACGCGAATACTCGCAATCCTAATGGATGAGGGTTTTCATCGGTCAAAAAGAAGGAAAGCTTATTATGAGAATTGTGCAAGCTTCTTGGCTTTGAGCTGATGAAGCATTGCCTTCTGACATCATGCTTCTAATGGTACTACTGAGGCTTATATACATTTGCGAACTCCTGAAACGCCGCCCCTCAGCACTGAGTACTCCTGACTCCGAAGAGCATGTCGGGGTTAAGCTTGGATAGAACTCGTCTGATATACTTACTCTACCAACCTGCTACTCGATCGGCCAGCCCCTTCTCGTCTCTCTAAAGTCGGCGTGGATGCTAGAGCTAGACGTTTTTGGTGAAAGCCGTGAAGAATTGCTTTGGAAAAGTGCTGTCGCGAGACTGCCCTCTGCATCATCTACGACAACAGCGACAAACCTACAAATTACGATTCACGAAGAGGGAGATAAGGCGAAGCTAATAGCTGCTAGCTATTCCTGGTTTACTCGGGTGTTTAATTCTTTCAAACGAAGATCTCAATCACGTGTATCTATACCCTTATCTCGAATACTTAAGAGCCGCATGTGCCTAGCCGGCGTGTAAGGTGACTGATGCGTTAGGCAGCCCAGATGAAGTGGCGGAGACAACGATATCCCCAGAAGCCCCAGCATCTGCCCGAACGATGGCGAGGACAAGGCCACTAAAGGCTTTGCGACTGGGAGATGGAAGACGGTGAAGTCTGCTGGGTTGCCATTATCGGTTGACACAATCTTACCTGGACCAGTAACGGAGAACGTCACGTTGTTGCTGGCTTGCGGTACGACATCACCGTTAGCGTCGACGACGACGCGACGGTTATGAAAGACAAGTCGTAGCCGTCCCCAGCGAGGTCGGCGCGGTCAGCCGCTATCTTGAAACGCAGAAGTTAGTACAGATCTCCCCAAATAAAAAATCTGACTAGGAGATTTCATCTGTTAGTGTAAACTATACCTTCAAGTTTGCCGCAGCTCCGATCGTCTTCTTCGTGTCCGTAGCCCACTCCTTACCAGCCTTGTAGCTTACCACACGCAACTCACCGACCTCGTATTTCACATCATCCCAGCGGAAGCGGTAAGCGTTTTCGGCCTTCTTCTTTCGGCCAGCCGACTTTCCATTCACAAAGAGTTCAGCTTCATCGCCAGATGAAAACACGTGAACTGGAGTAACCTGACCGACCCTATCCGGCCACGTCCAATGCGGTAGGATATGAGCCATGGGCAAGTCTGCGCGCCACCGCGATTGATACAAGTAGAACCGGTCCTTCTTGAACCCCGCCATGTCTACGATGCCAAAGTACGAGCTGCGGGAACTGTCGTAGGGCGTCGGCTCTCCGATATAGTCAAAGCCAGTCCAGACAAACTCCCCGGCTACATAATCATATTTATCCTGTCCCGCGAATACCTTATCCGGCGACGAGCCCCAGCTCGTAGCGTAGAGCTCGTACGCGCTGACTTGCGAGGTCACCGAGTTCCCGCCGGAGCCGGATCCCACGGTGGCGCTGTTCGCGCTCGTCACGGGGAAGATATACGTGCCGCGCGTACTGACGGCCGACGACGACTCGCTCGACCAGATCATCTTGTTCGGCTGCGCGCTGTGGAACCCCGGAAACGCCGAGTTGGGCGACGTCCCAGACCTTCGCCCTGGTAGTTCAGGCCCTCGATGTCCAGCACGCCGGGCAGCGGGGCGCTGCCGCTCGCCGAGTTCATCGCCGCCGTCACGGGCCGCGTCGTGTCCTCGGAGCGGAGGATGTCGCGCAGCGTCTTGCCCGTCGTGCCGCCGGCTGAGCTGCTCTGCTCTGGAATTTCATTCCCGATGCCCCAGGCGATCACCGAGGGGTGGTTTCGGTCGCGCCGGACGAACGAGCGGAGGTCGGGCTCGTGCCAGTCAGTGAATATCAGATGGAAGTCGTTCCGAGTCTTCTGGCTACCCCAGCAGTCAAAGATCTCGTCGTAGACCAGGAATCCTAGGCGGTCGGCTAGTTCCAGGAATTCGGGGGCTGGGGGTTGTGTGATGTTCGGAGTGCGTTGGTCCCCATCTCCCCTAGGATCTGGAGCTGGCGCTCTGCTGCTCGGGTGTTGAAGGCTGCACCTAATGAACCTAGATCGTGGTGATTGCATGTTCCTTGCACGTAGACGGATTCGCCGTTGACTGAGAGTCCTTTATTCGCGTCGTATGTTATCGATCGAATCCCGAATCGCGTCTCGTATGTGTCGACTGTGGCATTTCCGACGCTTACGGTCGTGACGGCGACATATAGATTCGGCTTTTGCGGTACTGGCCCCATAACTGCGGGTTGTTGACTGTGACAGAACCGTTGACAGACCCTGTGGCACCCTTTGCGATGGATATGGGTTTGGCGGCGAACGTAGCTACCGCCTCTCCTGTAGGCTTTCCTGTGGCAGGATCGGCCACGTGGATTTCAGTTCCTACGGTAGCCTCTTGGGATGCATTCCCTGTATTGTCTACCTCGACGACCAGATTGACGGTAGCAGACTGAGCTGATACCTTTGGCGTTGTAACATAAGTACCATACTGACCCACATGCACTGCGTTGACTTTGACAAGCCAAATGTTCCGATAAATGCCAGCTCCGGGATACCAACGAGAAGAGTCAACAGCATTATCGACGCGGATGGCAAGCTGGTTGGCACCCTCTTTAGCATATGGTGTCAGGTTGAGACGGAACGAATTATACCCGTATGGCCATCCTCCGACTAAATTTCCATTTAGCCAAACGGCCGAATACGACATCGCGCCATCGACGTCGAGGAAGAGGGTCTTTCCTAAGTCTTCCTTGGCGAGCGTCACTGTCTTGCGGTACCACCCAACTCCATTCGAAGGCAATCGGCCCATGCCCCCGAATCCCGGGAGCATTAAACGGTCCCTTAATGGCCCAGTCATGGGGTAAGTTGAGTGCTTCCAAGCACTATCGTCGAAGTCGGGTTTCACATATTGTACATCGTTTCCGGGAGGCGTGTCCGAGGGACGTTCGTGTTTAGTCCCGCTAATGAAATCGTTGGCCGAGGGAAGGATCCAGTTCTTTAAGGTGCTGTATGAGAGCGAGTCCGGGTTCGTGGTGAATCGTGAGAACTTCCAGCTTGGATTGAGATCGATGCGCTCCCGAGTTGTCTCTGCGAGAGCATTGGTTGCGTCTTCTTGGGGCTCCGTCAAGGCTCGCGCTGTTGCACATTGGGGAATGATAGATAACAGAAGACCTATGACGAGGAGCGCGCAGGCTTGATATCGTATGAGAAATGAGTTTGCCATCTTACGATGATGAGAGAATTTGGTCCCATTTGATCAGTGGAGACCAATGTCTCGCCGGGTGTTATTTATATCGACTTACTCCTCACCGGAGCGTGAGGGGCGTTTCACTCCATAGCTAGTTGGAGTATTTGTGCGGAGAGCACATCCGAACTAATGGTAACGGCCCATCTAGAACTTCCCTCAATGTTTCGCAATTGGGTTGCTCTCCTCGGGTCGGAAGGTGATGTCAATATGGATTCCCGTACCATTCGTTTATCCCGATTTATCCAATCGGCTTGTGACCTTTGGAAAAGGTGGTGAGGGGGAAATCCCCACGGGAGCTTGGCGAGATCGACCAAAAAAACGCAACGACGCTCCTGTGCGTTCGGTGACGGTGACTGGAGCGCTTATAACTCGGCGGAAACACTTGTATTTCCGTTTCCTCATTTCGAGATTTCTAGCGCTTCTACTTTCAGACACTTGGCATACTCACAGCGTCTTTGCCCATCTTGAAATGCTCTTCCGAAGGCACGGGAGTGTACACGGGTAAGTGTGATATTGCCACCGCGACTGTGACTTAGTACCATTGTCCAGTGGGCAAGATGAAGCGCTGTCGATCCGGATGAGGCCGACATGAGCAGTCGGTGAAGGGTGGCGGTGAAAATGGGAGCTTATTAAATTTGCAGATTTCATAGGATGGGAAGATCTTCTTGCAAGGCTCTGGCAACTGAATAGGAAGAAGGCCGCGCGCGCAGAGGCTGAAGGTTGTTTCCCCTTTAGTATTAGATATTAACTCGTAATTAATTTTGCTTCGTCAATTTATATGGTGATGTTGAAATGTTCGGAGATGATGGTCCTGTCTGACTTGAGCGAGTACGTTTGCTAATTATTATTGCCACATTCAAGAAGCCACCGAGGTAGCATGTATAGTTTGAATAGATTAAGATAGGTTTTCAAGAGAGTCGTGCACATGGTGCTCTGTGAACATACCCTTAACTACTGAGTTGGCCTAGGGTGACTGGGTCCCAAGGAAAGGAGGTAATCTGGTAATTACTTACTCATCCAATTCAAGTCGCAGTTACGTAGAAATAAGGGGAATCTGTTGATTGAAAGGAACGTAATGTATTAATAAAAAATAAACATTTAGAATATCCGTGGTGTGTTTCCTGCTAAGTGCGAAGGTAAAAAAGCAGTATATTCTGGTGTTTTTACGTGTTTTCACCCCCTTCTACAGCATACTTCAGGGCACTTGTTTTGGTAGGGAAAGTACTAGTATTAGGGGAGCATGAGCGGTATAGGCTAGTTTTCGATTAGTAGTTGCAGCTTTAACGAGTTATATATACCCCGTATACGCTTCGTAAAAACCTCGAACACTAGCTTGCACTTGCTTATACTAACTAAAAAACAAAAACAAACAAAAATAGCTAATTAACTAATTATTTAATTATTTAAAAAAATAAAAGTAGTAAATAAAAAAATAATATATCGTATATATAGCTTAAATATACCAAAAATATAATATAAATAGTAAAGTTATATAGTAAGCTTTATAAGCTTATAGAACTATTTATTTATAGTATATTTTAAAGTATTTATTTTAGTAAAAAAATATTAATATTAAAAAATATAAGCAATATAAACTAGTTTTCGATTAATAGTTATAGTTTTAATAAATTATATATATTTTATATATGTTTTATAAAAGCTTTAAATATTAGCTTATATTTGTTTATATTTACGCTTATTTATTTGTAGTTTTTTTAGTAGTATAAAAAAAAATAGTAAATAAGCGTAAAAAAACAGTATATAAAAGCAATAAAAGTTTTTACTAGTAGTATTTTAAGTATAAATATTTTTTTACTACTTTTATTATTTTTTGCTTTATTAATCTTTATGTACTTTTTTTTTTTTAAAATATAACTTAAATAACGAATTATTTTTAAAATAATAATTTATAGAACTAAGCTTTTTTTGCTTTTAGCTATATATTGTTTTTACGTATTAAACGCTTATTGCTAACGTTTATTTAGTAAGTTATAATTTTTATAAGTTTTATAAATTTATTATAAATCGTAAGTAAATTGTTAATATATTATTAAAGCTTTTATTATAGCTTATTATAAAAGCGTAGTTTAAGCTATTTTTGTTTTACTTTTATTTTTGCTACTTTTTTTTTTAAAAAAAGATTTTAATTATCTAATAAACTTATAGCTAATAGTATATATTCTTTTATTTTTATAAATTATTTATAATTATTTATAATTTATTAATAATTTATAAATATAACGCCTTTAGTTTATTAATAGCTTATAAACTAAAAATTATTGGACTATAGTAAAAAAAACGTTATATATTACTATTATTTTAACTATATAATTTAAATAAATATACTAGTTTTATATTTTTTATATAGCCCGCTAATAATTTATTAAACTTAAAATATAGATAAATTTTATGTTAAATTTGCTTTTTTTATTTTTAAAAATATATATAATTATAAATCCCGTAAAAACAATAAAAATAATAGCTATATTTTATAAGTTTTTAGGTTTTATAAATTAATTATATTTTATTAATATATTAAGTTTTTTTGCTAGCGCTTTATTAATATTTCGTTAAAAGCTTAAATTTAAATATAATAATATAAAAAAAGCTTACGAAAATTTTATTATTATTTTTTATTATGCGTTTTAAGCGTAACTTAAAAACTAAATAAAAGTTTAAATATATTATTAATAAATTTTATAATTATTTTATAATTGTTTTTTATTTATATAACGTATATAAGTTAATCGTTAAAATATAAAACGTTTTTATTAAGCTATAAAAAAACCGATTTTATAAAATAAAAATAATATAGCTATAATTTATAAAACTACGATTATTATTTTAAATAATATTAACTTGGGTAAAAGTATAAAAAATTTAAAAATTAAAAATAATATATATATAGCGAAAATAAAAACAATAAATTAAATAATTTTAAAAATAAACTATAACTAAGGAAATTATAAAGCTTTAGTTAGTTTTAAATTATATATAGTTTATTTTTAAGTTGTTAAATATATTTATTTATATAGCTTGTTTTTTTTAAGTTATTTATAAGTTAAGAAATTTTTGTACGTAATTTATAAAATATGTTTTTAGTTTATAAACTAGTTATTATTTTTTTTAGCTATAAGTTTTTTATTTTTATAAATTAATTTTAATTTATTAAATTAATAAAATACTTTTTTTACGTTTAAGCTTTTAAGTTTTTTAACCCGGCTGTTTTTTTATAGCTTTTATAAATTAATTTCGATTTATTAAACTAGTAATAACCCGTTTTTTACGTAATAATTTTTAGGTTTTTTAAACTTTGCTATATTATTTATTTTATTGTTTTTATTATAAACTGTTTTTATAGCTATAATAAGCTCGTTAATAAAAATTTATAATAACGTTTTATTATATCGGATAACTATTTATTTAATAGTTTTATTTTTTTTTTATTTATATTAATATATAAATTATATTATATTTTTCTAAAAGTTATAGTTTAATATATATTTTAAATATTTTAAAGTTTATAAGCCGATTTTATAATATAATTATTATTTTAATTTTTAAAAACGTTTTTAATTAAAAAGAATAAAACGCGCTGCTTATTATATATGGTTTTTGTTTAATTTAATAGTTTGTTTATATTTTATATTAAGTATAAGTAGCTATTAGTTATATTAATATAATGTTTATTTTAGTATAAGTTTTTGTTTTATTTATGCGTAAAAAAAGCTTAAAATAGTTACTTGTTTCCGATAGCTATACGTAAGATTTTATAAGCTTTATAGCTTAAAATTATATATATTAATAGTTTTATAATTTATATAAGTTATTTTTCTAAAATAAAAATTTATATATTATTAAAAACGTATATTATTATTATTATATTTAAAATTATTTTTTTTTTAGCTTTAGAAAATAATAAGCGTTTAATAAAAAGTTAATATTAGTTATTTTTAAAGCTTTAAGCTAAATATAGGAATAAATACGTAGCTTTTTAAATAAAGCGGTAAATATATAAACTTTCGAAAACTATTATTTTAAATATTAAATTTATATAAACTAATTATATATAAATTATACGATAAAAAAGTTAATTTTTAAACTTTTTTTATATTTTTTTAAATATTTTATCGAAAATATATCGAACTATATTTTTTTTACTAGCTATAAATTAATTTTATAAACTTAATATTAGTTTTTATACTTTTAATAGTTAATTTATATGTTTAATAAGTTTATTTTATAATGCCCGCTTAAAATAGCTAGATATAATTTAGGTTATTTGCTATTTTAGCTATTTATTACTAAAAACTATTTAGTAAATATTTTATAAAAAGTTTTATTAATAAATATAAATTAATAACTATTTTAATATCAAACTATAATAAAATATTTATAAAATTTTTTAATAAAGTTATATAGCGGACTTAGAAATAAATATTTTTATTAGCTATTAAAATCAAAATCTCGCGTAACGTTTTAATAATAATAAATTTTATATTAATACGTTAATTTTTTTTAGCTATTATTATTTATATAATAATAATAATATTTAATGTTTAAATGTTTTATTAATAATAAAATATAATTTAAATCGTTATAATTTTAGCTATATTAATATACGTTAATAGTTCTTTATTTTTTAATATTAGCTATATATTTAATTTTTAGAACTAAAAAATTTTTAATTTAATTTTTTTAGATAAAAAAGTTTTATATTAAAAGCTTTTAAGCTTTATATTTAATGCGTTTATAAATAAATAAAACGATAGCTTATTTAAATTAATTAATAAAATTTTTTATTAAATTTATTTAATAAATTATACTATTACTATAAATTATATTATATTTTATAATAATAAATAAATAAAAAAAAGCTAAAACGGGCTAATAAACTTTAAAAGTTTATTAAAAAGTTTTATTAAATAAGACTATTATTAAATAAAAGCTTAAATAACTTATTATATATTTAATATTATAATAAAAAACAGATAGTATTTTTAATACTTTTTTTACTAAGCGGATTATTTTTTAAAGCTTAGCTTTAAATAGCTTTACTATTATTATTACTGTATTAATTTTAATTTTTAAAAGCTCGAAGTATATTTTTGTTATTTTTTTTTAAGTTTTAAATTACGTTTAAAACGTTTACTAAATAGCTATATTTAAAATATATATTTTTTACTTAAAAATTTCTTTTAGCAAAATAATAAATATAAAATTTAAATAATAGGCTATTTATATTAGCTATAGTATAATTTATAAAAGCTAATAAAAACTTTCTATAAAAGGTTAAATAAATATATTTATATAAGCCGAATAATAAATAATTTTTATAGTAATAAACCTTTTTTATATAAACCTAAGCAATTATTACTATAGTATTACTATTAAAATTTAAAACGTATTTTTTAAGTTTTTTTAATTAAATATAACTTGCTTTATTTTACGGACTATATTAAATAAATCTTAAACTATTATATATTTTAATATTTTAAATTTAAATTATATTTAATTATTAACCGATTTATTTATTAAATATATATAATATATTTTCTATTAATTATTATTTATTTTAAAATTAAACTTAATAAAAAGCTTAAAAGCTTTTTTTTAACTTAATTATAATTATTCGATAAAAGCTAGATTTTATTTAATTTAAGCTTTAATTATTACGTAGTTTATATTAGTAGATTTTAAATTTAAAAAAGTTTTAAACTATAGTTTTAAATTATAGTTAATATATTACTGAACCGAAAAATACTTGCTAATATTTTATTTAAACCGAACAAATATTATATAATATTTTTTATTTATTTATTATTAAAAAAAAAGGATCGTTTTAAAAAAAGTCTTTTTTATTAAAGACTTAAAAAAAAAACAAGTATTTTATTCTAGCTTTAAAAATAAAGCTATTTTTGCTATAATATTAAAAAAAATCCGGCTAGCTTTTTTTTTAAGCTAATAATTATATTTAGGTATTTTATAAACGTTGCTTGTTTTTTGCTAGCTTTTATTTTTTATTTTATATTTAATATATTAAGCTTTATATTTTTAAAGCTATATTTATATATATATATTTATAATAATAGCGTTTTAAATTTATATATAATATAATTTAATTTATTTTAGCAGTAATAAACCTTATTTTTATTTGTTTTTTGTTTTTTATATTAAATAAATAGCTTTAGCGGAGTATTTTTGCTTTTTTTAAATTAAAAATATAAAAAAAGTTAACTTTTATAATTAGTTTTTTTTATTTATAGCTCGGCGCTATAAAAAATAATATTAAAAAACTATATATAATTTATTACGAACTAAAAAACCGCCCGGATATTATACGCTATAGCTAGTTTAAAAATTTAGCAAGTAAACTTATTTATATATATTATATATAAATATTATTTAAATAAATATCCGTAAATTTTATATATATTATAAAATAATATATTTATAAACTAATATTTAAACTATATAATTTTAGTTTTATTATTAAAATAATTATTAATATTTAACCGGTCGTTTAGTTTACGTATAGTTATAAAATTACTATTATATAATTGCTTATTTATAATTTAATTAAGTTTATTAAGTTTAATTTATTTTTATATATTATTAAAATATATTTCGGTTTAATGTTAAAAAACTTTTTTGCTATTTTATTATAATAAAAAGTATTTATAGATTTTTAAAATTTAAAACTTAGCTTTATTAGCGTTTGCTAGTTTATTTAAGCGTTTATTTTATAGCTATTTTTGCTTGTAGCTTTTTTCGGCTTTATTATTTTCGAAATAACGTAAATATATTAATTTACGTTTTTATATATTTTTTTCTAATAAAAACATTATTTTTACTATATTAGTTTTAGCCCGTTTTTTAATAAGTTTAATAAATTAATACGCGTTTTTAAAAATATAATATTTAAAATTATAATCGAATTTTTTATTTATTATTAGTTATTATTTATTAATAGTTAAGCTAATAGGTTTTTTAACGCATTTTCGTATTTAAAATTAGTAAAAGCAGGTTAAATATAAAGTTTTTCGCTAAAGTTTTCGCTTTTATATTTATACTAAAAATATTTTTAAATAATTTTTTTACATATTTATATATTGTAATCGCTTAGTTTAAAGCTAATATTTTCTTTTTATTTATATAATAAATAAACGCGTAAAAATAATATATCGTATACGTAGCTTAAATACACCGAAAATATAATATAAATAGTAAGGTTATATAATGGGCCCTGTAGGCCTGTAGAACCACTTATATTAGTTTACCCTTTTGCGTTACTGGGCCTAATTTGCCCCTACAAATCACTTGCCCTACTTCACTACATAGTTGTTGATTCCTCGGAGATAGTTAAAGAGCATGTCAGTAGGAAATTATGCCAATGGGAACGTAATACGGAGGTCGATATAACCGCAACGCCGGAAAAATCTACTACGGAACCCAGAATATCAACAGTCGATGAAACTGCGATGTTGGGAATGGAAGTGAAGCTGAGAAAAGGAGGGCTTGCCCTGGTGGAGATTCCATTGGGCTGGTAACGAAGGCCTAGGCCTTGTTCAAACTGTGATGTTCAACCCCCATGTCCTTGATCATTGTTCAATTCTAAACTAGGTATTCTTAAATAGTGTTTCTTCATGGGATAGTTTTTTCTCAATAAATAAAGGCTTCGGTCAACGTAATTACATTTTGAAGGATGCACTCGGTGGACAATGAAGTCGTTGGATGTAGACGCTACAAGCCGACTCGCCCCCAAATGAGGTGTGCGGTTGGGGATAAAGGGCTTTCTGTCGGATTAAGAGACCATAATAAGTTACATCTCACCATGCTTTTACAACTTTCGTACAGCGGCTTGATGATATTTTCGCAACATTGTTGAATGAATTCAACGTCCTGCCATCAATGCAGCCGGCCAGAGCATACCGCTAGACATTGCTCAATGGCCGTCAAATGTACGCCGCGGCAGGTGTTCCGACGTTTTCTCCACCCATCTGATCGCCGCGATTCTCCGTGCCTCCGTGGTTTTGTCACACGGACCCTGGTCAGTGCGCAATACAGTGCCACACAGGGTCCCATACGGAGCTCGCGAAATACTACCTACGAGGCTGAGGCAGTCGTACGAAGTTATCGTGAGTCTCAGAAGCAGATACCGAGCTGAACTCGAACCCGAAACACTCGCCTCACCGGCTACAAAGGTCTTACCTTTCGGTCCCGTGAGGAAGGGAAAGGAAAGGAAAGGGAATTCTGAGCATAAAAGGCGGCGAATCTTCCCTTTAAACGGAGGAAGGAATTAGATCTATATGGCCCCTTTGGCACTATAGTCGTTTATTACTCAATTGAACCTATTCCAAGCCCTCAATCAGAGCCCTGTGTGACAGGTTTCGACACTCTCAATACCCGCCTTCGCTATCCACATCTCCAATGGCCGGTGATGCCATATCTCAACAGAAGGATAGCGAGTTCCAGTAATGTGGTCTTCGGATCAAGCTCTTTTTCTGCAGAACCCGATGAGATTTCACTTGCACAACTGTTACCTAGGATCCGTTCAATGAATGGCCCAGTGACCGTTTGCCTTTGAGAGTCACCCGATACAGAACATGTGAGAAACCTGACATTGCTGCTGTCAAATGGCGCACTAAACCAGAGGGTTTCCCGTAGTTGGAGTATCGACGCGGATAAGTCGGATTAGATGGTCTGAGTCATTAAGGGGCCTAGGTTGTATATGATAATATTTTAAGTAGTGGGAGTTTTTAACGTTGATCAAAACTCATCCTCGGCTTTATGAGGTTCAAGTTTCTAAATATCGGAGCCAGGCTTGAGTCATCGGGGGATCTCCGAAAACGGCGCCCGCGCCCGGTTCCGAGGCGATCTTTTTAAGGGACGTTGCACCCTGGCTAAGTCAATTTAAGCGCTTACTTCATTAACATCTGGGACATAGATTTGTTTCTTGAACCTCTCTACTATTAAAATCCTCTCCACCAATCATGGGTACCGCACCGCAGAGATTGCTAGGCTCCGTCGTGGGAAAAACTCCCGCCCTTCGGCCATCCCTAAATACCAGGTTATCAGGCCGGTACGTCACCTTAGTCGGCATGACTGACAAGCATGTCGTCTCATTATATCCCCACGTATCCGGGAAAGAGAACTCTTATCTATGGACTACATGCTGGGTGGGCCTTTCGACGAGCTATCGGAGTTTCGCGCAGCCATGGATGGTCAAATCAACAGCCCAGACTTCGTGCCCTACGCAATCATCCCCACCGACCAGCCAACTACTTCGGATGGTGCCGATAATGTCATAGGCTGTGCAAGCTACATGAACATTAATGAAAAGAATCGCGCAGTCGAAGTGGGCAGTGTCATGTTCTCGCCCAAGCTACAAAGAACCCCTACTGCAACAGAAGCCATGTACTTGATGGCTAAGCATGCGTTCGAAGATTTGGAGTACCGACGATACGAGTGGAAATGTAACACTCTCAATTCATCAAGCCAAAGGGCTGCATTGAGACTCGGATTCACGTTCGAAGGCATATTTAGGCAGCACATGATCATAAAGGAGCGGAATCGAGATACTGCCTGGTTTTCTATGATTGACGGAGATTGGCCGGCTATTAAGGATGCTTTTGACGGATGGCTAGACCCTTCGAATTTCGGCGAAGACGGCGTGCAAAAGAAGAAATTGGAGGACTTTAGAAAGAAATAGATCAAGACGAATCGGCAAGAGCCACACCGTCAAAGTTAAGTTCGAACATTATTCAAATGTGTTGGCTAAGCTTCAAAGAAGTAAGAAACGTATGCTGTTTGACGCACAGAGGGGTCATGAGGGTCATACTGTCTGCAAGGAGAACCAACAATAGAAGGCCATCAATAATACGAACTTGAATCTACTGACTGACAAATAACGTTGGGTTGCTGACTGAAAGAAAGCGAATGCCATGTTTCCGCTGTGATTTGACTTCAGCGAGTGAAGGAGTGGTAACTAGTAGTTAGGATTGAGGGCACTCATAAATCTTGATTTCCTAGTTTCGTACTTAATCATACATGTGCGTATAAGGCTAACCGCCTTGAGTAAGGTCTTGATCTATAATTTGTGGTATTTTAAGCACCTCTTTGTTGTTGTATTATTCACTGAAACCGGAAACCAGAACAATCGAATAATTATCGAACAAAACCTCGTTTAAGAGCTGCGGAAAGGCCTCGCGGAGGGAATGTCTTGAAATTATAATAAATCATGTCTCTCAAACCTACACGCGTCTCACGTATTGAACGCTACTATATCCTTACAAAATTTCTTTGAATAATGCCATTATGAGTATTAATTGGAACGAACCACACCGGGAAACTGCTGAAAAGGTGAAAACCCTTTTCTTAAATGAAACCGGGTATGCATTCGAGAAAACAGTGGGAAATGGAGCTTTCGGCGTTACCCTATGTTATCGAAACAAAAACGCCGGGCCGAGCGACTATGAAACAATCGCTATCAAAGCCATTGGCGTGACATATCAAAATATCCAGATTGAAATCGACAGCTTAAAGGTGACTACTGATGCATTTTATAGTGAAATAAAGAACTTAACATTAATCTATTGTAGCCATTTTTATGGGCTGAACATATTCTCACTATAATTGAAATCCCTTTACAATCTGAAGACACGACGTGGATCAAGAAGAACACAATCATTACGGAATATATAGAGCACGGAACTCTTTCCGGCTTCCACCGAAGACTGGCGGAACATATTAATTCAGAGCGAAAGCTCCCAAATCGCATACTTTGGGCGATGTTTCTCTGCCGTAAGTTAAAGAGGTTCTCTCAAATAAGCACGGCATGCTTAACTTCTGACTGTCGACCATACCAGCCGTGATTGAAGTTGACGAGGGACTTTCTGTCTTGGATATTATACCGGAATCTCCGCTTGGAATGCGGTCTCTTGCAAATATTATCTAACAGGGCCTTAGTTGTTAGAGGTTGTGTTGGGATGGCTTACCCACCGGGTGACCCCGAGAAGGCCCCAAGGGCCCAAGAGATCGGATACTTGAAACTATACCAGCTAACGCCAATGATTACCCTCCTGAGAAATGTTTACATAGTGACTTACACGGCGGCAATAGTATGTTTTTTTTTCTTGTTAACTTGTGGCAGCTGTTTGAACAAGATGATTAATTTGCAATCTTAGTTATGCTTGGAAGTTTGGGTCAGGGGAACACCGTATCTTTCCTGTGCTAAAGCTTATCGACTTCGGATTAGCTACTATTGCTGCAAATTCTATTGAGGAAAACATCTTTGCGGTTGGGGAAGTACGTAATAAAACCTCTAGTGCGCTACGCTTTAGACTTTAAAGCCAAGTTGATGGAATCATGGCTAACTTTGGCAACTGAATTCTAGACTATGTGTAACCTCATCTGCGAAGGCGGACACCTGAATATTTATCGACTCTTAAACGACAAGCAAGGTCCCAATACGATGGATCCCGACCTCGACTCCGAATTACTAGCGTTGATTATACAGTGTGTCAATTTCAACGCAGCCATGCGGCCAAGCCTCTCCCACTTACTCTCTGCCATAACCCCGAAAATACAGCAAACTTATCCGAACATCCCGGAAGAGAGCGATGTGTACATTTCTGACCTAGTTCAAAGGCATATTCTTGATGCTGCTTGAAGTTGCGACAGCAATAGGAGGCGCCACGGGTTACACCAACATCTGGCTCGCCAATTGGAGATTTAACAAGATGGATGTGCGGCTCCGGCGCAAAGGATGGAGCTGCAGTAATCGCTTCGGGTATACTAAAACCTGTCAATATGATCAACAGTCAAGTTGCGAGTCCCAAAACCAAGTTGGTGCCGTCCATATTGACACCAAGCGGTATGACCGCGCGGTTGTGTTGTGGAAGCTGGAGAGGTTCCAAGAGTTTAAACGATTTACGCTTATTTAAAAAAGCCAATCAATCACTCGGGACAGAAACCTCTCCTATATGAGCCACTATGTAATGCAAGAAGAGGAATGATTTTTGGTAGCTCTATTGTATAATTTCGGGAGCTCAGACACTGCTAATATGTAAAAAAACTCTTCTTACCACAAACCTTTAGAGTAATTCTGATAGAATAGAGAATTATGAATACCCAGACGGCATCTATTGATTTCATTAGCCTTGTAAGGCGGTTGTCGTGCGATATGCGAACGACGTATGCGAGGCGATATTTTCTAATACCTGAGACCCACGAGCGATAAGATGACTGTGACACGGATCTAGCAGGAAGTTCGCTAAATACTACCCTACGAGGTGAGCAGTCGTACGAAGTTATCGTGAGTCTCAAGCAGATACCGAAGCTGAACTCGAACACTGAAACACTGAAACACTCGCTTCTCCGGCTACACAGGTCTGTGGAGGTCCGCGAAGCTCGCAGTCGCTTATTGGGCGGGATTGAGTCTCCTCGTCGTCAGCACATTGAATTTATGTAGCGGACCTAAGCACCCACCTGACTCCCATCCACTCTCTGAGCCGCTTTGTGTCGCCGGCCTTAGATAGTTGCCGCGATTCTATTCTGGCAGTACGAAGATAAGCTTGGCAATCTGTGCGTATTGTGGCTAACAATGGTCGCCAATCAAATGTGGCTTGTCAGATCTGCACTAACTAGCTGAGATGGCCAATGCATCACATTCCTGGCGTACATATCGCGCTACATGCGCTTACAAGGCAGAAAGATTCATAATGAGTGTAGCATATTCCTATTAGTCCTGCAGACGATAGCTTGAGGCTGTTTGCCTCGTTCACATACTTGGGCTCCAAATTGACTATGCAGAAACGCTACTTACACGACGTCGATAAGATGCCGATTACATTACCCCGAAATAGGAATACCCACAAGAGAGATAGTCATGATGTTGATGATTCTTCAATCAAGTGCGCCGTTATCTACCATATCACCTACTTGAATCTCCATTCTACTCTCAACCCTTCCCTAGTCTCTCTTGACCTTCATCCCTTGGATTCCTACTCATCTTCGCCACTCTCATCCTCATCGGGGTCCACTGGTTCTCCAAGGAGAAGACCTAAGACCAAGTAGAGGCATTCAGATCCCAGGGTGCAGTTCGCAGCCGCCTCTTCGCATACCCACTGGAGCTTCTCAGCTAGAGAACCCTTCGCATCCGAAGTCGCGCCGGCACGGAGCCGTTCCTCTGGTTGCATCGATTCCGCAATACGCAACATCTCATCACCTAGACAAGTCTCGCACTGGAACTGCAGGCGTACTTCGTGGCCAAGCGTATCCCCGGCTAACAGCACGGTTTTGGCAATCTTGCGCAGGGTCTCCAGTGCGCTTAACTTGGTCTCATATGAACTGTCTGCGTGTGTCTCTTTCCGATGGCCGTGATGCAGTCCCGTACATCACTCGCTGCGTCGAAGGAAGCATGGTACTGCTTGCTTCCGCGCCCTTCGGTGTATTCGCTGGTATTGAGCACATGCCACGCGTCTTTGCTATAACTGTCGAAGTTTACGACGCGTGTTCGGCGTGCTTGCATAAGTTGAGAGTAATAATATGTGATGGCGCTCTGTGCAGATGGCGAGGTCATGGCTAGACTATTGAGCATTTGTCGCAAGCTTCCCTCGTCAAGCTGCGAGATCATGAGGTCGTACCGCGGTTGAGGGTGTGATGGGTATGCTGGTTGTGACGCGTATGCTGGTTGTGACGCGTATGCTGGTTGTGACGCGTATGATGGTTGTGAAGGGTATGGCGGTTGTGAAGGGTATGATGGGTGTGACGGGTATGTTGGATATTGTTGGACATCATCATCCAGCCTGATTCGCTTAGAAGGCTGAGCCATTTCGAAACGAGGATGAATTGAAATCAGATTGAATACTATGTTGAAAGAACTTGGTCAGTTGCTCGAGACGCGTCTTTTGATCCTCGAGATGAGACGCGACATGATTGCCATCTACGGTAATTACAACAAGCATTGATCTACGTGGTCTGTGCATCCTTACCGCGTACTCTAACTCGTGAACTAAATACGATAAGAAAGATTAGTAAAATCTGGGAATAAGAGATGCAGGTAGAAAGAACCTTGCCAGATTCATTCTGGCGTAGAATGGATGATTCTGGGACATCAGATTCCGCAGGTCTAATTTTGACACATGAGTTTTCACTATCTACACATGAAACTAGCCTTATTCGGCATCTCCTCCTTACGCATATAGTATACATCAGTAAACTACTAACATGTTTATTTCCCGCACGAGACAACCAGACATACGGACGAAGAAAAGGCTCCAATATGTACGTGATGTATTGTAATAAAATCTACAGATGACAGTGAATAAAAACGAAAGGGAAACAGTTGTGAGATGTTCATTCAACCCAGGCTAACCTAATTATCTATCTAGGTAGGTTAGTATGATGTGGCTAGTGCAACTGTGGCTAATAATGGCGCTGCACCTAAAGGTGATGGAAATAGCAAATAGGAAACCAGAAATCTTCTGGACACCAAAGATTTTATTCGCTTAATAGTACATTGTATCTCTCATGCTTGTGTTCGTTCTAATCTATTATCTTCCTTTGCGTCAATCCAAAACTTCGGCTATTTGAGGTGCGCATGGTTGGGTAGGGTACCGTTTTATTCTTGCCCTTTCGATGTTTGTGAGCATATTTTGTTAGATTACGCACTAACTAGTGATCTATTTATATATTACTAGATAGATTACCCGGTTGCTTATTTAATATATATAGCAGTGCGTTAGGGCTTAACTAGTAGCTAGTGCTCCTATTAAGTACTTTATACTAGAAATGCCTTAATTAAACTTAGTAGCGATATATAAATAGATTAAAATATATATTATTAAATTTAATAATTAAAATTTTATTATAATCTTTATTTTATTAAAAAATAAAGCTATAAAAATACGTACTAAAAGTTATATATTATTTATATTAATTATTTATAACTTTTAACTCGCTAAAAAACTTTTATTATAAAAATAAAACTTTATAACGTTTATAATTTTAAAAAATTTTTAAAAGTATTTATAACTAAAAAAAACGTAATTTTTTAGCTTATAAAACTAAACGTACTAAATATATTTAATTTTTTATATTTATAAATATTAATCTAGCGATTATTATACTGATAAATTTAATAATAAACGGATAAACTTTATATCTTAATATTTAATAAAGTTATAATATTGTTTTAAAATAATATAATATTTATTAAAACAAAATTATTAAACTTTTTAAATAAATTGTTACGATTAGTATTTTTTATAAAAGCAAAGCTTTTAGTTAAGGTTTTATTTATATATTAATCGAAAAATATTAAGCTAGATCTAAGATCTAGCAGCTAATTTTATTTATAAGGATTTTATATATATATATAGTAGGGCTATGGTTATATAACTTTAGGTAGGTCCTATAAAGACCTACTATATTTATTATATTTAGTTAGCTACTTGTAATTACTTCCCTTTAAAAAAAATCTCGTTACGAGATTCGAATTAAACCTTACGTTTGCTAAGAAGTTATTGTCTAATAAAAAGAAAAATTACCTTAGGTTTTTACTCTTAAGCTATTATACTATAAGCCTTTATTTATAGCTACGTTTTAGGGCTTTTTTATAATTTAATAAATAGTATTTTTTTAATATTGTTTTATTTACGTTTAGTTTTTTATATTTTTTTTTACGAATAACGTAATATTAGTTTTTTGCGAACTTTTAAAACGTTGTTGTTTAAGTAATCTTTTTTAAATCTATTTTTTTTTATAGCTTTTAGCTATTTTTTTAGTTTTTTTAGTAGTTCTACTAAATCGGGGTTATTTTTATAAAACTTAAATAATAGTTTAAGCGAATTTTTAAAATTATTTATAAAATATTATTTTTATTAAAATCTTATTTTTTTTAATTTATTTAATATTAAAAAGTTTTTTTATAATAAAGTTATAATATTTATATTTGTTTTATTTTTTATTTAAGTTTTTTTTTGTTAAAGATTATTATTTTATTTTTAAGCTATTTAATAGTTTAGCTTAATAATAAATTATTTAAGTATTTTTATAATCGGTCGGCGTAATATAAATTAAAAGCGCGTTAGTTCGGAAATATTTTTAATTAAAATATCGCCGGTTTTATTTTTTTAACGATTTTATAATATTAATATATTAATAAATAATTTAATTTATTTAAAGGTTAATTAATTATTTATAATTAATATTTTTTATAATAAATATTTAGTTTTTAATTTTAAAGTTTATTTTTTTAATAATAGTTTTTTTTTTAAATTGTTTTTTTTATATTTATTTTAAAATTTATTATATAGTTTTAATATATTTTTTAACTATTTTATTAATTGTTATATTTTTTTAAGTAATATATTTTTAGTTAAAATATTAATTACGTTTATTATATAGCTAAGCTAGTTATAATAATTAAATATAAAAATTTAAATAATATTTTATAAAGTTATAGTTTAATAAATTTATATAGTAAAAAAGCCGCTATAAAATTTATAATAAATAAAACTATTTTTTAATTATTTTAATAATAGTTATAAAAAAGCATAATTTTTAATTTAAATATTTTATAATAATTTTAGCTTAATTTATTAATTTATAATGTTTTAAAATAATAACTTTTAAATAATATTAAAAATTTTCGTTAGTTCGTTAATAAAAGCTAAAATAAATTAAAGTTTTTTATCCGAGTTAATTTTTTCTAATAATCTAAAAATATAAAAAATTTTTATAATAAAAATAAGTAGTTTAAGCTATTATTATTATTTTATTATAAAATATTAATTATAATAGTTTATTTAATCGGTTAATTATTATAAATATAAATTTTTTTTATTTTTATTAGTTATTATTTTTTTAAAATTTATTATTAAATATTAAAAAAGTTTTAAAAAAATCGGCATAAATTATAATAATTTAAATATTTTATTATAAAGTATTTTAGCGGGTTAATATTTTAAATAGTTTTTTACGTACTAATTATAATTTTTTGCTAGTTTTAGCTATTAATATTATAATATTATAAATTTATAAGTTTTATTTTATTTAAAATAAACAATTATAATATAATTATATTTTTTTTTAATATAAAATAAATAAGTTATTTATTTTAAATATTATAAATTATTTTTTATAAATAATTAAACTTTTGTTTAAAATTTAATTTTACTTAAACTAATATAAGCTTTTTTTTAATAAACTTTTAAGTTTAAAAATTATCGGTTTATTATAATATTTTATTTATTAGGAGGATTTTAATAGCTAAAATATTAATTATAGTTTTTATTTTAAGTTTATATATAATAGCTATTATATTAGCTACTTTTTTCGGGTCGAAAATATAAATAGTAGCGTTTTTTTTACCCAGGAAAATACTAAATTTATTAATTAATTAAAATATAGTTATATATTTTTAATTTTTATTTTATTTTTTACGTTTATAAATTTTTTTATTTTTTTATAAAAGCGTTAGCGATAATATTTTTAAATTTAAAGCAATATATAATAATAAAATTATAATTAGTTATTAGTTTTATTTATTTATTATAAGTTTAATTATTATTTAATACTAAAATATTTAAAAGTTTATAATTAATAATAATTATAAAAAGCTAATTAATTTAATTACTAGCTAATTTTAACTTTTAATATATTAATGCTTTTATTATTATTAGTATTTTTTTATTATAAATTTATAGTTTAGTTTAACGTTATATAATATTTTAAAAAAAAATATAATAAAATATTATTTTTTATTTTTTTTTTTTAAAATAAATATTTAGTAGCTATTTTATTAAAACGTTTATTTTAATTTTAGTTTTTTTTCGTAATTATAATATATTAAAATAAAAATATAAATAAATAAATATTTTAGTTTATTAAAAATATTTTAGTATTTTTATATTTATTTAAAATATATTTTTTTTTTCGTTAAGTTAAATAAAAGCTTAATTATGCGGCTATTTTATAATAAATTATCGGTAAAAATTATAAAATTTTACGAATAATTATATATTTTTTATTATAGTAAAGTTTTTTTATTTTTTTTATTATAGCAATTTTTTTAGGGTTAACTTTAATATTATTATTTAATAATAAAACTAAAATATTTTATTTTAGTAATATAAAATTTATATTTTTTAATATTAGCTTAAAAGCTAGTAGTTTTAAATCGTTTTAATATTTTTATAACGTAAATTTAATAGTTTTTTAAATTATTTAAAAATATTAAAATATTATTTATATAAGCGCTATAAAAATTATTTAAATATTTTTTAGAACGTTATTTATATATTTTTAAAATATTATTAGTTTATTAAATAAATTAAAAATAAAACTTTATATTATATAATTTATATTTAGTTTTAAACGTAATAAAGTTTTTATTATTTAAATATATATAAATTTTATTAAACGTTTATTAAATATTAATTTTTATAAAAATTTTAGCTTTTATAATATAAGCTAATATTTTTTTAATTAAAAGTATTAAATATTAATTTTTTTTTATTAATATATTAATTTTATAATAATTTATATAAATTTAATTTTTATTAACTTTAAATATAAATAGAATAAATATAAAAAAATATATTATTAAGTTTAATAAATTTTTTTTTTAAGTTTTTTATTATATATTTTTTTATTATTTTAGTTTTTTAAAAAATATAATAAAATAAATTATCGGGGAAATTATTCTAGCTTTTTTTAAAAATAAATTTAATACGATAATTTATTAGTTAATTAAATAATAAAGTATTTAAGTTTATTTTATTAAAGTTTTAAATAAATAATAGTATTTTTTAAATATTTGTTTTTATATTTTATAGATTAGTTTTTTTTTTTTTTTTAGAAAAAAGCTTAGCTTTTTGTTTATTTTATATAATTAAATCGATTTTATATATATTATAATATAAATTTATTATTCTTTATAAAATATACGTTATAAGAACGAAATAGCTTTAATTATTATAATATTTTAATTAGTTAATATTTATATTATTTTATTACGTTTTTTTATAATTAATATAGCTTATATTTATTATGTTTTTACGCCGATTTTATAAGTAAAAGTATTTTACGTACGTTTTAAAGGTTAAAATCTACGTTTTTAATAATAGCTAATTAACGGTTTATTTTAGCTAGTTTTTATTATAGTAATTATTAAATCAGATTTTCCTAAAAATAACGCGTTATTTTACAAGCTATTTTATTAGCTTAAGGATTTTTTTTTTTAAATATAATAGTTATACCGAAAAAGTTAACATTAGCTAATTTTTTTATAGCGTTTTATCGGGTATTAATATTACGTCCGGGAAAAAAATCCGTTTAATATTATATATTTTTTATAGCTTTTTAAAACTTTTATTATTAAATTATTAAATATTATATATTTAAAATATTATTTAAACGTTTTAAGTTTATTAGTCCGGAAAAATATATTTTTTAAATAATTAAAAAATATTTTTAATAAAAAAATATAATTATATTATTAAAAGTTAAGCAATATATTATAAGTTTTATAAAACATTTATTTATAATAAAATTATATTTTATTTTAATTATAATTAAAAATATTTTTTTAAAGTTTTTTTTTGTAAATAAAAATTTATTAATAAAGCTTTTTTAATATTTTATTAAAATTAAACATTATATTTAAAAATTATTTTTAGTTTAAATTTATTTTTAATAAAAATATTTAATTTATTTATTATATATTTTATATATTTTTATTTATAAAAAAATATTTATTAGCTTTTATATTAGTAAAATAATTATAAATAATAAATATTTTTTTATTTAATATTAAAATATAATATACTAAAAATAATTTTTTTTTAAAATATAAGTTTAAAAATCTTTTTTATTATTAATATTTTTATTTACTGACGTTTTTTTTAAAAAAAAGTTTATTTTTTTAAAGTTAAACTTTTTTTATATTTTTTTTTAAAGCTTTTTTTTTATTATTTTTCCGTCCGTATTAAACGTATAAAATAACTAATCGCGCTTTTTATTTAATTATTATTTTATTTTTATTAAATATTTTTTTAAAACATAGCTATATTTTAATAATAAAAGTATTTTTTTTTTTAATAATATTTTATTTTATTTATAATAAGTTAAATTCTTAGTTTGCTAAAAAATATAAACGATTTATTATTATTATTATTATTAAAATAAAAAATTTATTATTTTTAAACTAATATAAAAAATTAAGCAGTTTAAACTAATATTAATATTAATATTTAAACTATTATAATATTATTTAAAACTACTTTATAGTTTTTATTTTTAATATTAGTTTTTTTTAAATTATAAACAAGTTATTTAATATATAAAATAAAAGTTTTATAAATATAAGCTTTATTTAAATATTTATTTAATATTTAGTTTTTAAATAAATAAAAAATTAAATATAAAATTTTTTTTTTTATAGCGAAAATAAAATATTTTATTTTTTAATAAAGCAAATAAAACTATTTTTAAAACTTTAAAACTTTTTTAAAAACTTTAATTTAAAAACGGCTTATTTTATATAAGTTTTTTTTTTTAGTTAATATTTATATATATTATTTAAAATATTTTATTATTATTTTTAAATATTATAATTTAATTTAGGTTTTTTTTTTAAATAAAGCTATAAATTTTTAGTAATTTTACTTTTTAAATATAATTCGATATTATTTATTTTTATATTATTTATAACGAACTAGTTATAATTAATTATTAAACAGTTAGTTAATTTAAAACTATATTTTAAAATTAATTTTATTTTTAGCAAAATTATTAAAAAAACTTATATTTTAATTTTGTTTAATTTTTTAATATATTTACTATTTTTAATAATATTTATATTAAATAAAATAATATTATAATTATTTTAATTAAATTCTAATAATGTTTTTTTAATTAGTTTTATTTAAATTTTTTTTTTTTACGTTAAGTTAGCTTAAATATAAATAATTTTTTTATTATTAATTTATTTTTTTTTTTTTTTATACTATAATAGTTTTATAATATTTATATTAATATTATAATTAATACTCGGTAATATTGCTTTTTAATATAGATTTTAAATTAAATAGTTATAAATATATAAAATATTAAATATTAAACTTTTATTTTTTAAAAAAAAGCTTTATAGTTTTTAATATAAACGTATTAATAAATTGTTTAATTTATAATTATTAAAGTCCGTAAATATAGCTTTATTAATTTTTATAATTATAATAAAATAAAAGCTTAATTTATTATTTCGGACTATTAAAGCTACTAGTTTATTAATAATTGTTTAGATTTAATTAATATAAAATAGTTTATATTTTTATTATATTAATAAAATCGAAATATTTTTATAAAACTGCTTATAAATATTAAAAATAAAATTTTCGGAAATATTTTAAAACTTAATTTTTTTTTTTTTTTTTTTTAGCTTATAATATAACCGCTATATAAATATTAGTAGTAAATATAAAAGCAAGTTATAAAAAAACGTTAATTAAACTTATTTTTTAGGATTTTTTTTTTAGGAGTACGGTGGGGTGACCAGATACGGATACAGATACAGTGGGTCCCTGCGGGACCCACCTAGAGTCACATGATCAGCCCCACCGTGCATACACACAAATCCCTATAGATAGAATTAGCCGCTAGATCCTAGATCTAGCTTTAGTATCTCTCGATCAATATACAAATAGGACCCTAACTAGGAGCTTTGCCTCTGTAAAGGACACCAATCGTGACAATAGGTATATAAAAATATAAATTAATTAAGTTATTAAAATCGAAAATAATTTTTTTTCGGGTAGTTATATAAGCTATATTAGCTATAATAGCTATATTATTATTTTATACTATAATTTAATATTATTAAAAATCTTTGCTTTAGCGTTAATTATATTTAATATAATATCGAAGATTTTTATTTTAATATTAATCCGAATTTAAAGTTAAAAAATAATAAATTTTAATTAATGTAGCTAATTATAATAAAGTATAAGTTGCGTAAATTAATATATTTATTTAAAAAAAATATTAAATAAATTAAAATTTAAAAATTATTAAAATAATATTAATTTTTTAATTATTACGATTAGTATTTTTTATAAAATAAAGCTTTTAATTAAAGTTTTATTTATATATTAATCGAAAAATATTAAGCTAGATTTAAAATCTAGCGGCTAATTTTATCTATAAAGATTTTATGTGTATATATATAGGGCTATAGTTATATAACTCTAGGTAGGTCTTGTAAAACCCACTATATTTATTATATCTAGTTAGCCACCCGTAACTTAAATATAAAAAATAATAAATTCGAACTATAAATTAATTTATATAAAAACTTATTAAATTTTAATTATAATATATATATATTTAAAAAAGCTTAATAAAATAATAAGCTAAATTTTTAAATATAAATATCGAAACAATTATAAAACGTTTATTAATACTATAATAAAAAAACTTATTAAAAAGTTCGCTAAATAAATTAATAAATAGCTAAATAAAATTATTAAAATAAATATTAAAAAATTAAATATTATTAAATTATTTAAACTTATAATTAATTTAAAAAAGTTTTATATAATATTAATTTATTTTAAATTATATTATTAAAAAAATTTATAACAATAAAATTTAAATAATATTTTAATTATTAAATAATAACTATTAAACTTTAATATAAAACTTTTATATTAATATAATATAAATATTTATAAAAATTATTAAAAAAAAAGCTTTTATTATTTATAAACTAATAAACAAAAAAATATAAAAATTATTTAGCTTATTTTAATAAAATTAATTTAGGCAATTAATACGGGGGCATGAAGAATTAATACGGGGGCATGATGCTTACGGGGGCATGACTCATACTTAGCCACATATCAGCCACACAAAAAATCATAAAATTAAAATTAAAACACCATAATTTTTGTCATTTTTTGCTCTTTTTTATGGTATAAGGTTCGTAGCCCTAGCCCTAAGTATGGCTGAGATATCACCTATTATACACAACTTGAAATAAAAAATCGGTTAATTACATTACGTTGCATAATATATTATATCTTAGCCACCCTTGTGGCTAAAGCTTAGTGCTATATACCGTTATATAGCCCGAAAAATAATAAAAATCCTAGTATTTTTACTTTTTTTAAGTAGTAGCTTAAGTGTAGCTAAACTACAAAAAACTATACTTTTAGCAAAATTTCGATATAAATTAAAGTATAGCTTAGCCACACTTAGGGCTATAAGGCCCTAAGTTATACTATTGTATAGAGAAAAAAATAACAAAAATTCGAGTACTTTGTTTGTATTTTTCAGAATTTTTTAAATAGCTAATACAAGGGTTATAAAAGTCATGCCCCCTAAGGTCATGCCCCGTATCAATTTTTCATGCCCCCGTATCAATTGCCTTAATTTAAACAAATTTATTAAAAGCGAAAAATATATTTTTAAATAGCTTAAAACTAATTAATAGCTAATATAACGATTTTAAAAAAACTTTTTAAATATTTTTATAAAACGTTTTAAAATAAATATATAAATTAAAGCTAAAAAAAAATATAAAATACTAGCGTACTTTTATAGCTTAACAAAAAAATTAAACTAGTACGTATATAAATAAACGTACTAAAGTAGTTTTAAAAGATTTAATAAATTAAGTTTAACTATAAAATCTAGTTTATAGTTTTATATTTATATTATATATATATATAAAATATAGTTAACCCGCTTAAAGTTAATAAAGCTTATTAAGCTTGTTTATAAGCTTAAATATACCCGAGCTTATTAATACGTTTTATAATTTTATTTTTATTTAAATAAGCTAGCTAAACTAATATATTTTAGTTTTATTTAAGCAAGCTAGCAAAGTTAGCGTATTTAGGTTAAAGTAGGGCTATTTATTATATATTTTTTAAATAAATATTTTTTTAGTTTCGAGGTTTAAAATAAAAGTTTATTACGCTTATTAAAAGCGCTTAGTAAAATAGTTTTTTTTTTTTCGTTTATTTATAAAAATATATAAAAAAAAGCAACAATTATAATTATTTTAAAAGTTAGCTATTTTATTATATAATAATAAAATGCTCGTATATTTTTAACCGGGTTAGCGCGCGTATTAAATAGTATAATTACTATTAAAAAATAAAAATATATATATATTTTTTACGTATATAAACAATTATAATACGCGTAATATTTAAAGCAACGTATATATAGCTATAAATAATAATAAAATTATAAATATATAACGGTTTATAGCTAATAGCTATATATTAATTTATATACGTAAAGCTTTTTATTTTTTTTTTTTTTTTTTTTAAGCTTTATATAATTTTTATATATTAATAATTAAAATTGTTTAACGCTTTTTATATTATTTTAAAATTTTAACTAACTTTTGTTTTATTATAATTAAAATTTATTTAATTATTATTTTACGTTAATATTATTTATTTTTGCGTAATTATATATATATATAAATATATAATAAAGTTAATTTATATATAATAATATATAATTTTTTATTTTTGCTAATATGCTACGTTTTATATATTAATAATTATTTCGATAATTTAATTAATTTAACGTTTAACTATATATTGTTATTTTTGCTGCCGCTATTACTGCTAAATTATAAGCTTGTTTAATTTTTTAGCTTATTTAGCTATAAAATTAATATATTAACTAATAATTATTAAGCTTGCTTTTTTTTTTTTTTTTTTTTTTATATAATATAATTATAATTCGGAAAAATATAACTATAATAGTTTTATTTAACTATTTATTATAGCTTTAATTTTATTCCCGTTATTTTATAAGCGTTATTGCTTAAGTTATAAATATATTTTTAAATTTAATTAATAAGTTTTAATTAATTATTATATTATAGCAATTATTTTATTTTTTTTTAGAAAATAATAAAAAATTAGCTTAAGTTATAATTAATTTATTATTTTTTACGCTTACGTTTATATTTTTTTATTTTATTAAACTTATTAATTATTAATATTTTTATTTTACGCTACGTTTATTTTATTATAATATATTTATTAGCTTAGTTTTATTAGCTTGTTTGCTTAAACTATTTATTAGCGGTTTAAGTAGCTTACTAGCGAAATTAGCAATAATAAAAAAAAAAAAAAAATAAAAAATAAAAAAAAGCGGCTTTTAAATACTAATTATTTTACGCCGCGCTTACGCTAACTTTTTCGAGCTTTTATAAAAGCGTTATTATATTAACGCTTTTTTCCGTTTTTACTAAGCTTATATTTATAGCGCTTTTGCTAGTTTGCCGCTATTAATTAGTTTCGGGCTATATTTTATTTAAACTATATTTGTTTAGTTTTTATAGTAAATTATATAAAAAATATATTATTTTTAATAATTATATTTTTTATTATAGCTATTATTATAAAAAAAACTATAAATATAAAAATATAAATTAATTAAATTTATAATTTATATTTAAATAGCGTTAATTTATAATATATATAATTTTTTGTACGTGGTTTTTTTTGCTATTATTTTTATTAACGTATTTATTATTGCTACTAAAAAAAAAAAAACAAAAAAAATTATCGATTTTTATAATAACGCCGCGCTTATTAAACGTACTTTTATAAATATATTTTTATTATTTAAATATATTAAACTATTTTATATTTTTATTATTTTTTAAATATATTAAACTTTAATATATTTTATTATTTATATATTATATTTTATAAATAATTATATTATAATAATAAAAATTAATTACGTTTTAGTTATTTTAAACTATATTAAAGTTTATTTTAGCGCGGTTTTATAAATATATTTATTAATAATGTTTTTTTAAAATAATTTACGTTTATTTTTGTTTTATTTTTATTTTTATTAGCTATTATTATAATAATAATAATAATAATAATAATAATAACGATATATTAGCGCGCGTTTAGTATTATTTATATAATATTAATATTGCCGAAAAAAAAAAAAAAAAAAAAAAAAATTATAATATTTTTGCGCTTTTGCTCGCTATTACTATTATTTTTTTTTTTTTTTTTTTACTTTTTTATAACGCTAAAATTATATTATAATATAATTAATAAATAAAGTTAATATTTTTTTACTAAACTTAGTTTATTTGTTATAAATATATTTTATTTAAAAGTTTTATATTAAATTAATAAAAGTTTTTTATAGTTATTTAGTATTAATTATTTTTTTTATAATATATAATTTATATTTTATAAATTAATAAATGCTTAAAAATATTTAAACTAAATATAAAAAAGTTTTTAATAAGTTTATTTATTAATATTTAATCCGTTAATAAATATATTATTTTAAACGTTTTTTTTACTATATTTTTATTTATTTTATATTTTTATATTTATATATTTTAATATAATATTAATTTTATTGTTTTTATTTATAATAAATTTAATCGTTTAAATATTATTTAAAAAAACTTTATTTTTTATTTAAAGCAAAATTTAAATTTTTAAACATTTTTAAAATATTATAGTTTTTTTTTTTTTTATTTTAAACGTATTAAATTTAGCTTTAGTTATAAATATAAAAATAATAGTTTATTTTATTATTTTTATATAATTATATTATTATATAATAATATATATTATATAAAAATTTTTTTATTTTAATATTATTAATAAATAAAATATTTTTTATAATTATTAAAGCTATATATAATTATTTATATTTATATATAATTTTTAAAAGTTAAATATTATATAAATATTAAATTATTTAATTTATTGTTTTTAAATATTTTTTGCTTAAGTTAATAAATATTTAATAGTTAAATAGCTATATATATTATATTTAATTATAATATAATAGCTATATATAAAATAATTTAATTTGTTTTTAATATATTTTAATTTATATTTTTATTATTATATTTAAATTTTTAATAAGCTTTTTTATTAATAATAAAGTTATAAACGTTTAATTATTATTATTTAAATTATAGCGTTTTATTATTTTTTTAATATATTAATTATATAACTAAAAATAAATTTAGTTTTTAGTTATAAATAATTATATTTAAAAAACTATATTATATTTTTTTTTTAAGTTTATATATTTTTTAATATTTTTATAATATTTTTAGTTTATTTAATATATTTTTTTAAAAAAATATTAAAAAGTTATTTATATAAATATTAAAATATTATTTTATTTTTGTATAAAATAAATATAGTTTTTTTAATAAATATATATATTATTTATTAATATTTTTATAAATTTTTATACTAAAATAAAAAAAATTTTATAGTTTATATAATATTTTATTAAATAAACTTATTATATTATTTTAAAAAAACTTTTTAATAATTTAACTATTATTAAAAGTTTTTTTTTTTTTAGTATTTAAAATATTAATAATATCGAACTATTTAATTTTTATATTAAAACATATAATTATTATTATTATTAAATAAAACGTTTTAATAATAAATTACTATATAAATTAATTAAAAAATTATTTTTTTATAAATTTTTTAAATTATTAGTTATATTTTAAGTTTTTAAAATCTTTTTTTATTTTATTTATATATAAATATTTATTTTAAAAGTAATAATATATTTATAGTTTTATTTTTAAAATAAGCTTTAATGTTTTTTTTTATAGCTATTTATATTTTTTATAAATATTTTATTTAAATTATTTTTTTAGTTAATATTTTATAAAATTTTTTAGCTTTTAAAAAATAATTTAAAAAAATCGGTTTTATAAAAGCGCTTTTTTTTAAAACTTATAAAAATCTGTTTTATTTTTTATTAATTTATTATAGTTATAAAACTATATATAATATTTATATTTTTAGTTTTTTAATAAATAATTTTTTATTAATTAAATATAAAAATTTTTAAAAAATTTAATTAGTTTAAATTTATAAAAAAAATTATTTTATTTTTATATATATAATTATTATAAATTAATATTTTTATTACGTTTTTATAAACTTTTAGTTTTTTTAAAGTTTTTGTTTTTAATTTTTTAGTTTAAATATAAAACTAAAAATAAATTATATAAATATATTTTTATTTAGCCGGTTTAAAATTATTTTAATTTAAATAGTATATTTTTATACGTTTTTATTTAATTTTATATTTTTATTATTATATATTTTTAAATAAAAAGTTTAAAATTATTATTATTTTTTTTATTATTATTAAAGCTTATTTTTATACTAGTTTATTATTTTTTAAGTTCGGGCGTTTTTTAAAAAGTTATAAATTTATATAGCTAATTTTTATATATTATATTTTTATTTTTTTTAATATATTAAACGTTTTTATTTTTAATTTTTATTTTTTTATTAAATAATAATAAGCTTATTAAATAAATTAAAAGCTTTTTTTTTATTATTTAAAATATTAATATTTAATTTATATTTTATTTTTTTTGTTTGTTTTTATATATTAATAATATTATTTAAATTTTTAAAAAAAGTTTAATAATTTTAATTTTATTAGCTTTAATAATTAATTTTAATTGCAAGCTTTTTATATTTTTTATAATAAAATAGTTTTTATTAAATTTTATATTTTATATAATAATTATTTATTTTAACTAAAAATTTATATTTAATATAAATTATTAGTTTTATAATTTAAATATTTAATATAAATTTATATTTTAATTTTATAAGCTTATTAATTTTTATTAATAAATTTAAGTTTTTTATTAAATATTTAATATTTATATATATAAATTTATTTTAGTTTAATTTTAAATTATTTATTAATATTTATATTTTTTTTAGCTAATATTATTTAAAATATTATATAAACTATATATAAAATATTTTATAAAATATATAAAAATTATAAGCTTTTAATAAGCTTTATTATATAGTTATATTATTATTTAAATAATTTTTAATTATAAAAAAGCTAAAAACTTATATTTAAAAATATTTTAAAAACTTTTTTAATAATTTTTTTTTTAGTTTTTTTTTCTGCCCGAAAGCTTATTATTATAAAATAAAAATAATTTAAAGTTATTTTTTATTTCGGTTTAAAATTAATAATAAGTTTTTTATTTATTATAATTATTATTTTTTTATTTTATTATATATTATTATAATTAATAGCTAATATTTTTTTATAATTTATTTTTTAAACTTTTAAATTTTTTTAAATATTTTAATAAGTTTTTTTTATTAATAAAAATATTTAAATTATTTTATTATATTTTTTTTAAGCTAAATAATTAATTTAATTTATTATATATTTTAAAATAATTAAAAATTTTAATAAATTTTATAAAAAAAGTACGTTATATATTTTTAAAAACTTTTTAAATATAATTTAATATATTATTATAAGTATATAATATTTATATTTTTTTATAAAATTTTATTTATTTTTATATTTTTATTTTAATTATAAAAGCTTTTAAAAATTTTAAGCTTAAATATTTTATTTTTAAATATTATAGCTATTTAAAATTTTATTTTAATTTCGGTAAGTTTTTTAATAGTTATTATAAACGCTTATTAAATATTTTTATAAATAGCTTATATAAAATTAATTTATATATATTTATAAAATATTTTATAAAAGTAAAAAAAATTAATTATAAACGTTTTAATTAAATAAATTTAATAAAATTATATTAAATAAAAATTAAATTATATTTTTAAACTAGCTAAATAATTAAATTGTTTTTTTTATAATTTATATTTAAATATATAATTAAGTTTAAATATTATATCTAGTTTTTTATAAGCGCGCTTTAAAAATAATATTTATATAAAACTTTTTTATAAATATTATATTATTTAAAATTAAATTTATTTTTTTTATTTATTTTTAGTTAAAAAAATCTATTTAATAATTTTTTTTTTTTTTTTAAAAATAAAAACTAAACGTTTTTATATTTATTATTTTATTTTTTTTATTTAATAAATAACTTAAGTTTAAACAAGTTTTTATTATTAATTATATAAATTATTTTATATTAATAAACGTATTATTTAAATATATAATATTTATAAATATATTAAAAAATATTTAAAGTTTAATTAAATATAATAAAATTAATAATAGCGTATATTATATTATTTAGCTATTTATTTTATTTTAATTAAATTATTTTTATTTTATTAAAACGTTTTAATTATTTTTAATAATTTATTTATATATTATTAAACTAAATATATATTTATTATTTTTTAATATTTTTAACTTATTTTAATAAAAAAATCCTAAATATTATAATTAATTTTATTAGTTATAATATTATATAAAATTTTATAGCTATTTATAATTATAAATATATTTATATTTATTAGTTTTTTATAAACATAATAATATTTTTAATATTTTATTTATATATTTAGCTTAATAAAAAATAACTATTATTTTAGTTAGTATTATTTAATACTTTGTTTTTAAAAATAATAATATAAACGCTAGTTTTTTTTTAGCTTTAAATATATTATTAAAATAATAATAGCGAAAATTTTATTTTAGTTTTTAAATAATATAATTAAAGTTTTAAGTATTTTAGCTTTAATAAGCTTAATATATTAATTAATTATTTATAAAAATATTAGCTTAATATTAATTATATTAAAAAAGTTCTTAATAAAAATATACTAAATATATTAAAAATTTTTATTATTTTTATTCGTTAATATATAATTTTTTAATTTTTAATTTATTTTATAATATTAATATTATTATTTACGGCTTTTTTTAGCATTACTTTATAGTTTTATTAAAAATTAATATATATAGTTAATTTAATAAAAATAAAATTATTTATAATATATTAATTAAGTTTTAAAGCGTTAAATATTTTTTATATTAATTTTTATCGATATTATTTTAAAATAATAAAAATAATAATTTTATTAATTTAATTAAATATAGCGTTATATTTAATTATATAGCAATAAATATTAAAATATATTTAAATATTTTATTTATTAATTAATAAATTATTTTTAATTTTTATTTTTATAAATTTAATTAGCTTATAAATAAATAGTTTTTTAATTAGTTTATATTATTATTAGCTTATTTTATTTAGCTAAATTTTATTAATAAATTTAATAAACGTTTTATTTTAAATTTTCGATAATTTTTTTTTTATAAAAAGCTTTAATAATTGTTTTAAAATAAAGCTTATTTTAAAAGCGTTAAAATTTATTACGTTTTAAATATTTTATATTTTTACGTATATTTAAAGCTTAATATATTATATTAGCTAATCCTATTATTTTTTAAAAACTACGTTTTTTAAAATAATTAATAAACTTTTTAATATAATAATAAATAAACTTATTAATAAAATTAATATATATATATATATATAAATTAAAAAGCTTATAAAATAAACTTAAAATATTTAGTTTAATATTATATATATTATATTATATAACTAGCTAAAGTTAAAAAATTTAAAAAAATAAAATCGTATTATTAGTTTTAAAAAAATTACTATATTTAAAAATATTAGTTTTACGAACAAACCGGGCTTATAATTATAAATACTAACGTATTTTTATAGCGTAATAAAAAATTAAACTAATATATATATAAATAATATATTAAAATAGTTTTAAAAAATCTAATAAATTAAATTTAACTATAAAATTTAGTTTATAGTTTTATATTTATATATATATATATATAAAATATAATTAACCCGCTTAAAATTAATAAAGCTTATTAAGCTTGTTTATAAGCTTAAGTATACTTAAGCTTATTAATACGTTTTATATATTTTATTTTTACTTAAGCAAGCTAGCTAAGCTAGCGTGCTTTAGTTTTACCTAAGCAAACTAGCAAAGCTAGCGTACTTAGGTTAAAATAAAGCTACTCCGTTATAAAAAAACTTTAATATAATAAACTATATAGATTATTATAAAAAATATTTAATTATAAATTATTAGTTTATTTTTTTAAAGCTTTATTTTAAAAATTTTAAAACTAATATTTATTTTAAATATTTATTTATATACGAATAATTATTAAAAATAATATTAAAAAAGCAATAAAACATATTAAAAACTAGCAAAAAAAAACATATTAAATTTAACAATTAATTTATAAATTAATATAAAAATTAATTTATATAGCTATTAAATATATATTATAAGCTTTTTATAATTAATAAAAAGCTCGTTAAATTATATATATTATATAATTACGTTATAATAGATTTTAAATTTAATATATATATTTTTAACTAAATAAATTATTTTTTAAATCTTAAAATATTAACTTAAAAAATATAATATTAGCTAATAATAATACGATTAAAATATATAACTATAAAAAATCAATATTAAATATAAAAATTAAAAAAATTTATAGTTTATAAGCTTTATAATATAATTTTTTTTAATATAGCTATTAATTTTATTTTATTATAAGTTTTTAATTATAAAAATATTTATTAAAAAAATAAACTTAATTTAAATTTTTTAAAATATTAATAAAAAAGCTTTTATATTTATTAACCCGAATATATAAACAATTTATTATAAAATACTTTTTAGTACGTTTAATAAAATATACTTTTATATTTAAAAAAACTTTTTAAATTTTTATATAAAACGTTTTTAATTATAAGCTAATATATATAAATAATATTAATATTTAAAATATATAAGTTTTAAACTATTAAAACGATTATTAATATATATTAAAAAAATAATAATTATTTTTTAAAAAAATAATAAAATTAAAACTATAAAATATATTAATTATAGTTTTATAAAAGTTTATTAAAAAATAATATAAAAAGCTCGATTTAAAATTTTTAAAACTAATATTTAGCTAATAATTAATTTTTATAAATTTAATAACTTTAATATAAAAAATAATTATTTATAAAAAATAATATTAATTATTAATAAATATTTAAATATATATAAAATTATTATATTAATAATAAACGCGTTAATATTATATAAATAGCTTTTAAAAATTATATATATTATATTTAGCTTTATTATAAAATAATATATTATAAATAAAACTATTTAATTAATAAAACTTATATAAAATATTTATAATATTAAATTTGCAATTTTTTTGTATATATTTAAAATTTTAATAAAAAAATAAAAATTAAAGCTATTATTAAATAATAAATAAGCTTAATAAAAAATAAATATAAAATTTTTATTTTTTTATAGCTTAAAATAGTTCGTATTATATATTTTATATAACCGAACTTTTTGCTATATTAATAGCTAAAAAACTTTTTATAAAAAGTTTTATTTATATTTTAATAATTTATAAATTATATAAGCTTTAAATAAACTTTAAATATTTTATATTTAATAATATATAATATAGTTTTTATTATAATTATTATTATAAAATATAATAAAAAAAATATAAAAAGTTTAATTTTAAAGCTTAAATAAAATATTTAATAAAATATTAATTTTTTAATATTTATTAAATTTAGTTATTACGTAAAATAAAATAATTATTATAAAAAATATTATTTTTAATAAAAATAAGTTTTTTAGTAATAATAAAAATAAGTTTAAAAATAATTTTTTAAAAATAAACTAAAAAAATTATAAAAAATTTATTAACTAAATTAATTATTAAAATATAATTAAAATAATAATTAATATTTTTTATAATAAAAAATAATAAATTAAAAAATTATTATTAAAAAATTTTATTAAACTATTAAATTAAACTAAATAAAAAATAAATTTAAATAATAATAAGCTTATAAAAATAATTTAAAAAATTATACGCCGAAAAATTATTTATATATTAATTTAAAATTTTTTTTAATATATTTATATTATTAAAATTATTAAAAGCTATATTATTTAACTTAATTATAATATAATTAAAACTTATTAATTTAAATATAAACTATAATTAATTTAGCTATTTATATTAAAATTAAAATAAGCTTATATTTTTAAATTAATTTATTAAATTATAAACTATATATTTTAATATAGTTCGATTATATAAATTATTTATTATAAATAAAAAATAACTATTAAAATATAAAAAGCTAAATTATTAAAAAGTTTTTTAAATATTATAATATTTAAGTTTAAATATTAAATATAAAAAAAAATAATATTAAGTTATAAAAAATACTTTTATAAAAGTTTATAATTTATTATTTATTTAATTATAAATATTAAATATTAATAAAAGCTTTAAAAAAAAAATACTTTTATAAAAGTTTATTATTTATTATTTATTTAATTATAAATATTAAATATTAATAAAGCTTTAAATAAAATAAAATAAAAATACTTTTATAAAAGCTTATTATTTATTATTTATTTAATCGTAAATATTAAATATTAATAAAAGCTTTAAATAAAATAAAAAAAATACTTTTATAAAAGCTTATAAACTAAATAAAAAAAGTTTTTAAACTAATAATATATTATTTAAAACTTATTTATAAAACTATTAAAAAAAAGCATATATATTATTAAAATCTATTTTTATTTTTAAAATAATATAAAAAGCTCGATTTATATTTATTAAAAGATTATTTTAAACAAATAAAATATATTTATTTATAAAGCTATTAAAAAATAAAAACCTAAAAAAAATACTTAAAAACTTAACTTTAAACAAACTAGTTTTTAATTATATATAAATATATATATATAATTTAATAAATATAAAACCTAGCTAATAATACGTAAAAATTAAAAACTAAGCTATAATAAAAAAATATTTATATAAATACTTTAATAAAAAAATCGTTTAAAACTTTAATAATAATTATTATTAAATTTAATTTTAAATTTAAATAATAATATTATAAATATTTTTTAATATAAAATTATTAAAAAAGTTTATATATATATTTTTTAGCTATAAAAAATAAATATTATAGTTAAATTATTATAAGCTTTTTATAACTTATAAAAGTTTTTTTTATATATAAAAAAAACTTTTAAAATTATTAAATAAAATTAATTTTAAACTAATATTTTATAAACTTTATTATTTTTTAAAAAAAAAATATTTATTTTCGTTTATATTAATAATATAATAATTATATATATTTTTAAAAGCTTTAAAATAGCTAATATAGCGATTATTATATTAAAATCTTAATATAAATTAACTAAAAACGAAAACTTATAATAGTTTTTAAAAATAAAAATAATTTAAAAAATAAAAATAACTATTATAATATTTTAAGCTTTTTATATTAAAAAAATTGTTAAATTTTAAAATATAAATACTATAATATATATTATTATTTTAATAAAACAAATAAACTATTTTATATAAAAAATAGTTTTATTTTTAAATATATAATATATTAATAAAAAATAAGTTCGATTTTATATAATTATTATTATACGCTTAAATATAACGTTTATTATTTTTAAGCTATTATAGTTTAATTATAACTTTTTTTTAAATATTATAAAACTATAAATAAAATATTTTATATTTATTACTTATATATATTATATATTATAATTTAATAATAAAAATAATTTTATAATAATTAATAATATATTATTATTAATAATTTATTAATAAAAAAAGCTTTTAAGCTTATATTATAAAACTTTTTAATAAAACTATAAACTAAAAAACTAATAAATAAAATATAGTTATAACGTTTATTATAAAAGCCGAATTATTAGCGCTAGTTTAAACTATTAAAAAAGTTATATATATTAATAAACTTATTATTAAGCTTAATATAACTTTATATTTATAATATATTTAAATTTAATATAATAATGTTATGCTTTATATTTTAAAAACAAAGCTTTAATATATATAATATATTATATATAAATCTACAAATAAAGTAAAAAAAAAAAAGTTTAAGTTTACGTTATAAATAGCTGTTTAAATACTTATATAAAGTAGCTATAATTATATTTATTATAAATAATAGTTATTATAAATAAAAATTATAAGTATTATAGCTAGTAAAGCATAGCTATTAAAGCTTATAAATTTATAATTATTTTTTTTCGAAAAAAAAGTAATTTAACTAAAATTAAAATTATAACTACTTTTTAGCAAAAAAAAAGATCGCTTTAAGTTTTTATTAATATAACTTTTTATAAACTTTTATACTATTAATTATTATACTAGTTTTTTTATACGTTATTTAAAGTTTTTTTGCTTAATATAATATTTAAATATATATAAACGTATTTTTTTATTATACGCGTTTTTTTTTCGCGTTATTTTTTTTTTATACTATAACTTTATTATTATTTAAATATAGCTTATTAAAAGCATTATTTTATACTATATTTAATTATATTTATAATTATATTAAAAGTTTAATTAAGTTAAAGTTTACGTTATAAAATTTTTTAGTACTTTTATATTATTTTTAAAGTTTTTTATAAAATATTATATAACGTACCACACAACCATCCTAGCCACACAAGCATGCTGGCCACTTAGGCTTAACATTTTACTAAATTATAATAACTTTACGGAACTAAGCTTAATCGGGAAATAATTTATAGGGTTAATATATAACTATATTTATATATAAATATAATTTTTTTTAATTTTTTACGCTAGCTTAATAAGGTTATATACCCCGGTTTTTAAATAAGCTAAAAATAAACTTAAATAACCCTAGTGTATACTAGCGTATAATTTTACTAAAATTTTGAAAAAATTAAAATTAGATTTATTACGTTTTTTTATTATATATATATTTTTCTAAACTTTTAACGTAGGTTTAATATTTATTTTTATTTTTTAAAGTGTAAAATTTTATTATTTTTTATTATTTTTTAATTTTTTTTAATTTTTTTATTTAATTTTTACATTTTTTATACTTTAAAAAATAAAAAGAAATACTAAACCTAGCTTCAAAGATTCGAAAAAAATATATAAAGTATAAAAAAACGTACTAAATTTAATTTTATTTTTTTAAAATTTTAAATAAAATTATACGCTAGTATTAACTAAGATTTTATTTTAGCTTTATTTTTAGCTTACTTTAAAAACCGGGGTATATAACCTTATTAAGCTAGCGTAAAAAATTAAAAAAATTATATTTATATACTAAATATAGTTATATATTAACCTTATAAATTATTTCCCGATTAAACTTAGTTTTATAAAGTTATTATAATTTTAGTAAAATGTTAAGCTTAAGTGGCTAAAATAGTTATATGGCCAAGATAGTTATGTGGTACGTTATTATTAAAGTTTATTTTTTTTAGTTTATTTAATATTATAGCTTCCGATAATAAAGTTAAAACGTTCGTACTTTTTTATAGTAAATTTTTTTTTTTTTTAAATTTTATTATTTTTTTTTTTAAATTTTTTATTTTTTAACTTAATAATAAATTTTTAAATATTTTTATAATTAATTTATATAATAATTAATATTTTCTAAATTATAAAACGTTTAATATAAATATATTTTTATTTTATATATTTTAAACTTTTATTATATTATAAAAAGTTTAGTTTATTTAATAAGCGGTTTATTTTTTTAGATTATTTTTTTTTAAAAATTAATATATAATTTTTTATATTAAATTAAGTTTATATTAATTTTTATTAGCTTAATTAGTTATATATTTTTAAATATAACGTAAGTTTTTTTAGCCGATTTAATAATTACGCTATTTTTTTTATTTTTTTTATATATTTATTTAAATCGTTTTTTTATAATAATAGCTTTTATAGTTTTTTTTATAGTTTAGTTTTTTTAATTAAATTAAATAATATTAAAAAATTATTTTTATTTTATAAAATAATATTTTATCGAAATATAAAAAATTAAAGCTATATATAATATTATAAATAATATTATAATAATTATATATATTTTTAATTTTTAATTAATATATTTATAATTTTATTTATTTTATAGTTTATAATATTTTTATAATTAATATATATATATTATTTTATATAGTTTATTTATAAAAACGGAAATAAACTAAAATTTATAATTAAAAGTTATAATTATAAATATTTTAAAAAAAAGTTTTTTGTAATATAGTAATATTTTATAATTATTATAATATAAAATATAATTATATTTATTTATTAAATAGTTTATTATAATTAACGTTATTATATTTATATTTAAATATTTATTTAAAAAATAAAAAATATTATATATATTTAATATTAAAAAAAATATAAATTTACTAAAACTTTTATTTTAAATATTTTAATAAGTTTATAATATATATATAAATATTGTTTAATTTAAACTATTAATAATATTTAATAATAAATTTACGTTTATTTTTGCTAAAATATAAAATATTTTATAATATTTTAATAAAATATAAAATAATAATTAAAAATAATTAAACGTTTATAAATATAGTTAATTTATTTTTTAATTTTATAAGTAATAAAGCTTTTAAAGGGTTTATATTACTAGTAGCTTTTTACGTAAAACGTAAAAAGAAACTATTTAATATACTTATATTTAAATAAATAGCTAGCATATTATTAGTTAAGAATTTATTATTAGATTTACTACGTAAATTTAATAATAGATTTTTTTTTTTAATTAAGCTTTATTTTATAACTTATAATATTTTTTAAAATAGTGCTTTATTATAGTTTTATAAATATTAAACTATATTAAAACTATTTATTTTTAATTTTTAAAGTTAAAAAATATTAATTTTTGTAATAATTAAGCGTATAATTTATACGTATTATTAATTAAAGCAAATATTATTTTAACGTTAATTTATTTATATTTTATTTTTATATTTTTTAAAGCTTTTAAATAAGCTAGTTATTTAGCTTTAAAAAAAGTTAGTAAAATATTTTTATATTTTAAATATATTAGTTTTTACGTAGCTAAAGTTATTATAAAGTTATAAACGTTACGGATTTTTATTAATTAATTATTCCGAATATTTTAATTTTATTATAAATTTTTAAACGTTTTAGTTTATTATTAAAGTTTATAAATATATTAGTTTTATTATTAAAATATAGTTATAAATTATATATATTTTATTTTATTTTATTTATATATATTTTTTTATTTTAAGTTATTATTTATAATATTATATAAAAACAATAATTATAAAATTAATATAATAATAGTTTTTTTACGTATTTAATTATTTATTAAATTAAATATTAAATTTATTATCGAAAATTTTATTTAAAGTTATTTTTTTTTTAATTTTTAACGTAGCAATTATTAAAATAAATAATTATTATTAATATAAGTTTATTAAAAACGTTTATAAATCGTTTAATAATATAATTTAAAAAGTTAAAATAAAATAAAAAAAATAAAATTAGCGTAAAAATAACTAAAACTAATATTAATATTAATAAACTTAATTAATAATAATAAATTAAAAACTTATAAAGTTTTTGTTTAAAAAATTAAACTAATATTTAAAATTTAACGTAAAACTATAAATATATTTTTAAAATAATAATAAAATAATAATTTAAATAAAATCGAATTAACTAAATATAAAAAATATAAAAAATATTAAACAAATTAATAATAAACTTAATTTAATTATATAAATAAATTAAAATTTTAGCGTTTTATAAAGTTTAAAAAAATTAATATTATATTTTTATTAATATTTTATTTTAATTATATTAATTAGCAAGCTTTTTATAATATAATAATTAATTTAATAATACTATAAATAAAAAAAAAAAGATAATAATATTTCCGCTTTTATTTCCGAATATAATAAACGTAATATAATATTTTTATTTTGCTTTTTTTTATTACTTTAAAAATATTATAAAAAACGTAGAATATATTTTTTAATCGAAATAAATAATAATATAAAATAATAAACATAATAATAAAATAATATAAAAAAATAAATAACTTTAATAATAATTTAATTTATAAATAATAAAACCGGCTTTATAACTATATTATAATAATAAATATTATTATTATAAACTTTATTTTTAATATTTTATAATAAAATACTTATAAAATTAAATATAAAATATTAAAGTTTTAAACTTTAATTAAAAATTAAAAATAAAAAAATTATTATAAATAAAAAAAATATTATTTATATAAATATATATATATTTTCCGATATATTTAAACTATATATAAGTTTAATATATAAAATTAAAATAATAGCTAAATTTTAAAACTATTTAATATTTTTTTATAAGTTTTGTTTTTTATAGTAAAATAATAAAATTAAGCTTATTAATTATATTTAGCAAAAAATAAACTTAAGCTTAATATTTAAAAAGCTAAAAAAACGTTTTAAAATACGTTTAAATATATATAAAAAAGTTTTTAAAAAATTTTTTTTTTATTTAATATAATATAAAATAAAACATATTTTTAATTTATTAATATAAATTATAATACTTATAAAAATAAAACTTTAGTAAAATAATTTTAATTAATAAAATATTATAAAAAATATTACGATTAATAAACTAAATAATTATTATTATATTTATTTATTAAAAAAAAAAATATATTAAATAAATATATAAAAAATTAATAAAATATATATAAATTAAATAAAAAATAAAATAAGTTTTTAAACATTAAACTTTTTTATAACTATTTAAAAAATAATAATAAAAACTTTTAAAATTTACGTTTTAAATATAATAACTATAAATATTTTAATTATTATTAATTAAAAAATAAATATTAATTTTATTATAAACGTTTATTATTATTTTAATAATAAATAATAAATATAATAACGATTATAATAAAATCGTAGCTATTATAAAAAAAATAAAAAAAAAAATGCTTATAAATAAAAACGTAATAATAAAATAAAAAACATAATAGTAGTTATAATAGTAGCTAAAACTATAGCTATATAACTATAACCGTAGCCGCAACTATAGCTATAATATAATAGCGATTATAAGCGTTATTATAATAAAAAACGTAATAGCTATTATAGCATATTAAGCTAATAATATACGTTTAAATAAAAAAAATCTAAATATAATATAATAAAATATTATAATAATATTTTTATTATATTTAGTTTAGCTTTTATTTATTATAAATATTATAAAAATATAAATTATTATTTTTATTTTATATATATAAAATATAACTATATATTTTTATAAAATATATATTATATTAATATTTTATTTATTACTTTTAAATAATATATATAAATATTATATTTAAGTATTATTTTATAAAATAAACTTTTTTAATATTTAAGCTAGTATAAATTAGCTAAAAAAATATAGTTAAAAAATAAAATATTTTTAACGATAATTTATTATTTATAAAAATAAATTAAATAAAATCTTTAAATTAAAAATTTTATTTAAAGCGCCGAATATAAACGTATATAATAAAGTTTTATATTTAAATATATATATTGTTTTATATATATTTTTAACTATTAAAATATAAAAATATATTAATTTAAATATAAATAAACTATAATTAGCAATAAATATTTTAATACGTTAAAATATATAATAAAAAATATAAAACTAAATAATTATTATTAAAAATAAACGTATAAAATAATATATTAAGCTAAATTTAAGTTTTTATTTAAAAATTAATAATAATAAATAGTTTAAAATTATAAAGTACAAAAAAAAAATTAAATTATAAATAAAAAACTATAATAAATATATTAATTAATAATTTTTTTATTTTATAAAACTATTATTAATTTTAAAAATATTATTATTTTTTATAATTTAATAATTTTATTATTAATTTCGAAGTTTTAGTTATATTATAATATATATAAAAATATTAATATATATATTATAACTATTATAGCTAATAAAATATATATTTATAATTAAATATAAACTATTATTTATTAATTATAATTTTTATTTTATAATAATAATAAAATATAATAAATATTATAATAAACGCGAAAACTTTTAAAGTTATTTAATTATTAATATTATAATATTTAATTAAAATAAATAAAATATTAAATTAAAATAAATTATAAAATTATAATAATAATATATATATTAGCTTATAAAAATTAGCTATAAAAATTTTAGCTATAATAGTTATTTTAATAATATTATTAGCTAAAATAATTAGTTAAATTTTAGTTATTTTAAATTTATTTATTATTATAATATTAAATTTAATAATATTAATTATTATAGCTATTATAACCGATATAATACTAATAAAACTAATTTTATAAATAAATTAGCTAATTTTATAATTATTTTATAATAACGCTTAATAAACTAAATTTATATTATTAATTTACGTAAAAATAATATTTTTACTTTTAATTATCGATATTTTAATATTTAGCTTTTAAATATTTTTTTTATTAATATAAATATAATTTATTATAAATATTAAAATTATATTATTAAAAAATATATATATTAATATTAAAAAGTTTTTTAAGTTTAAACTATTAAAAAATATTTTATTTAAATATTAAAAGTTTATAAATTTTTTTAAAATAATTAATAATAATATTTATATTTATATTAAAAAAGCTTTTAAAATAGCTAAATTTATTAAAATTATTAAAGCTTATAATATTTAAATAAATAAAAACAAAGTTAATATTTTTAAAATAAAATAGCTTAAAATTTTTTTATTAATAATTAATAAAAAAAAAGCTAAATATAAAAGCTTATTTTTTTAGTTAAAAAAATATAAAAGTTTTTAATAAAATTATAATTAATTTATAAAATAAATTATAATTTAAATAAATAAAATTATATTTTTATATATTTTATATTTATTATTTAAAAAAAGTTTATAGCGTAAATAAAAGCTAAATAATTATTAATTTATAATAATTTAATAAAGTTATTATTTTAATAGTTATTTTTTTTTTTTATAAAATAAAATAATTAAAAGTTTTATAAAAAAGTTATATTATTTATTTAATATAACCGTTTTTTTTTTATAATTTTTAGTTTATTTTAATTATAAAAAATAATTTATTATTAGCTTTTATAAAAAAATAATTTAACGTAATATTAATAAAATATATAAATTTTTTAATTATATTTAAAAATATAAATAAGTTTTTTATTTTTATTTTTTTTTATTATATTTTATTAATAATATTATTATTTTTTTTAATATAAAAAATATTATAATATTTAAATATTATTTTTAGTTTGTTTTAGTTAAAAAATATTATTATATTATTAAAAAGTTTTTATTAGTTATTTTTTATTAAACTTTTTAAATTTCGTATTAATATTTTAAAATATTTATTATTATTAAACGCGTATAAATATTTAAATAGTTTATATTTTTTAAAAACTTTTAAACTTTTAAGCAATATTTTAATATAAATAGATTTTTTTATAACTTTTTTTTTTATTATAATATTAGCCGAGCTTTTATAAAAACGTAAAATAGTTTTATTTATTAAAAATTATTAAAAAAAAAAAAGTAATAAATAATAACTAAATTATATAAACATTATATATAAACTATATATTATATTTATATTAGCTAAAATAGTTTTTTTAATATTATTTAAAATATTATTTATTTTAAAACTATATTTTATTATTATAACCTAGATTATATTTTATATTATAAATTAATAAATTTTTAAATAAAGTTTTAATATTATAGTTTTTTATATTAAACTAAATTTTAAATAAAAACTAACGAACTTATACTTTTTATATAAATAGTTAATAATATATTTAAATTAATTTTATTATAAGCTAAAACTAAATATAGTTTTTTTAAATAAAAATATATTTTATATAAGTTATAAAAAGCTTTATATTATAATTTTTAAATAAATATTATATAATTTTTAATAAATTATTTAGCTATAAAAAATATTATTAATTAAATTTTATTAAATATTTTTATTATTAATAAAACAAATAATTAGCTTATTATTTATATTTATTATATAAATTTTTAAATATTTTATTTATTAAAATATTTAATTATATTTTAAATACGTTAAATTAATTTATTATAGTATAAAATATTATCGATTTAAAAATAAATTAAAACGATTATAAAAACTTATAATATTAAATTTTATATAAAATATAATAAAATATATTATAAAAATAATAATAAAACGCGTTTAAACATAATTTCGAGCTAAAATATAAAATAACTTTCGTTATAAAAAAATTTTAAACAAATTTTATTAAAATTAATTTTATAAATTATATAATAATAAAAACGCTATTATTTTTTTAAAGCTAAATATTTATTTTTTTTATAAATAGTTTAATTTATAATAAATATAAAAAATTAAACGATTTTACGTTTTATATATAATATAACAAATATTATATATTATATATAATAAAAAATATTATTTCGGATTTAATTAATAATAAAAGCTTTAAAACTATATTTAATTTATAAAAAATTATAATATATTATAAAATATTATAAATATTTAAAATATAATTTAGTTATAATAATAAATAAAAACTAATAAATAGTTTATATTTAATTAAACTTAAAATATATTTAATATAAATAATTATAATTAATTTATTTTATTATTATTTAATTAAATTATAAAATATTTTATAATAGCTAAAAAGTTTAATATATATAATTATATAATAATAGTTTTTTATTATACGTTTAAACGGACGTTTATAATTTCTAGTAATATAAATATATTATTAAAAACTAAATAATAGTTTTAATTAAATAATTATTTTTAAATAATTAAAATATTTTTAAAAAATTATTTTTAATTATAATTATAAATTTATTTTTAATTTTAAAAAAATATATAAAAAGCATTAAATATTAAATTATTAATAACTATTACGTATTATTTATAAAAAATAGTTTATTTAAAAAAAAAACTAAATAATTAAAATTATAATATATTTATATTATATATATTTTAAGTCGAACTAGTTTAATATAGTTTTTATTTGATAATAAAACTTTAATTTTATATTTTTATAAGCTATATAATTTATTTATATAAATAATTATTTAAATTTAAACTTTTTAGCTTTTTTAATATATTTATAAGCTAAATAAATATATAACTATAAAAATAAATTTTTATATAATTATTTATAATAAATATTAAATTAGCTATAATTTTATTATTATAATAAAAAATATTTTAATAATAATATTAAATATTAAAATTTAAACTAAATAATAAAGTTTTTTTTATTTATATAATAATTATTATTATTTAATAAGTTTTTAAAAATATTTATAATAATATATTAAACTTTAAATTATTAAACGTAAAATTAATAATTTAACCTACGAACTAGATTTTTTTAAATATTATTATATATATTTTATTATTTTTATTGCGTAGTTATAATTATATAAAAATAATAAAAACTTTTTTAAACAAATAATACTATTATTAAAACTTATCGAAACTAATTAATATTTAATAATAATAATAAAAATAATATTTATAAAATAAAATTATATTTAAATATTATTTTAACTAAAAAAAAAAAATTTTAATTATTTAATTAAAAAAATTAAAAATATAAATATAACTATTAATATTTAATATATTATTTTTAGCACTTATAAAAACTTATTAATAAATATTAGTTTAAATATAACTTCTGCTTTATATTGCTAAAAAAAACGAAAAAATAGCTTTTATTAAAGGTGCTATTTATATTTAAACTTAATAAACGTTTTTATAAAAAGTTACGTAAAATAATTAAAGCTTTTATTTTAATACTAATTCCCGCCGATATTTTTATTATTATTAATACGCTTATAAATAATTTCCGGCTTTTTATTAAAGCTTTTAATTATAGCTACTTAAATAAAAAATAAAAAAAATAAAATAAACTAAAATATTATTTAATACTATATAAAAAACTATAATTATAATATAGTTTAGTTAAATCGATTTGCTAAAATTAGCAAAGATTTTTTTATACTTTAATATTTTAATAAAGCCTTTAAAAGGTTTATATTATTAATAGCTTTTTTACGTAAAACGTAAAAAGAGCTACTTAATAATACTTATATCTAAATAAACAGTTAATTATTACTAGTTAAAAATCTATTATTAGATTTACTACGTAGATTTAATAATAAATTCTTTTTTTTTAATTAAGCTTTACTTTATAACTTATAATATTTTTCTTAGTTTTTAGCTTATTATTTTTGTTTATTAATATAAATTTTATATTTATATTTTTACGGTTTTTTTTAAAAATTCGCTCGATTAATTATAGTTTTATAAAAATATTTAATTTATTATATATTTTAATAAAACTTATTTAATATAACTTTATTTATATAAAATTAATTATATTATATTATTTTTAGCTAAAATATTATAAAATAATATTATGCTTTTTTTTAGTTTTTATATTATTAAGTTTTTTTTTTTTATAATAAATATTAATTAATTATTATTTTATAAATCGATATAATATTAAAAAATTATATTTTAAAAAAAATTAATTTAGCTTATTTTAAATTAAAAATTATTTTTCGCTAAAAAATTTTAAACTTTAATTATTAATAATATTAAAAAAAGCTTATTATAATTATTAATTAATTTAAGTTTTTATTTTTTAAAATATAATATATTAATATTTTATTATAATATTATAGTTTAATTTAATATTATAAAATATTTTTAAAAATATATTATAAAATGCTAAGTTTTATTATATAATTATAATAATATATTAAACTATATTATTAAAAAAATTAATTTTAATTTTTATTAATAAGTTATAATTAAATATTTTAATAAATAAATTTTATTAAAGTTTTTTTAAAACTAATAAAATAACTTTTATATTTTTAGTTTATTTAAAAATACGTTTTTTATATTAATCGGTTTAAAAGCGTTATAATAACTTTAAATATTAATAAAATTTTAATAAAAATTATAAAATCCTAAAAAAATTATATATTTTTTATTAATATAAAAGTTTTTTATTTAAATAATATTAATTTTAGTAAAATTTATTCGAATTTTTTAATATTAATAATATAGTTTAAAACTTAGTTTTAATAATATAAAACTTAGATTTTTTTAAATTAATTTATAACTTAGTTTAAATTAATTATTTTAATATATAATATATATAAATAATATATTTTTTTTATATTTTTAAATAAATAATAATTATTAATATAAATATTATAAAAGTTATTTAAAAATTAAATAATATATTAATTAATATATTAAAACGTTAAAATCCGTTAATAAAATAATAATATTAATAATTATATATATTATATTTTATTAAAATATTATATATTTTATTTTTAAATAATATAATATAATTAAATATTTATTATATTAAATTAAATAAAAATTTTTATTTTAATAATATAAGCTAAAGTTTTTTTAAAAAAAAAAATAAATATTAGTTTTTTTTAATTTTATTTAGTTATAATAATTATATAAAATAAAGCTTATTATTTGCTTTTTTTATAAATAAATAAATATATTAATAAAATATTATAAGCTTAATAAAGCTTTTATATAAATTTTCGATTAAAATTTTATATAGTTTTAATTCGTTTAATAATATTATATAAAAAATTATAGCTTAAATTAGCTTTAAACTTATTTTTAAAAAACTTTATTTTATAGTTTATTTATAAATAAAATAGCAATAATATATTAAAGTTTATTTAGCTAAAAACGTATATTAAGTTTAATATTTTTTAAATATTTTTTTTATATTTTTATTTTAACTTTTTATTTTTTTTTTAAAATTATTTTATTTTTTTTAATTTTTAATATTTTATCGATTTATTAATATTAATAATATAAACGTTTTTTATTCGGTTTTTTTTTATTATATTAAAAATAATAATATTAAGCTAAATATTTAGTTATTAATTTTTTTTTATATTAATTAATTTTTTTTATTTTATATAATAAAAGCTTTTTTTATTAAATTTTTAAATAAAATTAAGCTATATTTTTAGTTAAGTTTTATATTTTTAAAAATAAGCTTTAATAAAACTAATTAAATATTGCTTATTATATTTATCGAAGTTTTTTTTATAAAACGTTATATTTTAAATAAATATTTTTAGTTTTATATTTTTAAATATTATTTCGTTTTTTTTTTATTATTAAACGCTATGTTTTTCGGTTTTAAAATTATAGTTTTATCGATCGCGTTAAATTAATAAACTAAATATTATAACTATATATTTATTTTATTTTTATTAAATAATATTTTATATTATAATTAAAAAATAATTAAATAAAAATATTAAATAGTTTTATTAATAGTTTAATAAAATATTATATATTTAAACTATAATTTATTTAAATAATATATAAATTAAATTAATAATAATTATAAGTTATTTTTAAAAGTTTTTTATATATTTTTAATAATAATAAAAATTTAATTAATATTTTTTTTTTTATTATATATTTATAATTTTTTTAATAAAAAAGTTATAATAATAATAAAATTAAATAGTTTAATAATTTTTTATAATTATTAGTTTATATTATATATATATTTATTTTTATATTTTTAAAAAATTATTTATATAAAAAAAACTATTATTATTATATAAATATATAAAAAGTTTTTTTTATTTAAATATTTTTTATTAAATTTATTTTATAATTAATAATTTTTTTAGAAATATTTTTTTTTAAAAAAAACTATTTTTTTAAAATTATTTTTTTTTTTATATTTATTATAAGTTATTTTTTTTTATATTAGCTAGTTTAATATTAAATATATATATATAGTTCAAATAATAATAATTTAAGCTTTTTATTTATTAAAGTTTAGTTTTTTAAAAATATTTTTTTAAAATATATTTTTATTAATAGCAATTAAAATATTTATTATTAAAATTAATTATTATATTTTATTAGCGTTAAATTTAAATAAAATAAAAAATTAATTATTATTATTATTTTAGTTTTAAAATAAAATAAAAAGTTATTAAAATAAAAATAAAATAAAAAATAAAAATTATAATAATAAACTTTATGTTTTTTTTATAAGTTTTATTTTATAATTAATTATTATTAAATAATAAGCTATTTAAAAATAATATTTTATATAAACTTAAAATTAACGTTTTTTTTAAATATTTTAATATAGTTTTAATTATTAATTAAAAAAATAGTTTATTTTTAAACTTTTTTTTTTTATTTAACTTTATTAAATTTAGTTTATTAGTTAAATAAATAAAAATAGTTTAAAACTTAAAAAATTTAATTAATAATATTAATTAAAACTAAATAATTAAAAATTAGTTTTAGTTTTTATTATAGTTAATATTAATATAAATTTTTTAAAATATTTTAAAATAGTTTTTAATTAATAAATATATTAAAATAATTAAATAAAAAAAAAAAAAAGTTTTAGCTATATAGCTTTTAACGTAAGTTTTAATATTAGCTATTTTAGTTATATTATTATAAATAATTAGCGTTAAATTTAAAGCAATTTTATATAATTTAAATTTATATTTTAAATTTAAGTTTATTTTAATTATATTATTATAAAAATAATATTAATATTTTAGCTATATATTAGCTATTTTTTTTTATTTAATAAAATAAAATTATTTTATAATAATTTAATAAATTAATTATTTATTAATTTAAAATATTAGGTTATTTTAAACGTAATATATTATTTAGTTATTTTTATAATTTATTTAATAATTAATTAATAGTTTATTAATTAGTTTATTATTAGCTAAAATTATTTTAGTTATAATTAAAAAATATTAATAATATATATTAATATAATATATTATTTATTATAAAAAATAATAATTTTATTTTATTTTTTTATTTAATTAAATAAACTTTATTTTATTTATTTAATTTTTTAAAATATATATAATTAATAGCAAATAATAATAGCTATTATTAAAAAACACGTATTTTATTTTTTAAAAATATAATAAAGTTTTTATATATATTTTTATATTAGTTTAGTTTATATTTTTATTAAAGTTAAGCTAAATTATTTTATTATAATATATTATTAGTTTAAAATAAAAGCTAAGCTTAGTTTTTTTATATATAATTTTAATAATTTTTAACTAAATATTAAACCGTATAATTAAAACTAATAATATTTATATTAAATTTTTTATTTTTAAATATTAGTATTAATAATATTATAAAACTATTATATTAAATTAATTAAAAATATTTAATTTTTATAGCTTATTATTATAATTTTCGTATAGTTTAAAAAACTAAAATAAATATATTTTTTATTATTTATTAAAGTTTTATTATAAAAAGCTTATTATTTTAAACATTAAAAACGAATAAATTTAAAATATTAATAAAAGCTTTAGTATATATAGCCGTACGCGCTTATTATTTAGTTTTTTTTTAAAAAGCATTTTAATTTTTAAATTAAATTAATCGCTTAGTTTAGTTTAATTTAATTAAAAAATATTATAAAAGTAATTTTAATGTTTTATAATATTTTAAATAATTTATAAATAGTTATGCTTTATATACTCGAAAAACAAAGCTTTAATATATATAATATATTATATATAAATCTATAAATAAGTAAAAAAAAAAAAGGTTTAAGTTTACGTTATAAGCAGCTGCTTAAATACTCGCGTAAAGTAGCTACAACTACATTCATTACAAGTGCTTACCTTTATTCACTACAACTATATTTACTACAAGTAGTAGTTACTACAAGTGGAAATTACGGGTGCTATAGCTAATGGGGCATAGCCACTAAAACTTGTAGATCCATAACTATAACTAATAAACTATAAAGCTAATTATTAAAAAATTAACTTTTTTATATATTAAGCTTTAATTATTAATATTTATAACTATTAATTACGTTAAAAAGTTAAAAATAAAACTTTAATAATAATATATACGTTTATTAGCGAAATAATCGTTAATAGTTTTATTAAAGCTTTATTTATTTAATAATAATAATATTTTTTAATAATTAAAGCTAATTAAGCTATTTATTAAGCTAGTAATATTAATAAACTAATTATTTATATTAAAAAATTAAAAACTAATTAATAAGCAAAAAATTAACCGAATAAATTATTAATTAATTATATTTTATTTTTTATTTATTAAAAGTTACGCTTCACACACTCGAAAAGACAAGGCTCCAGCATATGTGGTATATTGCATATAAAATCTACAGATAAAGTAGGAAGGAAGGAAGGTCTAAGTCTACGTTACAAGCAGCTGCTTAAGTACTCGCGTGGGGCAGCTACATTCACTGCCAGTGCCTGCCTTCATTCACTGCACTACATTCACTGCAAGTGGCAGTTACTGCAAGTGGAGATTACAGGTGCTGTGGCTAGTGGTGGGCACAGCCACTAGAGCCTGCAGATCCGTAACTTTAAATATTAAAATTTAAGTTATAAGCGCTTACGATATAAATAAAAAATTAATTAATTTTTATTTAAAACTTTAAAAGTTATTATATATAATTTAAAAAAAAAAAAAAAACAATTGCTTAAAAAGCCCGCGATTTTACTACTTAAATAGCCGGAGCTTAATTTTAACCGGCTTACTTTTTTTTTTTTTTTTTTTTTTTTTTTTCTTTTTTTTTTTTTTGTTCTAAAAAGCTTTAATAAAATATATACTATAACACGTAAAATAATAAGCCGGCGTATAAGCTCGGCAAAAAATAAATAGTAAAAATAATAGTAAAAATAATAGTATATTTAATTAAAATATTATATAAAACATAAAAAGCCCGTTTAATATTTTTAAAGCTAATTATTATTAAATAAACTATTAACTATTAAAATAAAATTATTTATAGTTTTTTATAAATATATTTAAAAATATAATATTAATAGCGTATTTTATTATTAATTATTTTTATAGTTATTATTAAAATAACTTATAAAAACGCTTTTAATATATTAAAAATATAAAATTTCGTAGCAAATTAATAAACGTTTTTGCTTAAAATAAAAATAACGCAGCAATAACCTATATTATTTTTATAATTATATAAATAATAAGCCGGGCTAGCAATAATAAAAAAAGCAGCTATAACAATAATAATAATAATAATAAATAAATATTTTAATAAAGTTAAAATAAAAATTAATATTATTTAAATTATTTGCTTAATTAAATTAATAAAAATATTATAAAAACTTAACGTTAAACTAATAACTTTAAAATAATAGTTATAATAGTAATAATTAAAGCTTAATAAACTAGCATATAAAAAATAATAGTAATAAAACTTTATAAATATTATATATTTAATATAACTTAAATTAGCTAGCTAAAGCGAGCTAAAAATAATAAAAAATAGCAAACAAAAATATTTTTTTCGCTTAAAAATAAAAATAAAAACAAAAATAAAAATAAACTACTAAACTATTTAATAATAAATTATATAAATATATATAATAATATTTATAAAAAAAGCAGCAATATAATATAAGTTTTTATATATATATTAATAATTAAATATATATTAATATTAAACTTAATAGCTATTAATATTATATATATTATTAAAAATAATTTAAATATATATTAAAAGTTTATAATTATTTAATTAAACTATATATAAATTAATATTAATTTCGGCTATTATTTAAAAAGTACGCGTATATAAATACGCGTAACTATTTATTTATAAGTTTTAAAACTATAATAGCTAAAAAATAAAAAAAAATAAAAAAAAGCGGCTAATATTTATATAAATAAATTAACTATTATTATTTATATAATTATTTATATTTATTAATTATATAATAATAATTAGCTTTATAATATTTATATTAAATATAAATTATAAAGTATTTATTATTATAATATATTAATAAACGATTTATTTATTATATTTTATAAATTATACGCTTATTAATTAAAACCTAAAAAAAGTAACTAAATTTACTTTTTTTAAAAATATATTAAATTATATATTAACTAATAATCTATTTATATATTATTAAATAAATTACCCGGTTATTTATTTAATATATATAGCAATACGCCGGGGCTTAACTAGTAACTAGTATTCCCGTTAAATACTTTATATTAAAAATGCTTTAATTAAGCTTAGCAGCGATATATAGATAAATTAAAACATATATTATTAAATCTAACATATTTAGCACTTAATAAGAAATAAACTTTACTTAAGCACAACTTTAATTAAAACGGAGTAAACCGAGTTATATTTAACTTCTAGGTTTAATTGCTAAGCTACACTTAAGAATCATTCTCTTAACATTATATGGAAAACAGAACGTAAAAATCATTTATATAATAAGCGTATGATATAATCACCCTTAAAAAATAACGAGCAAGTAGTTCTACCCCCATATTACCCTTAAACACTACCTACGGCTTAAATTCTAGTTATATATTTAATTAAATAGCAAAAAAAAATCTAAAAAATAATTATTATCCGTAATTAATATAGCTTTAAAATAACCCTTTTTAATACTTTATATACTACTTTTTTACTGTAATAACCGTTATAATCCGCTTTAGCATACTATTTATTAGCTTATTTAATATTTTTATTTTTAAAGCTTTTTATTATTTAACTATAATATTTATAAGTAAATCTAACGCTGTTTATATATTACTAAATATTTATAGCTTATAGTTAACTTTTTAGATTTGTTTTTTAAATATTTTTTAAACGTTTTTTATAAGGTTTAAATTAAGCGAATATAAAAACTAGTTAAATAGTTCGAAATCTTATATTTTAAGTTATTTTTTAATAATTTTAGCCGTATAAACAAGGGCATTATTATATATAAATATAAAATTATATTTAAAGTTTTCGATAAAATATTTGTCAAAAAAAGCGTAATAAATTTTACTAGTTACGCTTTTTTATTTTAAATCAAAGTTGCTATTTAACGTAACAATAAAAAAACAATAGCTATATTAAAATCTACTCTAAAACATTTAACTTTTACTAAATTTTTATAACGTAGCTATATATATTTAAATAATAAACAAAATTTTCTTGTTTTGTAATAATTAACCAGTTGTTAAGTTAAATATATTACGTTAAAAAAAAAATTAAACAAACCAGTTCGTCGAAAAGCTTACGCTATATAGTTTTTATAACTATAATTAATAGTTAATTCGTTATTAAAAAAAACACGTTTTTAGTACTTAAATAGCTTATTTTAATATTTTAAAGCTTATTTAAGTTTTATACTATATATTTTAAAGTTAAAAATAGCTAATAAAAAGCACGCTAATATAAAATATTTTTTATTTTAAGCTACGCGTATAAAGTAAATTCTAATACATATAAATATGCAACTTCGCGTAAATTTTATATTAAAATAAAAAAATCGGTTTTAATAGCTCGAAATATATACTTTTTATACTTTTCGTTAAGTTTACGCGGGCGCTCTACGCGTAAAAATAAAATAGCTAATTTTTATAATTCGTAGCGTTTAATAATGCCCTATATAATACCGCGCAGTACATTAAATAATATAGCTAAATTATATAGTTTATAGCTTAAATCGTACAGTATTTTAATCCTCGTTTTTATATAAAAACTCTATTAAATTTTACGATTATTTAAATATAAATTAGCTTGTACAAATATAATTAAATAAGTTAAGTAGTATAAAATAATTAAGTTTTAAACGCGAGAAATTGCGGACCCGCGTTTTTGCTCGTTATTTTATGTGACCCACTGTAGATAGGATGATTCCCTTACCTCAAGCCACACTACTAATTTCTTTCGTACGCCACGAAGAAGTTAAGGATAGCTTCAAAGGCTGAGCAAGCGACTGAGCGCTCAATTCCGGGTAAACAATATTTTCGCTTATCGTTTGATAAACTGCTCTCAAGTGTTTGTGCCCTACGAACAAGGCCGATCTAAAATGATGCATGTCATACGGTGAAGCACAGAGTTACGTAGCTACAGAGTCCTAGGGTTAAGACCACAGCTTGAAATAAAGGGGGTTATACAATCGGAGCTTTCGTACATCTCGAGGCATGGGAAGGAATAGGGGGGAAAGGTACGGACCCTTGTTCCAGGGCCTCAAGCACAAGACTTTGTTGCATACAAGGAAAATCCCTTGTCTTGAAGCCCTTTGTCTTCCCTGTTACTTTTTGCCTTATAAATAAGGCTTTAGTAGATGAAAAATCGTCATCCGTCATTACAAGACTCGATAATTACTATCCAACCAATAAATCCACGTGCAGTCCGCCTTATACAAGGGGAGATTAGCCGGTTAAGTCATTTCCGTCGAGGTAATACCTCGTACACTGTAACGACTGTAGTTGATATTGAGGTTGTAGTTACCGATAAAATGAGCGACCTTGACAACCGTCCGTGACCAGTAGCCCTTGCACAGTGGAGTTCATACCTCCATAATAATGCCGGGAATACGTGATACTCGAGTTTGGTGCTCAGTAGCTGATATTTCTTCTTGATCGCTTCGAGTTCGCTCTAGCGAAATAGAGGACCAAAAATGACTATCTTAGCCGAACAGGGGCGTACGGTAATATGCTGTCTTATAGACTGCGTAGATTTTGTGGTGGACGGGTGTGGGAAATGAGAAAGATGTATATTGAGATGCAAGCGTGCGATCGATAGCCCCTGAATTACGGCTCGCTGTGACTGCCTAGGTAGGAACAATTCTATTGTGCTTTGTCTCACCTATAAAAGGCGTGATTGGTTATTGTATGCATTGTTTCGAAACACGCCTCTGATAAAGAATAATCTGGATGTCTGGATAAGACTACCGAGGTATATAGGTTCCCATTTTGAGATTAAAAATGTTTCGTTGGCAGACCAAAAATCTCAGAAGCACTAGAGAATCATTCGTTTTCAGAAGCTACCAATATAAATACCAATTTGAAAACTCTCTCCAACATCCGGCCAAATTCAAGATGTCTTCGTCTACGGCAAATACTACCAACCCTTCTTCAAACAGAGTGAACAAGCCGATTATGGCTGAATACCAGGCATCTTTGCTCTTTTGGGCTTTCTTCGTGTTCCGATATCTGAGAACAATCATCAGCATCTTCGTTTACCTTCTCGCAAAATCAATTCCGATCCTTAGCCCACCTAAGTTCTCTAGCAAGGACGTCACGGTAGTCATCCCAACAACGTTCAAATCTCCGCCTGAATTACTCCAAACCTTGCATTATATTGCAGCCTGCTCGCCTTCCGCCATTATCATTGTCACCTGTGACACAAGCGTCGATTCTCTCACCAAGCACTGTAACGACAAGAAAATTGATGTGACAGTACTGGGTGTTTCGAAGCTCAACAAACGACAGCAAATTATGAGAGCTATGCCTCACGTGAAAACACCTATCACAGTCTTGTCAGATGATGACATTATCCTGCCCAGGAAGTTTCTAGACTACCTACTTGCTATTTTCGAAGACCCAAAGGTCGGCGCGGGCGGCCCTCGTCAGCGAGTTCAGCGCGATGATAAGCCCGATATGTGGAACTTCCTTGGCATCAGTAATCTCGAACGACGAGTGTGAACAATCTAGCAACTAATGTTCTCGACGGATCCATCTCCACCCTCTCTGGCAGGACTGCGGCATACCGCACCGAGATCTTGCAAACCAAGGAATTTGCCGATTATTTTCTCAACGACAAGTGGGACGGACAGCTCCTAAATTGCGGCGATGATAAATGTTTAACGCGGTACGTATATAGCAAAGGGTGGAAATCTCGATCCAACCCGACCCTCGGGCAACCATATCGACAACCGCAGAATCTGGTCAACGATATATTGCTCAGTGTCTGAGGTGGGCGCGGGCACATTGGCGGGGCAACTTCACAACAATGAGTACAGAGACGTATTGGTACTCCCGCCGCTACCTATGGGGCTTCTATTACATTTACATCGGCCAGTTCCAAACACCCGCTCTTCTCATTGATGGGTTGTTGTTTGGTTGCTTTCAATAACTGCGTCGCCTTGCACAGCAATTCGATCCTACGCTACTCTAGGGGCTTGGGTTTTCTTCACCAAGATTGTCAAATTAATCCCGCATTTCACTCGGTACCCTTATGATATCAAGTTCATTCCCCTCTCCATCTTGTTCAGCTACGCGCATGGGTTGCTTAATATATACTCACTATTCACTCTCCATAAAACTCAATGGGGTTCGCAAGACCTGTGCGAACTGGAAGCTGAAAAACAAAGTTCGAATGCTACGGCATTTAATCGACAAGACGATATTATTTGCACTCCTGACCTTGACGAAGTTCTTGACGAGGGAGAGTCAATCTCCAAATCCTGGTGGTACAACTTGACCTAGGTTGAGCAATATTACAGTTCACACTTTTAGTGTTTCCAGTCTTGACTTATTGTGATTGCGCTAGATGATTGGTTCTCAGTTTAGTAAGGTTTTTTACAAGTTCTTTTTCTTTGTTTGATTTGTTTGATACGATGGTACTATCTTTTGCAATCTAGGTAGGCCGTGTCGAGTATAGTCTAGAAGATTAGATTATGTAGTGGTCTACTATATAAACCGTTAATAGTATCTATTGCATATGTTTTAACTATTTAATAGGTTGTCACGTTTTGGATACGATCTAGCATAGGAAGTGAACCAGTGCACTCTCCAGAGGGGCTCAAGTAAAGTGTATTCAGATGATCTAAAGTAGAAGTTCTATATACGTGGGATGAGTGTGTCATGAATTAATCTTCAAATATAACTTCAATCAATTTGTGTCGATCCCCAAAGGCGTTTTAATTGATCTGGCGGGATTACCGATTGCGCTCGGTAGTAGCAATCCGCGGAACGCGCAGTGTGGACTTAGCGGCATTAGGGGTCTACCGCGCGCGGAGTCCCGAACATGTGGGGCATAATTGCTTGACGGGAGGTAAGTAGAGGCGGCGAGCTACCCGTCCGACCCTAAGCAACACCCCTACGCCCAAACATGGATTGGCGGGGACAGCTTTTACACAAGAGTAGAATATGAATTACAATCTAGACAAGCAAGCTTCGGATTTAGGGAATTTCTTAACTCATAACCCAGGTAGTTAGGGGATACTAGACACTCGAAGCGTGGTGGTCGTAACTCTATAAGAGCAGATGCTAGGTGCTGTTGTTTTTGGTCTGGCATCCTGCTCATATACGATCATAAATTTCCACTGCCTCTATCCATCAACTTTCCCTAAATTCTAAATCTTCTAGCTACTCGGAATAATTCGTCACTGTTCTCGATGGCTTATACAGGTTCTGCCATTGTCACCGGTGGCACTCTCAATCTCGGCTATTTTGCTGCTTTGGAAATTGCCCGTCAACATCCGGACTGGTTGGTTGTTGTCTGCTCAAGATCCGATCGTGAACACGCCGCCGAAGCTATCAATAAAACTTTGAAACAAAGCAAACACAGTATACATGTCCCTCGACCTGTCGGACTCTAAGAGCGTTCGCAATTTCTCAAAAGATTGGTCCAGCAGGAACTACCCTCCAATTCAAGCTCTCTGCCTCAATGCTGCCCTTCAATTCCCTAACGAGATAACATACACGGCGGAAGGCGTCGAATCTACCTTTGCTATCAGCCACGTCGGCCACGCCCTCTCTTCCATCTTATTTGCCCTTACCTTGCAACAGGAGCCCGTGTGGTGCTCACCTCGAGCGGAACCCACGACCCTGCTATGAAGAGCGGCTTGCCAGATGCAATCTATACCACAGCCGAAGAACTAGCCCACCCCCCACCGGCCATCGCAAACGGGCCTGGACGCAGACACTACGCCAATACGAAGCTCGCTAATATCATGTGGACGTATGCATTGAATAAGCGGCTTAATCAGAAGATTCCGGATCGCGGCATCACGCCAATGCATTCGACCCAGGCCTCATGCCAGGAACGGGCCTAGCCCGTGAGGCTAACGCCTTGGGGCGCTTCGCTTGGGATAAAGTCTTGCCTAAGATCACGCCTGTCCTCAAGATCATGTACACGGATAATATTCATAAGCCAAGCGAGTCGGGCGCATCCCTTGCCCGCTTGGCCTGTTCAGAGGAAACTGCGGGGATATCTGGGAAATATTTTGAAGGCCGGAAAGAGATCAAGTCCAGTAAGGATAGCTACGATGAGAGGAAGATTGAGGATTTGTGGCGATGGACTGTCAAATACTGTGCGCAAGATGAGGCTGAGGCAGCGCGGTTTGAAAGTTTCGCCTAGAGTGGGAGGTGTTTGAAGAGGCGTGATGGTATCTTTTTATGACCTGCACCTTCAAATAAAATACCCTTAAGCCCCTTTTTCGCTCTTAAGATTCTCTAAGATTCTTTCTACAGCAGCTTTAATTCGTTGATTTGAATTTAATTTGATATCTTGATTTGATTAGTGTCATGGTGGATACGAACTCCGGAACGGTCGTACCTCAATAAAATAGAATTGGGATATTTAGGTAGTTGAACTCAATCGAACTATCCTAACTATGCACATTCACCGTGCGTAGTCATCTTAAGTTTACTCTTTACGGTCATTAAACCGACATTCTGTATTTGCTACTTTGCACAATTATGACAATTGTGGTAGGAATTAAAATAAGGCGCTTGCAGAATATAGGCTTATATTTGAGAGGTAGATATAGCATTACACATTGAATCCTTCCACTATGCGCTGGTGCGAAGGCTCGCCTATCTCATCATCTGTTGGATAAACCCTCTATCGCTGCAAGGTCAACACGCCCGGTCGGTACGGGATTAGACCGTAATCTCCGGTAAAGTTGGGTCATGGCCTTGATAGAGAAGCTGCAGATTGCAAGGGTCAATTGTCTGTGTCTGATCAGGGTTGCTGCGGATGATATCGCCGTGGCTAATGTCGTTGGTCCATGTGGCGCCGCTGTTGGCCTTGCCGGCGAAAGGTGCGCTCTCAGTTGTGGCCTGGGGTGCCCACGAGCCACCCAGATCATTGGCCGTGAAGGAACGGAAGAACCGCCCGTTAGCTCCAATACACTCCACAATCATCAGGTACTGGTTTTGGCCGCTAACAGTGTAGACTTGAACCGCCTCGAATAGGTTGTTGGTCGAGTCGCTCAGCACAATGGTGGAAGATGTGCCAAAATCGCTGGGAAGTTCCCGATCGGCATGCTAGCACGGTAGATGTTGCCGTTATCTCCTGCGAAGAAAAGATACATGTTTTGGCTGTCGCCAATGACCGTCTGGTCAAGGGGGCCATAATCGGCACCAATAGAGCCGCTGAACAACGGCTGGGCATCAGACCATCCATTCGCGTTGGTAGGGTCGTTCGATGTCCTGTAGGTAAATGGAGTAGCACCCCATTGCGAGGCGAGCACCCAGATGTTTTTGGGCGCGAAATAGAACAACGTTGGTGCAACAGTAGACTGGCTCATGCCGTTCTGGCTTGCCGAGCCCATATTGGACCAGTCGGAGAAGAGACCGAAGTTCATTGAACCCAGTTCGATCCAGAGTCGTGGTTCGTCGCATACACCAGGTGTTGGCCGTTGTAAGGGACGTGCGTGAAGTCCTTCAGAGCGATCCAGCCATTTTGTGGGTTAGCTAGCGCGCCCGTCGATGTCCATTTGTACGTCGAGGGAGAGAACACTGGGCGGCGGCGGAGGCCGCTAACCCCAAAAATACTATGTCAAACAGCATTGGGTTTGGTTTTGTTTTGAGAGGATCGGGTTTGGCGTATGTTTCTCACGGAGTTAATGTAAGTGCTCGAGATCAGCAGATATGACGGGAACAGCCCAACTTATAGCTACCAAGTTTCCCATATCTTAAGCTACGATATGTTCCAAATGATGAGTAAGAAGGTTCGAGATTATTGACCTGCCTCGGAGGTTGGCTTCCGTTACATCAATGCGAAATGGGAAACTAGGGGTTTCACATCCATCCATCGCCGGTTGAAGTAGCATCCTGCCGATGCAATAGCTCCGGGTCGCGACCAACTACCCGAGACTAGCCCATAGTGTCGGAACCGGGGTCACCGTATGCACTGACATCATATGCGCGCCTTCCCGGGCTCTCTACATTTTATACCCAGTAAATCAAAGATTGAGCAATTCGGGGAATTGAAAAGAAGAGCATCATCGTTTCATCATGAGTAAGACCCTATCCAATAACATCTAAAGCATTTTAAATATTCTTGGCGAAAAAAGAACGTTATAACTATAATTTAGAAGGCGGGTGATGCAGAGTCAATAGTTTCATCTGAGGTCGAATCACAATGTTGTCAAGTACGAGAAGCAAGTATAATGTAATTTTTACCTGAGTGGCAAGCATGAAGCATTGAAGGGTGATTGGCGCGGCTGCAGCTCTGTTTAACCGTCAAGTTTACCGCCTAGGTAAACCATTCTATACATTTTCTAATCAATGAGATAGTGTGGAAGTCGTGATAAAAATGGTTGATTAGCCACCGGGAATTTTTAAGGCCGATCTACAGCACACTTTAGGGCACTTGTTTTAGTAGGGAAAGTACTAGTATTAGGGGAGCGTGAGCGGTATAAGCTAGTTTTCGATTGGTAGTTGTGGCTTTAACGAGTTATATACGCCCCGTATACGCTTTATAAAAGCTTCGAATATTAGCTTATACCTGTTTATATTAACTAAAAAATAAAAACAAATAAAAATAGCTAACTAACTAACTATTTAACTATTTAAAAAATAAAAGTAATAAATAAAAAATAATATATTATATATATAGTTTAAATATACCGAAAATATAATATAAATAATAAAGTTATATAGTAAGCTTTATAAGTTTATAAAACTATTTATTTATAGTATATTTTAAAGCATTTATTTTAATAAAAAAATATTAATATTAAAAAATATAAGTAGTATAAACTAGTTTTCGATTAATAGTTATAGTTTTAATAAATTATATATATTTTATATATATTTTATAAAAGTTTTGAATATTAGTTTATATTTATTTATATTTATTTATTTATTATTTATAGTTTTTTTAATAATATAAAAAAAAATAATAAATAAGCGTAAAAAAAATATATAAAATAATAAGTTTTTTACTAGTAATATTTTAAGTATAAATATTTTTTTGCTATTTTTATTATTTTTTGCTTTATTAATTTTTATGTACTTTTTTTTTTTAAAATATAACCTAAATAATAAATTATTTTTAAAATATTAACGATTTATAAAACTAAGCTTTTTTTGCTTTTAGTTATATATTACTTTTATATATTAAACGCTTATTATTAACGTTTATTTAATAAGTTATAATTTTTATAAGTTTTATAAATTTATTATAAATTATAAATAAATTATTAATATATTATCGAAGCTTTTATTATAGCTTATTATAAAAGCGTAATTTAAGCCGCTTTTGCTTTATTTTTATTTTTATTATTTTTTTTTTTTAAAAAAAATTTTAACTATTTAATAAATTTATAGCTAATAGTATATATTTTTATTTTTATAAATTGCTTATAAGTTATTTATAACTTATTAATAATTTATAATATATATTTTTAGTTCGCTAATAGTTTATAAACTAAAAATTATTAAATTATAGAAAAAAAACATTATATATTATTATTATTTAATTATATAACTTAAATAAATATATTAGTTTTATATTTTTTGCGCGGTTTAAACGATTTATTAAACTTAAAATATAAATAAATTTTACGTTAAATTTATTTTTTTTATTTCCGAAAAATATATATAATATTATAAATTTTATAAAAATAATAAAAATAACGGCTATATTTTTATAAGTTTTCGGTTTTATAAATTAACTACGTTTTATTAATATATTAAATTTATTTTATTAGCGTTTTATTAACGTTTTATTAAAAGTTTAAACTTAAATATAATAATATAAAAAAACTTACGAAAATTTTATTATTGTTTATTTTGCTATACGTTTTAAATATAATTTAAAAACTAAATAAAAATTTAAACGTATTATTAATAAGTTTTATAATTGTTTTACGATTATTTTTTATTTATATAATATATATAAACTAATTATTAAAATATAGAATATTTTTATTAAGCTATAAAAAAACCGATTTTAAAGTAAAAATAATATAGCTATAATTTATAAAACCGTAATTATTATTTTAAATAATGCTAACTTAAGTAAAAACGTAAAAAGTTTAAAAATTAAAAATAATATTATATAATAAAATAAAAATAATAAATTAAATAATTTAAAAATAAAACTATAACTAAAAAAATTATAAAACTTTAGTTAATTTTATAATTATATATAGTTTATTTTTAAATTATTAAATATATTTATTTATATAGTTTGTTTTTTTTTAAATTATTTATAAATTAAGAAATTTTTATATGCGATTTATAAAACACGCTTTTAGTTTATAAAGTTAATCGTTATTTTTTTAGCTATAAGCTTTTTATAGCTTTTATAAATTAATTTTAATTTATTAAACTAATAAAAATATTTTTTTTATATTTAAGCTTTTAGTTTTTTTAACTTAGCTATTTTTTTATAGCTTTTATAATCGATTTAATTCGTTAAACTAGTAATAACCTATTTTTTTATATAATAATTTTTAAGTTTTTTAAATTTTATATATTTATTTTATTATTTTTATTACGAACTATTTTTATAGCTATAATAAGCTTATTAATAAAATTTATAATAATGTTTTATTATATCGGATAATTATTTATTTAATAGTTTTATTTTTTTTTATTTATATTAATATTATAAATATTTATTATGCTTTTTTAAAAGCTATAGCTTAAATACGTACTTTTAAATATTTTAAAATTTATAAGCTAATTTTATAATATAACTATTGTTTTAATTTTTAAAAATACTTTTAATTAAAAATAAAATAAAAGCGCGTTATTTATTATTACTAGTAGCTTTTATTTTAATTTAATAGTTCGTTTATATTTATATTAAATATAAGCGGCCGTTAGTTACGCTTAATATAATGTTTATTTTAACGTAAGTTTTATTTATTTTGTTCGCGCGTAAAAAAAGCTTAAAATAATTACCCGTTTTTAAGAATTATATATAAAATTTCGTAAGTTTTATAGTTTAAAATTTATATATATTAATAGTTTTGCAATTTATATAGGTTATTTTTTTAAAATATAAAAAACTATACTATATTATTAAAAACGCTACGTTTATTATTATTATATTTTAAGGTTATTTTTTTTTTATAGCTTTAAAAATAATAAGCAGTTTAATAAAAAAACTAATATCGGTTGTTTTTTTAAGCCTTAAACTAAATATAAAAATAAATATATAGCTTTTTAAATAAAGCAATAAATATATAAACTTTTAAAAACTATTATTTTAAATATTAAATTTATATAAACTAACTATAATATAAATATATATAATAAAAAGTTAACTTTTAAATTTTTTTATATTTTTTAAATATTTTATTAAAAATATATTAAGCTAATATTATTTTTTTTATTAGCTATAAGTTAATTTTATAAACTTAGTACTAGTTTTATATTTTTTAATAGCCGATTTATATATTCGGCAAGTTTATTTTATAATTTATTTAAAATAACTAGATATAATTTAAATTATTTATTACTTTAGCTATTTATTATTAAAAGCTATTCGGCGGATATTTTATAAAAAGTTTTATTAATATAAATATAAATTAATAATTATTTTAATATTAAACTATAATAAAATATTTATAAAGCTATTTTTTAATAAAATTATATAGTAGATTTAAAAATAAATATTTTTATTAGCTATTAAAATTAAAATTTTATATAACGTTTTTAATAATAATAAATTTTATATTAATATATTAATAAGCTTATTTTTAGCTATTATATTATTTATATAAATAATATAATATTTAATATTTAAACGTTTTATTAATAGTAAAATATAATTTAAATCGTTATAATTTCGGTTATATTAATATATATTAATAGTTTTTCGTTTTTTAACGTTAGTTATACGTTTAGTTTTTTAAAACTAAAAAATTTTTAATTTAATTTTTTTTAAATAAAAAAGCTTTATATTAAAAGCTTTTAAACTTTATATTTAATACGTTTATAAATAAATAATAATAGTTTATCCGAATTAATTAGTAAAAATTTTTTATTAAATTTATTTAATAAGTTATATTATTATTATAAATTTATTATTATATTTATAGTAGCGAGCAAAATAAAAAAAGGCTAAAATAAGCTAATAAACTTTAAAAGTTTACTAAAAACGTTTTATTAAATAAAACTATTATTAAACAAAAGTTTAAATAGCCCGTTATATGTTCGATATTATAGCAAAAAATAAATAATATTTTTAATATTTTTTTTATTAAATAGATTATTTTTTAAAGTTTAGCTTTAAATAGTTTTATTATATTATTTTTATATTAATTTCGATTTTTAAAAGTTTAAAGTATATATTTTCGTTATTTTTTTTTAAGTTTTAAATTATATTTAAAATGTTTATTAAATAGTTATATTTAAAATATACGCTTTTTGCTTAAAAGATTTTTTTTAATAAATAATAAATATAAAATTATTTAAATAATAGGTTATTTATATTAGTTATAGTATAGTTTATAAAAATTAATAAAAATTTTTTGCAAAAAAATTAAATAAATATAGTACTATATATAGGCTAAATAATAAATAGTTTTTATAGCGGACTTTTTTTTACGTAAACTTAAACAGCTATTATTATAATATTATTATTAAAATAATTTAAAATATATTTTTTAAGTTTTTTTTATTAAATATAAGCTTTGTTTTATTTTATAGATTATATTAAAATAAATTTTAAATTATTATATATATTAACGTTTTAAATTTAAATTATATTAATTATTAATTAATTTATTTATCGAATATAATAAATAGTATATTTTTTATTAATTATTATTTAATTTTAGGACTAAATTTAATAAAAAGCTTAAAAGCTTTTTTTTTAGCCCGATTATAATTATCCAATAAAAAGCTAAATTTTATTTAATTTAAACTTTAATTATTATATAGTTATATTAATAGATTTTAAATTTAAAAAAGTTTTAAACTATAGTTTTAAATTATAACTAATATATATATTAAACTAAAAATATTTATTAATATTTTATTTAAACCGAACAAGTAGCTATATAATATTTTTTTTTATTTATTTATTATTAAAAAAATAAAAATTGTTTTAAAAAAAGTTTTTTTCGCTAAAAATTTAAAAAAAAACAAGTATTTTGTTCTAGCTTTAAAAATAAAGCTGTTTTTTACTATAATATAAAAAAATATCCGGCTAGTTTTTTTTTAAGCTAGCGGTTATATTTCAGGTATTTTATAAATATTATTTATTTTTTTTGCTAGTTTTTATTTTTTATTTTTACGTTTAATATACTAGGCTTTTATATTTTTTAGAACTATATTTTATATATATATATTTATAATAATAGCGCCCTAAACTTATACTATAAATATAATTTAATTTATTTTAGTAGTAATAAACTTTATTTTTGTTCGTTTTTATTTTTTTATATTAAATAAATAGTTTTAATAAAGCGTTTTTGCTTTTTTTTAAATTAAAAATATAAAAAAAGTTAACTTTTATAATTAGTTTTTTTTATTTATAGCTTAATACTATAAAAATAATATTAAAAAACTATATATAATTTGCTATAAATTAAAAAATTGCCCGGATATTATACGTTATAGCTAATTTAAAAATTTAACAAATAAACTTATTATATATATTATATATATATTATTTAAATAAATATTTATAAATTATTATTATATTATAAATAATATATTTATAAACTAATATTTAAACTATATAATTTTAGCTTTATTATTAAAATAATTATTAATATTTAACTAATTGTTTAATTTATATATAGCTATAAAATTGCTATTAATATATAATTATTCGTTTATAATTTAATTAAGTTTATTAAGTTTAATTTTTTTTATATATTATTAAAAATATTTTAGTTCGATATTAAAGAACTTTTTTGCTATTTTTATTTAATAAAAAAATATTTACGGATTTTTTAAAACTTAAAACTTAGTTTTACTAACGTTTATTAATCCGTTTAAACGTCCGTTTTATAGCTATTTTTTGCCTGTAGTTTTTTTTTAGTTTTATTGTTTTCGAAACAATATAAGCGTATTATTAATTTATGCTTTTATATATTTTTTTTTAACGGGAGTATTATTTTTATTATATTAATTTTAGCCCGTTTTTCCGGCAGGTTTAATAAGCTAACGTACGTTTTTAAAAGCGTAATATTCGGAATTACGATCGAATTTTTTATTTATTACTAGTTGTTACTTATTAGTAGTTAAGCTAATAGGTTTTTTAACGTATTTTTAATATTTAAAATTAATAAAAACGGGTTAAATATAAAGTTTTTCGCCGGGGTTTTTGCTTTCGTATTTTATACTAGAAATATTTTTAAATAATTTTTTACTACGTATTTATATATCGTAATCGTTTAGTTTAAAGCTAATATTTTTTATTTATTTATATAATAAATAAACGCGTAAAAATAATATATCGTATATATAGCTTAAATGTACTAAAAATATAATATAGATAGTAGGGTTATATAGTAGGCCCTATAGGCCTATAGAACTACTTAGCTACAATAGCTATAGAGGTCGATTAAAGCTACTGTAATATTTAATCAACTATACACCACTTGATAGCCCTGTCCCTTAATCTTCATGATCTAAATGACTTGCGCCTAGAACTTTTGCTTCGACTACACTCTCACGAAGGTGACGTACTCTACGCATCTAGTCTTGTAAGAAGACGGTAAAACAAACTCCTTGTGTCGTTTTAGGCAGGTGTATATGGACGGTTGTGAACCGATACATGTATTGTCTTCTCTATATAGCTATAATGCGTGTGAGCCTACATGCAGCATACTATTACAGCTAACATATGCTCGAAAAAGCGATAGATTAAGGGGGTGAACATGTTGAATATTTACGCTGACTAGGTAGGGTTCGTCCACCTTAGGAAGCGTACAGATAGTGTGTCTTATACTAGTCAAGTATAGCCCCCTATCACGGCAAGGCTGCACAAACCTCGTAGACTAAACCGAAACTGTAAGAACTTGCTTTAATTGTCATAGTATAACACCGACTGGTAGGGTGTCTTTCCCTGCAAGTTTGGTGCACATTAGTTTCCTTTTATTAGTGCGGCATTTCAATGCGTGTCTTTGGCGCTGCTAAACTTCACATGGCAGGTCGCACCTCAAATAGGAGACTGAGTTAGTCAGGTGTCACGTAAATGCACCAAGGCCAGCCAGGTAGGTGTTGGTATTTCCTTGCTGTGAACTCTAGTGTGGAAGCGTTCATTGGACTAGGCGTCCACGCTTGTCTCTGACTAGATCGGCGGTATTCGTGGCGCATCAACAGGCTTCGTTAGTAACCCCACAACGACTCATCTCCCGAGGCCCTTAGCTTAGCTTGGCGCTACACCTCTGCTCTCTCCGATAGCGTACATAATATGTAGTATTCCGTTTTGACGACCATGCCGTGGAATCCGTGGCAGGTTCAATCCGTGGCAAGTTGAATCCGTGGACCTCCGAGAGCCTATCGGATGATGGCATCAGAACTATACTTGACAACCCAACTACCTCTTATATCCTGATTTTACCTCATATCTGTTCTACTCTTGTGATGGGCCATGTACTTGAGATAGGCATTAGACGTCTGTCGCTGCATTGAAGTCTCTAAAATCACTCTCGTGGAGACAATGTAACTGCGTAACTATATACAAAGAGTCTTTTGTCTGCATCTGGGTGTCTGCATCTTGTGGCAACAGAACATCTATTTAATGTTTAGTCAACTGTGAGCTACGACGAGACACAAGCCGTCGACTTAATAGCGTTAGCTTCGTGGGGGTAAGCCTAACATTTATTAGTGCCTACCCACCACTTCCATATTACGGAATACCTGCGTATGTCATGCTGCATGGTCCTTTTGGGGTATTTGCACGGCAGGGACGAATGTTTCAACGGATCAAAACTTAAATTAGGAGCTTTCTTCTTCGCACTGCAAAAGGGTAACGACACCACCTGTTATAGTGATTACCAAGTTTATTTCAACCTTACTGATTAAAGATGCCTACGAAGTGGTTCATCCGCAAAAACTATCTGTTTAGCATCCGCTCGGGCCAAACAACAACCCTTCGCTAATAATCCTTTCCGTAGTGTAACTAGACGAGCAAAGCTTGAGTAGGTAGCCTAGCGATTAGTTAGGCCACGCGGCCGTTTGCGCTCGTGCGATTGTGGAGCGCACTAAATGTGCTCTACATACAAAGGTCTGGGCTAAAATTGAGAAACGTTGGGTTGAAGATGGGGTTTGGGTCAACGGCCATACAGTGGGTAGGGTGAAAATATTATTTTGCAATCAGAACATCAACTGTATCTCTTGGCATATACATTAAAAATTTCCAAGGTACCGGTTCAACGGCATTTTCTTTCTTTCTCAATAAACATCGCCCCCTTAGCTAATGCTAAGCTAGCTACTCGTAAGAAGTTACTAACCCCCACAGGTAGATAACCAATGAGTCCGTCTGCAAGAAATATATGCTTTTAACTAAACGAATAACCCCCGTTTTGCCCTCTTACTGCTGGCCAGTGGGTTATTATCGTGCTCTGTACTTGCTCTAGCCTCACTACTAAAGTATATATATTTTATGTCTTAGTTCATGTGAATCATTTTTGGTTGCTTCAAACATATTGTCCTTAGAAGCTAGTATTTACCACCTATACGAGGTATTGAGGGGCTAACGCACGGTGGCATAGTATTAGTTGAGTATACATAAAGGATAGAGAGTTTAGCATTCACCTTAGATGAAGTTCTTTAACGATAAAGAAAACCTAATAGACAGTGAGTAGCAACAAAGGTGTTGCGGAGGTTGTATGAAGATCTAGCAGCCCCCAATATATTCCTATGTTAACTATCTGTTCACGACTATCTTATATGTGAATTTATCTTTTGCATCGTTCAACTATTCATCGTTCTAGAACACTGCGACGTCATGTTGAGGCACTTATCCTATACCATGTGGGTACTAGCGGCACTATAAGCTACGGAGTTAAGTGGCAGTAACGGCTTTAGCCACATACCAACAGAAATAGATGTGTCTAGATTCCTATGTGGTTTAGCAGGGAAGCACAATCCACCTGATGCCGGAACGAACACCGCCGATTCCTATAAGGCCTATTAATCGCTAGGCGGTTTTCTCGTTGCTCTTGGACTGGGCCCCGGCCAACCCAGGATCCTAGCCGAGGAGATAAACCAGCTATTACTCACCCAGTGGCTAGATGCATTCACTTATATATCGAGAGGCTCGCAATCGCAATAGAATTGCTAGAAGGCTCTCTATCTCCGACTCATAGGCATCGGGTGTTACCAAGTTTGCTAAATACTACCCTACGAGGCTGAGGCAATCGGATGAAGTTATCGTGAGTCTCGATCACTCATACAGCTGAAATAGAGAACCGAGGCACACAGACTCCGACTACACGAGTCTACGGGGGTATGCGAAGCTGAACGAAGGATACGAGGAAGGATTCGAGCATAAAAGGCACGGAGTCGTCCTACCTGGAGAAGTAAAGATAACTCTCCATGGCATCTTTGGCACCTCAGTTGATTATTACTCAATTGAGTTATTCCAGGCCCTCTATCTACGCCCTTGCGGCATTGAAGCACTCTCCAAAAGACTAATATGAGTAGTGGTAACCCGTTTGACACAGTACGGTTATTTCTGACTTCATAGCTCGTTACTAAATGCGAAAAGCCTGTGGTGAAGAGACAGCAGCCAATATATTTATCTGCTTTCGTTGGCTTTGTCCTTCGCACATTCTTGCTCTAGATATCCCCCCTTTTTCAAGTTGGTGCTTAGCTTTTTCTTAACGTAACTAACTTCAAGAGCCTTAAATTAGGTTTTTCTCACCCAATACACTTACCAGGGTGCGGCATGCCCTGAAATAGAATGACTGGCAAATTCAGTCGTTTGGTATTTCTTCACCTTGGGTGATCGACATTTGATGAAATGTTAAAGAATCAATCATATTATACCAGTTCTAGAATTAGCACGGAGAAAATGATGTTCTTGTGAATTTACTTTACTTAGACTACGTCAAACTAACCTGATCAATCTTGAAGCGCAGCGGCGAGTATGAACTTAACCGATAAGGAACCAAAGATCACTTGCAAAGGACCTAGAGGATAAAACATCTTTCCCGAGCGGCGCGGCTAGTTAAGAAGCCGTAGAAAATCTTGCGACAATTAAGTTCAGTGTAAGGGAAATGAAGATTGTCACACGGACCCTGGCTGAGTGCGCAATACAGTGCCACACAGGGTTATATACGGAGTTCGCTAGATACTACCCTACGAAGCTGACGCAGTCGTACGAAGTTATCGTGAGTTTTAGAAGCAGATACCGACCTGAACTCGAACACCGAGACACTCGCTTCTCCGGCTACACAGGTCTCTAGATCTCGGTCCCGTAAAGGACCGCGACTGTAGGAAAGAAAGAGAATTATGAGCATAAAAACGGCACGAATCCTCCCTTCGAGAGAATAAGGAACTTAGATCTATATGGCCCCTTTGGCACCATAGTTGCTTATTACTCAATTGAATCTATTCCAAGCCCTCCATCTGAGCCCTTGTGACAAATATCACGATCAAGTACATGAATAGTATGTTACGACTCCTTTCATTGATAATTGTATTTTAAGTTCATGTTTGTAATTGGAAATTAGTTGTGAGTTGTATCATACTGCAGAGGCATGAGTCTCATATGCATTTGTTTCCTGTTACTCTTCTCGGCAGTTCCCTAGCTATTCCGCATCCAGCGTATGCACCCATCGCAACTGCATTCGGAATAATCTGCATCATGGAGGCGCAGTCGCCAGCTGCGAAGACCCCAGTCACATTGGTCTGACAAAAAGGCATCGACGTTTTGATGCCGCTCATTGGCGTAGTATCTAGCCCTAGTTGTTGAACAAGGTGAGAATTGCAAACAGTCGACGGTCGATGGACTAAGAAGCCTTCAAAGCGACTCGATCCGTCGTCAAATTCAATAGTGACACCCTCCTTGTCAGGCTCGGAACGTAGATTAGTAACCTTGCGATCATCTACTGTGATTCCATGGGCGGCGACTTCGGCCTCCAAGCCAGCGGCAAGAGAAGGGTTGCCATTGGTATAAATGGTGAAATCATCTGTAAACTTATGACCATCGTCTGCAAGAGTCGAAGCCGCGAAAACACTAGCGAGGCCATCCACAGCCAACAAACCGGCGGATGACACACCACGTCTCTCAAAGCCGAACTGAAACATACATGGATAACTGAGAATGTTAGTATCGAGATTGGCGGTGCGTAGTTCACAGAAATACTTACATGCTTTTTGTGAAGTTCTCCGCATACCCAGGGATGGATGGGAATATGTTGGATGCGCCTATTGCCAGAAGAACTTTACGCCCAACCCAATGTCTCCGGTGGCCTCGGTGACTTTGAATAGGCCACTCGGCTCTTTCTCAATCGAGTCGATGCGCACGTCTATGAAGTCGACCAACCCAGTCGCTGCTAGTTCCGCACGGGACGTGCTCAGATTTTCCGCCGGTGACTTTGATTCCCATGTCGGCGTGAGCCGAACATTGGTGTTCCATGAATTCCGCGGCGCGTGTGTATCAAATACAATTGTTTTCAACAGGGCTCGGTATGTTGTGAGAGCTGCAGATAGCCCAGCATGGCCACCCCCTATGATTAGAACATCACGGCATTCTAACTGCGGAGACATTGTACTGACTGGAGCTTGTAATTCAACTCGAGAACGGTATTCAACTCTACATAACTCCTATATCAAAATCTCAACTTCTCTAACCTCTTTGAGCAAAATGAAAATATTATGGCGCCATTCTTAATTCGAATTGGTAAATGGACTATGCCAAGAAATTTGCATCACGCATGGTCCCGCTGCGTTCGGCAACCGAAGCCCTGCTTCTAGCGGTCCGCGTATCTCCATATTCCCAAACCCGTGTTGCCGCAATTGAAAATGTCAAAAGTATCACGTCTTCCTCATGGCTTAACACCAACACGCATTGGGTGTATGATGAAGCAGGCATTCACGACGGTTAAGCCAATTATAGAAATAATTGACACATTCATCCTGCTAAGCTAATACAAATGCCCTCCTTGAATCAGTGACAGTTGTGTACCTTATCATTCATAGGGACTAGCGCTTGAGCCATTATGGACCCTAGACTGCCAAGGTTAATCCTGGCCTTGAGTTTCGTGTCGAATTCTGTGATAAGAATACTAAGTCTACATCTGGTCACGGAAACTACCTGACACCAATTGCTATTGATATCTAGAAGTAGAAGACTATTGTGAGGCCTGCAAAAGACCAGCTTCTAATCGTATTTTCCGGACTTCCTATACATTCTCCGGTCGTATCTTCAACAAATCCTGACGAAACCCTACTTAGATAGGGAAGACGGCACGGCACAATGGCCCCGGGATCGGAAGAACAGCAATATGCGATGGCTCGGGACCCCGACGAGCTAGGCCGCCTAACCTTTCAGCATCAGCTACTAAAAGCTGAAATGGGAAGGACACTAGTGTTTCCCCCAATTGATTTCAGCAGTGAAGGACTGAAGGTGTTGGACTCGGGATGCGCGAACGGTCTTTGGCTTCGAGATCTGCGCAGTAGCCTTCCAATGGAGACATACACAGCTACACGGGTATCGACATAGAGACTTCATTCTTCCCTGAAAGTCCTGAACCATGGCTCCATTTAGTAGACCAATCAATGCAACGTCCTTTCCTGGATCATTGGAAAAATCACTTTGATCTCGTCCACATGCGCTTTGGTCTGCCTGCTGCAGTGGAATGGGGCCCCAGGAGGGTCGTTTCTAATCTTGTGTCCGTTGTTAAACCAGCTGGTTGGATCCAGCTAGTGGAAGCCGATTGGACTAATGTTTCGGGCTGCGGACCAGTCTTAAGCGAGTCATTCTCGCTTTTCCGCACGGTGTTCCTGGCAATGGGCATAAATATAGACTTCACGCAGAAACTTGAAGATTGGTTGAAGGAGGACGGGTTAAGGAATGTTGGGCGCCAGTCATTCTATATTCGGGTTGGGGCTCGAATGGAAGACAGGGAACTCGGGGGCGCCGGGGCAGCAATCATTTGCCAGGCAGCGGCAACATTTGTTGATATTGCAAAACGCTGTAGGTCGCCATCTCAACGAAAGGTTACGATTAGTTATACTAACTTGAATTTTCATGCTCAAGTGATTCCCGGATATCCATCCGACACGGCCTTACAGACTCTGGTTCCGAGGTTGAGGGAAGAACTTAATCTGATCGGAGGTTCTTATCGTCTAGATGTTGTATATGGCCAGACAACAGAGTAACAGATTTTACGTCAACGGGTGCTAGGCGTTCACCACTCATTTGCTCAACACTGGGACTGACTTCTTTCGTTTTTCTTGGCAATTTGGTGAGAATTAAACTAACTGCGGAAGTAGTTGGAAATCAACCGGGTTTCGATTCATGTTTACTTCCACAATAGCTGGAACTGTCTGACCATCTGCAGCTGCCCTGTACTTGAGATAGAGAGATGGAGGCAGCCCCTACATAGCATTATGTGACAGACCAAGCATTGCCGATATCTCGTATCTTCCATTCTCTATGTCGTGAACTTTTACCTTTGTTTGGGTCGATATCAAGGATTGGCCGCAAATTCAGGCTTGGAGCGAGCGTATGTTGGGGCGAACAGCCATTCAAACGATAATAAAAAATGGCTCTACTTATGGCCATAGCCAAGGCCAGCTAAGATGAACTCGTCTTAGCGATGTTTAGTTGTACCTATTCAATATTCTGTAGGCCGCTAATTTAGCAGGCAATCATCCATCTACTCCTTTCAGAGGAGAAGTTTCGATGAGCCATACCCCTTAAGGGATTATATGAATGAAGCATTGTCTTTCAAATGAATAAACCAGGTTTTATCAATTAGAGATACTGTTTAGATTAGGATAGGAGCTAGTCACGATGTAGTCATCTGTAGTGCTGGCTAAGAACAAGGCACGAAGTTAGCCCCTTAAATATCAAATACACGTTACGACTCTAGCTTCTCTGAATATTCGGTATACAATTATCTCAGACTATACTAGCCTCCAAGCCTTTGTGGAAAGATGAAGCACTATGTTTGCTAATAGATGACCAAGCATCTAACCTCGATGCTTTCTCTCGGTTCTGTCTCGGGCGGCACATTGGGATGATTGAACGCTGCATGCGCGCAGACTGCATCACGTTAGCATCGTCGTCAACCACTTAGTATCTTGGATTCTAGCGCAACATACACTTGCTGGCGCCATCTGCGTCGCTATCCCATATCTTAATAACGGTGACTTCGCTATTTAGCTGTTGATCAAGATAGAACCATTCATTTTCGTTGCGGTAAGTGAATGTGGCCGTCTGACCACGCTCTTCATACTCGTGTCTCAGGAGATCGCACGGGTACATATCAGATGCTTCGGCAGTTTGGTAGTCCATCGTCGCCAAGGGCCAATCTGACCGGGCCGTTGAGTGGTCGCCAGACACTAGCTACCGTTAGCAATACTAGTTATCAATGAGGATTGCTTAACTATTACTTTATCATTTGCACGTGACCTTTCAACAGCTCCTCTACACTCTCATCGTCACCGATGTTCATTCTCAACCGCCTGAGCGCCCCTTTTTCTGACTGGTCACAGTGTACCTGACTAGGCTTAGTAATGCGTTAGAAGGTGATTGACGGGTGCTTACCATGGTAGCTGGCTGCTCCTTGCCATCCGTGTTTTGTGTCTGCCCGAGCTCGGGTCTCCTTTTCGTAACGTATGGTCGAAGACAATAACTCTTGGCGCACCAGTCATCTCCTTGACAAATTGCTCAACATGCTTACAGTACATATTTTTCGCCGCCTCAGAGTCGCTACACCGTAATGCGTCGATAATATCTTGCGAGATTTCATCATTAAAATAGGCAAAGCCGTGAATGTCTAACGCAAAGCTCTCTTTCATAGGCCGTGCATCCGTAATGGTAATCGGATAGCTTCGCCACTCGAAATTCGTTCTATCAAATCCTGGCGGGGGATTCATGCGAATGTAGGGGTTTCCTTTCGCTGCGTTCCATGGCTCGAGGAACCGCATATCAGCAACGATCTGTTTCGCGCTGTTGGTCCCGTCTATGCCCCAGACGGGGATAAGCTCGATTGCGGAAGGCCAGGCATTCCGGAGGGGGTATATGTTCCTCACCCGCCATCCGGTTGACGCTGCCAGCCTCCTCCACTCCCTCGGGTCCCTCTCTTTACCACTAACCGCTACCATCATGTTCATGTCGCCATATCTTGACATCCTCCCCGCGTGTCCGTCTGTGAGCACGGACTCGAGAACAATAAGCCGACTCTGCGGACTCTTCTGAATGGCTTTGCGAATGTTTCGTAGAATGATACTGGCTTTCTCGTCATCCCAATCATGGAGACACCACTTCATGGTGTATACGTTCGATGGTGTGACTTCTTGAAAAAAGTCCCTGCAATCAAATTTTCGAGAGGAATTTGATCCTTAACATCCGCGTACTGCCCATACGGGCCATGAAAGTTCTGCTTCGCTTGTTCAACTACCGGAGGGGCTTCTAGGATTGCACCCCGCATAGTCTTATACTTTCGAAGAAGCAGGGCGATGAGGCCGCCGCCGCCTCCCCCAATATCTATAACCGTGTTCTCCGCTACTTCTTCCCAGGGGTAATCTTCCAGCATCCCCGGAGCTTGAGCAATCGCCCCTCCACTTAGTGTCTGGTGAAACTTTGGGACCCAGCCTTGCTTGGTGAAGTACGTGAACATCGTATCATCCGTGTTGAACTCGATCTGAGCTGGAGAACGTGTGGCACTTTTCTTGCAGGCGAGTGGAATGCCCGAGCCATGTCGTAAAATTCGTTGCCGTAAAGCCCTACCCAGTTTCGCCATTGAGTCCAGTGATTTGTCAATAGTAGTGTCGAGGTATGATTATTACTGTAGCTATCCGTAATAGCATCATAGGCAAAAATGCCATCATTTTGGAGCGTTCTCATAACCTGCCGAAGGCGGTCGGGTCGTGCACCACATTCACTTGCTAGCTCTAGTAGTGTTTTCGGACCCGAGCGAAGAGTATCGGGAATGTTCAATTCTACAGCGGCACATAGTGCCTTGGAATTCATGTACCCTTGATAGAGGTTATCGTCAGGGCCAGTTGCAAGTGTTTTTAGATGAATAGTTGCATACCCATAAAATGGTCAGCGAGGATGAGATGCCCCGGCTCAAGCAGGAGCCTCACTTCCGAAAGTAAATCTAGTACTTGTGCTGCCAGCAAGAATGTTTTGCGATTAGGGAGATTCAAATCATCATGGAGAGCCGCATTCAATGACTGATTCAAGTCGCCGCTCAGTCTATGTGACGCCGACTTCAGGGAGCCAATGAGCTGCTGTAGAACCGATTCCATAATTTCTTACTGGCCGATATCGTGGACGTTATACTAACATGTGTTTCGGCATTCATTGAGGTGAACTTTCTAAATACGTATAGACACCCTGTGATACTGAAGCTAGTCGCATTGCATCACATGTTTTACCGAGTGCGGGACAGTAAGCCGACCATGCATATGATTATAGCTACCTTTCGGCTACCGACGCCGGAGACTTCACCAACAAGGAAGCATACAGCCAGAGGGGAAATATACAAGTCATATTCTAGATCAATTGCTATTTTCTATTTACCTCTTAATTGTTCGCAACCGAAGGAAATCGAATGTCCGATTTCGGACCTTTCAATGGAGCACGATGAAGCATTGTTTGAACGGGAGACCGCAGCGTTGTTGCACGAAGCCGAGGGAGAGGATACACAACATTCACCACTAAAGAACACAATAATCTCAGCGCATCACGAATTCAATCCCCAATATGTACTGCCAGTCGCACTTCTCGCGGCGCTGGCGATGGCCTCTACAGCAGCAACGTCATATTACGCGTTTGCGACGCTGCTGTGCGAAGACCCTCAGCATTGCCAGGGCGGCGAAACAGCCAAGTATGCTGGATTCGTGGCGATCGCCACGTGTACCGCCAACATCTTGGGCATGTCCAGTCTCGGGCATTTGCAGAAGCTCTCAACCTCGAACCGTAGAGCAGGACTCTTGCTTTGGATGGTTTGTCGCTCCATGAGTGCTGTGGCTCTCCTTATCGGGGGTGGGTACCCCTAGTCAATAATCTGCCTGAGTCAATCGCAACTCAGATGTATTGCTCTCATTAATACGCATTTCCTAGTGTCTGTCAAAAGCATCTATATTGCTCTTTCAGCTCGTATATTCGAAGGGCTTGCATCCGATAATCTGCTACACTTTAGCTTGAACGCCGTATACGCACAATCTCGGAGTAAAGAGGAAGCCTCATCGCTTATAAGCTATTCACTAGCTCTCTATATGATCGGTATCTCCTTCAGCCCTTTTGTGGCGGGGCTTTTTAGCAACTTCACGAGGAGTTTCTTCATGGCCCTCGGCCTCTTTGTCATAGCCATTGTCTACATTCAATTTTGCTTACCAGGTTTGCACCCAAGAGAGAGCAAACTACACTTGTAACCCAACAACAAGAATCGCCGGGAGTGGAAAGTCAGCAGCGTAGCGGATGTCTGAGCATGTTAACAAGCTTATTAAGAACAGTCTTTCTACCATTAGAGCCATTACGAAAGCGACCTACGTATCTCTTCATTGGTTTTAGTTTTTTGCTATAACATCGTCCAATCATACATCTTCGATGCTCTGTTGGTCTACACATCTATAAGATTTGGATTTTCCGCGAGGAGAATGGCCTCATTATCACTACAGTCCATTCCATCGCAGCCCTTTACATATTCGCAAGCATTTATCTTATTCCCACAATATTGCGGTGCTTCAATGCAAGGGGCTATTTACAGGTTTCACAATCTTGGATAGGGACAAGGAACAAGTACTCAATGATGGCCATAATATCGCTTGTCGTCCAAATCCTTTCATTAACTGCCCTTGGACTTGCGAATGAGGCAAAGCAGATCTATGCTATTACGGTCTTACTTTCTATAGGGTTACCAATCCCTGCATTCATCAAAGCTTACTTCCTGAGTCTTTTCGAACCTGACCAGAGGTCGGCAGCGCTCGCTATCTTGGCTATGATGGAGACAGTAGGGAGCGTGATTGGTCCACTCCTTCTCGTGGCCTCCAAAGCTACTTTTCAGCTAGTGGTAATGTTTTCTTCATAGCAGCCGGCCTAGGAGGCACATCATTAATCCTGTTAAGTATAGGCTCATCCATAACATGTACAAGCAGCTCGATAGAACAAGTTTGATAAATAGAAACGAAACGTTGCCAAGTCGCTAAACGTTGATGAATATCTCCTATGGTATATGGATCTAGAAATCCGTGTGATTAGGAGTATCTACTATCTCTATTGTTCTACTTACTATTCTCTAAGTCTCGTAACCTAGATTCTCAAGATGAGGGATCGAGAGATTTATGATTGATGTTGGTGTATTTTCTGCGGTCTTTTAAGAATATTATTCCAGGTCTTCTAAGACCTCCTTTGAGTTCTATCGCCACCATCTCGACAGAATCTTGGTGAGTTGCGACGTATATGATTGTTATATTCAACTCGCTTGATTTATAGGTGTGAAGAGAGGGTACAGATAGGAGGCCCTCTCTTTATTCCGACGTTTTACAACTCGTTGACCTCGATCACTTCCAATGATCGTGGGATTCTAACGAACCTAAAAGTTACCGATAAGAAGCCCTATCGTCATCATACGCTAGTCAGCACCAACTGCCGTACACTAGCCAATTCTGTATTAGGTAAGTGGCTGGTGGCTTGTGTTTGCCGAATGTAGGCAACGGGTTGAGCCGAGTGGGTCATCCTCCGCGGGGTTCTTTACTGTTCAGCAGATAGCTTTGTACGTGCGAAGATTCCCTTATTATATTTCAGTATATACTGCGACTGATTCACGGCACTTCAAATATATCTTCTTGTTTAATATGGGATGTGCTTGTCACGCTGAGGTGTGCTGCCGACACCACTGTAACCATAAGTACCATACCTGAAATTGAGAGGTTGTAGGGGACCGTACATATGTAGGCGCGATGCACCCCTGCCTACCTAGGTAATTAAGTAGAGCTATGCGCCCGCATAAGTACTACCTTTTGGTGATTATTGCTGCTACTGTATCTAATGAACTCTCATCTTGCCTTCGGCCACCGGCTTGGAGTGCTGTCATGTTCCAACGGTCATATGTACAATAATATGCCTACCTAGGTTAGGTACTTAGGTAGCTAATGCAGCTAATGTTTGTCTGGACCCTTGAACGTCTTATTTTTGTTTATTTTCCGATCTCGACTTCCTAGCAATCCCCTCCTTCACAAATGCCTCCTCCTTTCCACTCGAGAGCCACTTAATGCTATACAACAAGCTTCGTTTGTGTGCTTGTCACTAATTTCAGAGTACGAAAGTCGTCTCGGTCGCAAAATGGCCTCACACCCTGTCTCTGAGAAGGACATGGAGGGGTCACACTCTCAAGCACCCGATTCAGTGCCTGAAGATACGACCAAAAGTGGAGTTGCAGAAGAATCAAAGACAGAGACTCCAGCTACAGCGCCCAAGTCATTGAAGTTTTGGACTTGCTTCCTGGCTTTATGTCTTCTCGGTCTTTCCACCTCCCTGGAAGCCACAATCGTGACCACTGCCCTCCCGACAATAACACGGTCGATCGATATTGGCAACGAATATGTCTGGGTTGGGAATGCATTCTTGCTCGCGTCAACAGCCGTGCAGCCCTTCATCGGCCAGTTGGCCGACGTCTTTGGGCGTCGGTGGCCTCTCATCATCGTCACCGGGTTTTTCGTTCTCGGTAGCGGTATTGCTGGAGGTGCGACGACCGCTGCCATGCTCATCGGCGGGCGCACGGTTCAGGGTCTTGGAGCCGGTGGCATTCTCGTCCTCATTGATGTCGTTGTTTCCGATTTGGTCGAGCTACAAGACCGCGCCAAGTTCATGGGCCTCGTTCGCATTACGGGCGCACTCGGGTCGTCAATCGGTCCTGTCGTCGGAGGTGCTATTGCCCAGGCCAACTGGAGGTGGTGTTTCTATCTCAATCTGGTCACAGGTGGGCTCGCCCTTGTGTACCTTGTTCTCTTTCTCCAGTTGAAGCATGAGCCTAAGCCTTGGAGTGTCGCACTGGCCAGCGTTGACTACGTCGGTGCTATCATCTTCATAGCCTCCATAACCTCTCTTCTACTTGGCTTGGTGTTCGGTGGTGTGGTATTCGCCTGGAGCTCTGCCAACACGATTGTACCAATCGTTATTGGGGCGGTTGGCTGGATTGCCTTCCACGTTTACGAGTCATCTCCGCTCTGCAAGAATCCAATGGTACCAATCCGCATCTTTGCGAACCGCACATCGGCAGCAGGTTTTGTTATGGCTTTCGATGGTGCACTTCTCCTCTACTGGGTTATTTGGTTCCTGCCTATATACTTTCAAGGCCTGCTCGGGACTTCTCCTCTGATATCCGGCGTCAACCAACTTCCCCTGAATTTGTTCCTCGTGCCAGCAGGCATTGTCGCGGGGGTACTATCTCGAAAACCGGCAAATACAAGCCACAGCAGTTTGTTGGCTTCGGCCTAGTGTCTTTGGGCGTTGGTTTATTCACCATACTGGGCCCCCATACACATACAGCTGCTTGGACATTCTTTGAGATCTTCACCGCGATCGGCTTAGGCGTTATCCTTACTGCTGTCTTGCCAGCTATTCAATCATCACTCAGTGATGGTGACGTAGCCACAACGACCGCTATGTATGCATTTTTCCGAAGTTTTGGCGGCATCTGGGGTGTCACCATCCCATCTGTCATCTTTAATGGCCGTATTGATAACCAAATCGACCGAATAAGCAACAGAGACGTGCGACAGGAGCTTGCTAACGGAAAAGCCTATGGGTTCGCATCTATGGGAGGTGTGCAGCGACTTCCTACTGACGTTAAAAACGAAGTTCTGGGCATGTATACAGCTTCCCTAAAGACGGTTTGGCAGGTTGGCATCGCCTTTGCTCTCGCTGGCTTCTTGGCGGCCTTCGCCACAAAACAGTATGATATGTCACGAAAGAATGAATCAAAGTTTGGGCTTGAAGACAAGAAAGAGGACAGTGCTAAAGACGACCCGACCGTATAATGTTATAGTGTATTACCGATGAGAGAAATCACGAAACCTGGGGCAAGCGATGAAGGATAAAACGGGGTATGGTTATACCCTTGTGTACCTCGTGGCTATCATATTGAGTAAGTGTACAAGTTAAATACACCATGGAGGCGTTGAGGATTCCAACGTCGCGCTTTAATTACACCATTTAAATGTTAACTTCACATCCTGGAAACAGCGTGCTATTCAGAACATGAATTCAAATGTGAAGAGTTTCTTGTTTCACATGTCGGGGAATAAACCGTGGTTCTTGGAGGGTCTAGTCCAGTTACTTAATCGTACTTTCTACCAGCGTGGGAATGCCGGCAGTGTATAGACACCAAGGTGGGTTACAAATTACAGTCGCATCTCCCTTACATCCGAGTCAGTGCTTTTGTTGAAAGAATGGTTGCCTACGGCCTACTACAGACGATACTTTGCGAAATGCGCCGGACAGACCGGCTGCCGATAAGGTAGCATTTCACTTAACGTTTCTCCCGTACTACGTCTACTCCTACTTCTTCTCATAGATGGCTCTTGTGATCTCTACTTATATCAGATATCGCCTTTCCGTAATCTCACAACTGATTCCCATCGCTTACTACCGCCTTTTTATCAAGATGGCCTCTGAGTATGATATCATTATCATTGGTGGCGGCCCTGCAGGCCTTAGCGCTGCATCATCAATTGTCCGTCAGGACCATAAGACAGTTATGCTCGACTCGGGAAAATACCGAAACGCACTAAGCAAGCACATGCACACTGTGGCGTCCTGGGACCATAGAAACCCTGAGGAATTCCGCGCAGCGTCTCGGGCTGACCTCAATCGATACGGATGCGTCACCGTGGAAAATGCGGAAGCCGTGTCGCTAAAGAAGCGTGAAGATGGAAAGTTTGAAGCTGTGGCAGGTAACGGCAAGACGTGGATTGGGAAGAAGGTTATCCTGGCCACCGGTGTAGAAGATGTATTCCCAGACATCCCGGGCTACGCTGATTGCTGGGTCTCGGGCATGTAAGTGTACCCAAGATCCTTCCAGAAGTTCCGACTCTCGGTACAGGGCCCCTGACTTGGCTATAGTTTCCACTGCCTGTACTGCCACGGATGGGAGGAGCAGTGGGTTGATTCGGCTGGCATGTTGGCTGAAGGTGATACCGGAGCTGTCATTCCTGCTCTACACTTTGCCCGCCAAGCGCTCCGCATGGCGAAACAAGTTACCCTTTATACGAACGGAAACGAAACGCTCGCTAAGGAACTGGCCGATGCGCTTGAAACTGCGCCAGCGCCCATGACGGTTAACTCGAAAAAGATTACGAAGCTCGTGAAGGCTCCTGAGCGTGCCCGCATAGTCATCGAGTTGGAGGACGGCACATCTACTACAGAGGGCTTCTTGGCGCACAAGCCGAAGACGAAACTCCGAGGCGATCTACATCAACAGCTCGGGCTAGAACTGCCAATGAACATCATCAAGGCGAACCCACCTTTCAACCAGACAAGTCTCAAAGGAGTGTTTGCCGCGGGTGACTGTGCTTTCCCTATGCAAACAGTCACCTCAGCTCTTAATGGCGGAACGTGCACCGGAGGGGTGCCCCTCTACAGATCCAAGCTGAGTTATACAACCAGCGTGCAATATTCTAGGCGGGCCAACATCCGACTGATGCTTGGCGCGGTTTGGTTGCTAGAATAGAGTCCCAGCCGCACAATATCCTAGTAAAGTTAGATTGACACGCATGTTAATTCACGGTATTTTATTTATGATAGGTCTCTTGTATGCTAGTAACCTTGATACCATTTACAAACGCGACTTTCTGTTTTCTTAGAGAACCCAACTCTGCTCCAATTGCCAGTTTAGGTATCCAGGTCCATATTGCTATTTTGGCCCCCATGTTCCGGGCACCGGTGGCACATGCATGTGCCAACTACATACGACTCTCGCTTCCTGGGGCTGAATCGTGCATAAACCCCTCGTCCCAACCGCCGGGCATATCAGGCAATCCTGAATACCACCTCCAGGGATGTAACAATTTTCTCTCCATTATTGGCACCAAGACGGGGGTACGGCACGACGGCAACCGGCGCATCGACTTCTGAACATACCACCACACCAACCACAGGAGGGCATGGCTGAGGTCTGGCCACAGGCAGGGGATATTCCCCACACGAAGGATCTCAGATGCGATCCCACGGTGTCACAGCATAGCCAGTCATCCTGTTCATTGGTGGTTACATTGTCAGCGCCGCATAGAGAATATGGGTCTCGGCCTATAATCATTGCGATTCTCCAAGAGGAATAAATCGCCTGGCTTCACTTACACGATGTTTACGCTATCCGAACGCCCCCTTTTCACGTACAGACCCGCAAGTCAGCGTGACGAATTTGCGTGTATGTGAGATATTATAGGTCTACGAGAGCTCACAAGTTGAAATGCCAAAAGACTCTTGATTACAATTGTGATTGATTCTCCATCCTTTTTTCCTTTTCGGGTGCCACGTGGCTAGGACTTCATGGGAGCCTAATCGTATCCAGCTCTGGAGCCCCTCGCACAGACATACTGACGTGTAACTGCAAGCACAATGCCGCACCCATGATCCCTCCGGGGACTGACCTGTGGAAGACACCGTCGGCTCCGAATCCGAACGGATCGCCGCCCAACTTCGTCAACCCGGAGACGAACGAGAACATAGGTGTCGTCTCGTTGTCCGTGTTCATTGTGATCGCGACTTTGTTTGTGGCGCTACGGCTCTATGTGCCTTTAAGGGTCACAAAACATAAACTCTGGTGGGATGACTGTAAGTACTTAGATACCCGGTAACATAGCATAGGCCTCCTCGTGAAGGATCTTCCACTAACACGGTTGGAACTTCTTATAGTGGCGCTCATTATCGCTCTTGTAAGTACTTTGGATACTCAGTTGCCTCTGGGGGACTGTATTAAACTGACACCCCGCCATAGCCACCACAGATCGCATTTTCAGGCATTGTGATATGGAGTAAGTCACCCAAAAATAAACTCAGCCCGAATCGGAGATGTCTGACAAGATTCTGAAATAGTGTGCAAAGCTGGACTGGTTAGTCGTCATATCTGGGACACTCCGCTGGCGATTCCTTTGCTCAAGCTTCCTATGTATGTTACCCTCCTAAATCCCTCTACTAAGATACTGCTAATCAAGTGCTTCTAGTGGACTACTCTCGTCGCCGCTTTGGCCCAGCCGATTACTGGATTGGTAAAGCTCGCCATATTGCTTTTGTACTATCGTATTTTCAAGCCTAATCGCCTGGTACGATATGGCATCTACTTTGGCATGTTCGCTGTCTCGACAGTGTACACGGCGTGGCTGTTCGTCTTCATCTTCCAGACAGCCTTCAACAACCAGACTGGCTCCCGCTTGAGTTGGGCGCAGGCCGCCTTCAACGTCGCGACCGATGTGTACATCTTCGTTCTTCCCATCCGGGCGTTTTAAAGCTGCATACGTCGAGGAAACGCAAGATCGGTATTGCTGGTGTCTTCTCGACTGGACTCGCGTGAGTTGTCTTGGCCTTACTACACTACATATGACTCATTCTGCGAACATAAACTAATTTCTATCAGTGCTATCGTTTTGAGTGTTCTGACCCTGTATTGGCGTGTCCAGTACGATGGCAAAGATGCGACGCCACCTGGAATGCGACTACTCGCATTGTGATCTCGTACGTGACTGACTTAGTTTAACTACTGTTACATGCCTAGACATGACCATCACCATGGTTCTAACACGGTATTTAGCGTGCTCGAGATCGACGTGGGCATCATGTGCGCCTGCATGCCTCTGTTCGCGCCCCTATTCGCAAAAGACGGCCGTTCAACAAATGGACCACCTACATACGCTCTATGCGAAGCCGCCTGCTTAGTACCAGGACCACATCGCGACACACCACCGACCCAGAGTCTCAACAACCGCCGGGCAGCCACTCCTTCACAGATCTTGTTGCCAAGCCGGGTGCTTATATGGAACTGAGCGAGCGAAAGGTAGCGGCTCGGTGCATGACGTCAAGCCCCCTTCCCGGAAGGAGTGGTTTGACAAGACAAACACTACCGTCAATAGCACCGTTCAAGACAGGAACAGCAAAGACATGACTGGGTATGCTGTTTGAAAACAATACTCTCTTTCGGTGAGAGCTCCTGAACTTGGTGTATTATCCTAAGGCGAAGCGCGCGTTTGTTTGTGTGGCTTCACAAGTATTTCAACGGTGTCTTGAGTTGCTATGGTCTAGATTCCTAGCTTTCAAGTAGCCTAGAGCTTGAGTAACTCACCCCACTTGGGCCGGGATTGTGTATAATTAGTTCTGATGTTTAAGATATGTTATGAAATGTTTTATGTAAGCTACTTTCACGATATAGTTTCACGACCTCTAATAAATAGTCAAGATGATAAATAGTTTCAGATACAGACCTAGGAGTCAAGGATTAGTTACATAATTCCACTACTGGGGTAGGAACTCTGTTTGGTCCAATATTACATACATACATATATATCACGTAAGCCTTGATGAGATGGCGCGGCGGGATTAACCGGGCAAACTGCCATGTTAACATCAAATTATATCTTTAAGTTCGACCGATCATGAATATGGAGGTCTATTTCGTGAGATTTGAAAACTTTCAGCACATAAATATCCCGATGGTGATAATACAGCTTCTGAGCAGGCGATTCCCTTACCCCACCATCCCGAACCCCCGCATACAGAATCGACATGGATGGTATAGGCAATCGTGGTCCGTATACTTGATCCGTATATCCGGATATAATGGGGCGGGTTGCCTATACCACGCGTCCTTTCAAGGCTACAGCTGACCCCGCAGAGGTAGTTTATCATTAATGTGCACCAAGGCAACCCATAAGCAGCTATGTAGTAAGGCGGCGCAGCTCTTACGATTTGTTGAATCATCTAACTATGGCACTACTAAAATGTTGGGTACGACTACTAATAATTGGCGGCGTAGGTGGCGCATATTTCCTGGTCGAGCCGTGAACAACTGCCGCTCTCCTTGAAAGCCGCTAGCATCGGGATCCTTCGCACAAAACTATGTTTCCCAAAAGCGAAGCAATAAGGGTTATTGAGACGTCTTACCTGCCTTGCATGCTGTGAAATACATCTGTTACCTGCCTCTTGTACTTAAACCCCGCTATACTTTAAATAGATTTGTCAGGGCTGCTGGATCTCGATAAACCTGGACGTGTCATAAATAGCAAAAACGTGGGTTTTAGATAGATGGAACCTACCGATCTAAGAATTTCAAGCACCCCATAGTTATCATATGTTTGTAGTGTGCTGTGAGGTCAGCACTACATTAGCTTTACCCACCTGGTAGGAGATAGATACTACCGTGACAATGTTGCAACATATCACCGTATCCAGAACAGTTCTAGACCTATATGACATGCATGCGTGTGCCCTTCATGTGCCTAAGTACCTGAAGGGGTATGTATGTATTTGACTCAATGCTACGGTTCTGATTCGCGGCCTACGTATTCACCTCTTTTTGAACATTTCGACATCCTGTATTGTACATACATGAACATATCATGAGAATGTTCTTCCGATTTTCGGTTTCGCCTTCCTTTCTGTCTATGTTCGGAGAGCGAATATGCATAACCAACGATAAGACTATCTAAGCGAGCTCGGCACGATCGTTTCGTTCCTGTGGCGCACGGGAAAGCGTCTAACTACTAAGGCAAGGCACTTACATGTAGGTAGGCGGGGTCAAAGATACTTGAAATGTGTATACCTATCTTTTCGAAGCTGAAAGTAAAGAGACAAGACGTGCTATTCTAAGCTCAGAGTGAATGTAATAAGCTTTCTTTTGTCTCTGCACGATGCCAGTCCGTCAGTTGGACGTGATAATGATATATTATAGTAGCTTGCCTAGTATTCGGGCCGTGTCGAAACCCCCGGGAGTGCACAAATCTCCTTTGCAAAGCCCTGAGTTTTCGTTGACGCGCTCAGCGACATGGTCAAGCGTCTCTACTCGGACCTGTCCATACTAGGCAACTCATGATGGCGATAGCCTCTTGGGCGAGTATGGGTTAGGAGAGCTTGATCGCCGTCGCTCAGCGCACAATGGTTATGTTCCCATGATGCAACTATGTATCATATTTATATCTCCAAATTTCGGATACTGGGGTACTTTTTCGGCGGAGTTGTATCCTAGTATACAGAAAGTTCCTTGCGGACGCAAGAGATCTAGAATGCAAGGACCTTCTCTCTGCCGTCCCAGCCACAAACACTTGGCTATACTAGTGCCGTATTAGGCATTACTTCTTTTTTTGGGATCGATACGTATAATGACACGACAGTCCTGCTTTATGGACAACCCAACATGTAGGGCTGAACAGAACAGAGGGAACTTGAACTGGCTTAGGCCTGATAGTTTGGGGTAAATACTAGTGGTCAGCAAGGTGAGAACTAGCAAAGTGGAAAAGGGTGAATTAGCCTACATAACCGGAAACGATGCCCACAGGCCGCCACGCACACCAACCAATGTTACAATGGGATGTAGCGAGACCGATTCTGTCTTGTTCGCACACCCAAACTTGGCATAATCCCCTAACCTGCTATTTAAGTACAACGTCGGAGAGTCATTGCCCCCACACAACCCAACCCTAGGGTAGTCAGCCTAGACTAGGTACACGTAGCAGGTACTTGTATATGTATGCGCCAGCCAGGGCGCCCATCTGACCCACAGTAGAAGTACTATGCAGGGACAATGGCGGGAGCTATACTAGCTAAGAGAGCTGAAGCGGCAGTTAGGTGACTAGACTCCGTGGGACTATGACAGAAGAAAATAGGAAACATGGCATACTGTCTATAGCATGTTATATCACTAACAATGCAGTACGTAAGCCCGCAAGAAACAGAAGTTTCGAGGAATGACCGATAAGCATGCCAGGTGAGCGTGTTGGAGTCTTGAGTCGCATCCAAGACCCTGGATAGCTACATTTGTTCGCCGTGATAATGCCTAGGCCAAGGCATGCCAAGCAGCTCTTAGTCCAAGAAGTGGAGTAACAAGGGTATCATTTCGTCTGGGTAGTATACTTACATAGTAGTATTCATCGGACAATACGGCCACAAATCGTTCGTTCGTGAGATCCCGATAGAACAAGGATACGTCCCCTCTTTTCCAAAGTCTTGGATGGAATCGAGGTTGTATCCAATAGACCCAGCGGTAATAATGCTACGCCCATCAAAGCTACCCTATGTAACAGCCTCACCCCAGCGCTGCGTCGTTCGAATTCTTCAGGTGCGAGCATTACGTAGGTACGTAAATAGTCCAGTCATACCTCGTTCCGCCAGCCAAAGTAGTATTTTCGAGAAGGGTGGCAGCCTGTGGCGCTATAAACATGTGACTGTCTCAGTGTACGCTTTATGCACCTGGGAGGCTCAGCTTGGGTCCCGCGATCAATTATAGGACCAATGTCTTTGAGATCAATTAAGACTTAAATCAACTACAGTTGACACATTCTACATTGCGACATTTCCCGTGAGTTTGGTTCATCGCAATTACTGTCTTCGCAATCGCATTTTCATGACGATTTTTTGAGAACTTCTGAAGCCATGTCACAACCGTCCGAACAACGACCCCGTAAGCGGTAAGTGTGACGCCGAATAGACGTTGACCACAGAGAGCTGATAATAATAACTGTAGCCAGCCGAAGCCACCCAAGCTTCGCTCTGCGTGCAACCAGTGTAATGCGGCAAAGGTGAGATCTGTCCGAGTTCTCTTCTTGTTCTTGTCCACTTGCTAATAGTGCGGGTGTCTCTAGGTGAAATGTAGTGGCGAGCGCGATGGTTGCGCACGATGCAAAACACTCCAAAACACTTGCCTCTACGCGGAGTCTCGCGTGGGCAAAGTGCAAGGCCCGCGGTTGAGACAAAAGTCAGTGGCAGCTCAGAGCGCATCCAAAGACCCTGTGCCGATGGTCCAACCTACACCCAGCCCGGATGGGCTAGAAGCTCACGTCAATTCACCCAGTAGCCACGTCTTCAGTCACACAGAACAAGACACAAATTCATGGGCTGAATCTTGGGAGCCGGTGAGGACTGGACGTCTGGAGTGCAAATATTAGAGGGACCTTATTCAAGCCTTAGCGACCTTCTGGGTGAAGAAGACCTCGCATTGCCGGCAAACACACCGGCAGCGGGGGACGAGCTAACGATGGCCCCGGCCATGCCAACAATGACGCTGGAACCATCCATTGTGGCCTTAGCGCCGTGATGGACGTGTCGTCAAGCCCCTGAATGTAGCTCAGCGTCCCCCGCAGCACTCCAAGTATATCACAACGGAGGCATAGCGTCACCCTCCTCGCCGACAAACATCACGCAAAACCTGGGATATGGCATGCCATCAATACATCCCTTCTCCACCGTGACCCCTCCCCAAACTGAAAAGTCCCAACATGCAGCGGTATCACAGATCGAGATGGGGGAAAAGGAGTTGGCCAGGTTAAATAGTAGGTGTGCGCTTGCTTGCACACATATTATTGCTACGCTGGAGAGTTATTTGCTTTTGGAATTAAAGGCGCTCGACTTGATATTGGATGTGACGCGTAAAGCGGCAGACGAGCTTGAGAAGCTCGTACATATGCAAAAAGAGTCGCGCTGTGGTCGATGCATCATCCTCTTCATCGCCGCGCTCTCGCAGATAACCGAGCTCCTAGATACCGGCACAAAACAACTAACGGACAATGGGGTGGGGTTACAGGGCAGGCTTCACCCTGGACTGCAGATGGCCTTCATGCCAAGCCTGGGGTTTGGGGCTTTTTCTTTCGGGGCCGAGGAACAATTATCGATGAGGTTGTCCCTGATCCGGAGGGAATGTCGCCGCATCAGCAAGATTCTGGCGAACGTAGAAGCACTAGCGTCGATTGGGACAGCGATGCTGGAACCGAAGACGACCTGCCTGGCGAGTTTGAAACAAAGACTCGAGGAAATGTGTGATGGTCATACTTAAGGAAGGGAATCAGTAGGTACTAATGAGGTGAAATGAACAAGCTTGGTTAGTAGTCTGATACCCAAAAGGAGGAAAACGAGCAATTATCATACAATCGCAGTAACAGGAACAATCTACATTGATAGCAAAGTATATACGTTGTTTGTAGTCATGTATATAACTAAGAAAACATTTCGACCATTCAATTATACAGCTAGCGCGCTACATATTCTGACCGTAGCTAATCGCCGAAGTTTGGTTATAGATCTCGTACCATGGCCCGCAAGTGATCGGAGATCGGCCAGCGAATTACTTGCGGGTCTCATCTTGCGTACTTAGGAAAGGATAATCACATCATTTTATTGAATCTATTGTCACAAGTCGGCCACTCCTACTTTCAGTAGGTATGTGGTTACGTTCTCATGCTGCTGCTCATACCCCTGCATTAACAGGTAGTTGTAGGGCAACTAGCATACACTGTATGGTGCTGCTTTGGGCGTTAATAATACCTTATCTCCGGCGGAAATCAAATCAATTATATACAATAGGCACTTATACACATAAATACGTAGCTCACTTTCGTAGCCTGAACTCTATCTGGAGATTACCGAAAGGCGCGATTGGGGGTATAACCACGAAATCCATGCACAGATTCTCTGGCCGTCGCCCACGACCATCGGGTAACCTCACATCCCATTTACTCACAATGTACGCAAACATGGACTTCACCACGGCCACTCCGAATGGGCGGCCGGGCAATGCGTGCTTACCGTAGCCAAATATGAGCGAGTCGATGCTTGCAGATCCGAACCTAAAGCTTGCGTTCGGATCCGGGTTCGTGCGATCCTCCATCCAACGTTCGGGCCGGAACTTGTCGGGGTCTTTGATCCATGGCGTGGCTTCTGGGTGGTAGAGGGGATTCGTCGCTGCTATCAGTGTGTTTGAGGGGATGACATGACCCGTTGATAGAGCAATTGGCTTGTGCGTCTTGCGCAGCCAACCGACTAGAGTGGGAAGTGTTTAGTATGCTGGCGCTTTTTAGATCAAAACGAAGTGAGTTAGATTCGCTTACTGAGACCTTGAGGGTTCATGCGAGCGCTCTCCTTGCAGAACGCATCAACGAAAGTGAGCCGGGCGATCGCCTCCCGCGTCCATTCCTCGAACGGGGCTTGTGCTAATTCCCGATCAATCTCCTCACGTAGCTGGGAAAGATACTGAGGATATGACGCAACATCAATAATCGCTTGGACAAGGAGGAACGTCGGCCCATGGATCGCGGCAAAGCACAGGGAGTAGTGATCCCTGTAGACTAATGATGGAGAGAACTCGGGACTCTCTGCCGGTCTGTACCGCTTCAGTAACCATCTAGCAAGTCGCCCTGACTCAGATGACTCTGGCAACATCTCTTTCGACCCTATACTGCCGTCACCCATATTTTCTTCGACGATAACCCTTATAGCTTCTTTGATGTCCCTCTTCGACTGCTCAACTAATCTCTTTTGAGGAAGAAGTCCCGCCACGAGGGGGCGAACGATACTGGGAAACTGGCGTAGCAAGCCGGAGTACATCACGACAGCTACGGCGTGATCGATTGAAGCCGAAAGCCATTTCTTATTTCTATTAAGCGGGCCGCCGACCATCATCTTTCCAATGACTGACCCAACAATATGCGTAAGCGGTGGCTGCGGCGAAAGCGAAGTCCATCCATCTGAGATTGGTAACACCTGAGCCGCATCATACGCGATCTCTTCTTGAATGGTATGAAGGAAATTGTCGACTTCATTGACAAGGTCGTATTTAATGCTGTGAGCTAACTCTCTACTCACCCATCCACTATTAGTCCAGCGGATGGCAAAGCGATCGTACATGCTACCATTTGGAGACAAGCTGGAGTCTGGCAGGTTTTTGAGCTCCTCTATACAATACGCCGGGATAACTACCGTAGGATCCTGGAATGGAACGACATAAGGCTGGTTTGGATACTGGCTACTTGTTAGCAAGTACTATACAAATGTTAAGTGGTGAGTCCGACAAGGTTCCTTTACCTTTTCGTTGGCTTCAGTTAAGGTACCGCGGAAGTCCCACGACTTTGGACTCGGTACTAAAGGGATCCCCGGAAGATTCAACTTTCGACTCCTTTCTGCCCTGTTCAGAAGATATAGTATAACGCCTGTAGTAATGAATAAAACGAATGTGACGAATAGCGAATTAACCACAACTTGACTCGGCATTTGAATCAACCATCGTGGCACGGGAAGGTCCCCCATAGTATCGAACCAAGCTGAAAAAGTTGCTTGACGTCCTCTGTTTCAACCCTCCCAGGTCTTTCATAGAGCTTGTGCGGTACAGATCAAACATCGATAAGATCAGTTCATCCCAATATACAATTAACAGCCCCAGTCTCAAATTATCCATTTCGATATGACCGGCCTGCCTTAGCTTTCAGCTGCTCAGCCGCTCTGTGGTTCGACCATGCGCGTCTGTTAGAATGTCGAAGGTAGGGTCTTCGGCTGCCGAAGACTCATCTTCGTAACTGGCTTTTTAGTACACAGTTGCAGTTGCACTAGTCTCTCTTGTTTCTATTTACAGAAATTCTCCATACTTAATCATCGGTGAGACACGTGGTCCATTTTGGCTCGAGAAGAACAGGCAAGCAACTAGATCTAATGATTAGGAAGTGATGAGAACACCAGTACCATTGAGCATAGAAATGATGTACTTGAAAGGGCCAATGACTAATAGTCATGAACTAGTTGTTAACCCGCCGCCGCATTCTAATGAGTTGGTCACACTAGCTGCGACAAGCCAGATTTAAAGAATGGTTTGTCATAAAATCATCTGGAGGCTTAGGTCATTTCTGACCACTCTGAGCCGATAATCTACCGCCCTCTTGGGCTGTTAATGTCTTTTCTGCCTCTTTTACATCTGCCCTGCCGTCCTTTGACAGAGCCAGTACACTGTCTAACCTCTTAAGAGCTTCGGTCAAGCTAGTAGGTTCAATAGCAAAGTTCAGACGCGCCAACCTTTCTCACTTTCTGGTAAATGGTAACTCTTGCCATTAGAAATAGCTACTCCGGCATTTTTGCACATTTGACTAAACTCTGCTTCTTCTTCCCAGGTCTGGGCACTCGTGACTAGTCTGGCGAAGAGAAAGGGAGTTTGGTTCGCTGGTATATATGGAACATCGTATTTCCTCAGTACTGCAGTCAAGGACAAGTAAGCTTCAGAAAGTCGTTTAGCATTAAGCTTGAAGAGCTGTGGGAGATCAGGCGAGTTGAGAAGGCCCGCTGTTGCAATCGCTGCCAGCGACGAGGTCTGAGTGTTCGAAGCCAGCGCTGTACCGGTAGCCAAAGGCTTGTTGGCTTGTGTTACGCAGCACCCCTGGATTCAACTTAGCAACATGCAGTGTTGGAGGAAGTAGTCACGACGAGACGTACCACTCGCAAGCCGCTAGAACCTAGGTCTTTACTTGTGCTCCATATCATATGCACCCGAGATAAGTCACATCCCATCCCCTCAATATCGATGTTCATGATCGACACAAAAGGGACCGGATGAGGAATATCCGGTTTGGAAAGATGGACATGCCGTAAATTTCGTCTGAAATCAAGTGAATCTTCTTCTCGTAGCAAAATCTAACGATACTCGTTATCAGCTCAGTTGGATAGCACTGTCCGATCGGATTCTGCGGATTCGTGAAAAGTAGCCCCTTTATAGGTATAGCCGATTTAGCTATTGTGTCTTCTAATCCCGCAATCACTTTAGATGTAAAGACATCGTCCAGGTTATCAATCGGGACGAAGACTGGCTTGACGCTAGATCTGACGTTTAAAAGCCAGTCGAATCCGTCTAAAATGAGCTTAGTTAGAACCTGCGCATAGACGGCATTGTCTCTGATTTTCATGGTTGCTTACTCCAACATGGGGTCGGTACAAGAAGTCCATCGCCTGGCTCGCATATGTTGTATAGCAAGGCGTCCAGAGCGAAAGCGGCCCCGGGCGCAATTGAAACATGCTCCTTCTCAACCGGGATTAAAGGAGAAAAATTAGAGTTGAGGAACCGCACTAAAGCATCTAATAGCCCTGAGTCGCCATTTAGTCCGTCCGGGTATGATAGATGCTACAAGGGAAGTCAGTTTGAATCTCTTTAGTTACCTCCAAAGGGATAGATACCCCGTACTCGAGTGCATAAGTCATCTTGAATAGCTTGTTTATAATGTTTCATCAGTTCATCTCGAAGCAACCAGTTCTCAGAAGTTGACATGTCGATGCTAGAATCTGCCGTGTATTGCTTTTCGCGATCCTTGACTGCGTTGACTATGCGGGGCCAAATGGCGGCGACATTTTCGGCACCTCGAGTCGACAATCCATAATCATCGAGCGACTCCATCGCAACGGATAAGGCATTCGCTTCCAAGTAGTAGAAGCAACATAGATTGAGAGTATCAAAATATGAAAAGTGGTGTTGAGTACAATACTGTTCTGCAGGCCCAGCCCGGCTGACCCCTGGCTCGGTAGCCGAGCGACGTAGCTATGAGATGATTATACGCGAACCTTAAAATCATCCCAAAAGCCACAGTTTCTATACCAGTTCGGACCGGTCGTATTGATATCAGATCTAGGATATGATTTCGGTATTCTGAATTATACATATTTCCTGAGTGATGTGCTGCTGTCAGTGATACTTGATGTTGGATATTAGATATAACTCTCGTATTTTTTTTTTTAGCGCAGTGGAATATAGAGAGTCTTAGATAAGGTAGTCTATACTAAGCTATAAAGAAGTCTAATACAAGATGTCTTCTTGTTGACACGAATAGAACGATCAGCATCGGAAGTCTATGCACTACCAACGTGCTGAAGCCTTCGCGCTATATTGATGTAATGATCACCAGCAACCAGGCCATCAAGTGCTTTCACAGACCAGCTGTGCCACCATCCGTACATCATCTTCAGTAAAACACTCCTCACTGTACTCCAGTCTAAGCGAAACACCGTCATTTCTTGCCGTAAACTCGGCCATCAACTTGAACTTGGCCCCCTCGCACCAAGTAGGCAAGAACCGGACTCCAGGGAGAGGTAATTGGACTTCCTGCGCTGCCTCGTGGAATGTGACCATGACATCAAAGATAGGATGATTAGGGAAGTCGGGGGTGAGGTCAAGGTGTGTGAGAGTAGCTGGTCCCACGCCACGGCGTGCGACAGGGCGTTTTCGCTGGACTTTTTTACGGCCTTGACAAACGATGTATACTCAGAAGGCTGATACTGTATGCGAATTGGGAGTGGCTCAAGAAATAATCCTACGACTTCCAAGTCCTCCTCTGAGTGGCGATTTAAATACGGAGCACCGATAGTGATATCGCAATGATCATTATTATGCTGCAGGACCAGCGCGACTGATGCGAGCGCCAATTGGTGCATGGTAACTCTTTCGGCAGCCGCAAAATGGGTTATAGCTTGGTGGATGCGTTCGGGAATCTTATAGATGTATGATGATCCGATCCAACTTTTCCTCCTTGTGCTGATACTGCCAACTGGGAAATGGGGTTCGGGTGCGCCGGCCAGATAGTTGGACCAAAACGATAAATGAAGTCGCAAAGCTGGTTCTAGCCAGGTGGTGTGGCTATATGTCCTTGCTACGCAAATAATATCTCGTCCGCAGTAGGTATCGGCGACCTCCTGGAGTAGTACCCTGAGCGTTGTCAAATCGCAGATAATGTGACTAATAACAACTAGCATCTGCGTAGGTGATATCAAGACTCGAACTAAGGTATCGTTTTCAATATCAAAAGGTATGTTTATTTCGCGTTGAACATCAATGGCTTCGACCAGTTTGGCTGTGGGTGGTACCGAGTCATACTCTCTTCTCAGCCCCTGAAGGTCAGAGGATACATATCGGCATCTGAGAATTCGATGTCGACATAATACTGCATCCCATGCCGAGACTAACCTTCGCTTTTCAATTGAAACCGGTAATTCGCAAGCGTAAGTTACGTTGAAACAGGACGTGTCGGGACCTTGATGGTACTTGTGCCACCACTCAACCTCGATTGGTGATGTATGATGATCCCCAAGCGCACTACCACTTCGGCATAGGTCTGGCGCTTGTAAACAAGACAGCGCTTCAATGAATTCTTGAACCGTCGTCAGGCCTAAGACCATGCTAATCGGTATACGGAGCTTGAAGGCGCGAGAAAGGCGTTGAGATAGGTTGATTGCTAGCAAAGAATTCACGCCCAAGTCGGTAAAGGTGGAATCAGGATTGATATTTTCGTCTGTACATATCCCTAGGACATCTTTCAGTATTGAGATGACTATTTCTCTTGGGATGCTCAATGGCGCCTCCCGTTCTTTGTTCGAATAGGTTACATCAGCGATGGCCTTGTAATCTAACTTGCCGATGGAGGTTTTGGGAATGATTTCACTGCCCTAATGTGGCGCGGAAGTGCATAGGCAGGAATATGGTTACGAATGTGCAACTGTAGCTCGTCCAAGTCCAAGTGCACAGGCTGCACTAATGCCACGAGATAGTCGTCTTTGATCGCAACAGCCGCTGCAGTGCATTTATCGTATGATTTGGTTATGCGGAGCTCTAGGTCGTCGAGATCGATGCGAAACCCGCGCAGCTTCAATTGACGATCCTGACGACCGAGAAATGTCAACTCTCCATTCTCGTCCCAATATGCACGATCGCCCGTTTTGTACATATATTCTCTGCTATACTGAGGATTGACGGAATCGAGCAGAAATCTTGAGCTTGTCTCAACGGGTTGTCCGATGTACCCCGTCGCCACTTGTATGCCAGCGAGGTATATCTCACCAATAATTCCCAATGGTGCGAGCCGTTTTTGACTGTCAAGAATGTATATTCGTGTGGAAGGGTTGGGAATTCCCAACGTTACCGGCTTATTCTTCGCTAAGGGGACAATGGTAGCGCCACAAGTTGCTTCCGTCGGTCCATACATGTTGAACAGTTGTCTTTGCGCTGCCCACATATCGCAAATTTCTTGACGAACAGCTTCTCCAACGAAGTAAAGGCTTTTGATATTGATAAAATCGGTCGGATCAAGCACTTTCGCCACCGATGGGGTTAGAATAGCTGCATCACACCTCTTTAGGTGATCAAACGGCCGAGAGGGATCTTTCAGGACAAGGGTAGCGCCGTAGCCCAAAGCGGAAAATATTTCGTGAATACTTCCGTCGAATTCCAGAGACATAAATTGAGCAATTCTCCATCCTGGTCGTGCACCTAACCGGACTTGGAAGTCGCTTTGGAAGGCTATCAGTGATTCGTGGCGACATAGTACTCCCTTGGGCCTCCCAGTTGTCCCCGATGTGAAGCAAAGATATGCGTTAGCGGTTGGTCGCGGTGGTCTCGGCGTATTGTTCGCTTGAACACTTTCTTTTAATAGTATTTCTTCTACAGATAAACAAACTTTGCATGAAGCTGGCCTAGTCAACTTAGTCGTAGCATTCGGAGTCAAATACAGCTTTCCGTTGGCGGCACTGAAGTTTGACTCCCGAGCGGCTTTAGGGAAGCTAGGGTTTAAGGGGCAATAAACCGCCCAGCTTTTAGTATTGCATAAATAGCAATCACCCAGTTAATTGAACCGTCTGCGTGGACGCACACAACATCCCCTGGTAGCACAAACTGCGATAAACCCCATGATACAAGCGACGATTGTTCATGGAGTTGTGAATATGTCAATGAGTAAGTACCGTGCTCGACGGCGATTAGAGAGGGAGTTCTTTCCACGGCTTGTAGAAACAGGGTGACCAGATCATCCTTGATCGATCCATGTCTCGTAGATTCTGCTGTCCAATTCCCCATACTTGCTAGGCTCATTCGCTGATGATCACCAATCAAGGAGTCCAAGAACGAGACTACAGTCAAGTCGAGGTCGGTTAATGAGTTAAAAATGGTGCTCAAAACTTCACCCAATCGTTCGATGTTAATCCTAGAAAAGGATTTGGTGTGGTAAGTGAGGCAAATACGACCGCAATGGCCAACCTCAATGCTGAGTGGGACATCCGAGCAGACTCTACTACGTGGGTGCTCAAGTAAAGTAAACGGGGCACTGACGAGTTCAGGCACATCGAATCTGACACTCATAGCAGTGGAAAAGCTTCGTGTAAATCCATCATTTGGCGTGGTCCAAGACAAAGAAGTCAATTCCAAAAGGGTGGCAAATACACTGCGTAGGTATTCTCGAATGGTCGATGTTGCATTGAGAGAGATATGCAACGGTAAAACATTGAGTAAAGGGCCTACTACGGATTCCACACCTTCAATTGGCAAGTTACGGCCTGAGAGAATGGCACCAAGGACGACGGAATTGGAATCGGTGTATCTGGATAAAACAAGCCCCCAGACTGCATAGTATAGGGATGCCGTGGTAACTCCGGCTGCTTTAGAGATCTCCCTCAAAGCGTCAAGATCAGACGCGACATAAACTTGATCGACTGCTCCCAGATAATTTGCCTGGGGGTTGGAAGGGGCGCCAAATTGAAGGTGTGCGGCAGGAGAAGGGTGCGCTGTTCTCTGTCTCGCCCAAAACTCAACCGCGGAGTCCCGTAATTGTGACTGAAGAGCCTGCAGCTTTAATGAAAAAGTTCCAAATGACGGACCTGCTTGAATAGGCGTGCCAGTGAAGACCTGCCGAACTTTTGATAGGACTATCGAACAAGACACTCCATCTATCATTGCATGATGGACCCTCCAGATCACCGCGCTCTTGCCCTCTGCTTCTGGAGGTTGAAAAGTTATTACCTTGAAGCTACTTTTCATCGGCTCGTCAGGGAGTGTTTGATTATCGAGCTCTTGTTGATATAAGGCTTCATCATTGACAAATACCTCCTCCCATATGAACGGCGTTGATCTCTTTTCTAATAAATAGGCGCTCGAGTCCTCCTCCACTCGAAAGCATACGTTAAAAATCTCTTCCGATCGCAACACTGTTTCCCAAGCCAGCTTCAGAGCTGGGACATTTTCCGGCCGATGAATCTCGAAATATGAGATGACGTTGTAGCCGACATTGAGTTGTGTTGAGTGCACTAAGGACATCTGCATCTCCGTCATGGGGTACCTTATACTCGCTTCCTTTTCCTCCGACTCCTCATATCTCGGGTACGTCTTCCGTAAGCGTTTCGGCGGGGCAACGCCAGTTTCCGAATATTTTCGTTTTCTACCAAGGCCGGAGTTATGCAGTGGTGTATCGATAAGGCCATATAAGGGGTTGAGACTGGCCTGCCTCGCGAGACATAGTAGGGAGGTTTCGGTAAACACATTTTGAATAGAGATGCATATCCCATGTTTCCTCAGAGCAGTTTGAAGCTGCACTGATGCAACTGAGTCCCCTCCATTTTGGATAAAACTCGACAACAGGTCGAGACGGGATAGTGGGGCCCCAAGTGCCGTTGATAGTTCCGACAGAATGGTGTCCTGTACGGTTAAACGGTCATTGGTGTGAGAGACCGGCATGATGACGAGACTGCAGAGCACTAAGACGACATACGCCAATGCAAGTCCGTTAAAACATATTCGACAAGGAAGAATGAATAAATCGGTTGATTATCAAAACAGTGTCATACTGTGGCGTAGTTCTTTATGTACGGCCGAATAGTTTTTATCCTTTAAGAATATAGACGGGGTCAGCGAGTAGATATTACTACCTACCTAGGTAACCAAAGTGGATACACGCATCATCATCCTCCCTTAGGAAATTTTAGAATAAGAGCAAGATATACCGGTGAGAAAACCACAAATCTACGGCTTTGTTTAATAAGCATGCTCAAATAACGCAATATCGAGGTCTGTGACTACGCAGGAGATGTTCAACATCGGTGATAGAGACCGGTCAATCTAAAGATATGGCGGGCTCAGCCATTCCAAGCTACCAACTAAACTAGAACGTCGAGATCAAGACAAGCTTCAAAAATTACGCTAACTAGAGCGCCCCTGTGAACACGGCTGCCTAGGCTCGCTTATTTTTGACAGACTTAGCGTTTGAGCTTGTTATGGTGATTCCGACTTTATCAGCTTAAGCTTATAAACTCACATATCCCCATGCCTGTTCAAAATAGGTATGTCAACGAAGTACCTCCGACACGCTTTAGCTTCCGCTAGCATGGGGACTGTGAGATGCCGGCTTCGACTGATCTACAGGGAGTTCGGTGCCCGGGTATGTTCTCCGCTGAGCACTAGCCGACGCGTGGACTTTGTGTCCGCAACGCCACCCTGCCAAGGTGCTCGAGACATGATCGTCTACGTAGGAAGCGTAGTCCTAAACAGATATCATTTACTGCATGAGATATCGTGGCATTTAGTCTGTGGCTAGAATAGGCTCCGCTAGTTCCCCGGTAGCCGAGGTCTTGTTCCGCTCGACACCTCTGATATAGACAATACTGTATCCCGAGCAGGGTACTTACTTACTACAAGAATCCCTGACATATGGTACTCAGTACCGTAGTTTAGTCTTATTCTATCTCAAGAGTACACCAATCCAGCGGATAGAACTGTACTGCTTGCTAGGATCTTTGCCTAGCGGCCGAGCTAGTGTATTGTCATGGCTGCTGCTAGCCAGGTCTGATTTACGCAGCTGAAGTTTTACTATCTAACTCTGAAACTAGCCGTATTTGGCAGCCAACTTGGCTGTAAATTGAGAAACACAGTCTACCTAACCTGCGCTGTTAGATCGAACAGATCAATAACATAATAATTAAACAAAATAAAAATCTAAAAAATAAATCTAAGCGATAGTTATTTTTATTATTTTTTAAATTTTTTAGATTATTTTAAAACTAAAAAAATTAATATATTAGGCGATTATAATAATATAACATACAATCGTGTGTTAATATTTACACCGACGCGACCGACCCTAACCGACCGTCTATATTAGATCTAACCCTTGGCCTCTACAACTAGCTAATAACCAATTATTTCCCGTTATCAATAGATATAGTGGGGCGGATTACCAGATAGGGCTACTTTCAGAGTTAGATAGTGAAACTTCAGCTGCGTAAATCCGACCTGGCTGCTAGCGCATCCAGGTGCGGGGCCCTTACCGAGACCATGGTAAGTATAATGGTAGTGAGTAAGTGCGGCTCTTCACAATCACGAATTCCCGGTTTGGAGAAAAGACGACTTTAAATCTTAGGTGTTGCCGACTGGAATCTGCCGATGGGTGCTCAAGGGAGCGATGAAGCTAACCTGCTCCTGGAAAGGTAGGAATACTTGGCAAAATGCTTAGATTAGTCTTCAATCGGCTAGCACCTCAACAGTGTTACTTACTAAGAACCGACCACGTTAGCCTATGTTAGAGAGAGATAGTATACATGAGAATGGAAATAATCCTTATAAGATGAACGATACATGTTATTCACGGCATTCTGTTGTGCCCGATCTTGTCGCGCAATAGGTTTTGGGACACTACCTAGTGAGGGTTGCATTACTAGATCCCTCTCATTCAATCCGATCTGGGCTTAGCAAATAACCCTAGCCGGTCACTATTTTCTAAATGTGAGGCCCTGAAGTTGTGATTGATAGCGTCTTCAATACCAGTGAATGCTTGACATGATTATTGATATTGTATTTCATAAGTCCATTCAATTATCGGCATCATCAAGATGGTTCAGTTTCAAGTCAAGGCATTTTGAACTTCCTATGAATCCACTGCGCTTGCATGTGTATTTAAGTTAGTCTCATTTCTAAGTGATTTGGTCTTCTACTCTCAGAAAAGAGGGAGTTTTAAGGTTAGTTTGGGAAACACTCATCATTTTTCGTATCAATGTTCTCTCAAATACTGAAATAACTGGCCAACCCACGGACCGACAATAGTGAAGGGCACCATCAGCTCATCCCCAAACCGAAAGCGGAACGTGAGATCTGCGGCCCAAGGGATGGATATCCAAAACGATAGAGCTACCCACATCCAGCCCAGCGGCTTTTGAAGAGTATGCCAGTTTGGATTTGCGAACCTTAGAGGACCCCATCTACGCTCAACTGCCTTCCAGGTTCGTTGCACAGCGTCCTCAAACGAAATTGCGAGGGCCTGCCACATGAAGAACTGAAACATCCCACGCGTGCGCTCCTCAAAATCAATATTACTAGGAACTGGGGTGATCAGGTTCAGCTGTGCGTGAAAGAAGCTGGACATTATAAAGGTCAGCCAGATTTGCGCATTTGAAGACCATAGCGTTCCACGAGGGATCCGGAACACGTCGACAACATAACCGGTGGATGCTTTGAAACTCTAAAAGTTTTGGTTAGGAGTAGATGCGATTAAGAGTGTGCTGGACACTTACTCGTCGAATTAGTTGATGCCAGAACTTCCCCCAGAAAGCACGCACCGAAGTGACTTCAGATATGGATCCAAACAATGGCGGCCAGTCCTTTTGGTAGGAGTTGTTAGTCTTCACCAACGGGGATAGATGATTCAAGTAGATAACACTGACATCTGGCTCGGACAATGTTGTTGCCACCGTGAATAATGACAACAAGTTATACTGGAAGCTTATAGAATAATACGGAAGGGGACCCCATGCCACCGTCTTAACCAACCTCCAACCGAGATCAGGATCTCTGATTGTTAAATACTTGCTATCCACCATTCCAATCTCCGTGTAACCTGAGCCCGTGTTCGCTACGAAGAATAGCTGCATCCACAGTTGGTTGGCAATGTCGGCCATTAAAAAGCAGTACAGTGCCTTGCAACTACGTGATACCAAGAAGCGGAAACGGCTGCGCCGCTCTGTCTGTGTTAATGTCGGAACATTGTCAACGAGGTAGTTCCAGCCTGCCCCACGGAGGTTGATGGTGAGCCCCAAAGCCCACAGAAGTTTGGCAGGACTATAGCTCGTCAAGCTCTCTGCCTCTCGAGCCATTCTACCATTACGCCAAAATAAGCTTTCCGGGCCAATCACCGGCTTCCCGGCCACGTGAGATGGCCGGCTCGATGCAAAGAGCTTTTCCAACGCGGCAAACCATACTGACCATAATTGAGAGAATGGCTGTGCGATACCGGGATCGTTGGTAAAATGCGGATCAATCTGAGTTGAGATGACAAGTGCGACTATCAAGGACGAGAAAAAGATGTTGCGGCCGGGAAACGGGGGACTCGCAAAAGCTATTGGTATAGAGAGCGCAAGAAGTATATGCGGATATGCAGATCCTGTTGGCGACGTGTAGATCTTATTTGACACGTACAAATCTGAGGACGACGCCACGGAGAAGGTGGCGTAGGGAGGCATAGTTCAAACTCAAAGTTTATTATTCTTGTCGCAGTAAATTGAACGTAATGACAATGTGTCTACCTGTATCTCACACACCATCAAAGTATACAAGACATTTGTTGCGAGCTAAACTCATTATAATTAGGGATACAAAAATGTTCGGCTGCCGAGACATTTAAGTATAGAATCTTACCACCCCCACCTTCGATTAAGCTGGCTTGATGAGCTGTACTTCTAACAATCCCATAGAACCCGTACTGTGTACCTTCACAATTTCTAACCTTTCATCTGCGTCTTTGCACATCTTACGAAAGTCGTCGGCGGAGCGTTGGCGTCCACCAACGTTAATTAGCATCGATATATCCACGTGCCGAACCAGCCGCTCTTGAGACCTACTCATGCTGCCAAGTTCAGGTAGAACACTTTCATTTATGAGTAGAGTCGTCCCTTCCTTGCATTTTTCAAGAGCTGGGACGAAGCTACGCAGAATTTTCACGCAGTCTTCATCGGTCCAGTTATGTAAACATTGACGAATGAAAAACGCGTCGGCATTCGTGATAGTTTGCGGTGTGAAGAAGTCGTGTTCCTGAAATGTAAACCGTGACTCATATTCGATGGGTAGTTGTGCGCGGCCTTGGGACAGGAGTGTTGGCGACGCATCTTGGACAATGAACGATATATGAGGCCATTTCTGCCCCTAGTCAGCAATCAAAGGGAGTGGAATGAGCAACATGTTCAGTTCCGTTGGTTATTCACCTTTGCGAGTATCAACGACACGGAGCCGTCAGCACCACCAACATCTACGACAATGCCATTCCGGATACTTTGCCAGTCGTATTGATTACAAAGAGCATTGACATCTCGATCAACTTTCAGCTTGTTTAGTCATTGCCAAACCAGGGATGAGTTGAAAATAAACAAGTTTACATACGTTGTGTCGCACCTGCTAATGCTTTGCCGAACCTTTCCCCTTTTTCTGGGTTTTGCTTGTAGTATTCGAATATGGGGATTTGAAAACGCGTGTTGAACGGGCAATGCGCCCCGTCGAGCGCTGAGGATGATTGTTTCAGGTACTTCGCCGTTTCAGATGCGCCTGGAACACTTCATCCATCTGCATGTGAAAGGAGGCCTCCAGATCTTCTTCTTTTGCAATGGTGGCTGAGAGTAGAGTATGAGTAAACTCATTTTTTCGAACTTCGCGGAAGACACGTTGTGTTGCCAAAAGTCGGAGAACGCGTCCAACAACATCAGAACTGAGCCCAGTCGAGCCAGCTAGAGCATCCACGCTGATACTGCCCTCTAGAGGCACCTTGGCGAAGAATTTGAACTCTAGTGCGACTTGATGGGCGGCTAAGTCGTAATGGCTTCCGTAAAAAGATCTGAGGGTGGCCTTTGGTCCGTTGACGAGGAGTTGGAAGTCCTGAATTGAGTCATTTAAGGAACTTCGGATGGATTTTAGCGCAGCATCCTCTCCGTTGTCGGAAAAGTCATTCGATGCGCTAAGACTAAGCTGCGATGTAGGTCCGAGGCCATCGTGAAGTCGCTTCGAAAGCTCCGCTATGGTTTGAGCAAGCTGCAACAACGTTGGGGAGTCTTCCATATTCTCTCTCCAGAGTTCAGTAAAGAAAACCCCTGGTTAAGTCAATTTTAGTATTATTTTGCTCGAGTGTTTACCGTGGTATGTGTACAAAAGGGATCATTATTGTACCTCGGCCGCCGGTGGACAGCTGGGTCAATGTCCAATCAGCGCTATGCATAAGCTTATGAACCCCTTTTGCTACCCAGAAACAGCCCAATGCCAAGTAATGAGTTAGGCTTAAACATGGTATATATAGAGAGAAATATAATTGTGTTTTTAGTTAATAATTAGTTATTGGGGAACTACTTAAACCATTTACGCGACCTACCAATCTCAAAGACTGACAATTATCCGAGCAATCCTCATGGCCTTCCAAGTTGCTACTGAGTTATTATTTGAGAACCAAGCATACGCTTTCCCTCTTGTAGTAATCGGTCTTTTCTACTACATACTCTCAATATGGCGTCAGACCCCATCGATATATCATCAATTCGAACGTGTTGGGAATCCATGGTGGCTTCCTAAGATGCTGGGCAAAGGACCGCAAACGTTATTTTCCGAAGGCTACAAAAATGTAATTATTTTCCTTCAGGATTCGCTTCTAAACAACTTTAAGAAATTGACGTTCATATAGATAATAGTGCCATTTGATCGGCCGTTCGTAGTAACATGGTGGTCTTTAAGTAATCTGATTCTCCCCCCTCGGTATCTTCCAGATCTACATCACTTCAAGTCGGAAGACGCAAGCTTTTTGAAAAACTTCAGTGACGTGAGTTATGTTTATAAATTCAGAGTTCTCATTGCTGAGTGAATAAGGCGGTGCGCCTTCACTATTCGGTAGGTAACTTGTACGAGTCCGATCGAATGGGAGACATCTTGAGAAAGGGGTTAAACCCAGCTCTTCGTAGGTTGCGTAATCCAGTTTCCTTCCTTTATCGATATTTTATGAACGAGGATCAGCTGACGATTCGGCCTAGCCTCGCTGACAACACTCATCGTAAGTGAGATTAAGCGAGCAATAGATCTCGAGATCGGAAAACCGGAAGGTATGAACTCTGTAAACTCACTGAATGTATGGTAGCTAATCTCCTCCAGAGTGGAGAAATTTCAAGACCGTTGATCTTTTCATCATGATCTCTCACCGAGTTGTAAGCAGGTTACTCGCGGGAGAGGAGTTGTCTCGAGACGAAGATTTTATACATCTTTCTCTAAAGTTTGGTGATTCGGTCTTCGTCACAGGCCTGATAATTTCTCAACTCCCTCTCGGCCTGTTACGAGGCATAGTTGGTTGGCTCATCGCACTCTATCATCGTCGGATGCTATATAGGATAGTGAAGGTCGTCGAGCCAGTTGTGGCTAGACGAATGTCTGAAGCGAGTACGAGTAATACTGCTCCGCGCTATGATGACTCGATCGAGTGGGCGATTAAGCTCAACGACCCTCCGCAGCGCGACAGCCGAACGATTACTCTTGAAATGCTACATATCCTAGAAGCAGCTGCAGGCGCTCCTGGCGCAATGATGTCGGAGATGATTTATCAACTACTAGTAGAACCACATTACTTTCAGCCGTTGAGGGATGAAATCCGAGATGCTAAGAAGGGTGCCCGGAGTGCGGATGAGGTGATACAAAAATTGCGCCTGATGGATAGTTTCATTATGGAAACCAATCGCATGTATCCTGTTGGAGGGGGTATGTTGAAAGCATAGGAACTCGGACATTAACCTGGTAATTTCTCTGACATTATGCAGTGACGGCTGCGCGCACAGTGATGCGAAAACCCCTTTCGCTTCACGATGGGACTATGCTCCCTGTCGGCACTCGGATCGGTTTTCCATGCAAGGCTATTCAACTCGACCCTGCCAATTTCAAAGATCCGCTCCGTTTCGATGGATTCCGGTTCGCACGCCTCAACGAAGCTGAAGGCAAGGATGAAGTCGGAGCCACGAGATACGCCGCTGTGACACCAACACCCACTAACCTTTCGTGAGTTATCCCCCCTATTAAACTCCTATGGTAGAGATCAATCGGTTGACATTACACCGCAGATGGGGGTTTGGAAAGCATGCATGCCCAGGTCGGTTCTATGCTGTAAAACTTGCAAAGTTGGTGTTTGCTGAATTACTTTTGGAGTATGATTTCCAATGGGAAGGGGCGTGAAGACTGAACACCCCGCTAGTTTCGAGGTTGAGGGTCAGTTTTTGCCAAACATGGGCCAAAAGATACGAATAAAGAGATTAAATGAGAAATATTAAGCCTAAACGGCAATAAATACAAGACCGCATAGATAGAATTCGAATGAAAAGGACTTTGCAGAGAAGGCGGCATAATCTCATTTCTCATGAGTTTACTGGCTTAACAACATTTCAATCAGAACGTGATGCCGGGGAGGTGGTTTCATACTAAGAATGCCATTGACTTGGCGCTATCTCATCTTCAGGAGGGTGATTATTCAATCGCGAGATACTTCGTACCTACGTAGGCAGTTAAGTACCTAGGTACAGATAAAAACCCCTAAAGTAGCTGGTTATTGCGGAGATTCAGTACTAAGTAGATTTCTGTAAATCCGGAGAGAAGAGAGCTGAATCATAAACCGGCCGTGGACATGTATAAGAAAACAGGGATAAAACGTTACCAAATCCCTGACAAGGTTGAGAAAGCATATTTATCACGATTCTGCGCGCTGAAGACAAGTAGATGTTGTTACATGTTTATTTAAAGTATAATCAAAGTGTCATCTATCGACTATTATCTGAACCTGTTTCTGTCTGCTTTTTCCACATCTTAGCGTACTGGCCACCGTTCGCGAGTAATTGGAGGTGAGTCCCCCTCTCAACAATTCTTCCTTCGTGAAGCACAATGATCTGGTCTGTTTTCGTGATAGTAGAAAGTCGGTGCCTGCGGCAACGTTGAGTAACGGACAGTAGATGTATTCAAGCAAAAGTAAGGGGGTGGCTTACGCAATTGTAATCGTCGTTCTTCCCTCTGATACTTTTTCTAGTGATCCTTGAATTTGCGTTTCTGTCTCCGAGTCAAGCGATGATGTAGCTTCATCAAGTAAGAGTATTCGGGGTGACCTCAGGAAAGCACGCGCAATTGCCACCTGGGCGGTTAGTCTACGCGAAATTTAATCCAAATGGACTATTCACTTACTCTTTGCCTTTCCTCCCGAGAGCTTCAGTCCCCTTTCACCCACCATTGTTGAGTACCCTTGTGGTAGATTCAGGATTCTATGATGGATGCTAGCCGCTCTACACGCTTCATGGACCTGGTCTTCGGACGCTTGTGGATTGGCGTATAGAATGTTATACATAAGCGTATCGTTAAAAAGAATGGTGCTACCAAGAATCGGAAATTAGCCGTAGGTAATACTGGCGCGGATATTGTAGGCCTGAGAAGGGGAAACATAATTAGCTGTTGAGACAAGTAGCGTACTCTTGTGGAACAACACCTATGTGCCTTCTTAAACTGTCGATGCAGATATCACGAATGTCTAACGAATCTATTTCGATTCGGCCGATATTTGTATCGTAAAATCGAAATAGCAGCTTTAATATCGTGGATTTCCCACTTCCGCTCTCACCAACGATAGCTGTGGAAGTCCTGGCGGAACGACGAATGAGACATCATGTAATGCTGTATTTCTGCCGTTATATGCAAACGATACGTTCGAAAATGAAATAGCACCATTGCAAGTATCAATATCCACTGCTCCCTCTCGATCAGTCACATCAAGTTTCTCATCAAACTACCCATGTCACGAAATATTAGCGCGTCGAAACCTTTCGTTCGCAGAACAATGTGTCTCACCAGTTCGAGCATTCTCTCTGCATCAACTAGATTGTTTTGAACCTGCGTATAGAAACCCGAAGAAGCCGAGCGGAACTTGAAGCTGGGCGAGATATGTAATAAGGGTTACAAACATTGCGACCTTTTGTAGATCGACCGAGATCTGGTAGGCATCGAGGTAACAGACTAAGAGGGTTCCAAGTGTGAAGACGCCATTCTGGACTACGTTGAGAACGTTGAGAGAAAATAACACATGATACTCTGCTTTTTGGAATAGGATATCAGCCCTTCGTAGCGGGCAATTTCCATCGGGACAGCGCCACTATGATGCACCGTCTCGTAAGACAAAATGGCATCCGTTCTTCGTACGGTTAGTTCTGGATCACTACGGGGTATGATACTAACGAGACCTACTTGGCTGCCTCCATCTCGCGCTCCCGCTTCGCCATTTCTCTACGAGCGCGTCCACGATACTTGGCCATGTATATGGTGATATAAATGTAAAACCAGGTGACGGCAATCACCATCAGCGAGTAGAATGCGTCGAAATAAATGAAGAAATAGCCTGCTGCGATCCAGAGATCCGCCACCATCGGAAAAAGCTGGAAAACGAGCGAGTCCAGGAATGTGTTTAATGCGCCACCTTTACTCAGCGCACTCATCACCTCTCCAACTCTCTTGCTCAGGTGAAAGTCAAGGGATAGTTGTAGGACATGCTCGAAGGCTGCTGAGCTGAGTCGTTTGTACGTGGACTGGCTGATAGGGATCCAAAGAAGCGCTCGAAAGGAGCCAATCACGCCTTGCTGCCTTGGAGTCCTCTAAAAAGTACATATAAGAGCAGTTGCTTATGTGGCAGTTGACCGGGCCCGAGTGATTTGACCACGACTCCAAGCTGGTGAGGGGTGAGGATGTTGACAATGCGCTGCGCTAGAAGTAGAACAAAACAGAATGCTGCACGCGCCTGAAGCGGTCTAGAATCTGACGGCCTATTGAGCAGTCAGCATGATGTTGGAGCATTCCGGGTGATTGTCTTTCACCAGAGAAATGGCATAAGCTTGCTAAAGCCAAGAGCATATTCTACCCAAGTGGCAGTTTGAGCATCTCCTTTCTTCGCATATCCATTCTCTCTGACACCTAACTCAGAAGACCCATAGGTTCTAGCATTGTCACCATTCAGAAGGTATTCGTTCTCTTCCAGAGCCTCATTACGCTTTTCATGTCTAGTCCGCGCACTTGCCAGATAGATGGCAACCAGGCAGGTCAATATCAGAACCCGGGACAGGCCAAGGGTAAAGAAGCCAATTTCCCATCTAGACTGATAACGAAGAGTCGAAATCCATGCTACTTCATATGCTATGCTAATCAGCCACATATGAAACTCAGACTCAGTCTGTGTATAAGGTGTATCGGGGTCTGGAAGAAGCCCGGCAAGATAAAATAAGCCGACCGCAATCGTAGATGACTAGCTTGAATATGTCAGGGGAGATTGAATCAAGAGGGAGTATACGCTTGAGAATACGAGGTAATTCTTCGACGTCCATCTGACCCCATAGCCATTATTGGCAACATCCCACAATACGATGATGAAGGTTCCGAGCTACCCCATTAGCGTGAGTAAAAGCATCAGTAAATGCCGTTATCATGATAGAAACGTACCAGTGAGAGGCATATAGAAGTATGGAAAACCCTCAAGGCTCTAGTGACTATCGTGTTTCTTTCGGGTAGCTCAAACGTAGCTCCAGCCTTAACTCGAGCTGCTTGGCGAAGATGAGATACCATGTGCCCGACCCATAAAGATATTGGGTATGCCCAGAAGAACATGGCAGCAAATCAGACGATATATTCTTTGCATATACGATACGAATAATGTCAAGAGTGTATATTACTTAAGTCATTGCCGCAACCTAGTTTTTGATTGCAAAGACTCAGAGCTCATCAATTAGGTCAAGATTGAGCATGCAGGTTACTGCAAGAGCCTTTCTCTGACTCCTACTCAGGCCCTGCACATAAGATCCCCCGATAAGTCTGATAGATTTCTCTATAATTGTGGACTACCGAACGGCAAAGTCCGCGACAGCCTTTCTTGGCGAGCCGGTCGGTGCGCTTTGGGGATATGATGGATACCGAGTTGGACACCGGCGACCGGAGCGTTGCACCAATATGATACCGACTACCGTACCATGTTTCTCCTCGATATTGTTGATTGGCCTCTGGTGGCTGTCTTTTTGACTTCTCATTTTCGTCAGGAAAGCATGGAGTAGCAACTTTGGATTGTTGATCGGAAATGTAATGATTATTGACGAGATGTTGATTCATGTCTTTAGCGTTGATGGGTAGTTCTACAAGGGGCAGGACCCACCACACAACTTCCCTCTTCACAATATTATAACAATTATTATATATAGCTCGTATACGTGCAGAATTCGTAAATCCTATAAAAAATTTAATATTATTATATTTTTAGTTAAATATTATTATAATGCTGTTATATAGCTAAGCCGAAAATGTAGCAAAAAGTATACTATTTAATTTTTTTTAAGCTTAAGCGCGTTAACCTTTTTAGCCGACTTACCGAGCTAGGATAATATAATTATAATCTTAAGCTTTTTTTTATCTTATACCTGCGCGGAAAGTAATATAAGTTTTTTAGCGGAAAAGTATACGCGTATTAATACCGAAAAAAATACGCTTTTATTAGAAAAAAAAATTATTTAGCGCGAATTTTTCGTTTAAGTTTAGCAGTTAAAACGTATAAAACGGGAAAAAAATTGCTATTGTTTAATTTAAAGCGAATTTAATTAGCTTATCCTGCTTAAGCGGCGCTAATAAAAACTATAAGTTTATAAAAATCCGTAAGTTATTTTTATTATTTAATAAATATTAGGTTAATTTTTAAACATTAATTAAAAATAAATTATAATAATTTATTATAATAAGTTTAAACTAATAAACTTAATTAATTTTATATAATAAATTATTAAATTTTATATTAGCGCTAAATATATTTTAATTTTAGTTTTAATATTATATAAGCTAAAAAAACAATATTATAATAAAAATTGTTTTATTTAAACTAAAAAATATAAAACTAATTTTACAGTTTAAGCTTATTATTTTTTAATTTTTATAACAATATATTCGCGCTTATTTAAAAACTAAGCTTATATAATATTAGCAATAAATAATTTTGCTTAAATTATATATAAATTTAGTACGATTTACGAATTAAAACTAATAATTATTTTTATAGTAATTTAAATAAAATATTATTTAATAACCTTTATATAGCCGCTTTTTAATTAAAACGAATATACGAATAAAAATATAATTATTTAAACTTAGTTATTTTAAAATAAGCGCTACGAATTAGCCGTTCGGTTAAACTAAATTAAACTATATAAGCAAATAAAAGCTGCTTAGTTAAAAATAAAGTTTATTTTTACTAGAACTTTTTAAAATATATATTTAATTTATATTAATAAAAATACGTTTATAAACGTTATAATAGCTTATATAAAAAGTTTATTTATATTATAAAAAAAAAAAAAAACTTAAAGCTAATTAAAAACTTTTAATAGTTAATTTAACAATATTATAAATTTTATTTTAAAACTGGCTTATATTTACTTTTAAATTTTTCTAATTATTAAGTTAATTTAAAATATATAATTTTTATTAGCGTATTTTAGGCTTAATATAATCTTTATATTTTAAGTTTTTAACCTAACTAATCTAATATTAAAGCGTTTTTATCTTTATTTTGCTCCGAACTATAATAAAAAATACTATAAAGCTACTTTTATAAGCTTAAACTTTTAATATTTAATATTTTTTATTATAGCGTATAGCTAAGCTATAAAAATAACCTAAATTTAGGCCGTTTAAATAATGTTTAATTATTAAATAAAAACTATATAATTATTAAAACCTAAATTATATCGGATTTAGCGTTAAGCTAGATTATAAAAATATTCGACCTAAATAAACTATTATATTATTAAAGCTAATTTTTAAGTTTTTTAAAGGCTAACGATATATTTATTATTTATTTTTTCCGGACGTAAGGTCGGTTAATAATTTAATTTGCCCTAAAGCTATATTATTAAAATATTTTATAATTTAAAATATATTTAAAATAGTCCGCGCAATAAGCCGCGGGTTTTATATTATTAAAAAAACTTAAAAGATATATTTTATTTAATTTTAGTAGTAATTCCGAATTATTAGCTATTTAAATTTAAATAAAAAAATAAATTCTTTTATAAAAACTGCTTATTTTTAGCTTCTAAATAACCTTTTTTATTTTTAACTTTTTTGCTAAAAGTTTTTACTAGATGCTAAAAATATATTTTTTTTATACGAATTATTTATTATTTAAACGATTTTATTTTTATAGTTTTTCTGGATTATATTTAAAATATACTAATAATCTATTAAAAGTATAAATAGCTATTAAAAATATTAAACTTAATTCCGAACGAAAAAAAAATAACAAAAAGTTTTATTTAGAAGTTTTAAGTATTAAAATTAATATATAATATAGGCCTACTTATTAAAAATAAAGCTAAATAAAATATTTTTTTTTATTTAAAAATTTTATTACGTTTAGTATATATATTTATTATAAAAATTAAAAAAATAGCTAGCTTTATTATTTATTTAATTATAATCTTAGTAAGCAAGTTTTTTTTATTTAGCGTATAGCGCTTTTATTTTAGTTCGGTTTATATTAATATTATTTTTATTTAAAAACGTAAAACTAAACTTTAAATAGTAATACGATTTATTAAAAAACTTTAATAATATTTATTTATTAGTTAGTTTAAATTATACGTTTTTTTATTTGTTTATAAACGTTTTGAAAATAAATATCGGAGGATTTTAGTATAAAAAAGTTTAATAACTAATAACTAGTGTAATAGTTTCCCGATTTATAAATTATAAACGTTTAATTATTTATATTTTATATTTAAAAATATATAAATATTAATATTTTTAAAATTATAGCAATTTAAATAGTTTTCCGCTAATAAGCAACTATTTAAGCATTAAACGTTATAATAGTTTATAAATAATATAATTATAAAAGCTGGCTTATTAAACGCGTTTATAAAAAACTTGCTATTATTAAATTTATTATAATAAATTTTTATATTAGTAATAAAATTATAATATTATTTTTTAAGTCTAGCAAATAATATTTACTAATAATATATTAGCTAATATATTATTTTAGTCCGATTTTATAATAATTATTAATTTATGCCCATACTAGTAGTTTTTATTAAAGGTAAACTAACTCTAAAATTTTTAGCCCGTATGTTAAAATATAGCTTTTATTATAATAAGAATTATTTATAGCTATTATATACCGGACTTATAGATTTAATTTGCTATAGATATAACGTAATAAATATATATAAAATTAGTACTTATTTATAAATCGAAGCTATAGCTAATAATTAAAAAAAACCTAGCTTTTTATATTTATAACTATATGTATAACTTATTATAAAAAGCAATTTAAAGCTCGACTTTTTATTTATACGTTTTTATGCTTTATTCGGTTTATATTAACCTTAGATTTAATATAATAGTTTTTAAAAGCTTTTATATTTATTGTTTAATTTAAAGCGCAACCTATTTGTTTTTTTATAAAAAAAGGGCTTTTATTAAAATACTAATTTTAGACCGTTTATTAGCCGAAATAGTATTAAAAAAAGCTTTAATAAATAAAAGCTTAAAAAACGCCCTAGTAGTTAATATAGCTTATTACTAGTATATATAATATAGCTTTTTTTATTTAAAAAAAATTATTTATAATAACGTTAACCTAAAAAACTTTTAAAAATAAACATATTAAGCTTTATTAAATTAACGGTTTAGCTAATTTTATTTTAAGAATATTTTTAAATATTATTATACGGTATAAAAACAAATAAAAATTAAGCTAAAATTAATATTATATTTATAGCTACTAATATTATATTTTGCTTAGTTTTTTATATAAAAAAGCTATTTTAATAAATAATACTTTTTAATATATTTAAAACTTTATTTTATTTTTTAGCTTATTTATAGTATATTTTCGAAGTCTTAAGCGCTTTAGATTTTAAATAACTAGCTGCTTCGCTTAAAAATTAATTATAATATATATTTAAGCTATAGCTTTTATTAAAGGGCAGCCTAGCATGCTTATAATATTAAAATAAACAAAAGCGATATTAAATTATTAAGCAAATAGTTATTTAATGCAGTTAAACGTTATTATAAAATTTTTATAAAAAAAAAACTATAAGCGAATAAACGGTTTATATTTAAATCGATTTTAAGTTAAATATAATAAAAATATTTAAATAAAAATATTAAACTTTATAACTATTTTATTTATATATTTATTTTAACTAAGCTATATTTATAGTTTGTTAAATAATTTACGATAATAAAAATTTTATAAAATATTATTAAGTATACTAGGCTTAAACGAATTTAATTTTAATTTATTTAGTAAATTTTTTCGCGAACTTTTTAAACAATAAAAGACTAAAAATAGAAAATTTTTTATTTAAATTTCTATAAATAAATTTAATTTTAATTCGCTTAGCAAAGTTTTTTATATTTTTAAAACAATAAAATAAACATTTTTATTTTTATTATTTATAAGCGAATTTAAATTAAATTAGCTTAAATAGCTTATTTTTATTTTATACTATACTAAACTTATAGCAAAAAAAAGCAAAAATTTTTTAAGAAATCTTTAACCTAAGGCGAATTTATATTAAATTTATATTTATTTAAGTTTTTTTTTTTTTTAATTTTTTATTATTAGCTATTTTAAGCGTAATAGTAGCTAGGGCTAGCTTATACAATTAATTTTTAATTTATTCGATAGCTTTTTAAAATAAGCTTATATAATAAATATTAATAATAAATTTAAGTTTAATTAGCTAAAAAGTTTTATTTTTAGCGCTATAAAAAGCTTTAAAAACTTTTAAGTTAATGCGGTTATAATATATATAATATAAGCTTAAACAAATAAAAACTAGTACTTTTTTATTTCGGTATTTTTTATATCGATTTTTATATAATTAGCTAATAAATTCGATTCGAATTAACTTAAGGGTTTTATTTTATTTTACGATAAAATATAGCTATTAAACGATTATTTTTATAAGCTTTAATATAATATATATATTTAAAAATATTAATACCGATATTATTAGCGTAAAATTTATTAAAATTTTAGGATATAAATATTAGCAGCAAATTCGAAGCGATTTAGCTTAAAAATACTATTTTACTTAAATAATTTAATAAGCATAATAAATATAATATATATAATGTTTAGTTATAATTAAAGCGTTTTATTTTAATTATATAGTTAATAAATAAATTTAAATTAAATTAGCTTAAGGGTATTATTACTCTAATTATAAAGCTTAGCTAAAAAAGGCCTAAAGGGCTAGCGGCGCGTAAGGCCGGCTTTTTTTTAAAGGTAAAAGCTATAATATAAATGTTTAAATATAAAAGCAAAGGCAAAATATTATAGTATATTAATATTAAAACATATTTGCTTAAAATATTCTATTAATAAATTTAAAGTAAAACTAGGGAAGAAATTTAAATAGGCCGCAGGCCTTTTTAATTTTTTTTATAAATGCAAAAGGCCTTATAGCATTTATTATATATTTATTTTTTATTTTTTTCTCTCCTTTTTATATTTATTCCTTATATTTATTATTAAAAAAACTAAGCATATTATTTTTTTTTTAATAAAAAAATCCTAATTAATAATTTTAAGGCGTAAATTTAAACAGTTTCGAGCTAGCTTTCGTAGCGTAAAATCGCTAAATTTATACTTAAAAAATTATTATACGCTAAATACTTTTTAATATTAATTTGCTATAAAAACTAGCCAAAAAAGCTTATGTTTTTTTTAATATAAATTATTTATATAACTTTTATATATGCTTATATATATTATAGATAAGTAGTTTTATAAAAAGTAAAATTTATTATATAATTTCCCTTTTTATAATATTATAACAATTATTATATATAGCTCGTATATATACAAAATTTATACTTATTTTACTACTTTATTATTTATTTGCGTTATTTATATTTTTTGCTTTAATTTATTGTTTAATTTATATTATTTTATTCGTTATTATCTAGCTTTTGCTATAATATAAGCAGTTTCAAGCTAGCTTTTGTAGCGTAAAATCGCCAGATTTATATTTAAAGGGTTACTATACGCTAAGTACTCCTTAATATTAATTCGCTACAAAAACTGGCCGAAAAGGCTTACGCCCTTCCTAATACAAATTACTTATATAACTCCTATGTATATGCCTGTGTGTATTATAGATCTAACCCTTTTAATCGCTGCTACTTGTTAGCGCATGTGTTGGTTAATTAGCTTGTCTCCAACAGTATACGATGATACATGTCTCTACAAGTCATAGTGTAATCTACTTGTGATGTCGAGTTACTAATGTTTGTTTTACGGGCGGTTTTATTTGAACTATGGAGAGAGAGAATCACTATCAAAAAGCGCTCGGTAACCTATCACTTTAGCATTCGGAATTTACTCCATTTACCAACAAGGAGAATCAACAGCCACGAACAGAATCCGATAGAGCTTCGCGGCGTAAATCTACGTTATAATCAATATTCGCATAAAGGCAGCGCAATAGCATCGAGAACAGATCAGCAGTCTCTATTTGCGCCAGCCGACGCAAAGGTCTCGACTGCCTCATATCATCGTTTATATTGATGCGATAGCTTATAGCACATGGGTGTACATCGTCTTCAAGATCGACCCCGTGGGTCTTGCTTGGCGACCTGAAGTCACCCTCGACCGACACCCCTGCCACAGCAAGTTCTAGACTAACATAGAAGCACTAAGCACCAGCCTTGTTATCAGCTGAATCCCGCCTACGATAATAGGATGGTGTAGCGCGGTCAGAGTAAATTGTTAATATGGCTACATACAACCATCCTTTAATCGGAGTGCCGATATGAAGCCTTGTCGGCAGATACTACAGCAACTTGGTTTCTTGACGCGTCACATTGTTCTGATCATATGTCAGAATCCAGAAACCGTTGGATATGATTGCTGCCCGCCTTGAGCTGACCTGGAGTGCAACATAATGATACCACCCTCCCCCTCCTCTGCAGGATTTGATAGGCCCTACATCTCACTTACAATCACGCCTCAACCACTATCCAAAGCTGCCGGAGACCATGCTGCATCCCCGAGAGCATCGGTAACACTACTAACACCGGTTACCATTCGGTGACCGTCCACGGTTTCTTACAGTAATACCGTAGGTAACGATGCAGGGGCGTCAGTAGCGCACTCGTCGCCTGCGCGCTACCCTAGCTTCCGGATCTCCGCGACAGACAGGGATGATGCGCCCTTATCGGTATTCAACCCGAGATAGCAAAGTACCTACACGATGGGTGTAGCAGACGCCAAAACGCGACAGATTGGCTGTGGTGACCTATGGTCCCCAAACGACTCGTTCTTCTACAGGGTTACCGCTATGTAATTCCTTCGAACTCTGCGTCTGGTCGCTCGACTGCACCTGCGCCTGCGCTCGTGAAGTCCGCAGCCCATTCAGACCCGGTGCCCGGCTATTGTGGCGGCTTGAAAGAATTCGATGGCTTAAAGGTCTTGGTCTTTTGTCGCGCACAGTCTGATCGTCTTTAACTCACCTTTGCGGTGGCGAGGAGAAGACAAGAGTTTGTCGCTTGTGCCGTGCATGCATGCATTGGCATGGCAGCAACTATATAGGTACAGGCGAGGTGTGAAGAGTCAGGAATAGTGTACGCCTAACATCTAGGGCTGGCGCGGCGATGGCGAGTACATATGTGGGAAGTAAGAGGCAGACTACCTAGGTACCTAGTCAGGTAGTTGACGCCATCGGATTTATCAATTTACCTAGGTAGTTCAGACAGCTAGACCGTATTTAAAAGTGCCTTGATCCGTCACAAGAGTAATTCTCAATCTAGCGCGCTATCTTCTTGTTCCTCTGTTTACGTTTGCCGCGCCCTTATTTCGTGGCGATAGCGATATTGGCAACGAACTTCAGAACACCTTTATTACCGGGAAGCTCCTGATAACCTTCCGTTTTACGCACTTCCTGTTTAACGACCTCAATAGCCTTGTCCCAGTTCTCCTCGTCGGAGCGTAGCCAGCCGACGGTCGTGGTGCCACCGATGAAGCTCCAAAGCATGTTGGCGTAGTGATCCATCTCAGCCGTATGATAGTACACGGGGCTTGTCTCGATGACTATCTTGTCTTTCTCGAAGCCACCCTTCTCGATGATGCTTTGAAGGTACTCGGGCTGGGACCACTTCTCGCTCCCGGCACGTGGCAGCGGCGTCCCCTCGGGACGTGTGGCTTTGGAGGCGGCCTGGATAGGCAAGAAGTTCGGGACATACTTCCACGTGTTGATGATGACCTTGCCGCCAGGCTTGAGAGTCCGGTAGATTTCCTTCACAGCATCTATGCCGTCATTAGGCAAGACGAAAATAAATGCGTTCGCAAGTGTCAGTGTGAATGTATCCTCCTTGAGTGAGGAGGCGTTGGCGTCGTCCTTGGTGGCCTCTGCCGGCCAGTGATCCTTGGAGGCCTTCTCTTGGTAGACCTTCAATGCTCCCTCATTGATGTCTGTGCCTTTTATGGACACGTTTAGCGACTTCCCGGTAATGGCCTCGACGACGGCAGCAGTGCCAACACCAGTCCCGCAACCGACGTCGTGGATGACGGCACCGTCCGCGATGGGCGGGACGAAGGTCAGAGACACCTTTGCCAGGCTCCCGAAACACGAGCCTACAAGCTCATCGTAAAGCTGGGGCGTTGAGGGAATGACCTGCTTGGGCACGAATTTGACATCTGACTCTGGACCGTTCATAGTAACACTGCGCGATTGAACCCAAGAGCTGCTGAATGCTCGATGGTGGTTTAGTTTGAATTGCGGTTTGCCGGTCGGCGATTGAGAAGACTTGAGTAATCGGGTTGAGAAGAGTCTAAAATTTGAGGCTCTTGAATAAATAATATGTACCATCGCGCTCTTTCTTCGGCAAACCCGGAGGCGCCTCATTCACGTTGGGCGCAAGAGGTCCTAACAGGTTGTTCCGTTGGCTCGTTGGTTCGTTGGTTCGGACATCGGAGCCCGTAGCGTGGGGGCCGATTGAAGTGTAACATATTGAGCCAGTCATATGGAACTGGTCACAAAAGGCGAATCAGTTACAAAGAAAGCATCAAATGTCCTCACGCCTCACTATTGATAAATTATAATTATTTATTGGACTTCCATGAAACCATTTCGTACAGTGCGCATTCTGCTGGACCTTCTTTTGGCACTTCCCTGATGGCCACCACACCAAGTCGAGTCATTGAGATATATCGGCCTATTGGACAATGCGCGGTCTTAAGACGTCGATTTAGATTGAAATCAATCTGCCTATATTACCCATCCCTCAGCATCGGTGCCTTATCCTCTTCTTCCATGAGCAGGAGCATCGGTGCCTGAAACCTTCTCTGTCAGGGGGCCAAATCACACCTACATTCATCATCGAAAGCGAAAGCGAAAGCGACATATTGGTTCACGATGAAGGGGTTCTTGCGGGGCAATTTATCACTTGAGTTTCATCCTGAGTTTGTAAAGAAGGCGATAGATTTCTTTACTAAAATCATTTTGCCCGCATAAAAGTCAATTACCTCATCACGCTTCACTGTTGTCTTCACCAGATGCACCGAAGTTCCCCAACCGCAAAGTGTACGATACTAAAGGGTCTCCTCGCTTACTTCTAGGTCCATCTCAACCTCACATAGAACGAGACGGGTCGCTTAACTCTTCAATACACGAAGCCAAGTGCATGAACGGGACGGCACAGGCGCGGCAATATAAATTAAGCCGAGGCCATATTTGTGGTGCTGAGATACCTATCGATAAGTTACAAGGCTGCCATCTAACTCTTCGCTGAGAAGCAATAGTGAATCTTCTTATCAATAGTAGAAAAGTTGTAGTGCTTCACCAAGACAAGGCACATTAAGGTTAGCAAACTTATCACGGGACATGCGGCACGGGCCGGGGTAGCGTCATATCTACCACCCCTTATTAAACCTAAGCAGTACTATAACAGCATAGTAGAAGAAAAAATCTTAGTTTTAAAAAATGATATGAGAGTAAATATATTCTCCATCGCCATAGGCTATAAATAAATTTATATGTACAGCGGCCTGTCATCAGCAATTTTTAGCCCTTTGTAACCGTCCTCTGAAGGAGTCTTCGAAAGAAGACCACGGTCCGGAGGCGACGCTAGTCATATGCGGCCACTGTCATCAACCGCCATGCCTCCCCATCCAGTGAGGCTCTCGGGAAGCAGAAGGGCGTGCAGAGCTTTCAGTAATGCAGCCATCTGGGCCAGTGTGTTTCTCTTCTGGTCCATATTCATGGAATTGAAGGCCTCATCTATGGGAACACCGGGCATAGTTTCTGAAGAATCCAGCCTTGTGAGCTCACCGCACTCTCACAGCCAAAGACACGAGGCACCACATTTGGCTCAAGATGACGTGGAGCCGATGAAGAAAGGCTGATTATGGCAACTTCATTATCAATTCGTGTTGTCGTATTCATCCCATCAGCATCGGGGTTATTGAGGCCTAATATGAACTCCTTCGTGCCAGAGGGGATAGGAGCATAGCAGGCTGCTTCAGTCGGCGGCCCTTGCCTCCACCCAGATCCGAGGCAATAAGGACAGGCAGTTTTAGCCAGTAGACGAAATTGATGTACTTGAAGGACATTCCAGATCGTGATAGATAGGTGTTACTTCAGCTTGCTCAAGATTCTGTGCTTGCTGTTGAAACGAAACTGCGGGGTAGAGAATGGCGGGTTTGGTGTGGTCGGGATAGTGAGAGATTACGGTGATGATGTGTATGGGCTCATAGAAAATGTAGAAATGCCTTTGTTAATGGGCCTTGGCAGTTGGCGTGGTTATGAGAAGCCGACGTCATCTCTGCCGAACGAACGATTGTGGGAAGTGATTTCTAGTATGCGATACGGGTGTGTTAGGCCAAGTCTGGACACTACAACACCCGTTGGGTATTCCATATAAGAACTCACTCAACGAAGAGTTGCCTCCTGGTATACTCCCCTGACACTGTCTGGGATTCTTGTTCTACAAATAACTGTCAGTCGGCATCAAGCTATATAGATAGGTATCCACAGGCCATTCATCCGATACTTCATTATCATGGCTTCAAACCTGGCTTTGAAGTATACTCGAACATCTAAATTAATCCCTTAGCACGAAATGTTGTGTCGACGGTAGGAAGTCAGAGGGGGAGATCGGCAGTGTAAGTAGACAGCAACAGCCCACATGTAAAGAATCGTTCCCTTGTACCTTCTGCAACCCCTCCCTTATTATGTTGTAAAGAACGTGTTATACATGAACTGTCAGGTAGAGGCAATCATGTCAGGTGGCTCTTGGTTTGCAAGTAACAGGAGACAGCCCATTAGCTCCATAGAAGCCAGCAACGATAAGCTTTTAGATTAAAAAGAGTTGATTGTGAATAAGGTACTCCTTCAACTTGCGTGGAAGGGAGGGCCTGGAACAATCACGTCTGACCGCCACGCGTGGTGGTACTGGGCTGATATTGTCTCGGCCTAATAGTGGATGCGGATTAATTTGTACCTATTATGCGTACTGGTCGTTTAATCTTGTTTCTATCTCTATCTTTCGGCCTCTACCCATACATACAACAGAGGCCAATCGATTTACGATGTCAGCCGGGCCGGGACCATAATATAAATTCACCCTCGCTCATACTTCCCGAGACGAAACTAAAATGGGGAAGAGCGTTGATGTCGACGCTGACGCCACCTCAAAACACGACGAAGCCATCCTTGACCTCCACCATCCTTCTCCGGATACTACTCGAATCTTCAAGGTGTGGCCTCGGTTCAAGCCCAAGAAATGGACACAAAGTTATCTGCAGGCCTTGGGCATCGATTTCCAAAGGAGTGTAGATGTGGATACGGATGATTTCGAGCCATCTTCACATGCACTCATTCCTGATCTGCGTCAGGACCATATCGAGGAATGTATTGGAACGATGTCCGGAAACTACCATCATGAGTCGAAGGCCAATGCCCTATATGTCATGCTAATGTGTGTGTGGCCTGGGTCGAAAGACACGATGGAAACTTAAAAACGCTGACGGCAACTTATTATTTAACCTCGGTCACTATAGCTATTGCTCTGTACCGCTTATCGTTGGGCAATGTTTATATCAACTTCCAGATCTATACCATTTCTTCGACGAGCCCCTATCTCTTTTTTTTACCTTGATTGGTCCCAGATTTGTCGGCCTGGATTATCCATTGAATTATTCGAGCCCTGCATTGCTACTATCTTAGTTTCCATCGCTCAAGATTTCTATTTTCCTGAAAACGAGGTTGATGTAATAGTACGTTGCCATCCTTCGTCTATCTTATAGAAACTGACGCACCGTGTTTTTTTTTTCGCATAAGGCACATCTGCTCTACATACACCACGACGACGAGCGAGATATACACCTCTATACCTCACATGTGTCTCGAGCCGTGCTTGAGCGCTTTCGATGCGCGAGTGAATCTTTCGAAACCTCGGCTAATTCTGACACCACGCTTTCCGTCCTGGAACTGCAGCACGTACGTGTGTCATATCAGCCACACGATACCTTCCGGCAACGATTGCTAGCCGCCAGGTCCGTCATCGCAACCGCCCTGAACGACGCAACTACCCTAATCGTCATGCCTGAAGATGATGACAGTCACAGCTTGTCACAGCTTGAAGCGAAAATCTTTGGAGGAAGACGATAACACGGATGCCAAACGACAACGCCTAGAATAAGAACCAGCCTGCAGACCGATGAGAAAAGTTAGAAGAGAACGGGGGAAAAAAATCAATCATCAGTAGCACACGGCGACGGATTGGTCGTTCTAATATTTTCCGACGTTGCAATCTTGAGATATACTACTTCCACGGTGTCTCGGAGGTTGATATAACACCTCCATATAGTAGCAAGAGTCCGACGCCCAACTGCAGAAGCGTTTACAGCGAGCGCTCCCCCATTCTCGTCTGTAATATAAAAAAATGCTCGGGCGGGCTTGTAATAGGGCCTGGCGAAGAGAATCATCGTCCAGACTGAAAGCCCGAAGCTTTCGAAAGTTCTCAGAAATCGCCACAGGAGACGATTCGCTAATGGAAACCTTGAATGAGGAACTTGATGATCTACAAGCTGCTACTAGTTTATGGAGGACAGCCAGGTAGCAATAGGGAGTTGTCCTATTATAGCGTCATATAGAATGGAATCTAAACCCTCTTCCGAAAGATGTATCCAATTTAACGGCGGCAAGCCGAAGTGCATACAATAGTTCAGGAACCCAGTACATTGTCCTGGGTAACAGACACATGTTAAAGTACCCAGCCGCCGACTTTTCAAGCCTTCTTGATCTCTAGAAAAATAGAAGAGCTATTAGGCAACATAACCTCGAGTGGCACGGGCTTCCTCGAGGAAAGCTAGGACCGGAGGTTCGAATCCGTTTATAAACAAGGGGTCCATACGAAGTTATATTGAAGATCGGTATAGAAATGATAGACCTCAAAGAGGTTACTAATCGTACATTTAGATGTTTTAAACGTCTCGTATCTAGTTGGGGCCCCTTAAGTTTTTTTCAATCTGGATATTTCACGACACCTGTCAAATTAATGTTCAGTCGAGCTTGCATCACTAGGTGCCCAGACAACGAAGAAGAAGTAAATAGTCAAGTAATTCAGTGTAAATTTATTGCGATAGTCTATTCAGTAACATGAATCTAAAGTTCACTTCTCTTCATCCTTGAAATCATCTAATCACCTAATCCAACGCCATGATATGTCTGTCGTCCTTGACCAAACGACCCAACTTGTTGTCTTTGCCACTCTTCAGGGGCGGTTTAAATCTCCAATCGCTGTCTTCAAAATATCCTCCCAAAGTAGATAATGGCGCCATATAGCACGATCCAAGGAGCCCAGCGCCATTTGGGTAGCTTCGATTCCCGCCACTCGTTTTCAAACCACTCCGAGATATCGACATAGACATCATGTGGTATAGGTGGGTTGGCGCCTGTGGCATCCAATATAGGCTCCTCACCAAACGCCAAGTTCGGGTGAGCCTTGCCCTTGGGGTTGAATTTCACCTGTCGTAACCATGTTCCTAGTTGGTTCTTCGTGGGAAAGGACCGACGCGCCCTCTTATCGACCACCCTCAGCGTGCCGCGCGAAATGAAACGTTCGGCAGACTCAGGGCTGAGACACTTATGTCCCTCTACGAACGTGCATCCAGTCCTCGAGGTCGCGCTGTACAACAAATTTGCAGAACGCGGTCTTGCTTTGGAGCCCCTGGTTCAGTCGATAACTCGTAGACTAATCGCGGCTCTTGGCTCCTCCTGACCCGGAGGTCTCCCGATATCACACGATGTGTGCTCTCGCCGTGGTGGGAGTGTTCCCCAAGTCGATCCGGTCGACCGCTGTAGTCCACCACTATTTCCCGATTGCCAAATTGGGTAGGGTTGATTGTATTGGTGTTTACCCATATCCAGCCTTCACCATGAACTCCTCGTTCGTAAGACCCCCTCGGCCCGCCGTTCGCGTAGACGATGTCCATTGAGTATTTCTTTCGTTTTGTTTCGAATGTAATTAGATTCTCTGATAAAGCTTAAGCTTGTAGGTGTGTGCATTTGTGTCTTCTTAGGTAGAAGCTCAGCATTATATAAGTCCAGCGTACTAGTCCGTCTTTGTCGACAGCACTCTCCACAAAAGTCGGTGATGTTCTACAATTCGGCAGAACCTATTTTCTAAAACATTAGGTATTCTATTCTTACTGTTTTTCGTTACAACTGAAACAGCACTAGAACAGTCTTTTAGACATAATCCATGACAAGTTAAGTAACGTTTCGTTATCCTGGAAATAGGGCGTAGGGACCACAGTGTTCATCTATCTACTACAGGCGAGTAGAAACATGGAGAAGATGCATTGAATTCATATTGAGAAACAAATAGCTTCAGTTTCGTATCTGGGGGCGATGATCTGGCATTTTGGGTACACGAGCGTCCACACATAGAAAACCAGACCAAGCAAGCTCTTCATCTGCCTCTGAGTAGTGTTTCCGCCAATACAATTTCCCAATCCACTTATCATCAAGCACGTAACATCACACTATCACTAGACTGAGACCTCACCATCGATGGGGTCGCGTACTTTCTTATTCCCGTTCTCCTCAAGAAAGTCCATGACGCTCTTCTTGGTTGATACCCATTGCGAGTTAGCAAAGGTAAATTCCGACTGATGAAAGGCAAAGCCCATCTTAACATCCTCATAGTCTGCCTTGTTCACGGTGTATTCAACCATGTCTCCTGTGATCACATACCAGATAATGCGAATAGCTGTCAGAATCTAGTTAGCCGTGGACTTATATACAATATACGCAGGACGAAGCTTACCGCCTTTGACGTCCCCAGTGACATCGTCCCAATAGAAGACGTTGAAGAATGCCCACATGGAATGGCCTTGCTTCTCATTCTTTGATTGAAGAACAATTTTGGACATTGACGTCAGCGCCGTCTCCAAGGCACTCGAGATGGCCGACACAGATGTCAACCCTTCAACATTTCCTTGAAAATCTCTGTATGGAATTCGGTCTTCTTAACCCGGATTGAGTTGGTCAAGAACTCATCCTTGGAATAATTAATCCTGAGATAGTTGTTATTCATTTATCGGAAACATCTCTAAGAAACATCAAACATATCTTACCAAGGGCAATTTCCCTGTTCCATGATTGTATCGACCACCTTGATGCGGTAGTCGGACCGCTTCATCTGCGATGCAGTCGACGAATCTCCCGGTAGAGTACCCTTGTCTAATTGCATCCTGGTCTGAATGCCAGAATGAACATCCAGCCACTGGTGAGTCAGGTCGATCATATCCTCGATCTCTCGAACGCGTTCTTCATGTCCAGAAGGAATGTCGTTTCCCTTGATATTGACATAGGCTATGGTGTCAGGGTCTCCTTTTCCCACTGTCGGCACACCGGGGTTAGAAATCGCCGTAAAGAGTAAGATTTAAGCAATATCTCAACCGAATTCACAAGTGCCCACTCAAAGCTTGCTATAAAGGGAAATAAATTATATTGGGGGACTAACTATCCTTCTCAGTGGGTGGTGGGCCGTTGTATGGGATTCCCGGAGGGGCAATATGACTGGAATATCCCTTACAGGCGGAGCGAGGTTCCTGCCATGGAGTATGAGGGGCTCGTTCTTTTTGATGTTGGCCATTTTGGTAGAGAACCAAATGAATTTCTAAGCAGTAAAAAGAAGGTTGAATATGTGATCAGGATAGCACATAAGTTGTTTGATGGCGCCCATCGACTATGTCAGATGTTGACGGGTAGACACAACTATTATACTTGAAAGATCTACAGTGTGAGCTGTGTCGGGAATTGATAGCGATAGGTTTGTTGCAAATTGATGTTAACAAGACGGACGATCCAATCTGCGTCTTCCAAGTGTCCTTTTGCCATATCCGTGGTACTTGTGATATCCCTTTCATACGACCAAAACACACCATTGAAACCTCCACTTACCCTCTAGATCAAAAGAGCATTTTTGGAGTTCGACAATTTGTCATTTTTATCTCGTACAATGTGTAAATCTCTCACAGTGCGAGGAAACAGGGATCTCGGCACACAGATCTAACCGGAACAAAGAGGCTCTCTGTATATAGTCAAGTAGTCACATAGAGCCCACGTAGATGGCTTCACTGATCCTCCGTGCAACAACAGATGTTTACCCTACCCTTGCGAGGTTCGTGACACACAGATATGTGAGTCGGTATGCCCCATTGGCCATGAAGATGACGTGTCTCGGGTAGTATCATAAGTCGATTATGCGTTATGAAACGGACTTTCGTATACTGTGTGATGATGGGCGGTTGGTGTAGCTACTACCCTGTGCGAGGTATCAGTAGAACGCTACCTGCTACAATAAATTGGCTTGCACTGCAACATACTGGCGTCCTAAAAGCGGTTACGGGCCGTATACTGGGGTAAACAACAGACCCTTGTTGTTGAACAAATGTCTCCAAGAACCACCTCGTAGTGGCTATCTTACAATACACAGGGCTCTCTTCGTATACCTCTGTGTGCTTGTTCACATAGCACAGTCAGGAACACAGGTTCTTTGGATCTTGTAAAACGTATCTGCCCTCGGAGTATTGAAGTAGTGCGTGTAGCACTCTGAGACTATTAGCTAGTATAGATCAAAGGATTACCTGGTGTAAAAAGAGGGTAGGGGACTCGGGTCTCCAAAACACCATAACTGGCTTCACACCTTCGTTTATACCTGACTTCTATATAATAGGCAATTCGATTGTTTTTAACACTACTACGTCATGTTCTTATCATAAACTTTCGTTATTATAGAGCTAAGTAGTTATAGCTTGTATGTAAGTCAGAGCCACATTATCTGCTATGCTAGGAACCCAGGGCACTCAAGCCATTCAATGCTACGGAAACATAATGCGGTTCATTGATCCCGAGAGGAAGCCGGAGAGTAGTTCGATGCGCACGACCGAATGAGATAGATTTTCCAGATGTTTAGTAAACAGTACATCCTCGAACTGTGTTAAACACAGAGCGGTTATTCTGCCTCACAATGGTCGATGTTAAGGCGTGTCACGAGTCCAGTACACGTATAGTCAACTGCAAGCAGTCAAGTGCTCGACTTGACAACGTTCTACCTTTTGTAGTGTTGTGGTATAGTGTTGCAGTTCTGTATCATGACATGGCGGAAGGATCTACTTAGTTCTAGATTTAGCGCCTGGGCATGAATAAAAAGAATAGTGTAACTTATTATAGTACCACTCTACCAAAATTTGATGTCGATGGCACGACGGCATTCCATACCGGATTTTCCGTGAGTAGTACCTATACCACATGAGGCCGAATGCCGGTCGAATGTTCGGCTTTGTAACAAAGAAGTAAATCGTTGATGTCTCTGATTGCTCACAGACTTCACCGATTAACCGTGTATGCGCCGAAGTCAGAATTAGGCACCGTTCTCCTCGTCGCTATGCTTCGAACTAGACTTCCATTAATATTCACAAGTCGGGCATCCAAACAGACATGTTCCGTTAACCGACAAGCCAGCTTTTCTCATTTTGTCAACATTCTCGCCCATATTCATCTGTATTAGAATTGTTGCTCTCAGGCCTATTAGGATGCCTTACCCTCCATTACCTGAGGTTGACCATGCCTCTCTCTTGTCCAAGACCCCCTTCGTAAGCTCAGATATCGATGTGAGCAACGACTACGGAACACCAAACCTTCTCTTTTTCTACTACGCTCCGCCTGTTGGAGTCGATCAGGAGAACTTCCAAGCGGCGCAGCAGGATGCCCGCTCCTGGATCGCATGGGAGGTGTATCAAGCTGAGAAACAACTTCAGATTCAACTCCAGAAGAAAACCCTACCCACGGATGACTCGATCCAGTCCCGTCTATTGAGAACCATGTACCGTTCCAAGATTGTCTCCTATCTCCGCGAGAATAGTGAAGATGCATGGTACGCGTGTCTTTGTTACTCAGCGTGGGCTTAAGCCGACCAGTCTAACCACTCCTTTCTAGGTTGCTGTCCCAGGCTAGTCCGGGGGGAGGCCCCGTCAAGCAGGATGTGAAGAATGCCGATGTCAACTCTTTCATCCGAAAGACGCTACGAGATTACTACATCACGGACGGGAAGCAAAGCCAACTCGCTGTGGTCTTGAGCATCATCAGCGACATCGTGGGTGAAAGCCCTGAGATGCAGCACAGATACTACCTTAGTGGTATATTCTACACCTTTGACCCTGACGCTAAGCATTTCGAACTACGTAGGTGATTTTTCACGCCAGTTAGAGAGGACTCAAACTAGCTAACGTGGTGATTCACAGAAATTCAGGCTTGTTTCAACATCACACAAACCCAAAGGAAAAGTCCCAGGATACTGTCAGAGTTTCAGTGGAAATGCTCAACAATGCTTTCAAGTTAAACAGATCATTGTGGGCTGGGTTCCGTGAGAAGGCTAAGGATGAGATCGATGCGGGTGAAAAGGTCCGTAAAGAGATGTCTCTCGATTTTTTTTACAATTAAGTCAAGTCATCATCGGGGCTCACTTTGAGCGTAGTTTATCATGTCTATTTTAATTTCACCGACAAGCAGAGTAGTTAAGCCCTGAAAAGCCGAAAAAAAGAAGGGAAAAAGAAAGCACCACCTTTCATAGCTCATAGTCAATATCAGATGTCATAGCGACAATGCGTCAGGTTGACTGGGGCTTATGAAGATTCTATAGTTCCTTGTTTCAATGCCCGTATTCTAGGAGGGTTGAGCCACTAGTAGTGAAATGGAGCGCCAGCGGCCACAATGGACAAGCCGGCCAAGAAAGGAAAACCGCTAAGACCATCGTACCGCTACTATAAGTGAGCAAAGTACCTCGTATCAAATTTTTAATATCACAGGATATCTGCAGAGCGTCAAAGGGCCACGAAGGCTTGACCCCTTAGTCCTTCAGATGAGATATTTAATCTATATACATAATGGCCTTGCATCTAGCTGCCTTGCTCTGGCATCCGCGTGGCCCTTCCTTTACTTGTAGCTATTTGGTATAGATCAGAAAAAGTACAGGTAGCGCATATGATAGTATACATTGTCAGGGACCACATATGCGAATGATATGGACATAGTTCGCTTTGAACAGGAGTTCTTCCTAGACGTTAACCATCTGTCGTTTATAAATTCCCTCAAAACTATTCGAACGGTACGAACTTTATGTTCCAATGGCCGTCTCAAAGGAATTACAATACATCGCAACATTCCCAAGACGAATAAATGTTTAAATCGCTAAGGTATATATCTATTAATTTAGTACATAGCTGATATGCATGGAAGATGTTCTAAACTATATATAATATCATACATAAGCATAAAACCTTTTGTATAAGAATACCATGTCCTTTATAAGTGGTTAAGCTCTAACTAGGGCGATGACACCGTAGGTACTGTCTAAGAAGCTACGCATTCGACACACGGCCATGCGGTAAAGGATCAGATAGCTGTCAGGACTTGTGAAAACATCATTATCTTATTGATGCACATGCAGAATACGAGTCCAATGCAATACGTCTTTAAATCACACTGGCACATAAATACTGATACCCAGCGATCCAAGTGAATGTAGAGAATATGTTACTAACCCTACCGTAACTTCGCTTGACAGCCAAATACCATACAATCAACTTGAACCCTCCCATTGCTTCGTCTCACCCCGATTCTTACACCGGTCGATTAAAGATGATGACTTAATATCATCCTCGTAGAAACGACATGCAGTATCAAAAGCAGGGTGTTTTCTACAACGCTATCACGGGCGTGCACGTGTTAAAAGACCATGCAGAGAGCCGCACGAAAGGGTACACTTCTGCAGCATTCTAGTGCTGCTCTTATATGCATTACAGGTAATCTCGCTCACTGCCGATCATCCTAGTTGGGCTGATCCAGTAACAGATTGAATTGCAGTCCGGGGACCAGGTTTTCGCCGCTGTCACATGGTGGTCCTGTGCGTCTTCACCGAACATAGCCACGATTGTGTTTTTCGCTACCGGGGAGCGACCTGAGCTTGGGTTGGCGTCGGCGTGCTTTCGTCTTCGCGAGGACTTTCCTTCTGGAGTCTATTACATGTGCTCTAGTCTTTTATTTTACCTTAGTCTCTAATTTTCTTCAACAGGCCCCAATACCCCTAGATGCAATGTCAGATTTCGAGATTCACCCAGCAAGTCAAGTCCCTACATAAGAGGTTCTATCATTACTATCATGGACCTCGTAGGGGTAGGGTATAGACATCTGTTGTTTCACGGAGGATAAGTGAAGCCATCTCCGTGGGCTCTGTGTGACTATATGGCTATCTACATGGAGTCTCTTTATCTGACTAGTGTGTGTAGATCCCTGTTCCTAGCAATCACTAACCATATCAAGCAGATTCCATCATATAATGAACCTCTTTATTGGTTCAGAAATCTCACTGAGTTGGAGATGATATCTACATCAAGCCCCGAGATAGGACGCATAGGTAGATTGGCCGACAGCTACGCGGCATGATGTCGGGAGCTTACGGCTGATCCGGTAGGATATTGCAGACATGGATGAGCTTCGTGCTTGTTGGCGTTCTTCCTCCGTCACAACCACAGTTCTCGCTTTTCTCGCGTACACGAATCGCACTTCCTCAACATCACTTCATCCAGGACAACCGTGTGTCATCCGGGGGTAAGTGAGAATAATGCTTCCTAATCCAGTTACAACTACTCAGAGAAACTAGGATACCGCTACCCTATAACAGAAACTACGAGGTTCTAATAAGAAGCATTATAGAATCACTCAGTAATTTAAACTGCCTAAGCTCAGCCGTGATGGCCTGGACTTACACTAAACGGGATGGGTAATGTAGTCAGGGGACTTTACAGATGAAACTCAGATTCTTCATTGTTTGGGATGCTAGAAAGTGTATCCTAGATCACATATCTTGATAATTGCCGCTGATGCACATAGTTCGGCAAAATTCTATCAAGTCATGCCAATCTCAGCAGTATACTATGAGGCACTCACTTAGAGAAACCTATCTATTCTATACGTTTACTATGTTTTTTAGGCATTGTACAGATCCCAGTTATTATTTGCCAAGTCATGGTCACTCTCAATACGAACACAGCGGTTCGGCCGAGCCCGGAGCTACCTTCTTGTCATCCACCTAGGGGCCTCGATAGTAACCTCTATATTGTCCAGGGTTTCTAAATTTGCAACCAAAATAAGGGTAAAGGCGCTTTCTGCCACGTGCCTATTCGACCGACATCTATTATTGCTGCGCGCTGGCACCTTATAGAAGACGGCGATCGGAATCCCCCGCAACCGAGAACTATGACGCAGAAAGGAGGACGCCTACTGCGATAAGTTACAACTAGTGATCACAATCCATGAGATCCGACCACTGCCTTTGTTCGAAAATGAAGCGACGAATTGACAATTGCGGCGCCAATGGTAAACAGCAGTGCATTTGTAAGTTGCAGCCTGGAGTGGTATCCTGGAAATTACCTCAGTCGGTGCTGCAGTTGACAGCGGCGGTTGCGCATGAAGTAATCTGGCAACTTCATGACCCGGTGGCTATATGGGGATGTGGATGACTATGGCATTGGCGATGGTAAGGAAGGGGGTCACATTGTTTAGCACATCTTGATACAGGAGTTGGCCTCATCGAATGAAGATTTTGGCTGTGACGCAGTAGAATGCATAGAAGCATGCAGAGATTGGGCTCTCTAGGCTGCAGACCCTTGCCGTTATCTGCATAAGCTTTGGGGCGAATTTAGAAAAGCGGCTAATAGGATCTTCACCGATAACCCGATATGTTCCTCAGCTCTGGGACTATGATAACTCATTTCTTGGCTATTTTTATTCCCGATTCAAGCCCCAAGATGTCGCGAATCTAGGTCTAGGGAAAAACAACTATTGATCGCCGTCAAGCTTGCAGGGATAGAAGCACGCCTCGGCCGGGATTTGACGGGATTGCGGGGAGTTGTACGGGGCGCTTGACCGAGGAGATGTCTCTCCGGGACTAGGAACCTCCTATGCGCTTTAGAGATGGATCGTGCCAGCTAGGTAAAGTATATGTAATAGGAGCGACGAAAGTGTCCATTCGCGAAACATTAACAGCGATCCTCGGCACATAATTCCCCTATGTTGAGGTTCAGAAAGATAGTCAAGTCTTAGCCGCGGGCGTCGGTATCCATTCGCCAGTGGAATCTATCAATACCACCAATGCAATGTAATGCTGGAACGACGAGAGCCTTATTCTCAAATCGGCGATTAGAGCTTAAATTGGGGTTTGCTTCTCCAATTTGGGTTTTCGTCAGCAAGTCCAATAAAAAAACATGCATTTTGACACATCAATAGCCTCCGAATAGAAGGGCAAGCCCTAAGTTGTGTAGGTTTCTTTGTGGATTAAGCATGCAGTAAGTAGACAGTTAAGGTAGCAGTGCAGTGTTGTTGGGTTGAAAGGGATGGATCTTGTGTCTTATTCGGTGACGCGATTAAGGGTTGAATGATACCCTGAAGCTGTTGCCATGTCTAGATCACATGAGAAACGTACATTACTTGGGTATCTTGCATTTGGATTCATCTACGTATGCAAAGATCCGTGCGGATTATCCATTTTTGGCCAGCCGTGACTTCGCGACCTTCATGCTGATAGAGATTAATTGGTCAATAACTGGTCCCAGAGGTCTGGTGACAACATCCCCGAAAAAAATGCAAATAGACTCACCAATAAGCAGTTGTCGCCGTGTTTTGTGAAGAGAAGCATGCCAGTTTCCGGCGATATAACAAGTTCCTCCCGGATCAATTTACGATCATTGGGGTAGAAAACGGTCTCTCCACCAGAACTCCATCAGCCACTGAAGTCAAGTACAACAATGTTGTCCAGGTTGTTTTAGCACGGATGCTTTCGCATCCGTCTTCAGATGGAACATCGACTAAGTTGGAGTCGTCGTCTAGTAAGCACTTCATGATCAGTATCTGAACACACGTTACATACTGTTGAAAATAGGTAGCTGGATCGGCACAACGCCACAGCCACATGGTTACCACAATAGCTGAGTGATCACTGCAGCAAGACGTGGACGGTTGAAGAATATGCGAGAACAAAGCCACCAATGATAGAAGCTAAGTAGCACAACACGCCAACAGCACATGGAACAGGGTCCCAGATGATGGATGTCGTAAGCAGCTTGATGGATGGGTGAGGAAGAGGCTAGGGAGGAAGGACTAGTCTCTAATGGTTGACGTACAGTGGCAGTCGAAGAACTGGCTTTTGGAATACCGATAGACTCGAATGTTCGGATTGAGACCTACAACCTCACCGCCCCTGGTCGTCTACGTCAGTGGTGACCGACGCCGCGCCAAGCGGGTTTGGGAGAGACCCTTACCACAAGTGCTTCACAGAGGGTTCCAGTACTGCATCCTTCAACCCCGTCTCAAGCCACAATCGCTGAGCAAACAGAGCATCGTTCGTCTGGAAGCGGTCGTTGACCCGGGTTGCCTCTCCCCGCTTCGGGCGGCCAGGAGTTGTTGTCAACGGTAACGTAGCCAAAAAGCTGAGATATTCCCGACAGAGGCTCTTAGGCCAAAAGTTGCGCAGTAATACAATCTGATCTCCGAGAGTGGGAATGGGCGCATCAAAGGTGAGGTGAGTGACGGGTAGGCTGGGCCGGAATGGCGGCCAGCTCGTTCTAGTTGCATCTGCATCTGCCTCAGATCTCTTGTGCGACGATTGTTTCCCAGCAGTTTTATTCTTGTTGCCCATTGTCTTACTTTATCGTATTCAGTCTTGCCGCGGTGAGCGATTAGTGGTCAACTTTCAAGGGCAATGTGAAACATTTCGTAGTTGATGGATGTTCATTCATCCTCTAGCCGCCAAAAGAAATGGACCTTGATCCACCTAAACCTACTTTAAAGGTGCATCTGCATGAAGGGCAGATCTCATTAGCGCCATCAACATGCACCTTGGCAAGACCCAAGATCTCATGGCTCTCAGAGTTAGCTATGTACCTAAGTATCTAAACGGGCCTTAAACGATGCTTGGTCACATAGCAAACATAGCGGAGACTGACTACCTGTGCAGTATAGCACAGGTCGTTTCCGAGAGTTCAAGTGGAAAATAAAACACCATAGGCACGCTACATGGCATATTTGCTCCATTTCACGTTCGGAAAGTGTGCGATACGTTAGGTCGTGAGAACTATTGAAACAGACTCCTTGAGTGCGATTCGAAAAGGGCTAGCGCCTCTACACAACACTTGAAGAATGAGTCACTTGACTGAATTTATCTTCGTGTTAGCCTATGTAAAGAGGCGGCTAGAGGGAGATGAGTCTGAAAGCGACTTATCCCGGAACCACGGCGAGTTCGGCGGCGGCGATCCAATCCATTTCCCTCTGCCCAAAACACCACCACTAAGCCAAGTTGCCGAGTTCTATACAGGTCTCAACAAGGAAGTCAAGAGATCCCAACTTCGTCCCGAGCGCAAAAAGGCCTACTGGCGGTTCACTTGCGCGGCATACCACGCGCACCGTGCTGTCCTGGAAAACCAACCACAATGCGGGTCGATCTGGCATCTCCAAGATTGCCTTACCTACATCACCAAGGCACTTCGCATTATGGAAAGGAGCAAGGATTACGAGGACGAGCATCCTGTTCACTGGAGTGAGGTGTATCCGACCGAGTGTTCGCCGCATACCATGCCTCCGGGGGAATACTGGTTGCTGTTCAAGCTGGAGAGTCTTCTGCCCGTGCTACAGCTCTCGGTGCGCATCCTTCGACCATCCTCCCGGACTGTCCCGATACCTGGGACGAGTGGGAACATAGTCTATATCATAAGGACTGGCTAAAAGAATTCACATTAGACTCGAGGCTATCGTCTCTGAGTACTATCCTTCTCCACGCGCCTCGACGAGTGGACGTCGTAGGGCTAGACACGTTGGAGGCTCTCTAGACGCGGATTCGTGGATATGCCTCGTTTTCATTCTTACAGGTGAGTTTTACCAAGACAGGATAAGATGATGAGGTAAGAATCCCATGGTGACTGACGGTTAGTTAGTAAACTGGGCATGCGGTGATCTTCAAGGCACAAATAGCGTGACACTTACATTGGTAACTGGGCACGTCGCCGACACGAGAGGGTGTATGAACGTATTTTTGTTCATAGTCTGGGATCTAGCATCATAAATAAGTATACTAATCATGAAGTACCTACCTACCTAAGTACCTACCTAAGTACCTACCTAAGTACCTCATGTGCGTGGATGATTCAGCTAGTCCAGCTTCGCGGGTCTCTACCTACTTCATATACCAATAAATATTCATCTACAAGCATAGAAGGGTCCACAAATTATATTCGTACCCCATAGATTCGATTTGCAAGACCGAATCTAGACTACAGCCAAATAAAATTCGGGGATTCATTTTATAGCCATCTCACAAACTACAGACAGCTTCTCCAAACCCTTTTTGCACTACACCAACAAGGGCCAGAAGCAAAATGTGGTCATTCGGAACCACAATGACCATGCCCAAGGACAGCGATTCGGCATCGAGAACTCATTCGCCGCCCCGCCAGCCCGATCCCATACCCGCAGTCACAGTCGCACTCCAACCACCACGACCCGAGACTCGACCGTCAATTCTGTCACAACGCCCACTGAAACAATTGGGGTTGTTCTTCGCCGGCGCCGGCTTTCTTTCGCTTGCTACTTTCGTAACGAGACGATCGGTAGCTAGGAAAATGTTAGCCACAGTCCCAAGTTCTACACACAGAGCAACCGGCCCGTCAATAAGATCGCCTCCGATAGCCCCCTCATCGCCCTGGAAGCCCTCAACCTAGCTACACTCAACGTCGTGGGCTTTGCCATCATGATGACCGGTGGTATGTCCTGGCCTTGGACGTGTCCAGCATCGATGACCTCAGAGCCATGGCGCGGAAACACATCGGCCCCGGCGGAGGCAGAACTGACGAGGAGGCCGAACGGAGGTAGAAGAATGGGTCGCCAAGGTCTTGTCGCGGAAAGAAACGCATGAAGAGGAAGCAGCAACGGCGGCGAAGAAATCGACGACAACCAAAGGGCGAGTGTGACTGGCATGAGCGACGCATGTCCTGATATTCCGAGCAGCATCCTACCTGACGAATCATTAGCCTATGGCCCATGTGGCGTACGACTGCTGCATCAACTGGCTGGCCGATCCTCGCAAGCCCGCGATCCGGCTCCCACCGCCGAACCCTATCAGCGTGATCGCCCAGCCGTATTCCTACTACCGGGAAATCCGAGCCATAGCGCCCAACCCATGTCCTGTATCATTAGAATAATGCACCTCTCAAGCAGAAGCAAGTGGCGCAACAACCTCTGTATTATTCTCCCACCGCCACCAGGCCTACCACGTCTGAAACCAATAGAAGGCCGATCCTATTTCCACCTGGACCGTGGAATGAAGGCGGTCGCATATTATACAGTAACCCCTGAAATGGGGGCCAACACATCCTCACTCCCAAATCCGTCTACACACATCGTCTTTGGCTTAAGAGTGATTATAGACATACACTAGTTCTTCCTAGTCGTGATCTACGCATGTACCTTTACTTCGCCATAAACAGCGAATCCCATTATATCTCCCTGTGGCGAGCGATGTATATATACCGTTGAATCTCACGGGGTATCTCGGCGTCGCTTCCACCCCGGCATGCACCCATATAAGTTAAGAAACAGCTGGATACCCCGTAGTCTAGTTTTCTGCTTCGTGCTTCCCGTCATTGTCCTCGGCCGTTTTTTAAATAGGGAGAAGACCTGCCCTGTGCCGAAATACTCCAGGCCCGTCTGCCGCTGCTCTATTAACATACACTAGTTGAGCTCTCAAGCTAGCACTCTTACCACGCAACTAGTACAACGTTCTCGTTGTTGGCATCGATGGCGATCCAACGTCAAGTTTGGCCTCAATTCTGGTGCTCGTCAGGAATTATCGCTTGTTGGAGAATCACTCGCTTGTACAGTCACCTAACGTGGACCTGAAAGCGAAGTTCCCTCAAATCATTATTCGTGATATTGATGGAGACTACATGGGAGAGCCTCGCACGGTCGACGATGTAGCGTCGCTTGGGGAAGATATCAATAGGACCGTATATTATCATGCCGCGCACGGCGTATCTTTAGAATCCCCGAAGGACCGCTTTCCTCTATGGGTATGTTTGCAACAAGATGAATGCTGTCAAGAGAGCCACGTTCGAGTCATCAACCTATCCAATTTTGAGTATCAGACGGTCCCTATCTCCAAGATCTGCTGGGTGCCAACTCATAAGGCTGCAAACGGACACCTATACACGGTTATCAGTAGCCCTGGAAAGCATGGATACTCCAAAGACATGTATGTACCAACGGTAACACAAGAGATCGGGCTCCCAGAACAGGCCAAGTTTAGTCTTCCCTCCTCCAGTTTAGTTGGATTTACGAGGCTAGAACCGAAGAGACAGGAGGCCCTTTTCAAGAAGCAGTACATGAGCATCCAAGAGCAATCTAGCCTACCTTCTAGGATCACTCGACAGCTTAGTTGGTCTATACGAGGAAATCAACAGCGACAATTATTCACCGCAAATAACGTAGACTCAGGACATTCGGAGTTCTTTGACGACGATTCTTCGAGCGATGAAGGAAGCGTTGGTCTTCTACTTCGGAATCGGACCGGGAGAATGCAGGAACAAGTTTCTGAGGCAGGTGATCTTAGTCTTATTTCACAGCACCAAGACCCCGACACTCATATCTTACATAGGGCTCCTGCCGATGCTTTTGTCGCCACTCGGACATTGGACCAACCTGCTTGGATCCATATCCACTCCATAGACATATTAAAGACGACGACTGCAATCTCGGCTCAAACCATGCAAAGCACTGCATATTTGCGGCTCATAGACCAGATCACTGTGTTATCAGTGTTAGCAGTGGCTCAGGTCATGAGCATTGCGTCCCATATGGGTCACCTTCTGATTTCGTTGACCCTGTGTCTACTCCTATCGAGTGTCCCGAAACAGACGTCGATACTACTGCAGACGATATAGACGTAGTCTCAATGGAGGCATATTCGGATAACGAAGAATTCGAAATCGTGTCTCACCCCGATACACACGAGTTTCCCTCCGGGGAATTCTATGCCCGCAACGGCGCAGCCAACGAAGATATGGGGAGCCTATGGAGTACCACCACCGTGTCATATCCAGAATCAGAATCTCTTCTCCCTATCACGCAGGAGTATGTAATAATGTTTGACGGCCTATCCGACGTCGGCTTTAACATGATTGAACCTGGGGCATAAATTGGAGCCCCAATATTCTCCCCAATAATCTAATGATACCTGGGCCAGCAAAGACATTCCACGAGCTTTCAACTCAACCAGAAGAAGACGAATACCAACCAAGAGCTGTAGGCTTGGCGACTGACATGACTTCACACGACTTGAATCATCCCCTCCACCCAACATTGTCATTTGGCATATCCCATTTCCAGTTCCCATCAACTCAGTTCGCACCAACTTGCCTGTATCTCACGGCTCCCGATACACACCTACCTCCCCTTTCAGCCGATGAAAGCCGCCTCCGTCCTTGCTACGAGGACGGTACGACGAATGACTATGCCCTCGAATAAATAGGAGCGGGCCGATAAATTTGGAAGGACACGGTCTTCTAAATGCGCGCACCTCGTTCAGCAATAGCCATTTCCAATCAAACCGAGCCATCCGAATGATCAGGCGGCAGAGGAACCGGCGGGACAAGCTTCCCGTGTCAGGGCTGGGATATAGGGATTATACGATTGCGCCGTCTTTTTTTTCCTCTTCATTATTCCCTCCCTATAGCGTGGGGATTCGGGTTTCACCGCCAAATTGGTTTCCTTCATTCTGCCTTCCCGCTTTCAACCCCTATAGTCCCCTTGGTTCAACCCACCCACAATTTAGCATCAACTCACAGAATCCTATAATCGTGACATCTCTATCACTTCTCGAATATGTTCTTATATATCATGTGATATATCGTGTGATGCGGCTCTATCTGCAATGAAGTAGCTCTGGTACCACGTAGTTGGAAGTCGTGGTGATGGAACTAGCGTAACACAAGCGATGAATACTATGTCCCATGTCTATCTTTATCCATATAACGACATTGCCCACGACTAGGTACTACTTTGACGAACACTTCTTATATGCCTAGGTAATTGTTATCACCCTACGCCTTGCCGTCTTCAAACCCGGTCTTATCGGATATTGGGCGCACACTGAAGCAAAAGCACGACCCTATCGGTTAAAACAGTTGGTTGGATTGTAGATAAAATATACATCTCTCTATTCTGTATGAATTGTTGAAATAAATTCGGTGGGTATTGATTCTGTTCGGTAAATACCCATCTTCCTCGGTCAACTCGGGAATCTACATGTAGGTGACAGGGAGGCCCCATAAATCTATATCCAACTAGCTCGACAAATCGCGTACGCGATAATAATTCATATTCACCGCACCCAGAACGCTTCACGGCGCCGCGCCATGCCTAACATACACCAAAATATCAGACTTGAGCGAGGAAAGCAATGTAGTCTAGCTTTCGAAATCTATTCGGTTCGGTTTGGTATTATATCTTTTCGCCGGGCTCCGGTCACCGAAGCGCCGCGCCTTCGCTACGCTCCCGGAGGCGCTCTTCCAACGCAGCCCCATCTCCCTCGAGCTCCCCCTACGGCCCCAGTTACGAGGCTGGCGTTTGAGGAATGCGCCGACGGCGCCGAGGTAGCCCTCGTGGCGCAAGAAGTAGGCCTGTTTCTGGCCTTTACTCCAGAACCGGATGGCGTAGCTGAGTGTGTTCATGGTCTGTGGGTGGCCGCGGATGAAGGAGCCGCCGAAGTAAATATGCGACAGGCCGTGGATGTGGGAGTGGAGGTACGCGATCTGGCCGATGTTGTTGCTGATGGCGTAGAGCAGAGACCGCGAGATTCGGACGCGGAAAACCGGGACGGTACGTCGGCTGGGGTCTGCGAGGAGGATAGGGTGGAGGAATGGTTTGCGGGATCTTGTTTTGACTGGGTGGGCATGTGATGGTCGGCTATGCCATTGCCATTGTCTTCGGCCTCGTCCTCGCGCCTCGCGCTTCATCCGGAAGATACCTTTCCGAAAGAACTCGCGATGGCGTGCTCTTGAGCCCGATCTTGTTGTAGTCTGTGCCGTAAATATCGCCCACCAACATGTCGACTCTAGCGTTATCACCTTGGGCGGCCATGTCGAGCATATCGTCGATAACTCTCGGCGTGTGAGCAGAGACAGAAGGCCCATAATGTGCCACCACCGAGCGAAAGTACCACCTACACGTTCGTACTTCCTCGGTCCGGATACCTTAAGTATACTCACACCAGATCCGATATTGACTAGCATGTAAGGATATATGTCGGTTTCGGGCTCTACAAACTGCATAGGTGGGTCTCCGAATATGTAAAGACCTCACGGGGTATCTCGGTAATAAAGAAATCAAGTCCTATTTTATTGTATCATTTCGTTAGTACTGTCTCATCTTCGTCCAGTAAGGCGATTCGGCCCGGGGCGGACCTCACCTATTATGAGACAAGTCATCTCGTCTTCGCTCAACACATCTACACCCAGGGCCGTCTTGATCTTATCGTGGTACTTGAAGGCGCCGCCGCCAGTGGCCATGATGCACAAGTCATTTGGTTTGGAGCCATTGAGAGCCAATTGGTTGTCTTTTAGATGTCGCATAAACTCGATACAGTCGTCAACATGGTCGGTCTCGAAGGAATGGAAATTAGTCTCCCGCCCGGCTCGTTGAGTGTGCTTCGCGGGAGAAGTAGACGAGCTTGGCTAAAGAGCCACCGATCTAATCAAACATCAGTCAATCGTTCACACACGTTCTGTCGTCGGCGCACTATCACACTTACATCCACAGCTATGTGACTCACGACAGCGGTATGATTGGGTAACCTGATGTCCTTGCCCTCGTGATAGCTCCCGTTGGCGTAGCCATTGGCGGGTGCTGGGCTGCTCGGTGCCGTCGACAATAAATGCGCCCTTGACATTGATGCGCACGGAGCCCGGATGTGATATGGGCGCTGTCGATCTCGGCGGTGCTGGTCGCAGTACTCGTCATGGCGCGCGGCCGTGGGTCAGCGTCGCGATGGTCTACGTCGTCACCGGCGGCGATGGCTGTTTCGGCATGCTCGTGGGACTGAGAGGGGGACATGATGATGGTTGCCAGTCGAGTCGCACCGCTTCTGCGACACGATTCATGTGATTCCGAGTCCTCTTCTCATGTAATTCGTGTTGAGACGGACTACGGGGTTAGGAGGAACCGGCACGGGGATGGAATGGGATAAGAATGGTAGATGGATACACAGGCGGCAAGGAAGCCGAAGTGCTGGAGGTTATTTAGGGCGGCATGAATGTTATCTTAGGTCTGTGTCGAGGCAAGGCAGGTGAGTCAATCTGACATATCTGTTTAGTAGTACGCTCTAACAGGAACATCGGTAGGGGATTGTAAGGCTTGGTGATTGAGGGTGAGCAGAGAAGAGAGGGTCCGACGAACATCTGATGGATCGATTTTGGTGGGTAATTCCCGAGGCCTCTGGTGGGGGCCGATGGCCTGCCTGCCTGCCTGCCTTTAGGTCACTAATTACTACCTAGGTACCTAGGTACTAACCTGGGTAATAACCGACCAGTGGGAGGCGCCGGGGCCTGTATTCGGATACCTCAACAAGGTGTCCGTTGGTCGACATACCTACCTACTAAGTACCTAATTACTTCAAACAATCAGGTAACTTACTAAGACTTGAAACACATGGAATGTCAGATAGAGAGAGGTGATATAATACATCCTAGCGAGGTAGTTATTTTAAATCCATCTATACAAATCATATCTCTCAATATAGTTAGCCAGTGGAGATGGCCAGGGCAACTTAGCTCTCTGGAGCGACGCGTATCTCAGAGCTCAACAAAAAAAAAAGTTACTACTTAAACCTAGTGTACTGCACAATAACGTCCAAGCTCAGGAATCCCTTGCATACCTAGTAATATAAGATAACCCCCATCTTCAAGGGCTGAGGTCAATACGAATACGCACATATTCCATTTTCCAAGTTTAGGTGTTACAAGCCAGATGAGAAATGGCTGATAGGATTCCATGCCTAGACGACGAGAAGAAATAGTTGAAACAAACCGACCAACAACCCATGTCAAGGCAATGACATCAACGAGGCGAAGAGCCATGTTGCATCGGTGCTACCATAGTATCAGCCTCATCACCACACACACACACACACTTCATTCCAAATGGCAAACTACCAAGGTGGCTTAATCAGTCTGGTTAGGTAATCCAGCGAAGGATTCTAACCTGGTCAGAAACGTGTTGAGGAATCGATGGCATTTCGAATGAGCTATTAGTGCTAGTAAAAAGAAATGACAAAGCAGACTGGAGGAAAGACAACAACTGTAGAAAGTGTATACTAATGCAACACGGTATCTGACTGTCCTCCATGGTGCATTCCCGAATCTCAGGTACAAAGTAAATACAAACCCAAGGTGGGAACCTCGAAGCAGGAAGTCGGTCCTCCATTAGGTACCTACCTACTTCACCAAATTTATTACCTATGCATAGGAACCTACCCACCTGCACGTACCCAATAATATAAATACCAGCCTGTCGATCTTCTTCCAAATACCAATCTCAATCTCAATACACCTTGTACCCGTAGACCTAAAAGCCAAACTCCTTTACCCGGGTATCAACCATGCTCCTTGTTTCGGTACAAGCGCTTGCGTGAACTGACTTTCATAACCAAAAAGGAACAAGGTGCAGCGTGTATACCACCTCAAACATGGATACTCTTCTCGATACAGTGGCAAATCTGTCCTTCAAGGCGTAGAGTGTGTGCCAGCCAGACGATAAGCAGTAGGTAGATTTACAGTCCCAGACAGGGACACCAGACTAGAAGAAACCACCAGCCGGGAGAGCCACAAAGAGAGCAGTGAGGAGGCCTGCGCCCAGCACCGCCGCCAGCATCGACTGCAGGAAGATGGTGTCCTGGATCTGCCGCAACGCCGGCTCCTGGATCCAGACCTCGCGGTCGAAGATTTTGCGGATGAGGAACCGATGACGGTAGCGGACCACCCACGGCTCGTCCTCGTAGCTGTTGGATGACCCGAATGAGTCGAAGCTCTGCTTGCCCTCGGCCAGCGTCATCTCGGACTCGTTATCTTCGGTGGCAAATAGCTCCCACGGCCGTACGTGTCGGTGGTGCAAGCCATGCAGCACCACACACATCCCCTTGATGGCCGTTATCAGCGTCGCGATACCGAACACCCAGAGGATCGCGAATAGCGCCCGCCATCCACGGCCCGCGCCGCTTAGTGTCAAGATGATCGACCCGACCACCGCAAGAAGAATGCTTCCCGCCCCGAGACCACGTGCGAACGTCACACGGGCCGGGTTACCGCAGATGGTCCATCGGACGAAATTGGGGTGTGCTTGCTTCCGGAGCGTAGTCTCGACGCTTCGCACCAACGTGCGGAAGGCCGACGGGTGGGTCGTATAGGATAGCGCTTGAACCACGACCTTCCGCTCACGCGCCGAGAGATTCAACTGGCGGGAGAGCCGTCTACGATGTACGTGCCGATAACTCGGTTCATCTCCGCTCGAAAAGGCTGTATGGTAACTGCGAAAGGTATGAGAACGAGTAGGGACAGTGGAAATCGGAGTGACATGTCTTACAAGGTCGCTTGACACCCGCCGCGGAAAACGCATCCCCCGCCTGGCCGATGTACGTGTGGCCTGAGATCCGGACAGCGAGACACTATCGCCAGCCGAAGACCCAGGCGGAGTAGAAAAGGGATCCCCCCTACTCTCAACGACCAGCACCTCCGGCGTTTTCTCAAAGTCGGTTCCCTTGAAGAGTTCCTTAGCCACGGGTGAGTCTTTCTGAGCTTTGCTGGAAGCGTCCTTCTGAACCTTGGCCATCGCATCCTCCTCCATGGTCAGCGTCCACTCAGGCGCCAGTGTGATTTCCGAAGCCGGTGCATCTTGGAAACGCTTGACGTAGTCACGGTACCATAGGAAGAACTGCAGATTCTCGGCGGAATGCTCGATGTAGATGAGGTAATTCATGAAATCTCGGATGGTACAAGGCTTTAGACTGTCAGCACTTGGGGCTTCATAGGATGGCCTCACACAAACTCACCGGGCAGGTCCCACCGTTGATGATCCTGTCAAACGTGAGTGCATCGGGAATGCCCGAGGGGGTGCCGGTGCGCCCGGACTTCAAGGAAGCATCACTCCTCACGTCGAACTCGCCACTGTTCTCGGTCCTCCTGAACACCTCCTTGTCGACATAGGTGGGACGTTGGTAATTTAACGGAAGCAGTCCCATATTTCAAAACACTCGGGAAAAGCTGGACCAATGCTCTGTCCAGATAAGGGTGAGTTCTATTTGGTATGACCCAACTGTCTGGAATGAGAGACTCGGCGTGTGAGATATATACGACCAGAATGTAGGAGCTGGGTGGTAGCTAAATAGCGCTAGTTGGTATGACTGTGTCAAAATCTTGATGTTCATGAAGGAGGTCTCCGCCTAAGACAAGTCAGAAAACTCACGTGTAGATCCAGATTTTGAAGATATGTCTTGAGCCACCACGCGGCTGACGAAAGATTAAATACACCAGAAGCATTTCCGATCACATACGTATGGGGCGCCAACACCACCATGTAAGCTTTCATCTAGTGTACACGATACCATCTAACAGCTAGCGCCGGCCGCCGTTGCGAAACATATTCTAATCTAGCATATCAAAACTGGTGCTTGATGCCTTAGTCAAGGCTAACAAGACAACGGCGCATAACTGACTAGCATAAAATTGGCCCGAGACAAGTTCCCGATCCAATGGTATCCGAGTAAGCTCGGGTGTGTAAAAAGTGTCTGAATCATTTTCGCACATCGACGGCCCTGGTGGGCGACCAAAAGAAATTTCCGAAGGGATACGAAATGTAAGCACGGCACTGAACGAGTTGAAAATGAGGGATCCCGGACTAAAGTTGGACCCTCGAGATATTGATTCGAGAACCCTTTAAAATGCACGCAGCACCTGGGTTAGGTTAAAGCGCACGCAGGGTTCCCTCGCTACTGCTATATATATATATATAACCCAATGACTCGGTATGGATAGTACATAGCCTATAGTTTCCGTTTAGCGGTAACAGCTGAAGCTGAAGGCTCAACTAGCTAGGGAAACTAGATCGGTTATGGGTTCGAATCATTCGCGCATTTACGATATCCACGCCTCAATCCGTGACGGCGACCTCACTAAGCCATCAATAGCTCGGCGCTCTAAACCCTTCCACGCGTCATGCTTCTCCCGGCACTTTTTCATATCAAGGGTTATAATGATCTGGGTAGGGATTACGGACGATAACCGATCTGAGTGCGGGTGTACCTGCGTCACAGCCAAATCCGGCGTTCCGGAACTTTTCCGCATTCATGATTCGTGTAAGATAGCGTTATACGCGTTATCATGGGCATCCTGACACATATGTCTGTCTAGATTTTCCATTCAAACCTACCAGCCAGGTATTCTTACGAGATTATAGGTGGCGACTATTCCGGAAAAGTATAGGTAGGTAAGGACCCTGGTGAAAATCAAAATTTCAATCTAAGTTATAGTAATGTAGGGATAAAAGACAACAAGGGAGCTTAAGCGTGTATGTTCTTCTCGCTGCCAAGCTAAACCATCCCTTGCTTTAGCGTAGCCTAGATCGCCAGTCGATCCACTCAGTTGGTAAGCCACACGGTATGTTCCGATCGAAGATCTCTGGGGTTAGTTCGGTTCCTTAGGCTAGTCATAGATCCATTACTAGGACACAAGGACGTGGGAATATTGAAGGCGAACCCGGTAGGGCGTGTCACGCGCGCCACCTGAGCCACGTTACTTGTACGAGTTAGAACAGGTAACGCAAGACATGATGAGATTACCTGGAGCGGATTAGCTAGCTTGTGGGGGAGGCGGTTGGTTACTGTCGCAGATGACGGGATACGGCCGTACGCGGTTTCAATAGCCTCTTATTGTCTAAGACATTCAGGTCCCGTTCCCCAAAGCATCGGCCAGATGCCAGCTCGCGGACTAACCCCCTGAAAACGCATTGCACCAAGGATGCGTAGGATTATGGTAACTGGTGTTCTCTACATGCTATTGAGGTAACCAGCACGAGGGCTTAGATTACAAGCAGGGAACTATTTAGATCGTATTTAAGAGATAAGCGAAAAGTTAGGAGGGATTCATAGTACCGGCGCTTCGGTACCTAACTGAACTGAACCTGGATTTCAATAATCGGCCCTTGGGACAACTCTCGTGTCTCACGACATGGAAACAAGGAACTAGGGATTTTATAAGTTCTTCGGTGATGGAGACAAGTACTTTTTGCCCCGTAGGTATTTCAGGCAAATTTGACGAAGAGGCTATATGGGATCGAGAAAGTCTCTTCCCTTGACTCAACATCTGCAAATCATGTATAACGAACTTGGAGGACACTTCGTATTGTGCATACGAGTTTCACGAACACGTTTTCTCGCGTTGCGGAGCACACATGTCCTCTTGAGTGGTTGGTGTCTCAACATTGCCCAGAACAAGACTTGAGTCATCATACAGCCGCACGAGCAAGACAACGGGTGTGATCATAGGACAAACGGTAAGGAAAAGAAAGCTGTGTGCAGGCAAGCTCCGATCCGTTTTTTTGCCTCCGAGGAACACCACTTCTTATTTTCTCGGTTCCCCGCAACCTATCAAGAGCTGCGAAACACTTCTATGTTCTAGATGTCTTGCGTATAGAACTAAGCCTAGCACAGAATAATCATACGCATGATCAAAAGCGTCCTGTGCCATTGATGAATACAAAGTTACGTTATCGGTACAGTCCAAAACAACGCGGTGGTGTTTTCTTGATTATCACATGTTGAAAGCAGACCTTGGGTCGTTTGTTATAACCTCGATTTCTGATAGCGAGCGTACAAATTATAACATGTGTCTGTCTAGGATACTATCAAGTAGATGTTTGAAGTGCTAGATGATGATGACATGGCGATTGCTTGATCTGTTATTTTACTCATCTACTAAAATGAGCTACTTCTTCGCGCATATTCGGTTCGACTACACGATGATGTGCTGACATAAACACAGGAGAGGCGTATAACGAGTCATTTTACCGTGAAGAATTGATTATTTAGCTGGTTATGGCATCTCCGCCAGAATCCTCGCATGTAATTCAAGTGGATTTTTAATGGAGTGTACTGAGAACTGGCATTGCGAATTACAACTTAGACTGCACCTTTGTGATGAACATTATTTAGGAATACTAGAGTCACACACACTCACATTTGAAATTCTGGAATTTTTGTTTCGACAACGAGCGGAGTATTCTCAGCTAACTCATAACAGCCAAGATAACAATAACAAATCCCGCCCATAAACTACCTATACCTCTCTCCCCTATTATCAATCATCCTCAAACAAACCAAACTCACCAATGCCTCTCCCCAATCTCAACCGAATTCACATCGACCCCGTCCACAAACCACCTCTCCCCATCCCCGATTCTGACATCATTCCCGCTCATCTGGCGCTTGCGCATGAGCCCGTCGGGCGCAAAGGTCCAGTCCTCGAGCCGTAGGTCCGCCACCACTGGCCCGCGGCGTCGTGCCACTCGTACCAGAACTGCACGGCGATCCTGTCCTCGGTGAAGGCGAACAGCTCCTTGCGCAGGCGGTAACCCTGCTCGCGCTCCCACTTCTGCGTCAGGAACGCGGCGATGGCGTCACGCCCCTGCAGGAACGTCGAGCGGTTGCGCCAGATGCTGTCCGGGGTGTAGGCTAGTTTTACTTTTTCTGGTCTCTGTTGAGTGCTGAGTGTTAGTGATGAGGCGTGTGATGTGGTGCCGAGATGGAATGAACGTACTTGGTGTTCCATGCGTCTTGTGCCGCTTTTACTTTTATCTGCGCCGTCTCGGCCGTGAAGGGTGGGTAGGGGGTCGTCCCTCGTTTGCAGCTCCGGAAGAGGTCATTTTGCAAGATTCTCTGGTCGTGGGTAAATCAACTATGAGATGAGCTGTGAAAGTCGGGGTTGGTTCACGATGAAGTAATCGAGAAGCTTAAGTGGGGAAACGACTTAAACAATGCGGTCTGTGGCAAATGTAATTATTTAAGCTTCTACCTAAAACGATAGGTAGCACCTCTCTTATATAGGTATGTGAGTGACCGCCTCTCGAGCCAACATTGCCTCTCAACTCCTCATATTTGCCTTCACCTACGATGCCGTGAGTGAGTACCGGCCTCCCGCGATGCCGTTTCGGGCGTGGCGGGATCGGGGAATGAACGAATGGGACGGACGGCATTTGCTCGGAGCTTCAAGTCACGGGATTTGGCCTGACTCATCCAGATGGGCATTGAGGTTTCTTCATTTCCGCGGGCTATCATACTATATATATTCGCTCGTTATATCCTGCATAGTTGCCATGCGATGATCTTTGAACGAAACTGGTGTATTCCATGTGACAGGTGCGGGAAAGGTGCGCACAGGGACCCCTGCATATTCTTCTCCAGGGTATAGACTAAGTGAGGGGAGGGGAAATTGGCGTTACAAAAGGCAAAAGGAACAGAAAGCATTCCAGAGCCTGTCGAACATTCAACTCAATCAATTGATATGATTGATTTTATATCACGGAGTGTATCAAAAAGGACTTAATACTTTATTTAACTCCGAGCCAAGAAATACAAATCATCGCACACGTAAAAAGCCGCGGTATTATGTGATTGCCCCTCGGTACGCGGATAGCCTAGTCGACCGCCCGAGAGGGGTAGCTTCGTACCTAGGTAGGCAATTATATCTGCATGGCGAGTAAGCCGATGAAACTCAATTCCATAAGCAAGTCATGTATTTTTGTATGTAAGGTATGTATGTCTCCCAAAGATCGACGACGAATACCGGACTAGATAAGGCCGGCTAAGGTTTCCATGAGCTTCCATGTCTCGATGATTTGCATTATTCGTCGCATTCCGTAACAGACCCCAGGTATCAGGTATCAGGTTGCGGGTGCGGGTGCGGATGGCTCGGGTTTCGGCTCCGGTGCCCGGGCTTGTTCTCCTTTTTACTCACCGCCGCCCGCGGGAAAAAAAAAGAGTATGTAGGTTAGTTGTTTAGGTAGTTGTAAGAGGGATAGGTACCTAAGATAGAATGGAGGGGGAAAGGGGGAGAGAAGAACCTTGATGGACACCCCCCTCTTGCTCTCAAGTATTATCAGTCAAAGTCCACAACTCAGTCCGCCTTACTGTACCCTAACATGCTGCCTCTTTGTTGTCTCGCTCCTCCTACCTAAGAACCGCAAGCCCAAAAAAAAAAAAAGCCAAACCCCACCAAGCTTCCTCCAGACCCCGCCATGATGCACTTGCCAGCCCTCAAGCACACCACCGCACCCGCCTCCTCTTGGGGCTGGTAGCACATACATGCTGTACGTGGTAGATAACGTGATAACACCTAATCCAAGGGGTCCCTTCCCTCATTCATCATTTCTACTCGTGCGTGCATAAACCAGTAGTAGGCAAGGTAGGTAAGTAGTAGGCTAGGTAGGTATTTGTATTTTCTGTCGTATTACATCCCACTTGCTATAAGAAAGCCGAACCAAAAACAAAACCCCACCATCTCTCATCGTTCCTGTTAGGTATATAAGTAGTCTCGGCACTGCACTTGTCCTACAAACTTGGCCTCTTCTTTCTTTCTTTCTCTCCCATTCTAAAAGCCAAAAGATACCCAACCCACCACCCCACTACATACCCAATACCAACCCGCCAAGATGTCTGCCCTCAAAGCTGGTGATGCCTTCCCCGCCGACGTGAGCTTCCTCTACGTCAAGCCGACCCCGAGACCAGCGACGTGCTGGCCTGCGGCATCCCCACCAAGTTCGACGCCAGCGCCGGTATGAACCGAATCCCCATTCTACCTATCTACCAACTACAACTACCAACTACGCAAGTGATTAAATAACTAATTTCGTCTTGTGTGACAAAAAAACAGAATTCGCTAACAAGAAGGCCGTCCTCGTCTCCGTCCCGGTGCCTTCACCCCCACCTGCCAGGTCACCCACGTCACCGGCTACATCAACAAGCTGAAGGAGCTCAAGGCCAAGGGCGTCGACACCATCGTCGTCATCGCCTTCAACGACCCTTCGTCCAGGCCGCCTGGGGCAAGGCCAACGGCATCAAGGATGAGTCCATCGTACGTCTCCCTCCAACCATTCTTCTATCAGGAAATATATATATAAAGATCATACAGTGATGAAACTAATAAAACAAACACACAGATCTTCGCCACAGACAACGAGGCCGCCTTCAGCAAGACCCTAGGCTGGACCCTAGGCCCCGCACCGCCCGGTACGCCATCGTCGTCGACAACGGCAAGGTCGTCTACGCCGAGAAGGAGCCCGCCGGCGATGTCGGCGTCTCGGGCGTCGACGCCGTCCTCGCCGTTCTATGAAGGTCACCTTCTTCCTCCTCTTCTTCCTTACCTCCTTCTCTTCCTCTCCTCCCTAGAATATAGGTGTTGGTGTGGATAGATGGACAGGGCTGGCTAGAGAGATAGATAGATGTGTCATAAAATTAGAATAGAGGACATAATGAAATAAAAAAAGTTAAATGAATCCAAATTGATCATCACGCTATTATCCTCGGTACCATGTGTCTCAGTATTGATCGACGTATCAACGTCCGAAATTCCTCGACCTCTGGAGAATAGGGGTAATGAACAACTAAGTACTGAAGCTATTTTGCGCCGTATCATGGGCTTAATTACGTGCTACGAGTAGGAAATCACCTCATACAATCCGCTTTGTAGACTTATCGTGACTACGCCATTTGACTAAGATAGGTACAACCACATAAGTATATGAAGTATAGATATTTATCGGTAGGGAGCGAGTCCATATAACGACCAATTGAGAAGCCTAGGATAGTCGCATTTGAGGGCAATAGACTCATAAACCGACGGACACCATATGAACAAGGAGCGATCAAGTCAAATCAGGGAACAATGCTAGCATTTCACGAGCTACCAGGGAGCAGACCCTCTCTCATACCTATGAGAGAGAGAGAGAGACGCGGGCGTGTTATTTTCTTTTCATGCAAATCCCCCCAAAAACCGAGAGATGTATTTCATGTTTTTGGTTGATTCATAGGCCGAAATGACAAAGTCAGAGGTTTAATATTCCCACCCAAGACGCCGCCAGACATAATTGTTAGAATGTCCATCCATTCCGCCATCGATTGCTTGTCATCCACTGGTCGACCAACCAGGCACGCACGCACACACGAGGGCTCTCTCTCCACCGACCATTCCCATTATCAAAATGCTCATCAGAAACTCCGTTCGCATTGTGTGTTATTGATTTATCGGGTGTTGGCCTGGACCTTTTGCTGGGCGCCGCGGGCGCTTTGCTTGCCCACGATGCGCGAGGTCTGGCCCTTAGCGGCGGAGGCCTTCTTGGCCTTCTCGGACTTCTTGGCAGCCTGGGCTTCGGCCTTCTTCTCCTTGCTCTCCTTGATGGCCTGGGCGCGGGCGGCGGAGCGGGCCTCGGGGCGCATGGATCGCTTCTCCTTGATCACATCGAGCGAGGCACCGACGATGGCACGCTGGGACTTGACGGTGCGGCGGGTACGCTTCTTGGCAGCTTCCTGTGAGGGGTGTCAGTGAACTGTGTCGTAAAGATACCCATGTTTCCTGATGCGCTTTATTCCATTCTCGATGCAATTGTAGAATGCAAATGTAGATCATGATCGACCTAACAGCCAACTGCATTTCGTCTTGTCGAGGCGTGGGTGAGGAAGATGGGAGACGGAGAGATAGGAACGGTATGTCGTACCTCAGTAATACCCTTGCGGTGTTGACGTCGGAAAAGAACGGTCCATGAGATGCGACGGGGGTTCTTGCGCTGTAGGAAGAGTGACTCTGACTTGCCGTTCTGGAAACGGAAGATTTTGCTGTCGCCTCTGACGTAGAGCTTACCCTAGAATCGGACCTCGCATCAGCACAAGTTCATGTAGTGATGGCAGAACATGAATGAAGAAACCGTCACAACGTCATCACACCGGCCTCAGCATCGCAGCGGTCGGTCGGGTCTTCCTGGCATGCCAATCTTCAATATTCCCTCTTAATCTTCTCACGACACTACCAATCCCTCCCAATTCCTAGACCGTGCTGCGATGACGAAAAACTCGGATGCGATCGGTTGTGACGGTCGTTTCACCCAGAGAAAAAGGGTGGGCGCATATCTATATGTACCTTGCCAGGGTAGATTCTCTGGCCAGAGAAGGAGTCGTCGTAAGTTCTCATGTTGACGGTTGGTGGCGGTGAGAACTTAGGTCGGCTGTTGTGGTTAGTAAAGTCGTGATGTTGGGGAGTTTGGAGGGAGGCGGCTCAATGACAGACCTGGCGTTGGCTTGAATTTCGAAAAGTCCAAAGTGCGCGTGCAATTGTGGGTTGGAATGACTAAGCCGATAAAACTCACTAGCCCCGCTCTTAGGGTCGGTTCGCTCTCGCTATGGCAAATTGTGGCTTTCGTGTGTGGCTGGAGGATTGGCCCCAGTTAATGCATATCCCCCTACTCCTGTGTCCTTCCAGTAAAGTCAAAGGCATAACATGACCATGCCTTCCGTGACATGACCGCCAAGTCGGACCTCATAGCATCTCTGGTGCAGCAAGAATTTGACAAGCTGCCAGCGAAGCGCAAACCCGTCATTCGAGATAATGGGCTCCGGGAATGGGTGCCCCTGAGCGGCATTGTTGCCGAAGGTATCTAGCCTAGATATATTTTTTGTCTCTATTTTTCTCTCTGTGAAATTCTTAAATTTTGATATCAAGATAACCAGCTTGCTTGAAATTAATTTTAAATATTCAGGTTCATGACACCAATCACTAACCCAACCGATAGAAAAAGATGGCAAGATAACCTGTCTCGCCCTGGCGTACGTCTCTCTCCCCAACTTACACCACACACATACACCCCTATTTATATAAAACATGCCACTGATAGCAAGCGACGAGCAGAACAGGCATGAAATGCCTCCCCTCGTCAAAACTCTCGCAGGCGCAGGGTAACGTGTTGCACGACTGGCACGCCGAGGTCCTGGCGATCCGGGCCTTCAACTGCTTCGTGTTAGATGAATGCCGGGCCCTGGCAAGCGGGTCCAAGAGCTCTTCGGGTTCATACGGCTACGGAGTCGTGCCGAGACTCGCTCCTGTTCTTCTCGCGAGACTAATCGTGGCGATGACGAGGACATGGACGAGGACGAGGACGAGGACGGGGGTGGTTGGCATGGCCAGCCCTTTGCGGGAGGGGTGATGTGTTGCTGTACATGTATTGCTCCGAGGCTCCTTGTACGTATCTAATCCCGCAAAAGTGGATTTTAGTTATTTATTTATCCAACTCTCCCGTCTCGCTATCTAACGTAGTGTACTCACATCTTCATAGGCGGAGACGCAAGCATGGAGCTCACGATGGCATCCCAGACAGACGCAACACCCTGGGCCCTCCCCCCCCTCAGCTTCCGCACTAGTAGAAGCAGACACGCTCCCCTTCCCGGCCGAGCCTACTTCTCGCAACTAGGCATCGTCCGGCGAAAGCCGTCCAGAGGCGACGCGCCCCCGACCCTCTCAAAGTCGTGCTCGGACAAGCTGTCCCTGCGCCAATGCACGTCCCTGCTCTCCTCCGTGACCTCCTCCTCGTGAGTCCGGACCACGCATACATCTCGACCCTCGTCCTCCCGGCGGCGCAATACAGCGCGTCGGGGTGTCGACGAGCATTCTCCGACGGGCGGCGCACAGAAGGAGATATCAGCGCACCAGCCCGCATGGCGCCCCTAAACGGGATCCAGAACCATGGCGGATACGCCTTCCGCCCCTTTGGCATCGAGACGACAGATGTCGAATTCATCTTCTCGCGGCGATCAGCCACCACTCCAGCGTGCTGTCCCAAAATCAAAATAACCCCAAGCAACCTCTCGACAGCCTACACAGCCTCGAACCGTGTAGAAACAACCCTCAACGGCGTCCTCCAGGGCCGGAAAGCCTCGGCAGCAGATATCCGAGGCGCGAGCTTCGCAAGCCGGCGCCGGACGTGGTATCTCGCCGTCGAGGTGGCGAGTCTGCTCCCATCATCGACTCACCAACCAAATATTGCCCAGATCCGAGAAGCGCTGGGCGCGGGGATGGGGCGAGTATAGAAACAGAGAAAGCGCTGGTTGAGAAGACCACGGCAAGGCTCACGTACGCGCACGTTAAGAATGGTGCGCTCCTGGGCCCTCGCAGGGAGGCTAAGGACGCCGCGGCAGGAAGCGTTGAAGGGTGGGTAAGGAATTTGGGGGATGATGATTTCGAGCTGTGAGATTTTCCGGGCTTACTTACCTTGAAGCTCTCTTGTTTAGGTTTCTGGATTAAGGAGATATATATACGTCGGTAACAATGTCCGTCAGAGCGTTGGCAATACGGGCATTCAGGAAATATTCCCTAGTTATATATTCAACATTCAAGCACTGCGTCGTTGCTATCTATTAACCCTCGAGTACCAACGCCCGATGTTTCCGGTGCAGGAAGTAAGCGCATAAGTAAATAACGAGGGTAGGCAACCTCGACGTAGGGGAAATAAGCACAATAAACAACGGGGTCCAATGTGTCTTGTATTGTATTTTTTTTATTCATTTCATCAATGGTCCGTGGCAGATGGGATGACATGGACACGACGTATCTAATCGCCCAAGGCCGGTTTAAAAAACTACCTCCGTACGAATAGACGAACGGAAAACTACAAAACTTCACATGCCAGGACAAGGCTTTTCCAAACTCCCTCTGTAGGACCCCTTAATCCATCCGTCCATGCCGTGTCATGAGAGTGTGAGAGAAAGAAGAGACGTGGGAGCGGAGAAGAGATTCTCCACGTCCAGATCCCGAGATCAAATGCCAATTAAGGGTTCGTTTTTTGTTTAATTGTGTCATTCCCCCAGTGCCTTGATTTTTGTACCTTTCCGCATCCATTCATTTTGCGAGTCGTGGATCCACGATATGATGCCTGATCACCATGCCATGTTCTCGTCAAGTCATTTCGGCGGGAAGGAGGCATTCCACGTCATGCGAGGAGTTCTGCGTCGCGGTGACCATCTTATTCGACCTTGCTCTCGAAGTTCTCGCCGGCGACTAGGTCCGGGATATCACCGTCGTCGTCATCACCCTCCTTGTTGTCCTTAGTCATGCTCTGGTAGCTTTCGGCGAGCTTGCGGAGAGAGGCGAGGGAGTCGGGGCCGAGCTGGTTGAGGATGCCGGCACAAGCTCGGTCAGCTCCTTGTCTTCGCCGTTTCCGTAGATGGCGAAGGTGTTAGAGGGGACCGCAGCGTGGACTATAAAGCAGCATTATTAGTATGAGATAGTATGTCTTACTCTATGGTGGGGTTCCATGTTGTATGCGTTTGTAAGCATGTTACATGCAATACAACATCTGTATGCGCGCTAGTGGACATGTACGTATACATATGAGTAGAGAACGACAGCGGCGACGATCAAGATGGGTATGACTTGGCTGTGTGTTCGGCTGGGCTCAAGACTCACCCTTGGGGCAGAGAAGTGGATGACGTTGCCGTCGCTCTTGAACATGTTGACCTCCTCAATGGCCTGGATGGGCTGGGTGTTCAGCTTCTTAAGGGTAGCTTGCAGCTTCTTATCGTCGTTGGCACTGCGGGCGACGTTGCGCTTCTGCTTATGTCTGGGCGTGCCCTTTCCACCTGTCGGTTCCATCGTCAGCCTCGCCATGCACGATGTATGCGCTGTTGTCGGAGCCGGTGACGAGCTGGTCTACACACAGCCAAGCACGGGCACGGACATGACATGAGCATAGACATGGGATGGACATACCGGTTCTGGCGGGGGCAGCACCGCCAAACTTCTTCTTGAGCAGTTCTTGAATGTCGGCCATGGTGTCGGACGAGGCGATCTCGATAATGTGAGGTGTGAGGGGTGAGGGGAGGGCGGGATGCGGGATGCTGGATGCTGGATGCTGGATGCTGGATGCTGGATGGTGGACAAGAACTATTAGCAATGCATACGACGGCAAGCCAAGCTAAGCTATTTATCTGACTCGCTTCGATGAACGGGCAAATTGGAGAGAGGCTATGGATGGTGTGTGCCTACCTGCGTCGTCGTCGGTGGTCTGTCTGGGATTAATCAATCGTCAATCCGCAGTGGGTGCTCCAATGTTGGGCTGGCCGCGGCAGAAAATTGGATGTGCGTCGCCAAGACTTTTTCCCGCGCACTCGCCAAAGGAGAAACCCTCTTCCGCCACCTTACAGCGACAACCTTGGAAGCTCTCCCGCCGGAGCTTCAACCCCACTAGATCCCGACCCCGCCTCATTGCCGAAGTGGGGTACCTGACTGCGAGAGGAGGTTTCCCCCGCTAAAACACGGGAGCCTCACTAAGTCACTAAACATGTATATACAGATAATCGATCACCGAGAAGGGTTCTGAGAAGACAGTAAAGTAACCAGTAATTCTTCATTAGAGCCTCAACCAAGGACCTGAGGTACCTAAGATCTTGGGTTTTCCTAGGCTTCATCTGTACTACGGATTAGGTACTCATCAATTTCTCCCATTGATCCATGCCCGTCTCAACCTCCTCGAGTACAACCAATTCCTCTTCGAGCTGAACAGGCTCAGAAACAACCCCATACCCGTTGCCCTTGCCCTTGCCCTTGCCCTTGCCCTTGCCCTCGTCCTCGTCTTCAACCTCATCTAATGTGGAAGCAAAAACCCCAAGACCAACCAGTTTATCATACTCCATCTCATCATCCTCGCCCTCATCCTTAAAAGCCTCCGCTGAGATGTCCGGGCGCCTATCCAACTGGTAGTCCTCCTCGAGGTTGGCGATACGGCCGAGCTCCTGCTCAAAGACCCAGGGGAAGCTGATGAACGGCATGTGCTGGTCCGCCATCACACCCCGGCCTTCGCGCAGCAATACCTGGACCGATTCCCATGTGACGCGGTAAGCCGCTGCGATGAAGGGGTATAAGACGGCCGGCTCACGCGACCCCGCCACGCGGATGCACGCGTTCCGGAAACGCTCGCGGTGATTCGCCAGGATGGGGCTCATCGTCTCCTGCATTTGATAGTCGCTGCCTAGGCGCGGTCTGGTCAGGACAAAAGTGCTCCAGACTTCGAACTCGGTACCGATCTCGCGCTGGTTCATGATCTTCCTGAGCGCCCTGTCATGTTGCCGTTTGATGATCCTCGCCTTTTGCAACACGTCGTCCTTCAGTTCAAACCGGCGTAGGATGCGTTCGTCAAAGGCGCCATTGTAGTTAGGATGAAACTCGACTTTCTTGACCACGTCATAGAGTTGCCCCAGTACAGTATTAGAATGATATGCCTTATTTGGTTTTTCCATAAAATGTGGATATTGCTTAGGGCGCAATGAACCCTTGAGGTGCGCAGCTTGGCCGGATTTAGGGTAGTCGACGGCTTTAGAGTGCAGATGGGCCAGTTCTACACAGATGTCAGTTTTCGGTCCTCCCAGGCTCATAAGTCTATCTGCCTGTGCGAGATGTGCATGGGCTATAGTGCTGAGGGTATCGTTCTTCATGAACGTCACAAAAAACGACACGAGGTTTTTGATTTCAACGTCTCCTTTAAGCATCTCTGGCTGTATTGGCTCGTGGATCATCGGCGGGTGGTTTCTCTGTGGCGGAATCAGATGATGATCCCAAATGACAAAGAAGTCATCACCGTCGAGGTCACCGCCCGAACACATGGATGGAATATCTCGGTCGCCCTTTGCTGGAAACACCACAACATCACGCAGGTGTTGGAGTGCAGGCACATCCACAGCTTCGACGACACGAATATCACCCGGGTGTAAAGATGGATTGCGCCCCACGACGCAAAGTCCCGTAATGACTACATAGTTGTTTGGATCTTCTAATGATGCCCCCGGTTTCGGCACTTGAAGAAATATCTGTGGAAGCTCCTGCTCGGAGGGGCCGGCCGATGAGGAGTCTCGAGCTTTGCGATCCTTGGGTTCATAGTAACCACGAAGCGTCATAGTCTCGTCGACGCAGCCAAAAACAAAAGCACCCTGTTCAACAACGATACGCGCCTTTTCTCGAAGCAGTCGTAACGACCAAGCACGCCAGACTTGGAGGATGCACATGAAAAAAGGCTCTTTGACCGTCATGAAGCCATCCCTTATCATCTGTGCCACCGTTGTAGTGATGCCGTTTTGATCGACAAACTGACTCAACAGGCGCATAGCTGTTGCGGGATCGTCCATAGCAGCATCATAACTGATAAGCTGGCTTTTTTGTAGCTGCAGGAAGGCAGAATCTGGAACACCCAGGCAACTAAGAATCGTGATTGTCTGTCTATTCAGTGTGGCCACCGAGAAACGAGACGGTTTGATAATTTCTAGAAGCGCAGACTGGGCCTGGAACTTCTTCTGGGATGGCCGCAGACAGACTTGGTTGAAGGTCAAATCAGGCCAGACGACCAGCAAACCTTTGCTGCCCCCAAGCCGAAACTGGAACGCCGAAGGGATAGTCTTTTTCATCAGCTTGTGCTTCTTGGCGACAATCTCTGCTAGCTTTGGTGAGATCTTCCCCACGCCGTCTGTAAAACACCAGTTATTTCGAGAAATGTCATCAATCTCGTGGACACTTTGACTGATCGGACTATCCGTGAGGGCTCGAGTCGTAGAAAAGCATTGGCCCAACCTAGCCGCATACTTGGCTATGATTTTGATATGTTTGACGTCACCCATCCACTCCCGTATATAGTTGCAGTCAATACCATCGATGGGCGAGAAGAAGTACGCCCCGTTCTCCCTGAACTGGGAATTCCCAAAAGCAAGAAACTCGAAATGGCGGCCAGCTATATTGATACCATTTTTCAAAGTGCGATGTATTCTATTGTACAGGGCATCTTGCTGATTACTGTTGGGGGACGAGTGAATCTTGCCTTTCACCTGTTCATCGGTGAACTGAACTCGCAAGAACCGATCAGAAAATCGAGCGAAATGGCGTAAAACCCGATTCGAAGCTTCCGAGGTCGGGGTACTCAGGTATATGGTAGAAGGGGTGACTACTACTTTTCTGATCCAGGCACAGTGAGAGGGCACCCCAAGCTCCGGGTAGTGGCTTGAAGCCTTTTTGTCCGTAAATAGTGCCATCGGATCGTAGAATCTTTTGGGATAAAAGTTTAGGTCACGCGCTATTCCCGGCCCCCAGACTCGGCCACGTAAGTGAGCAGGTCCTTCGCGCGGTTCCTGTTCCTCGTACGTGCATTCGATAACTCTGTGAGTTTGCGGAGGAAATCGACGCTCAGGTTGACCTCATCGAAATTCCCCTGGGATATACATACTTCTAGTTGGTATCTCACATCGAATGGAAGATGCACTTCCTCGGTTGCAACAAGAAGTGCAAGATTCCCAGCCGTGACGCCCGGCTCGAGAGTTTCCAGAAGTTTGAATTTACTGCTTGAACCGTTTTTAATTGGTCGTCCGCGATATGTCGTACTGTTATATTGAAGTCTTGGAATGCACTCTTCATCATATCCCAGACTGGTATATTCGACTTGGATTTTGCGAAGGTGGCTTTGTATGTAGTCCATCTTCCAATATCCACAAAGAGTTCTCTTTCCGGTGGGTGACTTGGTCGTCCTGGAACCGCTTCGTGTTATAATCAACATCTCCGACCCGGTTCCATGGACTCCTTCCAGGACCATCTGTCTTGAGAGTGGGAGTGCATATTTTCGCCCTTTTTGAAAATATTGGCGGGCTTTGCAGTGGAATAAGCACAGAAAATGTGAATTCGCCGTCATCGAGGACTATGAGATTAGTGAGTTGTGAGAAGAAAATCTGCGTTTTGTACATGGATACGAGATCCTTGATGGTGCAAGAAAAGGTAATCTGGAGCTTTCGAAACTTCAGGTCCGCAAGAAAATCGAAGTCGCCATGCATTGTGTTATTGATAGTCCTCATTGCCATGAACTCGCCAGGCTGTGATAGCAGGCCGAACTGCAGCTTTGCAGGTTGGATCCTTAGTTGTGGGGATAGTTATGTCCGCCGGGAGTGAGAATTTGTGGTGGCGGATCTCTCTGTCGTTGCAATTCGACTTTCACTCTGCACTTCTGCCCTTTGATATCGATGTGCATTTGGTCATTCCAACATGACGTAGACGGAGGAGGTGAAAATCGAACAATGGCATAACGTATCTTCGATTCAAAGATTTCTATATAGACAACCTTGCCGTACTGCCTAAAATGCATATCCAGCTCTTTTGTGGTGGCCAGGGGCAGCGGCAGAGGGGAGATGCGGATTGTCAGATCCTCCCAGTCTTTCCAGTCCGGTTTAATGTCGGGGCGGTGCATCGTGGAGGGGCCTCTGCGACTGTTCGCGCTGCGAGACGATGTAGAAGACGTCATATGAGCAGCTCGAGTAGGCTGAACGGGGGACTGAGAGTGTGGGGTCTCCATTTTCAAGATATCGTAGCGTCACTCTGTTCGTTTGCTTGCTTGTTAGAGTTGGCGATTATACTACCAGGAGGGTGCTCAAGAAGTGAATACCCGTAGACGTGAATCGGAAGATAGATGCATAGAACCGGCGCCGTTGCTGCTACAAACGGGCAGGAGATGTCTGATTATGCAGGTGCCCGAGGAGGAAGCGACAGGAGGATGATCAATCAGAACATTAACGGGCAGTTTGAACACAGGCTGTTTGCAGCACCGTGTACCTATACCATTATGGGAAGGGATGATAACGAAGGAGGGCAGATGCGGGTTGGCTGAATTTATGTAAACACTTGAAGGTAGGAGGAACTTTTGAAGGCTCATTAACCGGCGGGAGCTTGCCGGGACATAAGTAGAGATCTGGAAAGCCTGGTGAATTGGAAAGTCGCACAGAGTAGGTAGGCACTTACCTTATGTACCTAAAGTAGGTAGGGTACCTAGGTAAGAGCGTTGTGAGGTTCAATTCCTGAGGTGAGGCGAAGACCTAACTAGGTGCCTTGAGATACCTAGGTAATAATCACAATCCAGAGACGAAGTTAGTAGGTACCTAGGTAGTTCAGGCTTGGGAACCCGTATATCACTGAATGCGCTTGGATACTTTGGATGAACTACCTAAGGTATGTAATTGCCGGCTTCTCGTAAATGCCTTTAGAATCAACATTATTGCACAATTTCACGGCCTCTCTCAATTCGTGAAGCTCAAGACAAAGGTACATGCCTTAGCAAGATACCTACCTTAGAACTAAAATCAACAAACTACCTACTTAAGGTATACCAATTCACAAACCCCAGGAAGCAAGTGAACCTTCCAAGACTCTAGTAAATACAGAGACAGAAATGGGATCAGTAACATCCAAGTGCCTAGGCGTGGTATGCACAGGATACTCTTTGTTTTGTTAAGAATAATAATGGGGATAGTCTATAGATATCCAGTCTACAGAAACCCAATAGATTTAAGGCAAGCCATTTGGCAAATGGCATTTGCCATTCCAAACATGTAGACATGGAAGTTTTGCTAAATAAACCACAAGTATGCAGTAACAGAATCTGTTTTGTTTGTCTTAAAGCGACGTTTTTACCTCCTTTTGCATGCCATTTCCATCTCGACCGCCTGGCTACCTATCCAAGTAAGCTCTAAAGAATCATTGCTCTTACCTACCTCTCACCCGGCACATCAAAGATCTTCCCTGGATTCATAATCCATAGGGGATCAAGCGCCCCTTGATCTGCTTCATCACCCCCAACGTATCAGGCCCGACCTCGCGGAGCAGCGAGGCCTTCTTTCCCCAGCCGACAGAGTGTTCGCCCGTGCAGGTGCCCTCCATGTCCAGCGCTCTATTCACCATGTTCTTGACGCAGCGCTCCACCTTGGCCCTCTCCGCCGGGTTGGTCCGGTCGTAGATGATGCTCTCGTGAAAATTGCCGTCTCCGACGTGCCCTAGGATCGAGGCGAAAAGCCCCATGTCGTCCATCTCTTTCTTGCTGATCTCGATGAGCTCTGCTAGTCGACTGAATGGCACTGCAACATCCGTACTCCCTGTGTTGTGTCCAGTTAGTTTGTCTACACGTCAGGAAAGAATAGGTAGTAGGTAGAGTAGGGAATGGGAGAGAGGCTCCATGAAGGTATGGAGTTTGCCAACGTACAGACTTCCTCGCCTTCTTTCCGGAGCGCCAGCATCGACCATAGCACCTCTTTCCGCGCCGACCAGAGCAGCTTCTGCTCGCGCTCGTCGCGGCGAACTCGAAGTTGCTTCCGCCGTTGGCCTTTGTGATCCCTTTGACCCGGCCAATGTTGTCATTCACGCTGGTCTGGGTCCCAGCGAACTTGAAGAATAGTGTGGGCGCCTCCTTCCACACTCGTGGGGCTGTCGCACCCCCCAGATTGATTACCCTCATCTGCACATCGTCCATGACCTCCATCGAGGCAACGGGGATCCCCGCTTGCATAATGCCAGCAGCAGCCGAGGCGGCGTCCCGCATCGTAGGGAAGCTGACGACAGCCACTGACGTCGATTCGGGTACAATGGCAAGTTTGAGAGTAGCTACCTTTAGTTAGATTAGGCCCTAGGCAGTTATCTGGCCAAGAGCACGCACCTTCGGTGACCAGACCAAGAGTTCCCTCACTTCCTACGAAGACGCCATTGAGGTTGTATCCCGCGGAGCTTTTCCTCGGGCGTCGCCTGGTCTTGATGACTGTTCCATCAGCGAGCACCACGGTGAGATTGATGACCCAATCCTAGTTCCTTGTCAGTCCTTACTCTACCTCTCTCATCTTAGAACGAGGTGACTGTCATGGATCGGCGAAACAACCCTTGACTCTGGCAGATTTCTTGGCAGTTTGCCCGAAGGTCAGAACTACCGGGACTAGGTAGATAATCTACGATGGGTTGGACCGAACTACTGTCACAGGTGGCTGCATAGCTAGCTTGCAGTAGTCGAGCAACCCATGTCTGGCACCCAAAAGGAACTAAGCTCACCTTCATAGTGCCGTATCTGACAGCGTTAGTGCCCGAGCAATTCGTGCCTATCATGCCGCCGATCTTCGCGCTTGGGCCTGGCGGCAGTTAGCGGACGAGTTCGAGCTCACCGTGGCCTACGAGGTGTTTCTCTATCTGAGACATGCACGTACCGGGATCGATGGGAAAGAAGAGTCCACTATCCATCTGACTGAGCTGCATATTGAGATCCTGCCACCCAACACTAAGGTGCACGATGACATCCATGTCACCTTTATTCAACTCTATGATTTTGTCTAGGTGTTTCAAATTAGCTTCCACTGTGTTATATACGAAAGTTGCCACCCCCAGGCAAACCGGAACATCCTCACCATGTATGCGAAGTCTACACTGATACCACCATACGGCGCTGAGAAGTGACCCTCCAGGCTAGAGCCTCCCGAGTAGCCAATGATCGGGACGTGATATTTGTGGCAGATCCTGGCAATGATTGATACCTGTTCCGTCGACCGCGGATAAGCCACGGCTACCGGGAGACCATCCGGGTTGACCGTCGACCATTCAGAGTAGCCATGTGAATGTAACTCATCTGCATCTGTGCTCATGATGTCTTCGTCTTGTCCGAGAGCTCTAATTTCCTGCCGTATCTCCCCGAGCGCCTAGAAGAAAACAGTCAACCCACCCTCCTGGTTACATGGGTCGGATAACTTACAAGCTCCAATTCCTTCAAGGAGGCATATTTGGGTCCCGTGGTCTTGTCGTCGAACAGAGATGCAGTACGTTTCGGGGAGCTATCTAGCGTAAAAGCAGCTAGGCCAAAACCCAAAGCGCCAGCGGAAGCTGCCAGGGCGAGAACAGAACGCCCCGTCCACCTTGATGCCTGTAAAGGACGGACAGTATTGGTGGCTCTGCCAGGGGATGCTCTTTTTAGGGTCGTATTTGAAGAGAATGGGCGCCGCCACCCACCGATGAGGCGCCGAGTGGCATTGTTCGCAGACATGACTTGGAGGCGCCAGAGGTTACACGAGTATGTACAACCCTGCACACACAGTAGGCTGATTCAGTACAGGTCGAAATCTTGATCGGATAATAAATGTTATATCTCTGTGTTTTGAAACTGTCTTTTCCGCTTGGAAGTCTGAGGTTATTCTCGGCTGATTTTACAAAAGCAACAAATTAAAGACGCCGTAATTACCAATTCTCAGATGCGGAAGGCAATGTCGCCGAACAAACACCCGGCTAGAGCGGTGATAAACCGAATAAGGAAAAGAATATCCGGAGATTGACTATGTCCACCTGGCGGGGAATAAGTACTCATCGGATGGAAGAGAAAGGGGCCAAGCGTTTGGATCCGAAGGGTTGGGATCCGGTCGACGGAATCGGAACAGCTCTGTGAGGTCCATATATGTGAGGAAATTATGTCGGACGACGTACTCTACACGCGACGGGGACCCGACAAAGAGGTATTCAAACGCGGCTCATTGGACAGCATGATTCTTTACTAAGGATGTCCAGGCCACGAAGAACCGAATACAGTGGCCTTCCCTATGCTCCGCCATCGGTATACTAATAATGCACTTCCCCAAGTGCCGGGGCTTCGTGTTTTCCACCAGGTTCGTGGGGGATGTGGCCAGTCGCGGGTGCTCGTGACCGGAAGTGGGACCATAGACCGACTAATCGTCATGACGGGGCACAGGGCAGATGCCCACGGGGCCATAATCCATAAAGTGCTGAGCCTGCATAGTGTGAGGAATGCAAATTGAAAATTGTGGAATGGGTGTGTAAGATGGAATCTTGTGACTAATGACGTGAACGACGCGAGACAAGGCTTTGGAGTGGCACATATTATACTTCACGGACAACAAAAATGCGTAAATAGGGCCCGATTTCCAACAGTGACGCATAGGCTGGCCATTCAGTCGTGGCTGCGTGGAAAAGGGCCATGAGTGCGATATGCTCCGTGGCTCAAATTGAAAGCCGCCATAACGCTCACATAGGGCATTCATTCGATGGATGATGCTCATGGAAAATAGCTTAGGTTCCCATTTCGGGCTCCTATAATCATCTCCAATCCTTGCTGATGCGGGTCAGCCGATGAAGCATTGGCCCCGAATACATGATATCGCATGGGGTTCCGAGCTTTGCTCTTCAATGGGAATTGATTTTTCATAGAATCGTGTCATCAACAGACATACCGTGGCTGAGAGGCTGAAGAGAATGCAAGGGGAGGAAGCATGGGGGGGTGTCGATCATTGGGGGTCAATCGGCGCTGAAACACCCAAGAGTCGCGTGAGGTTCTAGAAGAATTCCATATGTATCCTAACCCACGTCCCCTAGAATTTGGAGACGAAAAAAACGACCTTCTGTCTTAGATCGACTAGCAAAGGAGAACAGGAGAGAAAACAAGAAGGCGTACGTCAGTGACAGCTTCAGTTGGTACGGGACACGTCGTGTATTTCTCAATTTGGCGATATGCCGCTCGAAGAGGTATGATCCTTGCACTACACAAATGTGAGACTCGCATAGCTGAGCACGTAGGAAGAGCATTGTGTCAATTGAGTTCGCGGCGATTGGCCAACAGACACCGGTCAAGTAGTAACTCGGGAGCCAATGCTCTCTGCTTAACAATATCTGCAGTTTTGGGTCTTGCTTGAGACCGATCGATGTCAAGTCGATACGGACGTCACATTTGCGTGTACGGGATGCCTGAAGAGCATACTTATCTACCTTATTTCCCAATATTGTGTTAGTGGGAATGGAAAACGTAACTTGAAAACAAGAGACGGAAAACTGTGTAATTCAGTATAGAATGATGACAGGGGCCACAGCAGACTTCGCTCCACAAGACGATGAAAGAGGAAAGAGGGGTTGGAATTGGGGGAGAAATGGACATAAGGCGCCATGTGGAAAGGCCCACCGAGGGGCACTACAAGGTCAGCATTCCCGCTCGGGTTATAACTGCCTAAGTAGTATACCATTGAAAACATCACATCATGAACCTCAACGGGTAGAGAATGATAGGTACCTATAAAGATATAAGAGAACTACCTACTCGTGCATAAGGCAATACTTAAACTAGTTACATATATTTCTATGCCTCTATGAGCTTTAGAAACAGGATAGGTGCTTTTGACTCCGGTATCTACTATGTAACGGAAAAAAACCAAACAAAAAACGTCTCCTTCTCCAGCTTGCAATGCACCCTTGACTTACTATACCTCAGCAGGGTGTTCAAAAGCGAGCCTCGTAAGTCCATAACAGCCTCTCCTGCAAGGTCAACGAGACTTCCTTCCCAAAATTGCCCCCAGAGCCGGAATCTCACCCATTTGCCGGAGGCATCTTACTATATAGGGGAGGTAGGTCGGCGGATCTCTATAGTAATCCTAGACAAATGCGTGTCTGTGTGTGATATATCACTCTTCTGTAGACCGAGAGACAGGTTGTCATGTTGTCGGGTTAGGTACCAATGCACCCGCATACGCCTCTGTCTTTCCCAGCTACATCTATCACAGAACGAAAGTACTTGGTTTCATCTATGATGATGGCGATGATGTGAAAGCACACACACATACATACATACATACATGTACGCACATCTATCCCATACACCCGTCGGCTGGGTTCAACCACGTGCTAGGGTGAGATGTAAGTACGCCGGATCCCTCTCGTAAGTCGCATGCACCCATGTAACTTACACTACGAGCGTAGTTGCTATATGGGCGGTAACTTTGCTCGTATACCGACTTTTCACACATAGACCACGGAAAACAGAGTATAATAGTCCGCGAGGTCACATTTGAAGGAGTATGTTGCAGAATAAAAGTGACACGCAGCTTCCCCTATATCGGTAGGCCGAAGAAGCAGCCAACATGTCTCGCCACCAACAGCTAATATACATACCAATACCACTTTACCAGCGGACCGATTCCGATAAACCTTTCAAACTGCGTAGTTAAAATAAACAACAATAATCCCCATCGACGGACAACTCACCGGCGGGCATCGCCCGACCGCCCAGCCCAGGAGACAAACAACACATAAGACGACCGCTGCGCCATGAGGCAGAACGAGACGAAAGGAGCAAGAGCTAAGGATACCGGTGAACGAAATCTCTGGTGTAGCAAGCAAGCAAACAAGCAAGGCTACCTACGGCACCTACCTACCTGCCTACCGTGCTAGGGGATCCGATCCCGAGCCGCCTTTCGTCTCCGTGGGGAACAGGGAGGAATTCGCACGCGCCGGTGAGCGCTCTCACGCCACATCGAGAGGATTTTAGCCTACCTACGTTGCCTGCCTGCTTGCGTACGTGCTTGGGAAAAAAAATTCCGCTCTCGCTCGCTCCAACGCTACCGGATCTGGACTCCTGCATACGCGTGTTAGCTCCTCGATGTAAGGGTAGTATGTAGGTAACGGACGAACCAACTCTGTGACCCAGACAGAAATCACACCGAGATCACAAGTGCTATACTAGTCTATGCCTCTCTATCTCCTCATATTTATGTGACGGACGGATCATTCATCCCATGTTGGCAGGATGGATGTACAGTTATGTATGTTGTGCAGGACCAGAACCAACGAAAACACCCCTGTCTATATCACCGGGTGATAACGACAGGCTCTCTCTCGCGCGTTGCGCTATTATCGATGAGGTGGTATGCTGTACCTAATAGCGAACCCTCCCCTCTCCGCCCCCCAGCCTGCTTCTTACGCGAGTAATGGAAAAAAAGATTTTGTGTAGTGTACTAACGCCTCACATTTTCAACGTTTCTTGACCTACTGCTTAGGTGGATCGGATATCTCCTCCTCCGGGAACTGGATTTATGCATAGGTAGGTACTGTATATATGTAGTTGGTAGTAAGGGCATCCACAACACTCGATCTGACTCGCGCACACGAAGTCTCTCCCACTCAAAAGTTGGCTGTCCCATTGAGACATTCGTCTCGAGCCGCTCCAATCAGCAATCTTCAGCCCCTAACCTAGGTACTAAGATACATCCCCCCTTAATCTATAGGTATACAAAGGCAATATGTACTTCATGATTTTCTGTCATCATATTTCGTGCAGCTTATATCCGTGCCGCCTCTTGTCCTTACGTAGTATCTTGCTATAATAACAATAATAACAAGGCTATTATTAAGTGCAACACTACCAAAATCACACAAGTGAGATCGAAGAGAGAGTCCAAAGTCACTTAACCTAACCCAGAAAAAATTGGAGTAAAACTTTTCAGACTGACTGTTCCTAACATATTTTATTGCCTACCACACCTAGTAGATTACGAGGTGTGTCGATCAACGCATCGACCAGGTAGTGTATGTAATACTGTATACCTACTGTAGCATGGGTTGGCAACAAGGGCTTCGAAGGATATTCACATGAAGCTGGAATTCTTGTATAGGGGACTCCGGAGCAGTACTGCCGGGTGATCGAACACAAACTGAAAAGTTGGTGGGACTAACTATATTCATGATTAACATTAAACCTATTATCACTACCCCAGAAGACAGTTAATACTGGCAGATACTGCAGGGGAAAAAAAGCTGAGGGTTACATACAAAATGATTCCAAGAGAAGCTGGCTAGATAGAATGCCTTGTTGAGTAGATGATAGAAGAGAGAGTAGATGAAACAACCGGACGGAATATGAGCAACGTACCTAGTACAGACATCAGATGAGTCTTTGTCAAATACCGAACCGTCGAAGTCGTATATCTAAACGTAATCTATGAGCTCGCAGTTGGTTGGCGGTACAACACTATGTAGGTGAGTAGGCGGGAGTGGCTCCAGCTGGTTCTCGCCGCTAGTTCGATGTGGGTATTGGCATAACCAAGTAACCATACGAGATGCTAGTAAACGTGTCAAAGTCATGTCATAGAATGACGGAAACACTACTATCACATAAGGACGCATACAAATTCATAGGGAATCATGGTCAATTAATTTCTCATTTCATCATCGACCTAAACCGCGCGTTCCAGGTTCGCGGTAAAGCAAAGCACAGTGGATATGCCGTAGACTCCAGTTCCCATGCGCAAAGACAAATCGTCGTCAATAAACCTCTCGCCCAGATGTCCCCTTTTTACTTTTACGTTGTAGTAGTTGACTAAAAAACAAACCACTTAGTGGCCAGCCAGAGTCTGGGCCCGGCGGCGGTCTCGCTCCTCGGCAATGGTTAGCTTGACACCCTTGCCCTTGGGTAGAGAGATCCAAGGTTTCTCAGAGCCGATGACGAAGACGTTGTTCTCGCGCGTGGCGAACGTGTTGTCAATGGCGTCCTTGATGTGGACGATGTTGAAACCACCGTCGTGGCGTTCACGGTGAGTGATGACACCGACACGACCCATGTTACGACCACCAGTGATCATGGCAATGGCACCGGTGTCGAACTTGATGTAGTCGGTGATCTTGCCGGTAGCAAGATCAATCTTAACAGTGTCGTTAACCTTGACTAGAGGGTCAGGGTAGCGGATGCTGTGATAGAGGGTATCACGTTAGCAATCGGATCAGAAAGGGGAAACATACCAGCCATCGGAGTTCGAAGCTCTCGACAGGCGTAAGCTAGCACAACGCACGACATGAATTTCATCGTCGTTGTACCGCCGTAGCATCGTCGAAGGGTGGTTCAACCAAAGCTTGATCCAACGGCTGAATGATGTCTGACAGAACACTTACGTTCTCGCATCGTGCGTGACCAAGAATGGGATGCCGCCCTTGCCCAGTTGTACGCGCTTGACCTTGCCCAGCTTGTATTGGGCCTCCTCCTCTTGAATGCGGTGGACAGTGTAGCGGCCCTTGGTGTCGTAGATGAGGCGGAAGTTCTCGCCCGTCTTCTCGAGGGTGATGACATCCATGAAGCCGGCGGGGTAGGTGGTGTCGGTGCGGACCTTGCCGTCAACCTTGACGAGGCGCTGCATGAGGATGGCGCGGGTCTCGCGGTAGTTCAAGGCATACTTGAGACGGTTGCGGATGAAGATGATGAGGGGCAGGCACTCTCGCTGCTTGTGAGGACCGGGCGACGCCTTGGGGGCGTAGGTTCCCGAGAGCTTGTCGAGAAGCCAGTGGGAGGGGGCGCTCAGGCGCTTCTGGTGCTTCTTCCTGTAAAGGATTTAGTCAGTCAACATTGTTCATCGAGTTTGCGCCATGCATATGTCTGGCCGATGCAGAATTGAGCAGAGCAACATTCGTCGCCCAAGGACTCAAATTGCCGCACCATTAGAATGAAAAGACTTGGCTTGACTTACGGTCCTCGACCCATGTTGTCGGTTTGCTGGTTGATGGGTTGTCGTGAAGGTGGTGGACGATGGGCGACTGGCTCTCACGATTCGGGGCCTGCGAAAAGGAAGGACGGGAGATTCGAGTAGTAGAGTTTTGGCACCGAAGCGAAAAAGGGCTGTTGTGCCCTACTTGAAATTGATAAGATAAGAACACACTTGTGGGGCGCTCAGACCGGTATCCCTCCCCCACCTGTCAGATACAGCATGGATTACTCAAATAGCTATTGCTTTAGACCAATCAGATGATTCCATTCTCTACTAGCTTCTTTATAACATCTTGGCCTACTTAGCTCCAGAGATTCGTACCAGTGTCGATGCAGATAGCAGCGAGTAATCTAGTAGGAACTCACAAGATGATCTCCGAACTCGTCTAACAAATTCATCACACTGGTATACTGAGGCAGGCACACTCCGTTCAAGATAAAAGAGTAACCTCACTTGCACGAACAAAACACAAGAAATGGGCTATAGCACGTATATTCCGACGAGTCTATCTGGTCTCTTACACAATGCAAGGGGAATAAGCTTTATACCTCCTCCTGATATAGTTGCCAGGTGATTCTCAGGCAAAACTGGACGAGAGTAGGACACCTTGTCCAGGACACCATCAACCCATCTAGTTTACCAGGAGTAAGTAGGTATGACCCCGCCGCTCCGTAACTATAGGGATACACGTGTACCGAGATTAGAGCCAACAGACCAGGCCAGAATAGCACGATATGGCACAGGATACCCTCAGTTAGTTTTTGGTGTTTGTGTATTGGGTATTATTCCGTTTGTATGCGCCATCATCATCATACATCATCGTCATCAAAAACAATGAATGGATAATGTGTGTATGTGTTTGTGTAGACCAGTTATGACCTGACCGTCCGAGGTTTTGTGTTTGATCTCGGATTTTTTGTCATTTCATGCTATCGTCCGTGCCCATTTGCCTACACGCCATGCCATGCCATGCCATGCCAATGCCAGCCCTAGTTCCTTTTTTTTCCTTTACGCCACTAGCTCGATGACACCACCGGCCTCAGTGATCTTCTTCTCGGCGTCCCGGCTGACGTAGCGGGCCTTCACGACGAAAGGGAAGCTGGGGGCCCGGCCCTTGCCTAGGAGCTTCGAGTAACCGAGCGCCAGCAGATCGATGACGGGGGCTGTGTCCTTGGCCTCTCCAGATACGTACTTCTCGCGCACCTCGGCAGGGAGGAGGGAGGCGAGCTGAGCGAGAAAAGGTGTTAGTTTGAACCATCTCCTTGACTGGGGATCTTGGGGGATATATAGTAATCTCGGTAGATGGGCAATTGGTTGTGTGGTGTTGCGAGTTACGTACCTTGTCGACATTGACGGTCGGCTTCCACTGGTGGTTTCTCAACAGGTGGAAGCGGCGCATACCGACCTTACCGAAGTAACCGGGATGGTACTTATCGATGTTTGTGCGGTGGTGGTGCTGTCAGTCGCGGGTTGTGTTAGCCATCTTCACATCGTCATAGTGCTCGCTGCTCGGATTGATTGCCGTACCTGACCACCGGCCATACCACGACCACCGGGGTGCTTCCTGTGCTTTCCTACACGACCCTTACCGGCACTGACATGGCCACGGTGCTTGCGTGTTTTAGATAGACGAGTCGGCATCTTGGCGGTGTTGTGTGAGAATGCGTCGTCGAGGTCTGGTCGTTGTCGTCGTTCGCCGTAGGTTTTGGAGGTTATCAATTCCGCAAGACGAAAAAAAGGTGTGCTGGTTGTGGGTAGGTAGGGCTGATAACGGATTGGTCCGAGCTCCATTCAGTCGCTGCCAGCCAATGCCAGCTGGCGGACCGCTCTTCCCAGCTGGCATGGCTTGCCCACCAACTGTCTCATGTGTCTGTCCAATCGGATAACACCGTGGTCATTTTGTGGCCCACTCTGCAACTACTGTAGATGTAACGGAGTACTCAAATTCAAGTACAAGTACGTGTTGATGCTCTCGATATCAATTCGCATGCATTTTATAAGGACCTCAAAACTAAGCGGCGAGGAGTGTCTGCCACTACTAAATTGACAGAAAATTCCATTAAATATTGTTAATCGTGATCACTATATTTGCGACCATCATGTAATTCATTACGCTGTTCGCTGACTAGTTTTCCCTTTTTTTTAAAAAAAAAAGTGGTCTTTTCCCTTTCTATCTGGAGTTTCCAAACAACATAAACACCTCAACCCGTCCGGACATAAACATGCTCGCTAGGCTTCTTCCCTTCCCTAAATCAGTAGAGACAGAAACTAGACCCTCTAGTTGAGTTGGTCTATTTGGTCATATCGCTCATTTCCTACTCTATCGCCACTTTTATGGCAGTCGTCTGCCACCTTGCCTGTCACAGCACATAGAAATTTCATTATACACACTCGGCATTGTCCGTTCGCGCGCGGACTCACACATCCGCTTAGTCAAATACACCGTTGCTAGTGTTAAGCAGGGTGTTTATCGCCGTCAATAGCCAGTTGTTGTTCCGCTCTCTCTACGTCGCTAGGCTGATGTGCCCTCGCTCCGCGTAAACGTATTATTGGGGAATGGTGGGTGCCACCCTTAGCCATAGCCTCTCCGATCAGTGGAAATTGGTTCAGTCATGATCTGCGTATCGTCTAGTAACAGACGCGATATGTCCATCTCACCAGACGTAAAGCCTCCACCGCTACCCTCGCCCCAGTACAAGCCTGCTTGTGTCTGGGCCTGCTCTCCAGTCTCCATGAAATTTCCCATCGACGCCCATTTAGGAATGTCCTCTCGAGAAACAGTCCTATTCAACTGGGGCTCCAGACAATTCAGGGAATTCTGTATGTCCATGGTGACTGACGGCTCTAGCACATTGTTTCGAACTTGCATAGTAGTTTTTTCTGTGCTGATAAACTTCTCGGGATATTTGTTACGTAGCCTGTCCCGTAAATCTGTCGGTTGCCGGGTGTTTAGATTGAACCTCGAGTCCCTCTGAATCTTTGTCCAATGGGGCCCATATAATTCAAACCCTTCAAGTATTTCCCGGTCGTCTTGCTCGGAAAAGGGTCGCCTTTCTCTCCGTTGGGACTTCTTAAACGGTCCCCTGATGCCGAGCTCTACTAGGTCTTCTAACTTCTTCCGGTGTGCCCTGCTCTTTCGTGGTTTCGGCGCAGATTCCGGATCATTCTGCCCCGGCCCACTCCTGTCAACATCGACCTCCTCCTCTGTGTCATTTAGAATATTTTCGGACATGAGACCCTTCCTAGGTCTCCTCTCGCCCCTACGCACTGTTGTTGATTCTAGCCCATCACCCTTAGGGCCAACACTACCGCGTAGCTCTTCGGGGCAGCAAGTGCGGAACCTGTCCTTGAGATCCCCAGCCGTTCGATCATTGAACCTGTACCCCTTGTCGTCGAGTATGTCAGTCCATCTGCCGACACCATGTTTGCTAACGCCGAGCAACAAATGATTGGTTTCCTCCTCCGACCATTTCCGGCGTGGTTTGGCAGCTCGCCGCTTGACCTTTCCGGTTGGTGTTCGTTCGGGGTCTGGAGGGGTGCTCGGGCCCACAGTGTCTTCAGGAGTTCCTTGCGCCTCCTCGGGAGGTTTGGCGAGGCTAAGAGCTTGTGGAGGGTCGGAGGGCGGATGATTTTCGAAAGACGCAGACGAGATAGGTGGGAAGAGGGCGGCATTCGAGGGTGGTTCGAGTAAGCCTACTATGATAGGGGGGAACATGTGCGTTGTCGCCTTCTGTTTCTTGGGAGGTTGAGGTAATTGAGGAAAGTCCTCCTTGACCGGGCGCTTCTTAGTCGAAGCATCTTCGTTGTTATCGGCTGGTGGATCATCGAGTATCATACGCAGGTCCTGGGACGAGACATGAGTCGAGAATGGACGATCCGTCAGGGCGTAGCTCGGGGCTTCTTTTCTTGATGAGAGGACCGCCAGGCTCTCGTCCGCAATAGAGTACAGTGATGGAATATATTGTGGGGCTATTAGTGCTCCGTTGACATCGGTAGCGTCAGCTCTCTGAGCGGCAGCGGTTTCGATGGGCGGGAGGGGCCTGGATGAGCCCTGGGGGTACGGCAAGACCTTGATGGGAGGCAATTCGGCATTGTATGGTCTCGGGGTACTGGTCGACTCGTTCAGGAGGTGGATCAATCGCGGCTCGATTGTGGCCATTCTGAATTGGCAAGCGACAGAAATAAGCGAACATGTGAAGAGTATATTGAACGTGTATCCAAGCGAGAGAATAGAAGTAGACAAGGAGGGGCCGGGTTGGGATCAAGGATCAAGAGAGCCGAGCCGAATTGGCGAAGCCACCGTCTTAGGGCAACATTGGAGTAACTATGTCTGTGTATCCGTTTGTATATAGAGGTCAAGACAGAGGCGAGCACAACGGATATGAACCGAATTAGGTGAGTATTCAAAGGTGAGACAGGCCGTGAATAGCAGCAGCAGCAGCAGTAATAAGAAGTAGTATAATGAGTAGGCACGCAGATAGTAGATAGACAAGTAACTCGACAAGCGGACAGATATATAAGTAAATTAAGGTGCCGTGTTCGTCATAGACGAGGGGGGAGCTCTTCGAATGCAGGAGCAACTGCAGCCGCTACCTAGGTAAGGTCGAGAGACGCTGTACAGTAAATGCAATGCTGCAATGCGGAAGCGGGTGGTTTGGTCCAAGTCAGCAGGAAAAGGTTTTCAGGAACCAATTGGCGCGGCCGGCCTGACGAACGGCCTTCCAGCTTCTAGGACGGTCACAGTACGAGGGTACAAAGCAGGATATGACAAGGACTAGGAGGTATGTAGACGTAGAAGTGTGTGTGCTTGCAGCAACATCTGTCCGTGTGTCTCGTAGTAGTAGTCTAAGAGGAGAGTCTATAAGTAAGCGAGGAGCAGGCATACGGTAGGTACGGTATAACTCCTGGGGATACCTTGGTGTCTGACGTAACACAAGATAGCGGCAACTGGACCGGACTCGACTCGAGCAAAGCGAGCTAGATCATAGTCAGGTAGCAGTTTGTAATAACACGTACATATGTGTAGGTAGGACCCGAGGGAGTCGTGGTTACTGTTGGACTAGGAGCAACAAGCGAACGCCCCGGGCCGTCTACTCACTGGCCGAGATGGGAGGAGCACTTCACGCCGTCTGCAGGGAGAGGTGCAGCAGTAGCGGCAGCGGCAGCAGCGCGGCAGCGGCAGCAGAACTGGGGATATTCACGAGATGGAGACACGGGGAGAGGGAGGGAGAGAGACAGCCCTGGAGCCGAACCGTGGTGGTAGCGGTAGCGGTAACGGTAGTGGTGGTAGCCGGGTAGCGGTAGGTAGGTAGGTCTGTATGTATGTATGTATGTATGTATGTATGTGTGTGTGTATGTATGTACCTAGGTAGTCGCAGTAGCGGCAGCAACGGTCGATGAGAGATGGTGGTGTCGTTGGTGGTCGGTCGTTGGTTGGAGAAAAAGATGCAGATGCTAAGGTCGTAGATTGCAGATGCAGATGCAGACAGACGGTTGGGTGAGGGTCCACGAAGCTCTAGGCCTGTCGATCCTATTCGCCACTAGGGGTGTGACGGTGTCACGCCGGCGTTTTCCGGTAACCCCCACTAAGCCCATCAGGGACTGGGTCGCCCAAGACAGGCCCAAGACAGAAAGGACCGTAGGACACGAACCCAGGAGCCGATCACCACCTCTCGCTGCCCACATGCAGATGCAGATGGGGATGGGGATGGGGATGGGATGGAAAGCTACCCCTGCCCGGCCACCACTATACACACTACACACTACACACTACACACTACCTAACTACATACTACTTACCTACTTCCTACACACGACACTACATCTACTACTACCCTAGCTGACATGGTCCTGACCTGTCATAAACAATTTCGTCAGTTGATACCTGACTTCTCAGCCTCCTCGGCATCTGGTTGGTCCATCTTGACCGACATTGTATAAGCCGCTCCTTGGGTCGGGTTCGCTCATACCAATCCCCATTCACACAAGTGAAACAGAGCCATGGCCTCTCAGCTCCCCTCATTCCCGCGAACAATCTTCACCATCGTGGAGCCCGTCTCCCTGTAAGTCCCCCTTTCCCCGCGTCTCCTCTCACGCTACTGCCTGACCGGTCTGACTTAATCTCCTAGCATTGCGGGTTGTCTCGGACCCTTGGTCGATGCCGAGTGGTTCATAGCCAGCCAGATCGAGAACAAGACGTTGCCAGCCTCGTCAGAGAACGCGCGCCTCGTCGCTTTGCAACTTGGCAATGCGTACGGCCTGCTCTTCCTCGTAGGTGTCGCCGTGCTGTATACGACGAGTGAGCTCAGGGTTGTCCGGAATTATCTGGTTGCTTTGCTGTAGGTTGCACATCTTGACTCACAATGGCGTGTTCTCATGACGACTCCATGGCCCAACAGGTTATGTTGGAGCAGCGAAGCTTGTTCTAGTAACTACGTGCTTGCGGTCCAATCTTATGATATGATGGGCTCAAGTGTGACCACAAGTGTGGCTTCTTGTTATTGAGTTTAGGATAATATGATGATTCACGATTTTGTAACAAAAACACACAGGGAACACATCACCACACCCCGTAAATCTTAACAGCAACTGCCGCTAACGCAATTTAACACCAGCATCGCGGATGTCACCCACGTAGGCCTCACATGTTGGGGACTTGGCTACGACAGGGCCATCGACGTGGCCGGATGGAACGCCGTCACATGGGGCAATGTCGGGTTCACCGTGAGCTCTTTCTTGACCATGTCCTTGCTCTCTCCTTGCTTACATCTATCTTTCACAGATCTTCTTAGGCCTAACTCGAACGGCGTATCTCCTCGGGCTATTCGGGCGTGACGGGGCTGCTGCTGTTCGTACGTCTAAGAAGCAAGCGTAACTGGCCGTTCTTACCCCTTTTACGAGCATTATCGCTGCCTGTGATATATGTATACCTAAGTATATGAATACTGGCGGGCCAGATTTACTGTACTTGATAGATATATGACTTCGACTATTCCCACCGCTGTTTCATAATATTATCAACAATTCAGGACCATTGCAGCTCATTTGCCACTCTATCCGCCCACATGAATCCCAATCAAAGGCCTGGCAAGAGCTTGACCTACGCACATTCAATCGGCAGCTATTTGGTCTAGTCGAGAGGCACATACAAAGTAGCGGGAGAAGTACTAAGACGGCATACTATGTCTATTCAGCCTACGGATAAACGCGGTTTTTATCATCAAGATATATGTATTAACTGACGGGATTAGCTATCGAGATGCAGAAAGTATTCAGATATTCAAAATTGAGGAGCCTGATGAGCGAAGATTACTCCTAATAACGGATACGTTGTCAATGACCTCTATCCTCCAATGCAGCTCTTGGTCGCTACAGGGCCTTGAGAAGTTGACTTGCGAGAAACTATTTGAACGAAAAGAATCATTCAGCTTAGCGACTATCTCCTCAAGCATTCTTGCCACCAAGGTGGTAAGTTCGCGAGCTCTTGATCCAACTCTCTAACTAAAAGCAACTCGACTGGACATAAGGGACCATATATTCCGAACCCTATCACAACTTCTTTTGAATGTTTAAGAGAGCAAAGCAATTTTCCCCCTCTTTAACAGATGTTGTTCCTACCTACATCGGCGTAATTGGGAAGTAGATATATCACGGTTCCGATCCGTATTTAGCCAACAGTTGGAGCTAGGAGAATGTTGCAGCGCTTCTTCATGGTGGTTCGACCGTGCCCCCAGCTCTAACCCTTCATGGCTCATATCATCACCATCTTCACTGGGACATCGCGTGCCTGAATCACCTGCTTTCGTCTTCGGACTTAATCGATGGTGCCCAGCACCTGCAGCTTGGGGCGTGGAAGACGCCTGCAGCTGTCACCATCAACGCGTCCACACCCACGACGTAGCTCCCAAGGGTAAACGCTGCCGACAAGTCACCCTGGCTTCGCATCCACCACAGGGCAAGGGTGAGGCTCACCACAATACCGTACCAAGGCAAATGAGGAGGTAGTAACACGGCTTTTTATTACACGCCAGCCTTATTGGTGATCTTCTTGCCGCTACTACGCTATCTGACCGCACAATGGTCGAGCGCAGATGGCTTCTCGGGCCGGAGATGTAGTGAATCCAGACTCCCTGCGTCTTGTTGAGACTGGGTGTTATGAATCGGCCAAGTCTGGTGCCAATCCAGAAGCGGGTGGGAGAGATCATTGGTCTCGCCCGCTTCGAGACGAGACAAATCCGCGTTGCCCTCGCCGGTGTGAACGTGATCATTGCGCCGAGTGAATACCTGCGGTAGCTTAATCACGGGCGTGAGGAGATACACCGGACCAATGAGGCCCTGGGGGACCTGAAAAGAAGTGTTGATGGGATTTGAGCTGTATCTAACTGGTCCTGGTATTTGCGCTTTCGTGTTAGACTGTTCGCCTGACTCCTCGATGGATTGTGGCGGAAGCTGCAGTTGTGGGCTTGATATATCGCTTTCATTATCATTCTTGTCTTCGTCATCATTGGCATGTCCGCCTGGAGTATCGCACTCGTTCGGGTCGTTGGTAATTTCCTGAACTCGAGGGGATCCGACTCCGATCGGACCGCCACCATTTTGGGGCCAATTCGAATCACCTCCACCCCACCCTGCCTAGGCGCCTGTAACTTGGGTAATACTCAGCGTCATAACTCGCATTCCAGCCTGTTGAAAAGCTGACTGGCCACTGACAGAAACCCCACGTCTACCGAAATAGTCCGGTGGGAAGCTGTAGCTGGACATCGTAAGGAACAACACAGGTAGCAGCCGACCTCGACAGCAAATTCCACTCTCTAATAGGGAGGAAGGGGGTAATTCAATCATCAAACTGGTGCTGACAATCGGAGGACTTTACAGTAATAGGGTACGTCGTGGCAGTGCTGCAACGATAGGGCCGGAAGTCTTGATTCGAGGGGCTGTGCCGTTCGACTGTAGCTGCAGATTGTAACTCCTGCTACGTACCTAAGTTCTACGCACTCAATAGGGACTCGCACACGGATTGGTTTGAACGCATATGTTGGGGGAGCATGAGCAGCCATTCGACGCCTAGTCGCTGCGCTTTCGTCGTACCGAGCCAGGACAAGCTGTACAGTTGTAGCCGGAGCAACCAGACCTCGAATAGCCACCCAAACTAAAAAAGCAAAACAAATACAACCCAACGCAATCCCCCCCTCCTTCCTTCCAGCCCATGGCTACCACCGAACTAAAGAACTCAGGGCCGCGGGCGGGAAATAAAAACCTCGACTATGACAAAAACCACCCCTTCGTGGGAGGTGGAAAAGTGAGGTGACGAGGAAAACTCCTCACACGGACTCGTGGCCGCGGAGCCCCTTTATAAGGGCCCCTTAGCCCTGGGTCCGTACGGGTGCTAAACTAAACCTATTGGTCACTTATCAGACCTACGTCCTGGTTGCGCAAGTTAACATGCATTTCCCCCTGAGATACAATTGATGAAAATCATGAACTAATCAACCAAATATCCGTCCATTCAGATTTAGTGGTACACACAGGATGAAGATCTTCCTAACATCCATACCGAATTTGCGCCTACGAAGCGAGCGCCGGCCATTTCGAACGGGTCGTCTTCTGAGAGCCCAGCAGCAAAAGCATGACGTGTACAATTTTCCACTCCACGACCATCAGTCCACGCGATCGTGTGTGGCGCTTAGTCTTTTTATGTTGACTGAGAGTCTCTCACAAGCGCGCAGCGATAGCCAATACGCAAAGGAGCTCGGAAAGGGCACGAAAGTAATAAAGACAGGCCCGACATCATATTTGATACCACTGTTGTACTTGACATAACTACTCCGTCCTTATGGTGCTGATGTAACTTCAAACCCGCCAGGAGCATTCATACTATCTTGCTAAGTATGCTCTATTTACCTCCTGTGTGATCGCTCCTAGTGCCCTCACTTTCTCCTCAGCGGGCTTTTCCGCCTGCCGATCTCGCGTGAGTGGTTTGACCTCAACCTGAAGCTGCCATATCTCACGGTCCAACACTTTGACATTCTGGATCCGACAGTAATGTACAGTCACCAAAAGCGACAACGTCCTCGTCACGTACCGTCTTAGTTTACCTTGAAGTCCTCTAGCTGTAGGCTTTTGTGTTTTTGCTCTTCCCAAGCGCTGTGTCGAATTGACCGGGCTAAGTAATGCTTCTGGCTCTCATATTTGGAAGGGTCAGCTCTGCCAACGTGAAGAGCTTGCACCAAGGCCTCTCGTCTCGGGATGGCCCTGGGCCCCACGTCACAACGAATGGGAATCGGTTATCATTGCTGAAGACTGCCATTCGCGTAAGTAACCAGTTGAGAGATTGTTGGTTCTCAAACATACGTGTATTGGGAAGAAATAATCCCTGGGGAGTACTCACTGGCCATTCCCATAAAGTCCTGACCCAAAAGACCGGAATAGTGCCAATATTACCGTTTTGTGATTCTGGATAGCTAGAGTCAAGCTTGTAATGGAAAGACTCCGGCTGTAAGATAGGCATTACTTGAAGTGGTTTCGTGATGTGATTAATAGTGTTCACTAAGTGTCCCTGGCTCATGATCGACGATAGTTATCTTTCGAAGTTTTGCCTTGCTGATATCGTATGTGCCTTGAGTCATTAGCCCACGTCATGGGTTAGTAGGGCAAGAATTAAGCTTACATCATCCGCTATTGCACCCAATCTTATAGTCTCACCTCTTTTTGGTTGTCTACACGACTTGAAGGTGGGATCCCCCTGCATATCGATTCTCAACAGATTACTCGGCATCCGAATGAATTTATTGTCACTTCCTGCAATTGGCTTGACAAATATGACTGGCCAGGCGAGAGGGTCACCTATCACTTTACACTCGAGCAGGCCGGCAAAAGTATCTCTGTATGTCTTCCGCACAGTCCACTTACTCGGATCTTTTGGAATTAGGGGACAAAGCCAGATTTCCAGTACGAGGTCGCCAGCCACGAACCCCATTGTCCTGGACGGGCTGCTGCTGGGAAGCTGAATATTCTTCGTATATCGTCCAGCGTTCTGGGCGCTGTAACACGATTAGTTCGAAGATTTAGTGGTCTTCGGATACTTGAAGATTCTGGCCTAAGTATGGTTTGAACAGAACAAGAAGCAAGGAAAATACCAAACGGGATGGTCAATATTACTTACTAGATTCCGCCCCCAGATAGAACAACCGACATCCAGTGGTCGTATATTCATATCCCGTTTCAGCTGAGTAGTCGAAAGCAAACACCGACTGATCATTGCTCTTCTTAATAACCTCATCCAATAGCCGCTTCCAAGCTGCTGCTTCGCCTTCGCCATATAGTAATGGCATGTTGACTCCAAATAAACCTAGAAGACAGTATGAACGGTCTTCGCCTCGGTTGTCTGCCGTTTTGCGCTCCAAGACATCTTGGACGCAATGGAAATATTTCTGAGAATTTCGTCAATAGACTCTGGTAGGCCGCAGACAGCGCACAGTGCATTTCTCGGTTGGATGTCGTGCGTGTGTTTGGGGGTCAAGTTCCGCGACAATATGTTTTCGTCGATACCAGTTATGTTACTTACTACACTGACCAGTCGCTCACGTCGGCCCAACTCTTGCCAATTCATATATCATACTGCAATCTGTCAACATGCTACTGTTACTTGCTCCTTCTTGCGCTTTTATATTCTGCACAACGTAGTCCTTTCCTTTAAATTGGCTTTACTTACTATCCAAGAGTTAGTTCAAGAATGACTCAAACACAAATAATGGAGAACTGAGTATCTGACCCAGGAGGTAACGGTACTTACCAAATATGAAATTGTCAGGTGCGATCAATTCTTGTAATGTCCAACCGCGCTTAAACCACCTGCTCCTATAAAGCGATCTCGTATCATCCCCCTTCACATCGGCAAGGAACCCATAGCAAACATCAGACTGTCGATACCAGGCAAACATGGAGTTGATAGCTTCCGAGAGCTCTGCGCTGCTTGACTTGTCGATACAGCATGTGTCGATCCAGATGTAGTCATAGTTGTCAGCCCGAGCCTGAGCGCAACTGTCTCTAATCTTTGCGAACCCTTTAAGCTTCTCCAAGGCCGGGCGCTCAAGATTCTTGATATGGTGGAACAGAACCTCTTCTTCAAGCCACGTATGAGATAAGATTGCGTACTTTGGACGTTTTTTGGCCGATAGGAAGTCCTCGAGCTTGAGAGTCTTTACATTAAGGAGACGCATCTTCAATTCGGGATAGCTGTGTGAGATTCCTTGATCATGCAAACCGAAGATCGTATTGGTGCTCCTCTTAGAGTTGAATTCGAGATGCTGACTGCTGACGGGCAACTAGGAGCCAGAATGTCATGATGCCAAGCATATACTTTACACTACAGCTGAGCTCCACCCCTTAGCTATCTATCAATCTACTACATGGAATGTGTAACTAATTTCTCCTTTTCGAGAGCACATGACGCCGATAAGTTTCGACATGTTACAGTATAGGTAGTTGTCGCACCGTTTATCCATAACATTTAAGTTTCTTTTGTATGTTGCTGTGTTAACATTACCATCCAGAATGTTCAAACTTTAACAATTACCCCGCATTGACCACTTATGGATTCTCTCTGCTGACGTTATAGGCGGGCTAATTAACTCTAGGTTAGTTTAGCGGCTGCACCTTAGCTTGTGGCTTGGGTGGCTGCAGTGAGATGAAGAAGAACTCAGGCTAGCTTTTCTTGACCAATTTCACTAATTTCTCTGAGCATATGCTCTGTACTATTCCTTTTGATGTATGTTGGGATTCATAATTTCATATTCATACATTCTAAGAGCGTGTCTGATGGGCGACCAGTTCCACTTATCCAGTCCATCGATAAATGATAGTGGCGAGGGTTAAAATTTATCCTGTCACACTATCTATCCCAGACCAGACTGATGACAGAGGCCGAACCAATCTCACACTTTCGGTAAGAGACTTTTCTGTTTTATTCTTTTCTTGGTATGTACAATAGTTGCTCGGATTAAATATACAGGATTACGGGCGCTGTTTTATCCTAGCGCCAGCATATTTTTCTTAAATAATACTAGAATGGAAGCATCTTGGTTGCTGACTAGAGTCTTTGCTGGTAGCTGGTTATTTCCGGACTGCAATACTGGTAACTAATTGGCTAGCAGTCTAGAATACACATCCAAATTAGGCAAATGGATCCCAAAGCTTGCCTTAGCACCATATTCATACCTAGTCGACGATCATCGTCTTCGATAATAATGCTGATGAATATCACATCCTCCATTTTAGAAGTTAGACGGTGAAACAAATGCTACTAGTCTTACCGTACGAGAAGTTTTCAATATATAAAGGAGCCGGGAGACCAGTTCTCATGAAATCACAATTCGTTCTTCCAGGCAACGTGACTGTGTGATTTTACTTGAAGAGGGTTCAACATGTACGCCCAACTTCTAGCCACCGCTTTATTTGCGAGCGCCTTTGCGCTCCCGCCTCCCAAGTACCCAGCTTGTCGTGAGCTACAAGTTCCCGTCAGTGTATCGGTACCGCGCTTCATTATCAACACAACGGTGAAGGACGACTGGGATGCTGTATCTCTCACCTTTAATCTAACACGAAGAGACTCTGCGACACCAGCTGACCCCTTGCCTATTTCTGGCATCACTACTAACGCTGTTAACGGCACCTACCAGATCGGGGCTACTGTGTGTGGCACTGGAGGTTCGACTCTCATCCTAACACACGGCATCATCGAATCGAAGCTGCAAGTGCCCCTGAGAAAAGCTTTGGCGATGATATTTTAACACTCGTTGGCCAGATACTGGCGTCCTACATTGGAAAACTCCCAAGAATACAGTCTTGTCGATGCTGCTGTGGCAGCCGGTTACTCGGTCATTAGTTACGATCGCATCGGCGTTGGCTCGTCGTCAAAGTGAGCAAGAACAGACATCAGAATTCCTATCAGCATCAGATATGTAGCATTTAACATATATACGGCTGATTAGAGTCAATGCACTAGACGATGCCCAGTTCCAAGTAGAGACCGCCGTGCTGAATTCCCTCGTCGATTACGCCCACGATACTATGAACGCCACGAAAATTGGTCTCGTGGGTCACAGTTACGGCTCATACATCACAGTCGGGTCAGCGAGCCAGAGTAAAGTCGACGCGGCTATTCTCACAGGCTTTAGCGGTAACTTCAGCTATTTCGGGCCTTTTGTTGCAGGTACTGGGTTCCGCGTGGCGCGTATGCAAGACCCTGCGCGCTGGAGTGAACTAGACTCTGGGTACCTAACCTCGTCGGACCTCTATGCTGAGACATATGCGTATTATGCCGCACCTTACTTCGAGCGCCGCGTTGCCGAGTGGTCTTACAACGTAGGCAGCGAACCATTTGCCCTCGCAGAGTTGCCGACGTTGTTAAATACTACTATCGACTATAATGCCATTAAAGGACCCGTGCTTGTTATACAGGGGCAATATGATGTTTCGGCCTGTGGTGGGAACTGCGTGGGCTTGCTTGAGGGTACCAAGGCACTATTCACAGGTGCTAGTGCTGTCGAGACTGTCGATGATCTTCCCTCAGGGTATGCGATGTTCAAATAAGATTTCTGTCTCTGGCTCAACACTAATATGGATTTTAGTCACAACCTGAATCTTCACAAGATCGCCCCGAAGGCTTTCCAGATGATGTTCGATTTCCTGCACAGACATGGAGTGTGAGATCACTTGGATCTCTGGGCAGTAGCAAACTTATTATCTAACTTCGATATCTGTACTATATATAATGTGTGTTAAAGAAGAAGGGCCATTGTGCCAATATGTTGATATATGTATACTCAGCAGCATTTAACTCGGTTCTCAATCTTGTGTGCCAGCTCCAACACTTTCTCTGCCGACTCTAACAATTGAACAAGGCCGGCCCATGGGCAGGATAAGCTTTGCCATTGTTGTCGGGCTGCCCTGTAGTGCCATAAATGTTGATCATGATATCGGGGCCAGTAGGTGAGTAGTACCCAGGGAAGCGGACGGTCGAACTGGGCTTAGTTGAGCCCCCTCCAGAGACTCTAATCTGTGCGCACGATGTGTAGAACTGCGCACCACCTTGAGAATATGCCGAGTGAAGCGCTAGTGTCTCGACGCGCAGCAGATAGTCGCCATTGGCAATGCAGGTCGGCAGCTTGAACTTGACCCATCCATTGGCCTCGATCATATTGTCTACACCCCAGATTTTTGTAGACGGGTTGAAGGTATCCTCATAGATCTTGAACCAGTCGGAAGCGGCTGCACTTGCGGTAGCAGCATTGCTTACGGCCGCAAGGTAAGCCGTGATCGGTCCCTTATGCGAGCTTGCAATGGGGTTGTCCGCATCGTTAGACCCCTGGGCACCGCCAATGACGTGTTGGTACCATGCACCTATCTCATCGCCTGCCTTGACATTGATCACAGTGCTTGATGTAGACCCTTCTGCGCCACAGGTGATAGAACTGCTTGTAGCGTCTTGCACTGGGTTATTGTTACTTGGCGCTCGGAGACCGGTTAGCAAGCCTTGGTCGGCTCCATTGACGGTAACTTTCTAGTGCTAAGTGGTTAGGCAACTTAACAAGCTGAGAGAAAGCATCATAAAGCCACTGGGCGCCTTTACCTGGAAATGCAGTGGGCATCTGAAGCGATTGCAAATGCGAAAATCGCTGGTAGAAAGCGCATATTAGCGATTGGTATCTAGCGATTCAATGTTTGGAGTTAAGAGGATAAATAATGGCACTTGATTAACTTAGAATACGGATAATCTATTGACTTTGAACTGTTTATTATTTTATAATAAGAAGTTCCATCTATAAGTTGACTTATACGTCGATCTTGTGACAGGTTGTGATAGGCCTTCTGGCATTATTTTGAGGAAAGGGGGACGCCATACTTCGGTTACTCGGTCCGTTAATTTACCATCACGCTTCTCTAGCTAAATGTTATTCGTGTTAGCTTTCTACCTAAAGAGAAATCTCGACTTTGAGTATGGTAACCTCCGTGGCACTATCCAGTAACGGAGGATTGCCGCTCCGAAGATTCGGAATCCCGGGAGGAACTGATTTAAAGAGTCCGCCAAGCAACCCCAACAAGGGTAATAGTGGTCCCATGTAACCTAGAAAATCGTCCAACAGCAGACCTCACTCTAGGAAAGTCTTGAGGTGTTAGAGAAGGTTGCATAGGGGAAGAACAAAGACCCGGGTTTAGGAACATCATTGAACACCACCCAGCACCAGGTGGGTGGACCTCCGATATGTTTAAAAATAGGTTAGTAGCCCGTGCTGCGAGGGAATCCGGATCGAGGTATCGGAGCTGAACCGTTCCAAGAGCGCATTGCCATTGACAATGTCCACACCTAAACCTAAAATGCTTATTAGAGCTGATATGATCGTCTAGAGGCCTACAAAGAAAAGTTCAAACTAAGCGTGTAGCTACAACTAACACGGTGTATATCAAATGAGACTACTATAGAGTTATGAATGTGTGTTTATGCAACGACGCCGAATATTCTATATTCACCCTGAGCCATCTATTGTAGCGTAGACCTTGGATTCTAGAACTCCCGGGGAAAGGCGATAGGTAAGTTGCAACTTGTCTAAAAGCTAACTTGGAGTGAATAACTTCCCTAAGCTGTTCCAGGGAGGCACCCCCAAAACGATACGAATAGGATATCTGCGCAGGGTCAGACGGATAAGCCATCTGCCCTCGAGACCCCCAGAGTCCTATACAGCCGAATAGTCTCCGGTCCCTCTCGAAGTCCGAGACATACAGAGTGAGATAGAAAGAGGTTTGGTCGAGATAGCCTTGCGACCCCTGCGATAGGCATTCCTCTAATAATTCCCACGAAAGGGGTTCTAGGCTTCACCGGGTAACCCGAAATGAGAATTCTTAAGATAGGACTTGTAGCTAGACCTCGCAAGATTGGAATTTTCATATTCATGCCCGTCATCAAATCCTCCTCAAAAGAGTCCTCGGTTTCCGGCTCGGATAAGGGATACGGTGATGAAGCGGACTTTGACTATTAGGCAACAAAGGTGCTTTAACTTCGGTTTTATTAAGATTCTCGATGCGGGCTTACACGGAGGTACTCGGAGAAAGGATTGGCTCTCCTCGGCGATTACGTGAGATAGAGTAAAGGAGCTAGGAGGAATGACAACTTGCTGCTATGTCAAATCAGACCGTTAGCGCAGTCTCGCAAGAACCTCATGAGGGAGGGCAGTCACTTACTCCATTGCTTCCACAACATCAGTATACACTACCTCCCGCCTCGATTTGTCGACGTCTCTATTTTCCCCGGCTTATCTATTCCTTTCAATCTCTAACAACAACTTGTCTCGACTGGGCTCCTTCACCACCGCGCTTATTGTACGGCCTAGCATCTATCTGTCGTTTTATTATTCAATCATGTGGCAAGGGCTTGTGCTCAAGTGCTTGGAACTTGCAGTTCAATTCAGCTAATAATCTCTTTGGGGTCTCCAGGGGCTCTGGTTTCCTAATTCTGACTTCAATGTAACCTCACTCATGCCCTCAATTTAGAGACAAATTCTAAGATCTTTGCTTCCTCGCAGGCCTCCGAAAGGATGACTCCTAGAGAGGGGTTGAGGCTATTCTAACCAATGTCATTGAACCAATATACGTATGTCTCAGCCCACGAAAATGATCGGAGTGATATCGGCCTTCCAGGACTTTCCAGGAGTCTCCCGGAGTCTGTGTGGCTCCTGTGGCTAAGTCCTGTGGCTGGTTCGTGTGACAAATCATATCTCTGCGTTAACCAAGTAACTGGAAAACACTCCGAGTAAAATGCTATGGCCGAGAGAAACCTTGACAACAGAAACTTTCAGTATTTCGACGGCTAGGCTCGGTTACCGTATAATGTAGTTTTGGCACCGGGACTATAGTCTATAGAGTTTCGGCGACTGGAGAGCTCAGTGCGGGATCCAGCCTTTTCCCTATCTCCGAAAATACGGCTAGTTTCATTCAACGACTATATCAAGCTTTACTTAGTGCTATGGGGTTTCTCGCCGGCAACTTCGACAACTTCCGCAACTAACCCTGCGTTATATGTCTACTCCATACAGACTAAGTAAAGCGAGCGCAGTTGCGATGAACGCATCAGTAGCAATTAGCCTACGGCGTAGCCATGCCTTATATTAAGAATACGAGGAGAAGTTGAACAACTTGAACAGGACGAGATTGGGGTTATCAAGCTGCCAAGGGCACTTAGTAAGGCCCGAAGCTACCGTCTCCAAATTTTTAGCATGTCGCAACACGTGACACATTGAATTACACTCTTCTACGAGTTGTGTCATAACAAGCTCCCAAGAGACTCTGCAGCTTCTCATGGTCACTTAGCTATGCATCTCCTCGGCCGCTGGGGACCTCATTCAATGACTAATAGCGCCGGTAATTGAAGTGGAATGGGGTTGTCGGGTATTCGATCACGACGGCGCATCGCGAGGAAATAATACTTACAAAAGTTACTAGTGGGAAAGCTAAACAATAGGAAAGCATTACTATGTGTAACTGCCCTTGAACATCACGAAACCAAAGGAATTATGTAAGTAGTTAATAGCAGAGACTTAATCCACCTTCACAATGTAGATAGTAAGACCAGACAAAAAGAGCAGACTGAGGAAATTTATGTAAGACTTGGTCCTGTCTTTTGCCCGACTGGAAACTAACGAGGAGGGAGGCTGAGACTATGACTGCAATGGTAGGTGATTTCAATCATGATGTGTTTTGAGTCGGTTCCTAAGACACACTTAGCTTAGTAAGAAGTACGAACCCGTATGCAGCCGCAATGCAAAGATGATTCACTTCTATGAAGTTGAAGTTATTACTAATGACGTCTTTGAAGCGGCTAAACAAAGTAACCGCGATAGTTCTTAAAGCTAGGACCTGTGGCTTACTCATACCCTCTACTAAGTTAGGTAGTCTAGTGTTCCTTAACTGAAGTCTAGAATACGCTAAAATAGCCGAAATGGAGACCGCTAAAGTGGCTGGGATATACTTCGTGTATGTTGAAATCCGAATCCTGGGGCGACGGACAATTAGTGATTATAATAAGCTCCTGGTAATGAGCTGCTCGGTCTCCGAGCGGAATAAACACAGTCATTTAAGACCGAGTGAGTGGCCTATCTAACCAAAAGACCTTAAGCGTTGGTCAGTGCGAGCAGATGAGAGTATACCCCTGCTGATTCCGAGTCAGTGATTTAACTCCACAGGCGGAACCCGAGCAGTCCCGAAGATCCGATCCGACAATATCGGGAGGCCGCATACCGCTCGGCGAACCGTGACCAGGAAAAGGTCCCACAACACTACGAATAGACTATGACCACCTTGAATATTACTACCTCCTCGAATAGGTCACACAAATGGTAAAAATAGAACAAAACCTGATCAGTCTAATTTAAACTATGTTTATAGTCGAAGTAGGAGACTTCGGGTGTTTTTTAGGGGCGTGTATGCCGTTTTATGGGCTGACTCCTGACGCGATTGAAGACGAGTAGGGGGGAGCCGGACGCCGTCGTACCAGCGAACTGGTTTTGTCGGGGCCGCAAATCCCTAACCTAATGCAAGATGGATAGTCAGCCTTAGAATAACTGGAGAACGCGTGAAAAGAAATCGTATTTGACAGGCGCGGCTGGGCCAATCGAGAGAGAACCCGAGGGGCGCCCACCGCATGGCGTCCTGCGGCGCTTATGCTGATCATAATCCCAATTACCGGCAATCCAAGGAAAATTAAGTAGATGTCTTATTTTCTTCCGAGGGCATCGTCATTTACGTAATCTGAGCATTAGGCGGTAAGCTGATAATGGCAAGGCTCGTGTGAATATGGTATCATGATGCGTCGAGAGATATATTTAAGCATCGCGGACCGGCGTCGGTTCGTGTTCTGGATGTTCCTTGACTCGTCCTCAAGCTCAGTAAGAAACGAATGTTGATGATGCCTTCTCTCCCGAGCCTCGCGGCGGTAGCCTCGACACTGGTCGCTGGCATCGCTGCCATGTCGGCCTATGTTCATGATAGTAGTTTCACACCAGATATTGGTGAGTGACTCTCGGAACCGTTCCTTCATGTTTTAGTCAACCCTGCGTCTAAAAGCCTCCCAAACCATCCCAGCTACTCACAAAATAGCGATAACTGACTCAGAGTGTTCCAGTGCTCAGCGTGACAAGACAGAATGTCAGTGTCGCCGGTATTGAACGATACAGCACTCTGGTCAATAATTCAATGCCGGCACCTGAGTTGAGAATTCCGGAAAACCAGGTCGTATGGATTCGAGTGTACAACGACATGAGCGATGCAAATGTTACGATGGTAAGTTCGCTCATCATAACAGACGTAGGGTACGAACGCTGACCTGATCATGTGTAGCATTGGCACGGTTTGACTCAATACGCGTATCCATTCTCAGACGGCACGCCTCTTGCAAGTCAATGGCCCATTCCACCGCACCACTTTTTCGACTACGAGTTGAAGACAGCCAACGGAACAGCCGGCACCTACTTCTACCATGCCCATGTAGGGTTCCAGGCCCTCACGGCGACCGGACCATTGATTGTAGAGTGCGCTAAACCGCCTCCCTACAAATACGATGATGAGCGTATCGTTTTCCTTCAGGAGCTTTACCCCCAATCGGACAAGGAGGTTGAGGAGGGTCTAGAAGCTACGCCGCTAATTTGGCCAGGTGAGCCTGTGAGCTGGCTGATCAATGGCAAGGGCATTTCCAACACTGGCATTGTCGATCCCTCTTCGGCAGCATTGAGCATCATAGACGTTGAGCCACACAAGACTTACCGGTTTCGCTTCGTGGCAGGCAGTTCATTGTCATATGCGTCGTTCGGATTCGAGAACCACACCGATCTCGAAGTCATCGAGGCGGATGGGCACTACACGAAGCCTTATCCCGTTGAGTTCATGCAGATGGGCACCGGTCAGCGGTTCAGTACGCTCCTAACAACGAAGACCTGCGCGCAGCTTAAGTCCCTTGGGAAGCTGGATTATTACATGCAGCTGGAAAGCCGAGACCGGAATGCGGTAGTGACGAACTACGCGATTCTCCGATACGACGGAAGCAAATGCAACCCGACCATACGCGGCATGAACACCACCGTACCCACCAACGCCAACCCGTCGACCAAGCCTATCTACCTCCCGCCCACCGTCAATGGTTTCCTCGATTACAAGCTGCAACCCCTAGAACCGAACGACTTCCCGACGGCCGCCGAGGTCACTCGTCGCATCACCATCAACGCCCAGCAGATCGGCGACGGGTGGTTCGTCTATCAAGACAACGGCGTCACATGGACCGAGGACGGGTCCGATCCGTTGAATCACACCACGCCCGCCAAGCCGTACCTCGTAGCGCTCTACCAGAATGACACGGCCTATCTTCCAAACTACGAAGACGCGGTCGCTCACGGCGGCCTCGATCCCAAGACGAAGGCGTACCCCGCGAAGCTCGGCGAGGTCCTCGAGATCGTGATCCAGAATGTCGCGGGCCATACGTATGGCGGCGGCCCATCTGGCGGCCTAGACACGCATCCTTGGCACATGCACGGGAAGCACTACTACGATATCGGAGCCGGAGAGGGCAAGTATGATCCCGACGTCGCGGAGGCGAAGCTAAAGGGCACGGCCCCCATCCAGAGAGATACCACCGTCCTTTTCAGATACAACGCGACCGGTACGCCGGATGAGATCCGCGGGTGGCGCGCCTGGCGTATAAGAGTCGAAGATGCGGGTGTGTATATGGTGCATTGTCACATCCTACAGCACATGGTCATGGGCATGCAGGTGCCCTTTGTCTTTGGTGATACTGAAGACATTGTCAAGGTCGGGATCCAGAGGTCGAGGGATACTTGACTTATGGAGGGGATGTGTACGGCAACAGCACGCATGCGCCAACAGTCGTTCATTTCGACGAGTGAGCTTTGACTCGCTGCACTGGAAAATCAAAATAATTCAGTCTTCATATTAATAGGTACCCCTCTCAGCCGTTTCGAAGCGTTATTACGTAGATGTATAGATAGATAATAGAATTAATGAGCTTTGATATATATAAAAAACCCGTGAAAACATCATTATTTATGTCTCCGTAATATTACTAGGGAGAGTTATATACTTGCGTGCAGGTTCACCACCACGACTCAGGTTACAGGAGCACAGCTCGGGAACTTAAAGGACGAAAGAAATCTTCAAGGTCTCAATTGAAATATCATACATATATGTTGTTAAATCCAATGGTGTAATTAGTGCGACGTGCAATTCTATGAAGATGTAAGCGCTGTGCGCCTTACGCTAAGCACTATTCACTTTCAATGTGGCGATTAGTTGCTCAGGCTGAACTGGGCAAAAACCCGCCATGCACTGCCTCAAGAGGCGACCGACTACATACAATCCACGAAGTCCGCAGTTCCATCATACGAAGTATTCTCTGAGTCTAAATCTCTCAAATCATCGAGTTTGCCAGTCTCTTTATTGGCAGTATGTCGAAAGAATGCCGAGGTTGTCACACGGTTCTGGATAGATCGGAGTGGTATAATAATAGTAAGTGCTGCTTACTAGAGTCGTCGTGGTTCTTCATTGACAAAGTAGATAGCTCAAGGCTGGGAGCATAGATCCATAAAACTTCATGAGTTTCTAACAATTGATACCGATGAGAAAATACCGGTAGTATCTATTAATGCTAAAATCTCCGTCGTGTCAGTCATATATTTAAACCTCAGTGCGATCACTCGCTGACCGCCTTGAAGCTTCACGAGCGCCAATGAGATTCGCAAATGCGAGTCTTGCCGCGCGCATTTCATCGATGAGTTTCAGATGCCGAAGCCTTGGTGGTCGAATTCTAGTAGAAAATCGAACGGGTATTTCGGTTGTCGTGTCACTACTCATCACATAGGTACCTCTACGCTCACCAGAACCGCACGTCCCAAGGTTGTTGCTGTGTTGGACTAATCATGAATCCAGATACATGGGTATATTTCGAGATGAAGCAACTTGATGAGGGGGCCAAATATCGCTGGTATAAGCTTAACATATATATACGATGGAATAAGTCAACTCATCAGACCATTATACTCGCATTCGATACACCTCCAACCATCGCACGGCAATTCATGGAATTACTCGCAACTCCCGACACTGATAGTCTCCGATATCCATTTTGGTTCTATCTACACTGAGTGAGGTGGCGCGAATCCAAGAATCCGCAGTCTGGGCCATTCGCGACCAAGTCAGGAACGTCGAGAAACAGACCCCGCCTAAGGGCAGGCCAGAGCCCGACTACAGACACTTACACGATATCGCTCGACATGCTATCCACGTGTCCGAAACTCTCGACGTGGCCACACAGACGGTGAAACGTATGCTGGCCTGTCACGAAGGCCTGATGCAGACACTCGACGATGAGGATGGCGTACAAGAAATCCATTCCCAGCTTCATTTCTACGAGAGCTTCATCAGCAGCTTGCGCTGCCGCTCGGCCTCCAACGAGAAGCGCATGCTTAATGAGATTCAGCTCGCTTTCAACACTGTAGCCCAGCATGACGCGAGCACGTCCGTTAAGATCGGGCTTGCGACGCAGTCGGATAGCGTCACCATGAAGTCGATCGCCTTCGTTACCCTCACGTTCCTGCCGCCGACATTCATTTCTGCTATCTTCAGTATGTCGTTTTTTGACTACAGCGCTGACTCGGGCTGGGCCATTTCTGATAAGTTCTGGATATACTGGGCATTCGCTGTGCCAACAACTCTCTTGACGGCTGTTGCTTGGCATTTTCTACGGCAGCGCACTGCCCTGTCGTCGCCTAAAGATGAGCCAAAGTTGACTATAGGATCTTTGGTATAACTTTGTAACTCATCTATACAATAGAAGCGATCAGTCTTTTATCATTCGATCGTGAACCGCAGCAAGTTTATTCGGGGAGGAAAGAATCATAAGCACGATGTATATTAACAGAACCCATTTACGCTGCAATAACTATCCTTTCTGACTCTCGCCGTGAACAACTCAATCAAATAATTTTACAAGCTCATGCAACCCTTAGATGCTCATATAGAACTCTATATATATCGAATTCTTCGGCCGCTGAGAGTTTGCGCCGCCTCGCCCTCCAAGAGATTATTAGGAACTAGCCCTCAAACTGACAGCACACTGCTGAGTTTCCATCAACGGCTGTGATCCACATGGCTCATTCCGTCAGCAATATCAAGACATAACCAATGCACTCTCCAGAGGGCTCAAGAGAAGTATATTCAGATGGTCTAGTAGTAGAAGTCCTATACAATAGTGCGTGGAGTGCCTATATACACTCTAAGATCTCCCGAGCTATAGAGTACGTGCCCCAGTGCCTGGTGGCACTCTGTATGTCCACTTATCTGTGACATTATCCAGGCAAAATGCAAACGGCGTCAACCCATTATTATTTGGTACGTTAACATCAGCACCTTCGGCTATAAGGGTCTCAATAAAATCTTTGGGGAAACTCTTCTTAATAGCCGTATGCAACGGCGTCATGCCCCTATGATCTGATACGTTAATATCAGCACCTCGGGCTATAAGGGTCAGAATAACATATTTGTCGCGCCTCTCCTCAATAGCCATGTGCAACGGCGTCATGCCATTATTATCTGATACATTAACATTAGCACCTCGATCCAGAAGCAGTTGGAACACTTCTTCGCAGTATTCAATGAGGCCAAAAAGCAATGGTGTCTGCAAAGATATGGAGATTGTGTTAACGTCAGCCCCGTTGTCAAGTAACAACTTTGCAATGCTGGGGCTTCTATTAACGATGGCATAGAACAAAGGCGTACAGCCGAAATCATTTTTTGCATCGACCTCTGCGCCGCTTTCGATTAGTTTTCTTGCATTTTCCAAAAATTCGTGTGTCTGGTCGCTGAAAACAATGGTGTTCGGCCGGTTTTGTCTTTAGAGTCAGTTTTGGCGCCTCTCTCGACAAGTAGCTCTATAGCTTCCGGTAACTTAGATCTGGCTACAAGGAACATTGGTGTTTCACCACGCGCATTTCTTGAGTCAATCTTGGCACCTCCATCAAGCAGTAGCCGTACAGTCTCAGTCGATCCATAACAAAACGCAAGATGCAAAGGTGTCTGCTGACCATATCTATTCTTCCAATTAACATTAGCGCCTGCATCAAGCAGTAGCCGTGTAATCTCGGTCGACCCAGATTCTGCCGCAGCGAACAGAGGTGTTTCACCATCTTCATTCTTCCAGTCAATATTAGCGCCTGCATTAAGTAGTAGCTGTACAGTCTCGGTCGATCCATATCGAACCGCGGCGAACAGAGGTGTCTGGCCATATTCATTCTTCCCGTCAACATCAGCGCCCGCATCAAGCAGTAGCCGTGCAATCTCGGTCGACCCAGATTCTGCCGCAGCGAACAGAGGTGTTTCACCATCTTCATTCTTCCAGTCAACATTAGCGCCTGCATAAAGCAGTAGTTGTACAATCTCGGCCGATTCAGACTGAACCGCGGCGAACAGAGGTGTCTCACCATCTCCATTGTTCCAGTTAACATTAGCGCCCTTATTGAGTAGTAGCCGTAATATATTTTGACAGCCATGAGCCACGGCGAAATATAGGGGGTTCGTATAAGCTTTACCAGGTCTATGTTCGTTTTCATATAGAAAGGGGGTATCAGGCATGGCGCCCTGATCAAGCAAAAACGACGTTGCTTTCTCATGCTTAGCTATTATAGCCCACGAAAGTGTGTCACTCTGATCGATAATGGCCCCAAAATCGGGTAGAAGCTGTAGTAGGGAGTCGTCATCATCTACGCGAGGGTTTGTTGCATGTAAAATGGCATCAACCGCTTCATTATAGCTGTTGTACAAAGCCGCGATCAGAGGATATTTGTACTTCTCTCCATAAACATGTACTGTGGAACCAGAGAGAGCAGAAGCACTGCCGATAAGCCGAGCATGACCTTGATAGGCAAGCACGTAGATTATGTTTGCAGACAAAGTGTAATCTCCGCCGTGGCCCCATTCGTATAGCTTAATCCAAGTTTGAAGATCAAACGTCTCAAGGAAGCTTTGCTGTGACACGCCAACTGCGGCCATATCAGCATGATATAGAACATGTTCAGTGGCGTAGTAATTAAAAGGGAATCTTTCCACTTTGATGGCATCCTCTTCCATATCTTCGTCAAATCCGAGTTCTAAGTCATAGCCCTTCATCATGGAGGAACATGCTTTGATATAAGCATAACAAGATTCTTTCAATCGATCATGATTAGGCTTTTGAAATCATTTCAACCTCGGGCCAGAGCACGTCAGAATCCTTGATAAGGAAATCTCATACGGATTCATGAATAAACTGAACTGTCGGATAATGAGACTTAGTAACTCAGCAAGCCCCTTAGAGGAGCTTAAGACAAATCGGTTCATTTGATCTATCGTAGCTTTCCCGGGTTTCCATTCGGCTAGACAATCCTCACCCAAACCTAGCCCAAACGCCATTGCGCAGTAATACTCCTTAGGGGGAGGGCGACTTAGCGTAAGTATCCATTGTATTGATACAATAGATCATCTACGTTCTTAGTATCTTTCTTCAGAATATCTGGAACAGCTCATGAAGCTCAGAGGGATCTCGTTAGTTGGTTTTTCAAGCCACCGTGATACATACGACTCCCGAAGTCCTCGTTCAAATGCGGACGGTGAGGCGACCCATAGAAAACACAGCTGCTTCTCCAGGAGCGCACTTATTAATTCTGGGGCCCTGTGTTTTCTCTAAAGTCAAGCTCCTGGTTCGCATACTCTCGAGGTCGAGGTCTGGCCGTATTCGTTTTCCAACACTAACGTTAGACGGCCTTGATTGAGATTGCTGGGTAATGCGGCTTGAGAAGCATATGAAAAGCTTTAAACTTTTTTTTGACGCAAGGCTCCCAGAGTTTCAAAGTAGTTGACCATCCTCCGTATTTGAAGACGTCACTCATCAAGGGATCAACAAAGCATATTAGTTCCTGCTGATAGAGACTAGCTATCGCTTTGGAAAAGAGCTCCTGGAGGAAACCAATAGTCCAATTAAACGGGTTGTCGCGAGATAAAAGATGGAGATGGGATGATCGAGTAATTGAAGATCCGGGACCTTCTCTAACATGATGTAATAGGTATCGGTACATCCCCTCTACCGACTTCTCTAAGTCGGTCCCTCTCGCATTGAAGAAGAATGAGATAACGGTAGCATAGCTATCTGATACGTGCGTAGAGATAAACTTCATCAATGTTGACTTGCCAGCACCAGGCTTTCCTCGAATCCAAAAAATCCTGGGTTTTCTGGGTAGTGTTCGGGGTCTAGCCATTCCGAATAGGTGGTATGCTGTAGAATCCATTCACAAGACTTGCCATGGGTGTTCTCTATGTTCCATTCTCGAGAGTGCATGCTTGGAAATGACAACGAATCCATGAGGAGTCTCTTCTGATCTGGTGATAATTCTTTTGCAGCTGAGATATAACTGTAAGCCGAGTACAATCTCGTTGCGAAGGGGGCCACCCACCAGTCTTGGACGCTGGGCTCTCTACAATAGGCATTTCCCCAAGAAGTTCTTTTGTATATGCCGCAGCTGTAGCGGCTGCGTATCGTTGCCATTGCTTGTTCTTATGACTATCCGCATAGTCACAAATAGAACGGATGACCAGCACTGAAGGCTCTCTACGAAACGGCCCCTTCCATCTCGAAAAGAGGGCTTTGAATCGTTTGGCTAACTTGTCCCTTGTCGTTGCATATTTAATGACTTGGTCGCCGGATGCAATAACCATAATGAATAATGGGGTCCTTACTACTCCGCGGTGTCCTTTCAACTACTCTCGATTGATCGCACTGCTCGCAGGTACTATGTGATTCAGCGTGTTCATATGCGCTTTCGAATAGTAAATCTTTGAGTGGTTCTTGATAGGCGTATTTTTCCATCTGCGGTCTTCTTTCAACGATTTGACGAATAATAGTTGGTATTCTCGATGGCTCCATCTCGTGTTGCGCCTTGAGCGCTGCCACAGCTGTTCTTAGTTCTTGCGATGGCCGGTGCGGGATGGCAGTTGTCTCGAAGTGGTCTTCACCCAGAGCTTTCCCCAGATCATACTGAATCAGTTTTGTGCTGACTACCACGTCGCCTAGACGCACGTCAGACGTTCCGGCTGCTCCGCCGGCGATGCCAACCATCAGAAACACCGCTAAGAAGGGGAAGGTCCGGTGCATGTTACCTGCTACGGTGGCAGCATTGATTGTGCCGTACCCGTCATCTGGTAAGCTTGCGATGACAATGTTATGACCCCAATTTTACCGAAGGTGTAATTGTTGGTATCGCCAATCTCCTTTGGTAGTTTTTGGTGAACCTCATCAAGCATAGCCAAAGCCGCAGCTCTCTCTATTGGAAGTGCAGCCACCCAGCCAACTGTGTAATCGCTGTTGGTGAATTTTCTCTCATTTACTGTATTCGTCCCTTCTGAGGTAGTATTGTTGTCTTCGAAGGTGTATCTTGGCCGCTTCAGCGGGTATGGAGCTGAGTGTTTGTCGACATCACTCGGACGTCTCTTGCACCCTGCGACCGACTTCATTAAACAAGCGGGATTAGAATTTCCCCGCTACAGTATTTAATGGAGGGGAATTTATGTGGCAAAGAGCGAGAATAATTCTAATAATGTTATGTTGTCTTCAGATTATGTAAAAAACTGTCAAGTACATGGCACTGGTTACCCGAATGTGAATCTCAGGTCGGAAAAAATGATGGCTGCATGGAAATGGTTCAATTTGTTGAGGACAGAAAGCAATGACAATGGCTGAAAAATCATAAGTACTGTTCAGGCAGACAAGGCGGCCAGGCGGCATGCAAGTCCGCGTTCGCGCCGCCCCCAATACGACTCTCTCAAACAACTAGTCGGGAGACTGGAGAGGCAAAGCCATGATGGACTCCATAAGGGACAAACGGAACTATGAGGTGAACGGCAGTAAATCAGATAAGGCTTAGGTTTAAATTCTGGGCGTACTAAAGAATTGGAAAAAGTGCCAGGTAGGTAATGCCATTGTGTGATTGTATTATTGTTGTAGAGGTGATGGAGGTACCTACCTACCTGCTAGTGACCCAGCACCATGACTTAGTACCTTACTCCACATATACATAACATAGGCCGTAGCTGCCTACCTTAGGTACATAGAGGTTGCCCGAGTTTAGGTAGTTAGCTTGACCACGTAATAGTGAGGCTGTGGGATGTGATCGCCTATGTGAGGTGGCAGAAAACCCCAACAGCTAAAAATACAGTGTGCCTGCCCGATAATGCTCGCATATCTTACCTACTAAGCACCTAACGACCCAGGTAGGTAGGTAGAGGGAATGATATGAGAGAATATATTGATATGTAGAAGAGATGGGGGTCTGCTACAGGGAAATCCCACAGAATTTCCTTATGTAGTTCGTATGCCCAGTTCCTTCCTCATAAAGTAAGTGGCAGTACTTGCCCACTGGTAGGCTATACGAGGTATGCATGCATCTACTTTTCGGTGTATTCAACCACAATACGACATAAATCGACGCGAACTAGAACCGTGTATATTCATCTGTCAGATACACTGTAGACCGTTCCAAAGATGTCCATCTCGTTGGACACCAGTCATTGGCCCTTTTCTACATCGGAGCCTGCCATCGCATATTAATTTGTTTTTTCCGAACCTATCATATTGTTAGCATACACATTCATACATGACCATAATACCACCCGTGCACACTAAATGGAGAGGAAGGGGGACAAGGAGAGAAACTCACCATAGGACCCAACCCAAGCACCCCAACAAAAAGCGCCACGACAGTGCCGATGAGCGTAACCTTATTTAAAACCCTTCCCAAGGATATCAAAAGCAGCAGAGGGGTGGACACGCGAGCCGAAGATATCGACGCCGTAGGCGAAGACGAGGGAGGTGCTCTCGAGGATGGCGGGGGCGGCGATGACCTCGCGGACGCCGAGCACGTCGCGGGCGTGCGTGACCGTCATGCGGGGGTCGAGCTCGACGGCCGGGATGTAGCGTGAGAGCCCTTCCTCGAGATCCGCCGGCTGTGGGTCGCGCCCCACGGGCCGACGGGGCTCTAGCAGCATCCGGGGGATTCCGATGATCGAGTGCGATGCGGGCATGTAGGCCAGGAGCTGTCGAACTGCGATTCCCTGCCGCGTCTGCGTCACCGCTAGAGAGGTGATGGGCCCGGATAAGATGAAGGTCTTGGAGACGACTGAGGGAGGGCGGGACCGGTTGGGAAGTCGACGGGGTTGAGAGAGGAGAAGTTGGCTGCGTCGCCAAGGGGCCGCGGTCGTTGGCGAGTTCGGATTCATACAGATCAGAGATGACGACTTGGTAACCCTTGAGGTTTTGTGCTTCTGATTCGCGGAGTTGGTATTGGCCGTAGTAAGTGCAAAGGAACCAGTTCTCCGAGACAGTGCAAGTGATGTCCTTGTTAGGGTCAACGCCTTCATAAGATGCGGAAGCTAGAACCTGTCCGGATACGGTATCTAGTAAATAGGTGGATAGTACGGAGGCCGCCTTGTCGATGGCAGCAACGAGTATCGTGTTGGGGTTTAAGTACTTGTATTTGACTGTCCTGTCACCAAGGACTCGGCCAATTGATGCAATAGGGTCATGTTGTGGGCGAGCCACAACATCAATAATATGCTGTCCAGCCAAAGGCGAAAAGCTCCAGACAGAGATTGCCGAGGCTAATGAATCTTTCTCGACAAAACGGAAGCCTTGGATTTCATTCTCACTTGTGCGGGTGACCACCGTCTGCTTAGGAGCCCGCCCAATCTCAACGTCGGCGAGTTTGCCACCACGTTCAATAGGTAAAAGCCAGGTCCCAGCGCTGCTGTCTACAACAACAGCACCATCTATGAGTGGGGACAGGCCAGACTGCATTTCACCGACGGTTTTACCCGTATCGGACTTTACGATGATGAATTGGCCGTCCGAGCCCCGAACGGTAACAAGACCCTTGGCATTGTCAGCATGGATGGCTTTCACATCCCATTGTTTTCCCTCGTTGGCGTTCTTCGACCATATTATCTTTCCGTGATTACCGGCATTAAGACCATACAGCTTTCCACGCTTAGTTGCCAGAACAACAAGCTTGTTAAAGCCAAAGCTATCCCTTATGACTTCGTCCGTAGACTCGGTGCTCTCAGAGCCAAGGATGCTGCTAAGAAGGCGTGTAGGGATGGACTGCAGGTAACCGGGGAGGTATTGTAGGTCATTGATATGTCGATTGACACGATGCACGTATGCTGACCAGGGGTTGCTGTCAGCTTCAGCCTCTAGAGTTCTTGCCAAGTCCTCAGACTCAGGAATCTCAGCCCAAGTGGCAGCAACAGCACCACTTAAGCCTTCGAGGCGTGTCCACGCAATTTCGCCATTGACGATCTGCGTCCAATCGTCCGAGTCTCTCACCACAACGGCCCTGACGGCGTAGCTATCCCCGGATTTCTTGATAACCTCGGACACGCCATGCAATGCGCCAAGCTTCTCGGCCTCTGCTTTCAGGGGCCATCGACCAAGAATACCATGTGAAGTAGATGAAGTTACAATGACCTCATCATCCGTGACTCTCGTGAAGTACACGTTAGCGCCCGATGAGCTAGTCGAAAAAGCGCTTTCGCCCTCAAGTAAGGGAAGTTCGTACGCCTTCGTGATGGCGTTGCTCTTCAGATCAATGTGAAAGATGTCCGCTCTACTGCCGGACTTTGTTCGGCTTTGTACCAAAAAATGAGGCGAGGATTGGATAGTGTGTGGCGCGTGGATTTCCACGTCTACCGTGTCGGCGGAAAGGGGGAACTGCTGCTTGTTCTTAAGACCAAGCACGTTCACGTTCAGCTTGGTCTTCCCGGTATCTGTCCATGCGACGATAGGGGCAGCCGAGTTGGCACCGACGAACATGACGTCTTCAGGCTTCTGAACCTCATTCTTCGTGCCAAGCGGGATCTCATCTAGCTTCTTGCCAGTCAAGGTGTCCAGCACTATGATATTTAAACTGTACGAGAGTAGTGACCCATGCAAAGCGACGACGAATATTTTCTCCAAGCTCGTGCTCACTTGCAAGGGACATCCTTGTTCACGTCTCTATGTTCCCATACGACGTGTCCCTTGGTGCCGTCTATTCTCCTCGTAACCGTTACCCCTGACTCTTGGTGGAGAGTTAACACATCCTTCCCCCGCTCGGTTATCTCCATGACCTCAAGGTCTTTAATGGTGCCGTCGAAGTCCAATGCCCATACATTTCGACCGGTTAGAGCATCCCACACGCTTACAGAACTGCCATATGCGCCGGCTAACCATGTTTGATGCTCGGCGGCGCGCAGAAAACCCCCGCCATCGGTGACATTGCCGGCAAGCAACTGTCGCCACACAACGGCACCACTGCTAGGATTGACAGCACCGAGCACGCCGAGATCGCTGAGAGTGTATAGTAGGCTGGCCTTCTCTTCTGTTCGGGGTCGGTGGAAGAATGTGGTTTCGCGCTGGGGGACGCCGAGAAGTTCGTGGTGATAGTCGATATGGCCGACCTCGTCTTGGAAAACGGCGCGGACGGTGGCAGGCAGGGCCAGAAGGACAGTCAGCGACAGCGCCTGGAAGGGTAAATACATCTTGCTAAGCCCGCCTCATGTGCAGGGCGCGGGTAATGTGGACAGCAGTGGTGGGAGAGAAAAGGACCGTGCAAAATACCCGAACATTGGTCCTGATTAGTGGCATCAGACAACCAGTGCGTACAGTTGATGTACATGAAGCTTATCAGTGACGTTTGTTAGGCTTGTGAGTGGGTAGAATCCATCCCGGCCACAGTTGGCAGCAGTCAGATGCCAGTTGCCACGGCCAGCTAGGCGTATATACTTAAAACAGAAGCCTTCGTCTTATTTTGCTATCATATTCTATAATGTTATAGAACACTGACATAACGTAGAGGGGAAAAGAATTGAGATTTAGGTGTAAATGCAATGTTTAGCTAGCGGAGATATAAGACTTTTATATACCTAGGTACAGTAAGTGAAGCCATCATATTCAGACGTAGTACCGATTGAAGGCGCTAATAAGAATCAATCCCCTCACAAGTTCATAAATGATAATTAAAGCTCACAATACATCTTGAAAGTGCTTTGCTTGCGAATGTAAACTTCAAATTCCAGTCAACAATTCACCAAAACAGTAGCAGAGTAGGTGACTAAGCAGATGGAAACCCTCGTCGCCGCGAGGTTATTAATTTTGATTCGGAGATCAAAGTCTCATATCCCAGCAAGGTTCTCAGCAGTGGGCAAGTAATAGCCCAGTATACATACACATAAACCTTCCTCCCCAAGACTTATCGCCTAACTCACTCAGTCCGAATTACGCACTCGCGCAGACTATACCACCTTTTTTTTTTTTCGTCATTACCGCAAGAGAAGTTCCATCGACTTATGATGGAATGAGACTGAATACACACAAACAGCCGAAACATGACATGTAGGAAACAAACCGGGCAATGAGTGCAATAACTAGTTACAAGGGGTGGTGACGCGACTGCGCGTCGTACCAGGCCTTGAGGTCGGAAACCAGCAGTCAGCTGAACAAATTCTGCGCCACGCTTATGCACGGGGGGCGCGGCGTTTGCGACCGATCGCGACGGTCTTGACGACGGGCTCTGGCTCTGCCTCCTCTTCGTCCGCGGGAGGGGATGGCTCCTTCTTGACTGCCTTTCTGCCTCGGCCTCTCTTCACAGGGGCAGGCTCCTCGGGTTCCTGAACAAGCTCGTCCTCGACTTCGTCGGCGACTGGTTCGACCGGTTTAGCCTTGCGGCCGCCGCGAGTTTTCTTGATTGGTTGTGCCACCTCCTCTCGGCCGCCTCGTCCTCGTCATCCTTCTTAGCCTTACGGCCACGAGCTCTCTTCGCCGGTTTCACATCTTCCTCCTCATCATTCGCTTCCTCGTCCTCGTCAACCTTCTTGCCTTGCGGGCGCCGCGTTTCTTCATCGGGAGCTTCTTCTTCTTCGTCTCGTCATCAGCCTTCTTAGCTTTGCGGCCAGCTCGAGCCTTCTTCTTAACTGGCTCAGGCTCAGGTTCCTCTCCGTCCTCTTCATCCTCTTCGACCTTCTTGCGGCCACGCTTAGCACCGGCGGCTTTCTTTGGCGCTGCTTTCGTAGGAGGTGCAGTGTCTTCGTCACCCTAAATTATAAGGTAAGCCAAACTATCAGTCAGTAGGATTGACGTATCTAGTCTTACCTGCTCCTCATCGGCCTTGGGCTTCTTGGGGCGACCACGGATCGCGGTCTTGCCAGGTAGGTTGAAATCGGGATCCTAATACTACAGTTAGACAACCGTAGATTGAAGGCCCAGAGATACGTGGCGATCATGCAAAATAGAAATAGGCTGGCAGATCATAAATGGATGGGCAGTATTCAACGCTCGTTCCGTGGGGTATAGAGAAGAGGCTTCAGAGGGAACTTACGCCATTGAAATCATCGTTATCAATGTGGCCCTGTTCTACGACGCGTTTGATTTTGGCCTGGATCTCAGGGTCGCTGTTATGAAGTAAGTAAAGTGAGACGAATATGATATGAAAAGAGGCTGTTCATACGGAATCTCGTCATAGCCATCCAACAAATCCCAATCATAGCCATCATCCTTTCTAATGGACTCTTGGACATTCGAAATGGTCTTGCCGGAGACGCAACCCCTGCACAGTCAGGGTTAGCACAAGAGGCAATGGGAACGAGATATTGCTCATGGCGGTTGGGTAGGCCATACCAGTGGCGCCATTTCCAGGATCCGTGCTCAGTACCAGGCACGACGAACCAGACGCCAAAGCGCAGCTCGCCCTTGGTGATCTTGTTTCCGCTGTCCTTGCATACCTTGTCCTGACAGCCGGCGCGGTTGTTGGGAGAGATTTCTGTGTGATACGCATCAGTTATTTTGGTTCTATCGCTGAGGGTAAATATATGTAATCAGCTTCTCTAGAACCCAGAAACACGAGCGAGGGCTTGTGTTCTGTCGCCTATTGCTGGGCGAAACTTGTAGAGAGGTCACAGAGGAAACCTCCGAGACGCGACGCCCAGGTGGAAAAATCAATGGGAGATTGGAACAAGTAGTAAGTCAACATACCGATACGGTAAGACATCTTGTCCCGGGTGCAGATGGCAGAGCTGCAAGGTAAAGGTGAGATACTAGATGAGAGACGTTATGTAGTTGAAACTGTCTGACGTCAAAAGGTGGTGATGAAGTGGCGATGTGATTAGAAGATTGGATGGATGGATGAGTTGGCACGGGTTTGGTGTGGAACTCGGAGTGCCCGAGAATTTGCTTGAGATCGGGAATCAGCCGAAGACAAAAACTTCAGTTGAGTAGGTCGGTAAACAGATTAGAACACATCAATCAAACAAAAACGAATCGAAAATAATGAATAAAGGCACTCGCGGGCTGCAACAGGAAATAGAATGGCCGGCGGGCGCCAAAGGAAAAGATGGGGGGTTGTTGCCTGAGGGATGTGCTGTGCTGTGCTGGGTTGCGGCAGTCAATCTTGATAAAGGTGGGAAGTTGCTGCTACCTACTATACGAGGTAACGGTGAGACGAGACGCGTTTGGGTGGGATAAACAATCTAGACAGGTTCGCAGACGGTAGGTGCCTGCCTCATATGCCCTAATAACTTCTACATATTAAAACCTTAACAGAGCAATCACCTATCTAATATTTATCTTTTTGTTTATCGGATTATTCGGATTTCCAATATGCCTTAGGTACAAAAGTCAGCAATAATGCTATTTCTCTACGGGCATCTGCAGGCAAATATGAGCATATTCCAGCAAGACGACGACAGGAAGCTTCCAACTGCTAGGCCGCTGTAGCGCCCGCTAGAACCCGATCACAACCGCTATAATTCAGTGGGCACTTAGGCACCTCTCTAAAAGAAAACACACCTAGCCTACCTCTTTTTGCGCATCAAAGTCATAGCAGCGCCGCGACAGGACAAATGTAGAATAGCTGGTCCGATAACATTTATCTATTTGAACAAAAAATATTTTTTTATGGCAGGTGCTCTGACTTGAAAGACTTTTATGTCATTAAACTCACCATGTTAACACCCTAACTTAGACATACAATCATGCGTATACCTCTCTCCTATTTTACATTCTCTAATCCGCTCTACTATACGCCATACGAAACCAAATCCCCAGCTACACAGTCATATCATAATCAAGCTCATAAAAGGGCTCCCATACAAGCCTACCACCTAAAGGAAAGGACACCAGCCGATATACATAGCCGCAAGGTTCTTCGGGCTGACGGCCTGCTTGATCAGCTCATCGACCTGTCCCTCCACGCTCAGGGGGATGCTCTCGCCGGAGAGCAGGCCTGAACCTTCCTCTTGATGCTCTGCACCACGCTCTGGGGGTTGAGCCTCACCACCTCGTTCTTCTTGCGCTTGTCTTTCTGGAGGTCTAGGGTAGGGTCATAGATGAATGCCTCCAGAATCGTCATCAGCGTTTCCTCCTGCTGCCGGAGGATGCTCAACGTCAATTCCGAGCACTTTCTAAACGGGCCTTCGTACCCATAGATACCCATCGCAGCCACCATGTTGTGTGTGAGTCGGAATGGGACCCGCTCAGGTTGTGCGAACGTCAGGCCTTTGTCGAACAAACAGTTGAAGTCGACATGGAAAATACCACCATTTCCTTCTTCGAGGAGTACGTTCTCGCCATGGCGATCACCGAGTCCCAGTATTGTCCCCACCATGGACATAACAGCGCATGACCGCGTGTATCTGAGTCTGGCTGTGAACCAAATCGAAGGGTTGGGGAATTGTGATATGAACCAATTAGGCAGGACGGGCGGGAACATGCCCAACACGTTTTCCGTAAATATTCTGGTATTTTTGTCCCCTACGGCAGCATCCTTCATCATCTGCTGGAGGCTATGATAGTTGGGGACTATCCCACGTGAACGGTATATGTTCAAGAGTATATCGCGAAGTGTTTTGAGCCCTCCACCCACTCAATAATCCCGCACTCTTCATTAAGCGGAGTGACTGCATATGTTCGGATATACAGCTGCCGTCGACTCGACTCCGCGTCTCGTTTGAGCGATCGATTGATCATCCCATTGAACTCCATGAGTCGCTGATCGGTTCGGAGGTCATCCTTAGGCTTGATTAGAAGTCCATAATTGACTCCATTCGAACCACGAGCCGTAAGCTTTCGAGGTTTTGCAAGAGAACCCAGCACCAAAACCTCGTCAAGAAACGACGAGATGCTAATCACGTCCCCAGAGAATGCCTTGTGCCGTTTTAAATTGTCGGTCAGTGTGGGAAGTGTGGCGGTGAGGCACGCTTCAATAGGGACGACTAAAGGACAAGGTGTGCATTTGTGATTAAAGTGCAAATCCCGGTAATGCTAGCCATTGTAGTTCGATTACTTTGAAAATCGCCGTTATTGCAAGCCAGGAGGAGTTGTTCTGCCAGTCTTTCGCCTTTTCGTAGTAATGAAGGAAGGCTAAAACCGCCGCCTTCAACTTTAATGTTGCGATCTTTAATATGAAGTAGAATCTGTTGACCCCTCGCTCTGCGCTCAGAGGAAGCCTGTTTAGTAGTCATGATTGCAAAAAGGCTCCACAAGGCTTGCCTGGGATATGCTTCGACAACTTTCAAGATGATCACCTGCAATACTCTAAAGACATCTTGATTGGGATGAGCAATTCGTGCAACGAGCTGGGGAGCGCCGTATAAAAAACGTAGGCGGGTAAGCGAGCGAGATGCTTTCGTAGAATATCGTGGAGCGCTTCGAGCTGCTTCTTTCGGCGATGACCAAGCTCTCGCGAAAGGGACACCTTTCCCTCGGGCGCTTTGTCTATTTGAGCACCTAGCTCGAGCCACAAAGTCAGGATTCGGGGCAGAGTCTGATATAAGTATTTAGTTCCGTAACTAAGAGACCTCAAATAGTTCTCGACTACTAGTTTCGCTACTTCTCCTGTAAGATACTCATCACTCTGGTCGTCTGGCTTCAGAGCCCTTTCGGATTCGAGGACCTTTTTGTAGTGCCGGCCAACATAGTAATGGCCCTTTTCCCACTGTCCAAAAATCTGAGGAATAGCTCGGTATTGTTCCCTCAAGGCCGAGGCACTCGTTTGGCCCGCATTATCCAACCACTTTGCAAGTAGTAGTTTGGCACGGGCCGACAATATGCTCTGTGGAGTTCCGAGGTTTCCAGCGGAAGCATCATGCTCGCTAAAGCTATGCTGGGAGAAGAACTTGCTATCGATAGCACCCTGAAGGGTCTGTATAGCTGTCCTGTTGTGTCCTCCCTTCCAGAGAAGGCGAGCATTTTCTATCGTGGCCGACTCATCACCGAGCTGCGAAGCACGGAGAACAGCATTGAAAGATTGATGCATAGTGTTAGACTTCCTAGCAAGGCGAGCAGTGGATAGCCATAGTGCCGATATGTCGGTATCACTGAAGCGCGGTCTTTGAAAATTAGCAACATGTGATTTTAGGAACGGGTATGACGACCTACCGCAATACTTCCATGGCTGCTCGACGAATGCTCAATACATATTGCTTGTCGTTGACGTAAGAGCCGAGAACTTCCAGTCGCCTGCCGAGTGATTTGAGGATGTCTTGGGGATGTTGATCCCATCATTGTTCACGCCAGCAATGAGTTCAAGATCGGTCAAGATATGAGCCCTGAGCATGGACTCGTGACAAATTCGCAGGGATGCGGTTGTTGAAGAGGTCAGGGATGAACCGACTCTCTCTCGCATGGTCTTCATGGCCTGGAAGAACTCCTTTGTCCAACCTCTCTGAAGATAAAGTAGTGTCTGGGCAATAGATGTGTTGAAGTCTTCCGAGGGTCTCCTTGGTAGTTGCTTAAAAACTTTTCCATGGTTTTCCATCTGCCAGTGGTCCAAGCAGCCTCAACCGCATATGGTACTATGCGGTTAATAGTGGCGACAGCTGTGTGCTTTTCGATCCCTTCCACGTAGTTCAAGAGCACATCTAATATCAGAGTCAGCATATAGAGACCATAAGGAGTTCAATGCAAACAAACCATGTTGCCCAGACTCCTTCAGGCAAGTAAGTAAATCTATTTGTACATCGGTATTATCTGGTTCTTTAGCGAGTTTGATTTCGTACCACGTCTGAGCTGCGGTCCATCTCCCGGCCTTCCGATGACTCATAACTTGTTGCTCGATATCGAGTACGGGAAGGTGGGCCGATATACCTTCAAGCCCGTCTGGCTCGTCGATTTGTGTATAGATATCCTGCACTCGTTGAACCAACCGCTCCCTATTGAAAGCGCTGTCTTTGGCCTCGTCAACTTGACGGATGTGCTGTTCTAGATAAAACAGGGCACGAGAGTAAGCAGAACACTCCATTGCTCGTTGAGAGATCAATTCGGCGGGGAAAGAAGCCAAAAATGCGGCAACTTTCTCGATATCAGTAGTCTCTTTAGAAGACGGGTTGGGAGTGATTCTTTTCAGATAAACCCAGCGCATGGCGTAGTCGAGAAAGCGGAAGATTACCTGTAAAAGATGAGTTCGTTGTCAGATTCCCGTAATTAAGTCTCTGCTACTTACCTCGCAGTAAAGTTTCCTGTCTTCCTTTTCAGCATAAGATGCATCGGTTGGGAGCTCGTATTCTAGGACCTTGAGCAGCTCGCAAAGCACGAGGGTCCGCTCTTGTTCGGAGATGTCCTCGCCGAGAATAATATGGACAATCAAATATGGAAACAAAAACTCGGCAATGGACAAATCCTTGAGTCGAATTAATCGACACAAAGGCTCAAATATAAGCATAGCAAACGGATTTTGCGGTCTCCGAAGACAATCGAGTGTAAGACTCCTCATCCAGTTCCCATACGGCTTTCCCTCGACGAATATCGGATATTCGATCTCCTGCTGGGCTATAGGGATGATCTTGAATTTGGAGGTTATGAAAGGCGTTAGAATCTCTTGTGCGCTTTGCGAGATTGAGCACCATCGCCTATATACCGCCTCACCCTCCATAAGTCCTTCCGTTTTCACAGCTTCGGCGATGTTGCTTCTGTCGAGAAGTTCCTGGATTGCGTATGCTAAGAAGCCCTGGAGTTTAGTGTCTGTAGTAGAAACAAAAGATAGAACCAATACTTTCTCTAGCAAGAAAAACACGAATTCTGTGACCTGATGAGAGTCTTCAAAATTGCTCGTGACAATGATCTGGCTCTCGGCACGAATTGCCTCGATACGATTCGGATCAAGACACCCGATCAAACCGATGCATTGAGTGCATAGGTCACTAATTTCACCATGAAACCCATTATGTCTTGAGGCGCAGTGCAGGAGCGCCTTGACCAGAGCGGAAACGATGAAGTCTGGTTGCTCGCTCACAGCTGACGCTTGCAGGTAGCCTTGATGCCTCTGCAGATACTCGGCGAGTTCTCGCAGAGCATGTAGAACAACACCCGAAGTCTCATGGTATATACGTTCCGCCAACAGAAAGAATGCGGTACGATTATCTAGGGGAGATCGGAGTTTGCTAAGTCTGAGCTCAATATCAGATAGCTCTTTAATATGACTGAAGGATGGAAGTTTGCCGATGTATTTTTCGACGGTAGGCAGTTGCTTATCGAGAAGAAAGCTAATCAAGTCTTTTGAAAGCTGCTGTGAAACGTCTTGAAAGCTAGACCAATAATGATTAATGATATAGAAAGTCGTCTCGATTAAAATATCGACTTCAGATTCCTCAAAAAAAACAGCATAGTAGCCCAGCATGAAAATGCCGCTATACGAACTTCGTCATGCGACATAGCCGCGAGTATACATGCAGAAATCTAATCAGATATTAGCGTATGGCCATTGAATATCGTCTAAACAGAGTTTCCAACCTGTGGTCGCGCGATGCGAACGTTATTTTTTCCTGTCCGTATCATCTCTTCCATTGCTATAATGCATCGTCTTCGCTCATGAAACGGTGCTCGTATAACCGACGTGTCATTGATAACATCCGTCAAATACGCCATGAGACCAAGTGCATGATGGTGCAAGAAATGACCGGTCGCTTGACTCTTTTTCTTGGACTCCCCATTAGCAGCGAGGATCATGCTAGCCATTTGATTTAGGGCGCTGCGAATCTATAACAACTTCAGGTCAGAATGCCAGAGCGTGAATCAAGAAACACTGCTATCCCTCACGTGTAGTTTGCGACTCTCATCCGCATCAGCTGCTGCTTTCAAGAGATGAAGCGTAGTTGTTAATGGCTCAATTTGGAGCAAATCGACAAGGGTGAACTCATCGAAGTGGGGAGATATATGTCTGAATAGGGACATTGTGTATTGTTGAATATCACCCGTTTCTTGGGCCAGCAAGAGAGCTAATATGCGACCAAGATTAGCATTGTCTAAACACGGCTGCCATGGTTCAGTCTCGTCGCGAACGTTTGCTATCATTTGGATAACATCTTTCTTCTTATTTAGAACAAGATATGGAAGAGCATATTCTTGGATATGAAGAAGCAATTGGGTGATGCTCATGTCCTGCATTTCGGCCAGAAGTCGGCTGAGCTTTGGGTGGGTGACTATATCTCGAACAGCCAAATAGGCCAAGGAGTTCCAGTCAAGCTCAAATAACTGCTTAGGGGTAATAGAACGAGAACGCGCAATTTGGATAATCTGACTAATATCAGGAACCACAACTAAGACAAGTATCTCATGTTACTTACCTCGGTAAAGGCGGCAGCAGAAGCGACTGCACTTTGGTGACCCAAGTATTCTACAAGCTTGACGAGAACAAGTATCAGTTCGTTATCAGGGAGCACACTTCAGCTTGTCAGCACGGGCTTGTTTACTTTCGTATATTATAACTTACAATGATACCTGAGCCCAAGCTAGGATGCACGACTCCATAAATTTTGGTTGATTCTGATCAGAGAGATTTCTCAGGACACCGAGGGCAATTCCCCTGTTCTTCTGAACCACAGCATACTTAACATTAGATTGACTTGGAAGAGCAAGAAATACAGCAAGTGTTCGTCTGAAGTAGTTAGTTATGAACTTGATCCTTAGTTGCTAGAAAGTTTCTTACCCTGCCGCGATACGCAGTTCTCTCTGCGAGCTATGAAGCGACTTCAAGCACCATTGTGCGGCGAAGGAGACCTCCATATCAATGAATTCTGAAGAGCCACAATGCTTGGCTATACGTCTCAGTGATACCATCGCTGCTACTCGCGGCTTCCGCGACTCGAGAAAAGTAGCAGTTTGCAGCAAGCAGACAAATATCTCGATAGCAACCTTTTTCGCCCCATGTCGATACATTTCAATTCGTCATGATTGCTCCGCGAAGCAATACAATGACAGCAATTGAATTTTGAAGGGTTCCTCGTCGTCAGAGGTGCCCATAGTGAGGGTTTCATCAGCCGCACAACATATATCAGCAATCAAGTGAATGACACGAATCTTGTCCGGGCCCGAAAGGTCCGGGTAAGTTGACCTACTTTACGTAAGAGAGGGAGCTATAGCACTGTCGAGAGAATAGCTTACCGAAGAACATTAGAGTAGTCAACTAACGTATCTCGTGATTCTACCCCAACAAGCTTCCATAGGAGGCTAGTTACTTTAGACAGTGTTTGAGGCACAGCCGTCTTCCTGCGTTTCAACTGGGGCTCCGAGTCGGCGCTTTCCGTCGAGCTAGTCAGGATTGTCTTCACATAACGTTGAGTATCCGGATCGAGAAACTGATCTGCTTGAACGATGAAGTCTGATGACTCTGGAGAGGGTCACGAGTCATCCGACGTAGTAGTTCCAAGCTCCTCTATACCAGATTAACAGTTGAAGGCACACCTGAGCTTCTCGCTGGACTTACCCATAAATCAGTTCCTATGGGTGTAATTTTTCGTAACTATTTGGGTTTTCTAAAATCGGGATTATCTGTGACGAGGCGAGTGACATACTGTCGCGAATGACAGGCATGCTTCCGATATCTTGATGACAGCCACGCTCAACAGCCTATCATCAACACCCATAGCGTTGTCGAACCCCAAGGCTGCTTGGCGTTGCGTCAGCGCGTCGACGCCAAGACGGGTCAGTAATATATAAGCTTTCTCCTCAACTAGTATATCAGTGTTCACCAAATGCTTCATGGTATCGTGGATCTTGATTGTACTTTGCAGAATTTGAGGTAAAAATGAACGGGACAAGTCTCGCCATCTCTTTGTGTTACATTCATACGCAAAGCTGCATCTATTAGCCATGGGGTGATATCCTGAAACCATGACGGGCGTTTGGGAACTGCTGAAGTCCCACTAGAGGGATAAATAAAAGCGATAAGAGGCCAGAGGCATGCCGCAGCGCATGAGATGCGAGATTTAGAGTGTAAGTGCACTGCCCCTGAAGGGGGCGAGTCGGGCTGCAATAGAGGGAGTTGAGCAAGCTGTCTGGGGGTAACTGTAGGTTAAGGAGTGGCTCTTGGTTTGCGGAAGACGGCAACTCTGCCAGACGATTCTCAATAGCTTACAAGCTAGTTAGCAAACGAGAAAACACTACATCGATCAAGTGGACGAACCGTCAAAGTTACGACGAAGATAGGTCAAGAACAGTGGAATATGCGACCACAAGCTATTCGATCGAGATGCTGTCAAGTACAGTTTACCGAAGAAGGCCTCAACGGGGACAGTCAAATCCGCACGTGAGCGTTCCCAAGCATCTTGAGTACCTTCGGAAAGATCCATATCCACAGTGGCTCGTGGCCCCGGAAAAGAAATGCACCGCTATCCACAGTAAAAAGTAAGACCTCTGGTGTCTCATTGATGGTGACCTTTAGAAAGTTAATAGCTCTCATAGCATCGGCCTGTAACTGCGATATATTGGCAAAGGGGTCATCCCACTTGAGGCCCTCCAGCACGACACGAGCGTAGACGTAGATAAGCATATGGTTATGCTCGATCCTGTCCTGATATGAAACGAGAAGACTAGGCTCATCTTTAACCTTCTCGATGGCAGCGAAGAGCCTTTGGAGCTCGGCAGTCTCATCCGGGCGGGAGGACCGAGCGGAAGTCGAGATATCCTCTACCAACTGGGCAGCCAAGGTCGAAGGCGGGGGCGCGTTGTTATCCATGGCGCCGTTGTTGATGGCCTCATGGCCAACGGTTATATTTCTACCATGAGATGTGGGTGCCATGATTGTGACATTGTTGGTCTCTCTACAGCAACAACGCGCCTCGCCGAGCACCTGCGACAGATAGCGACAGGGGGGATTCGTGAAGCCAGTTAAGACCGGGATGCGAACGCTAAGACGCGTTTTGACGCGAACGAGGTTGTCACGGAACCACGTGAGAGATGATTTAATTGGGCTCAATTATCCATTTAAGTCAAGCTACGATGCCCACAGTTGTTGCCAGTTGGTGGCACAAGGAACCCCATCCATGTGGTCCAAGCGCAGCACTAACCCCTCCTACCGTGTTCGTACTGTACAGGTCCACAGTTCTATCGAAAGCTCCTGTGGATTGTTGGCATCCTATCATACTATGAAGCTACCAGTAATTCCGATGAACTCTCGGGTCGCACCCCACGAAGGCTGATCCTCAGCCACATCACCCTATAGATTTAAACCGCAGGACTCCTACACTCAAGACGCCCGCAAATATCCAGCCATCCCCTTATCGCCCTGCTCGCTCAACAATGGCTGTCTTCCCGTCGAAAAAGTATCGGGGTGCCGCCGACGCCAGCTCCTTCGCTGCCAAATATCGCGTTATGATGGCTAAGCACCCCTTCCTTCTCTTCGGTCTGCCTTTCATATCCGTCATTATCGCCGGCTCCTTCGTTCTCACCCCCGCGACTGCCGTCCGATACGAACGTCATGACCGGAAAGTCCGACAGCTCACCCGGGACGAGGAGCTGGGAGTAGGTAAGGGGGAAGAAAAGTCAATATGAAGGACGAATACTACGTAAGGCTCCTATCCCACGCATGCTCAGGAAGTAGAGCACTAATAGAATGTGTGCTCGCAGAGACTGGCCGCGAAAGACCTCGACGACTGGGAACAGAAACGCGTCAAAAGACTAGCGGGAGAGAACGACGGCATCCTATAGGCCAACCATCCGTGACGGTCTCGGATGATGTTCTACACATATCCGAGAGGCCGTTTCTACTCGGTTGACACGTAAGCTTCGGTTTCGCATCCTCCTGCAATATTAATGGCGTATGTCAAGGTTGGCTAGCATCATTATCATGGAGCAGTCACAATGATTCGAGTCACGTTATGCTTTGAGATACGCATGAACGTGTACCGATTATACTAGGCAATCCGAACGGAGCATACCAGTTACCCCAGATCAAGGCTTATACGGTACTTCGACTACTAGTAGCTATCAGAGTAGTTCGCAAATCACAGTGTGAAAATCTCTCGACGAGCCTGAGTCATCAAGCGAGAAGCCGGCAGCTCAGTATATTTTACACCACTATTATGTGCGTCTCCGATCCAAGTACGCCAAAGGATGGAAATAACCGTAGGGCTCAAATTCGGTTGCTGTCAATCACGGTACGCTATGCCGCAGACATATGATGTGCTGCAACTATGCCGTTATGGATGTTAGGGCTCACGTCAGCGCATTCTTGTTTCGCGTCGCGAACATTCTCAACTATGCGAGTGAGTGGCTTCAATACGGGCAGTCAACTTGTGTAATAATTATATTCGCTCGTTATGCAATATCAACCAAATTTACAGTAGATCAGGCCAGTCTTTCCACATGGACGCTTATCCTTCGCGCCTTCGTCGTTAGCCCGAGGTTATGGTGTCCGTCTGGTAGACACCTCCTGGGTATGTTCGGCATTCTAATATCACAAGTCAGATGTTAAATAAAATCAGAGTCCTCCCTGAATCATGACCACGCTATCATGGACAATATGCTCTCTTGAACCCAGAGCCACGTTTTTCAACCTTCGAATTATTAATCAAGCGCATGCCGTGACTCGTGTGCCAGTGTGTTACGCCTCTCGTACGTGTTCATCGCCGACGATGACATAGAGACGGCGGAGATAAGCAGTATAGCCTGGTCCGTAGGAATAGCACTAATAGATTAGGAGCTCTGTGCCTGTTTCGTTGGGAGCCGACACTCTACCTAAGTAGTCCCAGCAGATGCACGTCCTGTCGATCCGTATCACAACGATTCGCGACCCAACGACGACCCCTGGCCCTGGGACAATTTATGTGCTCCCTCATTTTTAGTATGCCCACGTTTTGAATAGGGCAAGGATGTAGATTCCAAGCAAAGCACGCTTATCCGAACAGGATCCGAAGGCCGCCAGGTCCGTCGATCAGCGTTCCCCCACTCTCCTCTTGGCAGGCTGCTGCACCCCAACATTTTACGGCCAATTTAGTCTAGACTAGGCCAGCCTAGGTATTTTTAAATTCGTTATAGTTGCGCTGGCGAACTCTCTAGATAAGCAGCTGAACTCAGGTTCAAAGGCTCCGCCATCAATTTGGTCTTTTGTTAAAAGCTCTCGAAACGGACTATAGTCCTAACCCTATCCAGGCTAGACATGACCTATAAATTACATTGTATGCGTATGTGAAAGTCGATGTTCATGCTGGTTTCCGATCACCGTGAATCAGGTTAGCGCTATTCTTCTGACATCAGCAGGACGCAAGGCTTCTTATTTCTTACCGTGTAATTCCATTCAATGAGGGAATGGCTATGTAGGCAAGCGTCTCAGTCCGCCGACGTGGAGGGGTAACCATAAGTAATTACTAAGTAAGTATGTGTGCTGTACTGTATGTCTGAGGTATGACTTCAATGCTGCAGATACCTGCATCTTTCCGCACTCTGCATCTGCTGCAAGCGAGCTACGTTGCAGGACGGAACTCGTTCTTTCATCATTCACGGGAAGATCACGAAGATCGCTCATTGCGACGTGTTTCAAAGGGAAGGTCATCATGGCGTGGCTGACACAGGGCCTATGTCTGTCTCGACGACGCCTGATGAACGCCGAGAAAATCCCACCAGATTTTTAATCACGACACTTGACAGCGGAAGAGGCGGACAATAGTGTCGAGGTCAAGGCCGAAGTGCTAAACAAGGCGCAGAACAGGCACTGGACCATCCCCACATCGCCCATGATGACCCATCAGCAGGGATCCGCAGAGTGGACTCTACCACACTCTTGGGATGACTATAATGGGTGTTACCTAGCTGGGAACTGGCCTGCTGGTTATTGGGGTCATGCGGTCATTGTGACCAGGGCAGCGAACGACCAGGGTCTCCCAAGTATCCGGAACCTGCCAAGACATCGTAAGCCACAAACATCTCGTACGACGCGCAAATTGCGCAGAGAAACAAGACCTGCGTTGCCAAAAGTCCCAGCTGGATGCGGTGAAAAAGAGAGACAGATTTCGCACATGCAGCCGACCAACACCAGTGAGTGAACTCCAATGCTGACAAGAATGGCTCGGCATCAACCCAAGAGAAAGTCATCATGTTTGTTTCCGGCGTGTTCGGAATCGGTGCACTCGGATTTCCAACTGAACACCCACGAGAAAAGCCGGTGCAGGGTGCAGGGTGCAGGGTGCAGGGCGCAGGGTCGTCCCATCACTCAGGTAACATCTGTTCATAATAGAAGTGTGGTACTATTGGACGGTAACCGTAGTTAGCGTGGCTACAATATAATTAAACACCTACCGGCTTACCAAGCCAGAAAAACCAAGCACCTGGGACTAACTGGGATGGGCCAAGCACTTGAGACACGCGGTCCAACTCTAATGAGCTCTTGGTGCCCGACTACAGTGGCCGCAGTAATATGAGTAATATGTAGGTACCGCTAGGTAGGTACTCACTTACACCACACCTACAGTATTGCCAGCCGCAGCTGATTGGCGGGGCGGACAGGTACCGCAGACCACTAGCTCGCTGGACAATGACGCATCCGGTCTCCATCAGGATTTAGCGGGGGAAGTCGTATATAGTAGCGGATGATCATGGACTAGAAACCATATATCTTACTTTGGTGGTGTGAAAACATACTTTATTAGTAGAACCTTAGCCCGCTCTCACCACCACCACCACCTCTCTCTCCGTCCCCCCCTCACACCCATAACGATCGAATTCCGGAGACGAACAGCCGGCGGAGCTATCCTGCAAGGCACCACTCACGCTACTACAGGTACCAACCGATGCGAATCTGCTCTACTATACCGGCACATCGATAAAAACCATCCACATCCGCTGTCTTGGATCTCTTGGTCTCTTGGCCCAAGCATCTAGACCCGGAGTTCTCCAGCCTTTTCTCAACATCGAGAAGTTTCATTTACACTTGGCCTCTGGCTCTAGCGAGACTTAGCCACGCCATCACACGCCCATACAACAAGAGATAGATAGATACCTCTAGTTCCTCTCGTTGGTTGGTCCGCGCTCGTCATAATGGCATACATCACCAAGTCTTCCCTCTTTCACAAGAAGTCAAAGAGCAGCCTCTCCATCTCTGGCCCATCATCATGGAAGAGCAAACCCATATCCGCAAATGGAGCTCATCCAGCACAATCTCTCACGACTCATCCGAGAGCTCTCCACGCCGGCCTGACCGGTTTAACCCTCTCTCTTTACATCCTCCACTGAGCATTAACACTTCGCCCAACGTACCCCACTTCGACATGGTGCGATATCAAGAGGATGAGAACGGGAGGATCGTTTCTTCAACCAGACTCGCTATGCCGAAGACCACATCCTCGATTCAGCAGAGTATTCTCCGTCAAGGGCAAGAACTGCTACTTTGAAGGCCCCCCAAATGTAAGGCCTTACCAATACGACCAGGAATCCCAATGGCCATTGAAAGACTGGCAGGCCATCCCACCCGGATTGTCAGAGTCTGGATCATCATACTCCTCCTCAACAGCCTCATCGCCGACCCGATCTGATGTTCCCCGGCGACGAAACGCAGATTGGATGAATGACACCGACGTCTTCGTCAAGCGTGGAGCGTGGAAGCGTCAGGGCATTGTCTTCCACCTTGAACCAAAAGACGAGCAATGGCAAGAGAAACACTTCGAATTGCCCGAGTAAACCACGACCGCCAATATTCACACATACACACTATCTCTCACTCAACCATTCACTTATAATTTTATAACACACAAATATCACATACATCTCACCCAACTTACACATACAATCCTTGGATTATTCCATAATTTCATTACACAGTCTGTCAAAACATTTTGTATCACCTCAACCACAACCTATCACGAATTACGTTTTTCCTTGGTCAGGCATGTTTTAGGCGCAAGGGGCGGAATCCCAGGCGGGCGACACAAAAGCAGGAAGGGTCGGGTTATTTTGGAGACAATCTCTGTACCACCACACGGGTATTTACTACTATATTCACTTGTAATCTATTAGGGTTCGCATTCGGCCGGCGTGTAGGGTCAGGGACTTGGACCAAAGATACCAATTTGATTTTTCAGCTAGCATATACTCAAAACAAATTAATTAAGCAAATCATATCTATATTAGCTCATCTACTATGATCGCAAGCTTACATGAAAAGTAAAATGCCGTCACCCTTCGTCTGAACAGTGAGTGGTCATATGCACCCACGTAGGATTAGACTCCATGACACACTCGTGACACACCACCAACTTCTGGTCTACTCAGGTTTACTCAGGTACCACGAGATTTTCCTGTTTCGCCTTTTTTGGCAAATCATAACACTCATAAGCCAGGTCAGATCAAACTTTGTTTCCCTCCTTCCCTCCCTGACATCTAAAAAACGTCACCTTCTAGAATGTCTCCCTACCACGTCACGTTCTGATACCATTGACGCAGAGACGGCGCCTCAGACACATCATCGAGATCAACTAGATACGTGTATAGAAAGCACGATTTCACCCCCTCTCGCGAATCTCTTCATCGCATACCTAGCGCCCGCGTGGCGATCCGCACCTCCCATTGGCCAGGCACGAATTTGTTTAGCGGGTAGGCACATTAAACGGCCCGCCTATCGATGTTGGTACCGGGTAGGATCGGCGATAAATTGACATCACTTCACCTCATAAGTCTGCAACGATCTGTTTCAGGTATGCACCAGCACCAATTCATCATGGATGTACAACTGCTGTGCACAGGTCTGCACGGGTAAAAGGTACTCGCTTCACATGTGTCGTCCTTTGACTCATCTTTTCGCCCCCTCCCTTGCTGAGAACGTCGATCTATTTTCTTGGGTGCGCGCCTACTGTCTTATATACCTCTTTGTTTTTGTAAAAGGAGTTATTATTGTCTTTGATTGATCCAATCCACGCATTTGTTTACTCCCGCTATCGATCGACGGCCCCTGAAAGATCAACACCCAAGGTTTTGCGACGTCGTCAAAACCTACCGTTCTGTCACGCTGCCAGCCTCGCGGCTCCAACCTCATCGACGTCACCTCCCACTCACAAGCTTGCCCCGCGCGCTCCTGATTCTAGCGGTCGATCGCATTCCAGCGCGGCGCTCCTTCGAGCGCTTCTAATGGCGACGAACGAGCTAACTAACCATATACCGGACCGCCCACGAATATTCTCACTAACGAAGCCTCGCAACTAATAAGTCGTATATAAGCAGGGTGCCAAGCTGGGCCAATTTCATTATCGCCGATTCACACAAAATGCACGGCTGCACGTGCTTATGAGGCTCCGAGACATCACCTCCTAGCACGGCCGAATCCGATCAGCCTCAAAGCTAACTAACTATCGTGTGAACTAAGTATAGGTAGATAAAGCAATACTTTCCCTCCCCAAGGATCTGAAACATCTTTAAGGTCGGCGATAAACAGCTTGCATGTAATTTCCTGCAGGACACCGAAAATACAACGTTGCCCCCGTTTTTTTCTCTCTCTTATTGTTTCCCTGGTGATTAGAGTATTCGGCCCTTACCTTATCTCACCTCACCTCACCTCACGTTAACATCGTCACATCAACACCCGCAAATCAATATTATATCCTATCCTACTCATAACAACAGGATACAAGGCCGCGCCATCCTTGGCATCAAGCGTGGCGCCAACCGACAACTCGCTATATACGGCCGAGCGACTTAGCGCTATGAGGGGCGGTAACAAACCTCGTTACCTGCCCTTGGCGTAGAGTAGGCGCCTACCTAACTATCTACCTACCACTAACTAACTAAACCATCATCTTTTCTTCACTATCAAAATTTTTTCTGGGGTAGCCGCTTAGCAGTGCCGCGCTGCACTGCGTCATGCCGCAAACGTGGGCCACCACGGAAACTTTTCTAGCGGCCCCCCAGCAGCAGCGCCAGCACCAACGACAACATCCGGAGGAAGAGGAGCGCGCGTGTAGGTAAGCCGCGCAGCGCGTCTCTAGCCTCGGCATTGGCGTTGACGTTTCGTGTAAGAATTTTTTTTTTCACCGCTAAGCGATGGCGCGGAAGACGGGGGTCCGTCGATAATCACATGTCTCACTTACATACATTACTTGAGGTAGTGGCGAACTTGTGAAGGAAAAAAAATTGCAATTAATCTTGTGATAAAATAAATAGCAGCTAACTAACAAATACTTATGACTTTTACTAGTTAGACAGATCGTAGATACGAAGTAAATAAAATTTCCCTGTTATTGCACCACCAATTCGTTATTTGCACCTGAAACCCATAGACTTCAACTCAACATCCAAATATGCCATGTGAGTGACATCAAAGTTCACAGCACGCCAGCAGGGTGGAGCCAAGCACGATGCGGCTCAGACGAGGATGGATGTCGTGCCCCTCCTTCACCTAAAGTCAACCCCACCACAACCTACCCTGAAGTCTGAGCATTACTCGACATCGGCAAAACTCGATTAAATAACGAAGGGAGAGCAGCAATGTCCAAGGCCTTCATCGTAACCGGCGCAAGCCGCGGCCTCGGCCTCGCGATCGCACGGGCTCTGCTGAGGGAATCGCACCGGGTATTCCTCGTCGCGCGGTCCGAGGACGAGTTGCGCAAGCTCAAGACGGAGCACGGCGATGCCGTCGATTACGCGAGCGCCGACTTGTCGGATTTGAAAGTAATCGAAATACCAACACTCTTTCCTATCCATATTCTTTTTTTTTTTTTTTTTTTTTTTTTTTTTTTTTCATATCTTGTGTGTATAGCAGCGTACTAACGTGAAGTATTGGTAGGTGGCACCGGAGGTCGTGGCTTCGGCAGTAAAGGCCTTTGGCAAGATTGATGGGCTGGTGGTGAATCATAGCACCCTGTCGCCTATCACCAAGATCTTCGACTCAGATGTCGAGGAGTGGAGGCGCGCATATGATATCAACGTCTTCAGTGCAGTAGCATTGGTAACTTAGGGATTTAGGATGCGAACAATAATATTGAGTCTAACTAGTCTATAGGTGAAAGAGTCCATCTCAGAACTGCGGAAGTCACACGGTCGGGTCATATTCGTCTCGTCGGGAGCATCTAGCAATGCTTACGTAGGCTGGGGAGCCTACGGGACTTCCAAGGCAGCTTTAGATCACATTTGTGCGCATTTGGCTGTTGAGGAACCTACCATCACTGCTGTGACGATCTCGCCTGGTAAAGTTGATACGGCCATGCAACAACAAATTCGAGAAGAGGGTCATGCCGGCATGTCACCAGACGTTCATGCTAGTTTTGTAGCTGAACATGAGAACGGTCGTCTACTCAAACCTGATCAGCCGGGGACTGTTATAGCCAAGCTGGCAATCAGTGCCACGAAAACTTTAACTGGCAAACACTTTAGGTGCGACCAAAAAAATCCTCCGAAATATATCACATCAGGCTAACTCCTAGATAGATGGAATGCAACAGAGCTTTCCGATTTCCAGTCGAAGTAGATCTGGACAAGACAATACCTACACAACATACTAACGAGAACGTTAGCCCTGGTCAAAAGTCAAACGAAGCAAGTATTTAATTAGGGCTAGCGCTTCAGCCGAAAGATGAAAAGACGTTGATATTTTCTACATAAGGGATTCGGGTATAGCATAATCATCATAAGCAATAGAGGGTTGGGAAAGGAGTATATACCGTACCTTACTACGAATTATTGGCCGTAGGTAGCACAGATGGCAGTAATCTCTACGAGGCTCTGGCTGCTGCTATGCATTACATCGGTCCGATGTCGATGCGCTAGGCAAAACTTTGCGGTATGGACAATAAGTGAAGAGCAAGGAACATATAATCCATCGCGAAGTCGATACCTCAGGGTACGTTCGGATACTGGACATCGTGGTACTAAGTGGGTGCTACTCGGGATTCGCATCACGCATTGTACTAGTAAGTTGGCACGATTAGCAACTGAGCAACTCATCCAGTTTCAAAATGAACGAGTAGGTGAACTTCAATCAGTTATGTCTGTTTGGCTTGACGTGTCGATCACCATATTGCCATTTGGCAAAGTAAGACTGGGGCGACAATGGACTCATCATTGAAGGAACAAGAACGGGACAAGCAATACGTACCATAAGCAAAATCTAGTCGCATTGCGCTAGTTCACGGCCTGCACGGCCATAACTGAACAGCTTGCCATCACGAAGCCTATCTTTGCAGATTTTGCGCCAGATACTGGAACTTGTGTTGACTAGCTTTGGGGCCGAAAACAAGCTTCCGATGCGCCGACGTGTCTTTCCCGATTTGATATATCTATCAGTGATGACAAATCTCATAAAGCTAGAGGAAGGGAGAGAGCATGATTTCCTGGCGGAATGGTGAGTCGGAACGCAATGACTAAAGGGAGGCTTGCGGCATGGTTGAGTTTGTGTAGAAGACAAACCAGAATCATGATGCAGAAAAAATTAAGAGAAACTTTTAAAGCAGACTAGAGGGCTGCGCCACAGTTATGTGTGGCTTAAGCTCATGTGCAGCCTAAAGCTACAAGATACCTAGGCAAGTTAGGTAAGGCGTTGAATAGGTCGGATCTTTCTCCACCCGTCACACCCTGCCGCCAATAGGAGATGCGCAGCAGAGGGAATGCAGGCCGTTACCTTGAATCAGTGTATTTAAGTAGGCACCACAACCTCACCCTCGGAAGGTTTGCACTCACAGCCTGCGTACAACAAAAACACATCATTCCTTGTCCTCGCGACTGCATAAATAAAGTCGAAACCCTCGAGTTCTCTTTTCATACCCTTGTGGTTGTCTATATAATACTTGCCTTAAAAGCTAGTCTAATCACCCCTTCCCAAGCCACCGAAGTCTAGGCCAACATCTCTTATCTTATCCACTCTACCACGTACCTAAGAGAGAGTATCAACTCTTAAGGTACCAAACACTATTTCCTTCGCCATGTCGGACCATGAATATGGTGGTAAGTGCGAATCCTGATAACTCCTGAAACCACAGCTCAACATCTTCCTTCAAATCCGTATTTTCTTTTGGCAGTCGCAAGCGCTGTGCATTACGGAAGTATTGCCATGTCTATTTACTCAACGCGGGAACTGGTCTACCTATAAGGGGCCCAGTTCAAAGGCCTCGCGCACAAGACACGTTCAAACCAGGGACGACTTTCGATGTTGAAGTGTTGATCTTATTCTGTACCTTTGTCTGCGTACGAGATCAAGGATTCAAACCCGTTAATCTATCATCACTATCTGGCCCTCGGCCTTCTTCTAAATGCCTTTCACACTGCATATATCCATCTCATATTGGCATGCCCGCTACACCAACCCGGACGCCTAGCGAGTTATTGACTTCTTGTCATATTCGTTGATCAATTTGGCATTGTCTTGTTAATTTTGGCCGCTTTCGACCCGTCATTTGCACAACCCCTTTGTTTTGTCCAAATACACACTGTCTTACAACATTTCAAGTGTAATCGCAATGGAGAGTTGGTAGCGCTATGCCCTATGGCCTACTTTCTTTCATTTTCATCTATAGCTATTCGTACCTCCTCGATCTGCTAACTTCCTCTGATTAGGTAATGATGATCTGTCGCTGCCCAAAGGTACGTACCAGACCCAACCCAAACCTCGATCGATGAATTCCAAGTATACGGGTTCTATCTATCCATTGTTTCGATTAGGGGAGACCATTTCGGCTAACTTTTTCTTCAGCAACCGTACAGAAGATTGTTAGCGAGATCCTCCCGCCTGCAACAGGAGTCTCCTTCTCGAAGGAGGCACGTGATCTCTTGATAGAATGCTGCGTAGAATTCATCACTCTCGTATCATCCGAGGCCAACGAGATCTCGGAGAAGGAGGCTAAGAAAACGATTGCGTGTGATCACATCACCAAGGCGCTTGACACTCTAGGGTTCACCGACTATGTTCCCGCTGTCCTAGAAGCCGCCGCTCAGCATAAAGAAACGCAAAGGGTATGATTATTTTTCTCATGCCCCCCCCCCCCCCCCCTTATACAGCGAGGTTTCTAACAAGCGACAGGTACGCGAGAAGAGGGGTAATAAGTTTGAGGATAGCGGTATGACGATGGAGGAACTATTCGAACTGCAGCAGAAAGAATTCGAGGAAGCTAAAAAGAAACAGAGTGGCGAGGCCTAGATCTCGTTCTGTTAAGTTGGTTTGGCTTCTGCCTATAGATGTAGGAATACATCGCCGAATGATTTCACGGACCGGGAGCGTTTATGGTTTGAGAGCTTCGGCGATGGTCGATAATGCATTGGTTGGCGTTGGGTTGTGGAAAGAACAGATACCAGCAACGGCGTTTCTAAACAGTCTTTCGGGGAGGGCGACCGATGCGGATGCCTCCCTTTTGGTATTAAATTGAAATTCAGCTCCATTCTAAATTAGCATAGCTTCTTATCAAAGGGACACTGCTTCCTATAACTTCCATCGCTTGGCTGTGAATAGTCTACGTCTTCAGCTCAAACATACAGCGCCTTATTTTTTCTTCTTCACATTCCTAAGCCCTACGTGAAACACTGTGAACGAGGGCTCAGCTCCAAATGAGAAGCTCGTTGCATTATGATACACTTATTGAGGCTTCCTTTGAGCTGCCCGTTGTGGAAGGTAGGTTACATCCATTTGATTCGAAGATGAATAGGAGAGGGGCGCTATAGCCTGCAATAGCGGGGGCGTGAAGCTCCAGCTGTGTGCACCCCGCTGCTGAACAAGAAGAAAAATTGCATAGTTATAGTGTAGTGCAGAACATAATTTTCGGCTTCTCAGTTGTCGTACGAGGTTTTCGGAATAAGCTTACGTCCCATCAACAGGTATAAAAAATACTACTCCCTGCCTTATGCTGTGTCTCTGCTATCCTATTCGATGAAGAGGCCTCGAGCGGCATTCCGAGCCGGTACCTAACATCGAATGTGCGCAGGAACTGGCTGACGATGCCTTAGTACCCGCCGACTATGCATAATTGCGTCAGCGTTCAACTCGGCTATCTGGTTTCCGCCATTCTAGACCACGCGCTTTGCTTGATTGTACCAAAGTCGGTCGATGAAGCCGCAGACATGATGTATTCGATTTTTTGCGGAAATCCCAGTCTCTTAGACGGGTGCTTTGGAAGTTCGAAATGTCCATTTTCAACTCATCGAGTGATCCACACACCACATGTTGTGTTGCAAAGCCCACGTTCTTCGATACGACCGACAGACGGATACTTGCATGGGAAGTTACCTCCTTGGTTCCAGCCAATGCGTCGGAGTGCCTAGGTAGCTATTCCATTAAACTGTTCGTACACATATCGCCCAACGAGCAACGCCCAACCCTGTAAACTTGGCCCCCAACGGCCTAGCGAACGACAAGCGAGAGGGTTGGCCCACGGGACACCCAACCCAACATGGCTCAGCCCCTAAGTAGGCTGGCTGATGAGCAAGCTGCGGGGCCCACGAGGGTCACTGAACAGCGCTGAGTATTGACGTTGCTGAGACAGCCTGCTGCTCGTGATGCAGCAATAATCACCAGAACTGTTCTTGCCAGCGCTCTCACCGAATGTGGGAGGGGCAAAAAAGTCATCATGCAAAGGAAAGATATCGTTCTCGCATCGCGTTCGTGGCCGCTGCCTGATGACTTGCTACGTGCGACACTCTCACTAGTAGAGTAATAATGACCCATGCCTCGCTCTCCATATTGTTCATGCTGGGCGCATCTGCCGCAGTTTGTGTTCCTGGCCGAGAAGTGGTTTGACGAAAGTGGAATTGGATGGTTCCAGTTCATTAGATTAGAATAATACCTGGACAGCCCAACCCTCCCAAGTACCACTTTGTGTCTAGTCCGTACGAGGTATAGCAGCCACCCCACCTCACATCGGGCACGGACCTATCACCTCACGATACAGCGGCAACGGGACTTGGCTCTGGCGCATGAATAGGCTTAGCGCCCTTTTTCCCACTCTTCGCACGTATCATCAGGCTTCTAGACATGTGGGATGACGACAGTTGGCTGCTGTAGTGCCCGCCAGTACCTACGGTTTCCTGCTTCGCCCGTGCTTCGCAATTGACTTTACACAGCCAGATCTGTCACCCGTTTCCCATCTTCCATTTTGTCAAACGTCCACTTGACCGCTGGCGCCCTCCCGTCTCCCTGGTAAGTACCTGACTACCTGACTGTTTAAACCTTATGACCCGCCCTCGACCCACACAAACACCTACCATCCCTCTACCATTTACCATTTCTCTCCCTCTGCTTGCAAACTCCTCCTTCTCGGTCTTAATCTTGATCTTGATCTCCCTTCTTTATTTGACTTCATTATACCCTAGACAAAATATCGGGAAATAGAAGCTGCAAGATTCTAAGCGCCGCGACAGTGTCCAGACCTAACAGGCCACACGGCGCTATTGGAGTAGCGTCATTGTACCAACTTTGCAAACTTCCCCTCCCTCAGCTCGGCGCCCGCTCTTCTCCTGCTACTTGTAATAGCTGACATCCCCCGCCGCAACAACTGGCCGTCGCAGCCCAGCATCGGTGAAGCTTACTTGTACACGCAATCAACAGGACATCTTTTTTGCTTGCCCACCCATTAGTATTATACTGCGGTTAGCAGAGAGAGCCGTCTGCTGCATCTGGATCATCGCCATGGCTTACAGGAGTAACCGAAGCGAGATTAGCGAACGGGATTATGCTCATCGTAGAGCGCCCGTTCGCGACTATGAGGATGATATCAGCGACCGGGTAGACAGGACACCTGCCTTCCTTCGCGAGGATGTTCGACGGGTAGAAGCTGGACCTATGGTGCTGCGGTCGCGAGAAGTTGAGACCGTCGACAGACGGCGACCCCGCAGCCCCAGTCCCCAAGTCCGTTTCCGAGAGCGTTTCGTAGAGCGTGAGCGCGAGAGAGCGCCTTCGCCACGAGTGCCTGTTCGCTACGTCGAGCGCGAGCGCGAGCGCTCGCCCTCTCCACCACCCGCTCGGTACAGGTCATAGAGCGTGTGGAGCGCCGAGAACGAGAAAGGTCACCAACTCCGGACCGCGAGAGAGATCTCATTCGCCTTCGCATTGAGCGTGAGAGGGCAAAGGAGCGAACTCCATCGCCCGAGCCCGAACCTTCTCCACCCCCACAGCCTCCAGGTCATTCGCGGGCCTACCATTGAACGAGAGGTCATCACTCACTATCGTGATATTGATCATGGTAAGTTTCACCCTTGAGGTGTCGTCGCATGCATCTTGGCTAATACCCAGCATAGGCATGATCCGAGCGAAGCCACCAACCCGCCTCCACCACCGCCACCCGCCGCGCACCGTCCGAGCACGGGAGCGCGAGTTGGATATCGATATTGATATCACGCGCAATGAAACCGATATTGACGTTCGCCAACGTACTCGTTCTCGTTCTCGCCCTCGCTCTCAATCACGCCCCGTGAGCGACCCCGTCCGATGCCTCGTCCGTCCCACTCGATGACCTGGTTATTGTGAGAAAGAATGATAAGCTCAAGGTCTCCGAGACAAGACGTCGCGCTCATTCTGCGCCCCACGTCCAGAATGGGACGACGAGGCCGAGTACATTACCAGCAAGATTGACTCGCGGGGTCGCATGGGCGAAGCTTATCATGGTGCCACTAAGGACTGGACTATTGTCGACGTTCCACCAGGAACCGAGCGCGTAAAGATGGACGGGTGTAGGTGGTGGCGGCGCCGAGGTGACCTGGCAGCGTACAATGGTGTTCGACGTTCCAAGTTTATTCCTGAACGAGAGGAGTCTCTGCTCCAAGCCAAGCCCCAGCTCTACCCGAGCCGGCTCGAGAGTCCTCGCGCGAACGATTGAGTGTACAGATTTACGACTCGAAACGTCGCGACCGCGAGGTAGAAGTCGAGGAAAGTGCGAGACCGCCGCATTTCAATCCGTGACGGTGATCGGCCGTCGGTCGTAAGCGTGACGCTATGTGGACGGAGATTACTAAAGACCTCGTGAACCGCGAGGCAATTGAACACCTGGGTTATGAATACGAGGAGACTGAGTGGTTCTCACGTTGAGCAGTATCTTCGCTATGTAAGTGACAACCTTTCTCGCATTAGTAATTCCGGATGCAAGACTGACACCCATATAGGAGGATGTCCTTGAGCTCGTTGCTGTCACGGAGGATATTCGGAAAAACCGAAGACGCCGTGCTCGCGAGTATGAAGAGGATCATTACGGATACCATCGAAGACCACCACAAGCATGCGCCGTGGGATAAGGCTGACGAGGAGCGCATCTACGAGCGGGAAATAATCTATGATTCGGACCGGCCTCGTTATTATCGTTAAGACCTCATCGCTACTGTCTTGATATTCAAGGTGTTGAAGCTAAGACTTTCATGATATTTTTTAAATGCTTAATGAGGCTCAATCGATTCGCCTCATTGGTTCGTATCATATTAGCGACAAGCGGTTGAAGGCGGGGGGTTCATGCTCAGTTGCGCAGCTGCATAGTGAGTAGTGGGGTTTTGCAGCTTTTTACACGAAATAACTTTTTGTTTACGGCCCGAGTGGAATGAGATGGTGTATTTTGGAATAAGTGGATGAGGATGGATGAGGATGAGAGATGTGTCAATGGATGAGATGACGGGGTAATTCGGAACGATTTGATTGATTGTATCTAGACGCGTGTGCTAATGATGATGACTCGATGATATTAACACTTTTTTATATATATTTGATCTCGTGCCTTTGTGTGTTGGTTCACTACTTACGTAGAATGGCGAATGCACTGTGTGTGGCTCGGTTATGTTATCTGCCGACTAGATAAGGGTTTCATGTCGTGAGCGATTAGTTATGCGAACACCTAAGTCTGTCTTACTCCCAGTTATCAACTTACCAGAATGAATCGCATCATAATTCAGTATTGGTGTAATCGCTCCATGTCCTGGGCATGAGGTTTATTGTGATATCCTCTGCGTTCATTCTTCTGAACACCTGGTGGCCTTCGTAGCTGCCTATGTATAACTGGTGGTCCCTTTTCGCGTTGTGATATCGTTGGACTCTCGCTCGAGTATAACGGAATTCAGGGCTTATGCGTAGCTAATGACGACTGAGCCTGGAGACCGCTAGAGGTTGTGGCTCACCCTATTTCAGGGGTTTTCTCTTTGTTGTGATGGGTGCTATGATCTGTTAAGCAGCCCAACCCCGGAGTTAACGATTTCCTATTTCGGAAGGATCTCAGCTCTAGAGACACTGTTTCGTGAGTTTGTTTCGTGAGTTTGTTTCGTGAGTTATGTATTTAGCTGTATGATATGCTGGCTATATATTTACTTTTTTTGTTCTAGTATAAAATTAAAACCTAGGTTTTAATTTATTATATTTGCTATATGTTTTTTTGTTATATTTGCTTATATTTTTTACTATAAAGCTAAGCTTTTTTTATTATAATCTAGTTTAAAATAAAACCTAGGTTTTAATTTACGATATTTATTATATGTTTTTTTATTTATTAATTTGCTAAAAAAAATACTAAGGCAATATTAGCTAATAATAAGCTGGGGTAATTATATAATATAGTTCAAAAGGAAAAAAAAGGATTTTAATCGTAATAACTATTAAATGTTTAGTTTTTATTTAAATAAACTATAGTACTACTAGGCTATAAAATTTAAGTATTAAGTTAAAATATTATTTATAAATACTATTATTTTTAAGCTTTATAAAATCCTTTTAAGCTAAAACTTCTACCGAAAAAAACAGCAAGGGCGCGTTAAATATACGACTAGTTTAATATTATTTATAAATAATACTTATTTCGCTTAACTATTAGTTAAATAAGTTATTAATAACTATTAATTAAAAATATCGATAACTATAATAAGGCTTAAAAATAGTTCTATTTAAAATATATATACGAACTATAATTTATATAATTATTTAATTTTATAAAAGAACCTAGCTAGTATTTAGTAATACTACTAGGTACGCTTACTAAAAAAAACTTAAAAATTTAGTATAAAATCGTCGGCAATATAACTATATTTAACGCTACCCCGGCGATCTATAGTATAATTTAAAAGCTTAAAATTATTGCTTTAAAACTAGTTTAAACTATATTATATAATAAAACTTTAGTTATATTTGCTATATAATATTATTATAAAATATATTTTAATAAAATTTAATATTTTATGCCTAGGTATAATAAAAGCTTTTATAGCTATAATAATAAAAATAACTACGCTAAAAGTATAAAATATATAATATTTTAGAAAAATATATAACGTTTTTATTCGCTAAAATAATTATAATAATTTATTAATTAATACTAAAGTAGATCTAAAAATAGTTTTTATTAATTATTAAATAGTAGTAAATATTATAGCTAGTTTATATTATACGTCTATAATTTAGTTTTAATAGCGCTAAACTATAAAAATAAAACTAATTTTAATTTTTATATAGTAAAATATAAAATTATAAGTATAGCGAATATAAACTTAAAAACTTTGGATAGTTTAAAAATAATTAAATAGAAATTAAAGGGTTATTTTATTTAAATAAAATAACAAGTAAGTAGTTATACGAGTTTATAAAGGTCTATAAAGCTAAAAAACAAATATAAGGCTATTTCGAACATAAAAACTATAATATTAAAGTAATTATATTTTTTAACTTAGTTGCTTTAGCTAACTATAATATTAAAATAATTATATTTTCTAACTTAATTTTAAGCTTAGCTGCTTTAACTAACTATAATATTAAAGCAATTATATTTTTTAATTTGGTTTTTTATTTTTATATATAACTATTTTTTTTTTAATAAAAATTTTTTTTTTTTTTTACTAATTTATTTATAATACTCTTATTTATTAACTTATATATAGTTTATTTTTTTTTATTTTTATTATTAGGCTTTGCTTTTTTTAACTATTATTAAATTATGGATTATAGCTTTAATAAAGGCTTTAAACGGCTAAAATTTCTAAAGTTCGATAATTCGATAAAAATAAAAAATACTATTTATCCGGCGATTTTTAAGCTAAAGTTTTACGCCGGCGTATTATTTTAGTCCAAAATAAAGCTTATTATAATAACGTTTATTAAAAAACTATTCGAAAAACTATTAAATTAAAAAAAAAAAGTTTATATTTTTTACGTTAATATATAATTTTAGCTATTAAATATAATAGTAATATTTTATTTAAAATTTAAAGCTAAATATATATTTTTAAAACGTTATAAAAAGTTGTTTATTTAAATTACGATTTATTATATTACGTTAAGCTATATATAATAAAAACATAAACTAGCGCTAAATTAAAACTAAAATTTAAAACTAATTTTATTTAAGTTTTTATAAATATTATAAAAATAAATTATATAATAATAATATTCTAAATAATAAAAAAATAATATTTAGCGTATATATAAGCTTGCTGCTTTTATAAGCTTTAAAACTATTTATAGTTTTTTTTCGAAATATTATATTATAATAAGCTTAAAAAAACTAGGCTTATAAAAATTAAATTATTTTAAATTAAAGCTAAACTATTTTAAGCTAAAACTAAGCTATTTTAAGCTAAAATTAAACTATTTTAAGCTAAAATATTAATTAAATTATTATTTAAAAATTAATTTAATATTTATTAAAAATTATTTAAATTAAGCAAAAAAAAATTAAGCCTTAATAATTTTTTTATTTATAATAATATTTTTATAAAATAATTTAATTAAAAATAATATAAAACGTTAATAATTATTTAATACGTTAATAAATATAATATTATTTTAATATATTAATAATTTTTTATAAATTATATAAAATAGTTTATTTAATAGTTAATACTAAAAATTAAAAAATTTAAATATATTAAAAAGTAAGCAAAAACTATATATTGTTTAATATTTTAAAATAAAATAAAAAGCTAATAATATAAACTATTAACTTTAGCTTTAATTAAAATAATTATTAATATAAACTATATAGTTATAAAACTATTATTATATTTTTATTATTTATAAATTATAAAAAATTTTTATATAATATTTTTAATAGTTATAATATTTTATAATATAATAAAAAAAGATTTTTTATTCGATATATTATTAAAAGTTTATTTAAAAAAATATTTTTTATTTATTTTTTTTAAATACTATTTTTTGCTTTAAAAAATAAAATATAAATAAAAAAATCTTTTAATTTTAGCTAATATTTTTTTTAAAACTTATAAAAATAAATATAATAAAAGCTAAAAATTTAAACTAAGTAAACTTAATTTTAACTTTATAAAACTAATAATTTTTATAATATATAACTTAAAGGAAAAAAATATAAAAAGCGTTAATAAAACGTAAAATATATTATTAATAATAGTTTTAAGCTTTTTTATATTTTGTTTAAAAAATACTTATTATTTATAGTTTTATATAAAATATAACTATAATATTATAATATTATTTAGCTTTAATAAATATTTTAATTAAATAAATTTTAACCTAGTTAAAATTTTAATAAATTTTATTATATTATAACTTTTAATTTAGTATTTATTAATAATATTTATTAAAACTATAATATAAAAAGTTAGTAAAATCCGTAAGTAAGTATTATTAATACTTTTTTATTATTTTTTTAGCGTTTTTATTTAAAAAATAAAAAAAAGTTTAGCTTTTTAAAAAAAAAACAAAAAGCTATATTAATATTTAAATTTTTTTAAAGTTTTTATAAAATTAAATATATTTTTTTTAAAATTATTTCGTTTTAAACTATAAAAAAAAAACTTTAAAAAATTAATTAAAAATAACTAATTAAAATATATAAACTTTTTTAACCTAATAAATTTTAATTATAACTATAAGTCCGAGTAAAATAAAGATAAATATTTAAATAGCTAAAAATTACTAGCAAAACTAAAAGCTTAAATAAACGTTATTTAGCTTTTATTAAAAATAACTATATTTTTATAAATTTTATAGCGTTTAAATAAGCTTAAAAATAAACTATAATTTTATTTATTTATTTTCTACGGAAAACTTAGGCCGTTTTTATACCCGGATATAAGCTATAATTAAAAGTTTTATTTTTAATATTTACTTTAAGCTTATTATAATTGTAATTATATAAAAATAAAAAGCTTTTTTATATATAAAACATATAAAAAAGACTTTTTTTTCCGGTTTTATTTTAACGCTATTTATAAATATACTATAAACTTTAAAAAAAGTATATATATTTAAATTATATTTTTTAATAAACGTTTAATAAAATAAGCCTCGAATAATATATAAAAAACGTATATAAACCTTAGAAAAAGTATTTATACTTAGGTTATATTTATTAATAAACGTTTAATAAATTAAGCTTCGAAAATATATAAAAATATATATAGATTTTAAAAAAATATAACTACTTAGGTTATATTTTTTAATAAACGTTTAATAAAACAAGCTTTAAAACTTATATAAAAACTATATATAAATTTCGGAAAAAGTATAACTATTTAAGTTATACTTTTTAATAAATATTTACTAAAATATATTTTAAATAATATATAAAAATATATATAAACTTTAGAAAAAATATTTATACTTAAGTTATACTTTTTAATAAATGTTTAGCAAAAAAAACTTTAAAAAATATATAAAAATATATATAAACTTCGGAAAAAATATTTATACTTACGTTATATTGTTTAATAAACGTTTAAAAATAAGCTTTAAATAGTATAAAAAACGTATATAATTTTAAAAAAATATATATACTTAAATTATATTTCTTAATAAATATTTAGTAAAACAAACTTTAAATAATATATAAAAAACGTATATAAACCTCGGAAAAATATTTATACCTAGGTTATACTACTTAATAAACGTTTAACGAAAATAGCCTTAAAAAGCATATAAAAAATATATTTAAGACTAAAAGCCTAACGTTTAATAATATATCTATTTATAAGTTAAATTAGTTTAACTTTTTAACTAAAATAGCTATAAAACTACTTATAAATATACGCAAGTCTAAGTTTAATGTATTATATAATACTACTAAATCCACTAAAATCTGCTAAATATTACGTTATAAAACAAAACAATTATATAAAGCTATAATAAGTTTTAAATAATATTAAAGCTAAACTCGAACACCGAGATATTTAGCCTCTAATTATAAAAGTTTTTATTTAAATTTATAAAGCTATAAAGAAAAAATATAATAAAATCTTATATTTAAAAGTAGTTTAACAAAAAGCAAAATATAATTAAAGTTTATATTTAAATATTTAAATTTAGAGTTTAATTTAGCTAATAATTTTTTCGGGGTTTTTAAAAAGCTTTAATCTTTTTATTTTAATTTTAATATAACCTCGCTTATATCTTTAATTTATAGCTAAATTTAAAACTTTTTCCTTATAAACTTTTAAAGTATAACTCCTTGTTATAAGTTTATATGTATAATTAACTATAAGCAATTAAGTGCTTAACTTAATAACGTTTTACTTTTATAATATTATATATAATGTGCAGTTTTATATTATGATACTTTAAAAGGCTTAAAGTTATTTTAAACAATGCTACAATAATAATATAATACGTTTTAGCCTATAAAAATAATTAAGGTAATATTAGCTTTCTAAGTTTTTATAAGAGTTTTTAAGGGTTTATATAGCTTTTATAGCTAGGTTTTATAGCTAGTTATAGATAATAATAAAAAAAGAGTTTTAAGCATTAAAAAGCATAAAATCTTGTTTTTAAAAAAAAAATTAGATTTTTATATACTTTTAAACTATTATTATTTATTAGTTAATTTAAACTTATTTTAAGCCTTTTATTTAAGCTTTATTATAGTAAATATAATATAATTAATAACGTAATAAAAATAAAAAGATTATTTTATTATTAAGCTATAATTAATTAAATAATAAACTAAACAGCTAATTTATTAAATATATTAAACGATATAAATAAAATCAAATAATAACTCGTAAAAACATATTAATTAACTAAACTTAACCTATTAAACTATTTTTAGCTACTATAATTAGTTTAAAAACTTTAACGCTTTATTATATTAAATATAAATAAAATATAACAAAATATAACCGAAACATAAATAAAACGCGGGCAAAATATAAAAAAAAATATATTTATTATAATTATTAATAAGCAATATTATATATATAATAATATATTACTTTTTAAATATAATAATAATAATAAAAAAATTAAGCTATATAGCTTTTTTAATATTTATTTAATAATACGTTTTTATATTAAACGTTTTTATTTTTATATTATTTTAAACATATTAAAACTAGTAGCTATATATTATTTTTAAACTTAAGCGCAGTTTATTTAATAATAAAATTATAATGCTTATTTTATACGTTTTAAGTCTTAATTTTAATAAACCTATAAAAAGTTTCCGTAGCTAAATTATTAGTTAGCATAATTAATAGTAATAAATAAAGCTATACTATTAATAATCCAAAAACTAAGCTTTTTATTTTTATTATAAATTTGCTTTTTTTAAGCAAAAAAAATTATTTAAAATTATTATTATAAACTATAATATTTTTATTAATATTAAGTTTAAATAAATAACGGAATATATACTTATAAATAATTTAACTTTTTTAATAAATAAATAATCGCTTTAAAAGCTTTAAAAAAAATAAATAAATATTATTTAAAAAAGTTTTAATTAGTTCTATAAGCTAGTTTAATATAATTAAAGCAATAAAGCTAATAAATTCTATAATAATAAATATAATAAAAGAAAAAGTCCTAAAAATAAACTAAAAAAAAGCGTTTTTTTTAAACCGGATTTTAAACAAAAAAAAAAAAAATAATAAATATTTAGTTCTATTTTTTTAATTTTTTATAAGTTTAAGCAGCAATATATAATAGTATATACTAACGTTATTTAGCTATTTTTTTATTAGCTATTATTTATAATTTACTAAAAAAATATATATAATAATTTTAGTTTATATATATATATTTAAATATTTTTATATTTAGCTTTTATATAAAAAGCTATAGTATTTTATAAGAAAAACTATAAAAATAGCAATAAATAGGCCGGCGCTTTTTTACGCCTATTATTATTATTTAGCGCTAAAAGCTTAATAACTTTTAAACGTTTATATTATTTTAACTTATCTTTAAAAAACATATTAAACGCGTTTTTATAATATTATAAAACGTAATATAGCTTTTTAATTATTATTATAAAATAGCAAAAAAGCAAAAAAATAATAAATCCTTTTTTTTACGCGCTTAATTTCGTTAGTAATTTTTAGTTTATATTTATTTTAAAAAACCTATTTAAATATATAAAAACTAATAAATAATAATTATAGTTTTTATATTATAATTTTTATAAAAATAAATATAAATATTTATTATTATATAAATAACTAATAAAATTATTTCTATAAGTTTTATTTAACTATATAGCTATATATAAAAGTTTTTTATTTAATCTAGTTTTAATCCTTATATAGTATTTAATTAATACTTAAGTAATAGCGCTATAATAAATAGTTTGCTTTTTTATTTTAAGCTAAAGCTAATATTTTTAATAGCTATTATTTATTTTTATTTTTCGAGTATATATAATTATTGTTTCGCGCTTTTTTTTACTATTTAGTTTAATATTTTACGCTTTAAAAGCTTAATTAAACTAAATTATTTTAAAAAAAAACTAAGCTTTTTTTATATTAAAAAAATCTTTTTAATATTAAGCTTTTATAACTTATATATGTTAGTTTATATATATAATATAATTATTTTTTAACTAAATAATTTGTTTAATTTTTATTTTAGTTATTTTATATTAAAACTATTTATAAGCTAAACTTAATAGTAGTAATATATAAATTTTTTTATATTTATTATTTTATTTTATAATAGCTTTAAAACGTTATACCCCGCTAATTAGTATATATTATTAAAAGCTATTTTTAGTTCTAATAAAATAATATTTTATAAAAATATTTAATAATAAAGCTAAATATTTTAAGCTTTATTAATATAATTTTTTTATTTTATAAATATTATATTGCTACTATTTCTAATTTTTAATAAGTTAGCTTTTATATAAAAATAATTATTTAGCCGCTTGTTTCTGTTTTAAAAAATTTAATAGCTTTATTAAATTCTTTATTTACTATAAATATAAATATAAATATAAATATTTAGCTAATTAAAACCCGTATAAACTAACTAATATTTAAACTATTTTTATTTTTTTATTATTTAATTTATAATAAATAACGCTTTTAAACTTTTTATATCGATTAACTATATATTAAAAGTTTTTTAAATATTTTATTTATTAGTAGCGCCTAATATAATCTAATAATATATTTATACGTTAATAAAGCTATAGCAAAAAAGTAATTTAAATTATAGCGGGCTATTTAGCTTTATAATACGTTAAAAAAGTTATACGATTTTAATTTTATTAAATATTTAAACTATAAATTAAAAGCTTTTAATAAAGCTAAAATTTAATTATTTTTACTTTTTAGTTTTTAATTTTATATTTTTTTTATAATATTGCTATAGATTTATTATATAACTTTTTTATTTATTATTTAAAATAGTATATTTTTTTTTCTAAAGCTTTTTATTTAATACTAGGTCCTATAAATATAATATTTATATTTAAAATTCTTAATATTATTTTAATAAATATTATTTTTTAAAATATATTTATAATAATTTTAGTTAAATTATTTATTTTATTAAATATATTATAATTTTTTCGATAAATAAAATATATTTTATTGTTTTTAATATACTAATATTTTAGTAAAAATAATATTTATAACAATAACGTTAAAAATAATAATATTAAAATAATAGTTTTATTATTAATAAACATATTATTAAAAGTTAATATTTTTTATTATATAAATTTTTTATTTAAAAATAATATAAAAAAAAGCTAAAAATATTTTTATTAACTAATTAGTTAAACTTTATAAACAATTATTATTAATAAAACTATATTAAATATATTTTATTAAAAAAAATAAACCGTAATTATATAATAAATAAAAATAATTAAATATTATTTAATATATTAGGGCTAAAAAATATAATAGCAAAAAAAATACTAAATAAATAAATATACTAAATAATCGATAATAATAGTACGTTTATAAAGTTTTATTAGCTTTTTATAAATATCTTCCGTAAAATTATAAATATAAAAAAAAAAAAAAAAAAAAGCCGTATAATTATTAAGATTTTAGTTTTTATATAAAACATTATAATAGCTACTTTATTACTTACTTAAAGTTTATTTCTTATTTTTATTTATTTCCTATAATATATAAAATATATTAAAATTAAAAATAATATTATTTTAAAATCTTGCTATATTTATTTCGAAAATAAAGTTTTTAAAGCTTATATAAACGCGCTAAAAAAACTAAATTTTATTTTAAATATAAAAAGTAGCTAAATAAATACCTTTTAATATATAAAAAAAACTATTAATTTATTATTAAAACCGGTTAAACTATATATAAAATATTACGGTTATAATAATTATATAACTATACACCTTTTACGTAAATAAATAATAATAATATAATATTATATAAAAAATAAAAATATATATTTTTATCGGGCTTATAAGCTTTATATCCCTTAATAGCGTTAAATCTTATATAAACGCCTAAACGCTACACTTTCGTTTAAAAAACAAAATTAAATATTTTCTTTTTGCATAATATTAACGTCGTTAATTTTACGTCTTTTTCTTATTATCGTTATGGTTAACACTCTATCATTATAATTATTTTATTATTATTTTATCGTCGTTTTATTATTATCGTTATTATCGGCTTTATTATTACTACTATCCTAGCCTAAAAACAATATTATATAGCTTTATTTAAAAAACGTTTTATTTTATTAGTTAAAACTAAAAAAATAATTAATATATAACTTACTTTAAAATACTATTATATAAAATCTACAGCTTTTTAACTTTACTTAATATATTAAACCATATAATAAATCCTAAATCCTTTTACTTAGATTTTAATCGTAGCTACTAAAAATATAACTAACTTTATTTTAATTTCCGGCTAAATATTAAAATATTATCTAAAATAATAAATACTATAAAAATAACTATATTTAAACTAATATAAAAAAATAAAAACTTATCTAGTTATATATTTATAAACTTTAGTTTTAAAAAAAAAATAATTATTTTAGCTAATAATCTAAGCAAAAATTAAAAACTTTTTAGTATATTTTATATATTAAATAAATATAATAATAAAGAACTATTTAGCAAAGTATTTTATAAACGTAAAAAATAGCTAGGTTAAATATAACTATAATATAATAATTAATAAATTGTTTTATAATAAAATAATAATTTAATTTTTATAAGCTATAAAACAAAGTCTTTATTATATACTAATATATTATTATTAATAAAAAGCTTATTATTTAAAAATAAATAATAATAAATAAAATTTTAAATAGTAATTAGTTTATTTATATTTTTATTTAATATTATTAAACTTTTCTATTATTATTTATATTATTAAGCTTTATTTTTAGCAACATTACTTAATAAATAGCTTTAATTTATATATAAATATATATAGTAAATAAAAATTATTTTTACTACTTTTCCCATTAGCCTATAATACTACTTTTAAGTCTTATAGCTTTTATTAATTTTATTTTATATATATATACTACTTTTTAACGTCCTTTTATAAAAATCCCTTTTTAAAATATTAGCTAGCTTTATTTAAATTAAGTTTATTAACTTACTACGTATAGTTTAAATATAACTCTTATAACTTAATATACGTTATACTTTTTTTACTTTTTTTTTATTACTATAATTTAATGTTTTTTTTTTAAATATAAGCCTATATATTCGTAAATTATTAAAGCTTTTAATATAATAATATAACTAACAAATAATAATTAAATAATAACAATACTTACTAAAGCTAATAATATTCCTAGTTATAAAACTTTAACTAAATAGCAAAATTAAAAAAAATAAAATCTATAAAAAACTTATTTTAAACGTAAAATACCAGTACTACAATAATTAACTAAATAATATTTAAAAAAGCTTATAAAACTATTATAGCATAAATACTTAAATTAAACATTTTTAAACATAATAAAAAAAACATACTATATTAAATTAAATATACTAGCTTATTAAAAGCCGTTATTATAATACCTTATTTATTTATATTAAATAAAAAAGGTTATAAAAACTATATTTTAATAGGACTATTTATTTTAGCTACGTAAAAAGTACGCTTTTTTTAATATTCTAATAATTATAATTATATAAATCGGCTTAAAAACAATATAATTAAAATTTATATATAAAAAGTTATATATAAAAACTATTATAATATTAATAAAGTTTAATTTTAATAAAGTTATTAAACTTTATACCTATTTATAGCTATTTATTAAACTACGTTATTGCTTAAGCTATTATAATAATATAGTTATCAAAAAATATATTTTTATTATATAATTAAAAAATTCTATTTCGCGTAATATAAAATATAATTTATTTACCGAATAATTTAAATCTACTAATAAACAAAATTTAAAATTTAACAACATAACAACTATTTTTAGCTTTAACACCTACTAATTTTTAAGCTAAATAATATATATACTAAAATACGTTATTTTTACCCTTAAAACGCTATTAATCTAACAATATTTTTTAAAGCTTTTTTTTTCTACTATATAAAAGCTATATAATACTTTTTTACTAGCCTAAATACTTTTTTAACAAAAGCATATTATATTAACATAATCTCCATAAATCAATAATATTTAAGCTAGTAATCTTTTTAAGCCACATAATCCTAAGATTAAATAATAATATAAACAAACTAAACCATTAGCTAGTAAAAATAACTAAAGCTACCCAAGCAGCTATTCACTATTATAAACAGCCTTAAATGCTTAAAATCCTAATAATAAATTAAAAATTTTTTATTTATTTTAAAATATACTTAGAAATATTATATAACTATAAAGTTTAATAAATATTAAGTACTAGTAGCTTTTAATATATAAAATAAACTTAATTTACCGATCTTATTTTTAATACTATTCTCGCAAAATTGTTAAAAGTTCTACGTATAATTAAAAATAACTAAAATATTTATATTTAGTAATTTTAGTATAATAATACTACTTAATATTTTATTTTTATTAATTATTTATAATGTTTAAATAAAATAACTTATTTTTATAAAAACATAATATTAACTTTAAATTTTAATATATTTTATTTATATTTTAATCGAAACTATAAAAAACATAAGCTATTAAACTTATAATAATATTTACTTATATAGTTTTATTTTATAATATTATTATAATACTACGTATAAAAAAGCTTATTTAATATATTATAGTCTTATATTCTAAAACTTTTATAAAACATTTTAAGTATTAAGTATTATTTTATACGCCGGATACCGGACAGTTAATTTGTTATATCTAATTTCACTAACCCTAGTCTTATACCTAGCTAACCAAGTCTTTTAAATATTATTATCCTTTGTTCTTAATTAAAGTAATAGATATAAAATCTTATAATAATCCAAAACTACTTAAAAACATACTTATTTACCGCTTAAGCACATATTTATCTTTTAAATAAACCTAAAACCTAAGTATATATTTAACACCTATATATATTTAACACTTATATACGTATTTAATACTATATATTATTTATAAATATTTCTTACTATTTTTTAGCTATACTATAAAATATTAATATATTAAATAATGTTTTATTATACCGCTAAGCTACCCTACTAAGCGTATAGTTTTTATATATACTTTTAGCTTTTTAAAATATATACGCTATTAAAGTTTTTATATAAATATTATATTAATAATATATATTTATATTTTAATAGTTTTTATTGCTTTTAATAAATATTTTAATAAATATTTAAATATTCGAAAAGTATTTTTTATATTTTTAGTAGCTATATTAATACTAATAATATAATCGTTAAATATATTAAATAATATAATATATTATAAGCTATTAAATTATTAAATCTTTTATATAATAATATTTTAAAATAAATTAACGCTAATAGTTATAGTTTTTCTATTAATTTAAAATAAATAAATTTCCTAAAAAAAACTAAAATTAAAAAAGATATTATAATAAAACCTAAATAAAACTAAAACTATTTATACATTATTTAATAAATAATAATACGTTATTAACCTAACTCGGACTAATAAAACAAACAAAAAAACAAAAGTAAAAAAATATATAAAGTAATATAAAAGACAAAAAAATAAAAAAAAATATATAAAGCGATATAAAAACAAAAACCAAAAAAAATAATAAAGAAAAAAAAGAAAAATCCTTTATACCGAAGCAAATATGTTATATAACTACTTATATAAAGTTTTAGTCTAATAATTATTATAAATATATAAAGCTATAGTTAATATCTAATATTTTAACTATTTTATTTTTATATTTTAACCGTTTTTCCTATATTAACTAATAATTTATATAGCTTTATAAATAAAATAAAAAACATATTTTTAAAATTAATAAGTTTATATGTTATAAAAAAAGTTAATATAAATATATTTATCCTAAAGTTTAAATATATTTTAAGTTTTTATTTTCTTTATTTCGTTAAAATATAAAAAAGCTATTATAATTAATATTAAAAAATTAAACAAACTATATCAATTTATGCGCATAGCTTAATCCACTATTATAATACTTTAACTATTTACTTTCTAACCTTACTATTTAAAATATTAGTCTATAATATTTAAACAAAGATATCTTATTAACCTACTTACTTAACGTTAAAATTTATGCTTTTTCCCACAACAATAATAGCAACAATAATAATAACAATAAATACTACTTGATTAAACTATAGCTTTGTTTTTTAATATTATATTACCGCTTATTACTTGCATATACGTGTTTAAAAATATGTAGATTAATGATAACAATAATAACAATAATAACAATAACATAACAATAATAACAACAATAATAATAATAATAATAATAATAACAATAATAACAATAAAAAAAAAAAAAAAAAAAAGGCCTATAATAAAACTAAACTATAATTCAGTTATTAATAAGCTTATAACTACTTTTCTTTTAAACATATATATTTATAATATATATTTTTAATAAAAACGTTTATTATAAGGCTAAAATAGTTTAATTAATAAGGTTTTAATTATTGTTTTTATATATATTTAAGCAAAAAACAAAATAAATTCATTTTAAATATAATATAGCTTTTATTTTACTTTGCTATTTAAAAAGCATATTTTGTTTTATTTTAGCTTAATTACTTAGTATAAAATAAAAATATTTTAAAGTAACAATAATAAACAAAAAATAAAAAAAACTTTAATATTTAAACAGCGCTTATGTTTTATTTTAGTTTAGCTACTTAAAATAAAACAAAAATACTTTAAAGCAATAATAATAAAACAAAATATAAAACTTAAAAAAAACTTTAATATTTAAATAGCGCTTCTATTTTATTATTTAAAAAATATATTTGTTTTATTTTAGCTTAACTATTTAAAAAAAAAAAAATGTTTTAAAGCAGCAATAATAAAACAAAAAATAAAAAAAATTTTAATATTTAAACAGCGTTTATGTTTTATTTTAGCCTAGCTACTTAAAATAAAACAAAATACTGTTAAAATAGTATACCTAAGGAATAATATATTAATTAATAATATATAACGTTATGTTCGAAAATCTATTTTTAATAATATATGTGCTTATATATATATATATATATATATATATGTGTATATATATGTATATATATGTATATATATTATAAAAAAATTTATATATAAGTATAATTATTATTTTACTATTAATTAGTTCTTACTTATAACCTATAATTTAACTACGCTAGTATTATATACTTTTTAAACCCTTTTAATATAAAAGCGAACTTTTTTACGAATATATCTAGCGTTATATTATTAATTATTTTTAAATAACGTTTATAATAAATAGTTTGCTTAAATTATAACTAAAATATAGTTTACTTAAGCTATAAAATTAAAAAATATACTAGCTAGCTAGTATATAAACTTAGCTATAGTTTATTTATATATAATATATTAATAAACTATTATTTATATATAATAATAATAAATAAAAGTTAAAAATACCGCTAAATTATAACTTTAAAAATTAATAATAACTTTTATTACTACTTTAAAAAATTAATTAATTAGTACGTTTTAAAAACTTATATTAACTAAAATAGCTTTAAAATTATATAGCTTTTATAAACTTCGATTTAAAACTAACGTAGCTAAAATAATAATATATTTAAAAAAATAAAAAAATACGCATAATAAAAGCTAAGGTTATAAATTAAAGTTTTCTAATAATAAATAGTTAGCCCGAGTATAAGCATAAGCACAAGCTTTAGCTTTAGCCCTAGCCCGAACTTAAGCCCTAGCCCGAACTTAAGCCTTAGCTTCGTAAGCCTAAATATAACCCCGTTTATTTGCAAATAAATAATTTATTTAGCAATTAATATATTCTAAATATTTTAACCGCTAGCTTTATATATTAGCTTTAATAGTTATATTATTACTATATTTTTATTTAACTTATTAATATTATATACCGGTTATTTTTTAACTAATATATTTAATAATAATAATATTATAAAATCTTTTTATTAATAACTAATTATTAATAAAGCTAATCTTTTATATTTTAACTTATTTATTAAACAATTTAAATAAAATACCCTAGCTCGCTAGTTATATATTTTAATATTTTAAAAATAATAATTATTATAATATTATTATTTTAATAGTTAAATATTTATATAATTAATTATTCTTTAGCTAGTATATTTACTAATAGTAATAACGCTACGAGGTTTTTTTATTAATAACTAATAGCTCGTTAGCTGTTTTATCCTAATATTTTCGGAAATAATAATTATATAATAACGTTATTATTTTAATAGCTAAATATTTATACGGCTAAACCTATATAAAATAGTATTTTTAAATACTAATAATAATTTTAGCTTAATATTATATTAATATTTATTAAAATAGCTAGCTAAGTATTATATAATTAGTATATTTTTTTATAAATTGTTTATTTTAATTTTTTAGCGAAAAACCGCTTATTATAAACGAGCTTTTTATTAGTTAAAAGTTGTTTATTATAAATAAAGTTTTTATAAATTTAAAAAATCTAAATATAATATATTTATTAATATATAGTTTTTTTAGCTAAAAATAAATTTTTAATAAACTATTTTATAAAATATAACCTTTATTAATTATATTTTATAAGCTATTAGTTTAAAAGCGCAATATAGCAATCTAAAAGCATATTATAGCAGTTTAAAAGCTTATAATATTTTGCTTAAAAATAATACTAAAAATTATATTTTTTTTTATAAAATTAATATAAAAGCTTTTTAATAAAAGCTAGCTTTTATTACTACGCTTAAAACTTTTAAAATATTAATATTAAAACTAAAAATATTTATATCCGAAATTTTAAAATAATTTTAATTATAAAACTTTTATAATAGCTTTAATAAATTTAATATTATTATTAAAACTAGCTTTATATTTAAAAAATATTGCTAAAAATTTTTATTTTTAAGCTTTTAGCTATAACTAACGTTTTTTTTTTATAACCTAATTATTTTTAAAATAATATTTTAATAAAAGTTTTATTTTTAAGCCCTCGGCTATAATTAATATTTTTTTTCTATAATATAGTTATGCTTAAAATAATATTTTAATAAAAAGTTTTATTTTAAACCCTTAGCTATAATTAATATTTTTTTTTATAATATAATTACGCTTAAAGTAATATTTTAATAAAAAGTTTTATTTTTAAACTTTTAGCTAAAACTAATATTTTTTTTATAATATAATTACGCTTAATAATATTATAATAAAAAATCCTACTTTAAATACTTAGTTATTATTAATTTTTGCTTTATAATTTATTACGTTATAAATATTATAATAAAAATATTTATAAATACGCTTTTTACGCCGGATATTTTATTGAAATAAAATCGCTTTTTTACTAATAACTTTAAAAAAAAAAAAATAATTAAAAAAAATAATACTAAAAATCGCTTTTAAATAATTTATAAGTTTATAAAGCTATATAAATAATATAAAAAACATAAAAAATAAGATAAAATAAAAGGCCAGTTTATAAAGCTAAAGCTATTTCGAACTTAAATTATAAGTTTATAAGCTTATTGTAATAGATACAACACAGGCAAAAGGTTCAGACACCTAATTTACCCTATATTAAAAGCTAATATTCTACTTAGGGAAAGAAGGAAGAAAGTACCAGTACATTGACCTGCAGGTGGTAATAAGTATTTGTGGGTGTGTGCCCCACACCGCCCAGTACTGCCGCCACACACCGCCCAGCCCAGTACTGCCACACATTCCCTGTGGGGCAGCCACAGTGCAGCCACAGCCCTAGATAAGTGGGTCAAAAGAGTGGGGCTGTGACACTTATTAAAACTTTATAAATATATTAACTATATATTATTTGTTTAATAAAAAAAAAATTTATAAACTTTATTATTATTTTAAATTAAGTATTTAAAGCTTTAAAGCTAGAAAAAATTAATAAAAAAAATAATTTCGCGTTAGTTATATTGTTTAATTTAAAGTATTTTTATAAAAGATATATATATAATTACTAAGGATATAATATTATAGCACTTTAAAATGGCTAAATAAAGCGTAGTAAAAAATAGTAGTTTTAACCCTTACTACTTTTATAAAATATTAATAATATTTAAATATTTATATTAATATAATATAAAAAACTTCGTTTAATATATTTTATATACTTAAATAATTTTATATAATAGTTATAGATTATAGCACTTATAATCTTTACTTATAATAATTACTACTTATAATAAATAATATTTATAGTAAATAAAGGCAAGTATAAGCAGTAAATATATTTGCTTACTAAATCGCAAATATATAAATAGCTACTTATAGCGTAAAGTTAAACCTTCTTTTTTTCCTTTTTTATCTATAGATTTTATATATAATATACCACATATACTAAAGCCTTGTTTTTTTAAGTATATAAAACATAACAATTATGCTTTATATAAAAAACAAAAAAATCCTTTAATTAAAAAAAACGCAATATATTAATAAAAATCAATAAAACTTAAAAACTTCCTAGCTTATATATTAAATATAAAATAAAATATAAAATACTAAAATAAAAATTAAAACTAGTTAAACAAAAAAACTCTATATATTACTATATAATTATATAAAGCTTATAAAAATAACTTTACTAGTTTTTTATATAACAATAAATGTTTATACCTTATTTTATAAAGATTATAATATAAAAAAATTTTATTTATATTTTTAAAGTTTATTATTAAATAAAACTATACTGTTTTAAAACCTAAAAAAATTAATATATATTTTTTATTTTATTATAAAACTAAAATAAAACTTATAATAACTATTTATTTTTAGATAATAATAATAATAAAAATAAGCAAAAATAAATATAGCTAAAATATATTTAACTTTTAATAAAAATATAGCTAAATATATATTTTTTTTATATTTTTTTATTTATTTTAGTTTTTTATAAGTTATACTAAACCTAAAATATTATTTATTGCTTTTTTTTACTTTTACTTATAAACAAAATTAATTCGGCTTTTTTAAAAACAATTAAACGTATTTTATAATAAAAACAATTTATAAATAATCTTTACTAAAAATAAAAATATTAAAACTATAATAATAAACTAAATTATATATAATTTAAATATATTTAAAGCTAAAAAAAAAATTATAAATACTAATTTTATATTAATATTATAACTAAGTTTAGCTATTATAAAGCAATATTTATTAAATATTTTAAAAAACTAGTATTAAAAACAAAGTATAACTAAAGCTTAAATAATTAATATTATTATTTAATATTAATATAAAACTACTAACTTTAATAATATAAAGCTTATTAATAAAACTTTAACGTTAATAAAACCGTTAATAAAAATAAAACTACTAATAAAAGTACTAACAAAGCTTTAAAAACCTTTTTTTATATTTTAAACCTAAGTTTTTTAACGCTTAATAATATGCTTTTTTTAACTAATACTACTACTAAATATAATATATAATTTTCGTAATTTTAAAAAATATTAGCTGCTAATATTTACTTTATTAAAATAATTACTTACAAACTTTATTTAAATATAAGCTTAAAGTCTTTAGTTTTATTATAAACGCGTATATTAAACAATTAAATCTTTTTTTAAATTTATATTACCTTTTTAAAATATAAAAAACTATACACTTAATAAAAAAAAAACAGAATTTTTATATTAAAATAAAAGCATAAAATAAATAGTTTAATTAACCTTATTATTATTAAATATACTAAAGCTAAAAATATTATTAAATATATTTAATAAAATAATTAAAACTAATATAACTTAATATTTATACGCGAAAAATATAACTATAAAATTAATAAAACTATTTAATAAATCGGCTTTTATTGTTATATAATTATTTTATTTTTAACCTAATAATATTAACGTTAAAACGTTATTAAAAGCTTTATATAAATTATATTTTAAAAAATATATATTATAAGTCGCAAAATTAAATAAATTATTTTTTATAAAAGTTATAACAAATATTATAAATACATTAAGCTATAAAATTAAAAATAAAATTTAATAAATATAATATAATAAATTTTAAACTTAAGTTTATTTAGTATATAGCTACTAATCGATTATTATTTATAAATAGCTTTAATATTTGCTTTTAAATCTATTAATAATTTTAAATCCGAACTTTTTAAAATTATATCCTAAATTTTATATAAAACTTTTTCGGTTATAATTATTTAGCTAGATTTTTTTTTTTAAATTTATTTTAAATTTAACTACTTAATTTTTAATTTTTATTTAATATATTTATTATAGTTATTTATAATATTTTTTAGCTATAGCTTTTTATTTTTTTATAAACAATACTAGTTTTATTGCTTTATTATTACTTTTTTATTTAATTAGTTAGTTTTTTTTTTATTATTATTAATAACTATAATATTTTAAATCGTTTAAAAAAGCTTTATTTAATATAATTTTATTAAATAAATTTATTATTTTATAACGTAAGTTAGTTTATATAGCTATATAGTTTTTTCTGCTTAAAAGTAAAAAAAAAAAACTATATTTATATAATAAGTTTTTACGCGTTATTAAAACATTTAATAAAATTATCGATAATAATACTAAATTTAAATATTATCGATTAAATAATTTTATTATTTTTTAATTTAAATTAATATTATATAATTATATTTAAATTTTTTTATAAAATTATAAAAAGTTAGATTTATCCGATTTTTTATTTTTTTAGCTTTATTATATAATTTTTTAAAAATAAAAATAATATAAACTTATTTAGCTTTTATATTTAAGTTTTTATTTTTTTCGTTAAAATAATATTATATAAATAAAAACAGCTATATATTAAAATAATATCCGGTATAATAAAAAAGCTTTATAAATTTATAAAATAAAATATAAATATTTATTATTATATAAAAAATTAATAAAGTTATTTCCGTAAGTTTATATAATTATTTAATTATATAAAAATTTTTTTTTTTAATATATAAATTAGTTTAATAATATATAGTAAATATTTTAGTAGTTAATATTTATATTTTTATTAATTAATTAGTATTAAAAATAAAATTAAAAATTAATTAAATAAAAAGATTTTTATATATAGCTATATAATTATATAAAGCTTATAAAAATAATTTAATAATAATGTTATTTTATAAAAATTATAGCAAAAAGTTTAATAAAAATATTTTATAAAATATTAAGAAATTATTAAACTAATAGTTAATTTATTTTAAAATAAATTAATTATTTTTTTAGCTAATATTTAAGTTTAAGAATTTTTAGTTTTATATAGTATTTAAAAATATAAATTAGTAGTATTATTTTTTAAAACTTATAAAAATATTTTTTTAATTTTAATACTTTTTTATTAAAATTTTAGCTTAATTTATAACTATTATAAATTAAAACTTTACTATTTTTTTTATTATTAATTTTTTATTAAAATTATAAAATTTATTATAATAATACTTTAATATTATTTTAATTTAATAAAAGCTTTTAATTTATTAGGAGCGCTTTTAAAAAAAAATACTTAAAATTATTATATTTATTTATTAGTAGTATTTTAAAAGCTTTCCGAAAATTTTTAGTTTATTATAAAATATTTAAAATAAATAATTTTTTTAGCTTAAATAAAATAGCTAATTATTAATTTTATATATTTAAATCGTTATTTTTTTTTAAAGTTATTATCCGTTTTTTTAATTTTAAATAATAAAAACGTAATATTTATAATATTTTTTTATTTTTACTATTTTACGAACTTTAAAACTATATTATTAGCGCTAATTAAATTTAAAATAATTTTTAGCTAATATAAACTATTTTTTAATTATTTATAGCTTATAACGTATAAATTTTTATTTTTTAAAAATAAAAAGATTTTTTTGTTTTAAATTATTTTTATAAATAGTTAGTTTAGCGTTTACGAAATTATATTAAATAAATCGATTAATATTTAAAAAAAGCTTTAAAAATTAAATATAATTATTACGTTTTTATTTTAAAAAACTTAGCATATATTTTTTTTATTCGTAAAATATTAATTTATTTGCTTTATATTTATATTTTTATAAAAAAATATTTTATTAGTTTAAATTTTTTTATTTTTTTTAAAAAATATACTATATATTTTAATATAAAGTTATAAATTTAACTAAGCTTTTATTTATTAAAAAATATTTTTAAAGCAGATTATACTGCTTTTTTTTTACTATAGTTTATAAATATAAGCTTAATAAAAAATTTTTTATAAAGCTAGAACGTTATATAATTAATAAATAATAGCTAATAATTTAAACGTTATTATTATTAATTATTTATTAAGAAAAAAATATATAATTGCTAAAAAAATAGATTAATAAACGCTTTTTTTTTTTTAATAAAATATAAAGCTTAAACGAAATATTATAAAGCTATAAAAAAACGCGTATTATTTTAACGTTAATATATTTATTTTAGCTATATAAGAACCTGCTTTTATAAACTGCGTTAGGGCAAAAAAGTTATATAGATTTTGGATTTCGATAAAAAAGCTAGCTAAACGTCCGAACGTCCAACTACAGGTAATTATTAACGTTATGCTAAATTATGCTAACAAAAGAATCGATAACGGATATATTATTAGGCGGACTACTTACTTAAAGCACCGTTTTTAATAAATATTACGTATAAATATAATTATTTTATTTTATTATTTTTATTTTAAAATAAATAATAAGCTACGGTTAATATAATAAAATGCTTAAAATATATTTAATTTAGCTAATAATCTTTTTAAGGTTTTTAAAAGCTTTAGTTTTTTAATTTTAACTTTAAACTTAATAAAAACAAAAAAAATGTTTAAAATTATATATTAATTAATAGCTCTAGAAATATGTTTTTAAAGCTTTAAAAATATATCTTTAGAGCTAAGATCTTACTTAAAATAGCAAATTATGCTTTTAAAAGCTTAAGAATAGTATAAACAAAAAGACTTCGTGTATTACCTCTACGCAGGGGTTTCGGAGACCTTTGTGCAACAATAAGTAGATAGTGTTCTACGTCTTATTTTAATAAAGAGTTAACTTGGGATATTACGAGTATTATTATTACAATATGGGATCTAATATATTTAAACTCTACATAAATAGCCCATAAGCACTTCTTTTTATATGAGTCTTTAAAATCCCACGTGTAAGCTATATAACAAGTCACATATAATTTATTGTTTATTAAAGATAAAATAAAAGTCTATTATTATTAAATATATTTGGTGAAAAATAAAAGTATAGAAATACTATTATGAAAATAGCTCAAAGTACTCACTGTTCTAATTTTTCGTTCAGGGCCGGGGTGACTTACTTGTTATGCAGCGCCCTACCTTATTTGATTATCATTCAGCAGACATGACCAAAAGCCCCCACGCAGTTCAGTATAGAAGGTATGAATCCGCGGATCGTAGCCCGAGTTTGGAAAGGGGGGCTCGGGAAATTCCTCTGCATCGAAAAGTAGACCCGCGAGGTCATCAGGATGAAATTCCGCAAAAACTCTAACCACCATACGTGCGCGCGTTGACGGCGGTACTCTTCTAGGAGAAATATAGCCCTACCTCGCAAGTCTTTGGCCAGGCCATTGTCGGCTGGGACGTTCTCCAGGGCGACAACGAGCACTATGGCGGCCTTTGACATGTTCTCCGCCTTCTCCAGCACGGAGGCGAGAATCTTCTCTTGGGCTGGGGAGGCTTTTCCCTTGAACCCTTTGATAGCCTTTTTGTAGTGCTGTAGGAACTCTGGTGGAGCTTCCTCGTTAACGATGTCATCGAGGAATATTGCAGAAGGCCCGTAGGGTCGTTGTCGTAGGGGTTGTCGTCCGGCACACAATATATGATCCATTCGGGTTTGTTGCGTCCATTGATGGTTCTCTTCTCAATTTCATCAGACATACTTGTTAGAGCTTTTTCAGTAATCTTTGTGAAGTGTTTTGTGGTGAACTCATAGTGGTTGTGTTAAGGTTGTTTGGTTACAATAAAGATATTATGTGTGAATAGCAAATCTTTCTCACTAAGCAACACCGTAAAATATTATATTCGAGATCTTATAAAGTCTGTTTCAATAGAATCCATTGTTTTTAAACAACCCTTTTATTACTGGAGAAATTCTTTAACAATCCTTTTTATTAAGCGAATAAAAAAACAAGGCTTTTGTCTTGTTTCTAATCTAAACATGTAATTAATGCCGTAAAAAATATGTATAACTTCTACTGAAATTTTAACAAGTAACAAAAAAAAAAGCCAGATTGCAAAGCAATAAACCAGTTAATAGTAATTTAAAAGAATTGTTGTTTTGCTCCGGCTTTATCGCAACTAAAATAAAAATAGTTACAGATCTGCAAGCTCTAATGGCTGTGCCCCACTACTAGCTATAATACCCGTAATCTCTACTATAATAACTACCACTTGCAATAAATGCGTGACTGCTATTCGCAATGAATATAGTTGTAATAAATGAAGGCAAACATTAGCAGTAAATATAGCTGCCCTATATAAATATTTAAACAGCTACTTTATTATAAATTTAGACCTTTTTTTTTTCTTACTTTATTTATAGATTTTATATATAATATACTATATATATTAAAGCTTTGTTTTTTTAAATATATAAAGCATAACTGTGACGGACAAGCTATAAACCACAGTAGCCTGGTGGACCTGCCGGGTGCGCACACCTAACCAGTTGGGGCATCTGCCAAAGGGATCAGAATAACCAAGTGACAGCCTTGGTTACTAAGCTACTGTATATAGTCCACAGCTACAGTGCCGCAGCTTCACTGCACAGGTCACTGTAGGCTGTGACCCCCCGCGTCACTAAGGCTTCGTCCCGAAGACCTTGAACCCCTGCCGCACGGGGCTCAAGCGAGCATATCTTAGGAACCTTAGAGGGGCCTGGCTTCTTTCGTACGCCAGTATATACCACTAATCCGGAAAAGCGCAGGTGCCGCTTTTGCCAAGTCCAGGGCTCGAACACTGGACCCATAGGTACCTTGGTTATTGTGACGGACAAGCTATAAACCACAGTAGCCTGGTGGACCTGCCGGGTGCGCACACCTAACCAGTTGGGGCATCTGCCAAAAGGGATCAGAATAACCAAGGTGACAGCCTTGGTTACTAAGCTACTGTATATAGTCCACAGCTACAGTGCCGCAGCTTCACTGCACAGGTCACTGTAGGCTGTGACAATAACTATTTATAAATTACTTAAAATATTATAAAGTATTAAAATTACTTTTATAATATTTTTTAACTAAACTAAATAATTAATTTAATTTAAAAATATTAAAATATTTCCTAAAAAGAACTAAAATAATAAGCGCGTATAGCTATACGTGCTAAAGCTTTTATTTATTTCAAACTTATTTGCTTTAAATATTCGAAACAATAAGCTTTTATAATAAAACTCTAGCAAATAAAAAAAATATATTTACTTTAGCTTTTTTAATTACGCGGAAACTATAATAGCAAGCTATAAAGCTAATTACTTTTAATTAATTTTATAATAGTTTTATAATACTATTAATAACTATATATTTAAAAAATAAAAATTCGATATAAATATTATTAGTTTTAATTAAACGGTTTAATATTTAGCTAATAATTACGCTAAACTATAAATAAAAAATACTAAGCCTAGCTTTTATTTTAAACTAAAATATATTATAACAAAATAATCTAGCTTAATTTCGATAAAAATATAAACTAAACTAATATAAAAATATATATAAAAATTTTACTGCTGTTTTCTAAAAAATAAAAATATACGTTTTTTTAATAACGGCTTTTATTATTTTGCTACTAACTTATATATTCGCTAAAAAGTTAAATAAACAAAACAAAGTTTTATTCGACTAAACAAAAAAATAAAATAAAATTGCTATTTTTTACAATAAAACATATTATATTAAATATATTACTAACGTTTTTAACTTATAACTAAAAGTAATTTTAGCTAATAATAAACTAACTAATAAACTATTAATTAATTATTAAATAAACTATAAAAAATAACTAAATAGCGCAACCGCGCTTAAAATAACTTAAATACTTTAAACTAGCAAATAGTTAATTTACTAAGTCGTTATAAAGCAACTTTTGCTTTATTAAACAATAAAAAAATAGCCAATATACGGCTAAAATATTAATATTTATTTTATAATAATATAACTAAAAATAAATTTAAATTTAAAATATAAATTCGAACTATATAAAATCGTTTTAAATTTAACGCTAATTAGTTCTATAATAATATAGCTAAAATAATTAATATTAAAACCTATATCGAAAACTATATAGCTAATAATTTCTTTTTTTATTTTTATCCGACCATTTTAACGTATTTATTAATTTAAAAATTATTTTAAAACATTTTAAAAAATTTATATCGATATTAACCGTAATAAAAAAACAAAAGCTAACTTTTAATTATTTAGTTTTAATTAGTATATATTAGCTAAATTTTTTAAGTTTTAAATTATTTTTGTCCGTTTAGCTAATAAAACTAAACTTAACAAAGCTAAATAAAAAAAAATTTAAAAATAAGTTATTTTTTTAATTAATAACTAAAGCTATATTAAAATATTTAAAAAAAAATATTAACTTTAATATTTACGTAAAATATTATTTTTAAATAATTTATTACTTAATAATAACTAACTATAAACGAAATAAAACTAAAAAAAAAATATAAAGTTTACGTTTACTACTAAATTTTTATTTTTTTTTTTTTTTACTTTTGTTTAAACAACCTTTTATTTTATTCCGAAACTAAATAATAATAATATAATTTTACTTAATTATTTAAACTTAACGCTAATAAAATATAATAATTAATTTTTAATAATAAATGCTTTAATTATTGTTAATAAAAATATACTTCGAAAAAATACTTTTTAAAAAATTAAACTCTAATAAATAAAAAAGCTTAAATTGCTGCTATTTTAGCTATATATAATATATCGGATACTAAGCCGGCTAATATATAAAAAAATAAACTTATAATAAGCATAAAAAAAAAAAAATAACTTTAAAAAAAATAGCTTTTTTTTTAAAAAAATATTTTTAAAAAATACTATTAATTATAAAATAAATCTAATAAAAAAGTATTTAAGCAAAAAACCTTTATTATATACTTATATTTTATATAGTAATAGATTTTTTTAACTATAGATAATTTTTTAAAAATATAAAAATAAATATATTATAAATATAACTAACGATTCGCGGAAAAAATTATTAAACTATTTAACTTTATTATTATATAAACTTTTTTGCTAAAAAAATTATAAAATATAATAGCAAAAACGAAAAAAATATTAATTAAGCTTTTTTATTATTATTAAAAATATATAAAAAACTTTTAAAAATAAACTTATAACTATTATTAATTTAATTTATAATATTATTTTAAATAAACTATAGTTTAAATATTATAATATTTTTAAACTATTAATAAAACCGTTTAATATTTTTATTTTAGCTACTTTTTAATTATAATATAAAATATTATTTAATAATAAATAAAATAAGTATATAGCTATAATATTTAGCTTATTAACTTAACGCTAATCGATAAAATTATAACTTTAAGATTAAAAAAATACGGCGTTAATAATAATAAAAAAAAGCAAAATAATATTTAAAGGACGTAAAACTAAAAATATTTATTTTAAAGCGTAGTAATTTAATATAAAAAGATTTCGATAAAATAAAGCAAATAATATCTAACTAGCCCCCGTTAGAATTTGTTTTTAAAAAATATAAGCTACGCTTTTTCGCGAAAAATATAACTTTAATTTTTATTTAAAAGTTTAATAAAAAAAGTTTTTATTATATAAAACAAATAATATTAGTTAATATAAAAAAAATTAATAATTAAAATATTTAGCTTAAATATAATTATTTTTAATATAATAATAAAAAAAAACCGGGTAAAAAACGTTTATATTATTAATATTAATAAAGTCGATAAAATAATTAAAAAATTAAAAAAAAATAAAAATAATTTTTTAAAAAAAAAAATAAAAAGTTAAAATAAAAAGCGCAAAAAAAATACTTAAAAAATGCTTGAGTTTTATAAAGGAGGTACAACTAAGTAAAAAAAAGGTTTTCTTATCGATAAAAAAATTTTTTGTTTTTTATATCTTAAATAAAAAATTCTTTTATTCGAATTAAAAACCCCCTTATTTTTATTTATTATCGTATATACTTAATCTTTAGTATTTATTTTTTATTATATAAATAACTATAAATTTAATAAAATAATTTAAAGTTAAATATTTATATTAAAATAATAGTATAATATAAATAAATTATAAAGTTTTATTTTTAATTTTTTTTATTATAAATTATATTAAATTTAATTTTATATTAAATTTAATTATTTAATAGTTATACGTTTTATTAAACCTAATTATTTAATAATTATACGTTATATTAAACGTAATTATTTAATATTTTTATTTAATTATATTTATAGTTATTCTATTTTTTTATTTTTTTAATTTAATATTAATTTAAATATTTATTATTTTTAAATTATAAACTAATACTGCTATTATAAACTTTATTTAAATATAACTTTTATTAAGTTATTTTTTAAAAAACTATAGTTATTATAAAATTAACCGTTATATTAGCGTAATAAATATAGCAATATTTTTTATAAAATATTCGTTTATAACTTTTTTTATTTATTTTTTTACTTTTTATTATATATTTTAAGCGCAATCTTTAAGTTTTTAAAAACTTTAAAATTTTAAATTAATCGTAATAAATATATTTTTTAAGTTTTCGAGTTTTTTTTTTTTAAACGTTTTAGTTAGTTTATAAAGTTTTTTTTAAACTCGTTAATAAACTTAAGCTTTTTTTAAAAAGTTTTTTTTTTTAAACGTTTTAGCTAGCTTATAAAGTTTTTTTTAAACTTATTAATAAGCTTAAGCTTTTTTCGAAAAGTTTTTTTTTTTTAAACGTTTTAGCTAATTTATAAAGTTTTTTTAAACTTATTAATAAGTTTAAGCTTTTTTCGAAAAAAATAAAAATTTAATACGTTATAAAAATTAATATATTTATAATAATACTATTATTTAAAATATAAAATTCGTAATTATATTTAAAATTAAAATAGCTTATAATTATATTTAAAATTAAAAATAGTTTATAATTATATTTAAAATTTAAAATAATAATTTATATTTACCGGAGAATTTTTTTAATCTTACTTAGGTTAAAAATCGGTTTAAAAATTTTAATATTGCAATAAATTTTTTTTACTTAAAATAAGAATTAATTATTCGCTATAATATTTAACTTTTTAATCTTGCTTTATAGCTCGAAATTATAATCTAATTATAAAACAATAATATAACTTTAGTATATATTACTATTATTAATAAAGCAAATATATAAAAAATACCGTATATTAACGTTTATATTTATAAACAAATTTATTATTACTATTAACTAAATAGCTAAATATTTTATAACGTAATTATATAATTATATAAAAAAACAAAATATTACGGTTAATAAATTAAAATAAAATAGCAGGTTTTACTACATATAACTTATTAAAAAAAACAAACTAATATAACCGGCAACTATAACTTATTTACTAACCTAAATATATAGTTCCTAAAAACTTAAACATTTTTACCCTTAAATTAAAAGGCTTTTAGTATTAAAATTTAGTATATGTTTTTAGCCGAATAAACTTTAATACATTACTACTATATTGCCTATAAATAAACTATAAAATAAAGTTTATTAAAAGTAAGTTTAAAGCTAATTTAAGCTATAATTTTTTGTATAAAATATTATTAAACGAGCTAAAAGCTATATAAAAATTCTTAATCGAAAATTTATATAAAAGCTTTATTAAGCTTAATAATGCTTTATATAATATACCCGTTTTATTTATAAAAAAAACAAATAATAGGTTTTACTTTTATATAAATTATTATAAGCTAAACAAAATTATAAAAAAAAACTAGTATCCGCTTTTTTTTATTAAAAAAACCTTGGCTTATATTACTAAGGCGAAAATTTTTACCCGATTTAATATATAATAAATATTTAACTATATTTATATATTATTCGGAATAAAAATTATATAACGTTTTATATAAATATAATACGTATTAATTATTAGTATTATTATTTAGTTTTATTAACGGATTTTTAATGTTTTAATAATATATTAATAATATATTATTTAATTTTTTAGATAATTTTTATAGCGTTTACGCGGATAATATTATTATTTATTTAGAAATAATAAAAAAAATATTATTTATATATATTATATGCTAAAATAATTAATTTAGGCTAAATTATAAATTAATTTAAAAAAGTCTAAGTTTTATATTATTAAAACTAAGTTTTTAAGCTATATTATTAATACTAAAAAAATTCGAATAAATTTTGCTAAAATTAATATTATATTAAAGTAAAAGATTTTTATATTAGTTAAAAGCGTATAATTTTTTTTAGGATTTTATAATTTTTACCGAGATTTTATTAATGCTTAAAGTTATATTATAACGCTTTTAAACCGATTAATATAAAAAAGCATATTTTTCGAATAAACTAAAAAATATAAAAAATTATTCTATTAGTTTAAAAAAGCTTTAGTAAGATTTTTTTTATTAAAATATTTTAATTATAACTTATTAATAAAAGTTAAAATATTTATTTATAGCGTTAGTTCTAGCGTACTATTATAACTATATAATAAAACTTAATATTTTATAGTATATTTTTCGAAAATATTTTATAACGTTAAATTAGATTATAATATTTATAATAAAAAATTATTAATAATTATACTATGCTTTAAAAAATAAAAACTTAAATTAATTAGTAATTATAATAAGCTTTTTTTAATATTTATTAATAATTAAATATTAAAGTTTTTTAGTAAAAAATAATATTTTAATTTAAAATAAGCCGGATAAGTTAACTTTTTTTTAAAATATAATTTTTTAATATTATATCGCCCCGGTAAAAATAATATATTAGCTAACGTTTTATTATAAAAATAAAAAAACCTAATAATATAAAAAGCTAAAAAAAAAACATAATATTACTTTATAATATTTTAGCTAATAAATAATATAGTATAATTAATTTTTATATAAATAAAGTTATACTAAATAAGCTTTATTAAAATATATAACGAATTAAATATTTTTATAGAACTATAGTTAATTAAGCAAATTTTTAAAAAAAACCGTAAAAATATAAATATAAAATTTTTATTAACGAATAAAAAATAATAAGCTAAAAAACCCATAAAAATTAAAAAACAAATTAACTATTTTTTACGGACGTTTAATTATTTTAATTTTTTATATTTATAAATATATTTTATTAAAAAAATATATTATAAAATATTTATTATATATTTTAGCAAAAATAAAACGCGCAAATTTATTATTAAACGCTACTAATAGCTAAAATTAAACAAAAATTATAATTATTATATAATAAACTATATAAAATATAAACTTATTAAAATATTTAAAAATAAAATTTTTAATAAATTTATACTTTTTTTAATATTTAAGCGTATATAGTGCTACTTTATTATTAATTTTAAACAAATATTTAAAAATAAATATAAATATAATAATATATTAATTAAATAAACTGTTTAAATAAATAAACTTAAACTATACTTTATACTATAAAAACAACTATAAAAAACGCTATTAAAATACTATAAAAATTTTTTTTAAATTTTTAGAATATTTATAACTATAACTTTAAACCAAAAATTTTAGTTTATTTTCGCTTTTATAAATAAACTATATAAGCTAATAAATATAAAATATACTAGCTATTATAAAATATTATAAAACTATAAAATAAGCAAAAATTATAAATAAATATATTAACTAAAAATTATAACTATATATAAACTATTATTAAAACAATTAGTCTAAGCGTATATTTGCTATAAATTATATATAGGCTTTAATTTTTTATACTTCGATAAAATTATTGTTTTACGAAATAAAAATAGGTTTTTTAATATTATTTAATTTTAACTAAGAAAATTAAACCGTAAATATAAAGCTATAAAAACTTTTTAAAAAAAAAAAAACAATTTAAATAAATATATAAAAAAAAGTAAAAAAAATAATATAGTTCGTTAAATTAGCTAAAAAAAACCTATAATATATTTAAGAACATATAACTAATTAAGCTAATAAAAATTAACGTAAACCTAATTTTAATATAAAAGATTATATATTAATTTTAAAAAAAAAATAGTCTTAAAAAATAAACCGTTTATTAAACAAGCTAGATTTTTTTATAATATAATAAAAATTTAAAATACGCGAAAAAAACAAAAATATTTTCGTACTAAACGTTCCTATAACTTAGAAAATATTAAACTATTATTATATAAATCGACTATAAAAATACTTAAATAATTTATTATTAGGTTAAAAAGCAGAAAACTTAAAAAAAAAAATAATAAAACCTAAAAGTAAAAAAAAATTTATTATTAAAAAAATACAAATATTTCAACTTTATTATCGGAAGTTATAGTACTAAATAAACTAAAAAAGTTAAAACCCCGATAATATATAATATTTAGCAAAGAATTTTAAAAACAATATAAAAGTATTAAAAAATTTTTATAATATAAACTTTAATTTAGCCGGACTTTTAGTAAAATTATAAATATAGTTAAAAATAGCGTAAAAAATAAATTTAATAAGTTATATTTAAATAATAATAAAGCTATAGCATAAAAAGAAAAATAACACAAAAAAAAAACATATAAAGTAAAAAAATACGTAAATACTATATATGCTTAAATATTATATTAAGCAAAAAAAACTTTAAGCAATATATAAAAAAGCTAGTATAATAATTTAATAGTATAAAGGTTTTATAAAAAGTTATATTAGTAAAAACCCGAAGCGATCCTTTTTTTCGTTAAAAAACAGTTATAATTTTAACCTTAATTAAGTTATTTTTTTTTTCGAAAAAAAAGTAGTTATAAATCTACAAGCTTTAGTAGCTATGCCTTACTATTAGCTATAGCACCTATAATTTCTACTTATAATAACTACTACTTGTAATAAATGTATAACTACTATTCGTAGTAAATATAATTATAATAAAAAAGCAAGCACTAGTAATAAATATAACTACTTTATATAAATATTTAAGCAGCTATTTATACTATAGATTTAGACTTTTTTTCTTTCTTACTTTATTTGTAGATTTTATATTAATATACTATATATATTAAAGCTTTGTTTTTTTAAGTGTATAAGCGTAACTAAAATCGCTTTTCTAAGTAAAGCAAAATTGCATGAGAAACATTATATCTAAGAGATTAACACTGTTTTTTTCATTTAATTATTTATAGACTTGATACAATAAAAATTTAGCTGTGCTATAAGATTCTATATTACGAAGGGTATTACATAAAACAGTTGCCTAAAGCGTTTTTAATAAAGAGAATGAATTTTCATTATTATTAAGCATTTTCTAATTCTAAAAAGGTGTTTTAAGAGCGCTTTTAAGGAAATAATGAGAGCCTCCAAGGCTAGATGAGTTAGTATAAACTTACGACTGGGAGCGGGGCTCGAGCAACTTCCGGGCGCCGTCGATGAAAGTTTCAAGGTCGTCCGCGCTCGTTTCAGCCCAATAATTAATCCCCTCGATTATCAACAGCTGGAAATCGTATCGCTCAAGGATGTCTACAACCTCGCTGCGTAGCTCATCAGTCAACCCGGCGTCGGCTGGGAGAAGCTGGATTGTAATTAAAAGTCTAGCGGCTGGTCCATCCATCCTCTTGAATTTATCGGAGAAGGATTTGAGCACATCACTTTGATCATCTGTTATGATCTCGTCAGCCAAGAGGCGTTCGCGTACCTTCTCGAGCAACGGGGTGCCCCTAGTCTCCTCGAAGACACGTTTCAGTTCGACTTTGAGATTCTTTTTCGACATATATGCATATGTCTCTTTATAAGCTTCTGTCGAACTGCTGAACTGGGGAAGAAGGTTATCACTTCTATCTCAGTTCGCCAATCATTCAATATGATAGGTGAATTTATAGAAGGCGTGGTGGGTTCGTCAAAATTAGGTGTTATTGTGGGTGAGCTTGAAGAAGACATTGCGTAGGTCTTGAATAAAGCTGGATAGCAGTAAGTAGATGAAGTGAATAAGGTTGTTAGTTTGGTATGATTAGAGCTGTATTGGTGATATTGAGTCAAAACTGCAAGCTTGTAGTGTCGTTAGATTTATATTTGAGCGTTTTATCAAGTCTGCATCACCAGGAGTAAGTTCGTTCGGTCGGAAATCCTCTTCTTCGAGGGGTTCACTGTTTAAGGTTCTCTTTAATATTCATATTCTTAAAAACAAGGGCATTGTCACACGCTAAAACTATGCTTTTTGTTGAATGTGGGCTGAAAGAAATTATCAATAAACAATTCTACTTGGGGATATATTGACATATTACAATGCCGTTCTTAAAATTATTAAATGCTTAGAACCCTTTTATTTCACCTTCTTAGCCCCTTACAAGTTGTCTACAATACAAACTACCTTAATATGAAATAAACACTCGAGTTGAACTCGTCTAATGATTTCGAAGAGATGGTTTGCAGTAGTCTATTCGGTTTTCTTGTAGTTGATCACAGTCGTAATCACCAATTGCCACTACCTGTCACATTTACTACACCGTTACATGAAAAGGGGTATAACAAGTCACAACCATTTGGACGCCTGAAACTACGCGACAAAGAGCCCTCAGAATACGCCCAAAGCATCTCGCGAAGGTGGCTGTAGAGTAACATTTCCGTAATAGTGAGTATTTATACTCAGTGCCGTACAGGGTTTTGGCATAAGAAACATGGATTTCATATTCAATTCTACAAATCCATTCATCATCCTTATATGGCCTTAGCCGCGCTATTACATAGTAAATATCCTACAAAACGGCAGCTGGGCCCGGCGGATTCTTCTGGGTAGCAGAGCCCTCTTCCTAGGTGCCTAGGTATAGAGTTTCCCCAGCATTCTTCCATTACGCGTCCTTCAAACGTAAAACAGTCTGAGTCACGTGTCCGCAGTCTGCTTTCATACCTACTGAGCATCGTCTATATATGAAACTTTAACAATATGTCCCTTTGGCCGAGTCGGTACGGCCTAGCGATGCAGTCCGAGCCTAGCGTTCACAGCGTAAAGCATACTTACACTCAACATATTTACTCCGCATCGTTAGGTACTGGGGTTCGATTCCCCCGTTGGCTATTCTCTTTACTTCCTTTTTTGCTTTATTTCCCCTTACTATTTATTGTCTTAATTCTTCTTTGATTTATGTTTCCTTGCCCCTATTTACCTTTTTGCTACCTTTTCCGACCCTTACACCGCAGCGTTCTAACCAACTTGTGCTCTTAGCATCAATCGCTCTTTCAGTCGTTTTTAACCAGCGAAATATGATTTCGATCTATCACAACACTTGAAACCATGCAACAAAGAGCTACTGTACGTAGCCCTCATCAGCCTACAGACGGTCTTTAGCATCTTTCCGTAATGACAAGTGTTCAAGACCTACTTAAATTATAGGATTTCTAGTAGAATCTATCATATAGCGTTTTTAATGTTAACAAGGAATTTGAAAATCACCAAACATTAAGCTCGTATACGCGTTCCTTGGGTGAGTGTGTAAGTGTGGCTGTAAGTAATGTTGAGAAGGCCACCTGCCAACCCAAACCCCAGTCGCCAATACTGAGCGCTAAAGCCGATATGACTAGTGAGTTATGATAATGTGAAGTGTAGGATGCACGGCAAGATTGTGTTGTGTTTTGTATGTAGTAAATTCCGATGCGTTCCCCTAGTCTTTGGGGTTTTGCTGCAGTCGGCACTAATTCAGGGGTCTCGGGTCCTCGGACCCTCCTCAGAAGCGACTTCAAAAATTCACCACTCTCTCCGAAAACGACCGCTGAGGAATCGATTGATGGCTATGGATACTAAAAGCGTTATAGAAATTAATGTGATTAAATCATATTGCTTTCCACATGCCAGCGCAAGAGTCTTGCATTAGTGCTCCGGGCGGTAAGGCATCGATTTCTAGGCTATAAACGTCATGAGATTGGCTGACAGGTACTACAGTGTGAAGCATGTAAAATTCGTTACGCGAGCACATTTGTGAAGAAGTCTGACGGCTATGGCGATCAATTACGGATTTATTTTCCCAATTGATTCTGACCCAATCTTCGTCCAGACACGGTTAACTTGATTTCCGTATCATTCTTTTGGGTATCCGTTATTTTATCTATACGTCTCCTCCCATGAACTGCAACACCACTTCCTCCATAGTTTCACCTTCCGCATTCCGTTCATCCGATGCCCAAGTCCAGGTACGGGAACGGCTAACTTTCCCATCTTGCCACTTCGCCTTCAAAGTGAGAACCGCCTTACCATCCGCGAACTCAATGTCAATCATGGCATTCTTATCCTTATTATTCTTGATCCCAATGCCTGAGATGGTTTCCGACCACTGGATATCGTTGTCGGCGAGCTTTTCAGCTGCTGTCCGGGCCACTTTCTGTGCCAGAACTCGAACAGTTGCTTGGCAAATATAGGACATAGCTTCTTGGACACTGGTATAGTAGTCTGATGGTGGATATGTGGCCTCTAGTGGACTTGGTGGCTGATCTTGTTATCGGCGAAAGGGTTCTTTAAGCTCATAGTGAAATATGTCTCGATAGATGGGCGAAGTAAGCCCGGCTATAGCAAATGCGCACATCTGGTGTGATAGTAAACGTGTAGAGGGACACCAGATTGAAAACAAGTTGTTGGACCCAGAGTAGTTCGGTGGTGGGTGTGTGACGAACCTGGGGGCCCCCAGCCGCTGCCGAGTTGGGGTGAGAGAGGAGTGAGAAGAATGATGTCGAAACACCGGCATTTCGTAGTATATGAACTAGCTTGTCGAGGTGGCCGCCGAATTCCGCCGAGTTTTGAAATATTGCGAACGGGATATGAAACTGCGTAGTATGTTATACGTTGAGTTTTTCGAATCAGTTTGCCGTACAGAGGGTGACAGGGATGTTCGTTTGTGATAATTTTGTCGATGGCTCTGAAAAAGGAGGAATTGCAGGAAAGAATATGCGGCCGTCGAGGACCGGATGCCCTTTGAAAAGTTGGCGGTTGTATCATCTTGTTCTTCGAGATCTTCTATTGTAAATGAATTCAATCTCCGGACTTTGCCTCCAGATGATGGCCGCCCCGTCGTAGTAGACATCATAAGCGAGTAGAACGCGAGCTTCTCGGTTTAACTCGTACCAGAGCTCCTGATGAAAGATGGTATCTCTCGCTTCGCGAACGCGGTCTTTCAAGACGCGTCATCCGGTATTCGGCCGGGGAGTGGTGATCGGTCTGTAACCATGCCGGTCTTTCTATTTTTCACGGTGACACGTATTCTCTGGGTGCCCCCTCCATCTTGCCTACGCCTAGCTTGATAGTGCCGTCATCGTTCCGAACCAAAGGTGCGATGCTGCTGTTTCTGAACTCGGGTGCTGACTCGGAGAATCCGAAGCGGACACCTAAAGTGTATGGCTCTTGAGGAAGCGCACAGACGTTCAGCCATCGTCGCTCACAGCCAGCACATCGGCCCAGTATTTGGTCTCGAGTTCAACCTCCCTTTCCAGCGCTCGGCTGCAGCCAGAACCGAGTCCACCATTTTAGTAATGCCCATAATCCGCCATCCGGTTGCGACGGAGAGGTTGTTCCGGATTTGGTCCTCTGTGATGTTGGGTTCTTTGAGCTTGGAAGCTCCTAGAGTTCCGATGCCCACGAGGTCGCGCAGTGCTGGAGACAGCGTAGTTCCGGCCTGGACGGGGGCATCTTTGGAGAGCAAGAGGGAGATGGAATCGAGGGCTAGCATGGAAGACTGATGTGCGAAGCTGTAGCCTATCTAGTTAGTGGTTGCTCGCTCCCGCTTCTGCTATTCCTGGTGTAGGACGAAACTGACTCAATGTTCTTCAGGAACTCCTCGCGCGCAGCCAAGGCGGTCTTGCCTTTCGCCTCCTCGGCCTCATCATCGTCGTCTTCCCCCTCCGAAGTGTCCATGCATCATCCTCGAGGCTCTCTTGTTTTTGCTGTTGTTTCTCTCGAATCTCACGGCGCAGTTCGGCCTCGCTCAGGTCTCGGAAGCCGCCAGGCTCTGCGTTGATGCGCGTGATAAACTCGGCAAGGTTTTTGGGCTTCTTGTTACCGATTGGCCAAGGGCGTAGCGAGAAGGGGCTCTGATTGTTGGCAGACATTGTGGCGTGCTTTCGAGGGTGTAGATCTCAAATAGTCATGCAACGTGGTTTATAAGAAGTGTTTATTGCCGAAGGGCGAGGGCGGAATCCATATCCATAGGCGTATACGATTCCCATTACAGTATACCCTCGACGTGATGTTTGTTCAAATTTGGTGTCAAAGGTTCTTATTTCAATTGATACAAGTGTACGTCCATCCACGGCAACGGCCGGCTAGGATGCGCCACGCCTATCACGGTTTAGTGCATTCATCAGTCGCTCAGGCTATCTACATAGGTACCTACCTGAAGTACCTATATCCACCTAGAGGTATACATGCAGGTAGTACTTGCAAATGGAAGGCACTGCAGCACGGCTTAAATGGAAGAAAATATTTCTTTTTTGTTGATATCATAAAGCAGTAGGGCATATTGATATGGTCGTATCCGTCCGGGCTGGCTCTTATATTCTGTCCTGAAATATACTACAAATTATATCTTGTATCTTTAGAGGACGGGCTACTGGTATAGTGGGATAAAAGTGAAGTATAAGACTTCCAATACTATATGCTAATTCCATTGGGTGGTCTATCGAGCAACCTAGTTCTATTCTCCATCACATGATGTTGCAGAGTGGTTATAAGTAGGATGAGATGGCATTGAATGGGCTGTGTCATAGACGACACTGCGGGATTTCCAAGGAACGCGTGGACAAGGAAATGCCCTCGATTGGCGGCATGGGTGCCAAATGTCGTTAATGGTTGGCTCAGTGTCGAAAAAAGTCGCTCATCAAACTATATCAAACTATAACTTATGTAGGTGCAGTTATCCGGCCTTCTTACGGTACCTATTTCGGACCTTGAAGATCTCATGGTTTCTATACAATGCATGACTAATCTAAAGCAGCGGATCTAAATTAGTTGACAACGTTCTCGCGTAAATCCATCGTACGATGAAAAAGCACTTGACCAGAAGTCTATAACGCTAAGGTACGTAGGGATAGGCATGGCCATAGGGCACGGCCTCAAACCCAGCTGCATCGTGTCTGGGTAATATATCATCCCACCATTGGAAATGACGCACTGCGCTCAGCTCCGCCGGAGGGGCATCTAGAGCTGGCCGGCATTCGGCGCGCTAGCATCCCTGCTAGTCCGGGCTCCGTTCAGGGATTTCGCTGTGACCTCGCCTGCAGCTGCTCGCTGCACCACTAAGAGAACTGCAGGTAGGGTAGCTCCCCGCACCACGGCCACTGGATAAGGCCGATAAGAGAGCTGCTGCTATGCATGTCGTCCCATCCCACCATCCCACCATCCCACCACCGGAGCCCTGTCGAGTGAGTGCTTTCTTGCCATCGAGATGCGATGCGCCCAATTACATGACATAACACGACCCAGAATCACCTCAGCCGTTGCACAACGGTCTCTCTACCCTCTACCTAGAATCACGCCGCACGCCTCCTCTGTGCTGCCACTCGACCTCGACCTCGACCTCGACCTCGACCTCGACCTCTCACTACTCTGCATTCACTACGTGCGCAATCACAATCATTAACATCGCTGATACACCTATAGAGCTCATAGACAGCCTATTTAAACGTCTTCTATTCTGCTTCCTTTTGCTGTTCTACTTCCTCAATACCCAATCTTCCACCATTTTTGAACTTATATTCATCTCACCTCATCATCCACATCAACCTTGCTTCGTCATGGCGCAACACAAAAAAGAACATCGCTGTCATGACGTCGGGGGGAGACTCCCCGGCATGAACGCTGTCGTCCGAGCCGTCGTCCGAACAGCCATCCACTTAGATTGCAATGCCTATTGCGTCTATGAAGGGTACGAAGGTCTCGTTCGTGGTGGTACCTATATCAAGCAGATGGGTTGGGAGGATGTGCGGGGTTACCTCTCCGAAGGCGGCACTCTAATCGGCACTGCAAGATGTATGGCTTTTTTGAACGCGCAGGCCGCCTCCAGGCCGCAAAGAACATGGTCCTCAACGGCATTGATGCACTCATTATCTGCGGTGGTGATGGTTCGCTGACTGGTGCTGATCGGTTCCGAGCTGAATGGCCATCGCTCCTAGCCGAGCTTGTCGAGAAAGGAGACCTGAAAAAAGAACAGATCGAAGCATTCAAGCACTTGAATATCGTGGGATTGGTTGGCTCAATCGACAATGATCTATCCGGAACCGACGCCACCATTGGCGCTTATTCTGCCTTGTCGCGTATCTGCGAGATGGTCGACTACATTGGCTACCGCTTCATCTCACTCCCGTGCTTTTGTTATCGAGGTAATGGGCCGCCATTGCGGTTGGCTTGCGCTCATGGCAGCAGTTGCTACTGGTGCAGACTTTCTTTTCATCCCAGAGAAGCCTAGAGAAGATAATTGGAAAGAAGAGATGTGCCAAGTTATAAAACAGGTCAGCAGCTACACTCAAGTCCTAGCTCCTTACCAGCCTACTGATACGTATACAGCATCGAGGTATGGGCAAACGAAAGACTATCGTCATTATTGCCGAAGGCGCTCTCGATAAACACGGCAACAAGATCTCCCCTACCATGGTCAAAGATCTCCTCGCGGATAAGGAAGGCCTCGGCCTCGATACTCGCATCACAACACTGGGCCACGTTCAGAAGGAGGATCGGCCGTCGCCTATGATAGAATGCTGGTACCTTGCAAGGTGTGAGGCTGTCAAGGCAGTGCTCGAAGCTACAGCCCGAAGCTTGTTTCATCGCTATTGAGAACAAGATCGCGAGGAAGCCTCTAATGGCTGCTGTTGCAGAAACGAAGGAGGTTGCGAAGCTAATCGATGCACAACGTTTTCGATGAAGCGATGGCACTCCGTGATACCGAGTTTTCAGACCAGTACAATTCCTATGCAATGTCAGCGAACATGGGATGGGGGAATGTAGATAAGGTCAAAGAAGAGGTGAGTCTGATACGCCGCGCAATAAAGGTGACACTTGTTGACATTTAGTAGAAAATGAGAATTGGGTTTATCAACGTCGGCGCGCCAGCAGGTGGTATGAACGCTGCTATCCGCGCCGGCGTGGCTTACTGCGAGCCCGAGGACACGAGGCCCTTGCCATCCATAACGGATTTGCTGGATTCGCTCGACATCACGGCGACGCGCCTCTCGGTGCTGTTCGACTTTCGATTGGCTAGATGTAGACGGATGGGCTAGCAAAGGTGGCTCGGAGATTGGCAAACCGCGAATTACCCGAGGAATCAGGCATGGAGCACATCGCTGAACTCATCAAGAAGTATAAATTTGATGCTATCTTCTTGATTGGCGGCTTCGAGGCTTTCCACGCCATCTCCCAACTACGCAAAGCCAGAAGTCAGTACCCTTCACTCTGCATTCCATTCACTTTATTGCCAGCGACTATTTCCAATAACGTGCCGGCACCGAATACTCTCTGGGGTCTGACACATGCCTCAACGAGCTCGTGGCGTATTGTGACAAGATCAAACAGTCGGCATCTGCCACCCGGCGGCGAGTATTTGTCATTGAAACGCAAGGTGGGCGGTCAGGTTATATTGCTCTCCTGGCAGGCCTGAGCGTAGGAGCGAGTGCTGTGTATATCCCGGAGGAGGGCATCAGCTTGCAGATGTTGACGGCAGACGTCATGCATCTGAAGGAGGTCTTTGCCAAGGACAAAGGCCAAACCAGAGCAGGAAGGCTGGTGCTCATCAACGAAAAGGCCAGCAGACTTACAATGCTAAGCTGATTGCGACATCATGCGTGAGGAAGCGCACAACAGATTTGAATCTCGGGACAGCATCCCCGGACACGTCAACAGGGAGGCGTTCCTTCACCCATGGATAGATGCCGGGCTGTGAGACTTGCATTAAGTGTATACAGCAACTGGAGAAGTTCGGGCAAGGGCTATGAGAGGCCGAAAGATTTCCCAAGATCCCTTCAGCGCTTCGGTCATCGGTATCAAGCGCGCCGAGGTTGTCTTCTCCTCCATGCAAGACCTAGAGGAGAACGAGACAGATTGGAAGAACCGCCGACCGACAGCCGCTCACTGGATGGGCATGAAGTCTATTGTGGACATCCTAGGCGGACGCCCGGATACCCGGCGCCGGTGCAAAACTTGGAGGGCATATCGGCCAAGGACGCGAAGCGAGGGCTCCTCGTAAAATGAAGTGAGTAGAAGAGAGAGAGAAAGCATCATTTCGGAGTCTTGAGGTTAAAAGCGGGATCGGTCTGGGCGGTAAAACGGCGGAATAGGGATAGGATGGTAGTACTGCTTTGGTGCCTATGGAGGTTTGCCCTGCTCATTCTACTTACAGTATTTGTTAGACTTGACAGATTTTATAAATTCTTTTAGACGTTGTCATGTGTGTTGGTCGAATTCGTTCAAATACTTCATGAGGGGGTTTCGGGGAGCTTATGATCTGTCGGGATGAGGACGGGGTGTAAGATGCGCCGCGGATCAGAACCGCCAAGTTAATCGAGTACACGCATATCAACGATACACCCTCAACCTCTCATCTTACCCAGTAGGCTTGCTTTTCATGATGTGAATAATGATATTGTTCATAGAATCGCTGAGGAATGGTCATTCAACTTCATGACGTAAGGCTGTTGGGACTGAGACATATATCAACACTACTGCGCGCAATAGTTGTACAAGTGCGGCCAACCCGCGTAGTCACGATTGACTAGGGTTCAGAGATGTGATTGGTTTATATCTCATGTTGGTCGTACGGCATGGCTCGGTGAATGTGTCGTGACTAATTGGAACCGAATGCATTCTGGCTCAGTTGGAAGTTTTTGTTAAGTTTCTGTAGACTACACTAGCTGAAGAGCGATGATGATCACTGGTATAATTCGGGATCGCATATAATACGCTACATTAGGCACAGGGATCGTGGTATTGTGTTGATGCGCGGGTGCGGGTGGGCGATGCCGAGGTCTCCATGCTTGTTCGTCGGCATCGCTAAGCCTCGGTCGACTCTGACATGTGCGGATCCAGCGCGCGCGAGCGAGCTGTCGGGAGAACTTTGTCTTGTCTTGTTTGTCTTGCTTTGTGCTACGCCAGCCATCAAATATGATGAGGATTGGAAATGTTCACGTTTTCCATGATTCGCCGATTCTCATTCTTGGGAACCATGTTGCATTGTAGTGTACATATAATAGTGCCGGTCAGGGGTAGCTACTACACTACACTACTGTGGAGGCCGGCAATCTCCTTGTCCTCTGTTGACATCCCGGTTCAGGAACCGACTATTTTTAGATGCCGTATTTGGACGTATTTGCATGGCGATCTTCGCCAACAGGCGAGAGTTTCAATTGTGAAATGAACTTGGTAATTGTTGCTTTTAAGGTTCTGTTCTTATTACACTATTTGTTTATGTGTTTCTATGTACAGCTAGTTCCTCTCGTTTTTCGTAGAGATATGATGCAACCTTTTCGCTTTGAATGTCCAAGTTGCCAATTTGCTCGTCGTTCAAGCTATTGCCTAACCTGATATCGTATATGCATTCCATTCCTTCATATATACAATTTTGAGCCGTTAATATAATGCGTAAATAATGCTCTGGGGTTGCGAGTCCAATATGACGAGATACTCCCGTCAAGGCACTTCCTTGTAGTGTCCTTCGCCCATCAATTCGACGGGTTTTCTTTGATCTGGCAGTTCGCTAGCGTGTGGATGTGGCGGGGACGTAGTACGGATCCTCTTGGTATCCTTGATTGGAAATCGAGGTCCTATCCTGGTACTGGCTTTGGTTCGTCCATTGGTCTTGTGGCGGTTGTTGGTAATCTTGAAGATATTTATCTTGGAAATCTGGGGCGGGTATGCCCTGTACTGGAGATGTCGCTGATGCCGGATACGTCAGCTTACATGACTTCCTTGTCGTTGTTGTTGCTGTTCTTGCTGCTGCTGCTGTGGGTGTTGATATTGATATTGTTGAGGTTGTATATATGCCTCTGATTGATATGGCGCATTCGACGGCCCTGCATAACCGTTCTGCTGACTCGGGTCTATGACCGCGGATCCAGGATACGCCGTCCCAGGAATAGCATACGTCTCTCCGGGATGTGTCGTCGGATATTGCGTCGCATAGGCTTGCGGGTGCGGCGCGTATGGCTGTTCTGATATCGTGGGGTATCCCCCCGTTTGGTATATCGTTCCATCCGGAGCTTGGTGAAGCAAAACTTGATTGGCCGCCCGAGGAGGGTTCATATAATAAACCTGTTTGCCCTTCCCGGGGTCGTCTCCAACGGCCAAGCTTTCATCGTTTATATCGCTCGAGCCCAGTCCCGTGTCTCCGGCTGCGCCAAAGCTTTGCGCCGTCCCCTAATTACACAATAATCGCAGTAGACCCGACTATAAGTATACAGCAAAGGTGACGCCTATTGAGATGCCAATCTTATCGTCTTCGGTCAGCCCTCTTTCGATTATTCGGCCTAAGGATGGCGACGCAAATGTGGGTGATGGTAGAGCGGAATCGTAGGTATGAAGCTCGCTGTCGTAGGTTGGCTCAATACATGGTCTATAAGTAGCCACAGAGCGAGGACGCTGGAATGTGAGAGCCTTGTAATATGATCACGACGACTCAGCTAGTCGTTCATCGCATGGTCCGTATAAATATAAGTAGAGACAATAAAGGAATAGGTAGAAGAAAACGCTCTAAATTTGATCCAACTCTGTTCGTTTAGTCTAGAATAAAGATGCAGTAAAAGAAACTGTTCCCCAAGCGCTACAATGAAAAAAGGCACCAGACCTTCAGAAATCCAAAACCGGAAAGCGAATGGGACGCGAAGAGAATTAAAGGAGAAATGCCCAGTTATATCTGGGGAAGATGAAAAAGCCAGCTCGGGAACCTGGATCTTGTACTTACTAAACTGTTAGCTCCGGGGCGCATGGCGCGTGGAGATGACGACGATGGGGACCTTACGACCTACCGCTTTGAGCGCACCGTTCGCGATCTCCAGCCATGGCATTACCTGTTGGTGTCTAAATGAGCTGCAAGATTGCACTTCTGAGACCCAACAACCAAGCGACCCTCCAGCGGCTTTTCAGCTTACCCCTCCACGAACTCCTTGATTTACGTGCCTCGGTATGTGTCGCTTGATTAAGTCTTTTATGGTGATGTATATGTATAAGGACATCCTCACCACCGTATGCAAGACATTTTCATACTTTGATTTCCGCCAAGATATCGTATTAGGACTAACCTAACGGTTACCCTGGTCCGTAGGGGGTGCAACTTGCAAGCATCTTCAACTGTCAACCTAGCTTGCTAGGAGCTAAGCGCCATTATTTACCAATTCAACGCGGTTGATGGCCTGGGCCCTGCTGCTGGGTACACGGATATGTGGTAGGAAAAGGAAGCTTGGCCAGACGAAGATTCTCGATCTGGTGAAGTTCAGTAGTCATATGCAGCTCTAGTACCCGCATCTGCCCACATCTCTCATCGCGCGAACTGACTATGCAAACGAAGATACCAAACATCTGAGGCGGAGGTTTCAAGCGAAGTCCGTCGCTTGCTAGCGTCAGATATTAAGATTGACTCCCGTTTAAAGCCAACGTGGCCTAGGATCCGTTCCGTAATGGCGCCGGTTATATGGTGTGAGGGTTGAGTATCGCGCCGGACAGACAACCCGACTAACCATACCTATTTGGTCTCGTGCTAACCGCCTCAAGGAGGCAAACGTCTGACAACTGCACAGCCACGACTCTCCAACAAAAGCTTGAAGAACTGAACTTACCCGTATTCAGCAAAGTCATCTTCAGGTCTGTATTTCAGTAACACGGTCCATTCAGACAATATCTTTGAAGCTTTACTCGGCTAAGCCGCCATGCGTGCCGAGAAGTGAAACTTAGCGGGCGCCACATCTTACTTGTACTGTAGATAGTTCAACATGAAATGATAGTTAACTTGATGGGATCTACTGTAGGGCTATCTATTTGCAGCAGCATCGGAAGTCGCATCAAGCTAAGACCTGGGGCATCCAAAACATGATACCAACACAAGACCAAATATACTAATCTTAATTCAATCCATTGTGGCTTCCATTATTTTGGTTATTTTCCGTGATAAAGTGCCATCGGGAAGAAATGCAAGGAATTGTGTGTTCGGGAGTCTCCCGCGCAGAGCTGAAACTCGATGGCTTTCGATTGGTTAGAATAGGAGCAAGCTGAGGCGTAAGCCAAGTGCTGTTCAGCAATGATCAAGACTCGAGATTCTCTGACTCACGTGTCGACTCCAGGTCTACAAGATCATCTACCTAGTATAGTAGCATTCCACTGTTTACAACGTTGTGTATCCCAGTAACGAATTCATTCTGTCACCACGTCGTGGTATTGTTGCCAGCGAGTGGAGGCCGACATGGAGCCACTTGGCCTCGGCGCGAATGTCGTGGCCTTCATTGTCCTCGCGTCGCAGCTTTCGAAAGTACTCTATAACACATTCTCCTCATAAAAGATGGCCCAAACAATGTTCGAAGAATATCCAATCACTTACTGCAACTACACGGGATCCTCGACCAGCTCAGGCACTCCCCACTCGCTCGTCATGACGCCGAGTTGGCTGAACACATCAAATCATGTGTCTCAGACCTCGAGCCGTTGTTCAATACAGTGCAGAAATTCCAGCGTACCAAGGGTGATATAAAAACGAATAGGATGTGGAAGCGATTTCAAGCCTTTCTTGGCGAGAGTCAATTAGATTACATTCGTGAACAGGTCATTACACACATTACTACCCTCAACTTTAGACTGAGTTTACTCCACAGGTCAGTAAAGTGAATATGATTTTTGTGAAAAGCCTCGCAGCAACCTAACTAATTCAGCAATGCTACCTGTGAACTCTTGTCCAGCACAGACAGAGTCAATCAGTCAATCGATCGCCTAATTTGCAACGTTGGAGAGCAGACGGAGATTCTTGACAGTAAAATCGGCGACGTCAGAAGTACCTTCAATTCGCGCCACGAAAACTTACAAAGCGAATTTGTTTTTCTACAAAATGCTGTTAACAACATCTCATCCGTCTCACAGAGAAAGATGGACATTATTATCGAACTCCTAAATGAGATGAAAAACGGTATAAACCCAATCGAGGTGAATTTCAGGGAGGAACATTGAGAGATGATGCATCGGAGAAAGGCAATTCTACTACATTAAGAAGAACGAATTCGAACGACGACATGGTCCCGATACAGGTTTAATACGAAGTATTAAAAGGTTAAGTCGCTTAGTCCAAGAGAAAAGCATAACTTTTGATAGGGATTCAGAAGAAGATACCCAAGCAGACGACATCATCGCGGACCTCTGGATACTCGTAGACTCGGTTCAAAATACCGCCGTAACACACGAGGTTTCATCAATTGGAATGCGAAGCTCCTTCGACCCGAAAATCCTTCGCCGAAATCTTATGCGCTTTCGGCATTCTTTTGGCCTTATGGAATCGTCCTCAATCAAGATGGCGAGTTAAAGCCGAAAGAATATCTTCCAGGCGCTCAATTGCTAACATTTATGCAGCCCGGGAATCAGAAGGCACCCCTCTACCGCTGTCAGACAGGAGCGGACATATACAAGAGCCACACTTGGAGGTCTAGGCACGGTTTCAGTCATGGTAACTAAATGTAGACCAGGACCTTCTTCAAGGAAAGGGAACTCAACCGAAATAGGCTTCACAAGTTCACCACGTCCTCTTTTATGCCCAAAGATCCGCGGCACTTTGCAATGATCGTAGCTTCTGCCACTCAGGGAAACGGCAAAGGAATCAATCAATACAATATCTCGGCTTGCCGTGAATAGGTCCTACCAGTTGGGTCTCGCGTTTTCACCATCGTTAAGAACGGTCGCCTCCAAGAGCTTCGGGCTATGCTTCAAGAAGGTACGGCAACGCTGCGGGACCACGACGAACATGGAGCGAGTCTCCTTTTCTATGCAGCGTTCAGTCGCCAGGTCGAAATGTGCAAGTTCCTGCTTGAAAATGGGGCAGACGTCGATCATGTCTCCAGCGCTCATGGTCTTGGGGGGTGGCTGTACATGATAAGAGACCAAGGTAATCTGCGCACTCTCACAAGACGAGCCAAGTTAGATTGAAATACTGATTTTAATACCTGAAAGATATGTTTTAGAGCTCGACATGATGTTTGGGGAGATAGGTCGAAAACACTGGGAACTCTCAAGCAGACTCCTGTCGCAGACTCATCCTGGAAGCTGGGGCGGATCCGAGTGCAACAACTTAACGGACCATAAAGTAACCCTGGCTTTCTTGAATGGGCTGTCATCCGGTCACCCTGTACGTATTAGTATCGCTAGAATGGACTTGTTGATCACTAATTATTCTATAGGAAACCAACCAGCTAATCTGGGGCTTCGGATCGGCAAAGTGTTTATCGATATAACGAGCCGTTGCCTACCGGAATGCCGCCTTTTCTCCATTCATGTACCAATTTGCGGGTGATCGGGCGATAGAAGGACTCTGCATACTCCTAGACGCGGGGGCAGATATCGACGCACGAGATGATCAAGGCCAGTCTTGTCTCCATAGATGCCTTCCACGCTTGTGGGCTCCCCTGGTGGGTAAATGGATGAGAAGCAGTTTGGCGTACTGCAACTCCTGGTCACGCGAGGCGCTGACGTGCATGCGCGGGATTATCATGGTCAAAGTGTCTGCGATGTTGCTTACTCCCAAAAGGATTATGGATATATGAGGCGTGGTAGCTACGTGGGTGACCTTTGGGATGTCGTTTTACATAGTTGCGGTTATGATATCGCTGAATTCCGCCAAAACCATCAGCGAAAAGCTCATTATACGAAGAGTTACACGCGACAGGACTTTGAGGCCATCTGGAAAGGGAGAGAGGACCAATGCCCTTACTGGAACGATGAACCGGTGGACCAGAGGCACGATCGTGCTACACCGTCAAACTGAATGAAGATCAGGACCAAGGCGTCCGGGAGACAGATATATCAGGAAGGGACAGATTTGAGGGGCCGACGGAACCTGCATTCAATTCCAGTATGCACGAAGATAAGGCGCCTTGGACAAGCTGGAGCCGACAAGACCAGCCAGGTTTGGGAGTCACTGAAGTGATTCACCCATCATACATGGCGTACAGCCCTCGATCGATTGAAAACGGAGGACACTTGTTTGATTCCGTCCGATGAAGACGAAGAATATAAATCAGCTTGGGGCCACCAGTGTATACCTATTAAGGATGTCGAGTTTCCCGATATCTTCGAAAATCCTTGGCTCTGATATGCACCAAAGTCAACATGAAATATACAATGAAAGATATCTAACAACAATATAGCTTTGTGCTAGCTCCTTGTAATAAGGCTACATGTCCAAGAGTTTGGGATGGCATTTAAATTGTTAGGGAGTTAAGGGTGGCATGAAGGTCTTATCCCCTCCCTACGGCGAAGCAGGAGATCCCCAGTCTATATACCCAGATAACCTCGCTTCCAATCGCATTGCTTCAAGTTACTTGGCTTCCCCGGCTTCGCTCACTGGCGTATAGTTCATTTCACAGATAGGGAGATACATGTGCAGGGGAATAGCTAAAGTCTCGTGCAGAAGGTCAGACTCGCGGCTCGGTCCTTCGGTGCGTGCGATACTACTATACAACTAAGAAACTCTGATTCACGCTATGCCCCACAGGAGTACTATAATTTTGGTGTTATTTCTTAAAGGACGAAAGAAATCTTCAAGGTCTCAATTGAAATATCATACATATATTGTTAAATCCAATGGTGTAAGTAGTGCGACGTGCAATTCTATGAAGATGTAAGCGCTGTGCGCCTTACGCTAAGCACTATTCACTTTCATGTAGCGATTAGTTGCTCAGGCTGAACTGGGCAAAAACCCGCCATGCACTGCCTCAAGAGGCGATGTATGTAAGGTTAGGGACAGCTGATGTTTATCAAGGTACGTAGGTCCTAGGTACTATCTACAAAGAACGTGCTTACCGAGCACCACCATGATGTAAACGTCAGGTAAGTATGACGGCCATACAAAATAATGCGCATTCCTATTGACGTCATTTGATGGTTACGTATCTTAGTATGTCATAAAACTCTGGAACCGGATGCTGCGATATTCAGCTGAGGTAATGGCCAGCGAACATACGACAAAATAATTATACACACAACACCAGCCCACTCGATCCAGACTATGTCTCTTCGTCATTTACTCTCTCCACCAGAAAATACGTTTTACGAGCTTCACATTAAGGCAATATCAGTACTAGTAACCCTGCCATTGTCATCACCACTTCTACTTTTACTACTATCTAAAAAAGTCATGGCTGAAGCTGCATACAATGCGTATACGCGCGCAATCAGACACCGCCGTGTGTTGCTACTATTAAATCTCCCCAACCTGAGCCCCGCAGATCTCACCCGCATTATCCCTTCGCTTATCAACTGCGAGGCTTGCATTCTGGTCTAGCCAACCAACGATAGCCAGCCCGGAGGCTACCACGGGCTGTGCCATGTTATATTTCCAGACAGGAGGAGTTTAGTTGCGGCCAGGGAAGAACTTGAACACTATGCCTCTATAGCAGGATCTGTTATTTCTGTAATGCGTTGCGTGAATCCCTTTTTGCAGCCCGTAAGTCTCGTTAACCATCATTATTTAATAGCTTAAATTCATTGACTCTCTAAAGGTCATATCTAATCATCCCTTTGGAAGTGGTCGCGTTGTATGCCAAATTCCTTGTCCAAATAAGCTAGGCATGTCTAACACGTAGATACCAGCCTCAACCAGGCAGTGCCTTGCTTGTTATGAAAAATGGCATCGAAATCCAATGGCAGGATCAATGCAGCATCTATGTTATCAGAGGGGCAGCCGATCTGAGCCCCTTCGCTGTATTGGTCTCGCAACATGATCCTTTAAGAATCATGGAAATCTCATTGGTACTGTCTTAACCGCGAACCGTAAAAATGCCTATAACCTAACCTGCGATACTTAGGCCGGATTTGACTTGCTTGGCCCAGTTGTTGCCATCCAGGTTGCAGGGTCCCATGATTCGTATCGGTCTACTCCGAGCTGCGCCCCTTTCCAACCCGGTTTTCTTTAGCTGCGATGGATAGCGATGGGGTAACCATTCAAATCACGGACTCATATCCAGCCGATCGTTATCAGTCCGGTTTAACTGCCGATCTCCTTCTTTTCACGTTTTTAGAGAGAAGGTCTGCCGAAGGAGGGCAGTGGCAGCATCTACAGACATTAGAGTAGAACCACGATCACCAGCCACAAACAATGGCCGACCCCGAACAGATTCCATCCACGACGAACAAACCACAACCGACCCCGAACAGAACGCCATAGACGACGAATATATCATCTTAGGCTGCGAACAGAAATTGCCTCAAAATCATTGAAAGACATCCAATTAATACTCTGTCAATCAAGAGGTCCAATCCTGTCGTTCCGGAAAGGCCAGCCGTTAGCTAATGCAATAGTCCAATGTCTTGGGTTGCTGTTCGTCCTTGTATACACATTACCCTCATCGTAGGTTTCCGAACCGAGATCGTAATGTTGCGAGAATTGATTTTTATTCTATAAACTTGAACTATTGGCCTTCGGCTATGATATTCATGTGACTGACTGACTGAGACTTTCATATTTCACTATCGTAGAGGGTGGTTTATGCTTGGGTTCGAGTAGTTTTAAGGCGATACCGATATTTTGTCTGAGGTGGAATCGCGTGTACGAAAAAAACAGAAAAGAAAAAAAGTCAAAGTAGTGAGTTTCCATCACCAACCTTGGTCTATGTATTGCCAAGAATAAGTCGAATCATTTTCATCAAGTAATAATTCTTTTATTTGATACAATCAGAAAGACCAACAAATATTATATTAGGTAGATTATGATATATTCTCTCATCTGTTCACCAGACAACTGCTACTATATAATATCAAAAGATATTCTTATGGATACTGGGTTTATTTTGGCGGCATGCTACTCTAGGTAAAAGACTAATTAAACTTTTGTATGTAAAGGTATGAATGAATATTGCAATTCGCAAGAAAGGTTAGTACTGAAAGTTTTGGAACAGTGTAGATTTCAAATCCTCTGAGGCCAATATGATCTCTATATTTCTTATTTTGGAATGGGCACCTTTGGCTTGTCACTCTGAACGGGAGTTGCGAAACTGGGCCGGGGAGCTGGAGGAGGCTTGGGGCTGCGGGAGGCTTGGAACCTGAAGGTTTAGAGGAGGAGTGTTACCAGGCATATCGTAGGCGTATGTCTTGGTGTGTAGAGGAGTGTGATAGATTTCAGTGTGCTGTCTTATTGATCTATTGTTGGTTCGAGTGAAAGTTGTGGTAATTGTGATTATTGATATGGTTAGCAGTGTCAGATTGGGATTCCAGGTAAATTTCCGAGATATTTATGTGCTTGATCAGTTAAAACAGCTTCATTAGACTACGAGGCAGTTATATAAAGATATTGTTACGAAGTTACTGAGTGGCGGGGGTCAAGTCTACTTGACAATGGTATTGTCTGCGGCTGTAATTCATTGTTTTGATATTTCAGCTCAAATGTCTGTTAGGATAAAGAGATTGAAGTTTCAAGGAGAACAAAACCGATGTAGACTATATGCGACTCTCGCTGGTTAGGTTGAAATAATCCGCATATTATCCCGCTTACAATGAGAATTGGCACTCTGTCCAATAAAGCAAAGATCAGCTTAGTTGAGAGTTGGTTGACGGTTTTCTACATGAACATAGTAATGATTAACCTTCTTCCCTGACCTCAAACATAAATTTACCGAAATGCATCCCAATTCATTTATACCCTTAAAACAACCGCGGTAATACTGTCGTTATAGCCTTGTGAGAGGAAACGCCCATTCGTCGCTCTTATATATCACGTACGACTACTGCTCTCATTGGGATCTAGGCCGTTTCGCCTTCGTCTCCATGCCATTCCGTTTCTTCGTAACATGAAAATAGCTACACATCCTAGTGTACCACTCCATAGGCCTAAGACTGTGAAATACCACCCTTTTCCCGCTGCGTCTAGTAGGGGCTGTAGTATCGCCACTCCTGCTGCAGCCATCGCTGTCCGTGTAAGACTTGTAGTCGCAGCTGCGGTGCTAGGGCTTTGAGAAAATGAATCTACTAGCAGTGCGCTATACGTCGTGTAAAAGAAGGTACCCCAAAACCCTTGAAGGAGCTGTAGTATAAGGGCGATAGCAAAATGAGCTTCAAAATGCACAGCCCATCCGTAGCCAATCATGGTCGCGGTTGAGAAAGCCAGCATCCAGTAACTACATCGTGTACGAGATTTCTCGATTGGAAAACGGAACAGGTCATTTCCTGTAGCCTTGTCTGCTAGCCATCCTATTTCTCTTGCAGTTTTCCGATAGTTGCGGTCCATTATTTTACCAGTGAAGTAGCTACCGATAATGATACCTAAGCCTCGGGGAAGATACGCTAATCCAATATAAAGTTCATTAAAGTTGTAGTTCGTGTATATGTCAGGCAATGCTGCCACAAAGGCATAGTCTACGACGTAGAAAGATCCATGCATCCAGAGAGTGAGGATGGTGTCCTTATGGAAAATGATTCGAAAGCAGGTGAGAAAGATACCAAAGGTATACATCTGTCTCGCGACTTCGGTTTCCCGTTTATCTGATAATCCGTGTTTAGTTGCCTGCTGGTCTTGCAAATTGCCTTTCTGCTGGGTAAGCAAATTGATCCAACTGAGTTGCCATTTTTTATATCGTGAACGGTCACTCCCGTTGCCAACCAAGCTTCTAGCTGTCTCTGGTAAGAAAAGACCAACTCCTACGAGCAGGACAACTCCAACGATGACAAGCGAGTAGAACACCCAGGTGTAATTCTGACTTTTGTAGGCAACAGCTCCTCCTGCTATAGGACTTACACAAGCTCCCAAATTGAGGGCCATGTTTATCGGCCCCAGCATACGTCCTCTATCACTCAGAGGGCATAGATCCGCAACTACACCGAAGCTAATCGCATACGCAGCGCTTGCCCCTAGGCTCTGGACAGCACGTAGCACTAATAGCACGGCATAGCTACTCTTGTTCACAGAAAGACCAACATTGCCAATAACATATAGGAGCAAAGTTATTAAAAACAATGGCCTCCTGCCGTAATAGTCGGAAAGCGGACCAAATATTACCGGCGATACGCCTTGGAATATGATGTATATAGTCAGGGTCAGGTTGATGGCCTGTGCTGAAGTATTAAAATGCTTGCGCAAGAGTGGTAGCAGTGGAAAGTAAATTGTGGCTGTGAGAGGAGAAGTAATGGTGGCAACTCCTAGCAGCAACTGAAATTGCTTTAACCGCGAATGGGCAATTGCTGAATATTGTTTTGGTTGAAGCTCGCTGTCGGGTTTCGTGGTCGGCTCTATCTGAGCACTATACACCATTTCTCCCTCTTTATTTGGAATTTCGCTTCTAGTTGTTGGATTTTCTTCAGCCATCCTGAAATAAACGAGAACAGAATGGGCTTGCAGATGTGATGGTTTAGAAATCAGCGATCACCGCGAAAAGCAAATGGGTGATGGCGCCGGAAGCCAACGCCGGGAAGTTACCCACCTCCTTAAGCCAATTGGAGGGCTTACCCCGCCAGCACATTGTCACATCGGCAATATCAATACGACGCTATAAAGCATAGCCTACAGCGGCTGAGTACCAAAGAACAGTCAAGAATTGATCATACTATGCACGCATCCATACAAATTGGGAAAACAACAACCCCCACGCCTTCCGACCATTACGAGACCGCAGTAGCTGATCACCTTGGAAAGTGAGGGGTTAATTGATAGTGCAATTCCCAGTTCTCTTAAGCCGTATGATCTCGCTCATCAGAGAGCTTTGCCATGTCGGATTCCTCCAACTTTGGGGGGCCGTCTCCTTCGGGAATGGGGCAAATTTATCTATCAAGTAGTACATGTCGTTGTAGGCGCTAGAGAGATAATCAGCATGCTTCACCAGCAAACCGCTTGCGATGGCACTCACACTTGTCGCACAGCTTTTCATTGCTGAGGTGATTGACAGAATAGATAACGTTGAAGTAAATAGAATAAAGTCGATTTCGGTCTTCCCACTCATCTTGAGGGTCGCTTGGCAGGAATTTCCTGAGGTAGGTCTTCGTGTACATTTTGTTCTGGATTCTGTTGTAGTGACAGCGCCAGTCGCCAATCTCCATTTCGTTATGAGCATAGAATGCGGCCGAGTCAAATATATAAACCTTATCTTTTTCGAGAACCGTGCCCGTGTTGCCTTCCCAAAGGTCGGCATGGATGAGACTCGGTTTGATGCTACGCCCATCTGTTTCGAGAGCACCAACAGCCTGGGGATGACGTTGGAAATGAGGCGCTTCCCGACAATATCAAGCTCTTCCCAATGACCATTATACTCGAAGTCTAGCTTCATAACATGTTGGAGAAGCTTAATGAAGAAGGTGGTCCAGCTTTTCTCCCAAGACACAAGCTGAGGCACACGTCCCTGACAGGTGGTGATGTGAAAGCCATATTGTCCAGTGGGTGACTGACTTTGACGATGAAGACGAGCGAGTTCGCCGCATAATTGGTCTGGATCTGGCATTCCAGCCTTCATATCAATGTACTCGGACAGAAAGAAATAGGCCTCCAGATCTGCGACGGCATACCGACCATATGCCAAAGGCTTTGGCACCAAATCAGGATCCCATTTATATAGCTCGGACATCGCATTGAATTCACCTTCCATCATTACGTGTCCATGGCTACCAGGGCCGACTTGAGAAACACATGTTGCTCTGAGCCATTAGGTAGCTTTAGATTTAGACGAGCTGTAACGGTCCATGCTGATGTCCCGAAGCGGTTGGCAGAGAGGATCTGTGTCTGGTCAGGAAACTCTGCTAAGACATTGTCATCGACTCGGAAATCTCCCGGGTACGGAAAAGAATCTCCATGTGAAATATCTATGAGAGAATGCAGTGAGGTATTCATTGTGGTCGAATCTAGTGACATTTTATTATCATGGGTAGGCTTAGAAGACTGAACTGAGGGTAACCTCGAGTACTTAACAATTCTAGATCCTAGCTAGCTATCTATCTAGTAATGCTGAGATACAGTTAGTTACGTTTTTATTCTTTTCTTGCATATTTCAAGGTGGTTAGCCCGCGCCGACCTGCTGCAAGACCCATGTTTTTATCATGAGCTGTTGGTGGCATGCATCGACGAAGGATTAGCAGGGGTGCCTGGTGCCCTACCTGCTGAGGTTATGTGACATTCGGCGGCTGCTGTTCTCTACCTAGGTAGGTCAAAGGCGGTCAGACCATCCATCATCAACAAATGTGTTCTCATGTATCATGCCAACATTCTAGTTCAATCAAGCTCGTGCCGTGCGGGCTAGCGTGAAGCACTCAATAGCTTAGATCTCAAAATGGTGAGTAGATCTGCCACTAGCCTCATCGCTTTAACTCTAATGGCCCTGACCTGAAAGTTCAAACGCTTTCGCTCAAAGAAAGCACAACGGAAGGAATCCCAAGGTGAAATTAGCGAAGAAACCCCTGGACCATCCGAATCCGGTATTGCTCGAGGTCGGCTTCTCAGCGTGCCCTCGACGGCCCACCCAGCTTCGCACCGTCGCAGCCCTTCACCTTCAACATCCGGATTAGGTCTTCACATAATTCACCAGCCAGACTGTGCAGTTACTGACATCATCTTCGTCCATGGCTTGGGCGGACACAGTAAAAATACGTGGTCAAAAGATCATGACCCCTCTTTCTTTTGGCCCGAATTATGGCTGCCGTTTGAGCCTGACCTCGCAAGCACCCGGATATTTACGTTCGGGTACAATGCGACTTGGCGTGGTGCAACAAAATCCGTCTCTAGCATTACCGACTTTGCTAAAGAGCTTTTATTTGAAATGCAATTTGGAAAAGACCATTCTGGGGATGATTTGAAGCTTGGTACGAATCCAATAATCTTCGTGGTGCACAGTATGGGAGGCTTGGTTGTTAAGAAGGCATATCTGCTTGGCTTGCACGACACAAACTACCAAGAGCTTGTTCAAGCAATATCGGCCATCATCTTTCTATCAACGCCTCATCGCGGTACGAATTTGGCTGAGATTCTTAACAGAGTGCTAGCTGCATCCTTTCAATCATCTAAAAACTTTATCTCCGACCTGAACAAAAGCTCTCCTGCAATTGAGGAGCTGAACGAGCAATTTCGCCATCTCGCTCCGAAACTGTCGATTTGGTCGTTTTATGAAACATTAGCGACACCGATTGGGCCACGAAAGATTATGGTATTAGAGAAAGAATCCTCAGTTTTGGGATATCCAGCGGAGATCTCCAGGCCCTTACAAGCTGACCACCATAATGTCTGCAAATTTGAGAGCCCAATGGACTCGAGTTACCTGACAGTAAGAAATGCAATAAAATCCTTGGTAGAGCGATTCAAAGACCAAAGTTTAGGAACATTAGCGACACTACCTAAAACTAAGACAATGTCAGATGAGTCAATGGACATTCAGGATCTTTTTCGCAATTGTCCATCTACCGAAACTGACTACAACGCCATTCGACGCTGTTGGATACCTGATACTTGTGAATGGTTTCTTAAAGAAGAAGAGTTTGTCTCGTGGTTTGAATTATCGTCTCTCAAACCGGCTATGCTATGGTACACTGCTCCTCCAGCAAATGGGAAATCTGTTTTAGCCTCATTCGTCATCAACCATCTACGAAAAAAAGGCGTACCATGCCAGTTCTTTCTATTCAAATATGCCGATAATTCCAAGCGCATGGTGGCAAATTGTATTAAGTCTCTGGCCTTTCAACTCTCGAGAAGTCAACCCGAATTCAAGAGGGCGCTAGCCCGTTCCTCTAGGGAGATTTTAGGCTTGGACTCATCGGATCCTGTGCTGATATGGAGGAGCATAATTGAAGGTATACTCTTAGAATTAAATCTTACTAACCCAATCTACTGGGTGATAGACGCGTTGGATGAGTGTGACTCCCCGAGGGTATTCCTTGAGTGTTTTAACTCCCTTACAGATACGTTGCCCATCCGAATCCTGATTTTAAGCAGGAATACGGATTCTCTCTCGATGAGCTTTGACCGGCTCTCTCGAAGTATACAAACGTCGAGGATAGAGAAGCCAACAGCGGGCCATAACAGGAACGATATTGAGCGCTTCGTTCAGAGGGAGCTCGACCATATGCGCGGAGGCAGCCAGTTTCGACAGCAACTTCTACAAGAGATTATGAAACGGTCGGAAGGAAACTTTCTTTGGGTCAAGCTCGTCCTCGAAGAGGTGCTGGGTTGCCATACTGAAGAGAACATACGCGAAGTGCTCGAGGAGATCCCAAGCGACATGACATTACTGTTTCAACGTATGGAAAAGAGCCTGCTCCAATCCGTCCGACGGTCGGATGTACCGCTCGTTAAGGCGTTGCTTGAATGGACTACTTGTGCTCAGCGGCCACTAAGCTTGAAAGAGCTATCACAAGCACTCCAGCCTGAGTTTTCTGGCTTTCTTGACTTCAAGCGGACGGTTCAGGAAACTTGTGGACAATTCGTACAAGTAGATGGTAATAACCAAGTCACAATGCTCCATCATACCGCTCGCGAATATTTCACTCGTTCGTCGGAGAGCGAGTTTCGCATCAACACAAAGAAAAGTCACGAGAGATTATTTTCAAGGACCCTCACAGTGTTCGAAGATGCAGGTTTACGATGGAGGCTACTGCAGAATCAGCATACTCTTCAATCGAGCGAACCATTTATTTTACTCCGCAGTTAGTTGGCCATTCCATCTTGGCCATAGCGCCTCGTCATCGTCATCAGAATGCCTAGACGTCCTCGCGAGAGTCTTTCGCGGCCCCGGAGTCCTCGTTTGGATTCATACGTTAGCATTACTATGGCGCCTAGAGGTGCTGGTGAAAGCATCGAAAGTCTTAGCGACAGTTGTCAACAACACAAAACGGCGCAATGCGTCAACAAACCCGATGCTGCACCGACTATCGGACCTTGAGTTACTAAGCGAATGGGCAGTCGATCTTATAAAGCTAGTAGGCAGATTTGCCAGTAAGATCGTCGCCAATCCGGGAGTGTTGTATGACACCATCCCCGCCGTGTGTCCCCCAAAGTCAATTACACATAAACAATTTAACGGCAACACGAATATCAAAGTTATTGGGGTTGAAGACACAAGTTGGAACGACAATCTTTGCCAACTTAGTCTTCCAGACAAGGTGCGAGCCTGGAATATAGCATGCGCAGGCAAGTACCTCACGGTCCTCGGTTCCAACGGGTCAGTCTATATTTGGGACGCAGCAAGCTTCGCCGAACTATCCACGATAAAACATGGGGAACCCGTGACGGCTTTTGCATTGAATGGTAATGGCGGGAAGCTGTGCACATACGGCTTGAGAAATACCAAATTATGGTCAACGCTTACCGGAGAATTACTTTCATCGATCGCAAATCCTCCACGTATCAAGGCGCTAGCGATAGACTTCGCTGAAAATGATCGGAAGCTACTTATGGGCGGAGATGACAATGTGATCAGGCACATGACCTGCGAAAACCTTCAGCAAGGTTGGCAGATTCTAAATCCCAATCTCCTAAAAGATACGGCACAGATTGATGGTGCTGTGGTTAATTCACCGATGTGTTTAGCTTTCAACGGAGACAGAACACAAATTGGTGTCTCATATAGAGGCGCACCACTTTCGGTCTGGGGTATTAGCGACGGGAGATGCATCAATCGATGCAGAAGAGCGAATAACATACGAATCGATCAACGTCGACCGTCAACCAACTGGTTCGCCGTGGATCGCTTCACATGGAACCCCGTCACTGGCCATATCCTAGGTGTCTACAAAGATGGCTGTGTTTTCAAGTGGCACCCTATGACAGATGAGAATATTGAAGCGAAGCGGACGGCTGACGAGATCGCGGCGAGTCCCAACGGAAAAGTTTTCGCTACTAGCAGTAGTGATGGTTCTATTCGCGTATGGGACTTTACATACTTTAGCGTTATTTACCAACTCTCGTCAGACAGCTTGGTCACAGAAATAGCGTTCAGTCCAGATAGCCGCCGATTTTATGATCTGCGCGACGGATTTATTAACGCGTGGGAATCAAACAGCCTAACTCGTTTCCTCGAATCTGACGAGCATGTTAGCGACAGCAACAGCGAAGACCAATCGTCTACGGCAATGTCTAAGTTTTCAGAGGAATGGGCCGAGCAATTTGAAGCCGTGACTGCGTTTGCTCCGGCACCAGATGGGTTTTCCTACTGTGTTGGGTACGATGATGGGAACGTAGAACAATTCAGAAGAGACTCGACACAAGGGAAAAGTTTTACCCAGTTTTACAACTATATGCCAATCACCAACATCCGATGGAGCCACGATGGGCGGCTGCTGGCTCTTTCCGACCTGGCCGGCGACATTCAAGTGTGGGATATTGGTCAGGATTCCAAGAAGGACGCAACGTCATCAGCACTACCTCCTCCACAGATCCAGCGCGGCGAACATAACATCGAAGGAATAGTTTTCAGTCTCGATAATAAGCACATTCTTATCTCGGCGGGAGAAACAGTCTTCGTATGTTCTACGAGGGGTGGCGAGCTTGTTGCGAAGTCCCAAGTTGCGACTAGCAGCCATGAGAAGTGGCTATGTCATCCAACTCAGCCAGATATCGTTCTTCAGTGTGGCTTCCTCCATATTGATGCTTACAAGTGGGATACTTTAGAAATAGCTTGGTCTATGACTTCCTCGGGAATGCATCGAAATAGCGATTTAGAAGAATCAAGTGTTGGATCACAAGCACTAGCTCAAATGAGACTTGCACCCGAGAGCCAAACGACGCAAATAGTCAAGAAAGCAGTGACAACATATGACTCACAGTATATCCTTCTATATACCACCGAATATACACACCGCCTTCAGTCTACCGAGTCTCTCAAAATTATCCAGTGACGATATTACGAGAAAATAAAGGAAAGGGGCTACCACAGTCCGATCCCGACCTGCTTTCCGCGCCTTCAGACGTTGTCTCGCATATGTTAATGCCCCTTGGCATAATTTCGGGTCGCAAGTTAGTGTTCATCGACAAGGGCTTCTGGCTGTGTTCATATCCCCTAGGGAAGAACTTTCAATCTACGACCTGGGCGATCTATAACCGGTTCTACTTTATCCCCCGCAACTGGGTGACAAAGGAAAGCCTAGAGCAATGTGTGTTGGTTGAGGATGGGACACTCTTCTGGCCCAAGGGCGATCGGGTGGTGCTTATAGAATGTAACCTAGACGAGACGCGGATGAACGCTGTATTCTGAGGCTATATGCTTTTGAAAAGACGAACGTTTCGTTCGTTCCGCTGTCACATTACACAGATTGACTTCAGCACCTAGAAGTCAGAGAGCTTGAGAGATAACATGAACTAAATGATGAATTGATCAAAGACAACAATCTATATCTTGCTAGCATATCTTCAAGGTCTACAAAGGAAACGGGTACTCAAGCAACCCCTACAACGTGATATCATCCACCTAGCATCACCAGAGGCAAAGCCCTAAATCGTTCCCGCGCGTCCATCCTCCGTAATCTTCAACACATGGCCCAGATTCTCCGGCTGGATCCTACCCCAAAGACTCCCCAACCCCGCCTTCAAGCCCTTCTCATTCTCCCTAGCCAGCCACTCCTCAACAGTCTTGATCCTCTGCGGATGGATCTTATCCAAGAATGCATAATCACGCCTGATAACTCCGTTATTACCCCCGACGCCCTCCAGAGGTTAAAGAACGCCGTGAAGTTCCGGCGCAGTGTCATCGTGGCCGGGTCCGCGGGGTCCGCGTTGTAGCCCGCCGGATGATCAGCGCCGGGCCCCCAGGTGGCGTCGATGTGCCCATCAAGCTCGGTATCGACCCAGCGCGCAGGCTTGCCCGTGACCTTCTCGAACGCGCGTACGTACGCCTCGAAGGTGACGTGGTCGAGCGCGATCTCGAGGTCCAGCCCGTCGGCCTCGCCATCCGCGTGGTCGAAGAGCCACTTGACGTAGACCCCGACGTCGTCCAGAGCCGTGAAGGGCACGGCCCCCTGCGCGAGCGGGACCCGCCACACGGCGACGCCGTCCTCGACCGTCGGCTGGAACGGCGTGCCCAGCCCGATGGTCATCTCCGCGTACGGCCCCGTGGTGAACAGGGCGCTGCGCATCCGCGCGTGCACGGCCGCGTCCCGGTTCTGGAGCAGGATCCACTCGCCCACGCGCCCCTTGGCGTCGTAGTGTCCCGCGTGCAACTCGGGCGGAACCCGCTCTTCTTGTATGCGTAGTCGAGGTTCCCGTGGACGTAGAACTTTACGCCTTCTTCGATGGCGAGCTCCCAGGCCTGTTAGGGGTTAGTTTATGTACTTAATAATATGTTTTCTGGGATTTGTTGAGGCAGGCTCTGCGAAATCTTCGCTGTAGGAGGAGTGTATCAAAAGGAGTATACTAACTGTAAAGTTGTCAGCATTATATAGCTAAGTATGGAATATTGCTAGTTTGCAACACCCGTAGCTATGGCTCAGGGGCAGTATAATCGTTACACAATGTATGATAACCCCCTAGCTCAACGCATAGGTGAACAGGAGTAGATTCAAAGTATCTTACCCCGAATAGTCCAAAACATCTCCGTCTTTTCGCCGCTGTTGAACCCGTCAATATTAACAAAAGCGCCCCATGCGCCGCGGAAGGTAGCGCGGAGAGACTCCTCGGAGGCGTAAGTGCCGACGACGCTCTCGACAGGGCCGTAGGACTGCAACTCCTTGAACCGGGCGTTGTTCGTGTCGCGCGTGAGAACGCGGACAGAGTACTCTCCGGACTTGAGTAGCTCCCGGACAACTGGGACGCCTTGGGCTCCGGTTCCGCCGATGATGGCTACGAGGCGGGGGTTCGACATGCTGACTGACTAACTGGGTATATAATTCTATCGACTGATACTGGGGTTCGTGTTGTGAATTTTTGTGTTCAATGGAACTGTGCTCTTGCTTTTTATGCTTTCAGGATATTATTGACAAAGAAAGGCTTCAGTTTATATACACTTGATGACTACCCATCACATGGTATGAACACGGCAGGCAAAAAACCGGGAGTACCCAACCACAATTCGAAATCATCGCGAAGGTCTATTATTCTATCTATTATAAATCACTCTAGTCCCGTCTAGTGAGTTCCTGGCCAGTTAGTTGCATTAATGGATGAGTAACCGAGAAATCGACGCAAGGTGTGCGAAAGAACATGATCAGTAATCAATGATCCTACACTCACTCCAACAAACCATAAACAACACTCAGCTTTTTTCTCATCAGCACTCTCTCGCAAGTCCTACAACCGGATAAATTAAGCTGGTGCAACATCATCGTAACCCTCCTTCCTTCCTCCATCCAACCACAAGCCGCTGCTTTTCGGCATTTTCATCGCCCACGCATGCTGGTTCGACTGACGATTGTACACCGCCGCAAATGTTGACATAATCATAAATTCATGCGCTTCGTCAGCTCGATGCCCTGCGCAAAAGTCCCAACGCGCGCGTCGATGGCGTAGCCTTCGGCCTCTAGTCGCTTGCATTCGGCATACAACGTGGCCAGGGGTGTCGTAAAGGTCTCGATGAACTCGTCGTCCTCGAGACTGGGAGTAGGGTTCTGGTTCTCGGGCAGCGTCGTATCGATCTGGACAGAGCAGATTGCCGTGTTGGTATTGGTCATTCCGGGGTCTGGTATCGCGTCAGCACCCCATCTAGTGCATGAGAATCTCATGGTTGTGATGTGAGAACAGTTGGCAGAAAACAGGCGAAAAGGAGACAGTAATCGGCGAGCCAAACTCCCCGAGCAAGCAAAAGTTCAGGGGTCCGTGAACGATAAATGGTCAATGATTCACATTCCATACACCACCCCTTCCAAAATTAGAGTCTAACAAAGAATCAAAGTATCTCTAATAGGCCGAAGGGAGCCCCTTTTGTATGTAGGTACTCACCATTAAACATAATAGGCGACATCTCCGAGACGGTTCCCACATAACCGGTCTCTTCTTTCAGTTCACGGACAGCAGCCTCCTGTACGCTCTCGCCCTCATCCACAAGACCGGCAGGAAGCTCAATGGCGATTTGATTCAGCGGAGGCCGGAACTGTTTCTGCAGTAAGATTTCAGGCCCCGTGGGCTTCTCAAGGATGGCGAGGATTCCCACGCCGTCTACGCCGCTGCCCTGCGCTCGGGTCGTCCGCTCTGCTGACTCCCATGTGCGCGTCTGGTTCTTGTAGTCGTTGTAGGTCAACCTGTGTTGAGGATGTTAGTGGCGCGGGCTGCGCTTGTGATGAGATAGGAGAGGGAAAGGGGGTTTGGCTGGACAATAGTTATGAGGAGTTCATGTTGCGAGCTATCTTCATGTGTAGCTATGAGGTTTCTCATGGTATCTTCATGAGCTGCGCACGACTGGGTTTGGCCAATGGATGATAAGGTAGGCAATGAAGTGAGGTGAGGGCCGCCTTACTTGACTAGCTTGATCCATTTCCCTTCTGTTGAAGCCTATGATAAGACGTTGTCAGCTAGTCAGTACGAAATTAATATATCAGGTAGTTTGGTCTGCAGCATTCAAAGCTCTTGAAAAGTTCACCAAAATTTTTACACCGCTTATCTCATGATGTCAAACGACCGTGTGAGTTGGGGAGGGTGAGCCAACGAGCTTCCGGCTGTTGTTACTTACGAGAGGCTCCGAGTTTATAACTTTCCCGTTGGTGAGTGACATATTGGACTCGCAATCTCACGGTTTTTTTGCATTAGGAGGAAGATGATGGTGGAAATATGAGGTTGAAACTAGATACGTCAAGTAACTAGTTATACCCGACAGGATGGCAATCGAATGTTTTTTTTCTCGATATTGTTTGCTGTCGTGGTGGTTGGTGTTTGCAGCTAGCCACGGCGGGTGGCGTCACTAATTCATGTCTTGCAGTGGCGGCTGGTGTTTGTTGGCCGTCCCGTAGTGGAGATCAATGTCTCCCGCTGGCGCTGCAGCCCCTGAGCACTGGACACGTTTTCACCTAAATCTTCACCGCATGCATTGCTTTACAGCGGGAAATTAAACTCAACTTGGCCCAGTTCCAAGTTCGTTGGCTCCTGCGAATCTCCTTGATAAGGTTGCTACTTGGTAAGTAGTAGATTGAACCACTGAATCCTAAGCAGCAACATTACACTGCACATATGAAACGTATAAAACGTGATCATTATAATCATTTCTGTGTCTCTCCTATAGGGCGCCACCACGAATCCACGTGAGCTCATTTGTGTCGCGGCTTGAATCCTGTTCTACGCCGTACGTCGCATACCTAAGTCACCCCAAAAACCCTCCCCCCAATCTCTGGGTATATCAATTCTCTATGAACTGCGACGTCTATGATGAAGAGGTTGGCGATCCTGACTCCGGGGCCACATAGCCCCTTTGCTGATATGTTGCGGAGCCAATGATTTCTTCAATTTGCTCGTCATTAATTTCAGCTGTCTCATCGTCTCATGTATGTGTTCGTTGCCCATCTCATCCACCTAGGTGCTGGGAGCCCAGAACCCCTTTAGTCCCTTCCGACTACCTCTGCCGGGGGTACCCGGCCTCCCGAGCTCTGCCCGGCGAGCATGTACGACTCCTCAGTCTGTGACGTATCCGTCGCACGGAATCCCTCACCATCTTTGAACATGGTCGAGCATAAGCCAGCAAGTGATTCGCTCCAGACATGAAGAGCTTTAACCCGCTCTGTATCGCCGCGAGACTCTATTTCGAGAATACCAGATTGTTGGTCAAGCTTGCCACGGATTTTGCTGTCGATGATCAGGTATCCTAGGATATCCTGAACCTCGGCCTCGGTTATTTTAAGTTGCCGCGCTAACCAGCCCAACTTCATTCTGGTGTAGGGCGCAATGAGCTTCACAACTGCCTTGGTCCTCATGTTACGGGTTACCTCGTCGATGTTTTCCGCAATGAAGGGGTCAGCCAAGATGTCCTGATTCTTCTGCAGCACATTGACGTAATGGTGCATATCGTCTCGCTGGTACGCATCCACCAATTCGGTCATGGCTGCGATGCGAGGATCGTTACGATATGGCTTTGTTTCTTGGGAGTCGAAAGGATTGATATCAGACTTCATGAGCATAGTAGTAAGCAGCAGGTACTTGAGAACCTGAATGCGCTGAAGCGAGCCGGCCTCGTCGTAATTCCGGAACGACTCAAAAAAGTCACTCTGGGCATCCTTCCAGTTCTCCTCACTCATATGCATCTTACCACCACATTCACGGATAATCCCCATGATCTTGGGATGTGGCACGGCCGAGCGCACCCGAAGTGCTTTTTGGTATAGCACCTTGAGCTGCTTGTTGTTTCGTGTTTCGGCGTACATCTGTATCTCTAAAGCATATATCTCGAGGGAATAAGTGCCTTTATTTGGGTCGTCGCTACCGTCTTCTCGCTGGCAAGCCCTTTGAAGCTCACGTAACTTCCTGGTCACGGACAGGTATTCCTTGCGGTCCAGGAGGAGTTTGGCCAGCTTGATATTCGTCTTGAGCCACAGTCTCTCGTTGTTAGTGCTTTGGAAACACGTAAGAGTGAGAGAGTAAAACTGCTCCATGCATCGCTGGGCTGTCTCGGTCTCGGACTCCTTCTCAATAAAGTCAAGCATGTTATTGATGGACTTCTCAGAGTAGTTGCGGGTCACGGCAGACTTGACATAGGTGAGAAGCTCGGTGTAATGCTCCACGGCCTGTTTTGATAGTCAGTGAGAATGCGACCACCGTGCCCGGACTCTCGGGAGCTGACCTTGTCATACCTCCCGAGCCGGTACTCGAGTTTGATGGCTTGCTTCAAGCCCTTGAACCCCCATTCGCCCTTTTCCTGCTCTAGGCGGGTATTTCGAGGAATACATCGATGGCCTCCTCAGGACTGGTACCCTTAATCTGCTTCGCCTTGTAGTATTTGTTTTCGGTATCAACGTCAGCGGAATCATCTTCATCTTCCTCTTCATACTCGAAATCGTAGCTATGGGGGAATTGTCAGTAGCGCATATTTATACCAAGGCGGAATTTTCATACTCCTCATCCGATTCTTGCATGAAATCATCGTCCGACATGTTGGCGGTAGCTGCACCGGTCGGTAGCTGTCTGTAACTCAGGAATGACGATACTACTAGCGACGAGAGTGATTTACGCGGTTGTGTTAGTTTATATGAAGAATATGGATGGCAAAGTACTATGCTGGTATTAAGTAAGCTGTGTCGGAGGGTGGCTTGCAGTTGGAAGGTTTACAGAGTAAGGCTGCGTGCAGGCAAACATCATCTGCGGGATGGGTTGTTGCTATGAGATAAGTGACAGAACACCAAAGAGGTTAGTGCGGGGCAGCTTGGGCTAGCACTGCCCCACTATTTAGCAAGGGTAAACAGCCTCCCTGCGCAGGATTAGGCACCTGGAGAGGTACCTCGATACTTAGTGTAGCGAGGCTGGGCAATTTTTGGGTGGCAAGGACTCTCCTCTACCTTACACACCTTACACATCATCCATCGACATTGCAACCCGGAACCACCCTCTTTTTCATCTACAAACAGCATTCGCGCACGCCTTAATTTTGTAAAAATCATCGTTATTTCATCCCGACAATCGATACCGAGTGTGACTTCTTCCACTTAATTGCGCAAGATTGCGCCGCATCGCGTCGCGACCACTCTTGTCCCCAGCCCAATCCGCCCATAAGAGAAAATAAATCATCAATATGGGTGGAGATTTGCAGCTGAAGAAGTCGTACCATCCGGCTCTCTTGAAGAACCAGGCCAAGGTCTACGATGCAGAGCAGGCCGCACTCGCCGAGAGGAAGAAGACCGAGGCGCGCATTCAAGAGATCAAGGAAGAGCGTGCCAAGAAGGAGATACAAGAGAAACTCGAGGCAGCAGGCGGCCGGAAACGTATCGACCGAGTGGATTGGATGTACCAGGGCCCCAGCGATGGTCAAGGCGGAACAACTGAGGAACTCGAGGGTTTTCTTCTGGCAAGAGGAGGATTGATACCATCCTCACGCGCGGTCGGACAACGACAATCTTAAAAAACAAGCCTCATACGATGCCCTCGCCGCACCTCAGAGCTCAGCCATCAGTGCAAGAGATGTAGCGGCCAAGATCAGAGAAGATCCCCTGCTGGCCATCAAACGTCGAGAACAGGAGGCATATGAGGCCATGATGAACGACCCTATCAAGCGGAGGCAATTACTCGCATCCATGGGCCAGGTCGACGATAAGCAATCGTCGCGGGGTAAGGATGAGAAGCATTCGAAACGACACAGGCACCGACACAGATCACATTCCCGAGAGCATCGTCACAGAAGGCATCGGCGGTCAGATTCTCGAGAGCGCGAGGACTCGAGGAAAGGAGGCACCGACATCATAGACGCGACTCTAATAGATCAGACTCGAGAGAGAGGCAAGAGTCACGGAGAGAGCATAATAGGACGAGACGATCTAGTTCACGGGATGACTACAAAGGAGATAAGGGGGCAATGACAGGTCGTACAGAGGTCGATCAAGGAGTCCACGACATAATGACCGTCGAGAAGAGGACTATAGGCGGCGCCGGGACTACTCTCTGGAGCCTCCCAAAGAGCGTCGGGGGAATTTCTCCAGGGATGAAGAACGGCGTGACAATCGCGATCATCGCGGAGCTTCCAATTATAGGAGTGACCCAAGCAATGGCCGTAACGGAGGTGCAAATCGTTCAGGGACTACGTCGGATGCTGCCGCAGCTGAAGAGCGTGCCCGGAAATTGGCGGCGATGCAAGAGGCGGCCTCAGACCTCGACAAAGATCGGGAGAATCGGCTGGCAATTTTAGAAGAACAGGATCGGCAGGCCAGAGAGGCTGATGACAAAGCAAGAGCTCGTGCTGGAAAATATGGGGATCAGGAGTTTGCTCACGGATTACGAAGAAAGCTCATCAGCTAGGTACCATCTCGCGTGGCATGAATATACTATGAGGTGGTTCAATCCATGAAGTTACAGATTTCTACTCGAAACTTGAGTCTCAAGGTTGTCACACTTTCGATATGGTGCATGTTAAAATCATTGTTCATGACACAATCACTTAGGTAGTATTGAATCTATAGTAACTCCCAAACCAATCACTTCCATGGCATAGGTAGCGTATAATTCTAAAGGGCACACGCCACTATGGGTTTATATGGGGCTAGTTATGTCAAAAAAGATTCCCGCGTCAGTGAGGCTTCTACAAGCACACGGCACCTGTCCAATTACCCCACTTCCCGGCTTATTCGCGACCTCAACGAGGACGAAGAAGACTAGGCATGAACCAGATGATAGTACATAATACTCGATATCAAGTATCTGATTCAGTCAGAGGTTCACTAGTAGCTGTGAATAGCCCTTCTTGTAACTCTAAATCGCCGGTACTGAGTAAGTAGATGTCGTTTGATTTATGGTATAAGGCTTTTTGCACGGGTACCCGGGGGCGTTTGGCATTGCTGACTGCATGAAGTATATTGCGCCACCACCCGAGGGTCCGTCGTCGAATGCTTAAAATCATGCAGCAATAGTATAAAAGCTTTTAAAAAAAACAGCGTACTCCCCTGGCCACATATGAATTCTGCTGTCATTCACATTGGCATTCTATCTTGGCATTGCAACACGATTCAGGGGTAATTCACAGGGACCTACTTGTGGGTTTATTATTAACAAAATCGGAAGGGGATCCGGGGAGATCTAACCGGAGGGTACCCGCGTAGAGCCCTTTTCATCGCCCGCGTCTAGATTCTACATGTCCCACAAAATATTATAAGATAGCAAGGGTATAAATTCTCAAATATTACAATCTATTAAATGAAAGAGGTATTCTATCCGCGTCAGGTTTTACGAGGCTTAGTTAACAACTTGTTCGCAGCACGTCCTTGTTGCATTTACTGATAGAAACTGCCTACTTACGAGCAGGTATGTCAGTAACTCATTATCTCCCTTAGTTCTGAGGGTTGACAACAGGAGTAGATACAAGTTTGCCGTTTACTTTAACGACATCGTATCGGCGAAAGCATTTTCGCCAAGGAACACACCGTTGTAGGCCGGCCTTCAAGTGCTTTTTCTCAATACCAAGCTGTTGTGCCTCGGCCTTGAGAGTCTTAGCACACCACTTTTTGTTGTATTGCTCGGGATCTTTCTTGTGGTAGAACTCGGTACAAACCACGATGAGAAAGTCTCTGGCGACGTCCCGCTCACCGCCGAAGCGATTGCACAGGCAACTAGCATAATGGAAAATTTCAGTGTGAACCGGCAGCTCGGTTGCAATGTTTATCATGATCTTACATCCCCAAGGGAGGGGGTAAGGCGATGGGTGAAAGGTGAGAATACTGGTTGAGAAGACATTGGCAATTGTGGCAGAGAAGGCATTGTGAATGGGAATACAAACGGTTATGGCGTGTTGGTTAAATGTGTATAGGTGTATGAGTTTGAGTTTCTGTTGTAAGTTGTAAGTGAAGTGAAGTTGAAGTGAAGTTGAGTTAAGTTTGTGTGATAGGAGAGCAGAGAAAGGCTAAGCAGAGTGAAGTAATTCAGCATACTTATAGCCATGCACTTCGTAGAACAGCCTACAAGCACAAGTGAATTGTTTAAATTCAATTACTTTGTTTAGTTCAGACTCTTTGAACATGGTTCTCATTTGTTTGTTTATCCCTCTGAATTTATCTCTTTGTGAATAGCTTTCTCATTATAAACTACTCATAATCCTGTATAACGGTTCGTGGTCGCGAAGTGGTTCAAGAATGCCGGTGATTGGGCCCACTTGCAATGGAAGGCGGGCATATGGAAGACCGACCCGCCGCCCGCCACGGTCGCCAGGCTTGGCAGGCGAGCCTACCTAGCAGTACCTCGCAGCTCACTATAGTAATACATTTTAGCGCTGCAGATATTCTAGCGCACTGGGGCTAGCGTGCCTTCCAAGTGGTACCTCGCAGGCGTCAACAGATTAAGTGCATCCAAGGTAATCCAAGGTAATCCACTATTGGTGCTGCCTTCATTTCCAACTTTCTCCCATTTCACTCCTCCTTCGCCAATTGCCAATCGCGCCAACGAAATAGCACATCCTCCAAACACCAACACGTGCAATCACCGTACTCGTCGCCGCACTCCCCCGAATTCATCCGCCGTGCGAACCGAGCATCGAACCGCATCCATCCTCCCCTCCACCGGCTCACCTTATTCCGCCGAATCCACGATACGAACATCCTACCCCTTTTTGCACGGTGACCAGAACACGCAACGAACGTAGCCACAGCCTCGCAACATGCCGCTCTGTGGATTGGGAGGATCTAAGACAGTACAGCGCAAGCTAGTGCTTCTGTAGGTTGCTGCTGCCTCTCCCGGCCACGCCCAGGGTTCCCCGGCTTACCATATGTCATTCTAGTTGGAGATGGTGCCTGCGGAAAGACATCTCTGTTGAACGTCTTCACAAGAGGATATTTCCCGACGGTCTATGAGCCTACGGTCTTTGAAAACTACGTTCACGGTGAGTCGCCAGTTTCTACTTTCTTCTTATGCCTGCCTTAACGCTCGTGCACTCCTTTGTCGACAATGCAATGGACTGTTTGATTATGTGCAACGTCCCACATAGACCACTAATAGAATGGCAGATATTTTTGTGGACAACGTGCACATCGAGCTGTCGCTATGGGACACGGCAGGACAAGAAGAATTCGACCGCTTGCGAAGTCTTTCCTACGATAACACAGATGTCGTTGTGCTCTGTTTCAGCGTCGACAGCAAAGACTCGCTCGAGAACGTCGAGAGCAAGTGGATTGGCGAGATCCAGGAGAACTGCCCCGGCGTCAAACTCGTCCTCGTCGCCCTTAAGTGCGATCTCCGCGAAAACGGCGAAGAGGAGGAAGAGGGCGGCGCGAGTGGCGCTGCCGACGGTGCCCAGCGCGAGAAGAAGCCCATGATCGAGTACAACCAGGGTCTTGATGTCGCACGACGGATCAAGGCCATGCGGTACCTCGAGTGCTCGGCCATGAGGAATCGAGGTGTCAATGAGGCATTTACTGAGGCTGCCCGGGTTGCGCTAAGTGTGAAGCCCAGTGGCGAACAGGAATCCAAGTGTGTCGTCATGTAAACCGACCCCGGCGACAGACCCGCCATGATTTTCGAGCCATGCGAAAACGACCAGAGCCAAAATACCCTTCTGGCAGTTCAACTATTCTTTACGCCGTGATTTATTCCGCCGCGCAACCTTCACTTGCGGTGAAGATAGCAATCTTCAATGTCGAAGATCACTGCTCATGCCTGTTTTCGAGCCGCCTACCGCATTTAAAACGCCCTTCTTGTACATATTACCCACTTACCCGCCCGGTGTTTTCGCACATACACCCAACCTACACTTGGAGTTGAATGTCGTTTTGTTGTTTTTTTAATTACTTTTAATCAGTCCAGAACTGGGATCGGCGGCCTCGAATTTGTTTGGCACGGAATTTTTTTCATTGCGCATGCTTTTTATAGCTAGACTTTTCAGACTTTTGAAATGACGCAAGAGAAGAGGGAAAGACAGCTAGAGCGCAATGAACGGCGAATTGGAATTCGCCACCGCATTCCCTCCGCTTTCCTTTGTCCATGCGTATATCGCGCGCGCGCGCGCTGGCTGCTAGCAGTTCGGCTAGAAAGTAGGCTAGGCGAGACGCGAAAGAAGGAAAGAAATGTACGAGTCGGAAATGTCAATTTGATATTACTACGATATCCTTGCCATGTACTTTTGTGCTCGTGCGTGAGTGATATGCTGAATTGTCTTGCCTGTAAATTGAGTTTGCCTAGGCGCATGCCAGCGCGTTAAACTACCCAACCCAGCAATCGTTACTTATTGCAGGAAATGGGAACTTCCGCTCAGGATTAAGTGACTACGTATACTAAGTAGGAGGGGAAATGGAATAGCACATCGGCGTGAGCCGGTGGCAGGGGGGACTAAGAAGTGCCATACCTTTACCCAACTTGTTAACACTGATATCTACTACCTACCCGATCAGCAGTAATATACGGTGACTAAATATAAGTATATGTTGTGAAGTTAATTTACACTATGTATGTAGGTACATAAGTAGTTTGAAAGCGGGATGCAACCGTACCATCGCACTCGACGATCGCTGATCCCCAATTCTGTTCAGCCGCATGAGGCGCGTCGCCTGGACTTCTCGCGGCCGGAACTGTCTGGGTATTTGATAGATACTACTACGCTCGGGAATTGAATTCCTGGGATTATTCACGGCTCTGTCGGTCCCTGCGCTCCAATGTTTTGCTCCGCGGATTGGAATCGGAATGGGGTGGACTTCAAAGTTGGTAGGGTGCTATTTCGGGATATGCTGAGTAGGTATGTAGATCGCGGGGTCGACTTTCTGATTTTCAGGGTCGTCTTTTATGTACATAGTGTAATTAGGGTCTTAAGACCGATTCTACAGCATTCCGTTGGCTGGATACCTATGTGTGGCTTACAGCAAGCATACTCAGCACGGGGAAGTTTTTTGGTTGAAATGTGTGTGAGATTGCTTTTTTAGCTTCAGTACTGGATTTTTCTATTACTTTTAGTATAGCTACAACCTACCTAGCCTACTTAGATTTCATTTACCAATACAATTTCTCCCCGAACACAACAAGCCACATTCTGGTGTTGGATCGTACCGTAGTCGCACCCTTTGAAAGCCGACCGTTAATACAATAACTAATTAAGCACACCTGTAAATTGTATTAAATTAATGAGGTGTTCATGTTGAACGACATGTATGTCATTCCTGTTGTCTTACTACCCCGCCCAGGCACCTATCGGAAAAGAAATAACAATGAGAATTTTGGCTGCCTGGTCTGTCCTGGGCAAAAAGAACAAGAGCACAGAAATTGGAGAAAGGTCTACGTTGCAATTATTACGCCCATCCGTGTATATCATAGTCTTGGTGGCGAAGTAGATAGTGTCTGGCTCTGAGGTAGGCCTGGCTAATAGAGGCCAGGTTTGTACGTGTAAAGGAGTAATGGGATTTTAGGGGGTCAGAGTAAGGCGTCTGTATACATGACTCTCCGGATTTAAGCAAGTACCTAAGGTACTTACCTTAGTTTTCCATTGTTGTTGTTTTCTTGGCTCAATTCTACGCTCTGTTCGACGAAGTATTGCTTCTTCCCAAGGTAGATAACGACCGCGATTGAGAGTTCCTTCAGGTCTATTCGTCACCCCACAACTTACTGCCTATCCTATATAGAATTCCGAAACGGAAGGGGAACTTCGCCGACGATGTGTTGCGAGATGAATAGTAGTAGTGATGATTGATTCTCAGTGTATTTGTAACGTATTAATAGTCAAAGATGTGAGAAGCACATATACAAAAGGGCAAATCGCCTTTATGAAAAAAAAATAAGTATTCCAAAAACGTGAGTCCCGGAGGAAGAGAAAAAGGAACGAAATCGAAATGAAGAACACAGCAAGTCAAAGCTCCGACGCGAGGAAGGTAATTCGATACGGATTAGAGCTACGTAGGCGAGCAGATAGAACAAGCAACAACAACATCCATCAATCTATCCGACATCATGAGATATGCCGCCTTCTCTCACAACCCGCTATCAATCTGATTAGGCACGGCGCTGTTCGTGAAGGCCTCCCAGTCGCGGCACGTCTGCAGGACCTGGGCGGGAAGCCCTCGCTGGCGCTGAAGCCGCGGCTGAGCTCGTCGGGCTGGAACACCATCTGCGAGAAGAAGCCGGCCGAGGCGTGCCAGGCGATGTGGCAGTGGAACGGCCAGATGCCCGGGTTCGTGCTGTCGACCTGCACCACGATGTGCCCGAACGGCTCCACCATCTGCACGTCGCGGCGCATCGGGTTCTCCGGGCGCACGGGCGCCGCCCCCGTGTAGTTGCCCGGCCCGGCCGCCAGGATGTACATGTTCACGCCGTGCGCGTGCATCGGGTGCGGGCTGCGGATGGGAGTTAGTGGGCTTCCCCTTTTAACAAGAGATGGTGGGAGGGGAGGGGCTCACGCTGGTGTGGGGTTGTTCACGATGAATCGGATGGACGAGTTGGTCCCGAAGTTCATGACGTTCATTTCGGGGTCGAAGTTGAGGTTGTTCTGTCTGACTTGTAGCAGCGTTGGGGAGTTGTAGTCCACTCTTGCCGTAACACCCTGCACAAGGTATCGAGTCAGCTCATTCGTCATTGATTCATGCTTACACTACAATGAGTACAGCCATCAGAAGCAACTTACGTTAAACTGCCAAAGCAAGTGTCCTGTGTCATTTCGGGTCATGCTGATGTTCATGTCCTGCGTCCAAGATGGTTCGGGGAGCGCGATAGGATAATATGGCTTTGTGAGCTCCAGGTCGTCGTTGGCGCACGTGCCGGGGTCGGGGACGTCCCAAGGCTTGCTTTCGGGCTTGGCCGTCCTGTCAGCCCCCTCGTAGTATATAGCGGCGAGCGCGGAGGGCTGGTTGGCGAGGGAGCACGAGGTGAGGTTCGACCTGAGCCAGTAGGAGCGGAAAGGGTCGCCGTCCGCCTTGACGATGACATCGACGCGCTGGCCGACACCGAGCGTGACGACGTCCGTCTCGTACGGCTCGATCTCAACAAAGTCGTTCGAGATAACCGTCATGGTGTGCTCGTCGATCGAGATACGCTCGACACCCTCGGAGCCTGCGTTGACAAAGCGTAGACGGTGTAACTTGCCTGATCGGAATTTGAAATGGGATAGCTCGGCGTCATTGGTGCACTTTGTTGTGTCGTTAGCAGCCACAGTCGAACAGTCGAAGTTCATGCGTCCGTTGATGAGATTATTGTCAGAGTATGCGCGGCCTTCAAAACCAGGTGCCATAACCTTCTGTACGGTCGTGAAGTAGTCCTCGTGCCACCCAATCTAGATGTGTGTTAAAAATGCCACCCTGAACAATTTTGATGCATACAGAGTTCGACTTACCATTGACCATGATCGGACCAAGATCGACATCGTGTTCAGCATTGGTTGGGCCATAGACGACAATAGGACCGAAGAGACCACCGGAGTATTGAGCCGAATAATGAGAGTGATACCAAGAAGTGCCGTAAAGCTCGGCACGGAACTTATACGTGAAGCTCTTACCAGGTGCTATAGGACACTGTGACACGCCGGGCGTACCATCTTGCCACGAGTTCTCAGTCTGCAAAAAGCCATGCCAGTGTATAGCCGTACCCTCTTGAGGCTCATCTACGATGTTTGTGAACATTGACTTCGATGTAGTCGCCCCAGTTGGCTTCTATTAGGGGACCTGGGAACTGTCCATTGACAAGTATTACACGCTTCTCGTATCCGTCTGGCGATATCATGCCACGGCTAATGTTGAAATCGTATCTTCGAGTTACAAGGGTAGGGGTGCTTGGGTATAGGGATTGCTGTCCTCAGATGTCCTCTGGCCCCACGGGACGGTGAAACCGCTCTTGACGCTCTCGGTAGACATCCAGCAGGGGAGCGTGGGTGCGTTGAATGTGCCCCATTGAGATGTTCTATTTGTGCTATTAGATATTCATGTTCAAAGGCCAGATGATAACAAGGAAAGGCTTACCCATCCTGTGTCGGTGTTGAGGGGTGAAATGTGGCAGCAAAACTGAATATCCTTGCTATGATATCCATTTTGAAGGAATAAACGAAAGGACGGCTCAAAAACGAGCACAAAGAATTAAGGTATAAACGAATGTGGGAGTAAAGAGTGACTGATAGCTAATACGATGGCTGGACAAGACTGACTGGCAGTTAGCACTCTAAATACCTTTACGGGTGGCATGAAATCTCTATTTTGATATGGGGATGGGGAATGCAAAGCGTCGCTTTATGAATTGGTCTCGGTCAAGAACGCGGCCGAAAATGTGCGATTGTTAAGGGGCTTGAGCCTACTGTACTAACCTAAGACATTATGTTATTTTGTGACTTAAGAGCATTTTATATTAATCCTAGACGGACGATCCGATGGTGAGGCCGATCTAGCTAGATTGCTGTCGAGCCGGAAAGCGGCTTGTTGACCGAACTTTGTCATGCTGATGCTGCTCAGACTAGATCACAACACATGAAGTCATCAAGAGAGGCACTTCACAGGAGGCTTTGGGGTTATTGAGATGTTCTCAGCCGCCACCAACAGCCATGAGGCGCTCTGGTACCAAACCCGTCAAAGGCCGACACGCCTAGCCATGTATCGCTGAGCGTGGCTAGTTCATTCGCAAGCTGCAGCCTCTGATTCCGTTACAAAACGAGTACTGGGTCTGACAAATCATAACACAAGCAAGAACATTCCTCTGTCTGGCGCATCACATGGTGGCCATGATTGATCGTAGGTAGCGCATTTCCTACTTGCATAATATGGCCGTAGCCTCGCGGCTGAGAGGGACAGGAGTGACTATTCTGATCTTAAGCGCCCGGTATCGGGCTTTGCTTTGGAGTTGCACCGAATACTGTGGTAACTATCAGCCGGTAAGCAGGCCAGCTTTCGTCCTATGTGGTCAGCGATATACCCAGTAGGTATCGTAACGTGTCCGCGCTAAGGAAATGCCGGGCAAAAATACGAGAAAACAACTGGAGTGGAAGCAAGGGATCTTCTCATGGTTCATTGCTTTTCTGCAAGCCACTTTATCGGGCATGATATCATTGTGCCACGAATCATGGCTTGCTCTAGTGGCCATATACGGTGAGCTTGGTGGCTGAACATAGCCGGGGAGGAAGAATAAGCAGCTCGAGGCGCAAAAGAGATCACCACATTGTGAACCCCAGGCAAGTGTTCTCCTGTGAGGTAAGCCCCCTTCCCAGATCCCAGGGAAGGAGACGATCCACGATGTATCAGAACTGGGGGCTCGGTAGTCCTGGAGCGCTGATGCCTACACGGAGGAAAGAGACAACGGCGGTGAGGGCTAATTTGTCGAGTTGTACAAAGAGTCTTAACCTTGGTGCACAGATTGCACCGGATAGTGTCGAGTTGCCTTCTTCCGCAGATGTCTTGGAACTTGAACAAATCTAACACTCTAGCCCCTAATCCGGAGCGCACTTTCTTTTCGCTCTCGCACAATCCGAAAAGGGTTTATAATCTCTGCGGTTGATTGGATCATAATAGGCCGATTGGATAGACCTCTTGCGACATTGAGGCGGCCTTGATGAGCAGAGCTGCAGAACAACGTGGCCATCTCCATAGTCATGATAAGCACAACACTCTTGTCCAATAATTGCTTTCTTACATACAGTGGCAAGCAATACTTTAACACATGTCTTCAACTAGACCGAGTGAGAATTTTCACCATGATCCTCTGAGGGCGAAACTGGTATCGAGTACACAAGGCTATATTTGTTATACAAATAGTACAGGGACCTGAGGGGCTGCACGACCGTCATGTTCGGCCTACTTGGGTAGATATCAATCAATCAGCCTTCGGCCAGGCCGGCAAGGTGTAGACGGATGACGATTTGTGCATGAGTTTATTTCTCGCGAGGTCGGTAGGCGTGTTGGGCTGCCATTATGATGGGTCGTCGTTGTGCCCGGGCGAAGGCCTCGACTGCGATGGGCGAGGCGTCGGTTCTTATGACACTACCTATCCCATGAAGAATCTTTCCATCGCTCTGGTTAGCCAAAGGTGTCGGATAGCGTCACTCATACCGATTTTTGCACTTACCCAAACGTAGCACCCGAGCCCGCCATGTATTGCCCAAGAGTCCGCATGATGCCGTTCGTGCCAGCTCCATATCGAAAGATGTTGACAGTTCCTATCCGGGAAAGTTTCATGTCAGAAGGGGACCTAGGGTGTGGAAGAAGGGGGCCCGAACCGAATATGAAGCCGATGATGACACCAACAGCTACAGAGTGTCAATTGCATTCAACGCCCGTCAACGCCGAGATGGTCCATGTAACGTACTGCCTCCCATCATAGCACCATTTTTACTGGTAAACAGCGTTAGTAAAAGCCATGGTATTATCTCCCCAGTAAAAGACCGAGAGATCGAGGCATGGTAGTCACACATACACTTATCGGTAGTGGAAGGGCCTTGCTGTCCGCGGTTCGATGGCATGGGCGGCATTTTGGCTAGCTAACTGCTTATAGCAGCAGTAAAGGATAGGCAAATGAAGCACGATCAGTAGCGGGTTTTTATGGCCTGGGTTGTGAGCGCGGTGCAAATGCCAGGATCCGGTGGACTGCTGGGATGGTTCGGTAGGTGGTTACTGGGTAGGATGATGTGATGCGATGCGATGCGATGCGATTCGTTTTCATGCATCTGACGATTAGAGCCTCCCCAGATCTTGGCGCGGCTCTCGTTGGACTACCTAAGTACCTACCTACCTACCCTGCCAATACCTTACCAGGCACTGAGTTACCTGTAAGGTACAGTGTGCTGTGCTATGGCTAACGCTGTACCCTGTGCGCTGTCCTGCGCATACCTACTGCAAAAGCAATCACACCTCGAAAGGCTGGAACAGGAGGGTCACGTGGCGTTTTAGGGATAATACCTATATATATACTTCTTGAGGTATTGTGCTTGACATGTACTACATGCACTACATGCACTTCATCTGGTGGCATTTGTTGAAGTCAGATCGAACTACAGGTGCATATCTCGCTCATAAAAAAACTATAAAAAAGGCAAGTCACAGGTAAGATGAATATTGAAGTTTTGTCCAGCTGGTCGCCTAGCAATTGATAGGGGGATGAACGAGCGCACTTAGATAAGTAAGTAGCAGTGAAAGCGTGCACGGACAGCAAAAACTGGATCCAATAAGAGACGAGGGCTACCTAGGTAGGTTCTGGCTAGGTTGCTGGTTGCGACAATGGCTTAGTTGCTTGCCCACTAATCCGTTCCGAGTAAGGGCGGCTGGCAACGTCGTCGGATTGATTGATTTCTGAACAACCTTAGCGACGACCTCCTCTCAGAGGCCTACCGCACTTGCCACAGCCACAGCCCTAAGCATCGCGACGCGACGGCTCACTACAACACCGATAGAGAGACCAAAGGGTCTCGTACACCCTCCCGAGGTCCGTACCGATTGCCTGGTGTGTGAGCCCGATATTCCGATGGTGGCAGCCGCGGCCTGGAGTTGGATGTTGGATGTTGGATGTTGGATGCTGAATGCTGAATGCTGAATGCTGAATGCTGAATGCTGAATGCTGAATGCTGAATGCTGAATGCTGAATGCTGAATTCTGCATGCTGGCATCCGCGACAACTCCCTATCGCCTAGCCCTACAGTCACCTGCCCTGCCCCATCTTGTCCTATCCTATTCTACATTGCCACTACTGTTGCTCCTGCTTTGCACCAACCCCGAGCCCCTTTCGCTAATACATCTCCTGGACCTAGGCGTGCCTGCGCGACCGACAGTGGCCGTGACGCCTCATCGCCTATGCTGGCGCTCTACATGTTCTGCATGCCACACATCGATTTTCCATCGTCGCTGAACCGGTAGAGCGGAGACAGCCAGATACTACATAGAATCCCACCACCACTACCACCACCACCCGTGCCCGACTTGCCGATTACCGACGCCCACGCCCACGCTGACGCCCACGCACGCTCCCGCAACCGCAACCACCGAGCCTCTGCTCCGATATCGTCCTTCGCTTCGATCCTCCACGCTCCTCGTCTCCGTCTATCGTGCCGCCTCCTGCGCCCGCTTCCCTCATGACGGCCGTCGCGCACCCAACACAACGGCCACCTGGGGCAACGCCAACGTGAACGGGATGAATGGTGGCCACGCTGGCCAGGTCATGAGCCCGGATGATCTCAACCGCGTGCTCATGCCACGAAAGAGCCTGCAGAGAAACAACTCGTCCTCGTCCATCGCCTCCACCTCCTCCACATCCTCCACGTCGACTGTTGCGACTTCCACTTCGCACACCAACGGCAACAGCAATGGCAATGGGAACGGCAACGGCGCTCCTGGTCCGGCCCCCTCTGGAGATGTGAGCTCATGGCCCAACTCTGCACCCGCTGCGCAACGCAAGCGGCCCCAGCCCAAAGCCCCTGGCCAAACCCTAAACCCGATCCTCAGGGTGATTTTGTTCGGATGGCGGCTGGCCGGCCGCAGATGATGAATGGCCTTAATGGATCTGGTCCTCTACATGCAGCCCCGCCTATTGTCCCCTCGCAGGGTCAGATGGCTAACCCGCAGGCCATGGCCCGGCCTATGGTCGAGTCTCTACCTACCGGTAACCCACCAGTTCTCTACCTCCTATCCCTCAACGGCACCTTTGAACGCAAGACTATATCCGTTCCATTCTCCCCTGATACCCTTAGGATCGGTCGTCAAACGAATGCAAAAACTGTCCCAACTCCCATCAACGGCTTTTTTGATAGCAAAGTGCTTTCTCGCCAGCACGCCGAGATCTGGGCTGATCGCCAAGGCAAGATATGGATCCGGGATGTCAAGTCGTCCAACGGCACCTTCGTGAACGGCACACGGCTGTCCCAAGAGAATCGGGAGTCTGACCCCCATGAGCTGCAGACGGGAGACCATTTGGAGCTTGGTATTGATATCGTGAGTGAAGACCAAAAGAACGTTCTTCATCACAAGGTTGCTGCCAAGGTCGAGCATGCTGGATACTTCAATGCTTCAAACAATCTTCTCGATGTCAATTTTGGAGATCTCGATCCTACAAATGGGCCTATGATTTTGATGAGCCCTCAAAATGCTGCGCCTGTACGCCAACGAACGGGGAGCCAATCATCCGTGTCCAATGGACGCATGGTTCAAGGAGGCCCCATGGTGGGACCTCAGGGCAACGGCATGGCACACCAACGCGGTTTCTTCTTCTCCCCCATAAGCACCGAACAAATCGTCAAGAAATTACAGGTATGTCATTGTCTACTCTTTACGGAAGATCTGCCTTTTTAACCCGACGTGCAGAACGAGATGCGGAACGCACGCCTTCAGTCTCAGGACCTCGGACGGACAGATCATTTTGTCCATGCCCTACTCAGCAAAGAAGACATAAAGGATATTGAAAAGCCGGAGGCCCCTGAACCTACAAAGCCTGTCGTGAATGGAGGTGGCTTATCATTCAGATCAGACGGTAAAACAAGGTTTTCTGATCCACCTGCCCCTCCACCACAGCAACCTCTGCCGGAGAAGCCGGATATCCATCTCTGAAGCGAGGCATTACAGAACGCGCCAAGCCACACGCCCAAAACATGTCGCCTATCCGTCATGAGGGTAATGGCAGCCAGATATTGCAACTGACAGAGGCTTTGAGCAACGCAAAGAAGGAAATAGAGTCCCAAACCTCCCGAATGCGAGATCTGGAAGAAATGCTTCACCAAGAACGACAAGCCCGGGAGTTGGCGGAGGATTTGGCTAGGAGACTGGAAAAGCATCTAGAAGAAGCTTCTTCCAACGTAGTCTCGCCTTCTAAGGAGTCAGAAACCCAAGAAGCGTCACTTGATGCCGCGTTCGAGCCACCTAATGACGAAAACAACCTGGCGGGTTCTACAGATACCCCTATGCCCGATGCCGATAAACCTACGCCACCGGATGCCGACGTCATCGAAGCATCCGCCACCCAACTACATGCCCAAATAGAGTCATTAGTGCTAGAAATCAAAGATCTACGACTCGAGCTTGACGTCTTTAAGCAACGAGCAGAGATGGCGGAATCTGAAAGGGATGCTCAACGCAAGACCCTAGCAGAGATGGCTTTGCAGATCAGGCAAGACGCTGAAGCCAGAGAACTAGCTGAAAAAGAAAACACCTCGAAAAGACACCAGAACGAGCATGTTGCCGGCGATGGCGAAGTCGCTGATCTCAAAGAAGCATCGAGCAGGCCATCGTCAAGTCCAAAGCAAAGTCTGATGTCCAACGATTCTCTCGATCCCCCTCTCCTATCGCAGTCTGCGACAATAACGCCAAACACAATACCACCTATGGCAGCTTTACCCAATCAAACGTTTGCAAATAGCATTCCCTACGCCTCAATGCTAGGCGTGGTTTTAATCGGAGTGGGTTTAATGGCATATATAAACGGATGGCAACCCCAACCCCAACTAGAGAGATGATTTAATCCCTTTTTTGAGGAAGTTGTGGTTGGAACTCCCGACGTCGTCTTTGGTCGTGTTCATTTTGCATCACCGCATAGTAAAGCGATACCTTTTCCCTTTGTATCTATTCTATATGGTCCAGAACCTCGATGGCCAAATCAACGGCCGGGTCTCGATCATTGTAACATGAGTTGAAAGAGCCGCACGGGCTCGAGCAAGGTGATATGGAACATTGGTTTCTTGTATGATGGGGGTTCGGATTCCCGGTCGAGTACTCTTAGGCGCAGCAGCATCGCACACGGTCTTTTCATTTTTTTGTCTTCATGCCATCACTGTCCGAAGCGTGTACCTTTTTTCTTTTTATCACGAGAAGAAGATGCGAACGAATTCTAAAAACCGATCTATATGATGATGTAATCGTCCCCTATCGAAAAGTTCGTCCGTGACTGTGTTGACCTTTTTTTTGGTAATTAGAGTGGCTTTCATAAGACTTGTGGTACACCCCCAAAATTCCATGAGTGAGATATTATTTGTTCTGTAGCGTTCATGATGACTCATTGGTTGTTGCTAGCTTTGGGTCTCCCCTTGCATGTGTTACACTTGTGCCTCCAACAAATCATGCAAGCTATTGCTTTAATATCACCTAGCAGATGTCAACGCTGACCCCCAATCATGATGTCCGTCAGGTACCTTGCATAGACGAGTAATTGGTTGGTATGGCACTCCTCGCTATGATTCGATCAAAGGAACAACTCAATCGAGCGGATGAGAGCTTTAATTGCTATTATAACCAGCCTCCCCCCTTCTGTTTCAATGGTGTTGGTTGTGGCTGGACGAGTTGTTTGAGTCGAGACGACATCGGCGGGCGCTGTCAATCTGCATCCAAGAGGACGGGAGTTTCTAGGGGCCCTAGTGAAAGGATGATGAGGTGGCGAAAATTCCGCCCGTTTGCCGAGAAGCAGTGGGACGTCGATGCTGACATCTGTCTAGGACGCGCGCCTACATTTACCTACATAGGTATCTGTACGGCTACTTGGCTGCTCAACTCTCCAAAGCGCACAAGAAGGGGGGGGGGGAAGTACGCTACGGACTTACTCATGAATGAGGACTTCAAGACTAGGAATCAAGTAGAGCGCGCTGGGCTAGGCATACCGTGATTTAGCGCAGCGGGAGAGAGCGGCGGGCGCTTGTATAGCTTTTAGTAGAGGGTTTGAGAACCCTATCCTTTGCATCACAAGTGACTTTTCTACATTGGCCGCTTGTCTGATAGCGAGTTACTTCTATGGGATGTGTTGTCACAAGGGCTCTGTTTGAGGGCTTGGGAATAGCTTCATTCCTTCAGATCTAATAATTGGCTATGGCGTCAAAGGACCTCTTACTCTCTAGATTCCTTTCCAGAGGACTAGGGACCTAACTAGCCTATATATACACAGATTTCGGGCTACCCCAACAGACCTCCGTTGGGCCTGTGTAGCCAATATAACCCAAAAGGGAACAAATAAACGAGGGCTGAAAATCCGTGTGACATGTGTGCTTGGAGTTGTTTCAACCGTCTAACGGGGATGAGATGTGGGAGTTGCGTAGTGCTGGGTCGCTAGGGTCGTGTATGTTAGACATAGGATCGTTTTTCACTTTAGCCGCGAGTATAGCTGGCTTAATGTTTCTCATGTCTTTGACGTAGAGTTGCTCATGGTTATGATGATGCTTCATGTATTTTTTTATAAGAGTCAAAGAACTACCTACTTTATAATTGTGAAAATTACTAGCTCAACTCTTTCTCATAGGCAGCTGCTCTATAGTTTGTAGTTTTTGTCATGTCCCTAGAGCTGTGTGATTTCATGGTATTTTCTATATTTCTGGGGGTAAAAAACCCTTAAGGAAATTAGAGTTGTAAAATATTGTGATGTGGTGTTTGTGCCGGATGTTTAAGTTAGTCATGGCTGTTTGTGGTAATCACAAAATTCTTAATTTCCAACAACTGTCTTAACATTATGAGCTCCCTTATTGAGATGTATCAGGCCATTGACTTAAGACCTAGGTAGGAGTATTAATTTGCTATTAAATGGGGAGGTAGGCGATTACCTAAGTTCTCTTCTTTAGATTTTATAATTCATTTTTAATGCAGACCGCTTACCCTCGTTTATTACAGATGGCAGGGTACTTGAGCGATATGACTCGATTATTTTTATAGGAAGGGTGATCTAAGTCTTTTATAAAACAATCCTAGCGCTTGTTAAATAAAAGGATGGTGGGATAAAAATGACGATAGATTACCGATGAGTTACTTGGTTATGAGGTAAGGCTTTTGTCTAAACCCCGTCGATGTGTAACCGTAACTCTACTCGAACTTTACATTAGACTTGTAGTAATTGCCCCCAAGTAAGAGGGCTGCATAGAGATTTAGAGTTTGAGTGGACACTGTCACGAGCTCCTCAAGCTTCTTTCTCGGAATTATGCGAGAAAGTAAAGCTCATCAGAAAGTATGTCATGATGTAAAAGTATTCACAATTATGTCCTAGTTTAATGAACAGTGACGACCTCATTTTAAAACTAGCTAACAATTGCTGTCAAAACTGCATTCGTTTACTCTTATAAACCTAAGTCAACTTTCAATTCCCATTCGTCGACTTTGGTTATGCTCGTTACGCCTCAATCAACCGATCCGACGTATCCAACAAGGTTCTGTCATGCATATTTGCATATCTGTCTTAGGTACTCAATGAATGCTTGGGTAACACAAACGACTGGGAGTTTTCCCCGCCTTATCGTAAGCAGGTGGTATATCACTTCTTGCCTCCTCTCGTTCCCTTGTTGGCTTACTCATTACGAGTTGTATCAATCCTTCAACGTATTATAATCGGACATTCCCAGCTTTGATGATATCAAGATCCTTCTGTTCAAATGGCACATACGCTTCGCTCCCTGGGGGCAGCCAATACATCTGATCATCACCCGATTTCTTGATGGCAGTGAGATCAATGCCCTCAGAGCGGAGCTTTTGTTTCTGAAGCTTATGTGTGCCGGTGTAATCCAGACTCTTCGTCATTCGCAAGAAGAGCGGCACCGCATATCGCGGGAGCCTCGCGAGGCAATGCGCAGCGAGCGCGGCGAAGTCCGCCTTGTCTACGTTCTCCCTGAGCACGAGCGCGGCGCAGCCAGCTCGCCCCTCCGTGTTCGCACCAGCACGCCGTACACATTGGTCTCTGCTACTTGTGGGAACTCGCCGATCACGTCGCTCACCTCGTTGGTGGACACGTTCTCGAGTGCCAGCGGAAGGTGTCGCCCAGTCGGTCGACGAAGTATAGACGATGCTGGCTGTCTAGTTTGAACAGGTCGCCGGACCTGAACCAGAGATCTCCCTTCCGGAACACGTCCGACACGCGCCTCTTCACCGTGGCGGACTTGTTGTTAAAGTAATGCGGCGTACCCCTATCGGGGTCGGCCGTGTCCATGCGATTAATGATCTCGCCAACTTGATCCGCCTTGGCCTCGATTGCCCAACCATTTTTACCCCGGATGATCTCCTGCGTGTCGGGGTCGATGAGAATGCGCCGCTCGTCGCGGTTCATGAGATGCCAGAGCGGGCCGTGGATGGAGATGGCGTCGCGCGAGAAATCACCCCTGTTAGGGTTCGTGGCGATGGAAATGCCATCGCTCGCCCCGTACAGCTCGTTGATACACTCGATGCCGAAGCGTTCCCGGAAGCGCTCCCACACGTCGGGCCTCATGCCGTTGCCCCATGCCAGGCGCACGTTGTGGCCGCGGTCGAGTGGCTTGGAGGCGCGTTGACGAGGTATCGACATAACTCACCGACGTACTGGATTTGTGTGGCCTTAGACCGATGAACGTCTGGCCAGAATGTCGAGTGGCTGAACTTTCTCCCTAAGACGACTGTGGCGCCGGTGTAAAGACATGGTAAGGTGCACAGCGACAATGCCGATGCGTGGTACAGCGGCAGGCAAGTGTACATGCGTTCGCCTGGCTTGAGCCGGAGATATCCTCCGATGCCTCGACCCAGCATCAAGGGCCGTACTCGGTAATAATGACACCTTTCGGTAACCCGGTTGTGCCGGACGTGAACAATAGAAATGCCGTACCCGTAGGATCTAGGTTCATACGACGCTCTTTTGGCAGTGGCTCGGTGTCTTTCAGAGTCTCGACGAAACTCGGGGAGTAGTATAGTATCTATTCCTGCCTCCTTCAACTCGGACTCAATAGGAGAGGTTAGTTTCTCAATGTCCTTGTCTGCAAGGAGATAGCGCGACGATGAGAGTTTGATGCAGTGGGCCAGCCCATCCCCCGTGAGATTACAATTGAGAAGCGCAGGGGACGCGCCGATGGCCTCTAGGGCAAGCATGATAAGGATGTATTCGGGCGTATTGCCTCCATCCAAGGCCACAACCTCGCCTTCTTGATCCCAGGTCCTTGAGAAGCCAGTTCGCGACCGGGTGAAGAGCATCAAACAGTTCTTTGTAAGTCCATTGGCGGTCCTCGAACATGAGGGCTAGATTGTCACCCTCGGCGGTGCTCGCCCTATCCTCCAAAATGTGGTAGTACAACAACTTGTTCTCGCGCGCTTTCTGAGCGATGTATCGCATGCCCAGCGCCGTGGCGAGTTTTTTCGGACCCTGCCGGAGGTCATTCCGAATCATGAACTTCGCATCGAGGTACATGCTAGCTGCCAGCGCGCCCACAGCGGCACCCGCGATGTTTACTACTTCTAGGGGTACGTTAACTTGGATGCCCCTCCTAGACCGCCATCAGGATGGAATGTTGGCACTTACGTGACATGTTCTTTTGTTCAATGTTCTAAGACATTCATTACACGATAATTACAAGCCTTATTCGGCGCGTAAAAAGAGGTAAAATCTATGAGAATTGCGCGAACAAATCAAAATGAGTAGCGATTGTAATTGTAATCTTACCGACCTTACCGAGGTCTGTTGAGCGAAGAGCCAACGGTGATCGACGACCTACCCCCATCCTTCATCGAACCATGCCGGGGTTCTGCTTGCTTACCCCACATCGGAGGTGGTATTAAACCTACGCGAAACCCGCGTTTCTAACAAGCTGGTGGTGACAAGGGAGGCGGAAGATGCGGTAATCCGACCGCCGATTCCGTAAGTAAGCACGTATGGAACAACAAATGAACTTGGTCCTAAAGTAGGTAGACTCTGGGGCTCTTTGATGGGTAGGCTTCGGGCTGAGGGTAAAATCCACCTTGAGTGTATGGTACTCATATCGTTATTATAGGCGGCGTGGCATTCTCAGTGCGTCAACGCTGTCTGTTTATTGGTAAGCCAATCTGGTTTATGACGTTGTGCTCACCCCGCCCACGTTTCTGACCGTAACGTGGGTTGAGTTACATGCTCCTTGAAATAGCTTATCCATTAACAAGACGCTTGAGCATGATAAAGTAAAAAGATCTGATGAGTGAATGCTACCTAGATGACCCCGGTATTTCCTCCGCATGCCTAACCCACCTGGCCCACCCACCGTAGTTCGCGGACCATCCCGCTCATTAGAGCGGGTGGAGTCCAAATTACCCATAGCTCATGGCTGTTAAAAGGGAGAATGCACTTGTAATAAGTTAAGGCATATGTAGGCACTCATGGGGATGATATGTTAATATCAATAGTTGAAATTTGAGAGCTTGGAGTTATCACTGAGGTAAGGACCTTATTTCTCCCACCAGCATCATGGGTCTGTACACGAAAGTTCGCCACATGGGCATAATACGAATCTTATAAGTAACTCACACCTCAAGTTTGAAACCATATAGCAAGATTCCCTCATATAGAGTATATCAAACGGTTCGTTGTGTACGTCTACAGACAGCTCTTACGCTAGCTTAAAGTAGTTGCACTTAATAGAGTACCGAAGAGTGTGTAGTGGGCGTAATGTCGGTAGATGGACGCCGGTTCCTCTCCACCAACTCAGCCACAACTAGCAGTCCACACGATACTTGCAAGTATAAGCATAGGGCAAGGTCTTCCGAGCAAAAACCCACACATGTACTATACTGTCGCCGAATAACTAGAACATATAGGGCAAATAAATGGAAATATATAAAAAAGATAATCAACGCTTAAAGTTTATTCGGTGTATGTTTATTCTATTACAATGATTTTTTTTTTTAGTTCTATTTAACTGCGAAATCGTGGGGCTCAAGATGCTACAGGTTATTGTGTGGTGTTTTGGCCGACCCCCTCTACAAAGTAGGCATTCTTAAATGTGGCTAGAGCCGAACTGCTTAATGGTGCAGGTCATCTGCGAGAACCCTTCCTTCGCGATACCGGTCCACAGACGCTGGAACATTATAACCCTCGCAATGCGCTATAATCAATACTGGTTGCGAAGCCATTCCTAATGCAACGCCGTTAAATGGATATAGAAATTGCAGTATGCCTTTCCTATCGCGTGGAAAGGTCCGATAACGCGATTGGTCGTGCGCACATCGCGCCCCTGGCTGAGTGGTCTGTCGGCAGGCATCGCGACTTATAGAGAATGATCTTAGGCGAGGAGGGTATTAATAGATGTGTCTAGACTGCATCTAGTGCAAGCACGAATGTAGGCGCCAACATGGGTCATGATCAGGGGCGTGCAGCTGGGGCTGAATTGACCAGCGTTGGGATTGGTCCTCGACGATGGATAGCTAAGCTACCGTCTTCAGCTGCACTCCAGACTTGGGGTTCATGGCACTCATCCCATGACCAGTGGCGCCATTAATTTTACAAAATGCACGCACTAGGCAGAGCAAGACCCCTTATCTCGGTAAAGGCATTTTGGCTATCATATACTAGTCGCTCGACCTCATTCCCCTCACCATGAAGATTTCAACCTCAAGCTCGTTGTTGAACCACTGGTACACCTTTATCCTACTTCCACTTATGGAATTTGTCTCCTGAGAAGCAGATAGCCATGTCGGTCACTCCACGATATCTTCTCAAGCAAGAGAACGGCAAGTTCTCCATCATCGAGACTGCTGGACGTTCCTATGAGTATGACATTATATCCTACTGCTGGGGGAAGCCGGTCAAACGGCGATACTGTGAAGAGATCCAAGGGGCAAACTGGCCCGTGAAGATAAGTGAAGCTAAGCTCAACGCAATTCAAGATTTGATGTGCTTCAAAGGCGTGCAGTACATGTGGGCGGACTGCGTCTGCATCGATAAGACAGATGAGAATCAAGCGAGCGAGGAACTCGCTAAGATGTTTCAATACTACAAGCATGCGAAGAATTGCTCCTGATTGACACCCCGGAACAATTCGATCCCAAGCAAATCGCGGACGATCTCAAGTTCTTAGATCACATTCTCTCTAATATTGGTGGAGCTTCGATGGTCTCGGATACCATGAGACTGTCGAGCAAACTGGAAGAGCGACTCTGGCAGTGGGCCGAGGAGAAACGTTGGGTGGGCGCCTTGTCGAAATCAAGAGTGACGTCTGCTGGGATTGATTTGGGCGTGATGAATTGTTATAACACATGTATCGAACATGTTAGGTCATTGTTTGAGAACGAATATTTCACCCGAGTCTGGACCTTCCAAGAGATGATACGTAAGTAGTCCCAAGAGCCAACATCCCCTTGTAGTTGCTATCAAAGAGTACCTATTTGTTTTATTCTTCTTTTTGACAAACTAGTAACGTATACCTTGGTTAATGCTAATTCCAATTGCTGTAGTGGGGAAAAACATTCAGATTGTAGGATCGACTGGAGGCAACTTATCTAGCATAGGGTCGCTCTACCAGTGGTTCGAGCTAGCTAGTGACTGTAGAGACAAGGCAGAAAAACTGTACAAATGGATATGGAGCCCGCGAGCCGTGGAAACCGCATCTGTCAGCCTTGTCTTGGCATTTATACAAGATGATACAGATACCCTGGTCGGGTTACAGAGACAAATCAGGGGTATCAATGCTGCCAGGACTGACATCATCAACGGTGGCCAATACTGGTGGCGAGATAATCCGTCGGGAGTCAGAAACATATTCTCAGCAATCTCCCTCACACCAAGGGGATGTCGATATATGCAGGATCTTTTCAGAGGACTACTTGGCATTTTTAGTGGACTATTCACCCCGGAAGAAATACGGACACAGATATCCGGGGATGACATCGAGAAGATATCTTTTGCTTTCTTCAAGCAACTGTCTGCCAAGACTGGTCATGCGTGGACGAAACTCTCCATCAGCTCAAAAGACCGCGGCGAGTGGGATTGGATTCCGGTAGTGGAACATGACCCAAACTCTCAGCAGGTCGAGGAGGAACAAGAAGAGCACGACGAGGACGATGACGACAAAAAGGGGGAGTCAGAGCCTAAATTAAAGAATAATCGCATGAAGACCGACATCTTTGCCGGCGTAGACAATTTGGGGCTTTTGAGAAAAAACAGAGCAAAGACGCAAGGCCAAACAGGCTTGCTCGGCGGTAAGGATTTTATTCCAAGTCAAAACAGTCTCTAAAAGTTTTTGTAGAGCCCTCACATCATACTCTAAGCGGCGATAACTGACTCCGCCGTGTTCTAGTACCCCGAAAATTCATGAGCATCCACCTCAAAGAAGAGAACCCAGAGTTTCACTTCATCTTCAAAGGCTGCAACTGCGGCAAGAAGGTCAACGCCGGCCTCTTCAAAAGCGGACCAAACTCGAGGCCCAAGAGGTGCCAATCGAGATCACAGGCGACGAGACCGGTAGAACGCTAGCGGAATGCGCCACCCTCCTCGGATGCATCCTCGACCCAAATCCTCACAGTAACGTGCTAGCCTACAAGTCGAGGTTACTGCGAAACTTGAACCCGCAGTGGGACAAGACCGACCCCGAGGCGAAGCCCATCGGGTGGCCTGAGCGATGCGTCTCGGGCACCTTCTGGGCCAACGCAGACTGCCGCCACTGGCTACGGACGCACAATATGTCGTGGAATTATCGGATGCCGGCTATATACGAGTGCGACTCGCGTCTGGCGCGGGGCACCACAGCGAACATCTCTTGTGAAGTCCGCGTCAATTGCGGGTGTACCATCACCGCCCCCTTTAGTCTGATATTCGAGGCTCTCTCGGCCGTGCCTGGCAGCTCGCTGGGCGACACGGCAGAAAACGATGATAAAGACGGTAGAATAGTCATGAAAGATGGATTGGGCCTGGTGCAGATAGGGGACCTGGGCAAGACCTTCAACGTTGTGGCTTTTGGAGGCGACCTCGACTATCATAAGAGTAACGCTACCTTGTGTCGCAGGATTAAGGAGAGTAAGCCCGTGAGCCCCGTCAAGGCCTACCCGACTGGAAGGGCGCTTATTAGATCGGATTTCACTCACGGTATGGCGGATATGATGAGAGACTATGGGTACGTGACCACTGGGGTCGGGAACCTGCTCATATCTCGGGACCATCCTTTTGGTAGTTACAGGGTCCGAGGGGTCTGTATCGATGATAAAATTCCGAAGAAGAAGGATGGCGAGTCGCGTGTAATGATTCAGTAGGGTAGGAAGCCTGGCTAGAGAACCGTCTGATACAGGAATCAGATACAGGAAGATCTACGATGTTTTGCAGATTGATACGGGAGGGGGCGTATTGGCTCGATCACTTAGTAAGGGAATGGTTCCTGTATTTCGTCTTGGATGCTAATAGTCTCCATTATTCTGATGCCGGTTGATAAACGTCACCATGAAGCATGTTGAAGCTACCTGAAGTGTGAGACAATGAGTGACCCGAAAATGGACACTAACAGCAATTTTAAGAATTTTCTTCATTGCTTATTATCAAACGATTGATTGTGCTAGGTCAAGGAGCCTTGTATGATGGATAAGGCATTCCGCCAGTAACATTCTCTTATCCAATACTATCTGCTTTTCAAATACCATCGACATAGTTTTGAGGGATGAATAACCACCTTAAACTCTCATGCTATATGAGATGCAGCTTTCCAAAAAGTCATAACGACGCTGATATGGAATAGGACATAATAAACAGGCATTTTACAGCACGCCTGGGGCACTCGCGGAACCACTCGGCATGGAAGTGACTTGCGACAGTAATCCTTGCATGCGACGCTGGGCGGGGAAGTACTCGAACGCCGGATGCGTCGCGGCCAAAATCGCAACTAGAGCTATCAGCAACGCGATGACCACATACGCAACATGGAGTTCGGCCGTCGCCTGGCCGCCATTCTTTGGCGCCATCTTTCCGACCATCTTCTTGATCGGCTCGATGGAGAACTCCTTCCCCGCCTTCAACCCCCTACGCATACCGGGAAGCCCATCCATGCTCCAGGCATTCTTCAGCGCCCAGTAGCGGTCCATGCTCTCCTTTTCATTCCCGCGCTCGTATCTCTCAACTTTCTTTTCGAAATGCTGCTCGAGCACGCGACGGTAGTCGACGAAGGAGAAGAATGGGACCTGGTATCCACAAGATGACCCGACTTGGTGAATGTCTACGGTTATCACTGACCGTGTCCCGGCAGTGTTGTGATGTTCTCGCGCTCCACGATCTCGTTGAATTCGGGCGACCCATATTCCAGGACCTTGCCTTTGCCCCAGAGTCTGACGATACGTGGTGGTCCTTCGAAAGCGTTAAAGACTATATTGGTCCGTGTTAGTAAGGTCTAATTCATCTAATGATCCCTCCTGATGACAATCGAGAAGTCAAAGCGCCAGTTAAGGATCTTAGGCTGGCGTGGTGTGAGTAATGTGGACACGCATATTAGCACTCACGAATGGTAATACGGCCATTACCAGGCTCCAAGAGATGTGATATTGTTTCGTTTCCTGATCCTGTCCTATTGTAATCATAATAAGCCCGTGTTCTGACTGAGACTTGAATTCATTCGCCGTGTATGCACATATCAAAAGAGACCTTGATTACTAAGATTAAAGGATGTCACTTACATATCCATATACCAAAAACTTCTTGTATTCGGGACGCCGAAACAATCACCGCCTTTTGGAGATACATTGACATGGCCACTGGTGAAGGGTTAGTTACTACTCTACCATGAATGAACTATCGAGCGAGGGCCGGTATCTAGCGGTAGTTCATGAAGAATCAAGTTTAAGTAATTCAATTGACTACTTACTGCCTAGAAAGGGGAGCAGTCGAGACATAAAAGACTTTCTGCTTCACAATCCAGTCCATGATATTTTCCGGTATTTCTTCGAAGAATGCGCCCATGGTGAATGTAAATACCGGTAGCCACGCGACCCGCTGATTGATCCAGAATATAAGACTAAAGTTTGATGTAGGCCGCTTCACATAGTAATACGGCTCAGAGAACGACCATTGCTTCCAAGAGCTTTAGGAATATGATTGAAGTTTGGATTCACTCTAAGGTGAGGCTCGTGGAAGATTTGTATTTAGGTCGCATAGAAGGTCGCATTGGCGTAGGAGACAATGACTGATGTTAGCTGAGGGAAAGCTAGCTTATTTAGATTTAGGGGACTATAGACACAGTGTGTGAGGACTGTGAAGAGGAACAAGAATGACGTGACTAAGGTAGCAAAGATGTTGCGGTAGGCCGTGGCAATCCACCATTTCGGGTTATTTACCGAACTAGTGGTCGCTAGTCTTTCGTCACTGTGCTTAGATTCGGAACCATACGACGAACAACTCCAACCAGCAAATGCGGGTTGCGGTATCTATCATTCGACTGTATGCCACGTCGGCTGGGTCACCAGAAGCACTCTCAAAAGAGGTTAGCGTTACACTACAGTTTGCCAAGATGGGTTATGGAATAAGCTGAAAATGACGTGTTTTTTAGTCTGGTACTCAAGCTTCATACGTCGTCTCTAATGGATATATTGAATATCGAGTTCCACCAATCCAGCTGATTCCATACTCGTGATAGAACTATCCCATATTAGTATTATAATCTATTTCTTTTTCTCCAGTAGCTTGTTGTGAAAATGAAAAAAGGCTTGCTAGTCGAAAGTGGGCTACGCTGTTACAAAGGTGTAATACGATGGACAGACCTGCGATGGAGTATTACAACTCACTCGGCATACAGCTTAGGAAGGTCAGGACGCAGAAAGCTTGATGAAGCTAGCTCGTAATTGAATGGCCTATCCCAATTCTCTCTAAGACTTCTTCTGCATAAATTTTCTGTTAGAACGACTGATCTTCCCGGCTTGCTTCGTTCGGCTGCTCGTTGCTAGCTAGTAGGTAGTCATGCGAGTCGGCGCGGTGTACTGTACAGTGTTTGCTAACCATCTCAAATACTGTATGGCTTCACCTATGTCTTGGCTTTGTGGGGTGGGGTTGTCCGATGTCGGATACCCAATAATATCATTCCAAGACGGAGTATATGTCATGAATAACGGGAGAGGCATAGGTTTTAGTCTCGCTTTTCCTGCACCGAACCTGATTTAATGTCCCCATGATCAGATAAGGGCTGACATCCTGATTAAATATCACTGTAACCGATAGCTATGAATTGTCTCTCTCGTTAACAGGCTCTCGGCCTACGGCTGTGTATTCGGTATAATTCCTAATATGCGTGTCCTGATATCTAACCTGTGGACTCTACTGGAACTCTAGCCCACCAAAGTTAAGGCTTTGGTGGAAAAGATTGTATCTTAAACATTGCTGTAAGAATGTATATCTTATGATTGACACGTCATTATTTTTCTTAAGATACTTAAATACTGCGCTGGGTGTAAGGTGTCCATCTGGTTTTCATCGCTACGCCATGTTATAGAAGTACCTCCCTAAATAAGCAGTTTACTTAACAGTAAATGCACACCTTATAGTTTTCAAGTGCGCGATATTGGTATGCAAGAATATCAAAATACGCAGTGTCAAAATGGGCGCATAGATTTCAAACGCCACTAACAAAGCTCTACCAGCTTCCCGGCTCTCAAATACCTACTCACATCTTTCTTCCCAGGGTTAATTGGGGCATACCACTATGTTGTACACTGCATTAAGGCAGAAGATATGCTCCATGATCATATAAATCGGGGAGCACATCATAGTCCGTGTGTTCCCAAGCTCAATTGCAGGGGTTAGTACTACGGCTTGTGAAACCATTGCCAACGCACCACGAAGAATTCCTCTTGGGATCAAAACGGGGTTTCCTTCTCCTCAAATATAGTTAATTTTAAGTATAGTTACTACATTTGCTTATGCCAGGACATGGATCTAGACACCCGGATCAGACTAGACAAAGACACTCTCTGTACATGGTCATGTAGTCACATAGAGCCCATGGAGATGGCTTCACTGGTTCTCCGTGCAACAACAGACGCCTACACCCTAACCCTACGAGGTTCCTGACAACCTGTATTAGGAAACTTGAATAATGGTGTACTGAGCTTACTTCTTTTTCTATCTTGATCCATTTTAGGTCACGATGTTTTATTCAGTCGCTAATTGGCAATTTGATGCCGCCTCACTCCTAAATCATCATGACAGGTCATTTTATTTCAATTTTCTTAACTTTCGATCCTTTATCTATAGATGTGACAAATTACACCATAAAGTTTAAGAACCAACCCTTCATCTAAACTAAAAAACCTTAAGATATCGTAGATTTCCTGTTCAAGAAATCAAAAGACTCGTTTCATGCCTTATTAGCCTTTAATACAAAGACTACGTCTGGGAACACTGATATCAAAACTACCATTCTGTTTGAACACAATAAGAAAGCTTAAAACATAGGCATTGTGATAGGAAAGGTAGGCGTCTATATATAAGGGCATCGGATCGTCTGATTGTATCCCGCCCGAGATATATCAGCTAAAACCTTCATTTTGGGCATCGCATCAAAACTAGAACTTTTATTCGATCATTCACTACTTAACTCATATCTTAACAGTTCAAAGCCCATTGCACTCATAGTTCTTACCAGCCCGATAAGGAAGCCAAACCCACACCCGACATGTCGCTTATTTCAAGGACCAAGATGGCACTCGAGATTTTTATTTTACACATCAGATCCGTACTCGAGATGATCTGGCGGGCTTGCTAAAAGACATCCCACTAGACTTAAATCTAATACCGATGGAGCAGACGGTTGATGACACGTTCGGCTACGATGCCAAGGACCCTGTTCCCCCACTTAGTATCATTCCAATGAAAAAGATACTCTCATTACCTTGGCGAGCGGGAGAATATCAGTTTGAGGATATCCCACCCCTCCGTATGACGCCTGGTCTACTGGTAGCGTTCGCACAATCAGGTCGCAAGGCCCGGATAACCCACGCTGGGAATGTGAGAGATTAGCAGGGTTTCTCCGGGCGAGAAACGTAGCATTCGACGGTAGTAGTACGAGCGTCGTAGTGCTGGCACGACCGAATGACCCCTGGAAAGTTGAAAAGGACAAGGCTGATCATGCAGCGTTAGTGCAAATCGTAGGTTCTTTGATCACAGCATTTGCAAGGTATGTTCCACAGAAGATACCTCTCAGCGCGTCTTCAAAGCTTACCGTTTCGAATGTCTCTGAGTTCGGTGTGCATAATAATCTTGACGCCGGCCTCGCCATCCTTTCAGCATTGCCACCGCTTCACCTTGAAGGTAAGGGTCTATTCCTTATCGTTGATTTAAGCGAGGTTAGTATTGGAGAAGACGGCCCTTCAAATAACCACAATAATCTGATCAGTACTCTAACTGACCTGGCGAAGCTGAACAAGGCATTTGTAATATGTGTGGAAACCACGAAGACCGGTTCACGCTGTGTCATACATGAGCCTGGAAGAGCCGACCGAAATAAGTCAAAATCTCTATAAATCATATACAATTTCACTTGGTTGGACGGTATGCTACGCAGCACAGTCTGAGAACATGCATAGAGTAATTCGTCTGACTCAATAGTTAAGCGCGGCCCGTGAAAGCCAATATAGCTCATCCTATGGGAGTCCTATGAAACTAATATAGTAGCTGTAAATTGAGTGGGTTCGGAAATTAATCTCTTTGCATTGTGACGATAGGATTCCAAATATCATATAATATCGTGAAGGATGCTTTTGTATTTCCTTAGTCGCGCGCAGTGGGCACATGTCGGACTAGCGTAGTCTCCCTTATTATATCGAAGTGAATCACATTTTGAAGCAAGCTAGAGTAGCAGTCGCCGGCCCTGGGAGCCAGCATCATAAACTACACACCTAGAACTTGTGAACAAAGAGTCTTATCTGTATAGCATGAATTAGGCTATAGAGCGTTCTCAAATACTGGGCCCTCATAGTCAGTTTCGTATAATATCTGGTACCTTCAAGGTCTGTGAACTTAGATGGTATTTTCTTTAGGTCTTGTAGTCAAATCGTTATTTGTGTCTTCTAGCTTGAATGCTCAGAACTTGGAAATTACTGCAAACGTATCCAAGTATGTATAAATCCTAGTTATGTGGATAGTGTTTTTCTTTTTTGTGTAATAGCAGTGAGTTGAGACTGGAAACACCATCTAGGTAGCCGTGAGAACTGTGGCAAATCGCCAACAAAGCATCTGACATAGAATACTTAACAGCTCAATCTATTGAATCTCCACGACAGAACTAGTCCTTTTTGCTTTCAGCGCTAGATTAATTCAGACATCAGACATCAGACATCTGAATGTCCCATGCTTAGCCTTTTCATTGAGAAAGATAACGTATGCCCCCATTTTATTGATCAAGGTCTCTTTCACAACCTCGTCAAACGCTGTCATATAGCTCGGATCACTGCTCTCGCGTAATCTTTCAAAACCTTCGATAATCACGACGTAGGCGTAATTTACGTTTTCGTGGCCTTCGTCAAACTCGCAGTGGCGGAGGGCAGATAAAAACTCGAAAAGAGGTTTGACATGATCAATGGTCTGGTCGGTATTGCCTTGTACCAGAGTACCGGTTGTCTCTACGTCTTGGCAGAGATACCTCTGAACGAATTTGCCGCCATAAACCCCAGACTCGCCCAGTTTCTCGGCAGGTCTGCAACGCTGGGGTCAGTTATCTACAATTGTAGCGTGATGTAAGGTCATTTCAGAAGGTTTCTGACGCCTTTATAACTTGGGAAGGGGAAAATTGCTGTGAGGGTTATCAAAAAAACAGGAAGAGAATAATTTCAAGAATTACTCACACGTGGGTGATGAAATCAGCAATTTCGCAGATCAGGGTGCAAAGAAGTTCCCTCCAGGCCCTTTTATTGTCCGTGATAGGATCTGGTACGCACAGAAACATGAAAATAGGTGATTTCCCATTACTAATCATTTCTGAGTCCTTGGAACGTTCCCAGAGAGAACAAGCCATGGGTTTCCCAAAGCCCATGTCGATGTCTACATCTATCTTGCGACCGTCACCACTGGTCCACGATGCAAACTCTTCCCAAAATTGGTCCGACTCGCATTGAACCACGCTTAGGAAAGCTTCGTCAAGATCAACAGCTTCGATCGATAACTCGGTGCTAACAATCTCCAGCTCTTCCTCGTCGAAGAGCTTTGGCTTGGTAAGCGACTTGGTGGCCATTGTAAGTTAATCTATATTCAGTTGTTGCAGCGTGGGAATAGAAGTAAGTTGCTTTGTGTATATATCGTATAAGCTCTTGAATTTCACAATTCAAAAGGGCTTGGCAAGATATTGTACGAGAATCTCGTGTAGGAGTAGGTAAATACGACCGTTGTTGCGCGAAAGGGTCAATCTCCGTAGGCTGTTCTTCGACTGGAAGTTGGTTTGGATACTTGAAATCCCAGGCGCGTAGCTTGCCTTATATAGATGCTATCTGATCTGAGCGACTTATCGAGCGTAACTAAATATTGCGTTTATACAGTAGCAAGAAGGGAGTTGTAATGTTACCTGGTACTACGTTCATGCCAGGGAGGACAAGTCGTGCCAACAAACTCGGGATCCAATCATTTGTAAGTGGCAGGGAAAATATGTAACGCGGTGTAGACAAACCTACACGGGATGAAAAATAAACATTTCGGTCCTAAACTAGATTGGAGGAAAGGGTATTCATATCTGGTGTGCTATTCTAGAAAGAGACAAAGGATCGGAAGGAAAGTTCGAGACTCGTGCGCTATTCAGCAAACCCGGAACCACACAAGAATCAAAGGGATAACCCAAAAGCATTGTGAATCGCATAAGTGTACCCAAGGTTTGAGATTCAGCTGTGACTTGCCAAGCGATCTATTTGGGGAAAGATAACCAGAATCTCGAATAATCAAACTAGGTATACCGTGTTTAGATGAGCTTGTTTGGTATTGGAGAAGCAAGGGAGCGCTCAGACCATAGACCGCTCAAAAAAAAAAACCATTGCGAAGGGCTACGATTTGGAGTTTGCTCGTCGCGATAAAAAGCACGAGGAGTTTTATCTTGGAGCGTCGCTCATAGCACTCAAATACAAGATAGCCAACCAAAAGCCATCGGCACATTCCCGGCTTTATTATTGTAGGCAGCCATCCTGGGCGGCGGTTGCATTACCTTAGTTTATTTTACATAAAAATATTGAAGTGTTGATATGGGAGTCTCCAAGACTAGAAGCTCTGGGATCCAATATTGAAGTTTGTTTGAAAATAAGGGGTTAGGGAAGTAGGTTCTCTATGACTAATTGACTAAAAGATGTGGTGCAGCTGTGCGGAAGGGGCAAATTAGGCTAAGACAAATAGGGGTAATTGACTGGGGTATTGTCATGCAAAACACCAAATTTCGTTGTTGTATCTTGCTTGTACACTTAGCTAAAAGAAGAAAACCCCCAGAGTTTTTCGAATTTTTTTCTTTACCAAAATACTGCGTTCTATTGGATTAATGTATTTCCCAATTATCTACGTTGACTGAGACCTGGTGTGGATGAGTAATTGCCAAATTGCCTCCAATCCCAGGAGCATAGGCAACCTGGGCCAATTTAGTACCTATTTAATAGGGAAATTTTTTGTCGCTAAACTGAACCTGAAGGGTGAGATAGCATCGTAAATGAATAACATCTATGTAGCCATGCCGTGCCTCTCTACATAGAATCACAGGCACTTCATCTGTAGAACACAAATGAGCCTGGATTGTAACAGGCGGAACGGCTAAGACTCGACTGGACTGAGGGCATAGGTAATTACTAGGGCTATAGAGAGCACGGCATAACTGATTGCTCAATTCTCAAACTGCCACGCACTATGCTGCCAGTTCAGCTCGGCTTTGAGTTCCCTGATTAAGACTTCCTCCCTCCACGCTGTATGCCTTTCGCTCCCAAAAGTTTGCTTCGGCGGCACCGCTTTTCTCCTGGTTAACTGGATCGAAAAACACCACACTCAGACCAATCGGTCGTGTCGAGCCATCTTCTCCTGTCCACGCCTCCTGCCCCTCTCTCACAACCACCAACGCCCTCTGCCAATGAGCGCCGCTGACGTCATACTGCTGAATATACCAGTCCTTGTCCCCGAGGCGGGAAGCAATTTCTCTCCTCTGGTGTTCTATGCAAGCAGCCACCATGTCTCGCTCTGGTCCCGAGAATGGAAACCCATATACGTCCAGCCGATCACATTCGGCGGGATCTCGGCCCTGGTGGCGTTCTGAAAGAACGCTTGTCTCAAGGGTGCGGGCCGCTGATTGCAAGGATCCGGGGTCGCCCGCGTCGGGTGCGGTGTAATATACTTGCAGCGAGGGACGGGGCCGTGGCGTGCGGTCCTGTCGCTGTTGTTGCTGCTGCTGCTGAGATTGATCTTGGTAGAGGAACGAGTCCTTGAGATGCCATGTAGCCAGTGAAAAGACGCTGACAAGAGATATTGAAGGGTCGCTATGGGAGGTGCTGCGTGTGATATCGACGAGCGAGGAAGTATCGCTCGCGCGAAGCTGCGCGGTGCCGCCGAGCGATTTCGGCATTAAGACGCGCAGTGAACCCTCGAACTTATGAGGCTTCATCAAAATGAGTGTAGAGTTAAACGGATCGGGGTTATAGCACATAGTATCACATGACAGTCTATAAATCGGGTCCTGAGGATAAGGTGACCATTGACTAAGAGATGGCAAGGAATAAATTTGTGTAGAGAGAGCCCAGATCCAAACTCATAATCATCACTATCACGAAAAAGAAGATGTTCTCGTCCAGAGGTTCCCAATGAGCGTGTGCATTTGCCTCAAGTTCTTGCTGTGAAGTTAGTTCTTAGAAAGAAGAACCCCGGCCTACACAGACTTATACCCAGTATGCGGGCTGTTGTGTCCCAGACCAATAGCTTCTTGACTGGGGTGCGGGGAATCAATGCTTAATGTATGAGACAGCGACGATTTTCAATTTATTCATCTTTTGCAACCCTATTTTGATTACATCTTGATATACTGCGCACCGAGACCTCAAAATGGCCGGCATTTCGAATCAAAATGCCCGGTCGGAGCTACCGTGCCCCAATAGCACTTCATCCTATTGGCACACCGAGCCTTCCACGAAGTTGCTTGGCCATCGTACGACCGAGGATCTTCCATCTACAACTGACATCATCGTCATCGGTAGCGGTATCACCGGCACGTTCGCTACCAGGGAGCTGGTTGAGGGCGGGAAGAGTGTGGTCATGGTTGAAGCGCGGGAAGCGTGCTGGGGTGCCACGGGACGTGTAAGCTTAATAGACTAATACCTTGTCTCATTTCGTTTCCGTCCCCTATTAGCTCCATCTAGCACCTTATGAGCCACAGTATATCGCTAAAGCAATAGCTCACTGATGAACGTAGAACGGAGGTCATTGTCAGCCGGGCGTCTGGGATACTCCCACCGACGCTGCCCGGTTCGAGCTCGCTACGTTCAAAACTATCGCAGAGCTTGTGGCGAAGTACGATATTCCCTGCGATTGGCAGGTAATTGGTGGTATACACAGCATTTACTCAAACGAGATCCTCGACAGAGCGCAAAGGCAAATCGAGCGCCTGCAGCAGTACTCGGACCTCAAAGACAAGGCCATATTGATACTAGATAAGGGTGAACTTGCAGCCCGAAATGTTCCCGAGGCCATCGGCGCTGTGTATCAGCCTAACGCAGCCAAGCTTTGGCCTTACAAACTTGTCACATGTCTACTGGAGCATCTCCTTGCGGATTACGACGCCACTGTCTTCAATCTTCAAACAAATACGCCAGTGGAGCGGCTCCAGCGACATGGATCTTCGTGGATTGTTCATACGAAGAGGGGGGATATCATCGCTCGGGACGTGCTTCTTGCGAGTAATGCATATACATCCTATCTACTACCAAAATTGGCCGGACTCATTGTCCCTGTGAGAGCGCAGGTGTGTGCGCTAGAGCCTCCCCGAGGGGCCGCACCGCTTCCACACAGTTATGTCTGGGTCGAGGGCGGTGACTATCAATACGTTATTCAGCGTGGAGACGAAGACTCTCCAACAAAGAATGGTCAGATATCTCCTTCTATAGACAGGCTTCTCATCTTTGGAGGCCAGAAGAACGTGGTGCCGGGCGGCGAGCAAGGAATTTCGCGAGACGATGTCGTGAACCCTATCATTGGCCAGGCGCTGCGCAAAGCTCTGAGTCACGCCCTTAAATTCGTTCCTGGGGACACACCTGATGTAGAGGTCCTGAATGCGGCATACGAGTGGACGGGAATCATGGGATACTCACGCGACAGTAACCCTTGGGTTGGGCGTGGTAAGTCATTCTTAGTCACATCTTTTCACATCGTCATGGCTACCATCTATAAAATGTTTCCCCTGCGCCAAGGTGGTGTCCAGGGCGATCCGATGCCATCACCAATCCCGCTCAAAACCCCGATAGCCTACTCCGAGCAATAAGTAACTTGGATCATCTTAGTGCCTAGCATTTTATTAGATGAAGTTGGTCCTGAGAGTGATGTGGATGGGTTATGGATGAGCGCGGGATACACGGGGCATGGGATGCCGGTGGCACCTGGGTGCGCTGTCGCTGTCGCACACATGATATTAGGGGAAAAGAGCAGCGTTGAGCTACCAAGGGAATGGGTAGCGAGTAAGAGGGTGGGAATGGCGAGGGGAGCAAAGTTGCCTGGAGTCGCCGAGGACTCTGCACTCTGAGGCTTTCCCATCGTCAGAAGAAGCAAGTAAACATGTAGGAGGGCACGACATATTGCTTTGATTATTGGAGTGACTGAATTGATCTATAGGTGTGTCTCTGTTGACATGAAAAAGGGCAACACGGTTCATATACCGCCACGACAATGTTGTCGCAAGCATACAGATATTATACAGACAAATCCTAAAACCGACAGCAACCCTAGGAAAGGTACCACTCGCGCTGGGAAATCATCCACACAAGAGCCGAGCCACTCATAACGAATGAAGAGGCGGTCTCTCGTACACGAGAGGTCTTGAAGACGAAGACTTCCGCAGTATATAAGAACAGGACACCGGCAAAAGTCAAGGTAGCCAAGTCGTAGAGCTGAGGATTCGAGATGTGATAGGCAGCGTAAAAACGGATGAGACTGGTGTAGATGTTCTTGACACCGTATACGCGTGCCAGTAGACCATGAGGCGGCGGTGCCGCCGGGCCGCTAAATTGCTTGAGAGCCACCACGGGGCTGTTGACGTAGCATACCACGGTGTGGAGCGCTGCCATCAATGCTGGCTATTTAATCATTAGCGTTCCCAACTCCTCGAATGTCTACGTAGCTCAAATATATCATTACAAGGGAGTTGCTCACCAAGAGGAGGAAGTAGGGTAGGTAGCCCTCGTGCTGAGGTAGAAAGGCCATGGTGGCGATGACGATGACGGTGACAATGGAAGATTAGAGCAACCGAATATCGAGTAGTTCAAAACGACAGAAAGAACACAGAATAATTATCACAGCGTGAGAGAAAGAGATATCATATAATGAAGGCAGTAAGTAGAAATTTACGGTACTTCCGGAAATTTCACTATTCCTACCGGAGTTAGTAATGCAGCTCAGGCCTAAGCGCCGGCCTTCTGCTAGTGACAGCCTAAGGTAGGTAGCATGAACAGTATACCTATCCCTATAAGGGAGGGTCTATTTGGCATAATGACTTGATAAGTGGAAACAGATATATCTAATAATACAGTTATTCGGCCATTATATATTGTTTGGTTGGATATATTAGCTTATTTATGCGGCTCTGATCAATTCAAAATGTGAAAGGCAGAATATCGTTGATTGCAGGTCTGATTTACGCAGCTGAAGTTTTACTATCTAACTCTGAAACTAGCCGTATTCAGCAGCCAACCTGGCTATAAATTGAGAAACACAGTCTACCTTACCCGCGCTGTTACATCGAACAGATCAATAACATAATTAAACAAAATAAAAATCTAAAAAATAAATCCAAAGGATAAATATTTTATTATTTTTTAAACTCTTTTAAATTATTTTAAAATTAACAAGATTGATATATTAGGTGATTACAATAATAGAACATATAATCGTGTGTTAATATTTACATCGAAGCGACCGACCCCGACCGTCTATATTAGATGTAACCCTTGGCCTCTGCGATTAGCCAATAGCCAATTATTTCCCGTAATCAATAGATATAGTGGAGCAGATTACTAGATAGGGCTAGTTTCAGAGCTGGATAGTAGAAATTCAGCTGCGTAAATTAGACCTGCATTGATTGAGCTAAGTATCTCTGGTCCGGGACCAGCCTAATTTAGTCTATTTATGGCGGGGTCCAGCGCTATCCCATTGATAAGTCGTTACATATGCCAAATAGGCTCTTATAAAGATAGTCTATCCCGAACCAATTTGGCCGGAGGGTAGGTATTTCCAGGTTATAGGCACCTAGTGTGTTGTAGTGTGTGTTTTCTTGGCTCGAGAAGACCAGAAAGGAGAATGGAGAGTCTAGGATATCTGGTGCCTGGCGGAGGTAGCTTCGGGGCGGGTTCGTACTCAGTGCCTTCGCGCTTGCCTTACTGTTCAACTTCGCGTGCTTCTTTTCGTTGAGCTATGAAGTAGTCATCAAGTTGTTTGGCGTCTTCATTAAGCTTGTCGTGGTCGATTGAGGCCGAGGTAGCTGGCTTGATACTGGCGACAACTTTTGGAGCCCCGGATGTATGCTTCTGATGGCAGTTTGGACTTTTGGCATTCGATTTTCCCTCAGTCGATCTGCTTTTTGCCATGCGTGCGATTACATGGCTTCTCAGCCCAAATGGTACCCAAGTCTTCGATATGGGTGAGCCATTTGCAACTGCGCCCATGCGATAGTATTGGTGTCAGGTAATGTCATTGTGTGGTTATATTGTTGTTGTAGAGGTGATGGAGGGACCCAGTGTCCCACCACTGTAACTACTCTGAGGTAAATATACAATACATCGTAGGCCGTAGCCGCCTACAATCGGGGAGTGCCGCCAAATGTCATTCAAGTAGTCACACCCAAAAAATCACAGGTAGGGTTCCTCCAGGGATCTTTCTATCACGAATACGACCCTGATTCTGCTCATCATACCTATTCTAAGTATTTGCCAACGTACGGTTCACGGGGTAGAAGCGCGTCTATCTTGTCAGCTTTCTCGACGGAACCACATATAAGTGTAAATATGAAATGTTCCTCTAGATCATAGCGAGAGCTTGGACCCCCAAAATGTAAGAATCGTTTGAGTGATCTTTTCACTGTTTGGATACGGGAACCCATGGCCTCCTGGGAGGTATTCCACCTGCAAATGATTGGGTGGCAGTAACTTCAGAATATCCTCAGTCGTCTCCTCGCCACCAACAACACCGTCGTCGTGGCCAAAGAAGACGAGTAGCTTGGATTTATGCAGGGGAGAATCGGACCTTGTCCGACCGGCAATAATGTCGCAAACCTTCCCCCACAAGTCCTCCATCCCTCGCAGCGGGCCGTACCGGACGGTATCCTGGAACGAGTGGACATAGCCTTGATGATGATCGAACTGCCACTGGAGGATTGCTTCCATGTCAAAGCTCTTTTCTACACGAGAAGGGCCTATTTCTAATGGAATCCCTATCTTGTTTAGTTGAATGTCCAGAGCCGGGCCGGGGCGCCACGCCCAGGATCTGTCGGACTTTTTCGCGGATGGATTCCTGTGACGGGGCGAGTTCGGGATGATGCATGAGGTGGTCCTCGTAACCTTCTGGTAGCTTGCGGAGAAGACCAGCTGGACCGAGGAGCACCAGTGACCGAATAGCCTCGGGGAACGCGCCGGCAAATGCTAGAGAGATGGGGCCACCTAGGGAGAACGCGACGATGGAGAAGCTAGTGCCGTTTCCCATCCAGGAGAGCGGTGATGATGTGAGCGCCAAAAGCATCTGGGATGCGAATAAGCGAACGTCATGCCTACAGTCAAGCAGCGTATCGCTATATCCCCGGCCCCATAGATCTGTTCGCAGGTGAGTCAATTGGTTAATTTCACCTCGCCATCGTTAACGGGGTTGAACGGGATCGTTACCAAAAAGCATCACCCGGTACCCGGAATCCACGAGCCCTTGGGCAACCCTGGAGAAGACCAAACAAGGCGTAGCATCTCCGTGGACAAACAAGACTTTATCCCCATTCGCCGGTCCCCATTCGTAGACTCGCATAGTACCGTAAAAGGTATCTACATCGCGAGCGCCTGGAAGAGCATTGGGCGGATACGCCAAGGTAGCGGTCTCCTCGGTCGAGATAAAGGGTATCAGTGTCGCTTGAGGTGATTGGATTCTATTCATCAGAGCCATTCCTAACACAACTGGGTCTAATATTTAGAGATATTAGCATTCTCATTGAGTAGAGCCGTTGGCATACCACAGTATAAGCTTTATGTATGTATATCTACCTAGGTAGGTAGCTAATGACTGGCTTTGGGTCTGAGGTCCGTAAGCCTCCCCACCTTCTCCCACCCGGAGGCTCCGAGTGAGAGCTTTCTGAATTGACAGTAATTGTTGGCATCGGATCTACCGGCTGTATGAGGAGTATAGGCTGCATCATGGCCGGTTTACTATCCACCTGAGGCTGATTGTCAAAGATCGACTGCAATTTTAGCACATGTTTTGAAATCGCACGACAGTTGCTCTGAGATAAAACCTCAGAATCTGCACGTAGTGCCGATGACGTAACATTCATGGGGTAGAGGATCAGCAGCGCTTCTCCCCCGCAGTTTCAATTCCCCAAAAGCGAGGGTCAAAACGTGAGAACAGTCGAAGAAGCCGATATAATAATTCCGGAAAAGTCAATAGGAATCAATGTGTCTCCAATTCGGTCTTCTTTACCCCGTGAACCCTCAATTTTGCAAAATGAATATCCCGAGTAAATATAATACATCATACGCGGATAGTCCATGACTATCTCATCTGCGAGTCAAGAGTGCACGAGGCCGAGTAATGCAAAAAATGAAAGCTTGTCTAATTCTAACAGCCGTCTTAACATGTGTGAGGGGAGCTGCATTGGAGAGGAATACCGTTGGAAGTGACATACAACTATATCCTACAAATGGCCAACATAACGTGAATCCGGATGCGCAGTTAAAACTCACGTTCCCATCTCCGCCAACAATAGGCTCGTCGGGGAAAATCAATGTGTACGATTCGGAAGATAAAAGGCTAATCGACACCTTGGACTTGTCAATCCCGTTCTCTCCGAGCCCCTATGGCAATGGATCCACCAAGGCCAACTATACCGACACGACTAAGTATCAAACCAACATCATCGGCGGCCTAGACTTCTATTTCTATCCCATTATCGCCAGGAACAACACTGCTACCATATATCTACACAACAACAAGCTCGCCTACAATCGCACGTATCTCGTCGAGATCGAGCCTAGTGTATTGGAGCTCGCGAAAGGTTCATTCAGTGGGTTTACCCTAGACCAACCATGGAGGTTCTCAACGAAAACCCACGGTCCAAGAGCTGGGGCGGCAAGGGTCGTGGTAGCAGCGGACGGGTCTGGCGACTTCAACACGGTCCAAGGAGCCATCGATTGGGCGCCCGCCAACCCTACCAAGCGCACGACGATCTATATCAATAACGGCAACTACGAAGAACTGGTATTCTGGCAGTATAAGTCGAACCTGACTATCCGCGGCCAGAGCCGGGAGAAGACAATCGTCGGGTATCCCAACAATAGCGCCTTCAATCCTCCGAACCGACAAGGCCCCTCACGTCGCCCGGCGTTCTCTTTTCGTAAGGTGGCGGACCTGCAACTCAGTAGCTTCACTATCAACAATTACTATCCTGGCCAGGCCGAGGCCCTGCTCGCTGATGACGTGCGGATAGTGCTCGACGACATGGCGCTCAACGGCGCTGGCGATGCTTTGACTACCTACGGCACAGTTTACGTCGTAGAGAGTAAGCTAACGGGCACGGGAGATACCGTTCTAGGATACGGAAGCGTGTATTGGCTGCGTAGCAGAATCGAATCAATCGGAGCCGTGACATGGACACGAACGGTTCAAGGAATCCATGGCAATATCTTTGTCGACAGCACGATTGTCGGCTTACAAGGTGACTCGACGCTGGCACGTCTGCCGATAACTCGGGCGGCGTGATGGATAACTGGCCGTACGCCGAGATGGTGCTCATCAACACGAAGACCGACGGAATCGCGCCAGAAGGTTGGGGCCCTGTGCAAGGACCCCCGTTCGATAGCAGTCAGGTGAGGTTTTGGGAGTACAACACCACAGATTTACAAGGTCGGCCGGTCGATATGTCTCAGAGACTGAACGTCTCTAGACAACTGACGCTCCCAAGAGATAAGGACATTCTCGCCGAATATGAGAATCCCGTGAATATCCTAGGAGGATGGCATCCAGTTGTACTTGAGGGTTGAGGTCGCGACGGCAAGTTAAGTTGTATCTGGTTCATTAGCCATAGCATTTGAAATCTTTCTGAATATATCATACAGGATGGCTATGCCTGATTTTGTTAGTTTATGGCTGCGCTAAGACATTCATTCATATGATGACAGGTGTGTGTTCGGAAACGTGTATCATATTGGATGGACAGTCTCAATCCCCTCAATCCCTAGGTCGAGCGTCTAGGAGCTGGTCCTTAGCTCATCAGAACAACTCTTCAACGATTCATAATTTCCTAAGCAAGGTTTAAGATGGGAGTAGCCTATCACGAGGCAAGTGTAATGGCTTAGGACCACTCCAGGCATTGCTGGTGCATTCTAAGCCGCTGGCGCTCACTAAGCGATAATTCTTAGCCGGACTTGAATTCCTTCCGCGTGCAAGTAAAACAACGCGTATGCTGCTACCCAGTCTACAAGTCAATACGTAATCCGGGCGTGTGCGACGGATATAGTGGGGGGAGGGGCATGGTGCTTAGTAGGTGCCAAAGAGAATGAATAGATGCGTAATAGTCTAAGTATTTTACATAACCCCGCTGCCCGGTCAACTCATGACGCACTCATTTCGCGAATTATTATCTGAAGCTTACCTGCATAGTAGATAGTTTTTGCTTCCTGTGTTTCTCAGAAAGGGAGAAGAAGTGGTTGAGTTCAAGTCCCTTGCAGAAAAGATAAATACCCAGTGCTCTGGTATGGTGTTTCTGTCCAGTACAGTGATCTAGGTCTAGATCTACAGGGGCCTCAACGGGCTGAGCCCCGCCTAAAAAGCTTGTTTTTCTTGGTAGGTGGGGGTTGACAACGTGCGATGCAGCAGCAAATCGATTTGATGGTCTAGAACCTGAATGATCTCATATGTTATTATGTCGTCATACAGCACCTTCTTTAAAGACAGCAAACACTTCATCTTAATGCATTTATACCCCCATCTCCATACAAAGGGCCGGATACCATCTGCTTTACTTGGCATTCTGAGCTGAAAGTCTGTCGAGAATAATCCTACCTATCCTCCTACTACTCCTGCAACAACCTCACAAATTATACAATGCCTCTCGCTCGCCACGTAAGAACCTAACTACATTATGGTGTGAACTTCCTTTCCGCTAACCAGTTCGTAGGTTGACCCAGAGGAGCTCGTGAGCCGTCTTCACGACGCCCACCTGACCGAGGGGGCAAGCAGCTTCGCAAGTTGACAAAAACCTCACATCTCACTCCTTATGGATCCAGATACGCAAGTCAAGTCGAGGTGCCCAAGTACAGCCTGCCTGAGAATGGCGCACCAGCCGACACAGTATATCAGCTCATCCGAGATGAGTTGGATCTGGACGGCAGACCCAATCTGAATCTTGCTAGGTACGTTAATAGTTGTAACTAGATACTGTGCAATACCATTTCTAACAACTGTTAGCTTTGTCGGCACTTATATGGAACCCAACGCAACGCAGCTCATGGTAGAGAACTGTAAGTGATAACATGATTAATTATTGGCTCCCACCACAATGAGAACCCTTTTCCTTTTAGTCATCTATCTCTTACCCTGAAATCATTGCAGACTTTTTAAGAAATTATTATTTTCTAGAGTGTAATTGCTGACTTTCAATGCCAGTATCCAAGAATCTTGCCGATAATGATGAATATCCGGCAATGATGGCGATCCACGAGCGCTGCATTAGCATTATCGCCAAGCTCTGGGTGTTAACAAAGGCGAGAAGGCAGTGGGGACAGCAACAACCGGTTCCTCGGAGGCGATTCACCTAGGAGGCTTGGCCATGAAGCGTCGTTGGCAAGAGTATCGTCGGGCAAAGGCCTTGATACTTCCAAACCAAACATCATAATGGGCGCTAACGCACAAGTGGCCCTCGAGAAGTTTGCGCGCTATTTCGAAGTAGAGGCACGAATATTACCTGTATCAAAAGAGAGCAACTACCGATTGGATCCTAAACTCGTCAAGGACAACATCGACGAGAACACCATCGGTTTTTCGTCATCCTGGGAAGCACCTATACCGGCCATTACGAGCCGGTGGAAGAGATTTCCAACATCCTTGATGAGTACCAGGAGCGGACTGGCGTCGACATCCCCATCCATGTTGACGCGGCATCTGGTGGATTCGTTGCCCCCTTCACTCATGCTGGAGCTGGAGGAACGAAGTGGTAAGCCTTCCTCGATTGGCAAAAGCCGTTATCAATGCTCACAAGATATAGGAACTTTGAGCTGCCTCGTGTCAAGTCCATCAATACGTCTGGCCACAAATATGGTCTTGTATACGCGGGAGTTGGTTGGATTATCTGGCGCGACCAGTCCTACCTGCCAGAACACCTGGTCTTCGAACTGCATTACCTGGGCGGCACGGAAAAGTCATTCTCACTGAACTTCTCCGCCCTGGTTCACAGATAATCGTGCAGTATTATAATCTGGTCCATCTTGGTTTCAAAGGTTACCGCGAAATTATGGAGAGTTGTATGACCAACGCCCGTCTTCTGTCCAAGAGTTTAGAAGCCACTGGCTGGTACACATGTGTCTCCGAAATTCACAAGCCAAAGTCGGGCGCAGCGGGCATTATCACCGGTGCAAAGGAGGCCGTGGCAGGCTCCCAGGGTGAGACCTCAGCGGACTATGTCGCCGGACTGCCGGTCGTCTCGTTCCGGCTCTCAGACGATTTCAAGAAGGAGTTCCCCGGCATCAAGCAGGAATACGTCTCACTACCATGCGCGCCCGCCAGTGATTATTCCCAATTATGCGCTGCCGCCTGACGAGAATGAGACCGAGATTCTGCGCGTCGTTATCCGCGAAAGCATGAGCTTAGATCTCTTGGACCGTCTGATTTCGGACATGGTTTCCGTCACGCAAACGCTGATTGAAAAGGGGGATGCCGACGCCTCCGTGCTTCGGCCTAAAGAAGAGCAAGATTCGCAGAAGCAGACCTCGGAGGGCGTGTTCAAGCGCCTGGAAGACGGTATACACAGGAGCGTCTGCTAGACGTCTCGCTAAAGGACTAGTTATGTTCGATCACAGTATTTCTGGTGCTTGTAGCAAATTAATACAATAAAATTTTCGGTGTCAATTATCCATGATCTTGTGTGTGCTTGCTTTTGCGCTTCCATGACATGACTAATCCAGGCAAGGCATGCGCTCTACGAAATTACTGGTGATCATCTCCATGTCGGGGCAGTTGTGCTCCCGGAGTGTGCGCCGGTAAATACAACAATGAGCCGGTAGAATTGAATCCGTCGTACAGCAACGTTGATGTTGCGTTGGATGCAGCGGAAAATTTGGGGATGAACTACCACACGTGAAATTTGTCTCTCATCCAGCAGCGCATTTCCGGAGTAATACAGTGCGAATTCGTGGTACGGTGTAAGTTCACCACCTATTGTTGACTGTTCACAAGTCGCAAATAAATTGCTTCTCTAACTGTTTGTTACGGTGACGAGCTGCGAGAGGCCGTTGTTTGGTGCGATTCTAACCGGCTGCAACGTATTCTCTCGTCGCACCACCACGGGTAAAGGGATGACCAGACGCTTCCATTTGTATATATCCATTACAGAATATAAACGCGCCATGAATCGGGAAGGTTTTCATAACCACTTTTTTTTTTCATTATTCTTTTCCTTGTCGCTCTCTACCTTTCAAGAATATCTCGTATCTTGAAGGCCTCGTAAGTCGAGATGACTACTTTAAGAACCGTGTTCGTGTTATCTTAAACATCTGTGACCTAACGTAGACGAAAGTTGGGCTTGGGGCAACATGAGGGTGAGTAAATCTAGTTTTTTTCTCATCTTATATCTCGGCCCGCTAACGCTTCGCAGCTCTCTCTCGCGACCGCTCTTTTCTTCGCGGCGTCGGCGCACGCTGTGTTCTTCCCGGCCTTTAATAGCACTACTATCACTACTAGTACCACTTCCACCACCACCACTGCCTCTTCTACTATTACTACTACTACTACAACGTCCTCGGATGCGCCCACACCAACACCCACGAGGTACGCCATGCAATGCGGTGGAAGCATGGACGGTCTTTGTGGTGATGTCTGTTTCTGCAGCGCTGGACAGATGAACTGCCACGCGGACCCGTCGGCGCGGTGCTACCAGATGTGTAGGTGCGTCGCCGAGACTTCCTAAGGGAAATAAATAGTGGGCGCAGGTTTAGTTGAGGTTGAACGTGAAGAGTCCGGATTTGGATATGTGGCGGCGGACGCGAGATGGTGAGGGGGGCTCGTGTGGTGATTCTTTAAGATAGGCTCATGCTATTGAAATGGAGCGGTATCGTCATGGTGTGTCGTGGCCAGAATGAGAAGTCGCCAAGACTTCTCATCACGGCGAATTGGTCAACTTGAAACTGATGCGACGTGAAGATTGAAATAAGAGATTGCACTAAATTGTTCCTTTTGGGAGCCCATTTTACAACATGCTGCTATTGCTATATTCCTACTTTGCTAAGCATCTTAACTTCAGTTTGGTTGCGAGGGCGAGTTATATTCGAGGGAGTCAGACCGCCGATGAGGAACCTCGTGCAGTTATGATACAAATGAGCTATGCGAAACAAACACAAGTCGTTTTATATAACGCTCTCGCTATATCCTAGATAACTTAACGTACATAGTATTAACTCAACGCAACATCACTTGCCAGCTATACACTACTACACACTCGACAAGCCAGGCTATAAAGCACTAAGAAGACCTCATCATCTGGCCAAGTTCGAGTTAGCACCAGCCGATTTCTTCCTCAATGTTGGAGTACTCCCCCAGACTCCCGCAGATTTGCGCAGTCTGTTTCCCAGGCTGATTTTGGCAGCTGATAGCGGTTGCTGAGGACGGTCGTAATCATGCGGGATCGGCTTTCCCTGACCATCGGCGAGAGGCAAACTGGCGCCACTAGCGACAGTTTCCCAGTCACCTTTGTCTATCGATCCCCGCTTGCCGTAGGGGGTCCTCGCATTCTGGTCTACCGATGGTTTGCGCACTTTGCCTTGTCGCAAGGCACCGACCATGGCGGCAACTGTTTCGATCTGGCCGTGACTTGCTTCCCCACGCAATCGCATTCATCACCGGCTGGGCATTCCGTCTCATCAGCTGCGTGCCATTCGGCAAGACAAGCGTCGTGGATGGCGCAGCCACATGCTAGACAAGGTGGGTAGAGAGAGTCGATAGGCTCCCTACAGAATACGCAAAGCAGTTGTGTCTGGGTCCTCTTGCAGCGCTCGCAGGTACCTACACCACCGCCGACCATGGCGTGATCTTGAGTCGAGCGGATGGGGTCTAGATGAATCTCATGCACACGACAGATTCCGCGAATATCGATGCCACGCCCAGACGAGATCAAAGCTGAAAGTTGCTCTTTCTTACCCACTGCTATGGGGAGTGCATGCTTGGGTGAGTATGTAAGACACTGCTCAAGTTTTCCGTACTGTGGTAAGAACTGTAAAAGCCTTCCGTGCCGGCGCTCCTGAACAACGCAGAGTGAGCTGTCGATGGGCTGTCTTTGAGTACATTAAACTTCATAATCTCGAGACGAGCCAAGGGCTGTCCCCACATCTGCAGCATTTCGGCGTATGTGTAGCGGTAGCCTGCATAGATCGCACCACGGGATGGCTCTAAAAATGGCACAGCTAACCACCCATCATCGTCGAAAATGGACTGGTCTTCCATTTCAGTGGATATCCCATAACATACTAAGTAAGGAGCGTCTTCCCTTCTATATTCGTCGTCAGACAATGAGTTACGAGCTGTCATGGATGGTTCGGATGTTGGCCCCATCACAGCTGTAGCACCCCAGGTAATATTGGACGGTGTGAGATTGTTGAGAAAGGTCTCGCCTGGACTGATACGCTTCCGGCCCTGCGGGGAGGTTGATGCAACGCTAGCAAAAGGTCTTTGGATGCTAGCTAAGCTGGACGTAAGAGCTGTGTTGGCTCGGTGTAACAACCTGTTACTAGGTGATGTGGACAAGCTTTGAGTCGGGTCACCGTCTGAAAGATGGTCTTTTGGCGTTCTAGTAGGTGGTGTCTCGCCGCAGGAGTAAGACGTGGACTCTGGTTCCCCGGTCCAAAGCTCTTCAGACCCATATGAGCCGACAATATAAGGCGTGTGTATTGTCTTAGGTGTGGATATCGCTGAATGGACCTGGCTCTTGTGGTTCGTTTGGGATGCATACCATAGTGATACATCAACAGGGAAGTAATCTAATGAAAACGATGGTGCCTTCATAGGAAGTGGTGTTTCTGGTTGGGGAAGTTGTGATTCTGCGTAAGCAACGCTATCTTCGGCGATTGATTCGCTAAAATGCACGAAAGCATAGCGAGCATCTGGACATCAGCGAGATGTTCGAAATATTCAAAGAGGCCACTTATAAGTTGTTTAGCTAACGGATGATGACCCCATTTGACTCGGCCCGTGAGAGTCGTGCCATTCGAGTCGTCCGACAACCGCTTTTCACCACCGAAACGGCTAACTGCATCTTTAGCAATGACGAGAACCGTGTCTCGTTGCTTCTCGGGTTCCAAGAGCTCGAGAGGAATGTCCTTTCGGAGTAGTAGCGCAGCATATCGCCATACATCTACCAAATCTCGTCGGCCGTATTTCTCGGCTACAAGGGCGTTGTGTTCGCACACATCGGCCCCACCCCAAAGATGAGATATTCGTCAGCTAATTCCCGTTTTGAAGGTAGGTCGCCGGCGAGATCATGTATAGATACTATGTTTTTCGGTTTTGCTGGGCGCCTCCTGCTGGCTGCACTAGTTCCTGTGCCAATGCCCGTCCCCTCCACCGCTAGAGTGCATCGAGAATGTGCCACTGAGGGCCTTCTGAACCGACGACCAGGTAAATACCCACGTTTATTTTATTCATAGTGTCAGAATCACTCGAGCTCGAAGAATCATCGGATGCCTCTGAATCGGATTGCTCATCGGTACCGAGATTTCATCATGTAGATTCCTATGTCGTGGTGGAGTCGAATCCTGTGTAGGCGACCAAAACCTGCAAATGTTGGCTCATCTTTCGGCCGTTCTCTGAATCCATCGGTAGGTGTGAATAGGACGCGAGCCTTTTCTTCCTTAGTAGGGAAGAAACAGGCGAGTCGTCCATCATTCGAAAACCGAGCACCGCACGTCCCGGATTTGGAGGAACAGCCAGTCGGTTGATTGGTGCCAAGGTAGCATCAAGCTCAGTGCTACCAGTGAGTTCTTGGGACATGGTCATGTTCGCGGATCCACCGGGAGGGATGTCGTTGTCCTCTTCGTCGCTTGAGCTTTCATCGTCTATTCCACCATAGTCATCATCCAGATCTCTAACGTTTTTGAAGAACGTGTCACTGTTTGAGAGATCAATTTCCCAGTAAGTAGCTAAACACAACATCAAGACAGTTTTGGCGTTTTTTTGAGACCTCGCTCGCCAGCTGGTTCACTTTCTGGTCAAGCTGTTTGAACGTGTGTTCAGCCATTAATGCGGTATTCTCGATAGAGAATCGTGGTGCTCTAGCTTTAGGGTATTTCCTTGGCACGTCAACTTTGACTTTGATGTAAATAGTATCCCCATCTGCGCCCCAAGGCCCTTTTAGAGAGGCCCTCAGTGTAAGCGAGTCCATGTCGACGTTGTCCATTGGATGTTAGGAAGCTCCTGGTTAACCCGAATGATCTCGTCTTGTAATGTCTCCGGCTCACCCATTGCACATGGTGGAAGCTCGGCCCAAACATGGTAGAATCCTTCGAATCTTTCCTCTGGGGCGTCCCTATAACGGATGCCTTCCTCTTATTCATGGTGATTCCCTTCATCCAACCAAGCTGATCGAAAGGACGGTCAGTACCCTTTGCTGCGGTAGGTCGAGCTTTCATAGACTGGCCTTTCCACGAAGAAACCTGCTGGACTTGGACTTGAGGGCTGACATGGTTTGCATGCCTAAAGTTAGAGCACTACGTCTATATTGGCTCCCTCTACTGCTCGGGCGATGATCACTCATACTTGGGGCTCTCTTTCTTTCGGAGAGTGGTCGTCAATTGCCCGGTACGTTTTGTACGCAGCTCCCTTTCGGGTGATAGGGATTTTGCGAGCCTCTTCGCCTTTGTATATCCTACTGATTGGAGGATGTCTGGTCCTGCCTTGTGTAGCCGAAGTTCATTGTCCTCTCCCCAGGACACAAGTTGGAACTCTCGATTATCAATCTTATCGGAAACACCTCCACGCGTCCTCCATAAAAATTCTTTCACCTTGTGACTTCCATGGCCAGGGAAAATTGCCACGGGATCGACAATATCATCCAGTGGCCCGTCCTTACTATGACGCAGATCATAAAGGTACAGGTTTCCAGGATCGTTCTGAGGCATGGCAAGCAAACCCCATCCAAATGGCGTGTGCCGCGTACGCCATGTAGGGAATTCGGTCCTGATTATCCTCTCTGGCTCGTCTGAAGTTGCGTAGTCCATAGTTTGATGCTCTTATCCAGTGAGCAAGTCACCATCTTCGTTTTCTCGGTACGATTCCAATCCAACCATAAATCTTGGAAGTGTGCGCGCTTATGGTCTTCAGAGGTGTCGAGGGGTTTCTTTCGTCCCAAATATGCAACAACCGATCATGAGAAGAAGCTAGGACATTTGGGTCCTGGCGGTTGTACTTGACCTGTGTTGCACCAGCGAACCAGTCACAAAAGGTCAATACGGGCTGCTTCGGTTTCCGTAGGTCCAAGAATGAACATAACCATCGACAGCACAAGTCGAAAGGATATCTGGGTGATGGGCGGAGAAATTGACATCGGTGATAGCTCTGGTGTGTCCCTGGAGCGAGTGCTCAATCGCGCCACTGGCCGAGTCCTCCCTAAGGCTCAGATTCCAGACAAGGCAGCGATGATTCGCAGTGGATGCCACCCAATAGTCCGTGCGGCAAATGGTGACCATTGGACGTCCACAACCAACCAAGGTAGTCCATGAGTGCTCAGTCTTCGAGGTGGGCTGTAGGGGGAATCTAAGTCGATAATGGCGAGCCCCTCGGGTCTATGTCCGGCTGTCAGCAACGCGACCCCAGAGTTTCGGAGAGCTATAATGCTTACGATGCCAAAGCGACATCTCGACCAGATGGTGAAATTGTGGCTGAGCCTACCAGCCCATCAACGTGGATGGTGACATCGGCATCGAAGGTTTCGCTCTCGTAGGCCGACTTGATGACCTTTTTTCTTTGAGGGATCAGATGAATGATCGAAACTGGAAGGCATGGTTCTGTATGTATTGGTATCAACTGGGGAGTTTAGCCCCGTCACTTATTATTTCAATCATGCACGAGCACGAAGCTTCGCGCCTCATGCTGCCCTCGTGAGATGGTAAAGGTATTATATCGAGAAGTGCTTCATCACTCATCTCATCTCATCTGTAAAACAGCCCTCTCACAAACAAAAACTAGTTGTAAGTCATGCGGCTGTTTTTATTGAACATGTAACCCGGATAGTCTTGGTGAGCTATGGTATTGCGTAATGATGTGATGAATGAAGCTTTGTAAGAGCTGAAAGGGGCATCTTGTCAGGACAGCTCCAAGTAGGCAGCTTAGCTCCGCTAATGTGGTTTAGCGCCGCCATAAGTAGCTAAGCACGCGATCCCCAGCTGAAGGGACATAAGGCTGATCTTCGTTACCTTATCTTATCACCGAAGGGGGCAGTACAAGTCAAGTAAGACATCTAGGCGCATGACTCCCCTGTCGCGCCCGCTATCGATGCTTCACATTGTAGCTTAGTAGTCCAAGTCTTGGTTTCTATTTCACACCTTAAAACAAGAACCTCTTCCGCTTAAACCACGTCTCATATTTCGCTTCGGCCTTCCGAGTTCTAATCAACAACCTACCATTTTATCTTTCCCCCAACATTTCTATCTCCATCCGCCACCTCTACATACAATAACAGTACCCCTCCTTCAGACCTATTCACCATTATTTGACAGGTACTTTTCCGCATGAACCCCCATTATGTTTACAGCCTCATCCCTTCCTTGCTGCAGCCCAACCCCCAACTATTATACTTTCTACATCAGCACCGACTAACATGCTCGACTATTACCCAGCCATCAGCGCCTTACTAAGTAGACTATTACCCCAAGTATAAACACAACAACCGACATAAGAAGATCGCAAAGATGGCGTTGTCGAAGCGCATTATAAAGGAGACGGAGCGCCTTACTTCGGAGCCGTACGGTACCTCCAATCACCGCGTTCTCAACGGCCCTAATACTCATGTTCTACTCTCAGTGTCCCCGGCATAGTGCCGTACCCACGAAGACAACCTTCGTTACTTCGACGTCGAGATTCACGGTCCCTCTGGATCACCATACGAAGGTAAGCAGGTCGTCGACACACGCCGTTACAGCACATTCCCTCCGCTTGGTCTCGGGAAACCTTATTAATCGACAATATGACGATACAACAGGCGGCATTTTCCAGCTCGAGCTATTTCTCACAGATGACTACCCATGGTTCCACCCAAGATCCGTTTCCTAACTAAGATCTACCACCCCAACGTCGACAAGCTCGGTCGGATCTGTCTGGACGTGTTGAAGAGTAAGCTTCATCCACAACCATAGCAAACAAGAAAATCGCCGTTTAAAACTTGACTGATCCTATTTAGATAACTGGTCACCCGCCCTCCAGATCCGCACCATCCTCCTGTCGATCCAGGCACTTCTCGGTGCCCCCAACCCCGAAGATCCGCTGGCCGCCGACGTCGCGAAGAGCTGGTTGGAGGATGAGAACAAGGCCATCGCCACCGCTAAGGAGTGGACCATGAAGTTTGCCGCGCCTACCGCCAAATAGGAAAAGGTCGCAGCGAGAGAAAAAGAGGTCATCTACAATTCAGGTATCGCAGATAATGGACTTACGCTCGCCCGACCCCTTCTGCGAAACCCTTGCATTTTGACGCGACAATACGAGGATGTGAGACGAGAGAATAGGAAGAAACGTGGGAAACGGCGGACAGTATTCTTGAGCGATTATCCTAAACATCTCTCACCAGCGGAGACAGGACGGAGCTGAGTAAATGGGGGGAAGAATTGCATGAGAGCAGGGATCCAGGTGTTGGGAGTCTTTGCTTTTTTTGTTATTCTGGTTCTTATTTGGGATGACCCAAGAGCGTCTAGAAGGCTCGGAGTGTAACTGGAGATTACGAAACAATGATATGTATGCAGTTTTGCATCATGATAAACCGAGAAGCTAAGGAACTGCTCCGTCATAATAGAGTCCCCTGGGCGTAAGTTTCATTCGAGATTTTTGCAAGCCGCCGAATATCAATACAGTGCACAATCATACACGCTCACGTAAAACGCCTCAAGTCTCCCCAAACACAAAAACGCCCTTGCCAGTCCTGAACCCCTCAAGCGTACCCTGCACAGCCTCCTTAAGCGTATTCTCCTCCGTCTCCCAGTTCCAGGCGACGTCCACGACCGGCGTATCGCGGAACTTGCCGGCGCGGATCAGATCCAAGATCTCATTCACCGTCCTCGCCTTGGCAGCCCTATCGCCATCCGCCCAGCGAGACAGCCAGAACCCGACGAACCGGATATCTTTAAATATGAGCAACCCCGTCGGCAGCGCGACGGGCTGTCTTGACATGCCGCCGTAGGTCACCATGGTCCCGCCCGCGCCGAGCGTCTTGGCCATCGTCTGCGCGGATTTCCCGCCAACGCAGTTCAGCCCCAGCCGCACGCCGCCGCCGCTGCCGCGCGTCCACTCGGCGACGGCGTCGCGGAACTCGCGGGACGCGAACTCGTCCTCTGTCACCACGTGGTCAGCGCCGAGGGCCGCGAGCTCGTCCTTCAGCGCGGCCGTGTCCTCCGGTCTCGCGCGCGCGCGGATCACGTTGATGCTGCGGTACCCCCACAACTTGCCCAGCTGGATCGCCGCGCGGCCGACGCCGCTGTTAGCGCCGTTCTGCACGAACCAGTCGCCCTCGCGCAGCGGCGGGCTCGCGTGGTCGCGCAGCATGCGGTACGCCGAGCACGGGTTCACGCTCACCGTGCCGGCTTGCCGGGGATCGAGCCCTTCCTTGTCCACCCTGATCAACCCCTCGGTCGCGGCCACGGCGTGCGTGCGCCAGGTGCCAAAGCCCGTCTTGGCGGGGATCACCCAGTCGCCCTTGGCGAGGCCGGAGGAGGACGGCGGGGAGGAGACGACCTCGAAGACGCCCTCGTTCCCCGGCAGCGCGGCGGGCTCGGGGTCCCGATGAGCGAGCTGAAGGTCGGCTTGGCGCCGTAGGTGCCCTGGATCGTGTTCACGTCGGCCGGGTTGATGGATGCGGCGAGGGTGCGCAGGAGGACCGAGGAGGAGGGGAGGTCGGGGATATCGAGTGTGTGTGGAGTCTAGTTTTCAGTTCGTCGTTAGTAACCTATCCACGCCTCTTGCGTTTATATACGATATGGAGGAGGTGAGGCAGAGAAGAACTGTACAAGGCAAGACAAGGCGAGCTCACTTCAACGCATCCTTCGGCTCGCCGTACTGGCTGAACACGAGGGCCTTGGCCTGCGTGTATCCGTACGGACCCGACTTCCAACGCACAGATGCCACCCGTACCATTACCCCCCGACATTGCGCCTCCCCCGCAACTCCGCGCCGCCGATGGCCGGAGGAGGGATGCGCGGAGTACCGGGGCCGTAGCGGCTCTGACGGTCGCCATGCCGGCTACCTTACACCCAGAGCGCAAGATGCGGGGTTCGGGTTTGTTTGTTTCTTTCTTTGACGTGCGCTGTATAATCTTCTCTCCCGGTGCTTCAGCTCGTGCTTCGGCGTCATAAAATGGTGGTAAGTAGATTCAAATTGTTTGGAAATCGCGGCGTATCGGAAGCTTTGCCAGCTGCGCAATTAGTGCAGCGCCGATGACGTGAGGAAAGCGCTCCACGGTAGCTATTACTACCCCACCGGTTAGTTAGCTGGTCTCGGCGCCCCAATTGGCGTTCCCATTGGCTGTAGGGAAATTCCCCATGTTGCCGGATTCGAGCTTTGCCGAAATGCCATAACGACGCGGCAGTACATAGCCGAAAGCTATTGCCCCAGGTATAGACATAGGTAAGTACCTAGGTAGGTAGTCTAATAAATCTAGTGCTTGAAATTAAAGATGTTGGTTGTCCTTTACATATAGAAACTCTACTGTTGCTCGATTCTGTATCACATATTCAAATCGGTAAACAATTACAAAAAATCATCAAAGCCGTGCGAATACGGGATCCAGCATGCAAATTTGGTGTCTGCTTCTCCATAATCTTACCCGGTGATATTGCAGACAAAAGAAACTCCCAGCTGCGATTAGTAATACTTCAAAGACAAATAAGGCCGTTGGCCGATCGAGCGGCTTACCAGTCTTACCAGTGGCTTGAGTGTACCTGAGCTAAAACTGCATGTCTTAGCCGACGGATTGCCGAATTGCATCATCACGCTTATGCTTACAACCTGAGCCTGGCTTGTATTTAGGATCTAGCAGTATTTAGAACGAGGAACACTCGTGCTCTGCAAGAGATTCTAGTAATGCGGTTGACCATACGGCGACAAAGCTAGGGCCTTTGTATTTTTCAATATGACTGCCTTTGTCCCCATATCCCATACCTAAGCAAATAGCCCCCAGGTATTGACAGGTGATCCAACAATAACGTGTACTCCTGTCGGTTTTATCCCTCCTCATTTGTTTGTCTGTCTCTCTCTCATTTCTGGTCTGTAATCTCTTGATTCGAATTTGAACTATGTCATCCCAATTTGCCCCAACTGTTGTTAAATATTCGACTGCCATGACAGCCGTCGTTCCTAACAGGCATACCAAAATCGTACCCCTCAAATACCAAGATCGCAAATACACACGCCAGGAGTGATCCCCCTTGGCAAATCCAACCCAACTTCGTCTCGTAATACACGCTGACACGTAAAGGGCCCTCGCGGGGCTCGAGTGATGGTAGTAGAATTAAAGGGGGAAAGGAAAAAATAAGATGAAAATGCAATGCAGCAGATCGATGAACAAGCTCGTAGAGTAAGCTGGGTATCTTTTTCGTGTCCCTTCCAATCACGTTCAGATGGACCATCCTAATAGAGGATCACCATATTACCGAGGTATAACAGCTCGCCGGCTGGGTATTAGAATGGCTGTATTCATTAGGCCGAGTCGGGAAGCTTCCCCCAGCCAATGTGAGTGGAGATCGATAAATGAAAATAGCGTCCATTATCTTCAGAGATCCCGTCCAATACTTTTGAAGAGGTCGTCCCCTAGATTTGTGTCGACCTTGGCCTCCAAGGCGCTCAACTCGGGAATCATGGGAGGCGGCGGACCGGATGGCTTTTTGGTGACATTCTCAAACTGTAGAGAGGCCGGCTTGGTATCATGGACGGTATCGTGGGAGCGTAACCTCCGGAACCACCCGCTACTACGCTTCGCTTTCTTCTCCTCGGCTATCATGCTGGCTGTGCGGCTGGGAGGTCTGGACGTGGAGATGCCTTGGCCGGTAGTGGTGGTAGGAGTGGTGGTGGTAGGGGTAGGATATCCTTGTTCATCGTAAGCATGGTTCAGAAGGGTTTTGCTAATCAGGCGCCGGAGGCTGCCACGACTCGATGGTGCGGGCGACACGGGCACCTCGTCCGCAGGGCGTTTGAGGCCGACATTGGTCTTGATGAAAATGTCGGGTTTTCTGGGGTAGTAGTACCATTCGCAGCTTCCTTTGCCGGCTCTGTCACAGCCTCGGGCTGCTGGTCCTCCACTGTCTCCTCTTTCTCCTCTTTCTCCTCTTTCTCCTCATTTTGGGCCGTGGCCTCGGGTTGCACTAGTGGAGGCTGCTCCTCTTTGGGAGATGGAAGCGGAGGTGGGATGTCAGTTCCGTCTGTCAACGAACCAAACGTCAAGTTTAAGGCTGGTAGCTGGAAGCGACTCGAAGCTGACGCTGATTGCGTAGAATCTACGCCGTTGGTGGGTTTGTTTACGGGCATGGCGGAGATGTTGGAATGGAGCAGGACAGAACGGAACGGAACGAGGGCGAGCTAAGCTGGGGACGAATAGCAATGGAGTATTGTCTCAAGTACCGAAGCTGCTGGTCGCATCAGGTCAGTTCGAGGACGGATCGATCTAATCCCACTTCACTTGATTGAGGTAGGGGTGGGCAGGAAGAGCATACGTTATAGGCCAGAACTCTGAATAGGAACTGGAGCTGACAATAATCTCCGTTCTTCAAGCTGTAAGACCCTTGAAAGGTGTGCTCGTTGAAGTGGGACTGATGATGAGCAACGCCAACGTTATGGAGGCAAGGTGGAGGGCGGAGGGCGGAGAGCGGAAGGCGGAGGATGGTGGAGGAGTTAAGAGCACTTGGAATGTGCAATGGCAAGATAATGGGTATAGATGGTGAGGTAGGTTAAAAGAGGCTATATCAGCAAATCCGGAGGGATGCTTTAATGACAGCAGGTGGCGCGGAGACCGAGAAGGTGTACGGCATAGGCTAGGTGGGGCTAGCTGCTGTACTTTTAGTGTAGGTAGGTATATGAGTATATGAGTATGTGGGTAATGTAGAAACGGAAAGGCAGCGAGGACCAGGGTCTATCGAACAGGTGGCTGGGTTAGCTCAGTCGGTCGAATGAACCGGATCAGAACCGGATGGCTGTGCGTACCTAGGTAGGACCTATTATTATTTGCAGCGCGTGGTACCCTTGCAAGCTTCAAGGTACTACCACTTTTGCCTTGCCGACCTTACCTACTTAAGTACCCAAGGTAGGCACTAAAGTATGGAGCGTTGAACTGCAGTATATCTGGGGTCCGGTTACAGCATTACGACATACACCTATTTGTACAGCAAAAGGCCACATGCGAATCAGCTCAATGTAGTAGGTACATCCATGGACGCCGTGCTTGGTGTGCAAGATCTGGCCAAGGTACGTTCAGATGGTGCGTCACTACCACATGTAAGCAGGTACCCAGACCCAGGGCCTGTTGTAGGTAACGGTTGCGGCGTTAGCGTGGCGTCGCTATCCATGTACCTTAAACAGATCACGAAGTACCTACTTGTAGTATAACGAGCTAATTACTAATTGTTCGGCAATTAGGACTATAAGAGGAAACCATCCCAAGCTGCCATCAGACGTGTTGAGAAGTATGATATATGCTGCGCCGAAGTATAGCGGACCTATCCGTGCGCGCAGATGCTTCACATAATCTTGCAGCGCTCGGGAAGCTATTTCTGTGCTAGTGCTCCACCAGAGCATTCTAAGTGCCGTGCTACTATTAGCAGCACCACCTCGCACTCATGAACCGAGCTAAGGAAGGAGGACTAGCAACGTTTACAAATTAGAGGTCGTCATGACCGAGATTTCTAAGTTGATGATGGGCCCATGAGGATAGCTATTCACCAGTGGGACACGGTAGTTCCGTGAATACCCCAACGCCTAAATTATCTTAAAATAGCCCGTTGTCAAACGCCAACCAGATGCCTCCCGTCTAAATATTCATTCCCCGTCGCTATAGCAAAGGCCGCTCTTTACCTGAATGCTTGGACAAAGTCGTGGAGTCTGTCTATGACCACAGGCATAATCCCATTCAGGGAATCTTCCATGATCCGATCAAGATGTCGGATTGCATCTTCCTCATTAAGCTCCAAGTGGAACCTTTCCTTGACCTTAAACACCGCCTTGTCCGGTTCTGCCTTAATATCGGGGATGTTGGCATGTACCATGAGGCTAAAGAGGTTCAAAATCAAATTGGATGACTTTCGCAGGGCCGCGAAGGCCAGGAAGCAGTACTGCTTGAATTGCATGTACACTTCGCTGGGCGGGTTGGACCCACCCATCGCATCCGCCATCTCTTTGCTCAGTTTGAGTGCTGGCGCAAAGGGTTTAGGGTCACGACCCAGGATAAAGCCAAAGTCCGCGTGGAAAAAATGCCCATCCGGTGCTAAGAGAAGGTTTTCCAAGTGTCGATCACCGACCCGAGAATATATGTGATGACACAGTAACCCGCACAAGACTTGGCAAATGTGTCTAACGTCTCTTTACGTACGCCCAGATATGCTCGATCATCTGGGTTATGCTGGCGAAGATAAGCCAGCGCAGGATTTGTATGAAACTTAGATGCGATCGCCGAAAACGTTTGCGACGGCACAAATTGGGAAGCCCTGCTGACGTGCTTGTTGCGAGGATCTTGTATGGCGACAGCTTCAGATCCAGGTTCTCCTTCTGCAGGAGTTGGTCCATAAGTGTGATGATCTGAATCACTAACTGGTCTTGCCGTAGGTCATCACCAGTCTTGAAGATGATGGGGTATTTGCTACCTGAGATCGTTTTGAAGGTCACCATGATGGGTGATAGAGATGACTTGAAAACTCTCGTATCTTCCGGAACAACGCCAATAATCATAACCGACGGGTCCAATGGCATAGGTACCGGGGGGTCAATGCTTAAGAGTTCGTTTTTCGAATCAGCCAGGAAGGACTTGGTTTTCTCCAGTTTCCGTGGATATGATTCGCGAGATGCCTGGATATCGGCCGAGATCTTCGACAGCACTGCAATAAGTTCGGCCTGCCTTCTTATTGTAACCCTTGCTTCTTTACCCCCTGGGCGACTTTCCAATTCTTTCATAAAGTCATACTGAACCTTGGCATACATGGTGCGCACTTCCTCGCCTTGGTCGTTGCTCTTGTCATCGTATTCCACGCCGAGATACCAGTAGAAATAATTTCCCAAGGTAAAATTCTCAACAGCTCGAGAGATAAGGAAGTTGGCCAATGAGGAGGCTCGCATGGTAGCCTGATTTGAGTCGGCAGAAATGTGTTCGAACTTGAGAGCCTGAACAAGCTGTAAGAGGTAAAGCAGAAGTTCATTGTCACCAGCTTTCCTCAACCTCTCTACCGCATAGCCTCTTACGGCACGGTTATCAAATGTTGGTCCAAGCAGCTCGAGAGCATCATCCACGTCGATGTCCGTCCATTTCCCAAGCACCTGGATGGCTTGCCTTGCTTCGCTTTGGTCTTGCCAATTCACAGACTTGACAAATTTCGTCAGAGCGCGCTTGTCTTTCGTGAGGTGGTATCGGAACTTCCACACGAGATCTTTTTCTTCGGGCGACAGGACATGCGTCGGAGAATATGACATTATCATATTGAGCTCATCACGAACTTTTGAGTTTGGTTTCAAGTCCTTGTCTAATATTCCATGGCGATGTTGACTCCGAACGAGACGTCTATGTTTGCTCTCGGCGGGGTTATCTTTTGCACCCACCTCCGGGTCATAAATACGAATTATGCGATCACGTTCTTCGGGGCCATTTATGCCAGGTCCGTAGGAAACCTCAGGGGGGGTTTTAAAATAATATTCGACTGAGAAGCAGAGAGATGTTGAAACGACGAGACCGGCGGGGGCGGGTATTCATAGTCTGCGAACACCACAGGGAAGTCAAAACGAGGCAGTTCAATATTGAGGCTGAATTTCGAGGGCCAGGCCTCGGAGGCAACTCGTTTCCTAGTTCAGTATCGCCATTCTGCTCTTGTTCGTTAGTCACACCTTTCAAGGAAGCCGACTGTCGCTGTATCGATCTAATGGAGTTTCTAGCAGCCTTTAGACCACGCCTCTCGGTTCCACGAAATACCAGTTGGTCAAGCCATTCAACCGAGGGATTTCGTTCATCTCTGTGTTTTCTTGAATAGTTTCTCCATACGCTCTAGCTCCTCCGCTTCCTTATCCACAATAGCGGGTGCTCCATTTTTGGTTGCCTCGTTTCTCGGTTTCGCGACGCTTGATGGAGTAGATGTATTATCATTACCGTCTGCCTGCTTGTGCCGATGAACGGCGCATTTCTGGCGCCCCTTCTGCAGCTGATTATCCTTATCGAACAGCGGCAGAGTGGTGCCCCCAAATGGAATCGCATGTCCTTGGGCTTGGTTGCCGCCAATCGGTGACAAGTCCCATATTGTTATGGCGAGGTAGGAGTTCAGCGGGAGGGATTTGTATGGTATCGGTATAGTGAGCCACTCGTTCCATCTATACCAGTCAGCGCATGTACCTTGGCGTCTCGGTGACCTATCCTCACCTTCTTTCATTTCGAAATGCCTTGTAGGACGTCTGAACTGGGACAGTCAGAGGTTTCGACCCGGCCCAAACTTGGACTGTGACGTAGAGGTCGGAGTGCGGCCTAAGATGCTCCAAGTTAGAACTACCGGCGCAAGGCGATAATAAAGACATACCCTGTGTTGGAGCCAATATGCCGCAGCTCTGGTCGCTTCAGTAAAGTTGAGAACAGATATGGAGCTTCGTCGCCTTCTAAATTAATACTGAGTCGCGGCGTAGTCGGCAGTCAGCAATCAGCAACAGCACGGGCGGAACGTAATGAAGCTCCAGGGGCTGAACATGGAAACGTACATGCGGACGCTGACTGGATAATCAAGCGAATCGGAAGTGCCAAACGAAAAAGGCTCCATTCTCGGCTTCCAAAGCCAGAACTGGTCGCAGTAGTTGATAGTCAGAACATGATATTGTCCGGGAAGAAGAAGGCAGAGGCTGGTCGGGCTTGCAAGCATACATGGACACTCAGCATGGTCACAAGCCGTCGCCTAGGAAGCTGGGGTGGGGCAACTGAGGTCACTCTTTATCCTTATCAGGCTTATCTGTATCTAGGTACATGTAGGCAACCTCTATTCAGCCACAAAGGGGGTGCCACAAATGCGGGGTAGGATTCAATTAAGTAATCTCAATTAAGCCCTGGCCAGGTCGTCGCGTCTTATGTGCACCAAGACGCGCCTCGCTTGCATGGCAGTCCATCTTACCTACTGTGCTCTAGGCTCACCAGCCTAGACTATCTGCCGCTTTGATGAGAGCATAGTAACTTCCACATATTGCCTCTAATGCTTCGGCTTTCAATAAGCAAAAACACCAGAATAGGAAGAAAACAGACATCTCCCTGCTCACAGTCCAACATGTCATCCCGAGCATCATCACACGATGCAGAGAGCCCCGCCTCTTCGCCGATAAGGGGTCTCAACAGAGCACATTAGTTGTGCGGGATAGAGGTAGAGCTGCTGATGGCGCATCTAAGAGAAAGCGGACCTTGACGAACGGAGCTGGCCCTTCGACCTCGCGGCGTCGCACACGGGAGCCTGAGATTATCGAAGATGGGATGAGGCAGATCAATATGACCCCGATCAGCCACTGGAGGAAAGACGCAAAGTACAACGAGGTTACCGAGACCTCCTTCGCGGCCTGCAGGAGAACACAGACGAGCTCTCCAACCCAACATCGTTGTTCCTTCATGAGACACTGGCCCGAGCAAATGAACTATCACATCACGTCAAGCAGACCGGCGAGGCTATCATCGACTCGAAGTTGCTTGTCGCTGCCGCAGATGCCTCATACCGGAGAGCGGCACGTCTGGCAAATGGCAATGTCGCTCAAGGAGTCGATGTGGATGAGTTCGTCTCCAAATGTATCACGTATATGAGGCTCGGCGCAGGCATTGCCGAAGATGATGGCCCCGGACTCACATCTACTCAACAGCGAAGGCGAACCGTTAGGGGAAACGCCGCCGATTCGGATGAAGAAGAGATCGGTGATGAAGGTGACATGATGAATTGGGAGCATTTGGGTAGATTCGCCTGTCTTCCGAATATCCGACGGCCGGCTGTACCCGGCTTTCTCCTTGGGCCGCTTTCAGTCGAGAGGAAGGTCCGAAAAGTAGTGAAGCGCAGTGCGCCTTTCAGAGCCGACAACCTCCGCGAGACAAGGCCAGAAGTCTTGAATGCTGAGGATGTACAGCGAGCTGAGAAGAATGACCTTACGGCGATCTGCGCAAAGATACTTCGGCGGTTACAAGAGGTTCAGGACGAAGCGCAAACCGAAGTTGAGGCTGCATTTGAAAATGATGGAGATGCCGAAGCCCAGAGATTAATGGACAAATATGGGCTAAGAGATACCGGAGGTATTGACCTATTAAAATTCGTCATCAATCCAAAATCATTCGGCCAGACGGTGGAAAATATGTTTTACGTCAGCTTTCTGATACGAGACGGAGCCATCCAAATTGAATTTGATGAAAACGGGCTTCCGTCACTACGTGAGTCCTAACTTTTGGCATGATCGATTTCTTTCTAACAAACACCAGAACCCACAGCTAGTCAAGATCCAGCGCCACGAAACGCGATGCACAAAGACACCAAGCCGTACTATCAATCGACATGCAGATGTGGCGGGATATCATCGAAGCCTTTCACATTACCGAACCAATCATCGAGCACCGCAAAGAACAGAGCACTCAGGGCCCAGGGGCACGAAGTTGGTACAGTTGATAAATTGGTCAATTAACTACTTCGTATCGTGCATATCCTCACCCTCCTTTTGTGCTATACCTTGGCCTTTTCTCGGCTGTGTGTGTTCTTGAGGGGCAGTTTAGGGGAGCACCTCAGTGTATCAATACCCTTGCATAGATGTCATACGAGCCCAAAGCTCTATCACGTTAGCGCCGTAACTTGATATGACTAATGATATGAATCAATCATTGCAGTCCCCTCCACCAGAGCAATCTAAACAGCGGAAGCTAAATGTAGACATAGATCATTACATATTTGGCAGCTCCCGTCCTAGCTCTATGTTTCTTAATTGCATTTATTAATGTACCACCAGTTCAAAATCGGGTTTTGAAAGTGATATGTCAACGCAAGGTATACAGTAATTTTCATTCAAAGCCCTGCGTATAGTAGTCCGATTGTTGGTTTTACGTTCCCGAAGTAGAAGAACATTTGAATTATATCACAATCACGTCAATAATTATATAAATTGTCACCTGCAAGTAGTGCGCGGCAATAATAACTAGATTTGAGGTTTTTTATTCTTTGCGTAAATATACTACGAATTTTTAAACAAAAGAAAAGAAAATAACGTGAAAATAATTATCTACTAACCTTACGCCATATAAAAGGGGCGCTGGGAATAGAGACTCGACGACATTAGAGGGAGGAAATCACTCGAGGTCAAACCAACAGTGCTTTGTTCGCACAGCCGACTTGTCCCGCATGCTCTTGTAGTGCTTCGCTACTTTCACGATTTGGAAAGATAATCCCGGTTATTCATTGTTCCGCTGCTGTGGTTGTTTCTAGTGCCAAATAAGAGCTTTTTAACTTCTTTGAGAGTACGGTTGCGTGCAGAAATATTCGCATTTGGATTAGTATACTCGTTGGTTGCATGAAAGGGCAGTGCCTGTTTGAGTTTTTCCTAGCTACGCCTGAATATATCACCATGCTGGGAACAAACAAAGAAAATTTACACCTAGAATCCGAACGCAGATACTATGCCATGCGCTCTTTGTGCAAATCTGGCCGTCAAAACTTTACCCATACAACGCAAGCCCCATGCCCTGAAAGCCGCCTGGCCTTCTACTCAGACTATCCATACTGACTCTTTCAACGTATGGTCAGCCCCAACTCAATATGGCTGGACCAAACGATCTCTACGATAGCCATGCGGTTGCCTCGGAGATAGCGGCGGATCTCCTCAAGAAAGGTGGGCTCGGGCTCGATGAGAGCCAGGGCGCAGGGATTACCGCTCTCTTCCAGCCGATACTTGAGAATCGCTTAAACGGATATAACGCGAAATTTATCAACTTGCACCAAAAACTTGAAGATGACGCTGCCTCAGCAAAAGCCTCATATACCAGTCAGATCAAAGATCTTAAAAATCAAATCAAGAAACAAAAACAGCAAAGTCAGGCAGATCTTGATAACCTTGGTGCAACTTTTAGGAAGGATCGCGATGACCTCGCCAAAAGAGCCGACAAAGACCGATCGGATATAGAACAGGAGAGACTTAAACTAACAGAAATAAAGCAGAAGGCCAAAGCAGAGGTAGAAAAGTACAAAAAAGACGCTCACGAGGCGGTGGAGGATAAGGAAGGGACTATCAAGCTTTGGGAGGAGACAAAGGGAGACTGCGAACGACTCAAGGGAGAGATCGCGTCTTTACAGAAATCCCTAAGCGAGTCTCAAGATGAAGTCAAGAATTGGGAGGCTGAGGCCGAAAAAGTGGCAAACCTCAGGGAACTAGCGGAAGGAGAGCTAGCTGGAGCTCTTAAGATAGTCGATCCACTCACGCAAAAGAGCCAGGAACTTACGCGAGAAATCACTTCATTAAAATCCCAATTGAACACTGCAAAGAAGACGGTAAACGAACAAGCGCAGAAGATTCGTAAACTGGAAAATGAGCTTAAGACGACCACGGAGCAACTTGAGTCTTACAAGGCGAAATCACGGGAATCAACGCCCAATAACGACCCCACAGGCACAGCTGCGTCCGAGTTGGGCGATCTCTCGGGAGGCTCAAGTACGCCTAGATCCGGGAGCGCGGTGTCTGCCGTATCGCGCACAAGCGAGTTAGAGAGAGAGAAAGAAGAGAACAAGAAACTCCGAGAAAAGATGGAGACGGACTACATACTACGCGAAGTTCACAAGCAGACTTTAGATAATAAGACCAAGGAGGTCGCAGATCTCAAGACCGAGATAGATCGTCTGCAAACTGCCTCGACAAACTGCCAAGAGGCACTGAAGAAGCTGCGAGACGAAACATCCAAGAAGGAAAGCGCTGAGATCAAGGCACTCAAAGCGAGGATCAGGGACCTAGAGAAGCAGATCGCGGCATCTGATGCGGCGGCTAACAAGCACAAGGGAGATCTCGCGCGAATCCAGGATCTTGAAAAGCAGCTCAATGCAGCCAGGGAGAGGATAACCAAACTGGAGAAACTCGAGCGGGAGCTACGGACCGAGATAGCAAATCAGCAGACGAAGATATCGGAACTGAAAAACAAACCCAACAAACAGCCAGGCTCCGATAAAGGGGAGGGGATGACACAAATAATCTGGAAGAAGTCGCGAGACTGGAAAAGGAGTTGGCAGCGATGACGGATCAGTGTAATCGGTTCGAGAGAGAACACACCGACTTATCACGAAGAAAGCAGCGTTGGGCGCGGCACTAGAACAGCGTGATGTAGCTTATGATTGGCTATCCGAGCAATTGCACGAGACCCAGGACACTTGCGACCGCATACGCAAAGCCGTAGAGAGGATGCTACAGCCCAACTGCAACATAGCCACACTGGACGATTTTAGCGAGGGCGTTCGATCGCTCGTTAAACGTCGACAAGGCGCTCTCAACGCCCAAGAGAGACTCATACCCATGGCCCTGAAGGCGGCAGCCGAATACAGGAATATCACTGGCAGGGGTTTCGCCATAGAAGGGCATGACATAAGCAACGAAGGCCAGCCCTTTATTTCATACGCCGATCACTTCCTAAGGGACATCCAAGGGCTATATGATACGCTCCTGGAGAGCGTGCGAGTCGCCCAGGGCCAGAACGACGGCCAGAACGACACCGCGGCGCAGGAGACGATCAGGTCTCTGCGGGAGCAGATCAAGACCCTTGATAAGAAGACCAAAGACCTCGAGCGACAGCTTAAGGTCAGCCAAGACAATGCCGCGAAATACGAGGATCCGGGACAAACCAAAGCCAGGTCATCCAGAACATACGGGACCTGATCAAGCAATTCTTAACAGTTACAGGCCCATCGCTCGGGGACATCGACAATCTCCTGGCCAATCTAGTCAATCTACAGAAGACGGTGCCCGGTGCCGTCCCGTTCGGAGAAGAGACCGAGCGGAAGGCTCGACAGCTTGATGCGACACTTAAGCTGCTCGATGAGTCCAAGGCCGAGCGCGCGAAGCTCCTAGACCGAAATAGGACCATCACACGCAATTTGGACGACCTCCAGAAAACCCACAACAACCTCCAGAAAACCCACAGCGGCCTCCAGAGAGCCCACAGCAATCTCCAGCAAGCCCATAAGAACCTTCAGTATACCTACGACGATCTTCAGAAAACCTACGACGATCTCAAAACAGCTTACGACGATCTCCAGAAAAGCTACGGAACTTCGAAACAGGAACGTACGAAGCTGCTGGTCGAAGTCGCGCGTCTTACGGGCGAGTTGAAGGCGCTCCGGGGTAATCAGACAGGAGATAACGACCAGGCGCGCAGGAAGCTCGAGGAAGACATCGGGCGCATCAGCGGCGAGCTGCAGATGGCCAAGGCCAGCGGCGACGACGAGCGCGCCAAGCACGAGAAAGATATCACCGCTCTCGAAAACCAGCTAAAAACTGTCCAGGCCAGACTGGAGCAGGAGCGCACTGATTTCGCGGAGCAGATCAAAGCCCGTGACGACAATCACCAGGCCCTTCGAGATGGCGATATCGAGGAGGCCGCCCGGCTCGGAAGCGAGGTTGCTCGTCTTAACACCGAGTTGAAGACCGCCGAGGACAATTGCGAGCGGGAGCGCAGACGCCTCGAAAAGGAAATCAAACAGCTTACCGCCGACTTGCAAAAGCTCCAGACCAGCAACGCGCGAGAGCGCACGAGACACGGCAACGAGGAGAGACGCCTGGCCATCGAGCTACGGAATCTGAGGAATACTACCGACGAGGAACGCAAGCGCCTCGAGCAGGAAGTGGCGCGCCTCAACACCGAGGTAGCACGTCTCAACGACGAGGTGGCGCGCCTCAACGACGAGGTGGCGCGCCTCAACGACGAGCTGGAGGCGCTCCGGACCGCGCTGGGCGAGCAGAACAACGTGATCGGCGACAACGGGCAGCAGGCTAAGCGGACGGAGGAGGCGCTGAGCAGGCAGATCGCCGTCTTCCACGACGCGCAGGGGGAGATCATGCGCAGCATCCAAAACATGCGGGACCAGGCCGTGCCCCAGGGCCGGTCGGCGGCCGAGACGGGCCGGACCATCAGGAGGGCGCGGGCCGAGATTGACATGTTCAAGAACCTCGTGCAGCAGCTGACGGTGGAGCGCGACCTGTTGCAGGACGAGGTCCGTCTCTGCCAAGAGGCCCAGCGGAGGGGTCGGGAACGCCTACGCGCCGCCAACGCCGATGGTAACAATGCTGGCAATGATAACAACGCAAATAACGCAAACAACGTACGAATTCATCGTCGTGTGATAGCCGGCGTCGGCCGCTTCATTCGTGCCACATATGACCTGTTCTTGAGAGCAGTACAGCATGGCACGGTCTGGGGGACCTTGGGGACTCTGTTTTTCATGATGGTAGCAGTTATCATCGCCGAGGGTAGGATGTACGCCGAGTGGAAGAATGCCAACGCACATAGTCGGGCGCTGTGGATGACCACGAGTGACCGGTCGACAGTTTGCCTGGGTACACCCAATCTGGACTATTTCTGGCACACTGTTTTTGTGATACTATCGGGTCGGTGGGCTTTCCGTGCATAGTAGCCCCGTGCCCGGTCCGTCCCGGTCCCCACTACCTCGTCAAACCGGGCCCGGCCCGCCGTCTGTGGCCATCGGGATTCGGCCGGCGAGATAGTTATCTGCCAGTAATTGCAAATAACTGTGCCGCGTGTACGTTCTCGTATTTTCTATCGCATTAGGCAACATGGGGGGCGGAAAGAACACGAGTGCATTGATGCCTGGATCGGCAGATGTTCGGCAGTTATGGTATGGTGCGATGGCGCGATGGTGCGATGGGAAATTAGCAATCTGTACTTCGCGGGCGCGAGGGACTTTCACCCCAGATTTGGCTGATGTGGGTGAGACCGTTGGTTCTTGCAAGGCCGTTGAGGTGATTAATCCTATCGGCGTTTGTATAGTCGCATTAGGGAGGGCACCATTTGTTACTGTAACATTATTTGGATTGTCGTTGTTACCAATGTGCATGTGTCAGCTGCTACAACCAACCGACAATTTTAGCTGTGTTTTCTTTATCAGTTCACGTGTAGTGTAGTGTGTATTGTCCTGCATTTTTTGGTTCCGCTGCGGCGGCAAATCTCACATGCGATACATAGATATTTGATATTCAGAACACAAATCCGACAGCACGAGGCGCAAAGGGTCCTTTTAGGAATCCGAAACGTCTGGCGCTAGTTATTCTAGTGTAAACCTCTCTATAGAACTTTGTCGCGGCTGATGATGACAAAAAGAATGTCAAGTGAATAAAATTGGAAGCCGAAAACGGGCCCACATTCCAAATACCAAGGCCGGAACTTAACCAACGAGCGTCGCGTGGCCGATGCACTGGTGCGACGGGCATTTTGGTGGGGCGCGATGCTACATTATCATCTGCTATTATTTGGTTCCAGTGTAATCTCTATGCGTAGTATCGCGAACCAGAGCCATCCGCCACTACATACTACAAGCAGACGATAATGCCTAACCCATCAAACAATTATACTATAAATTTGTAGCATCCAGATTTACTCATAGTATATCTGAGCTTGGGCCCAAGCAGGGATAATGTTAAGTAGCATTATCTATACAATCACTTCAACTGTGGTTAGCCAAGTCCCTGTATACTTGTGCCACGTAGCACTAATATGACTCTCGGCCAAGCTGTTATTTTGGCTCTACAATTTCTGCATAACACGGTGTTCTGTAGGGCTGTAGGGGCAGTTTCAACTTTGAAGTTAAGGGGGGAACATAAGCTACCTGCATAAGTACTGTATAAAAATTGCGCGGGAAACCTTATTTCCCTTTCGGGCATGCAGACCCCAGCTCGTCCATTCAGGGGCCGCCAATCTGCGAGTGACATAAGAGGTAGGTACAGTACTATGCACAAAGCTACACTAGGTAAGTATACCACTGCATGATGTCATCCTAGTACCCGGCTCGTGTGCGCTGCAATCCCTGACCCGTCAAAGCTGTCAGAAAAGGGTTAGGCCACGTTCCCTATCGCATCGCATTAACTCGCATTGATGTATGCATGCAGACACATAGCTTAGTAAGTAATACATCTCGAGATGGACTAGGCAGGTACTCGTAAGCATTTGGACCCATGCCGAGGTACATATATTGCACACATAATGTGGTACCGTACAGTGCGCGGCTATGCACACGCATAGGCCCACATCCCGTCATAATGGCTTATACATTACCACACACTAGCTTACCGTTGAACCGAGGAGATAACGCGAGAAGATTGTTACCGTGTAATCAACCGTATGCAGTGTCTCAGCCAGCCTCGACAAACATTCCAAATTTTGACAAATTTCATTTCGGGCCACAGCTCTTGTCAGCACCCGCTTACCTATCAAACGCCCTGAAAGCCCTGAAACGGGATGAAAGAGGGAACAAAAAGGGTGTCCTAACTGACATGCTGAGAGGCACCTCATTAGTGGCGCCAAGGCATTTGGCCCTCACCACGAAATCATTCTTAAGCTCCCCTGGGCCGTCTCACGACCCTTCGGCCAGATTCGAACCCTCCTTCGTGAAGAAACCGCCAGGAATTACTTCGTCGTCGCGTCGAGGCCGCCAAAACCAAATAAACCCATTCGTATCCAGCGACGCCCTTTCACAATGTCTGATAAGCTCATCCCAAAGAACCCTTCAGCGGTTCAGGTGATCCGCAACGTCACCCCCAATGTCGTTACCGTCTCTGTCCCTTTCCTGCGATTTGAGAAGGTCCCCATTGGTGGCCGTGCTACTATCAGTAAGCGAGCTTCGTTCCTAACATTTGCTGCCTAAACCGTTGGCTAACCAAGAGCACAACAGTCAAGCTGACCTCCGGCGCCATCGCCGTCTTCTCCCCTGTCGCTCTGACCGATGAGGTTAAGGCCAAGGTCACTGAGTTCGGCGGCAACGTCGGCTATTTGATTGCCGGCGATCTCGAGCATCACATCTTCCTAACCCAATGGAAGACCGAATACCCCACCGCCAAGTTAATCGGTCCCAAGGGTCTTCCCGAGAAACGAAAGACTATGAACGACCCCATGATCGGCAAGGAGGAGTTCGACTTCCTCTACGATGAGACCAACGCCCACTCCGCCGCCGTCAGCGACGAGTTCGCCGCCGACTTCGAGGTCGAGATGGTGGACGCCCACCAGAACAAGGAGATTGTGCTCTTCTACAAGCCCGAGAAGGTCCTGATCGAGGCCGACCTGATGTTCAACCTGCCCCTACCGAGCAGTACTCCAAGGTCCCCGAGGCCGAGAAGAAGGGTGGCGGCCTCCTCAAGAAGATCTTTTACGCTCTCAACACCACCCAGGGTCCCGCCAAGGGCCACAAGCGCCTCCAATGGTACGCCATCAGCAACGGTACCAAGAACCGTGCCGGCTTCAACGAGAGCGTCAAGCGCATTTACGGCTGGGATTGGGTTACCCTGATCCCCTGCCACGGTGACACCATCGAGGGCACCGGCAAGGAGACCTTTGGCAAGATCTTCGACTGGCATCTCAACGGCAAGAAATAAGCGACTTGCCCTGCCCCTTGCCCAACACTGAAACAACCAAAACCTAAAACGCCAATGCACCAAGCGTCGCTCATTGAAACCCGAGGAAAAGGCTTCTCGTTGACTTTTTTACTAAGCAAAATTCTCTCGATACCCCCACCATGTGATACCAAATGGATGTAATATGAAATTAGATGGAAAAAGGAAGCATGCGATGAAGGCTGGAGTTGTATGAGATAGCCTTGATTACATAGTTGGATGATACCAATTGCATAGACTTTTACTTGTTGTCGAATCATTCTACCTCTTGCGTACCTATGTCTCGTGATTAATTAGTACTGGGTAAGTAGCCGCAGCTTCACCAGCTTAGCATGTGATTGAGTTCGGTACTTACCTGCTAACCTTGGGTATCCGTTTCCTTTCACCATCTCAAGATTCGTAGTATTCGCAAATAGCCAATATCCCATAGCACCGGTCTTCATAGGTCTGGCCTAGATATCGATAAATTAATTTCTTGACGTTTTATTTTGCTTTTTCTCTTTTTTCCTTCTCTTTTTGGGCTCTCTCTGCCCCGCTATTACCCCTGGTATAACATCCTCACCTAACGACCAAGTGCAATAATTCATCGTCACATCATCACGGCCAAACGTGACGATGGCAACCATTCCCGTAATTAAGTCTAGAGTGAGACTTTCCGTTAGAATGTCGGTTTCTTTTAGGGGTGCGACTACCTTCGTCGTCGTTGTAGCATTCTATTGTTGGTATCATATTTTTATAGCCGGAGCTCGTCCGATTAACGGTATAAGCACCAATGGCTGGCATCATCATGGCTGGATCATTCCCGCTTTTGCCTCTTTTACTGTCATACATGCCTTTATGGTAAACAGGTCCGTATAATTGTATGCCATGATCACCTCTACGCGGATTATATTTAAACTTGTCATTGTCATTCCCACTGCCAGCGCGCACCGTCCCTATACGACTCCAATACGCGCCGTGACTGCCGACTACCGAGTACAGCATCTCCCAATAGTTATCTTGGTGCTTGATTTCGTGTGGTAGTATGCCATAACTGCCTCTCCGCCCGCCGGGATCGGAGGGTGGCGGATTGTTACTAGTAATGCGGCCAATAGCTGCCACACCCGTATGATCTCCGGCTTGATTTCTTCTCTCAGCGTATGGACCAGGCATAAGCCTAGTGCTTCTTTCGGTATTGCTGTTGCCGCCATCGTCGCTAAGGACATAATTGACAGCGTCGTAGATGATGGTGTTGTCGTCATCATCATAATCATAATCGTTCTCGTCGTAGCTACAGTCATCATAGCCGCCGCCGCCATCATCGTTATAAATATTATTGACAAAGTCGTAGACACTGTCGTCGTCATCGTCGTCATCGTTGTCGTAGCTACAGTCGTCATAACCGTCGCCACCGCTTTGATAACTGCCATAGCCGTCGTAGTGCTCGGAAGCGCGAGTAAAGTCTCGGTAGGAGCCGCCGTCGTCGTCGTAGTTATTTCCGAAGTTGTAGCCGGCACTGGCAGCGCAGTAATTCAAAAGACGCCACATTTGATTCTTGTGGCTCATGCCCGAGCCGCGGTTGTTTTCCTTTCCCCATCTCGTCAGCGACGTTGCTGCGGGACTCTCTGAAAAGGCCGCTCATCCACGGGTACAGTTGCGATGCTACTACTAAAAAGACTTTTCAGACTTGTGATAAGTCAAGTATAAAACGTACCTCACACTGTTCACACCGATCCCCGAACTCCTTTACTCTGTTTCTGCACCGAATGTAGCCCTGTTTTCGTTGATTCGAGTTAGCAAGTTTTCTTGTCTTTACAGATATATGGGTGAACTATTTCGTGTGAATATGAGATGTGACAACAAAAGCTCTCGTCGGCGTGAATAGTCATACCTTCATCTCTCGGCCTTGCAATCAAGAAGGGAGATTTGAGGCACGACTCACGTAGAAGTTGGCACAAGGGCATTCTTCTTTGTCGCCAGCGCGTTGTACCGTAGCGTTCACCTCGTGTTTCTGAGTACCACTTGGCTCGCTCTTTCCCATGTCACAGGGTCCGCCCGAGTGACTACAAGATATTAATGACGATGCTGCGCTTGTGAAGATCGCAGTGTTTTGGATCTGTTGTTTTTTAATCATATAATTAGTATGAGGCTTTGATTCGAGTGACGACGGAGTGATATTGACCCACAACAGGCGGGAATTTATATTTACTCATATGAATAAGAGGGGAAGTAAATAATTTTCAGTTTAAGTAAAGAAAGAAATAAATGATGTTCATGGAAGAGGATCAATTTCGCTCATTATACTTACTCGAGGGTAAGATATTTATATTTGAAGAAGTAAATGCCATCCCCGCCACATTACAAAGTAGAAAGAACCTTCTGGAGGACTCATCGTCAAAGTAGGCTGAGAAAACCTAAAAAAAAATAAACTCTAAAAATAAAGAATAAAAAAACAACCCCCTCCTTGGAACAGATCTCGGCAATTCATATTAAAACAAGGCTATGAAGTATGAAGCAATAAAAGAAGTTCGTTGGCACAACGTAAAACACAACACAATGAGACCTACCCCCAACAACTAACAGGTATATAAAGTTATAAACCTTAAATAGCAGATAAGAACGGACATACCCATCTTTAGTGCAGCAGAGATATACTTGTATTTATTTTTCCCCTAGATGACGTCACGCGATATTAGCTTGGTCACAACAACCCTGGCTTGTGTTAAATCACCGGAACCAGCACGCGCGGGTCGGGCTATATAAGCCTCTTGCGCAACGGTGATCGTCATCTGCCCTTTTCTCAATGGGTTTTGGTAAGGGTGAGGGGGTTCAGATATCACCCTATCAGTACACGTAATACTCCCGACGAAATATCTCCCACCCAGATGTGATACTCTCAACATTTCCCTACCTAGGTAGGCTGACTATCCTTAAACTACTACTATAGAGATTAAAAGAATCGTCGACTTTGAGAATTGACTGCCGCGCCTACCCATCAGGGACAACGAGATAGGCCGCGACATTACCATTCAACACGAACTAACTTATAAAAGATCTGTGACAGGGCACTACGGAATACCACTCGGCAACCAGGGGCTGCGGGCATGGGCATCTAGCCCGTGTATATATCTAATCCGTATACTCCTCTCTCTCCTTGTGCAATGATAATAAGTTATATAGGAAACACCGGTAGTGTGAATTGTGACGGGATCTCTATACTAGGACCTCATGTAACGGGTTAGTCGTGGTAGTAGAGAGAGACAACTGTTGCTTTGCGATGTTAACTCCCTTCTGTGCCCTATCTAACTAGGGAGTTAACTTGACTATGCCCGGGGCCTAATAGAACTCCAACGTATGACCAATATGTATGACCAGACAAATTTGTGTGGGTGGCTCCAGGGTAGGCTTGATCACTAAGGGGTCGTTGTTTCTACATGCCACAACTATGATTTATTGATTGATAGTTTCAAATCCTATGAGAGTATACTGCCCTACAGTACTCAAAGCTTCATGAAGCGTATCATAGTCACCTCAAATTTTAATCAGAGTTGCGTCGAAGAACGAAGTCGAGAAAGAAATTAACGTAAATAGTTGGCAGGAGACGAGTGAGAACAAGAAGTTGGTAATTTGCAAGCCCTGCAGCGTGTGGCAACTAATACAAGCTTTACGACTCATCACGCTCTCATCAGGCGCGGCGTATTCGGCACAAAGACAGGACACATCGTACCCTGTTTCAAATGCTATTACGAAACACACAGTCTTGGCACCCCGTCCCCTAAATCACATTGATGTTGAACAAGACATCCAAGATGAAAAATCAACTCATGACAAGACCGTAGGACAATCATCACGTAAAACAACAGACACAGACACAAACACACATATAAGTAAAACGTAGGCAAGGCGCGGTATTAATCGCCACTCGATTTGCAATTGCTGTCGGGGTTTCTCTGATTACGATAATAACGGTCTCTTTCTTTCATACACGAAGGTCTAGACAAAACATCCCGCCAATTCCCCCCTAACCTGCCCTTCTTTTCCAGCATAACCACAGCCAGCTGCGGGGATCGACTCAGCTTGGTTGCCCTTTTCTTCCAGAGTTTAGCTGCACTTGCAATTCTGAGAGCACCGAGGCCCAACGGGGGATAGGTAAACGCGGTTCATCCGTTTGAGAAGTCTTCAGTGTCACAAATCATGTTACTTGGTATTAAAGGGTATCTGATCTCTCAAAATGAGGAATCAATCATGCTCGCAATTGTAGCGTTTGAAAATGACAAATGTAGGCCGGCGAGATTGACAACCAAGAAAGTGGGCTTGCCATGCTGTTGAGATGGTATAATTATCCAGTATGCCTGGTCCTACATGAACTCGATTCCGAGCAAACTGCATCGGACACATGGCCAATATGAGCATAAATATACTAGCTCGAAGATTACTGCTCTCATGACTTAACCGGAGGTAGAATTGGGTTGAATCACTATAGAGTTGGTATCTCAGACTTTCGGGTGCTCTTCCAGAAATCGATGGAGGCAACCACGTCATGACCAGCCTCGTCGTCGTATGCAAATAGTATCTAGAGAAATCATTAGCACGAAGCAGTGCATATGGAGATAAAGGTCTTACCTCGTGGGTGCTGCTGTGTAGCATCCTAATGTTTTTGTGAGGAACAATGTGTATGGCTCCGTTCTCAATGTTTCTTAACTCAACGAAGTTGGGCTCGAAGGCGAGAATCCAAGGGTAGGATAGAGCAAAGGCCTGTGGCGTCCCCTCCCAGTCGATCCGCCATTCTGGTCTCGCCCTCCAACCATTTCGGTTGACAAAGAAGGAGAATTCGGTGTAATTCAAGAGAAACTCGCCATTGAGACGTTCGATATGGATCGGCTTGACACCTTCTTTTCTGGCAACGAAGTCTAGCGATGTATCGGCCTGGTCAAGTAGTGACTGTGTTTCCAGTGTTTCTAACGAGACGACTTCGAAACCTCTGGCACATGCTACGCAAAGCTTGTTCTTAAGGAAGTGAACAGATGAAGCCTCAGTCGGGATGTAGAACTCCTTGAAAGCCTTGAGCTCATCCTGTCCTGCATTGAACATCTTGCCGAATCCCTTTTGTTTCTTACCCTTGCTCATCGAGTCGTTGGGTTCGTACACTTTAATGGTAGTTGAGAGGGCTGTTTGTTTCGCGCAACACACCAAATGCCGCCCTAGACAGATACCAGTCCTGAAGAAGTTGCAGTTGCTCTGAATCTTCTTTGGGCGTTTTGCTAACGCTGGTTCGTTTGGATCTAAGGCCACGAGTGGGTATGATAGAAGTGATTTGTTAGAGAGCACCAGAAGTAGGCCGTATTCTTCTAAGACATCTACTTGCGTGACATGTTGTGCATCAATAACACGTTTAGGCTGACTATCCTTGGCTTTCCGATCTGAGACATAAATACCATGATCGGTTCCGTATATTAGTTTACGGCCGCCGTCTAGATTAAGTCAGCGTAGAACCTGTTGAGTTTGTTCGAAACTACTTACCGTAAGGTGTGACAGTATTCACGAGATTACCGACTTGGAAGAAGTTCTGAGAAACGGTGGTAATGTTGAAGAAATCGGCTCGTGATCGGAGCCGTTGCTGAGCATTATCGATGAACTCGAGCCACTTTTGCCGGGCAGATTGATTTGAGGCATACAACACTTGTTCGTAATAATTCCTGCCCAGATGGCGGAAAGTTATAGGCCAGCCCTCTGCCGCCTTTTTATCCGTGTTACCTCCTCGAAACGGCAAGTTTGACGAGGCTCGTTTCACACCGGACTGAGGGATAACTTCATCCATCTCTTTTATAGATAACAACTCCAAAGGTATAGGCTAGAGTTCGATCAGTATTAGACATATAAATAACAATACTGACAAAACATACCCTTCGATACGTCTTAATTTCTTCCGCCTTGCCTACTTGTTTGATCCTCACAAGCAAAACGGCATGGTCGAACAAGAACGCTGTTATATCGGTAGGGTCAGTTGGCGTCTTCTTCAGCTGTGTCTTGAAAACCAGTTCACGTCCATCTTCCGTCAGCTTCAAATCGACTTTGTCGGCAGGACGAAATTTGAGTTGCTCGTGTAAACGCCGGAGGTTAAAGCGGTTTTCGGCTTTACCAGACTCGGCATTGACTCGGCTCAGAAGATCCCTGATCATCACTAAAACTTTAGGAATATCTTCCTTGTCTGGGTTGTCATCCTCGGTATACTTCAAAACGTTTTCTAGTAGCAGAGGGTAACGGGCTAATCTAGTAGTAGGTTTTGTTAGATAACCGTTAAGCTCCAGTTTCCTTGATTCTTTCCTCCGCTCAATCTCGTCAACAAATTTTGAGAAAAGAGGGTTGTTGGATCGTTCATTCTCGAATTCAAACTTAGCCTCCAACTGCTTAGAACCATACAAAATAAACGGTTCAAATTGGGGTGCAATTTCAAGAAAGATGTCACCGAGGTTCTTCACAACGTGATTCCTCTGCTGTCGCTCCGTAAGCGCCCTAGCAAACCTGGAGCTCACCGAGTGAATACTGGGGTGATCGATGACGTTGCTGAAAATATGTTGAACAACACGCTCTCTTCTGGGTGCGGGTATGGGCGAGCCCTTTGATCGGAGGGTAGAATCCAGAAGTCCCGGAGATATTCCAAGTCCTTGACGAAATCTCTTTCCGTGTAGCAGATTTCGGAAATGACTTCTTGTCGCTTCTTCTCCCTGTCGCTCACACTTTCAGCAATCTCTTTAGGGACGGTGTTGATCCAAAGCTTCTGCTCATCCGTCTGGTCGGCGTCGTCGTTGAGGATAGCATCTTGATCCTTCTTCAAGCCTACTTGCGGCTTCAGATTGAGACGGGAGACTTGCTCTAATCTTCGGGGACAGGCGATAGAGTAACACAACTGGTCTCTTGTGCAAGTAGGCGAGTAGCATTCCGAGAGCAGAACAAATACACATCCACAGCGGGCTTTTCCTCTGGCTCATCCATAAGCGATTCCCTGAACTGGTACATTTCTGACGCCGAGTCTCGTAACCTGTGCTCATAGGTGACATCGTGGAAGAACTTTTGTGCATCAAGCGCACGACCCAGCAACAGCGCCAGATTCCTGTCTGTTGTCCTAATAATGTAGGAGAGTACATCTACAGCCTCTGAACCACTGAAGGCATTCTTGTATGTCAGTTCGTTCTTGGTCCGCTCCCCGGTTATAATTTTCTGGCGAAAACATTCGGCAACGCGAGATAGCAAGGCTGGATAGACTATAGGGGATCGAATCTTCGCGGTCGGGGGACGTTCATTGTCAATCGACTTTGAGTTGGAGGACCGATGAACAAGCTGCTGCCGGGCTTGCTCTGAAGTTTCGGGGACAATGGTACTGGCCATCGACATAGTGCGGCTATGGTCGTTGGCCGTAGTAGAAGACGCCATGCTCATCGTCCTAGTGGCGTTACCTGGTGTAGAGGTATAGCCGTTATATCCATTGAATGATGGCATCTCGTTCGAAGGGGCTCTCATTCTGTTTGGAATAACCCGCCCGCTCATGGTCTGGTGTGAGTCGCGGTCTGGGGGATACCCAGTCATGGACATTGATCTGTCATCGTGGCGTTCGGGTACAACGCGACCTTGTGCAGTGGTTCGTGACATGGGGTTGGGAATCTGGTTGGGGGGGTGTCGAAACTGCTGAGGTGTCTGATACGAGTTCGGTGGAGGCTGATACATGGGCTGGCGTGGGATGTTGGCGAGAGACTGGGAGCGATATGGATCATCTCGAAGAGCAGGTCCTGGCGGAGGGCCACCCTGGTACTGTCTTTGACCGGGATTCCGTGGAGGATAGTTTTGTTGTTGGGGAGGGGGCCTCTGGGATCGTACCTATTTGAACCTTGAGGCGGAGGGCCCGGATAAGGCCTTTGGTTTGGGGCTTGTTGTCGCGGCGCATACGGATCTCCCATGCGAGGATATCCTCCCGACGGGTTCCTTTGACTCTGATAGTACCCGTTGGCCATGCTCGCATCCATGGTTCGAGTTCGGTGCGAAGCGTCCTCGTAGCCACCAGAGCGCTGGGGCCGCGGCGGACCTCGCTGCTGCATGTCGGGCGGCGGGCCACGGGAAGACATGGAAGACATGGTGTGCGTTCTCTCATTCTGCGGCGTCATATTGTTCGAGGGAGAGGCGGACCCGGCACCAGCATTGCGACCGGAGGGGATGGGCGCCGAATATGTTGGAGAAGGCGGCATCTCGTTGGTTGCCAGCCGGAGGGCCGTAGCGGCGTTGGTCGTACTGGTAATCAGCCATAATATCGTCCTATTTCAGCCCATACGGTGGTCAGCGAGGCGCTGGCTCCGGGGGACGCAACAGGGGGGCAACGGGGGCCCGATTGGGCCGAGACGATAACCCAAGCATCGACAGCGTTGCACGGCACAAAAATATACACGCCATCTGTGCCTCGATTCACAGTCCGGACTGGTCCAGGTAGAGAATCAGGTGATAAGACGAATGCATGGGCGTCTGGATATATGGCAAAAGGAATAGAACGGAGGATGACTTACTCGGGCTAAGCCTAGGCGGCCGCGAGCCTAGACAGAGACTGGCGGCGCTTGTCGATGGAGGAGAGTAAGGCGAAAGGACTAGGTATGACGAGAATTAGGGATGGCTGGCCGTCAAGACGCACAGCAGAACGGTTGGTGGTCGTGGTCGACGGGGACCGGGCGAGGGTGAGGGCGAGGCCAGGTGAAAAGGGGATAAAAAGTGGTGTGTGAGTGACAATCTCGATTCTTCAACCATGAGATTGGTCAAGTCTCCATCTGGTGTCCCTCCAGCTTCGTTGCCTTCTCTTTCTCTTCCTATCCTATCCTCTCTTCTCCTCGCTCTTGGTCCTCCTTTTCCAAGTCCCAACACTTCGGCCGGAGTTTAACGGGATGGGTGTAAAGGAGTGAATGGCTAATCCCCTCCCGGAAAAGCCCACCAAACCAGCTGCTAGTAAGGAGAGCGAGATCGAGATCGAAGTCGGAATGGCTCGCGACGTCAACGAGTCGGCCGGGCAGGTCAGATGCGGCGTCGGCGATGCGGTGGAGTGGGTGATGTGCAGGTTAGAAATAACATGCGAGCGAGCGGTTTTGCCAGGCTCGTTAGAAGGGGTAATGTCGACGAGAATGATAGGGACTGATAGGCCAAGTCGGACCCGTCCATTGGCAAGGTGGATGAGTGGATGGGTGGATAATCTTGCGCGGATTGACTGGATTGACTGGGCGGATTTCGAGGGTCAAGACGGGACTAGCGTTGTGGGCGACGGACGATAGGGAGTGTGCGTTGTAAAGAGACGGTCGATACGGCTTCTAGCGCCATGTAAGATTGGCACGACGCAACTCCCGACTTTGTAGCGCATCAGGCCACGGCTACCCGGATAGTGGATTCGGAGGCAGCCCAGAGCCCCAACGCGACTGAGTTTCTTAGGGGTCTTTAGCGCTCCGACTGTATTTATAATCCGCGAACCTCCTCCCCAGGCTCATCAATAGGACAATACCTCTAAGCTCCTTTACGGGTGTTTTCCTTGCGTACCTCAGTGTTATACAACTACTACAATACCTACCACAAGGCACAAGAAGGCATAACCAAATTTATAATTATACTCGAGGGCACATTTTGCATCCGCGGGCCGTAGAGAACAATTCAAAGCGGTGAGGATGTTTACTACCTATTCAGGCAATTACAGGCATCAAGGTACGTACGCCCGGTCAATACCAGGTTCAATGTCGGCCTCGAACGGAAACTTGTTAGTACGATGAATCTGCAGCTCTGAGTTGTATGTCGGTGTCTCCGGTCGTAAACACGCGGCTTTCCGGGCGGTTCCGTGACATTGAAGAAAATACCGAACTCAGAACAATGTTGCTGTGGATTGTTACTATTTCATTGTTAAGCAAAACGGGACAACTGGGTTTCGACGCAACGCACTGGCAACAATGAGCGGGTAGGTATCGGCAACGCCCACTCCTATATCTGCCAGAGCTGCTCTCAGAGTTAGATGTCATGTACCTTCATCATGATGTCTGGACCCACCCACGTTTCTAAGCGGTTTAGGTTAAATGTGCATAGGATGAAGGGGGTTGCTGTTTGGGCCGCATTCTGCGGAGTCCGTCGCATGAAACAGGCTGAGCTGAGTTGAATAGACCATGTCAAAGGGTTGTCAAAAGACACCTCGTAAAGTAGGCCAGAGGTAGTGTAATGTACCCGAGCAGGCCATGTTCATAGATACGTGCCTATATCAATACAATATGGAAGTGAGTATAACTCGGTATTTTAGACGAAACGTGAAAGAACATCCGTTTTCCGAATGAAACCAAATGTAGTCAGTTACTAAGTAGGTATGTCAATCAACTGGGATCTATATACCTGAGGTAGGTACGTTTTAAATATTTGGTGGTACCAGCTCATATATCAAAAGATGAACATTAAACTTGAGAGCTCATGCTAGCTTACGTACGATCTGCGTCACGTGAATTCGCTCTGGGACGCAACTTGAGTAACAGCTTCCCCAGCCCCTGCAAGGCAGTCACTAACCATCTACAAGCGGGCAAGGCTTCAACCAACCGCAGCAGCGTATCGAATTCATCCTCCCACGAACCCGAGCGTACGAGATCAAAACCAGCTGTTCATCCATCGACAACCGGACCCCCAGAGTTTGGAGTGCACGAGCGAAAATGGAGTCGGAGCTCGCGCCCAAGTTCGGCCTTTCATAGGCATGGTGAGATACCCGTTGGTATGAAAGCCATCTCGAACGAAATGCTGACGTGATGGATCATAGGGCGGCATCGCAGCCGCCATGATATTTGGCAGTACGAACTCCCCTTTACACCTGCGTATATTTGGCGATGCAACGTCCCTACGATTTACAAACTTCCAATGCCTGCCTACGAATATCTCCCCACAGACATGCTAAGAGAACACACAGGTATCGGAGCTGCGTACGGGACCGCGAAGTCCGGGATAGGTATTGCGGGCGTGGGAACGTTCGGCAGATCTGATCATGAAGGTTCGCTAAACCTCCAAACACATGGACGCTGCAAGAGAGCAGCAGGAGCAGAATGATGGGCTAACTACGTGGGTAATATAGTGTTTAATCCCCGTCGTCATGTCCGGTATCATCGCAGTGTACGCGCTCGTCATCGCCGTCCTGATCGCCGAAGACATGCGACCCCGAGCAAGGATGGGGGAGGTGCATACAGCTTGTTTGAGTACGCCACCCATTTCCTCCTCGGAGACGACATGGCAATATATAAAGACAGCACTGATGGACATGAAACTATAGTAGCTTTATGCTAGGCTGTGGCATCGCAGTCGGCATGACAGGTCTCGCAGCTGGATACTGCATCGGCGTCGTGGGTGACAAGGGGTCCGAGCCTACATGGAGCAGTCAAGAGTATTCGTCGGCATGGTGTTGATTCTGATTTTCGGTGAAGTATTGGGTCTACGGGTACGCCACCAACTTAATGTTGGCTTTGACCTTCCAATTATGCTAACTGCGCGTTGCAGTCTCATCGTCGCACTTATCCTAAACACGAAGAGCAAGGGTTGAGCAGACTGTAGCTTAATTCTTCGCATATACGATTACGGCATGTCAGACTCCCTCGTGGATGCCAAAGAGAAGAGCGGAGCAGAAAGGGGAGGAGGTGTTGCACCAGGCCCGTTGACTAAAGCCTGGCCGATGGTGGAAGAAAAGTGTAATCAATAGCTGTGTAACTCAAGATTAACTGTCGGGTTGTTAGCGGCGAGCGGTCGGCATCTCGTAATCGCAGCCCACTGTCCTAATAACTATATAATTTGGCCTCTTTCGTCCACGTGTCTAATTTGGACTAACAGCGATCGGGTCGAAATTTGTCAAAATTTGATGCTACCTAGGTACTAAGAATGGGCGGTAAAGACGCTATCACGCTCGAGACAGATGCATGGTGCTTATCTCATGCTCCATTATTCCTTAGTCACATCCGTCACCCATAAAACGTAATCTCATCAAATAGCTCCCACAAATGCCCATCTATATGATTCCCGAGAAAGAAGATGAATGAGAGACAAAACCCACGAAACGCCAGATGGGTAAAGGAGAACCCAATGCACAAACCAAAGAAAATACTCAGATGAATTATACCAGAAGAGGAGCGATCTTTATTCTCCACCCCATCACCTGGGAATAAATCAAACACTAGATGGCTTGGACAAGTCGCTTCATAAAACGGAACTTATCGGCCGAAACGGCGCGTGAATCTTCTTCTGTTGCCGTTCAATGTTGGAGCGGAACGCGTTCCAGCCGCGCTCGCGCTCTTCGATGTCTCTCATCTGGGCTATATGGGGAAACAATGCAGGAATCAATCAGCAAGTTGGCCATTTTCCTTGATTAATCGCGAGACCGACGTTCCCCCAAAAAAATACGGGTGCGAGGGGAGATAACATACCGAGCCACAGTCCACGGCGATCCTCACGAATTAGGATATCCTCGCCATGTTTGCGCGCCAGCCGCTCATTGCGAGCTCGCGGCGCCTCTTCGCCGACGAGATAAGGGTCCTCGAGAGGTCGAACGCGGGCGTCCTCCTCCTCGCTAGCAGCTGCGTTAGCGGCGTTGATGCGGCTCATGGCTGCGCGCAACGCACCCTCCACGGCGGATGATGACGACGGGCTTATAGAGGACGACGCTGAAGCCGCCGCGCCCGTCGACTTGCCACACTTTGGTAGAGCCTGGCCTGCGGGTTCCCGCTACCGATCGACGACCAGGATGGGATATGGAATTGCGAAAGGACGGCGCTGACGATAAGTCGGAGCGACGAGGGATGGGCGGTAAGCCAGCGCCAGGTGCGAAGCTAGTGGACGAAGGAGGTAGCATCGAAGAGGATTGCCTCGGCGTCGCGGGGACGTGAGGATGCTGTAGTCGTGGCTGGATTGACTCGTGGCGTGTACGCCGGAACAGCCTCGTTAGGTGGCAGCGTGTGGTAAGACGGAGCCTCCGAGACTTACCATAACGTTAGATATTTCGACCTTCAAGTGGGGAAGTGGAATATCTCACGTAAGAAGGAGCAGCAGAGCGGATAGAGGCTGTTTCAAAGTCGTCGGCGCTTAGTCGTCCGTGGTTCAGACCGGGGAAGGTGAGTGTTTCGGTAGCCATCGTGAACGATAAATGAGCGATTATCCGGTGTGGTGATTATATGCAGTCTCCTTTGTCTGGTCAGGACATGGCACAGCTTAAATAAGAGTAGAAAGTCGGACTACTCTTCTAGACCGCTTAAGATATTTAAACGGGCGTAGTTGATCTCATCCGGTGAAACCACGCACGAATCAGAGAACGAAGCGAGTGTGTTTAAGCCTCGGTAGGCTACTTTGTCAACGAATGATGTAAGTATGGCTTCAGATCGAAAGCTGTTCATATAGGTGAGTTAACGAGCCAGGCCGTGAACAAACTAGCCTAAAGTTTGTTTGATAGGCGAGTCTAATAAATGGTCCTAGTCGAGTTGTGAGAGCTCGTAAGGTTTACAGGCCTGATAGCCGAGACAGGTTGCCAGGATGTATGAGACCAGTAGTCTCACTGGATGATAGTATCACGTTGGACTGAACGCAACACTCCAAATCAACCGAATTCCTGAAGTAAGGGCTCCGAGCAGATAAGGAAGCACACTTTCTTGGGAGATCTACGGTAGCGAGTGACCACGTGGGAGTAGCTGTGAGGGAGTCGTTTGCTAAAGCAGGAGGGAGGGTGTGATTGTGGTCGGTGTGGTGTAGTAATAACGTTTGGAGGTGGGGGGGAAGACGGGATAGGACAGAAGAAGACGGACAGGCACGGGAACGGGGCGAGAGCACAGGAACAGGCGCAGGGACACAGGCAAGATAATGCAATAAGAGAAGCTCAGCCGCAGGCCGGGAATGGAGTGAGACTTGTATGCTCAACTCACGGCCCAACATTTGCTAATTTGGGAGGTGAGAGACAAGGCCAGCCAGTGTGACGGCGGACGGACTTGGAGCTAGATGTATATCCCCGCCTTGGCATACATACCCATACGTGCCTAATGGGGCCAGACCAGCAGTAGCAAGATGTGTGTCGGCTGACTGCGGCTAGTAGATATTGTGCTGGTAGGTCGGTCTTGGAGAAAGTTGGAATACGGTATAAGTAGTTGGTAGTGTGACCTACCTACCCGTACCCGTTGTGGATCTGTAATCTGTACCGAGACTTGGTTGAACTCGTCATTACCTACCTTCTGGATAGAGTAAATATCCCTCTTGTCCTCGGGGCAATACCCAAGCAAACAAGCCCATCCATTTGGCCTCACCAGAAGACGAAAGACTAGACAAGTCAGCCTTCGGCAAGGCTATGCCGAGTGCCTACCTAGGTAGTAATAGTGGCCTAGGTTAGGTAGACGTCTAGGCCAGTGTCTAGGCTGAGGGGAGAAGACGGGATGGATGGGGATAGAGGATGTGGTAGTATCATCCATGTAGGGTGTGTCTGTATTCTGAGATGTAGAAGTAATGGAGGATCTGGCTAATGTACAGGGTACAGGGGTATTTATATGGATACGCCCGTGTGTGTGTCAGGTGACTGCCAGTTGCCACAGAGGATGTAGTTTAGAACGTGGTCATTGCTTGGCTTCGGAGGTCCCAGAGTCTCAGAGTTGTGTTTGGCTATCCGGACCAAAAAGCGGGGTTGAACCTGGAAGCTATCCTGGTAGCATTTAGCGGGGTGGGGTGATAAGACGCCCAGCCATATTCTTATCGCCACCCACCCCGTCGACCAAGTCTACCTACAAAATATATGAATTTCATTGAACTGCATGAGGTGTACATGTGGTTCTGCTCTTATAATAGTGTCTATGCTTCATTGTGTGAAGAAGAGAGGTCGGTAACCGTGATCATGTTTCATCATATCGAACTGAGACCCGATCAATTGGTGCTGCGGATATATCAAAATGACGCAAGCCGATCAGCATCACTTGTGGACCTGCGTCTCTGGCCTTAGACTAGCAGTAGCGGCGCATTCCAAGTCTATGTAGAAATGCATCGGTGAAGGACCTTAAAATTCGGTGTGAGGATTGCACCGACCTTCCGACTTCTAGACTCCCATTTCGTTGTTCGAATTACCTATAATAACAAGCATAGGCAAGTCTTCGTTGTCCATCCTCTAGAGGCTTATGGCCGAGAAACCCGACGATAGGTAAGAAGATCGACCAAAGAACAAGTCCTGGCAAGTGGCTTGCAGTTCTCCAAGGCTGCTTTAGTCAGGCACGCCTGCAGAGTACTATGCTGGATCCAGTTTGACCACTGGAGAAATGTTTTCCGCTCTACATACCTAACCCTTCCCTTCGTGATGCCAACCTTCGTGTTAGTCGATGATGAACGAACATCTCCACAAAGAGCTTTAGCCGATTATAGCAAAAAGTGTAACGTAACACAACTTGTTACGAGGTGACAAACAAATAAACTCGAATGTGACCTATAGACCTAGCACCTCGCAACGACGACCCTTTAGGAATTTTAGAGCTGTCCTTGCACAAACAGGCTTCAGTTAAATTTCCCCAACGCCGCCATAGCCGAGCTGTCTTGTAGCAGTCTGACTTGGTATGGTAACACGAGATAGATAAATACAATAATTCCCAGCCCGTATGTACATCATGCATCGTCCGTAACCATTCCCAAACCCGGCATATCCGTGTACCCGACATGTTAACATTTGCCCGTATATATATAATGTCCCATTGCCGCCGCGTGAGGTACCCAGGGAGAATAACCAAAGTCGCACGATATAGTCCTACATGCAACCGACCCGCCGCCGATGACCCCGTGAAACCGCCAGGGAGAGAAGACACCAGGACTCTATACCCATTTCTCTGAACCAGAACCATTACCATAACCGCCGTTGATAATACACTGGCGTATCGCCGCGCGAGAGACGCTGAATCTCTGCCTTGATGCGCCTCCTCCTCTCTGCCCGGGTAAGGGGCTCGCCGCCCTCCTGGACGCCGTCCCATGAGCCCTTGACGTCCAGAGCCGAGTCGTCTTCACCGCCATCCCCTCCAGACGGCGTGATGGGCTTCATTGCTAGCTCTTCGGCCTCTTGTGGTGTCAGCTGCACCTCGATTGTTTCCCCTTCCTGGGGCTGAGACGGAGGGTCGACCACTATCTCGGCATGTGGATTCTGAATCTCGACCAGCGTGCCATCCTCGAGGCGGATAGTCGTCTTCGTCCTCCTGAGCGCCTCTATGTCCCAGACTTTTGGCTTCGGACGTGTGACGATTGCTGGTCTGATTGCATGTCGGAGGTCACGCAGCGTACGCTGCTGGACGAGGCAGCACTGATGAATAAGGCAGATGTGCACAGCAACACTATAGATAAGCCAAAAGGATTGATTAGAATTGGAGAGACTTTGTGGGTTGTGACAGGGGAAATGGAGGGGCTCTTCCCGCACCTATTGCACATGTGATCAGCACGGACACTTGTGAGGATGTCAATAGCATTGTATTGGTGTGGAAGGTAGCGACAGAGTTGCAGTCAACATGGATGTTGACATGCGGTAAATTTATATATACGATAGCCACTGAAATGAAGAAGGAACGGAAGTAATTGATGTGTTTTCGCTCCTAATAAAAGAGAGTCTAGTCGTTAGTATAGTCTAGATTTTCCTTTGCATTGATTGATGACGTTGAAATCATAAGTTCCCAATTTCCTGTTTGTCCAAAATCTCGTTGACACAGCAACCCCTTAGCCCACTCCGTCGGGAATCGAGGCTTGGCGGTTACACCAGCAGACCCGCCCTTCACATGCTAATAATAGAAGTCTTCAGCTATTCAATTAACTGGAGTATAGATAGATCTCCTACTTATAGGAGATGCTCCTTCGTCTAAGGGGCAGGCAGCAATAGAATCTTCTATCAGTAGAAGATTCTTAAAAGATTTTATACAAGCCAACTATATCCTGATCTATGCTCAGACCACGTTTCAATTTTAATTAGTCGTGACTCGTAATCCCTGTTGTTTAACGTTGCAGACGCATGTCGGCTTTATTTAATACTTCATGCAGCCAATATATGCGCCTCAAATACAACAATACCTACTTATGTTTCGCATCGCTGCGCTGGTGAGATGGCAAGGGGCACCCAGGAATGTCAAATGCCTCATGGCACTTGTTCTGGGGGAAAATTCAGGAAGGAGAACGTGGTTTTGTTGTTAAAGCTAGAAAGTCGTCGTTAGAAGGTTGCTAAGGGTCCCTATATAGGCAAAACTAATCGCTATTAACTTACAAGAGTCGGTACACGTCACAAGCACGAACATATATAGAGCTTCCTACCGGGAGATGTATAGATGGCAAGAGGGTTTGCGGTTTCGTTTAGTATAAATAAATATGTGTAACGCTCTCCAGCCACGATGTCTAGCCACAAAATCCGTCCAATATATGTAGGCAATCCTAAAAGATTATATATATACTCTTTATAAAGGCCTCATGGGAGAAAGTTTCAGACTCTGTGAAGCATCTGTGGTCACCTGAGGTTTGATTGATTAATAGTATTTAACGTTCTAGATGCAACTATCCTAAGTTACATCTATTACACGTCTCGGATAGCATCTCCTTTTCGATACTTGTCCTCAGTTTTCATTTCACCCGATGTCTTTTCCATCCTACAGAACAACCAAACGAGCTTTTTGTATGTCCTTCCTCACAGTGCCGCAGCCACATGCCAAGTGTGCCCCTGTATTTCGAGGGCAATCGAGACAGGATCCTTGAATCACCCCTTAGTATGTGACCGTATGTTCCTTCATCGCCTCCTTATGCTTCGGCGCACAGCCCTAATACTTTAATAACTAGAGCGGGACACGTTCTCTCGCACCTGGGAAGCTGTGGTGGATATTATTAGCGATGAAGTATGCAAGGACATGCTCATTGATCTAAGACTAGAGGTTCACCATAGAAATAGAAATGTCCAATACAATTGGTGAGTCCCGTTTCCAGTCTTCTTGGACTTCTTCTTATGGACCTTAATAGTCGTGTTCTCTGCACCTACAAGAGAATATTGTGCACTCAGTTAGCCAACCACATCTTTCCTGTGGCTGTTTGCATCGAGGGACGAGAAAAGAAAGAATGAAAGAAAACCTGAGAAATAGTCTCTCGCAAGCCCTAAGATGAATAGTCATGGATTAATTACCAGAAAAGCCCGATACGTCATTGTATGGGCGAAGAAAATACAGAGCGAAACGTTCTACCTGAAGTTATAAAACGAGTGACCAGGTAACGACCATGTCCCATCAGTGATATTCTCGTAACTGCTGGACCATTCCAGTTCTGATCTGGAATGGGATATCCAATTATCTCGTTCGACTAATAAGGTTTTCCTATCAAAGAGTTTCTAAATCTCTACTGAAAAGGAGGTTGTTCACCTGTTGCTAAATACGTGTTATATGTTTACCGTCAATTCATCCCAAGAGACGAGTTCTCGGGCGAAAAGACTCGCGAGAAGGTAGGGGCGCGGCACATGTCAGTCCCTATAGACCAGGCGGTCCAAGCCAGTTTGATAATCACCGATAAGGCGCTATAGTTTGCCCCTAAGCATATAATCGAGGAGGCACGTGCTCTGCACTTCAGAACATTCAGACGCGTTCTCGTCTGATTTCGCAATACATGTTAGCTCAGCTGGTCACCACGGCTTTGCAGTCACCTAAGGCGGGCTTCACTCCCGGTTCTCAGCAGCCGTAACGTGGACGAGGATCTGCGAGGCTATTACACAAATATGATGCTTCCTCCGGAGACTTGGCCCGTTTGGGCTCGATACCAAGAACGACGCAAAGCTTTTCAAAAGATGGGTGTCATGATACAGAACTGCACACTATACCACAACACTACAAAAGGTAGAACGTTGTCAAGTCGAGCACTTGACTGCTTGCAGTTGACTATACGTGTACTGGACTCGTGACAATGGGTGATGAAAACCTAGACTCTCTAATCTCAGAGGAATTCCTGACTGCACCAAGCGCGGCTACTTCCACTCTCTGCCAGTATACAAGACGACGAGTTGGAGAGTGAGATGGGGCCACGTACACGCAGCTTTCTGTTTTCGAGACACCCCGAAAGTCTAGAAGCTAGGCCTCTGGTCTTGCTACTTTCATCTACTCGGCGGCTGGAAAGGCCGCAACTTGACGCCGCAGCAGATCGAGGAGAAGGTCATGCTTTTCTTCCGGAATCATGCCCTCAACAGACACAAGGCCATCATATCATGCCGTCGGTTCATATATTGGTGTACAATACCGACGATAATCGACACAACTTCAGGCCGGCTTTGTACGTCGTACATTGGCCCTTCCAGTTTAATAAGATCCAGGCACATGCGGAGCACTTGGGACATATGATAAGCTGAGTAAGTGTCGACAGTAACGATATGACGGCCTATGATAGACAGTCGAGTGCAAACGAGGTAAGCATAATTTCTTAGTATACCACGTTAATCAAAGGGCTTACATCTCCGGGTTTCTTTTTTCGTATTTTCTAAACCGTATGGTTAAACCTTATGTTATATTATTCTATAGTAACGAAACTGTGCTAGACCCGAAATATTCGCAAATAAGGTATGGCTCGAGTTAAAAGAATATAATAACACGTATATCAAGTGTGTCGAATTAAGCTTTAACGGTCGCAAAGATGGAACTACAAACACTATATGTCTGATCAACCCGTTCTAAGCGCGTTAGAGTGCCTGTCGGCCTCATTCTGCGGGAAATGCGACCTCTTTCGGCAAGCTACCTATACAGATGCCCTGCACAGTATGTTTCCTCTCTCATGCTGCTACATCATCTTCTGAAGGACTGCATATCTACAAGTCACCACCCCGAGTCCGGCGAACGCCATGTGACACAGTGATATCCATCTAGTCGGGTATACGTATCTTCCGGCATACATGGCTCCTATGTGGAGCTGCGCCCGTCCAGTGGCTGGCTGTTCATTAGAATTTCCCACATCACCCTCCAGTCCACTTGGCTAGAAGGTTCCTTGAATTGCCAAAACGAGGGGCGAAGAATCAAATTACCATGAAGCTTTGTAAAGAAGAAATGGGAACTGAACACTGCTGAAGCCGCGGAGAGGAAAGAGGCTCTCGAAATGTGTGTAAAGCCATCAAGTCACAAGAGTTAGTGGACTGTTGCCTCGGCGGGGTCGATTGCGGAGGATAAAAGGGGAGGGGGACTGAGAAGGATGGGAGGGAACTAGGAAATCAGATGCACTAGCGACATGCGCCAGACAAGATATATACCCTCAGATTAGCTCTCAGGTTCTCATTGACAACCATTCCCTCGCCCCACCGGCTCGATGTCCAGCGGAGCTCGTTCAGGCTGCCTGCAAATTTGGCTTTTTGGATACTTGGTCATCACCGGGTTATCTTGTCTGTAAAGTGCTTTACATCACGAAAAGAAATAGTGCAACGGCTTCGAAGGCAACCACAGTCACTCGACCAAGCGGCTCAACGCGCACCGCCACGAGCTCCGATTGAAAACTATTTGAAAAAACAATCATCGAATGCGGCCAAGAAGGCGCATTCTTTTGATGTGCAGGGTTTGTCGTCATTGCTCGGGCCGACAAAGTCGCTTGCTGCGAAGCCATCATGATATTGCGACTATGGAAGCTTGTTCGATGCCAGTCGCTGCCAACCACAGTGTGTGATTGGCCTTGCTCAGATCTCTGTTCTTGGTTTCTTGTCATGCGCCGAATGTCCGAAGACAACCAGCTCCAACAAGCTCGATTAGAATTTCGTCACTGCAAGGCTGCAAATAGAAACCCCGGAATGTACTAGTCTTCACAGATTGTAAAGTAAGTCACATAAATCCCCAGAACGGTCGAGTCTAGATAGACTGTGTTGTACATGTGAAGGCACGTGAGTCCCCCAGAATGGCCCAGTCTCCATGAAGAATAGATAAGGGCTCATCATGGCCCGTGAAATGATTTGCTAACGCTGTAATCAGGTGCTGACACTGGAGGGACAGGGCCTTATGTTATTTGGATGCCGACTCTAAACAGAGTGGTGATAATCAGTCTGGCTCTCAGATCAGATGCGAGTGTTGAGGGTAGGACCCTTTGTCATGTAGATGGGAGCTCTAAGCAGAGTCTGATGATATTCGGGTTTCTCTAGGTAAAGACGACTTGGCGTCTGTAGTCATCCGAGATATATTGAAATGCATGATGTCATGTGATATGAGCTGGCATGTTGCTGTTGTTGAATGTGGAAGTTGAAATCAGGCGCGCATTCATGCTGATAATATGGCCATGGTCTTCAGATTATAGCAAGGTTGGTAGGCATTTAATAGGATGGCTACTGGTGCTTAGTGTAGGCATATACGTTAGTTGGAGTGATGATTGTGATAAGGCAAGCAAGTGACGCTGTGGTCACGGTCAGAGGGTGCGATTTGGTCTGGACATGTAGAAAAGCCGTAAATCTAGTGGACGAGTAGAACTGTGAAGCGATGAAGTATACTGCGAGAAAATTGTGATGTTTCTAAGATGAAGAAGAAGAGAAGGAATCGACTGTAGCAAGAACGGACAAGAGATGAGAGGGAACCTTGAAGGAAGAGAGATAAAAGGTAGGAAGGAGCCTCGTTTGCCACGCGAAGTTACGTAGGGGTCTAGGGACCGCGTTTGCTGCACGTGATTGGCTACCGTCAGCCACTGTTACCCACTTTGTAAGGGACTGGGCAGTGAGGCTGCTGAATGAAGGTGCAGTACAGTGTGGTGCATTTTGGCCTCTACCTTTTTTTTCCCTGCCAATCTGCCCCGCTCTGCCATCACCTCAACCATTTTTGATCTTGTGGTCAAGCAAAGTCGAATTATCCTGTTCTGTCTCTATCCCTTCACCACAATTAGAGCCGTCGAATTAATTACTGAAAATGGTGAGCAAGACCTCTGCTAATCTTCCTATATCTCCATCCCCATGATGATCCAAACCAAGCAACCAACTAACTCCTTCTTCTCCAGGCGCGAAACTCAGAGAAGGCGCAGTCGATGCTCTTCCGCTTTAGGGAAGCGCAAGCCGCAGACCTAGGCATCATCGACGCGGCCGGACCCGGCGCCCGCGTGTCATCACCGAGGTAGACTCGATCCCGTCGTGCGAGAAATGGCGCGGGCAGGTCCTGAAGGAGATCTCGCGCAAGGTATCCAAGATCCAGGACTCGGCGCTCAGCGACTACCAGGTGCGGGACCTGAATGACGAGATCAACAAGCTCATGCGCGAGAAGCACATGTGGGAGGTGCAGATCCGCAACCTCGGCGGGCCCAACTACATGCGCGGCACCGGCAAGATCTACGACGGCCGCGAGATCCCCGGCGGCGGCGGCGCAGGCGGGAAGGGGTACAAGTACTTCGGTCGCGCGAGGGAGCTGCCCGGCGTCAAGGAGCTGTTCGAGGCGCGCGCCAGCGAGGGCGCAGGATGAGAAGCCCCTCGAGGCGCGTGATGACCTGCGCAAGGCGGTCGATGCCAAGTATTACGGCTACGCTCCCGACGAGGAGGATGATGCACTGCTGAAGTATGAGGCTGCGAAGGAGAAGGAGGCGTTCGACATGTTGCTCAAGCAGGCGGGGCCCAAGGGGAACATCCCGCCGCGTGACTGGGAACCGCTACCGGGCGACACCGGCGATGGGCGAGCGTGGGAATTGCCCACCCTCGAAGAGGTCCAGCAGGAGCTTATGAGAGGAGGCGGCGGAAGCTCCTCGACGAGATCGATTAGCGTGGGCTCGTGGATCTTGACATTAACCACTGAGTATCGATGCGGACGATGGGTACTGGGCTACTGTCTCCAGATTGACACGAGATAAGACTCTCATGATGGGCGGAGAAGCAAGTATGAAGCATGTCCGGAGATGGGACGTTCCACGGCGATACAAGCCTAGGTACCAGCAGCATCACCCACCTGGGACCAGAATGGAAGGAATACCTGGCGGCACCAGCATAACGCATACGGAAGCCGAGAGACCCTTGCATGCCCTCATATTGGCTGGTCATATGCCTTCCTAGCGACTCCTTCAAAGTTTATCGAAATTACTGGCAGCACTACTATTCGATTGGCTTGGGTTTCATAGCTTCCACAAACCAAGGGCCAGAGGTGACCAAACCGTGCGGTAGGACAGCTCCGGTCAAGAGAAGGTTATAATATCGCTATCCTAGATATCCAAGAACGAGAACTCTGAGCCAAGAGTACGCGAGCCGGGTTTAATTACAGGCAGCTGGAACTGACTAGGCTCGTAGATACGAGTCTACAGAAAGGGTACCGTCGGGCTATGAGCTTTCGCATGCTCTAGATAGGCCGGGCAATCAGCACCGGGTTGCATACCATTACTTATCCATAAGTTAGTTGGTCTGCCCGAATTCATAGTAGACCAGATAATACTAGTTCATATGAATTGAATATCCGATTCCGAACTATATCTCTTCACTCACGAGTCTCTAGATAAAGCGTAACCAATTCTGCCAAATATAACTATATATGTGTATGGGTAGATCCGAATATGACCGATACCATGCTATGAATAAACCAATCCCATACCCAGCGCCGTGTGTTTAAATAGCACCAATTATCCAGGTTACCCAATAACCGAAACGACAATGGTACAGAAAACATCTCTATCAAGGAAAAAACAAGTACCTTAACACTCCTCGTTCCAATGCTTCCCAACCCACCCAGCAATAACATCCGTCAGGGTAGAATTTAAAAACGGTGATGTTATTGGTATCAATCTCCGCCGCTGAATTTGAGAGCGGGTATGATCCACGGCTGAACATAGTCAATGAAGACCAGATCTATCGTCTCCGGGTCTGCCGGGGTCTCGGGTTCTTCGGAGGAGGAAGGAAACGCGACTGCGCCTGGATGCAGTTAGGCACGGCGTAAAATTTGATGGGCGAGTGCACAGCGTCGTCGCCGTCGTCACCTAAGTCGTCTTTCGTCGTGTAGCCGTTGACAAGCTCCGGGTCATATTATCATCTCCTACATCTCCCACTTCATCGATGATGGATGTTGAGCCTGATTCCCGTCATAAACATCGGACGTGACGAGCGCGACAACGACGGCTCTTTACTTAGGAAGGGACTAGGCGCCATCTGCTCAGGGATGGAGAGGTACTTGGTGTCAAGTTCCGCCTGGAATACGGGGCACCGCATTGAGAGCTGCAGCACCTTCTCGCGACGCTGTACGGCACGTCGGGGATGTAGTTGAACTTGCTCGTAAAGGGGGAGATTAAGTATGTGGAATCCTTCGTAAAAGCACCTTGGAAGATGTCGAAGCGGATCGCACCTGTGTTGACAATGGCTAGCGAGGCTTGTCGGCCCGGATCTTTGTTGACGACTGCATCCGGAATCATTTCTTCTCTAGCCATGTGAAGATACTCGCGTTACTTGGATATTGGCAGGTCATCCAGAGGTCTCGAGGCGCGCCCGATCTTGCGATCAAGGTTGAGCACCTTCCGGGCCTCTGTGATCATCCTGCTGACGTTGCGACCATGTGCCGTGGTGAAGTTCTTCTCTTACCCCGGCATGATGTTGTAGGCCGAGAACATTATTGTCGATGTAGCGTCTCTTGAGGTAACGGCCGTGTTGGTGGTGACGGAAGCAGGGGCGTCTTTTGCTCTTCTTCTTGATGCCATCACGGACATCCCCAATCGTCTCGAAGTAACGGCCATTGCAATGGCACGGCCTTGTCGTCGAATCTCCTCGCGTCTCGCACGTGGGCGTGGCCGCCAGGAAGGCGATGGGGGTATACCAGTTCTCGTCTCGGATGACCTTGAAGATCTGCTCGAACTCGGCCATCCGGAGCCCACGTGTCCGATGACTACAAATAGGTCGGGCTTCTCCCGATGGCGTTCTGGAACACTCCTGCTTCATAGTCTCGGCGACTGGCACGACGACGCTATTGTTCGCATTTCGGTCGAAGTCGAAGATGAAGCCAGGGCCACAACATTTACCCAGTTTTTCGTTTTGAACTTGATGTAGCGCTGGGCTTGTGGGATCTGGTTGCCTGTCTCGGCTCTATGTAGTCTAGGTTGGAGCGTATAGGACTCTTGAAATGGGGGACGGTATGCTGTGTTCGCGTCTTACGGTGTCTTCCTGTAAGCTCATGGTTCCCGGACACAGACGTCACGTCTGTTGCCCAAATATGTCGTAGTGTAATTGCCTTCGGATCGGAGCGTCGTATAGGCCATTCCTTCGACACGGTCGCGGTATCTACGACAAGGAGGGTCGACGCCTTCTCATCGGCTTCTTGCGCATGTGTTCGTGAAAAGACATAGTCACCCATCAGCTGAGTATGTGCTCTAGAGAGGAAGCGAATCAGTATGTGACGCGGTATTTGACATTCAGGCTCTATCGCACTCTTGTAAATGCCACCAAGCCAACCGGGATGTCGGTCGTGTGTAGAAGTTGATCTGTCCCATTCAAGCTCTCGCATGGGCCGGCAACAGGTGTGGAGCTTCCGGTTGAGCTCCATTAGCGACGATGGCCAACGACACGCGACGGCCGCAGCTCTGAGGATCTGGTTTGAGGTGGCCGTAGTTTAGCGTATGGATGTAAACTTTTCTCATTGAGAGATAGATGACAAGGAGAAAGAAATGGTTGTCAGACACCAGGTCCTGGATGGGCAGGTTAACACGGTTTGGGTCACGGTTCAGTGAGCTGTCTTGCAAGAGCGGCGTTGCGTCACTGGAACTCGTAGGGGGGATGCTGTACGGTCCCACATGGTGCTTGCCGGCTGCCTGGGCGGGGCGGTTTTCTGCAGGGGATAGCAATCTCATTGATTGATTGTCGCTGCACATACACTACTCGCGTGGGCTGCACTTGGACCGCCTACCCAGAAGAGAACGGCCTAACCTAGCTCCAATCGATACCGGTGAATAGTAAATTGTACCTAGTAATACCCTGCCAAGCAACCGAGAAATGCCATAACGTGTGAGGTGAACGGCACGGCTTCCACAACGCGAAACAAGGTCACATGTCGACGTATGGCAGGCATACCCGTTACAGAACCGCCTGCAGGTGGACGCAATCGCGAGCTAGTCGTGGCGTCCCGAACGTCTCGTCGTCCCTGCACCACCAGTTACAGCAGTCACGATACGCAGCATAGCGGTGCGTATATTCACATAGGCATGGTTCAAAACAGTATATACATCTGAGAACCCAACTATCGATTGTCCAAGAAGCCCTAACACCCGCCTCGCCGTAAAGGACAACATAGCCGCGCGGGTTTTCCGACGACATGCGCCTCCAGATTCTCACGGGGGCCGAGATCCCCTTCACCGCGACCATCGTTACTCAACTCCGTGGCCGCGGGGAATGGAAGTAGTCAGCAAGGCGGGCATGGACGAGTTTGGTATGGCACGCACTCGACGACGTCGCTTTGAAGCCGTCCACAATGCGCGGCCACTCGAGAAGTACTCGGCGGGAGGGAGTTCGGGGGCAGCGCTGTGGTCGTGAAGGATGGACGGTAGACCTCGCGCTCGGCACCGACACGGGGGCTCGATACGTATGCCGCTGCTTATACAGGCACGTGGGGCTTCAAGCCGTCGTACGGATGCTGTCGCGGTGGGGCGTCGTGCCGTACGCGAATTCATTAGACACGGTGGGTTTGTTGGCGCGAACGGTGCGGCCTTCGTGAGGCTATTGTTGAGCTGGGCTTGTATAGAGAGCATGCCGAGGGATCCTACGTCGCTTCCAGAGGCTGTGCGCTCTCGTGTACAACGGAGAGGGAAGGTTATGGTTTACTTTTATCACTGGACAGTCGTTCAGAGGATTGACTTTTGGTCTTCCACTAGAGTAACATTAAGGAGCTCGACACCGGGTACAACAAGCTGGCTCCAAGCTCTTGGAGACGATACAAAAGCTTGGCGGACGCGTTGTCCCCGTCTCGTGCCTTCGACGAGGATGCGCTGTCTGCATACTACGTGATAGCCCGGCCGAGGCATCCTCCAATCTCGCCAATACGACGGAATTCGCTATGGCTACAGAGACACAAATGGCCCAAGCGATGCACAGGATAGCGTGTTGTACGCGAGGACGCGAGGCTCGGGCTTTGGAGCGAGGTCAAGCGGCGCATATTACTGGGATCGTACACTCTAAGTTCCGAGGCTATAGACAACTACTTCATCCAGGCGCAAAAGGTCCGCCAGCTTGTTCGGAGGGACTTCGACAGGATCTTCAAACTGGAGAATCCTCTGCTCGACGAGCAGCACTTCCCCCTTAGTGAGATAGAGGAGACAATCGGCATCGAGACTAAGTTGGGACCCGCACAAGTCGATTTCCTCGTCTGCCCGACTGCTCCCACCACACCCCCGCTTCTCGAGCAGGTGCACAACCAGACCCCGCTCGATTCCTACATGAATGATGTCTTTACCGTGCCCGCAAGCTTGGCCGGGCTCCCCGCCATCAGCATTGCTATGGATATTCCCGTCGACTCATCCAGCGAAGAACAGAAACTGCTCCATTTTGGCGGCTTGCAACTGATTGGACAGTACTGGGATGATGCGCGTATCCTCTCTATGGCTGAAATTTTGGCGGGCCATATCTCCAGAAGCATCGCCGATAAACCCTGAAGGCGTTAATTCCGAGAGCTGGGAAGGTTTTTGAATACGGATCAAGTCTAACTGTATGCAAGGTGGATTGTCCTGAGTGTGGTGTTAGCTATACCCAACGCTTCGCGTTTATAGAATCTCTATAGAAAATAAAACTCACTCTGTGCCTCCCTATTATTCCTTCGCATGCCTACTGCCTAAGGAGAGATGCTCTCTATATGAGGAAGTATTTGAGCTGAGTATGCCGCATGTAGATCGTGTATCCCATTGTGCCGTGATGAAAGTGTTTTTAGTTCCGACTCGAGTCTCAAAGACTTCTCATCGACTATCTCTCCTTCTACTCCTACTTCTGCTTCTACTTCTGCTTCCGTCCGATCTCCTATCTCGATCAACGTCCATCCCACCCGCGAGGAACTCCGCCTCCTAGAAGACCTCCGTTCACGTCACTATACCCAGCCGAATCCGACCTTTCACGGCGCGCATCCCTAATCTCCCCTTCATCCTCATCCGCGCTCTCATCATCACCATTCGCAGCCGCCCTATCCGCATCCCCCATCTCCTCATCGTCATCAGCCAGCAGGTCCTCGATATCACCAAGCGGGCTCACCCTCGGCTCGAGGAGATCTAGATCCTCCAGGATCTCCTCTTGGGCATCTGCCAGAGCGAGGTAGCGCAGACGCGGTCCTTGGTGAGCAGGGAGTCGACAAAGTCATCGACGAACGTCAGCGTAGCGCCCGCGCGGCCGCGGCGCCTCAGCTTCCTGCCGTCCTCCAGAAAGGGCTCGAGAAACATGTACACGTGCTCGGCCTTCCTCGTCAGGCGGACGTAGAAGCACGCGAGCGCGCGGAGGTACTTGAACTTCTCCCCGCCATGCCGCAGGTAGGCCTCGAGCACGTCATCGCCCGGCGCGAGCTGCAACAGCTTGAAGGCGAGGCACAGGAACGGCGAGGGCTTCTGGCGTCGCCGTACGTGCCCCGACGAAGGACACGTGCGCTACGACGCGGTCGACGACGTCGGCCTCGTTGACGCCGAAGCACTGCTCCTTCCAGAAGTACGAGTCCACGATGCGCTCGCGCACCGCCTTCTCCATGATGGTCGCCGGGTTGAGCCCGTTGGGCGCCAGCGTCGCGCTGCTGCCGCGCTCGTCGAGGAACCGCCGCTCGTCGGCGCGGTGCGTGTCCGACGGCATCTCTCCTACCCTTGTTTTTGTGTGTATTTGCGTTTCAACGAGTAGTGCTACGGCCTTTTTAATTGGTTTTATCCTTGACACCTTTATGGATAGGTTCGAAGGTTGTTATTCCTTCCTTGGTTCAGCTCTCCGTCACACGTTGTTGGTACAAATGAATATCCTGTAATCGCGTGTAGTATGCGCGTGTTGGCTCGTGGGGCTAGTTAGAGAGTCGATTATGGAGTTGCCTAGGATTCCTTGATATGGTGTCGCTCCGCTCGATTTCTTATATCTTTTCTTATATGCGCGGCGTAATAATTAGAATATTTATTCAAGATCGATGCTCTTGCAAGTGAGCTCTCTGAATAACTGCGCCGTTATCGATAGTTAAGCTGCAGCTCTTACAGGTACGTACTGAGCCATGCCGCTTTTAGCCTAAGCCTGGTCTGAGCAAGACCCGCTTTTGCCTGGTACCTAAGCCAAGGTATTACCGTAAATATACTAAAACCTAACGGATTCGAGCATTTGTTACAGGATCTAGCATACTTTATGAGTATATAGCAACTTCAATGTTATATAATGATAGCCCTTGTGAACTGTTATGCCTAGTAAGGCTGTTAATGCCAGATAGGTAGGTAGCCAAAAGAATCAACTGCCCTTGTTTACAGTGAGTGTGGCGATGTTTTAGCGTGAGCTCTCGAATGGTGACACGTAATATATGCAACAACATCGTACTTGTGGCAGATGTAAATGCCATTCACTTCTTTAGTTGGTGTATCAGCACCGCTATGTACCTAGGTATTAGTGGTGGCTTCTGGGGGCTGTGTAGGCTGATCAACCCAAAGTTGGAAATTTGGGGATGTAAAAGATATCATGATGTTTCGGGATGGAAGTATGTTTTTATGTGCCATGTCTAATTCATCAACCGTTTTCTTATTTTTGAGATACCGCTCCATAGCAGCCAAGACCCCATGATGATCCACTATCAATAGCTGCGTCAGTCGCTGGGCTCGTCGGCATTTCTGACGCCGTGTTCAGGCGGGTCTCGCACTATTATAGGACCGCCAAAGGAGCAGGCAAGGAAGTCGAGGTCCTGGCTGACAGTGTACGATCACTGTCCGGAATTCTTCACAACCTATCGCTCTTGGCCTGGGCTTTGTAAGATGAGCCATACGATACTTCCCTCCGCATGCACCATATAAACTCGTGCCGCCAGACTCTCTCGAAGCTCAGTAATAAGTTGCAACACATACAAGATGACCTTCAACGTGGTTCTTCGCTGGGACGTTTACGTCGGCAGCTCACCTGGCCATTTTCCACGCGGAGACCGAAGAGCTAATAAACCAAATCTCAGGTCAGACGAAGACTATCACTACCGCATTGTCCGCAGATACGATGAATGTTCTTCTAAGAAGCTTGTCGCGTCAGGATGAGCTCTTAACGCGTGTTAGTAAAATTGAAGAATCGGTAGAAAAATACTCCGAGATTCACACCCAAATCCGCGTCGATGAAGGGCGACAACGAGTTCTCGATTTTTTTCTGAAAGTCGATCCCCAAATCTTACTAGACAAGAGCATCAATGCCCGACATAGCCTAACCGGCTTATGGCTCACTGAAAGTGTCGCATTCAGTAGATGGCTACACGATCCCAGGGCAGCATTGTGGCTTGAAGGTGTCCCTGGTGGAGGCAAAACCGTGCTTGCTGGAGCCATGATTCAAGAGTCTTTGAGATCTAGTGGCTCTAACTGTGCTGTGGCTTTCTTTTTCTGTAACTTTGCAGACGAGAAATCCCATGATCCTGTCAATCTTCTCGCCACTATAGCTTCCCAGCTTGCACGGCAGAACCCAAACGCATATATACTACTAGAACAGTACTACGAGGAACTGCACCCCCCGGCAGGCTTTCTCGGTCGCCCGATTTAAGCCACCTCACGAAACTCGTGGTAGAAATTTTGGAGAGTTGACAAAGCTCTATTGCTCATAGACGGAGTCGATGAATGTGAATCGTATGTTGTCGCAGTCATCGAGACTCTTTTAGGGCTATGGCACAACACGCAAACACGAGCATCGCTATTCTAAGTCGCCCGAGCATGTCATTCGCGAGCTTCTAGAAACAGAGTTTACATGCTAGACGTTGCCGCTCAGAAAGACGATATATTATTATACTCGTCGGCCGAAATCGATGCCAGGATTCGGTCAAAACGGCTGAGGATAAAGCACCCACAAGTTAAGGATGAGATCCTCAACACCTTAGTTAACGAAGCGAATGGAATGCAAGTATTCCACTCCGTTTATCCCAACTATTAGCTCACAAATTTCAGGTTTCGTTGGGTTGCCTGCCAGATTGATTTAATGTGCGAATTACCAACAGATGCCGCCCGTCGAAATGCTCTAAAGTCTTTACCACCGACCCTGTTTGAAACATACGAAAGGATGCTGCATAGGGTCAACCAGAAGAGCCCATCAATCCAACAGATAGTGCAGAATAGTCTTCAGTTGATTGCTTTCACAGAGCCTCCGCTTACTATTCGAGAAATATGCGAAGCAGTTTCCATTTCAAAAGACACAGAGTGGCTAGACCCAGAGGACATAATCGATGAGGCAGAGATTCTGATTGCCTGCAGCAGTTTTATCAGAAAATCCACTTCGGAAAACCGTTTCGAGTTCGCGCATTTCACAGTCAAGGAGTTTTTACAGAGCCAAACTTCTAGACAGTTTGTCACTACAAAAGTTCGCGGTCTCTCCCATGAAGGCTACATATTTCCTAACCATATCCGCCCTACGCTTTCTGCAACTCCAAAATTTCAATACTTTACCTCATAACATAATGGGCTTCAGCTGGTCAATCCTGGAGTACACCCAACAACGAATTGGCGAAAGACCATTTTATGAGTACGCCTCAATCTTCTGGCCAATACACTCCGAACACCACTGGATAAGCCGGACGTGATTCGGCTCGCTTTAGATCTCTTGCTACCCCCAAATCGGCTTTTTTTACCAATTGGGTATTAGAGATCGGTCGTCACTGTTCTGCTGACGCTAGACCTTGCTTTCCCATGGCGGACGATACCAGCTCGAAAGGACTAAGGGCCGAACTTTGGATCAAGACTGGACCTTTAACCTGGCTCTTTGCATACTGCACGATAATTTCACTCCTCTGCACATGGCTGCTATCCTTGGGCTACCAAAACTATGCTCCCTTCTACTGGATCAGGGGGCTCAAGTTAACCTAGAGAGCCGCTTTAGCACGCCTTTATACTGTGCAGTCGGCGGTTTGGGTACCTTCTCTATGAACCAGAAAAGAAAAAACGATACAGTGTACAGTTCCCTTTTTAGCTGCCTACCTTGTTCGCTACGGCGCGGAACTGTTGCACTTTTGATACGAAAAGGAGCAAGCTGCGCTCATGCAAAGCCTAGTCAACCGGGTTCGTTTAAGAGATTTAAACATGGTGTCGACCAATGCTAGCGCAGCTTGCAATATGCCAATCTAACCACCTTGAAGGACTGGGCATCCTTCTAGAGCTCGTTCGTGGAGATCTCATCTTAGATCTACCGATCTGAAGAGCTCAATGAAGCTACAGAGAATATTCCTGTGGATTCAAGTCTCTCGGAGTTAGATGAGACGGAGGTAGATGAGATTCTTCTTATCTAAAGAATATGAACGAGTCTAGTACTGAGGCTTCAGATTTGATTGAAAGCATTGAGGCCAACTGTACATTATTCTCCGCGAGAGTGACGCCCCGACTATACTTTAAACCCTCCCTTCATGTCTGATTATGAGTTCATCGACCATGTCTTGTTGCTATTCATCTAGACAACCAAAAACATCTTGAAGTTATGGCGGTTGACAGCAACTACATCGTTTATTACGAGTTGATGAGAGATTGGAGTACGATCTAGTTCTATTAGCAGTGGGTTAGGGCTCTTAAGGCTACAGAGAGATTATTACAACTTGGGATTAGGAACAGGTTACACGACGATCATATTGATAACCCTATCTTATGTTGTTCCAAAAATCATCAAAATCACAATGCTACGACTGTTACTTAAGCATGGGGCGTCCCTGTCGGCGCGTGACAAGTCTGGAGGCACAATCTGGCATGGGGCGGCACGTTTGAATTCGGTTACCATATTGGAAGAGCTGGCTATTCAGTGCCCAAATTTAAGCCGGGCATTAGAACAACGAGACTCGGAGGCGATGACCCCCTTATCAATTGCTATTAACAGCGCTCACTTAGAAGCAACAATGTCCATACTGCAACTTTTCAAACAAACTGGAACCTGCGACCATTCGCCAGATCTCTTCATCAATGCATTACGTATGAATTCAGCGATAGTGATTCGCGAGCTTTTAACCGTTGGTATTAAGCCCGAAGAAAATCCTGACAGCGGGTCTACAGTGTTTCATTGTTTGCCGCCAAACATCAGTGTGGAATGCGTTCAATTGATTAAGAGCTTTTACCCGGATCCTTGCAAGCGACAAAAGGATGGTAAAGTACCACTGGAGATATTTATCAGAAATGTCCTAAAAATGGGTAAGGTCGACTTAGACGTGGTTAAAGAGTTGACCACTGAATCCTACGTTTGGTCTACCGCTACCGATGGGACGATGCTTTGGACATTTTTCTGTTCTGAAATCCTCTCGACTTATCTGGTGGACGATACTATCAGTATCATGGGTAAATTACTTGCCGACATAGGACAAGTTTTTCTCACTATTGGGGCTATGGCCTCTTTCGAGGTAGCCATGCGGACATCCGGGCTCAGCTACTTGATATCTTCACTGAAGGCATGTTCAATGCGGCCGCATTGGAGCCGTTCTGGCCCTTCGTTTCTAATGCTCTAACAAGTTCATCATACAAAGCGCTGGAAAACGATGACTCCAACTTCACAGTAGCATTAGCATGGTCTGTCCGCTTCGGTACTCCTGAGCTATCCTCCAAGCTTCTTGAGGGAGGGGCCAGTACTCATCTCAAAAACATGGACCTGAGCCCCATCACACTTGCTTGCCAGGTAGGGGTTCCTTGTGGGATTGACCACTTTCGGCTACTACTCCAGTATACGACACCAGAGCAGCTCAACGATGCCGGGTTGGTTCATTTACTTTGTGGCTCGGCTATCCTAGATGTTAATGAGAAGTTACTAGCAGTCATAGAGAAGGGAGTAGACGTAAATGCAGCAGACAAGATAACTAAAATGCCAGCACTGCACCTGCACATTGTTGGTGGCTATCAAGATACGGCTATCGCCCTCATCAAGGCAGGCGCCCAGCCGAATATCTCTCAAAATGGCTGGACGCTTATTTCCAGAGCTACATATAGAGGTTGCGTTCAATTTCTGGGCCAGTTGGAAACCTTGTCGGCTCATTCTATTATATGGGACCCATTGCTCGGTTGACGTCTCTTTTCTCGACCAGCGAATTCATGGCTGCAATCCCCTCCATCTCGCTGCCATTACTGGGAACGCACAATGTGTTGACGTTCTCTGCTCGACTGTTCTCTCTGAAAAAAATCAATTCTCAGGCCCAAGGGGTTTCACACCTCTCTTTTAGCGGTTTTTCGCGGAGCTCATGAAGTTATCAAAAGGTTATGCCGATACGGAGCAGATCCGAATATTCGCACACACTCAGGTACGCATATCCTGCACGCTGCAGTGCGGGAAAATGATCTCGAAACAGTCTCAATCCTCCTACAGTACGGTGCAAAGGAATGTCTTGACCCAACCCTCAAGACCCCGGCCCAGCTAGCTGTGCTGTTAGGACGCAAACAAATTGCCCTGAAATTAGCTTCAACTGCGAGCCCAGCGCCACCTCCTTGCTTTGATACATTAACCGAACTGTCAGTCAGACTCGAGAAAGCCATTATCGCAAAGGATCTTCAACTCTGCATAGAACTTCGTAGAGGCGGCGCCTCGCTGGACCTACCAATACCTGAATGTGCCGTTTGTACTCCTTTGGCCTTGGCATTATACCATCGATCGATCGCTATTGTAGAGTGGCTTTTGAGGAAAATGCTAGTTCTGGGGGTTCGATTTGCGCCCTACACACTGGGTCAAACTTGCCGGCAAAGACTACAATTCAACTAGTTGCACAAGATAGCACTTGGAACTTTCTCCTTGACCGTCTTCTAGCTAGGACACTGGAGGACGGACTACAGTGGACACCCGGCACCGTGGATTCGAGCTCCCTTGCAGCAGCTATCAAATACGGAAATTATCCTGGTGCTGAGATCATATTACGTCGCCTGAAGAAGTGTACTGATACTGACAGGTAATATCCCCAACCTGAGCCATAAACCTTCGACCGGATGCTGACATATAATTCGCAACTAGTACTCGACCGCAGGACGGCGGCCTCGAAGCCCAGCATCAGAATCTACATTATTTCGACATCAATAAAGAGAACTTCTTACACTACGGGGCCTCAATAGGTGATCTGCAAATGATCGATTTCTTTACTGGCCAATGGAGCCTGTCTGGACGTTCAGGATGATGCGGGGCGGATACCACTACACACGGCGATCCAAAGTGGTCACTTGGAAACTGTAAAGGCACTCTTGAATCTAGGCTCTAGCTTTGATACACGAGATGTCAAGGGCAAGACGCCACTGATGTACGCCTTGAAGCCCATAATCTTCCAGTCATTCAAGTTCTTTTACAGCGTGACATTAATCTAGCGGGTTTCGATTGGCGACAACGGAACGTCCTCATTCCATAGCAGAACGGGCAACACAACTATGGGCATCTTCTCGTTGCTGGTTGACAAGGCGTGGACCCATTATCAGCAGACGTTGATGGGTTCAGTCCGCTGCATTTTCTTCTCCTAGACGAATACGGCCGCATCCGCACAGCTTTACTAAGACGGACACAGCGCCTCTACCACCCTCATTCTCCGAATCCTCGCTTACACACGACCCGTTCCGGCAAAGCTATGTATCTCTTGGACTTGCTAAGGATAGCCCGGAAACCACGGTTCCGGGATTCTTTCCGGATGGCCCTTAACCTGCGGCGACAACATGGCAGGAGTCTGCTCTGCGAGGCGGCGCATTGGGGTCTGGTCTCGGTGGTCGAGATGCTCTTGTTGTGCGGCGTCGACGTCGAGTTCGAGGGTTCTCCGGAAGGAACGGCGCTCCTGGCAGCTTGCACCAACGGTGCTCTCGACACAGTAAAATGCTTGGTGCGCCACGGGGCGAAACTGTCTTACACGAGTACAGTCTCAAACCAATATCGCAGCGCGGTGACTGCTGCCGCTGCGCATCCAGACGTTCTCCGGTGGAATATGGTGGGCAGATTTTACGACCAGCCACGTATCGCGGACGAAGCCTTTTGGGACCACAGATAGAGAAGACATGGACCAGATCTGTTCCCACAGAGGTTATCTTAACGAGGCGAATGAAGCGGTCAAAGAGAGAGTCTAGTCTAGATTACTGTGCGCGTCTAGACAGCATCCGGGAGGCCGCTTCCACCACGAGCTTCGACGCGGGTGGTTCGTATATCTGCTTTTAAAGTCCATAAAATGAAATTGAAAGGCGTCCCATACAGGCAGGCTGTGCTATGCTCTCCGATAATCATTACCTAAGCTATCATTAATTCATGACCTAGGTACCTAAGCAAAGCTCTTGCTGTGTTGCAAGGAACACTACCTAAGGTAGGCAGGTTCCCACAGAACACTGTGTGTAAAGACGCGACATAGGTTGGTTGCGAAAGGCTCTGCATCATGTAATGACATAATTCATGGATTGCTGATTAATATCGTGTTTCCGCGTCTGGCTACACAGGCACGGTTCGGAAGTACGGTCTGGGAAGAGTCATGCGACTCAAGTACAAACACTAACTGCGCTGCGAGGGTAGGCTAACAATGCATGCAGCTAAGGCTGCGTGACTTTGGTACCCCAGACCAAGGTAGGCTCAGCAAAATCGACGGAGATATGAATGTATCATCGTCAACCCGTCATATTGTTCAGGCACTACCGTTCAGGGCAGGCGTCCTTTGCTGCTCTCAACCTTGGAAGAAAGCGTTTGGAGCTACTATTGCTTTTCATCAGGCGAATTTCATGTTTTTATGTTCCTTTATTCATTAGACCCGTAGCCGACTATCGTGACAACCACCCTGCACCTGCATTCCTAGGCAGGTAAAATCGAGTCCTTTTCAGTCCGTTCCTTTTATCGCGTACATGAGATATAACACAAACAGGAGAAATCATCGCGCAGCTGGTTTTCTCTAGCGTTTTGAACATAATGAAAGTGCCTTGCCCCTTCCATAGTTTCATTCCTCATCTTACTGCCTCTTCTTGCTCTCGCCCGTGGCCGGGGGTGCGCTGTACAACCAAACAGCGCAGAAGGCAAGCCATCCCGTCACAGTAACTCCAATTCCTGCTATCCACGGCCAAGCGCCACTGATGACAAAACTTCGGTCCCACTCGTCGTGTGCGAAGTGTCGGACCGAGACCGTGTTCTTCTCAAAAACGTTGCTCAAAAACGGCCGTTTGTAGTTAACTAGGAAATTGAAGATGCCATGCTGATCTGGCAGTTTGAAGGACGCCGAATACGTGGTGCTGTCTTCAGATGAAACGGTCGGGCTCAGATTGAGGCGATAGAAAGGTGAAAGCATGCTGAACTCGAGCTGCAACTCGTCGCCCTCGGGGACGGTGAAAGGAATGTACTTGTCCCACGAATACTCGACAAAGAAATAGAATACGTCTAGTTAGGTTAGCCAATGTTTGCGCTTACTAGTCGCCAAAGCGGGAAATGCAACTTACCACGTTGTTTTGATACGGTAAATGTTGGGGTTGCTTGCATTGCCCAGCCTTGCTCGTTCAAATGGTGCTCAACCCAGTTGACACGCAACACGCCAATCTTGAAAGCCCAACCGACACTGCCTTCGCAAATTCCCGATTCAATGTTTTTACAGAGCTTTTCTGGCCAACCTTCTTCACCTGCGCATCAAACCACTTATCGCTCAACATGTCGGCTGATCCCACTACGGTGAATCGCGCCGAGTTGCGCGCCTGGAGGGCGCTTACGAGCGAGAGCTGGGACCCGCTGGCGAAGAGGTCGTCGACAGTTTCGGACTCGTCTTTGGGATTGTAACTGTAAGATGTCGAGGGAGCGCGCAGGATCGGGGCAAGGAGGGCACCTTGTCCAAGGGTTTGGCCGACGCCGTTGGGGAATGCGACGACTGCTCCCGCGCCTGCCGTCGTCTCTCCGGCGACGTCGCTTCGCTTCGCGCATGTCCATCTCCGCCATCATTCGGAGAAACTCTGAAAAAACCTTTATAATCGACTCGGAGGGGTCCGGGAGTCGGCAAAAGCAACACATCGTGTTTCTCAGAGGCCGAGGCAGCGTCGTAGTTGAAGTGATCGACAACGAGGCCCTGGCGGTCGGTGGGCAGATGGATATCGAATTCAAGAAGGACAGAAATGAGGCTTGAGGGAACAGGTGTAGAACCGGAGAGGGCCAAGAGAATGTTGCCTTCAGCGTTGACGAAATCTAGGAGGATGTTGGGTGTCAAGTTGGGACCGAGACCTGTCAATGGGTGCGGTTATGGTCAGCTACGCCAGCCCGTCTTGCGCACCATAGTAGGTAGTAGGTAGTTGGTGGTAGGTATTAGGTAGGAGGTGCTAGGTAGGAGGTAGTAGGTAGGAGGCAGTAGGTAGGAAGGGAGTGGTGTTGATGTTGGTGGGCAGAACAAACCTTTGGACTTGGTGGGGAACAACAGCAATGGTCAAATGTCCTCGCCTAGGTGGAATAAACGAAGGCTCTCGCTCTTGGGGGTCTCGTATGCGATGTCAAAGCCGCGTCCTGTCGCCGAGACGATTAGCAAAGTGCGGCTGGTGGTGCGAGTGCAATGCGGCTGTGATGGGACCCGCGCATACCCTCCAGATCGCCAAGGAACTTGGAATAGCCATCTTTCTCAGCGACGTCCTCGAGAATGACCAGCAATCTGTTGCCGCCGCTCGAGCTGATAGCCTGCACGGCGGCGACGAGCAAAAGAACGAGGAACGACACAAGGGACCTCATCGTGGCGGCCTCGGGAGGTCAATTGGCAAAGAGAAAAGAACTGGGGGAACAACTCGGTGCGACAGCATGAAAAAATCAAGAGCTGCGCATGAGAGTCGTTGAAGGTGGGAGATGGGAGGTGGAGGTGGGAGGTGGGAGGTGGTGCCGATAGAAGTCTGTGATCGGACCAGCTGTCTCAAAAGTAACAAAATACAGCTAATGAGATGGTGAAGTCGGAGCTCTGGCATACGTAGCCGGTTCCTGCCAAGACAAGACTGGCGGCCTTGGTGCGGGGACGCTATGTACCAAGATGCTCCACTAGGTACAGCAACGGCGGCGGATGTGCGCCACATGTGCCACATATGGCTGTGCAATCATTCGACGAACGCCCAGAGCTACTTCAATTCACAACCAACCAGCCAATTCGACTAGACTAGACACCCCCCAGTCAATTGAGCACACCCACGAACCTCGTCCTCACCACGATCACCGCAGCAGGCGACAGCATCTCACAACCACCATGGTGAACCCAACACCAGCTTTCTGGGCCGGTCCCCTCCGCTACTGGCGCTGGCAGCCCGCGAGAGTCCTGCCATTTTCTGGTCCTGCGTCATCGGCGCTGCTGGCCCGTCACCTTGTTCACCGTGCCCCCGGTGCTGAAAACGCCTGGGCTACGAGCGCACGCCGCCCATCCCCATGACATATCCAGGTACGACCGCCACGCCGACCAACAACTTTGAGGGGTTGTACTAACACGAGAATTACCAGTCCCCACAGGCCCGAGGAAACAGCTGACCGGATATGACGACTGAGCTCTATATATACACCAGGGCAAGGCAAGATCAAGCGTAGCAAGTGGAATACTGGGGCATAGCGGAAGCTGAAAAAAATATATGCATAAGAGAAGATGGGTGGGTCATTCTTCCACTCCAGAGGAGAGGGACATGGAAAACCAAGGACAGCTTACACATCCGTTCACGAAGACGGCGCCGGCCAGGCAGTGTATCATCACCATTGCACAATCATGAGATACTGCTCTCATACAGCAGGAATTCAAGGCTTTTCTTTTCGAGACAACCGACCACGCCACGCTGTGATCGATTAACATGCATTCATTCCTGCTCATCCGGCTATACATGTAGACCTCATGTTTGTTTATTATGGCATAAGAAGTGTCTGCATAGCCCCAACCCCAGCCCCAGCCCTGGGCCAGATCACATGGCCGCCTAGGCTCTTCGCTCGCGCCAGCGCCTTGACGTCGATATGCTGCCTGGAGAGAGACTCTACCTTTCTCTGTGCACCAAGGTCCATTCGTACTAATACCATGTTAGCCATCCGCATCGGTCAGGTAGGGTAGTCTTCTAGTGCACTCACAACTCTTCCGTCATCATCCCCCGTATACACCAACTGTGGCATGGGCGTGATGCATGTTATGGCAGCCTCGGTGTTGGCTCCCGTCTCACTCCTATGGTCGACGTGGTCAAGGCGCCTGACCAACTCCAAGACCCATTTCCCATTTTTGACGGACCGTTCCAGATGTTCACCCGGCCTCTATGCCCGGTAAAGACGAGATAGCTTTCCAGCCACTCGTTGCCTGAACCTTCGTAAAATGCACACGAGTGCACGTAGTCATCGTGCTCGATGCAGACATTTTGATCCAGTAGAAGCTCGCCATTGAGTGTGTAGAGTGCTACGTTGGCACCAGAGCAGAAGCATAATCTCTCCAGAGACATCGTTAATGGACGCACACTCGACAGGGCGATGGTTCGGTAACTTCCGAATAAACTCCAATCGGTTCAGATCCCAGAGGATGGTATGCCCATCACCAGAGATGGTAACTACCGTGCTAAATGCTTAGACACCGCAATCGTAGTAACGGGTGTCTTGTGTCCAAAGAGCGAAGACCGGTGCACGATTCTACCGGCTTGCCGGCTTGGCTTTGGAGGTGAAGACGGATACAACACAATCCTCGCCAGCCCGTAATAGCGTCTTGGAGTCTGCAGCAACAATGCACGAAATCTGCCCGATGTGCAAATTTTCACTCACACCAGCACTTTTCCTGTTCTCACTAGAAAAGAACCGAACACTATTATCTGCATACCCCCACTCTAGATATTTGTCGTATAAAGGAGCAGGTTGAGCTAAAAGGAGAAGAAAAGCAATCGATCCAGCTTGGGTGCATATAGAGGGACGCTACTCTCTCTCGGCTTTCTAGAAGGGATGGGGAATTCTGGATAAAGCATAGCATGAGGTATCTAACCTCTTAGCCGGGAACGACGTATTTTCTCTGGCAGGATGAGGTCTAGTAAAGACTTGATAAGGTGTCTGCCCAAAGTTGTGAATGATGCTTGTTGTTGTATGCCTTTCTTTCGAATCCTCTATGTCGTCGAGGTTTTTGCCCCGTAATAGGACCAAGTAGTGAAATACGTTGAGATTTTCGACTGCGGCTTCGCCCCGTTGCTTATACCACAAACACGAGGTCAATCCAATGATGTAGGTTTTGACTGACGTAGGGTGATTCTAATGCTTGGCGGTGCTTTTCGATGAATATTTTCGGATCGCCCTTTGCCCATGGGGGTAATTTGACATCATTCACTTGGCCGCCGCTCCTTGGCGGCTACCAAAGTTATACCCGTTAACATTAGTTAAGAACTCCGGGAGGCAAAAGAATTCTGGGATGAGCTCCCTGACATCAGCGCCAGTATCCTGAGAGGCAGATTCCATGATCCCTCGATTGAGAAGAATAGACGATCAGCATGGTCAAAGTTGCCGCCTTGTAGAAGGATATAAGAGTGAACAAATGGGGGTAGGCGAATCAAGTAGGACGCCACGATCATGGCCGATGAGTAATGAGTGCCATAGTGGAAAGGTGGAGGTTCTCCCATCTCTGCAAGGCTATTGTATTTAGCCTTATACTCGGCTTGCCCCGAGCCGTCTGCGCACCCATAGGCTTTGACAAGTCGCGAAAAGTTGCAGGGTCTTCCAGGTTTAATTCGTCACTCGTATAATCAGCTAAAATCCATGGAAAAACAGGATACTGGGTCAAATCATTGAAAAGTCCGGCCCGCCATGGTGTTGACAAGCATAAGATAGTGGAAGTTGGAAATTTCCCCTCGTTGCCATTTACGCATTATCGGGCTCAACGGTGAGGAATTGAAGATGTTGCCAAAATTAGACCCGAATGTTTGTGCCCTCTCAGACACTTTCAAGGACTCTAAACGCCCGCATCCTCCGGGCTTGAGTTTTGGCCCAGCGTGTGAGGTGTTTTGGAAGCCAGCCGAGAAAATACCTCATCTCTCGCTATTAGGTCCTTAGTAGTTAGGAGATAGCTCCGGCCGTCCGTAAAGAAAACTTCAATCGCAACATCGCGAAATAAGAATCGGCGCTTGGACACGCTGATACATCCTGCCACTTCCAACAACGGGATGATTGGGCGCTGTGGTCTGATGGCGGTTGCCAGTCGCGAGGTTAGCACCGGTGAATATTTGAGAGAAAAGATCACGTTCCTGTGATGGTGCTTCCCATACATTCACAATCTCCCCGTCTGCGCACTGGAAGAAGTTATCCATGATGTAGAGGGCGTTTTTCTCAACAGTAAGATCCCTTCACATGCGTCAAGCCAATGATGCGAGAGACATTATAAAACTTGTTGAACAGCATCTCCTTGCTGCAGGCGTCTCATGACTCTTCGATTCTTATCTTCAAAAGTGTCATCGGCCTCGGTTGGGTCATTAGGATCATCAATCAGTTCAAAGTCATCATCAGGGGCAGCAGTTTCGTCTTCGGAGTTATGATCTGGCTGATGCTCATCCTGGGTGCTGTCACCGCCAGTTTTGCCTTGGGGGCAGGAGAAGAAGCTGCACTCATCGAGCGAGTAGCTCGAGTGGATGGTATAGGGGAGTTCGATTTCAATGCTGAAGCTGGCTGTTGGTCTGTTGCTCGTCGCTTGGGTGATAAATTTATGAGTCGATGAGAAATCAGGCAGAAGTCGCAAGCGCTGATTCCGGCTTCGGTTTGTCAAGCTTCATTTAGTAGGATTAGCGTTGTAAAGTAGCCCCTGACCGAGTCAAATCTTTTCCATTTTGGAGTAAGCAGATGAGAAGAAAGAGTAATCATCGTGTTTATCTTGACCGGCGCGTTGGTGTTTAAAATGTTCTGAAGCCCAGATGGATTTCATCCATGCCGAGTTCGCCAAGTCATACCCACGAAGGATACTTTCGTTTCTTCATCTCCGAATGCCATCGTTCGAGTACCTCTTTGCGTTTAGACAGCCGCGATCGAGCACTATCAGATGTGCGCCGGTTTTCAGAAGCGACAAACTCCTCCCAAGCCCGTGATATGCCACCCAGAAAGAGAATCTAAAGATGGCCGATGATCATCGACCCATGCCACAAAGGTATCAGTGTCTAGCTCGTCACCTTCTGAAAATCCGCTACTAATTGAGTCTGGTCTGCTGTCATAATGAGTCGGAAGAGCGCCGCACACTCATTAGGCTTCTGCACAAGCATAATACGCCAAACGTTAACGGCAACCAGTCGAACAGCTTCCCGAACATCCACGAGCTTATTGTAAAGCTGGTACCAGAACAGTCTCATATACTCGTCATCAACGGAGAGCGACTCTAGGACAACCATCTGCCAATACAGTATCTTGTTCATAGAAAAGTTCGTTTCGGTATTGGTGGATTGTGGATCGTCCATTTCAGATAGTCTGAGCAGAATTAATCTGAGGAAACAGCTGCGGATCATGGATACCGCTTGGCTGCAGAGCCGAATAGTTTTCAGTTTGGCAACTTCAGGCTTTTGAAGATATTCGAGCAGTAGCCCGGCAAAATCAAGCATTGATTCAGTGCCATTCATAAACCAACCTTCGAAGATTGTGTCGACCATATGTAGACAAAACCTTGACATATTCAGGAGGACTTTAGGCTCACTTAGCATTTTCCAATCTAGCTTGATCCTACTAGCCACGTGAACAATAGTGCTCTTGAGCACGTATGATTCGAAATACGCATGATGCTCTTGAAATCCTGGTGGAACTTTGATGAAGAGCCCGAAACCTGGAAAGTCTTTCGTACCAGAAGCTGATCCACAAAGACGTCAATAACAAGCTCTAGGATCCCTCGAGCACACCATGGCCGGGGTTTTGGGTTGCAATCTTCTTCTGAGGAGACACAACATGTTCAATACGAGAAGTATTGGGCTTAGAGGACTGTTCAGTCGTCAGAAGCACAAATGAAGAAGCTTTTCGTAATTGCGTCCCATTTTGTCGCATCCCAGGTCGTACTGCGGTTACATCTGTTGTGCTAGATGTCCGGATTACAGGCGCTGCCTTTGATGTGCCTAAGGGGCGTAGAATGACGTCGGCGCCTTCAAAGGTGAGAGCCGAATCGGAGGCAAGCTCTATCTCAGGAGTGACAGAATCCACACTAACAATAGCAGGGTATAGCGCCGACAGAAGGAGTCGAATATTTCAGAGGAAAGGGCAAAGTCTCTAAAACTCCCAGATCGAGCATGAAGATCTGCCAAAAACCGGGTCACGGCTTGCAAAACCATCACATTGCCAGCGTTCCGATCCGAGCCCGTTTGAGGTACGCCTAGATAGGGTTTAGGAAATGAAGATAGGGGAATGTTCAGGTCACTTACGCCTTAATTCCAACTCCTTTGAAGCGACATCGACCGTGATCGCGACCTTGATCCCGACGACTCTGGGTTAGTGGATAATGGGCGCAATAGCTCCAGATCACCCAACGGTGAATTTGGGTCGTCTTGGTTTTTTAATATGTCCTTGAGGCCATGCTCTAGCATTGAAGTGATGATTGGCAGAGCATCGGGGTTGACAACCTTACATGTCCCAAAAGTCTCGAGAAGGCTAAAGAAATCAAGGTCTTTGTTAAAATCGAAGTCGGCAACATCGAACCCAAACAGGATGCAGAAGCAAACAGGCCAGATTGTGGAATATCCCATCTCTTAAGGCGATGAGCCATAATGCAAAACCCACCAGTTCTGACCGAGAATTTGCCGATGTAAGCTGAGCCATGAGTTATAAGTAGCCGTGCAAGAATCTTTAATCCGTAGATAACAATTTCCGGGTCGTCCTCGGTGAGAAGATATAAGAGCCACTGAGCCACTGTCAGTTTAAAATCATATTTCGAAGATATCGAATCGAATACAATACCTTATTTGTTACCGTTTTAGCAAATTTGCGAATAATGCGAGGTTTCCCTTTTCGCAGAGCAGCTGGCTATAAATATTCAAAATGCGTACGCCGGTCTCTTTCTTGACAAGTGTTCGCGCAGCACCCTCCACTAGTCTATTACTAATCATGATAGGCCGTCGCAACTGCATATTGCCAGGCGATTGCTCGATATGTGAAGTTGTTTTTGGAGTGCGAGGGAGTGACCGAGCTGGCGAGTGAAAGGCATAGGTGATAAAAAGTGCTATAGCACGGTGAACCTCAGTATTATAGCTGCATCTTACAAGTTGTTCGAGGGCATCCAGGAAGAATGGAACAACAGCCTCAGGCAATGGATCTGCCTTTAGAGCATCGAGGAGCCTTTTCACAACTCCTAGTAGCACTGAGTCAGTATTATTCGATAAGAAGCAACTGTAGATAACTCACTCATCCGCAGTAGTCTCCGGTGGTTATGTTGGTGGTATTTGCTCTGGACCGCAAAAGTCACAAATTGCTTGTAATAAAGCTCTTGCACAATGTTACTACATTTCCTCCATGCATCGAAGTCTATGACGAGAAGGCGATAGGCGAGAGGGTTGATAATAACAGACTCCAAGGGATCTCTATGGTTATAGCCTACGAATTCTAGCACGAGGCTGAGAAGCTGCAGTGAAAGCCTGTCTCTCTCTGGGCCCTGGAGTATGAGCCTTTCCGTCACGGTACTTTCGGCAAGTCCGACAAAACCCAGTTTTATCTTTAGAAGGATACTTAGAATGGCATACCCACCGTCTCTTTCCATAGCTTCGCTATTACGCCAGCTAGAATTTGTACACCGAAAGACCATGTCGACGGCACGAACAAGCGCATCAGCTGAGGAGGCGCGCTCTATCAATTTCAGAGCCAGCGGAGTAAAGCCAGCAAGACGCCACAAGGCATCGTCAAAGAATTGCGGAGTAACCACCATGGGATCTCCTGCCAGGATAGCTACTCCGTTTGAGCGTAGAAGTGCATCGTTGATGGACGGCAGTGCGGTATTGATTGCTATACCAGTCCCGTTCTTTAGCACCATTTGGACTAGAGTATGAGCAGGCCCGCGAGACAACGACCGAAAGAGTTGCGACTCTCCAAAATGTTCCTTTTCCCGGAATATCGACGAAGGCATTAGACTATACAGAATATGCTGCTCTGGGATCAAATGGCTTGCCCTATCTCTGATAACTTTCATAATGTCAGAATCTTCCTTTCCTGTGCTAACAAGTTCGTTACGCAGTCCCAGGGCCGCCGAGGCCGCATAAGTTTGGAACCCACCAAGGCATCTTGATAGTTTCCCTGATAGTGCACGCCAAGTCGGCTAGGCACAGCTAGAAAATCCTCGCTCAACACATCGTCAAATAGATGAGCGGCAGCGAGAGACCATTTCGAATGAATGAGACCACCACCAGTATGAGTGGACAGCTCTCTTGGGGTGCCAAGGAATGCTTGTATGGGAAGATTCTTGTGACTACTTGAAGTGAATGAAGCAAAGCTTTCGGTGCTGCTATTCGAAGGGGGAGGTAACGCCGGATATGACGCGCGCAGCTGTTCGATAAACTCCCCGTTTACATAGAGAGACGCTTTACTGGCCGTCATAGTCTTTGGGCGCCGATGGACTATAGCGATGTGATACCATTTGTTCTCCTGAAAGCTCAAACCCCGAAACCTAACGCTTGGACGTTGAGACGTAATTGAAGTTTGCAAAATGAAGCTGCGGGTATCTTTTTCAAGATAGGCAAGGAGAAAGCACGTTTGAGTAGAGTCGAAAACGCCGAAAAGAGTGGTATGGGAGGCTGGATCAAACTTATCCACTCTGATCCAAGCAGTGAACGTGTAACCTGCAGACGACTGGGGAGGAAATGGTCGACCTAAGCTTGGCAGTTCAATAGAGGAGTGTCCATGAAGAGATAAATCGAATTGGATGAAAGGAGTACTGCCGTACTTGCCGGCGACATCCAAGCAGAAGTCCGATGAGTCAGCCGATGGATTGAGCAACAAGTGTTGGGCATCTATAAGCTTGTTCATTCCCAGAGACATCAGAGACCGGCATAGAGATAAAACGATTTCTCTCTCGGCATCGTTGATGTTCGAGCCTCTTGGAAGGCCAGCACCAGAACCGAGAAAGAATACCAGTCTCATGAACTCGATATAAATTGATGCTTGAAGCGGTGACAATAGCCAACAGGATTTTCAATACTAGCAACGATGCCACATTTTCCACAGCACTCGGATCTCGAGGTATCGATTCCCAAAAATCTACAGCTGTACGAACCACCTCGGGGTTCTGCAACGTCGAGGTTGAGACAACTATTTCGTTAATGGCAGCACCAATCACAGGCAGGGGGTCATGAAAGCCGGTGCCATTAGTTTGTTTCGTACTCGGAGGTTTGTCTTCCTCCGAGGCAGGAGTTGAGTTTTCGGTGAACGAACTGTAACAGCAGCTTCACAACATATCCGGTCGAGAGCAGCATTATTTAGTGCGAAAGAAAAGAGCTTTCCGAACAACTGGCAGCTTGTCCAAAGATCCGAGTCAGCGCCGCCTAGACCAATGCTTGCTATAATCTGTTCCAGGGCTTCCCACCCACCCCTTCCACCCGTGTACGAAAGTAGCGGCGATTGCCAGGGTGTTCTCTAAAGGCTGCTGCAAGTGTACCAAGGAGCGCATCCAGCAGGGCGAAGAAGGCCTCTTTCTCAGTATCGCTACGCTTTTGCGGATTATAGAAGCCAGAGAAAGACCGCAAAACCTCGAACAGACGCTGGAACCCGTGGAGGTGTCTAAAATCGTCCTGTACAGAGCTCGGGGGGCTAACGGCGGAGAGGTGCTGCTTGACTAGACCAACTTGGCCGACCAGCCGCTGAGGGTCTGGGTAACCATTATCGGCTGATGGCGTGGTAGCGACAGAGGCAGTGGCGGAGGCGGAGGCGGAGGCGGAAATGCTTTCGAGGAGGCGTTGGAGGACTTCAGTAGCCTTCGAGGTCGGCAATGCGTTAGACGCAGACGTCGAGGATCGGTAGCGACTTCGAGCCGACATGGCGGCGGATTAGGAGAAGATGGAGAACTGTAGCATGGACAACAAGTCTATGTTCATATTCTACAGCTGCCGTCTGCTAGTACCCGGTGGGCTCTAGGCTACCGTTTGCATGGGAGGTCATCGAGGGTTGGCGGTGCATGCGCAAGCAAATGTGCCGTCATTCATGCATTCATGGGGGAGACGACGAAGAAAGGGAAGAAGAGAAAACCGGCGGGCCACGGTCACGTTTCTAAAATTCACAGCATGTAATAGAACTAGGCGATACTTAGCCTGGCAATCTTTAAGATTGGGCACCAGGTTCACCCATAAGTGCTCTCCAATGGCCGAATAACGTATGTTGTATGTCGAGGAAGTAAAAGGTCAGCATAGGTTTGTCCTCGAGATGCTGCAGCCTTCCGCAAAATTCATGAAGTTAGGTAATGCGTGTGGCGAGAAACTGCCTACCTTACCCTCTACGTCAACTGCAGCATCCACTCGATAGGTAGCCTGCCGCGCCAAGCTAGCCCAGGCCCCAAGGCAGACTTTAGCGCACGAATACTTGTGCTGCAATTGGCCAGGTAGTCCAGAATAGGGCCTGGGTGTGCCCGGGGATTTCTGGAGATGAAGCTGAGCTGAGCCACAACAGCCTTCGAGGGCCTCGAAACGATCCTCGAGATATGAGACATCGGATGAAAAATAAGCAGTCAGTCTTTTACTTTATCAACGAATTGGATAAGCGATCTATACCGCACCTCAAGCATACCTTGCTAATCTATTGATTGTAGGTTTTCACGTAAGTTATCTAGGTACCTAAGGTACCCAGGTAGTAAAACCAAGGCGTCAACTCCATTTAAGACTCTCAAAGATTGGAAACCCAAATCTAGTAGCAAGATTAAGAAACAAGGAAAATGTAAACCTATAAAGGCAACTACGTAGGTTGTAGAAGGATTACTTGTAGACTGGATGTTGTATGTTGCTACTCCACCTAGTAACACGCGTATCGTTGCTAATTCAGACGAAGGCAACAAGAGTCAAAGCCACTTTTACAATCTCGGATTTGAAGAGGTGAATAGTAGCTCCATATGTAGGCCATGAGCTATCTTCTGCCCATACACTGTCGTTCCCGTAGTAGTAGTAAAGATAAGCATGTAGCTAAACGGCAGCTCCGGGTTAAATTAAGCAGTTACTACGGTAGATAGATAAACATGGATATTGATATGCACGCATAACACCTCGTGCGCCAAGGTGATGCCCGGCCATCTAGTCACCTGAAGCCGAACATATGAGCATCTGATGAGCACTCTCGACCTGTTGTGAAATTGGAACAGTGAGCCACGAGACACACTTCTAAAACAGACTGGCACACAATGCTTGCGGACGGCTCCGCAGATAGTGGGGTTCAATGTTCCAGTTATGGGCAAGATCTCTCCGGGGTACAGCATACCTAGCGTGCTGCACAGTACGGCAGGCTAAAGAGGTGCGTACTGTGTAAGTTGGTTTTGCCATCAAGGTGCGTGTGGTGTGCAATGGTGTCATTGACTCATCCTTGTACTGTACTGTAGTATACAAGTGCTTCACTCGACAATCCGTGTGAAAGAGCGGAAGCCAGAGAGCACTTATCGTCCGTCTTACCGCCTGCCTACTTACCGCCTGCCTACTTACCGCCTAATTTCCGTATAGGGGTACTCGACGACAAGGTTATCAAAATACTCAGCAAAAGATGGGCAGTATACGTAGGTCAATGAAGGTGAGAGATCCGGTCAGATCCGGTTGATTCACTTAGTAGTTAGTAGGCCATCCCATATCTGTACCGGCAATCAGGGTCCCAGGTGCACATGTTTAACCCATCTCTGCGTGCCTAGCAGTGTAGATAGCAAAAGCATTATCGGCAACGATATCGGCTTGCTTGCTGGTAGTGTGCTCAATTAGGTACTAAGCTTGGGGGAGCTCTCCACTGTGGCGGCAGGCGACAAGCTGACTGGCCACTGGGGTATCTGAAACGGTGTATGGTTATCACGTGCATCAAAGCTGGTATCCCAATGAATCAACAAAATATATTCCGCCCTAGTCTGATCATACCTAGTATCGTGCCATCTCCATTACTAGGAATAAGACAAGCCAAAGTAGGAACATACCTCTTGCTGGATGCCGAATTCGCCAACTCGGGCAGGGAGGACCTCGGGACATGAGGTCGGACAACTGTCCCGGTGGTCATTGACGTGCTGATCTGTGGGTCTGTCTGAGTCAAGCCGCTAAGCCATACTCGGCCTAAACTTACCAAGCCCCATCTAGCCGCCATGCTAGCTATGCGCGCTACCCAAGTCGGTCAGTGAGGTTGCTGCGTGGTTGCGTGGTGCTCCGTTCCCAGTTTCCCGTCCGCCCAGCACTTCTTATCAGTGGGCTGTGTGCGTCACCTGAACTGAACTAGGTGCTCTCCCAGACCGGGGAAGGCAGCCTCAACAGTGCTGCAGAGTTAGCCTGCCTTACAGTATACTCTTAATCTACCACTGTGCCAGGCAGTCCAGCTGCATCCTTTATCAAACGCCTGCTTCGTCGGCAAGCTTCGTCATCTTCTTTCCTCTCTTCTCTCTATCTTCCTTCCTCTCCTCTCCCATCATCTCATCATCCCATCATCACCATTACCATCACCAATCTCTTCATTACTCTGGTCTCTCTCTCTTTCTCTCCTTTGATCGAGTCGCCGGTAGACTTATCGCTCATTGTTCTCAGCCTTGGGTCTAGCATACACACTGTTTCATCATGAGGGGCCTCGTCGCTCTCTCGCTGGCCTACGCTGCGGCTGCAGCACCCTCTTTCAGTTATGAGACGATTCACGACGGAGTGGCTCCCATTATCTCTTCATCCACAGCCGAAGAAGTCCCCAATTCTTACATTATCAAGTTCAAGGATCACGTCTCTGAATCTTCGGTGACCGACCACCACTCATGGGTCCAGAAGCTCCATGACAACCGTGAGAACGAACGTACGGAGCTCCGGAAACGCGGTCAGATCCTCTAGACGGCGTCTTCCCCGAGACTTTCAGCGGTCTTAAGCACACAATAAAGATTGGTAGCGGGTTCCTCGGCTACGCCGGCCATTTCGATGACGCCGTCATCGAGGAGGTCCGCAGACACCCCGACGTGAGTTTCCCCATCATTGTTTTCCCCCAGGCAGCCCTTCTATTCTCGGTTCCGGAAGCACACGTAACATGGACTAACCCGGTTTGTCATTAGGTCGAGTACGTCGAGAAGGATCAAATCGTCTATGCCCTAAAGGAGGAGGAGCCAGAACTTGAGAAGAACGCTCCCTGGGATTAGCTCGAATTTCTCACCGTGACTCGCTCTCGTTTGGCACCTACAACAAATACTATATTCTGCCGACGGTGGTGAAGGTGTTGATGTTTATGTTATTGACACCGGCACTAACATTGAGCATGTCGACTTTGAAGGTCGTGCCAAATGGGGCCATACGGTCCCCGCTGGCGACGAGGATGAGGATGGCAATGGCCACGGTACTCACTGCTCTGGCACTGTTGCCGGAAAGAAGTATGGTGTAGCAAAGAAGGCTCATGTCTATGCCGTCAAGGTGCTTCGGTCTAACGGCTCCGGCTCCATGGCAGACGTCGTAAAGGGCGTCGAGTGGGCTGCTGAAGCTCACTTAAAGCAGGTGGATGCGGCCAAGAAAGGTTCCCGAAAGGGTTTCAAGGGTTCCACTGCTAACATGTCTCTTGGCGGTGGCAAGTCGCCAGCTTTGGATCAGGTTGTCAACGCTGCTGTCGACGCTGGTCTACACTTCGCTGTCGCTGCGGGTAACGACAATGCGATGCTTGCAAGTACTCTCCCGCTGCCGCTGAGAAAGCCATGACTGTCGGTGCCTCTGCTCTGGATGACAGCCGTGCCTATTCTCCAACTGGGCAAGTGCGTTGATATCTTCGGTCCTGGATTGAGTATTCAGTCAACTTGGATCGGCAGCAACACGGCCATCAACACCATTTCTGGTACCTCCATGGCTTCACCTCACTTGTGCGGTCTCACTGCCTACTTCCTGTCTCTTCAACCCAGCAAGGAGTCTGAATACGGCATGGCTGATATCACTCCCAAGAAGCTCAAGAACAACATGATTTCCATTGCTACTAAGGGTGCCTATCCGACATTCCCTCAGGTACTCCCAACTTGTTGGCTTGGAATGGCGGCGGTTACTCAAACTACTCCAAGATTGTTGAGCTGGGTGGTTACGTCGCTGAGAAGACCTCCGAGACTCACCTTACCCTCGAGGACCTTGAGAAGGCTATTGAGAATGACTTCAATGTTGTTTCTGGCAAGATCGTCAAGGGCGTCTCCGGTTTCTCAGATAAGGCGGAGAAGCTTTCGGAGAAGATTCATGACTTAGTCGACGAGGACTTAAGGACTTCCTGAAGGACCTCCGGGCTTAAGGCGTTATCCAACCAATATGAGGTTTTGATATGTGCCTGTGCTGGCAGTTTGTTTAGAGGCGTTCCAGAGAGAACTGGTTGAACTTGGTTGTCTATTTGGTTCCAGCCCGCTTAGGGTTTGTGTGTACTGTACACTCATATAGGTTATTGGTGCATGGCAACATACTCTTAGGTCCTCTAGTCGTGGTTGAAATACCGTTTGTTTCATTTTTCTCACCAGGTAATTTGCAGAATGAGATACCTAGTTCCCGAAATAATATGCATCAAACATTATCCCTGCTCAGTAGCTGGTTCAGATTCCAGGAGGCAAGATGAATTCTTTTATTCGTTTGCTGACTCTAACCCTGTTTCGCGGCTTGACGCTGAATATCGAGATTTCCAAATGACTTTACACATATTTTAAGATCTAAGAGCTACGAGGAGTGAAGAGGGGCCCATGCGTAGTTTTCCCAAACTACGTGTTGTACCTTCCACAATATCGTAGACTACTTACCTACCTTGATACCTTCCTGCTTATGCTCTTTCGCAGTTTTCGTGGTATTTATTCGTATGGTTATATACGTTCAGGGGAGATGAGCAGTTATCTAGATATAATTCTCAATAACCAACGTACATGTATCAGGACGCCTTGGAGGAATTTATGCATTCGGAATATACCTCCATATCAAAAGCTTAGCTAACGTACACAGACTCCGTGTTATGTCAGATTCAGTGATTGTGTGTATTGATCTATCTCTGTATCGCTGCCAGGCTCAATTGAGGCATTTCTAGTACAAGGTACCTAAAGGGAGCACTAGCCACTTAGTTAAGCCCCGGCGCACTGCCACATATATTAAGTAAGCAACCTGGTGATCTATCTAGTGATGTATAGCTAGATCACTAGTTGGTGCGTAATCCAACATGTTAGGATTAAATTTCAGTGCAAAGACGTCGTAACTAAAATAAGACGGCTTACTAGTTATGTCGCAAAGGGGAAATCGGCGCATCTCGGCTGTAGATAGCTGACAAGGCTTTATGAAAATCCTCTTTCTTGAGCCCTAAAATGCAGTCACACCCGAATTATTTCTCATTGGTTGAATGTTTCAGTAAATTGGTTCGCGGCCACGAGGAGGCTCGTGAGTATTTAGTAAACATCACCATGTTAATTTGAAGGCCTCCAACACAGATTTACTTACTCTAGTAAACAAGCCTTTTTCTACCTCGTTACTAGAAAATCTACTGCTACGTCGCCGTAGATAAATATCATTCTAGGATGACTGGCTTGAGCGGGCCAGGTTTCACGTGATGGTCTAATTGCTGACAAAGAAACCACTGCCTCGGGTCCAACTAGCTGACGTTTGTGCTACACAAGATATATTTGTGTGTTATAGTGTGTGCATAACTTGGTCACCATTGGATGGCGACGTTCTCCATCACATCTTCCTTGTCTTCAATATCAAATCGGAGTGCTAATGCGGAAAACAGCGAAATAAGTTAAAACTAGAATACCTAGCGCGATGCGGTAAAGGCTCAATGGATAGTTCTCTGCTTAATATTGCAACTTTCTATGCTGAAGCTAAGCGCAGTTTACTGTATTATTTATCTTTGTGTAGATTGTTACAATCCCTTGCTCAGGGACTTTGTCTTCCAGTTAAGGTACAAGGTAGATCAGCTTATTGGTAGGACTGGCCAAATCACTGTTGCAGCTCAGCCCTTAGGGGTGCAAATAATAGTAGAAGTGAACCTGTTACTTCCGCCCGAGATCTCTTGAGCCACAATAACTTAATCCTAGTATAAAACATCATTGTTGTCAGCACTTGGTAAGTGGAAAGAATAGAGCTTGCATATTAACTCGCGTATTCTAGTCTGGATTCTAGAAGTACGTTTCGCTAGAACTTAAGCACTGATCAATTTTCAACCTAGGAAAATCCTACGCTTGGATGGACTCTATGTTCTACCTAGCCGCAATAATTTAGATAGCAGTAAGGGGTATTAATCCATAGGTCATTCTATTGAAGTTCAGCTGCAATTCCAGACTTTTACTAATATCCCTGTGCCATTTCCTCTCTCAAAAGATTGTAGTACTTTCAACAAATCTATCTTATGCTTAGGTCACCTTTGATGGGCAAAATGACTAGACTGCTTGAGCTAGACAAAATAACAATATGGTGGACGGAATAACGATAATCTTTGAGTCACTTGCTAAGAAAATCATGTGACTCTAGCATTTCCGAATAACGACTGGGAAAATGTTTGTTTGGTACTAAGCGCTATATCTTCTGACGTTTGATGACTACCTAAGGTATAGTAGTAAAACCGTAGTTTCCTTTGGAGGACCCAAAATCATAAAACAGCAACGTAACTTCCTTGGTGACTACGGGAGCAGGCTGCATGACCGCCACGTGAATTTCGAATGGCATCCACGTTTAGTTGTTGAGCCCTTGTTATCAAGTCCTTCGTTCAAACTGCACAGCTTCAATTTAAACCAACCCAACATACCGCATTTCTCTGCATACAGCACTATCAGCGCTACTACCGCGGTCTTGTGTCGTTTGCGACAGCTTTTGGTTAAATTGTATTGCGCGTCAACCCGAATCCTCACATCCCACATTTCTTCCGCCACCTCCCCCTTGATGAATGCGCCGTACCATCTATTTCCGATTTCTGTTCGCGTCGTCCTCGCTCTGGTCCCTGTACCAGTCCTGTTGGTTCATAGGCGATTGGTTCGAGTTGCCCCTTGAATTTCAACATGCACAGGCGCAACAGCACCAACCCTCGTCGACTTGATCGTCGAAAGTCCGCTAATTCGGTGAAAAGCGTGCATCTGGAGCACATACCACCTGAGACAGCAGAGCGTGATGCCCAAGAAGCAGCCACGCAAGCGTTCGCGAGAGCCAAGGCACGAACGGCTACACACACTAAACTGTCCTTGTTCCCACCTCAACATAGCTATGGCCCGAGCAGTAGAACACTAGGTTCCTCCCTACCATTGAAGACACGATCGGAGGAGACTCCCGTTCGTCGACAACAGAGTATTCGCTTCGTGCCATCAATACCCGAAATGTTGATCCCTAATACTACAATGGCACAGAGCACCCCGCCCTCGCGCACCCCGGCTACTTCAAAGCACGTTGCTGATGTCGACGGCGATTCGCGCCCTTCTCCTAGTGTCCCTGCTTCTGGTATGGCGTCTGCTATCAAGGGGGCTGCAGGAGACTACATTGATACTCTTTTCACGAGTGACGAGCATTACACACCTCAGGATGATATAGCGTCAATGCCCTCCTCGTACAGAAAGATTCGCAAGTCTAGGTCCATGTTTGTACATGGACCGACCGTCACTGGGCCTAATAGTCCTAACCTAAGCAAGTCTTCGGCAACAGCCAACCAGCTTCCATTACCCGCAAATCAAGATTTCCGTCGTCGTCAAGATGACCAAAATGCGCGCCCTCGAGGGCTCAAGACACCTAAATCGATGAGCTTCTTGCGAGATTTCCGAGGTAACTTCGCTACTGGGTTTAAATCTGAGGAATATGCCACCCAACCTACATCAGTCAACGGGCATAGCCGCAATCAGGGTGCCGCAAAACAGAACCTTCGTCCAAAAGCGTCAAAGATCTTTTCTAAGTCTTCTAGGTCGGATAGAACATTCAAGAAAAGCATGCGGGATGCAAGTAATGATACTGTTTTGACAGACGGTAAAGTTACGAACGACGGTAGCTTGCGGTACAAAGCGCGACGAGTATCCCAGGGACTTAAACATAAACTAAAGAATTTATTCAACCTTGGCAAAGAAGACTCTGACAATACAGAGCTCCCTCTACAACATGTCGAGGCGCAACAATCCCATATCTTTAGTTTGGGGGATTCGCAGCATGAGACTGATGAAGAACTTATTCAATTCCCCTCTGCTGATCAAGGCGCTATGTCATATGTGCCTTCTGGTATCCCGTCTCTCCACGCAGTCCCGTCGCATCAGCAACTTCGCTCTCGGCAAGGCAGCATAGAAAGCTTTCAAAGTGAGAATAAGGTCTCAGACGATAGATCTCGAGTTACAAGTTGGTCGAACTCCGAATCGAACACCGTGGTCACTCACAATAGCTTTCGCGAGGAGCGGGAGAAAAAGCGATTGTCTATTATCAATGAACACGGCGCGCATGTTTGCTCGTCTTCGGCACAGTTTATGAGCATTTCTGAACAGTCCAATGCTAGCTCTACATCTCTGTACCAGCCAGGGACCGACCCTAGGCCCGTTGATTGTCAAAAAATATACTCAGCTCTAATTAAGCGAGCGGAGCATTCACAACAAGCGCCCGCAGATAGTCTCGAAAGACAGAAAGGCGAGGGCGAAGTTATGAAGTTGGGCACAGTACCTCGACGTCAAAGCTCACTTAGCGTGCGGCGTTTTGGCCATGATTCTGCTGCAACGATTCGTTGCGTTCTGCCAGAATGCGAGTCGGAATCAGAATCTTCGAAGGCGAATGACAGGCTACATGTGAAAGACAAACACATTTCGCCATCGGTTTACAATTCGAAGTCCTTTCATCCAACTCTTAACGCGGCGGAAGCAACAAAACAGAAACAAGCCTATCCCACATCCACGCCTATGTTCACAGATACAGGAGATGCCTCGTCAAAGGGGATCAATAATAAAACCTCCTTAGCTCCATCCGTAAAGGAGGGTCTTCCACTTAAACCGACAGTTTCGCCTCATAGCTCTGTATTCTTTGGGAGCCCCGCGCGATATCAATTCCGCACCCAAAGTCCTTTCCGTCAGGCATTGCAGGATAGGATGGACACAGGCCCTGATGACCAGCCTAACAACCTAAGTGGTTCTAATCCATATGGGGGAGGGTCAACAACTAATTTGTCAAACATACAACTGCAACGCTCTAGCACTTATGGGTCGGATGCCGATATTAGGTTGCTCTACACTGAGAGTATTTACTCAACCGACGCAGTCGAAGACGGCCAAACTAGAAGGCAAAGTACCTTGTCGATCATAGAAGACTGCACACAAATTGGAGGTGCGCACGGAGATGCCACAATCTTTTTAGACCAACCAGCATATAATAAACGAAGTCAATCGTTGCCGCCAAAGCAACGTTTCCCATCCTCCTCGAGTTCTGTGGATTGGAAAACGTTCTTATCGTCGAATGTTTCAAAACTCGAGGAAACAACCAAGCAAGCGGGTGGCAACGATTTCCAATACGGTCTTACGTCTGATCGATCTTTCGGGCATGTTCGCGAGAATGCGCAAATTAATCACGAAGAGGACGACGAGCTGCCTGATCTGCCTGACCTCCCTGACCTGCCTGACACACCTTCTCGAGTTTAGGAAAACAGGGATAGTTTCTTCAACGCGGACCAGGACGATGGTGATGATGACGACGACCAGCCAGTACCTTTTGATGCTGGAGACACACACACAGCAATTGGGCGCTCGCGATTGCCTTCGAGGGTTCCCTTGCCCAATAGCGTTTCTGCGACGAGTGTGTTGTCCTTGGTCACACGCAACACTTCAGTGGGAATGCCCGGCACCAACTACGAGAAGAAGTTACCACGGGTCCCTTCCCTCAGCTTTACGGAAAATATAACCAGTGGGCCCGCAAGTATTCCTACGAAACTTGGGAAGCCCCTACCGAGGCCCAAAATCGGCGGAGCACCTCTCACAAGCCGCGGGCTTTCCAGCGTAGGGGATGACCAACCTACGAAGAAGAATAGTTCGACTAATTTACGCCCAAAGGCGTATGGCACTGCATCGAGAAAACCGGAGAATGTGAACCCTACTGCCGTGAACGACGATGAACCGTACGGAATTGAGGGGTCCGGTGTTCTTGGCCCTAACCAGCCGAATGTGACAAGCGACAGAGTGGCGGATGTCTTCCTCAGCAGCAGATACAGACGTGTGACGAGTGACGATGAGGGTAGTGCCTTTCTGTGAAGAGCACTTTTTGATTTGTGAGGAATGATTATTCACGATACGAGCACTTATCGTGTTCGAAACCTGAATAGGTTAGATGGAATGTTTATGTTGGTAATACCCGTGGTTTGTGTCGTTGGAGTACGAAAGCCCAATTCTGGAATTGGAGTTGGAAGGTGGTCAGGATTGTAATACTCGGAAAGAATTCATGCTTTGGGAGCACGACCGGTCCAGCTATGCGGCTACTAATAATCAAACACGTCAAAGCCGCTGCGATGGAAATGAGGACAAATGATAATGTTATTATTATAACTCGATCGTTCTGTATGATAAACTGGAGACGACAGTTGGAGGCTGATGTATAATCCAGACCAATCACCTACCTAGGTAGTAACAGACGATCTCAAGAACCGCCGTGCCGGATAAGCTACAGTACATGGGAAGACCAGCGAAGTATTTCTTCGATGACTTAGGTTTAGAAGTAATTTGGTGTAGCGTTTGTAGATGGAGAAGGCTTTTGACTATAGCCTCTTTCACTGCGAACTGAGTGGCGGGATCCAGTGGCATAACCGCCCGATGAGAGTATAGCAGGCTGGTGATTCCAAATGAGGATCGAGAAACAAGGCAAACGATAAGGCCAATCAATCCCAACATAATCTCGGCAGGTATCCAGAAGCCTTATTTAGGACTGTGAGGGAAGAGCACGACACCTATAGGTCTCCCCCAGCACCCTCTCTAAGGCAAAGGTCTGTAGACGATGGGAGGAAAACCAAGCTGGCCAATACTCGATGTCTGGGGTACCTTATTGGCCGATGTGATCATGGATATTGTACTCGAGAAGTCAATGAATCTTCATGACCACGCTGACTTTCAGTTCCCCTCACGATAGCCATCAGCAGTGTGGCTGTCTAAAGTCATATCAAGCTCAGATGGGAGGTGGAACAGCTGTTCGCCGACGTTCTCACCAGTTTTAATAGAAATATCAGAGACCGGCTGAACGACACTATTCTTCGAGGTGATTGTATCGGACCTTCCAAGGCATGGGCTATGTCCGAGCATCTTCTTCAGAAGACGTAGTTGCTCATGGGATCTCGCTTTAAGACGACGACTTAGTCCCTGAACCTGTTCACACTATCGCATGCGCGATCTGTAACGCTTGTTACCTCTGGAAGATCTCGAGAGGCTCCGTATCTAACTGTTTTTTTCCCCTGGGGAAGATAAGCTGTTATCCTTCTGATCATGATGAGTCTTCCGCTAATGATTGACCAATCTTTACATGGTATGACGAGGCATTAGAGCCAGTTCCTCGCACAGATCGCGCCCGCACTACGATAATCGAACAACAGACCATCTCACGAAAGACACCGGCTAGCATGGGCTAATACCATAGACACACCAACGAACGAGTCTTCCCAGAGCTGGGCAAATTTCGACCTAGGTGCTGACTCGGCACTCCAAAGGGCTCCTAATGTTAGTCTTGATTTGGCATATGCGGAGATTATTGTTGGCTGCCCGCCATACGAACTTGAGCTATTCGAGACAACAAGCGAAGATATCGATACCTAAGTATCTGAAGGAAGGGAGTAATTTTTCTCAACTGATACATGTGAGTATAAGTGAAAAGAGTCACAGGGCACAAGGGAGACGTCTGCTAAGATGCCCCAAAGCGGCACGGTAATTAACGCCTATAAGATCTATAGTGCAGTACTTTAGCGGTGTAATAGTTTAAAATTTAGGCGATCTGTAGGCTTCTTATAGCACATGAGGGGATTTATAGCGGTACTTACAGTTATTGTAGTCACCAACATGTAAGCCGTGCCTTGGACAACTATTGCGGCTTCCTTTATCTCGAATTCCGCACTCCACTCCGCATCACCGCATTTTATTCCGTCGCTAACACTGCTTGTTATTTTGTTATAAATAACAAAGTTTTAAAGATGTTTTTAATAAACTTGTCTGAGCTGGGACGTGACTGTCTTTCTTCTTTTTTCCCTACGGTTTTTGTGAACCTCTGGTCTAAGAGGTCCGTTGTTAAAACCGCCCGAAATGGAGAGTTTCCGCAACTTCAAAACACAGGCATGGCCACCTCCTCCGACATTCACATCGCCCGGCACTCAAAAAAGTCGTGTGTTTATAGTCACCGGAGGTAACACGGGCATTGGCTTTGAGCTATGCAAGATTTTGTTCACGTCCGGTGCGACCATTTATATGGCGTCACGGTCGAAGGTGCGTAACAACGAAGTAACAACGAACTTCCATCCATTTCATGCAGCATAGAATCTAAGACGAGAAAGTAGGAAAAAGCCGAAGAAGCCATCAAAACCATCGAAGCAACCATACCAGAAGGCACCGAAGACCGGGTCTGCTTAAGTACCTCCGTCTTGACTTGAACGATCTCAAATCCGTCAAGATAGCAGCAGAGGAGTTCGCCCGCCAAGAATCCAAGCTCGATGTTCTCTGGAATAATGCCGGCATTGGCGCTAATATCCTGCGATTCGGGGAGCGCACTGCGCAGAACCTCGAGCCGTTCATGGGAGTCCACTGCGTCGCGACGTTGCTCTTCACACAATTGCTATTGCCGCAGCTCAAGGCGGCTTCCGCCGCGACTGGGCCCGGCCACACGCGAGTAGTGTGGACGTCGAGCGGGCTTATGGATTCGGCTTCGCCCTCAAACGGGGTCGATTTCAGCGCCCTGGACCAAGGGTTCAAGAACCGGGTCACGAACTACAGCGCATCGAAGGCCGGGACGTGGTTTCTGGCACGGGAGTTCGCCCGGCGCCACAGCAAAGACGGGATCCTGAGCGTGACGCTGAACCCGGGGAATCTCAGGGCCGGCTCGTTCAAGGGCACCGCCGCGCCGCTCTACTTCATCGTCGATAAACTCATGCTCCACGACCCGCAGTTTGGCGCTTACACGGAGCTGTATGCGGGGCTGTCGCCGGAACTCAAGATTGAACATAACGGGACGTACGTGATACCTTGGGGCAGGCGAAGACCTGATAGTGAGATCACGCGGGGATATACTCAGGGCGATGGCGCCGGAGAGTGAGGGTGGTCTCGGATATGCGACAAAGTTTGGGTGTGGTGTGAGGAGCAATGGGAACTCCATATTTAGAATTGATCATCTGAGGAAGGATGGCAAAGAAGGTATTCAGTTCGTCCGATAGTCTCTTTCTTTTCTGTGACCAAATCATTCAGCATTCATCAAGTTCAATCATGCATGCAATTAGGGCTAAGAGTCCTCGAAAGAGCGCCCGAGAAGCTGATTCATTTTTGGTGACTAGGTAATGCAGCTCGTTAATTTGGTATCTACTAAGACATCCTCAAGACCGGGAGGAGTAGAACGTCAAACCTGGTATCCCTCGTGGAATTTTTCAAATCTCCAAAAAAAAAAAAAAAAAAAAACGCCCACAAATGCACCATGACGCGTATCGTGACTCTAGGGTATTATTCCTCCGAATTCCATGTCACGTCCCGCTGAACCCGTATGCCCGCCATCGGTATTCCCTCCGACGCCGGCCGCGCGCTGATATCTGTCCAGAACTCTCCCCGCTCTTTGGCCGGCACGAGCACGTGTATGTCGTCGAACCTCTTGAAAGGCCGCTCTTCCTCGTCTGATTCGCGGAGGGCAGTCCGGCTGAGCCCAGCGGGGTTATCCCTCCTTTGACGAAGGTGTGCGATTGCTTCTTGGATGGCTTGGTCGTGTAACCGGATCGGTGCGGGATCGGTGTATCGTCCCGTGCGGGCCGGCGCCAAAGTCTCTTGTACACGGGAACTAGCGTCGGGGCACAAGCGCCGATGATGGCGATGTATACCTCGAAGCCAGTTGTGGCGTAGAGTAGAGCAGAGGTTGCTGGAATTCGTTAGTCCCTCCTTGACTGTCCCGCCTTGTCTAAACATGGTGACTACTTACTGCCAGTGTCTTTCTTACTGCGAGTAAGGTATAGCGATACCGAAACGAGCCGCGCAAGACTGATAGCACAAGCACTGCGCGTGATATTAGCAAACGTAGCTCGGGGTGGCTTTCTACTTCTTGGCGGGGGTTTACGCACATGCCACCGATAAGAAAGATGCTACAAGTGACCATCTTCTTTTCCCCCGACAAATTAAGTTTTATGGCCTCGTGGATCGGAAGCGCCACCGTAACTGCATCGATGATGACATTAACGGCGGCAAGGACGATAGCCCCTCGGGAGCGTTGAGGCAATGGCCCTTGATCGATCGGTTCCACATGTATTCGATGGTTGGCATGTTGCCAGATTGAGGGCCTCAATCGCGACAAACCAAGTAATACATACGGCTGCGAGAATGTAGCCACCGCGTCGCACTGCCCTGGTTGGGAAGATGCGAACGTATAAAAGGACGAGGGAGAGTCGAATGCTCGTCAACCCTATGCCGTATAGGATGGTGCCGATAAAAGCGAGTTTATGTAGGCCCATCGCTGAGGCCGCATCGTTTTCTGCCAGGCCCGCCGTGTCAAACCCTAAACCGTCCACCAAGAACGCCACCAATATCGTCGCACCCAACCCATGATGAATAATAAGCGTGCCCAGTGCCAACCAGTCGTCCACATATACCCCGAGCCCAGATATCCGTCTCGACCAGAAGCGAAGGCTGACAGCAAGCGTGGAGAGGACGGCGAGGAGGATGGTGACCGCTATGTAGCCCCAGGAGCTCCGCCAGATTCCTAGGGACGAAACCATCCCTACTTCTTCATCGGGCTGAACATTCGAGTCGCAGATGGAGAGGATTGATCGAAAAGAAGAGATGTGGTGAAAGATGACAATCGGTTTGCTTCGTGAGGGAAATTCAGGATTCCCGGCAGTGGCTCGTCGGATGGTGAGTGAGTGAGTGAGATTCGCTTACCCCAGATACTTGCTTCTCGGTGAATGTGAATGTGAGTGCGACCTGGAATCGTCATGGATGTCGCCAGCGGCGATTCGATTAACCGGGTGGTGCAGCTACTACTTAGTATGTACACTACATCACACTGGTCGTGCGCTGACAAGAATAGCACACGGGCCGAAGATGGACCAATGGGGCATGTGTCAGGCTTCGAAGCTACGCAATATACTGCTACGTCGGGTCGCGGTCGCATTTCTTGGACTGGACTGCCATCGTGGTCAGCGAACGTGGCTTAAACGAATGATGCAGTGGCCGATTTCCTGCCGTTTCGAGACAAGGCGAAGGATGGCCACAAGCAGGGTACAGGTTGCAACCCCGAACGGGATGTTGACTCAAACAGAGAGTCCAGCGTGTCGATCGATCCTCTGCCGAGGGGACCCTCCTAGTGTCCGCTTTGGGTGTAGCCCTACGGAACGGCTGCAGAAGGAGGGCGTCGCGAATACTAGACTAGCCCAGATACTAGCAGCTTGTGTGGAGGAAGCCAGGCAGGCAGGCAGGTAGGTGGAAGAAGTCGACAGGCATTTCGTCGGCACCCATCGTACGACCGGTACAGTAAGAGTGAAGGGTCGAGGGGGGCTAATCAACGTGGCAAGACGGGGAGCGAACGTCAGACGGGCCATTCGATTGGATATTGACTTCTCGGCATGCAGGACATCACCACCCCCAAGAGCCGATATCACGATCCTGATTGGTAACGCGCGTCTATCTCACTGGCTTGTATGCATGTCAGATCTTCTATACCAGTCCAGTCCACAGTTTTTTATTGCTTTTAATTCTGCTTTGACGCTGCGGCAGCACGTCGCCTATCCAGCCTACCTCTCTAGCCTACCTAGCCCACCAATTGTGTAAGCATAACACGAGTACGAGTGAAGCAAGCAAGCAAGCAAGCAAGCAAGTAAGTACTATGCAGCCAGCAGACACGTGTGGGTTCTCGGGGTGCCATGCCGTATACCATGATAGTACCAGGTAGCCCGGTCGACGTTGACACCCATCGTGGCCCATATTCCTTTGCTACAGCTCAGTCTGACATAGTATGTGTGCATGGGCTATGTTTCAGCCAAATTCGGTTCCACTTGAATGGGACGATCCGGATCTGGCTGGAAGCCTTACTTTGATATTGCGAGGTAGTACTGCTATATATGAAAGGCGCTCTTGTAGGTATTCATAGTAGGCGGTGCTGCTTGGGAGATTATGCTTACCTAGTATGATACTACATAATAGCAAAATCATGGAATAAGCCGAAGCTGTAGTTCGCAGGATTCGGAGAGCTTCTTGAGCTTTGACACTAATTAGCTCCAGCACGCTACGTTCCAGCTAAGGATTCGGTAACGTGGCGGGCATCCGGGACGGCCGACCTTATATTGCGGGAGAGAGAGGCATTTCTTTTTACCCAAGTTGGCAAGTCTACAGCCTAACCAACCCGCTAAGGATCTCCCGCCAAGCTAACTTGCTATTCGGCTAGCCGGGTCCTTCTAGAACAACAGCTCCCACTTTCCGAGTTTCGTTCCTACTCACATGGCATTTCGAACAAAGTGTGCACTAAAATACGTTGAAATATCATCGACCACGTGGGAAAATGAACATGCCGTGTATGAGAACCCGAAAGCAAAGCTTGGTGATTGATTGGCTTGATAATACAACCTTATTTCGAGTGGCTTTTTATGTCCACCCTAACAACACAACAGTAGTATCTTCGGTGACCGACCTTGTTGGTTCAACACCCGCATTTGAAATAATCATCGACCGCTTCGATGCCCTGTAAGTCTGCGCAATAAGAAGATGGTAAACTCTTTGGATAGGAGTTCCAACTTAATTTCGGCGCTAAACTTGACATTTCATTATGAATGAATGCTCTTACACCTGGTGCAAGATACAAAAGTTCGTACGCTTATTCATCTAATCAAAGTCCGAAAGTAGCTAGCGACTCTAAAAATAGATGTCAATAGGAGGTTGCCTTTGGTATCCTTGTTATTGATGCATATTTCTTCCAACTACTTTTTGTCCCCAATGGGTCACTCTGTATACTTGCGTTCCAGTGCCCAAAGTTTGTCATGTTCCGTAGCTAAGATGATCTGCTTTAGGTTGTTGACTAATTTAGCAAATAGTCATTAAGAAACTTAACGTCCAAGGTTTCTTACTAAATTCTTTCAACGTTGTCATAGAGCATAGACACGCGGATATCGACAAAGAGACTCCTTATACAGAGTTTGACTAGTCTCTATGAGGGAGGTAGTTTCGGAGAGATTCGTGCAACAACTAATGTTTATTGCCTGAGTTCCTGATAAACCTTAATAATAAAACACTTAAAACCAAATTTTGAGATTGAAAATCTAAATCTTTTGTTGCACCGAATCGTTAGGAGGTTACAGAATCGGGCTACATGTAAATTATTACACTTAGCCATACTTCACACCTGTTTCTTCTCTTCTCCAAGCTTTAAACTTGTATGCTACCTGTTACTAAGAATATTTATGTTTTATCTACCCTATATCTAGATTGTACTAAAATCTGTAAGTAAAGAGAATGTGGCAGAGATTTAAAATTACACTTGATATAACATATTTTATATCTTAATATCTGTTAAGGAGAACAAAGGGAAAGAAGCAACCAGCAGAGGAGCTAATATTAGGGCTCGACGTATCTCAGGATGTTGGAACTCTATAACTTATTGCCACTCATCTAATACTCTAACCCTTTGACGTAACGTAAAATGACGGCTTTCATACCCGGAGACAAACCAGTGTCGTTAATAATTCCATCAGCGAGTTCGAGGTGGGTAACTCACATTCTCGAGTCATGGCGAACGAACATGCCTCGACGCCTGATAGTCAGGTTGGCTTCCTCAGTCAGGACCTCAATGGATGAGCAGAGAACGGAGCCCTCGTCATACCTAGTGTAAGACTGAGCAGCTTCCCTTTCCCAACTGAAAATTACATTGATAATAGAGATATGCTTATAACAGTTCTTGTAAATAGGCTTGGCGAGCTGTAGCTCCTTCGGTGTGCGATGCAAGTTCATGGTGAAACTCACGAGGGCTGATAGAAGAGCCTTGCTGATGTTACGCTCTCGGTAAATAAAATGGGAACTGAAGCTCTTAATACTTTACTGTGCTAGTCGGTCTAAGCTCTCATGAAGACAGAGGTGGGCTCTAGGATTTCATTGGCCAAATCGTCATTCATATCCTTCTAGAGGTCCCAAACGATAGCCTCAGAAGGGATGTCTCCGCTGGGCTACTTTTCGCTACGCATTATAGACATCAAAGCATTGTTGTAAGTTGTGTCATCGTCGCAGGATATATCCTCGAGAAGATATATGCTAAGATAGTTAATCCCTGTGCGATATAGACTTGCGTTGAATAAAGACAGGTACTCACCGTCAGATCTATGTAGATCTGCATTGTCTCATAGAGAAAGTCAAAGCTTTCGAAATAAGGTGTGTATACGCCTAGATACGGTAAATAGGTCTATATAACTAGGATCTACATTCTCTGATAGAAATACGTACTACGTAGCTCGGCGTATACAAACCTTATTTCAAAAGCCTTGACTTTCTCTATGAGACAGAGGCATCGACTATTCGTATTACACTACTGAAACCACTCCCTGTAGCGATACGACCATGCGTCCATGATGGTTGACGGATTTATGCAATAACTTATCGAATCCAAATCAGAGGTGAATTCACTGGCGGAAAGGCCATATAACCGTCGAAACAATATTTTGACCGTTCTATAGAACGGGAGTTTTAGCACATATAAATAGTATTAAACATTCGCTTGCGAGGGTTAAGACATGTTGTAATGTGCAATTGGATACCAAGCTTTCAAGCCTCGGACTATGGGGGGGAAAATACCAAGAACGCCCTCTTTAGGCTAAATGAGGCGCATTCATGGAAGCTATAACATCGAGCATCCAGACCTTGAACCCCATGGAGATGCCCCTCCGCGGGAGTGTTTGCTAAGCTTCTAGAACGCGGTTGAGTATAGCTCTACTGAGTGTGCGGGCAATGAGCGTATAGGGGAATAATACTAGATTTTAGCCGTCATTTATGATGAGGTCGAGGTAACTTCTATGCATCCGGCTCCTAGCAGCCTTTTTGATATAAAGGGGCGTTCCGTACAAGTCAAAGTTGTCTTTTGGTCTGGGGAAGAGGTTTCGCTCGTCTTTAAAACACTAAAAATATGGCATATTACATCCCCCTCGTATTGCTCGCGGGAAGCGCGTGGGCACGTGATTTTCCAAACTGCCAGTCCGGGCCGGTATGAGCCACGTCGAATTTATGTATCGTTGGCTAATTATGAAAAGCTCGCATCGAACCAAGTATGCAACACGACGCTCGATCCATGGTCGCGAGCAGCTGCGGTAAGATGCGCCAACACGCCAAGAAGGGGCATCGCGGTCATCATAGGCTTATACAATGATTGCATAGCTCGTCGCAGTGTTCACGACGAACGAAAAAATCTCTAACAGTTGGATAACTCCCCGGGCGTTTCGCGAATCGGACTGCCGGCCTAGTGAGTAGTTCTCGGTGCTATTTTCTTTCTGTTTTGGCGACTTTTAGAGCATCACGTTTCATCTTTGGGACAAAGGAGTGCCTGGAAGCTTCTAAACCTCCCACAAATCAGCTTAAATAGCAATCACTGACTCCGAGTGTTGTAGGTGTGTATAAAACTCCCGAGCCCGATCCCCGAGCCATTGTTTCGTATGATCCAGAAAGTTCTGTGATGTGGGACTTAGATACCTCGACTGACATGTTTCTATGCACGCAGCGAATGGTGGCAGGAGGCGCTACACGGTGTGGCACGTTCAAGAGGTGTCCAGTTTGCGACCTCGGGAGAATTCAGCTATGCAACGTCGTTCCCACAGCCCATCACCATGGGTGCGGCTTTCGACATGCCGCTAATATCCTCCGTGGCAACCGTAACGTCAACAGAGGCTAGAGCATTCAGCAACGCCGGCCGGTGCGGGCTAAACTTCTGGACTCCGAATATTAACACGTTCCGCGACCCACGATGGGGAAGGGGACAGGAAGTTCCCTCCGAGGATCCGTACCACATGTCGCAGTATGTTATGCAGCTGATTCCAGCGCTGCAAGGCGGGCTCAAGGCAGATCCGTACTACAAACTCGTCGCCACGTGTAAACACTACGCAGGGTACGATATGGAAAATTGGAAGGGCAATAAACGATACGGGTTCGATGCGAAGATAACTATGCAAGACCTTCAGGATTATTATCTTCAACCGTTCCGCACCTGTGTTCGCGATGCCAATGCTCAATCCATTATGTGTAGCTACAACGCCGTCAACGGGGTGCCAACGTGCGCCGACCCCTGGTTACTTCAAAACGTCCTCCGTGAACACTATGGCTTTGGTGGAGATCGATGGGTTACGGCAGACTGCGACGCCCTAGGGAACGTGTGGACATCATCATTACGGAGGAAGTGCGGCTAATGCCGCCGCCGCTTCGCTCAACGCCGGCACCGATCTAGATTGCGGACAATTCTGGCCCCAGAACCTCCCCTCTGCCTACAACTCGAAGATGTTCAACGACACCGTACTCGACCGATCGCTAATTCGCCGGTACGCGTCTATGGTACGGCTGGGTTGGTTCGATGCCCCTGCCCAGCAGCCATACCGACAGCTAGCATGGGCTGATGTCGCGAAGCCAGATGCGAAAGCGTTGGCACTACGTGCCGCGCAGGAAGGGTTGGTGCTGCTGAAGAACGAAGGCGCAGGTAAACTGCCGCTTTCCAAGACAACGGTGAAGCGTGTAGCTGTTGTCGGACCTCTTGCAACCGCGACGACTCAGATGCAGGGCAACTATTATGGCACCGCTCAGAGCATATCTACAGTCGTCAACGCGTTCAAGGCAGCTGGATTCGAGGTCACGAATGCGCAAGGTTGCGCGCTCACGGGGACTTCGACATCTGGATTCTCGGCGGCCGTGAATTTGGCAAAAAGCGCGGACGCGACAGTCTTCGTTGGCGGTATGGATACGAGCATCGAGGCCGAGGATAGGGATCGAGAGCAGATAACTTGGCCGGGCGTCCAGTTATCCTTGATCCAACAGCTAGCAGCCGCGACGGGCGATAAACCATTCATTGTTGTTCAGATGGGAACTATGGTCGATAGTTCGGCACTCGTGTCTGAAAAGAACGTCAATGCTCTCGTTTGGGCGGGCTATCCAGGCCAGGACGGAGGCACCGCGGTCACCAGTATACTGACTGGTGATAAAGCACCTGCTGGAAGATTACCTGTCACTCAGTACCCAGGCGACTATGTAAATCAAGTCCCGATGACGAATATGAATTTGCAACCTGGAAGTGGAACGCCGGGGTATGTTGAAGCCTTCATGGTCCTTATAACCGGACACCTTATGATCTCCCTTGAAGCGCCACGCTGACAAACACTTAGGCGCACATACAAATGGTACTCCAAGGCACCGGTATTTCCCTTCGGACATGGGTTGCAGTACACGAGTTTCAACGTCTCCATGTCGCCGGACCTCCCAACAGCGTTTACGACAGAGGATTTAGTGCGCAGCAACAGTACCGCAGGAAGCCCGCTGGATCTTTTGCCGCTTACATCAGTGCCGGTGTCAGTGACGAATACGGGAAATGTAACTTCCGACTACGTGCTTCTTGCCTTCTTGAAGGGCGAGTATGGACCTTCACCGTATCCGAATAAGAGCCTGGTAGCGTTCACAAGACTGCATGATATCAAACCCGGGATACTGCGACTGGCACACTTGACATCAAGCTGGGAAGCGTTGCGCGGAGTGACGCAAATGGTGCTTTGACCTTATGGCCTGCAAAGTACAAGTTAGTATTGGATATTGATGATCGTGCAAGTTGGGATTTCGAGATCGCTGGCACAGCTACAGTATTAGACAAGTTGCCAGCCAAGAATTAAGATATCAGTTGAGGCTAGGCTGCTAATTAAGAGGAAGGAGTAGAATGAACATTAGCAATTGATACTTCTAAACACATTGATATTTTGAGTTCATGCGAAGTTAATTGGCCATAAATGCTATCTCCCTGTCTCTGTTTTTAGTTGCTATCAGTGCGACAGAGATGATAGCCTATTTGCTCCCACCTCTCATTCCCGACGCATGGGTGGCACCAAAGAATATCCTCGGGTCAACTGCTCTCTTAATCTGTAACAAGCGTTCGTAGTTTTCTCCCCAATAAGTGTGTTGCCAATCCGGCTCACGAGGGTTATTCTTTTATTTGTCAGTGAACAGTTCTGAGTATCTGTTGAATAAGATACCTACCTCATTCACATAAGCTCCCATATCGGGGCTAGCTTCCTTAAAGGCTCGGTGATATTGTTGACGATGTCGAGGGCCTCGGTTCTTGCGGTGGCATTAAGGGGCGCAAAGTGCTTTCCGTTCGCTACGGCGGGTTGCATATTAGTCCTAGTTAGGAAACGCAAAGATACCGGGAAGCCTACTTGAATGAACAATCGCTCTCCTCCAAGTTGGGGTCGCCGAGATACTGCCACCTCTTGGCTTAGCATCTCGTACACCTTTCCCCGCTACAAGGTATGCTGATCCATTTGAAAGCTTAAAGGCCTCGCCGAGAGCAGCGCTTTGGTTTGTGAGGGCCTTTTCATCAAGCAGACGAGACCCAATATATTGATCTGAACCCGCCGGGCTCTGGTCATAGAATACGTTGAACCAGGACAGAAAGGATGGATAAGGAGTAACAGCCACTGTAATGATCGCGTCGGGCCATTTGGCCTTGACATGTGTGATAAGGGGGTCCCAGATTTCTTGCATGTCATTAATGTCCTGTGTATCTATAATCTATAAGGGATAAAGATTAGATATTGTCGCTTTTTAATAGTTCGACTGGCTCATAGACAGAAGGATAAATGGTAGGAAGGACGTAGAAAAGGGTAAAATATGGGGGCAAGCCAGCCTACGAGCACATCACCCACTTGAAATCACATACCATAAACTCTCCGCCCATGCCAGCAAAGTTCCCGGTACTGTTGAGGCTGGTGAGATTAGACTCAAATAATGCGTAGCCTGATACGTCCTTTGACGCGAGATATGGTAGAGAGGACGCAAGGTAGCCGACCATATCCCAAATCCAAGGCGCACTAAGGTCTGGGCTAAGGAAGCCTATAACCCCTGCTACTGACTTCGGAGTCGGATGTGTAGCGAGAGTCACAGAGGTCATGACACCAAAGGTTGAACCCCCCCTAGATGCCATTTATTAGACATCGATAGCTCGAAAAGGATATCAGAAAGTGAACTCACACCCCGCATGGCCCAGAACAAATCTTCGTTTTGGCATTCGTTAGCAACCAGTATATCGCCCATCGGCGTCACGACTTCTAGTTCTAAAACATTGTCTGCTCCTAGACCGTAATGAGGAGCCAAAATCGAATGACCACCGCCGGTTAAGTAGCCACCGACGCTCACTGTCTTCGAGGTTCCTCCTACTATGGTCCGATTGATTTGTCCAGTTCCTCATAGATGGCAGCAAGCTGAGAACCACCACCTACGGTCACTGCGGGGTGTCGATTGTGAAGTTGCAGCCCTTTGGTTGAAAAGAGTCGTTGTGTATTTCATGACTCTGCATATGATGGACCCATATAGACAACGCCCCAGGTGCTTGTGAACGGCCCTGGTAATCATGACCAGAGCTTTTCACGACAACACGAACGTTGTGTTTCCGTGCTAATAGAGGTATCAATCAACAATACGTTTACGGGTGTGATGTGTTATCTTTCAACCTACCGAAACCAAAGCTAAGCTTGACGTCGTTTGCGGTCGTTGCGTTCACGACGTAGGCAGGATATCCTGCACCGCTACACGGAGTATCTGGGTCAACCAAACAGGTGTCATTATTGAATTGCTGCCACATGTTTGAAACGGGATCGCTTTGGTGGAAGTCGTAGGTGCTCCAGGCTGCAGTGAAGGTAGCGCACTTGTCGGAGCTGTCCGAGATTAACAATCAGTGAAGTCTACTAAAACGGGACTCTCTGAGGAACATACTTGAAGGTGGGCTCTCCGGGATGACAGACAGCTCCTGGAGGAGGCCCTGGCTGGATGAGTTTTCCCCCAATAGACTGATTGAATTCGGTCCAATTTTCTTCAAGTGGCCACTGTCATTGATATGTTAGTGTTGAGTTAATATATTTCCGTAGCAACTTGTTTTTCGCCAGTGAGTCGCTTCCCCAGCTCCAAAGTACTCGTCGGAATATATAGCAATAGATGAGGCGTGCGGCGCATATCTAGATACATAACTAGAGCTCAAATCAGAAACCAGAATCACTTACGGCGGCGGTGCCAGGGAAGGCTTTGCACGCTCCATGTTCTTGTGGCGTGGATGCGGCGGCATCGCCAAACACAAGGAGAGAGGTTAGGACGGATGGATACGTGAATACTCTCATTTTGTTAGTGAGACTCAATGGACAGCGAAGAAAAGAGCGCACCTTGTTGAGCTGGCTTGTTAAGCCGACTTCATACCTATATATATTCTTTTGCAAAAAAAAAAAAAAAAAAAAAAAAAATACTGGCTTAGACAACTAGTTAAGAGGTAGACTATAGGACTGGGAGTCGCATCATAGCTCCCAAGCTTGGTAATTTGCCTGTTGTTTTCCAACCATGATCGTATTTCGGTTTACTCGGTCGGCTGCGCTTATTAGGGTCAAACGTTAGTGTGGACCTATCCCTGCTGCCTGTCACGGTACATGGGGCATGCTGATCATTGCATATAGGTAGTGATGCTAAATCTCAACGTCGAACGGGAGCCATTAGTTTTCAATGGCACACAAGAATCTCGGATAGGACTCGGAGAGCCTCCTCTAGGTTAAATGAGGTAACGCGAAGCGCTATTAGTATAGTTATCAAGTAGGCCCAAGAAGCCAGATTGGTAGTTTATCAAACAGTTGTTCAGCTACAGCAGCCTTGAGGATGGAGTTGGGAAGCTTGAATTGGCCGCTGCCTAGCAGGGGACCTTGCCGCAGTGCTTCATGACGACACCGGTTCCCCTTTTGGTGACTTCGCAGTCCTCGGCCACCGTCAATACGTAAGCTATGCCAAGAGAGACAAGCTTTCAAAGCCGAGGTTTCATTAGACTTAAACTCTTTTCGCTTCGTGGTAGCAATGCTCGGGTCCCCTTGCTCCCAGCTCGTAATTTGATCCTTACAAGCTGCGTGCTAATTTAGCCCGTTGTGGCTGGGTTCTGCAGTCTGAATTAGATGCGGCTTGAAACCTGGACCGTTAACACTCAAGCTATACACTCGAGAGCGATAGCTATTGCCATCTTTCCTTCGTCTTGCTTCGTCGAATAATACTATACGGCGTATTAGGCCGCACAGGTAAGGGCTCGACCGTGATGAATGACCACAGTCTTGAATACAAAAATCTCACACACGGCCCTTAAACCGTAAAACTCCACCACTGTTGCTCCCAGAAGCGACTTTCACTACAGATGTCGATGTGAGGACTGCCAACAGCGGCAGAAACAACTATCAATTCCCCACGATACTTCAGAAACTATAATTGGACTATAACTAAGCTGCCCTAATCATTGAGGGTCGGGTCGTAGCGTAGGATGATGCCCATTAGTACCATGCATATTACCCTTTTAGGGTAGAGCAATCATGCAAAGTAAAAGATAACTAACTGGACCAATAAACGATAGTGTAAATAGAATCCTTGACAGCATCCAGATTCCGTCTTCTCCTAACGAAAATAGTTGCATAACAAAACTGACACCTAGTGTACAGTCATATATGTGGGTATGCCTTAGGTACCTAGGTAGCGTTCTAGCGGCCACCCTAGGGCCGAAAAGGTTCGGGCCCTGGCGCTTGCTAGTCTCCCCCCACCCCCACGATCGCCATGTCGTAGTACGGAAGCCTCTAAGACTGGACATTTACGTGATCTTAATGCCACAGAGCCTGGTTAAAACATTAATTTGAACTTTAAGGCTAATAAATATGTAACTTACTCAAGGTATTGGCACAGGGCTCGTACTTTTCTTCATAACTTTGATGGGGTCTAAAGGGTTTATGGTTTTCTATTTCTCTCTCCTGTATGTACTCGGGAGGCGTGTTCCCCCGTAGGGCTCTGGGGCTTGGCCTGGGGTATAGATGCCCCGCCATTTACATCGACACTACAACACCCATAGAACTACCACCTTGCGACGCAACATGGTTACTATCCAAGTACTTGACGTATCTAGGCAAATTACTCACTTTTTCTATTATCAGTTAAATCGCTACCTCTATCCCTGCCACCACTATGCCACCCGCAAAACGTTACCATTTGAGGCTTAGTATGACCGGCTTCAATCCACGATCCATGACGTTATGAGGTGAGGTTCATCCTCACCAAGTTGGGCATTAGCAATAAAAAGGTTCCCATCGAACTAGCCCTGATGATACTATCCTTCGCTTCGTATGGTCCGTACCACTCTAGCATTAAGGATGAGAAGATGATATATAGAGCCGATGAATTCTGGCGTCCGGGCCCCTGGGCCAGCGTCGCAGGTCTCTATTTGACAGCAGCTACACTGCCTAACACTATCCTGAAGGCGAAGTCGGTTACCTTTCAGATGAGGGCCGCAGACCAGGGCTGGGCTGATTTCGGAGGCAATGGAACTTACCGCAATAGCCACACATGGTTCGAAGCGAGTATTCTAAGACCACGATCGCAAGAATCTACGGCCGCAGCCCTCACAGATAAAGAGGTGATGAATTTCCCTACTCCAATCGAGGCCCGGGATTATCTTCAGGGCCTCGGCTGGGATATGGTGGAGAGAAACGGCTCAGTTGTCTGGAAAGTGCATAACAACATTACGGCCCGCAGCAACTATTGGCGCTACAGGGCAGACTGGGTCGCAGATATTCCAACCCCGGTCGACGATCCAAGAGCTCTAGGTGATGGTCAAGGTTTCCTGGAACTACTGAGACCAGGTGATGTGATCGCCCTTTGGGCTAGGGCAGAGGTACGTACCGACAAGCAATAATCTGGTTTCTGCCACTGACAGTTTATTAGCAACAGGCTTGGTTCAACAAGGTTCGGGGAGCGACTATAGAGATTCAGTATCAATTGCGTTTATTGGACGACATTTGAGACAGAAAGTATGTAAAGCCTTGGCCATGCTTAACTATACCGCCCCATCAAGTGACTTGACGTAGAGCACTCTAACTTTGTGCCCAGTACAAGGCGCTGAAATATATCGCCTAGAAATGATTAAATATCGCGATACAGGGTCCATTAAGCTTATGAAGGCGTTTGGAGGTCACTAGGCATACATATAGACAACAGTTTACCGATACTTAACAGGTTCCAACGGCCTATCTGATCTTCAACCCTGACCCCTAACGACCCCTGATCATCCCCCTCCCCCCAATCTTCCCTCCGACTTGAGATAAACCATCAATAGATAACCAGAATCTGGAAGGGCGTGAATTACAAGCAAATAAACGTCGGCTTCTTTTCCAAAAACTATAAGAAGCCTCGCCAACTCCATCAGGAGAACTAACTAGGCCAAACGTCACTTTTGATTCGTTGGACGAGTAACAGATTTGCCCGATGGGCTTTTTGTAATACCGCCTTTTGATGGCGGGTTATCTAATCGTGGCTTAGCACCAACAGCGTGGGTTTCACGCATATCGCACCGCTACCACCTTACTTGCATATCTGAAGAATGCCTTGGGGGCTGAGCACTGCGTTGGAACCTTCTGGATGTATTCTCAGCAGTCATAGAGCTCTCATTTCGTGCGGAGCAATATTTCCTGGCTATGAAACCTTGTAATCCGTCCTGAGCGACTCAGGTAGTAGACTCAGGTAGTTGATTCCCTCTTTCCACCTCGCTTTCAGATGATATTACTGATAGGTCTCACAATCTCATTTTGCCAATACTCGGCCCATGACCTCCGTCGCGCAGGCTAAGCCTTTGACGATGACAAGGTTGGAACTTGCTATCGCGGATTTCAGTGCTAACCTTAGCGACGATCAACGACACAAGCTAGCAAAAATCCGTAATGTACCTGATGCTGAATCAATCTTGGTCTTCACTGCTGAGTTGGACGCTGCAAACAGCGATCGGAGGGGCCGAAGCGTTAGCACCCGAGTCTACACTGTCATATTCCAATCTTTCACTGCCCGGTCGACTTCTCAGAATGCATACATCCAAGACCTGTTGCTGCAACAGTCTAAACGACATGAGCGTAAGTGCCTGTCACTAAACGCTATTGCTTAACTAGTTCGCACAAAAGAGAGAAGAAAAGAAAGGCTCCTCGACAAGCTCAGTACTCATCGCCCTGAGAAATTACTGAAGCAAAACCAACGTAAGCGATTTTGCAATACGGCAAATTGGGTTTTCCAACCCTCCAAATTTCATCAGTGGGTCGGCCCGGGAGTCTCTCATCTTTGGTTGTCAGGTAAAAGTGAGTTATCTTACAAACTACGGACTGAATTGAGCCTAAAACTTCATAGTTAGCTCAGGCAAAAGCGTTTTGATGTTAGTAGTCACCAATATAAACAGACCGATTGGATTGATTTACTGATAAAGAGCTTGGCACGAGTATCATCGATCGTCTGTTCCTAGAGAAATCACGCTCCGATTATCTTGTCTCTTATTTCTTCATCAGCTCTGGTGATCAAGACTCTCTCAATGCTGAGGCTGTAATGAGATCAATTCTTCGACAAAGATTGCCAAAGGCATCCGAAATCTCTGATGAACTGGTTACGAGCCTCCAAAAGCTCGAATACGATAATGATTTAGAGGAGATTATCGACCTCCTTCGCACTACTACTCATTCATCAAGAGTCTCATACATAATAGTCGATGGACTGGATGAATGTGGAGGAACAGAGCGTTCAAAGCTATTCAAGTCGCTTTCTTCCTTAGCGGCCTCAACTTCAAACACAAAGCTGCTGTTAGCAAGCCGAGAAAGTCTTTCAACCGAGATAAAAAACCAATTCTCTCCCATTTGCAGTTTATCGATGTCGAGGTCAGAGGCTGAAGGTGATATAACATCTTGTATTGACGCCTTTCTCAAGGAGAAGTTAGAACATGGTCATTTGAAGATTGGGGACTCCCGTGTGATTGATGAGATCAGGCAAGCTTTGATTAAGGGCGTAGATGGCATGTAAGAAATACAGACACAATGCCCCAACGTTAGTTCGCACACTAATAACCCAATCAGGCTTCTTTGGCTATTTTTCCGGATACAAGACATCTGTAGGCAATATTCTGACGATGATATTTGCCAAACTATTGCTAGTCTCCCGAAGACCTTAGAAGAGACGTATCATCGACTGTTATGTCGAATCGAGTCTGAAAATCATATGCAAAAATGTCAGCAAGTATTTGCCTGGGTCTCTGGTGCGATGCGGCTGCTATCCGTCACCGAGCTCCGAGAAGCTATCGCAATCAAGATTGGTCAGGTATATACAGAGAAAGATCGACTATGTAATGCCATGGATCGCCTTATCTCATCATGTGAGAATCTAGTGTGTGTAGATGAAGAGGATCATTCAGTTCAGTTTGCACACCATTCTATCACCCAATACTTACTCACACCATCAGCCGATCGCACTCGAAGAAGGTTTTCCATAGCTGCCAACGCAACGATCATTTCATTGGTGAGATATGTATGACGTATCTTGATTTCAACGATTTCAAAACAACATTGAATCGACGACAAAGGCCTATTATCCTGCCCGAACCATTAGAGACTGCGGCCTCTGCCATGGGACCGAGATGGAGGAAAGCTGTTGATATTGTCAACGTGATTCGAGCACCAAAACCCTCACAACCCATTGATGTCATAAATGTGGTCCGACGTCCAGCGACAGAGACCATGGTAGAGACAAACCTCATGAAACAAGCATATCCATTTCTTCGATACGCGTCAGTCCATTGGATCTCACATTCCAAGAATTTCCAACCTGGGATATCGCACATATGGGGTCTCTTTAAGAGAATCATCGTAAATGGCCATGCCATGGCAACACTTCCATGGCCATTGCGCGATATGATTGCAAGTTTGGATGTTTTGGAATGGACCTTAAAGTGTCGACACTATGGATTGCTAGGCCTCATTTTTGAGTATAACGATGAACTGCAAGCCCATATCAGTCGAACTATGGACGAAGCAATATATACTGGTGACGGAAAGCTGATTGATTTCATTCTTGTTCGCCATGCGAGCATCAAAGATGAAGCGACAGAAAAGCTCGTGCTGGCTATTCAAAAGGGTAGTCTAGAGATCACCGACAAATTACTTCTGTCCGGAGCTGATGTAAACGCAGCTGTGCGAAACGGTGCACAAACCGCGCTCCAAGTAGCTGCCGAGCGCGGTTGCCTCGACATTGTGGAGAGATTGTTGGAAGCCAATGCAGAAGTAAACAGAGATCAACCTAGTCCTCTGGGTTGCACTGCACTTCAGGTAGCGGCTAAGGCCGGGAATCTCGAGGTCGTGGGAAAATTGCTTGCTAAGGACGCAGTTGTCATTGCTCGATGTGGTTGCACCGCGCTTCAGGCGGCTTCTGAATGTGGCCATCTCGAGATTGTTCAGAGGCTATTAGAAGTTCCTGAGACTTTTGTGAACACTAGGAGTGCTGATGATCATTGTTTTAATGGACGCACCGCCCTTCAACTAGCTTCTGAAGGAGGCCACCTGGAGGTTGTACGAAGCTTACTCGCAGCCAACGCTCATGTAGACACATCCGCCGTCCATACCTTTGGCAGCTACACGGTGCTCCAACGGCTTGTAGATATGGCTACTTCAGAGTCGTTAAGACTCTGATAGAAGCCGGGGCAGATGTTCATTCCGCTCCTGTTGAATGGGGCGGCCGCACGGCATTTGAAGCGGCTGCCATGGGCGGCAATATAGATGTTTTGAGAGTATTGCTGGCAACTGGAGCGCATGCCACCCTTTGTGGCCCTGCGCCTCGTCCAGGTATCAAAGTTGGCGATTCAGATATGACTACAGGACTACTAGAATTCGAATCGGAGCTTTCTCCTGATAATCGCGCATCGCTATGTTTGGCCGTCGACACTGCTACTCGTCACGGGCACTTGGAATTCATCAAGATGCTATTCACGGCAGGAGCTGACGCTAACGGCGGCTGTGCGCTCCCGATAGCTGCTGGTAACGGTTATCTTGACATCGTCGAATTTCTGTGGACCGTGGAGCCGATATTAATTATGATACAGCTCATGGCACTGCACTTGCGTCAGCTGCTAACAATGGTTATTTTAATATTGTTAGGCCTCTTGTCAAAAGCGGAGCTATTGTCGAGGAGGATACAAACTGCAGCATTGAACTTACTATTGCGGCGCAAAACAAAAATTCGAACATTGTAAGAATCTTACTCCAAAATGGTGCCACTATCCATCAGGATGCAGACCACGGGATTGTCCTTCTCGCTGTCGTTGAAGAAGGGTATCTTGAGATCATTGACGGATTAATTGGCGCCGGAGCCGACGTCAACGTCGAGTCATCTCGAGGTACTGCGCTCAGAGCAGCAGTTCGTTGTAACGCAAGTCTCGCAATTATCGTCAGATCGATCAACGCTGGGGCTAATTTCAATGCTGAGGACGCAATCCTCACACTGCGCTTGATATAGCTCGTCTAACGTCGCATATGGATCATTATAAGAGGCTGCAGAAGGCCGGTGGGAGGCGAGGTGCTAAGGCGAAATAGAGCTGAGTAGAGTCGTACTTAGTTGAAGACGCCGAGCAGTTCAATTCAAGTCCATAGAGCTATATATAGGACCACATGCCTGGTGTGTAATCTCATATATAGATAACTTAAGTAGGTAGAGAGAATATAGCTTCAGCACCCATCACAGCGCGCGAAAAATCATCACCGCGAGCCACTCAGACAAGGCTATAGTTCTCACGGAGGTGAGGAGTCCTTTATAGTGGACTAGCCGGTGCCTAATCTAAGAGCGATCAGTTATAGTCTATTTAGTTAATCCAAAGTCTAAGTTTTAATAATTTTAGGTATAAAACTTGATTCTAAGTTCTCAAGTTTTTTTATTAATTATCCTTTAAACTATATAGCTCAAGCGGTAGTAAAGCATTATGACAACACTTTGTAACAACAGTAAGTTAGCTAGTTAGAATGGTACATCTAAAAGGGGCATGGAACTGGCTGGGGATGACACTGGTTCCCTTGGGCCTCAGACCTGAGAAACGCATCCCAATAGGGCAATCCTTCGAGAGGGGCTGAGGACCATCAAGCACCTTTCTGACACACACACTAGTTGTCAATCACTGTATAACTTCAAACATTACAATGACGGCAAGAGTAAGAAGTCGATGGAAAACTTATTGCGTAGGGAGTAAACGCGTTGCTGGCAGCGAGTCAGAGACACCCTTGTCAGCAAATATTACTATGTATAGGAACATATGCGCCGCTAGCAGGATCTCGGGATTATGGGCATCTTCAACATCAATATATCCGATCCGAGCCATATGATAACTGGTGCGTCCTGGATCGAAGAATACAAAACGATGCACCCTAGCCTGCAGATGCTTTGAATATGTCCTTTATCTTCACTTGAACCTACCCTTCTACCATACTAAACCGACAATCAATATGCACAGCGCGAAAGTCTTCTTCTCTATAGCCGCTCTTGCGGGCTCAGCGCTATCTCAGAAATCGGACAGTCAGTTCTGCTCCGCGTATTTCACTTCCTTGGTTTCTATTATCGAGGAGAAAGCTCCTACAACACCTCCGGCGATTCTTTCATTTATCGCTAAGAGCACTGGAACCGCTTCGCCTACGACTACTGCGCGCCTCTAACAACCCTTGATTTCGCAAGCCACGCGCACGAGCTTTGCGAGATTGCCACGGAGCTGCCTTCTTCTCTCTCTTGCCCGAGTTCAAGACCTATGCCGCGGCACTTCTTAGCTTTGGCAGAGCCTATAGCAGCGACCATATAGCCTACGTTACAGACTGCGCTCCGGAAAATGAGGTGGCGAGCAGAACCAGCTACCTCGACTTTGTCTTTACGGCCACGGGCAACTTCTGCGAGCAGACGCCGGCCCCCGGCGGTGCGTCCAACAGCACCTACCCAACGCCCACCCCGACGATTACGAGTTCTATCACCGTGCCTGTAACGGCTGCTGCTGCTGCTGCTAAACCCACCGGTGCCTATCTAGGGGTAGCCGCCATTGGGGGCATTATGGGTGCTGCAGGCCATTCTTTAGATGGTCACGGTTATTTGGGTCGAGAGATTGATTAGTTTCAAATGGATTTCTTGTCTCTTATACTATAATGATTTGATTTGGACAATATATGTATCTTCTGTAAGCTGACTGCTAAGTAAGAGAAATACGAGTTCTTTATAAAAATCGCGATGAACAAAGTTATGCAAAGATATAAACTAATTAATACAAGGTCAGTATTATCTACAAGAATTAATAACTTTACTTTTGTTGACAGGGATGGTGTAAGCGTTTCCAGGGGTTATAGAAGTTATAGAATCAAGAAGACCGTAAAGAGCTAGGACATCTATCAGGCTTGATAACCTTAAACCGTCCATTATGATAATTTATCTTTGATTCGATGCCCTAACCTATACTGTTCCGTGACTTACATAAGGCACAGCTGCAATGAGTCAGATCTGCGCCGAAATAGTCGGAGGTGTTCTATCACTAATTTACAACTTGTCGTATGTGGTGTTAAGTAGCATAAAATTGATCATAGAACTTGATGGCAAAGGGAATTAGTACTGAAGGAGTACTGGAGATAATAGCTCTAACCTACTACATGTCTCATACACATTATATTTAACAATAATCTGTTACAGTGCCTATGGACAGCTACAAAAGAGAGTTTTGTATATAGCCTAGTCTACAAAAGTAGTCCTATGGACACCCTCGCACTAAAAAGGGTATCTCTTGGCTGCCCCTGCTATGAGGGCCGTGGCATCGGTTATTATACTAAATGACTTTAGCTACCTAATATGCCGCTAGTACGGTAAATATCGACGTCACTAGCATTGATAATATCCTGGCGGCACAGCTTACCATACTTTTCTTGGAGATGAACCTGCTAACATTTTATCGGCAAGATAGTTGGTATTGTTTTGTACTAGATAAATCATATCTTAGCCGTGCTTAATGGTGACATCAGACTCACTCTGATGCTTGAAAAGGGTATCTCTTGGCTGCCCCTGCTATGAGGGCCGTGGCATCGGTTATTATACTAAATGACTTTAGCTACCTAATATGCCGCTAGTACGGTAAATATCGACGTCACTAGCATTGATAATATCCTGGCGGCACAGCTTACCATACTTTTCTTGGAGATGAACCTGCTAACATTTTATCGGCAAGATAGTTGGTATTGTTTTGTACTAGATAAATCATATCTTAGCCGTGCTTAATGGTGACATCAGACTCACTCTGATGCTTGATGATTATGATGGGTGCATATGTGTTCCGTTTGCCGTGCGCAAGCTGTTTCGCTTTCAACCCGAAGACTAGGCAGTCTCCAGCCAAGCCAACTTCAAGAGCAATTTAAACGGCTTAAGAGGAGCTCCTCGTGTTCTCCCCCGTTGTCTTGAGAAACTAGCTGACAAAGCTTCGCAGACTAGCTGCCGCTACATACAGCGCCTATGGGGGCGTCTTTGTCTACGTCTGTGAGATAAGGTACGGTAAAATGATTAATTCAAGGGGCTAATTCCCAGTTATAGTTGACTTTACAACTTAGATTGTCTTTATGTGATAACTATAGAAAGATTTGGTGTATATCAGGAAGACGTTGAGATCCTCATCGCCATAACTGTAATGACATTCGTACTTAAACTAAAAGGCAATTAGTCGGATAATTAGAAATACTTTTTTAGAGAATGGTAGTGGAGATAGTATTGACCCTCGTGCTTGCCCATGAAAATACTAAATTCGTAGTTTGGACAAAACTTACGTATCCAGACACGTTTATGTATTATTTAGTTCTCAGTCCCTTTGAAACGTAGCCTCATTAGTTGGCACTACAAGAAAATTTATACCTCGCCTTTTTTATTCTCCGGGATTCAACAAGGAGCAACATCAGCACTCCTGACAGCAAAATTGCTCTGGAGCATCATTGTTAAGTTGCCCTATATGCCGAATACATGACGTTTAACAATATGAGTGGTTTGTATGACTCTCCGATGTCAATCTAGGGAGTCCAACCCCGTGGAGTCTTTGATTAACAACGAATCTGGGAATCTTAGATAGAATATACTTTAGCGCCCGCCTTGAGTCCGCATCTGTCTTGGAATTATACTCTACCTATGAGACGGAATTATCCGTCACTTATCTCCGTCGTATTTAAACTTCTCAGCTAGTCAATGCTCTCATTTCATACGTGAGGTTCTACCCACCTAATTCGACATGTGAACAGTCTTGGCATCTACGGCACTTGCATTCGCCATTGAATAGATGAATATGGTTGATCGTATGGGGTAAAGCCCTTTACCGGTAACCCAACCGTGTATTCGGAAATTTGCCGCCCCGAATTTAGGACCAGTACAGCAGCCTATTGTATGTGCCAGTTTAACCACCATGTCGCGGTTAAAAGTAGTTTAATCATGGATATGAGTTCTGATTTGTCCGTGGAGCAAGCCGTGTGCCATCTCAATCCTTAATCGGGATATACAACCACCATCACGCTTCTCGATAGGTACTGCATTCGCGCCTTGAATGATATGGCAATGGATGGGTTGGTCAGGAATGGTATTCAATGCGCAGCCAGCAGAAAATGTACTTAACAAGTCGATTCGGCTCTGATCCGAGGCCCCCTGTTTTCCTCTTCATACCTTTGCCGCAAGACTAGTCCGTCGTGAAGATGAAGTCGTTCTCCGTCGCCGTTGCGCTTATTGCGCCAGTTCAGGCAGGCCTTCGTTTTGGCTGCTCCTCGCTCACCATCCAACGGATTGACCCGGTTGTCGAGCCTGGACAGACGCCGTCCGCCCATGTCCATCACATTGTCGGTGGAAATGCCTTTAACGCGACTATGACTGGTGATGTTGGTGCACGAGGCACTTGCACTACTTGTGAGATGGCAGAGTATGTATTCCTGAGACTTATATTCCTCATTGTAAACACGAAGTTGCTCTATATCTCTTGTGCGCGGGCTTGGTTTCGGAGCCGCTCTCGAATGATTCGGCCTTTCTGTATTGGTGATTGTTTTTTTCTAACGTTTGTCTTAAAAGGGATTTCTCGAACTACTGGACAGCGGTCCTTTACTTCAAGCACCCTACCAACGGCTCCTACCACCGTGTGCCTGTCAAAAACAATGCGGCTCTCGCTGCTGGTACCACCGGTGGAATGACCATCTACTATACTCCGGTAAATACTGATGACCCCAATATGCGATCAAAATAGATCCTTTTTAAACGACCTACTGGACGCTAGGCTAATTCTTCATAGTAAGCTTGATCTCATATCCGGGGTCTAGCTTTAAACGAGCGAAGTATGCTAACCTACATCAACAGGCACGATTTCAGCACGGACGCATTGAATCAGCAGTACATTACAGCCTTCCCACCAGTGAGTTTACGAGTTAACCTTTCATGCTATATATTCTAATAATTTTAGGGCTTCCGTATGACTGTCGGATCCCCGACCACGAACACACTTGACCAAGCCAAGGGTCACATTGGTCTGCGGTACAACTGTCTTCAGACTCTTATAAACAGAGGTCCAGAAATGGTCGACTTCCCCGACAGGCCTTGCCCCGCTGGGTATGCCTCCTCGCAGCCTTAAAACTGGATGTCGCGTAAAAAGATACCGAAAACTGACTTTAGACTTTATAGCATTTTCGCTGTCCACCATTTCCCTGCGTGAGTAGCCTTCTAGAAGTTGTTGATATGTGAACGGCGCCTAATCAGTCTCTAGTTGCTGGGATGGAAAGAACCTCGACAGCCCCGACCACCAGTCCCACATGTTCAACACAATCAAGTACGACGGCTTCACCAACGCTCCACCGTGCCCAGCCTCGCACCCCGTCCGTATGCCTCAGTTGACATATGAGACTGTCTGGGATACAACCAAGTTTAACAGCCTGTGGCCATCGGGAACGCCCAACCCCTTCGTCTGGAGCTTCGAGGGAACCAGCGGATACGGAACGCACGCGTAAGTAATTCTCTGAACCCTGAAATCCTCATAATTCGGCTCTGAATGGTAACAACTGACACTTAATACTGTAGTGACTACATGTTCGGCTGGCAAGGAGACTCCCTCCAGCGCGCTATGAACAAGTCCGAATGCTTCTACGATGGCTGCGGCTCCATCAAGAAGCAGGTCATGGCCACTGCCAATAAGTGCACCGTCAAGGACTTTGTCGGCGAGGAGACCGACGGATGTAGGTTTTGAATTGTCTTCTTGGTATTAATTTTCCCGCACTAACACATCGTAGGGCTCACTGCGCTTCCGGGTATGGCGATGTGAGGACCAATACTGACCGTCTGAGTGGATATCATGCAACTCCTCGATGCGCAAATTTGCGGGAACTTACTTCTGTTCGTTTATGTAGATAAACCTGCAGTGTTTATCGTAGTCCGCTTAATGGCGTTGCGCTTACAAACACACCCAACACCGCTTTGAAACCCATTTCACGTGCCGAGATCGGTATTTTTTTCTTTTAAGAGCGATACTATATTGATATATATCTCCCATTATTACTTATTATAGCCCTGAATTCGTGATAATCGTGTGTGCTGAACCCGTTAAAATCTATAAATATCATTGTGCCTAGATTTCTATACCTCCGCGGAATGGAAACATAGGTCGTGTCATAGTAATAGCAATCCTCGCTGTCTCGTTATAGCCACAGGATAACAAAACAGCTTACAAGCAGCCATGCAGCGCCACAGAAGCTCGTTACTCTAGTTGCTGACGCCGTGGGGACTGTTGTTGGGTCGCTCGTTGATGACGACGATGGGTTAGCTGGGTTACTAGATGACGGGGTAACTGGGTTGCTGGACGATGGCGTAGCTGGGTTGCTGGACGATGGGATGGCACTGGTTTCTGTAGTCTGGGACACAGATGTCGTTGTGGCAGTTACAATAGTTGAACTTGCTCCACCAGCTGGTGAAGTAGTGCTGACAAAGGTCGTGGTCTCAACATTCGTTGTTGTTATTGTGGTCGGTATCAGCCCGCCACCAAGGGTAGGAATTGCGTATGGCGGGTCGAACAGCCCGAATTTTCCGCAGGCATTGCACTTGGTATTGGGTTAGTAATTGAATATGTAGGTGCAGTATCGAGAGTTTGGGGACTCAAGCGGGCGCTCGCCGTAATCTCATTTTGATAAACTCAATATAACTGGTTTGACTCACTGGTAAAGCCCATTGCTTCACAACTTGAGGTGCGAGGAGGCTGAAGTCGCAATGTCCATCAGGTATGGTCGTCGCGACCACTGCAGGATCTATTGACTGGGGCAGTCCGTGCGTAGGTCATTCAGAGTGAGTTGTCGAGTGATTTGCTCCTCGGGGAGTATTGTCGACACTTCGTTCAGATTGACGGCGAATATTTCACTGGTCCCTGAAGGCCCAGCTCTGCCAAGTGAATTGGTGCCATATATGGTGTTTATGACCAGATACACAGATGGCGACGTGCTATAATTGAATTAGCTAATGCGCGCGTCGCATGGAGAAGCATGTATAAGAAGAAAAAGTACGTACAATGTGTAGTCAATGCCCTTTTCGACATATGTTGAGGGATATATGTAATCGTTATCGGTTGGCCAGAAGAATAGTCGAACCGTACCGGCCGCGATGCTACATGTCGTTGGGCATTCATCCGGAACGGTGGTGATGACTGTAGGGGTGATGGTTGTGTATGACACCGGTGGTGTAATCGTTGTAGGCACGACAACGGTAGTAATACTAACTTGAGTAGTTGGAACTACCGTAGGAACGATAACAGTAGTAATACTAACTTTGGTAGTTGGGACTACTGTGGGATAGTAAAAGGTTGAATTCTCGATGATGGTTACTGGTACACTGACTGTGGTCGTCGTGGTGTCCAGGATAGTTGTGGGTATGGTATCGAGTATTCAGTAGTGATGGTCACTGGCACACTAATTGTAGTTGTCGTGGTATTTAGAACAGTTGTAGGGTATGTTACAGGGTATTCGGAAGTGACTGTCGTAGGTGATACTATAGTCACACTACTCTCCGGATACGTCTCATACGTTGTTGGTAGTGTAATGACCGTCGTGCTACAACTTGATGTGTTATAGTTAGGATAATGATAAAGGGCTTTGAGATGTTAGCTATCGCGATAGTGTGAGTACTAGACACGACGTTGGCATTACCTCCACTGTTTACGCCACTCACGCCGAGGCCCAGCAAGCCTGCCACGGTCCAAAACCGAGGAGTGGAGGGCATCTTGGTACTAGGCAATCGGAAATCCGAACGAGCGTAATAGAACGAGTGTAATGTGATAGAGGGAGAGCGAAAGAATAGTGAGAAATATGGTCACTTAATTTTGAAAGAGACGAAATCTTTCAGGCCCTAGAATGCAGAACACTCGCTATGGGATGGCAAACTGGATGGTGTTGTCATTTTAATAGTGGCGAGTATAGTAAATAGACGAGCTACCAATCACTTTGAGCTAAGGGCACAATACACGGGGCGTCAACCAACATCTCTAGCTACTTACTCAGCTATGACACTGTAGAAACTAGCAACTGGCCTTGGTTTACGTGTTGATGCTGTCATAACGGTGATCGTGATGCTTGAGTATCACTGATCCAGAAAGAGTGTGGTAATAATAAACAACAATATAGGACTAAGCCTATTCAATGCAAGTTGCAAGGGGCCCTGGCAGTGAGTTGTTCATCGACATGGTATGTGATTGGCTAGCGTCTCCCAACGAGCCAGGGGTAGAATCCTATGACGATGGTTGCATTTTGATGCGGAGCCCAATCCGTGGCGTTTGAGCCTATTCGGCTCTCTTAGCGACTTTCTGACCGATGATGTACCACGAAATGCCGGCCATTGACGACTTTTGGCATCTCCCAACCGGGAATATTTCTTGAATGGAGCTAACACACCAGTTACCCCTGGCCACATCTTCAATTCCCCGACGAGCGTATAAGCGAATACGCTATGAAGCGCTATTTCCTACGTGAACAGCACGGGCAAGATATTCCGCTTGTCATGTTTACCTCTGAGTACAATATTCTAGATGTTATTTGTCGCCGTGAGGTATGCCCAACGCATAGACAGCCCCTCGAAGAGATACAAGTCGCAGATTCGAGTACGAATATTGTCTATGCTGACTTAAAAACATGGGTCGTGGCATAGGCGCTAAAGAGCTCTTATGTACCTGGATGTTAGTAACTTTGACATTGGGTGACAGCATAGACCATGCTACAGGATCTTTGAAAGATGATGATAACCTCAAAGCTGTCGTGATCGCTCCCAGCGAATACTTGTAAGTCGAGACTGATTTCTCGGAGTACCGTTAGCTAATAACATTCCTAGTGAAGGAAATGACGGACCGTGGAGCACATGTAAGCAACAGTCAAAGCGCTTTCATTCCCTCAGGCCGAGCCCAAGGGAGCTATTCTACTTTAATTAATGCCCTTACGGACTTCATTGCGATGACATAGCTGATTTTAACTGCGACAGTCAACCTTCGAGTTGGAACTCCAGAACAAGATGTTAGAGTCATTGTGTCTACAGCATCACCAGAATCGTTTGTTGTGCAATCTGATTTAGGCTGCTCGACGTCCGCATTCCAGACAGTGCCACCCAATTGCGCAGTCTCCAGGGGCATGCTATTCAATCCTAATCAGTCATCAACTTGGAACGAATTAGGTGTTTTCGGCATAAATCAAGATGGAGTTGGTCTCGAGGCGAATCTTGGGTATTCACAGAGGGCGGCATTTGCTACAGAGAAGATCGGTCTAGGGCTTACAGGGCCGGTCCTTGATAATCAGGTTGTCGGTGGCATCGCGAGCGCGGAGCCCTTCTATCTGTAAGAACCCATATGCCTACTCAGCCCCAATGAGAATTCTAATTCGAAAATGCCATAGAGGTGTATTTGGACTTAACAACCAACCCCTCAACTTCACTTCACTTGGCAACTCTTCGTCATCTTCATTCATCACTACGCTAAAAGACAAAGGCGTTATCCCGAGCTTGAGTTGGAGTTATACTGCAGGTGCCAAGTACCGTAAGCATCTTCAGAGGAAACCCATTGCGATTGACTTGCTAAGTTCATCTCATCTCAGGACTCAAACAAGTGTATGGTCAGTTGATACTGTCTGGATATGACACATCGAGATTTGAAGAGAACTCAGTTTCCTTCAGCATGGCAGATGATATCACACGTGACCTAGTAGTAGTACTTCAGTCTATTAGCTATAGTGGTTCAACCTCAACTACTCTTCTGTCCGATCCCATCGACATTTTCATCGACTCCACCGACCCTATCTCTGGCTCCCGAGGATGTGTGCGATGCTTTTGAAACGGCGTTCGGACTTACCCTTAACAGTACCGCTGGTTTATACCTAGTGAACGAGACGTATCATAACACGCTACTCAACTCGGATGCAGAGGTGACATTCAGATTATCTGATGTGAATTCTGGCGGGGAAGCTGTGAGAATCGTACTCCCTTACGCGGCGTTCGACCTTACCGCAGAGTCTCCCCTAGTCGACAATACGAGCTACTATTTCCCATTAAAACGTGCGGCCAATGCGACACAGTACACGTTAGGGCGGACATTCCTACAGGAAGCGTGAGAGAGCCCCGCAGTCAATATAAGAACGAATTTAGCTATAGAGGACTGACTCCGTTACAGTTATCTCTCCGCGGACTATGAGCGCCGCGTCTTCAACGTTTCGGCGTGTTCGTGGGTTGCGGGCGCGGAAGAGACCGTCATCACGATTCCGCCGAAAGGTTCCGGCGACTCGCCAAATGGGTCCCCATCGAACTCTGGGAAGAAATCCCTGGGTGGAGGTGCTATAGCCGGCATAGTGATAGGCGCTATAGTTGGCGTTCTGCTAGTTGTCGCGGCTATCATCTTCTTAATCCGTCGCCAACGAAAAAGAAATCATTCGCGGCCAATGACCCAGAAACTGACATTAGGGTTATCAACGGCCCGGTGCACAATCACCCTTCTCAGCGAACTGGGAAATTCTACTCGCCAGACACTGTCGGTACCAGTACGGATGCGGGTGGTAGTGAAGATAATAGAGGGACTATTGCAGGTAGCAATAATGGCGAGAGTATCGCCGCCGAGAGCAGTCAGCAGGAGTTAGATGGTGAAGACACACAAGTTGCACCGACCACGACGGCCGGGGATGAGGGATCGCAAGCCCTCCCCTCACACGGAGGAGGGAAATTGCCGGTTCGAGAGACATCACCTATATACCACGAGCTGGCGGGGACGGAAGTTCCGAGGTCGGGATCAGCTGCGGTCCCTGGTATAAGCGAACTGCCCCCTCCCGTCGAGAGGGAGGAAGGTGACGATCACTTAGACTCGCCATTCGTGTCAACTCTGGGCAGCGCCGGCTGGCAGGATAAGCGAGCAGACGCGGAACTAGTGTCGCCGACTACCCCTGTTCGTCACACTTTCGCTTGATCTGGTAGAGTATAATTGGTATAATAATGATATTTTCTTGTACGTATAAATGAGGGTCCGAGGACAGCCAAGATGAATGTATCATATGAGCGTGCGTGGTTAATTTGTTTTGAGGAACTATCTTGATAGCAGTCAGAAGTCGACTAATGAAATTACTCTTAATTATTGCTATTCAACAATTTTGACATACAATAGTTTTATCACATTCGTCTGTATTTAAGGTTTCTATTGGTTTTCCGAAGCTGGAGGAGAGGGCGAAAAACGGGTGGACGCGTTCGATAAAGGCAGCATATGGGTTGCTTAACGCACTCTCGAGCGTCTTAAATGCCGGCCGGTATATGTACGAATTGATATAGTTAACGATCTCGGCGCCCAGTTAAGAAGGATTAGAAGACTCCTTTCTGCACTAATACTAGCACCACTAGTATCCCTTACATTGCCCAGGTAGCAAAACCAAGCCTCCGACATGGGAGCCTTGGTTTCGAGGTTGGTCTGATAGGCTTCAAAGACTCTTGCGAGGCGTATTTATGAATACCTATCACGTTGTAGCACGCAGGTGCCAAGAGTGCAGAAAAGTCGCGTGTCTGATTTATGTAGGGATTCTGAGCAAGGCAGTTTCTGCCATGTTGCCCCCATAGCCACGTCCCCCGATTGCCAATCTCCAGGTACAAGAAGCAAGGGAAAGGTTGAGGGTGGCTTACCTTCGGATTACCATTCAGATTTTTCGTTATATATTCGCCTAACCTCGCGACTACCCTCACGGATTGTTGATATTAACATCTTAAACCTCAAGTTGTCATGCTCCTTCACCTTATTTCTTTTGCGTATGCGTCATGGAGTTCTTTAACAATCTAAGAGCCCGTGCGCGGTGCCGCGCCGACAGAAGTCAAGTAGAACCACGTGGAGATTTCAACTACGACGTCGATTACTATGACTTTGTAAGTATTCATCATCATCATATTTCAAGATATCCCTACTAAAACTGCCATATAATTAGATTGATAGTCTCATATGGACCGCAGTACACTATATCGATTGTCGGATGCGCCCTTATATGGAGAAAGACCCCATGTTCACCAAGTTTTGCGTAATGGTCGAAAGTTTCGAGGCGCTCTTCAAAGCCCACACGAGCTACGTCCGTATAATAGGCCTTCGAAAGGAATACCGAGATACATTCGACATTATCTACATCAGCAGATGGAAAGCGTATGCTGCTTGTCGATATCTCGTAAGATAGAATGGGCTGATAATACTGTTAGGACCTCGACTGGCTTGACACCGAGTTCCGCAAGTCTGAGGGTCGCTCCTTGTATACTTCCTTGCTCATGAAAAACCTTAATCCATCGAGTTTTGGTGCCGGTGCACTGCTTAGTCTTGTGATACATCTTTTACAATGGATCCCCGTATACGGCCCTACAGATGGCCCTGATGATGGCTTTTATTCCGGGGGCACCGAACAGTCACCTAGGAACCATGGTCGGGCCGAATATCGCTCCTCTGAGCTGGTGATGCAAAGCATTGGGAATAAACCGAGCTTTGTGTGGGTCGAAAGAGAGGTAAGTAGCTCAAATACAAGCATCACAGGTTTAACGCTAACATGCACTTAGAGTTCTCAGGGTCGTGAGGTGGATTGTTATCTCGCCGTTTCCCACAAGTTTACAGGTTCCATGGACTTCTGCTGGCTGAATCTCGATCACGAGCGTGGGAACGTTCCCAACGTAAAGATTGACCCCGTGTTTCGCGGCAAAAACTATCGTGGCACCACAGAAGATGACGGCTTGGATTCTGATGGCCAGGTTATTGAGGAGTATGACGCCCCTGAGAAGTGTCTCTGTGCTTTCCATAATGAGATGGCGGCCTCGGCAATCCTCGATCCGAGTAAAGGTAAGTTCCTCAGTAAGCAATGCTCAGGTCGTGGAAACGTAGTCTAATTAGACACACAGCAAAGGACCCCACGACACATGAGGGCTGTCTTATGATCAAGAAGATCTGTACTTCAATCCCCATCGCACACAGCGAGATGTATGAACTGCAGGCGTCTCGCACTGCCCGCGATGCGAAGAATTGGAAAGCCCTATGCCAGAACTATAGTGCTAAATCACCACCGACCCTCAGTGTTGTCAAGAATTTGGTTGGGTTCGAGTGAAGGGTGAGGGAGAGAACATCTTGTTAGTATATAGTCCCCACGCTGGTCCCTTTTGTGCTCTTCGGTGTCATAGGCGCGGTCTTCACTATCAAGATTATTTTTTTCGAGAGACCGACGTGTATATTGACGCCAGTCGGGTGTTCGATTGTGTAGTTTACCTACCTGATATTACTGTTGATGGTGCCTGATTTTTGTGATTAGGAAATAAATATGTTGAAGGTTTAGCGCAAGGAGCTCGATACTTAGGTGTATAAAGACAGGTGCTAGGCTCCGATAAGAGGCTTTGCAGTGCCGGGTGGCTGTGCTAGTAGGCCAATTACGTGGCGTGGCGATCTATCTCCAAAGTATAGCGGCTGTCGGAGTGCTGTAAGAGTTTTGTAAGAGCGCTGTAGGTTTGCTACCGTAAACTATGTTGCGCGGGCCGTACACCAAAAACACCCACCCCATCCACCATCGGCTACCTAAGTTCTCGCTTCATCCGACCATGACCACGAAACCACGCCTGTAGATTGACCGCCATGTCTCTCCAACATCTGAACACGGGTGTGGAAAAAGACAGATCGCTGCTCTCACCTCGTTCCTATGACGATGACGCCGTATCACTGTATAGCCGAAGCGACCAAGACACGGATAGCGAGGATGACAAGATACTGGCCGCCGCGCGAAACAGCCGAGAGCTGCGTGCGCGCGACCGCATGGTTTTGATGGAAGAGGATGAGATGGACCAGCTGGTCATCGACTCACGCGCCCAGCAAGAGCGCCAACGGCGGGGGAGCGGCCTGCAGCGTCGCGGGAGCAACCTTGCCCTGCCCAATCCCATCCAGGCTCTGCGAAAGTACGGCCAGCCGCGGTCAGATTCGGCCATCCACGATCCAGCGAGCTCCGTCGAAGAATTGCATGACGAGAAGCGCCGGAACCGAAGGAGTAGGCGCAAAGAAAAGAGAGATCGTCTGCTCAAGGAAGCCCGTGATGGCGAGGACGGCGAGCTCATGCACGAGATGGAAGGCGGCACAATCAAGGACGGGAGCTCGACGGGCGAGAGCAGCGACCGAGACGATAGCGACGAACTCGATCGCCAACACTTGATTCATGTCTCGGGCGCCAAGACGGCCAAGAAGCGCAGATGGAGGAAGTGGCTATTCATCTATACCACCATTATCATCGCCTTCGCCCTCCTCGTGCTTGTGGCCTGGAAGCTGTCCGTGGCTAAGAAGCGCTCTACGACCAACCAGCTGAGGAGTAATGGCACAGCACTGTTCGCCCCAACCACGCTCATCATTAGTCTGGATGGTTTCCGAGCAGACTTTCTGACCCGTGGGTTGACACCACGGCTGAATGCCTTCATTAAGGAGGGGGTTTCGCCACTGTATATGACGCCCTCATTTCCGTCCGTCACGTTTCCTGTAAGTCCTGGCCCATCACAATCAAGGTAGCCCAACGGAAGCTAACACCGTTATTAGAACCACTATACGCTGGCCACTGGGTTGTATCCCGAAAGCCACGGCGTTGTCGGCAATACTTTCTGGGACCCCGCCCTGCAAGCTGAGTTCTATTATACAGACCCCAAGCGGAGCCTCGATCCGAAATGGTGGGGAGGCGAGCCTTTCTGGGTCACAGCAGAACTCCAAGGCCTTCGCGCAGCGGTACATATGTGGCCGGGGAGCGAAGCGCATGTACACAACATGGACCCGACCTTTCTCGACGGTACAATGGCAATGAGGCCTTGCCTAAAAAGGTCGATAGGATTCTAGAGTTCATTGATAAACCTGGACCAGAAAACCCACAGGTTGACGAACAGCTAAGGCCGCAGCTAATAGCGGCCTATGTTCCTAATGTGGACGCTATTGGCCACCTCTACGGTCCGAATAGCACCGAAATTCAGACCACCATTAGTGCAGTCGATGACATGTTAGACGAGCTGTTCCACGGACTCGAGCAAAGGAACCTAACTGATATCGTCAATGTCATCATTGTATCGGATCACGGAATGGCTACCACCGACGTAAGCCGGATGATACAAATCGAGGACCTGGTCGACATCACCAAAGTAGAGCATCTAGACGGGTGGCCCTTAGTTGGCATTCGTCCAAAGCAACCTGAAGACTTGGAAGTTCTTTATGAACAGGCAGCCGAGAAGGTGAAGAGCAACCCGAATTTCGACGTCTTCCTCAAAGACAAGGATATGCCGGAACGATATCACTTCAGCAATAACGATCGCATAGCTCCTCTTTGGATCGTCCCGAAAACAGGTTGGGCCATCGTTGAGAAGGCTGAGTTCGATATTCAAGAAGCTAAGGCAAATAATATCACATACCATCCACGTGGATTGCATGGCTATGACCACGAGCATCCTTTGATGCGAGCCATCTTCGTTGCTCGCGGGCCCGCTTTCCCCATGAGCCGCATAGCAAGGTCGAAGCATTCCGTAAGTTCCCCCACCTATTTTATTCCACAGCTATCTTTCAGACTAACATCCTCTAGAAAACATTAACGTGTATAACATTCTATGCGATTCAATCGGCCTGGATCCTATGCCGAACAATGGAACACTTCGGCTGCCGTTGAAAGTAGTGGGTCTTCATGATGACGAGATCGCCCTCGAACAACCAGAGGACCCCGTACCGACCTCTACAGCCGAAGATGCCGCCACCAGTATGTGTCTATCCTTCCAATTACTACGCCTCTATTAAGCACCACACCCTTATCAACTACTACATCCTCATCGACTACCACATCCTCGTCGACCACCACGTCTTCATCGTCAAAGAAGCCCCCAGCAACCCTAGGAGTTGATCCCATTGTAGACGAACCAAAGCGGCCAACACAGCCAACACCGCCAGAACAACCTGAGGAACCTGAGGAACCTGAGGAACCCGAAGAACCTAAGGAACCCGAGGAGCCAGACAAGTCTGATAAAGGCAAAGGCAGCTCATGGTGGGACGCTTTCCAAGACACCATTGATTGGGCTAAAGACAAGTTTAATGGCTTCATTGATAAGATTACCGGTGAAGGGAGCTAAACCCAGTTGCATTATTTTTTGCTTTGCTGTTTTGTATAGCGTAAATGTTTGGCGCTGGTGGTTGATTTTCACGGTTTTGACAACTTGCATAGAGCTCAATCCTGGACCTATAATACATGTACTAAGGTTCTCAACATTGGCAGTGGAGTTTCGTAAATTGGCCGACAGGTATTAGTCAGAACTTTGCTTTGTATAAGATATCTATCCTAACTATTTAAATATCATAGTTTTCCGTGACACTGACCTCTGTCTTGTTCAGTTCAGCATAACATCATACTATCCTATACTATCCTATATCTGTGTTCCAGTCAATATTCGGGGTGGGTAGATAAAATCCAATGTTCGGCATTTGGTATCAAATTAAGCTTTGAATTAAGCTTCAAGGATTGATCCCAGGGGTGATTGACATGAGCGCCACAAAGTACACCCATAAATGGGCGCAGTCATCCTGTTAGAAAAACATAAAACATATTCCACACATATTAACCAATACTTTGCGCAGAATGATAAGAACATGTTTGCGCTTAGAACAGCCTCGGTTTGAGGTGAAAACATTTCTTGAAAGACATATTGCATCACCTTGCAGAAATGAACGGAGCTGAGGACAGGGTTGTTGATCTGCCAGGAAGCGCTGATGGTAAATGCTGATTGGGTGGGAAACGCGACGCAGGGAACTGGCTAGGAACCAGCCTCTTGTCGTACTTATATGAGCCATTAATTCAGAAGATCCCAACTGGATAGGTCAGCGTCTGCCATGGCCTGTTGTCTGGTTACAGAACGAGGGATGAGAATCGCCCATCCCGTAGAGGGCTTAGAGTCTTCCCATCACCAACAATAAGATGCAGGATCCCACCAACCTTGCATCGTTGTGCCACCAGGCAACGGTACGACCGACTAGGCATGGGAGGCCCTGGAACAGAGAGGCGAATGACGACCGAGGCGCGAGGATATACATATAAGATGGTGCAATACCCTTCTGACGAGAGGAGTGAAGCCTTTTTCATCTCCTTCTCCCGCGTCTTGTGCCAACCCCATCATCATACACCAATAACACGATGGTGACCACCACCCGCCTCACTGCCTTGCTGGCCGCTTGGTCGGCCGGCGTCTCGGCCCTCCCAAGCCAAGACGCGAACGTCCGCGACCTGAGCTTCGACATCCCGAGCGCCCTCCTCACCAACAAGCTCTACGGCGCGCCCGTGAACGACTTCTCGTGCAAGTCGTCGCGCAACCCCGTGGTGATGCTGCACGGGCTCTCCGCCGACCGCGAAGTCGACCTCAACCTCCTGCAGTACGAGCTCAACAGCCGGGGGTATTGCACCTTCTCGCTGACGTACGGCGCACACCCGGTCCCGAGCTGGATCGGCGGGTTAGACGACATGAGCAAATCGGCGGTGCAGATCGCCGACTTCCTGCGCCAGGTGAAGGACGCGACGGGCGCCGCCAAGGTCGATGTCGTGGGACACTCCGAGGGCGCCGTGCAGTCGATTTACGTCCCGCTGACGCAGGACGGCATCGCCGATATCGTGGAGCACGTCGTGGCGCTGAGCCCGGCCATCCACGGCGCCACGTACTTTGGTTTCACGGATCTCTGGTACATCGGCGGCAACGTCACGCGGGCGCTCGTCGGGGAGGTGATCGATCTTCTCGGTTGTCCCGCCTGCGAACAACTAGCCCCAGACGGATTGGTTACGAATCAGTTTGCGGCTGCGAAGAAAATCGTGCAGGACGGCAACAAGGTCACGATCATCATGTCCAAGTCCGATACCCTCGTGCCGCCTGCGGTGAGCGTGATTGATGAACCCGGTGTCAACAATGTGCTTGTGCAGACGACGTGTCCCGACGATCAGGTCGGCCATGCGGGCCTTGCTTGGGATAAGTCGGTTTGGAGACTCATTGTTAATGCGCTGGAGGAGACGGATGAGGAGGTGTACCCTTGCGAGAAGGGTCTTCCGTTTTAGAGGATGTTTTGGAAGCCTTGTGTCCAAGAGTTCGAAACCCGAACGTTTTTCTTTGCCGTCAACCCGATTCGGGATATCTGCAAACAGCATATTTCATAGAGGAGAAAGATACCCATTATAATAATACTTATTCATCATGATACATTGATGAACACCTACTACTCTTGTTCACGCGTGCATCACTAACGTGCCGATCGTCGAGTAAGTCTTTGGAATAGGATGCTATCGCCGCCACTAGCTAAGGGGCGACAGGTTAGCATTACTCGTACTCAAAAGTGGCATTGGTCCGGACTACAGGAGTATGGATCTATATATATGTAGTATCAATGGTGGCCAACTTGATGACAATGAAAAGAATGGCATGTGCCTATATCGGCCTGCTCACCTACCCATACTAAAGATTATAATTACTTAGAGCGAAATTCCCCCTTTCGCTTTCCCACTCCTTTCGGCGTTAATGCGTGCCGGGATCTTCCCGGCCGTCATGCATGCTTATATGGTAGTCAGGGGCACTAAACCCCTTTCGAAGGACGGAGCCAAGGGTCTAGAGTGGTTCTTAACACAGGAATTGATCTCCTTTGCAGCCTCGGAATCCAACTTGTTTTTTAATCGAAAATAACAAGTCAATCATGAAGAATAGGGTCCTCATCATGCTCTATGGAGGATGCTAAGTTTAGAAAGTTGTATTTGTATGTTTCGCATAAAATGACCCAAATCTTGATTTGGGATGGCGCATACGATACCTAATCAGGATCAATATATCAATAAGTGTACTCGCGGCCCCCAAGTCTTGGCTCTTGGCTTTCGACTCTCGGCTCTTGGCAACAAAGATAACTCAGGGGTCGATGTCAGGGTCTTCAGCTGCCCAAAAAGATCCAGGCCAGGCGCGGTCTAATACCGCTTGGCATCTGGTCCACCGAATGCCATTAATACGACCAAGGCCGGGGAATTCGGCATTCTGTTTCTCTCGTTCTCTCGGGAAACGGTAGAGAAGGTGCGCGCGCGTCCCATCGAAATTCAACGGCGCCGCTCTCTGCTGCTCCGGAACATGGCGCCATGTCGCACCTGAAGGCATTCAACAAATTTAGCAACCTAAACAAGTTCAACCGGTTCAGCGGCATTCGCCTGGCTCCCGTCATCGCCGCTGTCCTCGTCACCTTGGTACTCTTCTACACCACCGAGTTCCGCCGTCGCTCGTGGTCCTGCAAGACCTGGGCCACGTGCTTCGGTGGGCGATCGCACAGTTATCAGCACTGGGACGACGTGGATCCGGACTTCAGGGTCGATACCTTTGAGAAGACTCTCCGCGATGGCACGCTCCTCTTCCACCGCCAGACGGTGGAGAACAGCAGCCCCGAAATCTTGATATTGGTGCTCGCGCAAGATGCCGATTCGTGGAGCAAAGACTACGTCTCGACGAGGCGGAACATCTACGATTTCCTAGATCTGCTCGTCTCCACCAACCTAGACTTCACAAAAGTCACGCTCGGTCTCATGACCTCCTCGCGTGAGGAGTACGACAAGGCCGTCAAGGCCACCGAGAGGTTCCCCTTTGCGCGCGTTGCCTTGTACTTCCGCGAGGAGGAGGGCCCCAAGTTCGCGTATGCGGATCGGCATAAGCCCCAGGTGCAGCACCAGCGGCGGGCGAGAATCGCAAGCCTGCGCAACTATCTCATGCTGCGCACGCTGCGCGACGAGCAGCATCTCGTGTGGGTGGATCCCGACATCGTCGAGATATCGCCGGAAATCGTCCAGACAATGATGGGACACGCGGAGAAGCATCAAGGCGTGGGCATCATGACAGCGTTGTGCACGCAGACGCGCGCGCACAATTACGACAAGAGCGCGTGGGCGTTCAGGAGAGAAGTGCTCGATACGCCGGCTCCTGGCAATGGAAATAAGACGACAACGCTGGATATCATGGGACCCGTGGCGGACGACCAGTTAAGCGCCGCCGTGCAGCAACTTACCGAACGCCGCATTTATGTCAATGAGCTTATCGAGAATACTCATGACAACGACCTTCTTCACGTCGACAGCGTAGGGGCTACCATCCTCTACATCCGAGCCCATTTGGTGCGCCAGGGCATCACATTCCCGCCCTCAAATGTTGTCGGGACCACCTGGTCTCACGACGGGTGGACTGGTATCGAGTCAGAGGGTATCTGTTACTTATCGTCGCAGCTAGAAGGCGGCGGGTGTTTCGTGTTAGGCGGAACGCATCATGTGAGACATGCCGATATAATAAGCTGAAATACTGGTAGAGATCTATCAGACGGGGGACTTAATGTGTATATGCGCTTGTGGGATCAAGTACTGTATATGGCAACGTTTCCTAGCACGTATATATATATAATATACCTGTAATCACTAGGTTATGACATGACAATTTATCGATTTTTTTTATTCACACGTTCTTCGAGTTGGGCAACCGGTACCTCCGCGCTGTCGTTCATCCCCCCATATTCAAGTGTCTCCTCATACGGTACACACCGAGGCCCTCGGCGCCGAAACTCCTTCCAGAAGACATCTATGTCCTTGCAGACGGAACAAGTGCCTTATCCGTTGGTTCCATCAAGTCCAAAGACATGTGATCATATGAGGCGCACAACATGTCTCAAACCGCAGTGCCCCGAGTATTGTCTCAGATAATGCTGAACAATTCTATCAGCGCATTAGTCCAAGGCCATGAGCTGCCTATCTCGAATAACTATCTTTAGAACTCACTAGTCGACTATAGAACTGTGCATCAGTGCTACGGTATATTCAATGGAGGTGCTTTAGAATATGCTCACTGGCTGATTTTACGTGACGCGCACATTTGCCAAGCAGCTGAATGTGCTGGGTCAATAACTGCCTTATACCAAGATAACCATACGACGCTGGCATGCAACAATAGGGGGTCGGCTACTTCCCAACTCGCTGCCCTATTAGGTACCTCTAAGTACCTATAGGTAGTAAATATCGCAACTAGCTTACACAATAATGCCGATTCCCGTCGTCTTGCATCACCATAGATGGTACACACAATAATATCTATAGGTTGAAATATAGGTACAATGCAGCTCATTATCGTGACCGGCCCGCTCGATCGATCTGATTAGATACAAATGTAACATAGGAGCCTCCAGCAGAGCACACAGCTCTCGCACCAACAGCACAAACCCCTCACTTAATAGAGAGGGGAAAGGGTACGAACATGGAGGGGCAGAAAAGCCCAGGCGTCAGCAAAGGCGTCAGCACCCGACCAAGCCGGGCTGAGATCATGCCGGCAGCGCAAAGGTCCGGAGTCCGGCAATCTCGCTTATGCTGCACGGCCCTTCGTGCACCAGGTCATGCTTCGGCACCTTTCCGTCAGAGGTCGGAATCTGGAGAGCAATTGTCTCAGTTATACCTGGGTACTGAGTACGATGTCCCTCCTTGCTGACGTCACTGGTGTCGCCCGCAAATATGAGGCCGAATTGGCCCCCGGTGACATAAGCAGAAGAAGTATCGTCGCTGGGGAGCGTGATGTGGGCTAGTCCAGAGAGGAAGACGACCCATCTGGCACATCAGTCAGTCCAGACTACAAGAAAAAGCAAAGTTGGGTTAATGCTGAAGAGGGGAACGTACTGATTCTGCGGTGCGTTATGCAGACCGCCATCGAAGTTGGAAGGGAGAATAGAGTAGGATAGTGTGGACACATTCCCTAGCTGTGCCTGGGCGCTACCTGATGTTCCAGGCTGAGTGGACGTGTCGAATGGTTGATCCATCTGCCAACATTCGAGGGTGGATAAGCCATCTCGAGCCCCGATAGCCGTGACATTGAGTTTGAGTGAGGCTGCCTGCTGCACTAGTTTGGGCAGGGCGAACAGACGGAACAGCTGCAGTATTTTCATTTTTGGGAGCCTCAATTATAAAGTCCTGTATAAGTCGTCAATTGTGAAAGCTTCGGGGGTGTGTGCTTTGGGTGAGAAAATAAACAAAGACTTCCATTCGCCGAAGGATAAGTAAGACCAGAGGGCGGTCAAACTCTGGTATCAAAGGAAATAGGACGATCCCTCCCCCCAGCTTTTGTACGACGGAACATTGACCCTCCATGACCCAACGGTGAAGGGATGGCTGTACACATTCTATTGGCTCGCTTCGGTCGCTCTCCGGTTCCCTGTCTACGACAAGCGACGAGGACTATTTTTGGGCGGAATTATGCAACATAAAGCTAGCGAGCATCGGAAGGGTATGATCAATAAATGCACTGCGATCAGTCACTTCGTGCAGGTTGGCGCATGAGACGCAGCTTATTGGTTGGGGAACGCGTAGGGCGAAAGGGGAAGATGCAGAGAATTGTTGGAGAACTTCCAATTTTGCTTACCGAGTAGCACTGATCGACGATCAATCAACGTCGATGTTCTACACGCGCGACTCCCTCTCGTACAAAAGTACGACAAGCAAGGCCGTGCTACATAAGACCAATCGGCACTTAAAACCATTATATTAAAACTTCGATATCTCCCCACTTCCGGATTCAGATCGAACACTTGATGCCCCATGCGGTCCAGATATCCCTACCCGTCTCTTTTCCTATTGGAACCGCCCAATGGCGACCGATGTGATCAGCGCCTCAGCCCGAGCGGACGCTCCTATAAGTTCGGCAGAGTTTATAGGGGTCGCGGCGCTTTACATAACAATATGCACAATCTTCACCATCTCGAGATTGTACGCGAGGTTCTTCATACATCAACAACTCTGGTGGGATGACTGTGAGTATAGTCACAACGTTATGTCTAGCTGTCTTTCTAATATTGGGGATTGTTAGGGGCTATGTTCGTTGCCTGGTTGGGCACCATTGCCCTCTGCACCCTACAACTCATAATGCTCCAGCATGGTGCCGGGCTCAATATTTGGGAGGTCCCGGAAGACGAGCTCAAAGAATTCCTAAAGGCAAGTCGGGTCAATCCTGTCATAAGAAATTAGTGAGTTTGCGTTAAACCGGTCCCGTTAGCTCTGGTTAGACATTCAGATGGTAGCGCGCATCGCCATCTTCTTTGCCCGACTATCCATTCTACTATTCTACATACGTATCTTCTTCCCGATAGGAACAGCGAAGTCGGTATTCTGGTGGATCATCCAAGCCGTGATCTGGCTCAACGTCCTCTACAGCGTCTCGCTTATTCTCGTGTTGACACTTCAATGTGTCCCTTACCACCTGCCCTGGGGAAGCAGCTGCGTCAATCAATATCTAGTCTTGGTGCTCGCGTCCGTCATCAACATTATCAGCGACGTCGCCGTCCTCGTGATTCCTATCGCCTTCATCATCAGACTTCGAACAACCAAACGAAAGAAATGGGCTATTTGGGCTCTATTCGCGTTTGGAACATTGGCGCCGCTCGCGAGCGTCGCTCGGCTTGGGTATCAGATCCCCCTGGCCGACGGAAAGAACAAGACGGTCATATATCCGATCGTGTTGTTTCTCGCAAGCGCGGAGCAAACCGTCGCCATGATCGTCGGTTCTGCGCCAATCGCTAGTGGTGTGGTTATCGGCATATTACGGGAGAAACGCCCTCGTAAGCCCGGCCTGAAGGAAAAGACGATGACAGAACGCATCTGGCCAGATCGGGAGGCGAGAAGTGGATATTCTCCAGGGGACATACCAGATCCATTCCCCATCTCACCAGATCCCACGCATATAGAGACGAGAAGTGCCGAAGGCTTAAATTCTAACACGAAGGGAAAACAAAGCGACGGCGAGAATGAAGATGCTTGGGGAGTCGTATGTCAGGAAGTATCTAATATCATTAAGACAGGACGTGAAGACTCCGGGAAAGTTTACGTCTGAATGACCGGGTAATGATAATGAGATACATGAGCACGTTTTCTGGGCCCAGGTATATGTACAATCTAGGAGTTTCAGCGGTCTTTACACTTGTACAAAAGATACTCTAGGTTATCTAGTCTGTATATGTTTTAACATTGTACGATTCATAGTCAGCTCTCTTACCATGCATGTTATTGCCGAATTTCGCGAAGGATACATCACTATCTCGTAATGAGTTGGTTTGAGTGGTCCTACTTTTGGGTTTGGGCGAAGGAGGTAAGCTGACCATACGCGCCTATGACTGAAGCCAGACACTCATATAAATAGGGAACATAATAGAATTAGGTTATCAATAAATTTAAAGCCAAAGTAGATACCTAGGTAAAGGAGAGTGTAGAAGGTTAGCTTGTTAATGAGAGTCACTCGATGTATGCTCCCGCAAATATCCTACTCCTTTAATATGTACGGACTTGGCGTCTGTCAATGCGGCTCACTGAGTATAAACTGCACTCTTTCGTTGCCTAACTCTTGTTAAAGTGCCAACTATGATGCAGATGCAGACCGTTGTGAGGCGAAGGATCTGTCTCGTCTTTCAGGGCTAGTTCCGACTACATTTACATGCGGTCTCCATCGTAGAAGTGGTATCACATCATACAATGTTGAGGGCCGCTGTAAGACTACCCGACGGCAACCTGGATGTAAATCGACATGTAGTGAGATCTTCATTTAATATATACTTAAAGTTAGTCAACTTCATGACTCTCGCCATGTCAACCGTTTCAAGTTCCGCAGTCTCATTTAATTCAGTAGCTATGCGGCTCGGCTTCGGTGGCTCTTAAACCGTCCGCGCATCACCCATTACCATCATAAATAACGAGTCGACAATTAGGATCTCCCTCAGTGCCGTGGTGTTGAGAGTAACATAGAAGGTACGCTGATTATAACACCTGGACACTAAAACGTCATTTGTAAGGGTTAGACAGTATTGACCTAAGGAGCAGGGCGTGTCCTCCAAAACTCTCCAAAATATGATTAAATATGTATGAGTGGCAATGTATCATATGTTAGAACAACTATGTCCTATGGGTCATTTTGGTCGTAGATTTATTACTACCTTCACAATTCGTCTCGAGTAGCCTTTGTCTAAAGTTTTTCTCTTATCAGGAATGAACTATATAGTTAATAATTAGAAATAATTATTCATGTGTACCTCGCGACCAACCTGTTAATGTAACCAGACGCACCATCAGTCCCCCACGGTTACTCACTCTCGGTGAGGTTCAGAGCCTCCTGGTATCAATCGAGCCTGTTTATAATTCACCCCAACGCCTTGTATTTGTGAGAACATATACCCCACGCCCCTCCTCTATTGCTCATTAGCCATCGCGTGGTAGCGAGCGATCATTAGTGCCCTGGCTGCTAAACCAATCGAATTCCGGCCAAAATTACCCGATTCAGACGCAACTGTCCCAAGTGTCTGGGCTGCCCAATCGGAAGCATCCGCCACCGGCGGACTGGTGTTAGATCCATCCATATAATAGAGGTTGTTATTTCAACCAAACTAGATGTCGGTTATAGTAGACGGTGTTCGGTGACTCGTCATGAGAAGCTCCCATCAAGGTATTGAATGGGGGTTTCATTTATGAAATCCGAATAGCCTATTATATTGGCTTTGTGCCCTTTTCGCTGATGACTACTCATAGTGATGTTAGTACCTGCCAATAGTATGTTTGCATTCCGTCTTACTTCAGAACAGTAGTATAGCTCAACGCTGGTAGAACCGTGATAGGATGGCACCGGTTTGCTCCCCAACCCTCTTTCTGTGAGCCGCTTCGATATGTGCTGTACTCTGGGAGGACGCCATCGGCGGGCGATGGGTATCCTGACTGTAGCTCGACAATCGGTATGCCTGAAGGCTTTGTTGGTTGGCGGGTTGAGTGGTGAGTGGGTGGGAGCTGTAGAGATGGTCGGGTTTTCTAGGCGCTTGGCTTAGCCATTCATAAAATTAGCTAGCCCGGAGAGTGGAGAAAGCGATAATCGAGAATAGCCGGTTTTTGGCACATGGTAACAATGGGCCAGGACTTACCGTGGTAAACCGAAGTGTTGGATGTGGACGACATGACTTCGACGGTTGACTCAGAGAGATAGTAATAGGGGGAGTAGTTGGCTCGCTAGCTCGGATATGGTGTTGTTGACAGGTTGTTGGGTACCTGAGGCCATGAAAAAGCGATGCGGACAACAGCGAGAGGATTCATATTAAAATAATCTTGCGCGATGACAGCCAACGTCTCCCTTGAGCCAAAAGCTGCAGGGCCCATGCGCTTGGGCAGACTGCTCGGAAGCCATACCCGTGAATCAACAGCTTCGAATCCCGCTACGTGAGGTTGATTGAGCTGGCATGGCCTCAGATACCACTAGTATTCGGATGCCTGATCCTGAGGGCCGGATGGCCTAACGAGTTCATTGTCAGACCTATACGTTGTCATAGTCATCTTAGCACTGCCCCGGGAGCTTGCATATTGTTCGATTGCCTTTCCCTCCACGCCGAAGTCATGTCAAACGTATAGCTTACGGAGAACTAGATTGAGGCCGTTGCTGAGGCCTGTGAGGCAGTAATATCCACGTCGAGTGGTAGCGTAGAATTCAAGATGCGGGAGAGTGAGCAGAAGACGTACCCCGCAGGTAACAAAGTACTCTGTTACATGTAGGGGCGTAGAAAATATTCCTTGCAATCAAGTACCTAGCGGTCGGTCGGTCGGTCGGTCTAGTACATAGCAAACGGAATACATGGGGCTACTATATGGTATTTACGATAGAACGCCGTAGGCAACTGGATATAGCATCTTAAAGATGTGATATATTTGATCAGACGTCTAAGATGCATGTAAAGTGTAATGAATTAGACTAGAAATTGAAGCACAGGGCATTATCCTAATGCATACAATAGAAGGGGCGATGTCCTAGCATGTTAAATAGATTTGGCCCGTTTATAACTCTTTTGCCTCTCAGAAACGACGAGAAAAGTACGAAGGTTAATAAGTGTGTTGCTTGGGGGATAATAGCAATACCGCCCCAAATCGACCATTTTGTTAGAAGATAGGAAAGGGGCTGCAAAAAATGACGTCCGACGGACCGGAAGGAAGATTTCCACAAGTCTATTAACACCCTTATTCAACTTTACGGATCACGCTATTCAATAGTCTTACTACCATAATACGTTTAACTATGAAAGAAAACCGTTGAGTTACCGTTTTCCTTTCCTGGTTCGCGCTCGAGCTCTGTTCCAAAAGAGCGGTCGGGAGTCAAGTTGAGGCGTCGAAGGTTAGTAGGCAGCAGCCCTCGTGGACTCGGAAAGCCCTGGCAAGCGCGGCAAACACCGACAATAATTCATTGTTGTCTGTCGGTGCCGACAGTCACCACCATCGTGTGACCAGATACACCCCGCCTTACCTCCCGCGACTGCTGATAAGCCTCGCTGGGGTTTTCGGTGAGTAAAGTCTCGACCAATATCATTGTTTAACCGAACCATTATTATACCCACGCAATCGATCATACGGCCCCAAGTGTGAATGTCGTATTGAGATGGTCGCATGACAAGCTTCGGTGTAATTTGGATGTATGTCTAACATCTCCGCTTCGTGCCCCGCTTCGCGATCCCGATGTCCTGTAATACGTTCTTGCTATGTCCGGCATGTTCCCGGGTAAGAGCAAGATGATGCAGAAGGCATCGGCCAAGCTTGCGTCATGCGCTGTGTGGCACGGTATTCGCATGGAGGTTTGGACGGATTCATGTTTCGCGTTACCGATGTTGATCTTGCGTCACGTGATTGACTAATTCTATATTGTATTATGATATTCAGTTGATACGGTATGAAGGCCCGCTAGGGCAAGTCAACGACCAACCCGCCATCTTGGTGCTTGGCAGCGTGAAAGAAAAGACACTGGCCACGGGAAGATGAATCGTCTTGCAGGCTAAGCATGTCCTGACACGTAAGTGTACGTGAACATACTATCGGCGGGCAGGAGCTAGGGAGTGTCACAAAGCAGACTGAAGAAATGTATAATAGCAGTGTTCTGGTTGCGGGGGGTAGGGAGCGAAGGAAAGGGGGAAGGAAAGAATGGAAAAAGGAAACCTTGTGATGGAAGATGAGGTTTTGCAACAGGCCCAGGACTGAGTAGTCTCAGGGGCCATCAACTGTAACGAACGGAAGGAGATTCGTCTTTTATATTCGAAGCTGGAGTCGACGATGTTCACTAGGAATGCCACCACGTACGCCATAAGGACGCAGTGTATATGAACCACTCAGCAGGTTGTGGTACTCATGCAGCTTAGACGATGCATGAGCCAATGGTTGAGCGCCATCGTGACAACCATCAAAATGCTACATGCTGATCTAAAGGATCATTGCAACAAGACCTCTGCTATGTCAATCTGAGGTCGGCAGAGTGGATGAGCGTTGCATGCATGATATGTGCGCCGCATTACCACTTGGCTGCTATTCTCATTGGGTGCTAGCACACTATTCGCCCTCCCAACGAGGCTGGCATAAGAGTGTCCACCTTGCGTCCATCGTGCGGTAGAATATGCCGCAGTAGGCACCGAAGTCCGAGCTGACACACCCAATACGCAAGAATGCGCCGGCCTGGGCACGGAGGAGGGGTTGGGGGGCTAGAATGTGCAGTAGTTTGTGCATGAGTCCTAGAGTTCTGCAACATGAGTAGATTCTAGAAAGGGACATGGAAATGTCTGCACATGCGACATGCATAAGATGCGAATTCATTCAGCCAACCAACGTCATCAAACCAAAGTAGTGCTGATTGCCCGGTCGTGCTGAGCGAGGTTGCATCAATCGTATAGATTAAGCATCAAGCATGATGTTCTCTTCGGTAGTCTTGGTTTAGGGAAGACATAGAAGTCGAGGCTTGCACTCGCCTGGCTTGGTGTTGTGCCCATCTTGTTAAAATTGAGTGACCACTCTGAGTCTAGGAGAAATGAAAATGAAGGCTTCTTGGGGCAGAGGTATATTACCTTACCTGTTCTTTCAACCCCAAACCTGGTGACGTGGCTCTCGCAGAACGATGCAATGATGGAGGGTCGTAAGGGTGGGGAGATGACATCTTACGACCCATACAAGCAGTCAGTAATAAATAGTACTAAATAAAGGAAACCACTGCCTACAGTACGCCGCAGGCAGGACAGCTTATACGCCAATGGGGTGACATGGTGCCATGATATGATGTGGTTGGAAGCGTGGGCACCCGAACACACCTGAAAACCACGCAATTGAGTGCTCACAAAGCAGGGCCCAGCCTCTCTGAGCCCGTGCATGTGGACATTGCATTTTTTCGGAGCGTACCAGCCTTATTGTAGGGGCAATGTTGCCGATTGGATGCTGTAGGAGAGGGGAGGTTGAAGCAGGATGTGGGATGTAGGTGGTAAGCATAGAAAGCGTTTAGTTCCAATTTACCTACAGCACAGCATTAGAACCTTGCAGCGGGTACCTAAGGAGAGGTGTGGCACCTGTGTGGCACCCAGGTAATGGCGCCACAGTGAATGGTTGCCCGGCAAGCAGGTCTTTGCACCATGACTTGCCCCACTGTAATTAGGTGTATAAATACATAGCCACAGACACAGGGCACCGAAACCCTTTGTCCATAATACAACACCATACCTAGTACTAGATCTGCAGCTTACATCAGTAATTGACTAAGCCACGGATCACCACTAGGTAGGAACCAGCAGGCACAGAGGTACCTCTGCATGCATCTATAATGTTTATGTGAATATAGCTTAATTATGCATTAATTAGTAATATGTACTAAACTCTGACATCTCCCAGGTAGGTACCTAATTCAAGGTAATAAATATTAGCCGAGATTGAATGGATTAATCCTACGCTGCATCACCAACCTTCCACAGGGTGATCTTAACCTCCAGACCCTTAACTGGTCGATTTGTTGCCCCTCGCCTTAACTTCAACTTGGCTTCATCCCGAAGCGATTCGTCTGCTAGCGCGAACTCGAACCTCCCGACGAGTGTTGCCACTATGATAGCCAGCTCAGATTTTGAAATGATTGGCCTATGCAGCTTCTGGGGCCGTGCAAAAACGTCATTGTCGCGTAGTTACTTCGCACGCTTTTCTTGGAGCTCTCACCATACCCGTCCTCGCTCAGCGGGTCGACGTTTGTTTGGCTCGGTCGTGACAGGTACCTTTCGGGATTGAACACCCGTGCGTCCTCACCCCAGAGCGAGATGTCGTGGTTGGTGGCCCGAGGACAGATGACTATCTGCGTGCCGGCTGGGATTGGTGCGCCGTTGATGGAAGTGTCCACGGCAGCTTCACGGAATGTGATGGGTACCGGGGCGAAGTAACGTAGTACTTCCTGGCAAATGGCATGAAGGTAAGGCATATTGTTGTCAATCATTGTGACCAGGTCTTCGGTGTTATTTGCCGACGAGGGGCTGCGAAGGTGCGTGCGAATCTCATCTCGGAGCCTTGACTGCATTTCCGGATTTTTGCTGAGAACGTACACCGCCCACGTCACCGCGGTGGCAGTCGTCTCGTGCCCACTACGCGAAGTCAGTTATTGCTCTTTATAGCGTGAATTGTGAGGGTGTCAGAAGCTTTAAGACATTGTCACGTCCCAAAAAGGAAATGTTGTGCTCCGCAAGGTGCCAAAGTAGGAGGAAAATCACGCCAGGAATTACGCACGCTACCATGAAGGTGAGAAGCTGTTCGATGAGCTCGTCTTCCGTAAAGCCACCGTATGAGAGGGCGACGGTCAATATGTCCTTTTCCGTCTTATCTGCCACCTCAGACTCCAGTTCGCTCTTTTTCTGGCGAACCAGCTGTCGGCATATGTCACGAAGTGTTTGTGCTGCTTGATTAAGTTCTTTGTTCCTCTTGAGAGGCACGTACGGTAAAAGCCAGGCAGGCAAAACCCAAACGCGGAGGGCAAACAAAATAAAGTCCTGTCTCTGTTGGGTAAAGACCGTCTTGTATATCCGTTGCAATGTCTTATATGTGTGGTCTTGATTCCGAACAGAATCAAGGCTTTGCCCCATCCCCGCAACGAAGATGATATCGAGCGTGACCTTGCTGGCCCAATCATTGATATTTGTAATATAGGGCTGACGGTCGACCTTAGGTACCGTAGAAACAGCCTCAGTTAAGGATTTGACAGCATCGCTTGAGATTTCCCACATCAACCCATATAGGTCTTTGATATGTCTGTAGGCGAAAGCCGGCAACAGGGTTCTCCTCTGGAGTTTATGTTGATCACCCTCAGCCAACAAAAGCTACAACAGCCGTGGTCAGTCTGAAACTTGCTCCAAAGCGGAGAGGACAACCTCGAGAACGACTTACTCCATGTCCAGCAATAGGCCTGAGCGCAGTAGCTACTACCCCAGGTTTCTTAAAATGGTAGCTCTTGTTCGTTAGAACCTCTGCCAGGGCCTCAGGTGTCGCAACAATGATCCGTTCTGCGTTTATGACCGTACGGTAACGAACGAGTCCGTTGTGTGCAATTTTATCAAGCCTATCACAGACAACAGCTTAGTTAGCTTGCGATCGAGCCAAATGTTATCATTCCTATCCATGGACTGTCAAAGAAAAGGAAGCAAAGTACCAATCACTTTGGGGGATACCTCTAGGCTCAGAAACTAGGCGAAGTGACTGTCGACTCCACCACGAATTGCCGTCCACGGTAGGGAGGTGTCTTAGGGGTGAAAATATGTTCGGATATAGAACAAAATGATGTAAAGCCCATAATAAGAGGCATACAGGGTAAACTTGGCAAAATGCACGTAGATATGTCAACTCGCCGATTTTGGTGAGAGGATACGACAGTGTGGCGGCGAAGGCCAAGACCGTCGCCGGTGAGACATCCGGCATGTTGACTTGGTTCCGGAGATAGCTGGCCGTCTAAGGTTCCGTTGAAGCACAGCCTAAGGGGGCAGGAATGGAGGCTCCTCATATAATATATACTGAGGCGCCAATATCTTGACTCGCTCCCCTTACATGGATCGTACTGCCCAGTGAAGTGGAGCTGTTGCAATGAGAGCGAATCCGAAAGCGAAGGAAAATGCACTAACGGCGATAAGATTGAGATGCTGTGCTGCAAGAGTCAAGGAGAGCTACAACACAGAGCGGCAAATTGGAAACCAAAACTTCCCGTGAAAAGCAAATAGGATACAACGAAGTTGCTATTAATGATTACAGAACAAGGGCTATTGGCTAGAAGATCACCTACAAAAAACCTATAATCTGAAACCATGACGTGTTCACGCGTGAGTTTGGTTAGTCACTCAATTGCATACTTGCAATACCTAAAAGGTAGGGGTGATGTGCTATAATTATGTACACGTACAGTAGATCAGTGTTCCACAGTAGAACCTACCTCTGGGTGGTAGAGAAATGTCGAACAGGATTGTAGGAACATACTATGTACGAAAAGCGCACAATAGCCCGATTCTCGCTCTTTAGCGAGTGCGACTATTTCCGACGCCACCTGGCAAGGCTCGGTCTCGCATTCGGGTCATTTAGGCAGTTAAATTGTCTAACCTCGATAGGTGTAAGTATCAACGTGACTGTCTCAATGGACATGGGGGAAATAATTAATTGCTCTAATAGTCAAGTACCGACATAGCTAGCGAAACCCGACTTACCAAACTGGCAAGTATGTATGGACAGATAGATCCCTCCTAGTCAGGAACCTGCTACTACGTACTAACTACTATCTAACACCTAATTGCCTACATCGTCAATCAAAAATTTACTCCAGCCCTAAGATGCTTCAAAGATCTTCCTCCTCGGCGGTCGTTTTCTCTATGACGTAGTATTTGTCGTGGCCCGTCTTGGGGTCTGGTTCATGTTCAACTACAACAAGTTATCAAACCCATCCGTTAATCTTACTAACAACGAAAACGGGGAAATGCACTTACGAGCAAGCTTGTTGATGTGACCGATGATATTCTCGATATAGGAGTCCTTCTTATTCCTATCCTGACGTCCTAGATCCTTCACCCATTGGAAGCCGTTGAGTGCGATGTACACAATCGCAATGAAGATGGTGATTCCAATCGAATACGCCCAGACGACGACGACCGTCACGATGTCGGTCCAGCCATTGCTCGAGTTACGGAATTGATCATGAGGCGTGGTGTTCATGACGCCTCCGCCGCTGCCGGACAACCAACCAAACAAGCAGAAGAGAGTTGCTAGAACATCGACGCCAAAAATCGCGCCGACGAGTTGCCAAGACGGCCAAGTCTGCCCTCCGCGAGTCACAAAGATAAGCCAGTTCTCAGTTAGAGCGACCTCGAGAAACAGAATTTCCTGGACAGAGCCAAAATTCTCGACTATGCCTCCATTTCTCAGAAACAAAGTCCCGCGAATGATCCAAGTGCCCGCGGCAAGCAAACCGCCCAATATCACACTGATGACCCAAATCTTTTTCAATTGCCACTCTACTGGCCGTGGTTCAACGTGTGCGTTATCATAGGCGACGGCAACCGTGGCCAAGTCTGCAAAGAGTGCGATAAAGACGATGAGATCTGGACGAATTGTCTCGTTTATAATGATCATTGACGTCGTTAGGTATATTTCAAGGTGCAGACACAGGGCGATACGGTACTGCACGTATGACTTCATGCGCTGAAAAATCTGATCCAAAGTTAGCAGGTCAACCAATTAATATCATCATGTTCCAATTTAGAAGGCCAAGTGTTAAGCTTTGGTGGTGTCCAAAGTAGCCAGTTTATCTCGTGGACGTACCTGACGAGCTGTCCTGATTGACAACACAATCGTACTCAGACCTGGCGCTAGGAAAACAATGTCGGCTGCTGCCTGGGCCGCCTCGGATGAACCTTCGACAGCGATCCGCAGTCTGCCTTTTTCAACGAGGGAGCATCGTTAACACCTATAGCAGAGCCAGTCCATTAGCAGTTATACATAGATCGGAGCGTCGGTGCTACAGGAGCAGAGAAGATACAACCTTACCGTCCCCCGTCATTGCAGTGAGGGAACCTCTCTGTTGGAGCATCTCGACTACCTGGTATTTATGTTCCGGGAATACTTCTGCGAATCCATCGGCGCGCTGAACTAAATCATGTTGTACCGTCCCTGTTAGGCCACTGTGTATCAGTCTCTCCGAGTTGTAGACCTTGGTCCCAAGCCCGAGCATCTTGCAAGTCTCTTTGGCTATTGCGATGGCATCACCAGTCAACATCTTCACTGGAACGCCGAGATGTGCAGCTTCAATGATCGTCTGGGCCGTGTCCTCGCGCGGTGGATCGAACATTGACAGAAGCCCTAGAAGAACCCAGGGCTCGTCATTCTTCTTCGACGCAACCCCGAGTGATCGAAATCCCCTCTGCGCGAATTCTCTTGCTTTCGTATTATAATTCATACTTGTCTCTCGGTCGACTTCGGCAAGAGATAAGATAGCCCTTGGTGCTCCTTTAGCACAGATATAACGATCGTTACCAAGCCTACAGTAGCTAGTGATTCGCTTCGAGACGGGGTCAAATGGCGTGAACTTGTCGGTCTTCCAACCCTGACGCAGAATTTCTCTCGCCTTCGGATACCGCTTGAGAGTCGTAATAGTAACTTTGTCAATCGGGTCCAGCGAGTCGATGTTGTGGGAACTAGCTAGTGCCGCCACGGCCATCATCCAGTTCACATCTTGTCCTTCCGCTACGTACGGGTCACGGAGGCTAAGTTTGTTTGCTGTCAGAGTCCCTGTCTTGTCTGAGCAGAGAACATTTACACCCTAATAAATTGGTCAACGTTAGAACTAGTGAAGGTTTCAAGGATACTCACCGCAAGTGACTCAATCGCTGTCAGCTTTTGCACGATCGCCTTTTGCTTTGCCAAAAATGCCGCACCCACGGCAAGTGTCGTGGTTGTCACCACTGGGAGGCCGACGGGACACCGATGCTAAAGCACTAGTGGTCAGTTATGGCCATTCCAAGAACCTGCGAGATGATCTCGGACGCTTAGACAAATGCTTGATCTGAGGAAAAAGCTTTGTGCTGTGAAGATTCACCAAAGGAGTGATATAAGGGCTCGGAGAATTACTCACATGAGGAGGACCAGTGTATAGTGTAGCAGGTTCTGAATATGAGGTTGTGCGATGTGCAGGTGATGGTAGAAACCTCCGATCCAGGCAGCCAAAATCCAAAACATAACAAGGACTAGAAGAGAGGTACCAATACTATTCATGACATGAAGTGCCCCTGATCCTTCGCTCCCTGAACTAACTCGGCAGTACGCCCAACAAATGAATATTTCGCTGATGTCGTTATGATAGCATAAGCTTTTCCGCGCTTACAGCCCGTAGTGTAGTAGATAGTATCCCCCATATACTTGTCAACGGCAAGTGATTCTCCGGTAATAGCTGACTGGTCGCAAGCGAGCAACGAGTCCCCGAAGTGGATAGAGTGTACGCTCTCTTCCTCGTCGTCTTGTCCTTTAGTATCTTTCGACTCGCCGCCAATGTCGGCTAGGTTTTCTTTCTCCTTTTTTTCGTTGCCTCCTCCAAGTTCCTCATTGAACTTGTCCTCGTTTTTCAATTCCCTGTACCGTTCGAAGTCATGTGGCCTATTATAACTACATATGAGCTGCGCATCTCCCGGCACTGTCTGGCCTTCCTGGATTATCACCTATGATACATTAGTGTTAACGCAATCTCGCACGCTGTATATGAGGACCGATCTTCGATGAGAGGGAAGACGTACAATGTCACCAGGTACTAGCTCTCTAGCGAGGATCTGCTGCTCTCTGCCATCACGAACTACATTGGCTCGCATTGCGATGTCGCCCTTAAGACTGGCTACGACATCCGCAGCTTGCTTTTCTTGATAAAAGCCGACAAATGCGTTGAGACCCAAGATACCCAAGATGACACCGAAATCAATCCAATCTTGGAGACCAACGGCTAGCAGGGCCGCAAGCTCCATAACTAACGATGTTTAGAATTAAGTTTGATGAAGAATCATAGGCGTATTTCACGTACCGTAAAGGATAGGACCGGTAAAGTACCCAAATATCTTAGCTAGCATGTCTTCCTTCTCTGACATGAGTTCGTTCCACCCGAACCGTTTGCGGCGGTCTTCTACTTCAGAACTGGCAACGCCAGAATGGACGTCCGTCTCCAACCATGAATCCGGAGGTTTCCCTACAGCGGCAGATGGGTGCTCCACGACCTGTGTGGCCGGCTTGTTCGACTTCCAAAACTGCCACCATTTGCGTTTCCTGGCCGACACCGAGGTACTAGCTAGGCTGGCTCTGCGCTCTTGGTCAAAAGTGGTGATGAAGCGATCGAGCGCTTCAAACTCGCCAAGATCCGAGCTTTTCGGAGACTCTTTTATTTGAGACTCGCCAAATTTGACATGCTCCCTTCTCCGCCTCCGCTACCACCTGTGGGATTCTCGGCCGCTGAAATTTCCGGGTCGTTCTGGCGGGAAGCCGCGGCGGCCTCAATATCATCAGCAGCAGCATTATGCCGTCTCTGAGCACTGAGGAAGCTCATTATTACGGCTTCGTTCGCTTCTTGAGATTTACGTTTTCTCGACTCGGATCGGGAAACCACAGATATCGTGGGATCCTGTTCTCAGGTTTCGGGTAATCTTTGCTCTCACCAGGAGCACAAAAAATCGGTCTTAGTATCAATCTGACCCTGTGTACTGAAATCGGTGCGTATAACATGACGTAAATTTCCGTATGTCAAACTATATCATCATACATAGACTCCCGAGCATGCCCCCAAAATAGTCGTCCCGAAGGTCCCCATCTTCTTCGAGCCATTACATTTTTCGCGAACGCGAGTATACCTAGGCCACCACCAGGTTTGGGTGCTTTCTCGGTGTACTATCAAGGCTATATAATCTATTTACCAAGGATACCCTTTCACGAAGTATGTTCGAGTGACTGGGCACCCAGTACTTCCCGTTGGATCAGTAATGCCAGTTATCACCCAAAGATGATGCTCAAAGATGAGTTACTATTGGCTCGCTGCCGTTCCGGCGTCCCGGGAGCTAATGGATAGAATTACGTTGGAGCCGCAATTAAGTTTCGGGCGCATTCTAGAACCTGCAGTAGGCACTTATTTCGATACAGTTCTCCCCACATAACGACGCAAAGATGAGACGTTGAAATCATGATGATACCATTCCACCGCGTCCGCATGTATTAATCTCCTATTATTCGGCGTAACTCCGAGCGCTTCTCCGGCACTACATGAATCGCATAGTCTTATTATTGATAAGCTCAGCCTCATATTTCGAGATTACAATTTGAGCGCTTAGTGGTTCGCATTGCCAAACCCGTCCAACTCGATTCGGCCCTTTTACGAATAGTACAAATCCTCAAAACAACCACACCTAGAGGATACATACTAAGTTTGGGGCTTACTCACAGTTTCACGGCACAGGTAATCACCTGTCATTATGCATGTGAGACGAAACTTAGAAGGATCGGACTTCCGCTGAAATTCCTGCCGACATAACTTGGTTGATTAAATATCTTGGTAAAAGTGACACATTCAGGGTCGCGTTTTGGAATGACAGATATCTAACCGATGGACCCTATAATTCAAGGTACCAATGGATAACCTTAATACCGGCATTACGTTCTTTTTTTCTCGCTAGGAACCATCAGGATGCTACCCCCTCAGAATAAATAAGGAGTGTGTATAAGCTAGAGATAGGAGGCCAAGGGGTTTAGATCCTTTGCATGATAATGGGTATTGTATTGCATTCGTATACCGGGGCCTTGGCAGGAACGGATATTGTTCTTGCCTCCCCGGGTAGCATTATGATATAAGAAAATACTACTAGTAATGGCAATAAAGTGAAGGCTTCCATTAAGGGTTTGCGATGGTCTCTACTGGATATGGTCATATTAAAATCGAGAAGTCCAGCTCTAAGCGCTGTTATCTCTACGGTCTGTATTATAACGCGCCAAGAACAAGCTAGCCAGAGATATTCCTGCGTTTTCTTACATTCTTCATCTCGAAAACTATTCCTGACGACCAGATGATATGGCAGCAAGCTCGCATATAACCCCCCGCTCATGTGATTATGTACATGAGAGAGGTCGCAGTCTCGGAGTCTCAGGTGTAGGTCCCGTTTCCCCGGTACGTCAACAACAAATTGTGAGTTTTAAAAAGTAAGCTGCGCATCCAGACTGAAATTTCTAGAGCAATTATTAGCTCACTGAAGTGACCTCGCTTTCGAAGGTATTGAGATAGGACATGCGCTTAGTCATGACGAGTTCAAAGACAATAGCATCACAACAAAGCCTTTGATATATTAGTCGACAACAATCTCGTTTTTAGCCCTAAACGAGAATGTTATCCCTCTCGGTTACTTTAAAGAGCATTACATGATGATGTAGTTTTAACCTCATGATAACGCCGGAATTTAAAAGCCTACGAATTTTTGCCGCAGAAAAAATTAGCCTTATTAGAAAGCTTTGCTTTCCCGAACACTATTGGCAACAACAATTAACAACGCCAACACGGTCAGAGATATGCGTTATAGCTCAACCCCCGGAGTTAACGATTTCCTATTTCGGAAAGATCTTAGCTCTAGAGATATTGTTTCGTAAGTTTGTTTTGTGAGTCTGTTTCGTGAGTTGCGTATCTAGCTATATGATGTGCTAGCTATATATTTACTTTTTTTATTTTAGTGTAAATTAGAACTTAAGTTCTAATTTATTATATTTGCTATATGTTTTTTTATTATATTTACTTATATTTTTTATTATAAAGCTAAGCTTTTTTATTATAATTTAGTTTAAAATAAACTTAGGTTTTAATTTATAATATTTACTAACGTAATACACAAGCATTTTATACACATAAGCATCCTATATACTTTTTCGTACCTTTATATAAACAATTAAATAATTTAATAATACTATAAAAATTAATTAAAACTAATTAAAATCGCTTTCGTTAAATATTTTTATTTTGTTTTAATATATACGCGTATTATATTTAAGCTTGCTGTAAATCTTATAGCACTATTTATTTATAATACTTTTTTTCGTATAATAATTATTTAACTATATTTTATTATTTATTTAGCTTTTAATAGCTTTTTTAATTTTTTAATTTTATTTTTTTTATATAATAAATATTTTTTAATTTAAATTTATTTATTTTTCGTATAATAATATTAGTTTAGTTTATAATTTATTTTTTAAAGTTTAACTATTTTAAATTAAAATAATATAATTTAATATTTTAATATATTTATTTTTTATAATTAAATTAATTATATTTAAAATAGCTATAAAAAAACTATTTTAATATTATATAATTTTTAATTTAATATATTAAATTTATAATTTAGTATTTTTTATATTATAAAATATTTATAACTTTTAAATTTAAAATTTATTAAATAATTTTAAAAGCGTTTTAATTAAATTTTTAAATAAAAGTTATAAAATAATATATATTAAATTATATAAAATAAAGTTAACCTTTCGAAAGCTTTTTTTAATATTTTTTAATATTATTATAGCTTTATATATAATAAAAAATAATATAAAAAAATCTTTTTTTTAATATAAATAATATAAACTTAGGCTAATTTATCGATTTTTTTTATATAACTATTTTAAAAAACTAAAATAATTAATATTTAAAAACTAAAATTTATATAATAAATAAATAAATATATAAAAATAATAATATTATATTTTTTAACGTATAATTTAAATTTAATATAAATAATTTTTATAGCTATTTAAAATTAAAAAATAATAAATATTTTTATATAACGCGCTATATAATTATTAAAATATTTAATTTAATTTAAATTTTTTTGTTTATAATTTAGTTATTTTTTATTATTTTAATTTTTAATTAATTAATAAATAATTATTTTATACTAAAATAATAAATAAATTAACTTAACTAAAATAATATATAATAAAATAAAATAGCTATATAATAAAATAATATAAATAATAATTATTTATTTCTGATTATTTTATTAAATAGTTTTTAATCGTTTATAACGTTTATATAACGTTATAACTATTTTAAATAATATTTAGCTTATTATAAATTTTATTTTATTAAAATTATAAATATTTTCTTTTTAAATATTTTTAGCTATAATTATATTTCGTATAAGCTTAAACTATTTTTAATATTTATTAAAATTTTTGTATAAAATTCGCTAATAATTAATTTAATAATTAAAACGCGTTTAAAAGTTAAATAGTTATTATATAAAATTTAAAGCTTAATTAACTTTAATAAATAATATATCGCGTTCATATAATAGTTAATTAGCTATATTTTTAATATTATTTAATTTAAATAAAAATCTTTATATATTTAAATTAAATATATATTATATAATTAATTTTTTTCGAATTCTAATAATTTATATATTATTAACTGTTTAGTTTATTTAAATAAAATTCTATTATAATACGTACGAAAAATTAACTAAAAAACGTTATAAATTTTTATAGCGCGTTATAATAATAATTTTTCGTCGCGTTTTATAACTTATAATATAAGCTATAAATTATTTTCTTCGTATAATAGCGCTATTATTAATTATTAAAATATTTAAAAATAAAATAAAAAATATAAAAATAAAAAAATATACAAAATATTTATATATATAAAATGTTTATATATTACGTTATATATTTTTTTATTATATTAACTTAAAAATATTAAAGCAATATTAGCTAATAATATAAACTAAAGTAATTATATAATATAAGTTTAAAAAAAAAAAAAAAGGTTTTTAATTATATAACTATTAAATACCTAGTTTTTATTTAAATTATAATATTATTAAGCTATAAAGTTTAAATATTAAATTAAAATATTATAACGGAGTAGCCCTACTTTAACCTGAGCACGCTAGCCTTGCTAGCTTGCTTAGGTAAAACCAAAGCATGCTAGCCTAGCTAGCCTGCTTAGGTAGAAACAGAGCATACGGAACGTATTAGTAAACTCGGGTATACCCAAGCCCGTTAACGGGCTTAGTGGGCTCTATTAGCCCTAAGCGGGTTAACTATATTCCGTATATATATATATATAAACATAAAACTATAAACTAAATTTTATAGTTGAACTTAATCTATTAAATCTTTTAAAACTACTTTAGTACGCTTATTTATATATATATTAGTTTAATTTTTTTATTAAGCTATAAAAGTACGCTAATGTTTTATAAATATTATTATATAAATATTATTGTTTTTAAGCTTTATAAAATCTTTTTAAACTAAAATTTTTACCGAAAAAAATAATAAAACGTATTAAATATATAACTAGTTTAATATTATTTATAAATAATATTTATTTCGTTTAATTATTAGTTAAAGTTTAAATAAATTAATAATTATTAGTTAAAAATATTAATAATTATAATAAAGTTTAAAAATAGTTTTATTTAAAATATATATATAAATTATAATTTATATAATTATTTAATTTTATAAAAAAACTTAACTAGTATTTAATAATACTACTAAGTATATTTATTAAAGAAAATTTAAAAATTTAGTATAAATTATTAGCGATATAATTATATTTAACGTTATTTTTAGCGATTTATAATACGATTTAAAAGTTTAAAATTATTGCTTTAAAACTAGTTTAAACTATATTATATAATAAAGCTTTAGTTATTTACTATATATAATATTATTATAAAGTATTTTAATAAAATTTAATATTTTATACTAAAGGCCTTTTAAGTTAAGGGCAAAGAAGCTTAAGTTTTTAGGATTTACGAATGTACTTTAGCAAATTAGGGTGCTAGCTATATTAGCGTAGTTTTTCTAAATAAGTTGTTTTTAACGCGCTTTATTATTTTGTTTTAATTTATAAAAGCTTTTTTTTTATATAATTATGTTAATAATATTTATTTGCTTTATTAATAGTAATAATATATACTAAAGCTATATTATTATTTTATAAATAAACTATAAGATTTATTTAATTTTTTTACTATAATAATAATATATATTTTAATAGGATAATAACCGGTAAATAATATTTAGTTTTTTTTATAGCAATTTTTTATATATTATTATTATATAATAAAGTTATATTTTTTATTTATATTTTTTTTTTAAGCTTTTGCTAAATATAAAAATATTATTTTTTTTTAAAAAATCGATTTTTTTTTTTATTTTTCGATATTTTAAGTAAATAATATAATAAAAATTCGGTAGTAATAAAATAAACATATTTTATACGTTTTTAAATATAATATATATTTAATAACTTTTTTCGAATATAAAATAAAAATAATAACTTTTTTATTAAGCAGAATAGTTTAATAAATAACTAATATTTTAAATAGTTTATATTATTTTACTAGCTTATTATTTATATATAAAGTTAAAAATAAAATAGCGGCTTTTAAAACTTAGTTTATCGTTATATTTAATAAGTTAATATTAAAATTATTAGATTTAAATATATTATAAGCGGTAGTTTACGAAAATATTAGTAAAAAGAACTATTTAACGGTTATAAAAATATTATATAGTATAGTTTAGCTTTTATATAATTTTATATTATATTTTTTCGATAATATTATATAAAACTTTTATATAATAGTTTTTATTAATATAATTATATTTTGTTCGATTTAATAGGTTATTATTAATAGTTTTATTTATTATATTTTTATAATATATAATTATAATATTAAACGTTAGTTTTTTTAAAAAAAGAAATTCTTAGTTATAAATATAATTTTATAACTTAAAAAGTTGCTTATAAATAATTTTTTTATAATTTTTAAAATATTTATATCGTAAAATTAATTATAAATAATCGATTATATTAAACTATATAATAATAAAATAAAAAAATAAAATATAATAAACTATTAATTAATATATAATTATTTAGCTATTATTTAGTTATAACGTTTAATATATATAATAATTAAATTATTATTTAATAAAAGTAATATTTAAAATAATAATAATAATAAATAAATAAATATTTATATTATAGTAAAATAGTTAAAACTAAAAATATAATTAGCGGCTAAAGTTCATAAACAAATAAGTAATATTTATAAATAAAAAAATATACGAAAAAAATAATAAATAAATAAAAAAAAATAAATACTTATTAATAAGTTATATTTAAAAACAAATAAAAATTATTTACTATCGAAAGAAATAAATTTAGCTAAAAATATACTAATAAGCTTAAATAAATCCTTAAAAAAAGCTTTAAAATAAAATAAAATATAAATAAAATAAAATTTCGGAATAAAATAAATTAAATAAAGCTTAAATAATTAATTAACAATTAATAATTAATAATAATAAAATTATAAGTTTTAAATCTATATTATTTTTAATATTAAAATATATAAATAGTTATAAATAAATAAATAAATATTTTTAAAAAATTGCTTAAGTTATTAATATTAAATAAAAAATAAAAAACGTAAAATATAAAACTTTAAATATTAAATTATACGTTAAGTATAAAAAATAGAAAAAAGCTTTAAATAATAAAGTAGTTTTTAATTAAAATAAAAAAATTTCCTATTTAAAATATAAAGCCGGATAAAAAAATTTTTTTATCGACAAAAAAAACCTTCTTTTATTTAGTTATACCTCCCTTATAAAACTTAAGCATTTAAATATAATAAGAGTTTTTATAGCTATAATAATAAAAATAGCTATATTAAAGGCGTAAAATATACAGTATTTTAGAAAAATATATAATGTTTTTATTTATTAAATAGCTATAATAATTTATTAGTTAATATTAAAATAAATTTAAAAAATAGTTTTTATTAACTATTAAATAATAAAAATATTATAGCTAGTTTATATTATATATTTATAATTTAGTTTTAATAGTATTAAATTATAAAAATAAAACTAATTTTAGTTTTTATATAATAAATATAAAATTATAAATATAGCAAATATAACTTAAAAACTTTAAATAGTTTAAAAATAATTAAATAAAAATTAAAAAGTTATTTTATTTAAATAAAATAATAAATAAATAGTTATATAAGTTTATAAAAGTTTATAAAGCTAAAAATAAATATAAAACTATTTTAAATATAAAAACTATAATATTAAAATTATATTTTTTAATTTAGTTTTAAGTTTAGCTGTTTTAGCTAATTATAATATTAAAATAATTATATTTTTTAATTTAGTTTTAAGCTTAATTACTTTAGCTAATTATAATATTAAATAATTATATTATTTAATTTAGTTTTAAGTTTAGCTGTTTTAGCTAATTATAATATTAAAATAATTATATTTTTAATTTAGTTTTAAGCTTAATTACTTTAGCTAATTATAATATTAAAATAATTATATTATTTAATTTAGTTTTTTATTTTTATATATAAACGTTTTTTTTTTAATAAAAAAATTTTTTTTTTTTATTAATTTATTTATAATACTTTTATTTATTAATTTATTTTATTATTAGCTTTGCTTTTTTTAGCTATTATTAAATTATAAATTATAGTTTTAATAAAAGTTTTAAATAGTTAAAGTTTTTAAAATTTAATAATTTAACCGAAATAAAAAATATATTTATTTAGCGATTTTTAAGCTAAAGTTTTATACTAACGTATTATTTTAATCCGAAATAAAGTTTATTATAATAATATTTATTAAAAAATTATTTAAAAAACTATTAAATCGAAAATAAAAAAAGTTTATATTTTTTATATTAATATATAATTTTAGTTATTAAATATAATAATAATATTTTATTTAAAATTTAAAACTAAATATATATTTTTAAAATATATAAAAAAGTTATTTATTTAAATTATAATTTTATTATATATATTAAGCTATATAATAAAAATATAAACTAGCGCTAAATTAAAACTAAAACTTAAAACTAATTTTATTTAAGTTTTTATAAATATTATAAAAAACGAATTATATAATAATAATATTTTAAATAATAAAAAAAATAATATTAATATATATATAAGTTTATTGTTTTTATAAGCTTTAAAGCTATTTATAGTTTTTTTTAAATATTATATATTATAATAAGCTTAAAAAAACTAAGCTTATAAAAACTAAGCTATTTTAAACTAAAGCTAAGCTATTTTAAACTAAAGCTAGGCTATTTTAAGCTAAAGCTAAGCTATTTTAAGCTAAAATATTAATTAAGCTATTATTTAAAAATTAATTTAATATTTATTAAAAATTATTTAAACTAACAAAAAAAAAATTAAATTTTAATAGTTTTTTTATTTATAATAATATTTTTATAAAATAATTTAATTAAAAATAATATAAATATTAATAATTATTTAATATATTAATAAATATAATATTATTTTAATATATTAATAGTTTTTTATTAAATTATATAAAATAGTTCGCTTAATAATTAACGTTAAATAGTATAAAATTTAAAATATATTAAAAAATAAACAAAAATTATATTATTTTAATATTTAAAAATAAAATAATAAAAACTAATAAATATAAACTATTAAACTTTAGCTTTAATTAAAATATATTATTAATAATAATTATATAATTAATATAAATTATTATATTTTTATATTATATATAAAACTATAAAAGTTTTTATATAAATTTTTAATATTATAATATTTTTAAACATAATAATAAAAAAAATTTTTTTATTTAATATATTATTAAAAATTTATTTAAAAAAATATTTTTGCTTGTTTTTTTTTAAATATTATTTTTTTATTTTCGAAAAAAATATAAATAAAAAATTTTTTTAATTTTAGCTAAAGTTTTTTTTAAAACTTATAAAATAATTATAATAAATAAGCTAAAAAATTTAAATTAAATAAGTTTAATTTTAATTTTATAAAATTATAATTTTTATAATATATAATTTAAAAAAAAAAAATATAAAAACGTTAATTAAAATATAAAATATATTATTAATAATAATTTTAAGCTTTTTATATTTATTTAAAAAATATTTTTATTATAGCTTTAATATAAAAATAATTATAATATTATATATTATTTAGTTTTAATAATATTTAATTAAATAAATTTTAATTTAGTTAAAAATTTTAATAAATTTTATTATTATAATTTTTAATTTATATTTATTAATAATATTTATTAAATATAATAAAAAAATTAGCTAAATTTATAAATAAGCATTATTAGTATTTTTTTATTATTTTTTTTAGCGTTTTATTTAAAAATATAAAAAAAAGTTTAGCTTTTTAAAAAAAAAAATAAAAAAACTATATTAATATTTAATTTTTTTAAAGTTTTTATAAATTAAATATATTTTTTTTAAAATTATTTTATTTTAAATTATAAAAAAAAAACTTTAAAAAATTAATTAAAAATAACTAATTAAAATATATAAATTTTTTTAACTTAATAAATTTTAATTATAGCTATAAATTTAAAATAAAATAAAAATAATATTTAAATAGCTAAAAATTATTAATAAAATTAAAAGTTTAAATAAATATTTATATAGTTTTTATTAAATTAATTATATTTTTAAAATTTATAACGTTTAAATAAGTTTAAAAAATAAACTATAGTTTTTTATTTTTATTTTTTATAAAAAACTTAAGCTATTTTATATTTAAATATAATTATAGTTAAAAGTTTTATTTTTAATATATTTATTTTAAGTTTATTATAATTATAATTCTATAAAATAAAAAGCTTTTTTATATATAAAATATATATAAAAAGATTTTTTTTTCTAGGTTTTATTTTAATATTATTTAATATATATAAACTTTAAAAAACGTATATATATTAAATTATATTTTTTAATAAATATTTAATAAAATAAGCTTTAAATAATATATAAAAATATATAAAACTTTAAAAAAAGTATAAATAGTTAGGTTATATTTTTTAATAAACGTTTAGCGAAAAAGTTTTAAAACTATATATAAAATATATATAACTTTAAAAAAAATATAAATATTTAGGTTATATTTTTAATAAACGTTTAACGAAAAAAGCTTTAAAAAATATATATAAACGTATATAAACTTTAAAAAAAATATAAATATTTAAATTTAATTGCTTAATAAACGTTTAACGAAATAGTTTTAAAAAATATATAAAAATATATATTAAATTAAAAGCTTAACGTTTAAATAATATATTTATTTATATATTAAATTAGTTTAATTTTCTAATTAAAATAGCTATAAAAACTATTTATAAATTATTTATAAGTTTATTACTAAATATTATATTATAAAACTAAAATAGTTATATAAAACTATAATAAATTTTAAGCAAATATTAAACTAAATTTAAATATTAAAATATTTAGCTTTTAATTATAAAAGTTTTTATTTAAGTTTATAAAGCTATAAAAAAAATATAATAAAATTTTATATTTAAAAATAGTTCGATAAAAAATAAAATATAATTAAAGTTATATTTAAATATTTAAAATTTAAAGTTTAATTTAGCTAATAATTTTTTCGGGGTTTTTAAAAGCTTTAGTTTTTATTTTAATTTAATATAACTTTTTTTATATTTTTAATTTATAGCTAAATTTTAAAACTTTTTTTTTATAAACTTTTTTAAAAATAATTTTTAAAAAAGTTAAAGTATTTTAAATAATATTATAAATAATATAATATATTTTAGTTTATAAAATAATTAAAATAATATTAGCTTTTTAAGTTTTTATAAAAGTTTTTAAAAGTTTATATAGTTTTTATAGCTAAGTTTTATAGCTAGTTTATATAATAATAATAATAAAAAAAAGTTTTAAATATTAAAAAGTATAAAATTTTATTTTTTAAAAAAAAAAATTAGATCTTTATAGTATTTTTAATATTATTATTATTATTGTTAATTTTAAACTTATTTTAAGCTTTTTATTTAAATTTTATTATAGTAATAAAATATAACTAATAATAAATAAAATAAAAAATTATTTTATTAAACTATAATTAATTAAATAATAAACTAAATAATTAATTTATTAAATATATTAAATAATATAAATAAAATTAAATAATAACTTATAAAAATATATTAACTAATTAATTATTTAACCTATTAAATTATTTTTTAGCCGTTATAATTAATCTAAAAACCTTAATATTTTATTATACTAAATATAAATAAAATATAAATAAAACGCAAGTAAAATATAAAAAAAACATAATATTATAACTATTAATAAATTATATTATATAATTAATAATATATATATTTTTTTAAATAATAATAATAATAATAAAAAACTAAGCTATATAGTTTTTTTAATATTTATTTAATAATATACTTTTATATAAATATTTTTTATTTTTACGTTATTTCGAACATATTAAAACTAATAGCTAATATATATTATTTTAAACTTAAGCGTAGCTTTATTTAATAAATAAAATTATAATAATATTTTATATATTTTAAGTTTTTAATTTTAATAAACTTATAAAAAGTTTTTATAACTAAATTATTAATTAATTATATATTAATAATAAATATTAAAGCTATATTATTAAATAGTTTAAAAATTAAGCTTTTTTATTTATTATTATAAATTTCGCTTTTTTTTAAGCAAAAAAAATTATTTAAATTATTATTAAATTATAAATATTTTATATTAATATTTAAGTTTAAATAAATAATAAAATAATATATTTATAAATAATTTTAATTTTTTTAATAAAATAAATCGCTTTAAAAGCTTTAAAAAAAAATAAAAATAAATATTATTTAAAAAAGTTTTAGCTAGTTTTATAAGCTAGTTTAATATAAAATTAAAGCAATAAAGCTAATAAGTTTTATAATAATAAATAATATAAAAAAGAAAAAATTTTAAAATTAAATTAAAAAAAAGCGTTTTTTTAAACTAGATTTAAAAAAAAAAAAAATAATAATAAATATTTTAGTTTAATTTTTTTAATTTTTTATAAATCCAAATAATAATATATAATAATATACTAGCGTTATTTAGCTATTTTTTATTAGTTATTATTTATATAATTTATTAAAAAAATTATATAATAATATATTTTAGTTTATATATATTTTAAATATTTTTATATTTAGTTATTTTATATAAAAAGCTATAATATTTTTATAAAAAAAATTATAAAAATAGCAATAAATAAGCTAGCGCTTTTTTACGCTTATTATTATTATTATTAACGTTAAAAGCTCGATAATTTTTAAACGCTTTATATTATTTAGCTTATTTTTAAAAAGTATATTAAACGGCGTTTTTTATAATATTATAAATATAATATAGTTTTTTAGTTATTATTTATAAAATAATAAAAAAAGCAAAAAAATAATAGGTTTTTTTTTTTATATAGCTTAGCTTTATTAGCGATTTTTAGTTTATATTTATTTTAAAAAGATTTATTTAAATATATAAAAACTAATAATAAATAATATTATTAGTTTTTATATTATAATTTTTATAAAAATAAAATATAAACATTTATTATTATATAAATAATTAATAAAGTTATTTTTATAAGCTTTATATAATTATATAGCTATATATATAAAGTTTTTTTATTTAATTAGTTTTTAATCTTTATTTTTAGTATTTTATATTTTATTTTATATTTAATATATAAGCTAAAAGTTTTTAAATTTTATCGATTTTATTAATATATTATATTTTTTTTAATTAAAGGATTTTTTTTATTTTTTATAAAGCGTAATTATTACGCTTTATATATTTAAAAAAATAAGGTTTTAATACATATAATATATTATTATAAAATCTATAAATAAAAAAAAAAAAAAAAGTTTAACTTTATATTATAAATAACTATTTATATATTCGCAATTTAATAAAACAAATATATTTATTGCTTATATTTGCTTTTATTTATTATAAATATTATTTACTATAAATAATAGTTATTATAAATAAAAATTATAATATTATAATTTATAACTATTATATAAAATTATATAAAATATATTAAATAAAGTTTTTATATTATATTAATATAAATATTTAAATATTATAATATTTATAAAAATAATAAAAGTTAAGATTATTATTTTTTGCTATATTTTATTTAGCTATTTTAAAGTATTATAATATTATATTTTATTAATTATATATATATTTTTTAAAAAAATATTTTAAATTAAATAATATAACTAACGTAAAATTATTTTTTTTATTAATTTTATTTTTAGTTTTAAAGTTTTAAATATTCGATTTAAAATAATAATAAAGTTTATAAATTTTTTTTTATTAAATAATAATATATAGTTAATATATTTATAGAATTTTAATAAATTTATAAGCTTATAATTTAAGTTTAAAATAGCTTTATTAGCTTTTATAAATTAGTTTTTTATTTTATTTTATTTTTTATATTTTTTATATTATTTATATAGTTTTATAAGCTTATAAATTTTTTAAAAGCGATTTTTAGTATTATTTTTTTTAACTATTTTTTTTTTTTAAAATTTATTAATAAAAAAACAATTTTATTTTAATAAAATATATTTAATATAAAAAATATACTTATAAATATTTTTTATTATAATATTTATAATATAATAAAATTATAAAATAAAAACGTTAATAATAATTAAAATATTTAAAACAAGATTTTTTATTATAATATTATTTTAAATATAATTACGTTATAAAAAAAAAATATTAGTTTTAGCTAAAAGTTTAAAAATAAGATTTTTTATTAAAATATTATTTTAAGCGTAATTATATTATAAAAAAAATATTAGTTATAATTAAAAGTTTAAAAATAAAATTTTTATTAAAATATTATTTTAAATATAATTATATTATAAAAAAAATATTAATTATAACTAAAAGCTTAAAAGCAAGATGTTTTATCGAAATATTATTTTAAATATAATTATATTATAAAAAAAAATATTAATTATAACTAAAAGCTTAAAAATAAAAATTTTTAGCAATATTTTTTAAATATAAAACTAGTTTTTAATAACGTTAAACTTATTAAAACTATTATAAAAGTTTTATAATTAAAATTATTTTTAAAATTCCGGATATAAATATTTTTAGTTTTAATATTAATATTTTTAAAAGCTTTAAATATAATAATAAAAAAACTAGCTTTTATTAAAAGCTTTTATATTAATTTTATAAAAAAATATAATTTTTTTAGCATTATTTTTAAATAAAATATTATAAACTTTTAAACTATTATAATATATTTTAAACTAATAGTTTATAAAATATAATTAATAAAATTATATTTTATAAAATATAATTTATTAAAAATTTATTTTCGGCTAAAAAAAGCTATATATTAATAAATAATATTATATTTAAATTTTTTTAGTTTATAAAAACTTTATTTATAATAAATAATTTTTAACTAATAAAAAGTTTGTTTATAAAAATAATTTTTCGCTAAAAAATTAAAATAAACAATTTATAAAAATAATACGTTAATTATATAATATTTAGCTAGCTATTTAATAAATATTTATATAAATATTAAATTAAAATTATTATTAATATTATTAAAAATATTATTTTATAGTTTTAGCTACGTAAATATTTAGCTATTAAATAATATATTCTTATAATTATTATTTTTAAAAACGTTAACTTAACTAGCGAACTAAAATATTTTGCTTAAATTTTATTAAAATACTAAATATAAAAATTAGTTTACTAATAGCTAGTTATTATAAAAAAACTTTATACGCATATTTTATAAATAATATACTACACAACTATTCTAGTTATTAATTATCCTAGCTACTTTTTAGCACTTTTATATAAATAATAAATAATTTAACTATAATATAAAAAATTAATTAAATTTAATCGGAATTATTTTCGCTAAATGTTTTTATTTTTTTTAATATATATACGTATTATATTTAAGCTTGCTATAAATCTTATAGTATTATTTATTTATAATACTTTTTTTATATAACGATTATTTAATTATATTTTATTATTTATTTAACTTTAATAGCTTTTTTAGTTTTTTTATTTATTTTTTTTATATAATAAATGCTTTTTTAATTTAAATCCGTTTATTTTTTATATAATAACGTTAGTTTAGTTTATAATTTATTTTTTTAAAGTTTAGCTATTTTAAATTAAATAATATAATTTAATATTTAATATATTTATTCTTTTTATAATTAAATTAATTATATTTAAAACAACTATAAAAAAACTATTTTAATATTATACGATTTTATATTTAATATATTAAGCTTATAATTTAATATTTTTACGTTATAAAGTATTTATAACTTTTAAATTTAAAGTTTATTAGATAATTTTAAAGAAATTTTAGTTAAATTTTTAAACAAAAATTATAAAATAATATATTTTAAATTATATAAAATAAAGCTAGCTTTTTAAAAGTTTTTTTTAATATTTTCTAATATTATTATAATATTATATATAATATAAAATAACGTAAAAAAAATTTTTTTTAATATAAATAATATAAACTTAAACTAATTTATCGATTTATTTATTATATAACTATTTTAAAAAACTAAAATAACTAATATTTAAAAGCTAAAATTTATATAATAAATAAACAAATATATAAAAAGTAATAATTTTATATTTTTTAATATATAATTTAAATTTAAAAAAATAATAATTTTTATAGTTATTTAAAATTAAAAAATAATAAATATTTATTATATAATATATTATATAATAATCGAAATATTTAATTTAATTTAAACTTTTTTCGTTTATAGTTTAATTGTTTTTTATTATTTTAATTTTTTAATCGGTTAATAAATAGCTATTTTTATATTAAAAAAATAATAAATAAATTAACCTAGCTAAAATAATATATAATAAAATAAAATAGTTATATAATAAAATAAATAAATAATAATTATTTATTTTTAATTATTTTATTAAATAGTTTTAATTATTTATAACGTTTATATAATATTATAATTATTTTAAATAATATTAGTTTATTATAAACTTTATTTATTAAAGTTATAAATATTTATTTTATAAATATTTTTAGTTATAATTATATTTTATATAAATTTAAATTATTTTAAATATTTATCGGGATTTTTATATAAAATTTACTAATAATTAATTTAATAGTTAAAACACGTTTAAAACTTAAATAATTATTATATAAAGTTTAAAGCTTAATTAACTTTAATAAATAATATATTATATTTACGTAATAATTAATTAATTATATTTTTAATATTATTTAATTTAAATAAAATTTTTTACGAATTTAAATTAAATATATATTATACGATTAATTTTTTTTTAAATTTTAATAATTAGTATTTTAATAAATATATTTAAAACTTTAAAAAAATTCTAGCTTAATAAATAATAAAAATCGTACAAAAATATTATAGATTTTTATAGCGCGCTAAAAAATTAAATTTTCGTTACGTTTAATAGCTTATAAAATATGCTCCAAATTTTTTTTTATATAATAATATTATTATTAGTTATTAAAATATAAAAAAAAAAATAATAATCGTATAAAAGTTAAAAAAAATAGCTAGGATAGTTATATAGCTAGAATAATTATATAGTACGTTATATTAGCTAAAAAATAACTAGTTATATAAACATTTAATAGGTTAAATAAAAATATAATAATATAACTATTAAAACTAATATATAAAAGCTAGTAAGTTAAAATATTTAAAATATATTAATTGTTAAATAAATTGTTTATTTATAAATAAATAAAGCTATATTTAAGTTTATAAAGCTAAGGTTTAAATTTAAGCTAAAGCTAAAACTAAAGCTAAAGCTTATATTTATATTTAGGCTAATTATTTATTATTAAAAAACTTAATTTATAATTTAGTTTTTATTATATATGTTTTTTTTGTTTTTTTAAACATATTATTATTTTAGCTATATTAGTTTTAAGTTAAAATTTATAAAAGCTATATAATTTTAAAACTATTTTAGCTAATATAAATTTTTAAAACGTGTTAATTAACTAATTTTTTAAAATAGTAATAAAAATTATTATTAATTTTTAAAGTTATAATTTAGCAATATTTTTAATTTTTATTATTATTATATATATTAAAGCAATTAATATAAAGGCTAAAGAATTAATACGGGGTATAACTTTAAAGGGGCATGATTTTTTTATTAGTTAAATATAAATTTTGCCCTATAGTACTTTTTATTTTATTAGCTTACTTAAAGCTTAACTATACTAATTATAATTATAATAGCCCGATCGGTTATATTTATATATATAATATAATTGCCGGCTAGTTTTATTCTTATATTTAATTTAAAGCTATTTTAAAATATTTTAAGTTATTATTAATTAATATATTATGAACTATATTATAATAGTATATATATTATTATATTGTTTAGTAATTATAATTAAATAGTAATATATTACGAAATTATAAAGCTTTTAATTAATAACCGTAAATTATATTATAATTTTAGTTAAATAATAGTATATTATAAAATCGCGTTATAACTTTAGTTAAATAGTAGTGTATTATGAGATCGCGTTATAATTTTAGTTAAATAGTGGCGTATTATAAGATTATAAAACTTTTAATTAAATAACTATAAAAATTGTATTATAACTTTAATTAAATAGTAACGTATTATAAAATTATATTATAATTTTAGTTAAATAATAGTAAAAGCGCAAATTACGTTATAATTTTAATAAAATAGTAGCGTATTATAAAATTACGTTATAACTTTAGTTAAATATAATAAAAACGTAAAATCGCGTTATAATTTTAATAAAATAATAGCGTATTATAAAATCACGTTATAATTTTAATTAAATAGTAGTAAAAGCGTAAAATCGCGTTATAATTTTAGTAAAATAATAGTTATTATAAATTATATTATAACTTTAGTTAAATAATAATAAAATTACGAAATAATTTAAAATAAATATTTTTATATAATTATAATAATATATATTATATTTATTAAATAAAGAATTTATTAATTTTTTTACTAAGTAATTATTTTATTTTATTTATATCGAACCGAATAATTATTATTATATATAATAAGAATTAAACTTATATATTTAAGCACTTAAGCTTATTTTTAACTAGTTGGATATATAGATAAATATTCGGTTTATATAATTAAAAAGTACTACTAAATATTAAATTATACTATTTTATATTTATTTTAGCTAAAAAAATATTTATACTATATAATAAGAATTAAACTTATATACTCAAGCATTTAAGCTTGCTTTTAACTATTTAAATATATATATTAATAAATATTTTTAGCTTATTTACGTTTTATTATAATAGCTATAATTATTTTTTTATTTAATTTTATTATTAACTATATAGTTAATAATACGGGCGATAATTTGTTAGGAGGTATTAGTTGCAAAAAAATAGGATTTTTTATACGTTTTAAAGCTAAAAAAACAGCTTAAAACTATTTAACAGCGTAATTATTAATAAAGCTATACTTTTTAGCTAGAATATTTTAATCGATTTATATATAAAATAATTAATAATAAATATTATATTATAATATTATATAAATAAAATAAATATATTTTTAATTTTTTTTTAAAATATTTTTAAAGTTTTATAAAATTAATAAAATTATTAGCGGTAATTTTTTATTTATATATAAAACATAATAGTAGCTATAATTAATTTAAAATATTAGTATAAAAAAAAAGAACAATTAATTATAGCTATATTAAGCTTAAATATAAAATACTAATAATATGCTAATAATAGTTATAAAATAAGCTAGACTATTAAATAAATATATATATTATTAATTAAGCAAAGCTACTTAATTAATAATATAATATATTATAAGCTAAAAATATTTAAGAAATTATAAATAAATAGCTAAGCTTAAAAATATTAAAAGATTAAAAGGATTATATATATTATAAAAATATATAGCTAACGCTAATAAACGCTATAAATAAAGCTAAAATATAAGTTATTTATTTAAAATTATAATTCGAATTAAAAAACGGCTATAAATATATTAATTTTTAATAATTAAATAGTTTATGTTTAAAATTATATTTAGAAAAGTACTAGGGGGCGGGGGCGGGGGGCGGCGGCGGTAAGCGTAGTAGCTTAAAAGCTGAAAAAAAAAAAAAAAAAAGAAAAAGTCTTAATAAAAAAGGGGGGAAAGTATTTATAATTGCGCGTAGCTTTATTAGTATTATAACTTTTATATTTAATAATTATATAGTTTTTATATAATTATTACATATTTCTTATATATATAAATATTTATTATATATATTTTTTTAGAACTATGATTTTTATGCGCAATAAGCTTATAGTTTTTTGCATAACTACTACTTTTAAATATATACTAAAAATATACTATATATTTTTTTATAATAAATATTTATTATATATTTTTTTAATATAATAATATTATAAAAATAATTATAATATTTAATAAAAATTAAATTAGCTAGCTTTAAATATAATATAAAGTTAGTTTAATAATAAAGCTTATATTAGTATAATAAAATATTGTTTTTAAATGTTTAATATATATAAAAAATATTTTCTAGTTTTTTAAATATAAAACTTATTTTAAATAATAGTAAGATTTAAACTTATATTTTTAAGTATATTTGTTTATATTTTATTATTTAATTATATTATTTATAAGTTGTTTTAATATTAATTAAAAACGTTTATAGTATTTATTATTATTTTTTAATTAAATTTATTATTAACCGAATATTTTAATCGAAAATCGATATATACTAAATTAATTAAAACGCTAGTATAAAAAAATAGCTAATATTAGAATATTTATATTAAAATAAATAGTTTTTTAGAACTTTTTTATATGTAGCTATTAATAAAACTATTATATTTAATAAATATATTTAGTTAATTTATATTTAAAATAATTAATAATAAATGCTATATTATAAATATTATATAATAAACGATTATATTTTTTTTTTTATAAAATATTTTAAAGCTTAATAAAAAAAATAAAGTTAGTTATAATAATAGTTATTTTAAAAATAGTCGATATAATAGCAGCTATATTCGATTTAATATATAATATAATAAATAATTTTTATAGTATGTTTATTTAACGTTATAAATATTTATATTTATAATAAATTAAATAATTCGTTAATATTTTTAATAATAGTATAAACCGATTAAATAAATATAAAATAGCGGTATAAAATATTTAATAATTGTTTATTATATAGTAATAAATAGGTTTAAAGCTAGAAATATAAAGTAGTTAATTATAATAATATTAAAGCTTTAAACGTAACAATAGTTATAAGCTAGCTATAAAAATAGTTATAAAGAATATTAAACTATTAAACAGGCGTATTATATATTATTAATTAAGCAAAGCTGTTTAGTTAATAATATAATAATATTATAAAGCTAAATAATATTTTAAAATTATAAATAAATAGTTTGGCCTAAAAAAATTAAAAAAAATAAAAGATTATAAATATAGTAAATAATATATAGCTAATACCGATAAACGTTATAAATAAAGCTAAAATAGTAGTTATTTATTAAAAGTTATTTCGAATAAATAATAGTTATAAGCGTTTTAATATTTAATAATTATAATAAAGTTTTTTTTATATAAAAATAACAATTGTAGCAGAATATAAGGCGGTTTAAAAAATAAAAAAATAGAAGTAAAAAGCAATAATACGCTAAGATTAAAAAATTTATATTTATATTATAATAATCTAGCATTTATTTTTTAAAGCAATAATTAGCTAAAATTATTAAATTATACTAAAAAAGGCTAAATAATAATTAAGTATTTATTTAATTTAAAGTTTTCGAAGAAAATAAATAAAAATAATAAAACTTTTATATATATATAATATATGTAAAGTTTTCGAAAAAAATAAGCAAAATATAACGTAAAGTCTTCGAAAAAAACGAGGAAAAAGTAACGAAAAATCCTCGAAAAAAACGAAAAAAAAGCAACGAAATTTTATATATAATAATATATATAAAGTTTTTAAAAAAAACAAATAAAAAATAATAAAACAAACGAACAAAAGGTAATAAATAAACAAATAAAAGGTAATAAACAAACAAATAAAAAACAATAAAATAAACAATAAAAAGCGATAAAACAAACAAATAAAAAATAACAAAATAAATAAATAAAAAGCAATAAAACAAACGAATAAAAAATAATTAAATAAACAAACAAAAATAACTTAAACGAATAAAAAATAACTAAACAAACAAACAAAAGGCAACTAATAAATAAACAAAAAATAACTAAATAAACGAACAAAAATAATAAATAAACAAAAAAAAATAATAAAACAAACAAAAAAAGGTAATAAACAAACAAAAAAAAAGTAAAATTTTATATATATAATAATATATATAAAATCCTTGAAAAAAACGAATAAAAAGTAATAAAATCTTTATATTTATATAAATTAACGCTTTTAGCTATATATATATAATAGCAAATATAAAACAGTAAAAATAGACTTATTTTAGTTTTATTAATTTTTTTGCTTTTAAATATTAAGCTATAACTAGCGCTTAGTAGCTTTATTATTAGTTATTTTTTAATACTAAGTTTTGCTTAATTATATATTTAGCGCTACGTAAATAAGCTATTATTAATATTTATATTATTATATTATAAATATTTTTTATTCTAGTTTAATTATAATTAATTTGTTTAATTATTTTTAAGCGATTTTATCTTTACTTTTTAATTAGCTAGCTAATTATAATATATTTATTAAAATAACAAAGCTATTAAAGATACGTTTAAAGTATTTTTAAAGCGACTATAAAAGTTAATAATAATTTTAAAGTTTTAAATTCGCTAGTATAAATTATTTAATAACGATTTTTATAGCTACTAATAAAAATATATATTATATTTATTAAATAAAGTTTTATTTAATAGTTTAGTATAAATATTATAGGCGTATAAGATTTTAGCTTAATAATAACTAAATAATTATTAATATAAGCTTTTATATTTGCTAAAAAAAAGTTATTATTAGTTAGTATTAATTTACGAGCAATATAATATTATTTAGCGATAAAATTTAAAGCTTTCGATAATATAATTTTTAAAAGTTTATTTAAATAATTTAAAGTTTTATAAATATTTATATTATATTAGGATTTTGTTTTAAGCATAAGTTTGTTTAAAATTACGCTTTTAATTAAATATTATTTTTTATATATAAGTAATAAAGCTATATAAATAACTTATATTATTTAAAAAGTAGTTTTAATATTATTATTATTTATTTTAATATTAAAAATAATTTTAATATTAAAGTTAAAATATTTTTAAATAAAATATTATATTTATTATAATTTAAATAATATAATTTTATATACGTATTAAAAATAAATTATTAGTTGTTAAACTTTTAGCAAAGTTTAATTTATACTTTTTTATACGTAGCTTTAGTTTTAGCGAATATTATTTTTTTTATAGTATAAAAACGCTTTTATAAATATAAAAGATTTTATTATTACTAAAAATAGCATTTTTAATAATAAAATATTTATTAAATAAGCTTAATTTATAGCTAGCGGCTAATAATAATAATATTATTTTTATTATTAATATTAAAGTTATTATTATTAATACGATTATTTATTTATTTTTATTTAGTTTAAAATAAAACGTTTAAATTAATATAATATATATAAAGCTACTGCTAAACGAACAAAAACTAGTTATTTAATACGGCTTTTATTATTTTATTATAATTAGTTATTATAATATATAGCAAGTATATATTAGATTATTTTATAAGCTTGCGATTTTTTTTTTAAAAACAAAGCTTTTTTTTTTTTTATTATTAATAAAATTAAACGTAGTATTAAAACAGTTTTTAAATAGGTTTAATTAGTTGCTTAAAACAAAAAAGCTTAAATCGGTTAGTTTTATATATTATATCGAAGTTTAAAATTTATAGAAATTATTTTTATATTTTAATATAATATAAAAAAATTTAAACTAATTTAATTAAATAGAATTTATTTTTTATTTTTATTTTATTATATAAAGAACTTATTTTTAGTTAAATATTTTAATTAAAGCTATAGTTAAGTTATATTTATTAAAACGTTTTTATTAAATAAAGCTTTAAATATTATAAATATTTTATTACGTAAAAATAAATTTTTTATATTATTTTTCGATAATATTTTATATATTATAAGCTTATATATTAATATAGCAATTAATAATTATAATAATGTTTTATATAATAATAATAAGCTGCTAATAAAATAAATATACTAAAAGATTTAAGCTTAAGCTATAATTATATTTATAATATTTTTATTTTTATAGGTTATAAAAACTAATTATTTTAGTTTAAAGATTTTATAACAATTATTTATTAATAATTTGTTTTAGATTTTTATTAATAAATTTTATTACTTTTAGCTTTTTTAGGTTTTTTAAACTAGTTATATTATATTAAAAATTAAATTAAACGTTATTTATATTTATAGCTATATTATAATAATTTTAAAATTATTAGTTTTTATAAACTAATTAATATAACGAAAATATATTAAATATAATAAATAAATAAATAAGCATTTAATTTATATATAAAAATAAAAAACGTTAATTAGCTAATAAAATATTTAATTGTTTTAATATTATTTTAGTTAGTTAAGTTAACTTTAGCAAAAATACTTATAGGATTTTTATTTAATAAGCTATAAAATAAACAAATATAATATTAAACTTTTTAAAATATATAAAATAATAAATAAAAAAGCAAAAATTATAACTATTAAAAAATTTAATAATAATAATTTTTATATTTTTTACTATTAATATATATATTTATATAACTATAATAAATTTACGGATAATCGCCGGTTTTTTTATAATTTTTTTAATAATTCGGAAAACAATTTAAACTTTTTTTTATTATTATAAAAAATAATAGTTCGGTAAATTATTAATTATCTATAAAATATATAAATAAAGCTAAAAAGCTAGCTAAAATATATTTGCTTTTTTATTGGGCTAAATATAAGCATAAATACAAACGTTATATTAAGTTTATAATAAAAATAAATATTAAAATATAGGCTAATTATAATATATAATTTAGTTAGCTTAGTAAATTTTTTACGGCCAAAAAAGCTAAAAATAGTATTAAATACGTAAGAATAAAAACTAAAAAAGTTATTAACGCGTTATTATTATTAAACTTATAATAAGCCGAAATATTAATATTATATTATTTATTAAAAATATTAACGTAATAATATTTAATATATACGATCGATTTTATAGTAAAAATAGTCGAAAAAAAGATTAATATAATATATATTATTTTTTTTAATAATATAGCAAATTATTTAAAATAAAAAATCGGCTACAAAATAGCTTAAAAAAAATAAGCTAAAATATAGTTTAATAAAATAAATTATAATTCCGAATAATAGTATAAAAATAAAAATCGTAAAAATTATTAATATTTTAATAATAATTATAAAATAAAAAAAATCGTAAATTTATTATAAAAAAGCGCGATTTAAAAACTTCGCGCGATTATATAAAAATATATAATTAAATCTAGAACAAAAAGTTGCTAAAAAATATAAACTAAAATAAAAAGCAATAAAAAATACTAACAATTAATTTTTAAACTAATAAAAAGGCTAAAAAAGTTATGCTTTTTTAAGGTCATACTTTTATATTAATTTTTTATGCCTTTATATTAATTGCTATAAATAAATAGCTTATTAATATATTATATATAAATAAACTATAGCTAAGCTTATATATTAGCTAGCTAATATATTTCTTTAGTTTTATAGCTTAAATAAAACTATATTTTAGTTATAATTTAAATAAACTATTTATTATAAATATATTTGATACGCGCGGGCAAGGGGTGTGCGCGTACGCGCACACACTGCGCGGCGCGCACCAGCCACCGGTGGCTGGCGCCTGGTCTGTGCGTGTGGCTTCGCCACACACACACACACACACAAATATTATTTAGACCTGTAGAATTCACATAGATCTGGAGACTTCGTCTCCATCTCTTTTCAATATACAAATTCTACCCATACTTCACCATATCAATATTATAATATTTAAAAGTAATTAATAACGCAACGTTAAATATGTTTTATAAAAAAATTCGCTTTTATATTAAAAGGTTTAAAAAATATATAATATTAATATAGTTAAATTATAAGTTATAAGTAAAAACTAATTAATAATAAAACAATAATTATATTTTTATATATAATTTTTTTTATAATATATATATATATATATATATATATAAGCATATATATTATTAAAAATAAATTTTCGAATATAATATTATATATTGTTAATTAATATATTATTTTTTAAGTATTTGTTATTTTAATAGTATTTTTGTTTTGTTTTAAGTGGTTAAGCTAAAATAAAATATAAGCGCTATTTAAATATTAAAGTTTTTTTTATATTTTGTTTTATTATTATTGCTTTAAAGTATTTTTTGTTTGGTTTTAAGTAGTTAAGCTAAAATAAAATAGAATATATATTTTTTAAATAGTAAAATAAAAGCGTTTTTTAAATATTAAAGTTTTAAATATTAAAGTTTTTTTTATGTTTTGTTTTATTTTTGCTATTTTAAAGTATTTTTTGTTTTATTTTAAGTAGTTAAGCTAAAAATAAAATAGAATATATTTTTTAAATAGTAAAGTAAAAGCGCTTTTTAAACATTAAAGTTTTAAATATTAAAGTTTTTTTTTATATTTTGTTTATTTTCGTTATTTTAAAATATTTTTTATTTATATACTAAATAATTAAGCTAAAATAAAATAAAATATGTTTTTTAAACAATAAAATAAAACAAAAGCTATATTATATTTAAAATAAACTTATTTTAGTTTTTAATTTAATTATTTTTTATTATTTTATTAATTATAATAAAGTTTTAAAATAATAAATAAAAACTATATAATAAAAAAAAACTTTATATTTTTTATATATAATAAATAAACTTTTAATAAAAGGTTTATTTTAGTAAAACTTTTTATTTTTTTGTTTAAACGTATATATAAAATAAACGGTCGGAACTTTATTAATCGAATTATTTTAGCTTTATAGTAAACATTTTTTATTAAAAATAATATTATAAATATATATATTTAAAAAGAAAACAATTATATATTTATTAATAACCGAATTATAGTTTAGCAAGCTTTTTTATTATTATTATTGTTATTATTATTATTATTATAAATCTATATATTTTTAAATACGTATATATAAATAATAAACGGTAATATAACATATTAAAAATAAAGCCTTAGTTTAATTAAGCTATTATTATATTGCTATTATTATTATTGTTATTATTGTTGTTGTTATTATTATTACTATTGTTGTTATTATTGCTATTGCTATTACTATTGCTATTGTGTTGCTAGAAAAAGCATAAATTTTAACGTTAAATAAGTTAATATTTTATTAGCTTTTATAGCAAAAATAATAGTTAAAGTATTATATAATAGATTAAACTATACGCGTATAAATAATATAGTTTGTTTAATTTTTTAATGTTAATTATAATAGCTTTTTTTATATATTTTAACGAAGCAAAAAAAATAAAAACTTAAATATTTTTAAACTTTAAAATAAATATATTTATATTAACGTAAAAAAAACGGTTAAAATATAAAAATAAAATAGTTAAAATATTAAATATTTAATTATAGCTTTATATATTTTATAATAATCGCTAGACTAAAACTTTATATAAGTAATTATATAATATATTGCCTTGGTATAAGATTTTTTTTTTTTTTCTTTATTACTTTCCTAGTTTTTTTTGTTTTTTATATCGTTTTACGTATTTTTTTTGCTTTTTTTTTTTTCTGTTTTATTAATCTAAATTAAGTTAATAACGTATTATTGTTTATTAAATAGTGCGTAATTGCGGTTTTAGTTTTTATTTAAGTTTTTATTATAATATTTTTTTAGTTTTTTTTAAGAAATTTATTTGTTTTAAATTAATAAAAAAACTATAACTATTAGTTTTAATTTATTTTAAATATTATTATATAAAAGATTTTAATAATTTAATAGTTTATAATATATTATATTATTTAATATACTTAATAACTATATTGTTTATAGTATTAATATAGTTATTAAAAATATTAAAAAGTATTTTTAAATATTTAAATATTTATTAAAATATTTATCGAAAGCAATAAAAGCTACCGAAATATAATATATATTATTATATAATATTTATACGAAAACTTTAATAGCGTATATACTTTAAAAAGCTAAAAATATACGGGATAAATATTATATGTTTAATAAAATAGCTTAATAACATAATAAAATACCGTTTAATATATTAATATTTTATATATAAAAATTCGTATTAAAAAATAATAAAAGTTTATAAATACGTATATAAATATATATATAAATATTAAATATATATATAAATATTAAATATATATTTAAGTTTTAAGTTAACGTTTAAAAAATAAATATAACTTAGGCAATAAATATATTTTTAGATAGTTTTAGATTATATAAGATTTTATATTTATACTTTTTAAAACAAAAATAATAATACTTAAAATTTAATTAGCTAAATATAAAAAAAGTTAATGAAATTAGTATAAACGAATTAACTATCCGGTCGTCCGGCGTATAAAATAATACTTAAAATATTTTATAAAAGTTTTAAAATATAAAACTATAACGTATTAAATAAGCTTTTTTATACGTAGTATTAAATAATATTATAAAATAAAACTATATAAATAAAGTATTATTATAAGTTTATATTATTTTTTATTAATTAAAATAAATAAAATATATTAAAATTTAAAGTTAATATTATATTTTTTATAAAAATAAATTGTTTTATTAAATATTAAATAAATAATTAATAAAAAATAAAATATTAAATAATATTATTATATTAAAATTATTAAATATAAATATCTTTATAGTTATATTTTTAATTATACGTAAAACTTTCGATAATATTTATAAAAATAGTATTAAAAACAAAATTAATAAATTAAGTTTATTTTTATATATTAAAAACTATTAATATTTAATATTTAGATTTTATAGTTATATAATATTTCTAAGTATATTTTAAATAAAATATAATAAACTTTTTATTAAAGTTAAAATTTACTATTAAGATTTTAAATATTTAAAGCTGTTTATAATAATAAATAATTACTTAAGCAGCTTTAGTTATTTTTAGCTAATAGTTTTAGTTTATTTATATTATTATTTAATTTTAAAATTATACTAGTTTTAAATAATATTTAAAAAATTACTAGTTAAATATTACCGAATTTATAAAAATTATACTAATATATAATATATTTTATTAAAAAAATATTTAAGCTAGCAAAAAAATATTATATAGCTTTTATATAGCGGAAAAAAAAGTTTTAAAAATATATCGTTAAACTAATAGCGTTTAAAAAATAAAATAACGTATTTTAATATATATATTATTTAGCTTAAAAATTAATAAATATTAAAGCTAAAAATAATTATTATATTATTAAATTTTAAATTTTATTATTAGTAAATTTAAATCGTTTAATAAACGAATTATATTTTATATTATATAAAATAAAATTTTTTTAATTATATAATAATATATTTTTTAATAATTATATTATTATAATAGCCCGGCAATAATATAGTTTAATAAATAGCTATAAACGGGCGTAAAATTTAATAATTTTATTAAAATTAATTTATTAATATTATAATAGCTTTTATAATATTATAATTTTTTATATAAATTTTAATTATATGTTTTTAAGCCGATTTTATATAATTATTTGCTAACTATTAAAAAAAATACTACTTTATAGCTAAAAATAAATAGTTTTTTAAAATATAATTTTTATAGCTTTTTTTATTTAATATAAATAAATAAAATATATAATAATAGTTTTTTTAATAAACTAGCATATTTAATTTAATATAGTATACTTTTTTATTATATTTAAAAAATATTCGATTTAAATATTTATATTATAATAGTTTTATAAGCTTTTTTAAATATTATTTAGCTAATTATTATAGTATTAATATTTTATATTTAAAAATAAACTTTTTATAGATTTTATTTTTTTAATTTTATTATTTAGTTAAAGTTTTATAATTAAAAATATTATTAACTTTAATAAATATTATTTGCTATTAGCTATTATTTGCTAGTTATATTATTATATTAAAAGCTTTAATAATTTTACGAATATATAAGTTTATATTTAAAAAAATATTTAAATTATAGTAAAAAAAAAAAAAAAAATATAATATATTATTAAGTTATAAAATTATATTTAAAAACCGTATATAATAATTTAATAGATTTAATTTAAACAAAACTAGTTAATATTTTAAAAAAAGATTTTTTATAAAAAAACGTTAAAAAATAATATATATAATATTTAAAATATTAATAAAAGCTATAAAACTTAAAAAATAATATTATAAGTTAATAAAAAAAAATAAGAATAATTTTTATTTATTATATATTTATATATAAATTAAAACTATTTACCGAGCAATATTATTAATAAAGCTTTAAAATATAAAGCTTAATAATATAAAGCTATTATAAATTTATACTTTTTTTAAATAATTAAAATAAAATAATAATAAAAAAGTTTTAATAATATTAAGCAAAAATATAAAATAAACTAATTATTATATAGAATTTTGTTTATTATTATTTATTTAAATAATAAGCTTTTTATTAATAATAAAGTATTAATATAATATAATAAAGATTTTGTTTTATAGTTTACGAAAATTAAATTATTATTTTATTATAAAATAATTTATTAATTATTATTTACGTTTATAGTTATATTTTGTTAAGCAATTTTTATTATTATTATTATTTAATATTATAAAATATATTAAGAAAGCTTTTTAACTTTTGCCCGGATTATTAGCTAAAATAATTATTTTTTCTTTAAAACTAAAGGTTTTATAAATATATAAACTAAATAAGCTTTTATTTTTTTATATTAGTTTAAATATAGCTATTTTTATAGTATTTATTTTTTAAATAATATTTTAATATTTAGCTAGAAATTAAAACAAAATTAGTTAATATTTTTAGTAGCTATAATTAAAATTTAAATAAAAAAATTCGGGATTATATTATATAGTTTAATATATTAAATAAAGTTAAAATAGCTATAAACTTTATATAATAATATTTTAAAATAAATTATATATTAATTATTTTTTTAGTTTTAATTAATAAAATAAAAACGTTTTTTTAAATAAAGCTATATAATACTACTTTTAAGCTAAAATAATAATAATAATAAAGCCGATAATAATAATAATAATAATAATAATAATATAATAATAATAATAATATAATAATAATAATAATAATAATAATAATAATAATAATAATAATAATAATAATAATAATAATAACTATAATAATAATAATATTATTATAATAATAATAAAAATAAAAACGTTAAAATTAATAATATTAATATTATAATAAAAAAATAATATTTAATTTTGTTTATTTAAATAAAAATATAACGTTTAAACGTTTAATATAAAATTTAACGTTATTAAAAAATATAGAATTTATAAGTTTAATAAAAATATATTTATTATTTTTTAATATAATATTACGATCGTTATTATATTATTTATATAAAAGTATATAGTTATATTAATTATTATAATTATAGTATTTTATATAGTTTTAACCGGTTTTTAATAATAAATTAATAGTTTTTTTTTATATATTAAAAAGTATTTATTTTAGCTGCTTTTTATATTTAAAGCAAAATTTAGCTTTTTTAGCATATTTATATAAGCTTTATAAAGATTTTATTTTTAAAATAAATATAAGATTTTAAAATAATATTATTTTTTAATTTTTAATATATTATTATATATTACTAAAAAATAAGCAAAAATAAAAAATAAATTTTTAAGTAAATAATAAAATAGCTATTATAATATTTATATATAAAATTAAAATCCTGGTAGCTATTATAGTTTTTTTTTTTTTTTTTTTTTTTATATATTTTATAATTTTTATAAAAGATTTTTATAAAAAATTAATTAAACTTTTATAAACGTATTATTTTATTAATTATTTAATATATTTATTTATTTAATATTTTTTTTTATTATTATATTTTTTTAGCTTTAATATATTAAATAATTATTTAGTTATTTTTATTTGCATATAATTATAGTTTATTTTTTTCGATAAAATATATTTATTATAGTTTTATTAATAATATATTATTTATAAAGTTTAGCTAATTAGCTAATAAAAATATTTTTAGTTTTTTATTTATATTTATTTTTAAGCGTAAAAAAATTTATATATATAAAAATATTAATTTTTAATAATATATTTATTAATAATAAAGCTATTATTTTTAATATTATTTTTTAACGCTATTATTATAAATATTATTATTTTTGTTAAAATTATTAATATATTAAAAATAATAAAATATATTTTTATTTATCGAAAAATTATTAATATATTTAATAAAATAAATAATTTAACTAAAATTATTATAAATATATTTTAAAAAATAATATATTATTAAAATAATATCGAAAATTTTTAAATATAAATATTATATTTATAAAACTTAATATTAAATAAAAAGTTTTTAAAAAAAAATATATTATTTTTAAATAATAAATAAAAAAATTATATAATAAAATCTATAATAATATTATAAAAAAAATATAAAATTAAAAACTAAAAAATAAAAATAATTAAATTTTTAGCTTTATTAAAAGTTTTTAATTTATAATTTAAATATTTAATAAAATTAAAGTTATATAATTTTTTAATATATTATAAAACTAAATAATTTATTATAATTTAAGCTATTTTTTTATTATAGTTTTATTTAATATATAAATATATTATTAAATTACGCTAAACGTTATTAATAAATAAAATATTTAAAAAACTTTTAATATAGTTAATTAATATAAATAGCTTTAAAAATATTATTTATTATAAATTAAGCAATAAAAAAAAAAAATAGCTTAAATATTTATTAATTTATATAAGTTTTTAATTAGTAAAATATTTATATTTATATTTATATTTATAATAAATAAAAATTTAATAAAGCTATTAAATTTTTAAAACGGGTAAATAAACGGTTAAATAATTATTTTTTTATACGAAAGCTAATTTATTAAAAATTAAAAATAATAGCAATATAATATTATAAAGTAAAAAAAGCTTATATTAATAAATTTAAAATATTTAGTTTTATTATTAAGTATTTTTATAAAAATATTATTTTATTAAAATTAAAAATAGTTTTTAATAATATATATTAATTAATAATATAATATTTTAAAGCTATTATAAAATAAAATAATAAAATATAAAAAACTATTATATATATTATTATTAAGTTTAATTTATAAATAGCTTTAGTATAAAATAGCTAAAATAAAAATTAAATTAAAATTATTTAATTAAAAAAATAATTAATTATATATATAAACTAAATATATAAATCGATAAAAAGCTTAATATTAAAAAAGATTTTTTTAATATAAAAAAAGCCTGGTTTTTTTTAAAATAATTTTAGTTTAATTAAGCTTTTAAAGCGTAAAATATTAAACTAAACAATAAAAAAAAGCGCGAAATAATAACTACGAAAGATTTTATTTAATATATTTTATATATTTAAATAATTTTATATAATAATTATAAATTATAATATTTATAATTTTTATTTATAATAACTATTATTTGTAATAAATAATATTTATAATAAATAAAAGCAAGTATAAATAGTAAATATATTTGTTTTATTAAATTATAAATATATAAGTAGTTATTTATAACATAAGGTTAAACTTTTTTTTTTTTTTTTTATTTATAAATTTATATATAATATATTAATAAAATCGATAAAACTTAAAAATTTCTTAGTTTATATATTAAATAAAAAAAAAATATAAAATACTAAAAATAAAAATTAAAAACTAATTAAATAAAAAAACTTTATATATATTATTATATAATTACGTAAAGCTTATAAAAATAATTTTAGTTTTTTATAATAATAAAATTTATATTTTATTTTTATAAAAATTATAATATAAAAAAAATGTTATTTATATTTTTAAAATTTATTGCTTAAAATTTTTATTTTATAATTAAATAAAATTATACTATTTTAAAACTTAAAAAAATTAATATATATTTTTTATTTTATTATAAAACTAAAATAAAACTTATAATAATTATTTATTTTTAAATATAATAATAAATTAGTAAAAATAAATAAAAATAAATATAACTAAAATAATATATTTAGTTTTTAATAAAAATATAGCTAAATATATATTTGTTTTATATTTTTGTTTTATTTATTTTAGTTTTTTATTTTTTATAAGCTATATTAAATTTAAAATATTATTTATTGTTTTTTTTTTATTTTTTTATTATAAATAAAATTAATTTAACTTTTTTAAAAACAGTTAAACGTATTTTATAGCAAAAAAATAATTTATAAATAATTTTTACTAAAAATAAAAATATTAAAATTATAATAATAAACTAAATTATATATAATTTAAATATATTTAAAGCTAAAAAAAAATTATAAAACGTTAATTTTATATTAATATTATAATTAAGTTTAACTATTATAAAAAATATTTATTAAATATTTTAAAAAAGCTAATATTAAAAATAAAAATATAGCTAAAGTTTAAATTATTAACGTTATTATTTAATACTAATATAAAATTATTAATTTTAATAATATAAAGCTTATTAATAAAAACTTTAATACTAATAAAACTGTTAATAAAATAAAACTATTAATAAAAGTACCGATAAAGTTTTAAAAACTTTTTTTTATATTTTAAACTTAAGTTTTTTAACGTTTAATAATATATTTTTTTAACTAGCGTTGCTATTAAATATATATATATATTTTTATAATTTTAAAAAATATTAGCTATTAATATTTATTTTATTAAAATAATTATTTATAAGCTTTATTTATAAGCAATATTGCTAATATAAGCCCGAAATTTTTAATTTTATTATAAACGTATACTAAGTAATTAGGTTTTTTTTTAAGTTTATATTATTTTTTTAAAATATAAAAATCTATACGTTTAAAAAAAAAAAAAATTTTTTATATTAAAAATAAAATATAAAATAAATAGTTTAACTAGCTTTATTATTTATTAAAACATATTAAAGCTAAAAATATTATTAAATATATTTAATAAATAATTAAAAACTAATATAATTTAATATTTATATATAAAAAATATAACTATAAAATTAATAAAATTATTTAATAAATTAGCTTTTATTATTTATATAGTTATTTTATTTTTTAACTTAATAATATTAATATTAAAAAGTTATTAAAAACTTTATATAAATTATATTTTAAATAAAATATATTATAAGTTATAAAATTAAATAATTATTTTTTATAAAAGTTTTAATAAAATATTATATAAAATATATTAAGCTATAAAATTAAAAATAAAACTTAATAAACTTAAATATAATAAATTTTAAACTTAAGTTTATTTAATATATAGCTATTAATTAATTATTATTTATAAATAACGTTAATATTTATTTTTAAATTTATTAATAACTTTTAAATTTAAACTTTTTAAAATTATATTTTAAATTTTTATATAAAACTTTTTAATTATAATTATTTAATTAATTTTTTTTTTAAATTTATTTTAAATTTAACTATTTAGTTTTAATTTTTATTTAATATATTATTATAATTATTTATAATATTTTTTAGCTATAGTTTTTTATTTTATAAATAATAAATTTTTTATATTTTATTTATTATTTTTTTTTTAATTAGTTTAATTTTATTTTTTACTATTATTAATAGCTATAATAATTTTAAATTGTTTAAAAAAATTTTATTTAATATAGATTTTATTAATAGTTTTATTATTTATAATATAAGTTAGCTTATATAATTACGTAGTTTTTTTCCGCTTAAAAAAAAAAAAAAAAAACCGTATTTATATAATAAGCTTTTATATATTATTAAAATATTTAATAAAATTATTAATAAATAATATTAAGCTTAAATATATTAATTAAATAATTTTATTATTATTTTAATTTAAATTAATATTATATAGTTATATTTAAATTTTTTTATAAAATTATAAAAACTAAATTTATTTGATTTTTTATTTTTTATTAGTTTTATTATATAATTTTTTTAAAAAATAAAAATAATATAAACTTATTTAGTTTTTATATTTAAACTTTTATTATTTTTTCGTTTAAAAAATAATATTATATAAACAAAATAACTATATATTAAAAAATAATATTTAATATAATAAAAAAGCTTTATAAACTTTATAAAAATAAAATATAAATATTTATTATTATATAAAAAACTAATAAAATTATTTCTATAAATTTTATATAACTATTTAATTATATAAAAAAATTTTTATTTTTAATAATATAAATTAGTTTAATAATATATAATAAATATTTAGTAGTTAATATTTATATTTTTATTAATTAATTAATACTAAAAATAAAAATTAAAAACTAATTAAATAAAAAAACTTTTTATATATAACTATATAATTATATAAAGCTTATAAAAATAATTTAATAATAAATATTTATTTTATAAAATTATAATAAAAAGTTTTAATAAAAAATACTTTATAAAATACTAAAAAATTATTAAACTAATAATTAATTTATTTTTAAAATAATATTAGCTATTTTTTAATTAATATTTAAATTTAAAAAACTTTTAGTTTTATATAATATTTAAAAATATAAATTAATATTTACTTTTTAAAACTTATAAAAACGTTTTTTTTAATTTTAATATTTTTTATTAAAATTTTAATTTAATTTTATAGCTATTATAAACTAAAACTTTATTATTATATTTTTTTATTATTAATTTTTTATTAAAATTATAAAATTTATTATTAATAAAATAAACTTTAATATTATTTTTAATTTAATAAAAGCTTTTAATTTATTAAAAGCGCTTTTAAAAAAAAACATTTAAAATATTATATATATTTGTTTATTAATAATATTTTTAAAAGCTTTCCGAAAATTTTTTAGTTTATATAAAACATTTAAAATAAATAATTTTTTAGCTTAAATAAAATAGCTAATTATTAATTTTATATATTTTAAATTATTATTTTTTTTTAAAGTTATTATTTATTTTTTTAATAATTTAAATAATAAAATAAATATTTATATTATTTTTTATTTTTATTATTTTATAAACTTTAAAACTATATTATTAGCGCTATAATTAAATTTAAAACAATTTTTAGCTAATATAAATTATTTTTTAGTTATTTATAGCTTATAGCGTATAAATTTTTTATTTTTTAAAAATAAAAAAAATTTTTTATTTTAAGCTATTTTTATAAATAACCGGTTTAATATTTATAAAATTATATTAAATAAATCGATTAATACTTAAAAAAAAGCTTTAAAAATTAAATATATAATTATTACGTTTTTTATTTTAAAAAACCTAGCATATATTTTTTTTATTTATAAAATAATATTAATTTATTTATATATATTTATATTTTTATAAAAAAATATTTTATTAGTTTAATATTAATTTTTTTTTTTTTAAAAATATATTATATATTTTAATATAAAATTATAAGTTCGATTAAACTTTATATTTATTAAAAAATATTTTTAAAATAAACTATATTGTTTTTTTTTATTATAATTTATAATATAATAAATTTAATAAAAAAATTTTTATAAAATTAAATTATTATATAATTAATAATAATAGCTAATAATTTAAACGTTATTATTATTAATTATTTATTAAAAAAAATATATAACTATTAAAAAAATAAATTAATAAATATTTTTTTTTTTAATAAAATATAAAGCTTAAATAATAAATATCGTAATAGCTATAAAAAAACGTACTATATTTAATTATTTTAACGTTAATATATATTATTTTTAGCTATATAAAAATTTATTTTTATAAAACTACGTTAAAATAAAAAATTATATAATATTTTAAATTTTAATAAAAAAACTAGCTAAACATCCAACTATAAATATTAATTTTTCCGTTAATATAACGTTAATAACTATTATTAAACAAACTATTTATTTAAAGCACCGTTTTTATAATAAATATTACGTACAAATATAATTATTTCGTTTTATTATTTTTATTCTAAAGTAAATAATAAGCTATAATTAATTTTATAATATAATAACATCTGTTTTTTTATAATATTAAAAACAAACTTTTAATAACAAAAAAATATTTAAAATATATACTACGTTAACATTTAACGCTCGTTAACTCATACAATAGCTCTAAAAACATGTCTTTAAAGCTAAAATCTTACCGAAAATAGCAAATTGTGCCTCCGGGAGCTTAAGAAAAAAGGTCAGCTAGGGCAAGGGCCGGACCACGAGGAACGGCGGCCGAGTTCCCAGAGGCCCAACCCTCCCTGGCGGAGCCCCTCTAGAAGTGTAAATTTACGTACTGTAAAGGTCTAGGAGCTAGGAGTATTCCCGTCACTTAAATCAAAGGGTCAAAAGCACTTCGATTTACAACGTATTTAAAATAGAGCTTCGTCGGCAAAGCTTTTATTTTAGTGACGACTTGCTCGGCGCTACGCAGTATTTTATAATGAATCACTTGCAAAGGTTCTTTGCACAACTTATCGTCAATTCAAGCGGTAAAAGCAAAATCACCATCATACTACCAGAAAACCAAATTATGAAACATTGAAACAAATATATTATGAAGCAGAATCTAAACAATTAAACAATTAAACGCCAAACAAGAGCCCGCAAGTTTTTTTTTTTTTTTTTTTCTTTTTTGTGCCCTTTTTTTATTAATTCATTTCGGAGGCACGTTTTTCGAGGATTGGAAGCAGGGCCTTCGTAACCCTAGCGAGTTGATGAACCCTGCTTGCAGGGTTCAAGGTACGGTAACAGTGAGATAGAAATTGTCCCCTCTATAACCTTTGGGATCAGGTTGCTTAAGGCCGCATTGGCTTAGGGGTAGGCTTTGGCTTTGGCTTGGGCGTACCAGTTGTATCGTAACCACCCCTGGTTGGCTTGGGCGTAGGCTTTGGCTTCGGCTTGGGCGTACCAGTTGTGTCATATCCTCCCCTGAAGCGGATGAAGCTGAAGAAGTGAAAGACAGACATTTCCGCTAAAGTTATGATAGACGACTTGTTGGTAAGGTGAATTGGAGAAAGTTGTGTAGTTGGCTTGTTGGACTTTGTTGATAATGTGTGATGAGTAAGAAGAGGCAAGCTAGATAGTTAAGTTGGGTAGTTAAGTTAGATGGTTGAGTTGGATGGTTGAGTTGGATGGTTGAGTTGGGTTGGTTGAGTTGGATAGTAAGCTGGCAACTTCGCCAGCTTTATAGAAGTTTAGGCAGTATGTGATCAAAGGCTTTTGTTAACAAAACAGGCTTGACGTACCAGGTCAAATAACTTGTAGCGGATGTTGACAATAAGAAAGCATTTCAAGTACTACCGAAAGTCTAAACACGACGTTGTTAGAAGGCCAAAAGTCATATTACAATGGCTTTAGTTGCAGTGACAACAATGCTAATTGGGAAAACTACAAGGTCAGGGGTTATTAGCGCTCCTAGATCGCAACTTGTGCATATGACATATCGGAACGCGTGAAAGAGTATTGTTTATCTCAAAGAATAACTTTTAGCCAACAATTAAACTTAAGTAGCGTTAGACTGCACATATTTTCGGAAGTCATTACTTTATGTTTGAATTTTCTTGTCCATCTTATCACACTTTTGGCTGAAAGGGGAAACTTGGATTTAACAACTCTTTCCATTTCGCTCGGCTAATGGAAAGTGAATGGTCTAGGATCCTGCGAGACTTTAGTTAAGCTCTACTACGAACTAGTATAGGCTATTGTAACATACTTTGAGCAAACTTAATATGGATTTATGTTCTAAGTAAAAGGACGATGCTAGGTAATTAGCGAAAGGCGGCGATGAGATTGCAGAACTAAAGCTTGAAAACAAGGTCACATATACATACGGTCCTTTTGGATATCACTACGATTAGCAATTAGACTTAATAAGAAGTTGTACTATTTGGTTATAGCAGTTCTAGTGAAATAGTAGGTGGCAGATTTTCTCTCGAGACATGTGACTAAACGACAACTTCCCTCTAGCTACCTACCTCCGTCAATAAAATCAAAGAGCTTATTGGAAAGCTTTACCTTTCCGAACACGTATTGGCAACGACAATCAAGTGTGAGGGAAGGTAAAGATTAAGAAGTTCTAACGGTAACCCCTAAAAGTATAAATTTCTCTGCAACGCGCTAATTGGCCCATACGGACTCTGCAAAGCTACCATTAGTCAGAGTCTAAATCGAGGCATCAACCACAACGTACCTAGGTATTTACACTCATATAAACTGTATAGCTTACGCACTGCAATAGTAAAAATGGTCACTAACGGGCACTATATCTCAATACGAATACGAGGCTAATACAGCCACGCTTACGTAAACTAAAATTAAAATGCTACGCATTTTGATTTTTACCGTATTTAAAATGGATGGTTTACTATTAACGGTAAAGCTTTCCATTTTAGTGACAACTTGCTTGGCGCTACCGGGTATTTTGTAACCCATGAGAATCATACTCACAAGAACGCTTTGATCGCTGATGGAAGGAATGATATACGCGTCAGCAACATCAAGTTTAGTTTAACAACACCTCAAGATAGCGCAAGTTGAAGAAAAAGCAACTATCTATAACAGTGACCTGTTATTCACATAAATTACTAACACAGGATACATACGTCTCCTTAGGGATTCAAAGCTCACAGTAACCACAACTAAAGTCAGCAATAGTTCACACCTATAAGGTGATTGCTAGGCATCGCATAAAAACCAAATTGAACGGGCGGAAACATTGAATATCTATCTCTTTCACTATAACTACGAAAAATTAAACTCGTGCCATTTATGACGTAAGAATATCGTAGGAAATGATCATAAGTAACTTAGCCTAAAGACGTTTTACCACTTGCCAAGGCCTCGACGAATTAGACTTAGCGCAATCGCCGCTATTGCGGCTCAGCCCAGCATCAGGAAGCCCCACCTAGGGGTCACAACCCAGTTTGGCTTAGTTTGACGATCTTGGGCGAAGTTACATATATGATACGCTTGATAGCTTCGAGGTGTTGGGGATGCAAGGTCTAAACTAATATATCGAAGAATAAGACAAGAAGTAGGCTTGGAGTTTTGAATGGCGAACATTGCCAAACCCTAACAAATCGCATCGAGCTATCGTTGCTCTGCTCTCGTCACTCTATTTTCTCCATATCCTATGCTTCTAGCTCTCCATGTCTTACTGTTGTTGTTATTCTTCCTTCCTTCCGGTCAACGCCTTCATTTACTCTTCGTCGGTCCGTGGTGCCTTTTTTTTCTGACAGCATCTCGGCACGGCCAAGACCTTTTTCCCCGCATACTCTGCAAGATCTACGTGGAAGGGCATATACGTATTTGCATATACACCGTCATCATCCTCGATCTCGATAATATTAATCTGGAGGACTTCGGGATCATGGTCGTCGGACGGGACAAGGTGATCAAAGGTAACACCGTAATAATCGATTTCCCTGTCATGTGACAACCCTTTGTTTTAACTCGACTGAGAAAGCAAGAAAAAAAGACGGAGAAGGCGGCGTACTGCACAGGCTTTGGGACCATTATCCAACCAAGATACTCGTGGCGTACCACAAGATCACCTTGAATATCTGGTGATGCATTTCTTCCATATAATAACGAATACGTCAACTCGGCAAGTTTCGGCCCCGCAGGCTGCGGAAACTCGGGCTCAACATCTTTGACGTGCCACTGGATATTAGGAAAGAGCCTCTCAACAGCGACAAGCGGGCCCTCGATCTGGATACGGAGGGGTTTATTAGGAGGTGGGGGGTGATGTGGGTTAATCGGGTTGCGAATGCACGGCGGGATATAAAGCTCCAATGCCATAATAGGTATCTAACAAGGTGGGTAAAATAGCCTCGTAGACAAGTGAATGTCATTTCGAGATTAAAGGGAAAGAATATCAGATTTAAATCTACTGCAGCTTTCCATGCTGCAAGCTACTAGTCCGAATACAGATACTACCTAACATTAAGCATTTCTATGTCAGGTGGCCACGCCTGATAGGCCAACGCGCATAGGTAACACGCATAGGTAGCGCTGGCATGGCCGACAGGATCCCCACACTAGATCTTCCTCCTAGGTTCGATTCCTAACAGTACGACATAAGTTTTCGCGGGTTGATTCATTTATAGGGAGGCACAGCCAATACCGCCATGCCTCTGAGGTATGTTAGTTGTACAGAAGATGGCAAACTCAAAGCAATTTCCAGCTTGAAGTATGAGTGTGGCACGGCAGGGCGTCCAGATGAGTCTTTTAGCTGCGACTTGCTAAGAAACAAACCAGCCACCGACCTCATGAGCGGCCAGTTTCCTGGAACAACCAACACAGAAAAAAAAAAGGCATAGCTGGATAGCTAGTATACGTGTGACCCAGCTGTAACTAGTGAAAAGATAGTCATCTGCCGACCTTAACTGCGACCAGGATTCCGACAAGAACCAACGCCGACCTGGAAAAGTTTATGGCCCAGTTGTAAGTAATAGAAAGACACCTAGAAGTTGATTAACCGCTGACCTCAACAGCAACTGACAATTCTTTTGAAAAGAACCAACATTCATCAGAAATAAGAACTGTTAGGCTGCTGGTTGGCGACTATACAATATTGTTTAGCTGCCCAACTAATAGAGACAGATTCAAGGGAATCTTGTGGTATAAAGACATTGACATCTGCTCGTATCATAATCTTAGAAATGTAAATCATCAGACGTTCATCACTACACATTTCAAGCTCTTCAAGTTCGACCCAGTTTCACCGGGTGTCAAAATCCACTTCCAACCAGTTTTATCTCATTTCATAAGAATCTTCATTTACAGTCAGAAACACCATTCTTCAGAATCTATAGTCTGCTCGAGAATGATTTGCTAGTGGCTTGCTAACTAACCTAATAGATGTGCGTCATATACACCGATTACTATAGCTGCGGCCACGCTGTGCGTGAGAGAAGAATGCACCCATGCCCACGAAAAGGACGATGCTTGCCTGATTACCGCGATGGCGAGACACGCTACGAGAACTGTGGTGCTACTGCATGCAACAGCCCCCCATCTGATCAAAAACGGTATTGTTAGCTGGCAGGCATACCCGTAGTCCCACTTGCAACGGAGCAATCGCCAAACTATAACCATTTAAATGTTCGAGGGTTTGTATGCAACAGATGCTGGAGGATTTTATGTGGAAATCTTTGTGTATTATTCAGGGGTAAATTTGCATGGTTTGTGGAATAAGGAGAATTGTTTCCCGGGGTTGCAAATTGACTTTTCATATATCAGTAGTCAGTTGAACGTCACTCTTTTGTTCAAGCTTGACTTTGAGAAGAATCACACAACACTCCTTTGACATTTATTTGTGTTTAGTCGCTCTTCTTCATTACTCTATACTCAGTCTTTTGACACATATATACACGCTCCTTGGCCACCCACCCCATCTCACTACCAACGACAACGTCGCCATTGGGATAATCGGCTGTACCATTTCTGCGATACAGTCCTATATCTATCTACGTAGACACTCCAGCCCCAATTCAACTGAGAAGTCCTTTTAAAGCTATAAATATTCGTTCAGAGCGTCACAAGTAGTCACTAGAAAGGCTTAACGAGTACCGTGCTTACAGATACCGCTGAAGTACTTGTGGTTGTGCTTCTTTGGCAAGTTCTTCAGCTTTTTTCGCCGTTGTTGCTATTCTTCACGTAGACGCTACTCCTTCAGCACGCAACTTTCAGCTTCCTCAAGTAATTACCACAATCGTGATATCTCGTACATGGTAGATAGAAGTGCAGTGCACGCGTTTATGCGTGAAAAAGATTGGTAACAATCAGGACATACTTATCATTAGTACGAGACGACATGAGGTAAAAACAAGCAACAACTCGTCCGGGCGTTATTTACCTATTGAACGTGGCATAGAGTTCAATGCACATATGTGAATGGTCAATATATGGTGGCTTACGTTGGAGAAGTATCGGAAGTTATCGGTGCCAACTCCATAGCTACTTTTATGGTACTGCAGGGCTTTTCCCACTAGTTAGGTCTCATTAAGGCCCATTTAGGCGTGGCTCAGGCCAGACTCAGGTTAAAGCGGCGGGGCTCAGGTTGACATCCCGATTGGAAACGTGATGGTAAAACCTATCTATGAGGTAGTCTACCTACCTGCCTGTTATAATATTAGGCAGTGTCCTTTATTAGTTGCATTATCAATTGAGATAGATCTTCTGTTCTGCATTTTTCGTTTCTACTTATCGCTTCTATACCTGGGCGAAGAAAATCTACATGACCATAACCGTTCCTCAAACCCCAAAGATGATCAAATATTCATTACTACTAAGCAGCATATGCTAAATGTCTCTAGAGACCTTTTCTACACTTCGAAATTTTGACGCCCCGTTGGAGTCGTTGATTACATATCATCCTACGTCTTTGCAAGCTTCTGCTCTCCAAAGCCGTTAACCTGAACTGCTTTTACTCGTCCGACTCATTAACCTTTTACGTCACGGTGTAGCCGCCGTCAACGCGGAGGTCCGCACCAGTGACATATTGGCTGGCGTCGGAGAGTAGGAAGGTGACGGGGCCCATGAGGTCGACGGGTTGACCCATCTTACCCTGCGGGATGAGGGAGGTCCACTGCTTCTTGAGGTCCGGGTTGTCGTTGAGGATCTTCTCGGTTCTATTCACCCGGCGGATTAGCAGCTGCTCATTGCGCCGAGGACGATGCACGAGTGAGTGGCGAGATGGAATGAGATGAGACTTACAGAGCAGTCAACATGTAACCGGGCGAGATGCAGTTGACGCGGATGCCGGCGTGCGCCCACTCAACGGCCAGCGAAGCAGCCATGTGCCTCACGGCAGCCTTGGCACTGTTATAAGGACTGGAATCATCACGGTCAGCGCCTCGAACATTCATCTGAAGCAAACATAACGCCATCGACATGGGAAAGCACGGCAATAGTACTCACGCTTGAGGTTGTGGCACGTTGACAATGCTACCACTCATGCTGCCGATGAAGACCATGCTGCCCTGGGCCTTGCGCTCCATGAGGTGCTTGGCGATGCTGACGGCAAAGAGGTAGGTGCCATCAACGTTGACGGACCACAGCTTGCGCATGCGGTCGATGGGGTAGTCGACAGCGTTGTAGTTCTCAGTGAAACCAGCGCTGGTTACTAGGTTGTCAATCTTTCCATGCTCCTTGATGATATCGGCGATGCACGACTGGACCGAGTCGGCGTCTGACACGTCGGCATAATGGGCCGTCACCTTGGGCACACGCGACGAACCCGGGTTTTCCTTGCGGAAGACCTCGACCAGCTCAAGGGCTTGCTTCTCGGCTTCTTCCTCTGTCGGTGAGAGTTTAAAGAGTTAGCTAACTGTTTCTCTCGATATGGCAGCTCTCCAGTGCCGACTTGTGATTGGAGTTCAAGTTTTCGTCTCTTTACTGTGTGGAAGATGTGAAGATAAAACAAAAGGCACTTACTGTTCATATCAACAATAGCCAGATTAGCACCGCTAATCACCATGCCCTGGCCATGACAAGACCCAAGCCTCGGGCGCCACCAGTCACAACACCGACCTTGCCCTCTAGGGAGAAGGAGGCAAGCGTGCGCTTCATGTGCAGACCACCGCGGCCGGTGACGGGGGTCGACGAGGGCAGCTCGCCCTCCTCGGGGTACTCGACGGTAATAGAGTCATCTGTACGGGCGAAGGAACCGGGCGGTGGTGCAGGCGCTTTCTTGTCTTTGGCCAAAGGCGGCTGTGTGTGTAGGAGCGCTGTCGCTACAGCAGCGGGAGATGGTGTCTGACGAGGGAGGGCGGCACCGGCGGAGCGCAGGGCGCGTGTGGATGTGCGGAGGACTTGCCGGGAAATCATCTTGGGCGAGGCAATTGATTGTGATGTGATAAAACGAAGATTGTGGGTGAAGGTGAAGGTGAAGGTGAGAGTGAAGGGTGAGAGCGGGTGGAAGCTAGGGTCGGTCGAAGGAAAAAAGAGGTGGAAGCTCTAAACTAGCTGAAGGCCAATTGGGCAATTGGGCAATTGGGCAACTAGGTATGAGGGGCTATGATCTGTCACGAAGCTAGCCAGGTAGCTAGCTACTAAGTAAGTAGCTATCGAAGAAGCGACGACGGTGATGTAGGGCAAGAAAGGTAATGTATCTACGATTAGCGAGGCAGGTAGGTAGGCAGCTGTTGTTCTATCAATGGCGCTCTCTCCAGGCTCTGGGAGCTCGAGGTGGGCGGGTGTTGCGGAATGACGTGATTAGTGAATATCAATTGCCCTCAAGAGAATAGTTATAAGCCGGTATGCAACTTGACGCTCGATAATGAGGTGACACGAGTCAATGTGAGTAAGGTTCGGTAGGCAGAGAGTATAGAGGGACAGAGCAAAGAACATGACGAGCAGGAGCTCGAGAAACCGGGAGGACTGCCATTAAATGGCCACAAAATTGTTAGTGGCCAGGCCAGGGCACACACACTGCTTCCTACCAACCGCTACCTAATGCTGCTGCTGCTGCTACAGGCCAAAAAACTCACGATCTTTTTTTTTTACCTGTCTCCGACGGCGGCGGTCAGCCACACCCTGCCTACCTCTCAGCTCAGTAATCCAACCAGAATACTAAATTTCTGGGCCCTCATGTGAGCATTCCTGCAGATCGCCCAGACCCACGTCAGAGCTCCCTTATCATGCACTGCCGCTAGCTGGGTAGAGCTTGGGCGTTCTAGACCTGGTCGAGTAAATGGAGGGGCTCTTGAATAACTCGGACGTGTCAACCGACGCGAAAAGATGGGAAGACCGGAGAACTCTGGTGGGGGTTGACCCTGTTGGCTGCCGGCCTGCGCACACTTCCCCATATTCTAGACGAGCCTGAGGAACAAGAAGGGCATTCCGAAGTCTAGACAGATCTCGGTCTAGTCCCCCTATCACACTATCACACTATCAGTAACACAGCAGCATGGTGGGTGGCGGTGGTTGTTGTTGTTGTTGTTGTTATTGTCGTCAAGTTGACCTAGCGATTATAGCAGATAATTAGTGCTACTATTCATGCAGAACTCCAGTCCAAATTCTGCTCGTCGTTCGTGAAAGAACCAAGTGGGCTACGTGGGCTACATACAGTGTGCGAGTAGTACTGCTTTAGTAGTAGGCACCTTACCACACAATAATATAGTAGGTAGGTATATATAGTTTTCGAGTGCTAATCTATAATAAAGAAGGGGCAAGAAGAAAAAGAAAAATAATTCCCCAAAGCCAGGGTTCGAACCTGGGACTCCTCCGTCCCGAAAGGATTAGGCCCTCATACATACTATCAACTGTATAAGGGACCTAACTGTCATCTTGGTATGTTCCCACTACACCACCTTGGGCTTTTACCTTTTCACTCCCACATTTCACCTCTAGTACTAAACATTACAAAGTTTCAACTGATTTATAGTTTATGAATATACTTTTAACATATTTTCTAATAAATTTATGCTGCTTCTTGGTGTTGTACATTATCAGTTCAAGTTGTCAGTTGGCGCTGGATACTGTTATGTTAAGAGCCGCCACAATCGTCATCGCCATCGTAGTCTAGTTCCTCCTTGCCAGGCGTGAAACGCGCCCGTGTCAATCCATACCAACTCGGGTCGCATCCCACGTAAGTTCCCTGGCTATCCCACCCCCTTCCCCCACGGCGAACAGGATGTCGACCACCGACAGTGCTGGCACGTTAAATGCGGGGCAAATTCTAGGTATTTGGCAATTCAGGGGTCTCTCCGTACCTCGGAGGTTATCCATTCTTCTATCACCATGTCAGAAGTCTATCCATCATTGCGAAGGTGAGGTAGTCAAAAGAACAATTGTGTCTTGACTGGCCATTGCCGCGAGGCAAATGCAATTATATGAATTATAGACAGAACCCGTGGTCCTTGTCTTTCCTATAACACTCCTCGACCCTTAGCTGGGCCGACGAAACAGAAAGCTACCTTGGTGGGTGGGTAGCGAGGTATCATCAACATTATGAGAAGAAAAGAATTTAGGTGCGCTTTTTACACTTTGGTATACTGTTCATCCCGCCCACATACTTATTCAACACGTACATGCTCAAACCCATTATCCTGCACTCCACGGCTGAAAATAAAATAAAAAGAAAACAAAGAAAGGCTAATCGTTGACTGAAGCGTTACTTGTACTTTATATTCAAAGCGTTTCCCACAGAACTCTCCGAGGCGGAGGAGAAGACAACTCGGTGAGCGGAATGTAAGACTGAGAGTTGGTGCTGCCAAAACGCCCTCTTGACCAATACCCTGCGATTCCTCTTCCTAGCCTTTGACGAGCCCTACCCGTCTAGCTTGAACATGCGGCGTAAAGCTCCGAACTTTTTCTTCTTTGGGTAATTGGGGCTCTCGATGCTGCCGTTCTCGAGGTCATGGCTCCCGGGGTTCGGGTCAAATCCTAGGCTAACACTTCGCCTACCTCTAGGATCAGGCCGTTCGATAGCACCCGCCGTGACACTTCGGCTAAGTAGGTTACCGGCCGAGGTTGGCCTCTGCAACAACCCGCTGTCACTTCGGCTACTGGAACTCTTTTTCTGTAGCTTTGGGCTAGAGTGTTGTTCATTGCGTAGATCCATAAGTTGATCTGAATCCCGCTCTAGCTTTGTATCGCGTCGCGCGGCGCTATCAACGAGACCCGAGCGTTGAATTTTACCAGTCTGGTCTGCTCTCTTGTTGCGTCGGAGTATACCTAACAGGGAACCGCGTTTGTCCTGCGTCGACAGCTCAGGGGATGTAAATGAAGGGTTCAATCCACCGCGGCCAGATCGGAGTGGGCCCAAGGTCGAAGTACCAATAGCGCCAGACTTTGGGCGCTCAACTCTTAGATGACTAGCGAAAGTGCCGTTTGTGATTCTGCGTTGGGGGGTCTGCAACGGACTTGGCATGAGATCATCATCACTATCAGGTAATTCTGGCGATTCTTCCTCGACTTCAGGTACAGGTGCTGGCCTTGAGAGATTGGGCGCGGTGGCAGAACCGCGAAGTGTAGCTTTCCCTTGGGATTTAGTCTCCTTTAAGGGACTGGGACGGCTTTCTTCCTCGTCGCTGGAATGCGACTTCGGAAGCCAGTAGATGCGCCTTCCTCCTCATCGCTTGAATTTTCGAATCGACTGGTCCACTTGGAGCCCTATGAGGCGATTTAGTGGACCGCGTGAATAGCGGGAAATGTATAGAGGAACGTTTTCCATCTTGGCTGGATTCGCTATTGGATCGTAGCGTTCGCTTTATGCCGCCTGGGGGAGGAGTGGTGAAGCTGGTATCTGATCCACGACGGACGGCCGAGCCCACCGGCGATAAAGATCTTAGACTGAAGCGCCCTGAGCTCCTTGTAGGCTCGTGATGCGATTGTATAGAAGTTTGGCGCATTGTCTTACGAAAGGCTGAACCCCCACTAGGTGGACGACGACTACGTTTGAAACTGCTATCCTACCGTCGGATCCTCGTCGTTGTAGACTAGGCATGACTTGTGTGGGGGCCTGGCTCTAGAAGTCGCAGAGCCGATGAGTGTGGACGGGGTTTAATAGTTTGATTTTGACCAGACAATGCTGACTTGCTAGTAGTTGCTTGGAGTCGAGGTTTTTGAGACGCTTGAGCTCCACCATTGGATCGTAGTGTTTTACGCATACTCGGCTGGGGCTGGGTGCTTGTAGGCTTGGTTGCCTGTTCATCTCCTAAGCGACATGCGCATGCGTGACTCTGCCTGTACGTTTTTCCCTTGGGCGGCAGGTATCTGTTTCGGGCTTGCGGCAATTCTGGAGACTTCTTTCTCGTGCTGCTTCTACGAACTGGCTGGGATACCTCTTCCCGATCACCATCGGCGCCAGCTTCCTCTGCAGCCTCAAGTTCAAGTTGTCGTCGCTTTTCAGCTGTTAAACTGCGCCAAAAAGCTTTAGCTTGCTCCCAATCATTTGTATCTTGGGTAACGAAAGCTGAGCCGAGTGATTATCCGAGGCGAGATCACGCTTAGTTTCGATGATGGCGGCAGACGTCTGTGAAGATTCCGAGGGTTTGGCTAGGATTGGTTTCGGCTGTTCCCGACTCGGGCGTTCAACGATCGCATCTAAAGACATAAACCCGCTTGAGTCGAGATCTGGTATATCTTCATAGGCATCACTATAGATGCTTTCGTCCGACTCCTCCACAGAGGTGTCATCTGCATCTCTTAGGTTTGTCATTGTTTCGAGTGCAGTTTGAGGTAGGAGTTCCGCCTGACCTGGTTCAACTATTGTGGCATTAGGTTCAAAAACGGTGGCGCTGGAGGGCGAGTTATTATCATCTTTCGTATTTTGGAGCTCACTGTCGCCACTGAAATTTGATTCCAACTCAGGAAATCCACCGGGCACATCGAAATAATGAGTCTTCGGCGACACATCGGTGGCGGGACCATGTTCGGAAGGCATGGGGCTTGGCTGAACAACTGAAATTTGTGGAATATCTGGCTGTTGTGTAGACATTGGAACAGACTTATTCGCCTCTTCGTCCTGGACGGTGTCATCTACGTCTGATTGCGTGGGTTGCGTACTCAACACACTAGAACTTATCGTGGACATGCCGGTCCAAGTCAGATTGCCGGGTTGTTCTTCGTAGTCGGAACCCTGGGAGCTATCCGAACTGTACCGTATCCCTCGACGGAAGTAACGACTGGAGGCAACGGCTCCCTAAAACGTGAAATATTTGCCGCGTTACGTGAAGACTGATCCTGCGCTAACAAAGCACCGATGGCATGATCGTCCGAGTGACCCAATGTAGGCTCTTCCGTGGTCTCTGAATCGTTCAGAGTGCTAGAGCTGGGAGGGCGTAGTTCCGATGAAGATGAGATGCCTATAGATGGCGAAGGTTCCAGCGGACGAACGAGCGGGCGTTCCTCAAGCTCACGTTTCTTCTTGTCTCGAATACTACCAAAGCTCGGTAGCGCCGGTCGCGGTTTCATAACCTCATCGTCATCCAATGCAGTTTCTTTCTTCTTACCGCGCCCTATGTTGCTAAACCAGGTTCGCTTGTGCCCCTGTGAGCTCTGGCCAGACGTAGAATCTCCTTCTGTTACCGGGCTCGAATCTCCCACAATGACGGGGCCCTGGTCATCAAAACTAACGCGCACAGTTTTCTTGCGGGATACGACAGGCTCCTCCTCTGATCTGGCGACACAGCACCGGACCCCGAAGGATCCGAAACATTATCGGATGGTGACGTTTCTCGCAACGCTGAGCTGCTGTGCTTTAAAGCAGATTTGATCGGAGAGGCCGACCGAGGGAGAGGAGCGTGTCTTACAGCGAGCTTTTCGGCGAGTTCAGGTGCGAATCGAGCTTGCCGCGCAGGGCTATTGGAGCTTGAACGCCTCAAGCCACTGCTTTCTCCAGCAAGCACAGCTACGGGTTTATTCTCCGCAGCTAATACCTTCGGCTCACTGCTAATTTCTGGTAATCCTGATCTTTCGACTGTGGCCGGGGGCTCAGAGTCTTGAGAACCTTCATGGAGGGTTAAATTCTGGCTAAGTTGTGAAGGGCGAGGACTCTCAAATAGTGTTTGCTGTGTCGGTATAGCATCCAGCGCGTCCAGCACTGCTTGTGACATCTTGGAGTGACCTTCGTTCCGTGGACCTTCTTCATTTATTGTAAGCTCATCTTGTGCGACCACTGTAGGATCTTGAACCTCATGATTGTGGCTGAAAGGCACTTCTGGTTCATCCGAAGTTTTATGCATTGATGGGGCACGTCTTTGAACTTGGATTCCCTTAGCTCTAATGGCTGAGTTGACGGATCTGGTTCGATGGCGCTGTCAGTTGTTGAAGGGGCCTTTGCTCCATATTCTTTCTCCGCTGCTTTCTCTTCCACGACTGGTAATGCTTCAACCACCGGCTGTTCCTGAGTCGGTAACTCATGCGGCCTCTGGTTCTGGCCTACTATAGTTCCCCTCGTCCTAGCGATGGTTCCTTTGGCAGATTGACTCCCTTCTCTTCGCAGAGCAGCGTTTTTCCTTCTTTTCGGAGGCTTGTCTGCAATCTGCTTAATTTCATATCCAATAGCCTCCTCGACTCGAGCTTTGGGCACCATTCTCCTCGAGTTTGGGTCATATACCAACTGCGCGCTGCCATGCGTCTGTGCGTTGGATGATGGTCTGCTGCTGGAATTCAGAGCGGAGGTTGGTGGGTGAGTCGATAATACTTTCATGGGCGACATGGGGAGTGAAGATGGAGAAGCACACGGCGATTGCGGACGGAAAGATGTAGGATATGAAAAGTTTACCGAATTCCTACTATCTGGCCTACCAGGTTGCGAAGGAGCGACATTTGGGGGAGCCGGGGGTGGAGACTTGGTCGCTCTCATGATGGAGTCTGATCTTCGCACATTGCTCACATCGCCTGCAGGTTGGCCGTACCATGAAGGAGGCTCACTTGCCATCTTCTGAGAAGCTGTACGAAAGTTTTGCATGCCAGCCCCCACACCCTCGAGGGTGTTGTAGAGCTCTTGTGACTGTCGGGAATATGGGGGACAGGTGGTTGTTGCTCGGTGGCAGCCAGGGCCGACGATCGATGAGGAGAGGGGGATCGAAAAGTACGCTCCGTCATGCTGGACGAACTGCCGCGTCTTTGGAGCTGGCCATGGCCGTTGGGTACTCTGCCGCCGACTGGGGCGCTCCAGAAGAGGACACAGAGGCGCTCCGGCGCGCCGTCCGTTTTGTCTGTACTTCGGCGACATTGGTAGGCGTATGGGGGCGCGCACGGAGAGCGGCCGCTGCGGCAGCCGAGGACAACGCCTTATTCGGATTTTGGTTCGCGGCAGACATGAAAGCGGATGCTGCAGCCGTAGTCGCATTCGGGTTTACATTGGCAGAATTCAGCGGCTACAAAAAGAGGCACTGATATTAGCGTTTCGCGGCATACTCAAAGTCATGGTCACATTTGAACGGTCATGTAGAGGTACAACCGTCCCATCAGCCACAAGCTAACAGCTCGCTTGCACAACACTGAGCAGAGCCGGCATCGAGACAGGGAGCCGCCCGGTTGTCGGCTCGGGTTGAGCTAAAGGTATGTGAAACGAAGTTTCGAGTGGCCAAATGGGTCAAGACACTCTCGTCTACTCCATCTGCGTGCAACATGCGCCTTCTGCACTTACAGTAGTTGGAGGCCGGCGCCTCCTTGATCCGCTAAACATTTTGTAGATGCGGACCGGACGTGACGTGACGTGGGCGCGGCGCAGGCCGAGGGCCTAGAGAAAGGTACGACTGCGAGCTGATGATGCCCACATAGATGCTGAGATAAAAGCTACCTCTAAACGATACGAGTAGGTAAGTGATATAGAAGAATCACGGTCCGAGGTGGGTGGCGACCTGCGGGTAGATAATGCCGACCGTGTATCTGTGTATGCGACGAACGAGAAACGACAGGAAGGAGGTTCGCAATTCTGCACCAGCGCAAAATGATGCGGCGGTGCGGGTTGATGGATGATGAAGCAAATTAAACCTACAGTACACTAGAAGGATTCCATCTGATCTCTTTAGCTCATTTGGGATTTGGGCTGCTCTGCTCTTCTACGGCCAGCTTGACTGCCGACACAACTCGATGACGCTGGGGATCTTGCTAGGGGTGGTCTAAGCTTTATTAGGAAAGATATCTCATCCGTTTCTAGTTAGTAAACTTAATCCAAGCGGGCAATTTTGTAACCCAAGACCTAAATACCAATTGCTATATATCTACCTAGGTACTAACAGTAGTCCCATATCAATATCAATTCAGTACCAATATCAATAGCAGTCAATAATTAATAGGTGTCACCATTCAAGGTATTACATTCGGAACAGTTCTATTGTAGGTTTATTTGGTCGTTGGTACCTATGTAACAATAAAGTTGTGTCACGTCGCCCGTACATGCTACCTACCTAGGTAAGTAGTTAGTCGAGTGGCCTGTAGATGATGACAACAAATTGGACTAGCACGTATTTCCTATTCTAGCTACTAGTGCTGTAGACATGTTCTTCAAGGCTCCCTAGATTAGATGCCTAGTCAATGTTCGATTCCAATAGTATGCCGCTAGTATACATGACGTCATACTAGCCATTTCCTTAAATCCCTTAACCGTTGATAACCTAGCTGCATGAGAACGTCTAGTATACATAGTAAGTCTTGGAACATTAATATCTGCTCAACTTGCATGTACTAGAGTGAACACTTTTTCTAGTAGACGATTACTACACCATGTAGAGCATTTTGGCATCTATCTAAATATGTTCGGCGCTCTGATCGTAAACGTAGGCATCTGATATGATAAAGGGATTCTAATTCTACCTGCATTACTGGCGGCTACATCATCAATCAACATCCCTCAGTGGCGGGGGAATTGTCTAACAAAACTTCACACACGCTAATACCTCTACTTTGATGTCTTTCCACAGAGTTATTGCCAATGCATGCTACCAAAAGCTCACGCCTTGCCCTTATTACCTACCATTGGTACCTAGGCGTTACCTATCTACCAAAGCAGTGCGCCTACGGGTGGGAGCTCGAATTAGCAAATTTAAAACTTATTCCAGGCGCCACGCAAACAATGCATACTCCAGATCTGCATGTCCCCAGGGTCTTAATAAAAGCGAATCGGCGGTTGGTGGTGATGTTGTCTAATGTTTAATAAAAACAAGAACTCTAATTCAGTAGAATGCCAGATAGTGTTGCAATCATCAGCGGCCAACGGGTGCCCTTTGTCCCGATGCTAGTTTCGTTGGTGGCCCACCTCCCGCATCCCGGCCACCTGCTTGGGCCTGGGAGATGGATGTTGCATGTCCAATGTCAGGTACCAATGAGGGCATTTCTTCATGAGATAGATCGTCGTAGTGATCGTCGGAATCGAACGCCTCGTTGTGAATATCCTCGCCATCGTGATGGTCATGTGGGTGACCGACGGTAGGTTGATACTGCGTGTCATTGGATGCTACCGGAGTGCGATCCGCCACGCTGTTGTTCCTGGCGGGCGCCTTATTGTTGTTCACCTTCTTGCCCTTTCGCGACTTCATCTTTGCTTTCTCTAGAAGGCGACGTCTCTCTGCCTCTTCCCGACGGCGCCGACGGTCCTTGATTTCATATTGTCGGATTAGAGCTTCAGGGGGTGGCCAAAGATAAGCTCGTATTCACAGAATTCACAGAGGTAATAGTCTTCTGGCGCTGGGGGATGGTGCATATTCTGGTACTCAGTCTCTCTACGACGCTGCTTGGCGGCTTGTAGAAGTGAATTGCCAGTTTCCGTTTCGACTTCTTTGTGTGGCGGTAGTGTTTGATAATCTTTTCCCGGAGCTGCCAGGAGAGGAATGTATGTCAGTCTGGGTGCTACCCTGTCCCGTCAAAGTCGAGGACAGACCAGGCTGTGCCTGAGTACTTCTAGTGGCACCATGATGGTAATTAGTCGCATTGGATGGTTGGTGGGCACGGTGAGATCCAGCCACGCCGTGCAAAGTAGGATCTGATCCAGGCCAAGAAACAGGATTCTGGGAACCAAACGTGAAAGTGAACTGGGTAGATGATCTAGGGCTAGGTTTCGTGGGTAATTGTTGCTGTAAAAGACTTATGTTCTCTTGGCCCATTGGGATGGGGATCTTCTCGGCGCTAGCAATAGCTGTTGAGATGATACCGGCATGTTCTAATCGATGGAGAGTAGTAAGCATTCAGTTTTGTTACCCGTAAAGCAAACCATGAGGTGGACATGCGAGTTCATGGAAAACAGGCCAGAGGAAGTATGTGTGTAGGCGCAAGTGGTAAACCTGGTAGGATAATGCAAATTCGCACTTACCAGTGGGAGGCGACGGGTATTGACTCGCGGCCCGCAACTTCATGTTACGTCCAGTCCAATTGGCATTTGAGTCCGATAGAGTTCGTAAAGGGCTCCTACCGTTCCGTATTCTACCGTATCTCCCCCTTCCTGGCCCAGAAATTCCTTGCCCATTGCTGAGAGGGCCTCCAGATTGGTAATATGGAGTACTGGTAGGGGCATGATCCCCGCTATCGTCATCCGCGGTAGTTGGGGGTGACGGCATGCCAAACGCAGCCGGTTCGTTGAGGACATGTGTCCCATTTAAGATCGTCTCTCCAGCGATAGGTATTTTTCTCTTTTTCTTGTTGTTTGTGTTTTCAAATGAGTCATATCCATCTGCTGACGACGCGGTCGAAGGTGGTGGCTGCGGTTTTGGCTGTCTTGGTTGCCCAGATCTTGGAGCGACTCGGGTTCCTTGTTCTGCTGGCTCTTGAAAACCCCGAGAGCCCAGTGCCCTTCGAGCCTGGTTCGCTAGCAAATCATTATCGCGATTCGCTACGAGGCCATTCCTGCGAAACCCCGCGACTCCCTCAGGTTTAAGTCCGTTGTCCCGGATGATCGTACCCACCAGATCTGTACCAAAGGACGAGGACTCTTCTCGTGAATTATATGGGTACACAAATAGAGGTGTGTTGGCTTGCGGGATTGGGGATATTTGATGCTGTCGGCGACATCGGGAGATATTCGCTCTCGAAGTCGACGTTTCGGTAGCGGTCGGATCGGCCGGTCTGGGAATAGCGACGATGAAGATTCGAGGGACATGTTCTCATTGGTGCCTAAAACATTGTATCGCGATAGAATTAGCCATAGATATTTGAATGCATGCACCATAGGATGAACAGACATCATGAATTCTGAAGCAGTGGCTGCAGTCAAGACATAAATAATGGGAGCACAGCGAAGGATAGGACACAGCTTGTGTCAAATGCTAACTCAGAAAAAGGTAGCTCGCTAGAACGACTGGGAGCATCAAGGGGCAGTGTGTCGACTGTCCGGAAGGGACCATATCGTGCGCTTCGATGTTGTCCACGACAACCAACGGTCGAGAGGACCACCTACCCATTACATATCGGTCGCCAATATTGGCACAAGCACGTACGTACAAGTCGTGTTCCAACAGAAAGCCCAACTGCAGGCTCGAGACGTTCCCCCGATGCTAACCTGAGCAAGACACTGTACCCAGGGAAGATAGTTCAAGCACGTATGGACTGTACAGAGCGAGGCGGTCGAAAGCTCGCTCTCAGGATCGGCTGAGACGTAATTTCCCCTATGTTACAAATTGTCAAATTAACCTTCTGGCCCTAGCAAGCAGAACGTGGCCGGGGTTGTGAGGGGGTATTATGTGGCATCCAAAGAGAGGTGGTATCCAAACGTCACTCCTCAATACGTGGAGGGGCGATTCAACTGGGGAAGTGGCATGTGTCCAGACATACAGGAAGTGATGAGCCAGCAAGGTGGCGGCGAGGAGCAGCAGGATGACCAGTGCACCAACGGGAGGTGGAGGGATCTGTGGTCTATACTAACACAAGCAGGACGTACAAGCCAGTGCAGACCGGAGGACAGGTTACAATCAGTATGGTTGGCGAGAGACGGCTGTCGAGGTCTAAGAGCTGGAGCTGGGATTGGAGCTGAGAGCAGGTGTTCTGGTGTCGACGTTGTTGTTGTGGTGGTTGGCCAATACGAAGGATAGGTGGAAGGTTAATGGTAGGTAATGGTAGGTAGTGGTAAGGTAGTGGTAATGGTCGGGGTTGAGAGCCAAACGATATTCAAGGTCTCAGGCAAGGGCATGGGCATTAATTGTGCTGGCGATAATGACTGGATGCCACTGTGAAAGCACATGTGTGGCCGTCAAGGGGGGGGTAAGAAGTGGGGCTAGGGGTTTAGCATTCACTGTCCGGTCCTTGTACCTACAGGCTACGGGCCAAGTTTCCGCCACAAACATCACCTACCTGCCTGGCTCGGGCAGGTCCCTACAGCTTGTGTACCAGCACCTGGGTTGATGATAAGTGATCTACCCAAGTAAGTACCTAGGGAGTTGATTACCAAGCTACATATTCGCACCCATGAGATGATTGTTGTCATCGTTGTCTTATCGCTCCCCCTCGTCGAAGCTCCATCTGATTCACCATTACGGTGAAGAATAATTAGCGTTTCAATTTTAAACGGTTGAAGAGTGGGTCGGGGAAATGCTTTGATATTGAAACAGAATATAAAAGTTCCATATTTGGTAGGAAACGATTTAACTACCTGTCAATATCAGTCTGTTATTCTTATTACCTAGCTCTTGTATAGCATGGCCCAATTAGTAGAGTTGTCGCCCTTCACTAGACGTTTCAAGCCGCAGTGCATCGATACGAGAAGGAGAGAATTGGATAAATGTGCCAAATATTTACATCCCCAACCCAATCGCCGTCCCACGCGACCCAGATGACGATACATGAAAACGGGACTTAGAAGGAAACGGGAATGGAGGCTAGTACTTACGGGCCAGTCTTGAGAGAGTAGACACACCTGCTCCTGGCCTGTCCATATAACGTCTATTTTTTGTCAATGGTGTTTATCTTCACAAAGCTCGCTTGCCTGCCTGCTCATCAAATTTGGCCATGGCTAGAAGGCCCAGTAACGTTCGGCGAGCCTTACATTAATCCAGCGCAAATCCCAAAAACCTATTGCTGTCACCTTTCTACGACGGCTGTGTTAAAAGGCTGCTGAGCTTTACGTCAGTTTTACGGGGTGTCAAGACCAATTAGATTTGGATGGCCACGGGAGGGAATCATGTCTAGAACTGATAAGGCATTACGCTTGTAAGGCTGAAATGTGGAGGAATAACTGCTGTATCAATCTAGCTTGCCAATTTGTTCAAAGGTGAACTTAGAGACGAATGGAATGATGTATAACAGCCCTCGAGTATCTGGAGAGATTCAAATCTGTCATTTACCATGACAAAGTGGGTCAGAATGTTAGGTTCTACAATTAGGGTCGGAAAGCTTATTAAAAATGCAAAAGTTATATGTTAAACCTGAAACTTTCTGTCTCTGGCTTTGTCTCTAAGCGGACAACTCAACCCTTCTCCCTCCACCTCATCAGCGGCCCATCCACCTTCTACGCTCGCAACCGACATGATATTATGCCGTGACGTACACGCTAGCTGCTCTAGATGGACTGCGATATAAGTACGTGTACTGAAGGGCGATGCCCAGAGCTGGCCAAACAGTATACGTACTATACGGACCGTTTCTACCCCCCTCTAAAGGCCAGACGGTGCAGGTGGTAGACAGATACCCCGCCATCCGATTGTTGCTGCCCGGATGCGGACCAATTTACGGGATTGACACCTGTCAGCCACTGGCGGTTGCGCTGCCGGCTCGTGCGAGGTTTCGCGGGACGATTGGTTACAAGGTACCTGGAAATGGCGGCAGATGAGTGGCCGGATCCTGCGCTGCGCTTGCGCTGGGCCCCATGCCTAATGAGCGCCGTTACTACGAGCTAGCGAGTACTGTTGGCGGTTGCTTGGTGCTTGGTGCTTGGTGCTGTTACTGGTGTCGAGCTCTCCAACCAAAAAGTGACCCTCTTCTCTCACTCGCTCCTCGCTCGCTCACCCACGCACTCGACTTTTGCATACTTACTATTCTTATTCTCCCTTCCTAGCTACCTCCCCGGCACCCACGACATTCTTTGGTCACTTAGCCATGATATACTCGGTCATTCCTGGGCGATTGTTGAATATTCTTTCGCCTCATCTCTTGTAGGAGCGAGCTGCCCCGAGTCGCATTCGAGAGTTGTCTGTCTGGTGCCGGCCCTTCTTCTCTCCTTCTCTCCCTCTCTCCCTCTCTCCCTCCCTTCCAAGCCATCTTGACTCGAACAATACGCCTCCAACCCGACGAGTCCCTTGCTCCCGTCCCAAACCTTTCCTAAACAAGCCAACCTAACTCGGTCGCCTTGTCCCATTCGAATCAACCTCATTGGCCTCTGTCGCGTCGTCGAACCCCTCCGTGCTTGTTCTCCTCGATCTGTCGCTTCGCCTGGCCTCCGAGCGATGGCCGGCACATCGCCCACCAGACGCTCCTCTCGCGCGCGGATCACCCAATCCCAATCGCAAGGTTCTTCCACCACATCCAGCACTTCTGGCCGTGTCGAACGAACCACCAGGGCTTCACCAAGACCGGGTCGCCTCAAAAATCCACCGGCAGCGGGTCGCTCTCGTCTGAGCCGCCCGAGGACTCGACAACCACCGAAGATACCGTTCTTCGCCGCCGCAGCGCCCGCGGCAAAGACGACGACCGCGAGAAACCGCCGAGGCCAGAGCTTGTCGACATGCCATCCGCACCCGACGAGATCCAGGAGGATGACGAGTCCGTCCGCTGCATTTGCGGCCACGATGAGTACCCGGGGCCACCGCCCTTTGACGAAGACTCGAAGCAAGGGGTCAAGGACGCAATTGACCACGAACGCATTTTTGCGATCGAGATTACCGACGAGCTGGCCGGCTTCTTTGTGCAATGCGAGATCTGCAACACATGGCAACACGGCGCTTGCGTCGGCTTCACCACCGAGGAGTCCAATCCTGAGGATGTGCAGTATTACTGTGAGCAGTGCCGCAAAGATCTACACAAGATCTATACTGCCAGCAATGGGTAAGCTCATCATTCAATCACATTTCAATTACGGCTTCTAGGCACTTGTCGTTCGGGTTTGCAACGCTTTTCTTAAGGACTAAAGTGTCGCGCACTTTCTGTTCAGTACCTGCCTGTTGCTAAGATAGATGCTATAACTGTGACTATCACCTGATGAAATTGTGCTAATGCACTTCCACTAGCCAAAAATACTCTATCTTCCTGCCGATTCATCGACCTTCCCAGGCTGTGGTCGCGGCTACCTCGGCTACGAAGGAAAGTGCGCACCCAAGGCTGGCAACACCAAAGCGTCGCGTGCCTCGGCTGCCGCGCAACATGCTTCCAAGCGACGGTCCACAATGAATAGCCGAGATGCAGCGTATGACGAGGAAGAACAGCTACGTCGTGCGATTGAAGCGTAGAGAAGAAACGATACCAGAAGATGGAGACCTAGCTAACAGACGTCCGAAAAGAGGTAGAGAGAAAGCGAAGAGTACGTCAAGTCCATGGCCTGATGCTAACAGTATTCGCTGACCATTCTATAGAAAGATGGAAAGCGTAAAACGACAGCGGACAAATTCAAAGTCCCCATCACCGGCCCCAGATAAGCTTAGCGTTGCTATCGTCGATGAATCGGATGAGGAATTAGCTCTTCGAAACGGACACTCAAAGAAATCACGGAATGCCGTGCGCAACCAACGGGAACGAGCCGAGCGCGAAGAACGCCGTGAGGAGCAAGAACGGAAACGAGCCGAGGCCGCTAGTAAACGCAAAGGCCGTGCTGAACGCCGTCGAGCTGATGGTGAGTTACTCCTATACATGACTGCCGCATAACGAGCACGGCTAATTGTCACAGACTCGGATCCTCAGATGAGCTACCCCTGGCGGCACGTGCAGTCGCCAATCGAACCACGGAGTCCGCCCAGCCTCCAGATCCGCCGGCCCCTCTTCCCAACCGCCCCCCGACCCCCCCTGTTCCTCAAACACAGGCAACCACGGGGAAGAAGAAATCCGCACAATCAAAAAAAAAGGGCGAAATCAATACACAAAAGACCGCGATAACGAGCACGAAGAATCGCCTGCCAGATCCATTTCGCGCGATATGTCTAGGAATGCAGATGAAGGTGGCACAAACTCCAAAAACACGTCACATGAAACCACTGGCAAACATGCAAAAGGCAGAGGAGGCATGAGTTCTAAGATAACAATGAGCGACATGAAAAGGCGTGTGAATGGGATCCTGGAATTCATCACTCGCAAGCAAGTTGAACTAGTCAACGACCCGTTATCAGATTCCACGTCCAACCCGAGCCAGGCCGGCACGGAGGATGATCCCATACCCACACTAAAAGTGAATGGCGACAGTTCGCACAAGAAACCCAACGGGGACGCTCCCACCACGAGTATTGCTGGGAACAGTGGGTCGACAGACCCGACCATGGCGTTCAAGGATATGAGCTGCGTTGAAATGATGGATTCCTTAACGCGCGATTTGATGAAGTGGCAACAAGAGTACATTCATTAAGGGGGTTCTCGATTTCGACTTGATTTGATTTTATTTTGTCAGCGGCGTCATGGGTATCCAGCCACCGGTATCATGCCAGTCTAGCCGCAGCATTCGATCGGCGTTGGGTTTTGAAATCTCGGGGATTACAATGGGCTAGGCGTTCGTTAACTTTGGGACTGGAGTGCTCAGGCACATGAAGATATCTTGCTCCGGGTAACAGGCGATCGGCACATGCCCTCATTTGGACGTTATACTCTGTCCTCAGTCAGCATTTTAGCGTTGTATGGATCTATGGGCTTTATTTTGACGTGCTTTGGCGACTTAAAGGGGCCGAGCCGTGTGACGACGATTCGTCGTATTCAATCAGGATCATTTATTATGTATACATTTACTACATTTACCGAGTAGGGAGAAATACGGTATTCGCTTTTCAATATACCCATGGCCACTTGTCAGTGCCAATATGCAGCTCCAAATATAAAGTACCTTTTGTCACCCTCTTTGAGCATGATGACAATCTGCGAGCGACGCCAGGCAACTGCTCGTGCCTGCAACTATCGAGTTGGGTCATCGTTAGGCCAGTAGCATAGGAATTAGGCCCCTGAATCGAGAGCCGTCGCCCTCTTCGCCGCATTCTTCGATTTACGGGCCGCCTTCTCGCGCTTGCGGGCCTGACTCATGCTCAGAGGAGTGTCTTCGCCCTGTTCCCGTATACGTCTCGCGCGCTCCTTTAGGCCTTCCTCGGTAACGTCGTCCAAGCCGAAACGGCCGAGGTAGCCTCCGCGCCACTGCTGGACAACCCAGTCGGCGGCGTGCTCGCTCGCGGGCACGCCGCCTTTCAGTAACTTGCCCGTCCGCCGGGCCACGGCGTCCAAGAACTCGCGGATGTCGTTGGTCGGGTGCCGCAGAGGTGGGCGTATAAGGACGGGTCCCGCATGTTGAGCAAGAAGAGCATGTAGTCTGCCACCGTCTCGGACGGAACCAGCCCGTCCTTCACACATCCCACGAGAGACAGTTTGAGCATGGATTCCAGGTCTGAGACGTACGGGACGAAGACGCCGGGCGTATCCACGACGAAAACACCTTCGCCGACGTCCTGCTCGTAGCTCGAAGCGGAGGCGCCGTGATCGGAGGGAGACGGAGTTGCGGCGACGATGCGCACGGGCGTGCTCAGCTTCCGCGTGACGCCCGGCTGCGCGCCCGTCCGCGCCGCCTTGGGCAGATGCATGCCGACGCGGCGCAGCGCGTTGAGCAGCGTCGACTTGCCCGCATTCGCATGCCGACGACGAGCGCGCGCAAGCCGACGATAGAGTCCTGCGCCGCGGCGCGATCTTTGACGGCGTCGAGGAGACGGTTAATAGTGCGCGAGTTGTGCTGGTCCGTGAATACGACCTCGGTCCTCCCGCCGCCGACGGCCTCACCCGTCGGGTCTGCGGGGTGTGCCATTCCGCCAGCAGGCGCTGCTGCTTCTCGATCCACCGCGTCGAGGTCGCGGGCGCGCAGAGGTCGGACTTGGTGTACACGATGATGCGGTCGCGCCCCGCGAGCGAGGACTCGAGGAGCGGGTTCGCCGACGTCAGGGGCACGCGGCTGTCGCGGCATTCGAGGATCAGTCCGATGTTCGAGAGCACCTTGCGCATCGACGCCAGGGCGGCCGTGTGGTGGCCGAGGAAGTAGGTTCGCGTTATCTGGGAGGACACTTCGAAGACGGCGCGCGGCACGAATGCGCCTGCTGATGGCGGCGGTTTTGAGGGGTGCCGCCATCGTGGAGGATCGTGAGATAGCGCTGAGGCTACGGTGGATTTGAATTGCAGGATTTGGCAGCCGTGTAGGTCATTGTGCCCCGCGGAAAAATCAATGAGTTGGAGTTACGATTTCATGTTACTAGACTCAGTCGCCTGTAGACATAGATATTCGAGGTCTAAGTGCTTGAATTGACTTCAGCCTCGAAAATGTATTGAAAAAAATTACCAGCCTTGCCGGAGGGATCTGCGCTCGACAGGGATCTTGGCATTATATGACGTACATTTTTCTTATCGATACGCTCTCATTGGACGCGACTCTTATCTCCCCTTTAAGCTAAACAGGGCCCGCATTCTTTAAATTATGGGGATATTTCAAGGTGGGCCGGTCCCTTAGCATCCCGCAATACGAGGGTACTATCTATCAATATGCTACATCAACCTCTTCCCGAAGGGACCTCGGTCTATTATTGCAGCAATAGATACGCCACTATACTCTAAGCACTCAGATGTACAGGATGCCCCGCCCTGGAAGCTGACGTGTTACAAACATGTTCCGCTTCTATGCGTCGCACTTCGCTCTCATCGTAATTGTAATCACATTAGTCTCGTCATTCTTAAAACTCCGATCAGTTACTCTATGATAATCACATTAAAGGATACCTGTAGATACTTACAGCCGAGACAAATGAGAGAGAATTGAGGGTCTTTCGAAGGCCTTTAACAACTATATAGTCTATTATTTCATAGCTGTTACAAGAGCTCAAATAGAGGGTTGGGAATAGCTTCATTCCTTCCAAATCTAATAATTAGCTATGGCGTCAAAGGACCTCTTACTCTCTAGATTTCCTAGGAGAGGACTCGGGACCTGACCAGCCATTATATACACAAAATATCAGAATCCCCCAATGGACTCTGTTGGCCTGTGTAGCTGAGATAGCTCAAAATGGTACAAATAACCGAGAGCTGAAGCAGTGGGCGAGATACGTGTAACAATAGCTTGGATTAGTTGAAGCTCTCAATACTCCCCGTACTGATATTATGGAGTCTCAGACAGCCCGCCATGCGATAGCTAGTCTAAATAGCTCATGCGAAGGGATCGTCGATGAAATTTCCACTTCCAGAGACTCATATTCGCGTCTTAGGGGTGCTAATTGGCGCACGAAATAGTATCCAGAAGCCCGGTTCCTATCCATATACCAATAACAGCAGGACTTTTGTATGAGTCTGAATCTGAGTTTGCTCTTGGCCAATACGGCAAGAAGGTTGCATTGAGCCATGATGCTATGAGGGGTCCTAGATATGTAGATAGTGTTTCTCATTATTTTTAAGGCTTCTTCAACTTCGCAAAGCTCAATTATATCGCCTCTTGTTCATCCAGAAATCACTATATAGGAATAGTATACCACATGTCTTCTCTTTCGGTAAAGGGCAAGTTCGCCATCGTGACTGGCGGCGGCTCAGGTAAGACATTACCCCTATATGACACAGTTAAGTTAAAAGCCAGTCGCTCAATTTCCATCATAGGCATCAACTTCGCTTTCTCAAAGTTGCTTCTCCAACATGGTTGCTCCGTAATCATCGGCGACCTTACACTACGACCAGAAGCCAAAGAACTGCTCGCCCAATATCCCACAAAGAAGGAGGTACAGGCCCCTCGGTCATCTTCCATCAAACAGACGTAACTTCTTGGCCACAGCTATCATCCCTCTTCGAGAAATGCATCTCCTCATTCGGGCGCGTAGACATCATCGTGCCCGGGCAGGAGTCTTCGAGCCTCCTTTCTCGGCGTTCTGGAACCGCCCAAGACGGCGACGAACCCGGACAGCCCAAGCATCGACTCGGCGGAGGGCGAGCCGGGCTCTTACAAATCCCTCGAGATCAACCTGACGCACCCGATCCGCCTAAGCCAGCTCGGCATCGGCTACTGGACGAAGAACAAGCTGCCCGGCACGCTGGTGCACGTGAGCAGTATTGCCGGACATGTTGCCGGAATCGGCGCCGCTCCCCTTTATTTTGCAAGCAAGCATGGGCGTCAGTAGTACCCTCCTCGATTGTAGTCCTGCTGTTCATGGTAGGCAAAGATGCTAACTTTCAGCGTTATAGTACATGGCTTCGTGAGATCGCTGGGTCTCTTGAGGGACAAGGTAGGGATCAGAGTCAGCGCTGTTGCGCCCGGTTTCGTCAATGTTAGCATCACATTTACTACTTCGTCCACGCTCTAGTTGCATTCTAATACTCACCATACATCAGACACCATTATTGACGGAAGCTCCCGACAAGAAACACTTGGTACAGGATGGCATAGGCTTGGAGCTCCTGCCCGAGACCGTTGCCGAAGTTATGTTGGAATTGTGCGAGAACCCCGAGTACGGCAACGGGACGATTCTCGAGCTCGTGGGCAACCACAAGAGAGTCGTGCCGCTATTCAATGCCGACCCGCCGCCCCCGCTGACCAAAATTCCAGCGTTTGTCACCACGACGGCGGATTTACTCGAGAAGATAAAGAAGGATGGGTTAGATGTTTAACGTTTGAATTGTGTTTATCTTCAAGATAGTATATAGCAATCGGCCGAAAAGGGCAAATAATCTTTGATATCATCACGCCACATCTAGCTATAATAGAGTACAACGCTTGCGTCTGTCTACAACATATAAAATGCGTTTCTTCGCCACATTACGCTACTTCTGCAACCTCAGACACCTCATAGCTAAGTGTTAGTTATATGTCCCGACGTAACATATTCTCTGTGAACACTGCCCCCCTTGTCAACTGTGAATTTGTACTGGCCGAAATCAGCCGCCGGTCACCTAAACAATCCCGTCTTGAACGAGGTTTGACAAAGTCAGAGAGATCGTTGACGGCGTAGCTTCGAGGCCTAACTGGGGTAAGCCATTGAGAGGTGATTGTGTTGGGATAAGGGCGAGTAAATAGGATCAGTCAAGCCCCAAGTCTCACTCCTTCAGTAGCATTCCAGTATTCCCATGTAATTGAGAAGCCGACTGTATCTCCATCTTAAATCGACATACTATTAACACATCATAGCGTCTATTATAGTGGCATCGTGGGCTCTTGCTCTGAAGAAGGAAGATCGTATTCCTCGAGAGACTTCGTTGCAGGCTAGATATCTCATGTAAAACTATGAACTAGAGATAAGATATATGTGCTAGAGTTATCTCTTATGGAATTTCTGCAATTCTCTTACATTCCCGGGGGGGTTTCAACGGTTTGGCTGGCATTAGCTAGCCAGTGAAGAATGATGGATGCACAGGCCTCCCAGTTTTGTTTCTCGGACCTTGATTGAAGGCCGATACTGAGCACCCAGACAAGTTATGTAGAAAAGATAAATCTTCATGGTACCCTTAGCACCATGGTCGTTTATTAGCTAGGTTTATCATCTTCTAAGCCATCTATGCCAGCCCTTATTACACCCAGCATTACCAAAGTACAATGGTTATTAGCTAATACTAATGCTGCGGTAACTTTAAGGGGTGAAATATATGACGCCGTGCCTAGGCGTCCTAACTGATTACATGGCAAATGATCGAACGGGCTGTGCTATGCTAGGATATATTTTCCAGAGGGAGCTACGGATGCATAAGTTTCATAACGAGAGAACTCCGGCGACTTATACGGTCACTCCCGTGGGAACGTAGCATATTAAACCATTTTTTCTTTGATTTTTTGGATAGTCCATTTATACAATTAACCCATCCACTGAAGTCGTCTTTTTACTATCCTAACACGAGTCCTGCTAGTTCCAACACATCCCCCAACTTGAATATTCTAGCATACTTTATGGACTCAGTACATGGTTTGGTTCAAATGCTCCGCCCGCTACTCGGTGTAACTCTTTTCTACAATTAGCAGATTTGTCACCGATAAGTCGGTGAGCTGCTCCCACCACGAGGAAATCCCTCCCAAAGTTCTTCATGTCGCCACGGCCATTTAGGCTAACTGAAACGTGTCCTCGCCCCAGCCATACATTCTGTTCAAGCGACTCCTAAAGGAGAGTAGCATGGCTCCCTCGATACGTGGCTGATGTGGGCGATGTAACGTAAGTGGCTTCTGAATAGCCATACTCTTCGGCCGGACAAAGGTGTACGCAGAGCCGAATTTAGGTATCACGGAGAATTCCAGCTCTGCCAGCGCTGCCTCGAAGTTGACCCATGGAATAGAACCACGAGACTCTGCCTTATTGAACAATGTCGCGAAGACCTCTGCCGTTGCAGGCTTCACCGTGAACCCTTGCAGGGGTAGCTCTGGAGGCGGCGTCGTGGAATCGCTGACCCCTAGATCGGCCAGGAAGTCGGCTAGGGAGTTGGCTGGTCGCTTTTCTCTTTCTGTCGTTTTTCGCACTTATGAACTTCGCGCAGCTTCGGTGGCTCCGGAGGAAATGGTATGTATTCGCTCTCGGGATCTTCGCGGCGTTTTCGGCGTCGTCGTCCTGGGCCTGCGCCTCCAAGTGGTCCCGAAGGTTCGCCACGGAGTCGTCAACCGGATTGTGGTAGATTGATGCTAACTTATCCCCCAAATTGTCGATAATAAATGTGTCGAACGCGTTATGTGCAGCCTCCGCCACGCCCGGCTCGCGGAGCCTGCCCAGGGAAGAACAACATTAGAGACGTTAAGCCGGGGCCTGATTTCTTTCATCTTCATCTCCAGCTCCGCGACTCCGGCCACGAACAGCTGTCCTTTATTTCGGCTCGTGGCGGGCAAGGAGACTGCTTGCGAGACCGAATGGATGACGCTCACGACGAGCGAAAGACAGACGACAGACTCGGCCACCATTGTGCGTAGTCCCTTCTCGAGTGAACAGTTCTTGCTATCTAACTCTTTGAATGTCTTTAGCCAATCTACCGCCTTGAAAGGCGTGGTTTCGGCTTGGCATAGGTGTAACAAACAGCGAAGCTGCGGGTCTCCTCGGGCTAAGGAATCTGGTGTACCCTTCAGGACAACACGCGCATTGCCATTTTCATACGAATTCTGCCGCCGCTGCAACCACCGGCGCCCCTCGGTTGACGATATCTTATGCTTGAGCGCGATCTGTGAAAGCCGATAGGCAAGATGGGACACGCTGGAGACTTCATGTAGAGTTATACGTCGATGACCTTGATTTGAAGATGCCTTAAGAAATGACAATAGTTGACTCATGTAGGTCCAGACAGCGTCTTCTTTGACAGTATCGTGCATCAGGTCAAAGAATGCATCGTTGGCTGTTGTGTGGGAATAGCTGGGCAGTATACCGCCTTTCTCATCTTCGACTAACTCAGGCCTGCCGATGTACCAAAAATTCACGAAATTGTAGAGGGTAGTGGGCTCTATGCGCATCAAGAATAGGCTATGGTGATAGAGAACTTTTTGGCGTAAGATGAATCTTTGTGCACGACCAACATCGAGATTAGGAAGCGAGCGCTTGGTAGTAAAGTGGTGAATGGCGATAGCCACTCCATAAAAGACGAAGCCATCCACCGTCCCAAGAAGGGATCGTACGAGGTAAGTCTGCCTTGTGAGTACGTGTACACTTAGGCCGTTAGGAACATGGCATTCGGCTTCACGTGGGAGCGAAGCTGCCATGAGCATGCCCACCGTCTTTTCACCGGTGAGTTTGAGCCGGCAGCCATACTGGCCCTTGATCAAGGTCATAATGTAACCTGGGAAAGACTCGTCGCGTTGGAGCTTTCGCGCAAGAATCAACTCTTCGATCACCTGAATATCCCCTAGGCGGTTGTCAATCCGGAGTGACATTGTTCTTCTAGGAGCTTGGTGGCCCTGTGGTCTAGGATGCGTAGAAACAAGTCCGATCCAGCGGCGGGTTGCCACTCGGGTGGAAAGTTAGAGAGGTGTACCCCTTGGGTATTTCGAGACGACGGGAAAGCGGTCCATCCAGGTGTCTCAACTGTCTTAAGATTGCCACGCTGATCATTTGACATGCCATGCCATATTAGCTTGAGCTTGGGTCCGTAGGTGCGATACTTGCTAGCAAGTTCGCATTGCATACCTAGGACGAAGCTAGATTGTAATACGTGCTCCTCCATTTTATCTGGTGTAGGTAGTGCTGCAAGGCGTCCAGTGAGGTGCTATCGTCAAACATAGAGCCGTTCATCAGAATAGAGTTGAGTATTAACGAGAGAATAGGAAGAAGCCAGTAACCTACAACTAGGAAAAGAGGAACTCTCGAGTTCGGAAGACAAGACCGCGGATTAACAAGAGAGATCGGAGAAAGCCAGATCTGCAACTAAGAAAAGAAGAGCAGTTGACAGTGTTATGACATGGAGGTATATAGATACCTCTGAATGTTAGCTTAGGTAGGTTGGCAGTGAATAATGGTATGTCAAGCGTGAAGCAGAGTATGGAGAGCTACCGTTGCCACGTCGCGTGTTGCCTAAGTAGGCAATTAACATGTATTCACACTCTCCCTCTATCTAGGCATAAGAAGGTTTAACAAAATTTTGATTACAACGTTATTCGGCTGCAGCAGATTTCAGATCCCACAGACGGTTTGTTTAATCTGGAGTCTTTCCTTTCTTTTACCAACCTGCTGCCGCCGCCGCCAACGCCTCCTATGCACCGATGAAGAAGCCGCCGCAGTATTGAGCTCCAGCGACCATATCCTCAGCGCTGAGATGAGGGCCAATGCCGCCCCTCTTTCACCCAGCATCCCGTTCAAAGCGCTGCCCATGAATTGGAATTTGAAGGCTTTAGTCATGGACATGCTATTATTATGCGCCCAGACAGCGACAATCTCGAGGCCATCGCTTGTCGAACCCGACGCGCGTGTTGTCCGATCCCCGCCGCTGCCGACCGGCTCACTAGATAGGCGCACAAGCTTCCATCCCCATTTGTAACCGGCGAGTTCCTTGACCTCGCTGCCGTGACTCGACCGCCATTCGAACTCCTCGCGGCACGTCTCCTTGCCGATGCCAACATTGGCTGTGAACGTGTAAGTCGTGTGCTTTAAGCTCCGGTGGCAAGGCATCTTGACACTTTGGCTCTCGTCGTCGTGAGACACGCTTTCACGTGCAGGGACCGTTATGAGCGTGGTTCTCGACTTCCACAGTGACTCTTGATTCGCTGTCGCCAAGATGGGGTCCTTTTCGCTCGGCCCGTTGTATAGCACTAGCTCGGGATTTTTGGTGAATCCTGAATGCATTCGCACCGCAAAGGATGGCGCTTCTTTCTTCTCTCCAAGATGAAACGTCTTTGTGAAGGCCATTTGCAAATAAGCGTTGAGGGTCGTCGGAAACTTGAGCCCCCCGCTGGATACGAACCCAGTCCCCGAGCTAGATTCACCAACATCGTACGACGGAGCCGGCTCTGACGGTGGATAGGAATTTGTGCGGTCCGTTTCTTGATATGGCGGTGGTGGGATCCCATCCATGTCGGCTGTATATGCGGCTGCCTCTGCCTCCTTTGAGTCTGCCATCTTTCGAATGTCAGCGACTTGGCTTGTTCCTACGTGTGCTTAGGCCGGTAGGGAACTTTCGAATATTACGATAATCGGATGTGATCAAGGCATCGAGATTCGAAAGGGAGACGCCCAGTCCTTATAAGCTCCAAGAGCTTACGGTCTTCACTATCTACTCTATCGCCGCCATGGTATGATTGACGTTCGTTGAATTGATGCTACTTTACGTCATTCGGGATCACCGTGTTAGCAGCGCAGAGCTGAGGTGCCATTCCAGCCACTCGTCCCGCTAAGCGGCCTAGGGCCCGGCTTGGCCACTTAAAGTCCCTATACGGAAGTTTCCGTATTTTAGACATCTCTAGCGCCATGCCAGCACTGCCACCAACCTGGGCACATACAGATACGCCGTATATATATATATATAATACAATAAAACAACATCATTCGTCTTCTCAACTAACTTCCAAGGTTTTACAATGCTAAGAGACGAACTAGTTTTGTATCTCTTGCATTTCCTGCTTTCGCCCGGATGCGACGTCCTATATTCATCCCATACCATACACGGCCTATGAGTACCTGATTGCTTTAATTCAAGATCCCAATTCCTAGATACGACTACTTCTAGTCTTCGGTGGCGCGATCCAACTTAGACAGCGAAGGAAATCCTGATATTTTTTCGTCAATATAGCTCGGACGTAGATGATTCTCTTTATCACGGAGTATCTTAGGTGCGAAACCCCTACGGTAAGCAGGTTGAACGAATCTCAGAACCAGAACAGCGAATTTTAACCCTTCTCGTTTAGGAACATCATCATTCTCTATATCGCCTATTTGACAAGTTCTGGTATACACGGCTGTAGGGCCCAGATCTTACGGGGAGGTCTGTTTCGAATGGTGAGTGTCATCTAAGGTAGCATAGTAAATATAAAAGTAGAGATGAAACGTACTGACGACCCATACAACCACAAGCCGACCGATCGCACTCTTTCCGGTTATCGGTATGCAGCCGCCCGTCGTAAGAACACCACGTATTATGTTTCTCGATACAGTAGTTCGTGAGTAGCGTCGAGCCGCAGGTTACGTAGTAGTCAGTACCCCGAGCGACCATCCCGCCGTCCGCGGGGGTGGTGCCTATTACCATTAACCCAAAAATTGCGAACCGGATGATGAACTGCGAGCGGCCTTTGTAAATTACTGTGTCGGTAACATTCAAGTTGTCTTGTACATACCTTCATAACGTCTACTTGAGATTGAACAAGTAGTTATAGAATTCGAGGAGCTGCTTCTTTTCACGACGTGCTAGCTAATTTTGGGGCCCAGAAGAGAAGTCTGCGATTTTTGGGATCATAGGCGGGTGACAGAAACACAACGACTTGTATGAATGTCTCGGTTGCAAAGTAGAAGCAGGTTTGTTGTGGCTTCGGCATTTATACATGTGTGCAACCATTTGCGATACTCATTTTCTTGATCGGGCCAGGGGAGAGTGTTTCGGCTTATTGTACAATGTGTACCTCGAGGCAAGAGCCTATGACTTGACGATACACGGAATACACCTCATGACAACAAAATCTGGCAGGGTGTTGACCGGAATCGACACTGCATGGGATACTATACAAGTTTCATGTGTCGAGTGAGACTTGAATAGGTGACAATAACCGGTGGGCAGAACAATAGTCTCGACCTTTCCGGACAACAGTGGCCGTCATTCCCCAGGATTAGGTGTGACAGAAATGATTTGTTGCGGGATACACAAGACAATGCAGGTCGCAGAGAGCAAGGGAGAATCGATAAATACGCAGAAAACACCCACCACTGGTTTAATGACAGGCTTGTCCTTGCTGTTAAGAGGAAGGGAAAGAGATCAAGTGTTTTATTCAGCCCATAATCTCTTCGATGGCTCTAGGGTCTCTGATTTTACTACTTCTCTCTACAAAACGACTTCGTCTGGAGTCCCCTTATTTCGTGGGCCCCGTAGGCAGTCTGGTCACAAGCTCCTTGAGAGGGTTTGTACTACACGGGACTATTTTGACCAATACTCATCTCTCTCTATCACTCTGTATGTCTCGGATTTCTACAGGGGTTGAAGACTATTGGCCATCCAGGACTCCGGGTGGCTAGTGGCCCTATGACTTGTCACTTTTTGGCTTATCTCTATGACGGATGGCACCTATATTCTTTCACTTACGAGATTTTTTATTATCTCTAGTGGCCGTCTATGTTTTATGTTGTACACGGACGAGAGAGCAATGATACCAGCTCCAAGCAACAAGGAATGCAAGAACTTGTCGTTACTATCTGAAAATAAAAAGTCTATTGACGAATTTGCTTTGGTGTGTGAGATGACATGCATGTCTTGATGAGCCCAGTGACGTAATAAGGGCTTCTATTGAAGGGATTGGGAGGGTGTGAAGATTATAATAATCTCCGATGGAACTGGGGGCACCTCCCTCTAATCAATCCTTTATATACCCTCAAAGCTTCGCAATATTTTCCTTATTTTGCTGTCGGGGTCTACTAATAGCTAAGGCCACGTAAAAAGGTCACACTCGGATACCCTGATTTAGAGCCATTTCTTATTGCCGAAGTGTGACAAGAAACGACCGCCATCCCCTTTCTCAATGCTGGCATTCTCTACGATTGACAGGACTGCGTCGATGGATTCCGTAGGCGTGATAGGTCCCTTAAAACCAGGCGAGTATCGGAAATAACTCTCCATCATTACATCCATCCTATCTTTCTGGTCGGGTGTTGCTGTAGGAAAGTGTTGGTAAGCCAGGTACCTTGCCACTCAAAAGTAATTCAAAGGGGCGTGGGTTGACCATACGTTCAACGAAGTGACCTGTATCCACAAATCCCGGGCAAACACTCAGGAAAAGTACGCCCTCGCTCTTGTATTGGGCGTTGAACTTGGCCGTAACTACGTTCAAAGCTGCCTTGCTCATGGCATTGACGGCAAGGGCTGAGATTTCGTAGTCGTTTATCCAGTCAACATCAGCTATACCGCTAGAGATCGCCACGACCTTTTTAACCTGTCCCTTCAATATAAGGGGCATGAATAAGTTGTACAGGTGGATATTAGCTAAGACATTAGCCTCCATTGACTTGTGGAATTCGTCCGAGAGCTCCTGCACTCGTTGGCCTGTTTGAATTCCACGGCTTGTTAGCTAATCTCGCAAAAGATAATGATATGGGAACACGCAAAGAGAAAACAATAGAATATTTAACCAACATAGTTCCAATCCCGTCGTAAGTATCCATTTCCGTAAGATAGGCCGCGTTGGCGATAAGTAGTCGAGGCCTCCACCCGTGATAGCAGCAGCATCGGCGGCGGCAGTCTAACAAACCAAAAATCAACTTGTCAAACTTCTTCAATCCTAGTTAATTCTGAATTAACTTCTCGTTACCTTCAGCTCATCATATTTAGTGACATCGGCCTTCAAGAGAGTGATATTGCGACGTGAGTTTAGTTCTTCGGCTACCCTCTTCTCGACTAGGGCTTATTGCGGACAATACCAATGACGATATTAGATGGGTCACTGGAAATCTTCTTTAGGAACTCCCACACTTATGCATAGTTAGATAGACTTTCAATTTCGTGAAGAAATGTTCTAGATGGAGCTTCGACTTACGCCCAATCCTTTGGAAACTCCAGTGATAAGATAAGACGGCATTTTGTATAAAAAAAGATGGAACGTGAATGAATGTCGAAGACACCTATGAGCTTTCTAATCTATACGACATAGAAGCTTTTGGTTATGACTTGAAGGTCGCTTGACGACTTTTATGTACGATGGTTCTAAAGTTGATCCCTTCCCCTTGGAGTCATCGTGCTTCGAAGGTTCTTGTACCCGGCCCCCCGGGTTAGCTTCATACTGGCAAAACCCACTGTCGCCGAAGCCAATCACGGGCTTACCTCAAGCATAGGATTTCGGGAAGCTTGGTACACTATTATTTCATAGTTATTTCTCAAGAGGTAAATATGAATACTCTTGGATGCGCGTGTTTAGTTTAGTCTATATCCTCTTGGAAAATAGCCTCTCACGCCGCAGGTGTAAAGAATTCTTGGGGTCTAAGCTCTATATAATGAATTGAAACTAAAGCCACCTTTGACTAATATGAAATGTTGAGGACTCAGTAAAGAAACGCAAGATAGGGACAGCTGTTATAATCAGAGCTTAGCGACTTGGGGCCGCGTCCGGCGAAGAGTTCAGGAAATTCTAAAGCCTCCGATATTAAGTTTAAGAAAAGCTGTGACTCTTTCTCTCGTGTCCAAAGCCTTGCGCTATAGGATGGTGCGGATCGGATTCGTGATTCCCGCCAAGTTATGTTAGTAGTCATATTACTCTACGTGAAGGCCTAAGTAGCAGTTATGAAAATAAAGGAAAGAGAGAAAACGATAACTGAAGCTTCCCCACTGAGTCCTCCTGCATGCGGAGCCGAATCAAGAGGCATAACGAGAATGACCTTAGTGCTTGGCCATTATTGTCTATGCGACCAGGCCTTTCGGTCTCTTTCTCATGGCCTAATAATACCACGTTATCTGGAAAATCAAGTTGTTGACGCAGCAGGTACCTACCCCAATGGGTTGTTGCCTAAGCCAATCACGGCGATTACAGAGGGCAGTTCCCCTTCCGGGAATCAAATAACCAATCACGGCCTTTGTTGAATGCTAGCACTCAGCTTTCATCTCCGGGCTATGCCCTCCACGATCAGTACACAATTAGGTAAATTGAATGGAATCCTCTGGGTGGTAGGTAGATGTATCATATCTTAGTCAAGGGATAAAGAACAAGCTTGCAAATACATGGGTAGGGAAGGTATCTCTTCCCCGTCCAGACAGCGATAAAAATAAAAAAAAAAAAAAAAGGATTAATATACCCTCTTCCCCAAAGACGACCGAGCTACTGTTACCATAATGCTACCATTCTACTCATATTATTTGAGAATCATGGCATACGAGCGTGGAATAGCAAGGGACGTTTCACCCAAGTTGCCACTAGGCCACCCCAAAACACGCAAGAAAGAATGTGCTGTCTATCTGTTACATAGCTTCGCATGAACCCAAGTGTGCTTTAACGGGTGATGTTGTTTCCTCACTAGAGGAACGAGGGTTCCGGAGATATGCGCCGCCCAAGGCCGAACAGAAGATCCTGGGCATCGGAGCCTGATTGAGCCGAACCGTCGACGGCTTAGGTAAGGCAGGTAGGCAATCGAAATTAAATCCCCAACACCATATCTCAGGCAAGAGTGTAGATCCAGACCTATTTCCCTCGTCCTTGAGTACCTAGTTACTTGGCGGATATGTCCAAAGGGCCGGAGAATTTGGCATGCGATGATAGCTAACTCGTAGCGCACCAAAAGGCTGGTGTAGTAGCGGTGAGGTTGCCCAGCTCTTCTTACCATCCGTTCTTTACATGATCTTTCCCTGCAAAAAGCTCGACGTCACTCATTAGGCCAGTCCTAAGGATGCCAGGGGACGGACGGACGCAGAGCGTCCATTTTCGCACAGCATGCGACCCATGCTCGTCAGCTAAAGTGCGCTGCGACAAACAACATCCGACTTGCCGCCGGTGTACCCAGTTCAACTTGCAATGCTCGTACAGTCAATCGCGCAGGCATGGAAGACGGCTATGGCGCAAGATGGCAGCAGGTGGGCAGATGAAGATGGTGGCAGACACGATGCTAAGAGATAAAACGCCGGCAACAGCAAGTCCCATCGCACCGGCTGTCACTTCGCCCTGTCCGGCTAGTTCTAATCCTATGCCGGTCTCCTCGTCAGTACCGTTGATGGCTAGCCAGGACCCGAGTTCTCTGTTGAGCTATGAACAACAGGAAGTAGATGAAACATCAACATTACCGTCCTCGTGGTTTTCTGGGGACAGTTTCAATGCCGAACTCGATGTTGGTTTATATCCTAGTTGGGATATAGCCAATTTGTCGCCCCCTCCCCTAGAACCCGATATTGTGCCCGCCTCGGAGCCAAGTCATCATATACGCACTCCCATCGAAGGACGATCCCCCGCATCCGACACCGCTAGCACACACGACTGCGAGGCTCAAGCTATATCCATTCTACGTTCAATGCAACATGGAGAAATGTACGAGGGAGCGACATCATGTTCCATTAATCCAATACAAATACAGTATGCAGGGTTGAACCTCAGGCCAAGCTTCGATCGGGTGCTCACCACTAACAAAGCCGCGCTCAACGGCTGTGCTAGGCTGATGAAGTGCTCGTGCGCTCTGTGCCCCCATATCATTCTCCTCCATGTATCGATCCTGTCTAAGATGTTATTTTGGTACCGCGTAGCGGCAGCGGAGAAGAACAATTCCCCGCAACCCGCTACTGCTAGCCAATCCCCAGAAGGCCCGCCAACTCCAGATAAATTCAGTGTCAGCCCGACGGGAATACGGGTTGGAGTCCTCGATTTGGATACCGATGATGAATATGACTTGCGCCGGACGCTTCTACTTCGCGAGTTACGCAAGGCAGAAACAGTGGTGGACGAGCTCATAAACGTAGACCGTACGACTTTAAATGAGAGTGGGGATGATATGCTGAGGAGCGCTGTACAATGGTCACTCGGGGTATTGCGCGTGTCGCGGAAGGGATACGGAATATGATACAAAATATAGAACAGGCTTAGTAGCAATCAGAAAAAATAAGTTGCCATGGTCTAATCAGAGTAGTGGCTAGTTATTGGTGTAGCTCAATAATTTACAGAAACTTTATATAAAAGCACTCATTGTACTCTATCTTCTGGTGTATCTTTGCCACGTACATAAGCCAGGCCTAGTAGCGAGACCAATATCATGAGACATGCTCTTCCACGTTTGGAGATCACGCGTGTCACTTAGTCATAACGGTCCAAACCATTGGTAGCCCTACGTAAGTCCACCTGACCTGGCGAAAATGTTTGTAGGTCTACGCAGACCCGAATCCCGCTCGTAGGAACAAATCCAATCGGGTTGGGTTATGGCTCATGCCCCCTTCTTATTCCTCAAATGTGGCGCATTAACACGAATATAGCTACGAAGATAATGAGGTACTTCAGAATCTGTTAGCTGCTTATTACCGAGATGTAGCGGTTCAAATATAAATCACTGTGACTCGTCGGGGAAATATGTCCCCTAAATAGGCTGCTCGTGGTTACAATGGATGTCTCGCGCTAGATTCGGATATCATCGCTGACTAACTCATGCCTAGTTACATTAATCCAGCTGTGAGAATAATCATCCAAGTTCCTTGACCTCATTTTTGGGAGTCCCCAGATATGTTTGGTTGCCTTCAACGTTAAACCCAGAAGAAAAGCCTCGAGAATCCTGGAGCTAGCCTTAACGGAGGCCAATCTTGACATCTATATGTCGCCCATTCCGCGGAACAAATGGAAATGATTGAGATATAGGTGGTCCAAATGCAGGGAGGCATACATGCGCCCGGGGGGTGTGCGCGGGTAGTAGTATTGGCATTAGGTGATGGACAATGCCTTCTTGTCCCACATCGTCTACAATTTGTGAGATCCTAGTAGGTCTAAATAAGGCATCTATCTCGCTTAAATCTTCTGGTTCATCCGGTGCACTGAAGTGTACCATGTTAAGCGCTGGCGAAGCTCTTCGAACTGGTAACATTGTGGCGATGTAGCGGGGTGCGTTATATACTTAAAAACAGAAGCATATGTTCCAGCGACGAGATTTACGTCCTTCAATCTGATTGCCCAAGGATTGGTAGCCCTGATGAACTGACAAAGGGTGGCTGCCGAAATATCTACGCCGCGTAGAGTGAGTTCGATAAGAGCAAGGGGTGGCGAGGAGCTCGTAATCTCGTGAACAGGTCGTGGTACTCTTAAGGTCGACATTCTTCGATCAATATTAAACCAGCAAAAATCAAGCCTTTCTAGTTTCGGCATTATGGCTGATAAATGCGAGATTGCGTCCAAAGTAAGCACCAAATGCTCGCCCTGGTGCGAGCTATTCTCCGGGATGAGATGCCTGGAATAGCTCAAAGGCATAGTACTGATTATGGACGATGAAACAGTCAACGTCAGCTCCCGCAAGTATTGGAAGATAGTTGCTGGCCAGGTCTTTGTGCGAGGCGTAGGAACGCGCTATACTCTAGGCCGCAGCTTGGGACATTGCCGAATAAGTCGAGATGCCCGTGCACGGAGAGACCCGACCTGTGCAGCGCCGTCATCGTGACCTCGAGGGTATCCCGCGCTGTCACCCTCTTATCCTCCCCCTTATGACCATAACGACGTGTAAGACGTAAGACGACGCGGAGGATCAGCCAAGTAATGGAACCAGACTTGATACTAGTTTTCATGTTACGAATATAGCAGTCAGAAGGCGTGTATATTCATCGATTGGACGCTCCAGTGTCGGTCCCTCACGAAGCCCAACGATACCGGTAACGGTGCAATGCTGTATCAAGCTAGTTGCATTAATCTCGCTGCTCAGTTGCGCCAGTTTGTTGAGCGTCTCTCTCTTCCAATCTGATATTCTTGCGACGAAATCGTTTAGCGAAAGATCCATGTGAAGCCTTTTTTCCATGAGGCGACTGGCGTGTCGCAAAGAGCCGATGTCTTGACGGTTGAGAAACTTCACGATGGACTCGATCAGTTCGACCGGTAAAGATTCCAGGAGGGACGCCATTGCGGAGAAGGCACTGTGTCCGAATGTGTGGCAGGCGAATGTCAGTGGAGAGAGGTCGGGCTTTTTGATTGAGGTTGACTGACAACTATGGTGTTAATTAAGCACCAACATGTGAGAGGGAAGGGTTCTCTACTGGCTTAGATATATGAATATTCTGGAAGTGAGCATGGTCTACGCATGGTCTACGCGTGTAACTGGGCCGACAACAGGTCAACTGCGAGGACAAACAACCGAGACACAAACACCAACACGACAGTCATTAGTATTGGTAAGGTAATCGTTTGTTTACTATAATGAATAGTTTGGGCGTACTTGCCAGACACAACTTACCTTACAGTATCAAATTTCGGGTTTCCAGCTACCTAGGTAACGACTTGAATACCTGGGTATTAGGTACCCAGTCATTTACCTTACTACTTATTAACGTGAACAAAAAGCTGGAGATGCTGCGAGATGCATTTTTTCTTTCAAATATTATCGATTAAAGACTCTACTTTGAAAGCTGTCTTAAACGAATAGAGATTCCATCTAAACTGGCTTTTGGCGGTTATAATAATGGGACATATTTTAAACTTGCGCTTCGAGTAATTATGTTGCCTGCGGCCACATTGCAACCGTACATCACGACTGCAAACTTGAATGCTGTCATACTATCAATATTAATAAGGATGAATGGTTGTTTAGGCTTAGTATCCAGCGTAGAGAGATGTGTGTTGCTCAGAAATGTTGAAGTGTTTGTGTGGCAGCCCCGACGACAGAGCAAATGATATTTTGATTCACTGGCAAACAAGACAACACTACGCTTCACATGTCATCGAAACGAGATAGAGTTAGACATTTTTATCGCTTGTATCTATTTGATTTAAGTAAATCTATTAATTGTAATTTCTCAAACAAGCGGAAAGCAATACACGCTGATTATTTGAGCCTAGGTGAAGTAACCAGTAAGATCGTGCACTGTGTTTGACTTATTTCGACTGTGTGCGGCACTGCCCATGATGACCCAAAAATAGAAACCCCACTGCGACAGTGCGAGAAGAAAGTGGGGTATATGTGGTATCTGTGGCATCTGTGGCTAAAGCCCGGGTCATTGCTGATAACCTATCTTGAATGATAAGAAACCCCCACCGATTTTTACCTACCCACGCTGTTCAAAAAACAATCTCGCCTGGCCTGTTCAACTCCAAGTCCAGCATCATCGAGCACCAAGTCCACCACCACCGCAGACAAGTCCACCACTACCACAGACGAGCAGGATGGCCAAATTATCGTAGGTGCTTTCTTGATCTTTGGACCGTTGCCCATCGACAACGAAGACAGCTCCTCTCACTTTGGAATGGAATGGAATGGAATGGGAATTTGTGCTGATTCTAACCTCACAGACGAGGTGCTCCTGGAGCCAAGCTCCGCATGACCAAAGGTCTTCCGGTGTATGTCCCCCAGACCCTACCTCGGTCTTTATTTCACTGACGAATTGACTAGTGGCGCCGTCATGAACTGTGTACGTAACGAACGCCCGATACATGCGAAACCCGACGGCCTCGACGCCCCCGATTCACCTGATGATAAGTGGTCACTAACGATCATAGGCCGATAACTCTGGCGCGCGAAACCTGTACATCATTTCCGTCAAGGGTATCGGTGCTCGACTCAACCGTCTCCCTGCTGCGGGTGTGGTACGTTCTTAGCAGCCAAAATTGCTGGTTCTGAGTTGACTTTTTAGTGATATGGTTATGGCAACTGTCAAGAAGGTAGGTTCTTCGGCTTGGCTTTGGTAGTTTCATCTACTAATTGATAATAGGGCAAGCCTGAACTGCGAAAGAAAGTACATCCCGCTGTCGTCGTTCGCCAGGTAATTTCCCCGGGGTATTCGTCTATGGGCCTAGGCTAACTCATCTAGTCGAAACCATGGAAGCGTACTGATGGCGTATTCCTCTACTTCGAGGATAACGCCGGAGTTGTAAGTATTGAACTGGCCGTCTGCTTTCTTGCGCCGTGCTTACGCCAATTAGATCGTGAACCCCAAAGGTGAAATGAAGGGCTCTGCCATTACAGGCCCCGTTGGAAAGGTACAGAGCCTCCTGTTCCCTCGTTACAACTTGATATCACAATAATGCTAACACTCGGACTAGGAATCAGCAGAGTTGTGGCCGGTACGTTGCTTATTATGGCGAAGTATCCCTTGTATGCACTGAACCAAGACTGATTCGCTTTAGCGTATTGCTTCGAACGCGGGTGTCGTTATGTAAGCGACGACTAAACTCGAGAGGACATTCGGACGGGAACAAAAGAGGAATGATATATACCCAGGCCCAGGGTAGTGAGTAAAACGCAAGTTTACGGAGCGCGCTGTGGAACAAGGCACCCTCTGATCATGGGAGGTACGATTGGTGAACATGAATGAATGTAGCTACTTCATGTTACACTACGCCCCGACAAGCTGGATGGATATGATCCTATGCGCAGATGAGTGAGCGGATAATTGACGTCATTAGTACAATAGCCCGACTCATATCAGCACAATGAGATAGGTTTATTCTATTTCGCTACAACCACATTCAATAAATTGTTCATCATAGTTGATGTCCCCGAACCGGCAGCTTGTGCAGCGACGTCCACACATTCTATCCAGCCTATCTTGATATATGCTACGAACCCTATCTATTATTTTTAAGCCAGGCTGTGAATTTTCATGAATTCAGCGGACATCATGAGTAAAGAAACTCTACCTGGAGCCATGGTGCCTTGGCTCTAATAACAAATTCCAAATCGCATTGCAGACCGACGGCCCGACAGGGTACGACATATACACTGTATGCTGTTCATGACGGGGCAAATATCAAAACTCCAAGTTGATATGTATCGTACTATCAACCACAAACATGAGTCTTAGCACAATCGGAATGGAGATTCACCTGGCAGATATCAACGACGAGCGACTTACCAATGCGGCGTCTAGGTTAAAAGACCTGCCCTACGCGACTTGAAAGGGCAGATTTCATATTACTTTAAAGCGAACGTTGTCCATTGGGTCTAACTAAGCGGGCGCCTCTCGTTGCCTATTAGCCCGTATGTGACAAGTCGCCCTACCCGCCTTGGAGTTTATGGGAAGACGAAGAAGCAGCTCCCGGTCCCGTGTGATAGTGGAAGGAGTTCTGCAGTCAGAAGACCACCGAGTGAGAAACTAAGACATCATATGTGATCGAACATATCACAAGGATATCAGTAAAGTATTTAATTTAAACCGCCGCAGTATTCATCAGAACAGTGTCACGTCTTCAAATAGAGGCACCTGTTTAATACTCAAACAAGCGACAGAGAACTCCCGTTCAAGCCAATGCATTGCTCGTGGTCGAGAGGGACTGAAGTAATTAGCTTACAGTGCACTATCTCAATCGTCGAGATATCAGATGAAAACTCGACGGTCTGAAAATACCAGTAACTACTGTATAATGAAAGCTAGATTCTCAAGTAGAGTAACAACGAGGAAATATGCTAATATTGGGACACCGATGCCAGGAAACGCCGAGGGAGCATGAAATCTCGTTAAACATATCCAAACCCACTCCTTACTTGATGCATTTTACTCCAAAATTTGCGATGTTGTCACGTAACTTCATATGCTCGTCCAAGCTTTGATTGAGAAACATCATTGCTCGGGTTTCCTCCCGTAAACGACCTCGATGACGAAATACGGCTGTATCCGCATATCGCGCATCTCTCTACGCACACGCGCGAGGAAGACTGTTACCTGTTGCTCGGACCAGCCCAGGGCATTCGTAAACAAGTACATTGCATAGCCTAGTGCCGCATCATAGTCAGTATCCAGTCTCGCATAAATATGATATCGATGAGTTTAGGAGGATGAAACGAGCCACTGCAAGAGACTTTTTGAGTATGCATACCGTCGAGATCCTGCTCCATCGCAAGCCGGCAGAACGCCCCCAACTGTTGTAGTTTCTGGTCCTTAGGCCAAGGCGTCGCAGGGAGCTTGAACGTCCTTGAGTGGATGTCTACGAACCCGGCCTTCTTGAATGACACGGATATCGAGCCGTCGTCCACCATGCTCATGCTACGGCCGTATTTTGACGATGCCTATAACACCCGACACGGATTATGTTAGCTCTACGAAGAAAAATCGACAAAACATGAAACAAAAGAGGGCCCTTCGGACACTGACTTCGTTGAACAGGCGCCCCCAATCATACAGCGCGGCCCCTTCCCTCACACTGCCATCGTCACTCCTCAGGTTCACCGAGGGGTCGACGGCCTCGACCCAGCCACCGGGCTTACACGTCTTAAAGGCCTCCGCATAAAGAGCATCCCAGTCGGAGATGGAGCCGAAGAGATAGCGTAGGTGCACGAAGTCGAATGCGTTTCGTGGATACGTCCACTGCTGGGTGCAGTCTTCGATCTCGAACTTCAGATTCGGGGGCACCCACTCTGGCTGTGAGGGCGATATGTCGGTGCCGATGACCTCGGCTTCAGGGTGGGCGTCTGCGAAGTCACTAGATTTCGTGTGTTTGAGTATACATCGCCATCATTAGGGGAGGAGCTCCCTACATTGCCCAAATTCCTAGGAAGTCGATTGTTAGTGTCTCATGGTCGAGCAGCAATAGGGAGACAGGGCCGTCATGGTTGTCTCACCGGTTCCGCAGCCTATATCGAGAACCCTTATTGCCCCTTCCTCAGCAATGGGTGCGAGATATAGTTTATTATCGAGAAGAAGTGTAAGGCAGTGATGGCTGTATGAAGAGAACACGTAAGCCGGCGGCCAAGGCAGCTATTGACTCTATATCAAGGCCACTTCTTACACGCAGTCCATGCTTTCGAGGTGCGCATCATCATTCGGTGTCCTAACCTTGAGTTAGAGAGAGGTAGTCAAATAGCCAATGAAGCCATGTGTAAAATAGGGCATACCAATGGTCTGCGGTACCTTGTATCGAGTGATATGTCCGCCCGTGAATAGTACGATACTCTAAGATACTCGCAGACAGTGACGCCGTCGTACTGACGCTGTTACGGGAAGACATCAGCGCTACAACTTAGGCCTCGACAGCAGTAATTGTCCCAGTGCGACTCACGCGTCGTCCCCAAGTGCCGAGTCCCCATCATCATAAACATATTCCTCGTCGTCTTCCTCGCCCTCCTGTTGCTGAGCAGCAAATGACGTGTCAGTTTTTCCCGGATTGTGGCGTCAAGCTAGGCTGAGGGAGGTAGCCCTCCGATATCATGCTCATTACTGGCACTTACCGGCTCTGTCCAGTGAGAGGTCGGGATGATGGGCGCTGCAGATATAGACGCCGGAGGCGCTGCGGCTTCGGAACCCTCGGCAGCCATGACGGCGATCGCGTTTGTACTATATCCTATACTATATCCTAGTTGCTCGTCAACGCCAAATTCTTGCGATGGCAGCCCAACCTGGATGATCAACAAGAAGAAATAATGGGATGGAGGTCGTAAAGTACTTACGTATAGATGATGTGAGGCACTAAGGCTCTTAAGTTATCTAATGTAGCAACAACTTCTTAGGCATCCTACGGCACGGCATGTTGGCTGCAGCTAAGCTACAATAATAACGAAAAAATAAGCGGCAGATGACTTGCAGGCTCAGCGTGGAGATGGCCTTCGATTGAAGACAGAGTGGTGACCGCCGCCTCTGTGTTGGCACACACCCAATCTTGTTTTTGTGCAGGGGTAACACCCCTCATCCCATCTCTCTCCAATCCAGGATCCAATAAACGAGTCTCCAAAAGGTCTGGCATCTTTCTACCTACCTTCTTCCCCGGTGTCTGCTCATCGTAAATTTACATCCTTTCCCATTTTACACCATACTACTCCAACTCAGCGGCGAATCATCCCCCTATTAGCACCGTAGTATCCCACCTACCCAGATGGTAGACCTCATAGATCTTGGCTTAAGTGATCTTTGACGTCTTTCTTGTTCTCGGGACTCGCCTCGTCGTAGCACGCATTCCGAAGCGCCCACGTGGAAATAAAGAGGAACCCGCCAAGGAACCGTTAGCAAAGTACTGTACAACGGTCTCACAAACCCCATCCTTTAATATACTTCGGCGTATCGAGAGATCAATTGGCCAATAACTGTTCAGCAACATAATAAGTTAGGTAACCTCATCTTGGTCTACCGGTACTACATTCCCAGGCTTAGGGTGATGGTACTATTTCTGGTGTCAATATCGTATTCTATCTAACCGAGAGCTGGACTCATCATCGCAAATCCCCTACTAAACACCACAATGCCTTCTTTGGGGTTAGTTCTCACCGTTACCGAACGCCACGCTGACGGCCCGCTCTAACTACTTAGAAAAAGTCCCGAAATGCGATGTAACTAGACGGAATTGTGCTACTAAACCAATGGTTACCTACGCCCGCCCATGGAGCTCGTAACCGAAGGCAATTAATTCCCCAACGCAAGCGCTTAATGACCGTCACCACAGCCCATCTTTACTTACGGGGAGTAAGAGGGGGTGATGGAAAGATATAAACGTGTGGCTAATAGCTTTCGCGAGGCTTATGTTAAATCATAGGCTATAGTATTTTCTATGGAAAAAAGGTAAAGAAAGAGCAGGCGTCCCCGTCATTAGGTGTTTATCATGAAACTCAGCCATCTCACGATGCAGTCGGCGCATAAGCAAACCACTCCTTGACACCTACACCACCGTACTGGCCATTCCCCGACGCCGTCAAAATCGCCCTGAGCGCCGTAGTCGACACAGTCTGAAAGCTAACCTCGGGCGGCGAATCAGTCGCCGCCGTCGGATACCCGCTCGACCCCATGAGCGACACGGCGTCCACGCGCCGGCAGAGCTCAAGTACTCGACGCGCCAGGACGCCGGCGGCGGGACACCGATATTGGAGCCGGCAGGCTGGTCCGCGAAGAAGGCCATGGCGACCCCGTTCAGCTGCACGGCCGAGTCCCACGTGTACGTCAGCGTGCTGCTCTGCGGCGACTGCTCGGCCGCGTACGAGCTCCAGTAGTCGGGCGGCAACGGGTTCGCCTCGACGCGCCCGTCGTGGATCGCTTCTACCCAGTACTGGATCGGCGTCGTGTTCGCCGACGCCGCCTTCGCCCGTGGTGCGATGTTCCGCGTCGGCTGTGTGGCGCCCGTGGCCCGGTGCGTCGGCGTCACTTTCTTGATCGTCGGCGGAGATGCGCTGTCGTCGAACTCGAGCTTGTCCAGCGCGATGCTACGCCGGAAATGGGTTCCTCCCGTCGCGTCCCGCGTGTGGTACACCAGGTAGTAGGTAGAGCCACCATCACGGGTAAATACACCCGGGTGTGATGTCGTGCTGGGATACAATGTCCAATACGATCCCACGATATGTCCAAGGACCGAGCGGCGACGAAGCTGTGCCGTACGCGATACACGCGTGATAACTCGTGGGTGTGCACGGAGAGCTCGGTCCGGCATTGTTACCGCGTAGAGCATGTAATAACCCTTGCGCTTCATGAGCCATGGGGCTCGAAAAACCCGTGAGCGAGGAGACTCGCGTCACAGAAGTGCTCTTGATCGTCACCATATCCGTGTTCAACTCGTAGGCTAGGAGCTGCCCGAACGTCCCGAAGTAGATGTACACACGTCCATCATCATCCACTAATACCGTCGGATCGATGTTGTTCTGAATGTTATTCCCAGGCGACGGCACGCTTTGCGAGATGATGGGCCGGATGGGTGGGCGTCTGTATGGCCCGAGAAATTATCCGACACGGCCACCCCGATCGCGAAGGGATCCGCGCTACTTGTGCTCGACTGCGTTACCGGCGCATAAAGGTAAAACTTGCCATCCTTCCCTGCACAACTTGTGCCGCGTACGCAGTGCCCGATCTCGCCCACGAGAACACAGTCTGTGGCTGCACTACGTTGGCGTGGAGTGTCCACGAACCACCACTTGGGTTCGGATCCGCCGACTCAAAGATCTGCCATTGATTGATGATGAGTGTTCTCCGTTGCGCCGGCCTGGTCTCTCCCGGAGATGATGTATACCGTGTTGTTGACGACGATTGGCGCCGGATCCCCCGAGTAGTACGAACCGTCGGCGAGGATAGGGTTTCCGGTTGATTGGAAGTTGACCGTTTGCCGGCGCTCCAACGGAGACGAGCTGGCTGGAGATGCAGCGAGCAGAGCGGCTCCCGCGAGTCCTAATAAACGGCGCAATGATAGCCATGGTCATTCTTGCCCCTTTGTACAAACCCTACTTCTCGCCTTCTAGCAATTCTAGTACACGCTGGGCATACGCAACGGACACGAAGTAGAGCATCGCCCTTAAATACAAGTTGTTAGACATAGTTGAACGTTTAGATTCGTGGATATGCCACCACTATTCCAACATGCCCAGCCTCGAGGAATTACCCGACTCAAGTATCTGCTCCGCGACTTGCCCAAAATGGCGCCCGCCCGTCTCCGGAGCTTGGTAATATTTGGGCGCTACCCGTACGTGCTTGCATGCCGCCCCGAAATCCTCCGTCGGAGGAACAAATTTCCACGGGTAATTGGAGTGTATCGTATAATGCACATTTAGCGAACCCCGACACCGACAATCTACATTGAATTATAAGAGAGAATGTCTTCTTCGCGGTCCATCTCTATAAGCAATGCGACCGTCTAGATAAATCTGATGTCGGCCAGCTGTCATAGATATCCTCTATAATTGTACTTAAGATACTCTTATAGTTACCATTCTTGTCCTAAGCTAGACCAATATTGACCCAAGTCGTCTATAGCGTGTCTCTACAAGTAGGCTTCGTCTAAAAGACCAAGGCTTGAAGATAGTACAGGCATATATAAGTTATGTCAAGAAGCCTGTAGTTGCCAATAGCTAGCCCTAACATCACTACTACTCATTGTAGCACAATACCGACTGCAAAGGCAATATCTAGGCCTAGGATAGTGGTAAATTCTATTGCAGACTAACAAGTTGAAGAGCGGGTAAGATGAGACTTAGCACAACAATACTGGTACTACATGTGGCAGAATTAAAAAGCGTGAGTATGTTACTTTATATCGCCTCTAGAGTACTAATTTGAAGTTGATCCTAAGATCGTCCACTGTCACACGTATTGGTACTTATACCACTCATCGTTAGTCATACTGCGTATCTGTATTAGCGGAGGTCTCGGACCCTGAATCCCCTCAGTTCCCGGCTCCATAGAAGTATCCGAGTGTAACTCCCGACCTCCGGAGCGAAATAAGAAATAGTATACGAAGCTTTTAAGTATATAGAATAGATTTCTCCTACTTCGAAGGACTAGAGGGGTAAATATTTATAGGCCCCTTGATTCTGTAGAAGATGATCATAATTTTATACCTTCCAAGGCCTTCGCTAAACCCTTTTTACGCTCACGAGTGCCAGTGTCTTTGCAGCAAACGAAACATATCAATCTCTACCTCACCGGACGTCAAAGCAAGTTACATGTCACACAGATCTAGCCGAGATCCCACACACATTTCGCTTAAATACTACTATATGGCCCTTTGACACAATAGTTGCTCACTATTCAATTTGAACCAATTCGAAGCCCTTTATCCGAGCCCTTGTGACATCACATTAGACGGGGCTAGTAAAGTAATAGGTGTATGTATATCATGTCAATTTCAGTTTCCAGTTAGACAAACGCTTATCGCTAGACAAAAAGTGGATAAGTTACATTATAGTAGGGTCCAAAAACCTGCTCGCACACAAGCAGCAGCAATTAGTTGTTGACCAGCATCCAGCCCCTGCTCGGCTGACTTAATAACCTGGAGGAGCAATTCACATGCTTCCTCTCGCTGTTTTTGTGCTTTTGGAATCATACGGAATTTTATGGGGAAGATGCCCAGTAAGTGAATAGACTTAGAATCTGACTCAATGCTGTTATACTAAGATGAAGGGAAATGAATTGGGAACTTTGTAGCCCTGTAACGGGCTCCCAGGGGCGGTTTGAGAAAGATGCTGCGTTTAGGAATTTACCGAACGCACTTTGTTGTCCCTTGAATGATGGTACACACAAGATCTTGATGGCTCTGGGAGCCTCAGCTGCTGAGAGATGAGTTGCGACGTAACCCTCATCAAAACCTGCGTCTTTCTCTTTAGACCGGAGTATAGAAGAGCAGAGGTCAACCCAAACCCTTGCTGAAATTTGTATAGATACCGCTTCAGCCCAAAATCGGGTCCCACGTATGTGTTTGGTAATTTCCATCAAGGTGTATAACGATGCCGGTAGTTCTAGGGGGTGGGGAGGCGAGAAGCCACTGACTCGATACGTATCAAGATACCTAGCCGACAAGCGGTCAAGTATATGGGTTAATCCTGTCATGATAACGCAGATCCATCGTGGGTTGAACATTTCCAATCAAACACAAAAGGGGCAATCGCACCTAAATAAAGTAGCTCGTGCAAGGCAGTTGGTTTTGAGCCTTCAACCATAATTTGAAGTAAGGACTCTGCGAGGCTATTGATTACCTGGACGGTATCCTTCGTCGGGCCCAGTACTCTGCTGAGTCCACAAAGCCAGCCATTAAATGGGCGATGATAGGGATACAGGCCGACATTTTCGAAATGCGACCCAGCCGAGATAATACATACCCCCAGTTTTCGGAGATAGCACAACCAAACCAGAATGCAATTTCCCCACACTCATTATCATTCTGATCAAACCAAGTGCGCTGTGGGGTATTGATGAGCTCCCTTGCGTCGAGTTGGTATAGAGAGAGAGTATATTTTTTCGACCAAAGCTGAGGCCGTTGTGGGAAATTCGTCGTGCCACCTCGACACGAACCTTGAAAGCTGTCGCAGTCGTTGCACCGTTAACGAGTGATCCCCTGCAAGATGGGCAGCCAATAGGTAGCTTATGCTACTCTCGCCAATCTGTTGTAGTAGTGTCTCACGGCTCATGTTCATTTGGAACGATGGGATCTTCTCGTTGATCTCGTTTAGATTGGAGAAAAGTCGAATGCTGATCTATGTATCCATTTCAATAATCGAGCATCATATTCTAGCATGGCAGGGTACGGCTCGTCCTCGGTATATCTACGGCGCATGGGTCCAGCGGGGTTTAACATGAAAAGCGGCTTACTGCTAATGAATTTACTTCGGCTCTGTTCCCAGTCTTTTTCTGTGGCTTTGGTGTGCCGCCAATCGTCATTATAGACTTCGAGAAGGCCTGCGCTTCGGGTGGCAATCCGAAGCTCTGTACGCTGGCATTCAGCGTAAAACTCCTCATAGGAATCGATTGGTTTGTGTAATTGTAGTATCGCGATTGTTGGAACGGCGACGACAATGGATCCAAATAATTCAAACTCATGCTGAGCCATCAGTAGCTGCACATAAAGGGCTAATGACTCCCGGTGCACGATGTCGACGTCCATGAGCATCGCTCAAAGAGCTGATACATATTTCCAGGCAGCGAATCGAGGCGTTTCCACAGCATGTTTTGGTCATCACCAGCCATGGATCCCTTCAGAAGAGACTGGGTTACTAGAGCAGCCCATAAGATACACCTTCTGCGCGTTGCACAACTTCCGCAGTAAGATCAATTCGATCTCGTTCATTTAGATGAGCTTTTGCAAGAGATTGGCCCACGAATTTAGCTATGTCGCCGCCGGTTTAAATCTTGGAGACGAAGTTGCTTCAGCCCTTGAAACCTGTTGGCCAATTCCAACTCCGGCCGGCTTGAAGCACATATTTTCACATTTCCGAAACTTTGCAGTTGATTGATTTGGTCTACCAAATCATTGTAAGGGCCTTCGTACTCATCTAATCCATCGATAAAGATGCAAAAACGAAATCCTTGGCTGGATTGAATCGTTTTGGTTACATGGTCGAGGAGGCTTCGTTCAGTCCAGACGGGACCACTCCAAGGGGGATTTTAACTGAGTAAGGATGCCCTCTACGATGATTGGGTTTAAGCGACACAGCTGGTAAAGGAGACTGCGTAAAAGACCCAGGATACTATTTTGAAGTTTGGTCCCAGCACGCCAGAAGAAGAACGACAGGACTCTGAGCTCGTCCCTGTCTCGCCACACATCTAAGCCATCGTGTGTTCGGCTATCATTAATGATATGTGCCATCAATGTAGATTTACCGGAACCAGCTTTGCCAGATATCCAGTACGTTGAAGTGTCCTCACGTAGCCATTGTCCGAAGTTCGACCATGTCTGTGGTATGGTTACAATATCGGATATTGATTCAAAGGGCCAGTCCAGCGTATCTGGCGCAGATGTCGATTCAAGCAGCCAGTCCAGTGTATCTGGCGCGGGTTCTTTAATTTCCATCTGGCGCTGGTCAATTTCGGGAAAGAATAGACTCTCGAGGACTTTTTCGCGCATCATCAACCGATCTGTCTCGTTAAAACGGAGCCGCATATCGCAAATAGACGCTGTCAACTTTGCTAGCCAGGATAGTGTTGTCTACTTTGTGGGCTTTTCGCTGCTCCACCAGGTCGCCAATGAGCTTTTGTACGAATGAAGTAAGATTGGAAGATTCCTTGCTTTGATTCAGGTCAAAAGATCGACGGAAGACCTGCTATCAATGTTAGCGCTAAAGCCTTGTATGCCTCTGCTTTCAAATGCCTACAATAGCTTTTGGCAGATCATATGGTGAAAATCACGTCGGTCCTCTGCAAGGGAGTCATGAAGCTTTTCGATCTGTTTCTTTTTTCTTAGAGCGCGAACCGTCGGCTCGTGCGTAACTGATATCTTCCCCAGCGCCACGAACGTATTCTAAGAGTACCAAAAAGTTGGTCGGCTTTCGATGCGCATCTCGCTGTGAGCTCGGACACTGGGTCAGTAGTTCCTTGTGTAGCAGTCGTCGTCGATATGAGACTGCCCCTCAAGGCTTGGGCAGCTCGGATGTTGTGTTCGAGTTGACTGTTTCGTTCCGTACTCGATTCGGCGCTGTGACGAATTTCCCGAAAAGACGTTGGACGCTTGACTGCAATCTTCTCATTAGATACGAACCGTCAGTTCTAGAGCCCGGGTTGACCCAGGATGAAGGGAAACGCACTAGAGGCGTCAAGGAATTGGAGAGCGGCTGCTGCTATTCCTAGAGCTGACACTGGATCCATTCTCGCAAATTCGACTCTGTTGGTATCATGTACCCAATATACGGTAGGTAATAGACACCTGTTCTTGCACGAAGGTTTATAGAACTAGCCCCGCTGAGACTCTTCGTCAACACTTATGTGCACATGCGTTGTGACAGTTGGTGAGTGTAAGGCAGCGGAAAGGAAAATGGACATTGCAAGGATAAGATTCTATGTGATGTCGCCCAATGGAAAGGGCCTTTCCTCAGATGTATAAGGGGCTACAGGGAGCCTTGGCAAACGCATTGCCTGCCTATGGGTTCTATAAGCAACGGTTTATGCCAGGAGCTGGAGGGACTTATATTAATCCGTGTAATCTATAATATGTGTTAGTAGAGTGTAAAAATAATTCTTCTTAAAAACTTTTTTATTCTAAATATTCAAGTTGATCCTCGGCCCCTCTCGAGGCGTCATACCCTCGGAAGCCTGGGAAAGGAAAAGGATCCTAGAATTTGTCTATAAATTAAGGGCATGGACGAGGTTACATTGACGTCAAAATCAGGAAACCAGAGCCCCAAAAGAGATATTAGCTAAATCGAACTCCAATTTCAAAGCATTTTAACCCAGTTCTTGTCACATTATGGGCTTTATAGTATTTATTTTGAAGAATTATTATATTAACCACGTAGAAACAAGACCCAGTGAGGAAATATTTCGTTTATGTCAATGGTCTAGTAAAGGAGCCTTTCTCATAGCGCTTGGAAGTAACATTTGTGAATGCGCGCGAATGTGTAAGCAGCCGTCTTACAGATGGACAGTAATCGGCAAACATAATTAATTAAGAGCGGTGAGCTGACTAAATTCATTACAACACTTCCACTTCTCCAAGCACCAAAGAGCGTAACATGGCTTGAACTTTTAGATTAGTAGAGAGAAAGGGGGCGGAGGTTCCAAGCCCGCTACGAAATACGCATAACTCCGGATACCCCAATATTCTCAGCTGAGATGATTGTGACGGGTACCTGACAAGAACATGGATCTTGACGGCCACACAATTTACAGAATCTCTCGCAACTTGAGACACGTAGGCGGGCAACATGAGTATCAGTTCGTAGCCTAGGGACTGAGCGTACAATCTGACCAACCTCCAACCCTTTGGAACAAGATAAGAATAACGTTGCTTTCAACACTTTCCTATCGCGTAGCTACCGAGTTCCGCAAGCTTACATCCGAAGCCCGCTTTCCCCTCACATCCCATTTCCTTACACGAACATAATAGGGCGTTCAATCATCACAAAGCCTCACCCCCTCACCCCCCTTTTCCCCGCGGCGTCGCTTTCCCCGCTATACTCATCTAATACCCCTTGGCCTTAGCAGCAGCCGGCATCTCCAGATAGCTGCCCACGATGGCGCAGATCCCCATGCCGATGAACAGCGGCGCCTGTGGGAACCCGGGGCCGCCGAACTCGGGATCGAGTCCCATGGTCGTCGGGTAGAGGATGGAGCAGAGGCCGGCGATCCAGTAGATGGAGCCGACGAAGCCGGCGACGCCTCTGAACTCCTTCTGCAGCACTGGCGTCGGGGCGCTCCGCCACGTGTAGAACAGGCTCGAGAGGCCCAGGATTATGGCGAGGTTGATGGTTTGGCCATTGTGGAATCTGTCGTCGGTTAGCGCCGTCTGCGGTGATCTCGCGGCGCGGTTCTGAGCCCCGTTCGCTTGCTGGGGGGTCGATATAGAAAGAAGGGGGAGAGCTTTGTCGACTTGGGAACTTACTTTGCGTGAGGCGGCCAGTTGGGATTCAACATGTGGTGGGGCTATAATCGGCCAGGACGGCTCCAATGGGGAGCGCAAGGCCGTTAATGGTAAGGAGGGCGCGGCCCAGCATCTTTACTATGATAGCGATGACGAAAGAAGGATTCCCCCCTCCTGTGATGCGAACTAGGTGGCTTTGTAGCGTAGTTGCTATTGGCAAGAAATATGTCGTGCCAAGCTAATGGTAGTGTAACGAAACTCGGGCAAGGTAGTGGAACGTGATAAAATGTCTCGGGAAGAACCTCAATAATGATATTCGACGTGATAGGGATAGGAAGCGTATAATTAATTCTTAGAAAAGGCGGAAGTCTTGAGGATGAATCTCTCTTTGTCGAATCACCATGATGAATGACGGCGAACAAAGGGCCCTATAAATATGATAGGGAACGGACTACGAGCCGGGTCGAACGATAGCTCCGTCCCTGGGTAATCGATCCACTTCGCCGGACGCGCTTGCGATCATCGTGGATCCAGCCGGAGTCATAGGGGGATAATAAGTCGGGAGCCATGGCGGGCTATTCCGTTTCGGTACAACCATATACTGCCTTAGCCACAGCTGAACTCGCCCATCAATCTCTCGCGCCTGGTCCCTTCACACCAATACGAGAGTTAAGCCGCACCACTTCCGCATCGGCCATTTTGGCCGGCTGGAGTTTCACAAAAATAACCAGCATGACAAACCAAAAAAAGGAAAAATGACTTGCTTCAAAGTAATAGGCAGTAAATATTATTAATTGCAGCCTCGGAGGGCTTGCAATGATACCGTTCTCCGAGGGTGGATATCCAACCAGCTGACTTATCTGTTCTCCACTAGATGAGATTATACGTAGACGATGAGAGTTGTACCGTCGCTTAAGCTATCCGAAGCGTAGGTCCAGCTGTTAAGGTAACCTCCTATCCTTACGGACCGCTTCGGCACCGTAACTTAAAAATGGAAAAACGTAACTATGCATATAATCAGATATATCTAATCGAGCTTGTATTTAAGCAGTATATGCCGTTCGTTTGAGGCGATCTGATTATATGGATAGGTAGCCCCGTTTCCCCCCTTCTTCCGTCACGGTGCCGAAGCGCCCAGGCAGTCTCTAAAAGGATAAAGCAAATCGATAACCAACTCGGACTTCTCTTCTTTATGTCCATGTGCTTTAATCAACGTCATCACCATTCTAGCTAGAAATGTGATAGAAATATGGGTATTACATGATACAAATCTTAACAGATACTTCATATGCAAACCTCCTTCTGCAACGGGGGTCTCGGTAAGCCTCCAAATACATTCCAATACCGACTTCAGCTGGGACACCAGACACCCTAGGTTCGTAGAGCTTGTCGCTTTCGGGGTTTATTACAAGTCCCGTCTGCGGCTACACATAGAAGACGGCGCAAAAAAGCAGATGGCCCGTAAGTGGCCGGATATCTAAAATCAACACCAGGTAAAAAGAATCCACCAAGGCACAAAATTGCTGTCCTTTATCCATACATATGTGCCCACCCACGATTTACGCTCCGCTTCGCCATCGTCCCGGGGTTATGTCTCCGTTTTCGTTCATCGTGCCGTCGCATTGATCATAAAACACGCTCATTTTTCGGTGTGTCCGTTGTTGAGCAGCATTTCCAGTACAATCTGTTGACCGGCAACTTCTGGATGTGCCATTACGATTTTCACAGTGCCTTTCGAATCCAGTCCGGTCTCAGACCCGTTAGTACGAGCTCCGTAGCCATTCGTGTTGTAGAATCCCCCGGTAGGGCCCCGAATGCCATAGTCCAGGACCCTTACGTCCCGCCCAGCAATGATTTGGCGCAATCGGCCGTTTTCCGCATTCCGCACTTCTACGTAATCGTCGTTGAAGAGGATTAGATACTGCCCGTACACCGTAGCGCCTTTAGCCTTCTTTTGCTTGCCCGAGTATTCCATAATGACACTGCGGCTAACGTCGCCATGCTTGTCAATGTAGACTGCACAGTCTTCGTATGCAAGGATGTATTCTTGATCATTGAGACGAAACATGCCTAGAGGGCGTTGGTCTCTGATACGGCTCGCAATGTTGGCAATAGCTGGTTGCTTGGTGTCCGGGATAGACATCGGGACTTTCTTATCGAGCGTCATGAGTTCTAAGCCCTTGGCGGTTGCTATGGCGATGTATGATTGGAAAATATTAAGCGAATAGCATTCGGTGGGAAGGTAAAAGTCGTCGTAGTCTCGGAAGGTCTCGGTAGCACCACTGCCAACTCGTCGGGACCCGCCGAAGAGCCGCGATTTCTTTTCTGTTGCTTTCTGGTAAACAGGCTCGAGGACTTTGAAAGTGCTGTGTAGGTTTTCCTTCTTCTTGTAGAATACCAGCATTCGGTCCTTCATACGAGCCGTTGCAAAGAACGCTACATCTTTTGCCAGCCTTTGTGGTGAGCGACGAGGATTGTCGCTCGACGGGGCAGGGAAATGAGAAGGTGGCGACACTACATCTAAGGGATAAGATATAAGGTTACGATCCGAAAGCACGAGAACAACCGAGAACTCCTCGAGCACGGCGATCTGTGTCACACGTGATACCGAGATTGTCTATCGGAACATCAGTATTATGATTCACATATCCAGGGGGTTGATTCTCTTTTACCTTGCTCCAACCTCGTTGGTCGCTAGCATCGCTCACACAGACACCAACATCAGTACCTACTGCTACCATGTTCTTGCCAAAGGCCGAAAACCCAGTAGCACAGTGCACGGCAGCGCGTGATATTGGTGGGGGACCCCTACCAGGGCCGAATGTCTTCTCCAGCTCTCGAATGGCCCTGTCCAAGGGTGTTCCACGAATGTGAACGCCACTTACATACTTGCCCACACCAGATATGGAGTCATAGGCGAAAGCACTATCGGCCATAACACGGAGTTTGAACGGCTCTGCATTCTGAGCATATAGAGCCTTAGCGTGGCGTGTCTTCGCTTCGATGATCCTATCGCACCAGTCTTGACGCGACTGTGAGGATGATGCAAAGAGTGTATAGACCTCGTGACCTAGATGTTTAACGCGGAAAGGATATAGTATCTTCCCCTCACTATCTGTTGAGTTCATGGGTGCTAGCCTGTTCATGGCAGAGCCGACTGAGGAACTTGTGGCTGTGTGTTCTAGACCAGGGCGCTCACCCCCATTCGACGCGACCTTGTTCAACTTGGTGTCCGATCCGGATTAGCGAGCGAGTCAACGGGGTGGCGAGGCCTTTTTGTTTGGATATGGGGTCATCCTGGCTACTTTCTAGAAACAGAAGTGGCATAGGAATAGGCTTTTAAGAGCTTAGCAAGAATCCATGAGTCTTCGTGTGGACACAACTTACCTCCTTTGAGACATCGTACTTTTTATCACGTCCAATGTCTCGAGAGACAAATTTAGCAAGGATTAGATAATGGTCAAAAAGTAGAGCGCGGGTATCCACCCATCGTACGCCCTTGGAACCCATCCTCTGAAGGTCACCTTCTAGGATAAGTTCTCTACCCAGATGGTCTAGGTTCAGGTCGGCGTGGAAACCAGGACGCATCACAAGCAACGAGTCGAGCTCTATCATCGTTACTTTCTTTTCCATCTCAGCTACTTTCGCGTCGCATTCGTGCGCAACAGCCTTGATCTCCTCAATTGCCTTGATCATGGTCGTTTTCTCTTCGCTGTCTTGTCGCATTTCTTTCAAGACACTTTCCAACAGAAGAGGGTAGCGTTGCAGGCGTGTGATTGGGGATTTTATGTAGGTGTCATAATTAAGACGCTTTGAACGAGGATCGTTCCTGACCGAATCTAAAAATTGTCGAAACATGACGTTTCGATCGGATTCTCTTCTCAGCATGAGCGACGCATAAGGGAAGGACGCAGCATACTCGATATATGCTGTTCGGGCCTTCCGAACCCATTCTCGAAATATGTCACTCAACCCAGTGAGCCACGGACCCTGTTCTTTTTGACGATATTTCATTTGCGCCAGCAAATGATTTTTGTTGACGCGTTGGACAGCCTCAGCTTTACCGAAAACAGTGTTGACGAATTTCTCCATTCTTGCTTCTGCTATTATCCTCGGCTGGGTGGCGATGAGCCGATCCCTGTAAAGGTGCCTTAGGACATCGAGCTGGTCCATATATAACTCTTCCGAAGTGATGCATTCATGTATGACATTTTGCCTCTTTATTTCATGTTTTGACTTGTCTTCAACACTTTCTTTTGTCAAGTTGTAGAAGCTCGCCCAGTCGAGGGCTTTTGTGCCATCCGACATGAGCTCATCGAGGTTGGCCTTCTTTAAAGTCCGCATGCAGTAGAAGGAGTAACATCGCCCAGCTTTATCTTGCGATTCCACTGGACCCTGATTTTCATGTAGTTTGGGCGCATAGCAGCCGACGCCAGTCAGCTGCCAGAGTACCCCTGAGATGGAGCCATGTCCGAATTTTAGCCACTCCTCCTCTGGCACTAAGATACCCGCTCGCAGAATAGACTCGACCACTTGTTCACTGAGAGTTTCCGCATCGGCAACGTTCATTGTAGGAACTTTCAAACAAAACAATCTCACTAGGCCATCCTCAACAGTTTTGCGTTTTAAATCCGGTTCGCCATCTGCCATCTCTCGGATCCATTTGGCAATTCCGCTAAGTGACCACGGTTCTGTGCAAGACTGAACATCGACCAACGTAAGCTTTTCAGGCTGGAACTTCCGCCGCCTTCCAGTTGGCAAGGTTATCACATCATAATTGACAGACGAAGGCGTGCCAGTCTCATAGCCATCGTACGGCAACCCTTGCTGAGCTGCAAGTTGTTGTTGCTGTCTCATATGTCTCATTCTCGCATTACGCTCCTCCGCGGCATCAGTTTTGGATCTGCCAGGAGGTTGAACATGAGGTGACGTGCTATGACTGGATAATGAAATAGATCGTTCAACCTGTAATTGCTGCACATTCTGCCCATAGTGAGCATCGGGACCCGTATAGGGTCGCGTATCGGCGCTCAAAGAGTAGCTATGTTGCTGACCGCTTCGATTCGGGATTGGACGGATAACAAGGAGCTGCTATCCGATCCAGGAGGAATCGCTGGCAGAGGCCGATTTCCAATTCCCGGGTGATAAAACATATCAGGATAGTCATCTTTGACTGGCGAGTCGCTGCCACTCGGCCTCGAGTGAAGCGAGACACGCTCATCCCCATCATCAAAGCTAAGACGATGAGCCCTTGGAGCCTGGAGACCCCCAGTCCCCCCATAGTCTACATCGGCCTGTTCGAAAGCGGGATATCTCGCACTATCGTGACTTCTCTGAGAAGCGTGATTACGGCGGATGGTCTGTGCATCGGACTGCGTCGTCTCGGTGCTAGGAGGTGAGCCGAGGTTGTTATCATAAGTGAGATGACCCTCATATCCACCACCCATAAGACCAAGTCCATGCCGGCGTAATCGCTATCGCTGCTCGGCTCCTCCCTATGGGTTGGGAGAGCCAGTTGGCCCGTACCTCCATATTGACTGAAAAGCGGGAAAGAGCTGCCACCTACTGAACTGAAACGGCGGTCGTCTTCTTCTGCTTGCTGCAATGCCCACACACCCGCCGCGCCCTCCGGGTCACTTTCATCCCCGTCATCCTCTGTAGTAGCGTTGGGGGTTCCGTGAATTATTCCTATTGAGTGTAGATGCATTAGACGATAACGATGGACGCCAGAAGAGTCATCCGGTTGTTGACTGTCGATGCAGTAGATTGTAACTTGCGCTTGACGTAAGACGACGCGGCTTTGAAGTTCATCGTTTGTGAATCTTCCATTCCGTTGCTCGTGGGTAGTAGGTCGACCACGCTGTGAGACTCTCACCCTCCCAAGCTCAGCTTCGATATCTTGCATAATGTTATCCTGTGCAAGATGCTCCTGGGCGAAGTCGGGCCGAACCTGACCATTTGACCTGTAAGATTCGAACGAAGGGTCATCAATAGGCCTGCTCGGTAAGGGCGCGTTCGTGGGGTGTCGTGCTAAAGCAGGGGAAGCGTGTGGAGATGGCACTGGAGAAGGTGTTGAGTTCGAGTCGGACGCAAGATTAAGGAAGGAATGCGGGTCGCGATCGGAGTAATTCGGGCCAACAGGTATATGTGATGATGTTGGATAGGGCGCTTGGGAGGTCGCAGAGGAGTATGTTGCAGGCGGGCTTCGACCATTCCCCCAGTATGTTGATGGATATTGGGACTGGGGTTCATGAGTGGGCGCATAAGACGGCGTAGTGATGTCTGCGCTACTGCTCTGTCCGTAGGTGGAGGCAGGTAGTGTCTGGTCATACCCCGTGTATGTCGTGGGTGGAGTAGGCATTGTTATCTGAGCCGACGCCTGGGTCGACTGCGGCGCATATGTGGGCTGCGATTGGAAGTAGGGGACTGGCCCGTTGGCGAACTTAGTGACGGGCTATTGTAGTTCTGGCTGTAACCTGCGTAAGTCGGCTGACGCTGGGAACCGTGGAGCCGGAATATGCGGCTGGATTGTACGGCGCATGCGCAAAACTTCCCGTCGTCGCGGTCGGGCTATACGGCGCGCTTGGCACATTCGACTGAGGCCATCGATTGGCGGGACGAGGGTTAGGGGGCAGACCCGTCGACTGGGAACGGACGAAAGCTTGGGGATTATAGGTTGAAGGAGTTGGCGGTGTCTGTGGTTGGTAAGAATGCTGATAACCAGCCATGGCAGGGTTCGAATTGCCATAGTTTGACCTGTTCGCTTCTATAGTTGGGCTCGCTACCAAGAACAATTCATCCTCCACACCGAGTCCGCGAGCGGTCGTGTTCAAAGTAGGGTGGTAGGGCGGGCGTGTCGTAGCCGATGGAAAGCCTGCGGAATCGTCGCCATTGTTGAAACTCGGGCTCCGGACAGGATAAGGAGGTTGATCCTGCGAAGCTTGGCCTGCGACCGGGTATTGGACGGGAGGGAGATGGCCATACCGGCGTTGGTCGTCGCCCCTGAATGACATAGTGAAGCAGTCACACAGGCGGAGAAAGAAGCCGGCTCAAAAGACCACACGAATGACAAGCGGGCCAGGTGTGCTCGCACGTCTCAGGTAACAAGCGGCAACAAGAGACAAGAGAGTGAACAATGAGATTGCATCGATGTTAACCGGGAGCAAAATGGTGGTCGCTTGGGCCCGACCCTGGTAGCAAGACGATGCGCCGCCCACGCCGATCGCGCCAACAACAATCTACCTGGATTCGTGACTTGCGCTATGGCCTACAAGTCGCGAGCTGGTTACGATAGGCTTCGCAGTCGTGGTGGCGTGTAAGCGGTTTGATTGCAGAACTAGTGCGTAGATGGGTGACCGAGACGAGAGGATTCCATATAGCAGCTAGGTTGGGTGCTGGTGCTGCGGTCGGGCCATCCAGCATCGAGAGGGAACAGCAGTCACTATTTGATTCCAAGGTGACACATCTAGATAGGCTGCATCCAAGAACGGCAAAATCACTCGTCAACGTAAGTAGAATGCTGGGAGCTGTGTCAATACCAACAATTCGGCATTATACAGCTTGATTGTGATGTAAGAAAAGGATGTATGTAATAGGTGGGTGGGTGTGTGCAACGGGTGTGCTAAGTGCTAAGTAGGTGGGATTGTAGGAGTCGAGCACTATGACATGATAGGTAGGACTGGGGAGGCGGGAGGGTCGCCATGTAAGACCGTTCGTGTAGAGCTGATCATGTCAAATGTACAGCAAGGCTGTCTATTCAGGTCACACTATGCCACCGACAAGACCAAAATTATGGCCAGAGGTGGTGAGGGTGTCAAGGAAGAAAAAAGCTCAGTCGAGCAACGTGATGCTAGGAGGTAGTGTTGAGTGTACCTACCTAGGTAATTCCACGCTGTCTGATTGATGTATGCTCATGTCGGTACTATATGTCGGTGGGAGAACGAGGAGACAGAGACGTCAGTTCGGTTGACAACTGTCTGCGCGAGGTACTTTGGAGCCCCGCTTTCTGCCACAAAGACATCAGGCCTGCAACCCAGCCCTACAATCTTAAAATCTTCCTGGGGTTTACCCTACCTACTTACCTACTTATCTACCTAACTGTATACTGATGTAGACTCAGCCACAAGCCAGACACATGTTCCGCGTGGCTGAGTGGGGCCTCGCCTTTAGTGCACGGCATCTGCACGCCCGGTTGTTGGAGAGATCAAAGCCACCAGTTTACGAACACCTACTATCAACTTGTTAACCTCGAATACTCGACCAATAGAGGAACTACGGTTGATTTGCCTATGGAAAAGCCCTGTGGCTATGGCTCGCCATCATAGCCTATCAGTGTGACATCAGCGTCTAAGCATGGTTGGTCGAGTTGAACTTAGCGGTACTGTATCTTGGCCCTGCTCAGGTAGGTGGTTAGGAACCCTTATTCAATGATGCTCGGCCTCATACGACTGATAGAGCAAGAAAGCGGCACAGTCCTGCCGGGATCACAACACCTGCAGCGGGCTTCCGGCGTGAATACTACCTCGAGCTTTTCTAGAAATTCATTGGTACTCGTTGTTTCGACACCCCGGTTTCTTGCATGGCTCTCGACGTAATCGAAAACCGATTCACAACTACCCAATTCCTATATAAGTTACTAGAGCTACCTAGTGCCTAGTGCCTAGTAGAACGGCGAAGATGCCGCGCTGTTTTGCGTCGTGGACTTGTTTCATTGGCCTCTTATAACCTTCACTTGCCTCCCCACCAGCCACAGACATGTCTACGTAGTGGCCCATTCGTAGGGCTGAGATAGGTTTCAACCAACCAAGGCTTAGAAACAAATGTTACACCCTGTAATTTTATACTGAAGCTGTAATCAATTTGACGATGTCATAGTGTGGTTTTGACACACTACCTGCTGTAGGTAAACATTACTTGTGGAGAATGGTAAATAAGATGTTTACCGGCTTGTGACAGCGCTTGCTTAACGCTTCCATGACTGAAAAGGGAGACGCGCACCGATGCATGTCAAGTTGTCAGCCGTTGCAAGAGGGTTTCACGCTCCGAGTTTATCTTAATCCGAACCCTGGACAGCCCAGAACTTGGAAGCTCAGGGTACCCGTTGGACCCACCCTCTACTACCTTTGCTCTTCGACATTGCTGTTTGCTACGAAACGTGACATTCTACCTTGCGTTGATATTCCTATACTGTAACTTGGGAGAATTCTCTTGTTACCACCCGCACGTAAGATAATAATGTCGAGGTGTTCCAATACAAAAAAATCGGCCTTTTCTCTTCGTATTGTGAATTAGCGTCATATAGCTAGCTACCTGACCTCTTACGTTAACGGTCGATGAATGTATACGTGAAGTACCAACAGAAGGGGAACAGCCAGAGATATAAAAACGCACAAGTGCCTTAGGTTGTAATCTAGCATATATCCAGGTTAGCTATGCTTTTTTTTTTTTTAGTATCATCGACATTAGGCATACCGTCACCCCTATATTCAGGCACACAGACAAACCGTCGCACCCCATCTCTCTTCCGCGAGCAACACTGTCTTACCTTTAGCACTTTTTTTCTTCCGAAAATAATAAAGGCATTTCAACCCGAGTTTGTGAAGTTTTTTTAATTAAGCCAAGTGTGAGACGTCTACTGAATTTTGGGCTATACGCATGTCCGTTTCGTTTCAATTGTCTTAGGTAGGATAGCTAGCAGGGTATAATTGCTTGGAGGAGATATTTTGGTTATTCAAAATTGTGAGATATCTTGCACAGAACTTAATGCTCTGCCACAATATAGACCCAACCTTAATGATTCAGCTCCGCAAGGGCTTTAGACATTAAGTATCATATCATATATCCATGTTATTTTGTTTTAGCCTTTACACCGTCTAATGATGACACTAGCCAATGCAGCCCTGTTGGCCATTCTTGTGTTTATAACTTGGAATTTCCCCCTAAGGTCCATTTCGGCGGTTCAAACAATCCATCGTTGCGGTGCCCGAGCTGTCCGAGAATCAGTGTATCTATTAAGGTAGGTAGCTTAATAAGAGCTTGCCTAGGTAAGCTCCAGGTCTGGAAGAATGATATCATTTGTCATCTCTTCTGTGTGATTATGACGGCAGAGATCCCCTCTGCGGGGCAAGAGCTTTATGTCCGACCGAGCCCCTCATCAGGCCCTCATGTCCCCCCACTACTAGAGAGCACAGAAGAGCGTCATGGAACCTTCTGCGCCTGTTATCAACTAATCGTACAGTGGCTAAATGACTGTGGCCCGCATCTTGCCCGCACCTCGCCCGCAACAACAGCTTCATGCTCGTTGTTCGGGACGGGTATCATTTCCTGCCAGTTCCCGTCACCCCTCTTCTTCTTTCAAGTGGGTGGGCTGGCGGGCTGGCTATCCATACAAATTTGTAGCGAACCTCTCCAATCCCTCCCTCCACTTCTTCATCTGACTGTCATCTCGTCAACTCTCGATTGTAAACAATACTTCGTAGCAATTTTTAGCTCAAATTAACATAAATTAGCCAAAATGGTCAAGGCCGGTGAGTTCAACATTCCTCCTTGATTGGATCTCCCTTCAATTCCGCCAATCCCACGTGCCGATGGATCGCATGAGCATAATTGCGCATGTTTTTGTCAACGGCCACAATAAGGATAACCTTGCTGGCACCTTGTTGGACAGGCATCGACAGGCATCGACGGGCACCGCACATGGCAGCCATGCTCCTTAGAGTTTGCCAACCAGATAGCCGGGTCTGCTGTTATTCTTAGAGACATCAAGGTTCCTTCCTGGCTCGCTTTCCTGTGGAACTCGCCTTCTTCTCCAACTACAAGCCCGTATCCAATGATGTGGAATTAGTGCTAACGTAGCAATTGCGCTATAGTCGCTGTTCTTCGTGGTGATTCCAAGGTCTCCGGCACCGTGACCTTCGAGCAGACCTCGGAATCGGAGCCCACCACCATCTCGTGGGATCTCACCGGCCACGATGCCAATGCCAAGCGTGGCTTCCACATCCACACCTTCGGTGACAACACCAACGGCTGTACCTCAGCCGGCCCCCATTGTATGTCACAATTATCTAGAAACTATGGTATGACATAGCAACTCACCGCTCTCTAGTCAACCCCCATGGCCAGACGCACGGTGACCGCACGGCTAGCACCCGCCACGTCGGTGACTTGGGCAACATCGAGACAGACGCCCAGGGCAACGCCAAGGGCTCCGTCCAAGACAGCCTCGTCAAGCTTATCGGGCCTGAGAGCATCATCGGTGTAAGTTCCTACCGTATACGAGTTTAGAACTGAACCCGAATGTGAATTCTGATCCATATACAGCGCACCGTTGTGACCCACGCCGGAACCGATGACCTCGGTCAGGGTGGAAACGAGGAATCCCTGAAGACTGGTAATGCTGGCGCCCGACCTGCTTGTGGTATGTACCCTGAATTTCGGGGAAATCAATTCCTCTGCTGATCCAAACTAGGTGTTATTGGCATTTCCAACTAGGTCACATAGTAAAACCAGGAGGCGAGGCTTTGACTAAGGGGAAATTTTTTGAGAGTATATAACTCGTCAGTAGCCAAAAATATTTAGGAAAATGTCCATCAGGATCTCTCAATTTTTGAAGAAAGGATGTCGTGATCTAACGTGATTTCATTGCTATTCAGGTGACCGGTATGATTTACTTGGTGAGCAAGTGTACAACTGTAAGTCGATCCATTAATGCAAACCCTCCATCCTGTATCTAGTTTCTAATACGGCAAAGCAAAGTATCCTACGTGATGATCCTACCGGTTTGCACGCGAACAGTTTCCGCAACAGTTTGCAGAAACACCCCGCAGTGGATAATGATGCCATCTTCACTTACCCCGCCATAAGCTCGTTGGAGATTGGGACCACTCTAGCTTTTCTGGGATTCATAGTTTGGGGAAGACATACGCTTGACGGCTGGCCGCCAATTGGGCAGTGCTCGGAAACTATTTATATTACTGGTCGAACCACTGAATGCCGCGCCAAACCTTCTGGAGCTAACCTTTCTTTCCCCACACAATTTGGTGAAACCTGTCCAAAATCGAGACCTCGACATCTCTAGACCGACGAACCCTTTGCAGCTCTTTCATTCTTCCAAACCCCCATCTTGGAGCTGCATCTTCGACATAAACCAACTTTCATTTTCGGGGTGATCGTGTGGCTACTCTTTTTCTCCGTTCAGCACCGCTCAGTAAGTTAATATTTTCCACCTCTCTCGCACGTTTATAATCCAGGTGTCACATCCGTCACCGCGCTGTCCTAGCCCTATCAACCCGGCTTTGTTACCATCCCCCCTAATGTCTTAAAAGACACTTTTCATGTGGATTGTACATATATATATATATATATTTCCCGAGCTGTCCCCTTCTGGCTCCACGTGAAGCTGTTGTTGACCCTTGTCTATCACCTGCCCTCCACCACCTACCTACAATGAGCCAAGCTAGATGGTAGCTTGCTAGCATCAGTCAGAACATGCGCTAGCCTTGTATCCATGCATTCTTTTTCCCAGCGAATCTCTTTAGACTTGACTGTTGTCTTGTATTTTGTTTGCAGCTCAGCTCAGTACTACGCCAGTTAACGCGGATACTATCACACCAGTTCCACGATAACACTGTCTCACGTCTATTTGCACGCGACCCGTTGATTTATCTGCTGTGGCAGGGACTTCGATTCACCCCAATCATTAAATTATCTTTTTCGTTTTTCACTTGTCATGTTTCTACAATTGTTCACTCTAAGACCACTTACTAAATAGAAAACATAGCAATTTGTGAAGACTTCACTCCCACAGTTTTGTGTGTCTTATTCAAACAAAAACACTGTCTCTCGTTTACCGTCATGGCGAAACAATTCTTTGCCAATGTAAAGTCAGTCTTGAGTGGCGACACTCTGGTATTGGCTAGCCAAAACAATCCGAATGCCGAGCGAACCTTCTCCCTGGCATTCGTCACTGGTCCTCATCTGAGGAGGAGGGCGATGAGCCATTCGCCTTCCAGTCGCGAGACTACCTTCGGGGTTTGACAGTTGGCAAACCTATTCAATGCACTGTTCTCTACACTATCCCTTCTTCTGGGCGCGAATACGGTTATGCCCAACTGAAAGACGGGACTCAACTCCCTGACGAGCTTGTGAAAGCTGGCTGGCTAAAGGTTAGAGAGGATGCTGGACGGAAAGAGGAGTCCGAAGAGGTTTTAGGACGCCTCGACACCCTTAGAAATCTAGAATCTCAGGCAAAAAGCGAAGGGAAAGGGCTATGGTCAACAACTAGCGGAGTTATCGAGGTTCAAAACGACATGGGATCTTTTGACTTTAGTCAATGGAAGGGGAAAACTGTCGACGGAATCGTTGAACGCGTACTCAGTGGCGATCGGTGCCTCGTTCGATTGAAGTTGTCAGACAAGTCCCATCTCCAAGTGATGGCTCTCATTGCTGGTATCCGCACCCCTTCTACAGAGCGAGTCAATCAATCGACAGGTCAGACTCAAGCTGCCGAAGAATTTGGCAACGAGGCGCGGCAATTCGTCGAGCAACGGCTCCTACAGAGAGACATTAAAGTCGAGTTAGTCGGCATGAGTCAGCAAGGTCAGCTTGTAGCCTCCCTCATACACCCCCGAGGGAGCATTGCCGAGTTCTTACTTGCGGATGGCCTGGCGAGATGTAACGATTTCCACTCCACTCTACTAGGCTCTAAGATGGCTGTATTACGTGCCGCAGAGAAGAAGGCGCAGGTTGCGAAACTACGTTTGCACAAAGACCACGTAGCTAAAGCGACTAGTGGTGGTACCTCCGACATGACCGTCTCTAAAGTGATGAGTGCCGATACGATCTTTGTTCGTACGAAGAATGGAGATGAGAAACGTATTAGTCTTAGCAGTGTGCGGGGGCCCCGAGCTGGCGAACCATCTGAAGCCCCGTTCCGGGACGAAGCTAAGGAGTACCTACGGAAAAAGCTTATTGGCAAACATGTCAAGGTCTCAGTAGACGGGTCAAAGCCAGCGACGGAGGATTTTGAGGCTCGCGATGTCGCTACCGTGACTGAGAAGGGTAAAAATATCAATCTTGCACTTGTGCAGGATGGTTGGTGCTCAGTTATTCGTCACAGGAAAGGCGACACAGACAGGGCCCCTAACTACGACGAGCTTCTCGCCGCCCAGGAGGAAGCAAAAGATTTGAAGAAAGGTATATGGTCCGGCAAAGCATCAAAGGCAAAGACATACACGGATGCTTCCGAGTCCGTACAGAAGGCCAAGATTCAACTATCTACCCTGTCACGTCAAAAGAAGGTCCCTGGCATTGTTGACTTCTGCAAGGCTGGATCCCGGTTTACTGTTCTGATTCCTCGTGAAGGTGTCAAGATCACTATGGTGCTTGCTGGCGTCCGTGCTCCGAGAGCCCCTCGGTCGGCTGGGGAGAAAGGCGAACCATTCGGACAAGAAGCCTTAGACCTCGCTAACCGCCGATGTAACCAGCGTGACTGCGAGATTGATGTATACGACATTGACAAAGTTGGCGGTTTCATTGGGGATCTCTACATCAACCGTGAGAGCTTTGCCAAGCTTCTTGTAGAGGAGGGTCTTGCTCAGGTTCACCAATACTCGGCCGAAAAGGCTGGCAATGCCACCGAGCTTTTGGCTGCTGAGAAAAAGGCAAAAGAGGGTCGCAAAGGATTGTGGCAAGATTGGGACCCGTCTCAGGAGGAGAACGATGACGAGGAGGCTGCCCTTGCTGAGACGCCTGCCGAGTTAGAGGTCACCGATAAGAAGGCTACAGATTATCGCGAGGTCGTTGTCACCAACATTGATTCGAACGGCAAGCTCAAGATACAAGAGATCGGCAGAGGAACCTCGGCCCTCGAAGTTATGATGAACGAATTCAAGAAATTCCATTTGGATTCAAAGAACAACAAGCCGCTTGGCAATCCGCCGAAGGCTGGTGAGTATGTGGCTGCCAAGTTCTCAGCTGATGGTCAGTGGTACCGTGCTCGTGTACGATCGAACGACCGCGTCGGAAAGGTTTCTGAAGTCGTCTATATCGACTATGGCAACAGCGAACAAGTTTCGTGGTCCAATATTCGCCCTCTCGACCAACCCCAGTTCGCAGTGCAGAAGCTCAAAGGCCAGGCGGTAGACGCTGTGCTGTCCTTTATCCAGCTCCCCACGGCCACTGATTACTTCCGCGATGCTACAGATTTCATTTTCGAGGCTACTGAAGGTCGCACTCTGGTTGCTAGTTTCGACTTTGTCGATACAAAGGAAGGTCTTAGCTACATCACTCTTTTCGACGAGAATTCCAGCGGATCCTCAGCCACATTTACGGACTCGATTAACAAAGACGTCGTGGCCAACGGCTACGCCATGGTGCCAAAGAAGCTGAAAGCTTGGGAGAGAGGCCGTGCCTCGGAGGAAGTGCTCAAGAAGCTACGGGAAGTCGAAGCTGAGGCTAAGGCGGGCCGCCGTGGATGTGGCAGTATGGGGATATAACCGAAGACTAGGTCCATGTCTTCATAGTTATCAGGCAATAGCAGAAGATAGACTCCGTTTCCTACGTGTGGTATTGGGCGGGGTCAGGAAAAGGGCATTTCAGGGACAACCTAAGGTTCTGTGTCATTGCATCTCCGTGGAGGAGCATCTTAAGGACGGTACCTCTGGTCATTCTCACGAAATGAAAAGTTAGATTGATTTCCAGCCATTCTACCTAATTATGAATAAATTAGGATAGTTGTATGGTCCATCACGAGACCAATGAGTCTGAGGCTCATAGCCATTCCTAGGAAATCAAGAGAAATTCGGCAAATGTTCAATGTGCACCCTGATTTATAGTGTGACATGACTAACTTATTAATGCTATCGTCAAATATCTACTCGCGGTGAATCGGCGCCTCTTATTTAGACGAGGGAGGAAGCCGATAAAGGGCCGTCGGTTGAAGAGCCCCTGAGCCCCTCGCCAATCACGAGTATTCCGGTGCCCACGTGGAAATGGAACTTCTTTCTATTCCAATCCAACGCTTTCTCGTTCTATTTCTTTTTTTTTTGGATGTACAAGGAGATTGGCCTCTTTCAACCTAACAGCCGGTTTCTTGGTAAGTTTACTCTCCGACAAACACCTATGCGAGAGCTGCGTCTAGCTCATGCCGGAGTCGGAAGCTCCCAAACATCACAGTAAGACGAAAAAGCTTGGCAACACCGCGAACCCTCGTCGCCTTGGTGAGAATGCCCGTAAGGATTTGGTCACTCCGCTCTCCGCTATTCGGACTCTGTTATCGCGAACTAATACCGACGAAGTATACAAGAAGGTACCGAGGTAATATGAGTATCTCGGTGTTACGCAAACTAGTGTAAACACCCCGCGGGTTGAGTGGGGATACAAGGGACGGGATTACGAAATCACGATGAAAATTGATAGGAAAATATATGTCAGGGGCAAAGAAGAAATTTGGATCCGTCACTGTACCAAGTGATTTTAGCAATAGGTGGAGTCCCGAATGACAAGGGGCAATTTCTATTCAGGGCCTATGAGTACCATCCACCCCTATACCCGGCCGAACTCCCTCGCCGAAAGACTCCGAAAAACTTTTATGTTCTATCTAACACGATCTATATGCATAGCTTTCTCCCGGTTAATAACATACACATGTACACATTTCTCATTGTTCAGAACATTCCTTATGAGAGTGTTCCATGAGAAGAATCAAATTGGGAGCTGCTTGGAACGAGGCCGTGAGGCCGTGTATAATTACACATTAGTATATGACACAATTGTTCACAATGCACATCTAAGGTCTTCAATTCACATTACATCTTGGAGAGGGAATAGCAGATAAGGTGCCTTTGTTAACCTTGGTGGTTCAGTTTCAGTAATTTTATTGATCATCGGTATTCATGATTGTTATAAAATCCCTTAAATAGGGGAGTAAGAGCACAGGTACGTCAGTTGACGAGTCTGCCTTTGTGATATTACTAGTCAACCAGCCTGGTAACTAATGTGTTTGCCGAGACTTATCTCATCGAGTCTAGAGCCTGCTTCAGGGCGCGCGTTGTAGGCCCTTCAGGATCGATGATAAGCTGAACTTGATAAGACCTCGCAAGCAGCTCCAAAAACCTTTGTCCATCATTTCGACCTTTGGCGAGGATCATCGCAGAGCCGAGATCATTGGAATATGATATAGACGGCCCTAGGAACTGATGGGCTTCCAGACGGCGATCGATTCGCTGTTGCTGCTGATCCGGTGATCCCCCTTGCTCTTCATTTTCGCGTAGCTGGAGTAGCATTCTCTCGTATTGGGCGCGCGTTGCACTGTCATTTCTCGAGCAGATATCACATTGGCAATCGAATCCCCAGGTGCTGAGCATCACTAGCCGACGATCCTCAGTCCAAGGAACTAGATACTCGATGGTAATTTCCTGGCCCTGCGAGATATTTCGTTTAGCCCTAACTACCATTACTCCGGAGTCCACTATTTCATTGTTAGCGTTGCAGGCACATGAGTGATTAAAACGACTGGTTGTGAGATACAATCGACAAAGAGTTTGATCGGGACTCATAAACAGGTTTGTTTTCATGATTAGGTTGAGATCGAGGTAATCCCCGGGAGTGCTTTCGTTTTGTCGCCCGACCATGGCAGACCTCACGGTAGTGTCTAAGAGAGACACCATATGCTCATTGTGACGACTAGAATAAAGGTCTAGTACGCGTGCTTTGTCAGAAGTACTTAGCAAGTCAAAGCTGTCCAGCCCAACCCCCGGAGTTAACGATTTCTTATTTCGGAAGGATCTTAGCTCTAGAAACACTGTTTCGTAAGTCTGTTTCGTAAGTTGCGTATCTAGCTATATAATATGCTAGCTATACTTTTACTTTTTTGTTTTAATGTAAAATTAGAACTTAAGTTCTGATTTATTATGCTATATGTTTCTTTATTATAATTTAGTTTAAAGTAAAACCTAGGTTTTAATTTATAATATTTACTGCATGTTTTTTTGTTGTATTAACTTGCTAAAAAAGTACTAAAGTAATGCTAGCTAATAATATAAGCTAAAGTAATTATATAATATAAATTCGGAAAAAAAAAAAAGATTTTAATTGTAATAACTATTAAATATTTAGTTTTATTTAAATAAATTATAGTATTATTAAGCTATAAAGTTTAAGTATTAAGTTAAAATATTATTATATAAGTATTATTGTTTTTAAGTTTTATAAAATCTTTTTAAGCTAAAATTTTTACCGAAAAAAGCAGCAAAGGCGTATTAAATATATAACTAGCTTAATATTATTTATAAATAATATTTATTTTGTTTAACCGTTAGTTAAAGTTTAAATAAGCTAATAATTATTAGTTAAAAATATTAATAACTATAATAAAGCTTAAAAATAGTTTTGTTTAAAATATATATACGAACTATAATTTATATAATTATTTAATTTTATAAAAGAACTTAACTAGTGCTTAGTAATACTACTAAGTACGCTTACTAAAAAAAAACTTAATATAAAATCGTTAGCGATATAATTATATTTAATACTGCTTTTAGCGATCTATAGTATAATCTAAAAGCCTAGGATTATTATTTTAAAACTAGTTTAAACTATATTATATAATAAAACTTTAGTTATATTTAATATATAATATTATTATAAAGTATATTTTAATAAAATCCGATACTTTATACCCGGGTATAATAAAAGTTTTTATAGCTATAATAATAAAAATAGCTACGCTAAAAGCATAAAATACGCAATATTTCGGAAAAATATATAACGTTTTATTCGCTAAAATAGCTATAATAATTTATTAGCTAATATTAAAATAAATTTAGAAAATAGTTTTTATTAGCTATTAAATAATAGTAAATATTATAGCTAGTTTATATTATACGTTTATAATTTAGTCTTAATAGCGCTAAATTATAAAAATAAAACTAATTTTAGTTTTTGTATAATAAAATATAAAATTATAAGCATAGCAAATATAAACTTAAAAATTTTAAATAGTTTAAAAATAATTAAATAAAAATTAAAAGGTTATTTTGTTTAGATAAAATAACAAATAAGTAATTATATAAGTTTATAAAAGTCTATAAAGCTAAAAATAAATATAAAGCTATTTTAAACATAAAAACTATAATATTAAAGTAATTATATTTTTTAATTTAATTGTTTAGCTAACTATAATATTAAAACAATTATATTTTTTAATTTAAACGTTTTAGCTAACTATAATATTAAATTAATTATATTTTTTAACTTAGTTTTAAGCTTAGCTGCTTTAGCTAATTATAATATTAAAATTTATATTTTTTAATTTAGTTTTTATTTTTATATATAAACATTTTTTTCTTTAATAAAAATTGTTTTTTTTTTTATTAATTTGTTTATAATATTTTTATTTATTAATTTATCTTTATTATTAAGCTTTATTTTTTTAGTTATTATTAAATTATAAATTATAGCTTTAGCGGAGGTTTTAAATAGCTAAAGTTTTTAAAGTTTAATAATTTAATAAAAATAAAAAATACTATTTATTTGGCGATTTTTAAGCTAAAGTTTTATACTAGCGTATTATTTTAGTCTAAAATAAAGCTTATTATAGTAATATTTATTAAAAACTATTTAAAAAAACTATTAAATTAAAAAATAAAAAAGTTTATATTTTTTACATTAGCGTATAATTTTAGCTATTAAATATAATAATAATATTTTATTTAAAGTTTAAAACTAAATATATGTTTTTAAAACGTTATAAAATAATTATTTATTTAAACTATAATATATTATATCGCGCTAAGCTATACGTAATAAAAATATAAACTAGCGCTAAATTAAAACTAAAACCTAAAACTAATTTTATTTAAGTTTTATATAAATTATAAAAAACGAACTATATAATATTAGTATTTAAACAGCAAAAAAATAATATTTAACGTATATATAAACTTGCCGTTTTTATAAGCTTTAAAACTATTTACGGTTTTTTTTAAAATATTATATATTATAGTAAGCTTAAAAAAACTAAGCTTATAAAAGCTAAATTATTTTAAATTAAAACTAAACTATTTTAAACTAAAGCTAGGCTATTTTAAGCTAAAACGTTAATTAAACTATTATTTAGAAATTAATTTAATATTTATTAAAAATTATTTAAACTAAACGAAAAAAAATTAAGCCTTAATAATCTTTTTATTTATAGCAATATTTTTATAAAATAATTTAATTAAAAACAATATAAAGCGCTAATAATTATTTAATACGTTAATAAACGTAATATTGTTTTAATATATTAGTAATTTTTTTAAATTATATAAAATAGCTCGTTTAATAATTAACGCTAAATAGTTTAAAAATTTAAAATATATTAAAAAGCAAGCAAAATTTATATATTATTTAATATTTTAAAAATAAAATAATAAAAATTAATAAATATACTATTAAACTTTAGCTTTAATTAAAATAACTATTAATAATAAATTATATAATTATAAACTATTATTATATTTTTATTATTATATTAAAATTATAAAAAATTTTTATATAATATTTTTTAAAAATTATAATATTTTATAATATAAAAAAAAACTTTTTTATTCGATATATATTAAAAGTTTATTTAAAAAAAATATTTTTTGCTTATTTTTTTTTAAATATTTTTTATTTCGAAAAATAAATATAAATAAAAAAATCTTTTAATTTTAGCTAATATTTTTTTTAAAACTTATAAAAATAAATATAATAAATAAACTAAAAAATTTAAGCTAAATAAGCTTAATTTTAACTTTATAGAACTAATAATCTTTATAATATATAATTTAAAAAAAAAAATATAAAAAATATTAATTAAAACGTAAAATATATTATTAGCAATAATTTTAAACTTTTTATATTTTATTTAAAAAATACTTATTATTATAACTTTATATAAAAAATATAATTATAATATTATATATTATTTAGCTTTAATAAATATTTTAATTAAATAAGTTTTAATTTAATTAAAAATTTTAATAAATTTTATTATATTATAACTTTTAATTTAATATTTATTAATAATATTTATTAAAACTATAATATAAAAAGTTAACTAAAATTTATAAATAAATATTATTAGTACTTTTTATTATTTTTTTAGCGTTTTTATTTAAAAAATAAAAAAAAAGTCTAGCTTTTAAAAAAAAAAGCAAAAAAACTATATTAATATTTAAATTTTTCTAAAATTTTTAAAAATTAAATATATTTTTTTTTAAAACTATTTTATTTTAAACTATAAAAAAAAAACTTTAAAAAATTAATTAAAAATAACTAATTAAAATATATAAACTTTTTTAATTTAATAAATTTTAACTATAGCTATAAATTTAAATAAAATAAAAATAATATTTAAATAGTTAAAAATTATTAATAAAATTAAAAGCTTAAATAAACATTATATAGCTTTTATTAAAATTAACTATATTTTTACGAATTTATAACGTTTAAATAAGCTTAAAAAACAAATTATAGTTTTATTTATTTATTTTTATAAAAAGCTTAAGCTATTTTATGCCCGGATATAAGCTATAACTAAAAGTTTTATTTTTAATATTTGCTTTAAGCTTATTATAATTATAATTATAAAAATAAAAAGTTTTTTATATATAAATATATAAAAAAACTTTTTTTTCCGGGTTTTATTTTAATATTATTTATAAATATACTATAAACTTTAAAAAAATATTTATACTTAAGTTATATTTTTAATATATTTAGCGAAATAAATTTTAAATAATATATAAAAAATATATATAAACTTTAAAAAAATATTTATATTTAGGTTATATTTTTTAATAAACGTTTAGCGAAATAAGTTTTAAATAATATATAAAAATATATATAACTTTAAAAAAAATATAACTATTTAAGTTATATTTTTTAATAAACGTTTAATAAAACAAGCTTTAAATAATATATAAAAATATATATAGATTTTAAAAAAAGTATTTATATTTAAATTATACTTTTTAATAAACGTTTAATAAAATAAACTTTAAAACTTATATAAAAGCTATATATAAACTTTAAAAAAAGTATAATTATTTAGGTTATATTTTTTAATAAACGTTTACCGAAATACGCTTTAAATAATATATAAAAGCTATATAAACTTCGGAAAAAATATAATTATTTAAGTTATTTTTTAATAAACGTTTATTAAAATATACTTTAAATAATATATAATAAATATATATAAACTTTAAAAAAGTATAAATATTTAGGTTATATTTTTTAATAAACGTTTAGCGAAAAAAGCTTTAAAGCTTATATAAAAAATAAATATAAATTTTAAAAAAAGTATAAATATTTAGGTTATATTTTTAATAAACGTTCGGCGAAATAAGCTTAAAGCTTATATAAAAAACAAATATAAACCTTAAAAAAAGTATAACTACTTAAGTTATATTTTTTAATATATATTTAAGAATAAAAGCTTTAAAGCTTATATAAAAAACGTATATTAAGATTAAAAGCTTAACGTTTAAATAGTATATTTATTTATAGGTTAAACTAGTTTAATTTTTAACTAAAATAGCTGCAAAAACTATTTATAAATATTATATAGGTCTAGGTTTAATATATTATATAGTACTATATAAATTTTATTTAAAGTTTGCTAAATATTGCGTTATAAAGCTAAAATAATTATATAAAGCTATAATAAGTTTTAAACAAATATTAAAGCTAAACTTAAATATTAAAATGTTTAGCTTTTAACTATAAAAGTTTTATTTAAGTTTATAAAGCTATAAAGAAAAAGATATAATAAAGTTTTATATTTAAGGGTAGTTTAATAAAAGTAGGATATAACTAAGGTTATATTTAAATATTTAAAATTTAAAGTTTAATTTAGCTAATAATTTTTTCGGGGTTTTAAAAGCTTTAGTTTTTTTATTTTGATTTTAATATAACTTTTTTTATATTTTAATTTATAGCCGAATTCTAAGTTTTATTTTTTTATAAACCTTTTAAAATATAAATCCTTAAAAAGCTTAAAGTTATTTTAAATAATGCTATAATAATAATTATTTGTTTTAGTTTATAAAAATAGTTAGGTAATATTGGTTTTTAAGAGTTTTTAAGGGTTTATATAGCTTTTATAGCTAGGTTTTATAGCTAGTTTGTATAATAATAAATAAAAAAAAGTTCTAGGCATTAAAAAGTATAGAATTTATTTTTTAAAAATAAAAAATTAGATTTTTATAGTATTTTTAGCACTATTATTATTTATTAGTTAATTTAAACTTATTTTAGGCTTTTTATTTAAGTTTTATTATAATAAATATAAGTATAACTAATAGCGTAATAAAAATAAAAAAGATTATTTTATTATTAAGCTATAATTAATTAAATAATAAACTAAATAGCTAATTTATTAAACGTATTAAACGATATAAATAAAATCGCAAATAATAATTTATAAAAATATATTAATTAGTTAATTATTTAATTTATTAAGCTATTTTTTAGCCGCTATAATCGATTTAGGAAACTTTAACGTTTTATTATATTAATATAAACGGAAATATAAACGGAATATAAACCGAAATATAAATAAAACGCGGGTAAAATATAAAAAAAAAACGTATTTATTATAACTATTAATAAATAATATTATATATAATTAATAGTATATATTTTTTTAAGCGGTAATAGTAATAACGGAAAAACTAAGCTATAATTTTTTTAGTATTTATTTAATAATATATTTTTATATAAACGCTTTTTATTTTTGCGTTATTTCGAACGTATTAAAATTAATAGCTAACGTATATTATTTTAAACTTAAACGTAGTTTTATCTAGTAAATAAAATTATAGTATATTTTATATATTTTAAGTTTTTAATTTTAATAAACTTATAAAAAGTTTTTATAGCTAAATTATTAATTAGTTATATATTAATAATAATAAATATTAAAGTTACGCCGTTAAATAGTTTAAAAACTAAGCTTTTTTGTTTATTATTATAAATTTTGCTTTTTTTATACAAAAAAAATTATTAAAATTATTATTATAAATTATAAATATTTTATATTAATACTTAAGTTTAAATAAATAGCAAAATAATATATTTATAAATAATTTTAATTTTTTAATAAAATAAATTATTTTAAAAGCTTTAAAAAAAATAGCTATAAATATTATTTAAAAAAGTTCTAGCTAGTTTTATAAGCTAGTTTAATATAAAATTAAAATAATAAAGCCAATAAGTTCTGCAATAATAAATAAATAAAAAAAAAAAAGTTTTAAAATTAAGCTAAAAGAAAGCGTTTTTTTTAAACCGGATTTTAAACAAAAAAAAAAAAAAAACAATAAATATTTTAATTTTGTTTTTTTAATTTTTATAAATCTAAATAATAATATATAATAATATACGCTAATATTATTTAGTTATTTTTTTATTAGCTACTATTTATATAATTTGCCGGGAAAATTATATAATAATACGTTTTAGTTTATATATATATATTTAAATATTTTTATATTTGGCCGTTTTATATAAAAAGCTATAGTATTTTTATAAAAAAAAATTATAAAAGTAATAATAAATAAGCTAGCGCTTTTTTACGCCCGCTACTATTATTATTAGCGCTAAAAGCTTAATAACTTTTAAACGTTTTATATTATTTCGGCTTATTTTAAAAAATATATTAAATAACGTTTTTTATAATATTATAAAGCGTATTTAGTATAACTTCTTAGTTATTATTTATAAGTATAAAAAAAAGCAAAAAAATAATAAATTTTTTTTACGCAGTTTAGCTTTATTAATAATTTTAATCTATATTTATTTTAAAAGGACCTATTTAAATATATAAAAGTTATAAAATAATAGTTATTAGTTTATATATTACAATTTTATAAAAATAAAATATAAATATTTATTATTATATAAATAATTAATAAAATTATTTTATAAGCTTTATATAATTATATAGCTATATATAAAGAGTTTTTTTTATTTAATCCGGTTTTTAATTTTTATATAATATTTAGTATAGTATTTAAGTAATAAGTGCTATAATAAATAATTGCTTTTTTTATTTTAAACTAAAGCTAATATTTTTAGTAGCTATTATTTATTTTTATTTTTCGAATATATATAATTATTATTTTGCGTTTTTTTTACTATTTAGTCCGATATTTTACGTTTTAAAAGCTTAATTAAACTAAAATTATTTTAAAAAAAAACTAGGCTTTTTTTATATCGGAGAAATTTTTTTTAGTTAAGTTTTTTATTAATTTATATATTTAGTTTATATACGATTAGTTATTTTTTCGATTAAATAATTTTAATTTAATTTTTGCTTTAATTATTTTACGCTAAAGCTATTTATAAATTAAACTTAATAATAATATATATATATAGTTTTTTTATATTTTATTATTTTATTTATAGTAGTTTTAAAACGTTATATTTTATTAATTAATATATATTATTAAAAACTATTTTTAGTTTTAATAAAAATAATATTTTTATAAAAATATTTAATAATAAAACTAAACGTTTTAAGCTTTATTAATATAAGCTTTTTATTTTATAAATATTATATTATTATTATTTTTAATTTTTAATAGGTTAATTTATATAAAAAATAATTGTTAGCTATTTATTTATTTGTTTTAAAAAAATTCAATAGTTTTATTAAATTTTTTATTTATTAAAATATAAACGTAAGCGTAAATATTTTATTAATTAAAAATTTATATAAACTAATAAATATTTAAGCTTTTTATTTTTTTATTGCTTAATTTATAATAAATAACGTTTTTAAAGCTATTTATATCGATTAGCTATATATTAAAAGTTTTTAAATATTTTATTTACTAGTAACGCTTAATATAATCTAATAATATATTTATATATTAAATAAAGTTATAACGAAAAAATAGTTTAAATTATAGCGGGCTATTTAGTTTTATAGCGCGTTTAAAAAATTATATAATTTTAATTTTATTAAATATTTAAACCGTAGATTAAAAGCTTTTAACGAAGCTAAAAATTTAATTATTTTTATTTTTAGTTTTTAATTTTATATTTTTTTTTATAATATTGCTATAAATTTTATTATATAATTTTTTATTTATTATTTAAAAATAATATACTTTTTTTTTTAAAGCTTTTTATTTAATACTAAGTTTTATAAGCGCAATATTTATACTTAGAAATTTTTAATACTATTTAATAATATATTATTTTTTAAAATATATTTATAATAATTTCGGTTAAATTTTGTTTTATTAAATATACTAATAACTTTTTTAATAAATAAAAAATATATTTTATTATTTTTAATATATTAATAATTTTAGCAAAAATAATAATATTTATAATAATAATATTAAAAATAATAATATTAAAAATAATAATTTTATTATTAATAAAAATATTATTAAAAGTTAATATTTTTTATATATATAAGTTTTTTTACGTTTAAAATAAATATAAATAAAAAACTAGAAATATTTTATCGGCTAACTAGTTAAACTTTACGAATAATATATTATTAACAAAGCTATATTAAATTTATTTTATCGAAAAAAATAAACTATAATTATATAGCGAATAAAAATAACTAAATAATTATTTAATATATTAAAGCTAAAAAAGCATAGCAATAAAAAAAAATACTAAATAAATAAATATATTAAATAGTCGATAATAATAATACGTTTATAAAAGTTTTATTAGCTTTTTATAAATATTTTTATAAAAGTTATAAAATATAAAAAAAAACAAAAAAAAAAAAAGCTATAATAATTACTGGATTTTAGTTTTATATATAAAATATTATAATAACTACTTATTATTTATTTAAAAGTTTATTTTTTATTTTTATTCGTTTTTAGTAATATATAATAAAATATATTAAAAGTTAAAAATAATATTATTTTAAAAATCTTGCTATATTTATTTTAAAAATAAAGTTTTATAAAGCTTATATAAACGCGCTAAAAAAGCTAAATTTTGCTTTAAATATAAAAAGCGGCTAAAATAAATACTTTTTAATATATAAAAAAAAAATTATTAATTTATTATTAAAAACCGGTTAAACTATATATAAAATATTATAATTATAATAATTAATATAACTATACGCTTTTTACGTAAATAATATAATAAATTATAATTATATTAAAAAATAATAAATATATATTTTTATCGGGCTTATAAGCTTTATATTTTTTTAATAGCGTTAAATTTTATATTAAACGTTAAATATTATATTTTTGTTTAAATAAACAAAATTAATATTATTTTTTTGCTAGTAATATTAATATCGTTAGTTTTAACGTTTTTGTTTTATTATTATTATAATTAACATTATTATTATCGTTGTAGTTATTATTATTGTATTTATTATTATCGTCGTTATTAGCTTCGTTATTATTATTATCCTAGCCTAAAAACAATATTATATAGCTTTATTTAAAAAAGCGTTTTTATTTTATTAGTTAAAACTAAAAAAATAATTAGTATATAATTTACCTCGAAATACCACTATATAAAATCTATAGCTATTTTAACTTTGCTTAGTATATTAAACTATATAATATAATCTTAAATCTTTTATTTAGATTTTAGTTATAGCTACTAAAAACGTTAATTAATTTTGTTTTAATTTTTAGCTAAACATCGGAATACTATTTAAAAACAATAAATGTATAAAAATAATTATATTTAAACTAGTATAAAAAAAAAAAAGCTTATTTAGTTTATATATTTTATAAAACTTTTAGTTTTAAGGAAAAAAATAATTACTTTAGCTAATAGTCCGGGCAAAAGTTAAAAAGCTTTTCTATATTTTATAGTATTAAATAATATAATAATAATAATAAAGAACTATTTAGCAAAATATATTTATAAACGTAAAAATGCTAAATTAAATATAACTAAACGTAATATTAATAAACTATTTTATAATAAAATAATAATTTAATTTTATAAGCTATAAAATAAGTTTTTATTATATTATATTAATATACTACTATTAATAAAGCTTATTATTTAAAATAAATAATAATAAATAAAATTTAAATAATAATTAGTTTGTTTTATATTTTTATTTAATATATTAAAACTTTTTTTATTATGTTTTATATTATTAAGCTTTATTTATTAGTAACGTTATTTAATAAATAGCTTTAATTTATATATAAATATATATAATAAATAAAAATTATTTTTATTATTCTTTTTTACTAGCTTATAATATTATTTTTTAAGTTTTATAGTTTTTATTAATATTTTATAAATACTATATATATTATTTTTTAACGTTTCCTTATAAAAAGTCCTTTTTTAAAATATTAGCTAGCTTTGTTTAAATTAAGTTTATTAACTTATTATATACGGTTTTTAAATATAATTTTTATAATTTAGTAATACGTTATACTTTTTTTATTTTTTTTATCGTTATAGTCTAGGTATTTTTTTTAAATATAGGCCTATATATTTATAAAGTTATTAAGCTTTTAATATAATAGTATAACTAACAAATAATAGCTAAATAATAAATAGCACTTATTAAAGCTAGTAGTATTTTTTAGTTATAAAACTTTAGCTAAATAGCAGGATTAAAAAAAGTAAAATCTACAAAAAGCTTATTTTTAAACGTAAAATATTAATATTATAATAGTCGGCTAAATAATATTTAAAGGAGCTTATAAAACTACTATAATATAAATACTTAAATTAAGCATTTTTAAATATAATAAAAAAACGTACTATATTAAATTAAATACGCTAGCTTATTAAAAAAGCTATTATTATAATATTTTATTTATATTAAATAAAAAAAGCTATAAAAGTTATATTTTAATAAGACTATTTTGTTTTAGCCGTATAAAAAGTATGTTTTTTTTTAATAATCCTAGCGATAGTTACAGATCTGCAGGCTCTGGTGGCTATGCCCCACTAGCCACAGCACCCGTAATCTCCACTTGTAGTAACTGCCACTTACAGTGAATGTAGTTGCAGTGAATGAAGGTAGGCACTGGTAATGAATGCAGCTGCCCTACGCAAGTATTTAAGCAGCTGCCTATAACATAGACTTAGACCTTCTTTCTTTTTTATTTTATCTATAGATTTTATATATAAATATTATATATACTAGAGCTTTATTTTTCGAGTATATAAAGCGTAACTATTTATAGATTATTTATAATATTATAAAATATTAGGACTATTTTTAATATTTTCTAATTAAATTAAATAATTAATTTAATTTAAAAATATTAAAATATTTTTTAAAAATAAACTAAAATAATAAACGTGTATAGCTATACGTACTAAAGCTTTTATTAATATTTTAAACTTATTTGTTTCGAATATTCAAAACGATAAGTTTTTATAACGAAACTTTAGTAAATAATAAAAAATATATTTATTTTAACTTTTTAAACTATATAAAAATTATAACGGCGGGCCGTAAAAGCTAACTATTTTTAATTAATTTAATATAATAGTTTTATAATATTATTAATAATTATATATTTAAAAATAAAAATTCGATATAAATATTATTAATTTTAACTATATAGTTTAATATTTAGCTAACGATTATATAAAATTATAAATAAAAAAAACTAAGCTTAATTTTTATTTTAAACTAATAATATAATATAATAAAATAATCTAGCTTAATTTTAATAAAAATATAAATTAAACTAGTATAAATAATATATATAAAGATTTTATTACCGTTTTTTAAAAAATAAAATATACGTTTTTTTAATAATAGTTTATTATTATTTAGTTATTAACCTATATATATTTACTAAAAAGTTAAATAAATAAAGTTTTATTTAATTAAGTAAAAAAATAAAATAAAATTATTATTTTTTATAATAAAATATATATTATATTAATATATATTATTAATATTTTCTAACTTATAACTAAAAATAATTTTAGCTAATAATAAACTAATTAATAAACTATTAATTAATTATTAAATAAATTATAAAAAATAATTAAATAGCGTAACTACGTTTAAAATAACTTAAATATTTTAAATTAATAAATAATTAATTTGTTAAATTATATAAAATAACTTTTGCTTTATTAAATAATAAAAAAAATAGCCGATATATAGCTAAAATATTAATATTATTTTTTTATAATAATATAATTAAAAATAAACTTAAATTTAAAATATAAATTCGAGCTATATAAAATTACTTTAAATTTAACGCTAATTAGTTCTATAATAACGCGGCTAAAATAGCTAATATTAAAACCTACGTTAAAAGCTATATAGCTAATAATTTTTTTTTATTTTTTATCCGATTATTTTAATATATTAGTTAACTTAAAAACTATTTTAAAATATTTTAAAAAAATCTATATTAATATTAATTATAATAAAAAGCTAAAGTTAATTTTTAATTATTTAGTTTTAATTAGTATATATTAGTTAAATTTTTTAAGTTTTAAATTATTTTTATTTATTTAGTTAGTAAAATTAAACTTAATAAAGCTAAATAAAAAAAAAATTTAAAAATAAATTATTTTTTCGATTAATAATTAAAGCTATATTAAAATATTTAAAAAAAAATATTAATTTTAACGCTTATGCAAAATATTATTTTTAAATAGTTTATTATTTAATAATAATTAATTATAAATAAAATAAACTTATAAAAAAAAACGTAAAAATTTGCTACTATAATTTTTATTTTTTTTTTTTTATTTTTGCTCGAATAACCTTTTATTTTATTTTAAAACTAAATAATAATAATAATAATTTTGCCTAACTACTTAAACTTAACGCTAATAAAATATAATAATTAATTTTCGATAATAAATATTTTAATTATTATTAATAAAAATATTTTCGAAAAAAACTTTTTAAAAAATTAAACCTTAATAAATAAAAAAGCTTAAGTTATTACTATTTTAGCTATATATAATATAAATATTAAGCTAGCTAATACGTAAAAAAACAAACCTATAATAAATATAAAAAAAAAAAATAACTTTAAAAAAAATAGCTTTTTTTTAAAAAAAATATTTCTAAAAAATATTACTAATTATAAAATAAATCTAATAAAAAAATATTTAAACAGAAAACTTTTATTATATATTATACTTTATATAGTAATAGATTTTTTTTAACTATAGATAATTTTTTTAAAAATATAAAAATAAATATATATAAATATAAACTAATAATTCGCAAAAAAAATTATTAAACTATTTAACCCTGTTATTATTATAAACTTTTTTGCTAAAAAAATTATAAAATATAATAATAAAATAAAAAAAATATTAATTAAACTTTTTTATTATTATTAAAAATATATAAAAAACTTTTAAAAATAAACTTATAATTATTATCGATTTAATTTATATATTATTTTAAACAAACTATAGTTTAAATATTATAAATTTTTTATTAAATTATTAATAAAACTATTTAATATTTTTATTTTAATTATTTTTTAATTATAATATAAAATATTATTTAATAATAAATAAATAAATATTTAGTTATAATATTTAGCTTATTAATTTAACGCTAATTAATAAAACTATAACTTTAAAATCGAAAAAATATAACGTTAATAATAACAAAAAAAAGCGAAATAATATTTAAAAAATATAAAACTAAAAATATTATTTTAAAGCGCAATAATCTAGTATAAAAAAACTTCGATAAAATAAAATAAATAATATTTAATTATTTTTTATTAGAACTTATTTTTAAAAAACATAAACTACGCTTTTTTACGAAAAATATAACTTTAATTTTTATTTAAAAATCTAACGAAAAAAGTTTTTATTATATAAAATAAAACATTAATTAATATAAAAAAAAACTAATAATTAAAATATTTAGCTTAAATATAACTGCTTTTAATATAATAATAAAAAAAACTAAATAAAAACGTTTATATTATTAGTATTAATAAAATTAATAAAATAATTAAAAAATTAAAAAAAATAAAAATAATTTTTTAAAAAAAAAAATAAAAAATTAAAATAAAAAGCGTAAAAAAAATACTTAAAAAATACTAAAACTTAATATATATTTTTAGCTAAATAAACTTTAATATATTACTATTATACTATTTATAAATAAATTATAAAATAAAATTTATTAAAATAAAATTTAAAGCTAATTTAAACTATAATTTTTTATATAAAATATTATTAAATAAGCTAAAAGCCGTATAAAAATTTTTAATTAAAAACTTACGTAAAAGTTTTATTAAGTTTAATAATACTTTATATAATACGCCTATTTTATTTATAAAAAAGCAAATAATAAGCTTTATTTTATATAAATTATTATAACTAAATAAAATTATAAAAAAAACCAATATTTATTTCTTTTTATTAAAAAAACTTTAGCTTATATTATTAAAACAAAAATCTTTATTTAATTTAATATATAATAAATATTTAATTATATTTATATATTATTTAAAAACAAAAATTATATATATTCTATATAAATAATATAATATACCGATCGTTAGTATTATTATTTAGTTTTATTAATAGATTTTCGATATTTTAATAATATATTAATAATATATTATTTAATTTTTTAAATAACTTTTATAATATTTACGCTAATAATATTATTATTACTTAAAAATTATAAAAAAATATATTATTTATATATATTATATATTAAAATAACTAATTTAAGCTAAATTATAAATTAATTTAAAAAATCTAAGTTTTACGTTATTAAAACTAAATTTTTAAGCTATATTATTAATATTAAAAAAATTTAAATAAACTTTATTAAAATTAATACTATATTAAAATAAAAAACTTTTACGTCGGTTAAAAATATATAATCTTTTTTAAAATTTTATAATTTTTACTAAAACTTTATTAATATTTAAAGTTATATTATAACGCTTTTAAACCGATTAATATAAAAAAGCATACTTTTCGAATAAACTAAAAAATATAAAAAATTATTCTATTAGTTTAAAAAAACTTTAATAAAATCTTTTTATTAAAATATTTTAACTATAATTTATTAATAAAAATCAAAACCGATTTATTTAATAATATTAGTTTTAATATATTATTATAATTATATAATAAAACCTAGCATTTTATAATATATTTTTCGAAAATATTCTATAATATTAAATTAAACTATAATATTTATAATAAAAAATTACTAATAATTACGCTATATTTTAAAAAATAAAAACCTAAATTAATTAATAGCTATAATAAACCTTTTTTAATATTTATTAATAATTAAATATTAAAATTTTTAATAAAAAAATATTTTAACCTAAAATAAACTAAATAAGTTAACTTTTTTTTAAAATATAATTTTTTAATATTATATCGTTTTAATAAAATAATATACTAACTAACGCTTTATTATAAAAAAAAAAACCTAATAATATAAAAAGCTAAAAAAAAAACATAACATTATTTTATAATATTTTAGCTAGTAAATAATATAATATAATTAATTTTTACGTAAATAAAATTATATTAAATAAGTTTTATCGAAATATATAATAAATTAAATATTTTTATAAAACTATAATTAATTAAATAAATTTTTAAAAAAAACTATAAAAATATAAATATAAAATTTACTATTAATAAATAAAAAATAATAAACTAAAAAACCTATAAAAATTAAAAAATAAATTAATTATATTTTATAAACGCTTAATTATTTTTAATTTTTATATTTAAAAATATATTTTATTAAAAAAATATATTATAAAAATTTACTATATACTTTAGCAAAAATAAAACGCGCAAACTTATTGCTAAATATTATTAATAGCTAGGGCTAAGCAAAAATTGCGATTATTATATAGCAAACTATATAAAATTAAACTTGCTAAAATATTTAAAAATAAAACTCTTAATAAACTTATACCTTTTTAATATTTAAGCGTATATAGCGCTACTTTATTATCGATTTTAAATAAATATTTAAAAATAAATATAAATATAATAACGTATTAATTATAATAAACCGTTTAAACAAACAAACATAAATTATACTTTATATTATAAAAATAACTAAAAAAACGCTACTAAAATATACTATAAAAAACCTTTTTAAGTTTTTAAAATATTTATAACCGTAACTTTAAACTATAAACTTTAGTTTATTTTGCTTTTATAAACAAACTATATAAACTAATAAATATAAAATATATACTAGCTACTATAAAATACTATAAAACTATAAAATAAATAAAAATTATAAATAAATATATTAATTAAAAATTACAACTATATATAAGCTATTATTAAAATAACTAGTTTAAACGTATATTTATTATAAATTATATATAAATTTAATCCTTTATATTTCAATAA